>CM062578.1:8465000-11245000 GCA_031468815.1 Morus bassanus
CAGCTCTCCTCAAAAAGCACCTCCCAAGCTGCTGCCATTCTTGATTATGCAAAGTGGAGAGCTAGGGACATAGTCGATAGCTCTTCAGGCTACTAAATTGGAAGTCCCTAGAGTATGTCCCCAAACATAAATGTCACTTTGGTGATAGGTGGACCATAAACATCACTTTGGCCATAGGTGGAAGAGACCTCCACCTCCTGCCTTCATTGTCTTAGTCTCAGCCTGGGACGACATCTTGAAATGGAAGTCTCAGACAGTGCTCAGCACAACTATGACTTGTCAGGAAATCTCATTTTGGGGATGTGCACTGAGAAGAATACTTTGACAGTAACATGTATCAACCTTAAAGTGAAACTATCATTTATTAATTAAAAGTGATGAAAATTAGAGGGGTTTTTTTTGGTTCAGGTTACTATAATACCACCAACAAATTATAGTAAAGGGTATTATTTATTTCCGTCTACTTTGAAAAAAGGTAAAAACATAAAAGATCCTTTTTAAATAAGTTGCATCAATCATATGTACTGAATACTTTAAAAATGTGAGCATCCGTATGTAAAGCTTACTAAACATGCCCAATTCTCTGCTCTGTAGGGTGGACTTTCCACATAACAGTTTAACACGAATAGCAGTTTCCACAATTGTGTGATGCACATAAGGCATTTGTGAACTCTGATGACTGCATTTCTCAGTATGGTAGATGGAACATGATGAAAATTATCATCTATATTCCATATGTTAGATAAAACTGACATTTAAGATACTTAAATATTTTTAATGTATATAAAATTTTATTTCCTTCTCATCTAATGTTTATTTTGCAGGAACACGTTCCTGCTACCTTCAGGTCCTCTATGTTCATTTGCAGCTATGTATTTGCATCTTCAGAGAATGCAATAGTTTAGTTGTAATGTCATGCTAGTCAACAACATTTTGGGCTCGATGCAAAACAAAAAAAAAAAAATCCAAGAGTAGAATTCAGTGTGTATCTACATAAATACAAATATTTATATTCTAAATAGTAGGAGTTAACTCAAACAGTTAATCCATTACAAATAATAATTTGTCTGTGTAACCTATATTTAACACTATTTTATAAGAGGGCCCCAACCTGCTTATTTGTACAAATTATTAATTTTTTTTTAAAACTTCCAAAGGGCTAGTTATTATTATAACGTTGCCAGGAAGACATGAGCAGTGGCTGTGCTCTCACACTTAACACTCCAAATGGAATCACCTATGTATCTACTACATTTATGAAGGAAAGTATCAAAAAGATTCAAGTTTAATGTTTACCTGAACAAACAGCAAATCAGTGACTATTAAAAGAGTTCATATAAGCAAACCACCTTCTATGTAAAATGCCTTAACTCTATGCATATGCAATAAATGAGAGAGAGATGTGAATGACAGGAATTAGAAAGGAAATAAATGCATCAGCATTTCTCACGACATCACAAGCTACAATGCTTGTGACACCACTCACACCTTTCAGCACCATTTCCCTTCCACTAATCTGATTACATACCTGATGATGGAAAAAGATTTTACTTGTACATTTTTATTTCATTATAATTTCCCATCTTTAGAAGAGTTTCTGCACAACTGCTTCCTGAGGTAGATGGCTCCAGGCTAAAGATTCTTGCCCCATCAGAGGGATATACTAATCCCATTGTCTAAATGGGAAGAAAATAAAGTTCTAAAGTTCAGACAACCCATTACCCAACCCGTGCACCCTGCCCACGTGGCTATTCTTGTGCTGGAGTGGAGAAGCTTCACAGAATACTCTTTTTTTCCTACGAGGAAGAAGTAAATTCCATGCTAAATTGCCATTGTCATACCCACGGCCCTGCTCCCCCTTCTCCTCTAATGCTGCCTCCAATCTCCTGGACTAACACTGTCCTTTCTAGAGATGCCTCATCAGTGATCTCACCCAGGAGGTGAATTTGGTCAAAAGCTAAGAACGGGAGATGGGGCGTGAAAATTACAGCCCCCCAAGAACACCATGCAGGTTTTCCTAAGGGAATTTTTTTTAGGTTTTGATGATTAGCATTTTATGAAAGGACATGTGAGAAAGAAATGCCTTCTTAAAAAAAAAAAAAAAAACATGAAAAATCTTGTTTTCAATTAAATACAATTTCAACCGGAAAAAAATCCACCACCCAGTCAGCCTGCCACTTCTTCAATAAGAGAGAATTCAGGCTTGCAGAATATAATTGACCAGCATGCAATTTTGCCAGGATACGAAGATAAACATAATTACTCATATTAAAAGTGTTATTAAGAGTGTTAATTAATTGTTTGTGAACACAAATAATTGGCTGCTTGGTTTTATACCTCATTAGAAAGCCAACAATTCTATTAGGCATTGCTGTCCGGTAGCCATACTAGGACCACTGAGCTGTAATCACCAGAAGTCTGAAACTAAGCCAGTGAAAATCAGTGAGAGGGTCAACGACTGAAATCAAGCTCCAAGAAAAAAAAAATAGTGATACAGAGTAAATAAGTATTGGCACTTTCTGGATAAAGGAGAGGCTTTTTTTGGTTGGGGTTTTGTTGGCGTTCAGGGTTTTTTTTTTTGGTTGGTTGATCATTTATGCAACTTTTTCTACCAACGATCTCTTAAAAAAACCAAAGAGCTGCCAGATGGAGTTAACCAATATTAGTTATGAATTAGTGACCTTGATATACACTACCTATGACACATGATGCAACTAAAAGTGTAAATAGTGAACTCCAGCAGCTTCCTTGGCAGAGCTACGCACAAGCACTGCCATAGTCAGCTTCGCAAGAGCTTCATCGCACCTGCTGGGGGTTATTGATTAACACACAACATGGGGAGCGCCTGCATTCTTGGCGGACAATAACTATATTCTTACAAACCACTGATGGGCTAAACAAGCTATTAATGACAGGTTGCTCTTCATCATTTAAAACGGACAGACTCCGCTGCTTGACCACAAGGACAAGCAGGTTATTGCTTTGAAATGTTATGCAAGACACAAATAAGGTATCTCTAATGAGTAAACCACACGTATGGCTCCATGGTTCTTTTTTAGTAGAGCTATTAATAGAAAACAGGACCTTTTCAGAGTTGCAGATATATAATCATCTATTCTAAGGTTTCTACAGTTTGTTAAAATTTGTTACTCGGAAAAGGAATTAGCTAAGTATATTTCAGCAAATAACCACCAAAATTTTTGGAATACAAGACTGATTCCCCTATGCTTAGAACTTTGCAGTTTCTTTTCTTAACTAGCTAAAAATAAAATATGCTTCTGAGCAGATGTAGCTATTGGTGGTCAGCAGGGAGTGTCGCTGTGACCCCCTTGCACATCAGCCAGACGCACCGGACAGCCCTTCCTCCCAGCAGCAGTGACCAGCCCAGCTCCCCCAGGAGGGCCAGCTCTAACTGACTCTGAGAAACAGGCACATGGACCTGCTGAGAAGTTCTTCAATCTACAAAGAAAATATTTTTATTTATAAAAGCATCTGTTTTTAAAAAGGAAGTATTTCCAAGTAACAATTTGTAAAATATTTTCCAAATTTTTGAACAGCAGTTGTTTTACTACTTTATTTCACTCCTGTGTGTACCTAGATGCTACATAGAAGGATGGCAGAAGCTACTTAAACACGGGTAAGCAGTAAAATAGGCTACAGTCAACTGAATGGGATACATACACAGATAAATCTAATGGGATCATACAGACCCCATAAGGATTGTATCACAAACTGTAAAACACCCTTTTTTTACAGACGGGATTAAATAAAAGGTTACGCAATCAATGTAAAGATTCTTCTTTTTTCATAGGGGGCAAAACTTCTTCACAAGTATTTGGAGATGCAGTAATTTAAAGTAGTAGAACCAGAGCAATCATGTGGGTTAATATTTCTGAGGAATATCCCTATCGTTTACTGGAGTCTGAAAGGTCTTTGTGAACTCGTCTGACATAACTTTGAGATATACAACAGTTTCCAGCATGAATACTCCCATCTGTGGGTGTCTTGGGAAACAGTTAATTTCCTTGAGCACCTGTCCCCAGGACAGATTTTCTAAGATTACAGGGAAAAGGAAAAAAATAAAGTCTCAAACCTGGAGGTTTTTTGACAGATCTTTCATGGAAATACAAAGCAGCTAATGTGTTCAATGAAGACAAAATTTTATTCAAACATATAGGGAGTTACCCTGTAAAGAACTTAAGGCATCATTACTCTGCAGAGAATCTTTCCAGTACATTTTCCCCCAAATCCCGGAGAAACCCTGAACATAGTGAAAACACTATTCCTGGTCCTTCCCCCCGCCCCAGGCTACTCAAAACCCATAGAGCCTCTTCCTTCTGCACCTGCTGGTTTGAGGTGACATTATAAATCAGACCTGCAGCTCCAGCTATTGCAGCACTCCCAATTTAGAAAAAGTACCAGTCATGGTCATCTGTCAAGACTACAGCATCTTTATAATGCATTAGAAAAATTCTCTGAACCCATCAGATTACAACTACCTGACACCAGCAGAGGAATGAAACATTTTAAAAATTTATTTAAGAGATTCAACTAGCATGCAAGATACCAATGAAACTAGTAAACAAGATTAATTTTCAAACTGCTCTAAGAACTATTCATAATATTCAGCTATTTATTCCATTTACAGATTCCAAATACTAGTTGCAATGGAACATTTAATATGCCACCATTATAAAGGGGAAACTGGTGACAACTATGTCAGAATATACATCCTTTTCATCCCGCTGTTACTCCAAGAAGATATTGGTACACAAGCTCCTACAAATCATATTTCCCAAGTGATTCCCAAAGTGGGAAGCAACAACAGAAGAGCAATTTTTTCAAATACTCATGCAATACATTGTAATAAGATTTTATTTTAATAGCAGTATGCAACAGTATATATTATTTACATATTATATGAAAAAATGAAACATGAATTTAAACACTTCTCATGATGTACTGAGATATACGTGCCATTAATAGTGAATATTTTCATTTAACGGGATTTAATAATCTGTTTAGATGAACTACTTAACGTTCTGATGATTGCTGATACTAACATCCCAGGCTCAATGAGCTTCAGACTTGTGACAATATTGTATTTTTTCCAGTTTTGATCAACTGATTAGTTTTTAATGCTAAGTATGTCTTGCCACCACTTGCAGTTTGAATATGTTTACTTAAACCAAAAATATTTTGCATCTCAATTATTATTTTATACTGCAGCACTGAATGGTATTTAAAGTCAATACATTATTCATAAAGCAAAGACAAGAGAAAAAACAAAGCTGTGCACTTCTTTCAAAGACTTCAAATTACTAAACCACACCATATTTATGCATGCAATATTTGATTGGGGGGGGGGGGTGTTTTTTGGGGTTTTTTTTTGGTTGTGGGTTTTTTTTGTTTTGTTTTGTTTTTTTATCACAAGTTTGTTGTTTTCAGATCAGGATATGCCAAAAATCCAACACCAAACAATTTTTGTTTATAATTAAGGCAATCATCAATCCAAGGATTGTAGTTCATTTTATTTCATCTCTACATCAAAAAAAGTAATTTAAAAAAATTAAAATTCCCTTGAAATGGTAAGATAAATGAAAATGTAAGTGCCTTCACATAATAACAGTAAGCTGACCCTCTGGGAAATGGTTGACTTTCTCAATTCAAGGTATTCAAAGCTCATTCAAAAGTGTTCATTTGGAATGCAGATATCAAAGATGATGCAAATGTTCAAGAGAAAATTAAAACTTACCAGATGTTCTAATCCAGCTTTGATGTTTCCAGAGTCCCTGTAACAGAAGAACAAAAGTTCTAAATAGTTGCTAAACCCTTGTCTACAATGATTTATATTTAACTCAGAAATGTCAAAGCCATGTAATTTCTCTAGTATATAAAATTTTTACTTTTAATATCTTAACCATTACAATACCTCAAAAGTATTGATTATCCTAACACATAACTACAGAATTATTTAATACCTTGAATTTTACCTGCCCTGAAATTGCTATAAACTGTAGCAATGTACCAGGACACTCATTTAAAAACCAACATTTTTAATATAATTATCCCACTACTCATACTGGAATTAATGAAACAAGAAAGTGCATAATGCTATTTATCAAATCCACATCCAGTGGCTCATGGTTCTGCTTTGCCACTACTTCAGTGATAAAATTCTGTGACCATTTACAAAGGTGGTGGAATAAATCGATTTATATTAACTAACTAGGCCGTGGCAGCCATCCTGAAACTTTGCATTTGACTCCTGACAGCTGAAAAAAATACAATATACAGACACAAAAATGAGGAGCAATGTCACACAAAGGCAGCTGCAAAATGGACCAAACTACCAAAGTAAAAACATTGAAAAGCAAAGAGAATTCAGAGTGAAAATTAATCTTTAACACATCCTGCTATGTAAAACAGATAACCTGAAAGAAAACTGAAGCAAAACAAATTAAGAAAATCCCCAAATCCCAAGCCACGAAACAAGGAGGCTGGATTCTGCTTTCACTGACTCCGGGGTTCTATGCTGCTTCCAACAATGTAACTGTGCCTTTTGAGGAAGATGGGCTGCAACCATGGCAAACAAGGAGAAACTGCCCCACAAGTGTTTCAAGTAATCAGTTACTGAACTAGATAAGGTAGCGTGTTTATAATATTAATTTTTCAACAAATTATTCAACTATATCAAACCACAGGTGCAAAAACCCCAACTATGTTCCTCTAAGAGAGGAAACTGTGAGAGACTGAGGCTTCCGTTCTCTTTATTACTTAGTACAGGCTGTGTACGGCTTAAGGTGAAGTTTTACACAAAAATGGCTAAATGTATGAAGTTTTACCAGATACTGAACAAGGCTACATTCAATTACACGTTTTACAACCTTGCTGTACTGTATTTTAGACTTTTGAGAGAAAGCTTCTATTTAAAATTTCATAAAGCTTTCAAAAAAGCCTGCTATGCACTTTTGTTCTATTTGAATGTATCATCAACGAAGCAAGAGAAAAAAATGCACCTTCCTTACACCATTATTTCATATTTTGAAACAAGAATTGATTATTCAAGTCCAAACAATATTTAAACAGAAATCATCTCCCCCATTTATTTTTGAGGTGCTAAATGGCCTTAAACAATTTAATCACTTTGTAAGCAGGATCCAAGCAGCTGATGCAAGGAGCTCCCTCCCAACTAATGGTATAAAACCTGCCCTGTTAGTGGTCTGTCTCCTGTGCTGTCCCTGTCATGACTTCATCAATATTTGTGCAACTCCTTTTGCCCTGTGCTGAAAGCAGACTTAATTCAATTATAGGTCTCAAAACTGATAAAAAAGGTCCTAAAGTGGAAAATGCGAAGAGATTATTGGCAAATGAATAAAGATTTGTATCGAACTAACACACAAGAGTACAGCAGGGTGGTTTTTTTTTTTAATCATTCCCTGTCTTAAGTCTTCTGGGAACAGCGAGTTTCCCTTCCCCTCATGCAGGACATCGATTTCTGAATTAGACTGCAATATTAAATAATTAATATACTTGCCATGATTGATGTTTTGCATTAGTTGAATATTAGGTTATCAATCAAAATCCAGTTGGTTTAATGTAATAATATTGAAAAAGTGTCACTGGCTGTTCATCCAATTTGTAGTTGAGGCAGCACAGATAGTAATATTGGTGTAACACAAGGCTCTAACGCAGGAAATGCAGTGGTTGAACATACGTAAGGCAAACATTATCAAACTAACCAGGACGAGGTTGAGGTTGTCCTAAATAAACCTTGTGGCACCTGTCACTTCCAATGAAAACCTCTTTCCAGCTGGAGGCTGCTGTGCATCAATCAGCAATGACAACTAGTGAAGCCATGGCAGAATTTTATCTTTCTAGTTAAACAATAATTATACAAATAAGACTCCCATTAATACTGTATTTAAGAAATAGTGTTATGCAAAATCAGACCTGTTGCCACAGCTCAGTCTAACACATAACCTTAGATGTCTACAGAGTACCTTAATCATTAATACCATAAAACACTGCAAATAAAAGGCAAGAAGAGTTTTATACACATCCACTATTATAATATTCCTATAAAGGAACACCGTAAGAAAGTTATAGTAATTTTATATCATTATCAGGTAATAACACTTTCCTCAACTTCTACACCACACATTTCCCAACAAGATATATATTTGCCTTTCAAATGATCTCCAGTGCACCACATTTTTTTTTTGGTTCATTAGGCAAGTTTGGTTTTATTCTTGAGTTTTTCTTTTTTTCCATCAGAGAAGCTCTGGAATTGTAGTTTCCCAATTGTATTTCCCCAATATAGTAAAGAAATTGTGCTGTAAAATACTAGTTGCTGTGCATATATATTAAAACCAGTAAGCAGAATACTCAGGCTAATCCAAATGTTAGCTTTTGGTAATGCCAGGGGAAAAAATTGCAGCTGAGCTAAATTTGGATCATGGTCATGAGGGACGTGTAACAACAAGCCAGGAATTCAATTAAGCAAGTGTAGCCAGCTTTGGATTACTTAAAACCATAACGCAGGTAACTAATTGAGGTAGTGTTAACTTATTAGTGCTAGTTCCTTTACCAGTAAACTAACCTAAAATAAAAATATTCACTAGCACTTGCTGAAAACCCTGATTTTAACCTAGACATATATTCATGTTCATAAAAATAGATTCCCATATAAAACTAACCATTAATCAAGGGAGCTGAAAAATATGCAATAGCTTCAAAATAACCGAACTTTAGCTACTCTAACATAAGATTCCATAATAATTTATTTTTTAATACATTTATAGCAGTTTCACAAGAACTGTAGAACTAATACTTTTTTTTGCACAATAGAGCTGAACAAATTACTGGGTACATTTAGACACAGTGCTTCGGAGCAAGGCACCCTCAAGAAGCTACAGTCTTAACATCATATGAGATTGCCAGTGGCTTAGTTTATTATTGTGAGGCTACCTAAAACCAAAGAAATCTCAGAGATATTTTTACTTACCACTAAAATAGGCAATTGAGCTTGTTAGTAGGTCTCTGTTATACTCTTTAAAATGACAAACAGTTATGAGAGCCGAGTTTAATCTGTGTTGCTATTCAGATCAGTAGCATCGAACTGGAAGTATCCTGCAATATTTAAAAATTTATTCTGAATGAAAACAAACCAGTTCACATTCTTCGGTTCCTCTCAAGTTGTTATCAACTCATTCTCAGTACTTCCCTTATATTTGTAGTTAGTAATTTTCTTCGCCATCATTTTTTGGTTAGAAACCATAGGCCACAGAATAATTTTATGGATTATCTATATCTATGGATAGTATAAGATAATTCAGGTTGAAGGGCCTCTGGAGGCCTGCAGTCCTACTGCCTGCTGAAGGTAGGGTCAGCTATAAGGCCAGACCAGTCTGCTCAGAGTTTTACCCAGCCTGGTCTTGAAAGGACAATCTCCCTGGGCAACCTATTTTGCTGATCGCATGTCCTCACTGGGAGCACCTTTCCTTCTAGCTAGTCCAAATGCCTTCTTTTTCAATCTGTGCTGGTTGTGTCCTTCCTCCTACAACACACCACTTCAAAGAGCGTGGCTCCTTCTCCTCAGTGATCTCCCTCCTCATCCCTCTGGGTGGCTGCTGTCAGATGCCCTTGAGGCCATCTCTTCTCCAGGCTGAACCACCCCCAGTCCCTCAGGCCCCCTCACAGGGCAAGTGCTCCAGCCCCTGACTGTCTTGGTGGCCTGAACTCCACAGTAAAGAGTACCAATGTCTGATTTTTCTCCTCAAAAGCCAAATGAATAAATAAATTATCTCGTCATTAGCAAGGCCTTTGGCAGAATCCCCTCCAGTTCCACAGCATTAACTACAAGCTGCAAGGAACAAGGCCATAGGCAGCATTTCGGGTCCGGCTGCACCACACTCTCAAATAAAGGTCTTTTGACTCCACTATTCATGAATGCCAATGTGTTAGTGTTGTTGATCAGGCAGAATTGTCCCAAGTGGTTACACATAATTTTCATAGAGCTCTCTCTTAAAAATCTCTTGGATCATTCAACAAGCACATCACATAATACTTTCAATAATCTGTCAAGTATAATTTTAAATTAATCCCTTTTTTGTCCTAGTATTCCTCTTGGATGAAGAGTCTCACAGTGAAAGATGTTCTTGGAATAACCTCATGTTTTCCTGTTCTTTATCCTCACATTAACATGCTTCTACTGCTTGCTGTCATCTAATGGCCTTCCCTGGAGACCTTCCTCTGAGTAGCACACACATACGCTGTTTGTCTTTTGCATGTTATCAATCCCCGCTCATATTCTAGATAAACAACCTCAAAATAAACAGCTGAATCTCTTCAGAAGTCTTCAGAACTCCTTTATGAGCTTCAGCAGGTGACAATATATCAAACACTTGCCAATACAAGCAACACAAAACAGGATAAACGTATTATGCTAAACCCAGCTTGAGTGGTGGCCTAGTCTCTTCTCCCACCTCCCTAAGCTCTGTCTTGAAGGTAGATAAAGGGAGAGAAGACAGAAGTGAGGAAAAATATGCCCTAGATGTTAGGAATTATACCAAGGGGTATAGTGAAGAGGACGAACAAGGCTACTGCCATAAACATAGCCGCTGCCTCTCCTGTCTTGAGCTTCTTCAGTTAGTGAGGAGTCTACACTCACCCAACACAGCCAAAATGAGGAACAGTCTTACTAAATGCAAATAGAGTGGAGGTGGCAGCTATGGGAGAAGTAGACTAGTCAGCTATCTCTAGACCTTTTTTTCTGTATATCCTCTTTATTTTAGCAGATTGGCACCTCAAATTCAATGAGGCCTTTGCCTCATCATTTTCTGCTTCTGATACTCATAGTCATCTCAAAGCTGTTCTGCCAAGAGATGTTTAGCTTATCAGTAGGCACTGTAAAAAAACAAATAAACAAACAAAACCCAAAACAAAAACCCAAAACCCAAACAAACAAATAAAAAACTCCAGTCAAACTAATCAAACTAATCTGAATCAGATTCAGATTAGGAATTTATTACACTAGCCTTGACTATTCAATCTAGCATCATTGTTAATACTCCAAATTTCAGACTACATCCCAGCAAACACCACCACCACCAGCCACTAACAATTTCCTTTCTCTCTCAGAATGTGGAAAACGCCCATCTAAAACACTGCCAACCTGTGGCAAGATCATCTCTCCCCATGGTGAATTTAAAGGCCAATATCTCACGATTTCCCAGGCTAGAGCTGGGCCCTGTATATTCCTGGGAAGAAGAAAATTAGGTTTACACGTGATTACACACTATTTAATTCTACCCTGGGATATCCCAATATAGAGAACTGCTTCCTCAACACTTCTTATTTTATATATTCAATCTTTTCTGAATTTACTTTCCTCAGCCTCAAACGTCTGTACAATCAGATTGAAGATGTTCCAGGTATCAAATTTTAGATGAGGAGGAAAATAAAGAATAGGTTTTTCCCACTGAAGTTTAACTTTTTTCTAACTTTTATTTCTCATACACATTTTGGAATAAGGTGTCATGTGTCCTCATACACACACAGTTTAATCACAACTGGATAGGTAGCCTGAACGAGGCACTTGTGACCTTATCACTGTTTAGTGATGCATTTATGCAAATATTTAAACCATGTTATATTCTGGGATAGCTTCACTGACTAATCTGAAGCTCACAGAACATGCCAGACATCAAGAGTAAAACAGTCATGGCCAGATCATGCCTTTGTTCCATTCCAGAAAAATAAAAGCCTCGTACAGAAAAAAGTATTTTCTCCCTATCGGCAACAACTAGAATAAATACACGATTATTACATTTGCACGGTGACTGTTCAGAAGGCACAATGTATTTGAAGATCTCTCCTGAGCTAACTTGAATTTCAGCTTCAGAGTTAGAGAAACCTGGATGCAGTTTTTAGAAATGGATACCCCCATCATATTGCACTAAATTTTATAGTGTTTGTATTGTTGTGTTTTCTGTAAAATTATAGGCTGGTGTTTCCAAATCTGACTTCAGACCATAGATACTTATTTCAGCAGGCTATGAAAGTCACAACAAAGATTACATAAAAATCTAAGCCCTATGCCTGTCCTCTTCTTTGACACCATCTTTAAGAGGACAGTGCTGATTCTCCTGGGTGAACAGGTAAATTCATACCTACTGACTTTCGGTGACAAGCTGGTCCAATACCACACCACTGGTCTGGCAGAACTGCTGGTAAAGACTACATAACATGCAGAAACAGAACAAAAACCACGTTACTCTTCAACACTACTACTTAACATCACCCGGGTTATAAAGAAAAACCTGAAAAGCAGGGCTATATTTTTTGTAGCCTTAAGTTGAAGTTGCATCAAAGGGAGTATAGAAAAAGGCAAGAATTGAAAACCATAAAAGAAAGCTATTTCCTTCTGCCTCTCTTATACAAAGATGAAAGAAAAACAACATGAGTTTTTTGAAAGTAACCAAAAACCATACCCAAACAATTTTACCAATAATGAAAATCAAAATCCTTGCAATCTACTACTTACGTAAGTTACACAAAGATTCTCAGGACTACATGCAGCTCAAAGAGAATCCCTTGACAGTTCCAATGGCTCTAAGAGTTATGGCTCTTTCTATCGAAAAACCCTGTTTTCATCCACTATTGGAAGATCGAAGCAACCAATAAAATGACTACAAAATAAAACAGTGAAAATAATTTAACAGTGCAATGCCAACATCAGAAAGGGTTAGGGAATGGTTAGAGAATCCTTCACTCTGTTAGAAAATGCACCCATGATATTTTTGAAAAAGTGTGGAATGTTGTTTTCCTCTTATTAGATATCAGATTCAAATGCTCCGTAACTGATCCTGAAGTGTAAAGACTCTAAAGCTGGTGGTGTTGTGCCCAGTGGCTCCCTCGCTCCAATCAACCAAAGAATTTATTTCACTTGGGGAAAAAAATGGCAAGAAGTTTGGCCAATTACTAATTTAAATGTAATAAAGATTCAAGACGATCATATGAAGGTCACTTATCAAAAGCAGGAAGAAAAGCAGAAGTCACCATCACATACAAACACATACGGAATAACTTGGAACTGCTGAAGAACTCAGTAGAATATAATGCAAGCTAAATTGAATTATGCTAAAACCAGGGACTTTAAACAGGACACAAGGTGACACAATTTCCATAATATGTTATCCTAGAGAGAAGAAAAATCAGTACCCAAGAGACCTTATCAAATATTCAAGAGGGGGAAAAATATATATAAACCTGGCTCACAGAGTAAAATTCAAGATTTCATGAAACTGAAATAAATAATGAACCTAAACGGGGCGGGAGGGAAGGAGAACAAAATACAGTGTTGATAAAATCAGTATTTTCAAATATACCCTACAAAAAAAAAATCCTTTTTGTCCTTAAGTATTTCACAGAAAAGTGACAGCCAAAATAACTACCCCAAAAAGCTCACAATTCTGCTTTACCAAGACTTCAGGTCAGCTACTGAAATCCCATAAATTATCAAAGCAGATTTATTTATCCTGGTTGCCAGTTCAAGCCATTCCTCAGATAAACCAGGCAATTCAAAGGACCTTATAACACGCAAGCCCTTGGAGTTTTTGTGTGGAGTGTTTTTTTGTTTTGTTTTGTTTTTTTTCCCTCCCTGGGTTTTGGTTGGTTGGTTGGGTTTTTGTGCTCCTGTTCTGCATATGGTGTTCCCTTCACAAAGAGTAAAACCTTGTTAATCAACGTTTGCATTCCCAGCAAACATAAGCAATTAAGCTTCAGGCTTTGGAATGTCACTGTCTCTGTTAACCAGATTATTTGGTAATCTTAAATAAATTAGACAACTTTGGCCTGTTTTACCTTTTCTGTATTATTATTTAGTAGATATTCAATTAAAACACATCCTGTAGGTGAAAGTGTATGAAAACATCTTCATAATGGACATTAGTGGTAGTAGGAAGTGTTACTAATTAGCCTCAAAGTACAAAATAGATTACAAAAGTAGCAAAAAGCCCAGCAGTATAAATGCACAGAACACTGCACTGAATATTAAACAAAGCAGAACAAGTTTTAATGTTGGTAAGCATAACTATAGTAAAAACTCTCCAGACTAGTAAAGAGTGTTACAGGTTAATGAGGAACATATAAAGAGTGCACAATAATTATCATACCTAACACCTTACCATCTGTGTTTGGATGACTGCAGAATATAAACACAGTTTATCAGCATTAAGTCTGAAACTAATTACACATGTATTTCTATTAGCATACTGTTAGGATAAATATTTAAAATGTTAGATTTTCCTCGGCTGCACTCAACTCTCAGTATTGAAGAATATTAAATTTAAGTATAAGTCAGTGAGAAAATTTAGATGTTCTAAGCACTAAAACAATCTGAGTACAATCAATTTTCCATTTTATGAAAGCTTCTAAATCCTCCTCATTCACCCAATTACTACTGTACTTAACCTAATGAAATTTTATTCTGCAGGAACAATACTATTCTTAAACAATTTTTTGAAAAATATAAGATTAAAAACTTCTAGACAAAGAATAAACTCCTAGAGAAAAGATGCAAATAAAATTACTATCATAATCTTTTGTTTTTTTATTTGCAAGTATAAAACTGAAGAGAAACAAAAGCATGGAACATAGCATCTGTCATATCAGAATATAAAAAGATGATCCTGGCACAAAATGAAAAAGCTCTAATTCATTTGCAAATCAAGCCTGCCAGTTCTATTTCAAGCTGGCGGTAACTGTCAAGAGTTAACAAGATAATCACTTTCAATCCTGCCTTCAATGGTACATTACACTGTTATTCCATTCAATAAGGCCGTTCTTTGGGGCACTAGATGAATGGTTTTCATTTCTAACTCACACAAAAAGTTGCAAAAAAAAAAATCCATGGGGCTTAAGAAAGAAATCCCTTTATGGGCATTTATCTGCCGGCACTTGCTTTTAGGCAAAATGAGATATTTGGATACATTGGTGTCCATTCACTTCCTCTGTTCCTTCAGGCCCTCAGTCTGTTGATAAAAAAAAAAAGAGGCACACAAGAAAACCTCAAGCCTGTTTCCTTTTTTTAATCTATGCACATTAAACAAGTTCTGTAATAATGTTTTGTAAATACTTCAAGAATACACTGAGATGACATTGTATTTGAATAGATCCATCTTTGTCTGAATTCATTATAAACTGTACAAAAAAGTAGTAAATGCTCATGAAAATTGTGCTTAGGGAAACAATAACCAGTTCCTCATTAAATATTCAATAAAAAGAAAGTTACCAATCAAAGGCACTCTACCTATGAAACAAGTTAATCTAGAATCTGTCTGTATTAATTATTTGTATTTTTTTTTTTAAGATTCTGTGCTATGCATTCTTCCCAAAAGCATAAAATCTTCTAGAAGTTTATTCAGTTATTAAGTATTTAAAATTTATTTGCTGGCACACAACTTCCCACAAAACTTCCACGCTTTTGCTCATTGCTCAAAACCTCATATTGTAAGATACTACCTGCAGGTTAAGGTTTTATTATACAGATATGCATTCTATTATTGAATATTCTACAGTGACAATTTAAATCTTCTATACTAACTTTAGAAAGAAATCACTAAATGTTTTCCTTTTTTTTTATTTTCTTTCTTTAAATCCCCAGATATCTCAGTTCACAGAATAAAGCTAATATCTATATTTAATATTTTAATTGAGTTAAGCTTATCCAGCCTCAGGTCTGTTACCCATAATCAATGCCAACAAGCACATTGTCAATACCTATCTGTATATGTATTTTATTTATTTTTTTTAACAAAAATAAATTAAAATGTCCTCAAACTCAGGGACCCATCTTGCCAGTCACTTCTTATGCTATTTGCATATCTTACAAAGAAGATTTTTGATCATCTTTATAATCCATCACTACAAGTTAGACAACTTTTTCCATACAACCCTCGTGCAAATGCTCCTTTATAGTAAGTGTTTCTTTTATGAGAAATCTAAATACCAGAGGTTACCAGCGGACTTGCAGGCTTTGGTTTTGCTCTTTGCACTTCACAAGTTTCTTCAGAGGTTCTAAACAGAGAGATGGTCCTATAATTAGAAAAATACTGTAACAAAACCAAAAACTATATGCCTGTATTTATGTAGCATTAGAACTTAATAATTTTTGCTGCCCTACTGCCCCTGCTTCTGGAAAAGAAAGAATATAAAATAAAAATTAATTAAAAATTCACACCCTTTAGAAGGACCTTGAAAGAGCACAAGATGTTGCACTTAGAACACAAATTAGTAGAAAGTGAACAGACAGATTTCAAATAGCAGGTCATGGCTTTAGGCAAGATAGTCCCAAAAAACCAGGAGCTTGCCACAGAAATTTGGGATGTGTTTCTTTCCTCTCTAGCAGCAGTACAACACTGCTTAAAAATAAACAATCAATTAAAAAAAAAAATTAAAAACCACCCTCCGTCTTGTAAAGCAGACATCCGGAATAAAAAGCGAAGATAAGCAGAAGAGTAAGTCTTCAGTAAAGGCAGGTATTTGTTTCTAGCATTCACAACAGATTGATTTCCACAGCTCAGATGAAAGATCAGGCTGACCCAACAGTCCTAGGACACATACATTTTCAGGCCAAAGACTAAGAAAAGGTAGTTTCAGATTTCCATTATTACTGAAGATGTGTGCAGCACTTTGGCAACCATGGTCAAGTTCAGCTGAGACCCACAAAGTGCCACTTTACTGAAATTCCACCGCTTGTGACTGCATTTGATCCAATTTTAGCACACTGAAGCCTCGTGCTTTTTTAGGCATCGCTGTTGGGAGGTATGAAAACCCAATTTGTAAATGCTTTTTCACTGTTCCTCTGTGTGTCCCTGCAGTCTGATTTCATCGCTTCAGTTTAATTCCTCTATGTTCTTTCATCTGGCCTGAATTTATCTCCCTAAGGAACGCAGGGGCACACTCCGAATATACTCTAAATGTTTAAAATATTTTTAAATGTCAGACAGGCACAGCTTTTCATTCCTACACAAGGTAAAAAAAATTTCCTTCTCCTGAAAAAGGCAGATCTACCTGATCAAAATATTTAATTTTTATTTCCTCAACTGCTTCAGCTAACACAGCTTGTAGCATTTCTGGTCATAAGAGACTTGAGTTTCAGGCTGTATTTCACAATTAAACAGTTTGTTTCTATTACAACTCAAGGTAGCCCTAAAGAAAGCCTTTGAAAGTCTCTTGGTTTCTACAAGACAGCCATTCAAAGGAGTCCGAGCATATGCTGAGAAGTAGGAGTAGCTCAGAAGATTCTCCAACAGAAGTCTGACATGAGGGAGAAGCCCCTGTTACACGAGTAACATGAACAAACCTCAAACACATTAATAAACTTGGAGGATTTACCATCACTATGGTACCGCAGCCATTTTCAGTTCAAATAGACATACCGTAACTATTTTGGAATGGGACAATTTGCATCCTCCGCAGTATCTCCTCAGCATTCATATGCATCTTTATCCTACGAGTTTTGTACAGGTTTTTCAATATTTTGAGGTTGATAAGTTATGGAGAGCATCACAAAAAGCCTTTTATTTTAAGCAGAAGACTCACAAATTCTTCTAAAAGGCTGTTTAGTTAAAGCCCAGATGAATTTTGAAAATATATTTAATATGAAAAGAATGTTGTATCTTCTACTAACAACTTCCATTTTGGGCTGTGTCGCAAGACAAACTTATATAATTTAAAAAGGTAGAGCTGAAATTGTTCAAACTTGATTGGAAATTAGTTCCCTGGCCACAAATAAAGGGAAAGAAATAATATTTCATCAAAATAGAAAAAAAAATTATTGCAAATCTCAAACATATCTGACCAAAACCAAGCCTGACAGTGACAAAAATAACCTGCAAGTGCTTCAAATTAATGGAAAGGTTAAAAAAAAAACAAACCAAAACCAGCTAATTGAAGCTCATGAAGATGACGACTTGGAAGGAGATCCATAGAGATCACTAAAGCGGTCCCATTTACAGCAGTTCCCATTTCAGCACCCTTGTTTTTACAGCATTGTTTTGGACTGAATGCTGGTTACCTGTATGCTAACAAATCACCGAAGACTGTAAAAGCACTTTTAAATACATGTAATAGCAAGGATCACAACTTTAAGTGTATCTTGATGATAATATTTCGGTATTCAAGAATAAAGACCTTCAGAGTTGTCAAAAAAAGACCCCCAAACCTGTCACACTTGGACCTAGTCACAGTGGATTTGTACCTAATACAGCTACATGGAGATTGTGGAGAACAGGCTAATTTCCTTAAATTATCTGAGAAGGCTAATAGTTCTCTCGATTCCAAGAGCAATTAACTCTCCACTAATTCAACAATGGCACTAGACAACTAACATTAATAGGTCTGCATCTTGCTTATTTGTTATTTCTTTCTCCAGCATTTGTAATGGCCTCTGAATATATAAATTACAAGTCTGTTATTATTTGAGAACATTAATCAATGCTAAAATTGCTTTTGGTCTTGTGCTTATTACTCATCTACTTCTCAGAGAGAAACTTCAGAAGCAATAGATATATTCAAGACATTCTTTAGCAAGGCCTATTGTGACAGGACAAGGGGTAATGGTTTCAAACTCAAAGAGGGTAGATTCAGACTGGATATAAGGAAAAAATGTTTTACAATGAGGGTGGTGAAACACTGGAACAGCTTGCCCAGAGATGTGGTAGATGCCCCATCCCTAGAAACATTCAAGGTCAGGTTGGATGGGGCTCTGAGCAACCTGATCCAGTTGAAGATGTCCCTGCTCACTGCAGGGGGGTTGGACTAGATGAGCTCTAAGGGTCCCTTCCAACTTAAACCATTCTATGATTCTATGATTGCTATGCCTGTCTTGAAAACACTGATACTGTCTAGAATTTGATGTCCAAAACATTATGGTGAGTTAAGTAAAGGCAAAAAGATCTGCAAGTTCCAGTAAATCACAACTTATATTTTTGTAGAAAATTTTACATCCTTTTTTTAAAAACAAAGAACAAACAAACAAACAAAAACCAAAACCAAACAAAACCCAAAACACCACCATCAGGTAATGCTGTCTAAACACTTCATGCTGGTTGAGTTGCACAAAAGCCTTCTTAAAGCTTCATAAGTTCTTTAATTGTAATGCCTACTGTTCTTACCACATCACAGTGGTCTTATTCATTTTACTCTCCAAAATGCTTGCTTTCATTAATACACTTAACCTTTTACTACCAAGAAAGACTAACATCATCTATTTTATTTGGCATTTATCATTCCCAGCACTTCACAGAGAAAGTCTCTGGTGAAAACAGAGAGCAGTACTGGCTTTGCAAGACGGAGCAAACTGCCGAGAAGTGGCCAGCCAAAGTCTAGACCAGAAATCTTGCTAGGTATTTTGTATTTTGGCATTCCCTCAATGAAATTAAAATAATTAATATTGCACACTACTGATTTACCACCAAGTGGACCAAAATTAGAAGAAAAGCCAAAATTATAAAACATGTCTCGTTCTACAGCCAAGATTTCCCTCAAAGGTTATTTTTCTAACATGAAGCCAAGAGACTCCTGAAAAAATTAAGTACCATAAACATGGCAGGCTCCAAGAAAACTTGGATCTTAAGTAATTTGCAGCTTGAAGATTAAAACCAGCACTTCCTATTGTACCTGCAAATATTAGTAGTGAAACATTCTACAAAAACAACCTCTGAACAAAGCAGCAGCCAGATCCTTAAGCAGCAGCCAGATCCTTCAACAGCAGCAATTTCTAGAGGATTCACAGACCATACAGAAAGACATGGAAATGTGGATGATCAGACTGATGACTGAGCAAGTGCTTCTGGTGGAAAAAATTTCTAACCAGCAAAAAAAAACAGTGAATATCCAACAATCACCTCAAGTTACAAACCTAACTAACAAACTGTAGCCACACGTCACAACGTCTACTTCAAGTTCTCAGCAGCACTGTTCTTTGGTCTTCTCTGGGGAAATAAGTTGGAGCTACATGCCTATTAGTCCATAAAAGTTACCTTAATCCCTATTATTTTTAGCTGTACAGGTTTCAGTTCACGTCAGTTAACATCATTTAGGACAGGAGACGTGCTGAACCTACACAGACCTCCCTCGACAGACTTTGTATCACAAAGACACAACGAACTCTGCAATGGAAATGTTTTTATCTGATCACACATCCCCTCCAGCATTCACCTACCTGGCTGCTCCTGAAGGACTTCCTGAACCATTACAGACTAATGCTCTAAAAGAAGCCAAAAGTGGTGCTGGTTTACATTTAAATGTTCATTTTTACAGGAAAGTAAGGCAGACAATTCAGGGTCCTCAACCATCCCGGAGTTAGTCGCCCTTGTGTGTGAATGAAGCTTTTATATTCTTTCAAAGAAGGAGCAGACACTAGAGCGAGGAACCCCATCACCAACAGAAAATTTTGCCTCTCTATGATGCTACCAGAACTAAAGATTTTTCTCTACTTTATTACAACACTGTTCATATTTGTCTTATTTCACTCTTTTTCAGAAATGTATTCCAGAGAGTCTTACTGATGTTAAATAGAGTAACATGAATACTTTGCTAACTACTATTAGAAGATCATGGTAGAGAACGTTGGAGTATCTGTGCTCTGAAAGAGACTGAAGTTAGACTTAAAAGAATATAACAAATTCAGAATACAGAACAACTGCACAGACTGATGGACTGTTCTACAGAAAGAGCATATTGATATTGCTGAAAAAAAAAATCTAGTATATTGGCTGTTTTCCTAGATTTTCAGTCTTGACTGAAAGTTATAATCGCAATATACAAAATTACTATGTCTTGCAAAGAAGTGCCAGAAACCAGTGTCCCCAGAAACTGCAACTGGAACCATTCCAAGCAATCAGACACATTCATGTAACAATGGTCAGGACCGAGTGGCCTTTTACACAATGGCATGACAGGATAAGCCACCTACTTAACTTTCTGTTCAAACAAGATATTGGAAAGTTATGTGAACATTTGCGCATAATAATTTTCAGTCATTCAAAACAGGTCAGGATGCTGTTCTAACAACATAAGCAAACAATATGTATATGTATGTATGTAAAATGTTATATATACATATATAAATATCTCTCCTTCCTCTGGTCATTGTGGCTTTCAGTCAACAAGGTCAGCCTGCAAGGTTAGCATTTGGATGGGTAGCTGTTACACCAGTACCAACAGCAGATAATGGAAGAAACTGGAAGAATCAGCTGAAGAAATTTAAAAATAAAACCTTGTACCTACATGCAACAGGGGGAAAAATAGTTCAGTTAGCGATGTGTATTTTTTTGCCCAGCAATAGAAAGGAATACAGCATAACCAATATCTAGGATAAACAAAAATGTTCAAACTGCATGTACGATGGGTGAAATCGTTTCAACCATGGAGAAAAATTTACAAACCCTGCCTGATATCTGGGATTTAAGGTGGACTCTTTTTCTTGTACATCTGTAATGACAGAAGTTGCACAAACCAATGGAAAAAATATCTGTAATATGTCCAGTCTTTGTACATATGACATAGCTTAGGACATATTTCTTGGTGTACTACTAAAGCACAAAAAAAAAAAAAATCAGTCTTCTTAAAGGCTTTCATTTGCCCATTCTATATATGGCACTTACATCATTCATCATGACTACAGTAACGAGGAAGGCTGAAATTAGCACTCTCTAGAGCATCTATACATTTGCAGGATGTCAGCAGATGTGACTGCTGAATGACAAAAAGCCAAGTGCTGAGAAATATTTGAGAATACTATAATAGCCCAGCACCAGGTAGTATTTTTTAAAATTAAAATATAGACCCCGAAGACATAGCCAAGGGAATTCACTATCTCTTGAATGTGGAATTGATCTGAATGCAATTACTTTACTCTTTTTAGCTCCATTTGACTTTGAACTGAACATCAATTAGTGCACAAACACAATACTGCAAGATTGTTAACTCCAATACTGATTTTTCCATAAAAGATCTAAAGCAAATTTATTGGTCTTCATTTAATAGCTTTCAGCAATCACAAATCTCACACATGAAAGCTCAACTTCATTTTCTGATGGTCACTTAAACCCTTAATTCTCACGATAAAACTCTCTCAGTCTTAGTTTTAAAACCCTTAAATTAGCAAACAAGACACCACATAATATATGCTATAAGCATAGGTCTTCTCCGAAAAGCTGGGACCTTCAAGTGCTTCAGCTGCGATACAAGCCATTGAGCCATGGCCAATATAAGCTAATTTGAATAATCAATATGACAACCTTATTTTTCTAATGCAAACAGGATTGATACAGTAAGGTGTCTCACTGCCACATCACAGTCATGGCCTCTTTTAACCCCTAATTAGATTTAGGCGATTATCCCTGCTCTTCCTTACAAGTGTACAGCCCGGATAAGAGATGACAAAAGCTATCTGCCACTTACTCAGCCTTTGCAGACTGCAGGTTATCCAGGGAGATACAGGGTGAGATCAGCAAACAATTGTTATTCATATCATCTACAGTTTTAAGATAGTCACAGTTTTCCATACATGCTAAGTGAAAATAGCCCAGAGCATTAGGTAAACGCAAAACGCTTAAGAACATCAGGGTTACACAGATGGAAATTCAAGGTGATGTTAGGGAATTATGTTTAATTCAAATTGGTTATCACAAAGAAAACTATTTAGCAATGATTTTCGTTTTCAGACAGGAAACACTGAGTTTTCAATAGATCTATGTTCATTGTTTATTTGTGTGTAACACTGAGTATTTTGCATGGCTATTTCTTAAAAAAAAAAAAAATAAAAAAATAACAAAATCAAACTTAGAAACAGCAATCCCAATAGAATTACATAGCTAAACAAAGTACTAACAGACAGAAAAGATCTATTACAGAAATGTAATCACATTTCATTTACAAGAACTCTTATCTCAAGCACTTAAACATAAAATTTAAACAGTTTTCCATTTTATTGTACTCAGTATTTGAGCTAATAAGATATAAAAGTATAATCATGTTAGCAACATTTCTATTGCATTACATAAACACAGTACTAGATTAAAGGCAGACCAGGAAAAAGAAAGCATGATGTTGCATGTAAAACTAAACACTTTATTTCTCCTGGAAGAAATAAGTATCACTGGTATCATGTGTGAAAACTGCTATGCTAAAATTAGATCATATGTTCACAAAATGTCTATTCCCATACTGACAAAAGAAAAATGTATCTCCATACATATTATCCGTGAACATGTTTAGCATGCTTTTGTAACAAAAAAAGAAGTACTCCCACATAGTATGCGTTTATTAACAGGCTATGCGATCACAGAACTGGAAGGATTATTTATCCATGTCAGGTGCAACCCACTCATGATTGGAGTAAAATTTTCAGAATTGTTTAAAAGACATTTGGATAGCACTTTGAAAATCACTGAAATGTAATGTATTTTTTAAAATATTGTATATACTGTGATTAAACACTCCTTATCAGCAATATTCTATATTCATGATCAAGTAGACTACAACGCAATCTCTGCATTGCTTTGGGCTTTATTTCCCATCAAAGAATCACTGCTGCTCTTCCCCGTTTTCTGCTCCTTCCACATGCGAGTCAGAAGCAGCAGGGCACTGTCTTCTCCTCAGTCACCCCACTAAGAAGCTACCCTGGCGTCAAAGAAACTGAACATCGTGTTTCTTTTCGGTCACCTCTTTTATGCAGCAAACATGGAACAATATGCATCCTAGATTTTCATCTATGCACTAAGGCTTTTTACTTGTTACCATTATTTATATCCATGCCTTTCAACATTTTGTGATTTTATTAACTCATTTTTCCTAATAAAGGTTCAAGATATGATCACCCTGAAACCATACTACTTCAGAAACTAGGGGTATGTGCTTCCTCATAATGCTTCTGACACACGACCCTACCTATGGTCCCTGATGATTTTTCTTTCTCTGTAATAATAAAAAAGTTTAACATTTTTTTATGGGATTTTGCACAACCTACTACACATTTGAGCAGCCTTTTGAAAATGCAAAAATCATATCTGACTGTTACTACTTCTTTAAAAACAAAGACTACAAAGCTCTATGTGCCTGCCTAAACCAAATAAATACATAAATGGGAATGAACAATAATGAAAGACAGTGATTAGTTTTCTACTCAGGTTATTTGAACTTGTGAG
Organism: Morus bassanus; assembly: GCA_031468815.1. Lineage (NCBI taxonomy): Eukaryota > Metazoa > Chordata > Aves > Suliformes > Sulidae > Morus > Morus bassanus. The sequence goes on from CM062578.1 coordinate 8,489,219, forward strand.
AAAATCTGTTTATGGAGAGTCTTATTTCAACTGAATTCCATACAATTCTTATTAAATTGCAGAAAAATTACACATTGCATTCACTATAAAGTCTTCCCTGGGTTGGAAAAAAACAGTTGATAAAAATGGTTTGATACTGAGAAAAAGTCAGCATGAAAAACTGCTCCTACCAATTTTTAGTTGTTTTTGAAGTTTCCCATTGGACTGCTTTGCCTTCTCAAAAAAAAAAAAAAAAAAAAAAAACCACACAAACCTACAATAATTCATAATCTTTTCCGCTTGCTAATATAATTACCTGTTACGCAAATGTGGGGTTTTTCTGTACTGAAACTTGCAGTACAGAAAAGGAAGAGAGAGCAAGCAAATAACATCCGTTACAACAGGACTGTTCCTGGCAAAAATTCTTTCAGTCTCACAAATATCCCAAAGAACCCAACAAACCCTCCAGCAAGGAGGGGTGAAGTCTGTCACTCCCTGCAGTCAATGGCATGCCTCCTGCTCACCCAGAGGGGTTTGGGTTTCATCCTACAGGTTCAACCCACTCTGCTGCTGCCTGGTTTGCTTCCCCAGGCACCTCGCCACACCTGGCAGTGAACAAATGCCCCAGGCCCCCATTTTAGGAGAAGTCACGTACGCACTGACAACCCATTTGACAAAACATCTCACAGAAAGGTTTGCGGAGGTCAGCAGAAAGCAAAGATCGGGACCCAGGGCTACGACATCGCAGATCCAAACCACAGCTACTCACCACATCTCTTGAGATATCTGAAAATAAATCCATTGTATCTGAAAGACATCTCTGGCCATTGCACCATACCTGCTCCAGTATCCTACAACTCCCACGCCAGCTCGGGCAAAGGACGAAACTCATCCCCACTAATTCACAGCATCTTCCCTCCTGTGACGCACACACGTCGCAACTGCTTCATAAAATTTAATTTCAAATCACTTAAAATTTTGAGTTATAGTGCAAGTTTGATAAGCTTGAGATAAGCAACACTTTCTGGAGGTAGGCAAAAATGGGCCACTAGGGATATCGCATACAGTGACAGTATCAAGGAATGTGGGATTGTTACTTTTAACCTTTTTTGATATTTTTCAGTTTTCAGATGCTGACCTAATACAACTTCAATACATAACTTCATTAAAAACATATTATCAAAAGTTGAGGCCACTTTAGATTGAATAAGCTGACCATCTTCAAAAATGTTTGCAAACTCACGTGGTGCAGCCTCCATTCAGCAGGGAGCAGCGTAGAATATAACTAAGAATTAAAGTTGAGTAAAAGCGCTTAACTCTTAGGATCAGATTAGTGATAATTTTACGTTAAATTTATCAAAACTAGGAAACTTTGTCAGAAGAAAATTTCTCTTTCATAAGGAAGGTGAGAAATACAACCTAAAAATAAGGCATTTCCATTATCAGAACATATTACTAAGACATGCAGAGTATAATTTTCAAAAATAATAACCACAAGTATATAAACTTTCAAGCCTTTAATGTCTAGATCTAAACATCTAACATCAATTCACTCAGTTATTATAGCCTGAATGTTTAAAAAAAACAAAAACAAAAAAAACAAAGACAAAAGTAGCATATTTATTAAATTAGAAAACAAAGTTACTTATGAACATCCAAAAGATAAGTAGGATGGAGCACAGAATTTCCTGTTACCTGTATTCTTTTCTGCTTTCCTTCCTCTCTGTATCATGCCCACCACTGAAAAGAAACGAAAGCTAAACTGCACTGCAAGGAAAAGCTGCCAAACAGCAAGAGCTTAAATGCAGCAATGAGAGCTAAAATATGTCAGTCCAGCCTTGCACATAATGGAAAGGGAAAAACAACTGAGAAGAGTTGGCAGGAAGAGAAAAGCAGTTTAAAGTTCTTAACATGCTGCAATATGGAACATTGAACATAGGTCTTCTGTGGGTTTGGGGTTTTTTTAAGTTTATAAATTGTGCTTTAATCCGTACTTATTGAAAATAAGCAAGCAAAACCTCCAATGTTTCCAATTAATATTGGTGCAGCTATTTCTCAAGAGGAGACGTCTATTTTGTAACCTTTAAAGTTAATGGAAATAGCTTTCAACAAGCACTGGGGCCTAAAGTTTGTTTTGGTTTTTTTTAAACAAATTAATTGGTGGATTTTAATCTCTTGTCCTCCTCTATACAAAACACATCCTGACCTTTTAAATAAGACTTAATGTCTTCCACTACATATAAGCCCCCACCTTCTCTTCCATCTTCATGCTCCTGACTTGCAGAGGACATGCCATAAATTAACTCCCAGTAGAAGCTAATGCTGCAACATTATCTAATATTTCATACAAAGATTGTGCCATATGAGGTTTTTTAAACACTGTTTAACATGGTCAGGAAATAAAGGTTTTTACTTTCACATCAGAACTCCTAAAAAAATAAATTAATAAATTAAACAATTGCACACAGCTGAACCTCTGTGACTGACTGACACCTCAGTAGGTCTGTGTCTCCATTACAGTACAAACCCAAGATCCTTGTTGAGAAGAACATCTGGGTTCTTTCACAGAAAATCACTCAGATTCTTTCTGAGCCATCCATCGTCAGTGGATGATCCATAATATAAATATTATTAGTGGTTGGCAACTACTTACTGCCAAAATTTGACAATTAAAAAAAAATAAAATAAAAATCAGGTCCCCTCTTTTTCTGTACTAGCTCAGTTCTCACTTTTCCCTCTCTGACTGCCTCGGTATGTCTGTGGGCACACACAAACCCGAGTTTACTCCAGCTCCAGCCCCAGGTACCCATCCCACGGATTCACAGAGCCTCCCAAGGCACCAGTCACCTTCACACTCCTCTCTGTGGCCTCAAAGTAAATTACCCTCTCCTTACATGGCTATCAGAGAGAATTTTTGTGCATGTACAAGGAAGAGAAAAGGATGAAATAAAAAGGAAAAAGGGAGATGGCAGAGACAGACATATGAAGCCTTCTCACTCCTCCTGCCCCTGCAGAGTTATAAGAGGCATTCCCCATCACACTCCGCTAAACACTTTCCTATAAATCCATTGTGTGTATTTCTTTAATATTTTTCAAAGCACAGAGCAATGCCCAACTGACAAGAATCAATGGGAAAAAACCCCTTTTCCCTCTTTGACACAGCATGATCCCATTAAGCAGCCTCGAAAGATTCTGATCTGAGCAGCGAAGTCAGGACTTCCTGATCAATTCCTTAATCCATTCTGAGACAATGGACTGATAGCGCTTTTTCAATTTCAGTCCAGGAAAAAAATCATTCCCAACATAATTCAACATTAAATGGGACTTGTCTTACAAGAACTTCAGCAGCCGGAAACAGATGAGGAGCAAATCAGAACCCAGGAGAATTACCAGTACATCTAACATGCTTCCTCTGGGTCTTCCCATTTCTATCCTGAAAGTCATTCTATGCGCTTGCCACTCTTGCCTTTCAAGGATCTTTAAAGATGCTGGTTTTAATACTATAAATAACATACAAATTGACGCCTAAAGTGGAAATGATTCCCAGACTTTTCCTCCAGAAAAACCTCAATTCATTAGGTTACCACTGGGGTTGCCATAATCTATGAAAAAGGGGAATAAAAGCAAAATAATGCTGAAGGAATGTTGTCACAATTAAAACGCAGTGCTGGCTGGAGATACTACAATCTACATGTTGGTGGATTCTGCGGCAGAACTGAAGATGTTTTATTCCAAGACTGGATCAGATGCTGTGAACAGAGATGAGAAATTAAGAGCATGTGCACTCACTGTGTTCTGAACTCTCTTATGGGAATCAGACTGAGAAATTTGGCAGATATGCTCAAAATGGAAGATTTGGGTTGGACAGTCTTCTCCATGGGAAAAATCTGAGAACCTCCTCACTTCAATGGAAAATTAATCTAACAAAACGGTGTTGAAATAGAAAAACATGTTCTACTTGCTTCCTTAGTGGTGCCCAACTAAACCGATCCAATGAAGATTACCCCACCAACCCTAGACTGCCCTGGATCTGACAGAAATACACCCACCAAGGACAGGTCGCCATTGGCAACTGCTGGACTATATACAAGCAGAAAGTTAGCTCACGACACTTTTATTTATGCTTCTAGTCTTAATTGCAAGGGATCAGAACTGCCTGATGTTTTAGGCCCTTTCTCTGCACAGGTAGCAGCTTCTTAATGCCATCTCCTACAGCAGCAGACAAATAATGATAATGAATGAAACAGAAGTATCAAAATGTTTGAGCACTCCCATTTTGTTTGCAGGATAGGAGAAACAATAATGCAAAGAATTAGCATTTAAACAAAGAGGTTTGAACTGACTAAAACATAATTCTGTAACCCTGAGGTCTCCTTACAACCACAGACTTAATGTTTAATGGGCCACAAGCTCTGCCTTGAACTAAAAAACATTCTGCAGAATTATAGCGTTCGTTTATCTACAGATCCACCTGTATTTTTAGTTCTTCCTCTATTTTACTCTGTAGCTATGGCTAAAACTTCTACAGTAACAGAAAGACCAAACAGATCTCCAAACGCAACTTTTGTCTACATACCCAGTGTGGGGACACAAGGGGAGAAAGGACAGGAAAGGGAAGGGACTACTACTACTACTAAGAGCATCCTGCCCAGCACAGAACCCGGAGCTGCCAAGGATGAAACCAGAGCCTGGAAATAAATTTACACTCTTTCCAGTTTTCTAAACATACATAACAGACCTGTGGAATCATATGTGTCAAAATCTACAAGAGATTTGTCTTCTTCCCTTTTATAAAGCAACATGCAAAGAGTTTCTTTTGATACATTCATTAAAGAATTTCTTTACCAAAAACTGTTACTACATTAATGTTCCCAACTTGTTTTTTTCTTCATTCAACAATTTAGATTGCTTTACTTAAGTTTTTTATATTCATTTGTAATTCCAAATAACAACAAAAAGACCCAAGATTAGATCGGTATTAGAAATACTTCCTTTAAAACAAAGATGTTCCTCCTTCCCTTCCTAAGCAAAAGAAATAGATGTTTTATAATGTCCATAGCAGGTAAGTTCAATTCCAGAAAAAACATTCTTTATCCAAAAACCCAAGGTGAAACAGAGACAGTTTAATATTTTAATGTGAAATTAAATTTCACTTTACAATAGCATGCATTTTGGATGGGTTTTTTACTTGCCTCTTCTTTGCTTGCTCAGAGTGTTTGTTGCGTTTGGTTTGGTTTTTACCTAAACGATTGCTACGGACTCCTCTGCTTTAGTTCTATGATAGCAAGACACTGGGTACATGGTTAGGTGATTACTGTATCTCTGCAGCTCAGTATCTGCAGGGTGTCTGAATGCCACTCTAACTACTTAAACCCAGTAAAGAGATTACAGCTCACACTAACTGGATTTTCACAGCTCCGTATCATTCAGTTTGGATTCTTCATGCACAGATTAAGAGAGGCCATTAAAACAATAGTCAGCTGCTCTCAAAGTGCAAGGTGTCTTGGTAAAAAAAAAAAAAAAAAAAAAAAAGAACTACATGTTTACATTCAGAGTGTGTGTGTGTTTGTACATGCAGGCAAATGAAACACTCTTTCAGAAAGAATACTCTGTATTTAAGGAATTATTCAATTTAAAAACCCAAGATAATGTAAATTATATAGTTACAAAAGGACAATCATGCTGGTTGGCAGTTTTAAGGACCGGATAGTTTTGAAAATTTTAAACAGCTTAAAAGAATGTGTGTCTTTGAAGATACTGCCTTCAAATGCATTCCAAAACCTATTTCTGTAAATATGGAGAAATATAATTCCCTCAAAATAGTACAGGAAATTAGCAGTGAAGCTAATTTAACAAGCATCTCTGACAGTCTGAACTACAGAACTTGACAACAAAATTTATATTTTTGTACTTAGTACAAAAAGTACTTACTGAATGAAACTGAAATGGTTACTCTGTGGTTAAAAACTATTTACTTTCTAGACTCAATGGTTCTCTGACATCTTCTGTACAGTTGTGCTCCACAGCTTGCAGACGTGTATGATCTGCACTTTTTTTACAGCTGTCTGGTAGCAAAAGGAAAAGAAATCATACCATATGCTGCTGTCTCAATGTCACAGCCCATTAAATAAATGGCCATCCTTTTTAGTCTTAAAAGGGGATTTTTAGCAAACAAAAAGAAAAACAAGGCCAACACAGCTCAGACGACAATAGCAACAAATCTAGGTCAAAGGCAAGTGACCCTAGAGCTACTCTGGGCATATGGACGCCTCTGTTCTTTTCAGGGGGAAACTCTTACTCTGCTTCCCATTAGCCTTTGGCTGACTTACTGTAGAGGAAATTGTCCTCATTTGGCCTTTCAGCTGCTTCCTTATAGTTCCCAACACCCGAACATTTTTTTGCCAGCAAAGCTAATCAACTCATTTTTCTAGCATCCTTAAAATGCTCATATGTACCATCAGCACCTTGCATCCTGAATACTCTCATGAATCTTTCTCTTGAGCATCTGGATGGGAAGTAGTCCAAACTACTCAATTCCTTTTCCATCAAAAAATAAGAATTCTGAAAGGTCAAGTTATTAAATCTATCTGCATACAACACACCCCAAAAGAACCACCGTGAGTACAAGGTGACTTCTCTAGTTACCTATACGTTTGGATTCTGCCTGCAGTACTACGAGGAATTTATCATCAGCAGGTAGCATGCTATAGGCATTTTGCTATATGCAGTAACTGCAAAACCACTCTAGTACATGATCTTCATGATGGCAACATTTAATCAGTTGTAAACCTGTGAATGAGGACTATGTGCAATCCATACATTTCTAGATCAAAATTCTATTAAGAGAACTCGTGAGGCCGCATGAGGACCCCTGTCCCTGAAAATCTCCAGTATGGGTATGAGAATGAATAGGCTTCCTGACAAATCCATCATCTACTTCCATAGTTTATGGACAAAAACTGCTCTCCTATTTTGTTCCACTCTCAGATGTGCAAGCAGATCTCAGCCAATGTAAACACCGGGTTTTCTTTGTGTCCCTGAAGCTTAGCATCACTTTGGAATGCGTGGGGTTCTGAGAAATAAACATTAGTAAACCTGTCCACTTCATGAAAGGCTGAAAAAAGCCATAACACAGTATTGCTGTCCAAACATCATCTTGTAGTACATACAAATGCCCCTTCTGCCTATAGAGTGAGCAAGACAACCATCATTCAACTACTGAAGGAATCAACTTTAAAAATATAAAGACAAAATTGTAATGACTAGAGATAGAATGCAGACACTTTTGTATTAAAAAAAATATCTAGCAATCATTTCATGGACAACTTTTCCAAAATGCTACATCATAACCTATACCACCCGAGCGTTTAGACAATTTCTCCTACATTCTTCACTCACACGCAAGGTCTCGCTGTCTTTTGCCACAGAGTCCTCTGTCCGCTGTTGCAATGCATTGCTACAAGATCAACCACTACTACAACAGTTACATATATGATTTCACTTCTGCTTTTAAAAGATTAAAAGAGCACCAAGACATCTGTCTGGAAGATCTGTCCCCATTTGCTTCTCCCCTTGAGATTCTCACTACAGAAGTCCAGACAAAATATGGAAGTTTAAGAAAGTTTTATTCAAATGTTTAAGAATATTGATCTTTGCTCTACAACAAGTGCTAAAAGCAGCACAGGTCACATATGCTTTTATTATTGCAGCTTTAAAATGTGGTGACAAAAATTGTGCCAACACAGTGAAGGCATATGAAATTATCCTTTAGGGCAGTATGTATATCTAAGATTTGAGGAAGAAGTAATATAAAGACAATAAAATTTGAATTGTTCCTTTTCAGTGAGATGCCTCAGACCACAATTCTTTCTGGAAGAAAAGTATCAAAAGTGCCATCTTTTTACCTTACACTACGGAGGTGATTAATTAAGACCTGCACCTCATGAGGCAGCGTGATATAAAAGGAGTTCTTCCATACAGGAGTGGAAAACATGCGGAGGGGTAAGGCAGGCATGTGAAATAAGGGTAGTCTTTCTTCACAATTTCCAAAATGTATTTAACTTTTATTATAGAATTCAGGCTAAGAAAAAAAAAATGCCAAAGTAATTTGTTTTTGTTTTTTATAAAGAAATTGAAATATTTTCCATATAGTCAATTCTCCAGTTCAAAATAACAAAATAATCAACTGCAGAAGGTTTCCTTACCATAAGTTATGTTGTACTTCACATTTCTGCATTTTGAGTCTTTCTGGAATTAACAGAGATAAATGTTTGAAAACAGAATAGTCTGAATCCTGCATGCTAGCCAGCTGGATTTTGTTAGCATTTGATCATACTAGAATTCTACTACGCTTCCATTTTAATTATGTTTTCAATTTTTCTCTTCAGGAATGTTTATGATATAAAATAACACAAATAGGAACTAGTGATTGTTCTTATTGGGATACTCTGTGGGGAAGCACCATAGTACATCAGCCTCTTATACTATTTGCTGAGGCTTAGCTATGGAAAGGGTGGAGTATCTACTGAGACACTTCCTGATGACAAAAATAACACAACGTTATTAATCCCTTCAGATTCAGAGGTTATAAACACTAAAAGTTATTCTTACTAATTACAAAAGTTAGTAATTATTTCATTAATAACACAAAAAAGACATTGCAGGAAAAGGCAGTCACATGTGACTACCATGTAGTCACACTTACTCAGCTTCTTTCTTCCATGCACTGCTCCCTTTTAAACTCTGTGATGAAAAGAGATTTTTTTTTTCCTTATATACAGCATTGCGTTACAACTCTCCTGCCTACAGCTTATTTTAAGGCAATTTTCATGTAAGTTGTGGTAAGACATCCCTGTTTCCCACTGAGAATCTGTAGTGCTGGCAGACTGCATAGTCACTTGCTAACACAAGCAAAGGGCAGAATGATTGTAAGTGGAAGAAATTGAGCAACATGAATGAGGGTTAAAGTGAGCGGCACTCATCTGCTTCTTTTCTAATGTTGGGTAAAAGGAGACTAGATTTCTCTCAAGGAAAAACTACAAATAAACTGGTCAACAAAACTGAATATTTCAAGGGTGAAAACTAATTAACTGATAGAGACTGAAGGTAGTTAGTTTCCATCCAAGGAACTTTCATATCAAACCGCTGAGGACCACACTTGCCTGAGCACCCACCGCTGCTCCTCCATGCCACTGGAGATGCAGCTGACACAGGTCTGCTTCTGTAAAACCAGCGCAGAAGACAGAAACACTCTTCAAAACTAAACACCAAAGAAAGCGTAACTCAATCAGTGCGTGCTCCCCAACTAGTTTAAGCGAACCCTTGTAACCATAATAATAGTTAAGTCAGGCACAAACATGGCTGGAGGAAGAAAAAAAAAAAAAAAAAAAAAGAAAATATAACAAGAGATAGAAAGCAAGCTAAAAGCAGTAAAAAGAAAGAAAGAAATAGAGGGGGTATTTTGTTTTAATTTTGTTTCTGGATAAATAACTCCCTTGCCATGACAATACATCTTAAAGATCCTCGAAAGCCCACTCCATAGGAAGTCAAAGCAATTGGCTGGCAGTGAAAGATACCCCAGGTTGGATAAAGGGGCTCAACTTCTCATAAAATTTTAGAAGCTCGTTATCTGCTATTCTTCAAGAAGCTACCAAAATACATTACTGTAACTAATAAGTACTATCAGGCATCTTAAATTTTTATTATAACAAGCTCTCAGCAGTGTGACTGTAGCTGTTACAAAGTCCCCATAATTTAGACCAGACACTGAAAATAAAAACATTCGGATTAAGGAAAGATTTTTCCCCTCTGACAAAAGAACAAAGAAAACTCTGCTGTAAGTACTCAAACTATTTTCCAACATAGGACTGAAGTAGTTTGGTTTCAGCATTCAAAATGCATTCTCTAATTTTAAACAGATTTTAAAGAAGTTCTACAAGCTTTCTACTCATTACTGTGTTTACTATGGACACATGGCCCCAGAGTCTACTATTCTCGAACAGGGCATTTTCATTAGTGTCCTGGTTTCAGCTGGGATAGAGTTAATTTTTTTTCATAGTAGCTAGTGTGGGGCTATGTTTTGGATTTACGCTGAAAACAGTGCTGATAACGTGGAGATGTTTTCGTTGTTGCTAAGTAGTGCTTACAGTAGTCAAGGACTTTTTCAGCTTCCCATGCTCTGCTGGGTGCACAAGAAGCTGGGAGGGGACACAGCCGTGACAGCTGACCCAAACGGACCAAAGAGATATTCCATACCATATGACGTCATGCTCAGTATATAAAGCTGGGGGAAGAAGAAGGAAGGGGGGGATGTTTGGAGTGATGGCGTTTGTCTTCCCAAGTAACCGTTACATGTGATGGAGCCCTGCTTTCCTGGGGATGGCTGAACACCTGCCTGCCCACGGGAAGCAGTGAATGAATTCCTTCTTTTGCTTTGCTTGCATGTGTGGCTTTTGCTTTGCCTATTAAACTGTCTTTATCTCAACCCAGGAGTTTCCTCACTTTTACTCTTCTGATTCTCCCCCTTCCCACTGGGCTGGGGGGAGTGAGCGAGCAGCTGTGTGGTGCTTAGTTGCTGACCGGGGCTAAACCACAACAATTAGTGACGCTGTTCATTCCACTGTAGATAAGGGTCTGTCATAATTTTATTAGAAGCACCTACTCTAGGATGCTTATAACTCAACAACAAAAATACGATCACGGTTGAAATGTGGCATACAAGGTTTCAGCCCAGAAGCAATCCTTATTTATTATGTTTTGAATCAAAACTTACAAAAGAGGTATGCTATTTTTTCTTTTGAACTCTTAAATGGCGAAATAAACACAATGTACTTTTGCTATATTATCCTCATAAGCTGCTTTAAAGTAAGTTCTAAAGACAATTCAAATAATTAAAAATAATTCATGAATTAGAGACCAAATCAAACACACGTTGTAGCACCCTGAACATCAATTTATTTTTAAATATTTCTGCTACTTGATGAATGTATTTTGTCACATAAGATTTTAAAGAAAAGGTCTTAGGGTGACAAAATCAGTCTCAGTGTGACAAAATCCCATTTGTAAGTGAATAGACATGATTGAACACAAATACCTTAGGCCAACAACTACAGAGATTACATTTTGGAACCACCATGTACATAACTGGATCAGATAAACACTATCATTTTACAGATTTTGAGAGCTACCTCTTGTCACCATGGACAGTGTAGGAAGTGATAAGCTACTCTCCTTCTTATTGTCTAACTGATTAACACAAACATGTCACACCCAGAGGAATTGCTCCCAACCTGAATGTAAGCTTGATGATTGCTGAGTGTGTGTTAGACCTGATGAAGGTTTCATGTCCTTAAAAGCATGGACATTTTTCCCTACTTATACCAGTGGGCCTAAAAGAAAGATATTGTTTTTCCCAGCCAACTCTGCTTCTTGTATAACGTTAAACTGTCATGGTTACAGCAGCACAACTCTTAGATTAAGTAGTAAGATTTATGAAAATTCTGTGCAAAACAGCCCTGTATCACCAATACTATTCAGGCAGTAATGTCATGTTAAAAAGCATTTGGAAATTACATTAGCAGTGGCAGACCCACCTCCTACCTCTCATTTCTCCCTGCTGACATAACCCTTTTTTAGGGCCATGGTAGGAAGCAGATGAAGGAAGAGATTCTTTCTCTGAAAGCAAGAGAAAAGCAGCAATAAAAAAAAGACTATAGAAGAATTTTTTTTAAGTCGTCTTTACATACAGGAAAGCTTTTTTTACAAATTTATTCATCACAATAACAAACACCAGTTGCAGATTCCTTGCACATTAGAACTATTTTCTAATAATGAAACTCTGTAGGAATATGTACTAATTTTGTACACTTGGAAAAAACAGAAAATTATTCTCAGTCTCCAAAAGCAGTAGCACACACAGCAGGTGAAACACCTTGCAGACAGTAACTGAGATCCAGTGCTCACAACATACCAGAGGCAGCATCATGTCTGCCTAGAGCAGAGATGAGATGAATCGCCCCAGCCCTGCTCTGAAGGAGAGGCTTACCACAGCAGGCAGGAGGAGGTACTGGTTACCTCTATTGAACATGTACATCACGAGCTTCTCCTTTCCGGCTAGCCCCGCGACATTACCCAATGCAGGAGCAAAAGCTGCTTTAGGTTTCCTTAAGCCATGCAGTGCTGCTGGAGCTAGAAGTCAGTGGCTGTAGCCCACCACCCAAGGAAGCAGCCCACCAGACCGCAGCGCCTACTGGGCACCTACTTGGAGGGAGCTGCCACCACATCCTCCCCTGCAGCATGCTCACGAAGGGGCAGCGCCAGTTAGGCCTAAAGTACACATTAGTTACAAAGAACAGGAGATTTTCTGCAATATGACATGATTACAAAGTTAGGATTACAGGTATTTTCAGTAAAAATGCTGGTGAACATTCACGCAAAGGGAATTTGTTATGCAGGCACAGTGTCTTTTGGAAGTTGAGTATCTTGGCTGTAGAAATGCTGAAAGTGATTAAACAGTAACATGAATTAACTTCTTGCTAAATCATAACTGTTTAATGTGTCCTATGGGTAAACTTCTGTAAATGTACTAGTTATAACTCAAAGGATCCAAGACTTTTCCCCTTTTTTCCTAATTAAGGGAAGAGGTAAACCCTCTGCTTTCAAGCTGGAAAAAGTTTGGTTTACAATATCACAAATATTGGGTTTACAATATTGTACAATTGTACAATACACAATACAATATTGTGTAAATACAATAGTGTTTACAAAACACGCAAAAAGTGCTTCAAAACAAAAATACATCACTGGAAGAATGAAATATTCTTTAAACATGAATTATCAATCATGCTTTACTCTGAAGTAGTTTGTTATCAACTAAATACAGTACCTTATCTATTTTTGTCAAAAAAAGTGGTTTATTCTGCAAAGATTACCCTAATAATTCCTAACTTTCTCAGCAAAGTCTTAAATGCAAGAGTTTATGATGATATGCACGGAGCTGTTAAAAAATTTATTGTATTAGTCCCTACTATTAAGTCAGCATTTAATTTACAAATGCCAGCCTATTCCATCGTTATGGGACCATAATAAACCATTGTTAAAACCAAGTAGAATCAAAATGAAAAAATGTTCATGTGACCTATCAAAGCAGTTTCTCAGAACAAATAATTTTAAGATATATTTACTTGCTTATTAAAAGCCAAGCGTTTCACAGTTCTTCACAACCAAAACATGCTAGAGGTGTCTTTCCTTCCAGTCAAACATTTACCCTTCGCCACTGGTGAAAGGCAACAAGATCTCTTTACAACATCTCGTCTTTTTCAATAAATTTTGCATGAAAACATGTTACCCAAGCACAAAGTTGCCTGCTGTCACATTGGAAGTATGATAAATGTTTAATGAAAACAACACCACACAGCTTGGTGTCAGACAACAGCTATCACACAGTCCTGCTTTGATCTGAACAGACACTTAAAAGGAGTTCTGAGCACGCTTTGCACCACAGAACTCTATAACCTATATGCAAATAGGAGAAAATTATCATAAATGACTTCCTACTGCATAGCGTGGAAAGAAGTAAGAAAAAAAAATGACAAGCTCCAGGAGTGTCTGACTGCTGTCAAACTCTGAGAAGTCCAATATTCCCAATTTACTTCTAATGTCTTCTGCCAAGCACTGAAAAGCTCATCAACAGGCATTTATCACCCAAGTACCGTGTGCAGAACCTGCTGGGACACTGCCAGGGCTGAGCACAGAAAATAAAATTCTGCAAGCACTTTGGTTAAATGCCATTGAAAAAGGTCCCCTAGACAGAGGGTCCTCAGCAAATATTTAAAGACCTAACATACAGAATTAAAAGGAAAAATGGAAACTATATTTGAAAAAATAACTCTTCAGCTCTGTAATATCTGTCAAAGTATTTAAGAAACCGCTAATGCACAAATGTATCGATAGCCTTATTAAATATCAGAAATTAAAATGGTGAACAGGTTTGATTAATGGCACAACACTTTTTTTCATAACAACTTGAGAAGCTGCTCTTAATTTATTCCATTAAAAATTGTCAAAAACACTTCAAAAAGTAATCCAAAATTCCACTACTAAGAAAGCTACGGTGAATCCCATAAATCTAGTAAAAGTTATTTAAAGCTAACAAGTTTTTAGTAGTTCCTCCCCCACCCCAATTCAACAATGAACAACAATCCTTTTGAAAAGCATGTCTCAGAATACCATAACTTGCATGTTTTCAAGCTAATCAAGACTTTAAACATCAAAATTCAACAGCACACACATACAGGTCAATGAAAACATGTATGCAAGTTGTTTTAAAACAAGTGAATTTAAAAAAGGCACAAATAAAAAATTAATGTAATGCTTTAACTAGCAAAAAAATTAGTGGAAAAAATATTGTAATGGTATAATTACATGTTTAAGTAAATCAGTACTATAAAACACTTCACTTTTGAAGACTTTGACATCTGAAGATTACTAGCATGCAGAAGTTGCTGGTCCAAACGTGGGATTTGGGCGTGGAAAGAACTCCATTAGTGACTGAGCTTTCACAGCAGCCTGCATTGCATGCCATGATTTGCAGTCATCAGGTCCACCTTGTGGAATGTGACAGAAGTATGTCGCACAAGGACCACACTGCACACCCCATCCACAGCCAAAACCCCAGCCTCACCCCTCCCTGTGAGTGACGTGGCCATTTCAACAAAGCCTGGAGGCACCTGATGCCAAGTTTCATATGTCGCTCTGATCTAGTCCTCAAGTCATGATTTAACAGAACTATGTAGCTTTATTTTTAGAAATACTAAACATATACGTATTTCCCTGATTTAATACCACCTTAGAAGAATACATGTGAGGAAGTTACTTATTTGATTCCTTTACACTATTACAGAAAATGTCTTATTGCATATATAAGACAAAACCACAGTGCTAATATGCTTGTCAAATAAGCCACCTTGCAGCATTTAGAAAAAACACCTCACAATCTATAGCGCATTTTTAAAAGGTCACTAACGTCAAGACTCAGGATATAGTCTAGCTAATACTATATTAGCAATTCATATACCATACAATAAAGAACAAAGCTTTCAAACTGGACTGCTGTATTAAGCTTTGAAGCCAAAGAAACATGGGAGGGGAAGAAGGGTTGCTCTATTTCATTACAAGCAAATAATTGCTGCTTTCCCGTGAACATGATATATCACTTCTTAAAACAAGTCACAAATGAAGGAGAAAGAAGGAAACAAAATGTGTGTCAAGTGCTGGAAGTCTAGAAGACAGTGATAAGGAAGTATCCCATAGGTGTATAAAATAAAAATTACATTCTGGGACTGGCTGGAAGCCTGCTTTAGTATTATCTAAGGGGATGCCAGAATAAAAACCCATACATATACATCACAGTTGCATGTCAGAAAAAGCATGCTCAGATTGTTTAATCTTAGGGGGGCAATAGTACATGAGCCTGAGGCACCTGGAGACCTCACCAGCAAGGATCAGAAGGAACTGAAGCTTGAACCTCTTCCAACGACAGTCTTGATGTAGAGCTCAAGTAATACTCACACTGTTGTAATGGGAGAAAGCCGTTTTGCTTACTTGTAACTTACCTCTTCTAAATATAGTACTTTAAATAAATTAGCATTTGATTGTTAATCCAGACTGCATCTAGCACCTTGTTTTCCTATTTTGCTGGGACAGAATCTTTTTAAATAGGAAGAAAGGATTCTGTAATAAAAACCCCACTGTCATTAGTTCAAATCTTATTTTTAAGCATCTTTCTCTCTATAAATTAGTGCAATTTAGCTTCACCAAACCACCAACAAGATTTAAAAAAAAAAAAAAAAAAAAGAAAAGAAGTCAGATTGATTGGACAAAGTACATCATTATACTTCCAGGAGGACTATCACTAACTTTCCTATAATCAATCAAAGCCACACAGCAAGGGCCTACTATGAGAACTGCAACTCCCTTCTTGATAAGCCATTGAAAATTAAACCCAACCTGTCCCATTTCTTTGATGCAGAGACTAGGCTCTTCCCTTTTTATTCAGTGACCTTTTCTGATCAATGCTACCCATTTTTTTGTTTTAGCCCAGAGTGCACACTCTCACATAAGAGTCATTTTTGCAAGGGAAAAAAAATGAAATCAAGGGAAGAAAAACAGGAAATGGGACAGCCAAATGTAGGACCCGATAAACTACTTTGGCAGAACAAAGAGCACTAAAGTTTTGCTTTTTTCAAATAAACAAAATTTTAATAAAAAAAAATCACTAGACTAAAACTTATTGGTAAGAACTAGGCACCAGATGTCAACTACACATTATAAAGTCTTGCAAAGTTAACAGAAAATGATAATGCATCACAAAATGTGTATCAGTCCTTATTTTATCAACTCCATTTTATTTATAACACTTCATAATGTATCAGTAGATATAGTGCGGTCTGTAAAAATTACAAAGGCGTGGTAACACCTCGACACAGCATTTGTCAGTTAAAATTTCCTGAGAACAGGAAAGCCAACCATGTGTGTGCTAATTACGAAATACGAGCCCTGGTAGAGTTCTAGTATATAGTAACGGTCCAAAGCAATAATGCACACAACATCACTACTGCCGTCATGGGTCATAACTAGACAACAATATTGTTATTACAAACAGAGAAATATGATTTGAAACTTGGCCTGGGAAACTGGATGAACAGAAAAGGCTGCAAGGCCAAGCAAGTGCTTTTACTTTGGAAATGCTGGCAACAGTTATTCAGAAAAAGCCATACCATTTATTGATTTTTTTTTTTATATATCCTTCCAGGCAATAAAGCTCTTTCTCCCATGCACTGCAACAGAAATACAAAACAAAAAAAAAGGGGGATCACAGTTCGAACAACTACTGTGAGATTAGGAGACCAAAGCAGCAAAAGCAAACTGGTTAGTTCAGATTACTTGCAAAATGGAGGGAAAATAAGTAGCACTGCAGTAGTTGAATACGAACTAGTTAAGAACATATCTTGCTACCTGTTTGTCATCAGCGTTATTTTGCAAAGAGTTTTCACCAGAAATTAAATAATCCTGATAATCTGAAAGATGGATCATTTTTTTGTTTATGAATATTTAGGGTGTGCTGCTGGGACGCTTTCTGAGTTTGCGTTGCTTTACCTTTTAAGTGAGTACAAAACTATTTCAAAGCTTGATAGACTGCTCTTAAAGCCAGTTTTTTTCACCAAGTACTGTCAGATGCTGTAAATGATCTTCCCAACCCAAACTCAAAGCAGCTGTTACCACAATCTCCCTCCATAATAGCTGAACAAATAGTATATCCCTTAAAACATTTCAGATTGTAAGAACAGAAGAGTACAGCTGTTTTGCTATGACTGTAATACAGCTTGTCTCCATGAAACAGCTGACACTTCAACATTCAAGAAGTTCATTGCTCAACCTTAAAGCATCTTCACTGTAATGGAGAATGCCAAAGGACAACTGGATTACTATGGCAGAATTTTTTTACTCTTGAAATCTTTCTTGAGATATTTATGAGCAAGACAAGATCTACTCTGAAAGAACCTAAAGTTGCCCCGATTTAAAAAACAAACACAAACCTTTCTCTCTCACATCTACAAACATACAGAAGCCAAGCGCAGAAAAGAAAATCATCATTAGAGTTTATATGAGCCACAAACAAATAAAACCATTTGCTCCTTAATTAGGGCAAAAATTGCATTTTGATTCTCCACTTTAGAGGAACAGTCAAGTCCCAAATATACGGCTACTTATATCAAATAACCTGCAGTGCTGACAAACTGAAACGCCTTCTTTCATGCAAAGTTGATAGTTTAACTATAAAGCCAGCACCTGATAATTTATAATCTGTCTTCTCACAATCTGGCTTTAGGATGATCTTCATTATAGCTTTAAAGTAGCTATTTTCAATAAACAGATTCCAAGCATACATTAATTTAAACTGAAAACTAGATCTAGCCCTTGATGTGTCTCGGAGTACCTGTAAGGATCTCTTCCAAATACAGAGGTGACATGACTATTTTTTCCTCTACAGATCCCCTGCTGTTGGGAGTTTCTAGAAAGGCTCTGTAGAATAATGTTACTTTCAGTGCTGATCTAGATACTAGATCTAGAAATTCATTCACTTGGAAAGTCAGATTCCTCTCAGTATTTCACATCCAGATGTACACCTGACAGTCATATTTTATGTCCATTTAGACTTTCTCCCTCGTACTTCAGATCAAAATAAAATGTGAACAAGTTGAAAAACCAGCACCATCATTGTGTTAGTTACAGCAGAATATGCCAGGAGGAAAAATAAAATAAGTATTTTTTTCCTGTCCAAACTGGTTCCAACTTAAAACAAGAAAAAACACACATTTTGAGGAAGTATCACCTATCTCTGTTTACTCTCCTTCTGATGAAGACAGCTGACAGAGCAAATCGTTTTAGTGCTTTTTGAGTCAATTGGGTGAGCAGTGAAGTTCCAGTCAAGGCAGCGAACTGTTGTTCTGCAGCGGACAGGCATCAGTCGCAGAATCTGCTACGACGCTCGGCTGCACAGGCAAGCTATAATAAGAGTTATAATTCTAACCATACCCACAAAAGGACATCTGACACCACTACAAGACAAAAATCCTAAATTATAACATATACCCTCAAAAAATATCAGCAAAACCAACTTACTACCTTCTGCTGACCACAGCCAACTACAAAAGGCCTTATAGAATTTTTTGTCTTCCAGTAACTATCTTGGTGCTTTCCTCAGAAATGAGCATCAAGACAGAGCAAATGAACCATTGAATCTCCCTACCGCTGCAAAAACAAAGAAAAAAAAATACCAGAAGGCAATAGACTTGCACAGGCAAAAGGTTCACTCGGTTTGTGTTGTAACATCCTCCTTCCTATACATCTATAAACTAAGGACAGGTGAGCTTCCTTGGCCAAGGAGTTCTTTTCTTTCCCATACTTTTCACCCAAAAAGAAAATAAATACATAAATAAATGACACAGAGGAAGAAAGCTGAGAGCTTGGGAGGCTTGAGGAAGCCTCATACAAAACTCATACAAAACATACAACTGCAAAACATCTTTCTTGACCTCATTTTCCTGGAGTACACACAAGGCAAAGAGAAATTACACTCACTCTCTTTGTTCCTACACACATGCATTTAAGGAAAACTACAGGTTCCTAATTCACTCTCACTGGGGTCTAACACAGAATATTCCATGGACAAGTAACTGTGCAGTAATTGCAAACAGCAATTGCATCAAAGAGCTCTGTCTTCTCTGTCTATTCAAATATGTTGCTTTGCAGAGCATTTAACAAAAAACAACATGACGCTGATATAGTCTCAATCTTCAGAATGACAAATAACCGTAAAGGGAAAAGGCTTCTCAGGTCCATATTCTCTGCACAGATATACTTTGATCACTATTTGATTAAACTGAAAAACATGTCGTCCCCTCTCAGAAAAGTTTATGAAGCACAGATTATATCGACATCACCCAAGGTACATTTCATTTTGTAGTCTAATAATGCTCCAAGTAAGAAATCCCTGTACAAAGCCTACCAGTTAGTTCCTGAGCTCAAAGGAAAATGGACTGACGTCATAAAATGTTTCTATTATCAATTTGTACTCTTTGTCCTAACTACCTTGGAAATGACCCAAACAGGGCATTTTGTTTTCAAATTTAGCGTAAGCAATTTTGTAAGTTATCAAAATATAAAGATAAATTGCTTGCTTCCAAAAAAATTCTGGGCACTTCTGTGTTCTTCCTACAGCTATCTCATATTGATCCTTGTTATAAAAGGACATAAAGTCAGGCAGTAAGATAATAGAGCACTGCTATATACTCCAACATGATTTAAGATGTGCTTCTACACGAAGTCCAGAAAACCTCTCACACACCAAATGTTACGTGCTCAGTATGGATCCTTTCCCCACTTTCCTACTTCAAGTAAAAATAAATAAATAAATAGATTTAAAAAAAAAAAAAACAAAACACAACCAAAAAACAATTTTGGCTGGAACATCCAGGCTTCTCCTCAAGTCTTCCAGAAGTACCAAAATATATTTGAACTTCACGTAAATGCATAAAAGGCATCTTGTTTGTGACTTATCAGACATACTGCAAACATCTCATGGGTTGCGTTTACCTTGAATGCTACTGATTGCTGAAACATCCACAAGAAGAAGAGACAAATATCCCACATGATTTAGTAAAATGAGGAAAGTATCCCTTAAAATGAGTGGAAGACACTCCTGAAGTTCCCAGCAGTCTAAGTAATGTACTGCAAATAAGAAAAAACCATGCAAATAGCTAATCCTGAATATTTATATAATCAATCCTATAACCACGGACAAGTAGGTAATGGTATCTGAGAGACTAAGTAACTAATACCATCAAGCCATAAAACCAGGGAGGTAATTGTGAGATGCCTCCACAAACGTGGGTGGAGGACACTACTCTAGAAATTCCCATTTAGCGTTTCAGTGGGAATCCACTGAAGGGAAATCCATGAAGTGATACATCAGTGTCTTCTTTTTTGAAACCAATTACATAAACAGGGAAAAAATAAACATCACAGTAAAGGCTGCAGGAGATCAAGGTGTATAGAGCAGAGGTAATTACATCAATTGCCTTTTCTGAAATCTGTAAAAACAAGATCAAGATCAACAACCCAAGTCACTTCAAGCAGAAATTAGGTTGACAGCAGGTTTTGAAAGCCAGTCTGTCATTCACCCATAGCAAGTGCTTCTGCTGAAACTGTACTTTGAACCACAAATGAAGCCCAATAGGAACTTCTGACAATGTAGGGCGGGGGGGTGGGCAGTGAACAGTGAAAACCATCTTTTCATAGGAAAAAGTTTTCATACTTTGCAATACTCCTCATTTTTTCCTTATATTGTGGTTATTATGTTTTGGAAAAATATTTATATTAGTCAGTTGAAGAAAGCTATTTAACATATTTGCAAATCAAGGGGAAAAAAGAATTGTAAATTAAACCATCATTTAGTTTGAAATGTTGTCACATTCTTAGTATTTTAAAATACTAAGAATCACACTATTCAAAGATTTGAAATAATTTCCACTTAGTTTATATAAAAGATCACATACTATAAAGCAAACTGATTACAAAAAAGTAAAACAACACTAAAGTGTTCCCTGTTTTTATTATAGTTATATTGTCATTTCACTTACCCATGCTTCGTGCCATATATCTCCTTTTCTTTTCCTTTGCCCTTCTCTTTTATTTTTTCTTTCTCTCTGCCTTTACGCCGCTCTCTTTCACGAGACCCGCTATGAGTTCTCCTATGACTGGATCTTTCACTACTTCGACTATAAGAACGTTGACGAGGTCTTGATCGTGATCTACACAAAATCCATAGTATTAAAATTTAGCAGTCATACATTTTTCACTGTCACTGTATGTTAGATTTGTTATATAGTCCAACTATTTTAAATAAGTTTTCAAATAATTTAGTAATTTAATACTTTTAAACAAGAACCTGCCAATTTATCAAAAGAAAAGT
The DNA here is from genome assembly GCA_031468815.1 of Morus bassanus. Lineage (NCBI taxonomy): Eukaryota > Metazoa > Chordata > Aves > Suliformes > Sulidae > Morus > Morus bassanus. The sequence continues at coordinate 8,510,730 of CM062578.1, forward strand.
GAAAAAGAAAGCATTCCTTCTACTCTGAAGGAAGAACGCAAAATAAATTAAACCACACTACGTAGTATTCACCCATTAACAAAGTAATCTGGTATTACCAAAGTAATCTTTGGAGCTATTGGAGAAGAAAAGGAAGGAAATCTTTTCTTGAACATTAAGCTTTAAATTCTTAAGTTCTGACCAATTTAGCCTGGCAAATAATCAAAGAATTTACAACTGCTACTAAGTGCTTGTATTTACATAATACATTACTACTAATAACGATTCTATGATTCTATGTTCCAACAAAAACCAGAAAAAGCAGAAGCGACATGTCCAAACACCGATCTTTCACATGCAGTGCTGACACTTGCACACAGCTTCTTAATGTCAAATTCAGGTTTGCAATACACTTTGCAGAAAACTTATAAATAGGCCAACCCTACAGGCCCAATAACACAAGAAACTGCATACAGGTGCAAGGGTTTGTGCACATATTTGGTTCTTGGTTACAAGCTCCTACACGGCTATAGGATACTCTGTTCTCAATCATGTTATCCATTCCTCTGTAATAAATGTATGTTGTTACTGATATACTTGAATGAAAAAAGATCAAGAAGTATTACAATATGACTGTTTCTATATGTAACAAAAAAACCTTTTCATTATTCCTGAATTCTTTTAGATTGTTTTTCTGAATTTTAATTTAAAATTTATCATGGATCAATACATCTTTTCTATGGCATATGAGTAGCTGTAGACAATGAATATTTAGGAAAACAGCAGTTCAAGTCTGCATTAGTTGCTATTACAACGTACATCTTGATAAAAGTTCTGACGGCACCTCATTGAAAAGTTTCATTAAGAACTGAGAGGGTTGGGGTGGAAGGTCATTTTTTAAAACAGTATAAAAAAATTTATTTAGCACCTCTTGGTGTGCAAAACTCCAAAGGCCTTTAAAAGCAAAATCACATAGAAAAGATCACTCAATTTAAAAAGCAACAACTGTTTAATAAAACTCAACAATAGAATAAGCAAAAGAAAATACTACATCCAGATGAAGCTATAAATTACATTTAGGAAGAATGTTGTTATTGAGTCTGGAATTTGTCCAGCATACTGGGGTTAACATACCTAATCTTGCCATTGAGCCTTTCAGACTAGCACTAGAGGTCAGAACCTCAGTTTTACATTTCATTCAGCAGATGGCATCTCTTGCAACACAGTATCTCCTATTATCGGTCACGCTATTAGCACTAATACGATAGATCAAGTTACCACTTAGGTGGCATATTACGAACCATAGAACACTTTCTGTCTCGGAATGAATTTTTATTATGTCACCACAAATTAAAAAGCATCCATCCATTCTTCAGTCCTCAGGTAAAGTTTTGACCTAAAAGAGTATTCTGGGTATTAGATCTATTTTTTGGTTGGCACAAAAACACTGGTTTTACAAGCATGTGATGAGGCTGGCACACATTTACAGACCACTGCCCTATGGACATTCACTATTCGAAGGTAACTATGATTTCTGAGAACTCTGCAGGTAAAATGCAAAGTCAGGAACATTAAAAAAAAAAAATGCAAACACAAAAAAAAGCCCTGTAACAACACAAATCGCCTTCATTTGATGCAAGACCTCTCCTTACTTAAGGGTGTAGTCCTTCAAACAGAAATAACTGAGGAATCTAAAATATTTACTGCTAGAGAGCTTACTTTCTCAGCTCAAATTTGAACTTGATTTCACATCCACCTTCCACGGGTACAAATAACACCAAATTCAGTTCAGATTAGCTGGATGCTCAAATCCTAGATTTCTGTTCGTTCACATGTCTAAGCAGAACAAATGGCAGGAATAATTTATATACAGAAAAACAGCTTTTAAAAATTAAATGTAGACTTGTTGCATCAAATTTTTAATAATGTACCTAAAACAGCATTGACAAACTGATAAACATCTTTCTTTACAGAAGCTGTCACTGTTCTTTCATTTACAATCTTTTGCACCCATAAAATTCATTAGCCTAGAGTGTTCCCTAATCCTTGTTTATCCTTTGGGTTCTACAATTACAGAAAATAGCTTGATATAGCTTGTGTTCCCTGTCCCAGTCATGCAGGCGAGGCAGGCAGATGACTATCAACCGGGATATTACAGTGAAGATCTTAACAACAATGTGAAGTTCTACTCCACAGAAGCCATCTCCGCAGGACACATTAGTTCAGTCAATCGTTCAATTATCAGAACAGTTGATCTGGGCTGTAGATCAGCCCAGAGCACAGATGCAGACAATCCAGAATTGGCTTCATGCAGACAGCTTCACTTTGGTCAGAGCTGCTAGCTCAGATAACAAGTTAGCACACGTAGAAGGATCTTCAGGGCAGCTCAGGAGTCAAGCCTGCTTGCCTTCATAGGCTGCAGGCCCCAGCCTAACCCAAACTGACTGAGATGCCCTATTTTAGGGGATCTATAGAGGGAACAGTGCAGTAAAAACATTGCAAAGTGGATCTAGTGTATTCTGCTGCACCTGAACCACCTTGCAGTGTCTCTCCTACACATTTGTCCTCCAGTAGCTAAGGGTTTATTTGCTCGGTACAGGACAGAGCAGCCAAGACAGGAGTGCTGAGGGGTAGAGACAAGCACACCCTAACACAGCCTCCTGATGCAGCACCAGGTAAACACCAGCCACACTGACCTGTGATGGATCCGCAGAGACACACCTGACCTCCTCCAAAGATAAGTTTTCCTCGGTTTTCCATCGTTGTACAAAGTTCTTTGCAAATATTTCATTTTTCATTACTTTCCCTTCATGCTGCAGGGCTACAGCCCTCCCAAATAAAACTAGCCCTGCCTGCTAAGTTCATTGTATTTATTTATATTGATTACAAACAGTATTTATAAACACAGATAAAGCAACACAATTCCAGAAATACAGAAAGATGTACTAACCCCAGTCATGAATAGGGGTGAAGTAAATAATGAAAACAGGCAAAGAAAAAAGGAACAGTCTAACGTTAATGCTCCCTTCAATTCCTGAATGCTAGTGAAACTTAGATTCTGTTAATCATTTTTAAACTGGGGTAACTACTGTGTTTCCAATGCTGTACAGCAATGAATATTTTTGAAAAAGCATATCTTGTATTAACCTTTGTCCTTCACAATCTATCCAAAGTCATAGCAACGGAGGACTATTAAAAAAACCACTAGGCAACCACAACACATAGTTTTATTAACAAATTTAAGCTGAATCTCAACTCTTGCTTAAGTCTTCTGCTAGTCTGAAAAAATCTTAGGGACTTCTCACACAAGTAGATGCATGAAAATTTTAAAATACATTTGCTTAACTATCTAAGTAACAGCTTCGTATATTATTAGTTAAGACGCATTATGTAGTTTTACCACATTTTGATAAAACAAAGGAAGGACAGAGACTAAATACTGTAAGATAACAGACATAAGATGGCAAAAATAAACTTTGCAGTATAATTCTCCAGAACAATTTTATCTTATATGATAAAATAAGTTCTTCCAGCAATACTTCTAAAACTGAACCAGAATTTACAGGAAGCCAGCAATAAACCACACAAGAACTGCTGAGCTTAAGCAGGTAAGACCACAATCTTCTTGATCTCTGCTAGTGTGTGCACTCTTAAGAGAGCTCTCAGTTTCTATGAAGTGCCATAGGAAATGATGATTAGCTATGATTGAAGCAAAAGCCACAATTATACTGATATACTGAGTGAACACTGTATCACTTCTAGAATGCATGAAATCGGACCTCTTTAGGCCATGAAAATGGACAAGCACTGAGACGTATAGGGACTCTGCAGTGCAAGTCTCACAGGGACAAGCGGGAACTGCAAAACACTTAGGAAAATAAAAAGGCAATGGTTTTTGCCTACAAACAGGTTTTCCCTGCATTCATCAAAAACCAAAATATGAGCTAAGGCTTCTTCCTCCCCAAACTGAAAAGTTTAAGGAAGGGACTGACCAAAAGAATAAGCAAAGAGGAGACTCACTCTATCTTTTAAAAAAGGCATAAGATGCAATCTTAAGGGAGAAAAAGAGTCAAGCGTTTTAAACATGAGAACAAAAATGAGCTCATTGATTCAATAAAGTTAAGAAAACTTAAATAAATGAAGCTAAGGAGATTAGATTCATAGCAAGAAGAAAGCGAGAGGTATGCAACACCATATCCTGAGAGGCCAAATATATGTATTCAGAAAGCAAAGAAATTATACAAAAACTTTTAAAAAATACAAAGAAGGAAAAGCACAGTTTCCCACAAAGTATGCAAAAGGATGTGCTGTGTTTGTATACAGACAGATGTAACCAATAAATAAAATCCCAGGAAGAGTAGGAAGTACTCCCAAAACAAACTGCCACTTAAATTTTCCCTCTTACATACAATTGTTCTAAGACCCCAATATCTAAAACCTGACTAATTTCCTCCAGCTCTGAGGGAAGCTCCAATTTCTCTTACATCCCAGGCTAATTAAACCCACCTGTTAATGCAATTCAAGACTAATTCTGCAACACCAAACACAAGCTTCAACGAACCAGGTGACAAGAGAACTATTTAATGAAGAAGCCATGATTCCCCATTTAGCTTGGTCTTGTCTGAAACCACCAGGTAACAGTAAGTGACTGTATAAGCAGATACCACCTGCAGACATCAGGACAGAATTAAGACAATATTTAAAAGCAAGTCTGGAATGTTGTAAGCTTCAAGGCTTTGACTTTGCAATCCAAATAGCTCTCTCTGCTTAATTTCTATGCTGTTTCTCCCCCTCCTCTCTCTCCCTGTTAAAAGGGAGAGGTAACATTCAATCTCTAACATACAGTTTTCTGTGGCAACTACAGAATTTGAACAATGAAACCTCAGAAATTTAGATCATGCTTTGACAACTTCAGGTAAGGCTACTGACCTTTCTCTAGTACACCAAGGCTGCAGGTAATTAAAAAAATAAGATCAAGAGCAACAAGAAAAATGATGCTTCATACTGCCTAAAATACATTTGGTATTTAGTAGTGTCATCCCCCAGCAGCACAGGCTGGGCTCACAGGGTAGAGCCTCTAGGTAACAGCAGACGAGCAAGGGCTAACCTCAAACCAGAGGGCCATTATCAGCACCTTCACAGTGCCAGGCTTAAGCACACTGAAAAGCTGCACTTAATGCCACAGAACTTCATTTTACAGTATATTACCATTTTAATAAGATAGCTGCCATTTTTCTTTGCCTATAAGCCCAAAATCCCACAATATTTAAGAACACTTAATGCAAACTTGCATAAGGCCTATATTAAATCCAAAATATTAATAGGCTCTTGACAGTGGAAGATGATTTCATAAAGTGAAAATTAAAGTATACTACATTTGCTACTCAGTGTATAACAAGCTGCGGTATATTTCCATTTGTAGCATGAACTAATTCACCTGTATACTGTTGGATGAATTGCTATGCCATGCTAATCTATGAATTACTATTAAAATGTCTTGCAATATATACAGAACAGGAAATAAAGATATAACTTCATGAAAGGGAGCTACAGGAAGTCATCTGCGCCAAGAATTCACCAGTAAACAAGAACAAAAACCCACAGATCAAGCAGAGAATGAAGATTTTCTATTTTACTACTATTGAAAAATAAAAACAATCCCGATTATTCATATTAAAGCAAGTCCCAAAGTGTTCAAATTATAGAACTACTGGAGGAAAAAAAAATATCAAGCCCGAGAGTAGACTGCCAGCATGCACACCCCCTTCCCCCCAAACCAACACACACAAAACACCCACCCACCATGCCAAAGGTTAAGTCATTTAGTCAAGTTCAAAGATCTTCAAAGAGTTCTTAGATCCAGATAAGCCCATATGTTACCAAAATTCTGTGAAAAGCTATTACTTTCCAATCTGCTTTTCATGTCTAAGTTACAGAACACACAGATGCTTGGCATCACTCAGTGTCCCTAAATTCTCACACCAGATAATCAAGGCTTACCAATAACTTTCGTATCTAAAATCCTAAGAAACGTCTTTATTCCATCAACACTTAGTTCACTTGTAAAAATTGAAAGTATCCATAAAAGCCCATTCAGTTACTGCACAATAAGTGTTAATTTGCTAATTTCTTCACAGGTAATCAATTAAAATGTAAAATATTGGATAAAATTAGTTGCACTAAATTTAACAGCTGCTCCATAAGCATAATTAGTTTCACAAGGGCCATATGTATTCTGAACAGAGACAGAGTTGAAACAAATAAGCAGATTTTAAAACAAGTTTGAGAAAATCTGCATTTAATTAGCAGGTGGGCACTACAACTGCATAATGTTTTTATACATTTATATTTATGAAGTGACAGAAGATCTAAAGGCTTTTTAAAATGGCGTTTATTGTTTGAATGGGAACTGTTTTGCTGCATGCTAAAGTGATTTAAATCCTTATAGCTCTGCTTTGAAAAAATCATAAATGGTGAAAGAAAACATGTGGAAAACTGTAAAACTAGAAAGAATTTGCGACAAAAAGCAGATACACATACCATAACCAAAAGGAAACTACACTTAATTAAATGTACACTACATCTGGAATATCAGCCTAATAAAATGTGAAACTATTAATTTTCATTGTTCTAAAGGAAATGAGGTCAGTGTCGTTTAGTATTTCCCCAATTATGTTGCACTAAAGCATTGAACTATATCTTATAGGTACAATCTAATCTTTTCAAAACATTACAATTTGAAAACAGTCACTGAGGTAGACTTTTTAAATGGAAAGAGGAATTAGAGCACAAAACCAAGACAGCTCAAACAGAAGAAAACAAGTGCTCTTTCAGTAAAAGTAAGTTTTTGAAAAAATAAGCTATTTTTTTGGCAAACAGCAACCACCACTCAAATGAAAGCTTCTGATATGTCAAGTTCTTCCCTGGCTTTCTTCTAAGTATCTCTCAGCTGATACAATTCTTATTAAATTACTATTAACTCAATAGCTGCAAACAAACCCCAACAAATTCATGCCTCTTTAATACTTTAGCAGTAAATCAGAAGTCTGGGAAAGAACAATGAAACACAACTGCATTGCATCAAACCTGGATATTCATATTGGTAATAAAGACATAGCGAAAACACACAACTAATTGCAGCAAAATGACATGTTCTCTTTCAAAGCATATTAAGAGAAAGTTTCTTGTTTAACTCAAGTTCACTAGCAAGAAAAAAAAATCACAGTACAAGTTCTTGGGGAAGGTAAAATAATTTCAAGCATCAACTGCAGTTGCTCAAGAGTGTGGAAATTACCAATACTATACTTTTTTTTTTTTTTAAATGCAAATACTGCTCTCTCTGTAAAAGATTTCAGATCGCTATTAGTTTGCAACTTTAAAATGCATGCGTTTGAGGAAGTTAAATATAGATAATAGGTATGATAATATGGCTTGTTTATTTATTGTTAAATATAAGGTGAGTGAAAGTGAAACTAGGCAGAAGGAGAAAGTCAGCTTTTAAGTCTGAAATGAGACTGGTGCTAAGAGGAAAAAGAAGTTGTTTCAAACCAGTAGGTTAGACGGTTGGTAAGTGACAAAATAGAGGGGTGTTAAAGATAGTAACAATACCATCCACAGTGCCACAGAAATGCAAGATGAAATATAAACAATAACAGGGACAATCAAGATCACGGTTTGCAGAACTGAGACAGTGGATTCACCAGACAGAGGCATCAACTTAGTTCAGTAATAAACAATTCTTCACCTATAAATTACATTAATTACATAACCAAACATTTGAGGAAACAATACTCAAAATTCCAGTAAGCTGTAATTAAAAAAAAAAAAGTAGTTACTGAAAACTTGGCATGAACAGTACATGAATGCAGCCAGACAGAAGGACAGGGAGGACACTACTACTTCCAGTTTTCTTTATTCTCAAGCAGTCTGTTTACTACAAATCTAGTTCTTCAGACTACAACCTTCTGGTCCACCTCTTCTCACTTCCAAAGAAGATTAAAGTGCCTTCTTTGCCACAACACTTTGACTATCCTACAAAGAGTCTGCTTACAACACCTGAAAAACTCTAGATCCAGTGCCGAGGGTGACAGCTTATCTCTGGTTCAGCATGCCCACATCACCACAAAGGTGCTGGAAAACCTACAGGAGATCAACAACTGGCTAAAAAAGAACTGACTCCGAGTCCAGAAATACATAAAGTTTACTTAAATTGAGCTTTTGTGTCAGCAGTCCTTTGTCAAAGACTTGCTTCTTGTGCATTTCGAGCAGAACTCCTTGTCGAAGGAATGAGTGATAGAAGAGAAGCTGACTACAGCCCTACCAGCTGCAGGAGCACTTCGACAAAAGCCTTCGCGGAAAACTAAAACCAGAAAACAGACTTTAGTAAATATTATCTATGATTTATATTTCTGGTTTCCAGATTAAAGAGCTGCTATTCAAGCATGGAGAGAAACCATTTGTTTTTGTTGATGTGCTTTTACAAAATGCTTAACAAAGCTAGTTACGCTAATCTGTACATAACTATGACTTGCTTCCTTCACCAAATGGCTCATTTGTGGAGCATTTGCTTGCATGCAGAAGTGTGACCTGCTTCAGAAGGCCAGATGCACATTACAGATATGTACATAAACTAAGTGCAGGTTATTGGATACACATTATTCTTGCATTCGGCACAGAAAACTATACATGCTATTTTTCAACAGGCTTTTTTATGCAGAGGCAGGATTGTGGGAGCAGCTGTGGCCAAAGGAAGTGTAATGAAGTGTGCTGGCTGGGATTTGGGAAGGGAGAACAGCTGTGTGAACAGCTCCCACTGATCTACTGGAATTGCGAACTGTTCTACTCCATTAGTGATGGCAGGAGGGGATTCTCTCCCCACTGTATTCCTTTAGCTTACACAGAGGTCACTAATTACCCTAGGTATAACTGGTCCAAAGATGCTGAGGATCTTTGGCCTCATCTTCACTGGGGGAAAACCATGTTCCATCATTCATTTCCCCTGTTAATCTGTACAAAGACTCTGAACAGCCTCTCTCCGCTAAGATTTCACCTCAAGTTAGGACCGTCAGTTTAAGAACACATCTATTTTTACACAAAGTTGATTTCTTCCACATCTTTCTTTTCTTAGAGACTGTCTCAAAACAGAACTTTTTTCCAACCCTACATTCATGTAGCCTTCTCATGACTGAACAGTAAAAGCTAGAATTTAATTCTAATAATCTTTGGGTAATGAAGTAATAAAGAAATGGGAGTTAGTACACCATCCTGGCTGCTAAATAAACTAAGAAAAAAGCCACCCCTCCGATTCCCCATCGTTTCTCATTCAAAGCAGTTTTAGCAGGCTTGAAATTCTAGACTTCAAGGACATAAAAACACATACTCCAACACAAATGTTTGCAATACCCAGCTGCACATACACTATATATAAACTTCCATATAAAACCAAAGTTAAGGTTGATAAGAGAAGTAATTATTATTCCAGTAATCTCTTAACAAAAAAAAAAAAAAAAGCTTGCATCAGTTGAGAATATCCAGCTTGTTTTCTGCTCATACAGGAGTTTAAAAGCTACTCAACCTCAAGGTGAGGCAAAAGTAAAGCAGTTGTTAGTTTGCCACACAAAGATACCAGCAAGGATTCCTTCCTCTAACTAAATTCCAGAACTGTCACTGCTTAAGCTGAAGAAAAAGCAACCAGAAAAAGTGGGCTGTATGACACTTCTATTCCTTTAGATTGTCTAATCCTGCAGAAAAGACATTTTATATCTTTTCTACATTCTTTTCAAAAAAAAAAAAAAAAGGGAAAACTTGAATTCTATATGAACGAATAAGGTAACATTGTCTATTACAAGTAAATTCATCAGGTTTTGTAATTAATTTATACATACACATGCAGTTATTCTATTCTTGATACAGCTGGAATCTATTTAAAAAAACAAGGGTCCAGCTTACTTTCAGGACTCAATAAATACACCAAATTATTTGTTTCTACATCACGCAGGCGTTAGTGTCTCTGCATCTGCTATGACAGGAAGATCTGGATGTATCACACAGCAATGAAAAAAGGTCAAATTCATTTTCCAGATGGAATTACTATCCAGGTAATTATTTGTTGTAAATTTGACAACACCTCCGATATTATGTTAAAAAGTTAAGGAACTTAAATGAGAAATATCAAGGTTGAATTTTTCACTTCCCTAGTGCATCTGAGAAGCTCAAATTAGTTACAGGAAAGTGCTACTCTTCTGTCTCTCTTTGACAAGACCACTGTTTTATTTTTTGTGTTTGTAAAACATGTAAGATTGAGGCCCCAATCATGGTTTGAGCTTAAAGATGCTATAATATTTATGTATATTTACATCCACAGAGATGTTAGACAGCTGAATGAAATTACCTAAACAGATGCTTGAAATCAACTTGCACCATGGAATACTGACTGTTCTCATAAACTGAAAAAAACCACCCAACCCAAAACCAAACCCAAACCCAAAACCCAACCCAGAGCATTATAGCACCATTGTCATCAACATGAGGCACTCAGACCACTAAGAAGTACCAGCATGGATCCAAAACTGAACCAACAGAGAAAACCATCTCAACGTTTCTCATTCTTCAACGCTGCAGCAACTTAGAGTACCATTTAAAAGGCTGAAAAAGATCTTAAAGACAAGATTAAAGCATATGCTTGCCCTTACAAACAAATACCTAATTTAAAAGACTGGAACTATTGAGACAGACTCCATTCACATGATGAACAGAGGTCTCAAATGACACTTTGGAAAAAATACTTAGATGAAAAGCTGCGTGTCTACTTGTACTTCACTGGTAACAAATTTAACTATTACTCTGTGCTCGCTACTAAGAAGAACGGAAACTTTTTTCTTTAATTCAGTGATAACCAGGCATTTTAGGTTTAAATTTTCTGAGATGTAAAAAGTTTGAGGTATTCCACCTACACTTTTTACCACATTAGGTTTATGAAGCATACAGAAAGACTTTTAGAATACTATCTTGTTCCCCCCCCCCCCAAAAAAAAAAAACAAATCACAAAACAAAACCTTAACATTTAATGAAATAGCCATAACTTTACTATAGGATCAAGTCTCTGAAAATTAAGTCATAAAAGGGCTTTAGAAACTCCTAAAGCATACACACACAAAAATGCAAAAATGTGTAACACCATGCTGTCAAAATCTTTTGAAGACACAACATAAACAGTTTATATATTTTATTACTATTTTTCAACACATTCCATAGATGCAAAGATAATTTTCTAATTTACATGCAAGTTAGATGCATCTTTAATATTTTGTATTTTACAAACACAGAGTAAAGAGAGGAAAGCATGGTCTTTTTTTAATATTCTCCTAGATGAATACTGAACAGCTTATTTGCTAAAAGCTGATGAAGAATACGTAGCTGACAAGCTTATCAGACACAAAATCTACCTTACTGGAAATTATCACCTATAACCCTGTTGTGTCTTTCCCAAACCCCAATTCTAATGACTAATTAAAAACTCCCAGGAAGGGGCAGGAAAAAAACTCTGAAAATTTCACTTAGTATTCCAAAGAAAAAGCGTTTTCATCACCGAACCTGCAACCGTTACATAAAAGATTGTAAAATAAAACATATCAAAAAAAGATACAATAAAATCAGAATTGTGTTTAAAAATATATAGAGCAACAAAACTACTTATTATACTTCAAAATGTATTATGACTGTTCTGATCAATTGATGATCTAAAAAACAACTACTTGATATTACTCCCGATTTAAAAGGGTAATAACTATCAATTAAAACACGATTTCTACATACCTATGCCTTCATTTAAAAAAAGATTCTCAGTTTTACTATGGAATTCTCTTCTAAGCTTTGTTTTTTCTTTAAAACATAAAATAACAAAACCTCACAAAACCACAGCAAAAACATGAAATAATTACAGACCAGCATTGCATGGCCTTCCTGAATCTGCAAGAAGGGTGCAACAGCAGCTATTATGTACTACTCTCATCTCAATTTTGAAACCTAAGGCAAGAATTAAAATGTAAACTGTATTATTTCCATCACTGAGAATATTACCAAAATTATGCAGTTAACAAGCCTACTCCAAAAATAAAACACTACCTATTGCGTCCCTCAAAAGCTTCAACAACTCTCTTCCCAACAGCTACATCACGACTCCCGGAATTTTAACAACATTATGGGGAAGTTGGAGGGTAGGGAATTGGAACATAATGAGATTTCAGAACTCAAAGGTAGTAACACATATTAAGCTAGCAATGTACTAAGCAAGGAAAACTTGCCCCCCACCCCTCCACCACCTTCAAATGCCTCTTCAGCAGTCATTGATGTCCCCATGCCTACAGACACCACTAGCTGCCTGCGGTTCATTGTGCTGGCAGACAGTTGTTTTACTGTTGTGTATTTTTCATGTCTCTCCAACTTTGTTTTTTCCCCCATGCCTATTGTTTCCTGCTACTAATCAAACTACCAAGTCTTTGGGGCTGAAATTCTATTTTGAATACTCAGTGTGCTGTCTGCAGTATCAATAAGAGCTTGATCCCCGTCTGGCACTTTCCTATTATAAGTAACATAAGGGTATGTTGACTAACCACAGGCAATCAAGATATTACCATTCCTCAGATGAGATGATATCATCTCTAACAATCTACTGTACTTCACAGTTGCAATGTACTAGAAACTTGATAACTTTGGTTACCAAGCTTCAGTTTCATAAGACACACCAATCTTGTGATTGTATCAGCTTACTGTAAGATATGTTCCAAAATAAGGTCAGGACTTCATTGTATTATTCAGATAATTCGATCTTTTTAATTTAGCTGAAGCATGGGAATACTCCATAATTCAGATACTTTACCACAGCCTTCAGGAAAGCTTTCACCAGAATACTCAAGATCTTACTTTATCCTGTTGCCTGGTCTGCACCATTCAGACTTCTAACGCTCCTTTCAGGCTAGGGGTGAGTAACAACACATCCTAACCACCCCTAATTATCACATTCATGAGTAAGTGGCTCTATTGACTTGGACTCAAGATTGGAGTTACAATCTAACACACTTTTGCAGTCTGCAGGTAGAAAACTGTTGATACACTCTGATTTTAGAAAACGCTTGCTCATTGGGTCTAGCAAATAGGACAAACAATGGTGTAAGGCGTGCAACTGTGCAGATTTTGCCTATCCTGTAAATCAGATACAACTAAGGACCCCATCGGGATAGGTCACTGTTTTTCTCCTCAGTGAGTGGCTGAGCCCTATAACAGCACTGATACACACTCCTTCCTTACTCTGTATTCGTGTTGATTCTACTCTCTACTTCATTTTGATTTACAGGGTTTTCATAAGTAAATTTAACAGGAGACTGGAATCATGAAAGGGAGGACCCTTATATTCTGATTTGATGGTTCTTCTTCCTTAAGTCTCTGACATCAAGGATTTTAACTGACTTGACATTAATAATGGAGAATAAACAGCTAATAATTTAAACTGAAGGCTTGCTTGAAATTCGCCTACATTTCCCATTTCTGAGACATTATTTCTTCTTTGCTCTTCCAACCCCCTATCCAGCAGCTTTTGTCTGCCTCCCCATCGGAAAATAAGATACAAAGTAACGTTACCAACAAAAATACAAAGTAATGTTACAAACAAAAAACATGTAAGTTTTCAGTATATTCACATTTTTGAGGAACAGACAGTTTTCAAAAAAAAAAAAAAAACAAGAACAAAACAAAAAACCCAACCGTTGAACTTTTCACAGACAAATGAAGCAAAAGATTCAGGGCAAGAACAGCGTTAACAACTTGTTTGTTCTATTATAACTTGTAAGTTGTAGAATCTAGCACAACGCTTGGACAGGATGAAGTGTAAGCAGCAGCAGGAAATACTACCATTTGGCCATTTTCAACTCATTTTGAGGGGGGGGGGGGGGGAAGAAAACAACCCAGAGTTATTTAATATTCCTTAATTCAAACCTTAAGGAAACCAAAATTATATTGATTGCTTGGCAACAAGTCTATCCTTGACTGGACAGCTCGGCCTTAGGGGTGTCAAGCCAAGACAAAGCAAAGGGAGATGAGCTATGAGTAATGCAGGACACAGACTGACATAACCCATAGTGCCCCTTTCACAAGTCATAGCTGAAGAGGGACATGACATTTGCCTACATTAACCTGATTAACTTGTGGAAGGGGAATGACTAATATGCTCAGTGTGTGAAATTTTATATTTTTTATTTACTGCTTCTGTTTAGCCATCTACTTGAAAAATATGAAATTTTCTCTTCTCTAGTTTAGTAGGAGAGTCAGGTACAGATGTATTTTGGAAGTTCTCACCAAAAAGGGAACAGCTCTACCTAAAATGAACTAAGTTGTTTATTAAATTCTTTTGTAATGTGCATTTCAGTTTAAAATATGCTAAAAGAGATTTATAAAAACTTTAGTAAAGATCCTTTCCCAACATATTCTCAGTTTGTAGTCCTCAGCTGCCATAACAGAACAATCTTTAATTGTACACCATATTTTTGTTATAGGATAAAGCATCTTTACTTAAACTGTTAAAATACAGTGCATTAAAGAGTTCACAGAAGATTAATGACTTCTAGCTAGCAAAAATTGCATTTTGTTAGTCAAAAATGAGACACAAATTTATAAATGACATACGTCAATGGAAACAGGTCAGTCATATTTTCTTCCAACATGCAGAAAAAAGTGATCCAGACCACATTTGCTATGAATTTCACATGCCATAACACTATTTACCAGTGCCCCAGTGCTGGGTAGCCTGTAGAGAAATAGCACAGCACCAATACAGGGTAGTAAATTCCAGTTACACTGGAAAAGACAGCTGCATTAAGACAGAGAAAAGTCCAGAGGAATGGGAAGTACTGGCCAAAGCTGCTCATCGTTTCAAAGCATGCTGAAGGTCTCTGACAGCAGTACTCTAACAAAGCCCCATAGAATACAAGCTGATCTTCCAAAGCGAATCCCAGAAGGACAGCAGAAAGGCCCTCCTGTCTTCAGGGCAGAGGACATTCGGTACAAGGAGACTTTATAGAGCCAGTTTGGCGATGGGGTCCACGCAGAACCCCAAATTCAACACAAAGCAGATGTTGAAATTTGGTAATTACACAGATGTGTGTTTTAAGTTCTCACTGTGAACAGTTTTATAACTAATATGATAGCTATACTTACATTATTCCCATTGCACTACTATACTACATAAAAGAAAAATATACTCTCATCAATAGTTACAATTTTTACTAACACCAGAATTTCCAATACAACCAATCAGAAAGTTCAAAGGCAGATTAAAACTGTTGTTCCACTCTAAAATGTATTTCCTAATAATAGTTTTGATAATCTAGAGAGCAGCATTTCCATATATTTGATGGGACTTCATAAAATTCCTAATGAGTATCAATACGAAAGGCTATTTTTATTTTATGTATTTTTTCTGTTTTGAATATTTGTTTACAAAAGTGATCTATTCTCAAAGATTACCATTATACAAGTCTCAAAATTAAAACAATTTAACATTTTTTTTAAAGAATTCCACAGCTTTCCTTAGGACTAGTTTATGTTTTAGTTTATGCTACCACAATTCAATTGCTTTAACACCTTGTCTGTGATTTGAACTAGTAGTTCATTAATAAATTACTTTTTTTACTTTTTTTAAATGAGTAACTCTTTTCAATCAATCTTACACTTTAACCATAATCTGAACAATTATTTTTTAAACTTATGTTTTAACATTAAATTACTAGAACCACATTTTTTGTAGCAAAAATGGCAAAGCTGACCTTTATTTTATTAGCCTACAATTTGCTCACCAGTGTTTTCTTAAGCTATATGAATGGCTTATGTACATTGACAACATCCCACAGATGGTTATGATTATGTTCAACAGGACAACGCACTCATTGAAAACTTTCACAGACGCTTACTTAATGGGATGTCACATTAAATCTGACATAGTAAGATAAAATAACTACATAATAATTATAACATCTCAAAAAGGTCATTTTCAAATGATATTCACAACATTTCTAATGTAATTATTGACAGAACCAGTGCACTAACATTCATGTAAGAATGAGTTCTTAAACAAGTGCGATTATTAAATAGCTTTCTTCTGCCAGAAGATGTCCTTGAATATACGTAGCTGTCAACATCTTGGAAATAGATGCCCCTAACTACAAAACTCTGGTAAACGTCAGAATTCGATTTGACTACTACTTGCTTCCTCTCTTAATGCTTAATGACTAATTCCTCAGAGATACCCTTAAAAGCCCTAAAATGTTGTCCTTGGGTAGAAACTTTCACTCAGCAATCAATCGGGAGCAAATTAGATGATTGTGTTGAAATGTACTGCACTGTTTAAGCTAACAAATGAATGAAGAAAGGTAGTATATCGGAACATATGCCACTGCACTGAAGTTGCTAAAAGGGTCTGTTGGAAGAATATTTGGTTTCCAGTGAAGCTAATATGCTATAAGAAGGGACAGTGATGAAAGAATACCAAGTCATATGGAAATCCAAATATAGTGACAGACACAATTATTTTACTAATTGCTAATGAATACAGTCAAGTGGCTTCAAAAAGCAAAACTTTGCTTGGACTACTTCAGGTTTTGACCTCTGCATGAGCAAATGCATTTCAAACTGAAGCCCACCACAATTGATTAACGGCGCCAGCCAAGGCCAGCATGTAGTTGAAGCTTTTTTCCATCTATCACATGGCCCCAAGGATAGTTAAATGAACCTTAAAATGGCTACAAACAGCTCAATGACTACACAGACTCCTGCCAATTAGAAATAATTAGGCAGTCATTTTGGTGGTAAGTCTTTTTAAGTGCATACATAATGATGCAATGATGCTTATTAGCGATCTCATATGAGCTATGCTCAAACAGCCTGGAATAATTATGCAACTATCACAAAGCCTTGCACATCTCTGTACTTCACCTTAATGCATTTAAAAATCCACTTCATTACCTCCAGTAATTAATCCTCCATTAATTGCAGGAAAAGCCCAGTTTACCGTGCTTCGTTTCTAATTATCTTATAAATAGTTATGGTTCTAATTAATGTGTTCATTAAGCTGAATATCTTTCTCAAAGCCAAGCTCAGAGCAAAGGTTCCGCTTTTGAGAGAAAAAGCCTAACTAGCCATAAGGTGAGGCCATTTCAGTTGTATTTGCTTTTATTTTAGTATATTCAACCTCCTAATTGGCATTTAAAATCTAATTTGGAAGAACTTCAAGAAGACTATATAGTAGAAAAATAGGAAAAGGATTTTTTTTTTTTACCCATTCTCCAATCAAGAAGCTTAGAGCTTTAACAGGAAAACTTTTAGCATATCTTTTTGATATAGACTG
Source organism: Morus bassanus (assembly GCA_031468815.1). Lineage (NCBI taxonomy): Eukaryota > Metazoa > Chordata > Aves > Suliformes > Sulidae > Morus > Morus bassanus. Next base: position 8,528,101 of record CM062578.1, read on the forward strand.
GTAACAGATTTTCAGTGCTATGCCACAGATTAATTTAAATTCTATTACAATTTTGCTTACCCCTGCATGTTTCCATAGAAGAGAAGCAAAAACTATAGAAGAAAAATAGATATCTAACAGCATATGCATAATTTAAAAATCAACATACTACTGCCCTCGCCTCCATTTCTAGGATATAAATCAGCAGTACAGAAACATTGAAATCAGTTATTCAAGCTGAGCATAATATAACTCTTTAAAGTCAATGAGAGTTTTTCAGTCTGCCTTACTAGGAGTTGATATGATCCTATGAAAACCGCAACTGAAGAGTATTTTAAAATATTATTTATGGATAAGGAAACTCCATATTGAAAGCATATGTTTCACAGTATTTTGGAGGTATGCATATATGAATTTGCAGAAAACGTAAAGATTCAAAATAAAAAAATATTTTGGATATACTCTTGTAGAATTTAAGTTAGTTAACGTTAAGGCATAGATATTAATTTCCTACCTTTTCCTAGATTTTAATTTTTTTTTAAATATACATTCTATTTCAATACAACTCTCTCCAGTTACACTATGCAAAAACAAATAGAATTTTTTCACATTTTTTCCTTATGTGATCACATACTTAAAACATTTTGCTCAGGTAATTACGTAAACACTATTTTGACGTTAAAAAGACAAAGGCTTTACATATGCCTGCAGTTACCAAATTTTTTTAGAATCTTTTCTTCCCATAACATCACACCCGAGTTAAACGTGGAATCACTGAAGTCAAGTGCAGCTTTGCCATCGTCTCCAACAGGGCCAAAGTTTTATACCATAAACCTATATTAGGACCACATGAAGCATTATCATCACTCTATACATAGAGAGAGCGATATTGCATTTCAGGGAGACACGATGCCTTGCCTTCGAAACTGGCAACCTTCCCTGTTCACAGTGCCTTGCTCCAGCTTTAAAACCACCTCTCACCTGATCTCAACTTGAACAACCCAGGCTTGACCCTTGCTTCCCCAACCCACATTCTCCACACGTGGACGTCTCACCCTGTTCTCTTGCTCCTCACTAAAAGAGAGCGAGAGAGCGCTTTCAGACAGATCAGTGCACCGAACTATCTTGAAGCATAGATGTGGGAGGAGAAGAACAGGCACTAAAGGATGAAGTGACAGTCAGGAAAATGTCACAGTACCCCAGTTTTAATCAACTTAATCTGGCATGAACTCGCTCCCAAAGCACGCTTTGGTCATAATATCAACAAAAACTGGCAGCTGCCTATCTGGATCTTGAAGTACAATTGATTTATATGGTGTAAAATTTGTTTGTACAAAGGTACTAAAACTCCTGTATGCAGCAGCTACCGTCCTGCTCATGAAGACAGCAATGCTCTGCTACTGAGCAACGGCTTCAGCTGTAATCTTGGACAAAAGCAGTGATCAAAGAATTCCAGGGCACATATGCTGATTTATACAGAAGAGTGACCATCTCTAAAAACCAAAACAACAACAAAAAATCCTCTAAAGCAGGAGTCAGCAACTACCATCTCTGCCACAAAGATGGATTTTCAAATGGCATACAGCACATCTAGGAGCAAAGAACCATAATACCTTGAGAAAAATAGCTAAGAAAGGCAGTGGTCCCCAGGTCCTGGCTCCCATGAAATTCCAGACTAGCTTCCAGCCACAGAGGCAAGACATTACTGATGAACATTTTATATCTCTGGTAATTAATTGCTCCCAGGACCTTATATATTTTTAGCAACATATTTAACCTCTAGTTTGAGAAAAGCAAAGCATCAGGCACAGCCTACTTTAAATGTTGCTGACCCCTGATCCAAGGTGCCTGGTTACAAGAACAACAGTCTTGTTATAACTGCCCCTCACATAACTTGAATAAAATCACAGGAATAATGTACAAAGATAATTGAGAAGGACTATGGTAACCAATCTATTAATACGTAAAGTAAAAGTAACAAGGAATACGTGGAAGAAACAGTAATCCATCCTTAAAACTATCGTGAACAGGGAAGCTGAATTAGGGTTGTACATGTAATCTTAACTCTGGCACATACAACTTCAGCAAGGTTGACTTCGGTACATTCAACAAAGTTCAGGTTGAATTTTTGAAATACACGGGGTTGACAGCTACTTTTATTCTATTATTACAGGGTAACTGTTACTTTTGCTAGGGTTTGGAGTTTTGTTTTGTTTTTTCTTACATTCTGATGAGTTCCGTAGAAAAGATACAGTAAAACACTTTTGCGGCAAACATACAAGTTTTTCGCCTGCATCTTTTTAAACTAGATACTGTTACCATATGAAAGGTGGGAATAAAGGAAACAGTAAAATGTTTCTACTAAATTCTATTTTGTGTTTCATATTTTGATAGTTTCTAGAAACTAACACTGGAAAAAGCAGCAATTTACATCGCAAACGATGATTTTATATTACCAATACATTTTTAAGACATCTGCTATATGTTGGTTTGCATAGCTGCCTCTAGAAACATGATCTCTGCAGCAAAAAATAACAGATTCTATTTCATGGCCAGAGCTTTGGTAGCAGAGAAAAAGAGGACTAAAAAAAGTAAAAAATACATAGTAGTTTAGAATGTAGACACATCGAAATCAAAAAGCCAATTCTCCATGAAGGGGAATTATACTCTTTTCCTTGTCTTCTTGAGTACCTTTTCCGAAACAGGAAATTGAAGCATAAAACCCCCCCCCACCCTAAAAAACCACCAACCTGCAAATACACCCTTTCCCAAAGGGAGATATAAAAGGTTTTAGAAAAATAAGAAGCTATACTTAAAACACATTCTTTGTACATAACACCTGGACTGCTTTAGGAAAAAAAAAGTTTACATGTAATTAGACTCAATACTTAGCTCTAAATGAATAGCACTTATGCATTCGTATCTTTTTTTAAGGATTTTTTTTTTATACCAATGAAAGGCATCAAAGCAACTGTCACTAGCAGCTATCTGGCCTTATTGATAACTTAAGAGCTCTTGGCATTGCCTTGTGAAGTTTAATTTCCCAAAGCGGTCAATTAGATCTTGGTAGTGTGCTCATTGGTGGGTTATTGCTCTAGGATATCTTCAGTGCTACTGCATCATCCCTGTACTTTTTCCAGTACACTCATGTAGACAAACTGTTAAGTTTCTTTTGAAAAAAGTCAGTTATTATAACTGAAAAATATTTTAGAGACTATTGGTGATACAACCTGTAATGCAACAAGATCCTAAATAAAAACTACAGGTTTTGATTTATTGGGGGAAAAAGAAGAAATATGATCCAACGTTACCATCCACAGAAAAACTAAAGATCACATAAGCAAACTCAGTAATCTGAATTTCTCTAGTTGTTCCCTGCCTCAAGCCTTCATTTGAAGTTTAATGAAAGAAATACTACAATATCTTAATTAAATATACATTCTAATGGACCAAACACTCCAAATTTCCCCTTCCCCAACAGGAAGGAGAGAGACAAACATGTAATATTTACACTGATTCCTTACATAATTATGTGGATCTGTACAGCTAGTTGCATGTGAGTGTGGTAATTTGCGTAGCAAGGACAGAAGAAAAAAATATCCTGGGCAGCAGATCAAAACTTTAACAGAATAGTAACTCCAGCAGCTACTACCAGGCAAAAAAAGAAGTAATGAAACATTTCAAAAGAAATACTCTGATTAAATAGCATTGCTTGATTTGTTATAGGACTTTTATCTGCTTCTCTTTGGAAAATTCTTGGATCCATTTCCAAAGGAGGTATTTCCAAAGCATTTTTATAGATTAAGACAGCTTTTCAACACTGTCTGACAACGTGTGCCCAACCTTGCTCTTCACAGTTGTCTTGTCATTTCTTGTTTCTTTACAACAGATACACAGAAAAAGCCATGTTTGTACCCCCTCCCTTCCCTCGTAGCTATCTCATTGCTCTGAGCCAATACTGCTATTGTTACTCAGACTTCATTTCCTAATTCCTTCCATCTCTGTCCCATCAGACAATAAAACTCATCTTGTCTGATGTCTGTAAGATGGTCAATTCAGAAAACCTTCACTTTCTTCCCTAAGCCTTTCCTCTTCCCCAGAACAGCTAACATCACCTATGTTAAGGCTTACTCCCATAAGCAAAACTGCTACTCAGCTGAAACCAACTTTAATCCATATGTCTGCATCGTATTTAGTCTTTCTTCACAACATTCTTAAACATCAGTCTTTTGCGTCCACACAACTACAATTCATCTTATTTGTGTGATGATCTTTGCCCACTATTTGAGCCATTCCGTTCTTCTCCTTTTCCTCCATAAACTCTCGGTCTAATTTGCAAGGCCCTTCACAATTTTGTTCTTTGTTAATCTGCCATTATCTCTTCTAGTACACATTGCTGCTGATATTAATGTCTACCTCAAAATGCACATCCCTTTTATCCTCCTCTCTCCTAGAGCCTTTATTTTCTTCTCAGGCCAATGCTGTTCTAGAAAATTCTTCCTGAAGTTGTTCATAATTAAAACTCCACATTGTAATCTATTAGAAGCTATCCATTAGTGTGTGCTAACCAGAACAGACAGATACAGTCTGCAACTAAAATGAAGGTCTGAATACAAGCTAGTATAGATTATATCTTGATCCAATGCCTGTTATCAGCTGTAAGATCTGATAGGCCAGGGTTTTAATTTGGGAAGACCCTAACACATTAGTACTACCATACTAAAATAACACAATGCATGGAAAAAAGAGAGACTGACTGAAGACAGACACATTCCTAGTTACCATTCCAAGTAATGCAAGTACAAAAGCATTCAATGACAATACTGTATATATCTTTGAAAAGTCTTACAAACAACATTTTACTGTGCAGTATCATTTCTTCACTAAAATATTTCCTAGCAATGGTTTGGATTTATTTTTAAGAAGATATTAAAAAAGGAAATTCTCAAAGACCAAAAAAAACCCTCAGGCAAAAGATGACTGACCCTTGTCAGTACTAAAAACTGAAACCTGCAAAAAGCTTAAGATCTTCCCTATATGGTAGCATGCTATAAAGAATACAGTTAAACAACTGATACATAGCAAGGATTTACAGCTTGCCCCAGCCATGAGTAAGTGTCTGAATAAAGCCATGACCTTTTTGAGAACAGATCAAACCCAATGGCAAGAATCTCTAACTTCAGGGCAAGCATTGTCTAGTATTGTATTTGTGTTTGAAGCAGCAGTGTTGAAAATGCATCTAGAAAGGGGTGGTGGGGAATTCTTTCCTTGTAATTCCATCATCACTGTGTGTCATGACCAGGCAATGCAAATTACACTATCTTCAGGTATTTGTGAACCTGGCTATTCAGTATGTATACCAACACAGCACTATTTTAAAGAAATCAGTGGGGTTCTACTATTATTTATTTAATGACCCTTTTCACATTACACTTCTCTGCATGACTAGAGGACTCTATTTTTAAATATTACAAACCACAAGTGCTAAACACAAAGGATTCTGGCAACCTGAGGGGCAAACGTAAGTTAATTCTAGTTTACATTGGTAGGATAATGGCAACTTCAGTCAACAAGCTGCTTTTTCATACCAAAAAACAAGTCTATTCCAAAGCCATCCATAAGAAGTAGGTCACCCTGCCACTGGACTGCAATAAGATGCACACACTTCAATATTAAATCAATTAGACCAGAAGAATGGTAAAAATATAAGAGGTAACCATGTACTCACACACACACTGAGGAAAAAACCCAACACACTGATCAAACAATTCCTTCAGTGACAAAGGCATCAATTCTACCAACAGGATTACTTTACACACGATATTTTCTCTTCTTAGATATGTATACATGTACTAGCTGTTATTCTGACAATCTAAGTTGAACTGTGTTAAAGATATTTCAAGGCATCAGTTTTCAGTTTAATGTAAAGGGAAAAGCCAAAAACACTTGGCAGACAATAAAAACAAACTTGCATTTTTAAAGGCAATTATAGTGAAATACTCTATAATCACAGAATTGTATGAAATCAAGGAATAAAGATTAAGATCTTTTGGTTAATTCTATTTAAAGCTACATGAATTAAAAGATTTGTGTTACAAGTTCTGATGTATTTTCATACACGATTAACTTGCAGAACAATTGCAGTGAAAACTCTAAAAATATTAACAAGACTCTATCCACATAGAAATTATATGAAATCTGAGTTTCTCTATTCCAGAGAAGCATAATATTCTAATAAGAACTATCCTAATCTTCACCCAGCAATAATTTCAAGATGATATTATTATTCTCATTTCCTTGAATAATATCCATACTCCAGGGCCATTTTCCTTCTCATATTCAATATCATGCATGCTTGTATCAAGATTCCTTTCTTCATATCCTGTCACAGTATCAATCACTGCCTCCTGTCCACTCAATCCACTTTTGATTTATCAGCCGCCGTCTTTCTGGACTCCATAACTCGACCCAAACCATTTTAGCAAGACATTGACAAATAGCACCCCGTATCACATCAACCTGTTCCACTTAGTAAACTAAGAAACAGTAACTGTGACATCTCTGCATAAGTATTCCATTCTATTCCCCAGACTGATGTATATTAATGAGGAGATGGTATTTGAAATGCTTCTTCCACATCAGCATCTAATATGATCAAATTAGGAAATGGGATGATTTATTAAATTTCGTAGAGCTGAAATATTTCTTTATATCACTATATGTGTGGTTTCAGAAAGTGAGCTGTTGCTTTCAATTTTTCTACTGAGGATGTGCCTGCATTTCACAGACGAATTATTGTCTTTAAAAAGATTGCAAGAAGGCGAAATGTTATTAAGCAAATGCTCAGTAAAACAAACTAAATCGGTTTTAAAATTCCTAATTTAATGTAAATCTTGGTTGTTTTGCTGAAATTCAGTTTGTGATCTTATTAAGTCATATTTGCATTGTACTATCTTGCTGTAGGACAGCTTTAAATTTATAGCATTACTAGGAAGCCCCACTTTTTTTACTCTAAAAATGCATCTAAAATAAAATAGTTATAATATGCACAAGTTTTCTTATCTTCTAAAATAAAGTACAAAAAAAATCATTTTAGGTTACATACAATATCTACTCAAAATATTTTTAAAAGATGTCATTATACTTTTCAAATTAAAACTTGATATTTCAGTATTTTACACAGTTGGAGCTCTGTAAATCATACACTCAAATAAAACATCTATGTTAGAGAATTTATTTTAAAAAATTGCGCTACAGCCACATATACTTCTACCAACATTTTCACTACCTTGAAAAACAAAATATCTTAATTTGATAGGGGACTGTAGGGAGAAAAGACATTATGGGATACAGAATCTGTGCCATCTGCATGACTTACATCAAAAACGAATCCAGTGATTTAAAGATACCGTGTAATAGATCTTAACTTCCAATATGAAACTAGTTTTTTAGTGTCAGTCCCATTCTCATTGCGGGGGCGGGGGGGGAGGGGGACGGACCCAACCAACAAAACATCACAGTTGCTCAAGTCCTAAAGGCGGCACTCTGAAGGTACAACATTAACATTACAAATACAGCAATAAAGTGAAGATCATCTCGATGCTACTTGTATCTCATATTGCTGTTTTTCAGGTGGGTCAGTAGATTTTAATCCCTGTCACTGGCAAATCAGAAGTTGGAGATCAACAAGAATCCTTTAGTGGGTAACACACTTGTTACTGCACTAACACAAGGTGGGTGCCTGAGTTACTTCTGATCATTTTATTACCTAGTTTACGTAACTGTTTTCTTCAGTACTTACCTTTAAAAGTCATATGAAAATAAGCTGCCCCACCCCAAGCAAATTATTGAATTACAGATGCCAAATTCCTATGAAAATTATACTTCAGCACTAAAAATACATACATTTCCTAAGACAAATATTGTCTCTTTGCATTTAACAGCTTTGAATGCATTTTTCTTGTCTGACTGCTTTTTTAATTCATTTCAACTTCTGGTATCCACAACCTCCAACAGCAAGGGCTTCCACAGCTTAATTATGTGATACATAAGGACCATCTCCTTTTGTTTGCCTAGGATCTGCCACCAGCTGACTTCGTTCACTTCATGCCTGCCCCAGGTCTTACACTGGAGGAGACAAGAAACACTCATTCCTTAATCACCTTTTCACACCTTTTTTTTTTTTTTTAAATACCCCTCCCATCACATTCCGTCTCCCCGCTACGATCTCTTTTCCGGGCTGAAGAATCATAATGCACTCAGTCCTCTTAGGAAAGCTGTTCATACCTTTGATCGAGTGCACAAGACAGATTTTGAGATAGCAAAGAAAGGAACTATTTAGCATCACTGCGACTGCCTCAACATTAACAAACAGGCAAAACACAGGCCTCCAGCAGCAGCTTCCTGCAACGTATTTAACTCTTCTCCAGAAATAAGATTAATCCATGGCTTCTCAGTGTAACATTACAGCAGAGAGCAGACTTGGCAAAAATCACAATAAAGGATTCAGTATGTCCTGTTGGTTCTAGTTTTATGCTTTTAACATTTTAGTTTTATGCTTGTAACATGCCAAAAGCCTCTTCTGTTGTAATTTAGAATGTTATTTATAAATATTTTCCCTGAAGAACCATGTCTGTGAATAGTAGTATCATTTAAAGTGACCTGCAGCTACACCTTCGTAGCCACAGTACTGAAAAGCTAGTATATTTTATACATAAAATATTTTATACACAATATTTCCTAGCACAAAATTAAATAAAGAGTATTCATGTTTTTAGAGTTTTTAGGTGCATACTTTCAATATATTCCAATGACAATTAACATCAGTAAACCCTTTGGAAAAGATGACCATTAGACTATGTCTTAATGAGATCTGCAATTTATACTTATTACAATAAAACCGAGATCTTTAAATCAGGTTATGATATTTCCTAATAATGAGTATCTGACATACTGAAAAACACCTTCATTTTTACCTTATTCTTTTGACATTTCATTGTTTTAAAACTGATTTTGTTAGCAAAACAGCAGATATTTACAGGAATATTTGTACACACAGTGCAGTAGCTTATCTGGGGTCTACAGCTCAGACGGTAAGTATACTCAAAAAGAGATCAGGCAGTTTAAATAACCAAATTGCTACTACAAAGGCACTGTGGCAATAAGTGTCCAGGCAACTATTGTAACAAACAGCTGTGAATAAGTCACAAGAGAATGCAAATAAAAGAAAGTGAAATGTTCACATCTTTTAACAACAATTTCTCAACATTTAAAAGTATTTGGTATATGAAAATAACATGTTTTACTAAATTCTTGGTGCAGGTACACAAAATTACATGGCTGAAGATGTGTAAACACCTACCAAAAAAAGCTTTGATCTGCCTGATACACTCAATAATTAATTTAAATTCAATAGAAAATGCTAACACTAATTCTGATATCCAGGAATAAACTTTATTTAAACTTTTTAATTGGAAAATACACACACACACAAAAATTGAGCTTCTTTTAATTACAAAAGTATGAAGCAGATTTTATAATACAATTTGCAACATCTGATTAAGATTTAAATACTTAAATTACATTTACTATCAAAAACATCTATTTGTCACAATCCAATTTATCAAAAATTTCAGCCCCATAGATATCTTTAAATATTAAGAAAAATTTTTATAACTAAATACTCATCTCTTTCCAAGCGAAATACAGATGAGAAAATAACAGTTGAGTCTGATCTTCAGGGAGCCAATGTTATGCATGGGAGTTATGGATATCAGTAATAAAAAAAAAATCCACAAGAAGTTTTCAGATTATTACAGTTACACCAAGGTGACTATTAATGTTTTTTGCAGGTGGTCAAATGCAAAATATATAACTTATCTTCAAAACCAACTGTGCCACCAGTGTAATTTAAAGATATAGTACATCAAAATCACAGCATAGAGATTTCAAATTAGGAAGAGTTTCAAATGACATGTAGTTTAGACGGTCGCTTGCAACCATTTTTTCTAGTATATTACAAACTCAGTAACTATATGGAGATTTTAAATGAATGTTTTTACATTAGAAATAATAATTCTTTTTCCTAGAAAAGAGTCTTACCTTCTTGTTCTACTTTTTGATCTCGATCTTTGAGACCTGTAGGATTTGCCTCTGCCCCTCGATCGGCTACGACTGCGTTTTCTTCTAGAACCATATGAAGAACTACTGCTTGATCTGTGTCTGCGTCTAAAACAAAACCACGCTATTAGTATGCTACTGCTTCTAAAAAAAATAACAACCAACCAAACAAAAAAAAACCAAACAGGAACAAAAAAACTAACAGCTTACTTAAAAGGGACATACAGACCTGTGGGGTTTGTATTATAACAGTTGTAGAAGCCTCAAAAACCACTATTACACTGTAATAAGTAATTCACATACACGTGGGCCATGCCTGTCTTAAAGAGCTTACATTCTAAAATATATATCTCAAGACAGAAAAAGGGCAGAAGGAGAAACAGAAGTTAACTGATTTGCCCCAAATCATGCAAGACTTCAAGGACAAAGCCAGGAACACAACCCAGCTCTCAATGGTTTTTAGTCCCATGACCAGCTCATTGGAACTCAATGCCTCTCTGCCAAATCTAAGGTTAAAGAAACATTTAGACCTACATTTTCAGCAGGATTTACAAAGAAATACATTGTATGCGATAAGGACTACAGCTCCAGCACTAACATTTTATGGATTTCATTTTTAACTTCTGCATTGCTGCTCTATACAATTATTTCCAGACACACTATGTACATTCATAAAATGTAAACATAAAAATGTATTTTAAATTAGGTACACCTAAAAATATTTTATGTCTCTCTCTATATATAAATTTACAGATGTGTTATCTCAGCTGTCTCTGCTTTGATGTATACAGCCGTCATCCCCTTTTTTTTTAAAGTACTATTAGTAATCAAATAATCAATATTAATTTATTCCATCTGAGCTTGGAAGTTTTCTCCTGAGTTCAGTCAGGAGTCAGAATGGTATCTTCCCTTCCCTCTCCTGCCCAACCTCTCCACTTCATTTATTCAAAGAATAAATTCTTATACACATAGGAGAAAGGTGAAAGAATACATACTAAATACATACATTAAACCAACTAGTCCCAAAACTGGTGGGAGGGATACCTTCCAAGTCTTTTGTAAAGCTTCCTCTCAGTATTCATCTCCCTGACAGCTAACCAAACAACAATTACAATCCTTATGAAAACCTTCATATTTTTGGCCTTTATTATGTTTGAGTAATATTAAAATATAACACCACATAATTCAGGATGTAGTCAATGTGATATGCGCTTGCCTAGCATAAGAGAGAAGGTGCTGTATTACATACAGGTAGTGCTGCAGTAGTCCAAACTGGAAGAGATATATAGGTTAACTACTAAAGAACAGGTCTTCATCTGAAAAAGGAATGCAGTGTTCCTGCTAAATGAAGATGAAGAACTGTAATCTTAGAGACTGCTGCTTTTGATTCTTAAGGGTCAGGGATAAATTCAGCAAGACCCCAGCGTGTAACAGTGACTTAACTGCCAGGAGCAAATGCCCTAAACTAAGGGCAAAGCAAAGGTGCCAGCCAGATCCTAGAAGCAGACACTTTCGTCTTTTCTGGATTCAATTTAAGTCAACTGGTCTTCATCCAGACTCTAATCTCCCTTCAAGCTCTGTTTTTATCTGCAAGATAGCCATGCCTGCACTGGACTAAAGAGATTCATAAAGCTGCATGTCATCAGCATATTGTTGGCATCAAAGCCCATGTCATCTCACTGTGTCCCCTAAGGGCTCAATGTAGATGCTAAGCAGGAGCAGAAGAACGGGGGGATGGAAAAAACCAAGTAAGAAACCCCCCACAACCAGCCAACTTGCCCCTCATTGACATGCTCCTCTGCCAGCTAGAGAAAGGTTTGTCAGGAGCACTTTCTAACATATTTACAGTGCAGCTAGACACAATGAGTATTTTCCAGCTCCACTTATTAATAAATTGACCACCACCTGTTCAGTTTGACTCCAGGATCACCACAAGTCAGGCTGAGAGATAACCAGGATATCTAAAAAGGTCAGGCACTGAAAGGCATCTCTCATGAAAGAATTATGGTGTTAGGTCAAGAAAAAATTGGTAGGTATAGCCACATGATCTGTGCTCTAAACACCTGGCTGACTACTGTATTCTGTACACATAAAGAATAGCAAGAATAATGGTGAAAACTAGCTGTTACAGCAAATTTATAGACCTACTGTAAAATCACCCCAAGTCTTTCTACTGAAAAAGTCTACCTTGTTGTCTGGAAAGACCTATTTGGTTTATTACAGCAGAAAAAAGTAACACAGAATAGTCTATAACTAGTTGAATGAAACTGCTTTGCAAAGTGGTGTTAACGTATGAACTGTTGTACTTCCAAAAAGAGATTCCAAATTCATTATTTGGAAGGGGGAGAAAGGAGGAGTGATTTTAGTTGGCTGGGTTTTTTTGTCTGTTTTAATAAGGAAGTTACTTTTGGATCTGCATATACACCAGTTTTGTATTCTTGGAGGGGGGAAGGCGTTTTGGTTTTTTGGTGGCGGTGGTAGTGGTTTTGTTTTTTTCTTTAAATGTAAGTGAAAACATTGCCACATCTTCCAAGATTCAGAGCAAATTTTGCTATAAAATTCCAGCCTAGAACTGAGTACAGATTGGATTCAAACACTTCTAGCTTTCTGCCATAATATGAAAGAGCTCGATTTGTAAACAACTGCAACAGAGACAGTAAATTACTACAAATGCACCTTTTCTCATAAGAATGTGAACGAGACTGGAGATCTCGAGACCGTGACCTTGACCTCGATTTCCTTCCAGATTTTTTACGGCTGTATGTTCTGCTGTCAGAGGAGCTACTTGAAGACGAACGCCTGCGGTGTTTCTTTTTCCTTCTGCTTCTGTTCTCTTCTTCTGTGTCCGAGGAACGATGTCCCATTTTTAAACTACGTAAAAACAAAAATTCTAAACTGTAAGAAAGTCTCATGTCTGCATTACGTTGTTATATATATATAACAAAATATTCAGCATATGTGCATATATAAACAAACATATCATTATACCATTTTAAAAGTTATCATGTCAAGAGAAAATTTGGTTTGCATGCAAAAATTAAAATCAAGATTTTAATATAAATGTCATCAAATTCATGTTACCAAGTAACTTGAAATTTACACTGTCAGCAAATTTGAATTCATTTATTACGGTATCAAACATTTGTTGTAAATTTTCACAAAAGATATTTCACAACCATTTAAACAGATAAATGTACTGACAGAATCATTTATACATCAGGACATATTTTCCTCTTAGCTTATTTTTACATTTTTGCCTTAGATATTAATTTTTCAGAAATTTGGGGAGTAATGTATAAGACACTTCTAATATCTGATATTTCAGTTAGTAGTCAGCATCAGTTTCAGCTACGCAGTCAGTAGAACAGCATCTTTAATATGTTTAATTTGGTTATAAATGAAGATCCATAATACTTACACAATCAATAGAATGCAGTCTATTGATTTCAGCTACTGGTGTGACTCACTTCATGTGTTTTTAGGTTGTGCAATTAAAATAATGGACATTTTTGTCCTACTTGTCATAACTAAAACATGCATTGAGAAAAAAATTCTAAAAAGTTATTATTAAATTAATTTAAACTACAGTTAGGTTGATTTTTGTTTTTAGTTTAGATCCACTCAACTCGAAATTGCTTTATTCCAAAATCAGACATATCAATACTAAATTTCAGAAGTGCTTCTTGATTGCCAATGTGTTTACTTGGACAATGTGTACAGACTTTAATAACAGATTTGAAAAAAAAAAAAAGCGGGGGGGAAGCCTGCCATTCATTTAATTGTTTGGACTTTCATCTTCATTTGGAACTCCTAAGAGATCAGTTTCATTGCTTCACGATTAAAGAAATTATGTATTTCTTAACTTTCCAGGTTGCAAAACGTACATAATGCTTTAAAAACTGTTCTTCTGTCCCAGAAGTATCAGCCCTATCCACCCAAGACCTCAAGACCCCTCTTCACACACACTTCAGCTAATGGCAGTTAGTAACAGCCCCTCTTCCCAAGAACAAACAGCTATTTCACAGCTCCCTAGCTACTTCTACACTGGAAAAACAGGAACTCATAATTCTTTAACGTTCATATCAACAGCTAGATCACGGATATATTTTGCCACAATATCACCTGTCTTTAACCAACACTGAAATATTACAAGTCCTTATTTTTCTAGCATATATAGGTTGAACTTGTTCATTCTCTGCATGCAAACTTTTGCCCTTCCTCACACCCTTTGTCACCTAGGCAGCAGACCCTAATCTCCAGGGTAGAGACTGAAAACAGAATAAAAGTGAAATTCACCATTAAGTATGTTTGTGCTTAAATTAACAAAAGTTTTACATGCACATACAAGTCTTGATTACGCTAGGCCTTTTGGTCAAGATGCATGACTGAGAAAAAAAAAACAAAAACACAAACATGTTTAGTTCCCCAGAAAAAGTCTCTTAAACCTACATTTTCACCCTCAAGTTCCCAAGACATCTACAACTGTTTTGCACACAATCATACCTGCTACAGTCCTACAGTGATATAGCTAAACACCCAAGCAGGCATGGGATTCGCAAAGTCAGTGTACTGTGACCAGCTTTCCCAAGGGAGCCTTTCAGGTAGCTACATTCAAAGTACAATAAATACACAGACAATGCTGCATTTGACAGAATTTGAAGACTATGTCAGAGATGCAGGTTTGCTTGTCAAATTGAGACACACTCCTCTCATGCTGCTGAAGCTCATCCTAAGGACCACCAGACCCCTGGAGCCAGGGCAAGGAAGCTACAGCAAGCACAAGTCAAGAGTCAAAGGGACATCCTCCTGGAAAGTGCTAAGTTCTGGACCTGGAGTCTACTTCAAGGAGCTTCCATATTTTGTCCAACAGTTGTTTAATGCAAAATACAAGTCAGTCCCTTAAGCATCCAGATTTTCTTTGATGTTCACTAGAGTTCACTTACTGCCACAATCAAAACAGTAGCTAAGTAAACTCATTCCTGTGGAGACAAATCTCTGTGGATTGCAGACGGCTCTTCGGCAGGCAACTCAGAGCTATCAGTTCCACTCCTGCAGCCAGGAGTGCCTACAAATTAGTCACTACTAAGCTTTGCTACAGTAAATCCCTCTGTATATGTACTTTGCTTCTCAATAGTTTCTGTTTTCAGAACTGGTTTAGAACTGGTTTCAGAACTATTTAGAACTGGTCGTTTAGCTAACAAACTAAACAAAGCATGTTTGAAATAATTACACTTAAACCAGCAAACCTCCATGCGCTTTTGTAAACCAGCAGAATTTTAGGAGGATGTACCGCTATGCAAGAGAATTTTTTTAAAAATCAAGTTATTTCTGCCATCTTACTAAAGTTATTCCGCACAGATTTTGAAAAAGACAGAGGCAGTACTTTACAGATTATTTTATCTCATTTAAGGAACTATGACCCTAATTCACAATTGCGTAGAGGAATGACAATTTATATCAACACACCATCTTGTGCAGTCATTTTATTCCCTCATCCACCCCACCCCACCCCCCGTAGTAAAAGATTTACAGAGCTCCAAGGTACTAAGTTATTGAACAGTAAAATAAAGCTCTTCAAATATATACTGATAGAACAATCTTCAAATGAACATGAACCTGAATCGCCAACTTAAAATAAGCTGAACTGCTCAGAAAGGCGAAACTACAACACACGGATTTTAAGTTAAAAGCTCACAGGCCATAGCTCATGACAGCAAGATTAATGAAAGAGACCAGAGAAGCAAAGAGTACAAAGGACATTTCTGCCGAAATATTCGCTACTTGATGGGGATATCGTTATGAGCCAGAACATTACACTTCAACATATATATCGTCTGTTGTTTAACTTCCTTTTTTTGCCATCAGCTTTTTTCCCCATTTGGATATATAACTGGATTAAGCAGCATATAAAACTTGAGAAACGTATTATGTGAATTTCAATTTTGTGTCTTCAGGACCAAAGAAGAACTACATGCCATGGCCCTTCCCTATTACAGGACAAGCCCTAGAGCATACGTGCACATACTTGAGCCTTAGGAGCTCCAAGATCACTGGGTTTCCCACGGATGAGCTACAGGACAAAGGCACATGGTGACTGATGCCCTACACGTTCTAGAGTGTCCTCCAGAACACAGGTTGCCAGAAGCAGCAGACTGTTGATCCTGGAACAACTTGTGCAGCCGAGTCCTAGTAGCTGTCTTCTGCGGGGTTATCTTGAACATACGCAGGCATCAGACAAACTTCTCTGACAGGCACTATCTTTCACCAGCGTCCTTAGACCATCCCTTCAGTACATGACACACACTTTCCTGCCAAGACACCTATTATAAACATAGCACTTGAGAGCAGTCTATTATCAACACCCTAGGACAGGTTAGTAGTCTCCCTGACTACTGCCTACTCCCTCCATACTCCTGAAGAGACCTGGGAAATGGGACTGCCAGCACTGATTGATAACACCAGCTGAAGCCTGATGGATGGAAGAGTTGTTCGGGTGGGTCAGCAGTGGTCCATATACCATTTCTTCAAACAGGACTATATAATAGTACCTACTGATCGCAGAGGAAAACTAAGATCACTCAGGGAACCTTAATTAGCAAAATAATGGGGGCATGAAGAAAAGACAAACAGAAAAAATTAAGACTTATTACATGGCATCATATGCTTAATCTCATGGGTTTTTCCTACCATACAAAGTCTATAGATCCGCCACAAAAACTTGTACCATAGAGTTAACGGAGCAACGTAAGATAATTCACCCTTATAGCTATGGGGAATCCCATTTTTAAGGCTCCTTACCCTTACTTCTCAGACAGAAGCGTTAAGCCTTATGTATTTGCAGTAGGAGATATGCTTCTGCCACCCCCTCTTTATGTGTAGGCACTGTGGAAGGTATGGCTTCCAATGCCTGGTGAGACACAAGAGGCTCTTATCCCGACTGTGGAGCAATACTAGGAGGAGGAGGAGGAAGGAAAGGCGTATTAACAAGCACCAACAGCAAATGAACGTTTCAGATGAACTTAGAACCTGGGTTACACGCCAGGCGCTCGTGGCGAGATGGTCTCCTGACCATCACATCAGTGAGGCTCGTTCTTTTCCACCGCCCAGCCCCAACCTTCCCCCTCCACGGTTCTCATCTACTCTTAGCATACTCCTTTACCCACTTCTGAATTTAGATCAAATTACTCTGGTCAAACAGCAAAGGAACACTGAGAATTCAGAAGATGCTGTCTCAAGATATGAGGAACCACAGCAGCTACATGGAAACTCATGCTGAAGCCTGAGCTGGAGCATAACATCACCAAATTAATCAGCTACTTAAGTATTTTTGAAGACGCTAGTGAATGTCTGTGAACGTTGACATTTTGAAGGCTTGCAATTAGTCTGAAATCAAACAGCTTTTCAATGAAATGACTAACAGCTGGTCCTGATAAATTTTAAGTCTCCGTTCTGGAGCACAGGCACGTTGGAGTATCAAAAAGACAGGTCTCCAGGACTTTGTTTTTTAAATAGTTAGTTTTTGTTTAAGTCTTGTTTCTGAAAACTGATGCTGCAACACTTTGATTGAAATGAAAACAGAGTGCATACTCTCATACACGCGTTTTGCCAAGAGAAACACCAACATCAAAAATTTCAAACCAGCTATTTATATTTGGCAAAGTTATAAGCAGTGCTATCAAGCTCACCTGCAAACAGCTAAGTAGCCTGCCACCCTGCATATAACAATGTAAAGAAAACACAGATGCCATAGGAAACAGACTTCTCTAGAAAACCTATTCAAAGAGAGTAAGGTACACTTTCAAATGTAGTAAGAATTCATTGATCTGACCTTGTTCAATCTTGTTTCACAGATTTTTAGAATTATTTCAAGCGTGCAATACATTTTCAAGCATGAGTTTCAAATTGTTATTGTATTTAATGTTGTAGGTTGTAAGAAAATAATATCCTTTGGTTGTTTTTAATCAGAGGCTGTTATCCAGTAAATATTACTGCAGCAGACTACACCTTGAGCACAGCATCCAATTAAAAAATACAATCTTTAGTTACCATAATCAGCCAGAAGTGATGAAGACAAAATAACCTCCACATTTGTTCAGCATCAAATCCAAACAATTTATGTTTGTTGGTTACTAAAAGACTTTGATTATAACTGACTTGCAATGATCACTAACCACACGTGCAGTTTATGTAGCATCTCTACAAACAAGATCCTTTAAGAAATTCTAACACGTTATATGGGCATTGATGGAAAATATACTGCAACCATCTCAGCATCCTCTTCCCTGCTGAACCGCACGAGTCCATCTTCAGGAGAGAATCAACAGGTCAGGGTGAGATGCTACTTGAGCTTCAGCCAGGAAACAAGGTTAACTGAAGTAAAATTTATTCTAAGTCCTCGACAAATGTGCTCACTAGCTAATAAGTAGGAGACATGGTGCTACTAATGGCAACGCTGCTCCCCAAAAAGGGGAAACCACAAACAGGCAGAAGGTAGAAGTCCCTCTCAGACAGTTTCTATGTGCGTACAGATCAAAGAGCGTCTTTGTAGTTACCTCCACCAAGCTTGTAGTTATGTGGAAACTCTCCCTGCTCTCCAATTCAGGAAAACTCTCAGTAGAGAAAGAAATTTGATTAGAAAAGACAATAAGGTGGCTCTTCTTAAGAGGGCAGCAACCTGAATTACTGCTGTTGATTTCACGTATTTATCCAGTGGCGCCTCCTTCCCTTGGCCAGGTTTCCAGAACACTACAGGAGAAACACCTGAATCGCATCTACCAAGGCAGCTACCACAACTGGTCACCTCAGAAGAAAGTCTAGAGATGAAAGAATCACAGGAATTCAGTTACTTTCTTACAAGGAACAAGAATCCACAGACATCAAATATACCTCAACACTGTCTTCTGGTTAAAGGATGTCCTCTTTGAGAATTACATCAACAGTATTCTTCAAAATCACTACTTTTGAACTTGAAAAAAGTTTGTCTCAATTCAAAATCATGAATGAGCAATTTATAGTAACAGTATTCCTTAACTCAGCTTCCCATCTTTAGATCTCAAAGTTAAATGTGGGGAAAAACTAGGCTCAAGGAGGCGTCACATGCCCATGGTCATCCAGGACACCAACCGCAAAGCAAATAAATTGAATCAAGGCCTCAAACCCCAGTATGGTGCTCGTCTACTAAGAGTCGGCCTCCACCAGCCGTCTTTTGCTCAGTAATTCTTAATTCTACAAACTGGCCTTCCACCATTTTCCATACTCAAAGGCAATGAGAACTACAAACATTCCTATTTTAGATCAACCCAAGTAAATTCACTAAGGGCATTAATTAATCAGCGTTTCTTCCAAGTAACCAACCCGCAGAATAAGCTTACAGATCAACTAAGTTTACCTGAGCTTTATGATGCAGCTTTGGGTATTTCTTTTAAATCAAGTTCTAAATACCTTCCTCGCTCATGGTGTATAGGATCATGCTAAACCACTTAAAATAATGTGTTTAAAATTTGTCTCGGATCATTAGAACAGACAAACTGTTCAAAAAAAGTTTCATTCACATCTGAAAAAGTAGCACCCAGAATTTTATTTAGCTGAAATAGAAAATGAAAATACCTAAAACACTGCTGCTAAAATCAGCACATCAGATACAGAAGAAACCACATCGCATACCTTCTTTACACACAGTTTCACAGACAAGAGCTGGGAAAGTAAGATTCTACATGCAAAATTTTCTCCTATCATCCTATGAATCAAAATATGAAGTGGATTCCAAGGGCAGGTGCCAGGGACAAACAACATCCATCACGGATACTACGTGTTCCCTACTCGCATCAGCTGGGCCCTACTAGTACACGGCGGGAGACAAAAGAGACTTGAAAAACAGTGGGAAGAGGGCAGTTCCTGGTGCTCCGGGCCAGTTTGCACTGGGAAATCCGACCAGAGCCAGGGGAAAGACACCCCGGGCTGGGCTCTGCTCCCCAGCCGGCCGCGGGCAGCACCGTTCCCCAGGCGCTGCTCCTGCTCTGCCCCGCGCACGACGCGACACGCTCCTCCGCCCGCACACGCGGTACGGGGCTACTCCTAGAAGAGACGGACACGTTTGTGAGTGGGGTTATCGCACCCCCCGCCGCGCTCCTCAGCCGGCCACGGCGCTCCCCGCAGCCCCCCGCGCCCCCGGCCCCGGCGGGAGGCCCGGGACAGGAAACAACCCGCAGCGTTTCCACGCGTGGAGCCGCAGCACCCGGCTGGAGCCCGCCCTGGGGCCCCGCCACGGCCCGGCCAGGCCGCGGCGCGCCCGGGGGCAGCCCCGGCGTCGTCATGGCAACGCCGGTCAGGCCCGGCCCGGCCCCGCGCCGCCGCTCCCGCCCCGCCACCCCCCGCCCCGACCCGACCCGACCGGGCCCGGCCCGCAGCCGGGAGCCGCCGCGTCCCCTCAGCGCGCCGCCGCCCCGGGGGAGCGGCAGCAGCAGGCCGCAGCGGCGTGCCCGGCCCCCGGCCTTGTCCCTGCTGGGGGTGGGCTCGCCACCGGGCCCCGCCACGTTACCTGAGCGGCGGCGGCGGCGGCGCGGGCGGGGCGGGGCGAGCGGCGGGAGCAGAGGCGCCGCCGGGCCGCGGCTGCCGGTTTGAGCTCAGCGCCTTCCTGGGCGGCGGGCAGGCAGCAGTAAGCCACCGCCGAGCTCATCCAGGCGGCCAGGCAGCGCCGCCGAGCGCCGAGGAATCGATGCGACGCTCTCGCCGCCCCGGCGGGGCGAGCCCCCCCCCCCCACGCGTGACGGGCAGCGAGGGGAGCACGGGGGTCCCCGCTGCCCACGGGCGGCTGCAGCAGCCCACGGCGCGCTGTCTGCACCCAGCGCGGCCTGGTGACAACCGCAGCGACTTACCGGCACATCACCGTGGCACGCTGCGGCCCGCCTCCCCGCCCCGCGGGTGACGGGCTCCGCGGGGACGGCGGCGCGCAGGGTTTCTCGTTTCAGCTCGAAGTGATTAACGAGGGGGTCGGTGTTTCCTGGCACTGACCACAGCCCCTGTGGCCGAAGGGGCAGCGCTCCCCCCGCGGCGTGGGCACCGCACCGGGGCCGGGCTGCGCCCCGTGGAAGGGAGAGCCCCAGCCGCGGGGGGAGCGCGTCCCGGGCCGGGGCGGGCAACGGCGAGAAACGCAACGAAACGATCTGATCCCTACGCTTAAGTCTGTCCTCTGACCAGCCTGGTTAGTTTAACGCGAGTTTACGAGCACACGCTCCCCGTCACGGGAACTGCGAAGCGTTGGATAAACGAAAACGTAAGGGTGGAAGAGCCGTTGACGATCGTCTTTCCCGTCGGCAGCCGGCCCGTTGCCGTCGGGACCCCGGTGTCCGATCCCCCTCCCCCCCGCCCCGGTACCGAAAAGGCCACGCGGGGCGGAGTGGGGACAAGCGGGACCGGTTCACCGGCGGCTCGACCCGCGCTGCCGCCTGAAACGGAGTTAACAGTAAATCGTTGCCTGTCGCGGCCGAGGCGTGTGTAATTGGATCTGAAGAAATGTTAATTCCGTCCTCGGTACCCACCTGCGCGGGTAAATAAACGCTCTCCCACGTAAAGTCATCTTTGCAAAGGTCAAATCAAAAATCAATCCATGAGGAAGAGTTAAACAATTTTGAATAATTTATTAGAGTTCTAGCAAAGGTGTAAAAGAGACGACTTCTGTCAACAAAAGCACTCTCTTAATGGGATTTAAACAACAAAGGGAAAACAATATTAGCAATAAATAGCGTAATTCGCGCTAATCTGATGCCTCAATTCGCCGTATGAGACAAACGTTAATGATACGGCTGTATTTGTCACTGTCAATTAGCCGGGAATTTATTTGGTGGATTTGGCCGTCCACGGAGGAACTTTTCCGGCTCCCCCGCCGTTCGCCCGGGGACGTTTCCACGGCTCCACGCCGCGTACCGGGCGGGCTCCCGGCGGGGAAGCGCCCCTTGCCTCTGCCCCGCGGGGGGCGGCCGTGGGCACCCCACGCACCCTCCCCGACCCCCGCGGGGCGGTGCGCGGGCGCGGAGCCTGCGCACCCCCCCCCCCCCGCCTCCCCCGCCCCACGCCGCCTCCCGCCTTGGCCACTCCCCCGCAGCTCCGGCCCCTCTCCCGCGCCGCGCTCGCCCGGGACCTCGCGCACGGGCCCGCGCCTAATTAAATTAATTAGGGCGCGGCGGGCGGCGGGCGGGCGGACCGGCGGCGCCCTGGCCGCAGTGCCCCGCGGCGGGCGGCGCGGCGCGGCCGGGCGGCGGAGAAGGGGTCCATTCAGAGCTCCGAGGGGAGGTAATTCGCCGGGAACAAGGGGCAGGCTTTGCAAAGTATAAATAGTGCCACTTCAATCGCGGCGTCGCTATCAGACCCCGAGAGCCCTGCACGTCGGGCGGCACGGCTGGGCTCGGCTCGGCACGGCTCGGCTCAGCACGGCACGGCCCGGGGCGCCGCCGCCACCCCACGCCCCGTGGATGCCCGCCCGGGGAGCCGGGGCAGCGCGCCCCTGAGCCGCGGCCATGGAGGAGCTGACGGCGTTTGTCTCCAAGTCGTTTGACCCTAAAGCGAAGGAGAAGAAGGAGCTCATCACCTACCGCGAGGTGCTGGAGAGCGGGCCCCTGCGCGGAGGAGGAGGAGGAGGAGGAACGCGGGAGACCGGCGGAACCGCGGCGGAACCGGGCCGCGACGAGGCGGGCAGCCCCGCGGGGCGGGCGGGCGGCGGGCGGTCCCCGCCGCGGGAGCCCGACGCCGCCGCCGCCGCCGAGAGAGCCGCCGAGGCGGCCACCCCCAAGCTCAGCGACGGTAACGGCGGCACCGGGGGCTCCCTCTTCTTCCCTTCTCCTCCTTCCCCCGTCGGGGTCGGTACGCGCGGAACGCAGGCGGGCGATGGCCGCCCACCGGGCGAGCCGGACCCGCGGCCGCGGGTGGAAGGGGCTCGGCAGCCGCGGCGCTCGTGGGGAGGCTACGACAGGCGTTAATGGGCGGTTTCCCACCTTTTCCCAATTACGGGAAATACGCGGCCAGCCTCGAAGTTTTTATTAAAAAAATTTAAACAAACATTTAACTTGCTCATAACACGATCTGTTCCTGTTTAGCATCCCCCGGGAAGCCGCGCTGCCAACGACGGCCCGGCCAGGCGGGCCCCGTTCGTTCCTCCGCGGGTCTCGGCTGCGCGGCCGCGGACGCGCGTGGGGCCGGGCCGCGCTGCCGCCCTTCATCCCCCGGCCCCGCCGGCCGGGCGCCTTTCTTCAGAAACGCCCCGTGGTTATTCCGCGTATTTTCCGCCGCGGGGCCCGTAGCGGGGCCGCACCGGCGGGGCAGGGCCCGTCCCCGTCGCTGCGCGGGGACCCGCGGTTCGTCCGTCGCCCTTTTGTTCGGACAAGCGGAGAGCGGCGCGGCCGCGGCATCCCTGGAAAGGGCTGATAAATAAATAAATTAGCGCTGACGAGCGGGGCGCGGGGGGGAGCCGGCGGGCGGGCGGCCCCACGGCGCGCAAGTCCCGCGGGGATCCGCGCAGGGACCCCCGCGCTCCGGCCTGGGGCGCGTCTTTGGCGGAAAATTAAACAACGAAAACAAAATCCCCGGGCGACAGCAGCGTGGGGCGCGGAGCGCACCGGGGACCTGTTGCTGCGCGTCCCCCCGCCCGGGGCGGGCAGCGGGGCTGGGGACAGCCGGCGCGGTGGGCTCGCTGCGGGACCTGCGGGCGGGGTGCGGGAGGCGGCCCGCCGGGCCCTGCTCCCCGCCGCCAGCGGTTACCGGGAGCCGAGCGGCGGGGCCCGGAACGGCAGCGGCTGAGGCGGGCCTAGCGCGGCCCGGGCCCACAGGCCCCGCTCCCGGGCGCCCCAGCCCCTGGAGGGCGGGGGTCTCGCCCCAGCCCCGCCGGCTCCTGCCCGGTTCCCCCCGGCTGCTGCGGGCGGAGGGGAGCGGCGGGCCGCGGGACGAGCTGCCTCCCCCCGGCGCTGGCAGCCCCCCCCCAGCCCCGCGGTCCCCCGTCCCGGGGTCCCCCGTCCCGGCCGCCCCGCCTGTCTGACTGCCTGTGTCGTGCCCAGTCTCCCCAGAGCTGAAGGACCGCAAGGAGGATGCGAAAGCGATGGAAGACGAAGGGCAGACGAAAATCAAGCAGAGGAGGAGCCGGACGAATTTCACCCTGGAGCAGCTGAACGAGCTGGAAAGGCTTTTCGACGAGACCCACTACCCGGACGCCTTCATGCGGGAGGAGCTGAGCCAGAGGCTGGGGCTCTCCGAGGCCAGGGTGCAGGTAGCCGAGCCGTGCCCGGCTGCGGGGATGCGTGGGTGCCCGTGTGCGTGGGGTGGGTGTGCGTGTGCGCGGGGGAAGGGGCCAGCTCAGCGAGCCCTGGCCGTGCCCTGTCCCCGCCGCCCCCGGCACGGGCTGTCAGAGAGGGGAGGGGGGCTCCCCGCGCCGAATGGCACCCAGCAGCAAATCTGTAAAATCATCTCCCCGGGCTTTCTTGTGGTTTGGACTCCTCGCGAGTCCCCTGCCCCTCGCTCTGTCGCGTTTTGTTTAATCTCTGCGTTTATTCCACCTCTGCCTCGGCAAGAGCTACAAGGGCTATGTTGTTGGCGTGGGCTGCAGGGCTTACCGGGCGGACGCAGCAATTAACTTTATAGATGTAGCGACCGTAAACTAAATTAGGAACTGCTAAGTGCAAAAAAATTTACAGTCCGTTTCTCCTCGTAGTTCTTAAATCTTGAGGGAAGCGGCACGAAAACCGAGCGAAGAGCACAGACTGGCTTTGTTCGGATTTATGAAATACAAAAGTCTGGAATAAAACCAGGCTATTTTAAGCGTTCTCCCGTACCGAGAAGCCACAGCTTCCTTTGATTTAACCTGCGCGCTTAACCTCGGGCTGCCCTCCCAAAGTTTTTTCCAAATCGGTTCCTGGGCTGGTTTCTGCGAGTTTTGCCGGGATGAGATGAAGAGTTGAGGAAAGGTCCGAGCTTTGCCCGGCTGGGGAGGAAGGTAACTCCTCAAACGAGAACAAATGTAGCTGCTCCGGTGTATTTCCGTTCTAATAATAAAAGAAGAGAAAATGATGGTCATTATTTGTTTGAACACATGGAGTAGTTTTAGGCCCCTAACATCTGCAGCTGTTAGAAAGTACTGCTGTAACAGATACTCCCCCTCAATCTTTGTGCTCGTAGGCCACCATCTGCACCCAGCTATGCGCGCAATCCTTGTGGGGTTTCCCTGCATCTTATAACGGGGTAAGGACAGAGGCAGAGCGGTCACGTCGAACCGAAAAAGTAATAAGCAGCTTTTGTCATCGCAGCCTGACACAGAGGGGGGAAAAAAAAAGGAGAAAAAAAAAAAAGGAAAAAAAAAAAACCCAAAAAACCAAAACCTTCATTTTCCTGCTCGCCCGTTTTTCTGCCCAGGCGGCGGCTGGTTTGCGCCCAGCAAATCTTAACAAAAGCCAAGAAAATAAAAGTTGCTGGGCTTCAACTTGGCTCTGAAAAATGTAAAAGGGAGGTGCTTCCTTCTGCTGGCTGTTTGCTCGACAAAGACCGCGGCGGCGCATAATCCGCGCTCCCATTATGCCAAATCGCAGGGTGCATAATAACTTTTGGAGATTTACATAGATTAAACCCCTTCCCTTTAAATCGTTCCGGAAAACGCTTTGCAATAATATTTTTGCCTCGCATCTGCACTAATTTGTAAATTATGGAATGCGCGTTTCCGCGGGAGGCTGAGGGCGAACATGGCTGTTGGGCAGATTTTGCTTGGCTCAAGTAAATGACAGGGCGGGGGAAATTCACATTTATATTTGTCTCTTCAAGTAAGACCTCAAAAAAGAATTTTTTTTTCTTTTTTTCTTTTTTTTTTTTTTTTGGCCGTGGGGAAAGGATTGCTTGGTGGCTGTGGCTTCTGAGATGCGGTGCAGAGGTCTGTCTTTAAACAGGAATGTTTTAAGACGCGCTCTCCCTCCCTCCTTCCCTCCCTCCCTTCTCTTCTCTAAGCGAGCAGAACTTTATTCTGGAAATTTACTTCGACAATTCCAATATTAAAAGTATGTTCTTGTCTAACGCACAGCCTTTTCTGTGGAAGCAAATTAGATTATCATGATAATGAGACAATTATTCCGCTTCTGTGCTACACACCGCTGCACAGCAGAACAGAGAAATTCTAAACTTCTTTGTAGCGAAGCTTTTATGAGAGTAATTACACACCACCCCACACACACGCACCCCCCCCCAAAAAAAAAAGTGAACCGTTAAACTCTTTGGTGTTTAGTTTTTCTTGAAGATAAAGCTAATTAATTTGTTTATTAATGAGCACGAGCTTCTGAGGCCTGGCGGTGCAAACATCCGACCCCATTCCCGCCAGTTAGTATTAGATATCAGGGGGCGATTTAGGTCTTTGGGGACCCTGATAGTGGAAAGACGAAACCGGGGCTCAGACAGTCTTTCCTCCGGATCGAGCACTCCGCGAGTGGCGGTTTTCTGCGTGGTTTGACTTTTTTTTTTTTTTTTTTTTTTTTTAATTATTATTTCTGGTTTTGTTGTTTTTTTCCCTTGCCTTTTGCGTTTCGGAGCTCATGAGCGGGGGCTGCCCGGGAGGAGGGAGCCCAGCCCGCGCCGCAACCGGGTTTCTTTGTCTGCCGCGTTTATTTTTTTTCTCGGTGGGTTTATTTTTTCTATTTCATTTTGCTTTCGCGGCGGTGGCAGCGCGGCCGTGACACCGTGTCCCGCGTGTCCGTGTCCCGTGTCCCCCCCCCCATCCCGCCTCTCCCCGCAGGTCTGGTTCCAGAACCGAAGAGCCAAATGCCGAAAGCAAGAAAACCAACTCCACAAAGGTACTGGGGGGGGGTGGGGTGGGGGGTGTTTCCGGAGTGCCGCGGGTGGGTCGGACACGCGTGGCGGG
Organism: Morus bassanus; assembly: GCA_031468815.1. NCBI lineage: Eukaryota > Metazoa > Chordata > Aves > Suliformes > Sulidae > Morus > Morus bassanus. Next base: position 8,555,075 of record CM062578.1, read on the forward strand.
GGGGCTCTCCCGCCCTGACCGCCTGCCGCTGCCTCCCGCAGGGGTGCTGATCGGCGCCGCCAGCCAGTTCGAAGCCTGCCGGGTGGCCCCGTACGTGAACGTGGGCGCGCTGCGGATGCCCTTCCAGCAGGCAAGTGGGCGGCGGGGGGCGCGGGTGGGTGGGGACACGCCACGCGTGACCGCGGCGCGCGCGGGCGGGTCGCTGCCACGCGCCGCCCTCCTCCCGGCAGGTTCAGGCGCAGCTGCAGCTGGACAGCGCCGTGGCCCACGCGCATCACCACCTCCACCCGCACCTGGCCCACGCACCCTACATGATGTTCCCCGCTCCCCCCTTCGGGCTGCCGCTGGCCACCCTGGCCGAGTCCGCCTCCGCCGCCTCCGTGGTGGCCGCCGCCGCCGCCGCCAAGACCACCAGCAAGAACTCCAGCATCGCCGACCTCCGCCTGAAGGCCAAGAAGCACGCCGCCGCCCTGGGGCTGTGACCGCGCCCGCTCGCTTCTGGGTTTGCTTTTTAAAAAGGAGAAAGGGGGGGGGGGGGGGGGGGGGGAAGACGAGGGAGAGGAGAAACTGACGGGAGATATATACTTATTTAAAGAATTAGAGGAACTAGACGCGCAGCTGGGAAGTTCACAGGTTTTGAAACTGACCTTTTTCTGCGAAGTTCACTTTAATACAAGAAATTTGATAAGAGAGGCGGGCCTCCTTTCACGTTGCATCAGATACTTGAGTTTAACAACCACGTCTGGAATAGCGACAAAAAGAAGAGAGAAAGACGAAGACGAAGAGGAAAAAAAAAAAAGAGAAAAAAAAAAAAAAAAGACAGTGATTTCTCTGCGAATTTCTAATGGGAAACTGTCCGGGATACTTCCTCCAGCAGCATTCCGGGTTGCATGTATTTGTATTTCATTGATGGAGTCCTTTGATTCACTTGCACTTCACCCCCATCTTTAGTAGAAAAAAAAAAAAAAAACAAAACAACCAACCAAACCAAAACAAACAAACGTGGCTGGGTTCTTTCTCTTTTAATCTCGGAGGGAAGCAGAAAGAGAGAGGGAGATGAAGCACTACCTTTTCCACTCTTAAATCTCTGTTGGTCGTTTGCTGTCCCACCTCTGAAATAAAAGGGAGCGGAAAGCACCAGGAGAGCAGAGTGTGCCTCCCTTTGCTGGGTCTCTCTTGTGTTGAGGGCAAAAAGAAAAGAAAAAAAAAAAAGAAAAATAATTTAAAAAAAGAGAGTATTTAATTCCCAACCACCACTTTACACAACGGCAAATTCCAATAAGAGGTACCGGGTACATGTAAAATATGTTGATACACACGAACAAAGTTTATTTTGGCTATAACTTGTGAATTGATAGTTGACTGTCAAACATTTACATTTTATCTCATAAAGGTGTATCTATTCACGAAATCTTGTGATTTTTTTTTTTTTGTTATTATTATTTGAAAGACGTATAGCTATTTAACCTGGGGTACCTTGCAGTCGGTGATTGTTATCCCAGTTTGCCATCAGACCCTCATGCTTATTGCCAAGACAGAGGGAAAGCTCTTCTACGCGAACTTTGGTATGGACGGGCTTTGTATCTATTTGTTCTCCATGAAAACAAAATTATTTATATTGACCATATTTTTTCTAGTGTATTTTAAGTTATTTAAAAAAAAAAAAAAAAGAAAAAAAGAGGCTGTTATTTCATTACATTTGTTGTCAGTACAATATATTTTGTTTCACTCAGGTTTGCTTCACCTTTTTAAATCCATTTTCGACGTCACGAATTTCAATAAGTGCCAAGTAATGAATTTAAGACACTTTGCGACCTATTGACTGAAAAGGGAAACGTTTTAGTGGACGGTTTCACGTCACCTCTGGTACTGTTAATATTAAATCATCGGTGATATTCTTTCTTTTCTGTGTTTACACTTTCTGTAGAGCTCGCACGTTTCTTTCCGCTCCGTAGATATCGCGACAAGCCGATAGCGCCCAGCACGGCGAGGAAGCACCGCTCACCTCCGCGCATCTTTTGTTACCGCTTTATACGAGGTTTTTGTTGTTGTTTTTTTTTTTTTTTTTTTTTTTCCCCTCAGTTTCGGCTTCACAAAACTTAACCGCGGCGTTTTGATTTGCCTTTCTTTCGAAGAAAAATAGACCGGTGGAAGTTATATAGCAATTGTGTCTTTACAAGTTCTGTCAAGTTCCCTCAGGTAATAAAATCGAGGAAAGCGTAATGGCTCAAAATATTTTCCGGGGACGGGACGGGGGGGACGCCCGCTCCGCCGCGCCCGGCCCGCCGGGACGCCTCGGTTCTCCCCAGGGCTCCGGGAGGAGAGGGCGCCCGCCCCGGGGGCTGGCGGGGCGGGGGCGGCCGTCGTGAGGGGAAGGCGGCGGCCATGGGGCTCCGTGTGAGGGGCGGCCGCCCGCCATGGCGGTCCGTGTGGGGAGGCGCGCCCGCCACAGGGCTCCGTGTGAGGGGCGGCCGCCCGCCATGGCGGTCCGTGTGGGGAGGCGCGCCCGCCACAGGGCTCCGTGTGAGGGGAGGGTGCCCGCCATGGCGGTCCGTGTGAGGGGACGTGCCCGCCACAGGGGTGCCTGTGAGGGGAGGGCGCCCGCCATGGCGGTCCGTGTGAGGGGACGCGCCCGCCACAGGGGTGCCTGTGAGGGGAGGGCGCCCGCCACAGGGCTCCGTGTGAGGGGAGGGCGCCCGCCATTGCGGTCCCTGTGAGCGGAGGGCGCCCGCCACAGGGCTCCGTGTGAGGGGAGGGCGCCCGCCACAGGGCTCCGTGTGAGGGGAGGGCGCCCGCCATTGCGGTCCCTGTGAGCGAAGGGCGCCCGCTACGGTGTCCCCCAGCCCAGCCCCGGCGGCCGGGCAGCGCCTGCGGGAAGGGGCCCGCCTCAGCGCGGCGGGGGAAGAAGCCAGGCGCTGCGCGGGGGGCTGCGGGGAGGGCGGGCGGCCCCGCCGGCGGGGCGAAGCGACCCCTCGCCGGGGCAGCGGCGGCGCCTCCGGCCGGCCGTGCCCGCTCTCCGCCGGGAAGGGCCCCTCCGCGCCCGGCCGCCGGCGGCGGGGAGAGCCGGCGGCGCCGCCGGGTCCCGGGGAGGCCGCGGGAGGCTGCCGGGCGGCGGGAGCGGGGCCGAGCTGTCCCCGTCGCCGTCGCCGTCGCCGTCCCCGCGGGGCGGGCAGGGGCAGGGGCAGTGTCCGTGTCCCTCCCGGGGAGGGCTGCCAGGAGCCGCGGCCAGATCAGCTCAGACGTTTATATGCTAATAACGGGCGGAAAATGATAGATTTTGTGTTAGGTAAAACAGCTTTATTCAAGCAAAAGTAAGATACCGCTAATTATAAAGTCAATAAAACTAACGGTGGTGTCGATTGATCCCCGAATAAAGAAGTTAATTAATATGTGCACGAGCAGCTAGTATCGCAGCCCAGTCATCGTGGCCCCGCAGTTCACATCCCGAGCGCAGCCTCGGATATTCTCAGCCTGCTCCAAATAAACTTGTCACATCTTACCCGCTCTGTTTAAAATACAGCTAGTTTAAATATAGTTGCCTAACAGTCTCGTGCAGGTTATTGATGTATGGAACGTAAACCGTGATGGATACGTACAATGTGAATTTCAAATCTTTACAATATGCTCAGATATCGGCATGTCTGTCTTCAAGATGATTGTAATAAAAAACGTGAAAAATGTACTTTCATTGTAACAGGGAAAGACGATTGGATGAGTGTAAGAGAACTGCGTATTTTTTAGCACAGCTGTGATTAAAGTAAAATAGTCTTAACGGGATATTTTTGGACAGGAATACTTACATTCCTGGTTTCCTCAGACTGGAATACCTAATAAGTCTATAGGCCGGCAGAAGTTGGCCAGAACTCCTCTGTTTCTATTTTATTTCTTAGAACTCTTCTGTTTCTATTTTATTTCTTAGAGCGTCTGAACCTATATAAAAACCCGTAGGTTTCATGAAATTTAATTATGGATATTTCACGAGCCAGCCAGTGCACAGACAATGTATGCTTTCTGTAGATAAAATTTCAGCTTGGGATTTACATGGAGATGTACTGGCCTGAGAAGGGGATTTAGAGAAGAGATCAAATAAATCATGTAGGAAGGAGTAAACACCTGTTTCTGTCCTCGTAGAGCTGATCGCATGTTCACAGCAGGAACTCATGCAGATTCTTACTCGGTGAAGTAGCAGTTTCCACATTTTGTTCGCTCTCTACAGCAACACGATGTTAGGTGAGCAGCAGAGTGCGATGGCAGCCAGATGTCTTCCAGAAAACTCCGAACACCACCTCGCTAGCTCCTACCATAGATTTCAGTTCTCCGTACAAGAACAGTTAAAAGGAGAAAGAAAGAAAACGCTGGTTTTGCCCGGTGCATAAAAGTACATGAAAGTGTGCTAAATAGTGTATAAAATTGATATGTCTCATATTGTTCATTAGAAGCGCAGCTTTATTCCAGGCAAGGCTTTTAACCACTGCACTTAAACTTGCCTTTCAGAAAAGCAGTATCAGAAGAGCACCTGAGCCTATGCGGTGTCCAGCCAATGGTTCTGTGTAACAGCAGCGTGCCCTTATGAGTACAGCAGTCGTAGGAGCGAGCTGCGGCTGAATACTCAAGGAATAAATAATGTGTTTTGTGTAACAGTACACACTGTACTAACTCCTGCCCAGTTAATATTGATACTTGTCCAATTTCATGGCTGTTCCCCTGAATTTTCAGTTTCTCACAGTTTCTGAGCCTACCAGCAGGTGAAAGTGCACCTTAAAGGTTGTCTACAACGTATAGTTGAAAATAAAAGAAGCAGATCTTTATCACTTCTGGATTTTTGAGATGGGCAACAAAGTTCTGAAAGGAACTGGAAAAATTGTGCTCATTTTTAACCTTTCCTATATTTAAGTGGCAACTGCCCCTGGTTTTGATGGAGGATCTAATAAGTGTTCTCAGAAGTGTAAGTCATCAGTACTCACGCTTTACATGAGTGGCCAATCTTCTCTCCAGATGTTCTTTAGGCAATTAAGCTAGTGTGAATGAAGAAAATTCTCAGAATTTTCTACACCAGGAATCTTGCTAATCTGGTTGCGGAGTATTTAGGGTTTTAACTTTTAGGATGCATCTCTACTGCTCTGCCAGTCATTACTCATTTTACTGACCAGGCAAAAGCTAAATTTCTAATGGAAAAACCAGCAGAGCCCTCAAAACACCCATCCTCTTTCTTAGCGGCGTGATAACAGCGTGCCTTCTTTTGACAAAGAAAAGTAACAAGCAACACAAGCCCAGCCCCTCCCCAGTTTGAGGCTGATTTTCGTTTTCGGTTGGCAGGTGCCTGTAAAGGCCTCCCGAACACAGTCTCACCCGTCTGCAGGCAGCCTGCCTGCTAGGAGGCGAGGGCTGCGAGTGCCTGCAGTGTTTGAAGGGATCTGCTGTATCATTTGTGTGTAATGTCACCCATGCTTTGCACATACCGATGCTGTGCCGACATATGGCTCTTGTTTTGCGCTGCAGAAGGCAGCCTCTTTTTCAGCAGTAATGTTTTGCACTCGTATGAGAGCCTTAACTTTTCCTAGAGAGGGAGGATAAACTGAAAGAATGAAAAAGGAAAAACTGCTGCTTTGCTCCAGTGCCTAACGCTGCATAACCTGCCTACTTCTGTGGTCTCAGAAAGTAGGTAATTCGGACGCTGGTGTCCCTTTTTCTGTCACCCTGGCTCCAAGTTGCTAGCTCTCTCTGTAAGATAGTGGAAAAAAATACGTATGCAAAGGAGATTTGCGTCGTGTTTTGCAAGCCTATCTCCCTACCCCTCCTTTTGTCGGTGTTAAACTTTTCAATACTGCAGCTATGAAAGATGTTTGAGAATGTTTTCCTTCATAACAAAGGTTTTATGGCCTTTTCACATCAGACATGCTTTTCATTAAATACTGATGTGATATCAAAAGTCTCCTTTTACGCAGGTAAAAATCACCCAGGGACAAATTCTGAGAGAGAATTCTGAAATGGGGAGGTGCCAAATGCACTCATCATGGGCCAGTGCTCCAAGCAAGGGGCAGCTTGACCGTTCCACCGTCCTGAAAGCACTGACGATATAAACCTGTGGTTGGTAAAACGCAGTGCCAGGGTAGTGTAATCTTTTATGAACATCTTCCTCAAGTTAATTCAGAGAAGAAAGATAACAGTTTTAATATTGCATTAAGAAAATGCAGCTGCATCACCATTCAGGCTGACATTCCATGTGTTACAGACTAATATCTACATCAGTGCTCCTCACACGGGATTCCCACCGCGATCCTGGAAGTGCATCTACAGGTCCTTAACAGTTTGTACAGCCGGGTGGCTGTAGGCTCCATCAGCAGGTGCCTGCAATTCCTCCTCTCTCTGCTGCTGCTGGTGCCCTGGTGTTTTGCTCTTTGAAAATGTCACCCTTGATTCTGCACCTTCTGGAAAAGACATCAGGCAGATACAAGCTAGGCCACAGTTGCTTCTGTCCAGTTGACAAGCTGGTCAGCGGTTGTTTCCATCTGACCTTCAGTGTTTTGAATGCACACTTCAACAGCGTCCCCTGCATCTGTATTATCACTCAAGCTTTCTGGCTTCCTGGGTTTGCGTAAAGTGATCTCGTATCACTGTGAAATGGTAAATGCTGGCAATTTTGCTTAGGATTCAATGGCTGTGGGGTCATGTTGACCTCATTGTTCCTGCACTCTGCAAAACCCAAAGATTTTAATTCTCTAGTCATCTGCCTTTGAGTAGCACCTTCACTGCTGCGGTCACCTGCTCCAGCAAGATGTTAACATGCTCTGCACACTCTGTAACAGGGGAAACATTTCGTCACTCCAATGTTAGGTGACCACTGCTGCCTTCCTATTTCCCTAAGAACAAATTAGACCTACTATTTTCTTTTGCTTACAGGAGGAGAACATGTCCAGCCAGTTGCTGATGATGAGAACACCAGATGCAGCTTATACAAGATGGTGGAGTTAACCTGTATTTGAACAGCTCATGCTAGAAAGAGGGTTTGAAAAACAAGAATTGGCCATATTATTGGAAAGCGTCTGAATTTTGGATGCAGCCAGAAAGAAACACAGCAGCTTTTCTTGGAGGGCATTTTAGTGTAGTGACTAAAATAGTTTTTCTGGTGAGAGCTGGCGCCAAGCACTCGCCCTTCTCAGCATGCCGGAGGATCACAGAGGGTGCTTTAACCCTTAGACCATGCATCATACCATGGCAAAGACGGCAGTATACAAACTGCTGTATTAACAACACCACACTTACAAATCTCTTAGTTGTCCTTTGAGTAAATATTTAAGCAGCGGAAACTTGGCTAGCACTTACCAAGATTGGTAATCTGCTGAAAATCAAGATACTGCCTGTAGCCCATTACAAAATAGCTGTGAATACTGAGAACATCTTTTATGGCGTTCCTTTACTTAATGTGTATACATTAGTTATTATGCAGATTCTCTTTTACGAACTATTTAGATTTGGAAGTGTTTTGACATGTGGTAATCTTTAGGAAGAAGGTAAACATATTCTTTTTTAAAGAAAATGTAAATAAAGTATTCCCCCAGAATATCTTCAGGAGGTTAAATGCAGGACAATGGAAACCACATGTAAATGCCCCTGCTGTCCCTGTGCAGGAACATTCATATGTATTTCCATTGACTTTGTTGACTGCAGCAGAAATTCTTCTTGGGTGAAGACCACAGTACAGAACCTGTAAGAAAAAGAAAACAGTAGGCTAATGAATTAACTGCTTTGATCCGTTTTAAATATCTGGTTTAGTTTATCAGAATTACTTGGACAGCCATTAATTTAAAGAAATACCATTGCTACGACATTCATCCTTACTATGGAAAGGGATGCTAACTAATCCATATGGTTTCTGGTAATTTTTTTAGATAATTTTTCTCCTTGTCCAGTACCCGCAGGTGGGATGTTGGCTATTCTTATACTGCTGCAACTGCAAGGCTGCAGGAGAGGATTCCCCTATAGGGTCTGTTGGCTTTAAAGACCAGATTCTTACCTGGTGCAAACAGCAGTAGCTCTGTCTTACACTCATTGCATCAGGAAAAGATGTGACCTTTAGTGTTTTTTGTCCTTGTTTCATGCAGCTGACAAACAGCTTTATAATATGAACCAGATGAAGATTTTTACATATGTAATCAGTTTAATTACAGAAATAGTTTACAATATTTTCCTACCTAGGTAAAGGACTTTGTCTGAATTTCAAAAGTAATTTAACCATAGTAATATTTCTAAAGGAAAGATAAACATTTGCAATTCATAAATTATTTTATGTTCAGATGTAATTAGTTTAGATTAATTTCTAATGGGCTCATTTTACTTGTAATCAAGAACTTATTTTCATGGGCTGGGGAAATGCCTGTGAATTTTCTCTCCGAGCTTTCTTTCATAACATCTGCACTGAGACTTCTCAGTTAAACAATGGAAAGGCAGGATTTACAGAGTGTCGGCTCGCTGTTTTGTTCCTGGAGAAAGATGAATTAAGCCTTCTGTTACAAATGGAACATATATACTTCAAAACAATTGTTATTAGCCAAGATATGTCCAAGGTCAGGCTAAGTTATGTATGATGTATTCCTATAAGTAATTTATCTTTATGGCTATTTAAAGTGTGAATACATTTAGAATTTTTTCAAGCCTTTGCGTAAGTTTTGTAAGTGTCCCACTTAGTTTTCAGAAAAATAAAAATTAACGTTAGCCAGGAATTGCGTTTGTTTTTAACTATTTCCTGTGTGCTCATACGCTCATTGTTCATTACCACAGGGAAACGTGTGGTGGTTCAGTGTACTTAGAGCGTTGTCAATAAGGAAACGGTAAATTTGGTCTTGTCTAATTTCAGAAAACTTGAAGCAATAGCTTGCAGATACATAGGTTACTGTCAGGGGCTCAGGCATGCCAGGATAATAACTGGAGCAGAAAGAAGAATTTTAGCTCTGCCGTTGGTAATCAAAAATGCCACTTACGTTTAAAAATGCTTGCCCTTTCATATTTTAACAGCTATGAAACTGGGATAGTCATAATTTAAATAGGGAAATTAATTTGCAAAAACTGAAATAAAACTTAAAGAAATTCTGAAAGCTGTCTGCAAATCTGCACTGGCTTTTTCTTCCCTCGGGTGCCTCTGCAGGCAGTACCACCACTATTCCTGTGGTCTTGTTTCTGTATCACAGTCCTCCTCTCGCACACAGGTCTGGACCCTGTGTGCTGGATATACCCTGTACTTCTGCTGACTTCAGCAGTGCACACCTGGCACTTGGGAAAGAGCTTGTTATTTTAAAAGTAATGATTCTCTTCTCCACACATTGCTTATTTCCTCAAAGTTCTTAATCATGCTAAAAAACAGCTAAAAAAAAATCCACACAAAACTCTATACCATCCTCCAAGTTTCTCGGCCATCACTGTGCCTGGGCAGGTGGCCAGGAAGTTTACAGTAAGTTTTGGTGAGTTTTGAAGTAATGAGATCAATTTTTAAATACCCTAGCCCAGTGGATGGGCTTAACATAACCTCACGGGACATCTTCCCCACCCCTTGTCTCTGGGTGTCTTGAGAGGAATTGCAACACAGATGAAGCATCTCCATCTAGTACCTCGCATAACCATTCCTAATTTCTTGCCTGGTTCTGCATGTGATTTTCCCATGTCTCTTCTTTGCTGCTGTCTCTCACATTATCCCAGTCTTCCTCCAAAATACATTGTTCTCTTGCTCCACATTTCCTCTTGCCCACCAGTCTGTATGATGCGTTCCTGTGGCATCGTTTGCCTCTTCCTGGTAGCCCTTCTCCGTGCTCCTCACCCCAGCCCTCTAAAGATGTTTTTTCTTGTCCTCATTCCTCTCCACTGGCAGTCCTTTCTCCTGGACACAGCCTTGAGCCTGTTTAAAATGCAGTAGGGAAACAAGTGAGCTGGTCTGGGGGTGGCTGGAGAACAGCGAGAGGCACCAGCTGGGTTTAGTAAAGCAAAATAAAACCACACGAAAAGGACTGAGCTCCTCTAACAGTAGATCCTCCTACGTTACTACGTAAAAACCACTCAGAATCCCCGGGACTGTCTCCACTGCCTCTGCTGGGGTGATGTGAAGGAGTTTTGCGCCGATCAGCAGCACAGTTTGGATGCCTGACAGTTGCACAGTAGTCCCAGAGTTACACTTCCGTCAGACCCTGCAAGGGGAAATGTTCCCTTCTACGCACCATGTCATCCTTCGGTGGCTTGTGGAGAGCACTGCACGCTGAAGAGGTACAGGGCCCTGCAGCAGGACTTGCAAGGGAGGTCTGCATGCTGCATCAGGTCTTCTCTTGAAAACCCAAGGGCTGGGACCTGTGGGTATCCTTTCTCTTTCTTCTCTTCTACTGAGAGCCTTGCTCCTGCTCACAACTGCCCGGCAAGTGGCAGGAGACAGCAGAAGGCAGCCTCGCTGCTGGTGGAGGGAGACAGGCTCTCACTTCAAGCAGGAGCAGGCGCCTTGACAACCTGTGCACGGGAGGGACGGCAGCGTGAGCATCTTCATCTCAGCAGAGTCTGACAGAGAAGGCAGGAGGGGGACCCAGCCTGGTGGGGGGGACCAGCAGCTGCTGCTGGGGAGGTCAAGGTGGGGGCTGCAGGGGAGGTGGGCAGCCCAGGGGTGAGCTCCTCTCCATCAATCCCCTCCCTGAGGCATGTGAGCATTACTGCTCCCCCATTATCTTCCCCTCCCTTACAGATCTCATTCTCTTCCTTGCTAGAAAAGGAAGTAAGATGCACTGAGAATCTGAGTATATTTTCCAGCTAACCCATGTATTTACAGACGGTGAGTGCCATGGTGAGCACTCCTCTGTCTCAATTTTTAAGCTGCTGTCTGCAGGAGCCGGTGCTTTCCTGGTCTCTTCCACTGCTGGGGTTGCTGCTCACAGCATCATTTTCCTGGAAAGACATGAGAGCTCCCTGGGGTCAGCAGGGACTTGGGAAAAATACCTATTCCCTGTGTGTCCTTAGGAGGCAAAATCCTGTGCACTGACAAGCATCTCGGGACAGTCATAACACTGGGAAAATACAGCAAGATGATATGTTTGTTAATTCAGTTTGTCCAGCCAGAATATAGTGGTCCCAGGACATCTCTCTATACGGTCAGAGCAGGGCGGGAATGGACCTCTCTGGCAGCCAGAGGCTGAGGGAGCTCCAGCCACCCCACTCCTGGGGTCCAAGTTCACATATTTATGGTCTTGCTGTTTGCAAGGGGAGTTGTGGTAGATCCTTGGTGCAAGCGCAACCCTCTGAAGCAGGGCTTTGCAGTTTTTACTACTGGAGAGGAGCACACAGCAGTGTCTCCTGGAGGGTGCTGGAAGGAAGGCCACAGGCCAGGCTTTCCAGAAAAGGTGCTGCAAAATGTAAATGAAAAAAAAAATCAGGTTTGTGCACAGAAGAAATACATTGTCCGCAAATTGTATTTTTCCTTGATTTCTTCTGTACAACTATTGAGTAGGCACAACGTTGTTTAGCTTAAAAGATCTAAGAAAATTATAGCCTAGGGCTTCCGGCTAGTGTCTGAGTGTTGCTCTTATCATTGAACAATTTAAGACCAAATGTCCATTGCAACTCTCGTACTCAATACTACTGACAATTTGCCCTGGGACACCAAAGAAGGCATCAAATGTGGACGGGCTTTAAAGCAGACTCACATTAAAAATGTATAAAATTATGAAATACAGCTACAGCTCCTGCAGGAAAGCAACAAGCTTGTAATACTGCTTATTTTCAAGGGGTCACAAGTACCAATGTGAAAAGTATTGAATCTCCATAAAACTGGACTAGATCAGACAAATAAATAAACTGAAAATACCTCTTTGAAGCAAACTGCCATTGACCCCTGAATTACAGCTTCCAGGCAATAGCAAAATTAGTTAATTCTATAAAGCAATCTTATATCTAGGAACCTACGTGTTCTTTGTGCAGTAACAGCATCAAGTCCGGTGATACTGAAGGTGGTGGATGCAATAGCCAAGCTTCACTGCAGATGGGCATAGGAAGCAATTGAGCTTCCTTATGTTACAAGATGGCCAAAACAGTAGAAGCCATTCCCTGAATGTAGGCAGAAACCGAGATGAGTCAGAGATTAGGAGTGTGTGGGTGGAAAGCGTCCTTGTGGCACGATGACAGGCACAGAGGAGAGATCTGGACGCCGCGCTGTGTCTCTGTGTGTGCGACAGCGTTGCAGGGGAAACATGAGGGAAGCAGAGAGGAGCAGGGAGAGGAGGTGAAGCACCCGGAGCAGAATACAACGCCAGGGAGAAGCAGGGTTTGTTTATTGTGACTGCCGAAAGAGGGTGGGAGCCATGGACAAAAAAGGGGAGTGTTTCCTGGTCAGTTGGCTGCCTGTTCAGGGAAACTGGACTTGGTGCATTGGTTGTAAATAAACACTGATGTATTCGTGGAATACTTTACCCACTCATCAATTTATTTTCCTAAATTAAACAACCCAAAAGAGCCTGGACAGTAAGTTTATGACACAGAGGCTAACAGTACTTTCCCTCTGGCCAGCTCTGCTCTGATGACTGCATGATTTCAGAAGGAAGAGAGTGGAAGGGAATATCCACAGTTTGGCCCTTGAAATATCATTATCTCGTGCACATTTATGTCCCTACAGAAAGACCAGAATCATACAGTATGACCAGGAAATTAAATTTTCTGATATCCGTTAATCCATCATCCATTAATGGCCACTGTCTCCATAATTCCCAGTGGCAGGGAAACCAAAACGCCTTCAGGGGAGCTGGAGGCTCCCTGTGCAGTCAGGAGGCAGAAGGGAGCACCACTGGGCAAAGGGAATGGAGGTTGTCCCCCTCCTCACTAAATATCCTTCTGGCCTCGTACCTGCTGCGAATGAGGTAATCCTTGGTATGAGGATGATGGGTTACCTTGCTGGAAAGTGTATGTGCAGTGATGAAAAGGAGGAGAGAAGACTATTAAGCTTTACATAATATTTTTTCCGACAGCCAGGTTTTGAACAAATAGACGTGAATAGCCAGTCTCATCCTGGCTATCAGCAAACTGCTATCCTTTAAATACAATTAATGCAAAATATAATTTAATTATAACTGTCTTCCCTCATTTGCAACGTATGGATAATATTTCAGTGCGTTGTGACTAAATGGAAAGTCACATGAGCCAGTACCCTCTGCAGCTAAGATCCGTTGGCATAAATGTAATTTCTCAAAGTATAACATTTTTGTTTTAAGATCCATTTTAAAGAAAATTTGAATCTAAATAGCAAATTATTTCTAGGTTCTCAGAAAAGTAATCCAGTACCTAAAATAAACTGTTATTTTAAAATTTCTTTGTATACAAAACCATATACAATTCTTTGTGTAGAAAGAAGTTGTATTCCAGTTTACGTATGAAACTCCATCGGGCCATAAGCAGAAAGCTGTGAAAACTGCCTCCCTGGGTATTTAAATAGCGTGTGTTTGCATGCAGCTCCACAGCCAAATAATCACAGAGTGCCCTTGGCTCCCGGGGCCTCGCAGCCTGCACTGCTTTTGTAGGCAGAAATTGGGTTTTCAGAGGGGAAAACATTCTTGAATTAGTCATTTTTCAATGTCCTTATTTTATACTCAAAGTGTAGGGCAACAAAACAGATTCTGTTAAAACTGATTTAAAGAGGGTTTCCAACTGAGATGTTGTGTTGTGATCTCAAGCCTAGCACTGGAGTGGCTTCTTGCTGGCGGGCGAGGAGAGGGCATGCAGAGCAGCTGGCTGTGCAGCACACATCCCAGTGTGCACTCGCATCTCGGCCTGCGTCACTCTAGCTCCTCTTCTTCTTACAGAAGAGAGCAGGGAGCTTCCATGTGTCCCATGAGGTCTCTACCTACAACCAATGACCTTCTGCAGTGTTTTTCCTGACCCATCACTTGGGAGCAAGCTGTGAGGTTCCTAAGTGTAAACAAAAATTAACACTGGTTGTGCATGGAAATCCCAGCAGTGCTGGAATTTAGCGTGTACAAGGACTGCAGGAGCAGGCTACGTTTCTAAACTGAATCAAAATGATCTCGTGTTCTTAAGACACTCCCTACTGAATAGATACTTGGCATATTTGATGTAAAGTTAATGGTATTTAATGAAGTACCTTTAGAGTGAAAAACATTAGTTCAATATCAGAGAGAAAAGGATGACTAATCTGGTTACATTTCTACGACCACTTTTATCAACATTTTTTAGAGGATTTATTATTTGGACTCAAAAAAATCAGGCTGCCAGAAAAAAAACCAGCCCCTACCTTCTTACGGAGGGCTGTTACATGGCAGATTTTAGCTGATGTTGTTTTTATGCGCCAATGAAAACAGAGCAAATTATTGACAGTTTTTGTCTGATACTGGGTTGATCTTTAAAACATGTACTTCATCGGCTGTTTGTCTTTTCCTGTGTCTGCTGTCTGCAAATGCTTTAGCAGACACAGATATCTGTGGGAATACTGACCACAACAGCACATTTTATTTGTTGAAAATCAGTTTTGTATTGTAATAAAGAATATTTGCTGTGGCAGCCTGGGGTTTTTTTTTTGAGACTGATTTATACCTGTCCAGACAGCTAAAGAAAAATGCCTTAAGACTTAAATGCACAATTATATTATCCTAAGTATTGACTATCAAATTCTTATAGTGAACTGACTGTAAATTTCTAGATTAAAACTAAATACTGATTAATTTAAAGTAACAAAGAAACAGAAGGAAAACCATGAGCTGTGCTACTACATGACAAACTGGAAGGGAATTGCTTGGCATGGATGCGGGGTTGAACCCATACAAACAGATGGGGTGGAAATAGCTCTGCCCTGGGGTGGAGCCGAGCTGGCTTCTCTGGCAGGTATTGTCAGAGTCTGATAAGGCAAGAAGGAAAGCCTACAGTGATAACATCATGGAAAGCTTCTTCCTAAATTGTCTTCCTGAAGATATTTCTACTACGAAATGGTCTACAAGTCTATAATTAGGAGTTCAGCTAGCCTCCGCAGCTAAGCTCGGTGATGAGAAGCAGATATGCCAAATATAATAGCATGAGGAGAAGGTGGTGGGAGGGATGGGCATTTATGGATGGACTTGTGGATGGGAAAAAGACGGAGGCAAGGGGGAAATGAGGGAACAAATGAAAAGCAAGAAATGACTAAGTTTGGAAACATTCCTTTATTTATATTCTTTGGCAGACAGTTAACTTTCTGATGATACTTTCTTCTTATATCTGTCTGACTCGACCCATTTTCTAACTATTGCCAATTTTTCCCACTGCAATAGTGCTATTTATACCACGTTTTGGTTGGGTTTGTAATGGGCAGCTTAGCAAGCTGGACTCAGACCAACTTAACCAGTTATAGATGCAACTCCGTTGATACTAGTTTAACTTTCCTAGCAGTGAATAACATAACATAAAAGCATCGAAGTACTGCCTGAAGAGGAGCCTCCCACCTGGGCTGGCTCATGCCCAGCGGTGAGCTCCAAAAATTGCCAAGGAATGGTGACATCCAGTCTCCTTGTTCACTAGCCACACAGCCTCCTTGCTTCTCTTGGGCTTGTAATACACCCCCTGCCCTCACCCACTCTCTCAGCATGATTTCAGGCATGGGAACCATTTTGGGGTGCTGGTGCAAGGGTGCAGATTCATACAAGGTTGGTACCTGCACCTAATAATCACTGCACCAAACCAGTACGGTTCTTAGTTACTTAAGCAAAGAATCATACACATAAGCAAAGGAACAGTGATCAATTATACATTAAAACCAGGAAAACATTAAAAGCACACATGACCCTGGACACAGCCTGTATTAACTGCCAACATTTGTCACCCCCTCTTTTTTTCTTTACCTTATTTGTAATGACGGTGATATGGGAAAAACACGTGGTGGAAATTCAAAAAGCTGACTCATGCAGGCAATGTTTGTTAAAAAACAGTCCTCAAAACCTGTTTATTTAACTTTTTTTTTTGTTTCTAATTCTTTAATATAAACTAGTAATTTCTAATTATTTTAGATACAACCAGACACTTTTTTTTTCTGATTTAAAACAGTTATAATTTTCTCTTTGCAAACTGAATGAATCCCTAAAGCAGTTCCAGATGCCAGACATGGGCTTATGTAATATTCCTACTGGAGGAATAACTTCTGATATTTAATCAAAAGAAACAAATTTAACAAACAATACACTAACACATGAAAAGATAACACGGTAAGAAAAAAAAATTGAGGCTATAAAATCTAGGTAAAACTTTTCCAACTTGTAAAGAGGGTTTTACAAACTAACCAACGGTATGACTCAGAAATTAAACCTAGAAAAGTATGAAATAACCGACCTGAGGAGAAGACAATAAAAATGGAAGGAAGAGGAAATGGAAGAGAATAAAAACAGTCAGCAGAAAAATGGGGACTTAAAATGCAAAGAAGAAAAGGACAAAATCAAAAGAAATATCAAGAAAGAATATTTTCAACAAGACAAGAATAATAAATTGAGTTATATGAGAAAAAGTGCAAGAAATACCACAAGTTACAGTATTCTAAAGAAAACCATGAAAATACACAGGAGGAAAGAGAAAGTATGAAAAATCTCATTTTGTGTTAATTGTGTTCCCCTTCAAACGTCACATTTCAATGCTGGAAATAATCCTGTAATTAGATTATTGTTTACAGCAGGTTATTACTCAACTGGTTCCTATTTAGGCTGTCTGTATTTGATCTAATTCTGTCAAACCTTACAGTGAAGCCATTGAGTTGTTACCTGAAAATAAAGACTTAATCACGTGAATGTATTTGGAACAAAAATTCTCATTATAACACCATTTTTCCTAAAGGCCTTGTGGGATAGAAGTATGATGAAGCAAAGCTCAGGCTGCAGCTATACAACTTAAAGCCAGTAACAAGATACTGACATTTAGGTGGTTAGGTTGTTTCTTGACCTTGACTGGTTTAGGCATTGTTGTAGGAATTACAAAAAATTTCACCTTCAGTGCAATGCCAAGAAATACAAATAACATAACTGATTAAATACAGTCCAAATATTAATGCACAATAATAAACTCCAATCCATTATATAGGTTGTTGATAAATTTCTGCCCTTGCAGAGTGGCAGATCACTGTGCTTTTGGGGAAGAGAATGTTAGAAAATCATAATAAAAAACCCAAACAAGCCATTAGAGCTACCTAAATAATGACAGGAATACACTGAGCAAGCAAGTGGAAAATGTTGTATGTAGGTGTTGTTACAGGGGAAAATTATTTTATTATCATGTGTTTTAAACAACTGGGTTACCACATTTTTCATGTTATGGCACTATTGTATTAGACACTAAAATCTGATTTTAACCTACTTTTAAGTTTCCTTCACTCCAGGGTTTGAAACTATCATTTGTGTAACCATTCTCTTGGCTTCCACTGTTTCTTTTAACTACTCTGCAATTATAATAGCTTGCTAATAGACCATATCATTGATAAACTTCCTTGTTAAGAAGAACCTAGGACAAAAAATGATACTGGTTCTTTAAAAGTTTATCCCTATGGCACCATCATGTAAGCATACATATGGGACAGTAAAAATGGAAGACGACACATTAAATGACATTATTATAAAATGCAATACTCTTGGAATGATCCCTTATTAAATTAGGCTCTATGATCTGAGATGAATTTCCCCGATTCCTAATCCATCACTAGAGAAATATTAAAAGATAGGTCTCAACTGGTATTAGAATCGCACTCAGTCTCTACTTTCATTATTTTGAATTAGGGTGCTACTGGGGGGAAGCCTCTTAATGAGAATTAGAGTGATTCACTGGCCTTCTTTTGGATTTTGACAAGTAAAATATTAACTCTTCAGTCACAGCTGTCGGAATTAAAATACTTGGCAGCCACAGATGCACAAATTAAATTGGCCTTTATGTTTCCATATTGCTGACCTCCTTAGAGGCAAAAACATCAAACCCAACAATAACAGAAAACCCACAGTATGTCATTTCTTGGAAGAAAATATATTTATTGAAGTTTTTATATTTGTTTCAGTTTTAAACACATAATTGAACAAATACGGAACATTTTTACAAAAGGCTATTATTTTAATTTTGCATTTGGTAAAACTTCAGCTACAAATCAGTTACTCTGAACCATTAATCAGGCAATAAAATAATAAATGAAGTTATTTTGGGGATTTCTTAACTGTTTAAACTAACATAAATCAGATTTACGTGCGGTGCATCAGTGAAAACATCTTAATGGCTTTGACTGGCATTTTTTTAGGGTTGTTTCCCTGTAAATAATAGATTCTCTTTCTTAGAAGCCATATATAAAAATGCGTAATTATTGCAGAAGGACAAGACTTTTTATTACCAGAGATCCAGTTTGTAACCGCAAAAAAAGCTGAAGTTTAGTAATGTCGAGAAAACATCCTTTCTGATCTTTTCCCCTCCTTTTTAATTTACTGCTCTGGTAGTGGTGGTGGAATTTCAATTAGTCTCAGTTAAGTGTATCTCAATTAAGTGTATTTCAATTACGGTAAGTGTTTCCAAAGTGGAACTCATAGCATATAATAGTCTCAAATAAGGGAATGATGCAGAAGTGGCTTTTTTTAAAGCTGTCCCCAAATTATATGATCCATCATATCCAAGCCAGCGTAGGGGTTTGTTATTCTTTTATCTGTCTCTGGTCACCTCCAGCGTCTCTCCCTCCTCCCTAACGATCACTCATTGATCTCAACTTGTGATCGGTTGAGAACTACTTGGAGGGGGACATTGATGGATGCATTTTAACCACTTTACCCTTCGCATCCAATGCTGCGATGAACTCCCCAGATCCGCGGCACGGTTGCGTGGGGGGAGGGCTGGGGGCTCTGGCGATTGTAGGCGTTTAGGGGATGAATTTTGGCTCCGGGTGAGCATGTGCTTCTTGGAAGAGGCTCTTTTTTGTGTATAGGTGATTGCAAATCACCTCCACGTAATTTCTTATAACACATGTTGGGTTTCTTTGTGAGCTGGTGTGGAATGGAGAGACTGCAATTTTGACGTGATGAAGCACATTATATTTTATATGAGGAAATAGAGTTTGTTACCCACTTTCTGTTTTTTCATTTTTTACTTATAGATAAAAAATCCCGTACTTTGCAAGTGGAAAGCTATGCCTTTTCTGATCATGACAATGGAGTTTCAGAGCTGGTAACATAGCATAATTACATATCTAAAATAGTTCAGCTCTGGAGCCTTAATATTTTGAAATATTTTCTTATTCACCGGCAGGAATCTTGTCGGATGCATTTGCACTGCAGCACACTTGTTGTCACCCCTCTCAGCAGGCTGTGGCAAGGCAGCAGCGGGTACGGGAACATCTCATTAGTGACATCTGAGACACACTTGCTGTACTTTGTTTGAATCCCTGAGCTCCCAGCACTGCTCACAAGTCCTGAGCAGAGTCCCTTCTGGCCTTCTCTGGGAGGAGCTGCCCCAAAGTGGGGTTTGGGGAAGCCCTTGCTCCCATGGAAGGAGGGGGTTGGGGGAGGTAGGGTTGCCCTGGTGGCTGTGACAATTTTGGGTTGTGACATCCAACCCTGAGTGGTGCAGACATGCGCCCATGCTCAGCCGTGCTGGGGGAGCATCAGTATTGCCCCACGTCGAGCAGCCTTGGGTCGGGGGTTCCTGTGCTGCTCTCTGCCACGCTTCGCCTTTCCCGGCGTGCAGAGCTATGCCTCATGCGCATAGGGAAAGCATTCAGTGCAGTAAATCTACAGCTTTCCTGGAACTGCTTCTACATTATTTTTATCCTTTTTATTACATTATCTCAGCTATGCAAACAGCTTGTTGCATGGGAATAAGGCTTTTCCTATGAGCTCTTACTCCATCTTTCTTCCTTGCTGCATCCCTGTTCGGCGATGAAGCAACATCCCAACAGCCCTCCCTCCCTTGGAGCACAGCATCAGCTCACTCTCAGTTAGGATTTCCCCAACTGGACTTGGGCTGCTAACCTGTGCAGACAGTTTTCCAGGTTTTGCTGCTCATTCACTGGTTTCTCAGCCAGCTGGATGCCTGTCGGAGCCGGGAAAGCTGCGGCATTATGCAGCTGGATGGCGGGCGCAGCCGACTCGGCGTGTGAATTAGTTCTGTGCAGAACTACTTAATACATCTTTCCTGGAATTAAATGTGTGCGGAGAGCTGCCATAGGGCAAGCCACGGGGTGGTTTAATTTCTTTTTTAGAAGACATTAGCAGAACTCGATAAAGGGTCAAGTAATTTCATCCAAGTTGCCACCAGTTAGTTAAGAGAAAGCGACAGGGCTAGAGCCTGACGTCGTTATGTTCCTGCAAATACATTTTATAAAACAGGAGTTTTAAAATTTCATTTTTTTTTCCAAAAGAATGATTACCAGAGGAACGCTTCTTAGCTTTAAAAGATTACCTGGCTGGTAGCTAAATAGGGCGTTTTGATTAATATTTGCTATTTGGTGAGCGGGCTGAGACCCGAAATGAGATGGTTACTTTTGCGACAGGAGCGCCTTTGGTGCAAGGCTTGCTGAGCTCCCGGGGAGGCTGCCCGGGGAGTAATTTCGGCGAATTGTAAGCGGACAGTGAGTCCGCGGGGAGCGCTGGCAATCATGGCGGAAACAATGTTTGCATCGATCAGCTGTCACGGTGATTTATGGCTTCATTTTGCTGTAATGGAGAATTAGTGGAAAGATTATCAGGGACTCAACACTTTGGCTTGTTACCCATGTCCAGACGAGCAATTTGTCTCCCTGAAGCAGTGAAATACTTGTGACAGCTCCAACACTTGCCCTAATTCAATCAAGAGAAAATGTTGGAATTAATTTGTTACAAGAAAATTTAAATATGTTCAGCAAACAGTAACCGCAGAGCAGCAGGCTGATTTATTGTGCTCGGCAAGATATCGATCCGCTTCGATCTGGCCCATGTTGAGGTTTTAATGTGTAATAATTTCCAATTTAAAGCTCCTTTTCAAGATCACGGGTTTAAAGAGAGGGCAGGCTAGGTCTCAAGACCTGATTAGGAGCCTGTTGCAATGGCTTTGTCAAAAGCCTGTTTGAATGTAAATTCATAGTTATCTTTTGCACTATCTTTAATATTCTTGACATGGATTTTATTGTGTGTCAAACCTCAGGCCAGCTGCCTGCCACAACCATTAATGAAAGATCTTAGGAAATAAATCTCAGTCTTTATACAATATTTTTAAAAACCTGAAACATTAGATGTCAGCGAAGAAGGTTTAACAGCATCCTTTTTTTTTCCCACACAGTAAACCATCAGAGATATAGCAGTTTTACAGCTTGCCTACACAATTAGATTGAATTATTGTGCAAATGCTATTATGCCATAAGCCTAAATTCCAAAGTCTGCATGAATATTTTAGGTACATGTACAAATCTGTTATCTTCATTGAAGGTGTGACAGCTTATTTTACCTATCCATATATATAATTTTTAAGGTTCTCATTATTAAAATGCTCTTCCCTAATGCGTGTAGGATAACACCACTCAAGAAGGTGGCCGGGGCATTAGAAATTTAGCCCCTTATAATTCACAGAGCAGCCATGGTGGTCTGCAGAGCTGTGTCGCTCTGCACCAGGCTCCTCTGCCACCCAGCTACAACAAAATGGTGTGCGAAATGAAGTGTGCTCAATTAGTCCTTTAAACCAAATTATTATGATTGATTAAAAGGGAAATCCTGGCCTCCAGTGCTAAAAAGCTTGCACAATAACCTCCCATGTAGCTCCAATTGCAAGTTTTCTCTAACATTTTTAGAGCATCAGTGGCTCACATAATTAGAGAGCAATTCCATTCAACCTAATCAATAAAAAGTCATCACCCAATGTTGGAGACAGCCATACCAAAGTATTTTTTTCCTCATTAGTAGAGCTCAGGTGTTAGTTTACTTTACTTTTTCTTAGTTTTGCTGCCATTCCCTTAGACAAAGCACTGAAAAATAAGCTCTCTTTATTAAAACTGTAGTTTGGAAAATCTTTCTAATAGCATCTGGGCCATCAAACTTAGGGTTTAGGCATCATCACTTGGTCAGCAGCACTGTGGAAGTGCGGGTAGCACCGGGGTCTGCTGGTGTGAGGCCTCCCAGGTCCTCTGAGAAGAATCCACACTGGGCACCTGGATTTTTCTGAAATGGCTTAGGAGTCAGCTGCTGGGTGATGGGAGAGGTTTTGCAAACACCTCGACCTCATGGATAATCCCAGAGGAACTTTGCACCTTCCTAGCACTAGAGAAAGGACAAAAAAAGGAAAGGTGACCAAAGCTGTGGAGAAGAAGAGCTCAACTCCCCTGGCCATCAAACTACCTGCTAGCTTAACAGTAAATAGCTCTATCCATAAGTGTATTTAAAATGTTGTTTTGAAGGTTGAATATTATCCTGTAAAGTATTAGCTTCTTGCATGGGAGCTGGAGTCATAGGAGCCACCTTCTGAACTCTTGACTTTGAGGGCTTTGGAGAGGCCTTTGCAGAAGCAAAATTTGGCTCTGTAGGAGCTTTTGGAGGCAAAATGTGAAAAATTCCTGGCCTTACACCCAATTCTGAATGGATATAATCAATGAGATGTCAAACCGGGATCACATTTGCTCATTTGGTACCAGACTAAAAACGAAGCAAATCTGGATAAAATAATAGCACATTGCTCCCCGGAGAAACTCCGGTGCAGGGGTGATGATCTCCATGAGGGCTTTCGGTGGCCTGGCAGCATGGTGTCCCCTGCCAAATCCCTAGCGAGGGCACAAGACACCAGCCATGGGGTGAGCCTGGTCGCTGTGGTGGGACACATCACTCAGATATGCCTTGCCCCTGCCTTGGCCTCCTGAAAGACCAGCCTCTGCAGACTTATCTGCTGCATCCTCTGCCATCACATTTCCCAACAGGTCCTTTCACTGATTCCTCAGCAGGAGAAGACATCATCTTTCAAGAAGTCAAAGGACTGTGCTGATCTCTGTTGATGTCTCTGGTCCAAGGACTTCATGTTGCAGTGTTTGCTTGGTAGACATGTTCCCGTCTCACTCCTCTCTGTGATGAAGTCTAACATCTTTACCCCTTTCTCAGATATTCTCTATATATCCTTTCACATGTGTGCACTCACATGCCTTTGGAAAAGTAAATACGATTTTATTAAATTTTTTGCATGAGTTAGATCATAAAAAAAAGGATTCTGGACATGTTGTATAAGCTTTATGAAGTGAGGTGTCCCTGTATTGTCAAGATGCACATTGACTGGGGGCTTTAGTATTGGGAATTAGCATTTTTTTTTTGAAATGCTATGATGATATTGTACTCACACTTCTGCAAATCCATAATTACAATTCAGTTTCTCATTACAAACTATAACCCTAAATATTTCTGTGGTCATTGGTGGAATTTAACTTCTGCAGCAAATAATATCTACACATATGTTTCCTATCTTGTTCTTAACCATATAATAACATGCATGCTACGGCTAGTAAAATATTATTATAAAACTCCTTTTGCTGCAAATCTTGACCAAAAAATATAGAGTTGCTATCAAACATATGTTCCTGGGAGTTCATCGGAGTCAGCAGAGTTCACATGGTATGAAGGGCCATGGCAGTCAGGGTGTGCAGGAGCAACGTGCTGACCTGCAACCTTGTCCTTGCATGGCTGCATCTTCAGCTGGTGTTAACAGGGGTGTCCCATCAATGGGCTCCATCAGTTTGCACCAGACACCCACACACCTCCTTTTCCTCCCTTGTTTGGGGGGAGCCATGCTGGTGCTGGCCAGCTTTGCGAGCTGGGAATATCCTGAGGCTGGCGAGCCCCTTGGCCCCCACGCAGTGCAAGGCTGAGCGTCCCAGGGCTCTGCAGCCAGGCAGGGAGCTTGGCAGGAGGGAGGGCTGTGCCTCCTCTGACACCATTTTAATGCGAATTGGAGGAGAATCAGGCCTTGACATTTGAAACTGAATTAGACTGATGTTTAAAACTGAGATAAACTGACATTTAAAATAGTCCCATGCTCTGTTGTTTCATTTTTATTCTTTTTTTTTGTTTGGTTTGGTTTTTTTTCGTTTTTCGTGGACTGAGGCTCCACCACGTTGGAATTTCCTTACGGGGTGTCTGATGCTGGATCATGACCTGTGGGGACGCTGTGGCTGAAGGCTCACTGTTACTTCACCAGCACTTGCAGGCAAGGAGAAGAAGCCTCTTTGCTGGTTCCAGTGAGATGCAGTACATCCTCACCCGTTAATAACAACGCCAAATAAGCTTGCGATAGGGGTTGGGGGAAAAGTCAATGTTCCCGAGCCATGAGGAGCAGTGCTATGTTAAATTGTATTTAAAAACCCACAATGTTGGTTAACAGTGCTAAAAGGCAGTATTGTAGATTAATAATACCAAGAGAAATTTAAAAACCTCATCTAATTTTCAGAGCCGCACACTTTGTTTGCTTTCCTCATTCTCTGCTTGAACAGCCAAGAACTGGTTTGGTTCACTTCTGTGCCTTGGTGTGCCCGGAGAAATGCGCTTTTCTAGCTCCCACTCATCAGTGCGGTCCTGCAGCCATGGGCTGCAAATCCCGCCAGGGGATGTTTATTTGTTTTTTAAAAAGTCCTATCAGAATTTGGAACTCCTTTCTGCAATTGTCTTTATTGCTCAAATAAAAGTTTAGGGGCTGTTCATGACTGCAAACGTAAATGTTGATAGAGGTCTGAAAGAATGGCATTCTTTTCAAGTTAGATTTGCACAAAGCAAAAAAATCTGAAGAAAAATAGTCTTTAAATAAGTTACCAATTGCGAACTTTATAATGGTGCCAGCTATTAACAATAGACCCATTTGGGGTGGTTTTTTTTTTCCCTTCCCATAACAATTTTTTCTTTCTACAAGGTCATTTTAGGTCTTCAGTCTCAATAATAATTTGCTCTGCAAGCCATTGTAGACAGAGCTGTCTTCAACCTCTCAGCTTGGAGGGAGAAATCTGATTGTGCCGTGGGATCCTTCCTAAATATCCGTGAACCAAAATGTCTTTATTTTGCCCGGAATAAGGATGCTGGTGGGCTGGGGTGGCTCTGCAAGGCTCTGGCACCTCTTGGGTGCTGCGTCCTTGTTGATTCAGGGTTGCAGCCTGGGAGCCGGCGGGAAGGAGTGTGCTCTTCCTTCGGGGTGAAGCCCTGGCTGGGCTTTTCCAGAGTTCCCATTGTTGCACAGCTGAATCCAATCACTGCTATTTGTTTTTCAAAACAGGGCTCAGCTCCCTGTTGCTGGATGATATTTTCATCCGCTGACATTTAACCGCGCTATTTCAAAATGAGTCAAGAACATTTCTAGAATTCCTTTATTTTTAAAGTTTTATATAAATCAGCTTTTAATTGTCTGTTAGGAAATATTGTTAGTAAACAGCTCCATTTGCAGAGATTTGCACAACGCCTGTGCCTGCTCTGGAGGCTGTGCGCTCGCTGGACCTGTGAAAACCAGCTATAAACTGCTCTGCACGTCACACATTTTGGGAAACAATATTATTTTTCTAAAACCACAGAGTGATCAGATAATGTTCAAGCCCGCATGCTGCATCTCAGACAATATGTCTGTGATTAACCATTTCCTCCAATTTCTGAATTGTGGTTTCACTCTAGAATAAAGGTAGAGCAAAGCTATCGAAAAAAGAAATAACCTCTTCCTTGGAAAATCAGCAGCCAGGCTCTCCTGCCTGGGGGGAGCTCTCAGCAGGAAGAGATTTCAGGAATTTCCGAGCATCCTGTTGTGACGGAGGGTCATTATGTGGGATGTATTTTATGAAGACTGGGAAATTAGTTTTGTTTGATTATGGTTATGACTTTCTTCAAATGATCTGCCAGGACTTCAAAATGCTGAGGAAGAAAGGGGATAAGAAATTAAGATCTTCAAAATATAATTTTGGCCTGCTGTGCTGTTGTGTCTCCCTGCCCCCGCCACAAAGGGCTACCAGATGCCGCTCTTTCGTTTTCAGAAGTGTTTCATTAATTTACATTCTCATGAAAATGAGAAGTCAAAAGACTGACGTTGACTCATGTCTGCTGCAGCCATGGCCCTTGCCAGCTTGCCCAGACCCATCACCGCACTCAGCCCTATAATGACCGGCTAATCATAATTAATTATCAGCAAGTGGAGGAGTTTAGTCCTTATCTCTGTCATATCAGTTCACGATTCATTTAATTCACTCCCAACTTAATCCAGACTTGACTCTGGCAGAGGCTGACTCTGGAGCATTTCTTTCTTAAAGAAGACAATCCATGCGCCTGGGCCAGAAGAAAAGGCTTCCCAAAACATCCCAAGGTTCCTTGTACTAAGGAAATCTGCAGGAACGGCTTTCAGTAAAGCGTAAACCTGTATCCCAACAGCAAGGCCCGGGTGAGATGGTAAAATTTGGATACTCGCTTTCTGATGAATACAGAAGTTTTGAAATGCCTGTGACCTCGGGAGAGGTGAGATATGGAGCCGTCCTTGATGTAGCATCTCAGGATTGCAAAGCTTTTAGCATTTTTTAAAAGATCTGCAGGAATTTGGCTATCCTGATACCAAGGACATATTTAGAAGCAAGATGACTAACTCCCATCTGGCAGAGCCAAGCTAATCAATTTACCTTATCAAGCTCCAATGTCTAATTAGAGGCTCTCCTGACATCATTTCCAAACTGGGTTCAGCTCATCCTGGAGGCAGTGCAGCCTTTTTATTACTTTCTACAACTTAATCACTGTGTTTTAAAGACATTTTCTCTGAATTGCTCAAAGGTTAGCCCCTCTGTCAATTTAAGTCAATATCCTCTTCTTTTCAAAATTAATTGCTATTAATTAATCACCATCTGAAGCAGTTTATTGGTATTGATTTGCTCCCTTTTGTATGTTTCTATGAGATCTCTTATTGGTCTTCCTCACTGCATTTATTTTTCCCCCAAGCTACAAAGTCCGTACAGGTAAGTGTTGGTTGACAGCCAGGTCCAGATGAACATCCAAATCTCAGTAATAATCCTTCTGTCAAAGGATAGCCATGGTGTGTGTGTGGACTTTTATGGTATTTTTATTTTCTGAACTTCCTGATTCACTTAAAACCAGAATAGCATAGCCATTATTTCAGACCTATTCTTAGCGTTTTGAAAATGAGCCCTGGTTTTGGGTTCCTGGCATCATTTTTCCTGTGTGCACACACTCGAGGAGCCCCATCGACTGTCCTAGCACCCACATTTCAGTGATCTGACCTCTGAGCACATCAGACCAGAGCACAGATTGCAAGTATTTAAACAAGACAAGACCATGGCATTAGCGGTAACACACCTTTCCCTACTTCACATGCAGTAGGAAAAAACAGTAGGAAGGAGAAGACATCACCACGACATCTTCTTAGTGTTTCCCTTTGCTCTTCCACACTGGTGGGAGGTGGAACTGTGATGATGGAAAAGCATTAATTTGCTTTCAAGTTTTGCACTGTTATTGGCATTTTCTGTCCGACCTTTTTCCGAGTGTAATCAAATAGCTACGATCAATACATTAAAAGCCAGTTTTTCTTATTAGCTTCTCTGTGCAGCCATCAGCAGTCAACACGTAGTGATCAGCGTAGCGTCCTCTTCTGATACAATCTCATAAAACAGGAGTTTTGTGGGGTTTAAAGAAGACACCCCATGTCATGTTGGGGCCTGGTGGGGCTGAGTGCAGTGAGAAAGACCAGCGGGGACTGAGGATGGTGGCGTGGGAGGAGGTTACAAGCTGAAGGAGATCCTGCAGGATAATGTGCTTATCACAGTCTGCTCGAGGACACAGAATGAGGAGCCATTTAAATGCATCTTAGTCTTGAGATTAGATTTATTTTAACAGACCAGTCAGCAGTAGGACTGGGATACTTCAGACCTCATCTCCTGGCCCTGGGACATCCTTAGGATGGTTTAGGCATCACACGTCTTACACCTGAGAGGAGAAGCAAGCCATGTTTCTCACCCAGTTAGCAGGACCCACCACATTCCTTTCCATAAGGATGAACCAGGAGCACATTCTAAAGCAGAGCTTCCTGCCAGCTTCCTCCAGACCATCGCACCATTAGACAAAAATGATGGCATTTCTAGCTGATGGATGGGTTTCTCATCGCTTGCTAGTCCCTCTGGTTGGTGACACCACATGGCTGTCACGAGACCATTGCATCAGCACCATCAGGCTGTGTTTGATCCGGGACTCCATGAGACGTGTTGCAGGCTGCCGAGCACTGTCATTTTTCAGCCTCTGAAAAGATGTAATTTCTCCTCTCGAAAGCTTCAGGAGATCCCCAGGGATGTTGTCAGCTGCTTTTACCGCCTTGAAAAAAATGTCATTTTTCTTTTTAAAGAGTGCTACAATTATTATCACCAGGCCTCGGGGCACTTCACCCCAAATCACACAATGCTATTTCGGGTCTCTCTTTTACCGCAAATGTTCAAAACCAGCTGCTTAAATCTGGTTTTCAAAAGTGAATTGGGCATTTAGCAGCCCAAGAGTCTTTCGGCATCTCTGAGACACGCTGCAGCGGCTCTCCAGCCAGCCAGGAGCACCCAGAGGCTTTGTCCTGAGGCTGTGGACCACATTGGGAGCATCCTTCTGGGGTTCTTCAAGGTGAGATAGGTTTGCTGAAATTTTCTGTCTCACCCTGCACTTTAGGATGCCCAGGTGTAAGCAAGTGGGACCCAGCTGTGCAGCACCTGGTCAGGCAGGGTCGTGCTCACTCGCCAACTCATCTCCACAGGAAAAACAGATTATATTTTCTATATAAGGCTTTGTGGGATTAAACACTGCTGAATTTGAAAGGCTAATTACTTCTCAGGCAGAGCCTACAGGATTTTTTTTCCTCTGAAGTCTCTGATGACCGTGTTTATGGGTAAGTTTCCCTGAGTACCTCCAAGACTGAAAGCTTTTTTTATGAGACAGATGGAGATGTTCTTTCCAAGAGTGAGTAATATTTAACCTTAAGCACTTTCAAATCCAGCCTCAGGAATATTGAGATGAAAGCCTTGTGGCACTAAGCTTCTTTCAAATGGATATTACAGAAAAGCTGCCTGGACATTTGTCTCCCCGAACCTCCGCTCTATTTAGCATGCTGCCAGTGTGCCTGTTTTTCTCGAGGAGGTCCAAGAAGAATAAATGTCTTTGGGATTTCATTTTCAGCGGCGGCTCTACTCTTGCTATTGTATTTCTTTTGAGCATCATTTATTGGATTTGAAGTTCCTGATAGTGTCGCTGAGGATACAGCAAGGTGCCTTCGGCCTCTCCCCACCAGCAGAGAGGGCAGCTCCTGCAGCTGGGGACGGGTGCAGGTACTGGGACAGGTAAGCATCCCCTTGACAGTGAGACCAGTCACCAGTATGGTGTCTGCATGGCCCACGTGGGAAGCAGTTTTGTCACACAAACACCCGTTGAAGGAAAACTCATTCCCAGCAGCCCCAGCCTCAGCTCAAGTGACGCAGAATCCGTTTTTTCCCAATATTTTCCGTTATTTTGATACACAGCAAAGCAAGTCTAGCACTGTGCTCTGCACCTCCTCGATTAAGTCACTGAAACAAACCCTTAAGTATTTTAAACTAAATCAGATTACTCACATACACATTGAAATGGTGATATTCAATCAATATTCATGGAATCATAGAATGGTTTGTGTTGGAGAATAATAGTCGGAGAAAAATGAAATAGGAAGTACAAATACATTTTCAAGAGCTTTTATTTCTTTTATTGACTTGATTCTTTATGGAGCAAATCTGCATCTCAAGAGAGTTACGTACCTGGGAGTGGGGCGTGTTGTCCCCTGCTGCACTTCTCAGTTTTTCTTAAGATCTTGTGTAGCCTCTGAGTTTTAGAGGGAAACCCTCCGCGGCTTCGTCCTGCTGCGGCGGCGGGTATGCGGCCCTGCAGCCTGTATGCAATCTGTATTTGTCTTGATCAGGATATTAAACTACAATCGTGCACAAAGCAGTGAGGTCCCTCTGCACTACTGTTGAACTAAGAAATCATTATCATCAGACAGAAGAGAAGTATGGATGATGGATAATGGGTCTCTCCGCTGCCCAGCGATCATTACGCTCCTGCCGATGAGGCAGCAACTGTTTTAAGTCCCATTAGCAGATGATGGGCTGTCTGGAAGAGGATGCTCATACCTGAGCAGGCGGCTCGCTCCGGCTGTGCTGCGTTAACCCCAGCGCAGTGGGACTGTCCCCCTCCTGGCGCAGTGCTGCTGGCCAAGCCCCCAGGATGCATGAGGGGGTGAAACAGCGTGTACCCATCAGCATGTGAGGCAGAAAAATGCATAAACTGAGAAACTGGAGGTGAAAGGTAAATTGCTGCTTCCTGATGGGGCTGTTGGGCAAGAAACACATTTAGGAAAGTGTTAATGAAACTGACATGAATTTGAAGGTTTATAAATGAGAGTTTTCTGCTGGTAGCTTTTACATCTCCTTAGCCCAGTGTGGGTTAAACTCTTCCTGTATCCATGGTCTGAAACATCTATGGACATGCTGAGTTTGTCATCACCTGGAGCAAGAGGGGACATACAGGTCCCAGCTGGTGTTGGCATGGCTGGCATTTAGGAAAATTTAGAACATTTACTTTTCGGCATGAAAGATATTATCTAAAGCCATGGAGAGGACATGAGGTGGTAAAACAAACCATGGCCACACTGGGTAGTCATGGGGTAAAATAAACTGAGAATTAAGTGAGTATGGGATGTGCAGTTGGGAACTGTTAGCCAGTATGAGTATTAACCTGAGTTTCTCCCCGAGTCCAGCTAAGTGCACTGCCAGCATGCCACAAATGCTGTTTTGAGATAGTGTTTATGGTCCTCCATGTAATATATGACTCTCACGGGGTGCTTGCACGCATAGCTTATTCATTTGCTTTTGCTAGCAGGTGGAGGTTGCAGTAAGCATGGGAGCAGCTTACAGAAAGAGTTATAACGGCGGGAGCACGACATGTCAGCCAGGAGGGATGGAGCAGCAGGAGGCAACAGCACTGCCAGGTTTGGGAGAACAGCTTTCTGGGATGTTTGAGCGAACCTGTGAGCTCCTGGCATCTGTTGTCAACACTGGCTGAAAAATACCATGGGAAGGGCACGCATATCTCCTGACTCTGCAGACTCAGAGAGGGCTTCCTATCATAGCCAGATTCATTGTCAATGAAGCCCTCTCCTATTGCTGTGTGCTCCCTGAGTTGTGCAGCTCTGGATGGTACAGGAGAGTTCACAGCTGTTAATGCCACAGCCCTGTACAAAAGCATTCATGAATCTGAGCAATTTCAAGTAAACTTTGAGAAACTGAATTTTAAGTCATATCTAAATCAGATGCATCACTGGTCTGTGACCTGGGTACATGGTGATGAACAAACAGCATCCATTGGTACCTGCTGGGTCTCCCTTCGGGAGCACATCTTGCCTTGGCAGCTTTGTTTTAGATTACACAGCCATGACTGTGGCTCCCTCGGTGTGATTCATCCTGATGTGATCCCCTGGTGATGAGAGCAGAGGACAGGAACCTGTGTTTAGCTGGAAATAGGTTTAAAAATGCATTCTGGAGGGTTTTCTTTAAATTATTAAAGAACAGTAATTCACCTTTTAAACTCCTGAAGATGTAAAGCACTTTATGGACTATCTTTCCAATTGTTTCGAAAATCTTCAGATCCCTCTCGGTGGTCTCATGACTATTTAGTAAAACAATAATAAAACTGAAACTGATAAAAATGTTATCTGTTGTTTAGAGAAGTAAATATCCTTGGTAAGTCTTAGTGAAGCACTTACAACAGAGTGGTTTGGATGAAGTCCAGACTGTTCAATGGTTAATATATTATTCATATTAATAAAATAATGTTTGGAAAGGCACCAAGAGTCCTAATATGTGTACCAAGACCTGGCTTTTAGTAGTTAGTTGACAATTATTTATCAGCTGAGGATTTCCCACATTTCTCTGAAATTTATTAGGGTGTGAAGAGGCTAGTTTCAAGCCACATAGCTGACATGACTCTGATGTATTCGGCATTGTGAATGTCCAAAGCAAGCTCCTCCACTGGACCCTAGAGCGATTGGGCTCAGCTTTCACCCCGGGGGACTGGAAACCTGGGGGCTCCATTAATTGCATGTGGGTGGGAGACGGGTTGCAGCCAAATCAGGAGGAAAGCTGATGCCCAGCAAAGCCCCGGCAGCAGGAGCAGCGGGGCTGGCACAGTTTGTCAGACCTCAACTGCATGCTGGACAGGACATAAAGTTTGCAAATTTTAAGGGCCATAGGTCCCCTTGCTCGGGACCCCTTGCGTGGCCCCTCGCCCTGGCCAAAGCCCTCCCTGTGCTTTACTGGAGCAGCTCTTTGAGGAGCTGAAGGCCTCTTGCCAGAGCAGCAGAAAACAAATGAGCTATTTGTAACCCTTAATTTAAACAGCTACCGAAGTAATAGTATAAATAGTATAATGCAATTGTAATGGACAATGAATTATGCATACAGCCTATTCCCTCTTTGAATATGCATGAGGCAGGAACTCAAGAAGTGGCACAATATTGCTGCTTCATTGCTTACTTAGACCCTGGGCCTAAAGGGGGGCTCCGCGGACACCGAACCCAGGGTCTGCACCATCTCCTATCCTCATGGTTATTACAGTGTTGCTCCAAACACACTGATAAAGATCTTCTGGCTTTGGACAAAACCTGCACCAAACCTTACTCTTCCAACCATCAGTAAGCCCAATATAAATATCAGAGCCAGTTCCAGCTTTTCTAGCCTTTATACTGCCTAGCTTAAAAATAAGGAAAATATCAAACTAGTTCTAGAAGCTGAAGCAAATAAATTAATTTCAGTGACAGGAATAAAGTGGATCTAATTACAAGTCCCTCTGCAGTGCCTCATTAGTGTGGTTGGTAAGTAAATGAAATTTCAGCAGTAGTGAGTTAGACTATTTGTCTTTGGTTATTTTTAGGATTTACAAAATGCCAACAACCGGGTTTCCTTGCAGAAAATTTTCTTCATCAGATGTCTAGAGGCCTTTTTCATAGACCATGGTGCAGCCGCTTCATTTACATTCCTTGGGCACTTCCTTCTCTCTCTGCAGCTCATTCATAAATTGAAACAAATCAAAGCAATTTTTGGAGACAAATGGATTTTAGCTGTCTTATTGCATGTATGTAACTCAATAGAGTAAGGTGCTACTGTTATATCTGAATACTTTATAAACTTTTTTTTTTTTTCCCCTGCGATTAAATGAGTACTTTTTCTTTCTGCGGGTGCCACAATTCTCCAGCATGGGAGAAACCCACACGTCACACGGTAATTTTATTACAGCTTTGTCTAGGGAGCAGGAGGACTAATTTGTCAGTCTTATTCAACTTGAGTCAGCTGTTGGTAACCTGCACTCTCCGGCAATCCCAAATTGTCAGTCAGCAATGATTTTTCTTGACTTTCAGTGCTTATAAAGTCATACATGGTAGTAATTTAATGAGCGGGAGATAAAAATTCTGGTCATACTCATCCAGCGACGGTCTTGACATATCATTTAGTTAGAAACGCTCCTTTCAGGACAGAGCCCTCTCTGATTGAAACCACAAAGTTATTCCTGTTAATTATGTCCTCAACATGTTAGAAACCCCAAACATTGGCAATTAATGTGGTTTAGGTTTTTGGATGTGTTGCCACCTACGATCCTGTTGTTGTTACCATACCACAAGCCATAGACATTGGGAATTTAATCAAGTTAATGGCAATACCATTCTGGAGCAGCAGCTAAGGGACACGTGCCATTAGCAGGGAGCAACCTGCAGTCCAGCTGAAGAGCTCTGCTCCGTGTTGAAGGGAAGCAGAGAGATCCCAATCACTCTGCATGCTATTTGCCATTTTCTGGGGTTTGTTTGCTATGCAAAAGGAGGCTTCTCTTCCATAAAAGGTAAGATTGCTGCAAGGAAAGCCTGTGCAGTTTTGTACCAAGTCCCATCATCTGCAAGTTGCATCTATGCGTGAAGGCACTTGGGTGCTTTCTGCCTAGCCTTTCCACTGACGTGCTCCCAGCCTCCCCTGACCTATGAAATGATGATAATGGGGAACGAGAGGGAAAAAGCTTTCCAAGAGCTTCCACTTCCTGGGGCTGGGATAAAAACCTGCACAAGCTTTTATCCTGTTTGCAGCCTGAACTTTGTTATCCAACCACTAATCACAGCCCCTGCAATGTTTCGAAAACATTTGGACTGGGATCTAGATGTTCAGCTCCCACCTCCAGAAATGCTTGAATTCAAACATTATTTTAATGGCAGATTTTAAGGTGAGAAGTAGCCTTAAAGAATTAGCACAGACTTGGGGACTATCTGTTGCAATCAGTTCTAACAAGAACATCAATTTGTACTGGGTTGGGTTAGCTGCATAGGCTACAGAGGATTGGACATATAAATTAGTGTAAAGGTCTTAATAGATTTTAAATCAATGGCTAAGATTAGCATTTTTATTTAAAAATATTACATGGATTAAATTCAGATGCTGTGTACTTCCGTTCTGTTTTGCTGTACTACTGACTAGAAATTGGGCCACACAAGATGATTCATAAAGTTTAGATACCAGAATAACATCTTAAGGCAAGAATAATTCGATTTTTTTTCCCCTAAACGTGTTGCCATAGATTTTCCTAAATGTTTTACAAACAGTTATTAAAAGCACATTGAGAATCTGAATTCCCTGTGGGCAAAATGTTTTTGTACTTAACTTTCATTTAATTCAAAAAAATCACATCTGGTTGGAGTTGCAGCAAAACATGGGAAAATCATACCCAGCTATCACAACAGCAGCGACACGAACCCGCAGATTGCTCGTGGCCACCTTCTCTCATCCCCTTCCTTCTGGGGCCAGGCAGGAGCTATGCGGGGGGCTCGGCTGCAGGACCCTTCTTGGGGATGGCTCTGCCATTAACCCCCC
The DNA here is from genome assembly GCA_031468815.1 of Morus bassanus. Taxonomy (NCBI): domain Eukaryota; kingdom Metazoa; phylum Chordata; class Aves; order Suliformes; family Sulidae; genus Morus; species Morus bassanus. The sequence goes on from CM062578.1 coordinate 8,589,945, forward strand.
ATCCGACGTGGGGTTTGGCAGCAGCCCTGCAGGATTCCACTAGGAGCATCCTGGGCCCATTGCACCGCAGGGCCATTGGTTATTGACATGGTGGTGGCCCTGGCTGGACAACTTGTAGTATTAAACAACAGGCAGTTGTCGTGGGGGCTGGCACACCTTTCTTATAGCAACCATCCAGAGACATAAAGAACATTCCAGCATTAATTTATTGCACCCGTGTTAGAGTTTTAAAAAAATGAATTTATCAGCTTTTGGTATTAAATAGTCCATAACTGAGTAAATATACAGGAATTAAGAAAAAAAATATCCAACACCCTCTTTCAAATCTCCCTTCCTTTAACAGCACCATAAATTTCAATGTCATATTCCTGTACGTCGCTGCCCTTAATCTGACAGTGTCAGAGGGATCTATCTTCATTTTCTCACTCTTTTCATAATCTAATCCTCAGCTCTAACATGCAATTAGTGCCCTCCTCGCCCTCCGCATACCAAGCAGGCTGATTGCTACAGCTTTCACTGTGCAATCCATTTAGCCACACGACTCATAATGAATATGTACATTTTGAGGACCTCGGCGAGGAGGGTCACAGGCAATCAACCTTGAATTCAATTACGTGAGTCAAGGTTAATGACTCGGCGCAGTGGTCAGAGGCATTCAGCCTCTTGCAGATTAAATCAGGCTGTCACAGCTGACAATGCCGCGGCTCGTGCGAGGAGCGGGGGATCGCGCCGAGAGAAGATGGTGTCACTCTGCGGCCGAGGCTGCGCGGGGCTCTCCCTGGCAAATCTGATTGTCAGGCTCCCCCCAACCCCTAATACGATTTGGCAGCAGAAAGGCACAGCTAGTTGGGAGCGCAGGGTGCCCGTGCCCTGCTGATGCTCGTGTGGGTGCATGGGGAGGATGCTGCCACCTGGGAAAGGAGCATTTGACCAAATGCTTCCCACCATCAGTACAAGTGCTTTTACTCTTAGCGCTGCTGTTGTGTGAAGAAGGAAAAAACATGAACAACCCCAAACTCCAGCACTTTCGCATCCCACAGTTCCCTGCCCTCTGGGCGCCCCAGAAGCAGCAATGCCCCAGCACACCTCAGGTCCCTCCCGGGCAGCTTTCAGGCAATAGGCCTGCCAGCGTGCCTTCACTGGGCAGCCCTGGGCTGAGCACACATAAAGGATGCTACAAGGCTCCCCAGCCCATGGTGGGACCAGCCGAGAAGGGTGGGCAGCCTTCTCCCAGTCTGGCAGCTAGAGAGGCGCCCCAAGCCCAAGCACTGTGCTCCACCATTCCAGGGAGAGATCATGGTGTTTCAGGACAACTTCACAGCTGATATTTAAATAGCACCTATTTCTTTTTTTTTTTTTTTTTTTTTTTTGCTGCTCCTTCGTGCAGCTCCCTCAGGGGCTCTATTTTTAGCTGTGCTCTAGGTGTAATGACATGGTGCTAGAGGGCTTAGAATAGGCTTGAAGGTGGTGCTTTAATGGTGGACTGCAAACACTTTATTACATGTTTCCATAACCATGAGGGCTAAATTGCACTCCCAACGGCTTGTCGGCTGCAGCACGGATGCAGCGTGGCTGCTGCCTGGCTCCAGGGGTGTCCCAGGCAACAGCAGGGTTTTGGCAGATCTGCCTTTTGTTAAGGACAAAATGGGTTTTCTGCAATGAGTTCATTCCAAACAGTGCCAGCATCCACAGAAATCCCTTCCGGAAAGTCCATCCGTCGGAAGGGGTAATGCCAGCGATTGCTCCACAATGGGACACTGGGACCAGTGCTGACCATGACTCTGTGACCTGGCGCAGCCCTGCATGTGGAGCCCCGTCAGTGCAGGGGGCACTCGAAGCCAGCTGGCTTTTGGGACTTGGGACAACACTCTGAGTGTTTTGGCTCCATTAAAAGCTGGTGCAGCACATAGTGCATTTGTGCCCCAGTCCCCAAGAGCAGGAAAACCAGCTGGGGCCGAGGCTGCCATCCCCATCAGCGGCTCCAGCTCCACTGACATGACGCTCATGATGAAGAGCTGCTCATCAGCACCGACGGTTTATGATGCACTATGTCAAACCTCCGCTTATTAAAACCTCCATAGCACAGATTGATTTTTTTTGTCCCCTGCAATGGCTGTGTTGGAGGCACTTGTGGGCTTTTCCCCCCCACAATGCCATGTGCAAGCAGTACCAAGTCCTTCTCTGCAGGCACGCTGCTCAACCACGCTTCAAGCCCTTTGTAGGTTTGCCAAGCTCTGGTTGAAGCTACGGGGTTGGATTGCCCTCTTCGGGAGATGCTTTGCTGCAATGGCCCTCAGGGACCCCCACAGCAGCAGCCCCACCAACACCCACCACTGGTGGTCTCCAACTGCTTATGGCACATTTTGGCATTAAAAAAATCAGTATGTCAAATACCAGATTGCACAGAGGAGCAGAGATGCTCGGTACTTGCAGCTTCAGCCATTTTTGCTGGCTCCCTGGGCGTGCCCCTCCTCTTGGGACACCAGAGGCTGGACCTGTGGACAAACCACCCGGAGCAGCCAGCACCTGCTGGGGATGAGGCCCCAGGGTCTTGCTCTGCCCGTCAAAGGCTTTACCACAGGGCTGCACGCTGAGTAAGGAGTTATTTAGTAGTGCGGACAAATTAAAAACATAAATAACATTCAACTGTCTGAATCTTTTCAATAAAAACAAATTATGAGGTTTATGTATGTAAAGCAGTATCACTTGGTGTGAAGAATCTTTTACACATGATTTATACTGTTATTAAATATGGGGCAATTTTTAGAACCAAATCACTGCTGTAATTTCAGGACCATTACATTGTATTTAACACAAATTCTTAATGAACGTATTTTTCAAAACGTCTTTCCAATGCATACTGTATTGGTAGCTTTTAAAATAGAAACCACTTTCTTTAAAAAATATTATTTTGTTTATTTTGTCTTCTTTTTCTTCCTTTCCACTGGGAGAAAAAAAATTGGAGAGGCCAAATGGACAGCTTCAGTTCACATATCTCGGCTTGCCAGAGATGCAGTCTGAGACCTAGCAGAGCATTGTAAATATATACAAATTCATCATTCCTTAGCATGAAACGTTTCCTCTGCTAGGGCAGACATCCATGGGCCCCCCGGCAGGTGCCCATCACCGTCCCGCACTGCCCAGCACGTGGGAAAGGATGTGCCTCTGGCACCAGTGCTCTGAATTGTGTTCACCATGTTCCTGCTCCTCTGTGAACACTGAGAAATCTTCTGTGTTTATTTTATTTTTTGTTCTCAGTGACTTTATGACTGGGTGTTCAGGACTCAGATGTGCAGGGCTTGGGGGGCATGGCCACCCCAGGACAACCCTGGGAAATGGGCTGCAGGACAAAAAGCATCTTTATATCTGAGTCCCGATGTGCACCAGTTTTCTCCTCTGCCCACCGCTGCAATAGCAGGGGAGCGGGTGCAGCCCCCAAAGCGTGTGTGTATGGGAATGGGAGCCAGAGCCAAGATGGGCTCCAGACTGGGGCTGCTCCATCGCATCCTCCGTGCCCCTACGGCCAGAGGCCACTGTGAACCCGCTGCCAGGCTCCTCACCCTGAACACGCAGCTCTAAGAACTGTGGGATGTTTATAATTGTATTGGTCATTAGTGCAGTAGTTATGAATTGCTCACTACCATTAGTGATAAGAAGAGAGAGAATAAAATACGGATATATAGGCTTAAGCTCCCTTCCTGTTACTTAGAAGCTGGAGAAAGTTTCTGCAGATCCATTCAGCTCTTCCATCATCAATTAAACATTCAGAAAAACAGCTCTCCTGGGCAATAGTAAAGCACTTTTAAGTGCTCTAGCTCAGCCCTAAAACTTCAAGACAGGCTCCAACTTTCAGTATGTTGAATCTCATACTTGTAAGAGACACCATGGTCTCTGCCCCATGCTGAGCGATGCTGTCACTGTAGTGCAGCGTGGATAAATCACCTGGAAGGGATGATGCCACGGGCTGGGGCAATGCAGCAGCATGGGGAGCCTGGGCAGGGGAAAGAGCGTGATGTACAGCAAAACCCAAAGAAATCTTTCTCCGTAATGGTGGTGCCTACAGAGGCTACAGAAGGAGGAATAGCACAACACAAGCTCACCCCCGAAAGCCTGATTCAAAGCCACCAGCTCAGCTGCCAGCCCACAGGGCAGCGCTGCCAGAAAGTGGGAACTGGAGAAAATCATGGGGACTGTCCCCAAACAAGAGGGGTTTGCGGAGGTGGGCTGGCAGAAACTTTAGAAGAAAGATTAAATAGGAGAAAAATAGGAAACTGCCGGCAGCGCTTTTCATCGAGGTGAAAGAAAACTCGGTGGAGCGCAGGTGGGAGGTGACACTGTGCATTAAGGGAAATGTTTGTTGTTGTCCAATGTGATTTGTTTGACATACAGATTTCTTAATATTGCACAGTGACACATTTCAGGTGTTATGAAAATTTGCATGTGTTTGTTTAGTTGTCTGGTGGAGCTGCTAACGAGAATTCATAACTCCTCCACTCTGATTTTTAGCTGACTGGAGCCTTCTTTTATTTAAGCTCCTTAAATGCAATTTTGGCAAAACCATAACATCAGATTAGAAACAAACAGCAAATTGAAGCTTGTTAGAGAGAGGTAGCGTGACAAGCAGCAAAACGAAAACTTATGAATTGCCAGCACCGCCCCAGCCACCAGCCCCAGCCGTTGCTGCCCCATCTCAGAGCAGAAGACATATGTGCTAAGAGTTTTCAAGCCATGCAAAGTTATTGCCTGCCATCGCTACATTGAAATAGTGGAGAATTCACACTGCTACATGAACTGCCCAGCAGTTCGGCTGTCCTAATCCCAGATATTTTCAGAGACTGGGAAATGGAATATTTTTAGGATTATTTGATTAGAAGCATTTACTTAAAATTGCTCTAATTAGATTACTGAACGTTATGGTCACAGAGGATGCTGTTGGTATGAATTAGCTACCTACAAGCGTAGGTGATCAATCAGTGGAGACTTTTAATTGGTCTGATGAGTTTACTTACCAGAATATGCGATCACATCTTCCAGGTTTTATTTCAGTTTCCTCCAAGTACCTAAAAAGTCTTGCAGAGGCTGTCAGGAGTCCCTGGGAAAAGCAAACAGGCTGCTTTTCCCCCACTATATTTACAATATAATTGGTTTGCAGTGAAAGGGCTTGGAGGGACAGTTTGGAAAACAAGCTAGTGTGGAGGTGATATACGTGTGACTGATACCAGTTCCTTTAGATTTCCAAAATATATTCAGGTGTAGCAAAAGAGCTGTGGGATTAGATGCTCTGAACAAGTGTCATTATTATACACAATTATATTAAATCATACTTTTGTATTAATAAAAGGCACCTCCAAACCCAGACTTTCATCACAAAACGGGGCGCCTTTCTGGGTGCATCCACAGCTTTCTCAATGAACACTGAAAGTTAAATAAAGGTTTCAAAAGGATTTATCAGGTAAATGTTATGGATTGCTGTGATTTAATTTATGGGATTAGTTTGACTTTCAATTATCAGGCTTCACACTGAATCACTTTGTATTTTGAGCTCTGTAACTGGCACTCCTTACACTCGATCTTTCATTTAGAGAAGGATTATCAATAATTAGACACCATGGCTCAACTAATCAATAACTACATTAATCATCAGCAGTCTGAAAACAATTCACTCTTTGCATTAAAAGGAATCAGTGCAATCAAATTAGCATCCTTTGCTGCACACCCATCGCAAGTGGTACCTTTATGATAGATGTAATTTCTGAACCCGTCACTGCAGAGCTAGAAAGTGTTTTCTCTTTCTTTGAACTTCTTAATTAAGTTTGGGTCATTATTTCTTAATTGTCCGCTGTTTATTTGTCACTAACAATAATTTTTTGCTCACAAAAGATATCAGGTGTAGAGACTGAGTCTCCAAAGATGCCAATATATCCACTCATGGACAATACAGAAGAAAACCTCACTGGTTTGAACTCTGAGGTCCAGCTGTTATCTACACCCACATCGCCCCAAAGCTCAGCAGAGGTGAGGTGGTGCTGTGTCCCGAGCCAACTGCTTTACACAAATGTGTCTCTCTGAGTTTTTTCCTGTTAATCACTTAAAGTTTTCCCAGGCATTACAAATAATTATACCTTTGTATTATCCAAGTTACATGGAGTTTACTTAATCCAGAGTGGAACACCTGATTAAGTTTGCATTTGCTCTTACTCAGCCATAAAAAACATTTATAGCCATCCCTCTCCATCAATCAGGTGAGACTATTAGGAAAACAACAAACCACCCAATAAATTATCCTAGTCTGTTGTAAAACTGATCTTAGTAATTAATTTAGTCAATTGTATTTAACCAGTTGGAAAGTAGCCTAAATATTGTAATCACACTGGGTATTTCACGGAATAAAACCTGAGAAAGCCATAAAAATCATTCAGAATAACACAAAACTATCATTTTGTTTGTCAATATTATGCAAAGTTGTGGCTTTGGTAGGCACATGGTCTCAGGTACAGCCGTAAATCACTTTTTGTGGCAGGTGTTTGGGCTGGATGGTAGCTGGTGGGGAGAGACCAGCTCCAGGCTGCCCAGCTTTGCTGAACCATGGCGGCTTCCAGCTCCACATGATGGAGGTGGCTTGTGGAGGTGACCATCCGTGGGCAGAGGGGGACCTTGCTTCACCAAGACACCCTGGGATCGGTCTCAAAGCCTTGGTTCACTGGTGGGACTTCTCAGCCCTCACAGCTAAAGGCGAACTGATGTAAACCAATGATTTTCACTAGGCTTGAGCCTAATAGTTTCAGCAAGAGTTTTGTTTATTGAGAGAGTCAAACAGCAATTCAGGATTTGGTCTGTAGCAGGGAACATGCAAGGTCTTTTTGTGTTGTCATTAATTCCCTTGATTTGCCCCTAGCATTGACATACATGCCATAGCATATTGACATACATATTGACATAGCATAAAGATGCCCTGGAAATGGCCATCGGTGCTCAAATACGTGTTTCTGGTGGCTGGGACAGTCCAAAGTGGGAGGAAGACTGGCACACACTCAACTGCATGGACTGGGATGATGAAAACCAACCCCACACCATCTGAAAGGGCAGTTCTGCTACAAAAGGGCAGTGCCCATCACCAGGGACTTCTAAAAGCACCTCTACATGGGTCACAATCTTCCGTCCTGTTTTATCAGTGAAATATTTTTAATGGAGAGAGAGGAAACCTGTGCTTGCTTAACCACATTCAACATGTAGAGTCAGCAATGGAAAAATACAAAATAAACAGAAAGGTTCATGGAAGCACACAAAGGTTTGCAATGAATTTGGTTTGCAGATGGCTCATTTACTTGCAAGAATTTCCCAAGTCAAGATTATTAATAGGGCTGTTGGCTCAGAAACACAGAACTGCTAATGGCAAACTGGAGCTTTCTGATACCATTTATGTATCCATACATCCATACATGTATGCAGCTTCCCGAGAAGTCATTGGATTGTGCATGTCCTGGTGAAAAGGACCCATTTGTTTCCTTCCTCTAAATAGATCCATGCTCCTGCTCCCCATATCAGGATCTGATTGTATGCTAAGAAATTTCAGCAGGCTAATGGCAACTTCATGTATAATTTAGATGAAATGCGTGTACTGCAATTTATCAAGTTAAATAACACACGTCACGCCTATGGCCAGGGAGGAAGAGTTTTCTACAGCAAACACTAAAAATGCACTATCGGTGGGGCAAATGTCGGAGAGGGGGAACGAGGTGCAAAGACATGTGTAGCATGTGCAAAGACATGCACAAGGATGCCTTGGACCGCCAAAGTGGGGTTCATCACCAGGAGCCACGTTCCTGTTGCTCTCTTGGAAAACCAACTGTGCGGGCTGGCAGACATGCATGGAGCACCTGCATGTGGCTGTTTTTTGCTCCTTGCCAGCACATTATAATTTTTTAAAATGATAAAACCATTTCTTAATCACATCTTCTCATTCTTCGAATTAATGAAGGACTTGTTCAACGCTCTTCTCTCCAAAAAAAAGCAATCAAAAAACTGGCAAAACAGAAGCGGCGGCGTATGTTTCCCTGCCGCTGTCACCCGAGACCTTTGACTGATAGCGACTGAAGCTTTTGTGTTTAACCCATGTAGCATTAAACCTTGCAGCACAGGCGGTACGTGGGAACAACAGCGTGTGCTGTTTTGTTTGATGTAACAGTATGTGCCACGGTTGTGAGAGGCTTAAACTGTCTGTGTGGAATATTTTAACATTGATGCAGTTTGTGCTAGAAGAAGAAGTTTTTAGTTGTGAAGTTACAGGAGATGTGGCAGGAGGGCAGCTCCCCACCCGGCATGGGACCAGGGCTGCTGCTGGGGAACATGGCACTCCATCCCTGCATGGGCTTGTCCTCCATAGTATAGTGGACACCAGTGAGCCCCCTCCCAATGCAGTTATTATTAGTTAGATTATATATATATGGGCAATAATTATTGTTGCAGTAGTATAATACACTCAAATGTGTATATCAATATTCATATCCATATCTCCCTGATTTCTTTGCTGGTGACTATGAAACAAGAAGACATTGATGCCCAACCTACCATACGCTGGCAATTCCTCCTGCTCAGTTACCTGCTCGGTACATAACATCTTCCAACGCTGTGCAAAAGAAAAAAAAAAAAAATAGAAACCAGAGAGACCTTGCATTTGGAGATGCTTAGAAAACAGAGTGGAGGGCTCAGCCCCAGGATGCTGGAGCCGCTCATGGTGCTGGACCCAGCTGCAGACTTCACTGCGGGAATGCTTTCTGCTGGTTATTTTGGTTTGAGTTGGCTTTTTTTGTTGAACTGTTAACCTCTTCACTTAGAAGCAGTTAGAAAATTGACTTGAGACAGGATGCGCAAATGCTCAGAGACCTGCGCTTGCAGTATTCAGAGCTTGGGTACTGCAGTAACTCTTAGGTTAGTAGACTATTCACAACTCCCTTTTTTATTTCATTTAGTGTCTTTGTGTTTCGTGTTCGCTGGTAATTCTGTTCCTCACCCCAACAGCAGCAAAAAAGAGAGCTGAATGGAGTGTATTGGGCAGGGTCCTGGTTCCCAGCCACACTGACGTCGAGAAGATGGGATTTCATTTGCTCTGACATAGCGCCAGCAAGAGATTTCAGCTCTAAATGTTAGACCTGCACATGGTGACCCAGAGGGGCAAAGGCATGTGCCGAGCTGAACCCTTTGCTTCAGCACCGCCCCTACCATCCAATCCTTCTTGAATTAGGGTTGATGTTTCTGAAGCCAACTGTGCATTCAGTGTCCTTTTTCCCTGTTTAGTTTGTAGTATTTTATGAGCACACAGTGTGGAAAGCAGGTCACTTTTAGCTTAGGAAGTGCAACACTGCACTGGAAGAGGGCAAGTCTTCACAGCCTGGTTTTGCTGGATCCCTGCCCTGCATATCACATCTGCACCTCTGCGGAAGGGCAGCAGCTTGGCCGCAATATCCCATCAACACACAACATCCCATGGCCGCATCTCCAGCAGCATTCATCCCTCCCCTTTGCAGGTGGGACCCCATGGTGCACGTGCAGGGGCTCACAGAGGAGCCCCCAGGGCTGGGCAACCCCCGCCTCTGCGCCCAGGGTGACTCCTCTCTGCAAACAGTGCCGCACAATAAAGCCTGGCTTAAAAGACCCATAAAAATAGCAATTATAAGACATGAAGTGATCTGAGGAAGGGCTGGCGCAAAGAGGCCTCTCTCCTTTGATGTTTATTGCCACAGCGGAGCAAATACGAACAATGCTGGTTTTCATGAACACTTCTTAGCATTCAGTATTTCACATTTGTTTCCAATTTTAACAGTTAACATTGTATGCTTTCATTATGCCATTGTCTAAGGAATCGCTCAGGCTGTAGCAGTTGTAATTTATCTTTTGTGCTACGTAATTTGGAGCAGTCCAGGCCAGAAAGGAACATCTGTATTGAGGGACCGGCATCCACGCGCCCTGCACTTCTGCACCGGGACGTGTTAGAAGGTCACTTTCCTCATAAACTTCGTTATCACTGTTGGTTTTATTCATTATATTTGACATATTAAGCTTCTGTATCTTGGCATAAAGGACACAATATTGCAGCATATTGGCAAGCTCATTTGCTTTTCACAGCTAGTGTTGTGTCCAAATATCAGTCCCCGGGGAGCAACACGTGTATATAGACTGCAGAAAAATGAGCCTCAGCAGCAGGTGGCCTTTTGCAGCCTAATGAACATGGCAATCTGTTACTAGCACGGCAAGGCTTTTCACCAGACAATTAGGCAACTAAGCATGTAATTATTCAGGCCAACAAGAAGAGCCTCTTCTCTAATTTCATCTTTTCATTGCTGTTTACTCACCCACACTCCCCTCATTAATGAGAGATTTTCCAGTCTATGCTAATTGGTTTCAATAACATTCATTTCAGTTGAAAGGGAACGATTCTGTTAATTGAGAATCGAAAGCATCTTTTCATTTCAAGTGCGTCCTGCTATGGAAATCTGAACACTCTCAACAGGTTCGAGCTAATGAAATTAAGTTACACAGGCACCGGTGGTGTAATAGAAATAAAGTAATTTATTTTCACTGAAGCATGTGCTATAGGTCCTGAACAATTAATCCAGCTCGTTCGGGAGAGCCATCGGAGAAGGCGATTTTGAATAAACAGGGCTGCCTGCTTCAGATCTGCCGCAGTAATTCTCAGGGTGGTTTAACCGCTAAGCTTTCCAGCACGACCTGAAAATGTTTAATGAGAATGAGACGCATTTACGGAAACACTAATTCTTTAATAGCTGTTTGGGAAAAAAAAAAAGCACAGAGCTTGCCAGCCTGCTAAGCACAAGGGTGGGTTAAAGCATCGTAAAATAAATAAATAGGTGGTTCCCAGCTCCGAAATTGGAGACCACCTAGTAGCACGTGATGCTTAGAAGGACTGTGGAGCTGTAATCCCATTTCTTCAGTATTTGGGACCTGGAAGCAAGAGGGAACCAAAGCTCAAGAAGAGAATATGGGATTTTTTGTTAACCACAAGTACTAGGAACTATTTTTAAGGAAAACTGAGATTCTCAATTACTGACGTAACTCCTAGCGTTCAGGCTTTAAGGAAAACTTTGGCTACCACAAAATAAGCATTAACACATCTGCAGGCAGCACAGAGGCAGAGAAGGCAGCTTGGAGGTGCCCAAGAGCATCCTCCCGGGGAAGAAGTCCTGCGGGGACCCCGTGGCCCCCAGCCCTGCCCTGCCTTTTCCCCATCTTTGTCCTTACAACTGATCTTGGAGCAAGTGATTGCAACTGATATGGGTCAGTGCAGTGGCCATTAATTAATTAAAAATAAATTTGCAGACTGAGAACTATAGTCTCCAACTGATGCCAGGACAAAGGGATGGCTTCCCATGTGGGAAAAAACAGGAAACTTCAAAAACTTCAGTGCTTCAATGTGGAGGAGAAAAAAGATGGAGCGTGCATGAGCTCTTTCTGTATCTAGATACAATCCTGTGTGCACAGGCATATGGAAAGTCTCTGCAACTACATATGTAATTATTTATTGTTCAAGTATGATGTGGTATATATTTAGAGTATCTTATGGTCATCCAAAATACTTATATAAACAACTGAATAAAAAACCCCCAAACTGTAGGTTTTCTTGACTTCATGAATTTTTAAGGGAGACTTCCAGATTTTCCTACCTTTCTGGTATTGAAACACCCTGCTGAATATATTTTAATAGGAGTGAAACTACAGTGTGTAACTTTTATTTTTATCCAAACTGATGATGGAAGGTCCTGTTTCAAATCTATGTGAATAATCCATCCTCTGTGCTGTTCTTCCTGCTAGAGTATTTGCTTGGTGGGAGATGCCCTTTCTACCAATAAGAAGAGGAACCCAGGGTTGTTGCAGTTGTTGGTTGTGTTTTGTGTTGGCTTTATTTGTAAGCATTTATGCAGGCATGGGGTATGTAAATGCTAATGCTTTTTTTTTTTTTTTTTTAAAGCTGGCTTCCAAAATGCATAATAGGCAGAGACTTATAAAATAATACACTGCAGACTGTTATGAATATTTCAAAGAATTATTTCTTTATTTTGTGCATAGCTCATCGTGCTGACATTTGATTCATAGCTGCACAAATGTACCTGGGGTTGCTAAGGTTACCCAATTTCATTCACCCATAGATAGTTGAGATCTACATAATCCCATCAGATCATCCACTGCATTTCAAAGTGATATTGATAAATGGTGCCTTGCTCAGATGATATGTCCATTTACATGTGATATATCTCACAATTCCTGTCTTCTAAAATATTGTGGCTGATGAAATTTCACATTATGTGCATATACAGAAAGCAGAGGTACGTGTCTTTTTTCTCAGTTTGAAAAGGCCCCAGAAGTAGGAGCCAAGTGGGGTGCGTTTGTGCTTGAAGCTCACTTTTTCTACAGAAATTAAGAATATTGTGACTCTAATACCACACTTCGTTTTTGTCACAAAAGCATGGAAAAGGAGCCAGTTTTCTGCAGCAGTACCATCTCCTGGGTGTCACCAGAAAGGCTGAGCACCTTGCTTCACTGATCCAGAGCTTGCTAGTAGCATCCTCGTCACCTTTTAATGAGGAATATCCCATGAAAGCTGAATAGTTTTTCTAGCAGAAGTTTTAGAACCCAGAGGATGGCCGAGGCTGGGCATTGTGACTCTCGGTGCGGCAGTGTGCTGTGGGGAGGGCAGCCAGGGGACCTTTGGGGAAGGGGGGAAAGATGCACGACAGAAATGTAGCTGTGATCATGGCCATGGCTGTCGCTGTGGCCATTTCCACTCGGCAAACCCGGGGGCCATGAGCAAGCAGCACAGCAGGAGGCTGCTCCGGGCATTGCGATGGCAAAGTCAGCATGGCTAGTGGGCAAAGACACACTACCTCCTAATTTGGAAAATATATCAGGAAACCTGTTGGGCATGTAGTGCTTGCTCTGCCATTTGCTTCACATTTATTTTTGGTGTAGTAAGCAGTTAACCTGGAAGCAGGGGTGAGAGCCAGGTGAGGGGCACCAGGAACCCATGGCACCAGCACAGCATTGCCTTCCTGCAGCGAAGAGAAAAGAAACACAGTGGAGGAAATTTGTGTCCCATCAGGAGCCCCGTGGGGAAAGCCTGTGCAAAGGAGCCCCAAAACCCATCTGTGGTCCTTGGCGTTACCGAGGTGCAAGCACAACCTGGCCACTGCACAGCAAGGCCTGCTCCCACCCTCAGCAATGCCCTCTGCTTCCTACCTCAAGAGGATATATATTATATGTGATATATATTAATCTCTATATTATAAACCACAGCTAAGCCATAGGTGCCCTTTTATTTGAATTTACAGAAGCGCAATAGCAACCGTCAGCCACTGAGTGTTCAGAGACAAGGAAGACATTAACTCCATCAATAAGCAAAATCAAAACCGAAGCAAGCCCCTCTCCCTGTGCCCCCTTTTCCTTAGAAACCCAGCCCAAACCACATCACACAGGGCTGGGAAGCAGTGGAGCTGCGGTCTCGGTGGGACCAAGGCAGTCTGGGAGGTGCCAGAGGCCCGTAGCATCCCGTGGAGAACCCACAGCCAAATCTAAGGGTGGATGGAGCCAGGGTGGTTATCCTAGGTGGACATCCCTCACCGCTCCAGTACGCTGTTGGCTGTGCCAGGAGCCAGCAGGGTGGCCCCCCCTGTTTGCATATAATGGATGAAAATCAAACAAATTTAGCAAAAGCAGGCGTGGCTCAGGAGCAGGGCAAGGACTGAATGTTTCAGGTCATTTATTCACAATAGATAATGCAAGCAGATCTAGTTAGCATCTTATTTCCAAGCCGAGAGATGTTTGTAACAAATCTCCTCAGAGATACATTTGTAAGTGAAATGAAGAAACTGTTATTGAAGCAATATGAAGCTGGAGCCTGTGCAGTCCTGAAAACCTACGCTATATTTCATCCTTTAAAAGCTATCATTTTACTTCGCAAGCTGCTTACTACAATTATACAATGTTTTTCTTGGCCCCCAGCTACATTAAACATCTATTTTATAGCGTTCACTGTATTACCCTGAAAGCCTGGCTCCCGAGGAGGGGGTTATAAAGGGTTATACTGTAAAAAAGTACACGGTTTCCTCATTAACTTTATAGTTTTACTGCCTTGTTTTGGGGCACCTTCCCTTCCTCCCCCTTCTGCGACCGGTGGGGCTGAGCACAGTTACATTACCCAAATGTATTTGGCTGGGGATGTTTTCCAACAGCATCCTCTTCTCTTGGCTGCAAAGCCCCTTCTAACGTGGATGCAAAGCCCTTCCTAGCAAAGCCCCTGTGCTGATCTACCTGGCTCTCACAGCGTTTACCCCGCAATGGCTCCTTCGCTATCAAAAATAAGGCACCTCTGCAGTGGCGATGGCAAAGCTCCCCTCCAGAGCTGCCTGCCGCAATATTTATGTTTCCCACACATTCTGAGGCCAGCTGGACTTTTTTACACCCATGCACATTATCGAGATAGTCAGACCAGCCGATTAAATCATGTTTGAACGTATGTAAAATCTGTTATCGTTCCTGTACAGCCCAGGCGATCGCACCCTGTCACGCAAACGGGATTTGACTGCTGCTAATTATAGGCAGATAAAAAATGCTCGGCTCTACGGAGGCCTCCCGAAGCAGACAGCATCTATAGCTGTTGATTATTAAGGCCTATTATATATTGATAGGTTAGGATTTATTACTGAAAGCAGAACCCAATTGCTGGGGATTGGCTGGTAGTGGGGCGCTGGGGAATAGGTGCGGGGGCTGTTAGCCCGGGGTAATCTATCAGCAGGAGGAGGAGCGTGCTCGAGCAATTAGGGAGCCAGCAATCCCACCGATGCGCTATCGGCAGCCTAATAGAGATAATGGGTTTTACTGGACAGGACGGGTACAGTGCTGCTGGGGAAACAGTGACATTAGATAAATAGAAAAATGGCTCATTAAAACATGATGATGGCTGCTGCGAAGCAATGCAACCGAAGGGCGTGAGGCACCAGAGTGTCTAGCTGGAGCAGATCCTCCCGATACGGGCGGATGTTGCAGGGAAACCTATATGGCTCCAAGTTTAAGGGCATACATTAAGCTGGTGTTTGTGACAGAATTAAGTTTTTTCCATCCGAACGTGTTTCTTATTACAGTCCCGCTCCTCACGATACTGTTTTTACTGCCTTGGTGCCTGCACTATGAACTGCCCTTTTCTTTTTCTCAAGTTGTTTGTAACCCAGCTGTAAATACCCGTCCTGCCTGGGGGTCACGGTGCTGCCAGATCCTCCCCAAAACTTGCCTGCTGCTGGGCATCAGTGCTGGCTGCCAAGGCAGTGGCCAAGGGCAGTTCAAAGCTCCCCTGCAAGCGAGCATCTTCTCGTGGGGGCCAAATCTTCAAGCACCCACCGATAGTATATGGGAGTGGTGAGAAACCCTCTATACCCACTTCTGCATATCTATTAGAGTCTTGCTAAACAGTTCTGATCCAGTACGGATTGGAAATTGGCTTCAAACACAGTAATCTGGACTTCATAAAAATATGCGATCTGTTCACATGCAAGGAGGTCTGAACCGTCACCACTCCTGGAAATGGCAAGCGGATTTTGAGAGAAGCAGCTCTCCAGAATGAGAATGTGTTTTACCTTCACAATTAGTGTTTCACTATTATGCGAAGACCCTGGGTGCTATAATTAATATCTTATGATGCCACAGGTGAATTACGAAGGTACTATTTCACACACAGGAATAAATGAATACTTCTACTATAAACCTATTAAAGACGTGCAGGCAGCAAAGTGTATAGGTTAATAAGATGTTGAATAATAAATAAATTAAGATACCCGCAATAAATTATCTGGTTTTGTCATCATCCAATTTGTGAACCACAGTGTATCAGAGAAAAAATTCATATTGGATTTGTGCTGCTTGAATTAATAGGGGAGGGGCACTGGAAAAGGCTGCTTGCAGTGAGGACTGAGGCACAGGGGGAAGCATCGCTACCCGGCAAATACCACACGCATCCCTCTCTCTTCTGAAAGGAGGCAATGAAAGAGTATGACTTGAAGATTTTCTTCTTCTGAATATTTCAGTTTAGCTGAATATAAATAAATCAGGCACTTCCAGACTCAGCAGGATCCTACCTCCTGCAATATTGCTCTGTCATACTATTCCTGCCCGGGCTTCCTTCAGCATCAGCCTGGCTGCATCTTTTATTAGCTCTGCACTCACAACTGGCCATGGTTAGCATCCAGTTACAGTAAAACCCAATGGCAATTGCAAGGTTTTCCATCCACCAGATTGTCTTACCAGCGCAGAAGGAAAGCCAGACGGCATTAGGCTGGGAGCAAGCCTGTAGCAGCAGTGACAGCTCTGCCCTGCTTGCTGGGGAGCTTCCTGCGGCAGCACCCTGGGCAATGAGTCCAGGTCCTAAGGGAGTCCCGTTGCAGGGCTCTGCACGTGGCCAGACAGCAGAGACCACGTCCCCCAGTGAAGGGTTTACACACGCAGTGGGTGCAAAATCCCACTCCACCCAAGCAGTTGGGTTTGCTCCAGATTTGCTCTCCTTCTCCATAACGTGTGCCACGTGGCATGTTGCCGTCATAACCTGGGAATAATCCAGCCCTTCCCAATGGGGTAAGTTATTTTTCTCATCAGTGAATATTAAGGGAATAACTCATGAATGTTGAGGAAGTAAATGAATTGCACAAACTAACCCACAGGAGCACAACCAGTATGAATTAGGGTCAATGGAAATCAGGCTTTGCCATGACATCTGTTTTAGTGCTCGGTGCATCACTGCGCCCTCAGCCACGGTCACCAGCAACCGGCTGGCTGCCTCCTACTCAAGGGAAAGCTCCTGGATGTATATCCTATGTCAGGGCAGGTTTTATTAAAAAAGAGATTTAATAACAATTAGGTAGTGTGCTGAGGTACTCCATAATTGCCCTTTTCCATGAGTCTCCTGCAAGAAGCATCTGTGCGGAGTGGTCTGGTCCATTCGCCTTGGCATCTGTGGAGCAGTCCTGCCGTGCAGCAGCACTTCAAAACACAGGCACAGTCCAACACTGCCCTGGAGCTGTTGATGTGTTACTTATCTGTCTCACATGTTCTCCATTGATCTTCTCTGGGCCCAGGGCGTGCTGGGGAAGGCACTGCCATGGCCGTGCTGCCTGGATGTCAGGGACCCCAGCCCTGTCCCACTCGTCCCTAAAAGGCGATGAGCTGGGATGAGCTGGGACACACTGGAGTGTGCTAGCATGTACTAGGATCAGCTGGCACATGCTGGGATAAGCAAGGGTGAGCTGAGATGTGTTTGGACATGCTGGGATCAGCTAGGACATCCTGGCACATGCTGGGATGAGACAGGACATGCTGGGGTGTGCTAGGTTGTATTGGGATCTGCTGGCACATGCTGGAATGAGCTGGGATGTGCAGGGGTGAGCTGGGATGTGCTTGGACATGCTGGGATGTGCTGGGATCAGCTGGGACATCCTGGCACATGTTGGGATGGGCTGGTACATGCTAGGATTAGCTGGGACATGCTGGGATGAACTAGGATGTACTGGGATGATTTGGGACATTCTGGGATGAGCTGGGATGTGCACCACCGTGCTCAGCTCCCTGGTTGAGATCCACAACAAGGGCAGCTGTGAAGGGCACAGGCACTGCTCTCTCCAAGCCACCACATTGTCCCACCATCTCTTTATTCCTATTCATGTTTCCCGCTGGCATGCACAGGCAGCAGGACATGACTGCTGCTCGCAGATACCAGACAAAGGGAGGAAAGCAGAAATTTGGCAGAGCGCCTTCATTTTGGAAACTCTTACATCACTGTCGAACGTGGTACATGAAACATTGTGAACTTCATGGCAACAGCAAGCTAGATTATTTCCAAAGACATGCCTTAAGGTTTTCCATGAATTTCTCTGAAGATTCATGAGATCAAGCTATCTTACTGAAGCAAGCCAAGTTTTACTGACACGGTCTGCTCAGAAAATGACTAAATCCAATAGGGGTAGTCCATATGGATGTATTGATCTTCAGCTTTGATAGTGCCTTCACTCCTGGTGGATAAGGGCATGCAAAATGCAGGTTGATTTAAGAAAGAGCTGCCAGGAAGAGCTGGGATAGCTGCAGAGATGGCAGAAGAACCCAGTTCATTTGTCAAATATTTGTCCTCAAACCTGATGTTGTCTGCAACACTGTAGACGTGGCTGGAGGAGCTCTGCTCCCAGGGGAGACGTTGGGAGACATGGGTGAGATGCGTGGCCTGAGCATCCATGGTGGCAATGGGACATGTCTTGTGGCTTCTCAGTGGCGTTGGAGCATCCCCCTGCCCCTTCTTGGGGTCTCCCAACCCCATGCCCCTCACTGTTGCTTCGCTACTGCAGGTCTGATCCCTGCCGAGCTACGTTAAGCCCCTCTCACTACCCAATTCCTGCTCTTCTCCAGGGTCTGAGCTGTGCTCTCTCTTCCTGACATAGATGTTAAAGACATTCCTGGGGAGATAACACAGAGTGGAGGCAACGCGAGACCCAGGCTTTGTGAACCGAAGCAGCACGAACCATAATCCTGGCCCATACGTCCTCCTGCCACACACTCGTTACACTTAATTGCATGTGCTAATTTCCAATGCACGCAGCAGACATGGTGTGCAGGGCCCCCTGAAAGACCAGGTCTTTGTCCTGGCTTATGCTGAGTCTCCCCAGGATGCTGGGACTGCTCCTCACAGCTAACAGGGCTGAAGGACCATGGGCCAGGGCTGAGGTGGGCACCGAAAACCAAGGGAAACAACAAAAAAAGTGGTTAAAAATGTCTTGCGTTTCTTTCCTGCATGAGGGAAACTATTTAAACTGGCATAAAATACATTTAAGGAGCATATTCTTGGAATTACATAGAAAAATACCCCGTACATTTTGGCAGCAGCTAAACATATCCTTAATAGAATTCATATGGGGCCTGGAGTGATCACAATGTTTGGAGAGGAGCCAGATAGTAAGTAATTTAAACATCACAGGAAATTAAATTTTAGAATTCAATTTTGCATAAAGTTTTCTGTAATGAAAATGTCACACATAAATTATGAAGTCTGATTATATTCTTTTTTGACTTTTTAATAAAATAATAGAGGCACTTGACAGTCAAGAACAAATGCATATTTTATGTGAGGAGCATTACGTTAAACTAACGTCCTCTGGAAATAATGGAACAGATGTTAACACTGCTATATCAGTTATCAGGTGCTCTGTTAAACAGCTTCAAACACAAGTATTTATTAAAAATGCTAACAGGATTGTCTCTCAGGGTTATCTAATTGTAGGCTTAAAATGTAGATGTTTAATGTAATTAATTATATGTGTAGAATTATATATTTAGGCCATAATTTATTGTATACGTCCACATATAAATTATATGCTGTTGTTAATATATAATTAATTCAGTACAGGCAAGGAGAATGACTTTGGTGAAAACACAAACTTGTTCATAATACAGTGATAAATCAAAACTAAACCAAATTTCCCCTTCGTTTCAATGGAGGGACGCAATGCCATTACACGTTTCTGGGTGACTCTCAATCTTCATCCACCCCCGGGGACTGCCGAGCCCCTGAATTGGGCTGAGACCCTCAGGGGACAAAGAGAGAGCCCTGACACCCTGCTCCATGCTGCTGCTGGTCCCTCTCATGTGGCAGACATTGTGGAGGACATCTCAGTGGGCATCGCAGTGGGCATCGTGGTGGGCACTGTGGTGGGCATCACAGCGGGCATTGCAGCAGCAATGTCCCAAATGTGCAAAACCAGCCCTGCAAGAGCTACCAGGAACAGATTTAGATCAGCAAAACTTTATTGATTATTAACAAATGCGATTTTTGGCCAAGGGCATTACTCTGCAGCCTTGCTATAATAATACCAGCTCTTGGCTTTGTGGGTTTTTTTAATATCCTGACAAAGCCCTTGGTGCCTCTTTCCGCCCAGCGTGCACCGGGCAGGCATTTTGGCTGGGGGCAGGCAGCCAGGGCTACCCACAGGTGGTGGGCAGGCTGGGACCCCTCTCCTCCCTGAGGCTTGGGATGCTTCCCCTCGGGGCAAGAGAGATGCAAAGCCCTGGTTGAGCACGTTGGGAGGCATCAGGATGCAACCCTGGTGCTGGCTGCATCCCAAAAATTATCTTTGCATAGAGCAGACGGAGGAATATCTTCACTCCTAACACGGAGATGTCAAAAAGCTACATCCCTTTGATAGTGGACGTTAAAAAAAGCCTGGCACAGCAGCTGCGGAACCAGCCCTGAGGGTGGCCAGAGCTGCTGGAGGGCTGTTCCGGGGGAAGTCCCCAGCATTTCCCTCGGGCTTACCAGGACGCTCAAATACAGCACACGCATTTTGGCACAGTCCCCCCACATTCCTGGCCCTACTACGTTATAAATGTGCAAAGTGCAGGCTGAAGTAAGTAAAATACATCAGCAGTTTTGCAGTTTGTGCTCATATGTAGCAACAGGTCCCCTGCCCCTCGCTCATCCTGCCAGTGAAACCAGGGTCAAGGCAAAACCAGTGGCACGTGTGGCATGTCAGTGGTGCACATCCCCACTGCTGTCCCCATGAGGAGGACCTGGTTTCCCATGAGGAGCATCATGGGCTGTGCCACTTTGCGTCCAGGGCTCCCACAAAAACACGGCTGCAACGGGCTGTGGCCTCTTAAAAATGTAACAGTTTAAATGTCTTTGAAAAATAAAGTCGGATTTGTTTCCTTGGATTTAAATTGGTAAATTATTTGAATTTCTCCACCCCTAGGTGAATGATTTAGATGGCCTTGACCCCACTCTGACTGCAGGGATTAATGTGGTATAATGATTGCTGAGGCTATCATTGCAGCAGGCATCATTAATTATCCTTATTGATTGTAGCTTTCAAAGATAAAGCATTATGCTGACTGGAAAATACCCTCTTCCTGCAAGGTCAAGGCTAAAATAGGGCAGCTAAATAATTGCATTAACAAACAAAGAAATAAAAATAACCTCACGGAGAGCTGTGTAATTAAGATACAATTACAGCATTTGCCTGGGCTGGTGGAGAGGCATTGCCTGGTGCAGGGTGGGATGCGGGACAGAGGATGGGGGAGCCCATGGGATGGCTCCTGCCACGCTCACCTGCAGCCCCGCGAGGGCCTGGAGGGACTGCTCTGAAAATACTCATGGTATGTTAAATGAAATAGGTCAGATGGAGGCAGTGATAACTAGCCCCAAATCCTATTATATTACTTTTGAATCGTATAGTGGAATTTAAAGATGTCCCAGGGATGTTGCCGTCAATGTCTCGCACTCCCCCTTTCCCATTCTGCAGCATTTCTGGCCACATCGAGCACCCGGGTGCTACAGGGATACTCGTCTGCAGCTTGCTCGTGTGCACCAGCGAGCTGTTCATCCTGCGTCACCAGTCGTCCCAGTTATATGTTAACTTGGTATTATTAAAGCCCTACTAGTGGCTTTCATTTGGGTGCAGGTGACAGCTGGCCCCACTGCACCGTCGACCGCAGGCAGCACGTTGCACACAACCGGGGAATTACCGCTGCGTCTTTTAGGAGATTTTGCCTAAAGGTTTCAGTTTATTTTCTGTTTTGTCATGTGGTCTGTTGTCTGATAGGATGTGATGTGAGGTTGTGAAGTGCAATTTGAACTGAAACATTTTTTTGACATCCATTTAATTAGAATTATTTTAATTAAAATATTTGTTGCTATGAACCAGACGATCTGGCATGCCAATTCAACAGTCTGCTTGCTCTTCATGATTAGAAATTTTTAAACCAATGCAATAATTTATTTAAACATGAATACTACTTTCCATTTAAGCAATTATACAACTTGATTTTTAGCTGATAGAGACCAGGAAAGATCACCTTCCATCACAGGGAATCGTTCCCACCGTGGGGTTATTTATCCCTTACAGTGGGTTTTGCAAAGCTGGATCCCAAAGGATGCAAGCAGCATCCCACTGCTGGGGTGGGAGTTTGGACACTGCTGAGAGAGGCTTCCCAGGAGCAGGTCTGATGGCAGAAATGTCCTGGCTCCCCAGGATGTTTCCCCACTGCTGGAAAGGCACTGGATGTGAAACCTGACCACAGGGCATGGGATATAACTGCTGTGCTGATGCTCCCTTCTCCAGGCAGAAACCTGCCCCTGCCCTGGGGCTCCTGCCCACCGGATGAGCTGGTTTGCTCGGGGAGAGCCTGGCAGCCTGTGGCATCCTGGCAAGGAATGCTGCTTCTATCCCTGGCACAGTATTAAATTTATTCCAGCCTCCATACTTAGTGTCTTCCCCAGAGCCCTGAAAAAGCACATAGGGCATCTGCAGGGCCATGAGGCCATACTCTGCGAGGATCAATGCTCTTTGGTTGCTCCTGTTGCAGGTTCAACCTCAAGGAATTAATAGATGAGGCCAAAGGGTTTTGCTTTTCAGCTGTTTTTCTGCTGAGGTGATCCAGAAGAACTGGAAGATGGACGTGACATGGTGATGCTGGGAGGTACCAGGGCTGGAACCTGCTCCTGTGATCCCATGGGATTGCTGGCTTGGGCTAGGAATAGCAGGCACTATGCTGGATGTGGGCCAGCGCCCACAGCAGGGTGGCATCGGCACAGCGCCTGCCCCTGACAGCTTCATTAGCCAGAGATGAATCTTTGCAGAGTTAGAGATGTCACATTAAGTAATGCTTTAGGTAATTAATAACATCCCCCAGATATGCAGATTTTCCTGGGCTTTTTGGACAGAATAATCTGGCAAGTGGTGCGGTAAGTGCTGGTGGTGGAAAATATCTGGAAGAATTGTGCAGTTCTTTAGAGTTATCACTCATAATAGGTTGCAAAAGGGGAAAAAGTGTGAAAAGGCAACTATAGGAGCAAAAATAGTTTACATTATTGTTCACCCTGTGAAAAAGCAAGGTGCAGGATGTAAAGCACTGGGGGAAAGCCAGCAACAATAGACCCCATAGCAACAACAACTTCTAAGGGGTAGCGGGCGGCGCATGGCTGCTGCAGATCCTACTGCCCACTCCTTGATCTCAGCGCGGCGGCCCCGGGAGCCAGGCAGGCCCGCGGGGACAAAGGCCCCCCGCTGCCCCATCGCACAATGGCAGCTTCTTCTTCCCAGCACAATGCACCCGGCGCACCAGGGTGGCAGTGAGGGGTTGGCAACCTGCATGCCTGCACCCCGACACCCCCGCGCCCCTACACAGCACCCCTACAGGGTGCACATCAAGGGATGGCATGGGCAGGAGGAGGAGGGCTACAGGGTGTCAGGGTGCAAGCAAGTCTATCAGTGTCCCGTCCCACCCCAGCCGGTGTGCACCATGGCTGGCATCTCAGGGACATCTCCTTCAGCATCCTGTGCAAATGCATGCTGGCTTCCCTGCTCGCCTGTCCCCCCGCCGCCACCAGCTCCTCCTCTGCCCTCATCCTGTGGGAACTATTTTTAGCATTCAGGGGACTGCTGCTGCCTTTCCCTGCCTTTGTCATGGAATGCAAACCCCTGGGTTCGAACCGCATTGCTCTTGTTGCATTAGCGAAAGCCGGAGTCATTTTGACTCAATTTTTACATGCAAAGGTCACCATTAAAAAGTCATAATTCAGCATTGCACTGAGGGCTGGGTCCTGCCGGTGCTGTCATTAGAGCAGAATTTAAGGAGGTTCTGCCTGAAATGAGTCGGTATTTTTAGCTAACAGTATCAGGCAGAGGGAGTAGGGGTTGCCTGGGGAGATAACGGCATGGTTTAGATTTCTGCCTTTACGCTCACTGTCGCATTAAAAAAAAAAAAAATAATAATTTTGATTTTCCATGTCCCTGAGGGAGAGATTGACAAGAGCATCCAGTCCTCGTAATTGGATCATTCCTCTGGGAAAGTTGGCTCCTCTGCTGAAATCCTTACATGCTCTAAGGAAAATTGCTCTCAACGTTATTGAAAATATTTTAGGAGACTGAAGATTCTGGGACCTTTCCAATTCAAGTGCTCCAGCCAGTCATGCCAAAGGAAGACAATAATGGGAACCAAATCTGGAGAGCATTGCACTTAATTGGAGCCCGATCCTGCAAGCCTGGAAGGCGCATGTCCCCCACGAGGGCTCTGGACCCTTCTTTGGTAGGGACTTCCAGGAAGGAGCTGTTAGGATATGTTCCAAAATAGATACCTGAAATAAATTATTTAAAATGTGAGGGGGGTTCTAATAACGAAAAATTCAAGTGTTTTGACATGGGTAAACAATGTAGGGCAGGGCTGCAAGCAGCTGGTATGAAGCCTCCACTGCAAAAGCCTTTCCCTGGCTGCCACGGGGCTGTTAGCATTTCGGAGACACCCTTCTGGGATACGTTTGGAAGGTGGTTTACAGCCCTCGTTTGTATGCTCGGGATGCTGAGGGCCCTTGTAGAGGTGCTCTGCCATCCCCACCCTCTATCACTCTGGAGTCAGAGAGATCATAGCCAGACACTGATGGCTGGCGAGTGGCAGGAGGTAGTGTGGGAGCAGAGATGGTAGAGAAGTTGACTTATCATTACTGCCATACAAATTACTCCACTTTTTTGATTAAAACTTGGCCTCACATGAAATTTGCCAGCGGCAGAGGTATTAAAGGTGGAAACTTTTCATAACGCTGGGCCAAGGCAGAGGAGGGCTTTGAGGAGTTCCTGCTGAATTGGCTTTACATGACAGCATGTGTGTGTGAGCCATCTCATTACTTCCCCATGGCAAGAGAATGCATCGTTTAGAGCAGACACTGTCTGTCGGCACCTGGCGGGATGATGGGCGCCTTAGAGGGAGGCGCTGGAGACTTTCCATCATTTCACATGAAAACAATGATGCTGTGCATCCACAGCATGAACGGCTGGCTTTACCCGGCTCATTTTTGGAGGATGGGGTTAAAATGGAAGATTTTTTATGAGATATGGTCTTCCCTTCCTTCTACATCAATTAATTGTACAATTTAATAAACTCACAGGTGGTTCCACTTCAGACTGAGCAGATGTTAGCCTGAATGAGCCGAGTCCCGACTCGCCACCCCTTTGTCCCCCAGCTATTTCTTCCTTTATATCTTCCCCTTTCTCTTCACCTCTTCCCTTTTCCCCCTTCTTCTCTCTTTTATGAGCAGCTACAACATAAAATGTTTTTTTCTGGGCTATATGAATATTGATGATGGGGTAGCGTTGATTTTAGTTGTATTCACAACTTTTTGTGCTTCCTAGAAGCATCCCTTCTTGCAGGCACTGGCAACACTCTTATGTCCCTATTTATTTTGTGGACCGCATTTTCGGAAGGCAGACCCATTTGTTAAGCCTGCATCTCGCATGCACATTTGTCTTCGATTATCTTCTAAGGAGAAGATGATAAGTACTTACACAAACCTACGAAGAAATTAAACACACAAAACAAATGGGCCTGGTGTGTTCATGTTCTTTCATTTCCAGTGATAAAACCCGGGAGGAAACACTTGTGTGACCACAGATGGAGGATGGGTTGAGAGCCCCAGGAGGATTTGGGCTACCCTCTTTAGAGGAAAGCTCTCTTGTATTTCCCATGTGGAGAGAAAAAATGATAGCACTGCTAATGGCTGGGGCATGGCAGTGCACCAATAGGAAAGAGGAGGTAGCTGGGGATGGAGGGAAGACTGGAAAATAATAATGGGAAATGTTTTGATAAGAAGCATTGTGGTCTTATACAAATATTAAAAAACTTCTGGAGCCCATTTATCACTAGATTGAACCCAGATGATATCAAGTAGTTTGTATGGGCTGGAATGTGCCTCCAAGAGGCTCTGTAGACACCCAGGTCTCCGGGCTGGGGATCTGGAGGGGAGTGTGGGGTGGGGGGACCCGCAGCCCCGGGTGGGTCATGCACCCCTCATCTCCTCTAGTGCCCAAAACATTCCATCTGAACTGGAATGAACAGGTCTGCATGCCTGGGACCTGTCTGCAGTCACTTGCATCCCTTCCTAAGGCAAAAGGGGAGGCTTCAAATATGGGCACAATCCTGAAAACAATGTGAATTACACACAAAAAGCTCCTTAAGCTTTTCAAAGGCTTGGAGGGCAGGTCAGTGCCCAGCTCATATCAAAAGCCAAAGGTGATCTGGCAAATGCCTGTGCCTTTGAGAACATCTAAAACACTTACAGTAAATAAGCGTTTACACCTCTCACTTGTCCAGCCTTCCTTTTTACCTCCTCTTTCTCTAGCCATTTTAATTTCCTTTATATCCTTCCTAAGTTGCTTCTGATGTTCAGGAACAAGTGGCAATAGAAAGTGTTAAACCCTGATTACTAATTTCCTACTGGAAGCTCTGTAAGTGTGACCCCAGTGTTTATTATTTTCCCTGGAGCAGACATGGGGCCGGGAGCATCCAGCCCTGCACTCCAGGGGTTGCAACACCGTTCACTGCTGGCGCTTGGCTCCTTAACTCTGCATGGGCAATGTTTGTAACTCGTATTTTTGTTAAAAAAGCCAACAAGAAAAAATGACTTCACTGAATAAGCCTTCTTTTCATCAGCTGTCAGCACTGGTTTCTGACATCAGCCTCTGTAAAGCATTTTGAAAGGATGAACTCTAAACATCGGAGCGCTCCGGCCATTTTTTCCTCCTTCCAGCAGACTCCATGTCTGTAATGTCCCACCTCGACCCCCAGAGCTACATGGGTGACCCCCCAGAAACCCACCCGGAGCCATCCCATTAACCCTCACAAAGCCCCTTGGAGGGTGTTGGGGCACTGAGGTGCAAAGGGACCCTGTGGGGGGACGTCCATCCCACCCCCCC
The DNA here is from genome assembly GCA_031468815.1 of Morus bassanus. NCBI lineage: Eukaryota > Metazoa > Chordata > Aves > Suliformes > Sulidae > Morus > Morus bassanus. Next base: position 8,616,719 of record CM062578.1, read on the forward strand.
ACCGCAGCAGGAGCCTCCCGTGGCGCTTCTCCTCCTTTGCCTCCACAATGATCTCCTTTTCTAGGAAAGGCGGTCTTGGCTGAGGCAGCGGATGCACATTTCTTGGGCTGGTGTTGGCCCCCAGAGACCTGGGCTTGTTTGCACAAACAGCACATTGGCTAATGCAGAGCAGCTCCTGGAGAGCACCCGATAGCGATCGGCAACAGCAGAAATGAACTAGGGATGTGTAATTCCCACCAAGCAGGAATAATCTTCAAAGTCCTACTGGGGTGCTTTTTGGACGACAGCGCAGTTTTCCCTGCTGTAAATGGGATGCAAAAGAATTAACTGAAGTTGGAATGTTATTGTTTGTGGCAGACTTTGTTAACCACGTTAAAACTATATATAATACTTCAATTTCCTATGTAAAAACTCTCTAATGGGCAATATTGAGAAATCAAAGTCTTATGTAGCGGTTAATCTTCTGCACGGACAATGCCAAGTTTAAATCCAGTCCAAATGCCACTTCTCAGTCACAGCTTTAAAGGATTATAAATGATTATAATGGTATTTGTCTACTTGCCTGATACATAAGTTCATGTCAATGTTATCTTGAAAATTGACATTCGGTTTCATCTTTGAGGTGAGAGAATAAACTGTTGACTACCAGCTTCAGAGAGGAAAATGGATTAGCTATAATGTAATTAGAGCTCTATTCACAAATGATTATTTTAGGCCAGTGCACAAAACATGGCGATAAGGAGCACGTTCAGCACAGGCAAGCAGAGGAAGGCTTTTGCTGGCATTTGCTCTGTATCCTGCGCAGGATGACGTGCTCCCTGTGTGCAGCTCCTGTTTAAGAAATACATAATATTTGTGCAGAGTGGGCAAAAGGCAGCTTGTGCTCAAACACTTTAATTTCCTTTATTTCAGATGTGTGCGTTAACTGTGACAAAGGTTTGCTGCCACTCTCCCTCTTCTGATGGTCTGGCTCACATCGGAGACGTGCTCTATTTTGATGTCTCCCTTTTTCCTGGACCCTACCCTGGCATGCCAATGCCAACAAGATGGCCTCCTCCAGCTCTTGGGTTTTAACTTCTTCCAGCACTCCAAAAACGAAGACAACCAAAACCGCTGTGAATTTTTAATGCGTTATTTGTCTATGTGCCTCTTTAGCTCTTAAAAAAATACATGAAAGAATAAGGATTGTCCCCGAGGATGAAGGAACAATGGGAAGCAGTGATAATTTAACAAAAATAAATAAATTAATCTGTATACACTGGTGCTAATACAAATGCTTTGTGAATGGCATGAAAGATTTTGCATTATTTTCAAAAAAGCACAACAATCTTTTCTTTTGTATTATAAATTCAATTTAATTTTAAGTAACATGATAAATAATGGCAAATTGAACTTTATTATGTATTCATGAATGCAGTTTAATACAATTGTTATTTCTGGTGTTTGTGGTTTAAAGATATTCCCTTCTGACTCGATGTTATTTTTTAATGTGCAAATTCAGAAATAATGACCTGCGGTTTCCCTCGCCCGCGGGTGCCAGCGCCATGAAGCGGGGGACAAGGCCTCGGCACCGGGGTTTAGAGCCGGCAGAGCTGGGCTCGTCGTACGGCATGGCACACTTCAAGAGTGCCGGCTGCAGAAGAGCTTCTGCAAGAGATGCTGCCTTTCCCCATCCCCTGGCTCTGCAGTAAAGACCCACATCTGAAAAACTACAGGGGGACTTATGAAGTGGAGATTATTTTCCAAAGACAATGCAAACTCTGAGACATGAATGTCACTCCAGTGAAACTCCTGTGCAAAGCCTTCGCCTTGGCAGCTCGATAATAGCAAAGCCAGCCTGGTGAGCGCACGGGGAGTGAGTGAGCGAGAGCGCCAGCCCCGCCGCGCCTTGCAAGCCAGGCTCCAGAGAGCCAGCCGAGAAACCGCCAAGACATCTCATTTTGGAGACTGAATTGTTCTGTTCCCGCGGCAGGCTGGCTAAGCCCTCCTTATCCCCTGCCTGCTGCCCTGCTTGGCAAGGGGAGCCCCAAGGACGGGGCTGCGGGGCTCATCCCTCCCCGTCCCCTCGCCACCGCCCTACCCACTTCTGCCTGGCTCTGGGGTAAATCTGCTCACGAGGGTCTCCATCATGGAGCTGCCAAAGGAGGTTACATTTGCACATCCAATATTCACCCGCTATAAAGAATATTAAAACGCCCACTCTTTTGGATGATTAACGATAGCCATCACACCATCTTTTTAATGGAAGTGAATTTATAAAAATTATTTAAATCATGCTGGGGATTAAATGTATATGCAGCAAACAACAGAAATGCAATTTACAGATGAAAATTCTGTATATATACTTTAAATTTTCGCACGGGCAAAGCAAACGAGCATTGGTGCCTGCGGAAGAAGGATGCACAATCCTACAGATTCAGCGCTGGGGATTAGACTTCTTGCAAAGAGACTTTGGCAGAAAAATAACCACAGTTACTTAGAAAAAGTTTTCCTCTTCTTGCTGGATACCCCTTAAATTTAGAATAATTTCAGATGGACAAATTAAAAAGTACATTTGAGATAAAATACACAGTCAGATGTAGATTTAAACTCCGGATCTAACTCCAAAACCACTTGCAGCTTGACATGGCGTAATGATTTACTGCGTTGCATGATTATATCCTGTAGGTAGTAGCTCTGCAAGTAGGAAATAATTCAGTCAGGGATGTGGAAAAGAAATAACTTTTTTTCTGAGAGCAGGACTTCAAGAGGAGCGGCACGAAGCCGAAACCCCACGGTTTCCAAGGGGAAGGCACCATGCCTCCCAGCTGGCAGCACCCGCAGGAGGCTGCCCCATGGGGATGGAGATGCAGGCTGAGAGATGGGGATCCCCATTGCATCCCACCAGTTCCTGGAATGAAACCTCTGGTTAGCAACTTCGGGGTTTATACAATTAACCAGAAGCAGTGCAGCGTTATTATGATGTGTATTTGAGATTCTGACCTGTAATTGAGCTTTTTTCTATTGTGCTCTGTGCAAATGATATAACCATACGTCACATAAACTCTTCTGCCCCCTTCCTCTGTGCACGAGGTAATATTCTCTGAAGGCCCTTCATAAATACCCTATTACACCTTCCCAGATTTAATTATAAAAAAACTTGAAATACAATAGTCCTTAGCATCCAGGTCTCATTTTCTAATTGAGTTTTGATACGGATACACACCCAGGAGACCCCAGGCTGATGCACGCCAGATGGAGGGACCGAGCCCTCTCTCCCCTCTCCCTGAAGCAAAACCACAACAGGAGGACATGTCGGATGTCTGGGCTCATCTTTTGTATCCTCCATCCCCTCCTGCCTGGTGGAGATGGAGCTTGCTTGGGTGCAGTGGTTCAGCCCTGAAATGTCCCCGCAGTGGCCAAGGGGGGACCTGGAGGCAGAGTGCAGGCTGCCGGGCACCTGCAGTGCTCACTCCTCCCTAGGAAGGATGTACTTAAGCCTTCCCATAGCTGCCTGCCTCTCTGTGAGCAGTCTGTCACCGACACTTCCCTGGCTAGTTAGATTATCTTTGCAAAATTAATTCTGAAAAAAGGTTTAAACGCAAAATTAAAAGCGGTTACGGCTGAGCCATGCGAAGTGAGGGCTTCCCAGCTCACACGCCGGCGCGGTGCTGGTGGGCAGTACATCAAGGGAGGGATGACACCCCAGTGATGAATTACTCACTCCTATAACATTGCCCAGCTGGAGTGGCTGGAGCAAGCCTTAATTTACTATTTATAAACCTCTCCAGCTGTATTTTCCTAGGCAGAGCAGCTGGCTTGTTGCAGGAGTGTGAAGGAGAGGATGTTAACAGGTTGGCTGGCCGGACTCTGGAGAGCGTTTTCAGCGACGCATGGGAAGGGGTTCACATGCAGGACAGCACCGAAAATCCTCCGCCGGCCAGAGCCAGGCTGCAAACCCCGCCGGGACCGGGCTGGTGAGGAGGATCTGACTATTTACTCATTAAAAGATGATATTACTCCAATGATCACTGCCAAGGGAACAGCTCAGAAATGCAGAACCAATGGTTGGTGGCAGCCAGTCTGGTACCCACCATGAAGTGGTGAAGGAACCCTCATTTACCTTTTCACCTTCACTGCCCAGCCTGGGCAGCCCCCCACCATCCTGCTCCTGCTCACCCAGCTCACCCCTATAGCACCCATCCCTGGCAGCACGGGATGCGGTCCTAGGGGAGGACGTGCTGGGACCTGCAGGAGCCAGGGGCTCCCCTGCACCTCAGCTGCGCCACTGGGGTAAAACCCGCAGAGAAACAGCAGCAAACAGTGCAAATCAGGGCATACACCACTTACACACCTTCCCCATGTCAGACGCCATCCAAGGGTTTTTGTAGTTCCTGCACTTTGTGGTGGGTGACACATCCCCACCAGTCTGCATAGGCTTCTCCCAGCACTGTTAATGCAAACATTTAATTTTGATGATTTATAGCATGGCTATAAAAAAACTCTGGATTACACTTTGGAGTCAAGGTCTCAGCTCAAGAGCACATTTTTATAGAGTCAGCATCTCTGTTTTTAAAAGTTATACTTCAATATTAAATATGACTTTTTTCAGCAAGTCAATAAAATCCCTTTAGACGAGATAATAAACTCATTTCTTCTGGGCTGGCTATTGTTTCTACACTGCATCATATCCTGCTGCCTTTAACACTACTGTCATTTAGCCTCTGTGATTAGGATTTTCGCCTTAAAACCCTCTCAGGCACGTGCCCAAGCACTGCTGTTGCCCCGTGGTGCAGGCAGTGACCCACAAACCAACTCCATCAAGATTTCCCTCCCTTGTACAGGCACTGTTCTTCAATGCAACATGGTTTTAAGAAGAAAGCACCAAGGCTTGTCATAGTAAGTTAGTTTAATCTAATCATACCAGCTCTCTGGATGGAAGGAGAAAAATCTTTGCACTATCTTTGAAATATTTGTACAGGAGAAAGGCTGCATTCATAACAAATGCTCAGATATTTAATTTTCTTAAATGAGAGGGAATAAATCATATAATATTTCTACATATACGCTATATTCTACAAAAAGCTGCACAACCTTAACAACAAGTAGTTCTTCTTACAAAGCTTTTTACAGGTGCCCCTTTGGCATCCAAATAAGCTTTAAATAATTTTTACGGTTCCCTCTGGCCTTTCAGCTGAAACTTCCAATATGGAAACCTCCCATTGGAAGTCAGTAAGGTAGTTGGCAGGGTTCGACATGGTGAGCCTCCTCAGCTGCACTCAGCTGGAGCAGGGTGAGAAGTCGGAGAGACACAGGGATGGGCAAAGCGAGTGTTCCAAGCCCTGACCCTCTCCTGTGGTTGCTCCTGGACCTAAAACCCTATCTAGCCCAAGGGGTCATGGGAGAGATGCAGCTACGGCTCCTGGGTCTCGTGTGTCCCTGCCTTGGCTGGGCTGAACCCATTGTGGCAGCTGCTGGTCCTCATCCTTGTCTCATCCCTGTCCCCATCCCATCCTTGTCCTGGTGCATCTTGTCCCCAGTGCATCCCCATCCCATCTTCATCCCACCACCATCCCCAATACATTCCCATGAAAATCCTCATCCCATCCCTGTCTTCGTCCCATCCTCATCCCACCCCCTACCCAATACATGCCCATCCCATCCCCACTGTGCCTGGCAGCAGAGCCGGGCTGGGGAGGCAGCTGGGATGCGGCCCAAAGCTCGCTGTGCCAGGGCTGTGGTGCCAGGATCAGGCCCTGTACTTGGGCACTGGTGGGTGGCTGAAAGGATAAGATGCCTACAGTGGGGGAGTTGATGGTATCAGTCACTGCAGAAGAGAATCCAATGTTACAGCGCAGATGATGTTGCTATTAAAATGTACAATAAAGCATAACTTCTACATTTAAAGGAAGACAAGTGGTTTGTGTTTTTAGAGCTCACAGAATTATCCTGTAATCTTATTTATTTTCTAATACAAGTTTCTGTGGAAAAGGGCATCATAAGATAAATAGAAATTAACTGATTATAAGGATTGTCATTCTTTAAGTACATATTTATCAGACTATTTGCTCATTCTCGTCTAATATCTTGACATAAGAGTGTCAAATTAAACACTAGCCAGATTATGATAATACTCAGCACTTTTGTAGCTTTCCTATCTGATTTGAAAAGCTTTCTTCTCCGCAAATGCACTTGAAGTTGGTGCTTTATAGGGTTTGATAGAATTCATTTCAGGGTTAATGAGCCTTCTCTGAACCGTTTAACAAAATCTCTGCAGCATCCTATTCTTGAATAGGGAACAGATTCTGAATACCAAAGAGCGGTTTAATTAATTTGTCTAATTAATTGAGGGAAATGGAAGTTATTTCTTTTCTGCAAATTGTTTCATGTTAACAGCAGCAAATGTCAGCTGAATTACACGAGTGATACAGCCCTGGCTCCCACTGAACACAAGGTTATCTGGGTGGTGTTTTAGCGGTACATGAAATTTGATGTCTGCGACCATCCGGGGCCAGCCGCCTGGGCGAGTCTATAATTACTTTTGCCACTTTGCTTTTGTGGAGTCATTCATTACAAGCCTGTTCTTATCTTGTCATACCTCCGTGTCATTAGCAATGTTTGAATGCATTAGTGACCAAAGGCAGGTTTAGCAGGCAGCGATTAGAGCGGCGGGGCCGCCAGCCGCCTGAGTGATGTTTGAAATATTGGAATTGTTCTGCTCATTTCTATCCAAACAGGAGAGTGAGGCGTCAGCAGCGAACTCGGTGCTGCTCCAAGGGGGGAAATGCTTTGCTCTTTTATCACGGCACGATCGCTATCACAATTAACCTCGTATTAACTGGGCTCCAAAGCCACGGTGTCCATTGAAATAGGACACACGGTGTCGTAGCTGCAAAGGCTTGTTTAAACAAGCAACGCACTTGGGAAAGCAGGATCTTACCCCCCCATGGCTCCTAAAAAGCTGCTTCTGCCGATCCCGGAATAAATATACTCACATGTGCATCTCTAAATACATAGGCACTCACAGCCTTGCTATATGGATATGCAGTATAAATGCAGCCAGCCTTGCTGTAATGGGACCTCCAGCCTGTCAGGGGAAAGTTTAATTGCACTGAGCCCCCAGACTATGTCAGCCCCAGCCCCCAGGAAAGCCCCTGTGGGGGGGTCCTGCTGCTCCCCAGCTTTCCATCCCTACCCGTAAGCCCAGGATAGGATATCGCTTCTCTCCTCTGAACTCAGTGCCAACCCCTGATTTCCAATGCACTGCTGTCATACGAACCAGATCACAAATCTTTGTAACACCCAGAATATTGATCTTCCAAAAATGAACTGAACATTGAAATGTATTTCCATTTATGAACTAAGAATTCATTTCTTTATTAAAAAGTCCAACTGCATCCTCCTGGAGTCAAACATTATGGGACAGATTTAAAAAGTGATTGTCTGTGTTGCAGATGCAATTAATTGCTGGCTAAAATAGTGTCGTGTAGCCACTCATGCATACAGACATCTAGTTAGTGAGTGATATTGCGGTATTTTCCGAAGCTCTTAAAATATCTAAGGCATCATATATTTCTAATAAAGGCAACTCTTATATGTGTACAGTTCCTGAGCTCATACAACACATCTGTTGTTCTCTCTCTTCCTGGAAAACAGTAGCAGATTTTGCTCTGCTGTAGAGACAAACAATTATTACGGGAATAAGAGAAAGTTTTACTAGATATGCTTTTGCAGATCTACTCCAATATTTACTAGAGGAGTTAAGCATTTTCAAAAGGACTTTGAATTATTATGCCATGTGGTGTTAGTATATATGAAATTACTGGCACAGCTTTTGCACTCTGCTAAATTTCACAAGCTGGATAAATACGTCCTTTGATCGCTTTAAATTTATTTGCCCTTAATTTCATCATGTGAACTCTCTTTCTCATCACCTGGTGGTTACTGAATAGCACAGAAATTAAGCTTGATTACTTTTTTCTTTGTTTCTTTGCCATATGTAAAACTGCTCCAGGTTTTACCCCTTGGAGCCGTCCCTAGCACTTGCACTTGTGGAAGTGCTCCCAGGTGCCCTGTCTTTGCCATCCCTCCCTGGGGCCATGAAAGCGGGGACAGATCACCTCCCCTCAGCACGGGGAAAGAGCCAGTGCAGAGAACTGCAGGAACTTCTAGCAAACCCTCGATATGATACAAAATGATTGCAGCACAGAAAATTCGCAACCTACCGCTAAAAGATAGGGAAAAAAGCCTAATATAGGCAACTGCAGACCATTTTTGTTCCCTCCATAGTGTGCAAGTCTTTGGACATGGCTTGATAAGAAAAATAATTAAGTAAATAGAGATTAGGTTAAAACGTACACTGGTTTTACCAGAATATTCACTCTCACCCAACACGTACCGTTCTTGGTGAGGTAAGTGGTTTGCCCGACAAGGAAAATGGGGTAAGTATAATCAATCCACACCTCCGTGACACATTTAATGTGGTGCCACAGAAAAGCGTGGTTAAACCAGAGGACGCAGGCCTCCACCGGGAGGAAGACCTTCACCAGGAGGACCTGGCTGGGCTGGAGGGGAGGAGTGTCACATCGTGACTTCTGTGTAAAGGTGTGTGAAGGACCAACACGGTGACCACAAGGTAACCATGGGCCACCAACCTGGTATGGCCTTGAAGGGAAGCAAATAGGCTTCCAGGTGGCTCCCCAGGCACTCATCCAGCCCTGCCAAAGGACCTCTGTGCAGCCATGGCAAGCCCTGCTTATTTGGCATTGCCTTCAAGAGATGTTGTCTCAGCCCAGCTGGCCATGGTGGAAAAGGAGGAGGCATGAAGAGCTGGGCATGGGCAAGAGCCCAGGGATGCCATGCTGGCTCTGCAACCCCCCCAGAAAAAGGAGCTATATGGGCTGAAGGACAAAACGCCTATGAACTGTCTTGAGAGGTAATTGGTTTCAAAACGGGGTTTCTGGTTTTCTGTTTTCTCTAATGAGAAGAACGACACTCTGCAGCAGCCATACAAATGTGTGTGTGCATGGAGGAGCATGGGAGAAGGAAAGGAAAGCAGCCTTAGGGGGGTTGGATTGGTCTTGTCAAATTTATGGAAGGGATTATATCCTGCGGTTGCCTATGTACATAGCATTTTCTTCCCCTGAACTCAAACTGAAATCCCTTAAGTAGAAATTGTATGCCCCTTTCTGGCTCCCACTGCAAATTAAATCAAATACTTGGACAATTAGTACAATCATCATGTCAAGGGAACAGTCTCAAGATACAGTAAACACACTGTACACCGAGCAAATGTTTGATATATCTAAAAAATCTTTATAGTCAAGATATTTTACACTAAGCCACATTGATTTCCTGTCAATTTTTTTATATCAGTGTATGTAATCCTGGTTCAGCAAAAAACACAATAAATACTAGTAGCGATATATCCAAATGGCATATAGCAGACATTTTGCAGTAACTCAGTTCATAGCCTAATCATAAATAAATCAAAATGAAGACAAAAGCCAGCACATAAATCCTGTGCATAACCTAAACCCTAACTGAGATGTAAAATAGAGGGGAAAAACACAGCCGGATGGTGCAAGGCGCTCCTGCTGGGGAAGCCGCACATCTGGTAGCCTGGACTGTGGATCTCCTTGGTTATCTGAGAATTTGCTTTTCTCCTTTCATTAAATTTTGCAAACATATTACAGTGTTTCATCTGTCAGTCCTAATACTGAAAGACCATATTAGCCTACATATTACCTGGTTCCTGTCTCCTGAAAACTTTGATAAGACCAGGCAGAAATTGCTCCAAAAAGCCACATAATCATTTTGCACTCTAAGCCTGGCTTTATGGAAATGGGCAGAAGGAGCTGTGAAGGAGGAATGGGAGGGCTGGAAATTAAAAATACATAGTGAACACTAAGAATAAGCAGGCAGTAATGGAAGGGTGGGAAAGCAAAGGAAACATGGACAAATGCCTGAACTGGGCTGAATGAAGAGCATTGGCTTCTTGGTGCTATTTGTTTTGCTTAGAAGGTGATAATTTATTAATTGGGATTGATACTTGGCAAACCCCACAGGAGATGATGCTGCAGAGGAGCCCTGTCCCTGTGGCATCACATCCCTGTCCCCATGCCGGGATGCTGGCTGGCAGCACACCTCCTAGGCTTCTGAGCCAACGTAATCCCCATATTTTAAAGTAAGGTTTCTTTTGGAGAGTTGCAGAAATACAGGATAAGAATAAAATTGTCTGCAAAAATGGCTAAGGTATTTCCAGTAAAAAACTTCTCTGACATTAATCTAACTTAAATGAATGGCGCCTGTGTAGCCGAGGGCAGAGCTGGGCCCATGTATGTCAACATCAGTGAAGGTCAGGTTTAGGGGACAGAAAAAATAGTTTCTTTTTTTTTTAGAGGAGACAATGGGTATTATATAACACTCACATTTTTGGAAATACATCACATTTCAGTATATATATGTATATATGTCAATAAGATTAGAAGAAACACTGGATTTCATTAGCAGTTTTGGTAGCTGATCAATACATTGTGTTTTATCAAAGCTCTGTGGAAGGTTTATGTTTTCCAATACGATTAGTACCTTAGTCTCTTCCCCACTGAAGTGCTTGTGTTTCATTTACCTGGGGCTCTTTATCCCCCCTCTGCCTGATCCAACACCCCTGCTTTTGTGTGCAGAGAGCTCTGTTTTTATAATCACATAAAACCTCCACATGACAAGAAAGGAGAATTTCCATTTACCACTATTTTCAATACAATGGTATTTTACTTTTAAGATCTATCCTTAGCTATTTAACTGATGCCATGGAGGTATACTTCAGCTGAGTGAGTTTAAAGCCTCCATATTCAGTGTTTTGTGTAATCTCTTGTAATATTTAAGATGTTGCAGATGCATCCTTGTAGCAGATATTGGAGCTCCTACAGTTTTCTGCAGCTGTGCATGGAAGTTGCTTTTTACAATTGATTTTTTAGTTAATTTAAAATAGCAAGACAAACAGCCTATGCACTAAATTCCGTATAAGCGTGCATACTTTAAAATGGGGTTAAAGCAATTTTAACTAGAGATATTTCTTCAGTCTGCCTGTAGGGAAAAAAAAAATCAATCCTAACTTAATTGGAGGCCACAAACCAACTTCCACATTCACTGCTTCCTATGAGGAGCACAAGAGGCTGTATTTACAAACAGGATTTGGGGCAGGGAGCCTGATAAGCCTGTTGAATATCAAGCAATTTTAATTTTTGCTACTTGAAAAAGCCTGGTGTGTCCATGCCCCGTGCCAGCAGCCATGGTGCTCCCATGAATCCGGAGGGGAATGCCCAAGCTGGTCATTATTTCAGGGGCTCTGAATATGAACAGCAATGCTCATAAACCCCCCTGGGATTCCCTAAAAGCCCTGTAGAAGTGCAAAAGATTATTAGTATGGGATCAATGCTCATATATCTCCTCCGTGCCATGTTTATTGTGCAGCCGCTGCTGCGGCGCCCGTGGGAATTGAGTACCGGAGCAATGGGTCAATCCTGCCTCCCGGCACCGCCACTGCCTCTCAACGAGCATCTTCCCCCAGGCTTAGCCAACCTCAGGGGGTTTCTGAGCAGGGGTTTGCACCCTAAGCCATATGCCAGGAGCCAGGACCCTGGGCTGGTTATGGGGCCACAAACACCCTTTGAAGGTTTACAGCCTCTCCAGCTCCGTGGCACAGGCAGGGGTGGGATGGGGGAGTTGTTTTCTCCCCTGCTTTGGGAAAATTTAATATTTTCTTTCCCAGTTCTCCTGAATGTGGGAAGTTTCTCGCTAAGTGTTTTATCCACGTGTGCAAAGAGGGAGGCTTAATCCTCTTTGCATCCTCCAGATGTTACTGCAGCAGGGAAGCAACAACGGGACTGCTGGGCACTGGGCACAGATGGCTGATGCTGGTTTTCCTCTTTTCAGCAAAATAAACCCAAATGGAGATTACAGATATATTGTGTGAAAACCTAAGTCCAAGAGGCAAATTTTTCCACCTCATTATATCCACACTTCTAGACGTTATGTTTCAGTTTGTGGAGCAAGAAGTGGGACAAGATTTCTCCTTTTCTCTGGAGGAGAGCAGGGCCGGCAGCGCCGCAGCCTGGCTTTTCTCTAGTAATGAGGAGCAGCGGCACTGCGCCGTGTCCATCAAACTGCTTTTTGAAATGAAACTCACAATATAAGTGCAAAAACCAACAGTCTAGGAAAAAAAAAAAAAGAATAAAAATCATATTAGTGCTGGAAATTCAACTTTCTGCTTTTCTTCCTATACCAGAATTTAATAAACCCCTGCCCGGTCCCAGCGCTGCTGAAAGCCACGCAAGCCCCAAGCAAGCAACCTCGTGGGCGACCACACCGCGCAGACGCCACATCAAGTCTTTATTAAACCCAGTCCTAGGAAAAAAAAGCGTATTTCTGCAAAACTGAGTAACCATACAGGAGACGCAGAAGCCACGAACAATCCCTCCAGAGATGACTGGCTTTTTTAGCAAGTCACGTCTGCTTATGTGCAGCTTAGAGGGAAAGAGAAAGCAGCCGGTCAGGCTGGAGGTGTCAGCAGCAGCAGCTGGAGGTTAGGCAAGGCATCTCTGGCCAGCTGCGGTGGTGGCTTCAAGGTAGAGTTGGCAAAGTGACCAAAATCCAGAGACCACTCCAACAGGGTGAATGTTAGCAATGCCAAAATTCAGTTTTAAAGACAAACAACACCCCCTTCTTCTTCCTCTTTTGGGGAATTCATAAATTGTTTTTTTACTTTGTGATTTAAACTAGTACAGGTGTTTATGAGGGTTTAATGAGAGAAGCATGTTATCCAGCAGCCACCAGCAACCCTGCCCCAATGTGTTGGGCAGAGGGCGAGGGGCTGCTGCCATGGAGCCCCCCAAGCCCTGAAGCAGACCTCTAGGAAGAGGAGAAGCAGGCAGAAGGTTGTCTTTGCAGGATGTGGACATGCAGCGCATCACCCCATGGGAGGCTGAGAGCAGCATCAGTGCTGTTTAATTTGTCCTCTCCGTGTTCACAAAATCAGATCATGAAGGAGCAGGAGGATGCTGAAGCCCAGAGGCAGGTAACACCTGCTGTTTGCTCTTCCCTGCTGAAAAATACACAGCCACAGTCAGTATTAATGCAGTGGGACATCTCCAAAGCATCGTCCAGATGGGGTACCGGGGAGGTGCTCTGGGATGACCTGGGCCTCGGCACTGCCCAGGATCCCCACGCTCGGGGTGCCCTGGGCTGGAGCAGGCTGGTGTTTGAGATTGGGTTTAAATTTGGGTTTGGCTAAGGTTTAAATTTAGTTTGGGTTTAGGTTCATGTTCAGGTTTTGCTTCGAGTTTGTGCTCAGGTCCAAGTTTGAGTCTGGGTTTGGGATACGGGTCCGTGCCCCTCTCCAGGCCCCCAGAGCTGCCCCCCAGCTAAGGAGGATCTGAAGTGCAGAGCGATGGCGAGAAGCAGGCTGCACCAGCCAAGGGGCTGAGAATCCAAAATCTTATTAGGATGAAAGGTGTTTGCTATCAGAGCAGAACTTTCCCAGGGCACTTCTGAAGCACTGCCTGTAGGAAGATGAGTTTTCTAAATGACTTTTCTAACTTCTTTTTTGGCTCACATTGGTAATTGGTTCATTTCCAGGTACTAGCAAGAATGTAAATATGGAATGAATCAACTTTTTCCACATTTTCTTTAGCAGCCCTTTTATGAAGAACAGATTTTCCACAGAGGAAATTAAAAAGTACATAAAACTGAGAAACCATGGTGTTGTTGAGAACAGCATCAGCTTTCAATGTCACTTTATAACTGGCAGCACATACTGTATTCGAATGGCATTAATATAAACTACAAAGTTTGTTTCAATTAGCTTCGTTTTTCTTTCAGAAAAGGAATTATCATAAATCCCTGAAATAACATTTGTCCAAAAGAGATGTGTATCATTACTTTAGAAATCTTTTATGTCTGTTTTTAAATTACACTTCCTTGTAAAAATGACTATACATTGATTTAATAAATATACTTGATTTGTGTATATTGCTTAAATTAAAAAAAGACGCTACATAACTCCGATTTCCTGTACAAGACTGTCAAATAGTTTTTTCTGCAGTAAATTCAGTGAGAAGGCTCTTGCCATGTTGTTCTGTGTATGGGCATGTTAGCGAAGGAGAAAGAAGGGATTGCACTAGCATTTGGTTTGTATTTCTTTCTGGGCAGAATTCTTTTGAACAGCTTCTACAATCATCTTCCTTCTCGGTGCATCTGTAAACATCTGAGGCCCGGGGATTTGGTGGACGATGGATGAAGACAGCTTGGGGAGCAGAACTGACTGCAAGGATGGCTGGGTTGCCATCACACGCTTGGACCCTGCAGGGTCCTGCTTCAGCCTGAGGGACAGCACTGGAAGAGACTTGTACCTACGCCACAGGAACATATATATATCTGCATATACAGATGTGTAGAAACACAGATCTACATACATGCATATACATGTGTGCAGAGAGAGAGGAGGAAGAGGAGGTTTATGTATGTATACATACACACGCGTGTACATACATGTGTATATACACGTATATATGTGTATGCATACATATTTATACATCTAAACCCAGTCCTTTCTTTTCTAACTCTCTTTGCAGTGATACACAGAGGGAGGGCTTTGGAGAGATGGGGAACTGGAGGTCTCCCCTGCCCTCTGCAACCCCTCCACCATCCCAAAGGAACATCAGCCTTCTCCATTTTTCTGGAAAGCTTTCCTGGCTTAATCTGCTTGCTGCTGAAGAGGCATTTGTGGATGCACAGGTCCGCAGGCTCCATGCCAGCAGGCGCCCAGGCACTACAGCACTCCTTCTTCATGCTGATGCTCCTACGCTTTCCTAAACATACCAATTTAATGAATTCTAGACTGTTTTTCACCAGAGTGCACCACATCCCCTAATGCTCCAGGTGCCCTGTGCACCTCTTGGCAAATCCTGCAGGATAAGAGTTTTCATACTACCTCAGGGCTGGCAGATATTCCTCCCCAGCCCAGGGAAAGTGGGGATGATGGTGATGGATGGCCAGCACTGGGCTCGGTGGTGACAGTGATGCACAGCCATTGCTCAGTGCTGTGAGAGGTCAGGGAGCTGATCTGGGGAAAGTTCTCAACCAAACATGTCCCAAACTCAGCACCCTCCAGATACCTTTGAAGATTTGGAGGAACTTGGACCCAAACCTCATAAAAAACCTTATAACTCATAAAATGTTATAAACCTCATAAACTTTATGAGTTGCGCGTGAGTCCATCCCAGAGGCAGTGTTTAGTTCCAGGGCAGTTTTGAGCATCCTGTGGTCACTCTGGGAGCAGGAGAGTCCGTCCTCGCAGAGGGAGTGGCGCCCGGGGCTGTCCCCACCCCAGCACTCACTGAAGTGTTGATGACAAATGGACCCCAAACCCTGGCTCCAGAAAAGCCCTGGGGAAGCACCAGAGCAGGAGGGATAGGGCACGAGCCATGGGGTCAGGGCTCAGTATTGTCTCTGCCCTGTTTTATGGAGTCACTTCTGAGCATCACCAAAGCAAATGAGTGGTGTGAATATCCAGGTGCTCTTGTGCACCCATAAAAGCAGCACATTCACAAGAGATGCTCCACAAATTTTAATTAACATGAGAGCTAGATGGTCTGCATGACAGCCAGTGCACACCTACAAAAGCATCTTCTTGTGACTGTTTTTACTGAAATCCAGGCTAATCCCAGCAGTTTATTTACATTAGTATCTAAAAATATTTGTTCTCTCCTTGCCAGCATGACATATGCCTTGGCTTTCCGTGTCTCAACAACAAAGGTTTTCTGAACCACACAATCTGCATCATAGTTAATATGTACGGCTCATCATTGCATCATGCAATGCAAATTGCAGGACATGCTGCTTTATCAGCTAAGCCGTATTTTAATGTTACTGTCACATTAAATATTTGTTGCTTCGAGTCAGTAAATGACAGAGTCATAAAGTGTGGTGATAGCCAGCATCTTAAGTGTTTTTGATGCCTAATGTGGATCCTGATATTGAAAATGAACCACACGCATTTAGCACTAATTATATGTAAGCTATGATAACAGATTTATTTTACAAGTGCTGAACTGTGATCCACAGCTGTAATAACAAGCTGGGGGAAAAAATTGCAGAGATAAGTATGGAGTTGTGAAGGTGAATTGAACTTTTGCTTGGCACTGGTTTGGGTAGTTCGGGGGCTGTTCCTGGGGTTTTAGGCCTCGTGAAGTGATTAAGGAGCAAGAGGCTCATAACAGGGAAGGTCAAAAATGGGATGGGGTATCAGCTATGCCCCATGGTTATGTGGGGCATGATTAAGCCAGTGAATCTACAAAGTCATTCAAATGACTTGTACCACAGTGTCACATATGGGTTAATATGGGATCAGCAAAATGCTCACAGTTGATCTTCAAAAATGTCCTTTTCTAAGAGTCTTTGTTGTCCTCTGGTTGCACGTGAGTCATCGGGTTCAACGCCTGCAGCAGGATAAAATGGATCCATGTGCTGGGAGAGCAGGACGCCTCTCCTGTGTTTGACAGCATCTTTCGAGCTGTCTGCCTCTCACCCCACACCTCTGGGGCTGGACAGTTAGTTGTTTTAATGTGTTGCCTAAGAGACAACATGTTTCCTTTGAAATATGCCACTGCATGCATTTTACCTATTTATTGGAACTGAATTGTTCAAGCTTTAAGCCACAGAGCTGGATATAGTATTCCTTTAAGAATATAAACAAAAATAGCCTTCCTTAGGACTCCATGTTTGGGGGAAAGTTAGAGCATATTTGAACAGTTAAAGGTAATTTTTATGTAGGCTCATTATATCCATTCTGGTGATGCATTGTGGACAGCTTTAATAGTAAACACTCCCTCCAAAAGTGGTGCCCATCGTATCTAAAATACTGCATACACTTTCTTGGTCTTGTTCCACATGAAACAAATACAGGTACTAATTTTCGGTGTGCATGAGATAAACATAAAATATATGTGCCGTGGGAAGGAGATTCAATCATGCGGTTGTTGTGTTGGTGACAGCACTGGCGGCTCCCAGCGCCTCGCTGCAGCTTTGGTGAAGATGCACGCCAGGCTGATGGAGAGTGTGGTTTTAATTAAAATATCACAAAGGTCTATACATGCATCTGACAACAGATATAATTTATCTTGTCAGCTTTCCCCACATCAGAAGTGTATTCTTTGAAGTAATAGTAATAATAATAATAAAAATCATCCCTGACTACAATGTGAAGCAAGTTCTTGCTGCTCCCCTGCCTGTGCCTGCCCGCTGGGTCACCATCAGCCGGTGCCATGGACCATGATCACCTCACATATTCATCTTTCCTGGGGAAGGGAAGGCAGGAAAGGTGATCACTGGGAAAGCTGGAGGAGCAATGCCCAAGACTGGCAATTTCAGGGACTAGTGAGGTTGGTGCTCGCCAGCCGCACCGACATGGCAGTGGTCCAGGCTGGTCCCACTGCCATGCATGAGCTCCCAGCGTTTGGGGATGGAGCTCCCAGCGAGGCTGAATGTGGGGCTGGGTACCAGCCTCGTGCCCTGCCAGGCTGGAGCCCTCTCCCATAGCCCATGCTGGGGGATGCGATGCAGTAAAGGATGCAGTTTTGCACTGATGAATCAGTTTTGCAGGAGAAGGTGGGTACAGAGAGCAGGGAGGGTTTCAGCCAGTGACGATGGCCAAATCAGCCGACCCAGTAATGATGCAGCAGAGTAGTGGTGGTCACACTGGACCTGCTCCAAAGCTGGCTCAGGTTCCCTCTGCTGATTAGCCAGAGCATTTGTTTGTGTGTTTGTTCATCATACAACTAGTATACGTATACATAAGCATCTGTAAGGGGAGTCCAACGTCACTGTACCCAAAGGGAAGGACAGAATTGGCCCTCCCAGAAGACAAGAAGAGAAACACACCTTGTCAATCTTAATGCCAGCATTGCTTGTTAACGTTTTTTCCTGTGAAATGCTAATCCTGCTGCCAGCCAGGCGTGCCCGCCATGCATCACCCAGCTGCCACTCCTGGGGAGCCACGTCGGTACTTCTGCTCAGGGAAAAATAGACCTTCCCAGACATTTTGTGACTTTTTTCAGGAGACCATCCCATATTCCCTCTATGCTTGCTCACCATCCTGCATTGTCCTGGCCCACACCAAAGTACTCTGCTGCTCCCAGGGGAAAGAGTGATTAATGTACATATGCTGGGAATTAAGCAGGACAAAGACAATTGTAGCGTGAAGCAGATCTGATCCTGTTTCCTTCCATTCCCCAAATTATGTTTCCTATTCCACTTTCGCATACCATTCAAAGTACATCTTATATGAAAAGAAAGTATTGCATACACTGTGCAAACGAACAGCAAACAGGCTCCCCTACTCCCCCCCCGCCCATAACCTGACAGCACCGTGCTTGGGGTGTTTCTGGCAACATGTCCGTAACTATCTCAAAGTGCCCGTAATTCATGCTGGTGACTCGGTCCGGGTTTGCGAGGAGGAGCAGGAGGCCATGCACGGGAGCTAAAATCACTGCGCACATGCCCTTCTTGCTGGGGGACATGCCTTGGCCCCCTTGAACTTGGCAATGTATGATCATCTTTGTGGTTAAAAATAATAATTAAAATATAGAAGGTAATTTAGGGCAATTTAGTGAGTGCCTTTCAATGCATCTGGGAGCAAAATGAAAAAACTCCAGAAGGGATCTCTAAAACCCAATCACTTGTTTTTGTTTTCTCTTCCTTTACAATGGAAGAAGGTAAACACCTCCCTTCGTTAGTGCGTCTAGAAAGTTTTAGAATTAAAATGCCGATTGAACTTCCAGATTTCATTTCCAATGGGAGAAGGAGGATGAACCCTATGGGGCACCTGGGCTGTGTTTCACATGAGCTCCTCCATAAAAATCCCAGTGACTCAGGGCTGCGGCAGCTCCAGCCTGTTCCCCCTTTCTCTGCCTCCATCGCCTCCTCCCCATGCAAGCTCCAGCACGGATCACAATTATCATGCAAACCAGCACCTCTCAGCCTCGTTAATGCCTTTCAAACCTGAAGTTCCTTGAAGTTCTGAGGATTTTAAAATACTGATACCCATTAGCAGTGTGATTTCCTGTGACACAAATGCACATTACATACTTGAATGTGCTGGAAACAACAGCAAACGCTGTGTCAGGAGTGTTTACATGGCTGTTGTGAAAAATGCTGCTGCGCTAATATATGCCTGTTCCTTAAATTCTGTTAACAGTTGTAAGACGGTCGGATCCCACCCATGGGAGCGTGTGCCCTCATGAAACACAATTACAATGAGAATATCTCATTATCTCATTGGCTTTAGCTTACTCTTCTGTTACCATGGTTTCAAATACACAGAGGAGCCTGAAACTAAGAGCGCTGCTAACAAAGAACATCTCCTTGTACAATGACATCAGATCATGTTAGACAGAATAGACTTAATTAAATACCCCCCAACATAGGGCAAAATATAGAAGTTGCGGGTACTTTTAAAAACAGCATCTCCCAGGCGTTGTGTGCGGCTGGGAATCTCCGCCAAGGACCAACCCAGCAGTTCCTGATGGTACCAAGGAGCAGCAAACACCCGGACATAGTTATGGCGATAAAATTGTTTATAAAATTATCTCCCTCTCAGCCCTGAGCCCTCTCCCACCTCTCCATGCTCCTTCCCCTCTGCCCAACCGTGGCACTGTCCCAGTCTGTGTGTGTAATGCTGAGTGACTTTGGGTGATGCTTCATAGAGGATGGCAGGACACGGGTGCCATCGACCCAGCTGGGCTCCGCGCAACCGCAGCCCCATGCTCATTTGACCTTTTTCCCCCTTGTTTTTGCACCAGCAGCAATTTCGTCCCTGGGGAAGGGTGCAGTGCTCAGACCCCCTGGCTGGCCAGTCCCGCCACCCATAAGGCTTAGCTTTGGGTTTCCAGCCACGGCATTAAAAATTCCACAAATCATTTATTTACCCTGGAGTATATCCGGTGACATAATGTGACAATAATGACATCCCTAGTGGTGTTAATTGATTTTGTCCTGGTAGAGAGGGTAATTTGGCGTCCACAGCAGCTTCTAGATCATGGAATTACTGATTGTCTTCCTAGGTAATATTACTGTTAATGAAGAGAAAACATGCTTTCCTCTTTAAAAGACAGTATGCTAATTATGACAGACAATAGAGAGTCAGGGGTCATTTATTATTTTTAAACAGAGAGTTAATGCTAAATGGCTGGCATGGAAGTGCAAAACGACTGTAAATTAGTAAGTCCAATTCCTAGCTCATAAAATCCAATGACGCTATTAAATAAAAAGAAGAGCATTCATGAAACATTCTAACCATATGAATACTTGAAGGTGTGAATAATTAACAGCCAGAAGTTAACATCCACTAGCTTGTAAAATGTCTGATTAAAAGTAGTGTTCATCATCCACTGAACTATCACAGCTCACTGGGTCAACATCTCCTAATTAATGATTTCTTATTAGAGAGTTAAAACGCATTTTCTCAGGATAATTATTTTTAAAAAGGAAGGGCTGTTTTGAATGGAACGTGTGGAATAGTTAAACCTTGTTTAATGGGGATGAGACTCGCTGGGTTCTAAGGGAGACATTGGTGTGGCCACCACATGACACCACTGGGCATTAGTAAGGTCCCTGGGCAGATGGTTCACCTGGAGTCTCCTAGTCAGAGCTGACTTGCTAAAACCCAACCCAAAAAGTCCATATTTTCAGCTTTCCTGGAAAATAACACCGTGGCAGCACCTAAGCTAACAACCAGCTCTAGCCAATGCGGCAGCAATCTCTTATCTGGTCTCCCTCTATGGGTGACCTGAACCTGGGGCCTGGGAAGGGAGAGGGCACCCATTGCAGGGCACGAGGAAGGCTCTTCTGCCCTTTCAGTTCAATTCCCGGTTTCTGTCCCCACCTTCTGATGACAGAAGCTGGTGGAAAGAACATGCTACATGTCTTCCACCATGGACCAACATGGGGAGCTGCTCTTTGGCAATAGATTGTGGATTTGTGGGCTGAGAAGCAGCATGGAAAGCTGCCCGTGAGGTGTCATTGCAAGGCGGGGGCTGGGACAAACCAAACCGACGTTCTGGAGGTGCAAAGGGGAGGTCACATGTTGTATAGTCATCCTCTGGTTCCGCTTATTTAAGTTGCCATCACAAAAACATGCACTTCTAGAGACTATCTCAGAAGCATGATAATGAGTATTAGGTTAGGGCAAGATAAGAGATTAGGCAATCTAGATTTCAGCAGTAACCGAACACTTACAGACTTGTCTCTTTTGCTATATGCATGTAATTTCAATTGGTATTAATAAAGTATTAGCTGAATTCAGTGGAAAGCAGCTGACCTTTATTGCTCTTTGTTGGAAAACTTTAAAAAATTCATTATAGGCCATCATTGGAAGTGTCACTCTAACCTTCATCTTATTCTGCCTCTCCTGTTCCCGTCTCGTCTTGGCTTGTGTTTTATGTGCAAAACTGTAGCTCACCTGGTGCTGCCAGCTCCAGACCTTGCAGAATCAGGGGTCCAGCTACACCACATTTGCAAGATTGATTTTTTAGCTAAACTAGTTTAAAAACCAAAATGTCCTTATTTTTTATTTTAACTTTATGAGACCTCCTGGGCACTTTTTTTACCATTTTACAGCTTTTCTCCATAGGAATGAAGGACACTTTTTTTGATCTGTTTTAACCTCAACAGCTGAATTTGTATATTTATTTGGCTCTAGGAACTGGGACTTTTTGCACTCACTTCACCTGCTGCAAGATTCACAATAGCATAAAGAATTGGCATCACTTAAAACGTGGGATCACCACTAAGGTGCAGTTTTCATGACTTCTACTCCTCATGCAGCTACATTTACATGAATAATTTATTTTAAAAAATAATTTTGTTAAATGGCTTCAGGAGTGGGTTGAGTGCTTGGGACCTGCGTTAAAGGATAGTGGTTATAACTCTATACAATGTACCCTTGATACAGAAATAGCCCAAGGAGACTTTTTTCTTAAATGAAGAAAATATCGCTGGAAGGGTGAAGACAATACACTATAAATTAGGAGCGTTGGTCACTGGGTTAGTGCGAACCATGTCAATCTACATGTTGAAGCATGGGAGGAAATACTATTTTAAAGCATTAAAAATCATGACATGTTGAGTATATAGGACCCTCACAGAAAAGGATGACTGTGTCCTATTTAACTCCCTCCCAGGGTTATAGGGTGATTGTAATCCTATAAATACCTAACTTGGAGAGATAGATTGAGAATGGTGCCGACAATTTTGCTCCCCCTGTGAAAGGGGAGACATCGCTGGGGTTGTAAAGGTGCTGCAGGGGGCAACCAAAAAGCATCTCTGTTTTGGGACATGAATTATGAAGAAAGCTGGAGACACCCACGTCTGGTTAATCTAACAAAAGGGAGAGTAAAAGGGTAATCTCTGAGAGATACGCAGTGTCCTGAAAGGGAGGGAATTAATGCGGATGAGATGTCAAAGACAATTAATAATTTAAAAGCTGTAGGTAATGGGCTGACAGTATTTTCTGGGGATAGATCAGCCGATACAGGTATTGCAGGAGCAGCCTAGGGTTTTGAAGGAGTTGGACTCGCTTGTTGGTATTGCTTTGCTTTCTCATTTTCTTGGACATAGGGGTTAGTGCTGGGAGTGGGAACAGACACCCAATCCCAGTGCTCCCAGGCGCCTACCTCGTCCATCCTTCCTTATGCCCAGCATTTTCCCCATCATTTCCATCGATGTGCACGGCATGGTGGCTCCACAAAATGTGTTTGCTCCAGGGGATCATTGCTGGGAGGAATAAATAACACCGGTCTGCAAAATGCCTGATGAGCCCACGTCCATTGGGTTGGGCAAGTAAATGGGAGTGGGGCGAGCTGCTGCCTGCACGGCCACACAGGAGCCTGGACATCGTGACCTTGGGGAGGTCCTCCAGGAGGGCCAGGAAAGGAAAACTAAGAGGATTTCACCGGGGAGTACCTGCACTCGTGGCTTTCACTGTACCCTCAAACCAGCCGGCATCACCCGTGATCTTCACTGGAGCAAGTCATTACAGAAAAATTAATTGTGTTAGACCTCGTAATTCTGGTCTGAACCCCCCAGGGGGAGGAAGGTGCTGGTTTTATTGCAGTTGTGGTGCCATGTAAACAACAACAAAGAACTCTGATGACAGCATGGTGCCTAAGGTTTGGAGGGTTTGTTTTTAATTTACTTTTTAAACACCGATTTCTAAGCGGTGACCTGCATTAAAAGCATCTCCTGGTGCTCATTTGCATTTAAAGAAGAGAAGTTCAAGCTCTTAAAACTCCAAATTCTGCATGAAGTGGGGGCTGATGAACCAATATTTACACTGGATTCATTTTGGTGACTAAACGGCATTTTAGCTCTTGTTATAACGAGCGAGCGCTGCACATGCCACCTTGCTGTTTTTGACTTGCTCTAATGATCTGGAGGTGTGGCTATGTTTTAATGATATGCTTTAATAATTTATCAATAGAGTTTGTAAGTGCTAATTTGCACTTTTAGGTGCATATTCTTCTTTTGAAGCTGTTGTACAACCCCCCATTAATGTTAATGGGAATTGTGCTCACATTAAAAGGAGATTATACCCCTTAGGTGTTTAACATCTGACTTATCTAGGTCTTAAATTGCATTGCTGAATGTCACTTCTTTCATTTATTAAGATGGCTTTTTGTTGCACTGTCACCACATGAGTGCAAAGGCAAAGACTACTTCAAGGGAGAAAAAAAAATTGGGAAGTGGTAAGTCAGTGCACTAGCCTTGACTTCTTAGTCTTGAGCTTAAATCTAATTTCAGCACAAGGTGAAGCGAGGTTGGCGATAGATCAGCTCCATTTAGATGTTCACCACCAAAGGAGATGGCATAATTCACCACTGTCGCCACGTGGCCACAGGAGCTACTGAGATGTATGCAGGAGGTTAATTTATGCCCAGGAAAAAGTAGAAGACCAATAGTCTGGAAGACAGATTTCCTCCACCAGCTAAGTGTTTAAGAGAGACTCTAATCACTTCTAGGGGCAATTTTTGTGATAGCATCAAATGCCAGCATTTATGAATTGACATCTAATTAACGGGAAGTAGGTGAAGGCCCATATTTATCTCCTGACTTAACAAATCACTTAAACAGAAATCTAAATCCTATTTACTTCACTGAAATTAAATGGGTTAAACTACACATTTAAAGATCAATGCAGCAAGTTTTCACCTCTTAACCCTTTACTAAGCCCATACCAACTAATAACTGGGATTTTGGAAGATAAAGTGAGAAACGGAGAGTTATTTGGGTGCGAGAACTAGGCAGTCTGATTTGCGCAGGGATGCATTAACTGATGCATAGAGGAGTATGCAGTCCATAGGGAAGAGGATTCATTAGTTACTGAAACCCATCTTCCCCAGAAATATGTAGTCAGAGCTGGTCCCGGCTCAACCACTAACCTGCATCACCCTGCTGCTGTTGGATGTCTTCAGATTCACTTGTAATTCCTTTGGTGGGTTTTTGTGAAGGAATGAATGATATTTTAAAGCAAATTTGGTGTGAGCAAGTGATTGCTTGCCTGTCACCTTGCAAAGGCAGGGCTCAGTGGAGCATCCCGGGTGTCACACCACCTCTTTTAGAAGACCCTGTTGTGCATTCAGGTCACACAGCACATTAAAGCAAATGAACACATGTGAAAAATGCATATGTGCATACAGAAAAAGCCCTTCACAAGGTACAGCTTGGTGTTGCCTGGACAGCAGGCACAAAGCAGGACCCCCCACAGCAGGTGCACCTTGGGGACGGGGCTGCAGAGGCTCCTCCTGCTGTGTACCCTCAAGCACCCTCCTCTGGGTCGCTCCATTTGCCAAGATTTTTTTTGCGCAAAAAAATGATGGGTCGACAATTGGGCATTCCTGGGATGACACATTTGACCTGCACATACCCTCCTAACCTGCCAGAAGTGAATGCAGAGCTTCACGCCTTATGAGGATGGAAGGATGGCAAAAAGCAAGATATTTCTCCTACACATGTGGTGCCTGCTTTTGGCACTGGAAATTTGGGTGCTGCTCATGGGCTTCACGGACAAGCTGCAAGGCCTTTTGGGCTTTTTTGGGCTAGATTTTTTTGTGGTATCCTATTTCATGAGCAGCATCACTCACCTCCAGCCACCAGGGCTGCTCAGCAGCCCTCTCGTGGACACAGCATTATTTCATGCCCACTGAATCATGCCCTTTAGGATGCAAACATAAAAATGTTAACATTTTGGCAGTAGATTAGTGTGGGTAAAGAAAATGCTGGCAGCATATTTCGTTCTCGACTAGGTCCATCCAAGAGGCAGGAGAGCACAGCAAGTACAGGAGTCCTCCTTTCAGCTGGAAAAAGCAGGTGGAAGGTCTGGTTTTGCTATTTTAGATCTAAGACAACAAGGAGTGTGACAACCCTAAGAAGATACATCAGATGCTGGAAATAGCTTGATAACCAGAGCGGTTCACAGGTGGGACCATGCTTGGTGGAGGCTGTGCAGCTGGGAGAGCAGATGCAGAAGGATGAGGGTTGGTGGTGCTCAAGGGTCTCTCAGCTTGAAGTTATCAGTGTCTGCCTTTGGTTGTTGAGCTTTCAGAAGAAAAAGATGGACAAACCTGTCTTTCACATGTCAGAGATGTAACGGATGAGGAGGAAGATCCGTTAACATGGGAAGAGATTTAATTTTGCCTGAAAAGGAGAGAGTAATGAAGTGGTTGAGTCACTTATGGACTAGGCACCATATTTCATGGCCCCACGGTGGATGCTGTCAGTAATGTAAGCAGTTTCTTTGGCCAAGTGTCGTTTCCCTTCAAGAGCATGTTGATAAGAGGGTGAGATGACAAACCCAAGCTTGCAGACCAAAAGGGCTGCTGGCTGTTTGACAGTGGCTGTTTTGATGAACCTGTGCGTGGCTGCAGCAGGAAAAGCACCCGTCTCCTACGGCGAGGAGAACCAGAGTCACAGAGTGACCAACGTCTACCTACCCAACCCCAGAACCTCGCAGTGCAGCAGGGATGGATGGCTGAATCACAGGTCTTGCAATGGAGCAGGGTGATTTTATATAACACAGGTGCTTGGTATTCATCTGCATAACTTTCTACACTCATCTACACACCAGCTGAAAAATATAATGAATACCTTACATGTTAATCATGAGAGAGACAGAGCAGTTGGAATGTGCTAGCTGATGAATTATGCATTTTGCCCCACCTGGGAGTTAATAGTTACCATATCTTGCTGAAATCCATTAGGAAGAACAAACATTGTATTTATCCAACAAGCTGCAAAACCATTCATTTGCATTGTTGCCCATGAGGAGAAGGTAAAAGGACTGCTGCTGGGGCGAGCTGGGCTCTAAACTGTGTCATGCCTCAGTGCAATCACCTCTGGAGGCTGAGCTCTTTTTGCAGGTGCACAGCACCAGCCTCCTGGAAAATCCTTGACTGCACATATGTGGGAAACCCCCACCGTGGGATCTTTTGGAGATAACTTTAACTACAGCCCGATGGGCAGGGAGGAGGCTGAACTTCTGCACTAGCAGTTCAGGGCTGTGTTGGTGCACCCTGAGCCTCTGCACTGTGGTTTCCAGCAACCCGGTTGTGATCATTGAGACTCTCCATCTGTCCCATCACCCTCTGCAGTTTTCCATCTTCTGCTGCTTTCCCTTTGTGATTGCCTTGAAAGCACTCTTTTCTTTTCTTTTTTTCTTTTTTTTTTTTTTTTTAATAAATCATTATAGAAACTCCTTTAAGATAAATTTTCTTTTCCCTGGGGGATGTAAGAGATATGCAGCTGACGGCTTGGTTCTGCAAACCACTTGTGCAACTGCATTGCTTGCTTGAAACCAGAAAGAACTATTCACCTGAGGAAAATCAGTCACCTAATGCAGAAGCATGTGCAGACTCAGCGGTGAACATTTTGCATGGACAGGTGACCACCCAGGGCAGAATGGACGTGGTTTTACTGACCTATCTCTCTGACATCAGTAAGCGATTCTTCATCAGATACTTTTCTTGAGCAGAAAACCGTGTAATTCAAGTGTGTGGGAGCCTGAGCTCTGCCAGCCTGCTCGCCAGGGCACAGCTGGCGTGCTCAGCAGCACTAGCATGGGGACACAGTGCCTGTGGGGTTATCCAGAGCCACACTCAGCTCTCACAGCCCAACATCCCTGCGGGCACACCCTCGCTGGGAAGGCTTGGCCACGTGCTGCAATTTGTAATTAAAATCCCAGCCATCGCCCTAGAGCAGCTCGTGGCAGGACGAATATGGAAGTAAAACCCCTCTCACATTCCTCAAGCCAGCACTTCTGCAGACAGGGAGAACCAAAAGGTACCGGGGATGCAATGTAAGATCCAGAGAAAATCCTGGTATTTAAATCCTTGTATTTGGAAACCATGTGGTGATATGCTCATCCCTGCCTGGATCGTTCTATTTTTTATTAGGAATTGGTATGCAAGGTCCAGGCTTACACTAACTCGGGGGGCATGGTCCCCCTGTGACCATCCCTGGGTAGGGACTGTCAGTGTGTCCCGGCAGGGCAGTGCCAGAGGGGAGTGCCAACACAGGGAGTCGTCCGTCCCCACCCCCCCCCACCCCCCCCCCCCCACCCCCCCCCCGCTGCCCATCAGCACCTCCTAGCAGGAAGCCCTGGGGCATGTGAGGCCGATGTGCAGGTCACTTCGCTGCATATGTGTGCTCTTAACTTAGGAGGTGGATGCCTCCTTCAGGGATTCAGTTTCCTGCAAGCTTGAAGTTGTGCTTATTTTCACCTCACCTCACCAAATACCTCTGCTGAGTTTGCTGAAGTTGCTTTGGAAAGCAGAAGCAGACATGTCGCGCTGAAGACCTTCACCCCAGAGGCCAGTTACTTTCCAAGGGATGAAAAACAAGAGACATATTTATAAAAACAACACTCTTCAGTATTTGCTACCAAGCCCATGGGCCACCAGAGGAGGAGGAGGAGGAGTGGAGAGGGACAAGCACACTCCCTCTAGGGTATCCCCAGCATTCCCAGCACCCCAGCACCCCCAGCACCTGAGGTGGCTGATGCCTGTGGCTGGGCAGGTGGGAGCCTGGGCTGGGAGCACCCACACTGCTCACAGAGCCTCCTGCACAAGCAAAGGACCAGTTTGACAAGCAAGGGAAAGCAGAGACATCATATTTTTAAAGAAATCGATGATGGGAGGCAGAGGAAGGAGAGGACCAAGCTTCTAAGGAGCAGAGCACATTTCATCTCTGCTCCCCATCCCAGTCCCTGCAGGACCCATGCTGGCTGTGGCTTCCGACAAACCAGCAGTTTCAATCACAGCCACGCCGCCTCTGCTGGCACCGCGTTTGAAGATGTCATGGGAGAACGGGGCTCTCTGTGAAGCCCGAGTTTCAAGAAAATAGACTCTTCCCTGCCCCTGTTCAGAGACAAGCTCTTTAAAGCCTTCAGAAACTCCACCAAAACAGCATTGCTCACTTTCCCGAGAGCACTGACGTCCTGCTGCACCATGACTGCTCTCACCTGCCTGGTTTTGTTCTTCAGCAGCAGAAGAGAACCGTTGTAGGGAGGCTCAAGAGCCTGTAGGAGCACTTAAATAAACCTTTCCTTGTTTTGTTCCTGTTTAAATGAATAAGAAAAAAAACAAAAAAAGGACTTCTTTCCTTTTTTCTGACAACGTATTTAAAGCAATTGCAGTATTTTCGGTGAAGTGGAAGCTCCAGCATGCCCCAGGGTCTCCTCCTGCCCACTGAGGCAAACTCTGGGAAGGTCCACGCTGGGCTATACGGGGGTTTTCCCATGTGCTGAGTAGGCAGGTTGGGCAGGAGGTGAGAAACCCTCACAGGAGCTGCCCCAACCCACGGCCAGCCCTGGTAAGGGACACCTCCCACAGCACCCATACTGCCCCAGCACCATGGCGGGATAAGTCACGTCTCCCAGTTTCATCCTGGTCTCCTAGCAGCTCCAAACCTCATTTGATATTTATATATATATATATTTTTTTTTTAAAGAACAGTAAAAGAAATTATTTAAGAAGCTCATTAGGATGAAAATTTAAGTAGGTGTTTGCTTTAGTCCAGAGCTGTCGGAGTCTCCTTCAGGGAGCCTCCAAGTGTCGGTGGCATGTGAAACCCTGCATCCACACACGCCACACTGAGTGATTTGCCTCGTTCCTAATGACTCCGGAGTACCCAATACTTTCCTATGCAGGAAGCTTTTGTTGCACTAATTAACTTTCAATGAGAGGGAGCCAGCTGATGGGGATGCTTTCGCAGCTCTGGCTGTGGGTGCAGCCTGGGTGCTGGCAGCTGGCCTATGGGGCAGCTCCTGGGTGGAAGCTGCTCAGGGAGATAGTCCGGTCTTACTTTGTCAAATATTTATAATGGGAAAAGAAGGGAGTTTTACTGAACCCAGACAAAGGGGACTTTGCATCAAACTTGTTAAAGAAAATGAATGCAAATTTTGCTAGAAAATTTGCTACTCATTAATATTTTTTGCTATTCATGAATTTTTACATGCATGCATATATGACATTGGTGAGTAAAGGGCACAGGAGACAATAATCACCCCAAGTTCTTGAGAAGATGACAGCGGTGCCGGGGTTCCAGGGCTCTGTTTTCCCATAAGGGCAAGCAGAGCTGCCACCGACAGGGACAAGGGCAAAAGTGCCACATCCTTCAGGCTCCTTTATTTTCCCCACTCCATGTCGGTCCAGTGCCCAGAGCCCTGAAAATATTTACATGAATATGTCAGCAGTGGAAAAAACTTTAGCAAAGGGATATGGTTAAAGGCCGTTGTAGCTTGACTGAAATAATCCCCTGTCCTTGGCAGCCCGGGGAGGCTTTGCGGTGATGGAATGAAGAAAGAGAGCAGGAAAACTCCTTCGTGAATACCAGAGATGTCCCATAACTGAAGTGGGGTCTATATTCACTACATTTTAACAATATTCACAATGGGTTCAATATTCACTACTATTGAACCTTGCTGCACTGTGGCTTGTGGAGATTTGAAACCGGGTAAGAAAACAATGGAAAAAATACCCGATAGTGTGAGAGATTGACCAGCATTGCTGTGCAGAGAAAAACATTTAAAATCTCATCCAGAACATAGGCTTTTGGCAGAACTGAAGGTTTTGTTCTGTTGGCATGGACTGCTTTGGAGGTTTTATAATTTTCTTTTTATTTTCTTTGCTTTTAATCAAGATGCTGTACCTTGTGCTTCTTTCCCCAGGCCAGAGGCACTTGCTGGGGATTGCTGCATCCCCTGTGTCCCACAGCTGGTGTCACACCAAACTCAGGTTTAGGACAGTGGCCGCTGGAGACGGGCTCGGAGCTGGTATTTGGAGCTACTCAGTATTCAGTGGCACGACTTACCTAATGCACATGGTTTTAATTAATTTCTGATTGATCCCATAATTACAAAATTTGTTTAAAGCTGTTATATTATCTTCTTACTTGACACAATATGGCACAATTTTGTTATAGTATTGAAAACCAAATAAGACAACTGCAGTTGGTAGCATTTCAAAGAAATATTCCCTTTAAGATGAAATCAATCCTGTTTCAAGTTTATTCCCTTGCTTTATGATTGAGGCTCTAGGGGTGTATTTTGCTGAAAAATGTCTTTTTGATTTTTCAGAAATTCTTTAGATTAATATGCAGCTGTCATTGCAAGGCAAATCCAGACCCGCTTTCATGTGCCTCCTCTCTCCCCAGGCTGCAGTGAGTGCCTATCCCTGCCGGGCAGGCAGCCGCTGTGCCGGCGGGCAGCACTGGGCATGGCTGCCCTGGCCGCCACTCTCCTCTTGACCTCCGTGCCCAGCTCTGCCCCGGTTCACACTTGCCACCCTTTTTTAAAGCAGGCTTAAAGTGTGACCCTGTAACAATATAAAGGGAGTTTTGGTCCTTTGTGTTTCCCTCGGTGCACCTTTTGAAAAGTTGTTTGACTTGCAGATCATGTCGAATAAACTTTCTAAGGGGATATTTTCAAGTAAATAGATGCTGAAGGCCATAAGTGAAGTTTAAATATGTATATCAATATTTAACCACTTATTCTTTCGGCAGTGTCAGTCAGCACAGCTGGGAGGACACATCCACCTCCCTGTTTATTTAAACCAGCTCCCGTGCACAGAGCCGCCCGCCTGGGCTGCAGTGACGGCAGGGATGAAAAGCCAGCCTTGCTCCAACGTGGGGCTGTGCGCTCTTCTCCAGCTGTGCATTAGCAGGATGTCCACCAGCACCCGCAGGTAGCTCATGTTGATGGTGCACATGCCCTCTTGCTGTTGCTCTCCCAGCACTGGCAACAGCATCTGTCACCTGTAGCCAGTGAGTGGGGAAGGGTTTGTGCTGCCAAAATAGGTTTTCATTGCTGGAAATGGGAATGCTGATCCAACGCGGTGGTGTGGCTGTGACATTCATTTGCTCAGGATGCTACTACTGTATTAGTATTGTTAAAGGAAGGGTTATTCTATGGTTAAAGAATGGATTTGTGTTCCTTTCGTCATGTTAGATGGAAAGTCACTTCCCAGGTAGCTCTGTTAAAGCAAATTATCAGCCAAAACCCAACAGTGAGGGCGAGCCCAGCTGGGAGGCAGGAGAGGTATGGCAGGCAGGGAGCCCTGCCCACATGGCACTCGCGGCAGCCGGGGTGCAACCCGGTGTGCCCCACACTACTGTCAAACTCCTGAGAATTTATCTTATGGTTTTTAAATTTATACCAAAATAGCATTTTTCAAATCAGCAGTGTCAAACATAGCCCTGCATGCTGGTTCATGGCCAGATCCCGTCTCCCACCCCAACGAGGTTTGTGCCATTGCTTCCAGCATGTGCGTGGCAAAGGCACTACATATAAAAGCATATTAGTCAATAGCAGAACTGATAAAAACCTACAAAATGTGGTTCTGGTGCATCATAGACATTATTTTAAGAAAATACACATAAAACAGTGCCACCGTTTTCATGAAAAGCTCTTTGACTTCTCCACAGTAAGATCTTGCCCATCCACTGCTGCCCTGCCTGCTCAGTGAGCGCCTACCCAGAGATGTCACGTGCAGGGCCTGTCGGCTCCTGGCATTTAATTACTTGTTAATGAAGTTCTTATGCAAATGAGACACCGAGTGCCCCTTCCACCCCGATGGCAGCGGGGACACAGGGTGCAGGGTCAGCTCGGGGAGCCCTGCCCCAGACCTGTGGGGAGAGGGGACCGGGTGCTGCACGGAGCAGGAGTGGGTCCCAGGCGGCAGGAGCAATGTGTCAAATCACCCTGCGCAGGGTTCCATGCGATTTCACCAGACATTGATAAAAACTATTATTTGGAAGAGCTTTTGCATATTTTATTTTCTTATCTAAACAGGAGCATTCCAAATCAGGCATTTCTGCTGTTTCAAAGAATGAGAAATGCTGTTAGGGAATAATACATTAATAGCTGAAATGCTACACACGCTTACTTTACTAAGGCTGTTTCTGAACTCGTTGAATAATTCTGTTGATTCCTCCGCTTTAACATAAAATTGGTATTAGAACTGCTTTCTCAGAATCCTTCTGCCACAGCTGGAGTTATAGGATGAGTCAAAATAAGAATATATGAACACAGAGAGCATAGGAGTGGAAGCACTGTGTGCAGAAGTGCTCATCTCTCCCTAAAATTTGGCTTGTTTGATTTCCCCTTTTCCATATTTCCATTTTCCTTCAGGGCAACTGCAAAGAGCTCGGCTGGGACAGAGTTTATATCAAGTATCAGGAGTCCAAGTTTAGCGTGGTTGGAAAATACAAAAACCATTTGCTCTTTCTGAAAGCAAGTATCAGCAATGTGCGTAACCAAGTGCTGAGAAATTTCAGAAAAACCCACTATCAACAAAATCTCTTGACAAGTCTGAACTCGGATGCTCAAAAACATTTATCTTGTGGCTGCATCTACTCCAACACAGAAGGGGTGGAAAGACAGATTCTGGCTCAGACCGACCTTCCCTGCAGCTCCACATTTGGGCACGTTTCTGGGTTGATAGTACCCCCGCCAGCCCCACAAAGCAGGGATTATGCACCAGCATGAATGCTGCAACCCTGGCCACAGGTAATTTAACCTTTTGTCTCCTGTATGAAGACATTACATCCCAGCCACATTTACAGTTGTGGCCCTCTGAGCCCACAGCACTGCATTCCCAAGGAATGGCAAAGGTAAAGGTAAATCCTCTCCTAAATGCATTTCTAACTGTGCCCTCCATCCTGAGCAAAACCTAAATACCCAAACCCCCAAGCTCCTGCTGTAGATGTGGAGGGACCGAGGGAGTGATGTACCCCAACAGCAGCACCACCAGCATGACAGGAAGCAACGATTCTCAGAGATGTTGGAAATGTAACGTATTACAGACCCAAAATTTAAATCGTGGTTTGTTTTTTTTTAAAGCATTGAACAGTTTTTCTTTTCAGGACAATATCACAGAAAGTTTCTTAGTGGAAGATACTGCATACTACCCATACAAGGAGTAAGTGTATACATTCACGCAGCCTATAACTTTTCCGGCCTAATATGAGGTGTTTTATATAAGCAAACATTTAGAGGGGGAAAGAGTGAGAGGAGGGATACCCACTTGTGGTAATTAAGCACAGACTAAATGAAACTTAATAAAAAGAAATCAAAATGACTGTTTTCTGTGTTGGCATCACACATGGCACATCAGCCCCAGGGGAGCCCTGGTCCATGCCCCGGGGCCGCATCCTGCGTGGGGCTGGGCAGCTGGCTCCTGGGCACATCTCTGGGCACTGCCCCCTGCACCCCTGGAGCTGCTCACCAGTGCTATAAACATTTTGTAGGATAATTTTTCTGAGAGAAGCTGGCTCTTTTCCAAAGGAATTTCCAAAACTCCTCCTCCTCCATGTGTTTTTTTGACTGTGGTCTTATTATTTAAAATGATTTATGATGAATTTGGGCTTATGCTCCTCTCTCAGTAACACTTGCTAAAGATTTAATAATGACTCCAAAGAGAAACCTCAGTTACTTGTGCCGTGAACAGCAGCGGGTGGCCGGGGTGGGGTGGGTGCGTGCTGCAGCCCCTCTCCTCCGTCTGGTGGCTGTGTATTGCTGCAATGTTTCACGCCGCATCGCCATTTTCAGTAAAAAAATTGCAATTCGCAGTAAATGCATATTTGGAGTGCTCCTAAGGTGGGGTATCAGCAAGTGTAAACACTTTCTTTCTGAAATACTCTGAGAATGCCTGTCAGGAGGCAGACAAGCTTACCAGCCAGGGAGGAAGCCTTAGCAAACCAGACTTGATTTATAGTAAACTGATTTGGGGTATGGGTATCGATGGAGATCTGATTGCATAATTATTTAACGCAGATTGAAAACACGAGCAGCATTTCAGCGTTCATGTGCTGATCGTCTGCATTTCCACCGGCACGGGTGCAGCTTTTGTTTGCTGCTGGGGGCGCGGGAATGCTGGTGATTTACACATGTTTCGGATGAAGGATAGTCACATGCATCTTGTGCTTACAACGTTTTACATTACTCTAGATTATACATCTGTCATGTTAGTTATTAAGTCGCTGCGGATTACATTGCATTACCGCTTAACAAGGAGATGTATTACAGAGCAGGGGAATGCCATGCCTGTTTCAGCAAAGGACATTGTTTTCCCATATTTCTCTAGAAAGATCACACATTATAATCACTGTATACAGTATACCATGTAAAATGATCCCCATTTATTTCATACAATAGATACTGTGTCATTTAATTAATTTAGACTAAAGAGGAATGCTCAGCATTCACTAACAACTTTACCTTTGGGACTGTAAATAAAAAACCCTCCTTCTGCACAGCAGTCAGAGCCAGGAGAGCATTCCTGGAGAGGTTTGCATAGAGAGGAAAACTGCCCCTGCACCCCATTTTCCCCCTCAAATATATAATGAATTTATAAAACTGATCTAAAGCATCTTGTGGCCATGAAAGCTACAGCACTGTGTGGTACATAAGACTGACCCATGGAAGAAATGCCAACAATTTAAGGAAACGATGCACAACCACATCCATGGATTCAAGGAAACCAGCCTGACTGACAGCAGAACTGGTACCAGCAGTACTGACTTCTTTTCCCAACACTTGTACTTTTTTAGGGCTTTTTTTTTTGTTCTTAAGCAAAGTATAATAGGAAAGTATAATGGCACACCTCTAATGATGATGTTTATGGTGCATGGAGCACCACACCAGTGATTGCCTGAAGTGGTGATACCACCTTTTAGCATTCCTGTCCCTACAGAATCCATTTCTATGTTATGGAGATTTCTGCAGACCTTAGGCCACAAGTATTGACCACTCCTCACCTCTCACAGCTTCTCATTGACCCAGAGTACAATACAGGCTTTTTTAAACATAAAAGCATCATTGACAACCCCTATATTACTCCAAGAGATTGTTTACCCATGTGCTAGAGGAGACTTTTAAACTTGCCGCTAATTAGAAATGCGTTACTGAGGCCAAGCCTTCAGTTAGTTATCACAGCTCCTTGTTCATGGCTTCCATTGGAGACAATCTCTTAATCATGATTGCACTGGGTTTGATGAGCACTGAGGTAGCACCCTGTGGCTTTTTTGCTGTTTATTTTGCCCAGGGCACATCCCCTGCCCCGCACAGAGGGAATGACACCACCAGCAGACCCCAGGCGACGGCTGCAAACCTTCTGCGTATCCTATAC
This sequence comes from Morus bassanus, assembly GCA_031468815.1. Lineage (NCBI taxonomy): Eukaryota > Metazoa > Chordata > Aves > Suliformes > Sulidae > Morus > Morus bassanus. Next base: position 8,652,430 of record CM062578.1, read on the forward strand.
CTCACTCTTAGTTTTTCCTCTCACATTTATATCTCCATGTATTTATTGCAACCACTATTTTCAGCATACACTAAGTGAACTATTTTAATCACGAATAGCAGAGCTCCTCACTCCAAAACAATTTTTCTTCTTGGGAGAGATGTGTGCTGGAGGCATGGGTTAGCCTCCATGATGCTCCTCGGTAAATTAGCTGTGGAAAAGTCTTTCATTGCAGCCTTTAGCAGTTGGAGTATTTGAATATAACCACACAGCCTTCACTGGATGTAATAAAAGATTCTCATCTGTATTACTGGGTTCGATATAAGTGGTTTGCCTCTCAAATGTATTATAGTTCATTTCATATTTAGTGATACAGTAATAGCTTAAATTGTGCATTGAGGTCAAGGACAGACATTGATCCGTTTAAGCAAATACTGCTATTAATTAGAGGTGGGCTTGCACTGAAATACCTGGCCTATGTGGGACACTTCAGGCACCCCTGAAGAAATGGCATGGGCAGTGATTGTCCTGATGAATATGTTGATGAGGAGTTGATTACTGGAAGGTAAAATCAGGTACCCTGATTGCAGGACGAGGAGGGTGGAGCAGACCCCCCACTGGTGCCACCCCCAGCCGAGCTCCGGCCAGCTCAGCACAGCCTGCCATCGTCATTGCTTCCTTTCTTCCCCTGATGGAGAGCACCAGGTAGCAGAAGTTTCCTAGAAATTCAATTTTTTCTTAATTTGCTATCATTTTGTTATTAATGCTAGGTTGTGCGAAAGGAAGCCCTGTTGTCTCTGCAGGCAATAAGTAGGAATGTGTCACCCTGCAAGTGTGGGGAGCTGGAGGGAAGGCACGATAACAAACCACGACAGCATTAATTACCACATCTGTATCAGAGAATGCTCAGACCTCTTTGGTCTGAACCACAGCTTATGCGTGTCCTCACTGGTGTTATCCAACCATGCTGCCATTGCCCACAGGGCTGGGGCTGGGGCTGCCCTGTGCTGCTGGCTCCACGTGGGCGAGGGATGGCTCCTACCCCAGAGCCCACAGTCAACCAAGGATAACAACCTCAAGGACAACCTCAAGGTTAACCTCAAGGATAACGCCTTCTGTCTCAGTGCCTTCACTCCACTTGCCATCAATCCTCTTCCCACATATTTTTCTTCTTTCCTTTTTAAAGCTATTGCCTAGCCAATTCCTTTTAAGTGAAGAAGATTTTACGAAGTCTCATGGGCCATTTCCCATGTCTATAAACGTTTTATTACTTCGGCAATATGGCCAAAGCACTCACTTGTCTCCTCTCCAAGACCTCAAACACAACAAAACAACTCCCCTAAATCCTTGTTCCCAAGTGCACACTCATTTTCTTGCTACTACCAGATCACCTTAATGAAATCAATGAGTTTATACAAGGACTACTAAGCTGTCAAGAAAAGTCTTTCTGTATTACAGCAGTGATTTTATTAAAACGTTTCAAGCAAAAACAAACAAAGAACTTAAACAGATCTGGGGAAAAAAAAAGTCATGGACAAGAGACAGCGGAAAGCCCTGCAATATCAGACATGGTGGCTGTAAAGACCGGGGGTGCAATGGACATCTTGGTGAGGTCTGCGATTCACCTAAAGGTGTTTCCCTACAAGCAACAAGCTCCTGAAAGGTTTTGCTTCTCCCAACATCATTTGCAGACAGTTTGCTCTGACATACACATGGAGTTGTTGAGGAATAACTCCTATGTTGTGGGCTCCCAGACTTCTTTTACCCAAATTCACTTGCAAGAGCGAAACCTTGCCCAACCAGGGTGTCTTGGTGCTTTCCCATGGGGTTTCAGGGGTGCTGCCCGGGGGCTTTGGGGATGGGAGGCTGCAGGGAAAGCACACACCTCCAGCAGCCGCCCTGCCCACGCTGCCCACGGCGGGGGAGGAGGGAGGCAGGCAGCAAGTGTACAAAGGCTGAGTGTAGCCCCAAGTGAAAAACCTGACACAAACACAAAGCAAAGGCAGGATAAATCAAACCCGCTGCTGAGAAGTTGCAGAGGTTATCCGTCATTGTCAAGGCTGCCTTTGCAGTATAAGCCATCAGAGCAATTCAGAATACTGGCAGCTACAGTTGTTCCTATATCTTAAGGATATCCTTTTCAGAAGGCATCAGTAACAACAACAACAAAAAAAAATCCCTCTTTTTAAGGGCCTCATCTGACTGAAAACTTGCATGGGTTTGTGACAGCACTTTTACATAAAGACAAAAGAATTCAAAGTTTCCCCATGATGTGGTACCAAAAATCACATTAGCAGATAGTTGAGCAAGAAGATCAACATTTAATATGTCCCCATCATATACTTGGTTTTAAGCATAAAATGAAATATTGAATAAAGAGGGCTTAAAATAAAACCCGTCTCTAGCTCTGTGCTTGGGGCATCTTCACGCGGCGGTGATAGCCTCCAGGAGTGCGTTATATTTGTTGTTGGTTACATCGGGCTCCAAAGCACAACTAAAATTATTTGTCTGTTGTAGGTAGGGAGATTGAACTGATACATGTTGGCACGGGGGAGATTAGGAGAAAAGACATGCTCTAAAGCTTAATACATCTGGAATATATATTATAAACTATTCTAAACTAAATGCTCTGTGTGTGCAGCAACTGGAGTTGGCACTGAAGACCTGTAGACCTTGGTGCAATGCAGACCCCATTCCCAGATCCTTTAGCTCATACTGTTTCTAAACTGAGCCAGACATGGTGTACAATATGGAGCAGGGGCATACATTAGTGATGTGGGCTCAATGCAGTGTGACTTGCATCAAAAAATAAATCTCACTTTCTTTCGGTAAGACGTGGATTTTAAACAGGACATGGATGGACTGCACTCTTTGGGCCGTGTGTGTCAGCAGAGCACGGTCTTGGCTCGCTGTGAGATGCTCTGCCAAATGGAAAGCTGTTTGGCAGGGAGGGCAGCAGATGAAAGCACTCATGCTGCAGGTTGTTGTTGCACTGGGCAGCAAGATTTGTATTTTAGCAGCACCTAAATCTGTATTTTGGCACCCGGGCAGCACAGTAGAAACCTGTCTCTTTTTCTGTCTTTTGTCTCTTTTGTCTCTTTGCAGAGAAAGGCCCCTGCCTGCCTGCCCTGCCTACTGTGACACTCCCATGGCAGTACCAGGAAAAGGCAGCAAATAGGTGTGGGAGAGTTACACACACAAGAAATGAGTGGTTTTAAGGCCAATGGCATCCTTTTGTGGCGTCTTTTGTGGCAGCAGCAGCAGCAGCTCGATGTCCAAGCATTTCATTGCAATATTTTGCTGAGACACATCTCCCAGGACAAGCCATGGCTCCTGTCCCATTGCTGGCCAGCTCGGCTGCTTCAAGGTCGCACTTTGCAGAGGTTACTGCAATTTTTTAGGCACAAATGGGCAAAAGATGTTGGTTTCCTTTGGAGGGACTTTGCCCCGTCCCATCCCTCCAGCCCCTGGGCAGGAGTGCTGCCTGCTCCCTGGTGTTGCCCAGCATCCTGCAGCAGGTCTCCACAGCTCCACCAGGAAAAGCACGAAGGACGTTATCTACTAGGAAAGAAGGTAAAGCTTCCACATCTGTGCAGGGAGAGAATGCAATAAATAACACATGAGATTTGATTATATAACATAATATTACTTTCAATGTAAAAATGAATTATGCTGTATGCAATAATAAATCATAACTTTACATTTCACCAGCACAGAGCCAGTCTGAACTGCAACATCTGGAGCCCAGGCTGAGCCTTCCAGCTTTTGGGGATACTTCAACCGCAAGCTTCATCTCCGGCAGATCAGATGGAAAACTCAAGCCTGATTATCATGAAAGTACCTACAGGAAGAAGGCATCGCCAATCCATGGCAATATGCAACTCTTGCAAGAAGCAAAGCAAAGTCAAGAAGCCCTAAGCTTAGTAATTTGAAGAGGTTTCCTACTCCTGTTGCAGCAGCACATGAAGGTACCGGTCAGTGATACGTGTGGAGCCAACATCATGGGTTGTCCTCCTGCAGAGCAGCGTCTCTCTGCACCAGGGCTGAGGGAAAACTCCCTGCTTTCCTTCACAGAGCTGGTGTCCGATCCATGAGGAGCAAGGGCATGGGATGGGATTCAGGCCAAAGTGCAAATAAGATGGGTAAGCTCAGCACTGATGTTTTTCCAGGCTCTCGCACAGCCCTGGTGCCTCCAAGCGTACCAGAATGGGCAAGGGTGGCATGGCACCACGAGCATCCTGCTGCTGGAGGCACCACCCACCCCAGCAGCTCCCCTCTCCCGTATGGAAAATTTGGGTAATGAGGGCTTAAATACCCTGCTGCAGCTTGGCATCATTCCTTCCATGTTTCTATTAACAAGCATACACTTAGCAAAACAATAGTAGTTTTGCAAATGTATGGTCAGCACAGACCCTCTGAGATGGTGACCAGTTGTTCGGCTCATTGACAGGGCGCCTCTCCTTACCTGCTTGCTGCAGCTCTGGGGAACGCACCCACCAGGTCAAATACCAGATGTGGCCCCACACAGGTACACCTTGCCCACACCATGTCGTTGGTGACATCCGTGGAACCAAAGCACAACCTGGTCTGATGCAGGGTGAGCTGCCAGACCCGTGCATTTTGGCCGCCGTGCCCCAGCCGGTGGCTGCTGGTGCTCTGCCGACAGGAGGGTGACTGTTGCATGGGCAGCATGCTGTCTGCTCCCACCTGGGAAAGGGACACCCAGATCTACAGTTAGGTCACATTTTACTTTTAAATGTTGCATGATTTTTAAGCACCTGTTTGACATTTTGGCCAAACCAGGTGAAAAGACACAGTTTGCTAAAAAGCACCAATCCCCTGTGCCTGGCCCGTACTGCAAACAGTAAAGTTAGAAAAAACATGGACAGAGGCTTGGGCATGCTTGAAAAGTGAGGAGCTGCCAAAATGCAAAGCAGAGGACCGAATCAGAGGCAGTGCTTCAAGTCAGCTCTCACAGCTCTGTGACTTTTGTTCCAGATTTCCACCCCAGGAGCAAAGACAAGATCAGCCGGGGCGCTCGCAGGGCGCTTTGTGAGGACACGCTGCAGGGTCCCTCCTCGGGGCCGGGCGATGCAGCCCATCGGGGCGCCGCAGGGTTTGGGGTTTCACAGCTTGGCAGCACTGGAACAGCAACTGCTCCATCTGGTGGGAACGGCTCCGTCTGGGATGGGACTGTGGGCTTGCAGCTTCGTCCTACAGAGCAGGCGGCAATGCCCTGTCCAGCCCCGGCACACCATGGGGCTCCCAGCCCTCTGCCACCGCATGACCATCGCCCGCTCAGGGCACCAGGTCCCCTGACCTGGATGAGGGAAATGTACTTCTTGTTACAGGACATGTGTAAAAGAGAAGCAGAGCGACGAGGATCGACCGAGGATGAAGCATTCGCCCTGCAGTTGTGCTCATACACTACAAAGGGGAAATGAAAGCGGATGTGCTGGAGAGCTGTGCCTCTTCTGCTGAGAACCCCGGTGTTGAAGGGCTGCATCCAAGGGGGTTTGAAGAACAAGGCCAGCACGCAACCAGCACAACCATGGCAGTGAGCCAGGCCAGCCCAATGAAACAGTCATGCTGCTTCAGCGACCAAATCCCCGGCACGAGGGACAGTCGCTAAGGGCATGTATCCTTAAATAAACCCGGGGCTGAGCCGGGGCTGGCTTCTTTCTGGTTTTAAGCATATGACATTACAAAGGTTTAAAAGGAGGTTTCACACAAGTGCAGCTCAGCCCAGCATCGCAGCACAGGGCAGGGACAAGAGCACGCAGCCTGTGTCGGGCTCTGACTGTGTTTGCAGGCAGGTGCTCTGCTGATTAGTTGAACAATCTTATTTAGGAAAAAAACAATGAGCAGAGATAAAAGTGGAAGGAACCGCTTTCACTACAGCCTTGGTTCAACAAAATAAACTGGTTGTGAAGGGCTGGTGTTGTCTGACTGAGCAGAGTGAGGTCCAGCTCACAGCTCGACAGCAGCTCTGCCCCTGCAGCTGCCAGTAATTCAACAGCCCATTACCATTTCATCCTACATCCTACATTTCTTGCTTCTTCACTATATATATATAGAGAGGACTGCAGCACCCTAGGACTTGTAGAAAGCTTCCAGCTTTCGTACTTAAAAAAACGGACACAGGAATGCAGAAAAAAATTCTATGTTCAGCATTTAAACTTCCCTTCCATATGAGTTTTTGCTTGCTCGCAAAGGGAGAGTGCTGGGAGACAAGGCTGTACTGCAGGACTCATCTCCAAATTAATCATCATAGATGTGCTTAGACATCATTGACTCCATACATTTCTTCAAGGCCAAGTCAAATGAGCCCATGCTACAAAAGGGGTTAAAACACCCCGCTGTAGGTCCTTACAAGTGTGATGGGAGAGGTGCCCCGAGCCCAGCCCTGCTGGCCCCATGGCTAAGGGCTTACAGCCGGTTTCTGTACTATCCAACACACCTGGTGTGCTGTATGAAGACACACAAACAAACAGAGATGCTGGAAGAAGAGGGGAAGAAATACTTGCTGGCTTTCTAAGCGTGGCAGTTTTGTATCTCAGCAAATTGGCATAACTACAACTGGCAGTCCTTATTTTAAAATATAGGCATTTCTCTGCTGGAAATGCTATCCTCCACTATTTCCTTGAACTGAAAGCTGCAAATGTCAATACATCAGCACTGAAGTCTGCTGAGTGTCTAGAAATAAGGCGATATAATTTCCAAAAGTAAGTGACCACCAGGCTGCCATTAACTCTGCCAGTGCAGAGGGAGAGATGGCTTTTTGCAACTTTGATTTACTGGCAATTGTTGGAAAAGAAGCAAGCAAGAAATGAAAACCCAATATTTCCATTACAGTTTACTTAATAAAAAAATATTGTAGGAAAGTCAGACATCATAAAATGCCCATCTTCTCTCTATATTTACAGGATCATACAATAACTTGAGCCAGACCAGTAATCAATTTAAAGAAGCCCTTTGCAATTGAAGGCACAGACAAGTGAGTGTTCAATATCTCTATAGCAAACCGGCAGCCACACTTCACTAGTGCGCCCCGAATATGGCCAGACTGCATCACAGCAAAGGGCGGAGGGTAAAGTACCGACTAAAAAGCTGCTCACAGAGAGCTCTGGAGTGGGACACTGTATTTCCAAGAAGCCGTTTTGAACACTGAGCAATTTCTCCTCCAACGTTCCCAAGAACTCTTCTGCATCATCCATTCTCTCCACTTGCAAAACACTTTTTCTTGTTGATATGGAGGATATTTTTAACATCAAGCTTCTGTGTTATGGCCAGTCCATCGGGCAGCAAGTGCTGCCCATGGCAAAAAGATCAATTCTGACTAGGTGGTTTCTCCTCCTGTTCACACGCACCTCCCTCTCCTCTCCTGCAGCATTACACCCCCCTCCTTCCTTGGCTTCTTCTGGTCCTTCCCATTATCTTCACTTACTACTGGTCCTGAAGAAGTCTTTGGTTTTGCTGTAGATACCATGACCTCAGAGCTAGGGGACAGTCCTGGAGGAGAGGGACTGTGGAGGACCATGTCACCCTGCCCAACCGCTCTGCTCCAGCGTTCCCCCACACGCCATCCACACCGAGTGCTCTGCCCCAGGGGCTGTGGTGCCTGGGGGAGTCCCCAGCCTTCCCTGAACCTGCACTGGTTTCAGCTCAGTGTCCTACCTCCTGCTGAGCCAACATTGCCTAAGGAGACAGTGTTAGTCTGTGCGAGATGCCTGGCCCATGGGATGGTGGGTTTAGGGCTACCTCGGGTCCATCTATGCTCTGCCTCAGATGCTAAGGCTTTGCTCATGCTGCGGTCCCCGTAAGTAGCTTAGGCAGTTCCATATGTTCAGCTTTGTCTGAAGAACTGAGTCATTTCATGTACGAGTCACTTCGCACCATATATACAAGAACTTTCCTTAAGAGGAGAAAGTTCAGGCTGCTGCTGAAGGAAATGCAAAGAGAGATGCTGAGGCTGCACTGAGAAATAAAGGCTCCTTTCCCTGTGAGGGCTGTTCCCTCTGGGTGTGTTAAGATCCTGGAAGATGTCCTTCAGCTGAACAATGGCTTGGGCTCCAAGCAGGAGAAGGTACAAGCCTGTGGCCCACGAGCAAGTCAGACGAAATGATGCAATGCTTCTTTCTTCCTGAAGTCTGCAACCTGTCCTCCAAAGACACTTTAAGATAAAATGTGCTGTTACAATAGTTGCTAATTTTGAGGCACGTGATGCTCGTGAACAGTAACTGGTACCTGCCTGAACCTCCCCGTAGCAGCAAGAAGTTTCAGGGAGTTGGAGGGGCACTGCTGTAAAGTCAAACCAGTACTTCTGCCAGAGTCAAACAGCGTTTCTTATTTCTCAGTCGATAGTTTAATCTATTTTAATGATTATCAATACTGATGTTGAGTGTAATCACCTTGTCTGATACAATTGCTAGAATCTAAAGTCAACTTGATTTTAATGGTTTATCATTAGGAGTATTATTTAACTGGATTAAACTAGTCTTAATTCTTCCGCAGTCATCGTTTAAAAGCTGTTTGGAGCACATTACAGTGACCCCCCTCATCACAATATGAATCAATGCCCTGTCTCCATACCATATATTTTCAGCAGCACCTAGCAAGCAGCCACATGGACGGACACCAAAGAACTACAAGCTATTAATATTCACGAATTGTCCCTACCATCATTAAAATTTCCTTAAAAGGCACCACAGCAGTGGTTGGATTTACCTCTCCTGGTGGTGATGGGGTCCGTTAACACCCACCTGTCAGAAGAATGGCCGGGAAATGCTCATGAACCAGGATTTGGAGGAGAAGCTGGAGCAGCCTTTGCTGCAGTACTGAGGAGCTTTCAGGGGAAGGATCTGGACGTGTTGGAGGAAGCGCTTGCTGCAAAGACAGCTCTGGGTGCATGCCCGTCACTTGCTGGGGCTGCGTGGAACCCACGGTGGCACTGTCCGGTGGCAGCCGCTGCTCATCCAAGCATGGTGCGTGGGAACTGGGCTCCACCGACAGCACAGATGCTGCCCCAAGGCTCCCCGAGCCCAGAAAGCAGCAGCCTCGGGACTGCACAGTCACTGTAGGGAGCAAGGGTACATCCACAGCCAAGAATCATACCAGTGGCTTTTGGAACAGAACTCCTGGATCTCACCCAGACCTTGGCCCCATAGCGGGAGGCGGCTGCAGACCGAGCAGGGCTACATCACTGCTCCTTTCCTGGCTGGGTACCAAAGCCGCCTCTCTCCTCCCTCTGTGGCAGCGCTGCGCTCCACTCCCCTGCTCACAGGGACCAGCAGCCCTACCCACCCTTCCCCACAGGACTGACGTCCTTCATGTACAGAGCATTAGTTCCCCAGCCTTCTGCCATTAGGAAAGCAGGGGAAGTATTTGTGCTGCTGGGGGACTTGCCTGTGCTCACTTTGGGAAGCAGGCACAGCTGGCACGGGGTGCATGGACCTGCGATGCCCTGGCTCAGTGTCGTGGCAACAGCTTACTGCAACTGTTGGCCCAAGCGTTTTCCGTGTCTTTTCCTTGTTATCCATTAGGTCTGCTTTGTTGTCTGTTACCTGAGTACTATTAAATGTCATTTGAAGGGACCCAATGTGGGATGTGGGTAACAGCTTCCTAGCGGTCCCTCAGTTAAAGCTTTGATTAACTTAACCTGCAGCTTCTTACATGCAGTGCCACAGAGATGTTTAACTCTTAACTTAAACATCCATAAACCTAAAACATCACGGATGTCTTAAGTCACACAAAGAGGCAGCAACAAAGCAAGTGGCACAAGGCACAGCTGCCATTTTTCTCCAGCACAAATATTGCTTTGTTAGGAAAGTGCTATTTCATATCTCTAATAACCACTACTGTAACAAACAATGGTTTTCTCTTGCATCTCTGAGGTTACAGAGGAATAAGCAAGCAAATAATGATGGAGTAATTTGAACAAGAAGGCTGTTGCCCAGTCGTGGATATTCTTGTCTCTGAGGTTTCCCAGAGATAGAGCAACGACCTTGCACAGGTTCAGTCACGGCACTGATGGCAAACGGAGACGCGGCGTTGGCTTCTGCTCCTTGAACCTGAAAATAAGGTGGTTTTTCTTATGCTTTTGGTATAGCTGTAAACAACCCCCCTCTAGAAGGTGTTGTACTAAAAACCTTGTGGGAGCATCTACTGTTGCTTCCATAAGATACTGCAGACCTTAAAAGCTAGTTAGTAGGAAATGGAGGGAATGAGATCCTGGAGCAGCCAACAGTGCTAGCTTTTGCTCCATGCTTCCTACTAGATGAACGGACCTTGTTTCCTTTAGACTAATAATAGATTTTTTTGCCAGCAAGAATACAAGCATGAATTTAGAAAAACACTGGCCAATTTACAATTTCAATAGATAGTCAGAAGTGGAGAATTAAGTATATGTTTTTCTTATTGAAACAAGTGATCAAAACTGATGTATAATGGCCAGGAGTAACTCCATTCCTGGGATAATCTTCTGTGGACATGGAGAACTATGTTAGCTAAATTATTTGATTAATTTGTTTAAAAATAAAGCCCTGAAGACATTTTAGATGTTTCCTTTAGTTAATGAGATTTCCATGATAGTTAAAAAAATAAAAGTAGAAAACAATGCCGTTCATCTCGGATTACATGCAGCACGGGGGAAGAATTAGTAGCATAAAGCGAGAAGATTAAGACACTTTGCTTTCCAACAAAATAGCTGTGATAGAAGCTACATGCTGTATTTTCCTGTCTGAGATTAATGATGAGGTGATCAGGATCTGCCCTTTAGTCTCTAACCTGGTATATTTGGGCATGGCTCTAACTTCTCATTCTGATGTGGCAGGGTCTGGTTCTGAGAAAATAACTATGGGCTGAGCAAATGGATGACAAAGACCTAAGAGGCAGTAGGAAACAGCAAGGACAACTGTATGTATTTGATCAGCTCTTGCAGTCAAATAGCTTATCAGAAATAACGTTTTCTCAAGTATTCAGTTAACCCATATACCAAATATTACATATATATGAACTATCAATAAATAACCATCATTGCTTCACATTTTAAAAGTTAATTTATTTTCCATTAAAATTCTCAAATTAAATCACAGTAACTTTATATAACCTGTATTTGGCTGTTCTAATAAACTGCAGTATGAAATGGGGATAAAAAGACATCCCAAAATAGGATCACATATAGCAATAAAAGGGGAAATAATCTCTGAAGAAATGATGTAAGAACAAATTCTAACTGCATTAAAAAGTAACAAGTCATGCTTTCAATCACCAGTCAGGCAAGAGTTTGATAATCTCATGTGTACAGCATATAAATCTGCAAGTATAACAAATTGCATTTTAATTTATGTACTGAAAAGGTTAACTTCTAATACCCTCTACTCGCTTCAGAAATCAGGGAAAACATGTTCGCTCTAAGTACACACTGAGACTAATAAAGTAACCGACTTCATCGGGGCAGATCTCGCATAAACCGTCAGCATCTTGCAGAGCTGTAAAAGGTTTCAGAAGTACTTGGCTTTTCACAATACGACTTAGGAAATCCCTTTTACTCAGCTACTGCAGCACTGCCTAAACCACCACCACTGACACAGGGATTACCAAGCACTATTTTTGGGGCGCAGCAGGACGGTAAGCCATCCGGACCTACAGAGCCACTGGAATGGGTTTATCCTTCCACGGCAGGTTGTGCCACTGACACCTAATCCACCATGTCGCAGTCAGTCGTCGCTTGACAGAACCCAGTTCATTTCTAGCAAAACCACAGAATTCAGTTACTCAGAAGTTGAAATTAGATTTCCATACACAGCAGCAGGGATGAGACTGCCCCCCACCCCTCCAAGACCACCTCAACCCTGTTTCATGGGTTTTTATCAGTGGTATGTGAAGTTCTATAAAAATTCAGAGAAAAAAATGCTTCATTTTTAGTGTGCACTTTTGGCAGCAAGATAGATAAGATCATTTGCACTCATTAGTTTATTATTTAAAAATGAATTTATTAGTTTTTATTATTTAAAAACAATTTAAATTGTGTCCCTTTAACTGTTATCTGAAATCAAAGGGAATGAGCTTCATGATAAGCCCACAAATGTATAAAATGCTCATACTAACCTTTATAAAAACCCAGCCCTTTTGTTCACAAAATTATTTATTGAAGAGTAAATCATTATACATATATTCAATGAAATATCAACAAGTTTATTCTCTGAGATAATTTTATTAAAGTTTTCTTCAAACAGCACAGTACTGCAAAAAATCTGCAGTTGCAAGGTACAGTCTCCTTAGGTTCTAATTTTTTTTTTTCTTTTTGTACTTCTCTAAACCACAAGCTTACAAAGAAAATGCATGTTGTACAAAAACATTATATGGGGTATATGATGACATACAGTAATTATATGCCTTGGAACACACAGGCATTGATGTATAAATGCTTTAACTCTTAAAAATGAAATGCACACTGATGCTCTGCAATGAGCCGTATGTGAGGCTCCCACCAACTTACACCAGGATTCTGCTTTTGCATCAATAATGGATCCCCTGCACCGAAGTTACTCATTATAGGATGTTTTTATTTTTGATGCATACAAAATTGAGCATGAATAAAAAAGGCCAAATCTTACATACAATGCAACTGGACTGAGCAGTCTGTAACTCCAGGTTGGGTTCAAGGCACATGGGTAATTTCATCCACTGTTTTTAAACCAGCCATGCTACTGTTAACTAGATGTGCACGTTCACCTAAAAACAGTCATCCCATGATATGCACTGTATCACAATGTCAAATAAATATTTCTAGAGCACCTATTGCTGTGAATCCATATCACACTTTGGGGAGAAACAGCTAAAATGGGAAAAAGTCAGGAAAAAAACATTGTATCTATCCTGAAACAACACAGTAAATATTAAATATTTTATTATTGGCATGTCATTTGCAAACACATAATGACAAATTAATGACAAAATAAATAATAAAAAAAAGTAATAAATTTGATCCTTAAGCAACTGCAATCTTTGACTTTGTCAAAGTTATCCAGGAGCAAAATCCAATGAAAACAGGAGCTGAATCCAGCCCGACACTAGGCAGTCTCCTCATTCACCAGCAATGGTTCCACTTCCAGTGCTACTAAACCAGACTGTCTTTCCTTGTGCGGATGATACAGGATGAATTGCACAGTCACCTGTTATTTTGGGGTAAGGAAGTAATTAACTAGGATACAGAGGTAGCATTTGCAGTACTTGCTTTCAATTAAAACCAAAATAAGCTGTACAGAATAAAAGCAGCCATCCATTTAGTTCTGGCACAGACTTTGAATACCACAGTCCGCAGAGGAAAGCTTAAAACTTGCTGTGTCTAATTCATGTACTGTAGCGTAAGTATTATCCATTTATTTAATCCCAACTGTGGAATTTTCTACATTAGCATATAACCTTTTCCAAATCCTACTTAATGCTCATTTTCAGTTACTTTATGGCAAAAAGTTTAACCATATTTTACTTACAACACTGGAAAAGAGAACATACAGAAAAATTTTAACTCAGAGCTTCAGATCCCCATGGTTATATGGCTCAAACACACATGAAAATATCTTTTACTACCTCATCCTCATGCTTGCAAGGGTCCTAAGTGTGAAAGTACTTAGAAGCAGAATAGGAACAAGGTTCATCTAGGAACAACGTGGAATCAAGCATATTGCCCTGTACTACTCCAGCCTCAGCAGACTAAATACCTAGGCTGGGCTGAGGGTGAGTGCTGGTAAGGAGGGGAAGTTACTAAAAACTTTTCTTAGCAATAAATGAGCACGGCCTGATCAGAAAACAAAATTCTCATGTCCTGCAAAATTCTAGACAGTGACACGTAGACAACACTATGGCTCAAAATTCAATGCTGTTTTCAACACAGAATTGTGCAATTAGACATAATTATTTATTTCTGTTTTAAAATAGACCACTGGAAATACTGCTAATTTAAAAAGAATTAACAGGTATGTACTTGTCCTTTTTCTTGATGGTTCCAGCTCTCCAACAAAATTATTGACATTGACCATACAGAGCCTTTAAGTTTAAAAAAAAAATGGGGGTATGCATTTAGAACAGACAGGAGAGTTGTCTTAAATTTTTGCTAGATAGTTGAGGAATTTTATACTTGAGTACTGAACTTCATACAAAACACTGTTTTCTGACAGAGATACCATTTTAAAATATAAAGATACCATGCAAGCCTATCCAGCTATGCCCTTCCCTTAGTATTCTTTTCTGTTCTATTCTGTTTTAAGAAGTATGCATAGCATCTTACAGAACAAAGATTTCCTAGTCACAGTAAATCAATATGGAAATGACGTGAAATGCAAAGCAGCAGGTACCAGAAGCCTGTCTTCACCGAGGCAAACCACCACCAGCCAGCAAAGCGGCAATACTCTTTGTACAGCAGGGTTTATGGCTCCTACTTTTTTCCCTCGCTTTGGGCACTTTTGTTTTCTTTTTCTAAAAGATAGAGTGATTTCATCAGCAGACAGTGCTAAACCCAGCATTACTCACTATCCAACTTTGATGAAGAAAGTTTTGAGAAGGACATTAGATGGGTGGAAGCAGGTGCAGTAGATGAGGTCAAGTAGGGAGCCTCCAACGTAAGGGTCTGCATGAAAGTATGTTTAAAGGTTACGTGGTGTAGAACCAAGTGGCCATCTGTATACCCGGGTACCTTCCACAAATTCCAATGTACGCTCGTGTAAGTTCAGCTTTCATGGAGCCTGGCTCACCACTACTGTTACACGTAAAATCCCATTTTAAATATGAAATAGTTTCTCTGGGAGGTAACCTGACATAGAGAATTCTAGCAGGAACACTTTAGATCGGTTAAAAATACTTCGCTGGTAGACAATGGTTGTGAGAAGTTTAAGGCTAATGTATAAATTATTTATAAAAATAAGGAGAAAAAAAGCTTTCTGGGAGGCCTGGATGGAGAGGAAATTCTCTACAACCCAGGCAGAGCCCCAAGAACTATCCCACCTTCCCAAAGCTTTCCAGCATCCCACCTCTGAGGCCCCCCAACTAAAAGACTAGACAGGATTTCCTTCAGAGACAGCAGGTCAGCACTCCTTTTTTAGTCTTTCTATAGTATTATGTGGGGAATGCTTTCTTCTTAGAGCTTTGCAAATTAGTTTTATAGCATATATAGCTACCACTTAAATTTCCTGCCTTTTTTTTTTCCTTTTTTATAGGCCTTACTGTACTTGCAGCTGAGCACCTCCCCAAGTCTTAACAGTTGCACTGGTGGAAAAAGAAACTGTGAACTGGGAATCAAATTTGCCGAAATCATACTGTGGGCTTGGGACAAGCCTGGGCTGTAGCACTGTGCATTATCACTCTTAGCCACCACGTTGGCAACAGCAACAGAGCTTTTAAGGAGGAATAAATTATAAACATATATGTGGAGCTTATCAAACAGCATTTCCAGAATATGTTTTTGTAGCATACGTACTCAGCTGCTCATAATAATAATAAATGCTAAACTGCCAAGACTACTTAAACTACAAAACTAACTTGCTGCTCAAGTCTGGCTTTCTGGGGGAAACTTTAAGACCTAAGCATGCAGACAACCCAAAGTGGAGGAGACAACCAAACTGACTTCTCAGGGTAAAGTTTATGACAGCTACTGAGCTAGTGTGTCATTAAATTAAACAACTTAATGACAATTCAAAAAATGAAACAGTTTTGAGACAAAAACAGGTATTTACAGGAGCAGAGAGAAGAAGTTGTATGTTTGGCTGGGAAACTCTCCTGGCTGAATTGTCAGGTCAGACTTATATTCTTTGCACAGTGTAATTAAATTGCAAAGCGTGATGTTTTGTAGAAGTATATAATGGATTCCAAGTGGTTGCCCTGCAAATCACAAAAGGTGCAAGAGTCTGTGTACAACAGCTTGCCTCTTGCTGAATGTACTTTGGCTATCTATTAACAACCTGGCTACACCTAATGAAAAGAATTACATGTGGAGGATTTGAACACAGTTCTCTGACAATAAGGTGATGTCAAGTTAAAAAAAAAAAAAAAAGGCAAAAATCTTGGTAAAGGGCTTTGTCTGAACTAAACACAAAGCAGAGTTGTTTGGTTTTGGCAGGAGCAGGGGAGGAAGGAAGCAGGGTGAAAGAGGGTAGAAGACTTACAGAAAAGGACAAAGTTTTCTGGAAAAACCTGCACTAGATTCAGCCTCTTGGAACCTTCAGGATGGCTGCTACTAAAAGTCTAAGGGCAGAACTACTCATCAACTGATTTAGTATTTTAAAATATGTAGTATTGCATCCTTGTGTACAAGTGAAACATGAAGTAATCATGCACATAAAATAAAGCTCTAATAAGGTCCACTATGGAACCTTAAAATAGGCAAACCTGGACTAAGCATCTCTGACTGACGAGGCACCCTATCAGGCCCATTTAAGCCTTGGGCTTTGTGGTTTCTTGAGAAACTCCAACCACCTTCCACTGCAAAGCAGTAGTTGGAAGGAAACGTTTCCTGCAAAAGAAAATAGTGTCCAATTTCTAATTCAAATGTGTAATGCTATGAAACTCTTCTTAATATAAAAAGGAGGATAATTCATACTTTACAAATAATTGGATGCTTCCATTATTTATTGAAAGTAACTGGCTTTTTGTGCAACCAAGTAACTTTAACTTTAGACACCAAGGAAACAGGACGACCGTGTTATCCTGTTAAACTGAGCTGAAACAACTCCAGTGTAATCCTGCACTAAGTCACACTGGAGCTGCTGTTCCAGCAATGATCTGAAGTCCATTTGTTTCTAAAAATAGTCAATGCCAGCCGTGTCAGATGGAAGCAAAAGAATACTGCAGCAGACACAGAGTAAGTGAACTCTTAATCCTTGCTTGGACCTTGAGAAATGAGAGTTTACTTTCCACCTAATGAAACTCTGGACACTATCAGGAATAAGGTCTACTAGAATTAGGTAATTTCTGCAACTACTCCTCAAAACAGAGACTGTCTGTTACACAAGTGATCAATTATGAAACACCTCCCTCTTAGAAATTATGACTTTTTGGTTTAATTCCTCTGTTTTCCAAAACCCAGGTGATCCTGTGTTTCATTTACTGGTCCAACATGAAATACCAGTTTGCTAGATTTTTGATTTTCTTGCTTGGCAAGAGACATTAATGAAGCTCTCTTTAAAAGCATTGACTTCCATACCTTCAGGGCTTCTCAAAGCAGGAGGTCTGCTTTTGTTTTCTCTTGATTACAAATACTTCATACATTTTCAACTAACACTACATACTTGACTAGATTCCTATAAGCTCCTCAACCTGATTTGGAAGCATCTGTTTTCAATAAAATTTGAACTGGAGGACTATTAGCAAGATTGGATTCAGACTCCAATCAAGACAGAACCCAGAAATGAATGTCATGTGCACACTAGCACTGCGATCCTGGGGCAGGGTCAGAGAGGGGGGTGGTTTGTGGCCAAGTTCCTTTTCAGAGTACATCACAGAAAAGCATCTGCAAATATGCATATAATATACTGTAAGGGTCATCAAGATCAAGTTCTAGGGTTTTTTGGGTAAATAAATACTGGCTGGTTTATGTTTCCAGCTGCAGGGCTGGAAGAGTCACTACTTTGTTCATGGAACAAAAGGCCTGAGTGCTCAAACCAGTCACATGGGCTAGCAACCCTGAATCCCTACAGTCTGCTCATGCAAAAGAAACTGCACTGTCTCATAAAACTACAGTTTATTTCAAAACGGGCCACGAACCACAGTTTAGTCTCACCACTGTAGTGAAGTATTATGTTCCCACGATGCAGAACGTTTAAACTGCCCACTTAAATCGCCATGGCTGGAGATGCAAAAAGCACAGATGGCTATTCTGAATGACATTATAATTTAACGGTCCATCCAAAGGCCAGGGTTGGCTGTCCCATCGCTAGTCTAATTGGAGTGGCTTATGAAATTACTTTAATCAGAAAGACAAGACTGATGCCTGGGAATCATAACTTCTGGAACAGTTCCAGGTAAATCTGGTAAAGAACTTCCTTTTAATATGGAACAGATTAACACAATATGCTTCAGCATGGTCCTGAAATCACCCTTCATTTTATCCTGTTTTATAGGTTGAGTTCATGGAGCTAAGTACCAAGATGTTTTCAGACATAAAACTAAAATTCTTACTTTAGTAAAAATCAGAAAATCTCCTCTTTATACTATTTTAAGTGAAATACAAGCTATAGTAACAAGACAGGTGACTATAAACCTATAGCAAACAGTAAGACCAAGTACCACCACATTACCATTCACTAGGCAAAAGTACAATATTACTCTAAGCATTTTGCTTTTAACTTCTTGATCACAGAATGCTAATGCTCAATCTAGAAAGAGCATGACTAACAATAACTAACATACTGTGGGCATCTTCTGTATGTCCCCTGAATATAAGAATACATATAGTGTTTTAATTTTCCTCAGGACTTTCAAGAAACTGGCATACTAATCTACATAACTGTGCAGTCCTTAGCATGAGTCAATGATCATAGCTGCTGGTTTTCAGAGGCACTCGGTGCCTCAATACATCTGATTTTCCCCTGAATTATACAGTTAAGGGTAGCTGCAGCATTTCTTTGTTAAGCGTTATTTTCTGAAACTAAGTTTGCCAAAACCTCATTGTTTGTCTCTGATGTTAATGCAATCTTGCAATAACATTTACAATTTAACCAAATTCTCAAAGCTATAATTCTATATTTGCATTTAAAAATAAGCAGGTTTGGGGTTTGTTTTGTTTGTTTGTTTGGGTTTTTTTTCACATGTATCAGACAAGCAAACATAGGAAAAACAGCCACAGTGTGCAAAACTGCTCCCCCCAACTTTTAGTATACTACATATTGGCTACAAGATACAAATTAACCTATGCAATGTAGCTTTAATGTCGGTATTTTTTCTATAAACTTGTTATTCTTGTCAAGAAATATTATTATAAAAAGCATAGAAATTATTGCTCAGAAATAAGTTAATATTTTATGATCAGGTTAGAATCATACAAAAGACTTTTATTTTTAAAAATCCACTTAATTTCTTATCTACTTATTAACAAGCCTATCCTGAGAAACTCTAGCTGTAACAGGTAAAGGATACAAAAATGTCTAGAAACAAAACCCCAAAGCTCCCAATGAGCCATGGAAGATGGTGTAAAAAGTAGAGGGCCCGGAAAGATTCAGTAGCTGGCATCTTTAAAACAAGGCTCAGTCCATATGTACAGTTTCCCATCATGGCTAATGCAAACAGCAGGTAAGAGGTGCCTTCTGTTGATCTTCTTCGGAACTAAATACAAAGAAATATTAGAACGTATCACAGTAGCCAGCTATAGATAATTTTGACATTTGGTACTATAACACATCCAAAGACAGTCATTCTTGTCCATCTCTTCCTGGGCTCTGAATCCTCCGAGCTTAGTACTTTCAGCACATATCACTGAAAACTACAGAAATTATTACAGTTCTTAGAAGCAGCTCCAGTTAATGTAATTTTTATATAAGTGCAAAGCAGCAAGGATAAGCTGCTTCCAAATGATATTTAGTTCTTAAGAAATCTCTTGCTTTATCAGTCTGTTTAGTAGACCTTTTAGAAAATATTGTGGTATACCAGCTGTGAAGGAAAAGGTAGAGGGGGGATATGAATAGGCTTGGAAATGAACTAATCATGTCCATAATCAATTAAAATGTCTGTATATAACTGACAATGTAAAACCTTCAGGTCTTTTGTTGTGGGGTTTGTTTGTGGTTTGTTTTTTTTTTTTTAATATACTGATAGCGAAGGGGCTGTGGGGGGAAAAAAAAAGTCAGTCATGGGGTCTTTGTGAAAAGAGGCTAAAATTCTAAACTAATTTTCCTCCAATTCTAACTTTTGATCCTGTGGTTGGCTACTTAAGGTATAATAGTTTGGAGAAGGAAAAGGGGAGAGAGTTGCTCATGACATCAATCACACAAAGCGTGTTTCTGCTCATGTCTGACAAATCCAAATGTGAAGAATTCCTCTTCCCCAGCCAATCAATCCTCTTCCATCAATCAAAGACCATCATTTTCCTAAAATTCTCACCATCCTCCTCTGAGTAGGAAAAAACCCCCATTTTTTTCTTTACCATTTTAGCCAGTCACAAAAGCAAAGCAGGCTTTCGAGTTCAAAAGGGCTCACTGTTAGGGAGAATCCAGCATCTAAAGCAGCAGAGAGTATTTTGTAAAATACACAAGTGTACTTAGCCAAAAACCTACTTACATTTTTATACAGCTGAGGAAATCTACTTCCCAAGTAAAACACACAGGATATATAGCCACAAATGAAGCCTGACATTTCAATCATGTCAAGAGAGTTCTGAAAAAGAAAGGTACATATATTTTGGCAAGACTGTTTTCAGGCATTTCAGAGGATTAAACTGAGAGTCCACTGGCTGATTTTCTAGACAGAACTCCTTTCAAAGCAGTTCAGTGCTGCTCTTCAAATGACCAAAGGGGGCTAGAAAGGGTTTAATCTTTATCTCACAACAATGCACACTGCTGCGTCATAGCCATGACCAAGATCAAAACTAGTGCCGAGCTTTAGGATACAACAGTAATATCAATCCAGTCCTCCTGCTAAAAAACCCTGGGCACAATAATTCAAACCAAAACTAAGAACTGTAGCTAGGGCCACTAACAAAATGAATCATCCTGTCTGGAGAAAGCAAAATACTCATTTTTCACAGTTTAAGAGTTGTTAGTTTTCTCATTCTAGCTGTGTTTTCAAAATAAGCTGCTTCCCTGCTGGGCAATGTTGCTGGATTACAATTATTTTACTGGCATTAGTATGAAGGCCATAAAATTGCTAGAATAGCCTGTGAACTTTCCTGCTGAAATGACAGCAGCAGCAGGTACAATTGTAATTTTCCGCTTTTATTGATTTCACTTGTGAGTGTAAGTCTCTACATGGATGTCTCCAGTATTTAATACAAGCAGAAACACAACACGTATACATGTTATTTAGCAGAGCAGCACATCCTAATGACCCAAGGGACAGAACAGGCCCCAAACACAGGAAGCTGCTAAAAGAAGCAATTTTAGAACTTCTTTATTTTGGGATGTATGGTCCATAGTTAGAACATTCACATAGTGCCACATTTATGATTTCTAAATCATTGTTAAAAACATCATCCAAATTTCTTTAAAGCTCAGAGTACACAATCTTTTCAAGACACTTTTGGGTGGGGTTTTTTTTGGAATGGAAGTGGGTAAGAACTTACATTCCTCCTTTCGATTACTGTACTTTGGTCTTGGTTTCTTAGTAACAGCTGACAGGGTAAAATGACACACAGTGCTACACACACCATGATCCAGATTATACAGAAATTCTTCAGGCTTTTGCTGCCTGGAATGACATACATCAAATTAGCTGAAAAATAACATCTCCTGGTGATTTAAGTTTACTTTTTGTTTGCAATATAAATATGTAATTTTAAAGGTACAATTTCATGAATCTTTTTCTTGATGGCAATGTAAGTCCACCTCTTTTTCTGGGCTCTGCTCACTATCATAGTTGTGCTGCGTCTTCGCGCAACAACTGAGGGTAGCAGTGCAGGAACAGGACGGGAACTCCTTAAATGGGCAATGCTACTGAGAGAGAGAATTTTCATACTCAGCTTCTCTCTTTATTAATAGTAAACTATTAGGAGTTAATATAACAGCTGATAAACAGAAAACTGCTAAGTACAACAGAATGTAACATCTTCTTTCAGCACATCTTGATTAAAAACTGCAAAAGCAAGAGATATTTTTGCTAATTTAAATGTCAAATATCCTAAGATAAATATGTAACCTAAGTGATCTGCTGGACCAGCCTCTACATCCATGGTTAGCTAGATATTGAGCCTTATTGAGAGTCACATATTCAAAGACACAGGCTCCATCTAGCCAGTCTCCATAGACACCTACAAGACAACTTTAAAATGGCAGACAATCCTACAGAACTCAGGAACTACACTATCTTCTGTATCTACAAGATGCTGGTAAAGTCCTGCAGTCACAGTAACCAGCAGAACAAATCCCTGTACGGCATTAGTAAGCTTGTCCTAAAGACCTGTAGTCTAAATAACAGACTTAGCAGTGCTGTTCCACAGGCTGCTCTTTGAGATGCAAAATTGACCAACTCCTCTAGGGTAACTACTCCAGAACTGGGTATTGAAAAGCCCTCTTTCACAGCTTTAATCACAGTACCATTCCTCCCTCTCCAGCTATGCAAACCACTGAGCTGAAACAGGCACTGGCAGTTAAAATGTACAAAAGCCTGTTTTTGTTTTCAAGAGTAGGCAACAGGAAGGAAATATCTTCAGCACTGACCTATCTCCAGCTTTATTATCAGTTCCATATTGAATGAGTCTGCTTTATCCCTATTTAGTCTGCTGGGCAGGCATCTGTTTCACTTCAGCTTTTTGTTACCTCTTCTGCACCATGGATTTTCTTTGATACTTTCTTTTTTTTTGTCCAGATTGATGATTTAATGTTTTTGATTTGATACAATGTGAACAGAGCTTTCTGTCTTCCATTTCAGTCAAAACAGTAGTCCATTGGTAGGTTGGATACTACAGCTACTGCCAGGATTTTATGAAGCACAACTCAAGTAATTTCATTCCCCTTGAATATGTTTTTTAATGATATGTATTGAAACAGAACACATGAAGATGTCAAGGTATTTTATGCTATAAGCAAATAAAGTCCAGTTTCAATCAACACGGAGGAAACTAACTGAACCACACAGAGAAATAATGCTTGCTTTCAACTTACACATATATTTATATAGCTGTAAGTAGACAGTAAAACCATGGAGTAAGTTAAAATACAGAACCAGATTCCACAAAACTACTGCATTTTGTATGCCTATATAAACTGAAAGTACTACATGGAAGATATTTACAGATACTATGCGGGTAAGAAAAGAGAAAGGCAGAGAAGAGAAGGGGCAGGATTTTCACAAGAGCCTGAGAAAACTGGAAGCAATAGGCCTAAACGTCAACGAGAATTTGTGCACTCTGGTTTTTTGATCCCTCTGAAAAAATTTATTTAAATGTTGTAGAAAATATAGAGGTAAAGAGCATGCTACGTTATGGAGAACGTTTCAAGTGTTGGAAAACCTTACATTTTGTCATCTTCTGATTCTTGAGTTTATAGTAGACAAATTGTGAAATCATAATTATATCCATGTTAACATAAAAAACGGCAGTGACAATCTGAAAGAGAAGATACATTTCCTTGTTCAGTATACAAATAGTTCAAAATACCTTAACTGCATGGAAATTTTACTTCATAATCATCATGCAAATGACAAATAGCAAAGCACTGCCAAAAAAAAAAGTAAGCATTTCCAGTACAAAACAAGTTACACTGCTACAGACAGATGAATACAGTGTAAACCTTATGCAACAGGGACTTGCTGACACAATCTCAATAGCTGGTCATTTTCCAGGATGCATAGCACAAATTCCTACCTGGGCAGGCTGATAAATCCTTCCTGCCCAGAAGCTTAAGTCTGTTCCACCTAGTTTCCCAGCACTTTGGAAGCTACTAATCTCACTCAGTGCCTCTTCCCTCAGTAAGACAAAAATGACATTCTCTCTTCCCCTTTTCATAATGGGGAGATGGAACGGTTAGCGCCACTTGTTAAGTTGTAAAAGAGCAGACAACTCTGTCCATCCTTGGGTCCATCTCCAGCTTGTGAAAACTTCTGCAGGTGGCTGACACTTACCTCTTTCTCTTTTAATTAACAGTCAAAAAAAAAAACCCCTACAGATAAAGTTTTGGACACAATGTATCACTGAAAATGTCTGTTCCTTTCAGAGGAACCCACCCCTTAATGAAGGAAATCTATTTTCAAATTAGTCAGACATTAACAGCTGTGAACTAGTATTTCCCCGTTAATAAAGTTTTCTTAAAAAAAACCCAAACAAAAAAACACCCCCAAAACTAAATAAAACCCCACCAAGATGAATTTTAAAGAGTAGCTGCCCCAAAACAGCTTGATCTATTACAAGCTAAAGAACACAACTTCCTTCCAGCCCCTTCCACCCCTATTTGCTCTGCAAGCTTACTTCGAAGCTGAAGCTCAAATGAAAAATCCCCACTTCATTCATCATTGAGTAACACCCAGTAAGTCTCTCTGAATGTTGTAATTACAAGTGTGGAATGGTTCCTATAATACATAACAGTATCAATGTAAATATTTGGGAAATTATGATTTATTTTGTAGATGGTAGATCAGTAAACAGAATACAAAACTATTTTCTTTCCCAGTATGTACTTCACGGTGCAATATTAAGTTATCCTAGAGTTTAAAGAGACAGTTTGAAAAGGATAAATCAAAAAGTAGGAATATTGGCAGATTACCTGAATTGGCAGTTGATTCGTTAAATAGCAGCCTACGAAATTTGTAAGATCTCCAGCTATCCAACACAGCAGAAAGCCCAAAGACAGCGCTTGATCCACTCTTCCATTCTGACAGGCAACGTAAATTTGACTGGCACAAATTCCAGAAGTAATTGTAAAATAGCGTAAGCAAAAACAGTTTAATAAGCTCAGAAGTACATTTCTCAAAATCTGAACAAAGAAAGACTAGAACTCTAACCACAAGAGACCTATCACAGCAATACTCCACTTACCTTTTGAAGAAGAACTCAGTATCACTATAGCTCACCATGCCTTACTCTAACATAACAAAAGACTCAAATCACGACCTCATTACTGCTTGCATGTGCTCCTTTTGTGTAGCCTGCACTGAAATACCATTTTCTGGACACCAGAACTATGCTGTAAGCATTTTATATTCATCTGCTGTAAATACCAGCCTCTAAAATACTGAAATAAGGAAAACACTGTTATTTAACGTAGAAGGGCTAAGAATGAACAAAGCTTCTGAAAGAGCTGACAACTACACTTATGCCTCTAAATTGGAGGGCTGTTACTCAGATTCACAATGGGGACTGAAGCAATCCCAAACATGAGTCCATTAGACGTACCTTGATGAATTCCATGCTCGCTAACATGACAGCTTTAATGTAAAGCCCCCTTTCAACTAATATTTCTGAAGCTCAACAGCTTACTGAGAGTGGTTTTATTTTGCTTGATTTCCATAGCCCTTTTACTAGTTCAGTAAATTATATCCCCCTTATGGGGACAGACTTTGGAGTCAATCCCATTTTGTTTCAGGCGTTTTCACCTGCTGGGAGCACTTCTACTTTTCCTTTGTCATCTCCTACCTACATATTTGAAACCTGAACCGAGTGCCAGCGACCAAACAGCAAGTGATTTAGCACTACCAAAGTGCTAACTCATGTGCTGTTTCTAACCTTTTCTCAGTCCAAATTTCATTGGCAGGAGCCAGCACAACAGTACTGGTGACATAGCATGTGGTTTAAATAAACACTGAGCCAGCTTCTGCTGCAAGTGTGCCTGCGTGTGCACACACATCTCGGGGTGGAGAAGATAAGAGAGAAGAGGTGATTTATTCTCATTTGCTTTAAGTGGCAGAGATTAGTGTCAAGTCAGTACAACAGAACAGTACATCAAGCGCATTTGTCAACCACCAAATATTGTTGCAAACATGAACAACATGCTTCTCTGGCATATTATATCTGTATTATGCAGATAGAGAAACATATCCAAGATAAAATAAAAAAAAAAAAGGCAGCTTTTGAAAAAGGCTTCAGGCAAGATTACTCGTGTTTGAATCTAAGGACTGCTTAAGACTTTAAACTTACGGTAGTGCAGCAAACAGAAAACAGACAATGGAAATCAGTCCTATGACAACGCTCCAATACTCCCACACATTCTCGACACATTCTTCTAGGAGATGCCAAATCCATGGTGTTCCATTTATGCACAATCTCCTATTCTCTATTGGGGAGATATTGAAAGCACGTGTATACAGCTGAGAAGCCATCATTCCTGGACCGAGATTCAATTTCAGAAGTTTATTTCTGCCTCCATTTTTACCCCATGCAAATCCGCAAATCCGTTTACCAATGCTGAATATCCTCTGTGAAAAGACCTCTGCATCCAGGCGGATGCTTGATATCACAGTTATTTCCAATCTCATAAACGAACCTGCCAAATTCAAAGAAATAAATATAGCCAGTGTGAATAAGACATTAACTGTACAATGCTTGCTTGTATTTATTGCTTACAGAAGAGAAGTTACACTTCCAGGAAAGAAAAATAAGTTGCGGTCCATCGTATTTACCAGCTCTTGACAAATATGCAACACTCCAGATTTACATCTCTATAGCATTTTAGTTTGAGGTTGTGTTAGACTGAGACTGCCAGTTACACTGAGGTGCCAGCAATCTGCTACAGAGTAAACCAAGCAATTTATTTGCACTTAACATCAAAACTCTGATTTTCACGTTCAACATTATGACAATAAACTAACAGTACTTTCTCTAATGGTGCTAGCCCAGATTCTGAACACTCCAGTCACACTTACAAAACACAAATATAATGTCGTTTTCTACGGAACTAATTTCTGGATAATGTTATGAAAAAGAGGTCACTTATGACTCAGATTCTAGATGAGCTCTCAGGTCTACTTGAATCTAGCTAGCCCATCACACTAACTAGCGATTCAACATAGCGTCAAACGATTTACGTTATTTAATACTCCAGAGGAAAGACAGAAAGCATACGAAACTTGTAGAAGGCAAACATAGGGTACTCCTGTCCCTAAAACAAAACATAATAGTACAATATGGCTTAAATTTTGAAGCAAGGGAGGGTTGGGTTTGACCTTTAAAAATATTTTCTTGTAGCCTATTATAATAATTCTGGATATTTTTTGTTCCTGCTGAAATATCCATCCTATTTGAAATTTTAATATTTACTTAGAAGGCTAATCACTACAAAATTGGAAGAAAATTTTAACAAAAATGCAGAATTGTCTATTAGTATTCCTTGAAACTTCCTGCTGGCAAAACCCAGCTGATCTCCTACTCATTCTGATGATAATTTAAGTCCTCTGAAGGTTCATAATTCCTCATACGAAGGAGTCTACAATCAATTAGCTTTGAAGGAAAAAAGCCAGAGCAAATGCACTGCTTAAAAAAAACCAAACCAACAAAATAAGTACTACACTAGTAGGTTTGCCTGTTTAGTACATAAAGTCAGATGTAGAACCAGTAATAAGAAAGACGGTGAAAATTTTTAAGACCATTTGGAACATCTCAGATGCACAGCGAATTCAGGAAACAGGAAGAAGTAATACTGAGGTATAAGAGCATCCCTCTAGAAGCGAATAAAGTTATGCAGTATTTCACAGACAACAGTCCCCAAAGGCCTGATGTTCATGGCTAGGATTTTTGGTGTTCTTCACTCCACACACATGGGGACAGGGCTTGGAAGGGCTGACAATATACCCTTTCTGCAACATAACAGGTTGAAGCCACCCTCATTATGCATCAAACCGCTTTCAAATCTTGATAAGGTTTCACAAAATTTGTTTTCATAGAGCATTATTCACTGTAAAGTTAGGACTCACTTTGCTAGTCATCAAGAAATCTGCTTTTTCTTTTCATGAGACTTCAGGTATCTGCGGCGTTAAATGCTGGAACAAGTTTTCTGCAGAAACTGGCTGCCTCTCAAGAGAACTGTCGTCATGGGACCTAAACCAATTAAACAATAAACAAAGATCATGTATTCACACACTGAGAATTCACCTTAACCTATAAGATATATTCATCTTATTCAGCTTATACTGGTGAAGTTATTAGACTTCAGAGCCATCTTTGAGAATAATTTTTAAAGTAAAAAAAAAAAAAGTGAGTAATGTTTTAAGTAAGCTTTCCCCTTCTGGTACTCTGCGGCTGAGTGGGGTTTTACCACCCACTAAAAAGGGAAAAACATCAAAGCACACATACTACTTAGAAGGCAGGTTTTAGGCATGAGCTTTCAACCATTCATAAACATTGTAACAAAAACCTTATACATTTTATTAAGCTTCATCCCAAAAATGCCCATTTCAAGATAAGCAAAATATATCAGATTAAGGAAAAAAAAAAAAAATTAACATGGTATTTTAAAACCATGTCTGAAAAATTAGGTTTAACATGGTATTTAAAACCATGCCTGAATATCATAACTGCAGTTGGACTCAGGCATGCAAAAGTTCTCTCATAAGATCAAGGACTATGTGGTAGCAAGTCTAAACAAGGCAATTCAGACTCAACCACCTGATCTTATGCTATACCCTGCTCCAAAACCCTGCAGCTATTACGGAAAACCAAACAGTTTAAAAAGTGGTAGGAATTAGACAGGCCACTTACACTTCCCAGATGACTGAAGACTTGAGCTCTGGCCTCCTGCCACACAACACACTTAACACATTTAAAGCATGTGGGTATTCTTGGGTTGTTGCTACTTAACGTCTATGCAGCAGAATAACATCCCTGTTGCCAGTCCTTGTTGCCGTATTTTTAATCTTACAATAATTGCTATTTTTCTTAAATCCTCAGCAAAATACTCTATCCCAGTAAGAGCCTATCTCCAAACCCAACAATTCCACCAGCGGCTAGCACAACTAGATGCTGTCAACTAAACGTATCAGCCACAAAACCTGAACTCCTCCTGCCATTGCTGGGAAGGCAAAAGGCAATGGTGTCAGAGTTCGATCTTCGGTTATTTTCACACCTGGACTGGGTGCGCCACATTACGATACCCCTTTCACCAAACGACCTATGTCTTCTGACACTGGAATATTTTGTAACTATGTTTTCAGCTCAGAAGAATAACGGTGTTTGATCTTGACCAGTCTAGATGGTTTCCTCCCCAGATATACACAGTCTTGCATTGAATTTTTCCTCAACATTTAAAAAAAAGCTTTAACTTTTCTATTGTTGCATTAAATGCTTTCCACCTGAGAACAGGGTAAGGAGATTGCTATGACATTTCTTTTCTTCCTACAGTATTTAAGTTGCCAATGATGAGAAAGGAAAATAATATTAAAAGGTGATTTATGTTCCTTTAACAATTCCTTGCCTGTAACCTCATATTCTTTCTTAGATTACTGCCCAAATACTAGTTACTACCATTTGAAAAAACTACAGTAAAGGTATTATTTTCATAAAACCTTGACATCATACCTTTCTGAAAAGGTTTAGTATTGCTCTAGCTAGAAGTAAAACCGTTATTGTGTAAGATATTTAGTAATAAGGAATTGGTAGCTTGAGACTCCTGTTTGCACACTCTTTTTCTTATTTTAATCCCTTATTCTGGAGTAAAAATGTGCAAACAGAAATAGTCAATGGTTTAAAAGTGAAATCCACTTCAGTAAGAATAGCTTCACAGTGCAGACGAGGAAAAGCAAGCCTTCCCTGGAACTTGGGAGACTTGCCACAGATTCTCTGCCTCTCCAACTGCCAAGCTGCTGTGAACATCCAGGTGTTCTGGCTGCTGCGTGTTCCCGGACATCAAGTAACCAGACACTGCTAGTAATGTGTAAAGATGTCAGTTACGTGTGTTTGGCAGATTTGCAAGTTCTCTAAATAGCAGTTAATAACATCTGGAAATCCAGAAGGATGTTCAGTTGTACAGTATTCATAATTTAATTACTCCTGGGGAAAAGAAGAAAAAAAAAAAAGTGGAGCTGAGCTAAGGAGTAATTCAGGGCTTCTGAAACACTTCCCAATATTAACCTGGTCATCATACTTTGTCTCCAGCTATTCTCTAAGCACAAGCCCGACAGCGAGCGTGGGGTCTCAATGCAGAGCTGATGAGAAAGCATAATGAAATTTTACCTGGAAACCAAGCCCAGTTCTCACAGCACACTTCCAATTTAGCTTATCAAAAAAGTCCCAGCCCATGAGGAAGGGCCTTTCCTGGGGAAGAGCCCGGCAGACACCGCAGCCCTCACGCCCCGGGAGCACCGTCCCCGGCGGGGAGGCGGCTGCAAGCGGCGGCGGCAGCCTCACGGATTCCTGCAAACCCGGCGGGCCCGTCCCCCCGCGCCCCGGGCGGCGGCAGCACCCGGCCACCAGAGAAACGGGAACGGGGGAGGCAGCGTTAAAGGGATAATTATTAAGAAAGACTTTAGGAAAGGGCAGCGGCTCTCTGGTTCCACGCGCATGGCAAAACGTGCTCGGCACGGAGGGGGCTGTCGAGGGCCGCGGCCCCGGGAGGCCAGGGCGGGCCTGGCGGGGGAGGCGAACGCACGCACCGGAGCGGGGCAGGCACCGACCTGGCGAGAGCTGCTGCTGCTGCTGCCGCTGCTCCGGGGATCCGGCTGGGCGCGGCGGGCCCGCCCGGCGCCGCACGCCTCTCCCCGCGCCGCCGCCGCCGCCGCCGCCGGAGGGCGGTTTCGCCGCACGGAAGAGCCCTGCGCACGGCGGTCGCCCCCCGCCGGAGGGCGTCGGGGGAAGCCCCGCGGCCGCCCCCTCCCCGCAGCGCGGCGGGGAGACGAGAGGGAGGGAGAGAAGGCCGGGCCGGGCCGGCCGCCCCTCCTCTTCCTCCCCTTCCCCCGGCAGGCCCGCGCCGCGCCCGGCCCCGCCGCCGCCATCAGCCGCCGCACGGCGGGGCGGGGGCGCCCTCTGTGGGCGGGCGGCGGCGCCGCGCTCACGGCCGGGCCTCGCCCGCTCCTCGGCCCGCGGAGCAGATGTCGGCGCGGTGTGAGGGGAAAGCCGAGGCCGAAGGAGGCGGCGGTGCTGCGGGTGGCAAGGAGCAAACATCCAGAGGCGCGCTGCTGTGACAGAGCGTGGTTATCCTTCTTGTGCCTTTCAGGTGGAGGGCCGGGGGGCCCCTAACACAGCCCTGTGCAGGCAAAGGCACCTGGATCATAGAATCATTAAGGTTGGAAAAGACCTCTAGGATCAGCAGGTCCAACCGCCAACCCAACACCCCCATTCCTCCTAAACCATGTCCCAAAGTGCCACGTCTACACGTTTTTTGAACACCTCCAGGGATGGTGACTCCACCACCTCTCTGGGCAGCCTGTTCCAGTGCCTGACCACTCTTTCAGTGAAGAAATTTTTCCTAACATCCAATCTAAACCTCCCCTGGCACAGCTTGAGGCCATTTCCTAACATCCTATCGCTGTGACTTGGGAGAAGAGACCGACCCCCACCTCACCACAACCTCCTTTCAGGGCGTTGCAGAGAGCAATAAGGTCTCCCCTCAGCCTCCTCTTCTCCAGACTAAACAACCCCAGTTCCCTCAACCTCTCCTCATAAGACCTGCTCTCCAGACCCTTCCCCAGCTTCGTTGCCCTTCTCTGGACATGCTCCAGCACCTCAATGTCCTTCTTGTGCTGAGGGGCCCAAAACTGAACACAGCATTCGAGGTGCGGCCTCACCAGTGCCGAGCACAGGGGCACCATCACTGCCCTGCTCCTGCTGGAGGTGGCGCTTCTGCTGATAAGATGCAAACAACTGCGATATTTTTAAGACCTAGGCAGTTATGTCAGCGGTGCTACCCCTCTTTTATACAAAAACATGGCTTTCAGGCCTGTATAGTGCACATAGCAGAGCATCCAGTGGGAGAAACAGAGAAGCGAGGTTTTGCTTGAAGAGGCCCAAGGCCATTCATTTACAACAGGGGTGAAGCCAATGAGTCCTTTGCAAAGCCAGCCTCTGCTCTGGATGTCTGAAACATGGTGCCTAAACACCATGGTGACCTTGCCACCATGGTGGCAGTGCCTGCTTGCTGAGCCTTGGCAGCTCTTAAATGCCGCCTTTTAATTTGATCGGTAATGGCAGTTAGTGATCCACGACACAAAGAAGTCTAATGAACAATCCTGGGATCGTTGTAGGATATGTACTTTTGGACATGAATATTTTAAAATATTTTGATAGGAAAGAGTGTTGTATAATTTACTGTATTTTTAATATAATTTTACTTTTTATTCTCATATAGGCTCATCATTTCTTGAGTTACTGCAGCCTAGCTAATTAACACAGGGTTGGGAGAATGATTAAAGGAAAGCTCTGGTATGTGCATTGTTCTAGTTTAATTGCTGCTCAAGCAATGATTCATTGTTGGTTTTGGCAGCTGAGCAGCATTTGTCTGGCACTGTGAAATTCCCTGTTTATGTCTATGAGACTCATCTGTTGTTGATGGGCAAAAACATGCAGATTTGTAAAATTTTTGGTAGCGTACAGACTTGTGGAAGGAATGGGGTTTGTTACATGCCTTACGCTGTTTTGGCTGAGATGCTGAGGTGGTGCCTGTTGTTACAGAGCCTGTTAGCTGAGTCTCCTTACCTGTGTAGACAGAATTGGGTCTCATGGCTGTTGCAGCGCTGGAGAAGAGGGGAGCAGGCTGGAGGGAGCCGTCCGCATTGCAGGAGGGGCTGTACTGGCAGCAGGACTGCGGAAGACTCATTTCCTACACCTCCCCACTGCCTAAAGAAAAGCCTTCTCAGTATAAGTAACCCATGTGGTACCTAACCCAGAACAGGATGCGAACCTGAAGCATGCAAGGGCAGTGACTGGAGAGACCATGCAGGTGACTGGAGAGGATAAAATAATTTGCAAATGCTTCTCATAACAATTTATGAGGACCAACAAAATTTGAGCAAACTGGTAATGGAACCTGGAAAGTGTTTGTGCTCTAAGGGTTCTGATAGGCCTTGATGGCCCTGCCCAGCCTTATCTGGGGCCTCCACCCACACCTGCCCAGCAGCCCCAGTTCAGCTCAAGCTGAGTCCCTCAGTCCTGGATAGACCTCAGACTGATGCTGTTTGCAGCTTGGCTGCTGGATGGACCCTTCATGCACGCACATTATACCTTGCATCCAGCCCTGTTTCCTGGTATGGGCTTTGGACCCATGCTGTAGCCTTGTCTCCTTTTGCTCCTGGCTGGACTTCCTGGGTGTATCTGGGACTTGGTTCACTCCTGGACTCTCCTGGGACCGTTAGTGGCTGGTGTTGCCTGCACCCAGCTCTGCTGGCCATGTTCAGACCCTGAGAGGCTGAACCCTGCCGGTGAGGGCACTGCCTCTGCTGAGGCGTCCCTCTGTTCATGGCTTGCCTTGCTTTAGGATACAGAGTAAGGAGATTTGAGTATTTTTATTATTTAAGTCAAAACCCCGCATATCACTAAATAGATGAATATAAGTATGCTGATGATTAGATACAATTTGTTGACCTCAAGTGAGTTAATACATTTAAAAATACATAACATTAATTATAAGGAAAAAGGAGTAAAGTAGCAACTTATGTGTGGAAAAACTCTGTAAAGATACCTCCAAAATCCTTCCAGAGACTAGAAAACGTTTTCAGAAACAGAGGTTGAAATGCATGAGTTTATCCAGGCGAGTTGCTGTCTCTGTTCCTGGAATGAATGCATGTTCTGTGTTACAAACTGCATTTTATGACATCTGCTTAAAAAAAAAAAAAGTGAATAAAGAGAGGATAATGTGGTGAAAGACAGCCAATTATTTCATAAATGTAAACTACATTAAAAAGTGGTGTACAACATTATATATTTATGGATATAATTTTGTTCTACTGTCACATAACAAAATGAATAATACATTAGTCCAAGAACTTGTCATTAAGTGAATTTCTTTGTTGTCTTGCCATTAAAATAAAAAAGTCCTTGGTCTGTATATATGCGTGACATTAACTGTTTTCTGGGAACATAATGTAGGGTAGATGAAGGTACTATTAGACTGCAAATTTGAAGTATTTTATAATTTTTAAGGTGGAATAATGTTAATTAAATTCATCAGAGATTTGAAGACATTCAGGAAGGCTTTACGGTTTTCTTCTGTCAATGAGATGTGATAAATGGAACTGATGTTGGATATTATTTAGACAAGAAAATGCTGTTCTTTTTTACCTCTCTATTATTACCCTCTCTATTATCAGAATATTATTATGGTGACCAGTAGGAATGAGTTTCTTTGCAAGAATTAATGAGAACATGGAATTGGAGAAGATTTATTTAAGCATCAGAAAACTTCCAGGTAAGGCTGACAGTTCTGTTTGATCAGTTTTAACTCTGGAATACCAATCCTTTTTTTAAGTCACTATGTATTACAATACCAGTATCACACTTATGTCTTCTTGTAATGAGGTTGAGTCTAGTTGTGGCAGCCATGACTTTTCTCTGTAGTGCCTGCTTATATTGTTCTAAAGCCTGATTCTCAAAAGTAGTGAATGAAAACATTTGAAAACAATGTGTGGAAAGCTGAACCAGTGTGTACAGAAGTTTATGGATACAGAAGACTTTCGGTGGCTCATGAGCCAGCAATGCGCCCTTGCAGCAGAGGCAGACAACAGCACACCGGGCTGCCTTAGGCAGAGTGTTGCCCACCACTCTCAGCCTGGTGGGACACATCTGGAGTGCTGGGTCCACTGCTGGGCTCCTCAGTACAAGAAAGACAGCGACATACTGAAGTGAGTCCAGTGAAGAGCCGTGAAGATGGTTAGGGGGTGGGAGCATCTGATACAGAGGGAGAGCTTGAGAGAGCTGAGACTGCTTACTCTTAAGAAGAGAAGCCTCAGGGAGATCTTGTCAATGTATATAAATACCTGATGGGGAGGAGTAAAGCAAGACTCCTCTCAGCAGTATCCAGTGACAGGACAGAAGGCAGTGTGCACAAATAGAAATACAGGTAATTCTAGTTAAATGTAAGGAAAAACTGTTTTACTGTGAGGCAGGTCTAACACTGGAACAGGTTAGCCAGAGGGGCTGTGCACTCTCCATTCTTGGAAATGTTCGAAGTCCAACTGGAGGTGACCCTGACCAACCTATGCTGGCTCACCCTGCTTTGAGCAGGGGGTTGGAGGTGCCTTCCAATCTCAACCACACTGTGATTCTCTGACTCTGTGAAATGGGGCAATGAATAATTAAAAAGACTGAGACTGTTACTCAGTCTGTTTACTCAGACTGTTTATGGTTAAAGTTAAGTTCAAGAATCTGTTGACTTAAGATCTGGTATCTCTTAACAATGTCTCCTAAGTTCATGGTATCTACTTTTAGTTTGTATGTGTTTCAATCTTTTCCTATGTATTTCCTTTCTTGTCCTTCCAAGAAGAGAGAGGAACATCTGCAGTCTGATGTGGAAGACTGAAGGGGCAATCTAACTTGATGATTAGGAGAAAATGACCTTTATGGTTAAAGTCAGGTAGACTGGATATGGGAATTTCAGGCCCCAGCCTAAATTCTAGTCTTGTCCCTTGAGTCCTGCTGAGGAAAAAAAAAAGAAAACCCTAATACAGTTAAATGATGATGTTACTGATTTGGTGTTGAGCCTTCCAGGTGTTCTGCAGAGTTCTCCATGTAGATGTATGTGATGAGTGTGCACCTTTAAAAAGTAAGATTAAACTTATTTGAGATACCATTTATCTCAGAATGCATTACTCTGATTTTTTTTCCTATTTTCTCCTTTTTCTCCCTAATGTAATTGACAGCAAAATTGAATCAGTTTACTACTGAGTTGGACTTGAATGGTGAACACTGCATTTTCTATTACTTGACTTTAATGCAAAGTGTATGCTTCACTATCTGATAAATTCAGACCTGCTGGGGAAAAACTGAGAACCACATTTTGGACACAAAGGATCAGATATTGACTTATGTTGCAGAAACTATTGGTTTAAATTTTTAGTTTATGAGAGAAAAATGATTTCTCTGCAACATGTTTTGAAAATTCAGGGAGTCAGTTTCACACTGGAGCCCCTCCTGTTGGCGGTGTGCCATGTCTGTGGAGTAGGAGGTTCTCAGGCTAGGGGGAATGCTTAAGGAAAAAGACAACAAGTGTAGCAGTACCACCCCCCAAAAAAAAAAAAAAAAACAACCCAAAAAAACCCAAACAACCCAGCCCCACAAACAAACCCAAAGTTAACAAAAAAAAAAAAAAAAACAACCCACCACAAAGAAACTGAGGTCATGAAAATTTTGTGAGGCAAATTTTGCTCAGGCCCTGGCCTGAAGTTAAGCCAAGTGAACAGGGCGTGGAAAAGCACATGTGTGAAATTGCCAGATGTGACAGATAATGGTGTGAGAAGCTAACAAAAACCAACAGAAGTTACAGATATGAGGGAGGGCTGGACTGCACAGCTGGTTAAGAGGGGCTGTTAGGGAAACCATCAAACCCCACAGATAATTTAGGGGGAGTACCGGGGACCTTCTGAGGAGGGGATTCTTGCAAGGCCAGCTGTATCTAGACAACGGTATCTGTAATACTATATAAAACTGAGTTTACATGGATAACGGTAATGGAAATACTAGTTTTGTGTATGGAGAGGCATGCACAAGGCAGAGGAAGGGAGGGATGGCCAGGAAACAGGACAGGGTGCTGATAAAGTGTGCTGCCTGGGGGGTACCTGTTGGCAGCATTATGCTTGATCACTGCAGCTGGCGCAGGATAATAAACCAAACTGGTTGTTCTGACCATGCCACAAGAGTCAATGTTGCTTTTGTGGCCAGGAGCTGGGGCAGGGAGGCTTCAGCTATGTGCCACCTCCCTCAGCATGAAGATGGGTAGCTTGAGCGTCCTGATACCCTGTTGGTGCCCAGTCCACGCCTGCAGGCGTCAGCAGCTACCTGCAGCTCCCTGACCGCCTGTGGAAATGGGCTGAGAAATTCCAGAAAAGAGAGTACAGAGGAGACTCAACAAGAATGAAAAAAAGCAAGAAAATATGAGAAGAGTGAGAAGCTGAAAGAGATGTTTGCTCCAAAAGGAGATGTTTAGGAGAGCAAAGAATCATAAAGTCAAACACTGTAACAAAACACTGATCTGTTGTCCTCTGTTTGTAATGGAGTAGGAAGAAGACTTTGGCAACTGGTTAAATTCCTAATTATGAAGTGTTGAAAAGCTTTGCTTAGGGAATCAAGATCAGAACAAATATCAGGTGTGCTTAGACCTGACAACTCTTGCCTCAACATGAGGAGTTAGGTTAGATAATCTCTTGAGGACTTTCCAATCCTACATTTCTATGGTTTCATGCTCATTTATTTATAGTGAAGCTTTCTTCTACAAATCTAGCAAACAAAACTTTGTCCTGGAAAGGCATTTACATAGCCATATTAGTGCTGATATTAATTCATTTAAATAACTTGTCCCGTGAGATGCCGCCTCTTTTTTTCCTCCCCTCCCTCCCTGTTGACTGGTTTCCTTAAATCTTCAGATAACTGCCACTACTTAGCGCTGATGCCATGATTGAAATTAGAGTTTCTGGTGGAAGTACTATTCCTCTTCCTTGTCTTTCAAAGCACTGCTCGTCTGAGGTATACCGTTAACGATGGTAAGCTTATTAAGCATCTGAACAGATGTTTTGGTGTTTTTTAAATACTGGCTCTTACTGTGTCACCTATCCATAGCAAAGAGGAGAACCCGTGCACAAGAAAGGCATGAACACATTGTATCAGTGCATACTGCTTCTCTTTCTTGTAAATTAGCATAAATGCCTGTATTAATTTTCAATGTGGATCTATGGTACAGATTATCTGGTTTCATTAGTAGCTTCAGAGGGTAGGTGTTTAATATTAATAATCACTGTTAGCCTATAGGCTTAATTAGGATGAGAAACAGCTGGATGCTGGGCAGAACCAGTCTTGGCTCCAGACGCTGTGTCTCTCTGCAGCAGGCATGCCCCGATTCCTGGGCTCTTAACTGGTGGCAGCTGAGAACAGCATGTTCTCATGGTTACTTATCAATACTGCTTTTCCTTCCTGCTTCTAGGACCCTTTTAAAGGCTTCTGGCTCTTAACCAGAAACCAGGAGCTGT
This sequence comes from Morus bassanus, assembly GCA_031468815.1. NCBI lineage: Eukaryota > Metazoa > Chordata > Aves > Suliformes > Sulidae > Morus > Morus bassanus. Next base: position 8,690,137 of record CM062578.1, read on the forward strand.
GAGCACCTATTGGAACAGTCCCTTGTAGTCAGGCAGGTAGTCTTCTGCATGGGAGTAGCTGCCTTTGCTCTTAGGGTAAGTTTTCTTGACTTCTGCTCTCGGGGACAGAATACAAGGGTTACTTGGGCTGTTGTCAACAGTTTAATTCATTTGTCCTGGCTATCCTTAAAAAAACTTTTGCTTAAGCTAAATACAGATTTCAACCCATTTGGGTATGACAAAGTAGGAAAAACATACAGAAATCTAAGAAGTGAAAAACACAGCAGAACTGTTAAAGGACTCCTCAGCTTGCAGAGCTTGTAACTCTAGTGGCACAAATCCAGCGCTCGATATTCTGCTTGGTACAGTATATAAAAACTCAGCAGTGGAGTTATGCAGCTCAATTAGTACAGTGCATAAAGTATGCAGCTCAATTAAGAAAGCCCTGTATGTGGGAAACAAAGTGAATGGAAATAGATGCCTGAAGCAATAAAATATGCAGTTCAACTGGAAAATGATGCAAGTGGGTAACGCAAATGTAATCTGATATGCAGAATGTGAGAGTGTGTGTGCATGTATGTATATGTAAAAAAAATAGATTGAGTGTGTTTGCAGTTTGTCCATCACAACAGGGAGGCTGCGGAGCATCTGAAGTACTGTCAGATGGACCTGCAGTGGCATTTGTTTGTTGTCTATGAGTATTTTGGAACTGTCTATAAAACAGCAGTGGCTATAAAGAAATGGGTGTGCAAACTTTTTCTATTTCTGATATACTTTATCAACAAGATGGCACCTAGATGCACAGCAGATGTTGTCTTTTATGATGCAGATGAGCCTCTTGGAGCAGTGCAGCTGATAATGAGCTCTGTGTATTGTTACAAGGTAGGGCTGCCAGGCAGTAAGCACCTACGAACCTTACTAAGGAACAGTAACAGTGCTGAGGCAGGGTCTAGCTCCTCTGAGACAATGGGTTAAATCCTATAGTTTTTAGACTTCATTCAGGGAAAACCTCTTTTAATTTTAACAGGAGCTTTGACTTCGTACACAAGATTTGCCTTTAGAAATAAACGGCTATTCTAAAAGTGTCAAACAAGATTGCTGTGCTTTGCCAGTAATTGAATTGGAGTGTAAGCAATACTTAGTATGGAAAAAAAATGAGAATAGTTAGAAAATAGCTTTAGTAATTAGTATGGAATTTGATAGAAATATTAGGTTGACATTTAAGATATTTTTATTTGGCAGGACAGTTTACAATCCTGAATAATCCACTTAGTGTATGAAACTGTGCAAGTGCACTAAGTATTGGGCTGCTGCCAGTCAAATGCATGGCCCAGAAATGCTTCTTGTTACCTGGTCCATACAGAAACCAAAAATGACTTCTTAAATGTCTATGTCATTATCCACTTCTTTGGGACAGCAAATGGGCATAAGGTAACTTCAGGAAATACCTACTAGGAGAACTAAAGACTATAGATCCTTGTAATGACAATAAGAGTCTCTCCATTAATTTCAGCGGGCTTTTGAGAGGCTGTTATTTATTTCTGGAGTGAAATATTTCATCCTCACAGGAACGGAAACACGAGGATGTGTTATCTGAAGGGAAAAATATCAAATTGGATATCTCCTATTATGGTAGAGGAAACATTGCATCCAGTTCTACAATTCTTGGACAAAATTTCTAATATGTATGTAAAAGATGTAGCTGTGAATTAGTGAACTATATGGCATGTGATAGATAAAGAACTTGCTTACACAGGAAACATTTTCATGGTCCTTGAGGTATTTGTATCCTTGTTGATTCCATCAGAATCAGAGGAATGTTGCCAAGCTTTAAAAATATGAGTGAATTAGGGGAACATTCATCTGTGTCTTGCTTGGCAAGATTTTGAGAGGCATGAGTGCACATATTTAAAGGACAGTAATAGGTGGTGCCCCATTCTGTGCTGAATCTGTCTTCTGACAGTGCCACCACCAGTGACTGACCACCAGATCCTACACCACAGAACAGAATTTTGCTATGTGAACTTGTTATCTATTGCAACGCAGACTTTAACTTCAAAATCAGATAGTTGTTAGTCAAACACGTAAACCATTTGGAGGTATGATCTGTGATCTCTATACCACTCTCCTTGGTTTTTCATGGCTGACTCTTGGTGTACGAGAGATTTTTGGCATTGAGCCAGACTGCAGGGACGTAAACCTGTTTTTTCCATTAGACTTTTATGTTAGTAGGTTGGGAGGGGGTTGGAGTTTTGTGAATACCCTAAATTAAAGAGACTCCAGCCTGACTGTGAAATTAATAGAGCTATCAAAAAACCCACTGTCATTATACAACTATTGTTAATTATTTACAAGCAAACTACTGCAAGAACAGTATTGTAGCTGTCAGCATTGTCATTATTAAAATTAGAATGCTTTGTCTGGGTAGGAGATAACATGACTCATTTAGGCTAAATGCAATGAATATGGAATATTGTGTTTCTCTTCACCAATTAGTCAGAGAGAGAACAATAGCATGTCTCTCTCTTAACAAGATGTTTATTTTAAAAAGTCTAACAAAATAAATATTTTCAGGGCTTTGTTTAAAAAGGACATAAATTCATTGTAGCTATTATAACAAAAGTTTAAACCAAGTTTTTTTCTAGGGTGGGAAAAACTATTTTCATAAAGTAAATTCTCCTTGCTTGTTTGGGTCTCTCTCACCTGGTTCTTACTTTGTTGCCTTCTATTCCCAGCCTGCTGTCTGTCTTGGTTTTCTTTCTGACTGTACAGATGATTCTGGGAGCAGAGCACATTCACTTCAGAGTAAGAGATATTCTGTGTGGCGACCCCTTTCTCCTGGTCACCTCGTGACATTAAGAGAATGAGTTGTCTGAGAAGACAGTGAACACTGGTCTCATCCTCTCAGTATAGTTATCAGAAAAGATTTTCCGTGTAGATCTTCTGAGGAATGTCATTAGTAACAACTGTAGTTGTGTTTGAGTAAGTACAAAACCAGGTTGTGTTCTACTTTTCCTTCCACATGAAAAATTAAAAGATTGTCAAACAGTGGGGGGAAATGTTACTTTGATTGCTATTAGAAGTCAAAAGTAGGGTGGCAGTGAGTGAAGGAATCAACCTCTTAATTCCTACTGTACAATGACTTAAATAGTTATCACATGCAGAAGTAAAATCAAAGACTCTTGTTTAGGCTCTCGTACTTACAGCATGCTGCCATTTGAAACATGTTCTTTTGAAACCTCTTGTTTAGGAAATGATTTTTAGAATTAGAATATTTGTGTTCTGCTATCAGCTTGCAAGTTTTCTACAGTCTCGTAGAGGTAGGTGAGAAGCAAGCTGTGTTCTTCATAAACATACTAAGTTAAAGGGAAGATGTACAGAACACACAATTGCATTTGATTTAAAAAACAACAACAACAATGACTTAACATCATTAAAAGTATGTGTTCACCCACCATTAATTTTGTATTTGGTTGCAGAGGCCATGGTGGAGTGAACAGGAACAAAAAAGCTATTTGGAGGATTTGCCATCAGAATTGAGGACTCATATGACTGAATGCATATTCTGTGGAGCAATTTTTTTTAAAACTGTATAATTTATAAATTCTTTCTGTATTGCAAAAGGACAAAAGCCCTAACAAGAATGGTACAAACATGCCTCCTCATTATCTTTGGGCAAACAGTCTTTCTTTTCTTCCAGCTGCTGGCTAAGAGTGCTTGACCTTACACTTTGCTGTTCTGAGAGTTGGTTCATTTGATGTTACTTTGGTCATTATTAGAAAATGTCAGTGCTGGGACACTCCCAATGTGGGTTTGCCCCTAGGCTCTCACAGGGAAGGAGGACATAGCCTTCAGTTCTCTGAAGATCCTTTGGGTCTGTCTGTAGGGTAGACTTTAGTTAGTGTTGATTTATTTGGCATCTGGAATTTATTTATCAAAGAAAAGTTAAGGGGAAAAATATACAGACGTGCTTAATGTGCAAGGAAAGCATGCTCAGCTTGTGTGCAGAATGTCACTGGAATGATTTAGACATCATTTCTCTGCTACAGCTGCCAAGCTTTGGAGGTGTTCAGGTAGGTCCTGGGCACTGGTTCCACCTGGGCAGTTATGCTTTCTAAGGGCTGGCTGAAGTTCTGTGATTTGGTGAGATGCAATGGATGTCAACTGAAAGGATGCATTTCCTCCAGTGTCCTACTCTTTCCTGAATTTTCTTCTGGCTAATGTTCTCCCAAAGACACTGAAAGGGTCCAGCCTTCTCACCAACTTCTGAGAAGAGGCCCAATAAGTAATATTAACTTCTGCAATTTCCTTGTTACTCTTAAGCAAGTTATTAATTAACTGAATGTAACCACTGGCTGTTGATAAATCCTTTTAACTAATTCAAATTCCATATCAGGCTTGGAGCATTTTCACTCAAGCTGCTGCTGAAGTTAAGCTTTGTGAAGAATTAGTTCTGATCTGTTTTTGAGTGCTGGAGTTGGGGAAAATGGAGAGAAGATATTTGTTTGCTTGATTCCACATGACAACTCCAGGGTAACTGAATAGACTGTACGGTTGGTTTGACAAGGCTGTGCACCGAGCCAGCAGCCTTGCATACCAGAGTCAGGGGGATGGAAGGGGGACTGACAACTGTAATGGATTTTATCAGAATTTCTCTAAAGAGCGACAATTTGCCTTCAATTATTAATGTTTTTCAGAGGTTTCTCTTCTGAGAGGTATGAATAACTAACTTAAATATGCATTCATGTAACATTTTCAGTAATTAATACAATACTGCATGGGAAGAAGTTGAGTAGCAGATCCAAATATTAAATAATGGAAGAGGTTTTTGAGAGTGTAGGAAATGTAGTCTTTAATAATGTGAGTGTTACTGGTTTTTCTGTGAATGCAGGAACTGTGGTTATTATATCTATAAATGTATTACAATGATGCTTGTGAAAAACGTTGTAAGTTAGGTTGAAGTGCCACAGAAAGAAAAAGCAGTGCCTGTGTACTGTGGTGTGTGACAGCATGTACATTAATCCTGCAGTGCTCTTGACTCATCCTGGGGCTCAAATGTGTTTCACTTTCCTCCCCATGCTCAGGAGGCACTTTGTGCCCAGTGCTGTAGAATTATAGCCTTTCCTTAGGGGAACTTTGAAAATGCAGGCTGGGGAAGCTTTTGGCCCTATTAAAATGTGTGTTGAAGAGCAACTGGAGTGGATTGCCAGGTACCTGGAAGGAACCATAGGATGATCACTGATTGTTCAGCGACTGCTGTCTCAGGAGACTTTGAGGGACAGTAACTTGGAATTTATTTATTGCTCTAGTCCAATTTTCACTTCCAGTATGGCATTCTTAAAGACCATATCCTGTAGTCCCTCATGCCCTGTTCCATTTAGTCTTTCACTCTCTTTAGACAGAAATACATATTATACATTTTGTAAAATTTTATAAAGTTCTTTTTCCGTAACATCACTACAGTCTTGAAAATTTGTCACAGATATAAAAGCTCATTAAGCAACACTTGAAAATGACCAGCTTTTGACAGCATCACCATGAAAATGAGTGTATTGGTATTTGTTATATGAAGCAATTTATTTCATATTAGCAGTGTGTTGTTTATTTTAGCATAATATTTTAACATCATGAAGATATTTAGGAATAGCATTCTTACAAATCTGTCTTACTGATGTTGAAAAATGCTAAGTCTTTTGAAGTGTTATATATAGCACTGGAGTGTTCTGAAACAGCAGTCAAATATAAACCTTTGTGATTTCTTACATACTGAATATTGTAGAAAACTGTCTCGACAGTGCATAGGTTATCAAGTAGATATATATATAAAAATTCGCTCAAGTTATAAATTCTTTGCAAAAGTAGCACTTAGCAAGTTTATAAGTACATTCTTACTACTCTGCATCAGTTGGGCTCTGCATGGATTGTGCAGCCAAAATTGCCTCGGAGATCTGTGAAATCTGGTTCACTTAAAGCAGCGTCTGACCTGTAAAACCTACTGATCAAGCCAGTTTGTCACAGGGGAGAGTATTTACATGTTGGTTTACATGTCTAGGAAGAACACTGAACTTACTTCAAACTGAGGACAGTGGTATAGCCCTGCAATTCTGGTAGAAGAGATGGTTCTTAAAAGAAGCTGTATAATTCCTCTGATTATTTTGCAGTTGCCTCCAATAAGAATACTGCTTCCTTGTGTATAAGAACTGGATGTTGAGAGCAAGTCAGTTCACGGCTTCCAGGGCTGCAGCAAGGTGTTTCATTAGCAAAAAACATTTTTAACCCTACCCTAATTAGTAGACTTCATAATTTATTGTTTCATCATCTGGTCTAGCTCAGCATCCATGGGATTTCTAGACGACATGAAGTGTGGAAACCTGTCATGACAGAAAAAAACCAGAGAGGCTTGTAGGAAACAATGGTTGTCTTGTGGGAAGAGTTTAAATATATGCAGCTGATCCCATGGGAACTGCTGTAGTCTATTCACCCTGTGTGAAAATGATGCTCTTTCAATATAATCTTTAATCCTTTTCTTTCACTGAAAAATGTGAGAACTTATTTAAAAGTTTTGAAAGACTGCTTGATTTTAGTGAGAAAATGCTTTTCAAACATAAAAATAAATCAAATTATTAGTGTAAAATGGAGGGGGAAAGCTCTCTGAAATATCTTGCAATATACTGTCCATAAATTGCATATGTGAATGTTCTTGGGAAAGTTTCAGGCTGAAAATAACCAGGAAATGTATCCAGGCTTTCTTTTTTTCCTGGATGGGTGCATGTGGGGAAGGAAGTATCCAGCAGTCTTGGAGATATTACAAACTTCTGTAACTGTTTGAGACGTACTACTTCTAATTCCACAAAACAGATTTTTCCTGTGAGATGGGGGAGAAGGGAATTCTATCATATGCACAGAATAAAAGTTTGCTTTGAAGATTATTCAAATCTTCCTCCTATTCATGGAAAAGAAAAATAAAACTAAATATGCAGTTGTTGAAAACATTTGTCCCCACCCGCAGAGAGAATGGAAATCTAAACCTCCCTTTGTTCAATCCATGCATGTGTGAATAACATCACAAACTCCCACAGGGTTTATTAGAGCTGCTGTCCTGTTTGTTTTTTATGGGGCAATGTCCTAAATATTAAACCCTGTTTGGCAAAATACACAGTTGTATTCCTGGAGGTGTCACGCAGCATATATTTTATAGTCTGTACACAGAGTGCTGAAAAGGCAAAGAGTTACTAATACTATTTTGCTTTTACTTTCCTATAGTGTCTTTCATCCAAGGCATCCAAAGCACTTCATACAATCCAGTGTATTAAGCGTGGCAACATGCCTGTGAGGTAAGGAAATTGACTTTTTTTTTCTTTCTTTTCCTTTCTATAGATAGTCAAAGCATGGGGCTGTGATTTGCCCAAGATCGCCATGGTAAAGCAAGATCTCTGGCCTCCCTGTCCTTTAACACAAGTCTCTCCATTTAAGGGGAATTCTCAGATCACCTTCTTCTCTTGTGTAATTTTCTTGACATTTAAATCTAAGTCACTTTTTTGAACCAGGTGCTCAGGTTATACCTTTTAGATTTCTCTATTTAATATTTCTTTAATATTTCAGAAAATGAATGTTACCTTTTGTTTATCAAAGGGCTTTGGCATCTGTGGTAGCTTGATCCCTCAGTACAGAACAAGAAGCATCAGCTGGAAGTAATACAGTTGGGAGTTGTGCTGCAGCATTTGAGGAGAGCCATGCATGGTGCCCATGGCAAACTGAGTGTTACAGAGGAGAATGGGGTTTGGGAAGTGCTGAATGAATCGAGTAACACGACCACTTGGGAGCCCTGGCTGTGTGCTGGGTTTGGAGTATCATCTGTCCTCGGCGTGGCTCCAGCAAGGCGATGGTTTGTACTTTCAGCCTGTTGTCTCTTGGTGTACTCAACAGCAACTGGCTGGTGGCTTTGAGAGCCTGCAGGGCCTATCCCCGATGGTGGTGTGTTATGGTTTTTGCGTCAGGTGTGAGTTAGCTCGGGACTTAGTACTGTGCATGCTTAACCTTCTTCAGAAGTGCAATATTACGTAAGTTCACATACAAGATGGGTTCAACAGTATAGTAAGGTTTTAATTGCCTCTTGCTTTGCAGTAGCCAGCTAGAAGACACTGGGAGGTTCACTTAACATGAACTCTAGGTGGCCTGCATTTCCTAAAATTCCTTAAATATAGCAAGGGGGGAGTTTCTTGATTTATGTTGCTTAGCATGGAACTAGATTAACAATATCATTGCACAGCTCTTTGAAGACTGCGCTTTAGTTTTCAGTGGGATAGCACCATCTAGTAAAATCAAGCAACCATCCTTTCAAGTCTTTTGGAAGTTAAGGAAATTTTTCTAATTTCTTGTAGAATTTCCTTCACTATAAATGTAAAAATTTTTATCCTCTCCCCTTTCTCTTTGATTTAAAAGTGGGGTTTTTTTTTGTTGTGTGTTTTTTTTGGGTTTTTTTTGTGTTTGGTTTTTTTTTTGTCCTTCTAATGTCATTTTGCAGAATCTGAGTTCCTGATAAAACTGTAAGACAGTCTTTTAGCTCGAAGTTCAATTGGCTTTTGGATGCCCTTAGGTCCAACTGCCCTTTTACATGGAATTTTTATTGTTAATCTTCTATTATTGGGGGAATTATTTTGCAAACAGACCAATTCAGTTGCTTCAAGCTCTGAAACCTGTCAGGCTAGCTTTTATTCTGATTGCTTCTGATAAGGAGCTTTGGTAAGAAAGCTGTGCCTCCAGCAAGCTGAGAGACTCACCTTGGAGTGGAACAGCTTCAAGGTCCCAGGGAATGTATGGCTCTTTCAGCTTGTCATGAAAAGGGAAACTAGATGTTGAAAATCAGAATCAAAACTTTGAATTAGATGTGGGACTGCACCATGAACCAGTGGAAATGGCCTGTATTCTAAGCTGAGTCTTTTTTTTTCCCCTGCATAATGATGACTTGAATCTTCATTACAAGAGCTGGAGTCACTGCTTTGTTTCCCACGTTTTGACCATAGGAAGGTATGGATCCCTGTTGTGAACCCCCACAGACGCTGTGCTGATGGGGAGCCACACAGGATATACAAACTTTGGCAAGACCCTTTACCTCTTTTCCATTGCTTGTGTTCATGGGATACAAATATAAGTGATTTCAGACGCTGATCTGACAGACACAGTAATCTCTGTCCTATCTGAGTAAGATATGGATAGGTGAGGTGGAGTCAAGGTGATGAGACATCTCAGGAACCATACTCTGAAGTAATTTTATCGTCCAATAAACAATTGGCCCTTTAAAAAAAATATTAAAAAGATGACATTTTAGAAGACACATTTATTCTGTTTTTCATTTTCCTCAGTGCCAGCTACCTATTAGTAGGAACAGTACAATCTTGTAGTGAGCAAGGAGATGCTTAAGGGACAATTCTCTCCTATACAAGAAAAGTATTTTCAGCACTGTTACGTAATGTAAGTATTAAGAAGATTTGCTATAATTCCATTTCAAAGAGCTTATAGTAAGTAAATGTTTTTCTGTATTGTCCTTAGAGTTGTCTATAAAACTTACATGAAAAGTGTCTATTCATCAGGTAGAGAGCAGGGCCTTTCTGAGAAACTCTTCTTCTGCAGAAGCACGTCGAGTAGAATATAATTTGCAGAAGGCCAAGGAGGGGCTGCTGTGTTTCAGTGCAGCTGATCAAAGGGAGGGTTCAAATGGATCTTTGTTCCTAGAGCGTTTTTCTAAATTATGTGTGCAGATTTTGTTGTGCTGCTTATGTGAGTAATGTTAAAAGCCAAAGCAAACTTCAGACCCTCTTTTGTATTCATGTAAAGTGTTACAGAATTATAGCATTTATTCATTTGGACAGAAAATCTCTTTTGTAGCAAGTTTGTTCACTTGTTCTTTTTCTTTCAAACAGTGTGAGCTTACTAAGTTTTTTTTTTTAACCTTCTTCACAGGGAAGGATAGCTTTCTACTAACACAGAGTTCTGTTTTCTGTATTAAAAACAACTGCTCTCAAGTGGAGTGGGCTTTGTATTTTGTCCTAGAAACAGAGTTTCATTCAGAGATAAGGCCTCTCTGCATTTAGGTTCCTTTAGTCACCTGACGGAGCCATTGGTAACTTTCAGGCTGCTTTAGTCTGCATTCCTGAAATGCCTTACTCCTGGCACTGCAATTAACAGCTTCAGGTTCACTGCTTGCCACCCGATTCCCTAGCTTTCCACTTGCTGTGCCCTCGGATGCTGCCTGGGGTAGCAGGAGAGCAAAGCAAATGGTCAGGCTTTGTTTCCAAGAACACAAGCTTTGCACCTGTAACCACCATTGAGGATGTCGTTGTGGAATCGTGAACAGGTAAAAAAAAATCAGTTTGTGTCTCTGGCTTTTTGAACTTTTCTTTTTGAATTTGAGAATTGCTGAGTGTGACTATGATGTGCCCAATCTCTGTACTTACACCATCCCCTTCGGTTCAGTGACTGATGATTTATGCCATAGCGATTGCCAGGAGGATCTAGCCTGTTGTGCTTTGGGGTTTGCAATCTTATTAGCTCTTTTCTGCTTCTGTCTTGTTGCAAATAATCAAACGAAAAGTCCTGTGTAATGATATTGATAGGTTTGGGAAAATTAAAAAAAAACTTAGTCGGTTTTATGGCAGATCAAGTGCAAGGTGCTGTCTATGCTATTAAAATAGATATTGTTTCACTGAGTTAATTCCAGAAGGTTCTCAGTGTTTTGCCCCTTATTTGACATTTTGCGGGTTTTTTCCTGAAAAATAGCATAGAATAGAGTAACAGGGATTAAGGATGTCCTGTATCTCAGATAATAATTATAAGTGATCTAGTTTGCAACAGTGTAGTACTTTGTTCATCAATTTACCAGAAGAACCTAGAGGAGTTGGCTGTGAATCCACATAGTCCATCTGGAAGATGTCCTTGGTAGATCTCTTCCTAGTCTCAAAACCAGTAAATATTCTGTATTAGACAAGTGATGACAGAGGGAAAGTTTTTGTTTGTGACATAATGTTTGTATTTTAATACATGTTCTCATGTCAAGCTACGCCTGGGTTAAATATACACCTGCACAGAGCTTCCTGCAGGCCGCCACGTGCTCCAGCAGGCAGGCAGCAGCAGGCAGGAGTTCTCTGCCTGCCCCACTTGGCACATGCCATCGGGGTGACCGTGGCTGTATGCTGCTACAGCAGGTTCATCTAATGCAAGCCTGCATGGAAAATGTGGTAATGTTTGAGTCCTTAATTTGTAACGCTTACCCAGCCTCTTCATCACTCTGTCCAGATTACGAATAACCTGTTTTTCATAAGATTCCCTTTTCTCCTATATTTTTACTTCAGCTAATATATGTCAAATCTCAGACATTTGTTTCCTCTATATAAAGCTACAGGGAAGTTTTACTGATTGGAAACACAGACTAGGTCATTTAAGTGATGTGCACAAAGGCAGGACTGATCCGGTTCTGGCAACTGCTTTTCTAGTGCATAACATTTGAAGGTAACTCAAACTCCTGAATTAATGAGTTTCATATTTAGTGTGTGCCTACCTTAACGTCATAATTTTGTCAGCTGGGTTGTCATGTATCTGTTGTATTGCTGCAAAGACAGCCACTAGTGGCTAAGCTGAAACTTTGCTTAGATTGTTGCATACCTAAATGTAAAGGACATACATATGTACATATACATATATCCTTTACATTTAGGTATGTTTACTTCAATTCGGAAAGACAAAACAGCAACTAACAACAGCCTACTTTGCAGTTTCTCTGAATGATGCTGTGTTTATCTCCACATCTTCATCGCGGAGAAAATATTGATGATGCGGAAGATGTTGGTGTTGAAGAAGTGAGAATGATCACTTGTGTACTGAAAGATAGCCAACACAGATGCAGTTACAGCTAAAGGGAGCTTGAGGTGACCATCGAGCAGAGTTTGTGTGGGGTGAAGTTGTTGAGCTGTGCAGCATCTTCCCAGGACACAGAGGCATTCCCATTTGTAACCTCTTCTTTCATGTGCACCTGAGCTTACGCAGAGCCATGGTGCTATGTGTCTTTGAATCCCCTTTGGCTGGCAGAAGCTCAGTGTGCTTCTGGCCAGTGGGGCTGCTATGAGTGCTGGTGAATGTCCTCTGTGTGGTTCACCCCATTCTCAGCAGGGTCTTGAGCAGCAGGCTCTTCTACCACCCCACTTCCCTCACATTCTGCCTTAAGCAGCCCATGGAGGGGCCTGCGCTTAGAGCTGCTCTTTGGGGCTGAGAAATTGTGGCTTGCTGTGTTTCTTTGTCATCGTAAATAGTGTTGGAAAGGATGGAAGAAGTGCAGTACAATTGGGAGCTGAGGGAGGAGGGACTGCCCTTGTTCTGTTCCTACTGGTAGGGCTATCATGGAGACCCTTGGAAGACTCAAGGTCAGACATTTTCTGCCTGCATGGATTTGTACCTGCCTTGGTGAAGTCTAAGGAGGGTGCCCAAGTCCCATGGGATGTTCTGGCCTTGAAGGACCCTGTGCTGTTGGTCCCTTTCTTGTATTCACTGAGGTTGGCCATGAAGACCCTCACTTCAAAGGTGTATGAGCAGAAGGGACCTATCAGCATGAGGCAAGTCCTGGCAGTCTTGAATAACAAATAGCACTTCTGAAATGTGGAAAAAACCAAACTTCTTCTATAATAAAGGTAAATGTCTCCTCTGCGAATGCTATAAACACCAGAGTTTAGGGGCACAAGTACAGGACTGTCCTCTTTCATGAGTATGTGTGTGGTGCCGAGCCCGGCCCCACTTGGCTTGGATTCTGTTAAATTCCCCAGCCAAGGAGAAGTGCATAGTTTCAGCTCAGCCAAGTGTTTGTTTTACATGAGTTGAAAAGGCTGCAGGGATCATTTTGGCAACAAAACTGACTGTTTTTCTAAACAAAAATCATTATCTTTATCTTGCTAAGGGTGTATTTCTGGAGGCAAGACGCAACAACCCAGAAAAGAAAGGGAAGTGGCTTCACCTGCCTCCTCTAGCTCTGCTCTGCTACTGACCACAGAAAGGCAGTTTGTAATCCTTATCAGTTAGTCCAGTCACCATCCTGCTCAGGTGATATGCATTGAAATGAAAAAAGCCTTGGTTTTATTTATTAAAAGTTATGTATTGTTTAGCTAATTTTAAGCTATTTAGTGTTTGAGGGCAAAAGGTCCTTCAACATGCAGTTTGTGGTGCATGCTTAAGAACGTCCCTGGATCAGGGGATCCTGAATACTGCTTACATACACCATTTAAAAATCTTTGCTAAACTGGAATATGATAATCAATGCATTTTCTAATCCCTCCCCCCCCCTTTTTTTCCCCTTTTAGATTGGGGCCAAGGAAGCCTTGAACTATGACCCAGATTTATTCTTCATATTAAATTGATTGCTAGTCCACAGGACTGTTTCCATTCTGTCCTCATAAGAGTCATTCATGCACATGGTGCACGCAGAGGTCTGGCTGAGTGGCAGTGAACACAGCCATGCATCATCTGTTTGGGCTGGTTTTGGCACAAAAGGACCTTTCACGTGCAGGGGATCTGTTCTCCTTAGATGATGCTGAAATCGAAGGAAGCCTCTCAGAAGCTCTTGAACAAATAAGACTAATTAGTTCATCTGTGGTAAGTGAAACACTACCTTTAATAATTTTTCATGAGATTAAATGTATAAATAAAATACTAAAGACAGGGACATACGCAGTCTAAATTTCTAAAAAACCTCAAGAATTCTGAGCAAAGTGTAGGATTTAAAAATGTGGTAAACAAATCCAGTCCCCACTAGCTGGATTTCTTTTAAAGATATTTCAAGTTCATCTTTATCATAATTTTTATTAAATAGTTATTTAAGGCATATTAAATATTAACGGGAGGTTACAGGTACACTGTATGTATTCTGTTTGCAGCAGAAAATGTTCTGAATAATGGTAGGCTCACGGATTTTGGTAAACTCTTTAAAAGTGCTATCAAAAAAAAAGTTCTTTATCCTTCCTGCTTCCAGTCTGCTGAAGGGAAGGGAAGATCTTTTTTTGATCCTTAGGTTATTGAATTAGCAACACCTACATGTTCTCACAACTGTACTTTCCTGACACTTCATATAGCACGTTGTTATAGAAATCAGTTTTGGCAATGTGCAAACCTCTGACTCTCAGAGCGCTGATCATGGTCTTGCTGGTTGCAACAAGAACTGACTCATCCATCAGGACAGCCACTGTACACTGGCTCTTCTCTTTGGTCACTTCTTTGACAGCAATTACATCTGCACAGTCTCTCAGAACATGAATCAAGTTACTTTGACCGTTACCTCTGCTGTTTGTGATGTACTTCGACTCACCTAACTGCAGATTATCAGGAATTTTACACAAATTCCCCCTAATATACTTTTGGTGAGAAAATGCCTGAATTTGCTACAGAATGTTTTTACAAACACACCAGTGTGCGTTAAGCAGCTGAAGCATCCTGCAGAGCCATCCCCCACCTCCGAGCTGCTGAGCAGGGATTCCCACCAGAGGGCTCTGCAGATCGGGGAGCTGCTCCAGTGCTGGCCCCTTCCTGCAGTCTGAGCAGCCTGGATTTGACATGTGTTTTTCCCCAAATGTGAGGAGTTTCATAGCAGCGCAGGCAGGACCACACTGTCCTCCATGTCCCCGCACAGCCAGCGACTGCGACTCTTGCCAGGGGTTTGCTCTTGTGCTGTCCGTCCCAGCCAGCAGCTAACTTGTTCACCTACTTATCAATAGGTAATTTCATAGAAAATAAGTATTTTCTTTTTTTAATAAGTGCATGGATTTTTCTGTCACGCCAGGCAAAGCTTGTAAAGGGCTAGCTGTGAATAAAGGCAGAGAATTGCTTTGAGGCAGACCCAAATGTCATAGCTTCTGCCTGTAATACGCTGTTATACCACGCTGCGGCACAGAGTCCCCAGAGCTAACTCTGGAGCTGCACTTCTGCAAGCTAGGCCTGAACTTGGCTCCAGCCTTTTAAAAATGACCATGATTTATCTAGCAAAAACAATGACTTTTGATTAAAACTTCAGTCTGTCTTTTATCTTCATTACTTTTTAGGGTGGAATAGCAGAGGTTAGGCCAAGGGACGGTGATTGTGTATTCTGGGTCTTAAGTTATGGCGAAGCACTGCCATTTCATGTCCATGTGGCATCTGTGTCAGTTATTACAGGGGATTACAGGATTTTGTGATAAATCATGTTACACTGATAGTAATTGAAACTAATTGTGTTTACATCAGGGACTCAAAATGATGTGAAATATTTGGGGCCCTGCATTTGGCTACATATACTGTGGATATAACAATTGCAGTTTCAGTTTTAGGATGGTTATGGGATAAGAGGTCTATGTGGGTGGTTCTAAGGTGTGCAGCTCCAATCTCTGGTCAAAAAGGCCATGCTTCAAGATAGACTGCTAAAAATCGTTTGATAACATAATCCATACCTTTACAATAACAAGAACTAAGACCTAAATCAGTGAATTGTCTATGGGATGACTGATTTCTGTATTTAATCACACTAAATGTTTGTTGGAAAGGTGGAGGTGAGAAAGTGGACACTGGACAGTTAAAAAAAATTCATGTCTTCAGGTTAATTTTGTGGGGTCCTTGAAAAGGATGGGCATTCATTGGCAAATGTCTTTTCATTTGAACCAGGACTACCAGACCAATGACAATGACCAGGCTGTGGTGGAAATCTGCATCACTCGCATCACCACTGCCATCAGGGAGACAGCGTCCATAGAAAAGCATGGGAGAGCCCTCGTGGCTCTCTGGGAGTCGTGTCTAGAACACAACCTGAAGCCTTCTGGAAAAGATGAGGACACGCCACATGCAAAAATTGCATCCGATATCATGAGCTGTATCTTGCAGGTAAGACTGAGCTGAAAGCAAGGCAGTGTAATGCATTCATTGGATATTTGGTTTTATCTTTTAAAGTGCAGTTGTACTTCATGCTTTCTGAGGGTGCATGGGACTGGTTGCATTTGTTTAAAACCAAGAATATGATCCCAATTGTTAATGTATGTTGTTACATGTATACAGCGCCTGTTGCAGTGAATCAAAAGTTTTGGCAGCTTCCTTATCTTTAGAAGTGTCTTGACTGTTTAGTGCCAGACTTCATTACCTTAATGCTCCATTAATTCTAAGTATTTGCATTTCATGTAAATATTAAAGTGGGAGACATAAGACTATCATTTTCTGTGGTTACAGAAAGATTAATTTGAAAACTTTTAATATGAAGGAAGAGGTTATTCTTTCGAATCATTCTAGGAGGCAGCAAAATGCCGAACAGAGTTTAATGACATGAAATTTAGGCCATTAGATATGTTGTCAGTAAGGAGAATCTCCCTTAACATTTTGATTGTAAAAGCTGAGTCCAGATACAACACAGAAAATTGACTTCTGAACTAAAATCTGATTGCTGCTACTTTAAATAGAGGACTAGAAAGTAGTTATGGTCTGGCCAGGAGTGTTGGAATAATTTCATAGCATATTTTGCTAAATGTTAGAGGCAGCAACAACAAGTATTTAGGTCCCAGAAACATTTGCTAGAAGAACAGCTGAAATTGGGTCCTATCTGAATTCACTAGTCTATGAACTTTCGCTCCCTGTGAATGCAGGACTAAAAAGAAGACATCTTAATATATAGCAGCCTTTTGGGGATAGGAGTGGGCTATTCCAAGGCTTTCTAAGAAAGTAAGCTGAGGGTGAAAAGCCATTTAAAGTAGGGGGAGGGGGAATCTGGTATTAAATCAGGATGAGTTTGGGGGTGGTGTTAGCTTTCTTTGTGGCTTTTTGTTGGTTGTGGGGTTGGTGGGTGGTTTTTTTTTGTTGTTGGGGGTTTTGTTTGTTCGTTTGTTTTAGCCAGTACTGCAGGCAATATCATTCCTTGTCGGGAAGGCAATATAATACACTGGAGAGACCCACAGAGAAACCTATGTGCACAGTTATGTAACTGGAAGCAGAAATCGTGGTTGTTTCCAGAGTTTCAGCTGGGGGTACAATTCGTGGGGACCAGCTCCATGTCAGACAGAGAAACAGTTGCTATGAAGTGCCTTTCCATACAAACTGCTCTGGGGTGATGTTTACAGTACATCTGCTGTTTCATAGTTGTGTTCTTTACCTCTGCCTTTTTTAAATCAGATGTGGGTTTTTCTTTTTCTTTTGTGCCACTATTGCCCAAATTTTTATAACAAGTATGTCACTGTTCCATTAAAGGTACTGCTTAGCCCCTTGTAGAATAGATTGTTCCATAGACTTATTGAGGTTCCTCATCTAGTTTGGCTGAAAGTGTTTAAAGTCCAAAAGAAACAAAAAGTTTCAGAGAAAATAACATCAATATTGAATTTGCTTGAATGAAATTTTACTTTACAATGGTCGGTTCTATTTACCCCCAGTCTGTCTCTCTGAAGACGCACAAAAAAGTGTATTATAGCAAAATATTAAAAGAAGGAAAAAAACTCATTTTCTGAAGCCCAGGATCTTGTTGATTTTGGTTTGGGACACATAGAGGTTTATTCTAGCCAGACATTTGTCAAGACTGTGGATGAGGCTTAGCAAGGTTTCTTCTGCACTGCACCAGCATCCCTGAGCTGTGACCCCAGCGCAGGGCACGGTAACACATCCTGTGAAGGTCAATGGTATATCAGGGGATGTGTCCCCTCTGCCTTTCTCTGTGAATGACTGGCTTTGGTAGGGACCACACCTTCTGATAGGTAACGTGTTCCTCGAGGTGTTGCCTAATCTCTCTTTTTGTCTTGTGTCCCTGGAGGTGAGACAGTAATTGGGTTTGGATGCTGGTAGCAGCACAGCTTAAACTCTCCAGATGAGAAACTGTACATTGTAAAATCATGTTATGTATTTGTGGTACTTTAATATTCTCATGAAATATGATTTCTAAAGTATGCAATGGCTTGTCTAAGCTTTCAGTTTGTACTGTTGGCAACTGTGTGTCTAAATCAAGCTACCTCATATCCAAATGTTTTAGGGATTGCACTGTATTGCAGATTACTTCAGCAAAGGAGTTCATTGAAATGAAATGAGGAAGTTATGAAAGTGCATTTGCTGCTCCCTGAAACAGAGCTATTATCAGCAGGTTCCTTTGCATAAAAAAAGGAAGGCATAAAATGAGTTTTTATACAGTACGTGAGGGATAGTTGAAGTAGTAATGAATATCTGACAGCTGGGTTGAATCTCACAGCATGTTTCTGTTGTTATTAGCAGCAGGGATGTCCCCTAGGTTTGCAAACATCACTATATCATATTATTGAAATCTGTTTTTCATTGTCACCTTTGCATTTTCATAAGTGTGCATTAATGCCCTGATATTTATAATGGAACAAATGAAACTTTTCTCCTCCTATCTGAATTAAAACCTTCTCTTAACTAAGTATTTTATCTTTTTTGTAGGAAAAAAAAAATTGGTCTTTAGAATTGTCTTAGATCTTTTAAATCATAGTCAGAGGGCCAAACCTTATCTTCCTGTTCTTTCTGCGTGGAGTCCTAGAGTGTATCTTGGAGGCAGAATTTGGCTCCTACTCAGTAGTGCCTCTCAGCCAAATATAATGAGGCATTATGTTGACTTAAACATGCTGTTGCATAAAGCTCTATTCATTTTAAGGGCTTTTCTCATTAAAGACAGTTTTTTGTCATATAGCAGTTGCCATGATGAGCTATCTTGACACCTAGGAGTTGCTGCAGCCCCTTCTTCCTTAGGGGCTGGCAGAGAGGGACTGTCCTGGAGCAGCTGCAGTACTCCACTGCTTGGCAGGTCTCTGTTGCAAGGAAAAATACTCATAGCTGGTTAAACTTGGCTCTTTTGCATTGGTTGAGTAGCACAGCAGAGCCTTAATTAGGGTCAGTCTTGCTCTCCATGAGGCTAATGGCAAAAGCAGTTACTGCTGATGGAGGCAGAGCTGGCCTAGGAGGCAACAAAGCAGGGTATATGGAACAACTGGTTTGTTTGTTCTCAGGTCTAAATTTGTTTTGTTTTTTTTTCAATGCTGCTCCAGAATGAGCATGTGTTAAGTCTGGACCACCTTTCTTTGCACTATTTAGTTGCTTTCTGAAACATCTGGATTCCAGTGGTTGCATGTGATTTCAGATGCTAATTAAATATAATCATATTGCGAGATTATTTTCAAAAACAATTATTTACTCCAGTTTCAAAGAGATGTTCAAAACTGAGTGAAGATGACAGAAAAGCACTGATTAAGGAGGGTCCAGAAAGAATGTAGGACCTTAGTTACACATAAACATATCCTACTAGTTTCAAGGGCAGTTATGTGTGGGAACTTAATGGGCAATAGATGTGTATAATCTGTGCACACAATTTCACGTATACAAATAGTTGCAGAAGACCTTTTCTGACCTTAATGTCAACACCTAAGTGTATGTGCAGATATTCCTGAAATCACCAAAGCTTGGTGCCATTTTGAGGACAGAAGTTAGCTGTCTTCAAAAACTTCAGTTGACCCAGATGTTCAGAGAAATTGACTGGAATTTAAGAAAGGAAATCTAAATTATTAGAGGAAAATTGATCAGTACTGAAGCTCTTACCCTGTGAGCAAGTCTCCCACTTACTCATGCATACTCTTTTCCACATTTAACCAGTTTGCCTTTGATTTAATCCCAGTGGTTTAGCATGAGATCCTGTTCTGGGAATAGAGGAGTCCTTTCTTCACGTGGTCTCTGCCAGCACAAAGATAGGCCAAAATTCAGAGTAGTAACACACTTTGGTTTAGATGAGGGAAGCTGTGACGTGTGCTGGGGAAGATTTACCCATGCTCAAAATTAAGCTTCCCTGAGGCTTGGCTCTGTGCCTGCTCATTGGGTTGCCCTTCTTGGGGCTGGACATTGGAGTGCAGCAGGTCACTGTGGTGCAGGAACGACAGGCTGCAACATGTCTCTTACTGTAGGGAGCACTGTTTACCAGTCAACAGCACGAGTGACGTCTCTGAGGTGTTTCCTATGCTTTGGGATGAAAATTACCTACTCTGTCTGGGTGATGGATACAGCTTCTGCTGTCTTCTCTGAGAGCACCGAACACAAAATGTCATGCTAGAAACATTAAAGCAGTTAACATTTAACTAGTGCACTTAATATCGTGTTTTTCTCCTCTTGCAGAAGACAAAAATAGGTGCATTATTAGCATCTCCTGGTTGCAGTACTTTTAAATTTCCTTACTTGCTCTTTCTTTGAAGTCTGCCTTCAGTGGTGTTAGCAAAACATAACCTTTCCTGACATGTTTTTTGCCTTCCCCCCCGCCCCGTTGCTTTGATTTCTGATCTACTGTGATCAGCATGAGACATTATTTTAATATTTTTTTTCAGCTGCTTATTTTTCAGTATTTTTTCATGTTTTTACAGAATTACAATCGACCTCCAGTAATGGCCTTAGCTGTCCCAGTGGCGGTGAAATTTCTTCAGAGGGGCAATAAGGAGCTGTGCAGAAACATGTCAAGTTATCTATCCTTGGCTGCAATTGCTAAAGCAGATCTGCTGGCCGATCACACAGACACCATTGTCAAAAGTGTCCTTCAAGGTAGGAACACACTGAGATTTTGGATTTAGTCCTGCGGCATGCCCACCATTAGATTAGTTAGGCCGTATTAGGCATATATACAAACAAACACATTATACGTAAAAACATGTATGAGGCATGTATATATAAAGCATACATATGGGCATATCTATAAACATGTGATAAAACATGTTAGACCACAGTCTAATAACAGACTATATCAAGGAAGACCTTTCAAGAATATGTGAATTTACTGAATGTTGTTGACTGTGGAAGTTTCATTGTAGATTGGATGATCCATAGAGCAGGAAATACATCTGTACTTGTTGGTATACCGTACTAATGGACTTCAAATTATAAGCCGTGATATGAGACACTAGTTACTGGGCTCTTATCCTTTCTATTACTGTCATTGGCAATACTCCAAAATATAAATGGGGATGAAATGAATCCCATTCTGTGGCAAAATGTAAGATATAAAAGCTTTGTAGTGGTTCTTTAATTTTGCTTACGTTATTAGTTTTACCTAGAATATTGTTGCTAAACTCCATACATTTTACTTTTGTGGTTTAAAAAGCCAGAAATATTCATATCTCTACAAAAGGAAGCCCAATTTAGTTGAAGTAGTAAAGTACACAGTATTTGTTGCAGTACAGTGCTACTGCAGTAGTAAAACCACTGTTTCCTTTTCTTCAAGTACAGGTAATAGCAATAAGTAGCAATAGCTGTCTAATTATTCCAAGAATATTGTTATGAAGATGTTAAGCCCTCAAATTAAATGTGTGCATTCTGTATTTGTTTAAAAATATAAATGGAGTGTAGTTATTTTTAGGCATCTTATAGAGGAATAGCTAAGCTAGAAAGCAATTTTGTTTTTAAGACATTATGGTAAGAGCTTGCATATTTCTGTTTGCTTTGTCTAAGGGCAAATGTGTGATAAATATGATAAATGATAAATATATATGAGCTATGTGATAATACTAATTGAGTAGACTCCAAGAACAGAATATTGCTAACAACTTACAAAGCCGCATGGATAATTCTTTTAAGACTTGTGACATTAGTATTTATGTGCTAATGTTGTGCATTACCACTTGTAATGCAGTGCTGTTAATAGGAAGAAATAAAGTGAAACAGGTTTTATGGTGTAGTCATAGGTTTAGGAAAAGTGATTAACACCCACAACTGAAAGTTTCATCATGACTGTTGCTGCTCGTTTTTGTGTATTTATGTTATTCTACCAGCAGATGTTGCTGCGGACATCATATTTGCAAATTCCAGACTGGAAGAGGGCACTCTGAATAAGCAAAGTGCTCTGTTTTGCATACTGGCTTAATTGCACTGTACATAATTTGTATTTCAGGCATGAAAAGGTTGGTTTGCAGCAGGATAAGAATCATGCTTAAAGACTGAGTGTTTGCTGAAGGGAGAAGGCAAGCAAGAGGATAAGCTGCTAAGGATGGATTTACAAAGCAGTGCGGAGACAAAGGGCCTTGTTCTGGTGCTGCACAGACAGGGCTCAGCCTAATAGCACCAGTGAGACTGATAGTAGACTTTGGCCCATTGCCTGCGAGTGTTTGAGAGCTAACTGGATTTTTTGATTACTTGGGGCAACTGTTTGGCTGCATAATCAGTTTCTTATCTTATTAGCTAAAAAAGAGCTCTTTAGAAAGAATGTTTAACTACTCTGTTCCAGTTAGTGTGAACTCAGCTTCTAAACATGCAAATTCTGTACCATGCCTGTGATGCTGACAGGCCCTGTGCTGACACTTTCCATCAGTGTAAGGGATCAGGAAGATTTATTCCTGTTTCCAGGGGACAGCGGCAAAACTACCCTGCAGTCATTGCTGTAATGTGAGAGTCCCACAGCTGCTCCACCTTCGAGAGGAGCTCAGGCAAGGGATGTGGATGTTGCATTCAGCAGGGGCTTGTTAGAGGGCAGAACTGGGCTCAGCAACATACTGTGGGCATGCATGCCTTGTGCTTGCTCCTTCATTTCCATGTTTGCAGTGCCAGAGCAGGGTTGCAGTGACTTTTCCATATTTGGAGTCCAACCTCCCCCAAAATACTATTTACTTGGTGTTTTCTGAACAGGCAAAGTAACTGTTGATAAAGAAAAATATAGTTAAGCTAGGAAGGAAAGAGAAGCATGCTGATGGAGGTGACTTGTGGTGCACTGGGCTACATTCTGGGAAAGCTTTGGTAGTCCACAGTGGTGATAAAGCAAGAGCAAAGCATTTGGAAAGAGGAGAGTTTTCCAGCTGAGTCAGTGAGAATGAAAGGACTGGCTTTGCATTTGATCATCTGCCAAACCAGAAGAGAGATAGGAAAAGGCTACTTCCAAGACAAAGCATTTCAGGTATGAGGTACAGGAAGAAAAGTAGCCAGAAGGACTTCTGGTAATCTTTTTGAGGATTTTGCTTTTTCTGCTGCGTTTCAGACATTTGTTTTCATTTAATGGAGGGCACTGTATGGAAAGAGGATTTGAGAGTGGTTTTGCCCTTGCACAATGTTGGGACCTCTCAAGTGTTTTTCTTAACTCAAGATCTGTTTTCTGGCTGACAGCAGATGAACGGAGGTAATCTTTCATTGTTCTGTAGTCAAGGTTATTTGCAGATATTATTTAGTAAGGGATTTTTGTCATGCTTATTACTAAGCATTTATAATTTAGATACTTTTTTATTGCAGGGTAATAGGAGAAATTCCAGCATTCGGAGCAGTTAGTTTTACCTTAAATAGTGTTGCCAAAACTTTGGAGCAGATCATATAACTTTAGCTATGAAGCACAACCCCATTGAATGGCATACTAAAGTGGAAATTACCTTGTCATAGCTTTTTCCTACTACCTTTGTATCATGGAAGGAAGGATCTGGTAGCTGCGTCATATTCAGGAATAGGCATAGCAGCAACATGTCAAGAAACTTTTCAAAGTGCATTCTAAGGACATCTGTAGAGAATGAGAAAGAGAAACGTGAACAGAGCAGAATGGTGGGCTGCTTCCAGTGGAAATAAGAATTGCTTTGAGTAGGACATTCTCCACAGTACCTTGTTCAGAGGCTTGAACAGGTAGTGAATAATCATTCTTGTCATAAATGGTTACATATCCAGTGAATAACTATTCATCATTGCCTACTTCTGCTCTGTTTTCTACACACAAATCACCACCAGCATCTTGGCTCTCTGCATCTGCTCCTTATGCACTGTATCCAGCCCTATGTTTTTATTGCATTTTGGATAAGCTTGTGAACATGAGAGAAGAAAGCCGCTGCCATCAGTTCTGACTTGTACAAACCTCCTGTTAGCATCAAACAAGTTGGTTACTTTGGATATCCAAATATATCTTAAAACTGAGTATGTCCTTCTTGGATGGCCAGCATCATGCATGGAGTACTGACAGACTTTTATTTGGGGATATCTCAAAACTAATCCTTCCTTCAGTCTCCAAGCGCCATGCTAGCACAGTCTCATGTCAACGCATGTGTGTCAGTATGCCAAAGCATCTCTTCTGTACAAGTGACCATGTCCACATGGGAGGACTCCTAGAGTGGCAGACCTTTGCACATGGCAGTGTTCACAAGAGGGATTGTTATCATGATGGGCCTTTAAAGCTGTCTCTGGCTAATGCTTGGATTTCGGTCCTCTGAGGGTCTCTGTATGAGATGTTGATATTTATGTTTTTCTATTAGCAGCTAAAACTGTGTGGATCAAAACATGGAAAAATTCCCAACTGCTACTTACTTTCAGAGTTTCAGTTCATGAGAAACATGGGAAGTTTTAGTTTAGTAAAGAATCTTTATTTATAGAAAAACTTTACAAAAATAATTTCAATAAAATTATTACAAAGTCAATTTACAATATAATACAGCTGCATTTTCTCAAAATGTAACATCAGATTATGATGGGGGATATTACTTTTATATGTTAGGTCAATCCGTGGCATAAATAATGCTTTAAACAAGGAGCTAGTTTTTTTTATAGTCTACAAATTACTAACAACAATTAATAAACAACACATTTCTTGGCTTATGTGGTTCCTCTGTACAATTCACTACAAAAACCAATGACTGGAGGAGCTGGGAAGATGCGCAGCCTTATGTCTGTTTTGCAGAGACTGGTCAGTCGGATACCTGATGTGTTTGCTTCAGCAGGGATGCCGGGAGCACTGTTCAGCTCCAAAATGTCCACAGTGGCACTTTTAGACATCAGAAAACACTATGCTAGACAGGGGTCATCTGACCTCAGGAACAGCTTTTCCAATGTCACGCCTTGATGTGGGCTTTTTCAGTGTTTTGCCAAAACAGCAGGCAGAGATCAAATCCATCACTGCAGTACCTAATTTTGTAAACTGGCAATGCTGATCTTCCTTGGGAATTCGAGAGGCGTGGGCTCCTATGGCAGTGTTTACTTGGCATTCAGCTCTTCATGAAATATGTTCTCTGCTTCAGAAACTGCCTTGCCAGAATTTAAGAAACATACTGGGCTCCTCCGTATGGCAAAACTTCTGTGACCCCCCACCCAATGATGTTGCCCCTGATACTGCATGCATCTTCTCCGCTCTGTGCTGCTATCTCTTCGGCACTGAGCACTCTGTCCCACATGTTAAAGCCAGTTAATTTTCCAGAGAAGGCTAAAGCTTCGTCAAATCCACCTCCAATGCAGCAGCCATTCTTTTCTTGACCGATCTGCAAAATCCCTCCATCTGGAATGGTGTGAGCATCAGCAATGTCCAAGGCAGTGGCTGCGAGCTCTCCCTTCACCCACAGAGATGCAGATCCATTCTCCGAGCTCCAGGTGCCGCAGAGATGGATCCACTTCCCAGGAACAACTACATTTTTGACAGCTAATTTGTGCTGGTCACCAGCAACAAGCAGCACTGCAGACTCCCGGCTGAGATAAAGCTGGATTTCATATGGATTTAACTTGGTTCCATAGGAGAAGACAATAGTTTTGTCCAAAGCTTCAGTCACCTTGATCCAGACACAAGCAGTAAAGGAGTGAAGGGTCATTCCTGCAGTTGGGTGAACGCTCCCAAATATCTTTTTTGAACGCATGGGGAATAGAATTGCTGTTTCACACCCTGAAAAAGTTAGAAAGATTGTTAGGTAAATAAAAACTGGTCTGTTTGTACAAGCACACTTAGGACCCTTGACATATGCTTACTCCTGGGCTTCTCAAAGGGAGCTGAGAGCTCAGCTCACCCAGTGGGATGTAGGATGCTTTGAGGAAGCTGTCAGATCTGATGGATGAATTTGTCAAACACTATGGCAATGGGTCTAGAGGCTAATTGGGTTGGAGGAACAAGGCTTAGCTCTTCCCTTGCCACAAAAGTGGTGTGTTGTATTAGTCCTGTGCTATGCAAAGTGACATTTAGGTTTAATGCTGCCTGTCTGCCCTGGTGCTTGCCTTGAGAAGTTGGGCTGCCCTGAGGGTGTGTGTGGGGCAGGTGCCTTCTGCTCTGACGTGCCTCCTAGGAGAGCTTCTCTTTTGTTGGGTCACCTAGAGAAATTAGCACTATACATTAGGTAATTATGACAGGTAGTCTTCTCTCTGTTTCATTTAGGACTTGTTTTAACCTTCATGTTCTTCTTCAGTATGGATTGATGAAAACAGCAACATTGTGGTGAGGGGATGGGTTCAGTGATCTATCAAATGGCAAGTTTAGATACTGTGCTGTTCTTGGGATAGCAGTGTGAGACTGCTGCTGCGGCTGGAGAAACAGAGCTGCTGGGTAGTTGTGTCATGAGCAGTTATGTAGTGTCCTGCAGTTGTCCCATGGATAACTGGGCAGCAGAGGAGAAAGGGACAGGGGCTACTGAAAAGCAGGCACAGGGAGAGTTGGCAGAAGCATGCTGAGATATGTGTGTTTATTATAATGACTCCCTTTTCTGACCCTGCTTTTAGGGCTATTGGTCAGTAACTTTCATGTGCACTTGTTAAGCATGAAAAATATATGACTGGTGTTTTTAAAACAATTCATCTCTCATCTGCAATTAATCAATATGTAGATTAGTTAAAAGCACTAACAGAAATTTATGAAACTTAGAAAAGTAACTCATGATCACTAAATCCAAGCTCTTTTTGTTATTCTATGTGCTGTTCCCTAGTCATATATAACTTCATATTCTAAGCAACATAGGGGAAAAAGCAGCTTGCTTCTACGATTAAGCTGGTTCATTTCCTGTTTAAACAAGCTAGAGGATCTAAAATGTCTAAAATGTGTGTGGAAATTTCTGCTTCAGTGAATGAAGGACTCTTTGTGTCCTCCAGGATTGCGCTGCTGTGTTATTTCATAAACTGCTTCCTTTCAACTTTGAGCAGGTTTTACATTTCTTCATTGGCCCTTTTGAGGAGGGGCAGGAGCAGCGAGCAACTGTTGGGGATACTCCTTAAAATGCTACTTAGGAACACTATTGTGAAAAAGCTTTTAATTAGCAAGCTTTCAGCTTTACTATCAAGGCCTAAACAAAATTAAAAACAGCCTCACTGAAGAACAAGAAGTGTGATTAGAAAATCCCTCAAGAGTATGACTGGCAGTAATTCAAGATGTGAGAAATTAAAGTCAGTTGCTAAAAATTCCCTGGAAAAAAATTTCCAGAGAGACGCTCTGGAAGTACTTAAAATGTATCTTTTAAATGAAAAAAATAAGACCACTAAGTATAAAACCATGTAGGAACTAGTGGAAATAATCTGGATTTCCACTAATGAGACTGAGATCCTTAATGATGATCAAGTTTTTTTTACTCTCACCTAGTGCAGAGTAACTGACTATGAGGCTGTCTGTGTTACAGGAGAGAGATAAAGAATGAGATCATGCTTTCTGGAAGGCAAGATTCATGTGTTTGGGGAAAAAAGGAATATGCTGTAAGATCTACTCCTAGTACACAAAGATTACTAAATAAAGGAGTAAAAGCAATTTACTTATAAAGCTGAATCCATGTCCTACATGAAAGGATAGTCTCATGTTAGATTGTAAAATGTGTTGATATAAACTATTGTTGTGTTTGTATTGTAATAGGCTTGTGTGAGTCGTTGCCTTTGCTTTAGCAGTTACATGAAGCGCTCCTTCCTGCTCACCCGTGTAAGAGCTCACGCTGGTGGTGTTGCTCAGGGTCGCTGGCAAGGCTGGTGTAACTGCAGCCCTAACTTAACACACACCCACGGGACTCTGCGAGTGTAGATTTCTGTGAGGTTTTTAAACTTACATTTGTGGAAAATAGGTTCATTAAAGACACGTCAACATTTAGAAGACACACAGCGATAGCTATCTGGTAGGTAGAGTTATATTCAATGTAGTTATATTGTGCATGTAGCAATTTTGCACCCACACTTTAAATAGATGGGGGTCTGCTCTGACATACCCAAGTTGCTGTAGCTGCATTGTGGGTGTCATATTACAGTGTACAGAAAAACTGACATGAAATTTGAGATATGAGCTCATCTTTCTATGGCCACCTCGCTTGCTGACCAATGCAAACATTTTGGAAGGAAAAAAGAAAAAAACCAACAATACCACAGTGTTACTAATTTTTCCATGCTTGAGGAAATACTCTGTCCTGACAGTTGCATGCAGTGAATGTGCCCTTCCTGCTGCGGGAAGTGTGCTTAGCTGGTTGACAGCAGCAGCGTGTCCTCAAATCTGGCTCTGCTCTTGGGCAGTAGAAGTCAGTGAGGAGACGACATTTAGTTTAGGAAGAGGAAGGAGTGGGTACACGCATGAAGAGAACAGGAGAGCTCAGTGACTAGCATGTATGCGTAGGAGTTACCAGCTGGGAAGGTAAAAGGTGAGAGAACATAATTTGTATGTTTAAAATATGCTTGCTGTTCTCTGGCAACTGTTTTGATCTGGGAGAGCCTGCAGGAGGTGGGATCCTAGCTGGCTTTGCCCTGTAGGGACTGTGATTAAACCCTTCTTTGATCCCATGTTTGAAAAGCTCAGCACCTGTTTTTTGAGAACAGTTAATGGGTTTTCTCCCTGTATGTACAGACTGCTCAAAGCTGCTGTGTTGTTCATAAGATTGCTTTGGAATCATATGCAGAGGAAGGTGATTAAGAGGGGTGTTTATATGATGTCTGTTTGGACAGGCCCACCAAAGAGAGCTCTCCGGTAAAGCATAGCGTGCGTGGACTTACCTGCTGGCAGTAAGTGCTGAGCTGCCCATTTCTGCGATGCCTTCAGTTCAGCTCTGGTTTGTTGTAGCTCTTTCCACAGAGAGTTCAAAATGAGATTGTCTCCTCTGGGACTGAATTTATCCTGCTGAAAAGCTGTCTCCTGAGCCTCTGCCTCAGACCTCCTCAGCCAAGTGCTCTCTAGCCGGCTGAGCCTGCTGGACACGTTCTGGCTCAGAAGCAGAACGTACTCGAGAACCTTTCCTTGTTCAGATTCGTGAAGCCTCTTGGCTTCTTCAGCTTGATCACTGCTCCTCACAAGTGCCTGCTCTACCTGTGACATAACGTGGGAAGTGATTTTCTCAACCGCGGTGGTGAAGGTGTCCGCGAGGTTGGTGGTGAGCTGGCTCAGCTCTGCTTTCAGGGTCTGCAGGTCCACCTTCAGGATCTCATCCATCGCCTGCAGCATCATGTTCTCTTTCATCTGCGAGTTCTCAAGCATGATAAAGAGCTTGTCCCACTCGGTGTGCTCTCGCTGGCAGTCGCATGAAGCAGCTGGAATGGAAGATACAGATGTTGCTATTCCTTTGCACTTACATTTTTAAACAGAAGGAGTATTTGACAAAATCTGGCTCTGTGCAAGGCTTACATGCCCCAGACTGTCAATGTGTTTCCTTCTATATCAAAACAAAAAAGTAAAGTAGTGTGTATTAGAGTAATTCTAAAACTAAGTGTCATTGGCAGCCTTTTGCAGGAAAACTGAAAAAAGTATAAAGCTAATTCCAAGGCACACCATCCAAGTCCTTTAGCATTTGCTGTCCATAATAATCTACTCGTACAAGCACATGCATCTTCCTCTGAAAAAAAAATTATGTTTGTAATAACTGTTACAAGAGCTAGACAACATAGAATGCAATTCTGCACTTAACACAAGTTTAGTTTAAATCTACTTACTTTCCTCAGTACCAAGAACTGGACCTTCAATTTCATTATCCAGATTCACAAACATGAGATCATAGTCATCATCTTCATCCAGAACAGAAACAGAAGCCCTGAAAACACAGAAAAGCATAAGCAGAGCAAGTATTTCTTGGGGCAGCATTCTCTAGCTGCTTCCTGAAAATAGCTGGGCTGTCTGGATCTAAAGTCTAAGTCAGACTTCAGCAGAGACAAGACTACGAGTGAGACGCAGCAAGCCCCTAATAAATGCTCCGAGTGCCTCAGCTTGAATGAATGAGCAATGCTAGTGCCAGTGTTGTAATAAGAGCACTTCTGACTGTTGGTTTTGGCTGAGAGGAGAAGGGGGCGTGCAGCTTGCTCAATTCCAGCCTTCCAGGTTTGCACTGGGGGGAGATGTACTGACTCGTGGAGGGGAAGAAACGGGGAAAGCTGCTCTTGTGAGCTGCTGCTTCCCCTTGAGAGCAGATTGCTGTAACATGCAGCAATGCGAGGGTAGGGCGGGGGATGAAATCACTTGGGGTTTGCTGCCTACAGGCAGTGGCTGCATTGGTTATGTTATTTTGTGTTATTTGTGGAAAGGAGAGTGTTCTCTGCAAACTCATTTTGTAGTTGGTATGTGCCAGGGCTCTGGAGGGGATTGGTAGAAAAATAAACATACCTGGAGTTGGTTTGGATACACATGTATGGTTTGACCTAAATATTGTGGCTTTTTTTGATAGTTATGTTTAAAAACTTCTATTATATACTAACAGTTTATTGCTTTAAGCAATAAAGGAGAATTCATAAAGACAGCTTGCTAGAGTTTTGCTTTTCTACCCTTAATTACCACTAACAACATCATAACTGTGGCTAATACATTACTGGTAGTATCTTGTTTTGGGAGCATGTAGATTAGCAGCTGCATGATTAGAGTTGTTTCTGTTAACTTCTAAAAAACAAAACAAGGTGCTCTTGGATTAGACATTAACGTAATGCTAAATATTATTATTGGTGTTAATCTGTTTTAAATCTTGGAAAGCTTATCTGTTCAATGGGCCATGAATTATTTCAGAGATGCATTGCTTAGCTGAGGCTAGGGGTAATATGGTCCAAATTATATTTGCTATGAAATATTCAGAGAATAGCAAAAAAACCCCATATAATTGCATCTAACTTGCAATCTGTGCTCGCTTTCCATTTGAGTCTGGTTTAGCCCCTTATCGCTGTACATAGGAGTGTGTAAAGAGAGCCCTGTGCTTCTGTTCTTGCTCATTCTACCTCCAACACCTGGGCCACGAGTGGGAGGTGCAGCTGCACGAGACAGCAGAGATGGTGTGCATGGCCTCAGCCATTGCCCCCTCCTGCAGCAGGGACCAGGAGGCACTTCACAGGTGTTGCCTTTTGCTGAGGAGGCAGGTAAGGCAGGGGCTGCCTGCTCCCCGGCTCCTCCAGGCTTGTTCCATGCACCCCAGGGCAGCCCATTACTCCAGGGGCCGCTGAAGGCTGCCAAGAGCCTGGTCCTGCTGCACCAGATGCCTCCCAGTACTCAGCCTTGCTTGTGCAAACCTGGGCTACCTGCGCGTTGGGCTGCTGGCCACGGTACTGTGCTCCTCCTATGTGCCAAACAGTCTTGCTGTTCCACACTATGTGTATATGGGGTTCCTGCCACTGTGGGGGGCCTCCAGCTGCTCTCCTGGAAGCATAAATAATAAATAGTAACATTGAAGCAATATATTAGAAACCTCAAAAGTTTGGTAAAGTAGAGGTGAACATTTTTGGGGAGGTATGTGCCTAACTTGAGTCATCCCAGGGAAAAAAATTAGTCTTGGTATATGGGCTTTTATGTTTGAATACTCAGTTTAGAGTGAATGTTGAAACACTGCTGTATAACTTTGAGAGCTCCTTCTGTCCATGTTACATTTGCAGTGTGCTACCAGGCTCATTTTTTAACAAGCTCTCTATGCTGCTGGGTTGGGCAGAGCAGAGATTGAGCACGAGGCAGCAATTGCAATTCATGCATGCAGCGAACATGGCCAAAATGTGCCCAGGGCATGGTCCTGGGGCAGCTGGGGAGGGCTGGCACTATCACAGCACGCAGTTGTGGTTGCTGCTGCTGTACGTGCCTCTTTCCTGCCTGACTTGCAGCCAGCAGTGCAAAGCCATCAAGTGTCCCCAGCCGTACACTAGTTTCTGCCTGAATTGCATAATTCCCAGTGTGTGGTCTGCTTGGAAAGTCTGAGAAAATCTAATCTGGAAAGTATTGGGGGTAAGGGTGGTAGGGGAAGGAAGAGGGAAAGAAGGTAATTAAGGAGCTGAGTATAATGTTTTTCCATTCTCAGACAACAAACGTACTTTTCAGGCTCTTAGTTTAGACTGGGACAGATGAAGCAACGTGGAAAAAAAGTGAATTACTTGGGAATGGTCATAATATCACCTCTGACAGTCCAAGCTCTAAGAATCAAAAGGTTGGTGAGCTGCATGTGTGTAAATCCCTTAGAAACTGAAAAGGTGTGGCAAATAAATGGCAAGATGTACTCAGAGCTAACTTGAAACATGAAAATACAAGAAAATAGTGAATTCGATTGTGCTTCATGACCTTTCTTAAGTTATATGAAGAACAGACACAAACTGTGATGTCTGCTTGGATTGTTTACAAGTTTGTATAGACTTGTTATTCAATTAAAAGAAATTCCATGTTAGTGAGGTCATTTAAATATCACTCCAAAGTGATGGGGTTGCTTCTAATTTGCCTTTGCTTTTCATTTATCTTGGTTAGTGAATATAAACCCAGTATGTTTGCTGTATGATAACTGGAAGATATTGCCCAAATTTGCATTTGTACAAAATATTTTTGTTCAGAGAAGCTTCATGGCTGCAATCCATCATGTTGTGTCGTGTCAAATTGCATCACTCCTCTAATACATCCATTACTTAAAATGTTTGTTTTCTCAGATTGAATAATTAGTCTTACTTTCCAGATACCTTTCTACCTGTGACATCCCAGTTTAGGCAATAGCATGTCTCGGGCTAATGGTTGTCTTTCCTTGTTTAAAGTTGCTAGTTTTGGTTCATCTCTGAATTCCTTCCCTCTAAACTTTTACAGCTGAGATGAATATTGCCAGGAATATGGCAATTTAATCTTTTGCAATTGTTACCATTGCTGAAATTCAACTGGAGCTTAAGGGCTCTGCTCTATATGGGCAGAAAACTTCCAGTGGAAACAAAACGTGTGCAAGTGCAAAGAAAGGACTTATTCCTGTAAGCACTAAATTATCCAGAGAAGAAAATAATTTTTAGTGTATTTGGTTACAAAATTGTTCTATTTCAGACTCAGATGTGAGTCTAGAGAAGTCCAAGGAAATACATCCTCTCACCATTTTAGTTCTAACTTCGGGTGAATTTGTGCGTTGCATGAATCCCATGGTATGTTAGTGACACTCGTAAAAAAAGCGACACTTTTCTTTACAGACTCACTTGTAACATCAGGAAGAGATTTGCACAAAGAATGTGGCTAGAAAATGGCCAGAACTGAACAGTTTACTACTCTGCTTAGGGTAATTAATCAGCAAATATCTTGCCTTTGCAACTGGCCTTTGTGCTTTACATATAGAACAAAACAAGACAGAAATTCACCATGTCTGTGGGACTAGAGGTGGGGTCTGAACCTTGCCTTCAGGACTGCAGTGGTTGTAAGGAGGGCTCAGAGCTGCCTTCAAGGAGAAGCCAACAATTCTTCAAGCAGAATAAATGCTTCAGGATAGGATGCAGAAGTGTGGATGGTCGAGTAGTGTGGAGGCACTCCTGTGAAGCATAAGGACCCCTTAGGGATCATTACAAGCTGTTCAACTAAAAGTTGTCTGAACCTGCAATGAATTATACATTAGTTAGTTGGCTCAGAGGTGGTGTTGCAAGAACTAACAGTGTCTTGGGGTGCATTTTCTGAATTTGGCAAGAACACGATATGGTCCAGTCTGACCCACATATCCTTTTTCTACCATCCATGAAGTGACCTGCTTATCTTCCAAAATTATAAGGCTTAGATTTAAATGGGAGAAAAAGCAGCAGGCCAGAGTGCTAGTTCCTATTGGAAACCAAGCCCAAAGAGACCTTCAGGACTTTCAAGGGTTTACAAAAAAGAGCCATACTGCATTGCAATAGGCAGATGTTTTCCATATGTTGTTCAAGTAAAACTTAACTATATTGAGGCAGGCATGTACGGCAATGTGAAGTTATATATTTTGGTATGAGCCTGGGTTTCAAATTGAATTATGCACAGACATCTTAAGAAAACGTGTGAGAGAGGGTTTTGCATATCTTTGTCTGTCTGCAGTTGACTCTCTCTGGCTCCTTTCTATTCCTGGAAATGGCATCCTTAACTATTTATGTTCAAATTTACTGTCATGCATATTTAGTTCTCTTAATAACCAACTATTCTTTCCATATGCTGCTTATTTAATTTGAAAGTCTGAATCTCAACAAAGGAGAAATAGAGCTTTTATGTGCTTTCTAGCCCTTTTTTTTTTGTTAATTTAAATCACACTTAGTTTGATCTTGGACCTAACGTACCATCCAAATCTGAAAGCTCATTAAGCATCCTTCTCATGATATTGTACTTGAGAATTAACATGATAATTTATAAGATTTTTCTCTTTTTTTTATACCTACGTTGTTATACCTGCAATGATTCATTCTATTTAGGTTATGTATTTGCCTTCTTGGCCCAGTATATATTTTTCTCCAGTGTGTTTTATGCCTCCCTGTTTTTGTACTGATGATTCTTAAAAACTGGTGTCTCCAGGTGTGTGCTGATTTTCTAGGGCTCTCTCCAGCTGTAGGGTATTGACCAACAGTAAGTCACCAGCCTCTCATTTGCTCTATCCTCAGGGAACTCGATGCTGCTGCGTGTCCTGCCTGCTCTGTATGAGAAGCAACCACAGTCAATAAACCTCCATCTGAGGGAGCTGGTTGCACTGATGGCTCAGCTGGATCAAGCTGAACAACACCACCTCCTCAGGCTCTTCCAGATCGTGGCTAGGAAAAAAGAACTGGGGGTAAAACCGTGTTTGGAAGATTTTACTGCTAAATGTTGCACCTCCTTTTGGAGGAGTTTATTTGTTTCAGATGACTTGGCAAGATCTGTGTGCTAGCTGCTCTCCAAACAGTGAGGAGTCCCTGACATGCGTGACAGTGCTTTCCTATGCTAATTCCCTGTGAATTCTTTAATTTCATTCCAAATTCTCCATCTAAACATAAAGAGAACATAACAATGACTCTGCTGGACCAAAATGTTTGTGTTAAACCAGTTTTCTACTTTTTTGGTTCTTCTTCTGTCAGCTGAATATGAATTCCCACAATGATGTTTCTGTTAGACTATATGAACTGTATTAAATTACATATCAAGGAAAATCAAAACGACTTAGGAATTGATTAGGAGTAAGATGGAGATTAATTAACTAAGACAAAATATATGATGCTTTGGAAATTGCATGTCATTGACAGCGCCCAGCGCATTAGAACAAGGCACAAAACTACCTGCTTTGTGAATTTATGAAATTCATAAAATCTTTGAAAAAGAGGAATCAACAGCAGTTAGTATCTTCCCCCATCTAGCCAAGGAAACTTTATCATAATACACAATCCCAGATGAAACAGAGCTCCTTTCAGAAGCAAGGCACCTTACCAGCTGCAGGGGGCTGGGGTGCACCGCTGGCTATTGTGGGGCTCCGTGCTGGAGCTGACATGTCTGAAGTTGCATTGTATTATCATTATTACTATTATTATCATTTATTACTACTAACAATTTATTCAGCCACCCACCTGCAGTATTTTGCCAGAGCAATTGGTATTGACTTGCTAAAACTGATAATCCTAAAAAAAAAATAACAGAAGAATGGGTCACTTTATGCCCCATTTCTGTGCTGAAATGTCTTTTACACAGATGCAACAGTTTCACTGAATCAGAGATGTATTAGTGTACACGTGTGTTTATGTGAAAATTAATAGTTCGGTAGATAGTTGTACACACTGTATCCTGTTTGTAAGATGATTTTAAGGACTACACTCAGCCTCTTGACAATTGTATTGTTACAAGAAATGACAACTTGCCTACAGAACTTTTTTGTGCAATGAGGATCTTGCCTCTTATTTTTTCCTCTGTCCCAGCTATTAACCATGTCACGTTATCTGGTTTCTAGTGGAAACCAAAAATTTCTACTAGTACTTTAATTTACTCTATCATTGGGGAAGGCTAAGTCCTATGTTTTTTTAATCAAAAAAGTATAGGACTGGCCCAGAGCAAGGGTAACATTTTGTGAGGGTTTTTTTTTTTGTCTTTTTTAACAATTGGGCATTTCCTCACTTATATATGCATAACTGCAATATTTCAAGGCTACAGCTTACCCTTATCCCATATGTTGAGTTGAACTCCGATTGACCTCAGCGATAGCTCTGTGCAAAGGTCAGCAAGGGTGGAAAACTATTTTACTAAATCAAAGTCTAGTGTTTCGTTTTTATCACTCCAATGTGCAGTACCTCTTTTGGTTATATGTATTCTCAATTAAAAAATATATTCACAATTTGTTTCTGTCTGATTTTTTAATAGGTGCTGAAAGAGTGTATTCCATTTCTATTTGGACACTTGAGAGACCCTAACCATAGTGACGTTATTCTAAACATACTTACAGAAATATCCAGCTATGAACCAACAGCCTTAGCCACTTTTCTTCCGATGCTGAAAGAAATTGGTGAGAGTTTTCCAAGTTTGATTGGGCAAACAGCAAAGATCTTTGGAGCTGTTGGACATATTGATGAGGTAAGTTTAAAAACAAAAGAAGTTGGTTGGTTTGTTTTAGGATTGGGTTGCTTGGGTTT
Organism: Morus bassanus; assembly: GCA_031468815.1. Taxonomy (NCBI): domain Eukaryota; kingdom Metazoa; phylum Chordata; class Aves; order Suliformes; family Sulidae; genus Morus; species Morus bassanus. Next base: position 8,726,563 of record CM062578.1, read on the forward strand.
ATTTTTCCCTAAGTCTTGTATAAAGTAATACATCTAAGTATTCCTTTCTTCACAAGTAACCAGACTGCCCTACCAGAACATATTCCTGGTCCTAAGAGCATGATAGGTCTAGACTGTAATACCAGTATGGCTAGGAGAGCAAGTACCACAAAAATCAGATGTGGTATTTTAGTGACTGAGACTGTGCTTTGATCTTCTAAGCAAGGAACAGTCACATAGTAAAGGGTCTCTGCAGAAATGGGGTTTCGGTTAGTGGGAAAGAAGGAAACTTTCTAGAAGAGATTAATGAGCATGAAAAAGATAGATATTTAAATTCTCATAACTGTAAAGATAAATATATAAATTATTATTATTTACTGTGTATCTGGTCTATGCACATATATGATCTGCTTATATGAATTGTCTTTTTATGGAATGGCTAAAACTCCTATTTGATAAAAGCACATAATTGTCATTATTCCAAGGGCTTAGCTAAATTAGGTTGCAGTGTACCTATATGTGAAATGAAAGGCAGAGAAAAAGAAACACATATTTTGCACACCCTTTGTATGATAACAAACAGGAATGTTGTAATCGTGCAGTGAAATATGAACTTCCTGGTATAGTGTAATCCAGGTATTTTGGCTTTATAGCCATAGTTAATTGGATTCTTCAGACAAATGTCTTTATAATGAAAACGCTCAGTGGTGATGCTGGGCTCAAGCCTCATCACAGGAACACCTTGGTTTGGGATCTGACCCAAAGGATTTACAGTGACAAACTCCTAAAAATTATGGGAGTTTCATGGCACTGTAATGAAGTTGCACTGAAGTTTTTGCTTTAGTTGTAACTACGTGGTCTGGATGCGGGAGTGATGATCACCTAATCCAGGTGCCACGAACAGACCCAAGCACACTGTGTGTACAGAAGCCATCAGGCAGCTCTCAGGTCCCAGAGCCCTGTGCTCTCCCCAAAATATCAGCTCCGATGAGCAGCCCAAAGATCCCTGTGTCCCCAGCAGTGAGGGATGCTGCTCATGAAGATCTGATGTTAGCCCTGTCCCGCTGGGACTGGGAAATGCCTTAGACCCCAACAAGACCCGTCTTAGCTATCCCCAGCTCCTAAAAATACCGCCTGGAGGAGATTATCACCATGAGCTTGTAAACTACCTCATTGTTCAAGACCTTGGGTGTCCTGAGGATGCCAAACTGGTTAGACTTACTATGACACATCATGATTTTTAATGAGATTTTATTTTCATTCCCAGGTATGAGCTTATGTGTCTTTCGCCACTGTTAATAGACATTTTCCTTCCACATCAAATCACGGTTCTGTAAAGGCAAAAATGATGTTCTGCTGAACTCAAAGAGTTTCTTGTAACTAATTCAAATTTTTATGGCTGTGACAAAACTCGATTATATAGCAGAAAATGAATGGCATGTAATAAATCTAATCATTTGCTGAAGTGTGGCACTGATGCCTGCCATACAGTAATCTGGATAATTTATTTCAGCAAGGAGCTGAATCACGCAGTTTCTGTGTCCTTTCAGTGATCCTTGAGGCAAAACTTGCACTAAGTCAACTGGAGTTTGTCTGCGTAAAAGCTAGAGATTTCACTGTAGGTTTTGCCTTTCTGAATCAGACTTTTTGGTTGTCCTTTCTTTGACTCTGCTGGAGGCCAGTTTGGAGGGAGGAGGGGAGAAAACTTGCATTATTTTGCTGTGTGTGGGAAAATCCTCCATATATTCATCTCCTGTCATTAAGATGACATTTCTTCTATTTACTTGTTTAGATACAGATAGTGATGCGCTCTCATCAATGTTAGTGGTCATTGGAGAATCTCCAGAGAGGCTTTTGTCTCCAGAGAAAAGAGTTTCTTTTGGCCCATAACCAAAGTCAGTCCCTTAAATCTTGGCAGTGGGCATTGTTGGGGGGGGTGTTAGGCTCTGCACCCTGTATCACAGCTTGCTGAAAGCTGTTGGTGCATTCGGGCAACAGCTCTGCTTGATGATGAAGGATCAGCAGTGCAACTTGAAGCATATTGCCTACCCCGGTGTAGGCACGTTGGGCAAACCCATCATAGGGCATCAGGGAACGTTATGCCCTGTTACGTGTTGCTGAAGGTAAAACAAGACACGTGAGAAATGTAGGGAAGTTTAAGGGGAAGTTTTCCTTTGCACAACCTTTTTAATAATTCAGAATTGTCTCGGTAATACTCTTAGATGAGACAGTTGCACTAATTTAAATGGATATTGTGGAGCGGGGGAGCCTAGTGGGTGACGGGGGGAGGGTTGGGGGCAGCCCCTCTGCACTCCTGTTCGCTGGCATGGATGGATGTTGTGCAAGTCTTATTTCACTTGTTGCAATAAGGTGAATCCTGTCTCCTTTGGCACTTAGTTTTGAGTGTGTATTGGCTGGGCAACGGGTGTCTGATTGCTGTGGGTACAGCACAGGAGACGTTACACTTGCTGTTTCTGCTGATCTTGAGCTTTATATTAATTTAAAATGCAATTTATCTTGTAAGAATCAAAACCAGATTTGGTTTGGCTTTATAAACCTTATTTCTGTTGCACGGGGGGGGGGGGAGAAGCCAAAATCACATTGAAGACTGTGAGCCAAATGAAGTTTGTTGTTCTCTCCTTGTTTACTTATATCACCCCAGCAAAATTTACCTTTATAAGAACTGCAGCTGACCACATTTAGTTCTGTGTTCAGTACTTAAGAGTCAACTCTCCTAGAAGCTTTACAGCTTATAACTAGCTAATCCTCAAATGAGCACAGCTGGGATCAGAATTTAAGGATTTAATTCGGATTCTGTAGCGTGTTGAACGAGCTCTTCCCATGTGAGTGTCTCTGAGGCCCCTTTTCTGCTGTGTTCTGCTACTTAAAAGGGACTGAATTTATTTTGCCTTTTGTTATTGTTTTATACCAATACCAAGAATAAGCAAGGAACCAATTGGACATGTTGTATTTCATATATTGTTGGAGATTATAGACTACAGTAAAGTTTACAAAGAAATGATTTGCAGTACATTTTCTCCTTATTTTTTAATCTGTTGGTTTGTGTGGATACATGTAGCTACCAAGCGCTACACACGCAGCCTGGGCAAGCTTGCATTGAATAATCTCCAATCTCTCTCCTATAAGTGTCAAGTAACTGGCATTATGTCCCATGTCATATGTCTTATTTTTCTAAGAAGCTGCAAGCTGCTGACTTAGCAGCAGACTGCATTCCAGCCTGCTCTGCCACCACAACCGCTGTGTGTTTGGAGCGATGGCACGCTTTTCATTTGTTTGCAGTGGGCTCTGTTTTAGTGGCACCCAGGAGACCTTTCACTAGATACTCAAAAACACTGATAAAAGCAATATGTAAAGGTGGCAGAGGTGAACTTTCGAACATGAGATGAATGGCTCCTCTTGTTTTCTAAAAAATATCTGAATTATGGAAGATCTGCCCTGACTGAAATGTGTAAGTAGTTACCAGTGCTCCAGTGACTTGATTTTGTTTCTGCAATCACCTTTGAGCCATATCAGTCTGTGAGGCTCCTGACATCAGTGCCAGGCTTGCACAGTGCTGTCACTTGGGCTCAGGTTACACACATTGAAACCTCACCACTGGATCTTCTCTGGAGGTTGTCCCCACTCTGTCCTGTCGTCTCTGTGCTGGGCAGAGGAGCCAAGGTGGCGGAAAGAGGCTCTTAATGCTGTGGCTCAAGCTAGGGAGAACATCTAGGTGTGAAAAGGCAAGCTCTCCAGGTGAGGAGAGGTCTAAGCGCAATATACAGGAGCTTTGGGGCATCCTGGGGAGCAAGTAGGTCTCAGGCGCCATCTGCATTGCTACAGCTGCCCCAGCCCTGCCCGTGAGCAGTCTGGCAGCTGCCTCTGCCAGCACTGCTGCTCTCTGCTGGAAGACCTGGTGCTTCCTTTCCCTGCCTTTCCGCAGCAGGGAGCAGTACCTCTGTGTCAATGGTGCTCTCGAAGGGTTTGGTTGTGCTTCTGGCAGTGCCACACTGCCAGTTCAGTTATTCCCTCTGGTATAAACGGTGCAGAAAGAGCCTTAAAATGTGCTTGGGTGATGGCTGGGCATTTCATGCTGGAGCCAAGGCTAGTCACCATTTGGGGTGCAAAACTTATGCTAGAGTTGCTGGAGGGGGTTTAAAGTTTCCCATTTTCTCCATGTCAAATACTTTTGTTTCATGGGGCTTTTGCCTTTTCTGTGATGTGGGATGTGGTCTGCTCCCCGCATCACCTGGGTGTTTTCACATAGCAAGTTCCCTCTTCCTTCACAGACATTATAACTGATGGTCTTCCTCTCACCTTCTACTTGTGAGTTTTGTCTCTTTACCCTAAGGATTTTCTATTTCATTTCAGGGACCTTGAGTGCTTTGTGGCCCACAGTTTTGTTGGGGGTATGAGGAGTTACTTTGGTGGGACATTCATTGGTCCACAATTGCCTGGGGTTGCCTCAGACAAGATGTGGTGACCGAAGGGTCCTTGTGGTTCTTGTGTGTTTAGTAATACGATGGATCTCTCATAGTCCTTTTCCCTTGTAAAGGTTTTGTTTGCTTTACTCTAGCAGTTTCTTGGGCAGATTTTGCCCCCATACTTCATGAGCTAAGAGACAGGTCATGTCTCTGGATGTTCCCATGCAGATCAGGCTTCTTGAAAGGAAAAAAAAATGTCATGGATTTCACTGATGTATGGGGCATCACTCACTGCAATGCAATCAACCTGCAATAAAATAAGCAGAAACACATCTGGCATCATAAAACCTGGACAGGTCTTAAAGGCTCAATATATAACAATGAGTGCACCCACAAGAAGGAATTAAAATAATACTCTGATCTAAGCATAACTGCTAAGTTACAAGCATTACCGAAACCAGTTAATTTATTTAGATCAGGTCCAAGTAGAAACATGCAAGCAGCAAAATGGGCCCTGCAGACACATGCACTGCTGATGGTCTTGTCTCACAGCCCACCATGGCAATGCTTTGATGAAAACCTCTGTTGTCATCATTCCCCTCTTCCTTTTCCTGTAATGGAGCCATGTTACAGGTGTGCTGCTGGCTCTTACTTATAGGCATGAATCAGCATCAGCATCCCCTTCCCAGTGAAGCAAAACAAGTGGGAAATGAAATGACAATGGTAGTGTTGGAATTTTGTACATTGACATTTTATTTCACTGAGTGGTTTACTTGGGGAAAAGAGGTGGCAAGGATTGAGACTTGGCCCTTTATGGTATAGGTTGCAGATATGAGCAGAAAATCCTTTCTGCTGGCTTCCAGAAGCAACCTCTTGTGCTTTCACTGAACTGCACTCTCCGCCTTGGCAGTTCAGACAGACCCCTGGAGAGATGAGAGGTTTGGCTGAAAAGAGATCCCTTTATTTTAAAGGTTGCCCCCTTGTTTATACACGCCACTTCTGTTGATGTCAGTGACAGTCTCATGGGTGAAGCTGAAATCAGAACTTGTCCCTTAACTGTAAATTTGTGCAAAACAAACCACCATCTTGGGGCGTAGGTCAATCGAACATTTAATAGTTTTTTTTCCAATAACTGTATGTTTTGAATCAACTGGAAATCAGAGTTACTTCTGAAAGCCTTGTGATCTCTTTTTGTAGTCTCCTGAGCCTGATTTTAAGATAAAGCAAAATACTTTGCCACACCTCATTGCTTGTATTTTTACCTACTGGCAGATGTAATGCCATAAAATGCAAGGGATGCTTATGAAAACATACATGAATACATAAAATAAGTGTTGTTAAAATAACAATGGCTTATGTATATCCACATAGGCTTTCTGAAAATTTTTGGATAAAAATTGTGGTAGGGATAATGACTGCTTTCATGTTGAGCTATTTTGCTGTAATTTTATTTTGTATAACGGTTACATATCATATTACTTAGTAGAGTTTATTGTTCTTTTACCTCACTCCAGGCGAGTAGCAGCATTTCAGCATGGCTGGAGACACTCCAGCTGGATCAAAGTGACATGAAAATGGTCAAAACTTCTCTTCCAGTTACGTCTGCTGCACAGTTTGTTTAGGAAACAAAAATGTGTTTTAAACGTTAATTGAGCCTATGTTTATCTCTTGGAGGGAGGATTGTCTTCCAAATAAACTAGTGAATATGTACCAAAAAGTCAACCTCTTTCAAGCCATTGAGAAAAAAGCTCATTCCGTCACACCATCCCAGCCCATCTGAGGACGTAACTGTAGTTTTTCCCCATATGGCTGAAGGGAAGCAATTTGTCTGATACACTTTTCTCATTTATCTCTGTCATGGCATGGTGTAGCAGATCCTCTTTTGTTTGAAATAAGTTGACTTTTTCTTCAAAAAATATCTTGCTTGTGATGCTCGGGCCATGTTCTGCCGAAGTCCCTCATGTATTTTTATGGCCCAGCTATACTTGGAATCAAACTTTCAGCAATTTTTTTCTCTCCTGTTACACGGTCCCAGAAGAAAAGAGGTAATCATAGTATTGCCCTGCAGTTTGAGGATGTATATGGCACATGACTTCCCCTCCTTTTCTTCTAACCCTTGGGAAGAAAAGAATTTTTTATTTTCCTGAAGTGCCTTTGTTTGCGTTTCAGCACAGGCTCTAAAAGCAAAATATCTCCCAGTTTCTGTAACAATATGCTGAGCACCAGCTGGGTTTCAGTGAGTGGAGCCATACCTGGTTACCCCAGTGGAGGATCTGATATGAGCTCCTGAGTTAATCACTTCTTTCTCTGCTGCTTTTCCCACTTATTTATTTTTGGAATTGTGGAACCTAATACACTTAGGACAATTATAACAAAACAGAAGAACCCTAATGCGTTTCTTCACCTTTGGGGTTTCTGTTTTAGTATGTGAATTTGTACATGTACATACAGAAATAGTTGGAACTGAAATTGTGTGCCCTTGCCAAGCAGAGATGATAAAGTATCTTTACTAGAAAACATTTGCATGCTTAATACTATGATCTGAAACAGCCCTTTAATCCTAATTTGTGCATATTTGTGCACTAGATCACATCCCCCTGAAAAATTGGCTAGCAAAACTTTGGCTACAGAGGGCATATCAGACTTCAATGCATTGGCAGTGATTGATACAGCTGCCAGACAGCACCTTATCGCATGTGATGAGGTCTTAAAACTAAATTTCATTGTAAACTTCTCTTTGTTGCAGTGTTAGTCATGGGTCTAATCTGAGTGTTGCTCCTAAATGAATTGCTATGAAAGGAGAGAACCCCTGTGATTTACGAGGTACTTTAACCTCTTGCCATTAGTGAGAAGAGGTGCTGATAGTCCCCCTGCTCCTGCCCGCTGCACCTCGCTCATCTGCCAATGCTGTGCTGGAGGAGTCCTGCTCGGTCTGGGTAGCACTGGTGATGACAAACTCTTGGGTGACACTGCTAAATATAGCAAATCAGCAACACCCAACAGGTCCAGAAAGGAAGTCATGATTGAGAAACGTTTTCTGGTCTGAAAAATAGATCTTAATTCCTGGCAAAGTATTTGTAACAGCTAATGGCATATGCAGCATTCACTGCAATTGCCTGGTGACCCTTGATTATTTGGAGTTGTGGAGTGGAGAGTAACATGGAAAGCAAAAATCTGGACATTAGCCCATTAATACAATGAGGCTTTAACAAAGACACAAAACTGCAGGCGCTCATGGGTCATGCCATGCCACAAACCAGTGCAGACCTGAGCCACAGGGCTGTCGAGCTGAGGTCTGCCGGCAGGTTACAATGTTTGTGTCTGTGCTAATGCCTCTGTGAGCTCAATGTGCAACAGGTCAGGTATGGACATGAGGAAAAAGACCCTGGGGGAGAAGACCCTGTGAACTGCAGCAGCATGCATGAGTGCTTGGCCCCTTACAGGAGAGTTTGCCTGCCACAAACAGCACACAATGAACAAAAAAAGGGCACAGAAACTGGGTATAGGGAGATGAAGTAGCTTGGCCAGGCTCGTAAGGCTCATCAAAGATGAAAGGGGAGCTAGGTCTGGTCCTGGTGCTCTGATCACTGAGTCAGGCTAGTCTACCACCCTAGAGCAATGCAGGGCCCTTCAAAGAGGCTTTAGGGACTCTGTCTCTAGGTTTGAGGAGGAGACAAGGTGTACTGAAGTTAGGCTGGGTTAGGAAATACCAAGAGGAATAAAGGTAACGTCAATAGTACACAAAAATAAACTCTGTGTTTGATGCAGTTGCCTTTTTGTTAGTTATCGTGGGGTAGCCACTATTAATGTTTTAATCAGCGGCATGCACACAAACCTCCTTTGCACAAGCAAACAATGAATTAATTTGTTTAAAATTGTTTTTATCTCCTCGTGTTGTCTAGGAGCAAGCCAGGATATGCCTGATGTATTTGGTGAACCAGCTGGCCAACATGGAGCACTCATTTCACCATATTCTTTTGCTGGAAATTAAGAGTCTTACTGACACCTTCTCAAGCATCTTGGGCACCCAAAGCAGAGATATCTACCGCATGAGCAACAGTTTCACTGCCATAGCCAAGCTCCTCATCCAACAGCTAGAGAATAACAGTGCATCCGGAGCCAGGTAAAGCTAGTTTTTGTATGATAAACCTACAGCCATCTCCATGGCTATGTAAGGCAGTATAAATTTATGTTTAATATATTCAAGTTGCGAAGAATGAACAATCAGCTACAAGTAAGATGTACTGCAGTTCCTACAAGTTGCTACGTTGCTATTTTCAAATTGATCTCAATACCTGTCTTGTATCGTTCCGGTATATACTCACTCAGCCATTGGATTGTGCAATTTATAAGGTCAGGTAAGCATACAAAATAGTTTACAGAGACCTGATGGGTAGCATCCCTACTTGTAGAAGTAACCTGAGGTATGCATTTCAAATGCAAGCATAAGGATGACTGTCAGTAAAGCAGAAATCTGTAATTAAAGGATGGCAATAAAAGCTGTAGGTGCACTGCAAATACCAACTTCGTGCTACCAGGCAGAATGACCTCTGAATATCGTACAACAGATATTGCGTCATTCGGCACTGAAGAATAAAGAAGCTGTTCAAGTTTTAGCACTTAAAGAACAGGAAGAAACCCACGTCTCAGATAAATAGACTAAGGCAATCTAAAAAGCTTCAGTTAAAAATAAATCAGTGAAGTCAGGCTACACAATTATCATTGGCTTTATTCTAGAAGATAACTAGTAAAGCTGATGAGAACAATGACTGGCGTAGCTCCCTGATAAAGGTTTGCTAAAAAAGTCTGAAAAAAATTTCTCAAGCTTATATAAAAAGATGTTCTGCTCACTCAGCTTCTTTTAAATGTGTACCTTAATGTTAAAGCATTGGGTGTGTTGCTGCATTCATCATAGTAAGAATATAAGTGTTATTTAAATATATGGTAGTAGTCACTTTTAATTAGGGAGAGACTTATAATTAGCCTTGTGTATACCGGAATAGGTCAAGAGGGCACAAAGGAATAGTAATTCTGTGATAAAGTTTAACACAGATGTCAGGAAACTCATAACCGTGAAGGATAGCCTTGGAGACAGACTTGTGGAGTTGGAGCCAAAACATTGAGGTCATTCGAGAAACAATTAATTGGTATCCTGGAGAGAGTTAAAAATGAAAAAGGAGAGGAACTCTGATATAGTCCCTCATTTTACAATAAGGCTGTAAGAAATGTCTGAACTTCACCTGGTGGCAGAAGCCTCTGCTGAAATCGAGCCCTTGGCACTCGTTTTATGAAAAGTTTCATTGAAGATAGTGAAAAAAGCCTAAGTGGAAATAGCAAAGTGAGCATGAAATTATATACGCATTTTCCAAACTAGTCAAGTTCAACTGTGAAGAAGAGTATGCCAGATGTCACTTAGTGAAGGGGACCAGAAGGATGCAGTGTTCTGGGAACTGCAATGAAGCAGTATAGGAATTGAGGCTTCAGTAGCAAAGCATAATAATTATTCATGCAGCCCACCATGTGCCTTCATTTATGGTAGAAAAACTACTTTATTTGCTAAAAGGTTGTGCTATTCCTATTCCTTATCTTGTGCACCTAACACTTATCACTAGACCTGTGTTTCTCCATTTCTCTCAAAAATTACCCTTTGTTAAGGACTTGCTTTGCTGAGGATGCTGTTTCATCTGTGTGTCTGTGGTTACAGATGCAAAATACTGTTTGGGTGGAGAGTCTGGGGGAGGAGAAAGGAGGAAATTACAATATTTTTTAGTAGATTTTTCAGAAAATATCCTTATTTTCCTTCAGGACAAAAGCCTCTACTGATTATACCGAGCATGAAAGGAAAAGGCTTTGGTTGTTTGCTTGTTTAAGTTGTATTTGCTTCTCAGTGACAAGTTTGAACACAGCCCTGCACATAAGTGAATGAAAATGTAACTGCTGTCTTTGGAGTATGCAAGTTGCCATGGGGTCAGGGGGCCAGACTTTGGAGAGTAATATGTAGGGGCAGATGATGAAAATGCACCCACCTTATCCCAGGGCTGCAGTGGAGCTGCTCAGAGTTTATTCTGGCTTAAGGAAGGGCAGAGTTTGGCCTTATGTCTGCAGCGGAAGGAACTTCAAATAGAAATTCCTCCACGCTGTTTGTTTTGTTGTTAGCAATTTTTAACAATTCTGTGGATAAATTGCTGCTTTTATGAGACACGACAGGCCCTGTGATGCAGTCGTGCTTACCACAAGGCGGGTGTGAGTGTAGCCAGAAGCGATGGGAAGGAAAACCTGTTCCTGATGCTCCTCTGGGTGGGGAACGGTGTCCCAGGGCGTCTGCTGCAGCAGGGACTACCCCGCACATAGCTGTCTCAGGCCAGTGGCAGGGCCTGGACCCTTTCAAACAAACCTTTCTGAAATTATTCCTTATCCTCCATCTGCTGCTTGATTTGTTTATTTTTTTTTTTTTCTGCTTCATCTGCCTAATCCTCTGTCACCCTGATTCCCTGTACGCTTGCAGCTGTCATCGTCTTATTATCTCAACGTGACTATGAGAGATCAGAGTGAAACACTGATTTTTCACAATTACAGTTTTTAGGTATTCTTTGGGTTTACATTTCAGGCCTGAATCAAACATAGTATCAGCTGGATCGGACAAGAACAAGTATGAAGCAGCGGTTAAGTCTAAAATGAGAGTTTCCCACTTATTTAAGTGGAGTTTCTTCTGACTTGTACTAGCCTAAGAGGGACCGATCCAGATGTCAAAATGGAAATACCCTCCTAGCTTGAGAGCTGCTGCAGTTACTGAACTGCAGTGTTTTTTAAAGAGCAGCAATCCAGAGTATTTATGCTGTGAAAGGAAACACAGGATTTTTAAAACGTGTGGCTGGATTATAACCATTCCTTTCAGAATCATGTGTTTACACAAGAAGAAACTGATTTCTTCAGAGTGATGGCTGGCTTGGAGTTGTTTGACACAGGGAATTTTACATGCAGTTAGCGGAGAGTATAATTAAAACCATGCGATGCTCTGTTGCCCCTTACTGTCACAAAATTGCAAGTTATTCAGTCTCAGAGGTGCTTTTTAAGAACACATACCAAGCTTTAATGGACTGATCCAACCTAGAAGTAGAGCATGGTCATTAAAAGAAGGCAAAAAAGTAAAGAAAGAAAGAAAGAAAATTTAATGACACTTTCAAGCCCTCATTCTGAGTAAGAACTGAGCATAACAGGCTATACCAGTGCTAGTCCTTTTAGTGTAGCGGCTGGATGAAATTATCTTTTCTCCTTAAAGGAGAGGATAGGTCTAGCAAATGGCATCATTGAGTATTCATTTACCATTCATTTGCCTTTCATTTTCTATCCTATTTGTCCTTCTTTAAATCAACATTTGTAGCAGTGAAGAGAGCTGTAATAGCATCTAAGACTTTCCTATGTTAGTAAGGGGTTGTGGTGCCATTTAATTCAGTGCAGGTACCAAGAAGCCTGTCTGCATAAAGCATGCACTCCCCTTGCCACTCTGCATCCTTCCTGGCCCCCAGGAGCAGCAGGCCTGCAGGCAGGCCAGGCAGTGCATGCCATTGCCTGCATCTGGCAGCACCAGCTATCAAAATGTTCTGGCCTCCCGCACTAGTATCTGTGAGCACAGAGGCTGTGAGCAGTGCTGTGTGTGAAGTGCCGGAGGATGCAGCCTCCAGCTCCCTGTGGTACCTCAGCCTTGAACATTACCTAGCTGATGATGTTTCCATAATCGCTTCCTAGTAATATCTGGAAGTTCTTGATGGGCTTCCCAGCTGTGAGCTGGAGGTTTTGAGGTCACTATCCAGCACTAACCACCTTCAAATCTGCGCTTCCATCGTATTTGAGGAGGTGATTATGTCTGTACGTTGACGAACCGCAAGGACCTGCACTTGATCCATTCATGGTGCCTCCACCCACACAGAGTTGAAGCCCTGGAAGCAGTCCCATCTTGAGCGTAGTTTTAGCAATTTCTAGTTGTGTATGCTCTCTTTCCCATTTTAAGCACCTGACTGGTGATGTTGATAATGGTGCTGGTGGTTTGGAGAAATGCTCTTCAAATTAATGTACCGCTTTTGACTTGCTGACCTCTATATTTAGATCTCTTTCTACAGAGAATTTAAAAGCAGTGAAACGATGAGTAGCATAGTGCTATCTTTGCAAGCCAGGTCCTTACAATTTCTTGATAGGTTTGTGCATCCGTTTCCTCTTGAAAACAGCCTGAGCTTTGGTGTAAGCTGATCCTGCTCCAGCAACCTCAGCAATGTACTGAATGTCTCTTGCCAAGATTTCAAACAATAGTTTATTTTACTGTTGCTGGAAGGGGAGACCAGCAGGAAGGCCTGCCAGGCATCCCGTTGGGCATGGGGTGGAGGCTTTGTTGAACATTTCGCTTAGGGTATGTGCTTTTGGCTTCATGGGAATTAATGCTGGCGCAAAGTGGGTACACATGAGAGCAAGTTGTCCCCTGGGTGCATGCCCAGGGCTGAGCACTCTGCCTCCCTCCCACAGCACTTGCAGCTGGTCTGAAATCCCAGGCACCAACAGGGTCAAAACTGAGGTGGTGGTTTTGAGGAGCACCAGGCAGCTATAAGCCCTGTATGCACTAACTTACTGCTGCTTTACATATGGCAAATAGGATTCATTAATATGTTTTTTAGCAGAAGCATTTTCCTGTCTTTCCTTCACAAACCTATCAGAGCTCAATGGGAGAATGCTGGACAAAAAGGCACTGTTATAAAAGGCCATTTTTATTTCCAAACATCACTGAGGCTTGCTGGTTTAAGTCTGTCATTCATAAGTCCCATCAGTCCGTCAATCTCCTCTTTGTAGACAGAGGGTTTTAAATGTATATACATATGTAACAGACATTTTTCTTGGTGCTTAGTTCCCACAACAGGAGCAGTGTTGAGAGTTATGTTGGAGTGACAGCTTTCTAATAAATTAAATCTTGTCCCACATCTCCAGAAAGATTTGTTAGCAAAGGTCATACCGAGGTTCCTTATTAAAGAAGAATAATTTTTTTTGAAGTGTTCTGCATTGTTAATATGAGAACTTGCCTAAATTAAAAACAAAACAAGACAAAACTTGCCAACTCCCCTAAGAAATATCCTGAACTGCGTTTATCAAAACAAATGAAAAAGTACGTTTTGTGATGCAGAATTCATGATTGGTTTTTTCCTTCAAACATACTTTGTTTCCACAATTGGTTATTTGCAGTATTTGGGAGTTTTTAATAGGCTTCCCAACTGTGAGCATGACTTGCTGCTTTGAAAGTTGCTATGTTAAAACTCTCATTTGTAGCTTTCAATATCCATATTTTACAGATTTAGCTTGTCAGGGGAAAAAAAAAAAAAACCAAACCAAAAAAACCAACCAAAACCAAAAAACACCCAAAGAAATAGTTAGAAGCAAAATGAACTTGTTTTAGAGCTGTGGGTAGAGTTTGAAAAGGAAATGCTGTCAAATACCCCTTAATTCTCTAAGAGATTTCTGATTGTCTTTGTACTGCCTTCAGGATTTTTTGGTCCAGTTACTCCATAGCTGCAGGAGTAAGTTGGGAACATATAAATCCTCAGCAGAAGGCACCTCCCTGATGAAGAGGGGAAGGAGCAAAAGTGCTTATGCCACAGTATGCTGTTGGGCCCCTGGGAAATTCAGTTCTGCTGCTGCATAAAGGCCAAGCAGCATCTTCAAGGGAGAGTTCGGATACCCAAGGTTTAGGTTTCTGGCAAATGACCCCATATTTGGAGGAGAGCCGAGTCTCACCACGGGCTGTGAGCTGTGTAGGAACCCAGCAAACTGTTTTCAGAATCCCTGTTTTGGGGAATCCAGCACTCAGACTGCAAACCTTAATCTAGGACACCTGGTTTTGGGCACGGAAATGGCTGCACTTGGAGTAGGGTATGATATCGGTGTGCCTCCCCTTGCCCCCAGTTGGGGTGGTGGGTCTTTTTTCCTAGGACCCTTCTGCAGAGGGTTTCTGCTGTGCCGTAGGGCTTTGGCTGGTAGTGATTACCGCTCCTGCGGAAGCACTGCTGGGCTTCCAGCGAAGACAACGTTTTTCTCTGGTCAGAGGATATTTTAATCACTAGAAAGCACATTTTTACCAGCAGTATATTTGACAGCAGATTTCTTTTTGTCCTTTAAGATTAACAGCTTCCCTTCAATTTATTTTAAAGTTATCTTAAAATTTTGCATTAAAAGTTTACATATTCTAAAACTAACATAACAAGCAAATTTAAAATAAAACAGCTTGTCCTGCAGTCCTCCAAGTTCATTTTAACTCTTCATTTTCTCCTTCTCTTTTGCTAAACTTCAGTCACATTGCTTAGAACTTTTCCTGAGCCTGTTTCTGTCCATGTGCTGAGTTTTAAAAGATATTTTTGTTACTCAGAGTACAATAATTCGGTAGGAACTGCATGCACTTTCGTCAAACATTTAAAAGCACAGACTTCTATAAACTCTGCAATTAGCTTGACTTTTGGTTTATGAAAATAATGTAATAAGTTGCTGTTTAGCAAGCTTGAGAGAATGGTTTCAGTTCAGTTGAAAAAATTTTGCCATGGGACTATCAGGGAAAGAGTTGGGTTTTGCTTATGCAGATATAGTACATGCAGTTTCTAATCCAGTGTTGTCAGAGATGTTCAATGTTCCTGATCCATCTGACAGAGGCATTGATCTAGAAGATGTTTCTGAAAGCGATTGATTAATTTCTAAGAGAATCTCTACTGAAATATAATTATTTTACCAGATACATAATACAGGTCACAGGCAGAAATGCAGCATCAGTATCACTATGAACACAGTGTGTCAGAGTGAAATCTCTGCTTTCTACTTCCTTAGGATGGAAAATGATACTGAAACAGAATCTCCTGTACCACTGGATGATTTAAAATCTGTTATGAATGGAAATGAAGAAGATGAAAAGCTGCAAGTTAAAATACAGGCTTTTGAAGAGAAAATAAATGTCGACAACAGTACTCCTGGCTCAGTGCGGAGATACAGTTTAGGCCAGGTTTCCAGAGAAGAAAGGAAGGATATGAGATTTAACAGGTATGGCTCTGTAAAATGTGTGAGTGGTTTTCATGAATATCAGTTTTATTACAAAACTTTATCCAAACACTGAGAATTTGGTCAGCTTGCATGATACCTATGGGCATCATAAGTCCGATATTAACAAAGTCTTATATCCATGAATTCAAATGCTGAATAAAATAATTCTAAATTATTTAATCTCTTCTGTGCCGTAAAACAGCACAAGGGATAGGAAGATATTTGCATACAGATATTACTAGAAAGGAAAATACAGAGACCTTTCTTGGGTATTAGTGCTAACAATATGTATCAAAAGTCTGAATCAAATTTTGCGCGTGCACTGTGTGAGATGAGTGCGACTCTCATGGGACCCTGGGTGAGATAAGGGCTTAGACAGCATCGTGCACCTGTGGTGTCCTTAGGCTGCCAATGCACCGCAGCTTCAGAGCAGAGGTTTTCTCTTCCTGCTCCAGTATTTGCCCTTTCAGTCGCTTCACTTCTACCTTTCTTACTCTTTCGGAGGCTTAGCTTCATCCGCAGCATACAGGTACAGAGCAATGAAGAACTGGAGGCTGAATCTTGGTTCAGTTAAATGGCTGCTGGATGGCTTTTTATGATGTGATCAATAAACATATACTCCAGTGCTGGGTTTATAAGTTTCTTGCAGATAGGTTGACTAGTTCTGTCCATGGCATGCAGATGTTGTAATATATGGATATTATTTAGTTTCATTTGCTCATTAAAGCTGTGGCTTGAGTTTTGCTTTTGAAATGTATATTTATCAAAAGATACTTGCCTCTGGCTAAGTGAGCCCTATGCTCAGCTCTCTGAACCAGGAGGACAGAGGTAATACAGAAGAGCATGTGTTCAGATGATTTTTGTGTCTTACCTTTATTCCAGAACATTTTCCTTTCCTTAATTGCCTTCCAGGTCCAAAAGCCTTGCTTTGCATGCAGTCCGCATGAAGGGGCTAAACTCAGAGAGTGGACAGGATGAGGAGAACGGGGAGATAACTGCTGGTATCTCCTTTGCCGAGATCTACATTAGCCAAGAAAATGACAAGTTACCTTTTAGTGTTGATACTGAAGCAATGCAACTGGGAAATCCTTTGGTTTCTCACCAAAGCATCGATTACATGGAATCAGCAAATTTGCCAGAATCTGCTAAAGAAAAGGCCCACGAAGGAAGCACAGAGGCCATGACGAGCCCCATGGAATACCAGGACAAGCTCTACTTGCACTTGAAGGAAAACCTGGGTAAAGTGAAAGCATATGTCACGGAGATGGGGAGGAAAATTCCTATCCCTGATCAGTGTGTAATTGAAGGTAAGAGGTCTGAGCCTTTCCTATTATGAGAACTTTAACACTACACCGAAAGTCATCATGGAGTTCAGGCAGACGGGCAGCAAAGATCCTCTAGCACAGAGCTCATGGATGGGGAGGAACATTAGTTTTATAAAACAACGTTGTTCACAAATTGCAGTGTTTTGAAATCTTCCAGGACTGTTGTTCTTTTCCTTCGGGGATATAGTGCAACCCTCGCCTACCCCAAACCCCCATGAAGGTTAATGTGAGGATTATCTTTTGGCTGTCATAGGGAACAAACCCAGAGGTCTCTGGAAAAGGGCATGACCTATCACACTGAGCTGAAGAGCCGTGGCTGTTGGCTAGGGCTGGCAATACCTCTGGGCACATCTGCAGGGCAGGCATGCAAGGGGAATGTGCCTTTCTCCTGACTGTCACCCAGCTCCAGGCTGTAAGTTATGGAGCTGTATTATAACAGTCATGGAGAGTGCAACAGAGTGCACATGCCATGGGTCGGACTCTGCCCCGCAGGCATATGGGTAAGCGCATGCTAATACTTAAGCCTCCTTCTTGGCCTGTTGGGTTGGTCTAGAGCAAATCTGGGTATCCTTCCTCATTAACATAATATTAAATCAGTTGACTTATGAGATACACCAGAAATGAAGCAGGTCAGGACCCTGAGGTCAACACATTCCAGCCCAGACACAAAGTTCCTTAAAAGCTTAAACAACAGAATGAGATCCCCTGTGCTTCAGGTTGGATTGGATCCTATCTTACCGCTTCCCTGGGGTTGTTTAATGTTTTCTGCTTTCATCAAGGGTAGGTATTTGTTTTCAGGTGCGAGAAAGCTGGTTTTGTGAGACTGAGGGGGAGATGGGTGATACACTGCAAGATGGGTCTTTGATACTCCTCTTTTTCTTTAGGTTGGGTTGTGAGGCTCTTGCTTATACTGAGCAGCAGTCACTCTCTTTAATGTGAATTTGTGTGCATCTAACCACTTGCTGGAGGTCGTGAGCAATGTACAGCTCAACCTTTCATGGGCCACGTGATTTCAAAGAGTAGCTGTCTCAATAAATTAAATTAATTTGCAGCCATTTAAAATGTCATCTTTGAATATTACGTAACTTCAGGTCCATCAAATATCAACATTTGTTGATAAAATGTTTGTTTGTTTACTTTTTCAGTGGTCAAGAAGTTGAAAAGCAGTTTCCGCTCATCAAAGTGATATAACTATATATATTTTAAAAGCTTATGTTTCTCAAGAATTTCCTAAATATCTTAAATTCCAGGTTTTCTATTTGAAATAGTTATTTGGTAGAATTAATGATAAAACTTTTGTTTCATAAAATTACAATGGAGACAAAAGAGTGAACAATCTGGCTTGAAGCACTGAAAGCTCTGACCTTGCATTAATCAAATACAATATGCTGAATGCTTTTAAATGTATTGCTCAGTTTCCTTTCTGAGAGTACCTATTATGATATGTTCTAAGCATGTGACTATTTCTAAATTCATTCAAACTATTGTAATTTCCTGAAAATCCTCAACTAGCATTCTTAAGGAAATTCTTTGAGTAGGGACACATGTGCAGAACAGGAGATTTATGTGGCTCATTCTAAAGAAGTTGAAGAAATGCAGTCTGGCTCATTACACACGGGACAGCTTTGTTAATATCTCAGATATTACATAAACCATTCCATCAAAAGCCTTGCAGTTATTGGACTTCTGTGATTCCTGCACGCTATAAAGGCCCATTCAAATGTATCTGTTTTACGTTTCAAATAAGATGTTTAGAAAATAGTAAGAAAATGTCAGAAAATACTAATACACATACTTGGCTAATTTTATGTTGGTTATATAGGAGTTTGTTGAATTGGAAATTTAATATGTAAACCAGGGAAAATATTAAAAGATAGGCACGTCAGGGCAATCTCCCATGAAATAGAATACTTAAAGGAAATAGTGGCAAAATGTGTTGCAGAATAGCACTGCAGTTTGCTAACAATGGGGAGTGCAAATTTCCCCACATACCTCTTCATTAGAGTCATGCCTTTCCTGGAATTTCAAGTGGCAGCTCACACACAGGTCAACAGAGCGTTAATGTCAGTTGTAAGAATTTCTAAGTAATGATGGGCCAAATTCCGTGCACTTCACTTAAACAGAATTCAGACCCCTGCTTGCATTTCTGATGACAATGATGTCTAACCTTTGGGCAGGCTGTCTGTAAACATGGTGAATTTCTTATTGCTTAAAACTGAGATTAGGTGGCATCTCTGATAGGATGCTGCGATGATGTACTGGTGAGGACAGAAGCAGCTTGTGTGCCTTTGGATACATCCAGAATCAGTGTGCAAGGCCCCTGCCAGATCTGGGGGCACTAATACCAAGAGGAGTAGGAATGAGAGCAGGAGGCTGCTGAGGTATTCCCAATACAGAGTCACTGCCTTGCTGAATGACAGGGGACATTCAGTTTAGTGCTCAGCAGCTGACAAAAAAAGCAAATGGACAAGAGAAGAATTATTAAGAAAAAGAGATACATCAAATGATGTCATTATGTCATTGTCTGCATTAATTGGGGCCTGAATCTTGAGGGACAAAGGAGACTGGTAGCACAAGTATGAGGATAAGCAGAGACCTCCATATGAAGAAAAATGGACTGGGACTCCACAGTCTGGAAAAGAGACAGCTGATAGGGATTTGCAATATCATGAATGACTGAGAGATTAATTGGGAGTGGTGGCTCACTGTCTGGCCTAATACAGGTACTAGAGAACATGTAGTGAAGTTGTCAGGAAGCAAATTCAAAATACACAAAATAGGCACCTCTTAACACATAATTAGATACATGTAGTTAAATGGCAGAATGGATTGCTACAGTACATTAAGTATACTGCAAGGGTACCTGGTTTCAAAAGCGATTAGGTAAATTCATGGATTAGAGCCATTCAAGGGTTATCAAAATAATACCACCCCTGACTCTGGAAATGCCAGAGCCACATACGGAAGTACCAGGAGACCAGGAGGGAAATTACTGTTGTGTGCTTGTTCTGTTCTTGCACTGCTTGCTTGCAGCTCGCTTACTTGCCCTTTGCGAGCTAATACTACAACAAGGTACAGGTGGGGCTTTCTGACTTGAATCAGAATTTCCATTCCAACATCCCTCGAAAGGACAAAAATTGAGAAAAATTTGGTTTCTTAACCAAAGTAGGAGAAAACTGAAGGAGGACTTGATAACAATTTTCAGCTATGTGCAAGACAGTTAAGAGAACAGCCCATGCTGCACAAGGCAAGAAATAATGAGCTTAAATACCAATAAAAAGATTCAGCTTAAACAGTAGAAAAAACCTCTCCATCTTGCACTGGCAGAGGAGGCTGTGGAGGTTAAAAGCACATTAAAGAAACCTGGAAAGCTGGCCTAGACAAGCCAAGGCTGTGAGGTTTGACAGATCTGAAGGAGGGGTGGTGCTCCTGAAAATATTTGTGGTTTTTCCACATACATCAGTTGATTTAATGTAAGATTTTATTTCTTCTGAAGCTTGCCTTACACCATCAGCCAGCTGTATTGCTACTACAACTCCCAATGTCATAGGCACTCTTGACTCTGAGTGTGGGCAAGGGGACAGATCTGATGACCACTCCAGGCCCCCTGTATGTCTTTGATTGCATCCCCTGCTCTGTAATTTGCAAATTTTCTTTTTTGCTATTGAGTCAGACATTTGCTGTGTAGGTCTTAGCCCTCACAAAACATTTTTGCTTTACAGGGTGTACTTTTTCAGTCTGCTTGTGGACTTATTAGCTCATTCAAAATATGCTATATGTCAAAATTTATGTAATATTAAGTGTTAGATTTTACAGCTGTGAAGGTTAAGAACTGTAGGGTGGATCCATGATCTGTCTGTGACAGTTTGAAGATGCCTCCTATATACATTGAAATATTGACATGTCCTCAGCTTTGTTATCTCATTTAGCATTTACTATTTTTGGCTGCATGTGCTTCAGGCAGAGGAGAGTGGTGAATTGGGTGATGATCCTACAGCAGAGGCAGAGTGAAGACTGGGCTGTTGGCCAGAATGTCTTATACTAAGACAATGGTCAAGTTGAGGGTGTTTTGAAGAACAGACAAGATACAACAGCTTACCAGATGCATGTGTGTCTGTGCATAAGTGAATTTTTTGGAACTAACACTGCAGTCAGAGAGGGGATTTAAACTGGGGCAGAAAGGAGGCATCCAAAAACCACAAAAATCCATTTATTTTAGCTTGTTTCAGTTTGGGACTGATGGTTTGGTTCAGTTCCGTCTTAGTTTGAACCACTGTGCCGTACCATAAACAATTTGAGGCATTCTTTTATGTCACATTCATCACTTCAGTCCTCTTAATCCTGTGGATCTTTTCCTCAAAAGAGAAAAAAAAAGCGCCACCATATTTGTCAGGCACTTTAGCTTTCTCGGAGCTAAGCAAAGTAGTTTTCATCAGCTCATATTTTTCCAGATGGATTGTGATCTTATATCTTATCAGTACCTCCAGGATCTTGTAGATGGCAGTGGCTCAGGCTTGTGCATCTATCATTTCCTGAATGCTCCTGAGTTTGGTTATTGCTTTTCAGCATACATTGGGCAGGATTTCTGCTGCCTCAGTGTGGCTGGGGTCCCAGTGATTAAGAACAAGAGCCTGTGTTCAAGATCCCCCTGTTGCATTTGCAGTTTCTCCACTGGTTGGAGTAGGTGCTCTCTGAAAGGTCCTTCAGCCTTTCTAGGTCTCATGTCCCCTTCTGGGGAGGTAGGCCTGGCAATGGTTTGAGGAGGTTGCTTTGAAACGCTTAGGTGAAAGATGGCGTTCCTGTACTAGGCATTATTGGTGTTACGACCTGCCAGAGTTGGCTTTGGGAGTGCCACAACATCCAGCTGAGACCTGAGTCCACTCTGTTTTACCTGGTGTAGCCCCAGGTATCCCTGCATGCAGCACAGGGCTCCTGAGCAGCTGGCAGGCTCCGCCTGCTCTAGGCTTGCTGGGTCTCACCTTGAACCCTGCATGTTGGATGATTTTTGACTTATTCTTCTTGTTTCCCAGATGCATAGCGATGGTGGATCAAATGCATGGCCATGTGTATCCTGCCTCTGGGAGTGGCTGGTGTCAGATGGTTCCCAGACACAAGCCTGTATGGCTGCTGGATTTGGTTATAAATTGAAGGCAGGTCCTCGTTTTCCACTCTAGTTCTACTTGCTCTTTAGATAATTGGGATAAAAATGCTACCATTAATGCCTACAGCTCAGAGCACTGAGTGTCAAGTGAGCTGTTGGAAAGCAAGCATTTGATAATATACGTGTGTAGAGGATACTGAAGGATTTGCACATCTCCAGCCTGCCTAGCCTCCTTTTTAAAAGGACAGAGCCCAGGGAGATCTAGTGCATCATTCAGTCCTTGGTCACTGAAGCCACATTCAAAATGCCATGCCATCCAATGAAAAATATTATAACCATTTTATAGTAGTAAGTCACTCCTGGCTCCTCGGTGCCCTAGAGGAGGAAATACAAACAGCAAACATTTTGTGGGATTAATGACTGAATGCTGAAAGAGGAGGAGGCAGCAGGGGAAACAGGTTGCAGTATGCTGGCCCTAAATCTGGTTGTTATTATGTTTCATGCTGTACTGAGAGATAATCGGTACCATATGATGGTGTAGATGGAAAAGTTCATTGCTCCCCTGCAGTGCTCGCCCCTGCACCGGTCTGATAAATTCCAGCATTCCATAAGCCAAATGTTGATTTGGAACAGATGGACCTCTGCTCCTTCAGTGGGACCACAAAGTTGCATAGGCTCAGGCCAGTGTTTCCAGAGATGAACTCTGCTGCTGCTGCTAGGCCAAAAAAAAAATATTAGCTGGCATTTTATTCTACAAGACTGGTATTTCAAATGCATCCCAAATGTGAGGGCTTGTAGTGAGAATGGAAGTGCTAACTCACAGGATGGCCATCATGCTCGTGGTGATCTGTGTCGTCAGACTGCGGAGAAACCCCCAGCGCAAAAGGGAGCATAATAGGAGCATGAACATGCTCATAACTTGCTGCCCTCACATACACGATAATAGCAAATCGTGTGTGCTTTACACTTAATCTGGAAGCATCAGTTCAAACAGGTTGGTCTCCAGATGCGCTCTACCTGGCAGCTGGGAGATTCCCAGTGGGGTGGCTATCACTCACCTGGGGGGAAAGCCAAACCAGAGGACTTGGACTTCTGAGCTTTTGGGTTGGACCAGGACGGACCTAATGGTTCCTCCAGGAGCTGCCTGTGCCCACTGTGCAGGCAGGGTGAGCCAGCAGCCCTCTGCCAGGCTGGGGGTGCTGGGCAGAGGCGGCTGAGTGGTGCAGCTGGGACACAGAGGAGGCAGGCAGTGGCAGGAGTGGGATGTTTTCCCAGGACCCCACTTTCCTGTGCATGTCTTATGGGCTCTTTGTACTTCAGTCATCAATACAGGCAGCGGAAAGGTAAATGCACTTTCGCTTCTGAAGATGGGACAATGTGGCAGGCGTGTTTTACTGTTGTACCTTCCCAAATGACATAGGCTTTTCACTACCCCGATGGCAAAGGGTTTTATAAAGTTAAGCTAATCTGTATGTTCTCAAATGTGGCTTTTGCCACTCAGATTTGGACTCTGTGTACTGAGTGCATTGTTGTGGCTGTCCAGACCCCATTATAGTCATGCCTTCTCCATTAATTTTTGTGTAGCTTACTGGAGGTGAAATCTGTTGGACTGAGTTGTGGCATGCATGCAAAGCTAGGAGTGTTAAAAAAAAAATATAAATCAGCATTTCTTGAAGCTGATTGCTTTAAAAATTACCCTTTTCTCCTATATTTATTGCTTGCATATTTATTTGTAATCCAAACTCAAGAGATCAGGAAGAGGAAACTGAGGAAGTTGAAAAAGGCTTAAAACTGAAATTTAAAAAGTTCTGTACATTTCTTATACTCTGGTTCATGTTTATGGGAGGGTTTTATTCTATTTGGGAAATTTATGAGGATACTTTTACTCCTATTAACAGATTTTATTTAATAGTAAAGGATTATCAATATAAATCAAATAATGCATTAGTTGTTCCCAGAACCAGTGACTCTCTACCTACTTGCCTATGTCCCTCTTGGTTTAGCCCAGCATGTTAAGCTGGAATAAACAACAATTAACAACTCTACTGACATTTTTCTGTTTCTATTTTCTTTTTCCCCAGGCACAACCACTTAGTAGTGAACTTGAAAATTGCAACATATATTCTCTTGTTTCCTGTAGGAAAAACAAGTTGTTGCTTATCCTCTTGCTAGAAGTTTGAGACTTGCCAACAGATGTAATGAGAAATGTTTCTTGACTGGAGGAGTGTTTCCTTGGGATCTTGATCGGTCTCTGCCATCTGGGGCATTTGGTGACTATGTGGGGTTGTTTCATGCCTTGCATTGCCTTTCACATGTTCTTCTGTTTTAAAATCCTTTCCTTGTGTTACTTGGACTCTCCTTCCAAACCAAGCCAAAGCCAGGCTGAGGAAGGAGGGGAACTCATCCTTCTTTATGAAGAAGATGTGCCGTAATTCCCTCAGAGAAAGTCGGAGTGTGGCTCAGCTGACAGCAGCTCACGGGTGCAAGAGAAGCTCATTTTTCATGCAAGTAATACAGCAGCAGCACAGCTGTGGAGGTGACTGGTGTTCAGACCAAGGCGGTGTGTGCATTTACCTGTGACTGCCTATACTAAGTCAATGCCACAATGAAGACATACCTGGTGTCGTATCGCCTTGTCCCTGAACTGCCCCTTTACTCCTCATGCAGTATCTTTTGACGTGTTGAAATGTATAAGGGATTTTCCTGGCCCAAGCAAAATGATCGTATCCATCATCCAGCTCCAAGAGCTAGCACTCTTAAATAGTCATAAGAAAAGTCTGTCTCTGGGGTTTTTTTCTTTTCTTTTTCTTTTTCCACAGTGAAAGCCTCTATGAGCCTGTGCAGTATAGAAGTGCTATTAGAGTCACAGATCTAGTGGTTGAAATGGTGTTTCCATAAATCCTAATTTAGGTCAGATGGGACAGGTTACTCAGTGAAACAGAAGTTGGCATAAACACCCTGCTTCAAATTTGCTTTCCACATTTACAAGGGACAGTAGTTTTTAAAGTACAAAACTGGTTCTAGAGTCTGTAAATGTGTAGCTTAAATGTGACCAATGTAATAGGCTTAATGTCCTCAGGGAAATTAGTTAATTTTTTCCTTCCTCTCTCCCTTACATACTTTTGACCAATTATTTTAAAGAGTTGCAGATCCATGTTTGCCATAATTTGGACTTCATTGCTTTAAATCACATCAAAAGCACCTTTAGTCAACATTGGATTACCGGCATTCGCCAAGACGTGCCATGTGCTGCGGGAGCTGTTGCAGAGCAAGTAGGTTTGTTGACAGGAATCTCCTGTGTGTTGTATCTTAATGATATCTGGAAAGTTTCTTTGGGGCTAAATTCATCTTTCCTTACCAGGTGAAGTCAGGGTGAGTGGTTACATGTTTCCACATGGGGAAATTACACAGAGATTCAGGGAACTGAGTTGTCTGTACCTTTGTAGGCTGAGACTGGTTTCATTTCACCTTCAAAGCTCTTCTGTTAACTCAAGCCTGCAAGTGATTAATTTTTGTTCTCCTAGCAAAAATTTTTGTATGCTCCCTTTTCCTAGCTAAACCTACAGACCTGATCCCTGCTCACTCATCAGATTCCCCTTTGTCAGCCACTGTGCATTGCCAAGTGCAAATGCAGAGAGTTGTTTTCCCTAGAAATGACTGCCTTCAAGTTTCACAGGTGTGAACAGGTCTTGCTATGTTGTATTATCTCTGCTTTAACTCCTCTGAAATCCATTGGGATTACACAAGGTTGATATTTGGTTCATGGTATTTTATATAACATTGCAATGATGGACTGGGAAAAGTATGCAACAGAGTTTACCTAAAGCTCAGCCAGTTTATGTACATGTGTTTTAGGAAAGCCCAAAGCATATCTTCTTAAGCTGCATATCATACTGAGTACACAAGTACGAGCAATTTGTAAATAGTACAATGATTTTAAAAACACTTTTTTCATTCTCGGTTAGAGTGTGTCTGAGTATGAACACAGATGTGTTACAGGCATGCTTTGCTCCTAAATGATCCTGCCCCACCTCTAACTTATCCACAAGGTACAGCAAAAATGACACCCTGTGATGGACGTTTTGAGGTTTAAGTAATGGTTCTTTGGGATCCTTGAATAAGATATTATAGTACAATATTATACTAGAAATATCAAAACCCGTGGTGAATGTTATTACTCTGCTACAGTGGGATACAGTGCATAGACTCTGAATCAAAATGCTACACGAGTGGGGAAATACTTGTAAAGAGTAATACTGTCACTTCTAGAAACATTCAATGCTTTGGTTAGACTTTTAAAAATGAAAAGGTAGCATACAAATGTTAGTGTCTAACAACAACTGGGTGTTAGGATAACACTTGCCATATGTAATACAGAGATTTTGGGGGATATTTTGAGCACAACAGACTGGTAACCTGTTGAATAATATTTACAACATCTGCAATGTTTTTATATAGGATGTAGTACAAGAGAACTCTACTGTCATGGTTACATTTGAATAAAAGTTTAAACCTATTTCATTATTCATAATGTTAGAAAGACAAAGCTGCAGTGGTTAAAGATCTCTCAAAACTTTGGCCAGGCACTTGAGTGCTTGGTTACTTGTGAGCAGAAGTGTACATTCCTGGGTGGGAAGTGCTCCAGTGGACAGTAATGCAGGATGGCAGTGCTTTCGGTTCTGCTCCTTCACCGTCAGTGGATGCTGTCAAATTTGGAAGACTATGACTCAACCTATGTGACTACTACAATTCCTATTTTTAGTTAGAGGTCCATCTCTGTGCGGGAGTTAGTGATACAACGGGCCACTGACTATTCTGCAGTGTGTGTACATCCAGTGTGCCAATCTCACATGCTGTGGGTCAGTGTCTGATGACGCTATTAATTAAAATGATTGTTTTTTTTCCATTTTAAACATTTTATGAAATGGCATGATGTAGATATTTTTCTGACACATAATTTTCCTGAAAATGTGCCCAGCTTCATTCTGGGCAGCTTCATGTGCTCAGATGATGACAATAAACTCATTTTTCCTTGCCTATCTATTTACAGGTCTCCCATGACCATAAAAATGAATTCCTATGGTCCGGCGTGTTGGTTAGCACTTGAGTAAAATACAATGTAATGGTGCTAGATACGGATCAGGGTCATCTTAGTCTTCATCAGAATAGGCTTATTATTTAAATACCACTTTCCACTGACTTTGGGATAACTGAGAATTAGCTGTTATATGTTGATACTGGTAGTTCCTTGCAAACCATTGAAAAGCGCACGTAGTAAACTTTGGCTTGTTATCAGACATTGCCAAATTCAGCATATCAAATGTAGCAGAAAAAGCTAAGAGTAATCACACATCTCATACCAAAGGTTTGGAGATTGAGTAGGAGGCTTTTTTCAGTTGCTATTGATAAATGAATGCTGCTTTTTTTCAGGAACTAACTTTTTGCTCAGCCAGCATGGACTCTAGCACTTGAGCTGACATTTATTTTGGCACATATTATCAGCCTCAGTATTTTTCTCAGCATCATCCACAATGTCTTGCTAAGCAATTTGTTAGGTTTTTGTATCTCTCTATATATCCTTTGCAATTTTTTGTTCTGCAGCATTTAGGAACCTCCTTCACAGTCCCATCAAACACAATCCCACCTAGCACTGGGCACCCTTTCTTAATTGCTAACCAGGGGCTGGTATCCTGGAGCTCCGCCACCTTCTGCTCGCAGCTGCAATGGCTTCTGTGGGAGACTGCCCAGGTGGGGATTTAATCAGCTTGATGTGGACTTACTGTGGGTGACAAGAAATCTAGCTCTGGGCTCTGCTGCCTTGCATGGTTGTTTAATGCACTCCAAAGCTTGCCTGCAGCCTTTAAACGCCTCCCAGGTTTCTTGTCAATTCATACATTTGTAACTGAAAAAATAATGTCGTACTCACTGAAGAGGAAGGCATTGACTGCCAGCTCCTTTTTGCAGTAGCAGTACGTGGTTTATGGTCACTTTTAGCTAAGAGTGATTTCCCAAAATGAAGCATTAAACTTTTCATACACATGGACCAAGGCCAAGCCTCTACTTCTGGTTGAGTGTATTGAAGTTAAGGTTTTGTTAGCATCTGTGATGCATAAGCTAGGGGTCTGTAGTTTGGACCATGCTGTTGAAAGAGCATTCTGTCAACAGCCTCCTTGGAGATGTCATTTAGTTTTGTGCTTTAATGTGTCCCAGTACTTAAGGGTTGCTCTAATTAACCCCTTCAGTTTCTCAAACCCCTTCTTTATATTGAACATGAACACTGGCAGGTTTGGGTATGAACCAGTAGGTTTGGGTAATTAGGTGAAACTCAAATTTTCCCTATAGCCATTAATCCAGGAGTAACAGATTTTTATGCCCCATCTTTTTCCTGCTAAGGTGAGTGTGTTGCTTATGGGCATGATGTATCTGTGATCTGCAGCTAAGTTAGTTTTCTTTCAGTTTAGCAGCATTTGTATCTATGTTGGTTTAATTTTAAGCCCTGGCTTTCTACTGCTGAAAGCTTATGGTCATACACACACTTCTAATGTTGTCCCATTGTAGATCTTAGAGTATCTTTGCTCTCAGGTGACTGACATGACCCAAATGGCACTTCCACAACCCACAGGATTTAGTGAATGTGCACAAATCAATATTGTCTTCTTCAAAGAGCAGCCTGCAAATGCCCAGTGCTTGGCATCAAGCCACCACTTCATGTGGATTTTTCCCTTCCTCAAGGCAGCATTCTCCTGTAATATATTCTTTTTTTTCAGGCCTACGCAAGAGGAAAGAGTGCCGTATTTCCTAACACCAATGAGTGTGCTTCTTTTTTCGGTATGTTCAGTGAAGCCAAGAGCAGTGGCCCCAGTTCAGCTCCTCTTTCCATCGCTGTCTTAGAGCAAGGGAAATATCTTCAAAGTTGTCCTCTGCTAAATGCACTCTATAGAGACAAATATGGATGGGTTTTCTTGTTGGCTCGCCCATGGTTTAGGAGAGCTGGGGCTGGTCTAGGTCCTTCCTCCTGTGTCTTTGGAGGGGAATGATCCGGATGATGTTTGCAGTCCTGTTCAGCTCAACATCATTTTGACCTGGTTCATGAACTCCCTGTCTGGGAGAAAAGCTCACTTCCCGGTCTGACCCTCTGACCTCCTAGTGCCTGTGGCTTTTCTTCTGTTTTCTCCTTCAGGCCCCATATTGGCTTATGCACCTGCCTATGGTTAAAGATTAATGAACACCCCATTGGTTTCCAGATAATCCAGGCTTCATCTGCTGTAATGTTGCTGATTATTCCATGTAAGTGATCCTCTGAGAAAGGAGTGCTGTTATCATCATTTTCTCTACTGTACGTACAATCTGGTTGGGTTCTTGTGTTCACTTCCAAATATTATGCATTGTCTTGGCTTGTGCGTGTTTCCCCACAGTATGTGTAGTGACTCTACTGGTTTTTGTGGAGTCTAACTTTAATCTTCCTGTGCCTTTACATGTCAGATCTTCTCTCTTGTGCTACAGCAGAGTCCCAATGAGCTCTGCAGTCCCAGCTTGACACTGGTGACTTCCTTTTCTCGGCAAATTCAAACAGCTTTGTCAAAGGATAAGAAAGTGGTTTCCACTTGCCAGCTTCTGAAGTTTTTTCCCCTCAGCCTAACAGCCATCTGGCCTCTCTGTAGTATCTTCGGCAGGTTCCAACATTCCAGTTCTTAATTTTCTGTGTTTTTAGTGACAATCTGATCCATTGATACTTTTGCTCAAGGGACCCATCCTTTTGTACCTCTGGTAAACTCATTCCCCATACGTGGTGTTTCTATGTGAAATACAGAATTTATTACATTTCTCTCCTATGCTTTCACATCTTGACTAGATGAAAAATGTTAAAAACAGCGAGTATTTCAAGATGGTCTGTTGTTGAACAGAAAGGCTGCCTTCTGATATCAGTCTTCCTTGTTGCTGGCTCTCATTGTCAGTAGCTCTAGAAGGCTGTGTTATTTAAACTGTCTCCTGTTAGCCACATTTTCTAAAAGGTTACAACTCATTTTTCCAGTTAGGATATTTTCTTACAGCATTTTATCCCTACACCTTCATCGCACGGTGACTCACCAGGATAGCATGAGACTCTGAGTAATGTTCCCTGCACAACTGGCCCGTGTCAGCCCTCTCAACTGCATGATTCATTTTGTGGACACTGTATGGTGAGACCTGGCTGGCCGACTCTGCAGGAGCCTATGCTGCTCTCTGTTCTCCTTGAAAATGCT
Source organism: Morus bassanus (assembly GCA_031468815.1). Taxonomy (NCBI): domain Eukaryota; kingdom Metazoa; phylum Chordata; class Aves; order Suliformes; family Sulidae; genus Morus; species Morus bassanus. Next base: position 8,756,693 of record CM062578.1, read on the forward strand.
TTGGCTTTGACTCTGCAGGTGCTTGCAGACAGGGCCACAGGAGAGGTGAGTTCCGGTGGCTTTGTGCATGGATCAGTCTAGCGCGCTGATCTGCAAGTGCAGGGCAGCTTATAAGTCTGTCATTTCTGCCTTTAGCTAGGAAACAAATATGGCAGCAGCAGCTGCTATTGGGGCCAGTTGTTGCCCTCCCCTTCTAAGTTCAGCTCTCCAGCTGGGTGAAGAGGGTGCAGCTCTCCCCTGTGTTTGCATCAAGGTCATCACCTAAGTATCTTCGTCTTTTGTTTTCCATGCCTTTTTATCTTGGATAGCCACTTGGTCCTGTTCAAAGGGGCTATAAAATGATACCACTATTTTAAGATAATAAAGAAGTCTGATTAGGTTATGCCTAACATGTTGTTATCATTATGAGTAGTCATCCAAAGACAGAAAACAAGGGTTCAAGGTCAATATTTTGCAAAAGCAGAATCATGCATCTCAAGGGTTTCATTTCCAGTTAAAACCAGCACGGGAAGTTCGGAGTCAGGTAACATTACATAGCATATAGCTTTTGTACTGCACTGTTGATCCCGAAGGACACCTTCAGATTGCATGTAACCACTGCAAGATTTTTATCAACAGATGGCATAAATGGTTGGTGTTTGACAGAACAGTGAGAATTGGAGACACTTTGTCTGTAGTGTGCCGGAGATGGGACTGTGAATGACACTGAGTCACAGCTGTGAACGGACATTTTCCACCTTTCCCGATGTGCAACTGTGTATGCGTTTGTGGTCCCTCGTCCTGTTGGACCTGGAGCTCCATCCCTTTTTCTTCTTCAGGTGTCTTTTTGCTGCAAAGTCTGATTTGAGCAAGTCACTCTGTCGTGTTGTCCCTTGCAATATGGCAGCAGCAATGATTCCTGTCCCTTGTATGTTGTGCCTCTCCACGAATGGCTGCAAAAGCTCCAGCATTCTGGCTTAGTGTGTAAAAAAATTGGGTGGGACAAGCAGACCTGTAGCATATGTGCTTGATGAGAAGTGGGATTTGTAGAACCTGGAGCCCCTAGAAGCCAGGCTGTCACCAGAGTATCTCTGCATGGGTAGGTTCAGGCAGACCTGAGCTTGGGCTGGGGCTCCTGGGTGGACGGGGAGAGGGGCTGCAGGTGGGAGTCCTCACGGTGCGGGGCAGGACCTGGCACACCGGCTCCCCGCCGTGTCGCAGGGCTCAGTGAATACTAACAGTCTTTGAAACTGTGGTATTTCTGATGATGAATTTATAACATGGCCTGTACAGCAAACATGCTACATGCACAGTAGTGTTGTAAATCAATTTATGCATCTTTTGGCTCCTGGAGGATCCATTGCAAAGACGGAAAGTACCGCGGCTTTTACCAGTGGCTGAATGAGCCCGTTACTGGCTGGGAGCTGCGTGCTGCACTCCTCCATCCCTACAGACACCAGCTTTCAGCTGTGCAAAGTCTCGGCAAGGATTCCACAGATGTCAGGACCCCATATGGCTGTTTCCTAATATGGGATGTTTTTTCCAACAAACTGTTTAAATAAGTGATGCACAGTTTTGACAGATCTGTCTGGTTCGATAAGCTAAACGATGGTACCGAATGCATGAGAAAGCACAAAGAAGATAAACAGCCTGACTTTGCACTGTCTTGCACCTTTTGCATTTGGGAGTAAATGATTGCTATTTAAGATTTAAAGCACTGGAGGCTAAATTTCTCTAGTACTGTCAGATGGACTGTGTTTAATTTAAGAGCGCAGACACAGCAGTGCCCTTCTGAACGCCACAGGAGTTGACCCAGACTGAGATACCCCTGTAGTGGAAATGTATGCCCACATACTACTTGATTACACATACACTGGTAATGGACAGTTAGGTTTCTGTCTTTTATGTAGTTGATTTTAATATTCTGTGTATTTATTTCTAGATACTGTTAGAAGTTGTGTAGCAAAGCTGTTCTTCAGCTGTCCTCTGAAGGGCCATTACTGCCTGTACAGTAAATCCAGTTTTACCCTCATCAGCCGGCAGCCTCCGCTGTGGATCCATATCATGTTCCTCTTTCAGCAGGTGTGTGCAATACAAATTAGTGGCACCTCTCTATTGTTGACTTTGTACTTGGAAAAAATGTTTTAATGGTTAATCTCTTTAAATACGTTTCTAATCCACCGGGCTTTGTGACCCTTGTGGTTTCTCAGAAAGTTGTTATAGTAGGTTGAAGTGATTTTGCAGTTTGTAAGTTTTTATATTTCTATTAAATACAACAAATTCAAACTGTCTGGAGAGATTGCAAAGTCTGGGGATAAAAAAAGTGGGATCAAACCTTATTGTCCTTATTCAGGCAAAACTTCCAGTAAGTCCCGGGTGCCTTGCAAACGAGCAGGAGCATTGCAGTGGATTTGTAGGGGACCAGAATCAACCTGAGACTGCAGGTGGAGGTTAGAGGTGCAGCACCCACTGGGATTTTTTACTGCAGAAGTTTTGACTGAGCAGAATTTGCAAATCTGATCAGTGCTGTTCTTCTACCAACCCTAAAGCTATTTTATTGTGTTTAATACCATTTCCAAATACAGCCTAGTATTTGGACATGTGGAATTTCCTAATAGGTTACAAATAGTATGAAATTGTAAGAGAAAACCCTACATTGACACTTGAAGATGAAACAGATGGCTTTTGTGTTAAAATAGTAAGGTTCAGTTTCTTAACCTATGCAGAGCTGTTCATTGCAGTTCATCCCACCCTAATGCAACCTTAGAAATACAAAGGATTTATCTGAAATTTAAAACATGCATGGTGAGTTATGCTGTGAATTTAACAGCTCAAATCACTCTTCCCTGTGTTTGTTCCTAGAAATAAATACAAAAAATATATTTCAAAAATGCATGTCAGTAGGAGTATTTGGGTGCCTCAGTACAAGAAGTGGTCCCCATGGCTCCAGAGGTGCCTGTGTCAGCTGTTTGTGGGGACAGGGGCTTTGCTGTAGATGAGGAATGAGGATGGTCAGGAGCCAAGCTGAGAGGTGGTAAGGGAAGGAGAGGACAGTGACAAAGCAGAGCAGAAGAAGAGCAGAGGCAGAAACAGGAATGACAAGACAAGATGCAAGGGGAAAATAAAGGAGGTGAATTACTCTGTAAATGAAAACCTGAAGAAAGGTTGAATTTTAACAGGACCTAGAGAAAAGAAATTAATTATGTTGCAAATGTATCATTTTATTCCTGATGAGAGGAAAACAGATGTTGAAATATATGGACAAAAATACTAAAATGCATAAAAGTGAGAAAGAAGGAGCAGAAGCAGAGGAGATGGGTGGCAGATCTGGCCCACCCCGCTCACTGCTGCGCAGCCTCCACTGCCCCTGCTGCCAGATTTTAACACAATGATCTCTGCTCTGTCTGTGGTTCATGGTTTGAATCAGTTGCACTGACAATGTAATCGCTGATTCCACCTTTAATCCCTCATGCCTTGCCTTTTCTTGATACATTTTTCATTGAAAAACCTCTCCCTTTAACCCCTTCCCACATTACTCTGAATTTGGCCCTGCCAGTTCCATCTTTTATCAGGGCTATCGGGCTTCACACAGTTCCCAGCTCGCAGGGGCGTTATTACTTTCCTTCCCCATTTCTCTGCACTCCAGTGCCCGTTGGCCACCTTCCCCATCCCCGTGTGCCCTTGCCTGGGTCCTGCTTCCTTCAGACGCTGCCCCCAAACACTGGTTCCCCTGATTCCTGTGGCTTTCCGCACCCTGGGCTGGGTAATTGCATTTGTCTCACTGCAGCTACTCTTTCTAAAGCTTTGCTTTTATTAACTGCAGTCTTGCTAGTTTGCTCCGGCTGTGCTAGTGCTACCCCTGGCCCTGGGCTCCTGTGCCAAGAAGCCCCCAGCAGAATCCCCCCGCGCTGCTGCGGCCAGGCTCGAAGCAATACAGTTTACTTTCTGTCTTTGCAAACATGCTCTAAACAGAGCACTTAATATGCTTTTTTATGGAGAAAAAAAAAGGTTCATCTTGTGTTGCAATGAGCATTCGAGCCTGCTGTGCATTAGGACGGTGTTCAATGTCAGATAATTTATGTTTTTCTTTTGTTCGAAATCCTAAAGCTTTGAAGTACTGGATATATAACTATAATAATATTAAATACAGGGCACTAAATCCATCCCTAGGATAATGTTATTTAAGCCTGTGAAATTGTACAAGAGATAAATTTGACATAAAATGTGTAGTGTGTTAATAATGAGTTAAATGAAAGGTTGGGGATAAAAAGGCAGTTTTCAGCAGATGTCATAGATTCACAGACAGATGACATATATGGTTTCTGAAGATTTCAATACCAGTTACTGTATTTTTTAATTCCTTTTTTGTTAGTCGCTCCATATTCTGTTTGACATTGCATTCTGCAAAAGGAAAAGCAAGAAGAGAGACTTTTTCTCTCAGGTCTCCAGAACAGATCCCCCACTTCATGACACTGCTTTCTACTTAATTTTAAAAATATTAGTGAATAGTTATATCATGCTTCAAACCCCTTGGATGGAAGTTATGAAATGGCAAATTATTAGCGTAGGGCAGTAGGAAGAGAAGCGTATGTCAGTGGAGATCTGAGAAATTGTCTTACAGTTAAGTGATGGTTAACAAAAGGAACAAACTTAGAATAAGGAGTGATGTTAGAGAGGTTATTTGATAGACAGGATGCTTAGTTTCACAGATTCATTCATTAAAATAATCCTCTAATGCTATATGATTTATGGTTTAATTTTCCTCATCAGGCGGGACAGTGTCACGCCACTGTGGTAGCACCAACAAGCAAAGGGCTACCTGACATGTCCCTTTCTAACACCTTCCCTAGAGCTGCTCATAAATTTGCCAAACACAAACTAATTCGGCTGCCATTTTCTCGTGCCAGGTGGCTGCCTGGAGCTGACTGATTCTCCCTTTTAATTTGGACAAAATGATCTGGCTGTTTCTGACAGCTTAGCTGGAAAAAATGCATTGCCTCAGCCATGATAAAAATTCCTGGTTGCGTCTTACTGAAGCATGTCTGTGTCAGTCGAATGCCAGACAGTGGGATTAGGATCACTGGGCTTCTGCTTAGAAAGAGAAGGAACATCCATCCAGGAAACCTACATTAAAAAGACATTCATATTGCGAAATCAAATACTTGAAATATGGAAAATCAGATTTGCTTGTAAATTCTTAACTTGGCTCCTGCATGCAAATGCATTTTTTAATTACAAGATCATGTAGCAGATATAGTAGAGGCAGAAATGCTAAGCTCTCTCAGCTGCAGTAGTGTTCTTGTAACATTGACTTTGCGTGCAGTTTACACAATCAAGTACTTCACACTGTTGAAATACTAGAATAATTCAAGGCAGCATAAGGTTGTATCTTTGCTGTCCTTTGAAATAGGGAGCTTTGGAGGTGATAGCAGCAAACCCAACACAGGTTTCATCTTGTTTTGTGAATGTTCAGGGGACGAAAATTCCTGTACTCTGCCAGCAAAATCTGTGTTGAACATGTTCTGTGGAGTTTTTTCTTGTGCGTTTCATCCCGCTGTCTGTTGTCACAAACATTGCACTGTTACCCTTCCCCGCACAAGGACCAAGAGCTGCAGTCAGGTTCAAATAAACATATACAAACCTGCAGTGGTGCTAAGCATCTCTTCATATTAAGTGGTAAATGACATGTCTTTTCCAAAAAGATGTATGTCACTGAGATATACAGCTGGTTCACAGAGGCCAGTGCTGCTAACACTTTGATAAACAAGTATTTCAATACAAAAATGACATACTATGTGTAGTGGTAGCTGATAGATGATCTTTGGTGAGACACGGACCTTAAAGACATGTAATGTACAATTAAAAAAGCCCCAAAGGAAATTAAATATTTGAGGATTTATCTAATTGTGGGCATATTGATCTGTTGTAACTCCTTACAAAGAGATGAACTAATCCCTGGTTATTCGCGTGGCTGTCCCAGTGTAAGAACACGATGCTCTTTGTTAATGGCCAAGTGTAAAATGCTTGAAATCCTGTTTTCAACGTTTTCTTTAGAGCTTGTTTGCAGAACCTTTGTCCATACATAGTAATTCTGTGCAAGTCCTTAAGGCCCTGTGGGAGAAGACACAGCTCAAGGGGACGCACAGTTTTGAAACTGCCATGATCCAGTCTACATTTCCACACCAAAAGGTAAGCTTTTTTTCTCCTCAGAAAAAAAAAAAAATAGAACTTTTCCCTTTTAGACAGCTGGACAGACAGACTGACTTTTTGAACAGCTGTACAAAGACCTTTATAATAGCTACAGCAAGTCTTTGCTGCACTCAAATCATGAAAAACAAAACCCCTTTCCGTGCCCCTTCCCCTTTTTTTGCCTTAGCTCTGTCATCTTCTGAGCATTTCTGCTTATTGCCATGCCATGTCCTCTTCTCCTGGACAGCCATACGGTGATCCACAGTGCGTGCCTCTGACCTCCCTTTTATATGAAGCACTTAGCTTGTGGGGATGTTGAAAATGTTCACCAGCCGTTATATTTTCAACCTCTGCAGAAGGTCCATAGTATTGTTTTGTATTTTGTGCTTTGAAAGGTTTGTTCTCCACCCCCTCCTACCTGCTTCATGTGGATTGTTCCTAATGTGATGAAAACTAGTGATGCTACATACGGATTTTTTCCTGCTCGCAGTTTCAAACTCTAGATTCACATTAGCTGCCATGATGGACTGTTTGGCAGCCACTTGGAAATTCACCTAGTTAAACACAAACTGGATTTTATGGAAATTATCATTTGCACATGCACCATTAGTTACCCCCATCAGTTTAAAAGGTTACTCTTTCAAAGCTGTTTACTGTCTCCGGGATTTCAGCAAATGCTATTTCAAAGCTATTAATCAGGCTGCTTGGAAAAGGACGCTGTAGGATTATAAAACAAATATCTGTTTATTCCTGAACATCTCCATCCAGCTCAATTGGATGAAATTAATTGTCAAACATGATTTTAAAATACTCTGTCTCAGAATACTGTGCGCATGAAAATGTCTGACTAAATAAGATTAATTTACTAAGGTTATGGCTGATTTAAAAACATGAGTTTTGTTAGGAACACCTTCTGAACTCCCAAGATAATGTTGCATTGAAGTAGGAACTCCTGCTGTGGCTTGTAAGAGGAGTAGGGGATCCCCACGTCTGAGACCCAGCTTATGGGCCAGTTTTACTTAGACACAGTGGAGCTTGCACTAAGTATTTTAGCTGCTATTGAAATCTAGCCTGACTCATCCCAAGGCATTAGAACTGCTTTTCTGTTCAATACTGGCTTAACTTGAGTCCATGCCAAGATCTACTAGTCGAAAGTCAGAGCTGATTGAGTGTAAAAGAGTTTGGGTTGAATAAAGAGCTTAGGGAAGAGCATGCCTTCATGGGTAGGATTAGATGTAGTGCATCATGCACACGAAGTCTACAAAACATGTCCAGCACCCTAGAAATGTGATTAGTCTCCAGTGCATTTGTTGCATAATCCTACTACTGCTCAGATGATAGCATTTGGCCTATTTTGGGGACTTTCATCACTCCATGACAGTAAGAGTATCTTTGAGTTCCCAAAATAGCAGAGCTGGAAAATGAGATACTGATCACTGATTTAATGAATTAAGCAGTGAATTCAAGTTTGGAAACTCCAGGAGCTGCAGATTGCCTAACAGCCTTCGGAGGCTGAAGACAGTCAGGCAGATGTAATGCATCTGAAATGGTAGAAGACTTTAATATTCAGATTTGGTCTCTGCAGTATGCTGCTGGATTTACTTTCTCAGGTTTGGTTTTGCTTATTAATACAGAATGTGAGTTTGATTCTAGTGCAACTTCCATTCAGTTTACTGAGAAAAGTCCCATTGAGTTTTCTGGGAGCAAGACTGAGGTCTGCCATAAGGAAGGTTTCCTTTAGCTTTTACATTCCCAAAAGTTCTAGCCAGAGCATTCCTGGCATGACCTAGTCCTTATTTTGCTTGACAGACTAAGCTTCTGCAGTAATCTGAAATTTTAATTTTAGAAGTTCTTCCCGTTGCTAATAGAACTTCAAATATTGTGAATGATTTGACAAAACTATTGTAGTTGTTAATATTACTCCTCTGCCAGTAGTGCAGGAAGCAAAATTATGGGTGTGTGGTTGTTTCAATAAGTGTAGCACCTTTAATTTAAAATATTTTGACATCTGTTGATATAAATGCAGTGTCAGCATCCTGTATAATATTTTATATTAAGTTTTATGTGTCATGTGACAGCAGCGTCTGAATGCTTTATCAGAACCAAGGAATTTCTGTGCTATGAGCATGTGGGGAAGATCCGACCCCCAGCAGCCAAAAGGAAACACAGTGGAATCAGTGCTGCAACACTGCTCTGCAATTGCTCCGCTTTTGCCTTGTGACCCTGTGGCTAATCCAGAGTAAATTATTTTAGATTTTTTTTCAATATGTATTCTAAAGCATTTTGCAAACCTGGAGAAAAAACCTATTACATCAACGATTTATTCCAGAGAAAACTCTGAGAAATAGTTTCAGATTTACATCACTGTAAGCGATTTCTGAATTTGGCCCAGGATGCATGTGCAAGGAATTGCAGCGAATACCTGGTTTACAGAAAGCATGTCGTGTTTCACCGGGCAGTCTGTTCATGCCACAAAAAATATTTATACAACACTGTTTAATATGTGCCAGAAGTAAAGCATTTCCAGATGTACATCCTTACAGATTTCCGTTCGGTTGCTTCATACTTCTTTATCAAAGTACACACAGGCTACATTACAAAAACTAAGCCGGTTTTGAGCTGTTGCTGAATTCTTTGTGTTGACTCATGCTGTGTCAGAAGAGAGAGATGGTGACTACTTTATGAGCCCCATGTGATGTCTTAACAGAGTCTTTTGTTGAGCAGCATTGCAAGAGAATAATTAACATTTTAAAGCCATTGTTAGTTCTGTTCTTCCCTTTCCTTTGTTTGCTATCTCAGTTTACACAGCAGAAAGAAGCATCACCTTTTCACAGTGGAGTCACTGAAATTTTCAAGATGATGGAGCATGGGGATGAGATAAATCTTTTCTCTCCAATTAGGCTTTTTCCCTGTGCTTCCCCTCCTGAAATAAATGGCTTATTGCAGATTACTTCAAGCGTATTAGAGTACAGAGTGGAAAAGAAAAATTGCTGCATTGGTATTTCAGTGATATTTGTTCTTTTTCAGTCTAGAGTTGGCTCATTGCAGCCACTAAAAGATTTTTCACAGGATGGAGAAGCTCCTAGGCTTTTTGTTCAGCGTGATCCATGTGTCCTTACAATGTCCTGCACAGACCCACTGAGAGCAGTACCATTGTTATTTTGCCCATCTTGTGTCCTCCTAGATGCCACGGTGGGAGGAGGACCAGGGCATGTTAGGGCAGGGCGCATTGCTGGCCATGCTCTTCTCTGCCATCCCCTGCTTGCAGGGACATCTGCCCCTCCATTGGGAGCCCGCAGCAGAGAGGAGACCCCAGGGGGCTGGTGTGGTCTGTCCCTCCTGAGGACTGCTGCCCAGGGAGGCATCTGCTTGGGATCCCACGCCATGCATGAAGTATCTGAAGGGAGACAGGGAGCCTCAGACTGTCAGATCCACTACCCATAGACCAGCGGGAGAAATACAGAGAGAAGCTGCACAGTGCTTCTGCTACACAGCACAGCAGCCAGCTAAATTCTTCAAATGTATAGAATTCCACTTTTGAGGAAAATAAGAACTTCAGCAATGTATAAAGAGCAGTTACAGAGCAAAATCAAGTTTTACCCGCTATCTCCAGTATAAGCCAGTTTAAATGTGCTGTGGCAGGGCAGCCCAGCAGCCAACTGCGCAGAGGTACGGATGCAGCCCTGACCCCAGCAAACAGGCATCAAATGCATAAGGAATTGCACAGCTGAGCATTATGAGGGAGCCCACCAAGGCAACCAGGGAGTACAGGGGACCTCTCTGCTGCAGCCTGACTGTTTATCTCCCATGCAAGGATGGAGAGAAGAGCTGGTCTGGGGGGCTGCTGCCCTGCAGCACCCTCTTGCAAGCAGCCAACGTATATCTGGGACCTTTGTTGTGTAATCATTGTCTTCCTATGTGTTGTGAACCTATTTCTCTGCATGTTCCTGCTGGAAAGGGAAGAAAACCTTTATCATTTGGAGCTTCACAAGTGATGAGTCATTTGCCCTGTTCTGCCTTGCCATCCTTCTTTCAGACAGCCTAAAATCCATGAGGAGATGGCCTCCAGCGTACAGAGCATGGGGGCACCCAAAAGCCCCCGTTAAGTTGAAACTCGGTGTTTGGCTCAGCTGAGCTTGTTATCCAGAGCGATGGCTGGAGGTCTGAAGTAGTCTTGGGTGTTTCAGTTCTTGTGAAAACAGCCATTTCCTGGCCACTTCCCAGGTTGAAAGACGCTGGGGAGGAGAAACGCCATGCTGCTGGGCTGCCCTGAGCCAGGCAGTCTCCTGCTTCCTCTCCTGCACTAAAGCTTGTCTGAGAAGGCCCAAATCGAGCAACTCTGTCCTTTGCACAGCCTTGTTCAGTGCGTTGAACTAATGTCCCTGGCAAGGGATGGTATTTTCCCCACTGACTGCGTAAATCCGTGTTTTCTTTGGGCTGCTGCGTGCAGTGTTGCAGATCTGTGAAGACCCCATGCAAATAAATAGGAGTGTTTTCTGAGCAGTCCTGACAATTCCCTTCGTGTTTGCAGTGAGTAACTTGGTTGCTGTTATTTAACACCAATGTTTGTTTAAGTGGGAGATCACAATCTGTTTTAAAATTAAATAACAGAGTTTAAAATACACTGAATTATACGGTGTTATTAATTGCCTCAAAAATAGTACCCCCTGGCTTTTCTCCTACTTGAAGCTGCAAGTATACTTTTCTGTAGGTTTCTTTGATCAATTCAGACATTCAGTTTACTTTGCCAATGCATAATCTTTACTTCCCTGGCTTGTCACTGGCAGAATAACATCACATTTATGTGAGTGTGTTTTGTGTGAGATAAATCAGCCCTGTTGTTCCTGGGTTTTTGGAAACGTTCATATTAACATTCACATTAAACATTCGTGTCAGTGGTTCTCACAGGCGGCTGGGTTCAGAGCCACTATTCTTTCGTATAAAAAAAAAGAAAAAGTAAAAATAAAGTGGTCCCCAGTCACTAACTCTTGCTCTGATGGGGGATACAGTTGGACAGGAGGAAGTCCCCAGCACTGTAGCAAGTTAGCAGAGACCACTACCTTGTGGATCATTGAAAAAAATACTGAGAGAGAGGGTTAGAGGTAATCAAGGTGGTTCAGCTGGTGGGAAATGTGCTGGGCAGGACTGCCGAGTGCACTGCTGGCAGCAGTGTTGAAGAGGCAAAAAAACCCCCAGACCAGTCCTCTGCCTCCTACAGACTTGTTTTTTATATATAGATGATGCATATAGGTGACAGAGAGAGAGAGAAATGCCCTGCTTAGCACATTGCCTGGGCAGGTTGTTTGCCTACAGAAGGCACACGAAGAGGACACTTACTAGCTCCCGCTCTGCATCCCTCTGTGATTTCGGGTTACGAGCTGTTAACCGTGCAGCGGCTCACCTCATGAGTGAGTTTGGTTTTTCTCATTATTGGTCTAGGACCTGGACCATGTGCAGATGCACCTGGAAGAAGTGAGGTTCTTTGATTTATTCGGCTACAGCGAGGAAGCAGGAACTTGGCAGTGCTTCATGTGCAATAACCCCGAAAAGGCAACAGGTAAGTGGTCTGCCTTTGTCGCTGGTGGGCTGTGCATGGTGGTGGAGCTGTGGTGGGTGGAGGATGGAGCAAAGCTCACAGATAACACTGTCTCTGGTGATGGTGACAGAGGTTGGGGAAAAAGGAAAGCAAACTTTCCAGCATAGCACAGGCAGTGTCTATTGTAGTTGGAACTTCTCCATTAAACTCCTGTTGTCTCAGCATCTCTGGTGAGACACAGTGTCAAGCACAAACCTTATTTGGTGTATACTTAGAGGGATACAATCCAAAATTAATGTAGACTCATAAATCTGCACGACTACTAACCCCTGGGGAGTGGGAGGGGTCTGCACCCATCTTGCAGTGTCCAGATAAAGGAGCTGCATCTGCTGGACCATGTCTCAGGTCCTCTGGAGACTGTACAGGTGCCACATATCAGGGAACATGGGCCTAGATACTACACCCAATTCATGTCATCTTCATTCTCGGAATTATTTGCTTTAATATAATTGAATCCATAGTATGCATCTTCTTAGGAACAGGCAATGCTTAAGAACAGCCATAATACTTCAGCTATATTAGAAAACAGGGTAAGTGGAAAATATACTTTTTCCCAGGTAAAAGATTCTAGTGACCTTTTTTTTGAAGCCTTCCGATACCCATGTGTTTTAGATCAGCATACTGATATTTGGAGGAATGGACTTTTTCTTAGATGTTTTTTGCCATCTGTACAAGCCTGGACAATTTTGGCCAAGAATTTTAAATATTTTGGCCAAGCCTTTCAATAATTGGCGATTTCAGCTATTTATTTTAACAGCTAGCATCTCTTTATATTTCATCAACCCTGAATTTAGTAAGTCTTACAAGAGTGGCACAGCTTCTGCTGCAGGCTGGGCTGCCTCTGCTCATTTCATGGGTGTTTGACCATCTTCTTCCTTCCACAACTCTCGTGGGACTCAACAACCATAAAAGAAATCACGCCATCTCAGTACCGTGGTCTTGCCGTGGTTTGTCCATCACATCAGTGACAGACGTATGTCAAGCTACAAGGAAAAGGAGTCTGTCTTGCTTAAAATATTGAAGCTTAATTCAGAACAAACCTATTTCATTTTCAGAGACATTTAACTAGTCCAAAAAGGGGAGTGTTTGTAGCAAGCTATTGATTATGCTGGTAGGACAGCTGTATTAGAGGCAACAGACCAGATGAAGGTGGCAAAGGCAAACCTTGGGGGTGACATTAGACACCATTCCCTTATTGATGCCATGGGTTTTGCTGATTATACTAGTCTGGAGACACCAAAGGACAGCTGATACTCTGCTTCCCTGTTGTTCTCCTGCCAATGCACCGTGTCCTCCAAGGAGAGGTCTAAGAAGCGCTGGAAGCAGGACGCAGTGTGGAGAGGCCCCTGTGGCGCAGCCAGGAGCACAGTGTTGGGACCGGGATCCAGACCCCACCGGCACAACCAGTACAGAGCTGGTATTTTCAAATGGGTCTGAACTCAAGGCAAATGGCAATAAAAGACTGCGACAGCAGGCAGCAATTCCCAGTGAGCTTTTCGGTACTCTGATTAATACAAGAGCTTACGAAAGTGGGGACCGTCTCTGTATCACTGAGAAAGAGGCTCTTGAGTCTGTTTGCAGAGCACTTGAACTGACATCTCAAGTAGGGTAAACTGTATATTCTGCATGACACTAATGGTCTTCAGGAACTGGGAGCATAACGCCTGCTGTGGAGTGCCTGCGGCGGCAGGGTTGGCATGCCGCCTCTTGCTTATTCATCGTTGTTTCAGCCTGGTGAAAAATCACATCACAGTGTTGTAGGTTGTAGATTTGGTGTCGCAATAACCCACAGAGATGAGGGAGAAGGTCACATCGCTCCCAAGGGTTCACCATTTCCCCTAGCTGCTGTGAAAAGGCTTCAATGAAATGCATGTGCTGATCCCACTTCCCTGAGTGCGTAAATATGTTTCTCCATTTCCACACTGGAGTTAAGGGAAGGGATTAATATAGTCAAAGCCCTGCCCTCCAGCCTGAGTGGTTTCCACCCGGCACCGCAGCACTTCTGTCCTTCCCAAGAAGTGCCAAAATCTGCTCTGCGTGGAAATGTGTGGGTGCAGGAGCGCTTGGCCAGCTGGACGAGGGGTGTCAGCCCTCATCAAGCTCGCCCAGCAGGTCCAGGTTCAAATGAAAGCTGAACGTTCATTCCTATATGCTGGTACTTATACAGGCCCTTGTAAATGATACTGCCTCTTCTAGGAGTGGAAAAACAATTTTTTTTTAGATTTGCCTTTTTTCTAGCTTGTATATGTATGATATCAACTAAAGCCCAATGGAGAAAAAATGCAATTACGGTACTAAGGTGTTAAGTGAAATGCTACCTTCTCAGCAGATGCGATAACTTGAGACTTTGCTTTCTTTTTCTCGAGTACCACAAGTACTCAAGAGCATGGAGGATGGCTGGACATTTGGAAGAAGGTGTTTCTTCCTCAAGCACCAAAGGCACCAAGGGTGTTGCCTGGAGATTGCAGGGTGCAAGGTTATCGCTGCCAACAGGTCTGCCTGCCTCCTCCCCGTTTAGAAAGACTTCCAGCCTGTCCTCCCTGCCCAGCCACCAAGCTGTCTCTGCTGCCATAGCCCAGGAAAGGAGGGAGAAGACTTTAATGTCAACACCTACGAAATCACCATTTACCCTTTGTTTTAGAGCCAGGGCTGAGAGTTCAGGAATGCCTTTGAGGATGCTCAGGAACAGGAGGAACTGGGCACAGAATATTTTTGGACTGTAACTGTCCTTTTCATGAGCAATTACTCTCTTTGTCTCAGTTTAAAGACAATTTTGTAAGAAAGGCACATTGTGAATATACTAATATTCTTCTCAGCTCTGAAAGCCTTTAGAAGCCCAAGAAAATAAAGTATTGTATGGGTCATTAAAAAGCTCAGGTGTAGGAAAGGAACGTGGAAGATAGTGCTCAATGGAATAAAAATCTGCAGGTGAATGACAAATTCACCTTAGTATTGGTGATGTAGAGCTGTGGCAGCTGGGAAAATTCATACCACAGTAGGAGATACTCCGGGGTCTTTTTGGGTTTGTAAGATCTGAGACAAGAAAGAGGATTCAGAGGTGTCCTTGAATTGGTAAGAAATGTAAAGGCTGTAAAACATCTTTTGTTTTCATTCCACAGTGGGACAGACCTTTTGAAATCTCAAATACTTTTGAAAGACAAGAAAGTAATTTCTCCCTCTCAGCCATGCTGTTTAGCAACCAAATTCTTCTTTAAGAAAGAATTCAGAGGCAAATTCTTTTTCTATTATTGTCTTTTGGTTTTTGTTAATGTTGGGGTTTGTTGCATTTTTTGGATGCCATGTTGCAAGATGCCATTTATCCTCCAGACTTAGGAAAGCATTATGCCTTAAAGACTCGATCTTGCCTTAGGATGCCAGATCAATTATGTTTTTTTCAGATGTAGTTGGGGGGATTTTTGGAGCCAGACTACACTTGGAGGCTCAGTTTGTGAGGAGGGAGGCAGTTATGCTTAATCAATGTGGTGGATGTACTCAAAGTGGCAATTAACCCAGAGAAAATTTGAATATTTCTCATGCATTCTTCTGATAGCAAAGCATTTCTTACACAACCACACTTTTCTAGAAGTGCTGCAAAATAATTCTGAACTGTTTTTTCCTGCCACCCAGGAAGAACATTCCCACAAATCCTACTCATCTGCTCAGATACACATATGTGCCCTGACTGTGTAGCTGGTCTCAGAGCTAGGAAAACCAGGCTACACTTTTTTTTTTTTTTTAATTATGACCATTCAAGCACAGATACAAGGCATTTGAAATTTTGGTAAATGCAGTGTGTGCCTCTTGTTAGGAAAAGCTGGCCTTTCAGAGCCTTGTTTCAACATAACCTCTTGTATTGACAGTTGGCTTCACAAGCTCTTGCACAAAAAAATTCAGTAAAACCACTTGATAGCTGGAGAGGGAATTGCAGTACATTCCCTGTTCTGGAAGCTTACAAAGAAATTGCAGTAATCCCTGTGGGCTGCAGAAGAGACATTGTGCCCATGGGCAATGATTCGGGTAAAACTGAGAGGTTTTTTATGAATTCATCTTTAAAAAAGCAATTCACTCAGAATAGCCTACACCATATTAACTTCTGAATACATTTATCTTTTGCTAGCAGTGGTGATTATCTAGTGAACCGAAATATCCAAGCTATAATGCTTGCTTGATAATTATAAGAAGTGGCATTCGGTAATGTGTCCTTTCCAGGTTTTCAACAAAACCAAATGTGATGATTAACGAGAGAGAGTGAATCCATATTCCCTGAGGTTAATTGCATTTATCTTCATCTGCTTGCCACCCACACATTCCATTCTTTCAAGTTAAGAGCAGTTTATTATCATTGAGATCATTCATGATCGGACTGAATTTTTGTGGATGATTTTGTGTTTCATTAAATGCAAGATTTAATGCTTTGGTTTTTGTCTGCCTTGATTTCATCCTGGAAGAGTTTGGAGGATGGAGGGTTTTTTACTTTTTATTCAGTACCCAAACTACTTAAAGCTTGATGCATTGTAGTTCTGCAAAGAAAGCAAGATACAACTAACAGAAAATAATTCCAGTGGACAGTTACATCAAAGATTACTATTCAGGGTTAAACTGATTTTTGCAGTTAGTGTCTCTGTATTGAGATGGTTTAAGAAGCAATATATATTATAGTAAGTAATTCTTCATATTGAGTTGGGTAATATTTTGAGCTTTGTTGTGTGTTCTGCATAAAAAAAGTAATTACAAATATATAGTAATTATAACCTTTTGAATTCTTTAACTCTTTTTCAAGCCAAGCTACAGATCTCATCATACATGTCAGCATACCACCACACAGAGTGATTTCAAACCCAGAGATGATGGGATCAACTAGTTTGACCTTCTATAAAACAACAGTCAAAGAATGTAGTCCAAAAATGCTTATATCAAAGAAATGTTTTCTCTTTGATCTGTATTACTTTTGCGTATTTTTCTAAAGATGTCTAAACCTGATTTTTAAAAGTCAAGTGGAAGAGAACCCATGACACGCCTAAGTTGTTGCTCAGGTAATTTAACCACACCATTAAAATGTGGGTTTATTTCTAGTCTATCTCTAAACATTGCATCACATTATGGCCTTCCCTGCTATGCAGAAAATCTCAATTTGTAGACTTCATCATGTCACATCTTGATCTTTGCTTGGGCAAATTAAGGAGAATACACTTCATTAGTTTCCCGTGATATGAATAATCACATGAAAGATCAGTCTTAAATCATTCTTGTATCACTTTTCTGAAGCCTTTTAATTTTTTCTTATTCATGCAAGGTGAAGAAATCAAAACTAGACATAATTTACCAATAATTAATATGTGTATAAGGAATGTGCACACCCCAATTGGCAGTTGATTGCATTTTTTTAAAAAAATCTTCTAACTGTATTAGAAGTGCAGATGCTTCTTTCACAAAACCCTGCTCTGCCATGGAAAGCACTGGAGGTCACCAGCTACTGAATTTGGTTTTGGGAAGAGTTCAGACAGAAGAGTAAAGCTCTGCATTTCTGAGGCAGTACGGATTTACTCATGATGCCCCTTGCTAACAGAGCTCCGTGCACTTAGTCCTCCTTTGCACACAGCAGGCATTCAATGGCTACGGTGGTGACTGAGTGAAGTCCCAGTAAGGATTGGGACAGGCTCCACCAAGATGTTTGGGGGCTGAAGCCCCCAATACTGGCATCTTCCCCTGTGAGGAGGGGCTGAGGGACAAGGACTGGTGCAGGCATTGCTCAAGGGGGACTTCATAGTAGTCTGTCCATAACTACAAGGAGGTCACCAAGAAGACAGAGCCAGGCTCTTTTCAGTAGTGTGTGGTGGGAGGGCAAAAGACAACAGGCATAAATTGGAACAAGAGGGGTTCAGACTGGCTGCAAAGGAAAGCTTTCCCACCATGAGGATGATCAAGCATTGGAACAGCTTGTCTAGAGATATTGTTGAGATTTTTTGAGTCCTGGATGGATAAATTCTTGAGCAACCTACTCTGACCCTATAGGTGACCTTGCTTTGAGCAGGAGGTTGGACGAGAGACCCCTTGAGCACCCTTCCAGCTGAATTATTCTGTGATTCTGTGAAGATAACCACAATGAAAATAAGCAAAAGGACTTAGAAAAATATTGGAAAAGAGCTTCATTCTTATCTTTCATGAATCTTTTTCTTCTAATCAGACCCTCAGACATACTGGCATCAGATTCATTACGATGACTGTGGAAGCTGACATCAGAATTCCCCATGGGCTTCTTTGTGGATGTACATGAGAAGTGCTCCATTAGCACTGCTTCCAGCCACCGTGTGCTTAAAGAGAGATCAGCATTTCTTTAGTAAATCCTGTTTTTGAAAGATTATGGCCATAAAAATCGACTTCAGGCCAAAATTGCACATTCACTTCCTTTCTCATGTTGCATTCCTGACCACCAACCATCTCAGTATCTTCTGGTCCCTGAAATTTTTGTGCTTTACACCTCCTTATTTTGGGTTAAAGCATGTTCCTACTGAACCGGAATTGGTATCAAAGCCATTCCTGTGGGACCTGGAGCCAGGTAGATGCACAAGACTCAACCACTAAGCAATTGTATTTTCATACCAAGTCCTTCTTTTGCTGTATCTAGATGTTTTTACAGCTGTCATCGTGCTCTGAAAGACACCGCACATTATGAATTCTTTATTGTTATCATGTAGGAGTAAAAATCCTTTTCCTGTCCTATCTTTGTCATTTTTTATTTAAGTGAAGTTCTCTCCTCTTTCTTTTATGCACACTCCAGGAAAGCTTGCTACTTGGTGCTGCTCATTTGAGTTTCTCAGATTCACAGCTTTTTGCTCTCTGTCTCTCACTGGGTAGACTTTGTTATAGTTGTTCTGACACTTCATCTTGGGAGACGATATGGAGCCATGGCCTGTTATTATCACCCACATGCTACTGAGATGGTAATTTCCTGACATCAAACTCCATATTCTTATGGTGAGAAAACATCCTCCACCAAGAGAGCACACATGTGAATGGCAAATTATGGGAATGACAGGGATATTACCCTGTACATCATTAAGTTAGAAATTTGATGAGGCATTTGCACAATAAGCAAAATATCAGCTTAGATGCTGTTTAAAACTAATCATAAAAATTAAAAACTTTTTATCTGTTATTACAAATCTGACAAATTATAATGCTGATTTTATAAATGGGGAACAAAGCCACCAGAAAATGAAGTGGCTGGTACGAGATCACGAGGACTTGTACTCAGACCAGCTAGACAGCTGCCAGCCCTATGGGACTGTCCTTTTGCTCAGCTCCCAAAGAGTCTTAAAGATGACCATTATGGGTATCCCAGCAAATCTCAGCTGCAGAAATGCCAGGTAATACCTCATACAGCCTTAGAAAGCTGTTTAGAAACAAAAACAGTCCTTGTGTTCCCAGTACATTTCCCCCATGAAGCTGCTGTTGGCAGATGGTGTCCCCTCTAACAGGATATCAGCGCAGCCGCAGGCAGAAATGACTGCACTGTCCTGCTCAGGTTAAAAAGCCAAGGCTCATCTCAAGTCTGATAGACCCAGGTTTTTTGCAGAAACAAATTTATCTGAAAAAAATCCCCAGATTTTTTGCTTGCTCAAAATGGATTATTATTTTCTCCAGTACTTTTTTGTTCAGTGGCATTTGATGATAACTTGTGTGCATCTTGTTACCTGTATGAGCTTGATTTCAGCTGCTTTCTGCTCTGTTTGAACAGGGTTAGTTGTTATTAGGGAGCTTTGCCACAGGGTATTGTTTCTCTTGTCCAGAAAATGGGGAGTGTGCCTACGCAGGATTTTTTTGCCATCAATTCGTCGGTGGTTAGTTCTACGTCTTTTATATGAGTGTAAATTCAGTGCAGACCGCATGGCACAAGGCTCCTTCACAAAGGCATGGACCAGTGCTTCAGAAACCCACATCAGGGAGGCAGAGGGATATATGGAGTTTGGGTGTTTTGTTCTGCCCTGTTTTGGTTTTCCCTGCTATAGAGCAAGGAGATTCCTTGTGGCCTTTTCCATTCCCCTTTGCAGAGCCTGTTCAGCAGAGGGTTTAAAAAGTCCCACCCTAGATGTAGTATCTAGCCCCAGATCCATCATTCTGAGTTTTGTTCCTGTGCACATCCCCAGCAGCACACCAGGGCATGGAGGCAGGACAGAGGCTGCCAGCAGACACCCTCAGCAAAGAGCTATCGCAGAAGCACCACATCACTGCACGTCATAGCCAAAGAAGACTTTAAATCCACTCAGCTTTATATTTTCTTGGTCCCATTTCCAGGATTTTCTCATAAACTGAATATTTCTTTGAAGACAGCCCCCACCCTGGCCACGCTTCTCTGAAAGGCTGGGGAGAAAAGATTATCAGTTGAGGAAATCTCTAAAACAAGTGAAAACATGTATCTGCAGTTGTTTTGAGAACAATATTTAATACAATTGCAGAGTTTTTATTAAGGAGCACACTGTAAAACGTGGCTCCGTCCCGCTGAAGGGTGTGTTGTGAAATGGGTGCAGCCTCAAACCAGCGTCCCTGTAAATTTGTGCCATTTTGCAGTGACAAATATTATGCAGGGAGAAAGCAAGCCTCTGTTTTACTTTGTCCCGTGCCAGGCTGGGTGGTGTGATGCATCGGTGCTGGCATGAAAATATACAGAAAAGAGCTGCTGCATCGAGCAGTGGGCTGCGAGGAGCAGAGCGTGACCTGTTCTTATCGTGGAAATCACAGCTGCAGTTCCCCATCAAAGCTGAAACTTAGCCACCCCCCTTTTCATTCAGTCCATCTCCTTCCAAAAACTCCCTATCTACAGAGACAGAAATATTTATAGTCTTTCTTGAGGAAATTGAAATAGTACACACTGAAGACCCCCAAAGTCTGTCTCTCTGCCAATATAAACAATGCTGGGGAAAAAATACATTCTTTATCTCAATCTGCTGCATTGTATTTGCGTCGTTTGTTTTTCTTCTACCAGACAGGAGGTAGTGAAGAGACGTATGTGTCCAAAAAGCTATAAAGCCTTTGAAACCCCAGGTGCTACCTTTGGTGGCTGTGGTTGGCCACCCTGCTCACCTCACATCCTCAGCATCACACCAACCTACTGTGTTTTGGGCTCTGAAAGGCTCACGCACAGACGATAGCAAACACTTTCAAGCAAAAGCATTACTGGATAAACTTCCATGCTAAGGTATGCAAGTACGGCCAGCCAGAGGATAACTGACTATCTGACAGATGCTGGGAAGGGCTCCAAATCAAACATCACATCAAAAAACATCCATTGTCTGACTGCTTACGCCTTGGACTGCTCTTCTGCCTATCTGATCCATCATGTCCTGTCTATCAGTGTAAAAATAGAAGAGAAAAAAAAAAGAAACCTAGCTGTGGTATTAGAGAATTTTTATATTGTTTGCTCCATATGTGAAGGGCAGTGGCTTGAGGTTGCTCAGTGGTTGTGGTTTAAAGCCCATGGTGATCCCCTTGGTTGATGGGCTTTTCTTGCGCTGGAAAATTCCTTTTTGCGTGCAAGGTTTGGGAATGCTCTTCCAGCTCCCAAAACCTTGCATGCTTCCTTCCAGCCAAGGTAAGTGCCAGTGAATACTGATGACAGGTGAGCACTGTGCTTACAGGGCTGGTGGTAGAGGTGGCCACAACCTTATAAACATGCTGTAAATGAAAGTGCAAGGAAGGCTTCCCAATATTCACACAACGTTTTGAATTCTGAAAGTAATTTTAAATATAGCAATAATTTTGCAATGAGAGAGAAAAAGGATTTCTTTCCCTTTCCTAGAGACTTTATTTGGTTTTCATTTTTAAGGGAATTGATTGAAGAAAAATCTATAGTGACAAACATAAATTATTTTTCTAAGGCAAACTGAAGCCACTTTTCAGACCACTGTAGAAGATGAATGGGCTGGAAAGTGGCTGAGCTGAAGGTAAGGTAGCTGAGTGTGCCTGTATTTCTGCTTCCGTGCTGATTACAGTCATTACGGTTATTGAACTGTATACTGTACACTATGTATTTTTAATTACATTTTAGATTATTCTTGGGCAACGTGCTGTAGCGTAGGTCATCAGCATTGACAGAAGCTTTTGTGTCTTTCCTCATTCCTCATCTTTGGCTTGGGCAGAGTTACCCATCTTATATTTAAAGTAGGCTCAGTAATGATGGCATTTATGTGCACACATGGCAGAAATGCTGTTTTAGCTCTTACCACCCAGGGTACAGGCAAGGCAGTGTTATTGGCCAATGACACTCTAATAGATTGTAAGTTAATTTTGCCACAAGATGGTAAAAACATCGATGTTCTCAATGGATTACATGATGAAAAGACTCTGACTGTTCCTGAAGGTGCAGGACAGACACTGGATCCCTGGGGGCTGAGCTGTGAGTTGCTCTGGTCTTTGGCAGTCCAGCTGTCAAAATAAATTATGTTATTTTAGAAATGCATGAAGTAAGTAACTCTGGGTTTGCTGTAAGGATTATTTTTTAGAAAATGGATTGATAATGTTAAATGACTTTTGAAATATTCCTAAAGAGAGAACTAGAAAAGAGAATAAAGCTGTAACAGGGAGTGACCTCTACAAAATGCAGGGCTAGGTTACTGCTTGAACACTGGATAAGGGAGGGATGGTAATAAACACCTCCCTTTCCCAAGGGAAAAAGTTGTGTCTTGCGAGGGTGAGGAAGGGAAGGGTCATGCCTGGGAGACAAAGCCCTGGGACTCACCAACCCCTTTCTCAGCAAAAAGTCACATTTCTGGGCTGGAGTTACCTATGAGAGGTTGGTGCTTGTTTCAGTGGGATGGATGGTGCTGAGTCTCTCAGTCCCACATGGACATCCCACTGCTGGCTCTTAATTCCTTCTCCATAGGGCTGCTGCTGCAATGAAGCAAGCTATTGCAGTTAATGGAGAGTGAGGTCCTCAAAATATTCCTGTCCAAAATACTGCACAGCAGGAATATAACTGTACTGAACTCAGTAGTGTGGATGAAAGCCTCAGAGACAACATAAATGCCTACTTTCAATTCCATGAAATTATAGATTATTATTGCAGGGCTGAGGAACAATTGGAAGGCGTAATGGTGGAGATAAGTACGTGATGGCTAAGGGAATAGAAAAAGTGATGGACAGAGGAGTCCAAGCTGCGAGCTCCATCTGCTAGGCCTCCCAAGCAAAACATGACTGAGGGCTGAAATGTCTTTCTCAAGTGACAGCTGAATGCTTGAGGTCAGGAGGAATGTGGTCTTGCAGCTGACACAGCTAAACTGCAAAAAACTTTTCTGCATCGCAGCAAAAGCCTGGCTTTTGGCTGGGACAAAGAAAGGGCAGAAATAACCCCCTCGTTATGTGTTCACCTCCCCAGTTGTAAATCAGGATGGCCAACCTCTGATTGAAGGCAAGCTTAAAGAGAAGCAAGTCCGGTGGAAGTTTATCAAAAGGTGGAAAACTCGCTACTTCACTCTGGCTGGCAATCAGCTGCTTTTTCGGAAAGGAAAATCCGTAAGTCAGAAGATCATCAGTTTGATTTCTCTCTTTCCCTCCTCCCCAACACCATTTCCCAGAGGTTTTTACTGCTCAGCTTTGCCCCTGGTCTCTGTATGCCGCATGGCTAACTTCAGCCAAGAGGTTGCACACTGGCTTTAGTTATATTTTCCCCTCTGGATCAAGAACGTGAGATTTTCAAGAATGTTAGATTGGCACTGCTCCTGTTCAGGCAACAAATGCCCAGGGCTCAGCACTGCGATTCCCATGTCTCAGTAATTTATACCCTACTAGCTGGTGACTTGTGCTTGAGCATCATCCCCTCTGCCTTGAGGCATCCCAGGGTCACTTCTTGGATATTGCAAAAGCTTCTGTTCCTGAAGGAATTACAGTGGGTTAAAAAAGAGTTTCCAGTCTTGACCAGTGATCCTTTATTTCCTTGAACAAGCAAAAATTCAATAAATTCTGCTCAGATAAATATGTTTTTTCCACTTGCAAAGTGTATGGCATTGGACAGCAAAGTGTGTAGCAGCCACAGCCCACATGCTGCAAGTGAGCTGTCATTTCTGGGTCCCCAGTCTTCATGGGACCAGCAGTGTTCAGGGGGAGATGGTTATGTTCAGCATATCTGGAAAGTCAGGCCCTTCTGAACACCTCAGGGCAGTCTCCAAAGTCAAGCAACTGTTCACCTTTCGTGAAAGTCTTGCCTGCTTTTGTACATTAATAACTATTCTTGAGATTATGGCGTTATATTTGGTGTTATTTGTGCAGAAAATACAAGTGCATTTAAAGCAAGGTGATGCTAAAATGCTTTTCTCATAAAAGAACCGAGGGGTTTTTGCTTTCAGTTCTACCCTCATGTAAATCCAGAGAAATTCTGCTGAAAATTCTGTGAAATTCTTTGAAATTGATACTAACAGGGGTCAGAGACAAGTGTGTCCCAGGGCATGGAAATGCAGGTAATTGAATCCAGTCCTCATTAGTTATTACTTCTCAGTTATTAGAAACTAATTTTCTTCAGCTTTTCACAATGAGAATTATCAAACATTGTGCCAAATAGTCTATTTATTTTTGTTACAAGAGCTCTCTCTCAGATAATGCGAAAATAGCAGCATCTTCCAACTACAGCCAAACCTTAATATTTCTTGTAAATAATCTTTATTATTATAGAAACCTAGTGAAGCTCTTTAAGCTGCTTAAATGGCTTCCTGAGCCCCTTCCTGTAGGAAATAAAACAGGGTGTCGTGCCTAGGAGGAACATGCGCCTTCTGTGGGACAATACAATCCTCCTGACTGCAAGTAGTTAATGAAACAGCTTTTTCTTTAATTTCTAGTGACTTTTTGTGGTGTTTTAGTTGAGATTCTGAAGACAGTTTAATCCATACGTGTACCATAGCTGCAGCTCGGTACTGGCTGATGTTCCCTTTTGAAAGAGTGCCAGAATAATTGTCATTTTTTAGCAAGTTGATTGGCTTACAGAAATGTATTTCACGGAATGGCTTTAATTAGCTCTCCAAACAAGCCAGGCATAAGGCACATCAGAATACCTTGATTACTCCTGGGATGCAATTAGCACACAGAAATGGCCTCCTTGGATTTGCATTCTCAGTGCTCCCCGTGTTCACATGGGGAATGTGCAACGCGTGGCAGGTGGGTGAAGCTGGCAGATTAGATTGTTGAACAGCAGATTTTGTTCAACAGTGTAATTCATATAGATTAACTTTCCTTTTCTAATTGGCAAACTCAAGGCTTCTTTGCTTTTTGTTAAAGTTGAACACAAATACCTGGACTGGTTTGTCAGCGTAGCAGGCTGGCATCCAGCCCCCTGGGGATAGCAGCGGGGTTATTGAGCCTGGGTAATCAGTCTTTCAAGCTGGTGCATTATATCCTGTTACTTCTACATTTTTGGCCTAAATTCGAGAGAGAGTCAAGTCCTGCTGTTAACCATTGTTTGGGTTGCAGCTTGGACCAAGCCTGAGCCCGCAAGTTTAGGTTGCACACATGCCCTGGGCTGACTGTTGCAGACACGAAAGAGAAAATGTTAAGCCCTTTAAGCAGGGCTGGAGGTATAAAGCCTCACAGAAGTGGTTTGGACAATAAAAGTGTGACTTTCAGATCCCACAGGAGGTCTGCCCCTGCGCACCTCCAGCCCCCGGCGGGAGGACCAGTCCCACACCTCGGGTACTCGGGTACAACCCCAGCCGAGTATTGGTGCCAAAAGTACTGCAAGATGCAGGGCTGTGGCTGGCTAAAGTGATGGTAGAGGCTCCTGCCCAGCTGCATCTGGTGCTTGTTTCAGTCTCCGAGGCCGGGTGGTGCTTGCCTGGCTGAGCATAACAGCTCTGCCCTGTCATCTCTGGCATTGTGGAGCAGGGCTGGGTGTTGGGTGGGTGTTTGGACTTCACATGCTGCTTACTTAAAAATACAAACCTAGCACAGAGGAGGTATTGTGAGATGGCCAGCTGGCTGTGCCTGCTTATTCTTGGAGCCCCACCATGAATCTTCCTTTAGTCAGAGTAACCATGTGGACAATATTCGCTCTGTGTAAGCAACTTTATGGCCAGTGGGTAAAGGGGAGGCGAGAGAAAGCCAAAATACAAGAGGTCTGAAAGCGAGCCACATCCTCAACTCCTGGAAAATTGTGGTAAACTCCTTCACAGAAATGTGCCTAGCGTACAATCAACTTTCTTTAGCAACTTGAGGTCAAACACTGTGGGAATGAAGAGAATATATCATTTTTGCTAGATAGGCTTCTAAGTCTAAGGGTCTGGCTCATGGGGTGCAAAGCTTTGGTTCTCAAGTCTATCATTGCTTTGCATTTTCTGTGATAAAATTTTCATGTTTATCCCAGGTGAGATTTCAGTGCAGAGCCAGCTTAATACTGTTGATAAACCCTTAATCGGTCTTTGTGGAAGCAGGGGAGGGTGGGCCACTGCTGTGGTCCCGTGGTCGTGCATGGGGAATCATTGATGGCTCTGGAAACATTTGTTCCCATGTGAAGCTGGAGATGAACTTCATTGTTCATGGAAAGTCATTTGGTCAGAAGTAAACATTTTAGTGGGAAATTATCCATTTAAAGAAAAATTCTCAGGTCTGGAATGGGCTCCCTGATAAGAAATGAATGAGAAAGACAAATAAATGTCCCATCCCAGAATGAGCAACAGCAACACCAGGGGATGGAGATGTGCTGGGAAGGCGACAGCTCTGCACTGTCATGGCCATTTGCAGCCCAGGGACCTCCCGTGTTCTGGAGGGGTCTGTCTGCTCACCCAGCCACTGGCCCTGCCAAGGGGTTTGTGCCAGCCTCTCTGGCTGGAGAGCTGCTCCAGTCAAGGGATGGACTTCAATGCTGGTTTAAGTCAGAAGGGAAGGGATTGCCCAGGGATCATGGCACTTCAGGAACATAGGAGACCTTGACTGCAAATAATACGTATATATGCAACAAGGAAACCTCCAAAAGTTGGGAAACTCATCCTGGGTCTTCATTATGGATGTGGAAAAAGGGCAGATCAGTGGTAAGGGTAGGAGACTATCAAATCCCAGAGAGGAATCACAGCCATTGGGCTTGGGACTTCTTTTGGATGGTCTTTTCAGATGAGCTTTTCCTTAGAAGACTAAAATGTTCCTTGTTCGTTCCCAGAGGGACTGAGACATTACTGCAGGAGAAGTCCCCCTGCCCGGTTCTGGTCCTGCATTTCAGACCTGGCCTGCTGGGAGACCAGACAAAGCTAGGGCAGGCAGAGCAGCTCTGGAAACAGCAGTTCCCATACTGCACCCTCTCCCAAGTCATGCTAAGCTCCTTTATGATAGGAGCAGAAAGCTTTTGGAAAATCTGTGTTACTCTTCTTGGTAAGAAGTATAAGAAGCTCAACAGGAGAAATAAATATTCTTGAGGAATCAGGGCCTTGAGCTTAAACTTCTCACCTGGAGACCAGATTTGTACATTTTTTATGAGTTCACAAATCTCTTCTCCTGCAGGAAACATCCATGACTTTGTACAACTCTTACGTTCCCTGTGTCATATGTCTTACAATGACACTAAGATTTCCTAAACATACCTACTTATTTTTAAACAAAATTGCAACTAAGCTATCCTGTATCCTCCATTCCCTGCTGAGAAATGCCATGATTTCCCTCACATTCCTGGGTCAGACTCAAGGCATCTGTTCTGTTTTCAAAACAAACAAAAGGAGTTCCATTTTTGGGTGGAGACTATGAGAAGGGGAACAACCTCTCACTGCTTAAGAGAAGAGAGCTTTCTTCAGACCCCTGAGGACTGGCTGATTTTTGTACCCAGGAAGCATCTGCCATCAGCACAAGTTGTGCGTGGCTCTGTTAACGAAGATCACCATTACTAAAAGCCACAGAAAGGAAAATCGAAGCTCATGTTAACAGCTGGAGCTGGAACTAAAAGTGCAGATGCTGGGGCAGGGGAGAGCTCATGGGCATCGCTGTGGACCCTTGGCCATTGGGTACAGTAGACCACAACACCCCATGAAACCCAACGGTGTTCAGTAGGTGAGCGTGGCACTGCGTGGAAGCGGGGTTTCTAAATCCCCTAAGACTCTTTTGGGTAGTCCCCATCAGTGTGTTTGCCCACATCAGCAATGTTTACAAGCCCAGCTCTAGAGACATCAGCTGTTTATTAAGAGGGTGGAAGCTCTACCAGATAAACTTGGTTCTGTTTGTCTTCCTGTGTTTCAGAAAGATGACCCTGACGACTGCCCCATTGAGCTCAGCAAGGTGCAGAGCGTTAAAGTGGTGGCAAAGAAGCGCAGGGACCGCAGCCTGCCCCGGGCCTTTGAGATCTTCACCGACAGCAAGACCTATGTTTTCAAGGCCAAAGATGAGAAGAATGCCGAGGAGTGGCTTCAGTGCATCAATGTCGCTGTCGCGCAGGCTAGAGAGCGGGAGAGCCGAGAGGCCACCACCTACCTGTAGAGCTGCTGGCACCTCTGTGGCCTTGCCAGCAAACCAAATGTGTCTGGGGCCACTCTGGCACAGAGCATCCCACTGCCATAGCATGGACCTCTTTTACCTCTAAAAGCCCATGGGCTCCTGAACCATGGAGAAGACCATGTGTTGGCATGGGCCAGGGAGAGCTTTGTGCAGCACAAGAGGTCTAATGCGTCGATGACACCACCAGGTGATGGATTGCCACCATGCGGGAACGCTCCCTGGCACTGGGACATTTGCTGGTGTAGAAGCAGCTTCCACGTCCATGTGTGGAATGCAGTTTTTTTCTTCAGCCTAATGGCCTGCAAGCCAGGAGATGTGGTGAGAAACAAATCTGGATCCCAACCCCTCAGTCTTTGCTTCTGAGATGCACAAGGTCTCGGTGGCTGTGGACACTGCTGAGAACATTCGAGTGTGTAAGGACTTTCTGCTTTTCTCAATCACTTTCTGTCTGTAAAAAGATAATTTTCCTTCTTATTTAATCTCAGTGTACTTTATCCTTCTACTGTTTGTATGTGTCTGTGGAAAAAATCAAATTTGCTGCTTCTTTTAGGTTTGAAATTAATTTTAAAATGTAATACTGATGAAAAATAATTTTAAATATTTAACTGTTTTGATTTTCCCTCTTTTTCCTGCTTTTTATCCCCTTCATAACTGAACGTAATTTTTAAAATTTATTTTCCTTTCTTTTTTTAATTGTCTCCTCTGTTCCATAACTTTTCCTCAAAGTTTCTTCAAAACTGGAAAATTCCCAGTTTGTTTGATTTTCTTTGTCACACTCAAATGATTCCAAAGTGGAGGAAGTGGTGTAGAAAAGACTGAAAGCAAAAAAGGAAAAGAGGGGAAAGAAATTAATGAGAAGTCTGCAGGTGAAGAAATTGAATGCTCTCCAAGTTAAGACTGAGGAAGAATAAAATTTGCAATTTTCCAACCTAGAAAAATGTATCTTTTGCAAAAAGTTGTTGCCAAAAAGGGAGAGTTAAAGGGGAAAAAATCGGGAAGAAAATTAACTGTAGTGCTTTTTACTGTAATACATGTCTTCCATTCAGTAGCAGAGGGAGCCCACAGCATTTTTGAAAGTTCCTTGCAGAGCATGGCACATTAAAAGTCAGCAATACGATCTGCTTTCTGAAATATTCTCATGTCGACTTTCTGTAGTGGTTGCTGGGTGAGTTTGGCCGATGCCTTTGGCTTTGGCTTTGTGGACAGGAGGGCAGGAGGGGCTGGTGAGGGTGGCAGCACTGCTCGGACGGCTGTGACAGAGGGGACCTGCCAGGGGTCTGCTCAGTTTAATGAATTACCAAGAAAACTGAAGAGCGATTAGAAACACGGGCAACATTTTGTGTCATCAAAAGCGCTTGGGGAACAGGGAGCAAGAGGAATGACCTGGGAAATAAATTCAGATTAAAGTCTATTGAGTAAAGCTAGTGCTGGCACTAGCAGTCAGGCCTGTTCTCAGCTGTCATCACAAGGTCTAAGTCTCATATCAGACACAGTTCTCCAGCGGGGTGAGGTTGAATGACCGCATACCTCTGAATTTACAGCCTGATTTTTCCACCATCCTAAACATTCCCAGCTCTCTTGATTTCACTGGGGCTGCTGCTGATCAGCGGCTCTAAAAATGGGGCCCAGGACAGCTCAGAAACATTATTCTGCCTGCGTTGAACTTCTCTCGCTTTGGGAAAATGGGGCCACGACAGCGGCTGTGGCAGGGCTGGCACTGTGGGGCTGGAGCAGGGATGCTCGGCTGCCTCCGGGGAGCCCAGCCAGGGGCAGGCCACCTCCTTCCCTTCCCCTGTCCTTGCTGCGAGGTGCATGGGGAGGAGAAGATGGGCGTGAAGCTGAGCAAGGGCTGGAAGAGGTGTGGAGGGAGTGGGATCTGAGTGATTTAACGTGATGGTTTGCTGCCTGCTTCCTTGATGCAGTTGTTCAGCAGGGTTTACGGCACGAAGCTTGGAGTCTTGTAGCATGCCATATAAATATTTATCTTTGGAGTTTGATAAGTTGCAAGCACTGGGACAGTATTGCTGGTGTTTGTCGCTCCAGCCACCAGAGCTCTGTAATTTGTTACATTGACAGGTAAGATGCTAACATTTGCTCGAATTAGCATGAGAAAAAATTAGTTTCTTTATGGTACCACAGGAGCACCTGAGCTCTGCTGCCAGGCCAGAGCTAAGGGCTGCATGGTCCCTCACAGCAGCTGCAGCTGGCAGCTCCAGAGAGGTATTTCTCAACCTCAACATCAAAGCACCATCAAACCTTTTGGGGAGAAAAACCATGGACCTTGGGGCAGTACCAGTGCCATGAGTTTCCATTTACAGTGAAATAAAAATTAGGCTAAACTCTGACAGGCTGTTTGCTATTTCTGTGTCCCCCATTTCAGTTGCCTGCACTTGTGGGGATGTCTGTTTCTTTGCTGGTCTCTCTTTTCATTATTTTTAATCATTTCCCAGACCCAACAATTATGTTTATGGAGGCCCCAGGGCACAGTGAACTTGCAAGGAACTGGCAGAAAGATGCTGAGACCTTGTGCGCTGCGGCTCTGCTGTACTCACCCACGGGCAGGGTGCAGTGAGTGCACGGTGGGAAATTAAAGCAAACGACCTCAAAACTGGTCGAGGGCAGGATTAATCTGAGGTGACCAGGCTCTGACGGTGACCTTCTGGTGGCAGGGATGATGTCACCAAGGCAGGGTGCCACCACACTGCCCACCCGTAGCCCTGATACCTCCTTTCCAAACCATCCCTCCAGCCTGGAGAGGTCCCTGTCCTGTCCCCCTGCCTGTGCTGCCCAGCTGTCCTCCTCTTCCTCGGCCACCGAGCACCAGCTGGACCAACCCCAAATCATTTCTTTTCCAACTCTCCGCATTCTTCCCAAATCCTCTTCGAGACAGTGAAACAAAACTGGTAATTCCTTCCTTATGCTCTCGCGCTCCTTCCCTGACTCCTGCAGGAGTTCACGTATGTTTGTTTTGCTTTGCTTGAGGATCTCCAGTATTTCCTGACCTGGTTCCTCCCAACGCTGATGGGCTGGAGGAGGGCTTTGCAGCCTGTCTCAGCCAGCGCTCCAGCCTGGGCTCCTAGCGCGTGTCAAACAACTGACCTGGCACCCATGCCCTGGAAGGTCAGCAAGCCCTGGTCTGAAACAACAATATTTTATTTCCAACATTCCCGTGTTGACTGGAGAAGGAAGTGCCGATAGATCACACCACGCGGCCAGCAGCTGAGAACAAAGCGGTTGCTGAAGCATTCCTGGATGATGGAAAACTAGGGAGGGCTTTAAAGCTGGCCATAGGTTTGTAGATCTAGAAGATAAATTTGCATTGATGCTAACGATATCAGAGGGGAAAGAGAAGACCTCTGCCAATGGCCCATGCAATGCCTTAAGCAGATCCAGGCCTTCTGATGCTCTCGGTGCTCCGGAGAGAGGCTGAAATGTTCATATTCCTGAAAATTCTTGTAACAACTAAAATGCAGAGATGAGTGTTAGATCAGAGAATGTAGCAGAGTGATCAGAACAACTTTGTTAAAGCTAAGTTTAGTTACAGAAAATATGGAAAGCCCATCTGGGACCAGTGTATCCAAGCAAGTCTATGGACATCTGTGTAGGTCGCCCAGCCGAGCAGAGCTCCCTGGTACAGAGCTCCATCCCGGTCCCTGTCATTTACATGGAATCAGGCAAAGTGTGCTTTTGTGTCAATAATACAATATTATAACACTTACAACTCCTATTACACTTCATGCCTCTAAAACTCATTAAGTCTAATTCAAGCCTAAAGCTGAAGACCAAAAGCAGTCTGTTTTGGGGATGGTGCATCCTTTTTGTCTGTGACCCTTTATTTACTGTTATCTCAGTGATACGGGATGGTTTGTTCAGGGTTATCATGCGCAGAGTATGAAGCAGGCTTGATACAGACAGCCTGCACTCCAGGACATCATACAGCATGTAAGGAGCAGGGAAGAAGTCTACAGTAAATTGCATATTATGTCCATACAAATAATGCAGGTCTGCAGACCAGACTGCCGCTTCTTCTGCTGCCTCTGGATGTAAATGAAGCCATGGAGTCAAACCTCAATGGGAAATTTCCACCGCCTCTCTGGCAGACAAGGAAAGGAGATGTCAGTCACTTAATTTTCAATACCTGGACCAATAAATCCTTACTTTACCCACAGGACGTGCCATTGAGTCTAATGGGAATGAAGTTAATTCATAGGTGTGAACTTGTGGATTTATGGACTCAAGTTCCAGAATCACACCCTATACTAAACACTGAATTCACCCACAGAGGCACGTCACTGGCGTTCAATGATACAGTAAGTTGGCCATTAAAAACATTTTTTACAGACAAAATAGTCTGTATTTCTTAATCTTGATGCCAAGTTTCAGTCTGCCACCTATGTATTGCATCATCAATTTAATGCACCTGAATATCCGTGTGTGCGTATGTACAAAAGCATATTGTCACCTGACAGAGTACGGGGGTGTGCAAATCGGGGCTGAGCATCCACTTCATCATAAAGTGAGTTCCAGGTCTGAGGGTGAAACTCATGTATGGGGCAAACATGTCTCTGCTTCACCTGCTGTCTCAAGGCTTTGTCATCAGCACTTGGCTGTCACCAGTCGCTTACACCCTTCCTTTCAATCTCAATGTGATTGAAACAATATGAAATGCATAGCTATGTAGTTAGAGAGATCCCGGGTTCTGTGCCAAAAATAATTGCATAAAATAAGAAGCTTAGCCACACTTCTCCTGTCTTAAATTAAAACTTGGAATAAAATAAAAGAAAAATTCAGCCAGCAAGTTATTCTAGTCATCCTACTAAAAGGAGAAACACAATCTAGTTATGATGATAGCAGGGAGATTAAAAAATAAATAAATAAATAAATCCCACTTACAAATTTTCTTCTTGAGCAAATATATAGTTTTTATTGGTTCTTTTTAAAATAACATGTATCGAAACATTCTAAATGTAAATAGCTGCTGTCCTCTGAATAGGGAACATGTTGGTAGTTCCTGCTGCACTGCATTTTCTTGGTTTGTTTGCTGGTCCCTTGCAGGACCCATCCCAGCCCTCTGCGAGGACGGTGCGAGAGCTCCCTGCGGCCTCAGTGGAGGGTCCCTGGGCACATGACTGTGTGTGGCAGCACTCTTGGAAAAAGGGATGCCAACGCCCTCCTTGGCTGCAGCGCCAGGACTCTGCCGAGCATCTGCTCCTCTCTGCCAGGAAACAATCTGCCTTCTGTCTTGCACCGCTTGCAGTACAAAAGATGTCATTGTCTCTCGGTGGAGGCGTGAGTTCACCTTTGCTGAAGAATCCTGTTATTCAGCCAGTGTGTGGCAGAGGAAAGGAGCCTCGGTCCTATGAAGAGAGGGACAAATCCCAACCCTGGCTGTACGCGACACTAAACCCACCTGGTGTATCAGTACCGCCCTCCCTCCTGCTCCCCAGGGGCACCAATGGTGCCATTTCCGTGGGGTCTGTGAAAGCAGGAAAGCTTGGGGGGATCCTGGCTGTGATGCCGGGGCTCAGCCAGCCGGTCCCCCCATTAAGGCAAGGCATCGCCTCCCAGAGCCGTGGCACAAGGTGGCCTGGAGCCCAGGCTGCCAACAGGGAGATCTTCCAGCCCAAACCAACACCCTCCAGCCCTCTTTGCATACTGGGGGCACAGACCAAGGCTTAGGATCTAAACCTGAGCCCACAGCTAGAAAACCAGACCAAAACCTGGACCTGAACGCTCCTGAATGCGAGCAATTTCCAAACCTAGGCTGAGTTTTTACAGATCAGCATAATTTCTCTAGGAAACATAATTCTTCAAAATATTGGCTCCAGCTTCTATGAACATTTTTATGTAAGGAAAATAATCCACTTTTTCCTGGAAGAGTTGATATCCACCGTGATTTCTCTGCCACATCACATGTATCTTTGAGGAATCCAAGTCTGGGCAAGTGTGTGGCCTCACATTACACTCAAGAACAACTGGTACTTCAGCATCACTTCTTCGCCCGTCTGACAACATGATGACAAAGGGGAACAAGCTGAGGGTTTTGGCACAGAAGAGCTGGCTCACACCTCACGGGCTATAGACCAGCCTCATCACATAGCACTTCTGTGGAGAGGACAGGAGTGTGGGTCCCGTCCGTGGGCTAATGCAACGTGGGGAGCGACTCTCCCGCTCGCGGGGTGGGAGCTGGCGAAGTCGGAGCAGAGTGGGGTGTCCAGTGGCGGGATGAGCTTGCTTCCAGCTGTGTGCAACGGCAACAGTCTGCAGTTGCTTAAAGCATTAACTGGCGTAACCCACAGGGGATCTACTGGATCAAAGCCCTGCTGTGAATGGGAGTTGGACTGGATGACCTCCTGAGGTCCCTGCCAGCATAAATTATTCAATGATCTATAGCGGGGCAAGAGGGTTGCCAAAAATGCATCAGCAGCTACCATCGCTTCTTCTACAACAAACTGCAAAGCACTGCTGCGGCACTATGTAGCCTCTGGAGCCTTGCTACGCTGTATGGGTGCAGCTGCATGCATTTTTCCTCGTGACGACTGCTGAGAGAAGAGCAAACAAAGAGTACACTTCTCTGTAAGCAGTGTGGCTAGTGATGAGCTGCTGTGGAAAACTTTCTCATGGGGAAAATCTCTTCCCCCTCCTTCCTTCAGAACTGTGCTGTCATGACCATCTTTTTTCCTGTGCTTGTTTTGGTTGTGGCTGTTTGCATCTCCATAAGCCTGAGATGAGTTTCTCCCATGCAGACCCATGCCCTTGTGCAGACTGTTATCGAGACATCCATCTGAAAGCGAGGACTGACCCGTGCCCTGCCTGTGTCGGAGCAGGGATCCGCAAGCGCCTCTTTGCCAGCTGCGCCGTGCTCGGGGCAGCAGCTGCACCCGAGATGTGCAAAGTGCAGAACCCCTTCTGCTGCTGGCTCCTTTCTTCCCTCCTCTCCAGAATACAGATATTTGAGTTTTCTTACCTTCCAATTTCCCACTTGTGTCTTGCATGGTTTGACTGCCTGTGGCTGCAGGGAGAGGAGCAGTGAGGACTGGTTTCTCCTGGCTCATCCCTGCTGCATCCAGCCCCATTCAGGGGGAGCTGGTGGCACAGTGGGTAAAACACGAGGAGTTTACACTGGTTCTTACAGCTCCTGCCCAGGCTGAGTGGCATCACAGGTAATACCACCGGTTTCAACAGCTCAGGGGAACATGAAGAACAAGGTAGCTCCGTGGTAAACGGTTTTTAAGATAAACGTGAAGATTAATGATATTTAGCCAGGAAATAATACGTAATTATTGATTTCTCTAACAAATTTCACTACTTCATCTATTTTTCTGTTGCTCACAAGCAAATCATTTTTTGTTTCAAATCTATTTGTTCTGTTATTCCCTGAAAAATTATTGTATTCTTTCTTGTGAAGCTTTTCCAAATGGCTGTTTCTGATCACTTGACACCTACGCTGTGCTGGTCAGTTTTAACTGCCCAAATGGGTATTTCTGTGCCCAGACCGCAGGATCATACCTTCTGGAGTCAGATGACAAACATCAGCAGTCTCCCACAAACTTCCTTATTAAATTGTTGTTTCCTCAGTGCTAAACTGCCTGCGCTTGAAAATTCAAATTAAAATTTTAGACATTTTTGCTGTGTTTACTCAGTCTCAAGTGGATCACGTTCTCAAAACCAACTGAGCAACAATTTCCAAGAAAGTGCTGCGGGAGCGTGCCGACAGGGCTGGCCGGGCTGTAAGCCGTGTAAGCCGTGTGCGCTTCCATGGGGCTGTTAGTAGCTCCGCTTGACATTATTTCCTAGAAATATGAACCATAGGTTGTACACCGAAACTGCCTTCCCAGGGCTTGTTTATGAGAGCTGAGCCCAGTTCTGGGAAGTTTTCCAAGGACATTTTACCCTACAATTCCCTCGCACCTCCCTGAACAAAGAGTTCCCCAGCGTGTTTGACAGGAACAGAATAAAACAGGCGATAAATGTTTAGGTATTGCATACAAGCATCGCATGCATTGTGGATATAAATGGAATAAGCTGGACATTATTTTTCCAGGTTTTCCAATTCTGAGCTCAGCAGCCCATGGGAATAACCTTGCCTGCTTCTTGTTGACAAGTCGTCTAATTCATCCTGATACTGATGACTAATACTCCTTGAGTAAAATCCTTGGCCCCACTAAGGTCAAATGCAAAACTCCTATTAACTCTAATAGGGCCAGAATTTTGCTCTGATCATTGCCTGCCGTGGCGTTACCTTTACAGACTCCTACGATCACTGGACTCATCCAGCTGCAGAAACACAAACCCTTCCCTCCCCACTGACAAACCTCAGGCACCAGGTTTGCAGCGAAGAGTATTTTGGTGAGAAAAGCTGCTTCTCTCACTCCTGCCAGTTTTGAGCATCACCCGTGGCTTGAGCAACGAGCACCGGGGCTGCCTCACATGGCAGCCACCCCGCGGAACCCACGGGATGTGGCCACCCTGCAATGTCGCCTCTTGTGCTTTTGGGCAGTGACTCTACTCCAGCTGGCTTTTCATGCTGAAATGGTAGGAAGAAACAGGAAATAAACAAATTTTATGGGTTTTGTTTGGGTTTTTTTCACAGAAACATGCCTGCACCGGTTAGGAAGTATTTATATTGCACCTGTGAAGGAACTGGACATTGATTAAGTACATGTCAAATTACAGCAGCACTGAGTTGGCTCAATTATACCATAAATCTCCCTGTTGTCTAATTAGGCGAAGAAAGAAGCAAAATCAAACTTGATTCATTTGACTGCTTCACTGAAATGACCCGGAGCTTTCTAAATTGTGTTGGGGTTGGTTGTGTCAGGACCTGGATGTCCCTGGCCAGCCCCACCCAGGACCCCCGCTCCTGCCCCTGCCCAGGATCCCAGCCTGGGGCCTCCGTACTGCCCCAGTGATGCTGCAGGAGCCTGTCCTGGCCCCAGCCCCACCAGGGGATCCTCCCAGCCCCAGGGAGCCCTGACAGGTTTCACACAACCTCAGGACATCAAAAGATTTAGATTTATTTGCTTCTGTAAGTGCGGATATGCTAATATATTAAAGTGCCCTGTCCATCTTCTGTGGATACGAGGCATTCAAAAGGTAACCCTGGCATTTAATTAACTGCAACTTTTAGTATGCACTGAAATCACTTGGCTTTTTTAGGACAGAAGTACCAATATGTCTAAGCAATAGCTATTATTTAAGGGCCAAGTTTTGCCTGCTGATATCTGCCCTCCACCCCTGCCCTTCACTTCTTCTGGCTCCTCCTCAACAGGGAAATCAACCTGGACATGCGGTTTCTGTCTGTCTTGCAGATAAAGCATGAAGAAACTGGAATCTGAGGGGGTCCTTAGAAACCAGGCAATGCTTTTGCTGGCAGTAAGCCTCAGAGATGATTGGTCACTGAGGTCGGTGGCATTGCAGCCCACAGTCCTGTCCCGGGTGGTGCTGAGCAGCTGCCCCTGCCCTGGTTTCACTGTACAGTGGGTGGTTAAAGATCATTAAAAAAACCCATGATCACAGAAGGGACAGCAACGCCTCCAGGTTAGGAGCAAAAAAACCTGTTTTCTAGTTACTGGCAGTTATTCATGGAAAATATGTGTGTCCGTAAGAGCGTCCTTTGTTTTTACTTATTTTTTTGTAAAAGATGACTTTGCATTACCACGTAACACTCTTGTCAGTGGCTACAAACCTGTATTCAGTGGAATGACTCTTCATTTAAAAGTAAACAACAGTAGAAGGCCATGTGTCACAAGGTGCAAAACAGATCTGCAACCAAAGGTCTCTGCCTGGTTGTGGTTTGGGGCTTCCAGCCCAAGGGAAAACATTCATGGCAAGTGGTGTTGTTTTTCCTTTGAAGAACTCAAGTGTGAAGATCCTTTGCTTCAATGCAGGTGGTGGTTAGGCAACAACAGAGTATGTTTTTCCAGCTGTCCATGACTGTGCCTCAGTTCTGACATGGGGAAGCCACCGCTGGGTTTCAGACGGCCCAGCGGCACGCCGAGGGCAGCGCTGAATCCTGGCCACGCACTTGCACAGCCTGCCAGGATCTGCTTTCCCATTTGATCAGTCTCGATTCTGATCTCTTTCCTTTGTTAGACCTTAGTGATGTCTCATTCCTGCTGCTGAAACATTCACAGTTCTGAGTTGGGTTTAATGTGTAGTAATCCACCTGTTTTATTTTCCTCAACTAGTTAAGTTTCATTAAGACCCACAGTGCTCTCTGAATGTCAGTGCTACTGATGTTCAGTTACACACGCAGCAGGGACGGGCAGGGCTGTGCGAGTGTCCTGCTCTCATGCTGCCCCACAGCAGTCCAGTACAGCCGCTCTTCTCTTTTGAAGGGAAGAAGTGAATCCCAAATAGATCAGGAATTCAGAAGGAAACAAAAAAAAAAAAAACAGGGTCCCTTTCACTCTGGCCATGCTTTAGCTAACCTGCCATGGCAGCTGGTTTGATGAACTCCTTCTGCATCCCACTGCCCAACCAGCAAGTGACCAGGACCAACATCAGCATCAGAGAAACCGTGGAAGCATACTGTCCACTAACACCTACAAGGTATGTCTTTAAAAC
Source organism: Morus bassanus (assembly GCA_031468815.1). Classification (NCBI taxonomy): domain Eukaryota; kingdom Metazoa; phylum Chordata; class Aves; order Suliformes; family Sulidae; genus Morus; species Morus bassanus. The sequence goes on from CM062578.1 coordinate 8,795,475, forward strand.
ATTGACTACAACCCAAACTACAAAGAATCAAAGGCGCTTTCTAAACACATCCCATGTGTGTACGGGACTGTGACTGCTACATTGGCTCTCCGCCGGAGGTTGTACAGTATCGGGTTCACTGTGTTTTCACCATATGCCTCGCAGATCTGGATCCAGCACGATATGTCTCCAGGATAATTGGGCCCAGCCAGTTGAAGATTTATCAGTAGGACAAACAAGACTTCAGAGGAGCTCCACAGTTCTCCTGCTCCACGGCTGGGAGGACCAGAGGCTAGTCCTGGTGGCACTGCACCAGGCAGATGCCTTACATTAATAAAAGAGATAAATTATGTGCCTAAAATATCAAAAGACCTCTGAAAAATCAAAAAAAATCTACCCCCAAGGCCTGGGGCTTGGGTACTTTGAAAGATGCATGTCCGAAACCTAAGCAGTGGCTTACCTGTAAGCCTCTGACTAGCACTGGCTTACCTGTAAGCCTCTGACTATCCTGTCTTCCACACCACTGAGAATACCCCCACAAAACAGAGCTGAGTCCTGAGCCCCAGCAGAGCTCACTGATGCACCACCAAGGTATTCTGCTGGGTTTATACCAAGGTTAGAGCCGTCTGAGCCCTGTGATGCTTCACGGGGTGATGGCAAAAGGTTAGGAAGCACCTTTCTTTGTGCTACGTGGGAGCAGCAAGAAGGGGCCACAGGAGCTGCCTTCATCTCATTGCATCAGCCAAAGTCATTCAGATGCTATGAGCACAGGTAGATGGCAGAATTGCTTAGAGCCCAGTGCAGGGTAACTGCAACTACCTTGAACATGTCTGATCATGTTAGGGGACAAATTACTTGACACTTTGGTGAACATACTACTGGCCACGTGCTGTTGCTTCAGCTTCCTGACAGAATGGCTTATGCTGACACACAGAAAAAAAAAAAAAAAGATAGTAACTGTTGGCTAGGGAGATTTGTCCCGTGCAAAGTTATTCCAGCCAGAATTCATCAATAGCTTGGTAAACCCCTTGCAGCCCTCCAGATACTTTTGTGGATAAACAAAAAGCAGCAAACTGAATAGAAGCTGAGATTCAAAACTATTTTTTGCAAACTGTTTCAGCTTTCTTGAGTGCTTCACATCTGGCTATATCCCGGTCCACTTAATCACTAAGGGGAATGCATGTGAAAAGCAGTTGCCCTCTTCAAAAAGCTTCTTTCTGCTTTTGGGCTTCCCTTTCTGCTCTCTATTAGCTCTCCATATTCACAGCAGCTCACTTTCTCACTTGCAGCCTCCTGCTGCTCTGATTATCTTTGACAAAGGCAATGCAATGGGGGTGGGGAAGGATGATGGAAAACATTACGATTTTATCAACAGCCTGTTGTACATACCATTATGAAATGAGAAATAAAACCCATGTGTAAAATATCAGTATTGGTACTAAACTATAAGCCCATAAGCCTGTTAACTGTAGGGAAGGCTGTGATGGAGTGGATCAATGGTCTCAGACGAAAGCCAGCTGCCCAGCCTCTTGCCTCTGACAGCAACCAGTAGCAGATACTTAAGGAGAACGTAGGAGAAGACAAATATTGAGTGACCCCCCTCTCTACACCATCCTCTTTGCTATCACCAGTAGACACTTCAAGGACCTCTAACACCAGCTGCTTCTTCCCGAACACTACGTTTAATAATGAGATTTTGCCTGATCCTTTTTAAAGCCATCCATACTCTTGGCCTCCACAACATCCTGTGGCTACGAGTTCCACTGTTTAATTATGTGTTGCTTGATTGTTTCAATGTCCTCATCTGCAAATCTAATGGCAGCATGAAAGCACTGGAAAGCACCTAAGTAATTCAGTTGCCCAGCACTGAGGTTTCCTGCCTCCTTTTCCGTACACAAAAGCCCAGCAGGCACTATGAAAGCTCTTTAAGGCACGCACAGCAAGCGTGGCTGGCAAATGGGAGCTGGTATGTGAGCTCCTTGACTTACTGCAGAAGAGTCAAAGGGAAGATGACTCAAGATCATTAGGCTTATCTGAAATCTGAAGTTGTATCTAAGCACTTAAATGCAACAGGATCTTCAGGACATTTCCATTGTTTATTTCTTCTGACCCTTTCAGTCAGGAGCAGCAGAGTCTCATACCATACAGTGTAAGAGCAAACTAGACCGCAAGTCCATTAAAATACAAGCAAAATAGGTCTTTTTTCCCCTCAAGGCAGCTAAGGGGCCTTCTAAACTTTCACAGCTCCTGAAGAATTTACCATGTACATCCATCTCAGCTAAAATATTGTCAGTTGCAGTCCTGTAAACCTGGCCTTACCCAAGAGCCTCAACCAGATAAACAGCTGTGAGCTGCATTTGAGGCCTTTGGGTATACTGTATTTTGCCTCTTCCTTTCAATCTTCCTTTCTTTAAATCTATGGCTCTAATATCGGTATAGCAAGACCTTTCTTTCAACTTCTGCATCTATATCAGTCACTTTCTCTAGTCCACTCCTCTTTTCATTTTTCTTTGAAAAAGTTCATCTCTGTTCTTTCCATCTAAAAGATTGGATTGTGATTAATGGAGGCAACAGGAACATGAGCACCTGAACATGTAGGATTAAAATGTGACGTAGCGGTCACCTATTTGTTTCAGGAAAGATCAGGCTTGCCAGAGCGAATCTCTTGGCAGAGATGACTATTTATATGCAGACACTGTCTGTTTATTTGGTAGGGAGGATCTTTAGGACTTATCTTAAAGAAGCCACTGCCATGTAGCTTTTCAGAAGGTACTACCAAGCAGGTAGATGTCTGCAAGGGCACCGGCAGTAAGCGAAGTTCACACTTGTCCACAGTGTGGCATCTTTGTCTGAAGTGTTGATGGCACTTTATGTGATCCACCAGCCTGTGAGAAGTTCCCACTATAACAGTGGTTTGAATTTTCCAGCTTTCTACCAGCTTTACAGTCTCCATGGGATAAAGTGTCCCCATGGTAGAGGTTCCCTGCTTCTAGGATCCGAGTTATCTCAGGTGTCCCCCAGAACAGCACTATGACAGGTATGAAGCGGTAGGAGGTAAGTGAGGTAAAAGACAGAGAAAAGAGGGAAGGAAGAAGTTTCATGGACCTTCATGTAATTCTGAACAAGAAAACAACGAGCAAAGTCTCAGCAGGATGTGACTAGATGGAGTGTGTCTCTGCGTATGTCATCGAGGAGGCATAGGCACCACTAAGTTCTTCAATACGCCCCCGAGGCTGCTGGTGTAACAAGTTGCCTCCTGCAGAGAACGTCAACAAACACTAGGGATTCACTGCATTTCCCACCGGGCCTGCTAATTTCAGGAAAGGTCTAGATATATGCATATTGTTTTGATGACTGCATATTGGGTTAACAAATACAGCTTGACATGAAGTCCAAAAATGCCAGAAATGCCTCTTGTCCACCAGTGGATTTCAGCAGCCTGTTAAATATTAACAGATTCTTTAGGCAGACTAAAATCTGACAGGCCCAGAGATGGCCCATTGGAGACATCTTTTATTTATTTGGCCTGATGCGTGAGCTTACGCAGCACACTATCCATTAATCATAGCTGCATCCCAAAATGTGACTTGGGAAAAACAGCACTGCAAAACAGTCAACTGGACTTTGTCAAAACTGTCTGGAAAGTTCCCATTAATGATCGAGCAAACCAGGTTTTCTCACCTCCTAAGGAGCAACTGAACTTGAGGTGGGTATATAGAGGTGAGTGCCTAGGCTTGCGGGGCTTAGAGAACCAGCTGCCAGGGTTGAGGTAATAAGCTGCAGGTAGCAGAGAGCTATAAAATGGGCGGCCATGGCAAATGGGGGCATGGAGAGTGTGAGCAGGGTTTGCTGGTGTTAAGAATGAGGTGGTGGCTCAGGAGTTGCCTTGTCACATGGTGTGCTGGATGGTGAAACTTCATGCAGGCTCACAGACCAAAAATGTTCAGCGGGAAAAGTTCACCAAAAAGTACAAGTGGCTTCATGGCTCTAGTCCATGAAGAACCTGAGTTTGCTGGAAGCTGGATGATCACCATCGTGTGGCCTGCTTTGGTCTTGGACTCTTCAGAACCAGTTCCACTGTTACTGGGAGCAGGATGCTGAGCAGCACAAATGATTTCTCTGATCCGGTACAGCTGTTCTGGAGTTACAGAGGTGATACCACAGCTGACCCATCTCCTCACGGGGCTGTGTCTGTAGACGCTCTAAGCAGTGGCAGGTGCTGCTCTGGCTTCACAAGGGAAGCAGGAGAGCATGCGGCAGCTGGGTTTTAGCCATGGTATGCATTGAGCTTTGAATGCACGGTGGGTTATTTCAAAGGAGCAAAGACCTTTAGAGGAGGCCTCATTCTGTTCCAGAGTCACTAGTGGGAAGGAGCAAATATTTGGGGGTGCACAGCCTGTGAAATAAATCTCAACTGAAATAATGTATTGGTTATCTTGATATGTTGTGGGAGAACCAGAACTGTCCAGATAACTGGTTGAGATTCTGATGTGTTCAGCTGATTGAATTATTTAGGTCTTCTATTCAGCTCTGGTGCAGTAGAAGTTATAGTAAACTATGAATTTTCTTTTGATAATCATGTATGCAAATAGGCTTAAAAGGGAACAATTGAGTTATGCTGCTCACTTCCATGGGTCATACTGTAACACCAAAGCAGATGTCTGGCACTTTTCAAGAGAGTGTAGAGTCAGCATGTCTTGTTGTTTGTCAGCAGAGTCTTGTTCTGCTTCAAAATAAAGTCAAAAAGTCTTTCTTCCAACTCTGCTGGTAATGCTTTTATACTTGAACCTGAAAGTACACATCCTTTCCATAGTTTCTGAGACAGGCCCTGTAATGTGTAAAACAGTGATGTTTTCTTGTCATGATTTTTGCAACATAATGTTGTCCTGAAGTAGCATTTGCATTGCAAAGACCTTGCTCCGGGATGTCTCCCCAGAACAGTATTTCTCCATGGGTGATCAAGCCCCCTTCTCTCTATGGTGTATCCCTAGGGACAAAAGGGCCACAAAATAAAAACTAACAAATTTTGAATCTGACATAATCCATTATTAATACAGTCCACTTTGCAACTAATGCGGGATAAATGTGGAATTTCTCTTCTAATGATCTCTGAGCTTCCCCCGCTCTACATGTAGCTGGCTCAGCACCTTCTGCCACCCTCCCCTGCTTAGGCAGAGGATTAGTACTGCAGGATCCACTTGTAACTTCTGTACAAACCTCCATCAAAGCTATTGGAGACAGGCATAAGATGATGGGTGTTATTTTGATTTTTTTCAGTTCAATTCACTTCAAAACCTACTTTTTACCTAAGGTCAAACACAAATGTTCCTGAGTTTTCGTTGGTTTTGCAGTAAAGTGCTGCCTCCTGCTGGGTAAAATGCCCTATAATAAAGCCTTTCTTCAGTAATTTACTGAAGTATTTCTTTCACCTGAAGTTTAGAAAAGGACTTTGCAAAGATTGCTCCATTGGCAATGGAACAGGATATCCATATTGTAAACTTTCTAGCCCAGAAGAAAACAAACTGCCTGTGACCACGAGGGCTGCACGAGAAAATAGCCTGATATTTAAAGGCTGCATGTTTATCCCTCTGAACACAGTGGGCCACCGACTCAGGCGTAGAGAGCCAGGCTGCTGCTTTTCTGCCTTACCCTTGTTATAATACACAGCTATGTTTCAGGCCAAACCTCTTTGCTTGTGCCCAGTTTGGTGCAAGTGGAAAGGTGAATCCATTGGGGAAGGAACAGGGAACACTTGCTTCTGCTGCAGCGCTCAATGTTGAGCTGCTTCTGAGCTGGTCACTGGAGAACGTACAAGATGTGCTTAGGAGCAAGTGCAGGGTGTCCCCCCCACTCCTGCACCTTCTTTAGCCTTTCTGGACCAGTGATCCTGTACACCTCTGCCCAGGTCTCTGTTAGTGAGCGGGTAATGCTCATAGTGGGGAGCGGATGCTGAAGACTGATGTTCTCAGTACACCTGCTGAGGGGGTACTCTGGACCTACTCTAGGCAGTCCACTGGGCTGAATGGGAGCACCCAAGCCTCCTCTGGGTGTGTGACTGCTGGAGAGCGAGCTCTGCTTGCTACGGGGGAAGAAATGATTTGCAGGTCTGTCAGAGGGGTAGGGCTGGGAGGATGCTTGATAGCAGCTGTGAATAAGTTGCAAAGAGGAAGGGGACCTGGGACTTGCCTGTATGCCCAGGGCTTCTTGCTGGCAAGCTGCAGGGTACTGCATCCTGGCCGCTGCAGTCCCCCGGTGCAGGTGCCTGCTGGCCCCAGCTCTGGGGTGCCTGACCACCCCCTTCCCATGCTCTGCATGGGGTGCTCTGGGGACAAGCACGGGGCTGCAGTCCCCTTGGAGTGTGCCAGCCTCCCAGACTGGCACCGAGGCCTCTCCAGGCTCTCTTGCACAGCAATCCTTGCAAAACCCACAGAGTTCCTGCTGCTGTGTCAAAACATGCCTATATTTTTTAAAAACTTAAAAAAAGGGGGGAGGGATGAATGGGTTTACCTGAGTATCAAATTACATATACTTGCCAAAACCTTTTTTTTATTAATTTAAGGAAATACTAGCAAATGATATTGTGGGTCTTCACAGAACCTGGATAAGGTTGTAGAGCATTTTACTGAACCTCCAAGTTCAGACTGTGATCTGTTACAAAAATAAGTGATGAAATTCTTCATTTATGTTGACTAAAAGGAGAATTATGTTAAACATAACCCTGACTAATTTATGGTGCTGTACAGTATGAGGTAGCTTTGATTGTAACAATAGCAATCCCTATTTATGTCAATCATTGAACAAGATGTGTCCACCTATATTCATAAATGACCCGCTAACATGAATTTTCAAGTCTTCCCTTGTTTCTAATTAACTGGTACTGAAAATATTCTCGGATATTGGTATCCCAAATGTATACTCTGTCTACATTTATATGCCAGTATTCTCTCGGCGGTATGGGGACAGAGAGCTCATTGATGACAGCTATAACTAATTATTTCAAACTACCAGTTTCTTTTATTTGCAAATGACTTGTGGTCTATCGGTGGCAATATCTGTGTGCGTTTAATATTGCTGTTGGTTCTATCAGTAAGGAAAATCTTGCCCATATATTAGCAATTTAATTTCCTTTCCCTTTGCTAGTGAGGCTCTTGGTATCTCAGGATGCCTCCTCTGCCCGTCCTGCCATGTGGGATTGAGGATGATACAGAAATAACCGACCTAATGCTTTTCTGCAAAATCGCATCAACCCACTAGATGGCAAACAACCACTTACAAAAGCCCACAGATACAGTTGTCTTAAATAAACATAACCACATCAAATTCACCACTGGTAAACAGCTAAAGGAATTAAATTTCTGCTTTTAGTTAACCTCACAGACTCTAGTGAAGCTTGTCCAATAACCACTGGCAAGATATATTACTAATACCTCTTTCACATACTCGGATCATGAGCTACAATACGAGCTTTCGTATAGCTGTCAGCTCCAATGAAAAGCAGCATATTTAGCATCATCTCCTTCTGTCAGGAGTGCTAAAGGTGTCTTTCTAATAAGTTTCCACTTTACCCAGTGAGTTACTTTTGGCAATGTGATATATAAACTCTAAGAGGCCATGCTATTCTTCAGTCTAAGCTGCCCTACTCTGTCCATAAGGACAGAATTTCACACTTTACTGCAATCGGTGGGAAATTTGCCACTGACTCAGAGCTCAGTAGAGATTTCACTTAGATGCTGTAGGAGAAATAATGTCCCTGACAGAGGAGCAGAGATGAAGAGGCAAGGACCTGATGGACCTGATCTTTCTGCTTTGAATCATTCTCTGAGGAGGAAAAAATAGAATAAAGGACCTCTTGAGGTTAATAAGACACTTGAAAATGCTTTAAAGGCAGAAAAAGCTTGCAAAACCATGAAGAAATGCTTGAACACTTGGCAGGCCATTACAGCAATTCCTGCAGTGAAAGAAGTCCAGCTGACATGTTTAACTCACCCCCAGCACTACTGCCTCTCTGCTCTATGCCCTCCTCTGTTTGCCAACTGCTATTTTAATACTTGGATGCTAGCAGTGATAACAATTTGTTCAATATTAAAAGCAGCTTTTTATATTATATACACAAAGGGCTCCTCCTCAGGCCAACAGAACAGTGGAAGTTCTTGCTGCAGAAAACCAGGTGCAGAGCAGGAGAGGGTGTGCAGCCTCTCAGGTAACCCTCGCACCCCTTTCAGAGAAGTTCTGAACAGCCCAAGAGTCCTTTCTGGTAACTCCTGTGTGCACCCGAGGCCAGGTGTGCTGCTATTGCTAACCTTGCCTTATACTAATTTTGCACTGATTCACAGTTCAGTAAATACAAATATGCAAATGGATGAAGCGGTGAAAGATTTGCTTGATATTTACATGAGATGAAGCATCTCTGTACTATATCTTTATCTGTAGGGGAAACACCTGGTGAAACTGCTGGCTGATTGCAGCTCGATGTTTTCTAGACTGTGCAGCTGCTCCTGCAGTCTATCAGATAATGTTTCAGGAGATGGCCACCCCCCAGCCCCGTGCCCCGCAGCAGGATGTGGTCCTGTGGCCTCGGTGTGCTCGCTGCCATAGCACGGAGCCTCTCTCGGGCTCACAAACAAGCTTGACAGCCTCACCGTGCCTGAGGAGCCCAGCCAGGCTCACGGCCACACTGCAGTCAGGCTGGGAAAGTCACCTCTCCCTCCTGATGCAGAACAAGGTGGCTGTCGGACTGGAGCATCTCACTGCAGCTGCTAATGCAATCTAATGGGCTCAGTCCGCTAGTTATAGTGCTGCTTGCATGGCCCAGGATGAGGACAGCACGCGTGATGCTGGGGTTTGCAGACTACGAGCGTCACAACTAGTAACAATAAAACCAGACGTTGCACTTGCAGCAGCACACAGTGGCTTGCATGTACCGACACGCGCTCCTCAGCTTCCCAGGGCTGTGCGTGCATCGCTCTGCTCCGTGACAGCGGGGTAAGCCCTCACCAGACAAGCTAGCCTCATCTTTCTTTTCCTGTCCTTTAAAGTTGCAGACGCATGATGCAACCCCTAAAAATAATTTAGGTCTCTCCTGGTAATGACAAATATCCTCCTGCATGAACCAGAGCTAAATCTGTCTCTGATGTGTGCCCTTCAGGATACAGCCTGTTATTTTCCACCCCATCAGTGCTTGCTTCTGTTCATGCTCTGTGCTAGCGGCTCTGCTGTGACTTATTCCAGGTTAACGCCTTGACCCTGTACCTCCTTGTTCACACGCCTACAGCTACCAGCCTGTTCAGCTGTGTTATATTTCTGAAAACCACATCTGCACACAAGGAGGGTTGGCACTGGAGGACTGCACGCAAAGGACAAACTCCGGCACGTTCCCAGTTCAGGTCTTTTACCGTCATGAGAACACAGGGTGCAAGAGCCTCTCGCTGAAGCAAGGGGCTGTACTGTGAGTTTGGGGAATCTGTCCCGTGCTCAATGTTGTACTCTCCCATTTGCTATTTTCCCAGTTTTCTTACCTCCAGATGGAAATACTACCAGACCCACAGTAACTTCCCCGGGATGGATCTGAGGCAGATGTTTGTATAGGCATGCATGCACAGTGTATCTCTTCTTTAAAGCACGTGGTGACCACCTGGTGGGGATAACATCAAGCCTAGTTGTGCATTTGCCCCCATTCCCAAAGCTGGCCAGCGGCACTGAGGACCCTCCAGGAACAGGCTGCCCTGAGGGATGGGAAGAGCAGAGCTTGCTGCCTGCTCCTGCAGTGTCAGCTCTGCCTGGAGCAGTGGACTGTTAGCTGCAGCATACCTCAGGGACATGAAATAGCCTGTTTTTTCATGTAATACCCCTCCATGTTTTTGGGTATTACCTAATAGTGCTGAATCAAACCCAAGGTATAGCAGAAATTGCCTGCTTCTCAGAGCCACTTGGCAGCATAGACAACATGGTATCGCTGTCACACATTTTGGGTAATGATCTACACTAGTGCAAAGCAATTGTTATACCCTCTCAGATCTGCCTGCCTGCACTTTACACGTAACTCCAGCTGCTTGTGACCACATTAGGTCCATGTCATAGACAAACACAACCCGTGGAAGACCTAAGCCTGCTAAGCTTCTTGTATCCAGCCTCATGAGATGCTGAAGCACAGGGGTCTACTTTAAAGGTCATTATCTTCATATTTTGGCCATTGGGACATTTATAGACATGGACAGGCATGTGTTAAGGCATAAAGTTGCCATGGTTTAAGGCATCACTGTCCAGTCAGCTGCTGTCCCCATCCCTCTGACAGGGTTTGGCACTCACAGAGTCGCAGCTGTTGGACCAAATGTGCATAACCTTTTCCACCTCGAGGTGCTATTGAACAGGCTAGGGTTCCTCTGCCTCCTGCTTATGGGAACAGCAACCTTGCCCCAGAGGAGGAAGGATTGGCCTGTCCTTGCGGTGTCAGTCCTGCCGCTGCCAGCCCTGCCCTTTCTCGGAAGTTGCCTACTGCAGTTCAAAGGCCGGTGCATTACCTTCAAGTGTCAGTTGTAGCTGGTCATGTTTATCATTTTCTATTTACTTAAGGCACATAACTTGTCCGCAGATGAAATGGGCTCTCGCTGATCTGCACATGAATATGACTTCTGCTGCCGTATCATTGTCTGACCGTGATAAGGCCTGATAAATCAAATTCCACACGCGTTTGCTTGAATACCAATGTGTCTCAATGAGAAAAACAGGCTTGAGTTTTAAATGTGCTGGAAAACAGATTTGAACTAGAGTGACTTTAAAGACAATGTTCAATTTGCAAATGCTTCAAACCACTGTTTGCAAAGAGATGAGCTGGTGAACATCAGTCCGTAGGAAAAGCTTACCGATTTTAATATATGGTGAGCATTCTTTATTTAGACTTATTTTCCAAATGCCTTATACTTCTTTTGATTGAACACTGAGTGATCAGTGTGGATCAGTGTGGATTGTGATGGGAAACACAAAGCCTCGAGTCCATAAACTCAAAAAAATGAGAGAGAGACGCAGGCTTTAATTAGCATCCAAATGCTGCAGAGCCTGCACTAGAGTCTTCTGAAAAATCTATGAAACACTTTTACAGAAACACAGCTTTACTGAGAAAGCAAAAGGCAACAAATATTGTATCTTGAGTACGAGATTTGAAGAACACAAATATTCCAGTTCAGCAGCATATTTTTACATTCTAGACGACAGCATCCTTGAAAAAAAAGGTCTGTTTTCACATGGGAACAATGTTTTAGTCTTTTCTTGACTTAAGAAAGACTTAAAGCCAGTCACCAGCTGTAGCTTCACTCGCGTAAGCAAGAAATGAGTAATGCCAGGAGGAATGTGGAGGAATGCCACTGAAACCAACAGAGTGAGAGATTTAGGGAGTGGAAGGTAAAGAATCAGTGAACATGAAGCAGAGAAACACTTACATGAAAGGCTGTATTCATAATTACACTTCTGGTTTCACACCAAGCTATTCATGGTAAAAACTGCAGGATATAACTTATGCTGCTACTGAATTCCTCTTTTCTCTTTCAAAACCAGTGAGTAAGAGCTTAAAGAAGTCACCCTCTGGGAATGGTTTCAAATAATCATAGAATACCAGAATACCAGATTGGCAGGAACCTCAAGGATCATCTGGTCCAACCTTTCTTGGCAAAAATTCTTCACTGTTTCTCTGAGCTCTTAATTTAGAGTCCAAAACTGGAGCCTCTATAAATCTTTTATAGAAGTACCTAACTACTTCCTCTTCAAGTCATAATTTGACAGAATAAAACACCACTTCTCCAGCCTGAGTAAATTTCACTACCAAGTCTTTTGGTGCCAAACTCATTTATATCAATGCAAACCCAGTATTCGTCCTGTACTGGAGGTGTACTTGCAATGAGAAGTCCTATTAGAGCTGATAACACACATTTTTATCACTGAGATGGCAGATAATTCTGGAGTCTCAGTTAATTTCTCAGATTCAGCCTGAAGAATTGAAGTCAATTTCCTAAATGATTTTATAAGAAAAAAATCAACTTTCTAAAATCTCCAAAGTAAAAAATTAGTTGAACGCAAGGAGTGAATTGATCTAACAATAGTCTCCATTCTCTTAGTGTGGTCTATTTGATATGACAACAGAAACTTTCGGATACTAGCTCTTGTCGAAATATTTTACTCCTTAACTTCCTATCATATTGTTTTCTTACATACTGACATCTATCACTGTTTAAGGAAATTAGATTTTTCTGTCGTCACAGGTTCTTATTTTTCCAAACAAATCCCTTCTATTCTGTTACGGTAATTGCATGTTGCAATTTTCAGTTCTTTGCTAAGAACCTGTTCCTGTATTATCTTTTGTGAAACATTTGCTGACAAACCTGTAAAATCCTCAGGGGATTTTAGGCACTGAGGTGGTCTAATTACCCACTAGGAGAGAGGTTTTAGGATGTCCTAAAACTCCCTTCCCACTAGGCTCACTCAGAAGCTCGGGCTACTGTCTTTTCAGCTCAGCCATCCTCTGCCAGTGCAGTTTATCGCTCAACCTTGGAGTCTGTAACTGCAATTGGAAGCCTGGAAGAATGAAACAGCGTTGCCAGACAACGCAGAAATGCGCACAGGTTTGGATGCTGAAGGGGCGCAGGGCAGACACCACAGATTTGGAAGACATGATGCACAGCTGTACCCTGGTCCCCAAGCGCATTCACTTGCTCGGGCAAGCTGGAGAATGGTTCCCTCCCAAAGGGCCGGCAGTGAGGCTCGTGCTCTGCCGGTGCCTCCTGGCAGCCCTGCGCTGCTCAGCATGGGAGTCTCAGCAGCTGCAGGCGCTGCGGAAGGTGCGGAAGAATGATTAGGAAAGGCTGGAGGCAACACGGCACTGATGCCAAATCTACTTGGACACCAACATTGCAAATGCTGTACATGATTGTAGGCTGTTATGAGTGAACGTATGGCACCAAACGCTCGTATTGTAGTGTCCAGTTTAATGCCAGTAGCTACCTGTGTACAGTTGACTTAAAGCGCTTCCATGAACTGTACAGTTCCAAGCCAAAGAGCACAAGAGAATTAGACTCATTAATGCAATCCCATTCATGACATCACTGACCGCCATTGTTTTCCAGCAGTGTACTGTGTCCTGGCAACAAAGCATGAACTTACTATGCCACTTCGTTAACAGGCTTCAGTTGTCTCCTGTGCACATCTGGGTAGGCTTTTGCAGCAAGGGGACCACTAACGTGGGCACCACCTCCTGTGGATTGTGCTGCAAAATAAAACATTCATGTCACTCCCTGTTTACCGGTTTGGAGACATCAGGTACCAGCTCACCCACTACTGCAGGCTGTTTGCACTCTTATTTTTAAACATTCTACAGCAAACCTTTCTGGCATGGCTAAGAATTCCAATTGCGTAACAGCTGAGGGGACAACGCATTGCTCAACTTTATTGAATTGAAAAATATACACACGAAAAACATGAAGAATTGTTAAGAAAGGTACGGGCAGGTTGAGCCACCTAAGGAAAGCAAATACACTTCTCTTCAGGTTTTTAAAACAGCAAAGAGTAACCTGGAAAACTGAAACAAATTAAAACTGATACATGACGGGTGTGTTAGTGTGTGAGGGAAAAAAAAAGCTGGGCAAATTCCACTGCAATGAGTGACACCTGCTGCTCGCATGACTCTTGGTTTTCCTTCTTTCCAGCCCATTTAGCACACATTGCTAACTGCTATGAAAACGGAAAGAGCTGTTTGCCTTCTGCAAATACCAAGGAAACCGGTATTTTCACCTTCAGAATAATTTGAGGGTTAGAGACTGACCCAACCATGGCAATTTTTTCCCAGCTCTCCTTTTTATTACTATTTCTTTAATCTTCAGTACATTCAATGGACTGTAAATTGCTTTTGCCATTGCCAAGATGCTTGGTGCTGGTGTTGTGGGTTCACTGGCCTTTTCTTGGCTGTGTTAATGCAACACAGAAGACTGTTGCAGGTTTCTAAAAGGCTAGTGATGCTCTGGGTTGGTGATGGAAATTTTTTAATCTATGTAAAATTGTTTTTAACATCTCAGTGACTGTACAGTGCATGGGTAAAGGGAGGGAGCTTGCGAAAGGACTGGGAACATAGGGCAAGCAAACTAACCTTTCCAACTAACTAGAATCCCTGCTGAGTCATGATCCTGCAAGTACAGCACCTCCCAATTAAATGCTATAAAAAGCATTCTTTCAGTGATAGTTAGAGGCTGGCTCTCAAACCCCAAACTATAAACAGAAAGGAAGGCTAAAAAGCGAACATTGTGTACTGTGGACTTGGTGATCTTTCTAAAAGACTTGCTTGTAAAACCAGGGAAGTTTGACTAATCATTGTAATCGTGACACAAAATAAGGTGCCGCACCCAGCTACTCCACATCCCGTGCTGGCTGCTCCACGGAAGAGCAGACCAGGCCACATGCACCTCAGCCTCCTTCAGCAAGGCCATTCCTGTGAAAGCTGGGCAGACTAGGCTCCTGCACTGATTTTTCTTATCCCTGATTAAAAATATTGGATTTTTATCTCTCTACAAATGCTTTTATCTTAGGCTCTCTTAGCACAACAAATCCTGGCGGCAGTGAACAACTCTGACCCTTTGCTCAACTAATTATTTTACTGCAACCTGGCCCCATTCCATGGGGATTAGGCAACCTTGTGCCCTGCGAGCCCTCTGCTCCGATCAGGTTTGCTCATCCTTGACAACCAACAGAAGAAAAAAAAAATATCTTTCCTGTTCCCTCTGCAGCATTGCAACCCCCTGGGCAGAGCTCTCAGCCTGTCCCACAAGGTCAAAACTCCACTGATGAGCCGATCTGACTGACGGGTGTCCCATGCACATGCATGAAATTACCATGGCTATGAGCATGTCCCCGGGCCCTGAGCTTTTGTCTTTGAGATATCCCCCGATTTGCAGTCCATAGCTGTTTGGTGAGTTGCTGCTGGATTACCGATCGGGCCACTCAGCTACCAGGTGTGCCAGCTCGTAAGAGAGGGGTTTCAATGCCTTGCTGCGAATGTGCGGGACACTGGGCCCTTCTAGGCTGGGAGAGCATGAGTAGAAACTACACGGAAGAGGAGAGGTCACAGGGATCCGTGAAAAGGAGATCCCTGCCCCAGTCAAGGCCTGCGCCTGCCGGCCCGGCCTTATCTCCTTCTCCTGACAGGGACCCTGTGGAGGCGGCGACAGCGCCGCGCCGCCGGCACGAAGAGGCGCCGGATCTCCACAGCGCCGCCCCCCGCCCCAGCCCCGTCCTGCCCGTCGGCGCGATACCGGCCGGCTTGGCCTGCCCACAGAGCCAGCCTAAACCCGGGGCTGACGGGGCGGCTGCCGCCAGGCCCCGCGGCGGGGCAGGGGGTAAGGGGACAGCACCTCGCTCCCCCATACAAAATGGCGGACGAGGACGGGGGGGGGGGGGGGGCTGTGCCACTCAGGCCGAGCGGGCCAATCAGATTCCGAAGCTGTCTGTTGGGGCGGGAATTGCCTTCAGTTGGGGTGCAGTTACGGCCGCGGGGAGTTAGTCCCGGCCCGGGCGCGCGGCCGCGGAGGGATACGCCCGGGCGGGGTGGGGCGGCGTGCGGCCGTTCCGAGAAGTGATGCAAGCGGCGGGAATTTCCCGGTCGCCGCGTCCCGGGGCGGTTGCGACAGCCGGGCGGGCTGAGGGGGTGCTGGCGGCGCCGGGAGGCACCGCCCTCACCGAGAGCCGGGGCCGCCCTGCCCTTCTCCTCACTGAGGGCACCCTCCTGCTGCCCCCCCGAGCGTCCCGGCCGCCGGAGGGGCCGCTTCCCGCCACTCCCTCAGGAACGGCGACAGCCGAGCTGCCTCTGCCAGAACAACACGCTGACGGGCTTCTCTTCCAAATAAGAGACGGGGACGGGGCGGGTAGCTGAGCGCTATGAAATCCTGGCGCTGCATTTATGCGGTTTGCAGGGTTGTGACCAAGCGATTCATGTGTTGTCACAATACCCTTTTTCAAGCAGCGTGTAAGATTGCCATGGAAACATTGCAGTAACAACATCCTAGCCCACTGAAACGGCTGTTTCCCGCTCTCCAACGCTCTTACTGGAAATAGACGCACCGTATGTGGCACGCCTTGTCATCTGAAACCAGCAGAGCTACCGTACAGCCTTACGTGATGTAACTGAGAAGTTGTAGCTTGTAAAAATAATGAATTTCGGGCAAGTAAAAGAATAACGAGCGTGGTTCATGGCCCAGGTAGCCCCGAGTTCGGCATGTCGGGATGGGCCGGTTACGCCATGAGCAGCCGCACGAGGGAAAAGGCTCCGGAACTGGCTCCGCCAGCGGTTCCCTTGGGCAGCGTGTGCGCGGGGCCGAGGATCCCGACGGCCTCGGGTGACACGGGACAAACGTGGGGCAACGCGACGGACGGGGGGCAGCAGGCAGCTGCTCCGTGCAGGGCTGTTCCCCCGACTCTTAACGTGCGTTTACGTACAATGGCTTAAACTGCTGTGGCTGCTTTAACCTTTGTTTTTTTTCTTCATTAATAAATGAAGTGGAAGGTAGCTTTTTGCTGGAGTATGCTTCCAGGCTGGAAATGCACAGCCCACCTTCTGTCAGTGCACCACAGCCATCCTGTTTATTTTCTTACTGGATTTTATGGATTCTTTTTTTTCCCTGCATGACATACTGCAAGTGCCTGAAGCCCTGCGGCAGCTCCAGGCTGAGCTAACACCAACCAGTTAACCTACATGGTCTTTAAAACACAGTTTAACCAGCGTAACTTCCTTTTCCTCTGCTGCTGTGAAGCGTACAGTACTGTTAGTTGTTCTTCACTGTTTAAAACCTTTTGCAGTGGAAAAATGTTGTAAAAAATAAAGGGTGAAAAACGCCAGCCGCCCGCCTCCGTCCGCAGCGCAGTCGGGCCCGGGGCAGCCGCGGTGGGAGCGGTTTCCTCCCCACGGGAGGCAACGCACGCCTGCAGGGGCCCACGCGTGTCCTCATTTCCTTCCTCCCCAGGCAAAGGGGATCTTCAGGCGGGGGACGGCTCACCCGGGGCGGCCACCGACGCCCGGGCGAGGTCCCCTCCCAGGGACGGACGGACGGACGGACAGCCGGGGCCGCCTCATCCCTCTGCCGAGGGCCCCAGCGACCGGGCGGGGGCGGGTTCCGCCTCCCCGCCGCCGGCGTTTAGCGGCGAGGGGCGCCGGCCCCGGTCCCCGGCGGGGCAGCGGGTTCCCTCAGCGCCCGGGGCGGGGCGGGGCCGGCGGACTTTTTTTTCCCGTCGTGCCGCGCGCAGGCGCCGCGGTGTGCTGCGTCAGAGCGCCGGGCCGCGCTAGTCTGTGCGTGGCCGGCTGCGGGTGCGGACGTGCTCCGCCATCATGGCCTCCTCATCCTCCTCCGCCGCCGCGCACCCGGCCCCCCCCGCCACCGCCGCCGCTGCCACCGCCGCCGCCACCGCTGCCGCCCCGCCGGCTCCCGCCGCCCCGGGCATCCTCATCGGCGACCGGCTGTACTCGGAGGTGTCGCTCACCATCGACCACTCGCTGATCCCCGAGGAGCGCCTCTCGCCCACTCCCTCCATGCAGGACGGCCTGGACCTGCAGTGCGAGACCGACCTGCGCATCCTGGGCTGCGAGCTCATCCAGGCGGCCGGCATCCTCCTCCGCCTGCCGCAGGTGGGTGCGGGCCCCGGCGCCTTCCCGGGCCGGGGCGGGCGCCGCCATTGTGGCGCGGCGGGAAGGGCGTGTGAGGCGGCCGGGCGGGGGGGCGGCGGCGCCAGCTGGTGCCTGACACAAAATGGCGGCGGCGGCGGTTGGGCCCGGTGACTGACTCCCGCTCCTTCTTCCTCCTCCCTCCCTGTGCGGTCATAGGTGGCGATGGCGACGGGGCAGGTGCTGTTTCATCGGTTCTTCTATTCGAAGTCCTTCGTCAAGCACAGCTTCGAGGTGAGCGAGGCACGGCCTGGCGGGGAAGCGGGGCGGGGTGGGGGGGAGAGGAGGAGCGCACTAGGCGTTGTCCTGTGGGACTGGTGAATTTGGCCAGCCACACGCTACACAGGCTGCTCTCTTCGAGCCTTTAGGCCACGGGGTATTTTTTTTTTTTTTTTAGTCCTGTAATTCTAGTCTTATCGGGATTAAAAACCACTTTCTTATGAAAACGGGGCTTCCTTTCAGATTGTTGCTATGGCCTGCATCAATCTCGCATCCAAAATCGAAGAGGCGCCTCGTCGTATAAGGGATGTGATCAATGTGTTCCATCATTTGCGTCAGTTAAGAGCAAAAAGGTAAGATTAGCTTCGTTATGAACATAAGCATCTGTTGTCACTAATGTACACTGCAGTTCTTAATCCACAGTATTTTTCCAGACTAAGTTCAACGACCTAAAATTGAGAAGGGAGTGCTCATTGGCTGCTATGTAGGCAGTACAGTTCAATGCTGACTTCTTCTACCGCTACTTTTGATTACTTGGTAGACCGGTTTTCATTATTTGTAGCTCCAAGTCATGAGTATTGGTTTTAGTTTTAGGTTCATGGCTGTAGTTTTAGGTCTGTTGCTAATTGATTTTTGATGTTTTGTAGTTCTTGAAAGGTAGTCTCGGGTACGAGTAGCTAATTAGTGGGTTGCTGTATATTCTCCAGACTTTTAACCATGTTCAGTAGTGTTAATGCCTTGTTCTTGTTAGTATGTAGCTGTCCAAATGAGGTTATGGTGTGAATAAAGTGTCAGTTAACTAAAGGTGAAAGCTGAACTTCTCCCAGTAATGACAGTACTACTTTTTAGAAAAAAAATTTTAGAAAGCATCTGGAAAAAAGTATGGTTTGGCCTACAGTGTTTGCAGCTTTAATGACACCACTTCAACAGGGAATGTGTAATTGAGTCTTGGAAGCTGAAGGCATCTTTAACTGCAAAAAGTGAGACTTGTGTTTTTCATGGTACAGTGTGCTTGTGCCGGTGAAGTTGGAGTGTAAGCTGTACCCGATCTGTGTGCAGATCTGGATAATTGTCTGCTCGAGTTGTAGAGCTGTTCTCAGTTGTGAGTGCCTAATACTGCTTTCTTGTGGGTAAAGCGATGTATGTTTTAATACGTAAAGCAAATTGACTTGATTTGAAGGAACAAGGAATGGTTGAAGAGAAGGAGTTTTCTAAGTTGATATTAAATGCAAAATTTCTCTAAATCTGTCATGCAGCAGTATTGTAGTCTGTGAGATTGGAGACATCAGCTGTGATGAAGTAGCTTTACTTTTAGTGGCCGATTGCTTAAAATGTAAGGTAATCCATAGTTACAAAAGGATTTTGCTTTCAGCTAGATTCTTAAATTCACACTTTCATTTCTCTGCTCTGTATCACCAGGTTACAGCAGGCATTTAAACCTTAGCATTGCGTAACCTTTTCTGAGAAGTAGAGTAGAAATCCCTTAGGGAAACCAGATGTTTCTTGGTGTATTTATCCTGGTTTTGCTTCTGTTGCATTTAAAACTTCTGCTTTTACTGCCTTGTGCTCATGTTTTCCTAGTTGGTTTTAGATAAAAGAAAAAGGATTTGGTGTTATACTTAGCTTTGTTCTTTTTGTTGTTTTGGGTTTTTTTTTTTTAAAGTTGCTATCCCTGATGGCCCTGAGAGAGTTTTGTGAAGTTATGCCAAATGTGAATTTGGCGGTATTGTTTCTTACCACAGTTATGATAAGGGAGCCTGGTTATTGGAATTACTGAAGCTGGTTCAGTGATGCTTAATATTTTGGCCTTGGTCCAGACAGCGAAGGTTAATTAATCATATGCAGTGCTCTTCTTTGCAATGAGAATATAAATTAGCTGTTTCTTTGTGCTGTGCGAAGGATCAGAGAAACAGAACTTAACCTGTGAACTTAAATCTTTCCAGCTAGCCTGTTCCAAATCAGAATGTCACTTGTGCATGTTACATGGTGTCTAAAATGCATCATGTCAAGAGAAGTCGTGCACTTCTACCCATTATTTTCTGGAGAAATGGGTATTGTTGCTCTGAGATTCTGAGTGAATCTGCATGAAATTAATCTTAAAAATGCTTAAGTCTGACATTCAGGCTTGGCTTTTTTTTCTTTTTTCTTTTTTTAACAAGCAGGATGTAAACATTTTTCTGTACTTTTTACAAGATTACAATTACATAATCTGTACATGTTATTAACTTCAACTCTTTTTTCCCTTGCAACCGACTATACAGCGACCAGCTACATTTACCAAAGCCTGGGTGATGTGGAGTGGTACATAAAGATGAAGCTGTCGTCATGGCAACAGTGAGTGAAGTATCGAAAATCCCCAAGGAGAAGCCAGTGCTCTGAGAATAGGTCACTGGAATCGGGGGACTAACAGGTTGGCCGCTGGTGAACCATTTGGAAGAACTCCTGTATCTTGTTATAAGCTTTTTTCTTTGCTGTCCAGGTTTTTAGAATACTAGCTTAATCTTTTTTTTTTTATCTGAAGCTAACACTTAGGCCGTAGTTAGTTTCTCACACACAACCCAGAACTGAAACAAGCAGTTAGGCTGCTGTACTTCCTTTTCACCTCTAGTCTAGTATTTCTGTTAACTGAAGCTCTTAACCTGCACATGAAGTTTGAGTAGGCTTGCTTTCTTTCTTAAACAGTTTTGGGTTCTTAGTTCCACTTTCTGGCTCTGTATAATTGCAGTTTGAATTCATAGTAAACCATGCCTTCACAAGGATACGGAAGTCTCCAATTTGTAAAGCTATTTATATAAATCACTATGTAAGCAGTCCCTTATATGTACCTGTTTGCAGAACTGGGAATTGCATTGGAATTGTCTTTTTGTAAGTCCTGTAGTCAACTGAGTTACTGCTAGGTGGTGTTTCTAATAGAAGTAAGAAAAAGCTGGAAAAGTGTTTTGGGCAAGCATATTTTCTTCTGGATCTTTCACGAGCATATGTCATGTAGTACTGCATGTAAAAATGTTTGTGTGCATGGAGAAAAGCTCGTATTATGAAAATACTGCTTTTGAAAAAATTGTGTGCCGAAACATCTGTGTTCTGAGTGAAGTGCGACTATTGTTTAACTTGTAGAATGTAGTTTGAAGTTGATTTTATTTATTTATCTTAAATGTGCCTGAAAGCTGCAGAAAGTCCTTGTGAGACTGGAACCAAATGTGACTCCTGTCATTATGTAATCTCACAAATGTTGGTTTGAGATGCTCAGTCAGCTGTTCTTTACTTCTGTTGTAGCAAACAGGTTCATGCAGTTGTGTTGGAAGTGGCCTGTATTAATAATACACACTACTTAGTGTTCTTCAAACCGTTTATAAATCTACGGTGCTTGTACTTAAATGTTGGAGACAAATACAGAACTCGCTTTCTTGTCTCTTATTGACTGGCATAAGAGAGATCTAGTCTTTGAAACGAGATGCTGATGTTATGCTGTACTTGCCAGAAGTAATTCTTGCATTATGAACAAAACAACATGCAGGGCACTTTTCCTCCAAGGTATTGGACATTCCAAAGATATAAAATTTTAATATTACATCAAATGAAGCTGTAGCTGTGTTGAGAACTTAGGTTTCATTTGTCAGAGGGATTTAAAAAAAGGATATGTGTAATTTATTTATTGTTACAAACACATCACAGTGTGCGTTAATCTTTTGGGTTGTTACGCGATCTCTAAATCCCGGTGAAGTTTTGTGACTAAGTGTTGGATTGACTTACCAGAATGGGCACTGTGTGCGCTCTCTTCTGAAGTCTAAAGTCTTGCTTGGGGCTCTAGTGCTGATCTGTGAGAACAGATTCAAAGTAAGAACTTGTAATACTACTTGCCTATATAGGGCTTGAAGCTTATATTTTATATATAAGCTTATAAATTATTTTTCTCTGGTTTGTTACTTGGACCTAAAATGATCACTTCTTGGACTGAGAACTAAGCGCAGCAAAGTTTCTCTTTTTTCTTTTCTCAGTAGGAAAGCTAAGAAGTTTTCCAAAGGGAAATCTCTGAAGTTTCCAACTTCTAAATAATTATGCATACCAACACTTCGGAGTTTATGGCAAAAGTACTAAATTGGTAAATCTTAATACAGTGGGGAACCTGACTTTTGCCAGTAATAAGGTGCAGTAAAGTCTTCTGCAGATTTTTATTTTTTGCCTAAGTGGATAAAAGGCTGCATTTGTCTTTATATTTCTGGAAATACTGTCTGGATAAACTGATGTTTTTCATGGCTTCCTTAGATCTGTAGACCTCTAGAACTTGTGTGTCGTAAGTGACCAGAGGAACATGGGACAACAGTGTGAAGCACACCTCCGAGTTTCTTAATTTTCAGTTTCTTACTGCTTTGCTGTTGAACATGTACAACCAAACTATGAACTGTTTGTGCTGATCCTGCGGCCCAGTAGGAGGACAGTGAAAATGTAAAACGCAGTAAGGTTCACAGCCTTTCCTGTTGCACTTCTAGCTACCTTATCGTATTTTCATAATACTGACTTTCTTACATAGCTTTCAGAGAATGCAAAGACACATGGAAGATAGTAATCCTATGGCAGGCTGTTGGATGATCCCATGCAGTCATGCTGTCCTGCTGTTGATTTTTTTTTTAGACTGGAAGCCATAGCTGCCCTAATGGTTTCATCCAAGATTTGTCACCTCTGAAGTGTTCTGCTAACAAGATAAGCTGAGCCTGGACACCTAAACTTGCTCTGAATGATGCCTTGCAGATCCTGTTAATGCCAGTGATCTCTAGATAAAATTGTGTAAAGCAATATTGGAAGAAATGTTTTTATAAAACCCAGTGTAGTTAGATGAAATCAACGGACAGTGAATAAGTTTCACTGATTTGAAGAACTTCAGCCTGGTTCTTCCAGTCTCCCACTCCAGAGCATCGTGTTCAGGCAGCCTTTGTAGTGTTTGAGTGGTCAGATAAAATCCTAGCCTCTCTACTGAAGTAGTTAACTTAAAGAAGCTTCAAAGTTTTTCTTTTCTAGTTAATGGGGGAGGGGCAGGGGGAAGCAAGCCAAACATATTCTGACTGGGTTATACTTAGAGTAGCTGAAATCACAAACTTCATAAACCTGCCCTGATGAGTGAGAGTAACCCTTAACTAGAGGAGTTACTTTTACGTAACATGGAAAACATTGCAGTTTTTTTAGGAGGCAGAAGTAGTAAGGCTTGTACTTGAATTGTAGGTCCTTCCTGGCATCAAGAAGCTGCAATAGTTCATTTCAAACCTTCTGGGAGCTGCTTCTCAGCCGTGTGGGAAGAGCAGGGGGAGCTCATGCTTCGAGTGCATGGTTATACAACACAATGCTTTTGTTAGTGAAGTGGATGGCTTGTTGTATCCTTTGACCAATGGCAATAAGCATCCTTCCAGGTGACTGCAGAAGTCTTAGCATAAATTGTGGATTATTGAAGCTGGGAAGCCCTTCAGCTAGCCTTGTGATGTAACTGA
Organism: Morus bassanus; assembly: GCA_031468815.1. Lineage (NCBI taxonomy): Eukaryota > Metazoa > Chordata > Aves > Suliformes > Sulidae > Morus > Morus bassanus. The sequence goes on from CM062578.1 coordinate 8,818,833, forward strand.
CCCTTTCTTCCTGGGGTGGGAACATAGGGGTTTTGAGTGGGGTTTTTCACTCTGTGACCTATCAGGGAAGAGAAGTGTGATTCACTTCTGGAACTTGCATGGAATCAAAAAAGACAAGTTAGAAGTGAAATATTTTGTCTGATAAAACCAAAGCTGTATTTTGAATCCGCTTTGCGTTACTTATTTTACATTACCTTCAAAAGAAAAAAAAAATTGTCATCAGTGCTTGGGCTGTACTAGGTTTATCATGTAAACGGACTGTGGTTTATTAGAGCGTAACTAGTTGCAAACCCATTCTTCTGCGCTGGAAAGCATGTGGAATATGTGAGGCATACTACAAACAGGGAAAAAGCTGGTCTGTCTTTAGGAGGAAGTAGATTAAAATACACAATGTGGAATGTTGAAAGGTCAGGTCTAAGCACGGACAAAGAATACAAAATGAAGTATGATGCTTGTGCATAAAGCTTACAGCAAATTATTTTAGTTAAACGCTTCGGAGAGTTCAGGTGCTGGATTTGAAAGGAATTAGGACTCGATAGTGCTAGACTTAGGAATCTTTCTTTGTGAAATGAGCTCTTGCTTTGCAAATGCAAAACAGAATTACAGGCAGATCTGTCACAATTTCAGAGGTTAAATTCTTGGCTTTACTAGGCTTTTCGTGTATCACAGTAGCAGGGCTGTCTTGTTCTCTGAAGATCTGAATAATCTTGTCTTCCAGTGGATAGGAAACTGCGATTTATAAAGCACAAGCTTGCTACTTCAATATCAGTAAAAAAACCTGTTCCAGCTTACTTCTGCTTTGAAGTCCTACCTCACAAAGGTAGTTGTATCACACTCCTTCCCCCACCTCTGTCATGAGGTGTAAAGGTTCTTTGAGATATTCACTCTGAAGTTGACTTTCGTTCCAGCAGCTGGACCAGTGTAGTTTGCATACACAGTAGCAACAGATAATTTTTTTTTATCTCGGCCATCTAATCTGTAGCTAGGTAAAAGCAGAAACTAAACTAGTTTATCTAAACTTGGACAGCACAAGATTAATGCTTAAACTTGCTTGCAGGAGTTGAAAACCGGTTTCTGTTGCCATTAGTTGGTTGGAAGGGAAAACAGAGATGCTGCTATTTTTGGATATGCAAAACAGTTTTGATTTTATTTCTTGCAAACTATAGGACTCCAAGCCCCCTGATACTTGATCAGAACTACATAAACACCAAAAATCAAGTAATCAAAGCAGAAAGGAGGGTACTGAAGGAGTTGGGATTTTGTGTTCATGTCAAGCATCCACATAAGGTGAGTTATCAGAAATAGTATAATTGTAAATATTATTCCACCTCGATGGCATCATTGTGAGCTGTGCGACGAGAAACGCAGGTGTAAAAATGACCTGATTTCTTCTTTGTTCTTTAGTAATTACCACGAATGCTTTTGCTAGAGTGCTTGGGCAAACAGTCATACTGACTTTGGTAGAAGTTGCTTCCTTGGGAAATGTTAAGGGTGGCTGTTTTTGAAAATTATAGAAAAGTAGTAAAATAAAGAATTGTCTGAACGTGATTGGATGACGTGTGAGCTTACAGCGTATGCTTAGAGAAGGAGGAGAGACCATTGTTTTGGAGTACTGTTTGGCTATACGTAGTTACTTCCTTACTGTTGCTTTATACGTTAAAACTGAGTCGTCTTTTTTCCACTTATTCCTCAGATCATTGTTATGTATTTACAAGTCTTAGAATGTGAACGTAATCAAACCCTGGTACAGACAGCCTGGTAAGTTGTTATTTTCCGTTCTTTTCCTAGCCAGGAAAATAGTAGCAGAAATAACAAGCCTGATGATCCATATGCAAAGCAATGAGATGTAAGTTATTACACAAATATATACTTTTAAAACATTTTAGTGCTTGTTTCTGCTTACTATTTTCACGGCTTGATTCCACTATAGTAATGGAGAACTCAATTTAACTTTGTTCTTTTTTCTACTCTTTAATTAAAGGGTAGTCCATGATGGTAAGTCATAGAGCTCTGCCCTCTGCACCTCAGCCCATGACCTGGGGATGGCCTGTTTGGCTGCCCTTCTCTCCAGCCAACCCAGTGCAAGCTCTCATCCGAGATTCACTGAAGTGGTCCATATCCATCGGGCAGCATCTTCTAGTTCTGTCTGGGTGTCGAAAGGATTTGTATATTTGCTTTTAGAAGTAACTGTTAAAAATGTTTCTAAATGTATTTGTTGCCTAGCTACTGTATTCTGTAGTGCATTTAAAGGACACATGGGGTAGACTTTCTGCCAACATTTATTTAGTTGATTTATCATTTGGCTAAACTTGAGTTTTTTAAAAAAAAAAAAAATTACAGTGCATGCAGCATGTTCACTTAGAAGCCATATTGGGCATGGTTTTCTGTAGAGTCAATCCTTACTGACCGCTGTTCGTTTCTTTCCTGTAGCTCAGTAACTTAGAAATTGATGGAGGTCTCTGCTGTTTAAATGTATCTCTTGGCATGTATTGCTTGGCAGTGCCACCCTGGTGGAAGAACAGTAGCGTAGTGAAGTGGGAGGCCCATTACTAACTTGCAGGTCTTTTTCCAACACTCAGTGAGGAAATTGGATGCCTCTCTCTCTGGATGAAGTTCATGTGACTCAAGGCACTCATAGGATTTAAATGCAATGTTTTATGAACTTTATAGGTTGCATCTAGCCTCTGGAAAATGGTAGGTTAAATCTATACCATGCTTTCATGCTTGCATTTGCATTTTAAGCATATTGATTTTTAAATACAAGAACGTTGGTGTTTAAAGCAAACGGACAGATAAAAAGTACTTGTTAGACTGTTAAGTCAATGGACACTTCACGGTATAACTTAATGTACCTACCTAGGAAGTAGCCATTACATACTGTTACTTGCATTGGGGTTTCAAAACAATGGCAATGGTGCAAACTTTCTTACAGAAGTAACAAGTATATACATCAAATACAATAATTAGAAAGAAACCAAGTGTTTAATATAATAACAGAAAAAATAATAAAGTCAATTGAGTCTCCAGTATTGTTATCCTCTAAATAAAAAGATGTAAACCTGAGACCCAACCTTCCATAAATTTTCTTTTTTAGGAATTACATGAATGACAGCCTTCGAACAAATGTGTTTGTTCGCTTTCAGCCAGAGACTATAGCATGTGCTTGCATTTATCTCGCTGCTAGAGCTCTGCAGGTGAGTATTCATCTGTCTTTAGTTAGCATTGTCTTTTATTGCTAGTAATTTGGTTTCAGGAAAATTAATGAAAATATTTAAAACAAAAGCCTGGTCTGTAATCTCTATTAAGCTTTCGGTTGTTTTATTTTCAGATTCCACTACCTACCCGTCCTCACTGGTTCTTGCTCTTTGGCACAACGGAAGAGGAGATTCAGGAGATATGCTTAACAACTCTTAAGCTCTATACCAGAAAGAAGGTAACTTTGAGATGTTTGTTTTTCCTGTTCAGTGCAGCTTGAACTGTCTCATGGTTGTCGTAAGTGTGTTTGGGAACACCTGCGTTCAAATCTACTAATGGGAAAAGCTCTGCTGTGTAGCTTCCTTGAGGGGAGTGTGAGAACAAATTACGGACATTAGTCACGTTACTGGACAGATGATTAAAAGATAATTGACTCATTTTTCAGAAATGAGATGGAAATATGAATTGCATTAGTTCAGCTTCTTACCAGGTTGTTACTTTAACAGCCCAATTACGAATTCCTGGATAAAGAAGTAGAGAAGAGGAAAATGGCACTACAGGAAGCTAAACTGAAGGCAAAAGGCTTAAATCCGGATGGAACTCCAGCGCTCTCAACACTGGGTGGCTTTTCTCCTGCATCCAAACCATGTAAGTTTGTTTTCTGAACAGAAGTACTATTTGATGAGTCTTCTAAATCTGTGTCTCAAAGTGTTCAAAAAAAATGTAGGTTTGCTTCTTGAGCTGTTATGCAATTTAGGCTTTCTCACAGAACTAAGAAGCAAGGCAAATATATATTTCTTTAAAACACAGATTTTAAAACCAGTTTAAATACTTTGAAATAGCAGATTAGAGGGAAGTGGGATGCCTTACTCTCTACTTCCATAGATGGGAGAGTGATATATTAATAATATGCACCCTTGAGATAATTATGTTGTGAAAATGTCTAGACCCAGGAGTTTGCTGTGTATTACTGTGTTGTGAAGAAAGACTCTGGATTTAAGCTGTTGAGGGGGGTGTCGCAATAGCCTTTCTTTTGCAGCAGGTATCTGAAAATTGCTTTCTCTGCTTTTTTGCAGAGATGCACTTGGCAACTGTTCAAGTGCAGTGAAGGATGACAGCTTGTGGTCAGGAAATGGAGTAGGGAAGGTCACAGTGCTGTCTTGGCATTAGAGTGAATAAATTGCTCTAATGAGTATCTTGAACCAGCCAATAAATCTGTCTGAACTCTAATGATACAAAGAACAGACAGTTTTGTCTTGGTGCTTTTACCTCTTAATGCTGCTATTGATCTGTAAACTACCAACAAAATGTGAGGGCGATCATGAGCATTGGTCCAGCGATGGTGGGTAAAGTAGAAGGCACAGGCCCTGGTTTGTTGCATGGCCTCTTCAGGAACTCACGAACGTATTCAGAGAAAGCAATGTTTGTAGAAATTATTTCTTAAGACCAACACGTCTGAGTTTCCAGAGGTCTTTGAGCTGGCAAGTGTAAATTTCTCACTAAACAATTAAAGCTTTTTCTCATTTCTGTGAAGTGGGAGCCTAGGGTAAAAGAGTTTGAGTGAAAGCAGGACCTCTGGTGGGGTTTTGGAAGACTTCTTACTAGCTGACAAACTGAGGGAAAGCTTCTGACAGAATTCTGCCTTTCTCTGTACATCAAACCTCTGAATCCTATTGAGTTAGGAAGCTGTGCGGTAAGTCATAATGCAGCACCTCTGCCTTACTGTCAGCAGGCCAGATACTGTACAGGAACACTGCATTTGTGGTCCTTCCGTGAAAAGGCAAATCTATCTCTGGGCTGTATCAGCTGACTTTAGAGACAGATTGACTTCTAAACGAACGTTTTTTGTTACTCACTGTATTTGTACCACTAATATAAAAACGAAGTCTGTAACTTTGCTGTTCAGTCCTAATTCTTTCTATAGTATTGGAATTAACTGTCAAGGTAACAAACAATTGAAGTTCTGTACTTGTGGGCCTTAACGGCAGCTTTTATTTTGTGCTACTTGGGCCCCGGTGGGTGAAATCTCAGATGAGCCTGGCTGCTTGGCTTGAAGGTCACAGTGTTCTCCCTCCTGCTGGCAGTTGGCTTGAAACTATGATGGTGGCTCCCCACAGGCATCTCACTCCAGTGTTCTCTTGTAGGAGTGCACTATAAATGGAAAGGTGGAATGAAATAGTAGCTATTGAGTTCATATTCACGTCGCGTGCAATACTGCTAAAGGTGTATAAAGGATACAATATGTTTATTACACAGTCTATGAATAAAATATCTAATTATGAATTTAAATTTAATTCTTAGCTTCCCCAAGAGAAGTAAAGACTGAAGAGAAGAGTCCAGTATCTCTGAATACCAAAACCATTAAAAAAGAGCCAGAAGAGAGGCAGCAAGCCTCAAAGAGCCCTTACAATGGGTAGGTAAAAATCTCTTTCCAGTGAAGAGAAGACTTCTGTAGAAACGGCAAACGGTTTCTTCAGCTGAAGTACAGTGAAGTACTTTTGAGCTGCTTCATGGAAGTAATGAGTACCTCACGAGTGTAACCCTGTTTTTTTCTTTTTCCCCAAGCATGAGAAAAGAAAGCAAGAGAAGTAGAAGCAGCAGAAGTGCTAGTCGATCTAGGTCAAGAACAAAGTCACGGTCTCGATCCCACACTCCGAGGCGGCAGTGAGTAGTGGATTTTTGTTTGGTTGGTGGGGGCTTACAGGGAAGGGGCAGGGTTTTTTGGCCGTGTGTGTGTGCGTGTCTTTTTTTGTCATAATTAGTTCTCTGAGATATTTCAGCAGGATTTTTCACTTCTGAGAAGTAGGGGCACTCCAAGTAGCTCATAGGTGCTTAGTGCAAGCTTCTAACTGCTGGCCAGCGAAAGTGTGAGACTTGGGTCTGGCTTCAGGCTTTTGGTTCTTGATGTGAAGCAGTTCTGTTGGTAACTGTGCCGTTAATAGTTCAAGCTGTAAGAACTTTGCTGTAAAATGGAAGTGTAAGACTATCCTAACTGCACATGTACACAATGAGTCTACGATGGAGTGAGTGTAAGGTAGCCTTGCCCTGTTTGGTGGCCTTTACGAGGAATGCATTATAAATGCGAGCAGTCTGTCAGAACTCCGTCCGCTTTGAAGTGGTGAGAAGTGCCATAGGAGGCAGTTCACGTGTTGCAGCTTTGTTCCCAACGCTTGGGAGAGCTCATCTTCTGTTGGTGGTGTGTGATGCACTGTCTGGCTGTGCAGTACTCTGCCTCTCTTCTGTGACTGGGGAAGAGGGGGAACTGTGCAGGGTGATGCAGTGAGAGCTGCTGGTATTTTGCGCGCACACACACACATATATATTTTTTTTTTTGCAATCTAGTGTTGAGGGGAAGATTCTTGATAAGGCCGAACAATTAGGAAAGGTGCTGCCATTTGGGTTTGGGTTGGGCTTCTTGTTCTCAAAGGAACTCAACTCGGAAGCATGTTCTGGGATGGTCACTGTCATTCATCGGTTCTCCCTGCGGGAGAAAGTGGTTCTGATTTCTTCCAGTAACTTGGAAGTTCCTAAGCATTGAATTATTTTTTATTTTCTTCCATGCGGAAGATGTGTTTTAACCTTTTTTAACACTTCTTTGAAAGCTACAATAACAGGCGGAGCCTGTCTGGGACATACAGCTCACGATCGAGAAGCAGGTCCCGCAGCCACAGCGGCAGCCCTCGCCGACACCACAACCACGGCTCGCCGCACCTGAAGACCAAGCATAGCAGGGAAGAGTTGAAGAGCGCAAATAGACATGGTCACAAGAGGAAAAAATCGCGTTCACGTTCGCAGAGCAAGTCCAGGGATCATTCCGACGCTGCCAAGAAGCACCGGCACGAGCGGGGACACCACAGAGACAGGCGCGAGAGGTCCCGCTCCTTCGAGCGGTCTCACAAAGGCAAACACCACGGCAGCGGCCGGTCGGGACACGGCAGGCACAGGCGCTGAGGTTTGCACTGGCACCAGATGCTAGTTAAGCCTGTATATAATACGGTAAATGGACTTTGAGAACAAAGGAACCGATTAGGATTTGATTAATTTAAACCCAGTATCTGATTTTTCTAAAACGTGTAGAAGATTTTTTTTTTCTTTCAGGAAAGAATCTGTTACCAACTTTTGCACATAATACCTTAGCAGTATCAGATTGATGGAAGACAGCGATCAGGTTAAATTGTATGTATTAGAGTTGTGTATTGTTTATCAATATGAGAACTGGAGAATGGATTTCTGTAAAAAAGCAAAATGTACCTTATTTTTATACAAGTCAATTGCAGACACTTATATTTAAGTATAGTTATTTGTTTAAACGATGGTGGCTACTTTCTTACACTGGTTTTAGTCTGCATGTGTTAAAAGGTTTTTACAAGAAATAAAATATAAAGCGTTTTTTTTTTACTGCCTGTTGGATGTCAAATATATTGAAACTAAACTTGATTTTCTTAAATGCCGTCGCTTTGACCATTGCAGATTAACAGGATGTGTGGGATATCGATGTGGGATGTCAATGGAAGACTTGGAAAGCTTCAGAAGTCGGTGTTCTCCCTCGGGGAGGCAGCTGGGAGGCCAGGTCCCCTTCTGGCACGTGTGTGACAGTTGGAATAGATGAGCAGGGACCTCTCTGGAGTCCGGGGGGAGCAGCCAACGAGGGGTGGGAAGCTGGAAAGAGCCGCCCTTGGCAAGCCGGGGCTGGGCTGCTCCTGTCGCAGCTCTCCTGCCGTGGTGGGGGTTTCTCTCCTGCCCCTCTCCTGCAGCTGCATCTGGCAGAAGCCAATGAGGGATCAAGTTTTGGGATTTTTATTTCCCTTCTTTCGTTACTGGTGGCAGGATGATGGCAGTAGAAGGAAGGATCCTGTTGCAGTGTAATGCTTACACAGCTTCTAGCTGAGCTCCCTGTGGCGAATCTACCAGCAGAGCCATCCCCCTGTGCCTGGTGTGCTGCTGCACTCGGTTTAAGGGTCATGCTGACTCAGCTTGGGGAAGCTCGTCTGGTTTAAGCACCTCAGGTGTGCTGCAGTGCGAAATGCAGATCAGTTTGCTGCTGGAAGCTCGCCCCTGTGCTGGGGTGACTGCTTCACGTCCTGCTGCTGGAACCGTACCCAGTGCTGCTGTACAACCTGGAGCTGTAGGCTGGCGCGGGACAGCTGTGGGTGGAGTTGCAGGTAAAGGAGAGGTGAAATGGGTGAGGAGGAATTTGGTTTGATTCAGTTGCTGCTCAGGTAGTAACAAAATCTTAAGCCTAAAAGTGCTTGGCTGCCCTTGCAAGCTTTAGTTGCTGACCTGGAGTCCCTGCGGGTGCGTAGACTGTTAATGCAGCATGAAAAGCCCTCTGCTCTCCTGAAACGCTTCTCACGGCTCTGGCGGAGGTGACCGGGGGTGAGTTACTTGCAGCACAGCCGAGGGCAAAGCCTGAGGCCAAACGAGCTCGTACGGGACTGAAACGGGTCTGGCGTCCTGTGCTGCTGCGGGAGCAAGCGCCAGGCTCTGTTTGGCCACAGATTCTGCAGACCTCAAAAGGGAAAGAAAAAACAAATGTGGTTGAGCAAAAGCTTCCCTGGAACTGGTACATTCTCGTAAGCAGCTACCCAGCATCCTGCCAGGCCCGATCTGCATCTGTTCTCTAGAAATAGACAAAGTATGTTTTTTTTTTTTTTTGAAAAGAGGAAAAATACAAATGTCTTCCTCTGTCTCTTGGTTACCTCTGTGCTTTTTTTAATCTGCAGTAACTGTATTTTGCATGTTTGTTGCTTTCAGGAAAAATTAGTTGTTGCTATGGAAATTAAGGTAGCTTTTTTCCCTAGATACAAGTATTTAGGTAGTCCAGGGCAGCGATAAAAGCCAGTTTTGAAGTAGCAGCACGATTGGCTCAAGCTCTGTTGAATGTCAGTTTGTGTATTGGAGTGAAACATGAAGAGGGCTCGGCCTCTATATTTGTGTTTATGCGTAAGCACTAATCACCCTCCTGTGCTTCCAGTGCCCCTCGCGCTGGAGCTGAAGAGCAGAAGTTAACTTCCATGTAAAGCTGGAACATCTGGTGATGTTGAACGTCTAGACGCCATCTGCTGCAGATCGCTCACGCTGTGAGCTTGCAGTCAGCTAGCAAGAAGCTGTGCGTTTTTTCTTCTTTAGAGAAAAAAAGATGTCTTCAGCCAGCTTTGTGGCTGGTGGCCTTAACTGTGCAACATCTTTGCCAACAACAGGCCATAAAATAAGTGGGTTTGGTTATTGGAACAGAAGAAGCAGATCTTTCTCGAAGCCTGAGTATGTCAGGACAGTGCTGTAAAGAAGAGAAGATGTGCTGAGGATCTGAGCGACCAGAAGCACAAGACGGGGAGTGAGTTGTTTGTCCTGCTGCCTGGGTCCCCTTAGGGCAAAGGGCCGTAGCCCGGTTGATGTCCCATTCCCTGGAGGACTTGTCAAGAGGAAAGCTTCTGGGCAAGCAACAGCTTAAATACCTGATGGTATGGTTACAGGTGGTGACCCAGCTGTACCCTGGAGCCAGCTGCACGCACAGCTGGGGCTGCTGAGCCACCCCGGCCACTGGGCACAACCGGGAGCATCAGGGTCCCAGCTGACCATCCTCCTCTGGCTGAGCCACCCCTGGGTAAGAGCTTCCCCCTCCTCTGCCTTATCCCATAGCCACGCTGTGAATTCCTCGGTCTCTCTGGCCTGGTTAGACCAGAAGAAAGCTGCTCCCCCAAACTTGCTGTGCTATCGATTACAACAGGGGACAAAAGCAGTGACAAAGTGAGCGCGCCAGCTTGCTTGCAGCAGTCAGGCGTAGGCGACGCAGGTTGTGCTGGGAGGTGATGTGACCAGCTGAAGAACTGCGTGACGAGCCGGGAGCGGATTGGCATCAGGGCCTCGCTCTGCTGCGTCACATGCCAGCGCTAGGTCCGGCGCAGTAACCATCACCAACACCGTGAAGCATCAGCCAAAGCCGGTTTTAAGGGAGGTGCTGCATTATTTCTACAACTAGATCTCATATATCTCCCCCGAGACTTTGAAGTGTCCTTATGTGTTCATTAAACTCTAAATCACAAAAATTAATCATTTGAAAGCACTGTTTGACCTTTAAGCATCTATGTTGACCTCCCGGAGTCACTTGAGGCTACAGAGGCATATCTCAGTAGTTGAGAAGTATTTTTCTTTAATGCTTGTTATTTTTAAATTCTTCAGTGTCTTATGTGTGCTTGAGTCATTTATGGGAACCCTTCATCAGCTGAAACTTACCTCTGAAGGATGTGGTGGCTTTGGTGACCCACCCTTGACACCCGAACGTAGAAGCACCCACGGCAGCAGTGCCTCCCCGCAGCTCCTGCCCAGCGCCCGCAGCTCGGCCTTCGCTATGGGCCCGGGCAGCCACGCCGGGTGGTGGAAACAGCAGATGGATGTATTTGAGAAACGAGACGGGGTTATGAGCACCCTGCACAGATTTGATTCTGACCGAGCCTGTTGTCATCTCTACGGGCTTTATTCTGCACAGCGGTATGCGACCCACTTGCACAGTGAGACCAGTGCCCTGCTGCAATGCTATTTCTAACTGAGACCCCATGCGCTGCCCCAATCCTTTACGCTTGATTTACCGTGCTTGTTTTCTCACCAGCACGGGTGGAAGTACCGGGATGCCAAAGAAGCCAGCGATGGAGCATGCAGATGAAGCGCACTGAAAGGTATTTCCAGTATTTTCAGCAATGGCTGTCTCCGGGGCACAGCCTGCTGCTCTGCCAGCAGGCAGGAAGGTTGCTCGGGCTGGGCCATCGAACCCAGATGGCCACAGGCAAATGTTTGCTTAACGCCAACAGAGCAGAGGCCGTCCTTGCAAAGTGGCAGATGGCAGCAGGGGCGAAGCAGGAACAGGAGTCACAGCCACAGCCCTGCAGCCTGGACGTGTCCGAAAAAGACTGCTCTAACAGCAAGTGGCTGTGGAAAGCCTTGAGCCGCCCAGTCTGATCTGCAACCCAAAGTGAAAGGAGACCATGGGAGGTCTGTCGGTAAAAAGAGCAGGGTGTTAAGAGGAGCTTGGCAGGTGGGAGCTCAGGGATGGTAGTGACACCTGCCAGTGTCTGGGGCTGAGCGTGGCACCCGCGGTGCCTGTCCCTGCTGCAGTGTGCTGCAATGGGAATGCTTTCCTGGGAAACACGGAGTGTTCCTGCATCGCCTGATGCTGACAGAAATACTGTGATGGAAACAAGGTGCTGTCACTGAACTTTGAAGATCTGAGATCCCTAGAGACCCGCAGGAACTGGTGGGAAATGTTGGAGCCGACCAGTTCTCCTCGGGCACGGGGGTTTGGCTGGGTTGGTCTCACCCTCAGAATTGCTTTTCCTCAGAAAAAGGATTTTGTTAAAATGTTTTGACTAAGTTTTCAGTAAAATGATGCAAATCTTTCAAGTGAGTAAATTCAAAATGTTGCATCTGTCCTTCACTTAAAGCTTTGTTACGGATGCTGGAAGGATGTGTGTGGACCACAAGCTTTGGATACTTTGGGAAGAAAAAAAGTAGTGAACAATCTAAGAATATTGTTGATGGAAATTGGCCCAACAAGTACTTGTCAGGCCTTTAGCCGCCCCCAAAAACCACAGGTTAGTGGCAGCAGAGTGTGCCTTGCGTGCTGCTGTTAATGACAGCGCTAACAGTCCCTTTTCTGCAAAAATCTTTCCCCGGTCACTGCTCCTGCCAGGAAATGTTGGTGAAATCCATCATTTCACATCAGCCTCATCCACGAGCCGCCAAGTCCATGACCCTCCTCTCTGTGCTCCTTGTTGCTCTCCCCGCTCCAAAGCACAAGCTTGTTTCTTGCAAGCTCTTTGGGGCAGGAACCGAACCTGCTACAGCTGCCCTGTGCCCCGCGCTCCCCTCGGTGCAGCAGGGCTGGCATGCGCCCGCACAGCACTCAGGTGTTGTTGCAGCAGAGCACCGGTGATTACACCCTGCTTAGGAAAAAACACTTCTGTAAAGGAAACAGCTTTCCATTCCCATTCCTGCCTGGCTACAGCCCAGCGGGCCATTTTGGAAAAAAAAAAAAAGTTAAAATTAGAAAAGCTGGCCTGAAAAAAAGGTCTTTATATTCCAGTGGAAGGGAAAAAAATTGTAGAAATTACCATTTTTGTCCCAGGAAAGAGAATTCCTCTTCACAGGTTTTCTGGAGAGGACAAGGGGCTCATGAGCACCTCTGCAGACAACCTCTGGTTTGCCCCAGTCCCCCAAAGCAGCCCCCCAGCCTGGCTGGGCTCCCCTGGGATACTGTGCACCCATCGGCTCCCAGGGCTGCTCCCGCTGCCGTTCTGGGTTTTATTCTGTAGGTGGAAGTATTGCAAAGCGGACACGAGCATCCCGCTGCGTGCACATGCTCACACACCCATGCATGCATGGCCAGGCTCTGCTGGAGCTGGGCTTGTGCTGTGGCGCTGCTGAACGCACCAAAATGGACCAGAAGAAAAGGAGGGGAGGGGTGCCCTGCCCCGGTACCAGGGCTGGCTGAGCCCTGCGGGTTACATGGGCAGAGCAGCCCCATCAGTCAGGGTCAAACGCTCAGGTGAGCACCTGACTTCAAGCCGCTGGGAGCAGCGGAGCCGCTGATGGGAGCAGCCTCAAGGGAGGGCAGCAACCACCAGACGTCTGACACGCTCCAGTAGCAACCAGGTTAAAAATCAGTGTAAAAGCGTCGGCACGCAGCTCTGCAACAACTCGGGTGGACTGTCTTGAATTGCCCCTAAAAGGCCAATGGCAACGACAGCCATGGAGAATCAGTAAGTTAAAATGGGGTTTACAGACTGCAGCCAAAGCTCTTTCAGGCTGCTGTACATGAGAAAGCCTCCACAGGATGCTAATGAACTTTGACTTAATTGTGCTGGTGGGCATCTCTCAAAAAATATATATATATTTAAAGTGGTTTGAGGTAGGAGGTGATGGATTTAGGTTGCTTTAGGCCATGCCAGTTTAAAAGCTGTCCCAGGTTCGCAGGAGTTCTGAGAGGCAGAAAATCCCTCCAAGGTGTCCCTGTGTCTCACAGCGCTGCTCAGCTGCTGCTCCCAGCCTGGTTTTCCTGAGCATTAAAAAGGTTTGTTATCTCCGAAGGGGTGGTACACATCTTGCTGCCCCCCAAGTTCTCCTAACAATCACTCTGTTCAGCTCATTGACAACCCCCATCCCACCGTACCCAACACCTCCCCGGGCCTGGCCCTTGCACCCTGCTCCCTAGGGCCGTGCGGGTGTCCCCGTGTGAGGGTGTGACTTTGTACAGAAGGAGAGTTTCAGCAACCCTATCAGATAACTAATCTGTCTTCCAAATAATGTAAATATCCACTCCCAAAGGGTGTCTCAAAGCAGCCGGTCACAGCAAGGCCACGGGCTTCCCGAGGGGACCAGAGGAGCTTCGCCAGTCACGTCATGGTGGCATCGAGAAGCTATTACTGCCTGGTAAACCCCCAACAGGACTCTGCCCTCCCCAGGATTTAAGGGGAGTATTTCATCTGACAATGAAAATGAGAGTTTACTCAGAGCCAAATCATTTTCCCCACATGCAGTTTCCTCGCAGTTAAATGAAAAGTGCAGAACGCCAGATAAAGATATCAGATTTAAGAAGAATACAGTTCTTGGTGTAGGTTTAATGCCTCAGAGGGGCAGGGGCAGGCCCTCCCGGAACAGAAACGGGCAGCACGTCTGGCAGCTCCTGCCTGACTTTCCCACTGTGTCCTGAACACTCCGGGTGCTCCCTGACACTTTTTTGGGGGGGGGTTCTGGGAAAGGGCATTTTCAGCTGCCCTCTGAAGAGCAGGGGGGTTCGTGCTGGCTTAAGCGGGGGCTCCTGGTCACCACTGACTTGGCACCCAGCAGCTGCTGCCCTGTTTCCAGTGGAATCCCCCACCCAAAGCCTAATGCAAGGTAAAGGCATTATAGCAGTTGGGTTTTTGGATCTCTGTTTTGTACAGTGGAGCAAACAGCAGGGGAAGGGGTATGGAGGCACGGGGGTTTTTCAAAAGCAGTTTTCCAGGGGACGCAGTGAGACCTTGGTGCCATAACAAGATTTAGGGCTGGGAGGACAAGCCTGTTGCCTGCACTTTGCCCTGCCTGCCGCTGCCCAGAGAAAGCAGGGATTTCTTGGGAATGCTTTTAATCACCCCCAGCACTTCACTTAACAAACCACGTAGCCAGAAGTCCAGCTGGATGCATGCTGTTCCCCACGGCCACCCCCGAAATGCTGCCCAAGAGGCTCTACAGAGGCACCACAAACACGAGCTCCGACCTTGTGCTGCTTGGAGGGCGGGAGGATTTCATGGCGGACTTGGAGGGGGAACTAGATGAAGTTTTGTGCTGGAAATGCTGACAGTCTCAGCCAGCAGGTAAAGAGGGAAGCGATGGGTGGGCAATGTGTGCTCCCTCCCGACGCCAGTACTCCGCCAGTGCGGTGCGACCTCCCACCCGGCGAGCACCGCTCATGGTGGAGCAAGCTGGATGTGGCCATGAACCACGCTGTCCTCTGAATGCTACGTGAGAACAGAGTCTGATTCATGTTTGCTTTTATGCAAGAGCAACCTATATGTATTCAGAAAGTATCTGGATTTCATTTGATGCACATTGCACAGCACAGCTCAACCTTGTTGCATATGCAGGCAGCAGATGAAGTCTAATGGGAGTTACAGGCATGCCGTGACTGTCTGCCGGAGCAGACACCTCCCAGGGGAATGGATTTCAGGCTGCCTTTACCAAATCGCACCTTTAGTTTTTCTGCTTCTGGCAAGAAGCAGGCCAAGGGCTAAGTGCCCGGCTGGCAGGCACTAGGTGGGCTCTGGCTCCTCCAGCCACCGCAGGAGCCTCCCAGAGGAGAGGATGGGGCTGCACAAGGAGGGCCGTGCGGGGTTGTGTGTGGCTGTGCTCGCCACGCTGCTTCTGTTTCAACAATAATCAATTTGTCATCAAGTTTCAATTCAAAATCACACAGCAAACATCGCTCCTTCATTCAGGCATCCTCCAAAATCACATCACAAGCGCAGGCACATACGCAGCGATCCCTGAGGCTGATGGAGTCACTGCAGTCAGAATTAATTACTGTACAAACACAGAGAGAGCAATACAATGAGAGGCTGTGTGTGGGAGCTGATTAACGTATTAGTACCAAATATTGGAGGAAAACATCGACTGTTTAAACCAAGACATGTCCAGTCGTGCTCAGCTCGCCTGTGCCATGGGGTGGCTGCCCAGGCCAGTGCCCGTGGGACAGCCAGGAGCTCCAGCCTTCCCACACCTGGAGGATTTGTGTGCACAACTGCTGCTCACCCCAGCCAAAATTTTGCCCCCCAGATGCCCAGGTGAGACTGGGGGTCTGGGAGGGGGCAAGGGCGTGAGCTGATGGCAACGGAGCGTGAAGAGTGATGGCAGAGCACAAGGAGAGAGTCCCTTTGCCTTGATGTTAAAAAAAAAAAAAAAATCATATGTATGCTCTTTGCTGAGTACTTATGAAAGCAAAATGCATCTGCAGGAGCGCAGATAACTGGTGAGCAAGGCAAATGGCTTGAAATTTTGCCTGAACTGGAAGGCAAAATTCATACCCATTTTAACTGTGTGCAACCTGTAAGGGCTCTGCCTGCTCTATAGACTGTGCCACTTCAGCTATGCCTGGCTTTAAGCCTGCCTTTTTTTATTTTGGTAGGAAAAAAACCATATACATCTGCAATTTGAGACTTTTTTCCCAAGGTAAAAATTGCACTCCTAGCCAATTAAGTGTTGTGGCTTGGAGGGAGACAGCCCAAGCGCACTTGCACAGGGGGAGCTGAGGGTACAGGGACAGCAGCGTGGCAGGGATGCCGACCTGCGCACCCTTCCTCAAACACCAGCCTGAAATGGCTCCGACGTGCCATAAGCGAGCATCGATCAAAGAAATGATATTTACCCACCAACTATTGCACAGCCTCTGTGTAAATATCATAAGGGATTGACCCAGGCAGAATTATTAGACTGATACTGCTGTTCCCTTCTGAGAGCTGTGATATCCAAGTGAAAAACAATATCATGTAAAGAATAATTAAGTTCTCCTGTCTTTTGTGCATTTTTGTGGTCTTACAAATCCCATTGTTAAAGGGTTTCTCTGATGCAGCAAACATCCACGTGAGCGGAGCAGAGGCTGCACCCATTTGCCAAACCAGAGAGTTGAGCCAGTTGAGGTAGGGCAGGTCCTGGGCAGCTGAGTGGCACGTGCCCTGTGCTGAGAAGGAATCAAGGGCAGAAATCAATAGCAAAATAATCTTAAACTAAGTGAATCTACTTAAGGTCTTGTACAGAGTCAAATACATCCACTCAGTGAATCGATGCAGCTTTCTAAAATACCTAGATGCCTTAGGATCCTCAGGTTTGTGTTGTTTTAACCGGGCATTAGGCATGCAAATGCCTTTCACAGCCAGTTTTAAGTCCCACTTTAAAGTGGTATAGAGGCTGAGGAGCCGAAGTTTTGTTCAAAGCCTGTAGGCTTTTATATGCCACAATACCTCTGGAAAAAAAAACCCTTAAGCATCTTACTCCAATTGGCAATGTTTCAAAATTTCCCCCCTGCGCTAAGACACCTGGCCTGACAACACACGTACGGCTGACAGATAACAAACTGGAGGGGAGAGGACTGAGGCTGTACAGGTGTCCCTTTCAAGGGAACAAAATACGTGCTCTCTGGGCGAAGAGCATCCTCCTGCCTCCCTCCACTCCCCGCAGCCCCGCAGGCGCCTCTCTGGGTGCTTGGAGCCCTGGGCGAGCCCGGCCCCAAACAAGCACTCTCGGTATTCCTTATTTTCATCCACAACAATTTTATAAACGAGTCAGACACTAAAGGATTATAGCACAGTAGTTTGCCATCAAGGAAACCGCAAGCAACAAACAAAGATGTTATCTCTAACATATGGTTCTTATTTGAGGAAATATGTCTGGTTACATTAATTGACACAATATGGCTTAGGGCTGTTTTTTGTTTTATAACTACTCATGGGTTCCCCTAGCAACAGCAAAGCTAACGCCAGGGATACCCGAGCTGAAAACACAAAGGCAGGACCTTCCCCTCTGCCCCATACACATCCTCATCAGCCAAGTACAAGTGCTGGCCACAGATGCTGGGAGGCATTGACCTTGCAACCACACTTTGCCAGCACTCCTCAGGCCAGCGAGCCGTGTCCCATGTCGGGAAATGTGATCCACCCTTTTCAAAACCCCCCCATATGTGAGAGCTTTTAAGAAGCCGTGCTTGGGGATTCCTGGGATAACAGCCCCTGTTGCCCAGCCGGCCACCTCCGTTTTAACCCCTGCCTGCGGGATGCTGTGCATCCCCTGGAAGTGGCGCTGGGCACGGGGGCAAACTCAGAGCAAGTTCTCAGAGGCCATGGTTCGCCCCAGCACGCTCATGTGCATGCAGTGCAGAAGAGTGAGGTCCCATTTTCAACAGAGTTTAGGAAGTTGCTGGGTTTTTTGAAAGATTGGCAAGAAAAGGGTTGGGTATCGAAAGGCGTGGAGGTGACTGGAGACTGGAGGGACTTCCAGCTGTGTGGGAACTGCTCTCAGACGGACACAAGATACCCAAGTCCTCCTGGAACCCAGGCATTGGGTCCTTTCAACAAACTCATTAGGTGCCAGTCTGCAGCTTTAGGTACTTCTTGAGCTTTACAAAATCTGCTGAGCATTGATAGCATTGTAGGTGTTTCAGGAAGAGGTGGGCACCAAAATACCTTTTGGGATCTGGGCCAAAAGTAACATATTCCTTTGCATTTAAGTCCTGTTGGTTGGTAAGGTTGGGAGTTCAGTTCCTACATGGACATCCTCCTCCACAGGGACTTCACAAACATTGCAGCTCTCTTTTAGCAGCACAACATTCCCCAGCACCCCAGCTTTGCAGGCCACATGCCTGCAGACCACGGTGACTAGGGAGCCTGGTTTGCAAAGTGACCTGATGTCAGACTCCTTTTTCATGTGGGTTAGTAGGTGATCTGCATCCCACTACTCGTCACACAGATTGGCATAAGATGGAGTTTGGAAGGTTTAAGGTAGGGACTGAGCAATGAGGAAGGTGAGAGGCTGGTGTTAGCAATATGATTCAAGTCTGAGATGTCTATGGGCAAAAGGGTAGGGTATGGAAAAGGAGACATGATCATTGACAACTGCATTTGTTTACACCTTGCTTAATTACCCTTTTACTGATTACCACAAGGCCAGAAATGAAGTTTCACCCCTAGATGTGTTACTTTAAGCAAAGCCCCCAAACCAGACACTGAGGTCATCCACAGCTAATTACAGGGCTTTGGAAGAGAAGTGCCAGCCCATGATGACTGTGTCCTGCTCACGCTCTCAGGGTTATGGTGATCATGAGGTTTAAGGTTCAGCAATCATTTTCCCTGGGCCAGGCTAAGAGGGATCATTGGAGACTTTTGCCTTTCGGGACCTGTGCTGTAGTCTGGTTTCTCATACTCTGTGCATCTCCTTAACTTAACCTCTTCTGTTTCAGGAACCTGCCATGGCTTTTGCTCCACCCTGTTATTTACAGTGCTGGCTTTGCAGTCGCTTCTGTAGATTTAATGCTTATTACGTAAAATGTGACTTCGGCTGCGACTGTGGTGAGAGGATGTTCTGCAGACCTTCTGCCTGACCCTGCCCATCCGTGGGTTCCCATGTTTCTATTACTGCAGCTAATGCACAGACAGTGCACCCTGGCAGTCAGGCAACATACGCACAGCTCATCTTACATGAAGTCCTTTGGGCAAAGGACTCTTTCCTTGTAAGATGGATGCACAGCAAGTTTGTAACATCCTTCCCAAAGATAGCCAGAGGAAAGTATTTCTATGAATTTCTGTGAATACTAATTCATAGGAAAGCCTGGTCTCCAGAAGCAACTTTTTATCCTTTTGTTTTGTAACACAAGAATTAAAAATCAAAACGCTCCTTGTGTACAGTTTTAGCAGATGAGTTACCGTCTCATTCTAGTTCCAGTAACTGGCTTCCATTACCCTTGAAGGAGGTGCTATCGTTATTTTTAGAAGGAATCTACAAAAGCAAAACCCAAAAAAGACATCAGCAAATATAATGAAGTTGGCAATTGTTGACCTATGAAAGCACTGAGGCAATATTGCTACTTAGTTACACCCACAGCACCCATAAATCATTCTCCACATCTGACCTCTTTCTGGACACTTTTTGGCTGTTGCTAATGATCCTTTTCTGCGTACTCTTCCCAAAACGCACATGTGGTTCTTTGTTCAGAACTTTACGATGATTAAAATGACCATTCAGTCCTGGTAACTTAAAACAAATATTGCAGCTAGCACAATGCTTCCCATACACAGGAAACAGCTGGAAAAATGGATGCTGAAACGGATTTCCATAAAAGCCAATGATTCACGAAAACTGGTGTTCAGAAAGCAGGGTCAGCTTTGGGTTCCTGAGGAGCTTCCTCTGCCAGAGACAGACTCCACCGCCCCATCCACCGCTCTGCATGTTATTGTCCTAATGCCCACCCTCATCATCACATGTGATTTTAGTGGAATAGGAGGAATTTACAAAATACAGCGTTGGGGGTATGTTTCATCTACCTTTCCTGCTGCCAGTGAAGTGCTTCTCAGCTGACCTGGACATGGGAAAAAAGTGATCTCATAAGTCAAGAGAGGGCAATCCACGTTATTAATGCTTTTGGGTGTTTTATTTCTCAGGGACATTGACAAACGCATTTGGGCCGGACAGAGAGCATGACCCTCAAACCAATCCCATCAGCAAAGGAAAACCTGCTGCAGTTGCAGTGGATCTCAGGGCTCCTCTCTTAGTGCCTCTGTGACCCCCAGATTTCTTCAAGGACTCTACTCAGAGTTCAAAGCAGGTACTTGCCAGTTGGGTATTATTCATTGTAGTGAAGGGGTGGTAGGCCAAAATAAATCACTTTCCATGTCACATAAATTGGGAGATGGAAAATACCATTTAGGTCATATGGTTCATCAGCTCCTGCCAGTGCAGGGCTGCTCCTGACAGTAAATTTTCCATAGCTTTTTTCCTGTCCACTTTGAATGACTCAAACACAGGGGCTCCACTGCTCCCCCCAGAGATCTTCCGTGGCTAACACAGCTCCAAGTGAGGACATTTTCCTTTGCATGGCACTGAAACTTTCCTTTGTTAAATGTCATCCCATTACTCTCATCGTGGACCACCCGGAATTATTCCACCCTTTCGCTGATGTTTACCACACTGAGTTTTTATTCTGTGCCTGTGTGTCTGAGTACCTCTGATCTGCAGATACAGCCTGCCGTAGATAAAAGGTGGCAGTGTGGTGCCTGGTGCTTGGAGAGGTGGCCACAAAGACACCTTGGGCAAAGCATCTTCAGTCTGCGCCTCATGCAGACAAACGCAGACAACCTCTAAATTAACAAACTAAAGCGACCAGTGTAGTATGGCTGTTGTAGAAGAGTTCAAACACTTGATACCCACCTAAATTGATCAAAAAGAAAATCAGTAGCCTGAGCTGCTATAATTAATAAGGAAACCAAAGGAATAGTCATCATCACACTTAGAAGTCTGGTGGTACTCATGAGACGTATTTTCATGTTGTATGTAACTTAAGTGAAGATGTCACCACACACAACCTACTTCTAGCTACCCATCCTAATTAAACTGCAGATATGTGGGCTCCATATGAAAAATCTTATCTTTGTAAAACAAAGGTGTGGGTTGGGATGCTGTGAAAAACCGTGGCCACTCATGTAACAGCTGGATGTATGGCCTTGAATGAGCAATTAGTTTTACATGAAAAACATCAGAGGCTTGGCCTCAAATTCTTTCTTCTGGCACGTCATCGTGCTGTTTTCACAGAAACAGAGTAGTCACAAAAAATGCCCACAGGAAGCCTGATCCAAAGCACACTGCAGTTACGGGGTTGAGCAGGGTCCCAGCGAGTCTGAGAAAGTGCTGAGAGCAGAACTGGTAGTCTGTGCCCCGGAGAAATAATCAACATTTGTTCGTTAGTGTCTGCACGATGGGATGAGAAGCATTACAGCTCTATGGTACAATCACTGTAGCATAGACAGGGGCTGGGACAAGGGAACTGCGGATCAAATGGCGGCAGGAGTGCTCAGACCTTCCCAACGCCACTCCCAGCAAAGCCTGACGTGGGATAGCAAAGCGAGATACCAGTGTCAGCAAACAGGGCTCTCTAGCTTAATTTCTTCCTCGCTGAGGGCACAGATGAATGATGATGTGTATCCAAAGCCCATTCATTCGTGGCACCAGACAAGATGTTGGGCAAAACAGACAGGACAAGGCACCTCTCCTTCTGTGAGCTGAGGACACTGCCACCGAGACTGGAATTGGTCAGTGATGCTCACATTCTCCAAAGCTTTGTTTCAGAGTCTCTTCAATTTACAGCGGTTGTTGTTGAATGCAGCCCTTCTTTCCCAATTTGCAAGTTCACTTTTTTTAAAAAAATAAGAAGAAAAAGTAGGCAGCTCCATTGCCACAGGCTAACCTAGCACAAAACCATGACTGCGGTCCCACCAGCGGGGGTTCAGCCAGCCAGCGACAGACGTAGCGAGGATTTCCCTCTTGACTTAGTGACAGGCAGGGAAGAACACTGTGAACTCCAGCAATCTGGATCAAGCCCCCATGGGAAGAAGGCAGACGCTCGGGGCTGCCCCTGCCTGCTGCCTTGGCCAGAGCTCCTCATTCACGCCTGGAGAAAGTCAGCCTGGACCAGCCAGGGGCCACCACGATTCTATTCCTGGTACGGAGCCTCTCTGGGCTTTCACACCAACAACTGCTGTTTTAAACCTGAATAAATGCTGAACACCTCCTGCCATGACTCTGCAGAAGGGCACAATACATGCAGCCAGGCTTTTCTTACCATGCACGCCTGCCAAACCAAACGAAATCTAGCTATTTTTTTGTTTGTTTCACTATTTTTTTTTTTTTTGTGTATTTCACATGGTGTTAACAGAAGACAAAAAGGAAAGGAGATTATAGACCCTTCTCATTAGGAGTGTGAGCACCTCCCAGCCTGGCCCTCCCTTCACCAGCAACAGCCCAGGATGCCCAGGGACAGGGCACTTGAACAGGGACATTAACATGATGCTGTGGCATACCTAGCTATAAGTAATTACCCGGGAGATGCCCAACCAAGGAGAAAACCTGAGGAAGGGCTAGCTAGGGAGAGCAAAGCTGGACATAGAACTGGGCCAGTGCAGCACCGACTCAGCACTTGGCTGGCATTGCCAAATCAGCAGAGTGTCCCTGTTGGCATCTGAGTCCTGGCAGATCTGGCACCAGTGTCTTGTGTGTTACATACATTTCCCATTGAAACAAGATTTGGCTGTATTTTGTAAAGAAATAGCAGGTTTTTCACAGTCAAAATGTTTCTCCTATTGCCCCTTGCTGGCTGTTCCTCCCAGAAGAGCAACTGATGATGGAGTGAAGCAGTTCTTGGCACATTTCTGTTTAGTTATAAAAAGTATATCTAAGGTCCCTGCTTTCTTCAGTCAGAATCAAAAGTGGTAGGAGCAATTTCTTTGATTGTATTTTCAAGCCTTTTCCAGCAATACTCTACCCCAGTGGCTCCAACTTTTCTTATCTTTTCCATAAAGGACTTTAATATTTCCTAGATTTACCATGAACAAACAACACCAGGATGTTTGCTGGAAGCAGGAGAAGGGGCCACTGTGTTCCCGTGGCTCTGTTTTCTCTCGTTCCCTGCTGAGTGCAGCTTTCAGAGAGCAGGTGGCCTGGGTCAGTTTTTGAAGGAGAAGGACAAATTTAGCCATTTCTGTGTGCAAAAATGCAGAACCGACACTCTGCAGTTTCAGTGCACGCTGCTGGACTGTACGCTCAGCAAACATGGCAGGTACAGGACAGACACCCAGCTTTTAAAAATCAGGCTCTGAGAAATAATATTTTGCACATGAAATCCATTGCTAAAGATAATAATTAACTAATGCCAATCGCATTGACTTTAGAAATGACTGCTAAGGAAGCTGCCTAAAGTCACCAAAGTACCAGTGACAAGGTCAAATACTGCAGTAAGCCACAGAAGTAAAGTGAAGAACACAGACATACCCAGCTTACTCTTCTGCGCTAGTACAGCAAAAACCACTTCGACACTTGCATTTACACAGCTAAGAAGGCAGTGAAGGACCTGGCAAGTGATGTATTTTCCCCCTACTGAGACTCGCAGAGGATTAATTTCAACAGCAGTCTGCTAATGATTACTCAGGGATGCTTGGATGAAGCGAGCGGGGATGAACCCCTTAGAGAAATGCCTTCAAGGGACCAGCTGCTGAGCTGGTGGAGCATGATGGTCCCTGCGTTGTGTGATTCCCTGAGCACACACTGGTTCCTGTGGTGGGCTGATGCAGATTCCCACCTGGGCAGGGAAGAGTGCATCCCTTCAGAAATCAGTCCGGCCTCCCTTACGCACAGGGTGCCCACACCCATGGCTCGAGAAGGAAACCTGGAATAAAGTGGCTTCCACAGGCATTCCTGCTGAGCAAGGTCACCCCGAGCTCTTGGCTGGTTCTCCTCTTCAGACTCTTAAAATCATCAGACTGTGTTAACAGAATTCCGTACTGTTATAATGGAGACATCGTTTCTTGTCAGGCTCCCTCACCCCCTGCAGATGTGGCCTCATGAGCTGTAATTCTGCAAATCAAAACTTTGTGCTGAGGTGTCACTTGAGGAGACCTACCTGTGACTGGGTCAGGATGTTGGTTTTCACTTTAAATTATATTTAAGACCAGCCCTGTCCAAGCTGGTCACTAACCTCAAAGTTCCCTTTGAAACCCACAGCTTCTCCAAGAACACCTCACATCACCTGGGCTTTTCACCACGTCTAAATTGAAACTCGTCAGGGATGTCAGCATGGCAGCCTGGCTAAATTACAGCCTAAACAATACAAGTACAAAGCCCAGTACTAGTACCCCATTTATTTCCATTTTTTGTTTGGTTTTGGTTTTATAATTAGTACGAAAAAGGGCTGGACCTCAAGTTGTCTATATGTTTCTGCCCAGAACAAACTGCTTTCAAAACAGACCATGAAGGGACCTCTTACAAACGTATCCCTGCCATGCTTTCTGACCTAGCTGCTTAATTATCTTCTTTTGTACTTTGTCCAAATGTTGTTTGCATCATTAAAGACCTTTTACACACCGCTGACTGCAGCTGGCTTTCTTCGCGTGCACAGCAATCAACTTCTTATTTATACCAAATTGTTCTTTAACTCTTACATCAATGAATTCAGAAGCTTTGAAGCATTTCCAGCAGTAGCCCGCGTACGCTGCAGCATCGACATGAGGGCACGTGCCTGAAGCAGGCTCTGTCTGCATCTGCTGTCACCACTGCACTGACTACATGCAATGCTCTGTGTCTTGCGCAATGGCCAACATGGGTTTCTAGCACCAAGTCACACAAGACACCATGTTCCTGCCTTGGGAGAGTTTAAGATTTCCACAAATAAGAAAATGAAAAGTGAAACTTTCTGGCTTTGCTGAAATCCTCTATGTTTTGACTTTCAGTTTAAATTCCAACCTCTCTCATTTTTACCATAATTGGATTTTACCATAATTAAGTCAATAATTGAATTCCAAACTGAATAAAATATAAATTTATCATTCAGTACTGTCAAAACAGGATAGTCTATCCACTTGAAAAACATTCAATGTATTTTTGGAAATAGGAGGCTCCCCAAAACAAACCATTTCCTGTAAATTTGCGGGTTTGAGGAACCATCAAAACCAGATTTTATAGGCTAAAACAGCTCTTTGTCATCACTTTTATGTTCCTGACTTTTAGAAATTGATTGATTTTTAGGAGATATAAAAATCTACACAGCTTTCAAAGCGGCCAGCATCACTTCACACCCTATTAAATGAACAAACGCAGGTAACAGGAGAGTAAGAAATAGATGGCACCCACAGTGTGATTTGGGACTGCTCTTTTATCCTATAGTATGTTAGGTTATGACTCACAAAAAAGATAATAGTTAAATCTGATTTTTAAAGAGGCTGGTGCAGTGCTCAGACCTGAGACAGTGACATTTTCTGGTGCAATTAGATAAGCTTCAAAACTGAAACAGCTTCTGCATTAGCACATCGATTTTGTTCATAATTTTCTTTAGTGTGTGACAGCAAATAGAGGATAAATAAAAAACTAAGTAGAATATCTGTTTATTCATGACCTGTGGAAATGGGGATGTGCTGACACAAGCAGACAAACCGTTGCGTAGGGATGACAACGAACTGCTTTCATTTGTCTCCATGTGCCATATTTCAGAGCTGGCCTGCACACAGATCAGCATTGCATTTCAAAATGTCACTCGCTGTGGCCTGCAGTACAAAAAGCAAGGCAAATTCACAGCAGTTCCATGGTGCAATGGGCCAACAGTGTAAAACTTACAGTTTGTGGACTGCTTAAGGGGTGGTCATGTACAAACCCACAGTAAAAAGGCAAAGAACGAAGGCAATATGCACAGTGCAATCCATACCCTAATAACATCCAAGTCTGATAATGACGTAATTCTGCCAGCCTGCCAGTCGTTTCTGCTCTGCTTTCAGCTTTAATGTGTTTGTATGGCGTGATGTACCCACAGCCGCAGCCACAGCCCCGCACATGGCTTGTCGCACCACAGTGCCATGCTCCCTCTGAGCTCTTCTCCACCTCTCATGGACACCCAAGCCTTTTTTCCAGCTCAGCCTCAACTCCCTGCCTTAGCTCCCACCTGGCTGCCCGATTCCACATTGATTCTTCAAACCCTTGTTGTGCCAAGCCCCAAGAAGTTTGCTGTTCCAGAGCAAACCCTTGCATCCCTGCAGAGTGCTGCGAGGTATCAAAGGCAGCTCACGCTCCCTGACCATGGAGCCCAGCAGCTGGGAGTCACTTCTTGGACACAGCAATTTACATAGAGAAGTCTAAAGCTTTCTTCAGAGAGATGTGAAACTGCCTTTGTATCAAATTGCTGAAGCCTACTTCAACAGAGGACAAGAGCTGTGGAGCATACAAAAAGGGCTTTCTGTCTCACAAAAGGTATGGGGATAAGATATAATATGCATTGTAGACACTTTTTATCTTAATACTTTTTAAAAGCAGAATTTTTTAAAAAGTTCTAAATATTCTTTTATGGACTTTTCCATGGGAAGCCCACTGTGAAGGACTGTCCATTTAAACTGGTGTAAAACAAATCGGAACAGGCTGGTGTGATCCACATTACCCAGTTAACTTCGAGGTAACACTTGCTTTTGCCAGTGGGTGAAGTGCTGATGGAATTGTACTTGGTTTTGCTGCACGGTTATAATGCAGCGAGATCCACTTAGGTAGAACAGAAGCTATTACTTTGGTAGGCTGCTCAGTGATCATCCTCTGGCTCACTGGGAAGAAATATAGTCACATCCTGGCACTGACCTCAATTCACCAGTCATTCAAGGTTCCAGATGGAAAACTGCAAGGAGGGAACGTTTGTCGCACAGTTGTTTCAGAAGATAGAGGGTATCTCTGGAGAGACAAGCACAATAATCTGCGGGAACTGGCCATGCTTACTTGGAAGGGTTTTTTTCACTATCTGGGAACAGTTCACAGTGCAATGCCAGATGCTCATATTTTCCATCACACAAATTATATTTCCGGTGTTAAAATCTCTTCAACATTAATCTTTTGCAGTATCCTTTTTATTATCCTATCAAAATTAATTTTGTACTATGCTTTGAGGGTAAAAAAAAAAAACCACATAAGTGCTAAGCA
Organism: Morus bassanus; assembly: GCA_031468815.1. Lineage (NCBI taxonomy): Eukaryota > Metazoa > Chordata > Aves > Suliformes > Sulidae > Morus > Morus bassanus. The sequence goes on from CM062578.1 coordinate 8,845,752, forward strand.
TATTTGATTATATTGTTTCACGCCATTAGAGTTACATATGGAGTTTATTCTTTCTTCTAGTAGAACACACTCAACCACCTATAACAATTAAAGATGAAATCGAGCATCAAATCTTCATTATGTAAGTCCCCATTTTAAATAACTAAAAATAAAGATGTGGAGTTTTCTCTGAGAAAGGAAATTTCCCCAATTGCATTCTTCTGCTTTTTCTTTTGCATTGAAAATTCCAGTGCTTCTGCAGCATACTGCAGGCTTTAAGGGACACCAGTTATAAAATGCTGGGAGCCAAATCAAGAATTTACAGCAAAGAGTATCTCACAGCACAACTGTTTCTTTAAATGAAAAGAAAGTCAGTCTATCTTTTTTTCTGATTAATACATTTTAATGATATATGGCATTGGGTCTGGCTCCAGTTTCTATTTTCATATACTCTTAATACTGCTAAGACGCTAAGATGCTTTTTTTCTGAAGTCTAATTTCTTCCTTCATGGAAAAACTCCATATGCAAGCCACAGGCTGGGATCCCAGATCATACACAGCAACTCAGTTAAAGATCTATTTATCATTTTCAATACATGAGGCACATCACTGCTTTATTTTGTAATATCCTATTAGGAATAAAAGTTTGATACATATGGCAAGCACTTACATCTATGATACATATGGCAAGCACTTTGATACATATGGCAAGCAATAATTTTATCTCCTGTCAAAGGGGCAGCAAGACAACGCCATGTCACCAGACGTGGATCTGACTCTTTCTGCACTGTTATCTGTGGAGAACATAGAAATTTTGGGCAACTTTTAGGGGAAAAGTGATGACCCATAACGAGGTATAGACTGACTGCTTTAAATTCTATTGCTGCTCCAGCGAGTGGCCTGGGACAGGATGCGTGTCTGGGGAAAGCCCAAGCTCTCCTGCCCAAGCTTCCTGTGGGCTGGATAAGAGCCATTTCTTGTCCAACAGCCATCGATTTCCATTTGTGACATGCTTGAAATAACATGCCTGGCTCTTGCTGTACGTGCCGTGGGATCTGATTCTCATCAACACTTGAGTTAGGTTTGGTTTTCCCAAGGCAGCCCATGGAGTCTACATGCTGGGTGCTTCCAACACTGCCCAAGAACTCAGCTCCCTGATCTGCTGCGGGTCCCACTCTCCTGAGAGCCCAGGCTACATGTAGATACTTATCAGTCTTTTCTGTTCATTTCTGCTCCTCTTCCAGAGTGAACCAGCAAGTTCCTTCTGAGATTAAGCCAAGGCACAGCTCTGAGCACAGCTTGCACCAAGGACTGTCCCCGGAAGAGCTCCTGTCCTACTGTCCTGTAACATGTCCCCTGTTTGAAGCTTTCCCCCTCTAGACTATATTGGCCATGCCCATCTGGTTTTATCTCTTGGCATGCAAGCCTTTAGCAAGAAGAGGACAACCCCTATATTGCAGTTGTCTAAAAATTGCTCACTCATTCTGCTATGGCATTCAAGCATCACCGCGGACACACACTGCTTGTGTAAGGCCTGCAAGCCAGAAACTCCATCTTCAGCTTATCTCATTTGCACCTTCTGCAGGGAGGGGGGCAGAGCAAAGGCCTGGCCTGAGGCTGGGGAGCTTTCCCCAGTGAACACAGAAAGGGACAGCAGCTTAAAAGGAGCATCCAGAAAGCACATGCAGAAGTTCGAGGCATTCCATAGGACTCTTCCATTGCTTTGTATGCCAGAAACACTGTGATGGCTTCACTTGCCCTGTCCCATGTTGGCTTTGTCTACTGCCTTGTAGACAGTAGACCTCCCCTCCCATCACACACAGATATACATGCTTTCCCTGTCAACAATGATGGTTTTGCACTCAAGAGACAATTGGCCAAACTACAAATGATTTTTGATGTTCACATGAAGCCTTCTCTAAAGCATCAGGCCAATATTACTGACTCTTATTTTCATGCCCAGAGGAATCGGGGTTAGCACAGTGGGCAGGCTGGAGAGGGCAAGTATGGGGCAGTGCTGGCTGGCACAGCCCACAACACCCAGCTCAGCCTCGCCAGGCCTTGCAGGACACCAACCTCACCATGGTCTCCTTTTCCCATCCACAAACTCTTGAGTGTGACGGCAATCCCCTCGCAGCTTGCACCCAGGCACTTCTGCTTCCTCCCAATACTCACAGGCTGTGCTCAACCATTGAATGTAGACCTTCTCCAGTTAATAATATTAAGACACTAAATATTTGAAACTGCTCTGGAAGTGAAGACTACTGGATAAAAATATATGGATATATTTGGTAATAACGCAGTATGTTAGTGCATTGGATATCCCAGTATGCAAATCGGCAGCCTGCTAGGGGGATTAATACTTTATGAAAAGATTTAGGACTGTACAAGCTCCTATTCTCAATCAGTCAACAATATCAGCTCTGTCAAGGAAGAAAACAGAAGCCTTTGCATTAGGCAAGAACAAGACAACCCGTTGCCATGGGATGTTTTCTTGTAACCTTGAGAAGTGAAAAGATGGCTTACTGCCTACAGCCAGCGGGTTAGGATCCCACAGAGGCAGATTTGTTTCAAGCTTGGAGATTTTTTTAGTATTCCCTTGTGCCATGAGTCCTAGGGTGCAAGGACCAGCATACGAAAAACCCATTCATAAATGACACCACTTCTACAAGACACATTGCCTCCAGGAAGTTTTATTTCCTGAAAATGTGGTGATATAATTAGGTGCCTACATTCTCCATCGTACTTTCTGCTAGTGCGTTTCATCCCATTACGAGAAATACTCTGTAATCTTTCCCTAACTATGTGAAATTAATTTAATTGTTTTTAAAAGCTGGTAAAAAAGGTTTCCTGACATTTATATATTTTGCTTATTGCTTAGCAGCAGGAGTTCTGGGTTTCTGTGAGGGAGGGGAAATAAGGGAAATATTTGTTCTTGATTTGGTTTAGATCCATGATTTATACACTCCCTCATGCTAGAAACATTATTTCCGTGACTGCTTTCATTATTTTACATGCTCTTCCTTTCTTTACAATTTATGACCACACAGTCATTCTCTACTACTGCTGCTGCTACAGGACATAAACACCGAAGCAGTGGACAAGAACCCAGATTTTAAATCTGACCTGTTTGCACAGCCCCAGCAGCACAAGGGGAGGAATGGGTGCTACAACACGGAATTGGAGATGGACTCCATTACCAAAGGTAAGAATTACACGGGGACAGGCCGCTTTCCACATCTGTGCTCCGGCTTTGCTTTAAGCACAGAGACATTACTGTGCAGTGGTGATCTCCAGCCAGTAGAATGGTCCACAGGTAAACATCCCACCTCTTCTTCGATATGAACATTCCAGTATTAAACTCCAGATTACGACATCAGCTACCTCAGGGTTCACCGTGACACCTGTGCCATGGCTATACAAGGGCGTAAAATTATGTAATAGCATTTACTGGATTTACATAATGAAAAGATTCTCATAAGACTGTAAAATACAACTGAAGTTCATCTAAAATTTTATGAAAAATCTGCATAATAGAGCTCTGGAGCTCATCATCTTAAGAAGTGCCTCAATGAAAATCTATTATTTCAGCACAGGAATAACAATTTTCAAGCTCAAAGAAGTCAGGACCTTTCCTAAACACAAAAATCAGCATCACCACCCTCCAGAGAAGGGGACCATCTGGCCATCCTCCAAACAAGCTTTCATGAGTGCCCCCCCCCTCCCCTTTTCTTTCTGCATTTGTAGAATTACTGGAAAACGAATTTCCTGAGGCTTGTGTTTCAGTGGAATTGCTTTCACAATCTCTGACATTTCCAATTTTCAACATCTTTAAGAAAAATAGAAGTAACTGAGCACAGTCAGCAGGTCAGGGACAGTATTTGTGTCTGATCCTAACACACCCCAATCAGCTGATTTTTGGTAACAGTTTCTTTGAGGTCAGTGCATAAAAGACTGTCAAGTTCAGGTCCATTCAATCTCTATGCAGCAGCAGCTACCAGAGTAACTTTTATAATACTAATTTTTTGTTGCTTTTGGAATTTGTGTATAGAAGATTTTTGAGCTTTTGGATAAACTCTGCCACCACTGAAATCAGGTAAGGCTTACTGATGGTTTCAGTGGGAACAGAAGTTGACAAAGTCAAAGTGCATTTTCAAATTTAGCCCCAGATGCTGAATCTACAACGGCCATTTCTTCCACTGATTTTATTGAATAAAATTAATTCCCTGTTATGCCATTGGATCCAACAAAGCTTTTCTAAATTTCTCCAGCATTGAAGACATGGCTTACTGCTGTCATTTTGTCACATATAGGACTATCTTATCATCCAGAAATCATAGAATCATTTAGATTGGAAAAGACCTCTAAGATCATCAAGTCCAACCGTCAATCCAACACCACCATGTCCCCTAAACCATGTCCTGAAGTGCCACGTCTACATGTTTTTTGAACACCTCCAGGGACGGTGACTCCACCACCTCTCTGGGCAGCCCGGTCCAGTGCCTGACCACTCTTTCAGTGAAGAAATTTTTCCTAATATCCAACCTAAACCTCCCCTGATGCAACTTGAGGCCATTTCATCTCGTTCTATCATAAGATCATATACCATATATATATAAATAATGAGGTCAAGGTTCATGGTGCAATTATAAATGTATTTGGGTTTACAAGTAAAGTGTCCTTTGAAGAAGTAACTCCATGACTCCATGTGAAGAGCATGCCCAGTCCCAAAACTTAAACAGGAGCAGGCAATTTCAGCTGTCCAGCTGTTCATATGTATGCTTTGAGAGTCTCCAAAATGTTCCCCTCTAACTTACCTCCCATGAAGTTTCAGTCCAAGTCAGAGCTGATGGTCTCAGAAGAAGACGAACAGTCTTTCAAGCGAGTGACTCTCGGGGCACTGGGGGCCCCAGCAGGTCTGAACGGCCCCTGTGCCTAGGGCTTTCACCCCAGCATTACTGCCCTGGCCCAGCATCTCAGTCCCAGCTCCTGCCCCGGTCCCAGCCCTTGCCCGAGCTGGGTCCACATGGTAGGTCTACCTCTGCCCAGGTGAGTTGCCAGGCTGACCTGGTCCTGCTTCATCACCTCTCCTTGTCTGATGACCACTGGACTGTTGCCAGAACCTGTTACTATCACCAAACTGGCCCTGTTTGGGCTTATCTGACCAAAAATCTTGAGTATCCGGTGACATAGTAAGTAAAATGTCAGACTGTGTCTGTGTTGCCCATGGCTGTTTCACTTAGTCCACCCCGTGCTCCACATTGACAAACTGCCCCAACAGCAGACCTGCCTTGTTCGAAGAGCAGCTACTTCTGCAACACCTGCACACTAACAAAGACAGCCAAGATTGTCTGGGCTTTTTATGCTCCAAAACAAACCACGGTTCCACGTATCAAGCAGTAAAATAAAAATACTGATCCTCCCATGTAACAGTTATACAGAGAACTCCACCGTGTCTACTTTGAAGCTAAAAATCATGCTTAACATAAAGACACATTTCTGATAAAAGTCAAGAGGCAACCATCCTTTGGGCAAAATGTATTAAGTCTTCAACTCCTTGTTAATTAGCACAGCTTGAAGACTCGCGCACAGATGAAGCTATGTCCCTGCCAATGGCTAGTCTACTGAGCGCACGGATTTGCCACATTTTCACACTGAGTGATATATATACCCCACAACTAGCGAGTCTCACTGACCTAAGCATAATTATTTGTAAATATAACATTACTGAATTAAACAATGACAAAGATCTGATTCTAACTGAACAAATCACATTTTTACACCAGAAATGAGCAATTAAGCTACATGGGAGAACACACAGAAGAGGAAAATTCCAACAAAGTGGTTAGGGAAAACAATATTTGAAATTGGCAATTATTTTAATTACACCTATTGAAGATGTGCTCCTCTTGGAGACAATATTTCTTCTTTTTTACTTTTCTCATCTTGAAATGTAGATAGCATTTAATTACATTGATATGCAATGGACAAAGAAACATTATTGCACCAAAAATACATAAAAGTTTAACTTAAAATTAAGTTGTAGAACTGCATGCATTGCATTGGCTAAGATTTGACCCCAGGGGTCCACAAGTAGATGATCATTTGACGCACTAGAATGGTTCCCCATGTGCTGTGTATGCGCACGTAGCTGTCACAGCTGACTCAGTTGTCTCCTTATAACTGCAGCAATCCTGCTCCTGGGCTCATTCAGTGAAGCTGCCCTTCCTCTTGGAGGATGCGGTGGGGTTAGAGATGGCAAGCCCACACTGCTGCTGCTGTTACGCTTACTGGAGGTGGGTGCCTTAGCAGCTCTTGAAATACCAAACTGTCCAGGGAGATTGATTTCCTTCCCAGCGCTGGGGCTTGTGCGGCTTTTCTGTCCGTAATCAGCAAGCAGGGCAGCAGAGGAGGTTAGGCTGCCCTGAGTTAGGGAACACGGTGATAACGGGAAGTTTCCACTGAGCTTTTTTAGTTCCAGTACTTGTTCCCTGGCTTGAGTCAAAGCTGCAGTCAGCTCATAGCGTTCATCACACTCTCTGCGCACTGTTTCCTGGAGAATAGTGTTCTGCAAACAGAAACAAACACTGGCTTTACAAAATGCCATTAGTCAAAAAGTGTGCCTATGAAACTCCGCAGGCTTAAGGCAGGGGTGGCTGGAGGGTACTGATGCACACAAACCCTTCAATACTTCCCCATATTTTGGTTTCTCTGAAAGTCACTCAAAAGGATATACATCAGCATTTACACACCCTTCGTTCCCTCAGGAGACAGTGGAAAATATGAGATAAGTTATCAGAAGTTACTTCTGATCTCTTGCCCACCCTCTAAGTAGGGGGAAAGTGGGAATGCTGCTCTTGGAAAGGAAAAAGCAACCGACAGAGGTCGAGTATTACTGTGCCACTTCATTATGATAAGGTGTTCAAGAAGTTATCCTCCTCTATAGTTTAAATAATTGTGCACTGATTTTTTGTGACAGCATTCTTTATTGATTATTATTTCCCAAATAATTGGGATAAATTATTTTCAGTCTAGTGGTTTTCACAAACTTTGCACTGTGATTACTGATACCTAAATGGGAGGTGACTGGTACTGGGCCTTGAGCAGACAATTGAAAACTGTTTCTGATTACGGAAGTCCCCAAGTTAATATATTATGTAGAAGTTTTTTGTGATGCTACTTTTCCTGGTTTCCAGCTGAAACAAAAAGTAAATAAAACACAAGTGACAACATCACTAAATTGATTCATGAAAGTCAGAACTACTGAAAGTACTAACACAAGCAGAAAATATCCACTTTTTTGTTCTTCTAAGCAAGCAATTGTTGCTGACACCAGGAGGCCCATGAAAATGGAAGGGAAGCAACCACCAAGGCAGTCTCCAACAGAAAGAGCGATGACCGAGTCAAAGAGAGAACACTCTCAGTCATGCACAACCTCACTGCCTGGACACAAACATTTCTATGTAAACCTCTTCAGTGCTAGAAGTACGAGCTGTATGCCGGGTCAGATCACATATCACCTTGCAGTGAGGACAAACATTTGTATTTGAAATTCTCTATGTGATTATGACAGTGGGTGCATACAGGGTAGAAAATGTGTAAGAAAGATAATCTCAACAGAACTTTTTTGACGTTTTGAAGAGCAAATAATGGTGTCAGTAAAGTCAGAGCACAGAAGTGTGTTCCCACTAAAGTGGAAGGTGGTAAGCTCTGTTTAGCCAAGAAGAGGTTACTAAAACTCTTACGTTTTTGCCTGTGTGTTCCTGTCAAAACTTGAAAAATGATGGAGAAATGAAAAGTCCTTTGTTGACCAATTTTTTTAGATTTTAAAATTTTACTTTAGTCAAAGCATCTGTAGTGGATGTAGAGTAGAAACATAGAAGTTCTGCTCAGGCTGTCTAACCTCTGTGGTGACTGCAAGCGAAGGAGCTGTTGGAGAAGGAACATAACTACATGCAGATGTAGAAGAAGGAGAGATGTAAATATCCGAAATAACTTATTGTTTGAATACCTGACTCTGCAGACAACTTAATGAAAGACAGTTGGATGGTTACTTTCCCTGCCACTCAGATGGTCACTGATAGTCCATCAAATTATTGAGGAAGTGCTACCTGCAGATCTGAGAAAGTATCCTGGTGCAAAGTTTATCTTAAAAGCAGTTTCAATTTTCAACCACTTTTACCTCTCCATTTCCTAATATAATTATATTAGAGGAGGAACTCTGCTTCAGAGTGGGGAGAACTAAGACCATAAGCAGAGCTGGTGGAATCTCATGATTGAGGATAACAGTGTGTTCCTTACTTTGCTGAAGTTCCTGACCAATACTTGAAGAGTGCATGTCTTTCCAAGAGCCTTTTCCATAGGTACAGGACAGAACGACTGCCAACATCATTCTAATTTCACTAACACAGTGTTTCTGAACCTTTTTCAAGGAAGAAATAAATATCAACCCAAGCCCTAATTCATTTGAAGAGTTTTATTTTCACTGTTTATCAATTTTTTCTGCCACTTAATTACTTTGGACATTCCAGTCTAATCTTATCTACAGTCCCTGACTTCACTCTTTTCACATTTCTAGTAGAGCAGTACAGCGCTCTCTCCTCCCTTCCCATTATATTCCAAACATTCAGCAAATGCTTGTTGCAAGAATATCCATCAGTCAAATTTCTCTTCACTTTTGATTAATTTTTATGCATTCCTGTGTTACAGAAAGTGGATTTACTGGTGGGAGGTGGGATACATCTCCATTAGCATGGCAGGATGCACACACATACTCCCACATTAAAATATGCACTCTGCCGCAGAAGCCATTCAGAACAGGACTGTGTCCACTCTCATTCCTAGTGACAGTATGAAGTTTTTTCTTACAAATGATTTCCAAAATAATTAACATTACTGGATGGATTGCTGCTGTCCTGTTCAAAGAATGAGAAATGTCCATGTCTTCTACTTTAAAAACATGAAGAATGCTTTATTGTTTACTCATGTTTATGTAGCATGATGTGAGGCTAGAGGCTAAGAAATAAATGTCTTGCAGGACCTGAAAAAAAATATATATTTAAAATAAAACACTAGTTTAAGTGCTCGCTGAATTAAAATTTTCACTTATTTTGTGGTACATTGTATTTATGAAATTATGATGGGCTTGTTTTATAAAGCTTTTCATTTCAATGTTTTTTAAACCAGTACATAGCAGGGTCTGAAATATAGATGCTTTGAATCAGTTTAGAAATCACATGTCCCTAAGTAAAAATAGCACGGCATTTCCTTGGTCATGTTCCTACCTCCTCTTGAACTTGACTCAAATTGTGAATCAGCTGTGTCCTCTCCTGGGTTAATTTTTCCAGTTCATCTGACTTGTGTTTAATTTCTTTCCTCATATTATCCAGAACTGATTCATTATTGTTCTTTTCCATCGCCAGCTGAAATTCAATTTCAGTAATTAGTCTCTTAAGGCTCTGAATTTCTTTTTCCTTATCTTCATCTTTCTCTGCAAGTTTGATCTGGGCATCTTGTAGCTTCTTTTCAAGAATTTCTGTCTCCATCCTTAAGCTATTGGTGGCACTGGATATTAATCCTGGTATCTGCATTAGATTAGACAAAAATTGCATTAGTCTACATTCAGTGGATGTCTTTAGATAAGTAGAATTAAGTATCAGACAAATGTTGACTTCAGGAAAAAAAAAAACAAATGCAAACATACATGTCCTCAGAGACAAAAAAATGCTTTGAATTTACATAATACCCTCAAAGGATATCAGAGAGCTGTAAATTAATCAAAACTCAGAAGAGAGAGAGAGATTAATTAGTATGTTCAAGATCAAACAGAGAAATAGAGGTAAAAATGTGAAAACTTAACTTCTTTACAGCAAGCCAGTATTTCTTCAGGGTTTTAAAACCACAGTCAAATATTTGTAAAGTGAACTAAGTCAAACTGTAATTTTCAGCTCTCTAAAACACTGTGTAATGTAATGAATTTTAAATAACAATATAATTTCATCAAATATCTTTGATTTTTCCAGAATTCTCAAGAAATGTGTCAAATCTTTTGAAAACTAAGGTTATAGGCACAATTTTCAATTTCTGTATAAAACTTCAAAAACTGTAGGCCTGGGTAGCTGGGAATAGCCAACTGTGGGTGATGTAACCACCAATACAGACAAGAAAGTGGTTAACTGGCCACTGGACCTTACCCCATCAGTGCTGAATTAATTTGGTAAGGGAAAAAACAGTGTGAATGGTTTTGTGACAACATGTCATAGTCTGAAACAGTCCAAAGCTTTTAAAAAATGATTATGTCAGTTTAAAAATAATTAACAATTACAGTCTATGAACTTAGATGAACTCTGGGTAGAGAAAATGTGAGAAAAGGAAGAACTTCTACACCATTTAGATTTAACTAGAATAGTTACTTTTTAGCCTGTTCCATTAAAAAAACCCCAAACATATGCCATATACTAAGACTGGGAAAAAATATTGTATTTTCTAGATATGGGACTACACATAAAGAAGGTTTTATTCCTTCATGTACTATTTCTCAGAAGTTTACATTATCTACAGCCACAAAACTTTTCTTTTGAGTGTTACACACCTTCTTCTGGAGCTCTTCGTGATCTCTCTGATATTTTGTAATTAGTTCTTGGTGTTTTTGTCTTTCAATGTCTAGTTCCACTCTAGCTTCTTCCTTGACTTTAAGAATTGCTTCTTTGTGTCGTGCTTCACCTTTAGCCAGATCAATTTCCATCTAGGGAACAAATATTTTTTAACAATATGTAGCAACTTATCTTAAAATATTTTTCACATTCCACATTGCCATAAATGAAGTGATGTGAAATTTCGCAGACTGAGATGTTGCACACTGAACAAACACAAAATGATTGCAACCGTTGGAGCCCGGTGAGGGAAAGCTCCCGCTTCCCGCTGGCTCGCGGCAGCATGGACGGCTCCTGCTCTGCAGAGCATCAGGGTTGAGTCACACCCGGCAGCCCCAGGAAGATGTCTCACAAGCCCCATGGTGTCACAAGTGGTGCTAGATGCCTAAATTTAGGCAGTTGAACTTCACGTTAAATCACTATGAAAACACTAAATTACAAAATCCTTAGCTGGTTCTTAACATAGATGATTGTTTTGCTGGAAGCATTTGCTCTGGAGGTAAAACTCAGCTCCTTATTATTTTCAAATGCAGCAAATGATACATTTCACAGTAAATGACATCTACTGTGCTAAAAATGGGCCATAAACTCAATATTAAAATATAAAGATGTTACCTCTTTCTTTTAAAATAATTTTTATTCATGCCCTGCCACTCAGCCTTGTCAGTGAATAGCAACTTACCATATGAAATGTTTGTCTGCTCCCAGGGACCACACTCAGATGACACATACTCCCCACGTGCTATCTTGCAATTTAGAAGTGCAGTGCACGTTAGTACCGCATGCCTATTTTATCATGTGCCCCCCCTCCCCTAAAGCTGTTGTAAATATCAAAAATCTAGGGGAAGGAGCATATCGAGGGACCTCCACAGAACCTCTCAGCAAAGCATCAGAGGGATGTCTTTCCAAGCATCGCCTGGTGCCGACGGCACGTGGCCGCCGTGCTGGCCCCATTGCCAAGTCAAGGTTGGAGGGAGCAGTAAAGCTCCATGGCTCAAGGACGGCAAGGCGCAGCTCCACCTCATTTTAGGGTCCAGACAACACTGCACTGACGGTGTGTTTGTGGGACAAGCTCTGGACAAAATGTGGAGAAATGAGAGAGTTGAGCTTCAAATTCTGAGTAAAATATCCCAGTCGTTAGGGCATCTCACATATTTAATATTATAAATTCATATTTGAAAATTCAACCATAATTTCCTGAAAGTAAAAGCCTGGATTCTGGAGGAAATACTGAAGGCTGTAACGTTTGAAAAATATTTTTCCTGAACCAGTATGCTAATATTATATTTCTGCAGGCTGAATTCTGATGGACTTAATTATTGTAGCATGTTGGAAGAATATGATAGGCACATTAAACATGCACAACACTATCCTAATTACTTAAAATTATTAAAAGCAGAAAATCCCAGAATGAGCTTAATTACAATTTTCTAATTTCACACACTAATTATGAGCAAAAGTGTAACAAATTCCCCTAACTCTTTTTGGTGAAAAGACAAACTGGAAACACTTTCATTATTTTTTTAAATCAAAATATACCAAATTCTGGGCATGGAATAGGCACAAATCCCCCACTAAGGTTTAGCTTAAAACTAGTGTATTTGTAAGATCCTCAAAATAGACTATTATTATTACTATTGTTATTCTTGTTATTATTATTATTATTATTGATATATCTTTGACATTATTATATATGGGAGTTAGGATTCTAAATATAGAAAACCAAATTTATTAACTCTACATATTATTATAGAAGCAGATCATATGTTGGAGGCTACTTGATTACAAAGACTGGAACAATAAAGGCAGTATAAAAAACTGAGCTCATTTTGAAGATTATACAAGCATTTTTCACATTTAACACTTGATGCTAATAAAGCTGATAACTAGAACAGGAAATAAAATGACAGCTGATCTTCAAAGAAAGCATAACGGCTACTAATTGCTTTAAAACCACTTACATGCCCTTAATTAATTAATATTAAAGAAATGCATAAAACAAATTTTTACATCAATCTTAAAATCTTTTGTAAAAGAGGTTTTTTTTTTTTGTTCCATTAAAACAATTTAAGGTTTATCTCTATTTCAAATAGAAAACTGAAACACTTTATATTTATGCAATGGCACACTGACCCAGGAAAAAGATAACTTTTTCACTTCGTCACATTTTTGATTCTTTTGTCTGTTGAGAACATTTTTAGAGCACTTGCCATTCACTGCATTTTAATGGCTGTGATACCATAGCTGGAATTGCTGTCTCTTACTAGTAGCAGTCTTTATCTTCTTTTAATATCAGGTTGAACAATACATTGTGATTATGCAGACAGTGTGACCTCATTGTAAAATTACATCCTGCGACAGAGAGGTTAAGAAGTTCTAAAAGAAATGTAACTGATCTTAATTCCTAGTAGTCCAAAAATTTTCCTGAGAATAAATAAAGCTTTTAGACACTTATCATGTACTGAACCAAAAAGGAAAAAGACAGTAATTTTAGCCACCAATTAAGTAAGGCTTAAATCAGAAAAGGCACAGTTATTGTTCAACAGTATTTTCAATTTTTCTTTCACATTTTTTTTTTTTTCATTTCTTATATTCAGTTTGGGTGTTTTTTTGTGCTCATGTGAAAAAGTTGCAGATTAAAACAGTTTACATGCTCACAGTTTTTGGTAAGCTATGGTAAACAGCTTTCTAAATCCCGCTGGAAGAGACTGGCAACTGGACTCTCAAATCCCAGCTAGAGTCTCCAGCTCAGAACTTCACAGCATAACCCCAAACTACAAGAAAAAGCAATCTGTCCTGCAGAGCAAAGCCAAAGGTCCCGGTTCCCAAGATCGCTGTTACGCAATGAGGCTGCTCAAAGCCCAGTATAAACAAGGAGCTGTAGCATTGCCACATTCCAACGAGCTGTGCAATTAGCTAAGAAACCTATCCAATTAGCACATACAGTGGGCATACACATTTATTTTTTAAATCAGCTGAAAATATGTTTTCCACAGAAGACCCCAAACCCAGGTACATACTAAAAGATGACTAACAAGTTATAACCTAACTCTGTAGTGTGTCATAATACCCATTAAAGATGTGGCTAGCGGTGAGAAACCCTTCTAACAAGAAAACCCACATTAGCAGGAGTTTATGCTTGTGGAACAGACCTGTGCAACACGTACAGCACTGGCACGGCTGCGGCGAGGTGCTTTGAGGGTGGGTGCACAGCTGGGTGTGCTGCCCTGTATCTGAGCTATTTTCATAATGTTGCACCCTACATCCATGGACCAGGACAAGACCTAATCTCTTTCCCACTCTGTTCCCCAACCAAGCCAGTTAGCCCCTGAATTTGGGGTGTCCTCCTGGCTGTATTTCAACTCTCCTTCTCATCTGTAGCCTTTACTTAATTTCTTTCTTCCTTCACTCCATTAAATAAAGGAAAAACGGGCATGTATGAAGTAGCATGCATGTATGGAAGGTGTATCATTCTCCCTCCCACCTTTCCATTCCTCCTCACAGTGAAAGGAACCATCGACCAATTACCGAAAGAGCCTAGGTGGAAAGGCCTATGAAAGTGGCTTTGCAGGCTTTTGTAAGAGTCAATGAATAAAATAACAAAGGATGGGCCATTTCATGGAAAAGCCAAGTCGTAGGAGTGTCAAGTTTTTTCAAAAGAAATAAAGAGGTATTTTCACAAGAAGTTTCACTGAAGTCTTTATTTTCATACTGCTCTGATCTGAAGGGAAAGCAAGCAAGAAAACCCAGCAGAGCCATCAGCAGGAGCCTATTTGGCAGAGATGCGACTGCCTGAAAGGAACTGGTGATGCTAGAGGTCAGCTGGAAGAGCAGAAGCCTTTCACACCCTAGAGGGCTGTTCTAGCTCCAGGACTTTCACTGTGCAATTCCTTTAGCTCTTTTTTATTGTGAGGACCCCCAGCTCTAGTGAATGGACAAGCCACATGCCTTCTTTCTGCTACCACGGCTCCCTTCCCAATTCCCCAGTCTAACCACGCTCCTCCACCTACCCACCATACTCCTTAGCCCCCTTCCCTAGCCCCCGCTGCAGCTGACAGCCAGCACTACCTACCTTCTGCTGAGGTTCCCATGCTGTAATTAGCCGTATGCTCACCAAGTCGATACCCATCTCCCACTGAGCTGTTTGCTCAGCCTGTGGGCACACAGAGCCTGCCAAGTCAGGCAGAACAGGGTGCCTCTCAACCACTCGGCAGGGAGACTGCTGGGAGGGGCACACGTACCCCGAACCCCAGGTTGCACAAGCTTCCATGCACCCCCAGGCTGAAAGCAATGCTTGTTCCAAGTACTTCAGATGACACTGCTAATTTGGGGGTGTCATTTTCCTCTCCATACAAGTGGAGACTTGTCCTGACACCAGCAGGAACTATGGGTTCATATCAAAACAACAACAAATTTCATGTTCACAGAGGACTTGGAAAGGATAAAACTGTCATGTTACCTCTTCACTTGCCTATTGCCATGAGTGACAGAATTGTCCCAGGGATGGCATGGACATGTATCCTGCATTCATAGCCACCGTAAGTACCCGGCAGGGTATCCACACACCTCTCACCCTCCTCATCAGCTGCACGGCTAACAACTCCGCTGCCTTTTGCTATTCGACAATTCCTGATAGCTCCAGAATCACTAACCTACAACAGCTTGTTTGTTTAGCTCTGATGTGGTTTGCAAATACCTGTCTTCTGAGGAAAGGACATTTTTGCTTATCTGCTTACTATTTATTTTATAGATTTGTTTTACAAATGGCAATCTTCAGTTTCAGTTCACCTAGCCCACAAGCAGGAAGGCTCTGCATTCTCTCCATCTTGTCAGCAATGCACAATCTTGTTTTCATTGGGAAACTACTTCAATATTAAGTATATGCTTTCCTATGCTTCTCTGCCAGATGTGTCAGGAAACAAATCCAGGCACTGACGCGCTCCCCCATGCAGAATTGCGGTTCAGGGTCTATAACCTGGACTGTTGCACACAGAACAGGCTGAGCTCTGTATGTTCACCTCCTTGGAGCTTGTGTAGGACAACGGCCTGTGAGTGTGGGCTTTTCCTGCTGCACCCCTCCTGCAGACCACACGGGGAAAGCACAGACCTTGGAAGATCAGAGGTTCAGTGGGCTCAGTCCTGCTCCTCACACCCAGGCTTTCAGGGGACTGCACTCCTAACACAGGCACTTTGCAAATACTCTGAAACCTGGGAAGTCCAGATCAAACCTGAACGTCTGCCAAGTCTGTAAATGCTCATACTAAATACCTTCTGCATTTAGTTCCAACCCATGCAGGAAGATCACCTGTTAAAACCTCTTGTAGAAAGAATACTATTGACATGTTTGCACTTGAGGAGATAGGTATCTGGCTTACTGTACTCATTCGTGACAGCTGACTACAACTGAAAAAAATAAAGAAGGAATTGAAGGGGTGCCAACTGCACATCCAGTATTACCTTCTCCCTCCAGTTATCTTCATTCCGCATCTTCTGTCTTAATGTTTCCTGCAGCTGCTCTGTTCTGTTCTGATGAGAAATCAGCATTAACTCCCTAGAAACCACAAAAACTCATATGTAAATATGTGCTCTGCCCAGATTGGTGGTATGCCATTTTCCTGCAATTAAGTCCTTTGTGGCAAAGGCTTGTCTTTTCCTCTTTGTTTAGTATTCTGTGCAATAAGCCCAGCAATCCTGCCTGGAGCCTGGAGGCACAGCAGTAATCACTACTTAGCATTTGCATAATGTCATCACATGTTTTATGAATTTTATGTTTTAAAGAAAATACTACAATTGATCTTTCTTCCATACACACATATTTAAACCTCAAGTATTTTTAATATTTCTCAAGTCAAATTTCAAAGAACACTGAAAAACTGTTATAATATTCAAAACAGAAATTGTTGTATTTAATGAACTCAGAATATTACTATCATTAATTAAAAAATTGTAATAGGCTTTGAATTAAAACCACCGAGTGGTTTCTATTGTTAGAGTTACCATTTGTTATGTGAGACTTGTACAGCAAAAGCCCTGGAGAGTTTAAACTCTTGTAACTCAGATTATTAGCAATGTACCACCTGGAACAACTCATGTATCTGGGGTTTAAGTAGAAGGGAAATATTCTTAAATTAACATGTACTATCTTTTCATGCAAGTACTAAAGTACAGGGAATATTCAAATCCTTTAACTATGAAAATAGCTTAATGACTCTTGGTGTATATCACTCTCAAAAAAATGCTTATCTTCTCCAAAAGCCACTTCTCTGAATATATTTTCCACTATACACAAATCAAACCAATAACGTACTGCCATGTTTAAGCGGGGGACAGCGCTTTCTATTTTGCCAATAAAAGACAAGCTAATTTATCAGTAACTGAAAATTTACTGGCAGGAAGTTGTCCATACACTTCACCAAATACTTCACCAAATACTAGACCATATCCAATAACCTGGCATATTATAATATTTATAGCATTGTTACAGTTTGCAAGCTGCTAATAATGCAAGTTACAAGAATTTAAACTCTCCAGGGCTTTTGCTCTACAAGCCTCACATAACAAACAGCAGCTATAACAACTGCAATAAATGGGTGTTTTGATTAAGCTTGAGCTGAATCCCTGGACTGCAAAGCAAGGATTTTTTTCTCCTTTTTTTTTTTTTAATAGGCTTTTTTCTTTTTTTCTTTTTCATTCAAGTTTTGTCTATACTGCAATAATTCAAAAAATCCACCCAACAAATTCCAAAATTTCAGGATATAAGCTCAGGGCTGCCAAGGCTTTTAGAGTTTACCCTAAATCAGGAGATGAGAGAGGGCAGTGGCAGGGCAGGACTGTCCTGAGCACACAGGCAAGGCAGAGACTTCAGAACACACAGCTGGAACCAGCAGGTCTCTCCCAGTCTGCCCAGTGCCACAGCCACACTCCTCATTCTGCTGCCTCTCCTCCCACATCCCAACCGGCACAGAATCAATCTGTCCTTTCAGTAACAGTAAGAGAGGATCTGGCAGAGGAGGAATGTTTTGTTTTTAATAGATTTCAAAAAAGACAATAGTCACAGGGGATTCACCCATTGTGACTCAGCTCTGATTACCTTTCTTGTTTCAACATCACCACTTCTTCCTCTGTTTGTCTAAGGAGAGCTTTAAGTGCTTCCAGCTCACTTTCTGATCGACCAGTTCTTCTTTTTAGATCTTCTTCTTTCCTTTCTCTCTCAACCACTTCTTCCTGTAAATGTCTGCATACTTGTTGGCAAATTAGAAGAGATTCCTCCTTTTCCTTGACCTCTTTTGTTAGTCTACAGATTAAATAAAAAAGTATCAGCATCGTAGTTACTATATTCTTATTTACAGACAGGTACTAAATAGACAGAAATTATTTGTACTTGGAAAATAAAATATTAGACAAAAAGCTATATATCTTTTATGAAGTTAAATCTAGTGATGTGAACACAAAAATAGAAACTAAAACCAGAAAAAAAATTATTGTATAAAAGCTGCATTAAAATCATAAACTAATTTTTTTGCTCTCACTGCTCAGAAATCTATGTTATGTTATGACATATAATTTCAGCATTTACCTTGACTCAGAAATTCCATTTTCATATTTCATTTTTTTCAGTTCATTTTGACAGACATCAAGTTCGGTTGATTTCACCCTAAGAACACATTAAAAAAATGTGTATTTGTGCAAAGAAATGATAGCCTTTATTCCTGCAGTAACCTGAACATCAGGTTTATTGACATATTATCTAACTTGCATTTTCTATTTTAGTAAAAAGGCAGACAACAAAAAGTTCTGTTAGTTCTAGCTAACATTTTTAAGTAATTGGAAGTTACACTTCCAACGTAATCTCAGCCTAGCCTAGGATCGCAACAAGTTTAATGTTGCGAACAAGAAAGTGAGATCTTGCAACACTGATGAAAGCTTCAAGTAAGAGATGAATAAAAATGAACAAATAACAATTTAGTAGGTAAGAGGGCTGGAAACTTTACAGGTTTCTTGTCATTATGTCATCATTTCACCAATTAATAACCATGGTTAAGCTTCATATTTACATTTAAACAGATATAGAATATGTTATTTTATTAAATTGTACCCATATTACATTGAAATTTTAATATTACATTTGGAAACCCTTTACTGTTTATTTAACCGTGTTCATGAAATATTTTTTTCATACTCAATACTTGTATTATCATTAAAATACTTTGTTGCTAAGCATTCCAAATATTTGCAACTTCGTTATGATCAGACCCTCTGCATATAGGAACCGAAACCAGAAAGTAACCATCATGAAAGAATGAATCCTTTTTTAAATTTCAGGGAAACACACAAAAAGACCGATGATAGCTGGTCATGGGATTGGCAGCACTAGTTCATTACTCTTGAGCTTAATATTTGAAACAGTAATTTTTATTTTCAGTAGTGAATTATAAAGTGTTATAAAGTGAATTATAAAGTGTTGCTGTTTCTGAATGATTTTCTACGCTATATGCAAGCAATGAGGATTTTAAATACAGGAAAGCATAGAGATCCTGGATCCCACAGCTTTTAGAGGAGATGACACAGGTCCCACCGAGCACCACTGTGTCTGGATGGGACCCTGGAGGTCACCTGGCCCAATTTTGGGTGCCTGATACAGCTCCCATGAAAGTCAACGGAGGGCAGCCTCTGGGTGCGAGGAACGCGGCGACTCCACTGCACAGCCCTTGCTCGGCCATTAAAACATTAACCCAGCAGAACAGTGTGCAATAGCACAACAACATTTAAGAAGAGGTGCATCTTTCTTCTTATTTCCTCAAGTTTTGATAGAAGACTCGTTTCTGCTCTCCCCTTAATCTGTCGGCTGCAGCAGCAGCAGTGTCTGAAAGTGGGACCAAGCAGAGCAGCGCAGCGCCCAGGGCCGGGCAGACTCTGCTGTGGGCTCCGCTCCTTTTGGGTGGGCTGAAGATGGAGCAAGCCGAGTCTTTCACTCTGTGTGAGTGCTCTCTTTTCAGTCATCGTGCTTGAGTTCGGTCCGACAAGTATTTAATGACTTTCTATTTTTGCTCTATTAATTTCAGTTTTGCATACTCTTACCTGAAACCGTAGGCACAACAAAGTAAAATTACAAACCGCAGTAACATACTGGTGCATGGGGAAAAGTCACAGCAAATTTACATGGAGGGGGTGAATAAAAAAAGAAATCATAGTCACCGATTAAATACCAAAGTTTCTGATTAGTTTTATTGTGCCCTTCTCTCCATCCCAAACATACAATGTGAAATACTACTTTCCACATACATTTTTAGTCCAGAAGTTATGTGGATTTCACAAAAATTATCCTACAGTTCTGTGTTAAATGAAGCATTGAATTGAGGTCACTTAACCCTTCTCTTTGCTGTTATCATTAAACACAGCTGGAGGAAGAAAGCACTGCTTCCACAGACATGCTCAGTCAGGTGGTTAGAAATACAGCCCGTTTAATATGAAGAGAAAATATTTTCTCTGTTGGTCATAACCTTCTCAAATCATCATGACAAGCAGCGATCTCCGAAAAAAAGTGGTCTGTTACAGCTCTATGCACAGTGGCAAAACAATCAAGCAAACAGAAATCTTACATTAACAGCTTTTTGTAGTGGTCCATCTCGGCTGTTACTTTCTGCAGCTTCAGTCCAATTGTCTCTACTTGATTTGTTAGATCTGAAAACAAAAACATGGGTTTCATGTCTGTATTTATACTAAAATAATTCACTTTTATACATATTGTGTTTTATTTGCAACTCAGTCATGTAGCTCCTCACTCCCACCTCAAACAGGCAAAGCAGTACGTCACAGCACTGCCTCTGAACAACTCAAAATGGCCACCTGTGAAAAGCACAGGTCTATGATTTGTAATATTTGAATTGATTTCTCACTGCTTACAAACTGTATAAGCCAGTTGTTTATATTTTTTTAGGAATAACAAATTACTTTTATTGAAAAGGTTGGAATGCTGTTGCACCACTGTACACTTCAGTTCAGAACAGCCTTTCAATTTCTATTCACATACTAGCACGGACTGGCTTTATAGCAAGAAGCTGGTCTTTTGTTTGTTTGGGTTTTTTATCCTACCAGTAAACATCAAATTCAACTAAATATAAATATGAAATGCTTTAAATGTTATGGTTTGTACATAAAGCTGAGAGCAAAAGCACGTAGGAAGGCAGACCTGAAAATAACCTGCTAATGCTACTTCATATAAAACACTGACAATGGCTTAATGGTACTGTACATTTTGTCTTAGACTTTCTTAGCTAAATGTTATCTTTCAGAACACATCACCTATCAGTTTCAATCAGCCATTGCCTTTTTTCCAGTATCTATCCCAGTTCTTTTCATCTGTACAATTAATTATCTTTTTTTTTTCCACTTGGGAAAAAAAAATTCTAAAGCAAATACTGAGCAAAGATAAAACAACTGTTAAATATCACTCCTTCTGCACAGTCTCATGTAAATGAAAAAGTGACAAATTTGCTCCCAGCAGATGATGTGACACTTTCGATTTATTAGCTTTCAGCCGTGTGAGTAAGCAGGGTCTCTTCAAACATGGTATCGCAGGACAGATGGCTGTCAGCGTGCACTTGCAGCACAGCACCCAAGCATTTTGTTGAATGCAGGTAACAAGCACGTGCTGTGCAAAAATACAGGCTGGTGAGAACAGAACAAACATTCTCACCATTTGTACCTAGAACTGTTTGCTTGCTTACAGGTGCAAACTAATTTTAAAAGCTTACTTAAAATCCCTTAGTGGCACGTATTAGACCATTTTACCCCAAAGAACATAATAACAAATAATTCAAACTTCTCAACCTTCTCAAACAGTTATATATCAAAGAAACCTCATCTACTTTTGTGTGTGGCCTAATGTTATCCATTTTTTTACAGAGAAATCCTAAGCATAGTCATAACTTCAAGACTTGAAGCCCTGTAAACTGATGTAACAGCACATACCTTTATCAGATTCTCATCTTAATGAACATATCTAAATAAGCTCACAAACAAGGAGAGCTGGCTTTCAAGAAAACATAAGAATGACCAGAAATCAAAGTTGTCTCTACAAAAAAGGCAGCATCATAAACTACATGGGAAAAAAAGTACGACAGAACATTGCAACAAATCTAGAAGTGGAAGAAAAACAAGATTTTCCCTCAAAATGCAACAGCAAATTAGATGAGCTGACTTCCTCTCCGAAGGTGAACAGCTACAAAGAGAGCCCAACCTCTCCATCTTCAAAGGCCTCTGATATATCCTCCAAGAAGCCAGATCTAACTGTAATTCCCATACTTACATTTATCATTTCTAACATCAGAATTCACTGAATTTTTGTAACTCTTCCTACGTGCCTATTTCAGTCATTCCCAGCAACTATCATGATGATGGATAATCCTGGAGTGTGATTTCCTGCCAGCAATCCCCCACATCACACCTTATCTTGCTAAATCCTACTACCTGAAAGATTCCCATATTTTCAATAAAGGGAAAAGGAAAGCTGTTCATTATCTCACACTACAACAAAAATATCAGGGAGAGAATTATGTAGGGTATACTACACACTACTTGTCAGATACATTCCCAAACTACCAGCATTTATAAAGAACTTCTTTAAGAGAAAGTTAAAATTTCTTTGGGTTTGACCAAGCCCTTGCAAAAGTCAGTAGAAGTTAATTATAGAAGCACCTTGTATACCACCTGCCACAGACAACAAAACACATAAAACATATTTTTGTATAACATACCATTTGCATTGTGCTTATACATTTCAGACACAAAAATATTAAAGCACTCCTGCTGCAGTCATTTTTGCAATTGTTTAGAGACATTGCCATGTCACTAATCTTTTAATATTGAAACAGCTTCTACTCTGATTCACATCAGTCAGAGTCCACATAATTAAATGAGCAAGCAGAAGAGTGTAAGTAGATATTCAAGGAAAAAAGCCTTTTAATAAATGAGAATGGATTCACACAAAGCGCTGCCCATTACAAGCCCTGACTGACAGAAGCGAACGGACCTGGACATTATAGATCCTCCTGGAGTTAATCTGTTCATTTTTTTAGCACACAAGGGATGCTGATAGCACTCTTTGCTGTGCACATACTGAGCTGCCTCAGATTGATTCACCCAAGTTTATTTTCTGTCTCCTCGAAACAGTTCAACCTACTCCACAGAACATGAGACATCACAGAAAATGCAATTTTTGAACAGGTTGAGAAGAACAGGATTGCTGGGAAAAAGTAAAAAGCACATTTAATCACCACTTATAGTTTATACCAGCATCACACTGAAAAACAGTGTGTATATATATATACACACACATATAAAATTATACATATAGTAAGAAATCAACAGTGTTCCATGACAACTGACAATTAGAGGGAAGGTCTAAAATTATTTATTTCCAGTCATTGTTTTTCTTATTTTTCCAATGCTTTTGCAGGATATTAACTAATAAAATGTTAACATTGCCAAATTATATTGAAGAACGGCAAATGGCAATTCACATGGAATTTTTCCTGTCCCAGATTTGGAAATCCAGGAGTCCATAATGATATGCTGCCCTTAAAACAGTGTTCTTGAGATTATGCAAGTAATTTATCTCATCTGGAAATACAGGTGAAAGCTCTGAGAAAAACTCAGACTGAAATACTTTCCAATGGGAAAAGCAGCCCCTTTCAGCACAGCCAGGGCCGCAATGGGAAGCACAGCAAACCCTCTCCAGCCTGGAGAGCAGATTTTTTCTTTTTTCCCCTCAAAGGCTCTGCTTCATCGTTTGCATTCTGTACTCTATTTTCCATTCCAGGGATGATTATATCTGAAGTAGTCTATTTTCTCATGTTGCTTTCCAGGTCTCCAGCAATACCAACTTTTTATTAACCAAATTATCTGTCTCTTTTACCCCAAAGTATAGCAGGTGATGCTTTATAAATAAGTCACCACTATGGCGAAGGAACACAGCAGTGAATGGAACAGCCAAATGTACACGAAAATTCACTTCATTTTGAAAATGTTATGTACGTTTGCTCCAATTGCTTTTCTCCTAAAGAGTATGGGACTTTTAGTCTCTATTTAAGAGCTTTACCTATCACTGGTGACTGATTGTCCTCAAAAAATAATTCAGAATCAGGAAAGCCCAGTATTTAAATAAAAATATGTGTTTAATCACTGGCCAGACAAACCACAAGCTTACCTTTATTTTTGCCAATTTTATGGATGTACCAGTACTTCTGCATTAACCAGCAGAAGAACACAAACGGCCAAACTCTTCTCACTGACACTACTGAAGAAGTGAACAGACAAATGACACGAAGATAATTTCCCGGAAGACTCTTGAAAAAAAGACACTTAGAAATAAAACTTCCTGTAGTAGCAGCACAGTGGTTTCATCTCTGAAATGATTTTACAATTCTGCAACTGCACTTCTTTATATAGTACTGCTAATGTGGGTGGAGGAAAAGGGAGCCACAGGAACAACTGGGCACTGTCAGGCTGTCTGTGTGCGAGCTCGGACCAGGAAAGCTGGAGGTTGCCCAGAAACCCTTTTCTATCTACCTCACCCATGGCTCTTCTCCAGAGCACTTGTGCCTCTTTCTGAGGATGCAGCACGGGAAGAAAGAAGAGACTAGTCCTCATACTTCTGTGCTGAAACTATTTAAAAAATACAAAGAGTATCTTATGTTTTCCTTTGTATAAAATACATTTTTGTGAAAAATATTTTAGTTCAAAGCTGTAGAAAGAATTATGTGAAGCTGGGGAATCTGCAACCAGCACTCTCATTTTTTCATAGAGTGTCATCACAAGAGATTCACAAGCATTTCTACACTTGACACTGTTTGCATAATACAAAAAATGTGAAAATTCATGCATGTTTTCCATTCCCCATAGTTTTTCAGCAATAAATAGTCTAGAAAGAGAAGAAAATTATGAAATATGAACACTTTTAAACCTATTGATGAATTTGTTTAAAGGAATTGATACAACAGTATTACAACTAAAAAAAAAAACCCTTATAATTACAAAACCCCTAGAATTCACAGCTTAAGGTTACTTCTATATATATTCTGTTGCAATGTGTAGTTGACTAATGTGAAATAAGTTCCCGAAGTTTGAATGGAGTGAACATTTGCTGTCTTTAGTATACACATTATTCATCACAGATATTCACAAAACACCTTGCACAGTATCATACAGGAGGTAAAAACTTACCTAGAAATTACAGCTTCTTAGGAACATCTGAATTATTTACATTATTTGCTTTTCAATAATTTCTGGCGTCTGTTGTTCAAATGAGTTATTTGAGAAGGTTTGGAGGGGTAAATGATGATGACTGTTTCCAGGTGAATCATTGCCTGCCCATCTCCTTGGCATTCCTCATAAAACTGTCAAAAGGACCTCTTAGTATCCAACAGATGCAGGAAGTCTCCTGCCCTCAGCAAGGCATGCCCAAGTACATAGCATTTCTATGAGTTATTAGCAACTTTCAGATCTCTGTCAAACTAGATAAAACTCAGAATTTCTTTTTCCCATTTCGTAAAATATGTAAGCAAGAAGTTATTTGCACTAAACTTGCACCAGGCAAATTTTTTCTCTTTGAAGATAGGAATGAATTAATGCAAAAACTATATAAATGTAGCTAGATCGGTGTAAACTAATCCTCCAGTATCTTTCAGAAATTGTCTTTCACAGAATACCATCATGCTATATTTAAATTTTTCAAGAGAGAACTAGTCCACAAAACTTCAAAACAAGACGAACTGCAAACACATGCACACACACAGTTGACATTCTGGGCATTCTGGAAATTGCATCTATTAAAAGGAGAAGGACATCGTAAGTATAGATAATAATTCACCCATATGTACTGTTACCTACTAATAATAATTAACTGCTATCTATATTCGGTTAGTACAGAATACTTAACATTTACATCTGACTTTCAGAAGCTTAAAGAATCAAAAGGAGCAACTGGATACAGTGCTACCTGAGAGCACCACACGTTGCTATTCAGACAAAAGAAGTCTTCAAAATCCATAGAGACTGACCCTCTTCATCACACAGAAAGAAGATACTTCTAGCTTTGTGGTGAAGACTGTTCTCCCATGACAATATTGAAAAGAGATGGAAAGTGAAAAGGTCTGGCAACAGTTAAATTGAGCCTTGCACATAAATCAAGCTACAGTATGGCAAAAGTTAAGTTAAGCTTTCCTCTCATTCTGTTCCAAGTGGCATTTATTACCTCCACAGACCAGTCCCTGCCCCATTTCCCCAGAGACAAAGAGTAGGTTCTGTACAGAGACAGTCAGGAGAACAGCAAGGATCTGTGCCGTTCCACTTGTATGGGCATGCAGTCGGCTGGGGGAGAGCCAAGACCTCTCAGGAAGACTGTACCGATGCTGTCAAAAACACTGGTCTTCGCAGCAGGAGACATAGAATATGTTCCCACCATAAAACATAGTGCAGTGCAGCAACTGCTGAGCTAGGAGAGGCTTGAGGTGAAGAAGAAACAGTCAACTCTAAAGAGGCACTGCTCCAAACATCAAACATTGCTCCCCGACCACTGTGCTCAGCAGCAGTAATCCTATTTAATAGCACATGCAACTTTGCTGCAAACTATTCAGCTAAAACTTGGTTCAACTTTTTTCCACCTGCTCTCCCCACCCCTCCTTAACCCATTATGACTATGTTTTCCTGTGCAATGAGTTAAGCAATTAGCAGCTTTGCAGGCATTAGAAAGGAATTTACCTGAAAAAAATCAAATTGTTTCAGACTCTACAGTTCCTCAGTATTCCTCATGGTGCCCCTTCTAAGCTGGGTATGACCAAGGACTAGCATTCAGCAGTAAAAAGGATTGAAGGCTGCTGACCTCAACTCCTAGCGGAAAAAAAGAAATGGAGACTGGTTCCTTCTCTTTTCCTACTTGGATTAGGGGACATTCCCAGCTCTTCATGGCTGCACCCGTTCTGATGCACTGGGTGCGCACTACACTTGGAATAATATTTACTAAATAAATGGTAGCCTGCATTTACCCCATTTTGTCCCTGCCGTTCTTCCTGTGATACCAAGTCCTCAGGTGCTTTGGTTTGACTGTGCTCCTCAGGTTGATGGAAGGTGATCTGAAGCTCTTCCACAGAGCTATTGTCAACAGTGCCCGAAGTTTGACGGTACTGCATGACCACAGTAAATGGTGAGGGTAGCTTAACTGCTTGTCAAAACACTAGGAACCAGTGATTTATAATCTTTCAGTACCCTCTCACTGTTTCAGTTTTGTGCCTGGAAAGCCAACCACGTTTTCCCTCAGTTCTCTGCGAAAGAGCCACTGAGCATCCATGCTTGCTGTTGAACAGAACCCATAGAGATAAATCACTGACAACTTACGACTGTTTAAAAACCGTGTTTGTGTGACAGTGTTCTTGCCAAAACTTCCTCTCAGCTGTGTTAAAGAATTCTCTGACAAACTCCCATTGTAATCAAAGCCGTGCAGTCATTGTGTTATCTAAGTCCTGTTATCTGTATCGAAAAACTGCACAATAGACACTGGACCAAGCTGCGTCGTTTGCTGCTCAGAGCTGGCATCTTCACCTTCTCTACAAACGGGAAGTCGTGGCCAAGTACACAGAGGACAGATTAGACCACCTGCAGTTACTTTCATTTACTTTAGTTTCTTCAACTGGGCATTCTTCAGTAATGTATTGTTCTGTACACTTTTCCAGAGCTAAATAATTCAACTTTAATTTCCTGTCATTCATCCTGACATTGGCTTATGAAGTAAATGGCTCCGAATGCCTACAGAAAAAGGGGAAACTTTGGCTTCACACACCAAGCAGATGTTAGACAGAACATGTGGGAACAATCTAACATTGACAACAGCAAGTTATACTGCAATGTGACTGCTTTGTTAAAACAGATTAAGATGAAATTACTGTAGATCAACACCACAAAAAGGAGAGTCCTTTGCCTTTCTTTACATGGGGATGGCTGCTACAGAGAAGTTTTTCACAAACATCTCTTTTTGACATTTTTTAAAAAAAAAATGTTATTATAGAAGATCCCTGGCAATTATTAATAAAGATGGTCTCTTTTCCTCTTCCTAGACGTGGGAGTATTGACACAAGTTCTGGAATAAGGGAAAAGGAGAGGGATAATGCTTATTTTTGTTCTAGTACTTTGGGTGGTCTCTTTCAGCTCTGTTTCTTCTTTTACTCAATTTGTTTTGAGAAGTTTTCATAATGACTGAGCATTGGACAGGAGTTTTTCATGAGGCAGTAGATGGATTCAATTATACAGCTGGTTTCTGCAAGCCTTCTCTAGAGAGAGTTCCCACCAAAGTCAACGGGAGCTGGTTAGCAGAAAGTCTGAGGGATCAGACCCACGCCCACAGAGACTCAATAATACAGATTTCAATCAAGTTTGAAAAACATAGTAAAAATGAGGAAACTAATAAGGAGAATGGTAATACAAATGGAAACTTATGCTGAAAACTTGCTGAATAAAGAAAGCATATTCAAATGCTTATGTAAAAATGTTCTCCAGTAATGAAAATCAAGCTTATTGCAAAATATGCAAAACCAACAAAAAGCATTCATGCTTTGTAGTACTGATACTCATTTTAAAGCTTTAAGAAGTGCCACATTTTAAAGAATCTTCAGTCCTAATCCATCTCAATATCATTAATGTTTACTTTTACTTATCTCTGTCATTGACGATTTCCATAGTCATAAACAGTCAACAGTAACGTTCCAGGCAGCACATGCGATCAGCCTTGCCTTCAAAGAGGTGGGTAAGGCAGAGCCTGCCTCCCCTACACCTCTGTGTTTTAGCAGTATCATATTCTCCATAAAGTGAAACTCTGTGATAAGGACAGAGACCAAGGGGGGGCACAGCACATAACATGCACAAAGAAAAGATGTGAAGAACCAAAGAAAAAGAACCAAAGTCGGTGACTGTTTCCTCTTATTTGGGCAAATTCCTACAGATGCAACCCACAGTGTTTGCAAAACACTGAGCACAGAGTCTGCCCAGAAATGGGTTTCAGGAATTTAGCCACCCAGTTTGCATCCTTTCCAGCTGCCCAGCCAACAGCACGGTGCTGAATGAAGACTCCAGTTCTTGCTTTGTAAATAGGAACAACTGGTAAAGTTTTCAGTAACAACAACAAAAAAAAGCACTGTGAACTACATTCACATTGGGTAAGCAGCCTCTCTGGAAGTCATCAGTTCTGCAGCTAATTCATAACAGATTCACAGTGATATTGGTTCAGAAGCACGCGTGATCAAACTGTGTAATTTTCTACTTTTCCTGTAAAAGCTACAAAAATCCAAGAGACTTTCTGAATATTTTGGTCTCATCTAAATAAAAGCTCACTGTTTTATACACGTATAAGAAAAGGAAGGCTATTTGCCAGTAAAGATTTTCTAGAGAGATTACTATGCACAGCTCAAACAGGTATTGCCATTGAAGACATGCAGACCCCAGTCATTACTTGAGACCCTTTTGCCTTAGCAGCACCAGGTCAGCTGCTGGCAGACAGAAACTCAACAGCACAGCTCTATTTAGGTCAATGCCAGTCATGGTATGAATCTGTTCTGTATCATTAAGTCTCTGTCCTAAAATGACTGTGCCTACCTAAGAATAAATGCATGTCTGCAAAATTTATTTGT
This sequence comes from Morus bassanus, assembly GCA_031468815.1. Taxonomy (NCBI): domain Eukaryota; kingdom Metazoa; phylum Chordata; class Aves; order Suliformes; family Sulidae; genus Morus; species Morus bassanus. The sequence continues at coordinate 8,875,057 of CM062578.1, forward strand.
TTCCAATTTCAGAAATACAGTCCATTTCTTACTACCTGCCTGGGATTGCAAACAAGTGGATTTGCTACTTCTAACCATATCATTACTCTACAGCACATAGAAAACAGCACAGGGAGAAAGTAGTTTCATTTTCTCTTTATTTAAGCATGGTTTGTGGAACAACTGGCAGATAGTTTGGTTTAAACAAGACAAGCTCTGACTCATCATACCGGTCACTGATGAGAAAGAGCCACCGGGGTAGTCCCGTTCATGCTCTCACTGAGAAGCAGAAAGGCTGTGTAGGCTGCATGTGCTGCCCTCCAGTCCTGTTGACTAGAAATACCCAGTCTCAGTGCACGTGTGCCAGCAGTAGACAACTACTTGGAGAAGAAGCATAGATAAAAACATTTTTTAATCAAGCTTTATGAAATTCTCATCATTATTCAGCCGGGTACAGATTCACAGAGTGATGGCTGGAAGGGACCTCTGGGGGCTGCATACTTCAACCTTCTGCCCAGAGCAGTACTGCTGACAAAACCAGACTAGGTTATCTGTGGTTTTATTCAGATGAGTCTTGCAGATTCCCAAGGCTGGAGACTCCCCCAGCCCTCTGGGCAGCCTCTTCCCACGCTGCACCACCCTCTGCTGAAAAAGCTGTTCCCAACATCCATCCCAAAGCTCCCAGGCTCCAAAGCTGTGGCTGGCGTCCCCTGCCTTACCACCTGCCACTCCCCAGGAGAATTTGGATCCACCACCTTCCTCTCTCCCCTCCAGGCATTTCCGGGCTGCTGTTGGGTTCCCTCTCGGCGAAGCCGGCTGGCCCGGCTCTTGCCATGATACAGTTTCCTTTGCCCAATTAATCTCATTTTACAATCAATCTTTTTCAGAGATTTAGTCCATATATATGCGAACACAAGTACCCTGTGACCCACTCCCGGTCTCAGATCAAGATAATAGATCAAGATAATATTTGTCATGCTGGCAGACTGAACGAAACCTTCCTGAGGCTGGTGGGTGTGAGAAATGTCCTTCATTCAGGAAATGGTGAGCAGCAGTTAAGCTCTTTTGGGCATGGAAGGGACTGCCAGGAACAGAAACTCAAATGCAGGAGCCACGATACTGCTGTAAGGGAACTGAGGCAGAAGGGGAGCAGGGCAAATGCAGCCCAGCAACATTACAGGGACAGGCAGAAAGAAACAGAATCCAGGGGGTCAGGAAAACACTAGTAGCTTGAACCTGGAAGACGGTCAGGAGACAGAAATGGAGAGAGCTGCACAGATCCCTGGCCAAGACAGAATGGAACCCAGCTCCTGTTGCTTAATTTCTCCGGTACTCTGGAAAACAGGAGGTTGTAGGTATTCTTTAAAACCTATTCAAGAACTACTCCCTGTAGGGAGCAACCTACAGGCCCTGAATACTGACTGATGAGCTGTGTAAAAAAGGGTAAAAATATTTAAATTTTCTTAGAACATTAACGCAAGACCAAATTCGGATGTACACTTAACATAAATACTTTTAAGTACATTTATTTTAAAAGCATAGCAGAGAAGCTGTGAGAAATATGAAATACATACATGAAAAATTACTGTGTCACACTAGGAATATTTTGCCTCACTGTGCGTTTCTAAGGAGACAAAAGAAGTGAACTAAATATTCAACCTCCTTGCACGCACAGAACAGAACTATTTATTTTTATTTACAATATTTCATGCACTACGGTCTCTAAGATAAATTATTTTTTGTATACACAAGAAAGTACTTCTTTTTATTTGTGACTCACAAAGCCCAAGCCTTTCTGGAAGGAGCCCAGGGATGGACTCCAGCCGTATAGATTTACATCCTTTCTGTAGACCTGAGCAGTGCCACCAGGAAGTCCCTAAATCACTAAAAGCTGCCAGGAACTGGGAGGATGTGCCAGAAGGAGTGCCTGTTTCTTATCTCCCATAGCATATGTTGCTGACCACTGCCAGGACTGGGCTTTCTGGAGTTTTGGTCTGAACTAGTATGTTAGTTCTTTCATGCTCGTGTATAAAACCACCATAGAAAAAGCAAGAGAAGGGACCAGATTCTAAATAGCTTTGAGTGGTACAAATGTTGGACATCCTTAGCGCCCTCAAAAGAATAAGCCAGCAACGGCATACACCATGTAAATATAACAGCAATCTTTTCTAAGACCTTATGAAGTGCTTAATTAGAGAAAGAACGCTATCTCAGCTCCCCTCTCTCTCTCGCCCTACCCCCCGAGTGCACGAGTGACATGTTACAAGCACTTCTGCCGTCAGAGGGACTGCTTACATGGTATTTGCTCAGCCATGGCCAGGGTTCACATTCCGGCACCAAAGGATTTGGTCCTTAAGCCTGAATTTTCTGCATACATTCTTGCCTTTTTGAACCCAAGCTAATTGGGATATGTCAGAATTGTTCCTACAGACCTGCTTCTCCTATGTATTAAAATTGATTTGAAATACTGTCCCTTACCTATTGGCTGGGAAAACTGAAGGTGAGAAAATGGAACTTCTGACCTTAATTTTCCTTGGAGACAGATTTTTTTTCTCCTCGGTGTTTAGGCCAAGCAGATGAAACAAAATATAATAAATATATTTCCTTTAATACGAATTCCTGCTTTTCCTCAAGAAGCAAAGTGGGGCCTTTCTGTGATTAAATCATACTCAAACACAGCATTATTCCAACACCTAGCCGAAGAAAACTAGGACGCTGTTCTTTCCATAATATTCATCTGTTTCCTCTTCCACTGTAAGAGACTGCTGAAAAGCGCTAATGAGCCATTGCTTCATCTAACCCATTTGTCACATTCTGTTCAAACACCAACACTGCATTCCCCAACTCTCACCCTTCAAATTCTTAGTAACGCAGCTGGAATTAATAAAAAAATATTTCAACAGTACTTGTAGTATGAATAGTGGATATTTGAACTGCAGCCTACCTAAAACTACAGGAAACTATTCTCTCTTTGGATTTTCAAAGCTCTTCAAAGCGGTCTTTAAAGTGTCATTAAAGATACTTCATGTACATGAAAATACTGCTCCTTCTTTCCATGAAGAGTGCTAACATTCCCCACTCAAACTACCCAGCTACTCACAGCTGCCTGCATTTTTCAGTCATCTCTCATTAGTCTTATTATGTCAGCAGACCACTGCTAAGTTTATATTTAGTAACTTAAGTAGCCTATGAAGCAGTAGCATCAAAAGATTTAAAAGACACATATCACGTGCATAGTCAGCACTATAAACCCATACAGAGGTAAACCTGTAACTATAAATGGGCTAAAGAAAACCAGCAATGACTCTGAAGAAAAATCTTTCTATATCTGTGATTAAGTGGAGGAAAGGATTTGGCTGGTAATAAAAATGAAAGCACAGATATCAGCTCCTCTCTTTTAGCAGCACATGCTATTGCAGCTCTTCACAAGGCATTATTGATTTTTTTTTTGAGTCTATTTGATTAGACAATTATTCACCAGACCTTACCCTGCATTGAGCATTTTTCAAGACCTGTCAGCTCTAGCTAACTGGATGATGCACTGTGAGTCTGAAAAGTGGTATGAAACCAGCAATCAAATTCACCTCTTTGGCAAAACTTAACTCACAAAGATAATTTTTGGAAAGTCATGAGAAGCACAAGAACAAAGAAACCATAGTAGAAACTAATGCATAGTTATGACTGCTATCATACGAAGTCTTCAATAATTTACAATTCTATGATAAATACACAAAACAAGAATCTTCAAAATATTGGGTGCAGAGAGGAAAATGCTTTCAAAACATGTAAATCACAGATCCCAACAAGGTTTTTTTTTTTTCTGGAGCATTGAACTATTTCAGTACCAAAGAGGGATATTAGCTTCAAAGTAGTTTGTGGGAAAAACCCAAACTCTAACAAAAAAACAACACCCCACCAAACCATGGACACTCTAGATCTGACTTTATATGGTGTAAATCCACTAATTGGAATTGATTTTCACTAAGATCAAATGAGGCTATAAAAAAAAAAAAGTGGTGTTTGCTCCCATTAATTTATTTTAATACAATGGCAAACTCATATAATATTTGATGCTTGTTTCATGAAGAAAATCATGTTTTTTATTTCAAAGAGAACATTTTTATCACCAGTGCATTAGCTGGCTTTATTACACCAATCCAGCAACGAGTTCCATATAGACAGACCTCTTCAAATGCATATGGATTTGTGTTTTACTGATCTATTCAGGAAGGGTAGAATAAAAATGCCTGAGCTAGCAGTCTTTCTGCCTTGAAATCTCCTTCGGGATATCCACATCAAACATTTTATTGCTTCTTAATAAGTGATTTATTATGAAGTAACTGCTACATTTTCTTATACATAAAAATAAATTTTAAAACACCTCACATAAAACATTGACCTGCTTAGCTGATATTTTAGCTGTTCATTAAGATTTCGCAGAGTCCTGATATTCTGTATGAATTCCATATATCATTTTTTATTTGTGTTTTCTCCACAAAGTGTCTGCTATTTCAAGTTTTTATTATATGCAGTTTAAAAAAGAAACCTGACACATGCAAAATCAGTAAGTAGTGAGTCAAACAGCACAGCATGATGAGCGGCGGTCACAGTGACCCTTCTGCTCAAGTATTACACTGCCGAGATGCCCGAGAATCCACACAGTCACACTAACCACTGAGATAACTTTCAGTGAAACCATTACATATGCCTTTTTTTTTAATCCCTCTTCTCTGGAAATATATTTTGAAAGGGCAAGTATGCAGGAGAGATAATGTGGCAGTGCACTTCACAGATTTCTTGAGGGAAGGAGTAGCTCTGTAGAGCACTGTAAATTTTCAAATCTCTTTATAAACAAGCAGCTTCCAAAATATTCCTTTGAAGTGGGCAGGAAAAAAAAAAAGACAAAAACATAGATGGCAGCTCTTGGCTAGGTCTCCTATCAATGCTAGCAGTGGAAAAAAATTAATAAAGATATAAGCATGGATAAAATTTTTTCAGAATGTTCTAACATTTTAGGCTTCTTTCAAGTGTCATGCCTTCACTTTCAGTTATGTCACATCAAAGTAAAAAATGATAATTTAGTTAAATAAATCCCAAGTTTTTTCTCTCATCAAAACCAGAAACGTATAGTTGCTCACATTAACACTGAATTTCAAGAACAGCATAACTGGTGAGAGCTGAATCACCAACGTCCTCCCCAAATGAACTTGGAGAAGGATTCTGGATGAAAGGAGTAATTTTGGAAAGTTAATGCTAAGTTTACCATTAGAGATGTGATACTCACCACCTGGGTTGCTGATTAATGTGTCTTTACTTTGCAATTTCCTACAGAGGTCAACAAGCTTACTAGATGATATGCAAGTCTTGTTAATACTATTTGGAAGAAAAGTCAATGACTGCTCTTCATAGCCAGAAGCACCCAAGGCATGATGGAATAAATAAAGGTAAAAGGAGGCATACCCACAAACGTGGTACATGGTGGGATTCAGAGGGGCATTCAACTCCATCACTAGAGAAACTACAATGTCCAACTTCTTAAACCATAAATATGGAACAGAAAATACAAAACATAGAAACAAAATCCACCAGCAGTGCTGATACAGATATAAATCCACAGGATTTATGGGGACAGAATAAAATTTTCCATCAGAAGCAGGCGAAGGGGACATTTTCATCAACTTTTCTCTTGGAAAAAACTTCATTAACTCCTGGTGGCCGCATATTGGTGAAAGTGAGCTGTGGCATGTGCAAGACTGAGAACCAAGGATAGCAGGGGGAGACGACAGTCTGCAATCCCATTACTACGGACACCTTTGATTTGCTCCAGCGAAACGCTAGACACCACCGAAAGCACACTCTGTACGCTCCCCTCCCTCCCCTGATTCACTGGCAATAGAAGAATAGAAACTAAAACTGAAGTGCCTGAGAAGTACACAAGAACTGTTGCTCAGCTGCCCAACACAACAAACCATTGTTAATCTTAAGAGTCATCTGGAACCAGGCCAGAGGGAAAAAGTTAAAGTTCTCTTGTTTTTCCTTCTGTACCTGCTGTGTTTAACCACACAGCATTTTGTAGTCATCTTCTTGCACAGCACAAAGCCTGAAGAAAGCTGCACTCCCCTGGCTGCAGGAGAGATGAAGGACACTGAACCCAGCCACCCGCTCGTTAGCTCTTTCCAGACACCCACCGCTGAGAGCACCCCCTTCCCAGCCACCACAGATCACAACTATCTTACCCAAATCAAGTTATTTTTTTTAGCACATCGCTCCAGCTTCCTTCTGTGAACACTATTCCAGAACAACTTGCAATGTCCCTGGGTTTTGGGGATAATTCAAAATGAGAATGGGACAGTAGACTTTGGGTCTCACACCAAAAAGGAAATGGCTCTCATCATGCTTCTCACCAAAGAACAACGGTATGCATGCTTGGATGCAGGAAAAGATACATGCAGTGCAACACTCAAAAACTGCACAAGTGGTTGTGGTAAATGCTGCAGTCAAACATATAAAAATATCACCTGTTTTTTCATGCTTTATTACTATGCATTATGAAATATTTGTTCAGGATATAATCGCATACTGTTTTTTTTCCCCACAGGATTTCTGCGTCTGTTGCCACACAGGACGAAAAAACTCCAGCTATTCAGGACTGGCATTTCACTGCTCAGTGTGCTCCCCAGCTCATTTACAGAGCAGCCGGCGAGCCAAGTTCCCTGATATCCCTGTCACAACGTCCTAACCTATGTGTTCCTGCACTGGTCTCTGCCCCATCCAGGCTGTCCCCTTCCCAGCGGCCGGGGCACTGGGCAGGCACAGCACTGGGTGTGCACCAGAGACAACCTCCCTTCTCTTCTCTCCTGTTGCCCAGCACCACCGTGACACACGGAACAAGCAAGGCTTGGGAAAGTGCTGCCCAGCCCTTGTATTCTGGAGACTCGTAAACCGAAACCACAGAGAGTTTAGCCAAAATTTCTGCAGCGTTAAGATCTAAACATAAAATTCAATGACTTTTCCAGCCATCCCACCCTTGTGAAAGCGATCACCATTTTCACTGGAATTAATATTCAAAAATCATTGATTACTTAAATTTGGTCATATTCTAAGCCACTGAAAACAGTGATCATCTTATAGGAAATGTTGAGCAATCTCGGTTTTCTTATACAGCAAAACTTAAAAAAAAAAAAAAGAAAAAAAAAAGGGCAAGAGGATCCACAGACTGGAATAAGACCTCTAGAACAGGTACTTCTTTGTATTTTGTATTCTCTGATTTTTTCAGCACAAAAAGTAGAGATGCTCTATGTGAGCTAGCCTGAACCTGCTCATGATGTGGTATGCATATATATACTACAGTTATTGCCCTAAGTTATGCGTATCAATTAAAGGTAAGAAATTAGAACCTAAATATAACTAACTGCTTGATGAGATGGTCTGATGCAACATGTTAACTTCGGGAAGTAAATTCAGATTTTGAGAAGATGGGCCACAGCACCATGCAAGCACCACAAAAATATATAACACACTGAATAATCTTAAAAAATTGCGAGTATTTTTCTCTGGTCTTCTAACATAAAAACTAGACAAGTCTTCATGGAGTTAAAGGTGGGAAAAACTGAAAAAGAAAGGGTAGTTTTACAATGCACATGAACAAACTATGAACTCATTGTTTACAGGAACCTCTAAAGTAAATAGCTTTACAAAACCAAAAAGGGAACTCCAGCTAAGGGTAGTTTTTATGTCAGCATAAAGGTAATGATACCAATATCTCATGTAATGATATTAAACCACATATTTCAAAGCTTAAAAGATTGTCTTATTAGGCTCAAGGACCTCTTAGATCAAGATGAGACACATAAAGAAGACAGATTATTCTATAATTGCTATTCTAGAGTTCCTGCTCCTTCCTGTGAACCAAGCTGTGTTTTTCAGCAGTGAGGACAGGATACTCAATTAAATGGACTTTAGTCTTTCTACAACAGCAGCGAGTGCCAACATTCCAGCTCCCAAGAATGCATGTGAACTACTGTTGAATTCACAGACAGCTTCACATGCCCACATACAGCCACTTTGCCAGAAAAATTGAACTCAGTAATGTGTAAAATTATCTGAGTTATGTTGAACATGGCATCTCATAAAAAGTAAAATCTGCAGTTCTGGCAATTGTATGAAGGACTGTTCTTGGTGCTCACACTAAGGAAGGAACTACAACAGTCTGCACACCAGCAGACAACTTAACTTGTTCCACTCACAGGGTTTTTTTATTTCATATAAAACAATTAAAACACTTTTCAACACAAATGAAATATCAAAGTATACTTGAGAAGGAGCTATTTTTTGCATTGGCATTGTTTTATTTTGATTAACTTTTCCACCTAAAATTGCGTGTCAAATGTAATTCTGTTTTCCTCAAGGCAGCCACATAGTAGACCCATTCTGAAAACTGCAGAAACCCAGATTTCTAGAGAAAGCTAAATAATAAATGACCTAACTGCTTATGACTTACCACTACATGTGTCTATTTATATAAAGGTAGAGGATAAGATATTTCTAAAATGAATGTGGAAATAAGTTTCCGGTTATAATGAACACAGAAGAAAGCCAAGTATTAGGGTAAAACGAGCATTTTTTTGTCCACTGTTTCTTAAAGAATGCAACAGTGTGACCAAAAACATGACACTACATAAGCATGTAACAAGCATGTACCAAAACATTGGTGTATGGCTTCTGAAGAGGGTATCTCTGACAATCGTCCTCAAAGTGGCATATAAATCATTGCAACTGTCAGCACTTCTAGTAGAATGTCCAGACTGCTGTACAAACTGACTTTCAGACAGTTTCTTTGCATGGCACAAGATCACACTAAAGACCAAACAAAATTTCTTTCTATAAGTGCTACCCTACTACCAGAGAAAACAAAGCTTCATCAACAGCAATGAATCATTGCTGTAGGTTTTATCGCAGGATCTGCGGCACTTATGCTGTTTTTGAGCCAGTCACCTTGGCTATCTTCTTTTGAGTGATACTATTTGCTTGAGTGATTCCTAGTACAGTAAGAGCCTCTCAGCTCAATCTCTAGGGTTACTTCAGCGTAAGTAAAGACAGAAAGTTAACATTAAGAAACAAAACACACAGAATATTCTAGAGTATACAGTTTCCAAATTTTGGACTGTGGCTTTGTAATAGTCAAACCTGGCAGTTATATATGTACACAGATTATTTGGATAAAGCATGGATCTCTTAATGGAGGAGAAACACACTTGTCTTTTCAAAAGAAATTAATGCATTTTTAGCATCTTTTCCAAACAAGTTTCAAGTAAAACATGAGGAGTCACAGGCGACATTATGCTCTTGGGACAAGCAATGTGACTTAGTTAACCAGTGTAACTAGTTAATTCCTTCAATTTTATCTTTTCTAGTGATGTTTTCCTGAGCTTATTTGGAATTTTGGGGTTTTCATTATTATTTTTTACCCAGGCTCTTGTTTCAAATATATAATACATATATATATATTTATATATATAAAATGCACATATAATATTGAGATTGTTTACTTTTTGTGCAAAAAATTAACAAAGCAGATACCATTTATATACTACCAGCATTTAATTTCATGTTTCCTAAAAAATCTCTCCCAGTGATTTTACATACAAACCAAACAAAAAGGTACAATTTTTCACACTGTCCAACAGTGTGTTCAGGATTCTCTTGAAAAATAAAGTTTAAAGAGAATTGATGCATTTCTTTCCATTTACTCAGGTCTTCAGAGTGAGATACTGTGGCTAATGACTGACAGTGGAACACTTAGGACAACACTCTCCCCCTCCTGCCTGCCAGAGTTTACTCTGAACAGAGGACTAAGTAACAAAAGGTAGCTACAATCGGACAATGAGCCTACCGAAAAACGTCATAAACAAATACCACAAGATGGAAGACACATTAAGTCTATTTCTTATATGGACACTGTCTGGAAAATGATGTAGAGTTATCTGCTCATTTCTACCATTCAAACACATCGCTGCTGGAGCGTTCCTAACAGTATTGTTATACAGTGACAAAAATAAAGACTGTTCTCAGCAGCACAGGTTGATAACTCATTGGATGGTATCTGCAGTCTTCTACTTTGCAGTCTCACATTTGATATTATCACTGGTATTGAAGGAGCAGTGAAATTCCTTCATCATGACTAGCACTGAGATCCACTGCTTTAAATTTGACATTACATACTGTGCATAAGGCAGCATGGTAATTGCTGCGCCAATTTGATGACTCAAAACTGTGCCCGGAACAGCACAACCTCTATATATTTTCAAGGTCTTAAAATGTCTCTGAGGCAGCACTACAAATGCAATACTGCTTTAAAGAGAAAAGAGATTCACTAGATACTAATATAAATAATCTTTTTGTAATGAGTTACTGTCTCAACAGAGCTCACAAGATATAATTTCAAGTGCTATCACTGCTCTCACAGTTTTCAGGAGGACTCTCTAGATTCTTGAGACACACTGTCAAGGGCAAGTCATTAGAAAGTCTCAAGTTTAATGAATCTGTGAGAAAAGAGACTGGCTTAGCCTGACTTACTTTCCAGTTCTGTTGCTGAGAGCCAAAAATCCTTCCTGGCCTTCCACTCAAAATGAGAGCATTTCTTTTAATTTTTATCTCAGAGCCTTCTCCCTGATGTTTTACATAAGATTGACAAGTAAGAGCATAACTGTATTACCACCATCTTCATTGTTTTCCTCCCTTCCTTCATTCCGGTCCCCCACTTCAGCTGACTCATGTTCCCAGCAAGGTTAACAGACTCCTCAGAATGACATACTGTCTTTTCTGACTGCACAACTTCCACATCTTATTCGGGCCTGAATTGAGCTGTTGAGTGCTTTCACAATAACAGCCACAACTTAGGTGCTTTTAAAAAACTTTTTTACATTTTATTTTACTTGGAAGTTTGCTCGAAATGTCAAAATTCTCTTACCTAATGTTTCCTTTTGTAGTTCACGGCACCTACTTTGTAGTTCATTCCCTTGCTGAAGTGAAGTTTGGAGCTGTTGAGTTTTCAGCTCAACTGTGTCAGCTACCAGCGTCAGATGTTTTACCTTTTCTTGGAGGCATTCATTCTCTCTCTGGGATTTTGCTAACCTTTGATTCAATTTGGGTATTTCTGAGAAGAAAAAAAACCATATAGACTGTTGTCAAGTTTATCTCCTTCACTGAAAAGTATTACACCTGATTTACAACCTCAGGACTTCAGCATTCTGTAACCCTAGTTTGGATATGGGTCAGTGTAAGCCATGTACATTAGTAATGCTTCTGCTGAGAATGTAGAGGGCCAAAAGAAGTGCCTTGTGCAATATCTCTTTACACAGGTAACTTGTATTTAGCCAAACACATATTATTGACAAATAATACGAATTTTATTCTAAAGCAATAATATGTATTTCCTCTAAGATCTCAAAATCAAATACACGTTGATATTCCAAATGAAATAACAATAGGTGACAGAAATATTTGAATCCAAGCTTTTTATCAAATTACAATCATTAACAAATCATTGTTGACATACAAAAACAATTGCAGACTCATTCTGAAATTCATTTGAGAAGATATCAAGGCAGTTAGCCTCTGCTAAAGCTCAATTTGAAACTTTTGGTTCAGAAGATGTTTGGGCATGTGTATTACATTTTATTTTCTCACTCTTTAGGTGACTGCTGCTGTTAAAGCAATCACAAAGTGCATCTTCGTTATATAAAAGACAGGCTTTGTCACTATCTTTCATCAGCTCTTCAACATGGAAGAGCAGCAGTCCCAAGGAAGTTTCCTAGGGAGTTTTTACTGCAAGGTAAATAAGTAAATCATGGCTGGGGCATAGTGGGTCTCCTACATTTTCATATGTTCTTCTGAGTTCAGTTATCCTTGATGAGTGCATTTGAACATTTCCAAAAGTAGTTGCAATTCTTTTCTATGCCTTCTCCAGCTACAGCCCTAAATGTTCAGTTGTCCAAAGAACTTATATCACTTTTATTTACATTAATAATGACAATGTTCAAGTTAGATGGAGTCTAATTCCATTGTCAAGTCAGCTAATACATATTTTTATATGCTTTATATCCTGCCCATGTGCAAATCTTAAATTCTTTCTGTGGTGCAAATATTTTCATTACCTACAATCTTTCCCAACTCCCCCAAACTTAAATCAATTTATTGTTAGACCAAATGATGTAATTACCAAAAGATTTTAAGTTCTTATACTTCTTTCTACTTGCCATTAATTAACCAAGGCTAAATAATACATATACAAGGGCTTTTATAAGCTGTTTTCAAACTAATCAAGCAAACTGGTCTAGGCATAAAGAGTAGCGCCTCATGTAACATTTTTCTTCTGAAAATCTGACTTGAAAACAAGTTCTGAAAATCTTGTTGCAAAAACAGTAAGATAACAGTAAAATAAACAAAAAATACTATATATTAATATGTTACCACATGTTAATAATTAACAACTCATAAAACAGAACATAAAAGCTTTTGAATGGCATTCACAGGGGAAAAAAATCATGTGTGACTAAATTGCTTTGATTTAGAAAGCTAGATTTAAGGATGTATATAATATTCACATTGTGGCACTATTCTCAAGGGGATATTGTTGAACGCAGTCGGGGATACATAGCATGTATAATGGTATGTATAATCATTAGAAGAACCTGAAAGGCTGCACTTCTGCTTCAATATTCTATATATTTGCAGTATTACAACACATAAAACAAGAGATACTCCAGAAAAGAAGTCTTAAAACATTATAAATCTCTTTGAACCTGAAGATGGTTGCAGAAATGCATGCTCATATTCCCTTTATCAGCTAGAAGTAGGCAGAGAATGAGCACAGGAAGAAAGGAATCCTTGGGGACGTACAACACTTTCTGTGCTCAGTCTAATTAGGAGATGAAGTCATGAATCAAAGTGCATGATGTTGACACTGACATTTAAATTAATTGTTCTTACAAAAACTGAATACTGAAGAGTGATTTTCCGGTCACGCTCATCTTCAGCAGGCAAGAGCCCTCCTCCCTTCTGGGCTCTCTGCTGCCTGGGCTCAGGACACCCCAAACTCTCTGTTCAGACCCAGGCACTGTCTCAGTGGGATGCGTGCCTACTTGCTCCTGTGGCACAGCTGCCCCAATTATTTCTTCCAAGTCTGAACAAAGCAATCATTGAAAACATTAAAAATTACTTCTGATTTCACAGGAAGCATAGGGGAACTATTATTTAAAATGAAGCTACATATTTTCTGAGATACTCCATGCACGCAGGTTTCACTTAAGCTGTGAATTTGCACTGGAGTTCACATGGTTTCACCAGCAGGGTGATTTGGGAGATGGACATCGCCCACCATGTCCTTATATTCCTTCGCACAAGGACAGAAAGCGTGACATCAGCTCACCTACTTCTTTGCTACCTTATAACCCTGATAAAACTAACCTCCAGAGCAAATAGCAGCTCATCAACTCATACACGCAGTACACAAAAATTATAAGGAAAGGAATATGTATATGAAAATTATGTCCAAAGACCATTGAAGTTGCAAAAGTCAACACAGGAGCTGTTTAGATGCTCTGGATGGTACAGTCTGTAATTACACTGCTGTACACTTTTTTCAGCAAAACTAATCTCTTAACTGAGGCAGAGCAAAAATGGTATTCAAGGATAAATCTGAGTTTTCAAGACCAACCGCCAGCCTGAGGGCTGGGCATGACCTTCATGAACAAGCCATCGGTTGTGACTTGCTCTCTGCTTCTCTCTTCCTGAAGGCTGCCCTTGTTTGAGCAGGAAGCAGGCTGTTGGCCAAGTGAATTATTCTCAGCCCATGGGCTGCTCCATGCCCCTTTCAATTCCAAAGACCCCTCAGATAAAGACAGCTGTATTTGAGTATTGTTCTTATTCAGAAACGGAAGGAGGGAGTAGCTGCTACGTGTTTGGTGCAGGTTTGCTTGTATGCAGTGACTCATGCATTCAAGGCAACCGCATCTGTACACAAGTGGGTTGCTCAAGGGAAGAGGTGCAGCCTGCCTGTGGGTTGGAGAGGCAGCATTGCAGGACCCTCAGGCAGGTCCACAAAAGGATATTATACCATTGCCGTATATTATCATGTGTGTATGCAAGCATCTGCGAAAAACTGGCAATAGGAGACACAAGGCAAATTAAAATATCTCCAAGTCTTTGTGTTGCAATCATATCCATATAGTCAGAGTAAGTATATTATTTATGTTTCAGACATGGTAAGTATTTCTATTACTTCCATTTCAGTCTGACTTGGCTAACTGAACAATTGGCCCAGCACACTAACCCAATAGGAACTGGACTGAGTCCAACTCAGTTTGTAGGGTGCCACAGAAGTAGGTAGGGTCCTCTAATACTTTGGATCTGGACAAGTTAATGTTAGAATTAGAAATTATCTAATTAATTTTACTTTCTAATTTACTGTGTTACACTCAACTACCAAAAAATATTTTATCTTGCCCAAAATTATTGCAAGATGATTTACCTGTCAAAGCTTCTTTGCTAACAGTTTTTATTTGTAGAAAAATTTCTTCTTTCATGGCAGCCCAGTTCTCCAGGTTACTGGAGATGACTTCTTTAATACTGTCTAGTTCACTTCTAATAAAAGGAAACAGTGAGACAGCCTTGTTCAGAGTTGAGCAATGGTGTTCCAATGTATTTCTGCAAGACAGAAAAATAATACCATACATTTTTAGAATGACAAAATACTGTTAGTAAACTTGGGAACTAAAGTAAACTTGATAATCACTTTTCTGTTATATGAGAACTTACACTACATTGGGTTACAATAACTTAGTGTATGAAATATGCTGTATATTGTATACATTTATAATCAGTTTCTCCCTTCTAAATGTTTAGAATTTATATGTATAAATGAAGAAAACTGTACAGACAATTGTACAATCACTTTTTATTAAGAAATCAGAGTAATCATGTTTAAATGACTATATGTCCAAGCTTATGTTGACTCTTTATAAATGACACATGTGAGAAATATTGTATTTCCAATGCATTACAAGCAAGTGGTACACACTTGCTTTTAAGTGTTAATTAATACTTTTACATTTGTTAAGAACCTTCCTGTTGCTAATACCATCAGCAATCAACAGTGACATTTTCTAGTTATGTTTGCTAACACTACAGCATCTCACTATATTCTGGAAAAGCAAGAAACACTAGGATGGTTATAAACACTCTTCTCACTCACAGTATTGTCCCTGCCTGCACCTGCATCCCCACTGAATCCTCTCAACCGATTGTACGTGTTCACAGGAGGCACAACATTGGCATTTCTTTTTGGGTTCTTACCTGAGCACTTGTGATTGCTTATAGGCAGCTTCCTTTTCCTCTTGGAAATACCGCAAATCATCTTTCACATTTTTTAATTCATCTTGCTTGTTTTTAAGTTCCACTGTTAGGTTTTTTATTCTATAGATGCAAATAAAATAATCAGAAAGTATTATTTGCACTACTAACCAGCCTCTGACTTTTGTTTCAGCTTTAAGTTAAAAACATGCTGAAAGTCTTTTCAAAGATTATAATTACATATTTCAGCCTGAAATACTGAGTACCAGATCTCCAAATGGAGGGACTTTAATCTTCTGGCTATTGTATGAGCCACTTGAGCAACTCTTTCAAAGTAATACTCATAATACATTTGTAAAATAATGTGGAAATATAGATGTCCAATATCAGCTCATATGCAATGCTATATAAATATCTTAAGAATCCAGTGTTCATTCACAGATGCAACACAGAACTCATTCATCCTCCAAAAGATCTATGCCATTATGAAAATCTCAGTTTAAAGTTCAACTTGGGTACCCAGCTTAGGGGCTACAACACCTAAAAGGTAGGTACCCCATCCCAGCAGGGTGATGAAAGGTACCACAATGACCTGCATAGGTTCTACACACAACTATAAGGATGTGCAGGAAAGGGTAATGGAGAGCTCACCTAAGCTGAATGAGAAATTGTCTAAAGTCAACGAAGAGCAAATACTAAATATTTTGTTACTGTTACCTTAATTTTTTTCCATTCAGATTGTTTATCTATTTCTTAATTTCAGACATTTGCAAAAGATGAATCCCAATTAGTCACTCTGCTTTCCCTTTGCCCTGAGTTTCACACTCATGTTCGTGGAACTATACTTCTGCACTGCTGAATTAATTAATGGTGCTCAGCAAATAATAATAAAAATACACATGTAAAATATATATCTGTCCATTATTTTTACACCAACTGGAACTTAGGCCTCTGTTGCTTGACAATGGCATTTTAAAGAGCTAAAGAGAAACTTCACAAAAAATGTTTGCACCAGATGTTACTTCTATGTACTCGGGCATCAAAATGATCAAAAATCTCAAGGTAGTGAGATTATTTTCCTACATTTTTCTCAAGGAAGACTTAAGGACACAGCATGAAGTTCTGGCCTAGAGCTAGGTTTCCATGTTCCCAGGTTGACCCACAATATGCCAGAGAGAACATGCATTTATTTTCTTCACTTCCACCCTCTCCTTTCAGGAAAAAAACCCCACCCAACAGATTTTGGGCTCAGAACACAATTGACCACAAGACAGAATGGGAAGGCTCTGATTTGGTGCCTCTACCTGACAAATCCTGGCCCGGTGTTGGGCTCCTGCCAAAGCCTCAGCTCTCCTCGGGTTCCCCTCCCTCTCCTAACACCCCTTGGGATGTCTGCAAGCAATCATCTTACAGAAGAGGATCAAACGAGACAATGCCACAACATCCTCTCTAAGTATTTGCCTTGAAGAGATTGAAAAGTCTTTTCATGCTTCCTTCTCCTAAGTCTGGAGTGTGCTTCATCACAACAGCACGCAATCGATTTTTAAACTACAGTGCAGGTGACAACTTTCAGCATTTTACTTCAAATGTGACGTCAAAAAAGATCCTAAATCTGGGATTGGGAAAGAAAAGCTTACTGTTATCAGGACTTACAAATACATTGTGTACGCTCCCTCCTTTTAAAAATGCAAATTAACGTTTGTCACATCTGTGCTTCAATTATGCTGATTTAAATGAGATTATGACATTGCAGAAGTAGAATATCTGTGCTGGGGGAAAAGTGATCAGACCCAGATGATACATGCTCATGGTTACGTACACGAATATTCAACTCAAGATGTATAACAAGTATAAAATGGGGAAAAAACATTCTTTCACCACTGTGGACTAACAGCTTGTCTCACAGCCCACAGACAGTGCTGCTTAACCAGCCCCTGCCTTGGCCACACAGCAGCATCACCCAGCCAGGGAGAAGGGGCACTGCCATGCACAGAGGCTTTGCTCTGTCTCCACAGCTCTTCCCACCCAGAAAAAGGGGGAACGAAACCAGACGCCTCATCAGACGAGGCTGATCTGGTGAGTACTTTCCCCATTTATGGGATTTCCCACTCTCACAGCCTCACTCTTGCAGTTAGCAGCCAGACTGCCAGCTCCGCAGCCGGCTCAGCCCATTCCCACACCAGGTGCAGCCAAGGCTGCGGTTGGGCACAATTCCTGCAGTCACCTGGAAGCACGCAGAGATGCTCAAGCTCAGGGTGGCTGTTCACAGAATGGCAGGGGTTGGAAGGGACCTCTGGAGATCATCTCATCCAACCCCCCTGCTTGAGCAGGCACACCCAGAGCAGGGGGCACAGGACCGCGTCCAGGCGGGGTTTGAATGTCTCCAGGGAAGGAGACTCCACAACCCCTCTGGGCAGCCTGTTCCACTGCTCTGGCACCCTCACAGGAAAGAAGTTTTCCCTCATATTCAGGTGGAACTTCCTGTGTTCCAGTTTGTGCCCATTGCCCCTTGTCCTGTCATTGGGACCACTGAAAAGAGTCCAGCCCCATCCTCTTGACACCCACCCTTCAGATATTTATAAGCATTGATGAGATCCCCCCCTCAGTCTTCTCTTCTCCAGGCTGAACAAACCCAGGTCTCCCAGCCTTTCCTCATAAGGGAGATGTTCCAGTCCCCTGATCATCTCTGTAGCTCTCCACTGGACTTGCTCAAGCAGTTCCCTGTCCTTCCTAAACTGGGCAGCCCAGAACTGGACGCAGCACTGCAGATGTGGCCTCCCTAGGGCGGAGCAGAGGGGGAGGATGACCTCCCTCGACCTGCTGGCCACGCTCCTTTTAATGCACCCCAGGACACCGCTGGCCGCCTTGGCCACAAGGTACAGCACTGGCTCAGGAACATTTGCATTTGTTCAGTGCATTTGCTAACATCTGAACAATCTTCTCATTGTAATCACTTCAAGTTGGACTCAATGATCCTTGTGGGTCCCTTCCAACTCAGGACATTCTATGATTCTAAGTTTTGTACATGTATTTTGAAAAAAACAGCCCCATGATATGACACAGGAGAACCGACCAGTATTTCTTTTACCACCATCACCTGCTCACAGGAGAGGAGGAGGAGGGTGGCCCCTGGGAAGCACAGGGAGCTTTCCTTCACAGCACAGCTCTGCACAGTTGCATGCACTGGTCTCCTGCCTTCTTAGGGTATGACCCACCTTCATGTTGGACTCTAAGCCACAGCAAACACAGTTGCTCAGTTCAAAGGAGAAGACGGCTGACCTGCAAGATTTTCTTTGCCTCTAAAATTTACCTTTTGAACTTTTTCATTACAGCAGTGGTTTTGACTTGTTTATTTTTCAATCACAGCTATCATAGTGTAAATACATACATTTTAAACACTGTTCTTTCAACAACTTGGGACTTAGTCACATAATTGTAATGAAATTAATGGAACCATACAGGAATAAGAGACAGTTGAATCCAATTCCCTTCCTGTGTCACATGTGCAGGAAGAATACCACATAGCACATCACTACTAGTTTACAGCTCAACTTTTTTCTTTTCTGTTAGCCGTAGGTAACTATTCTAATATATTCTTCTATCCCCAAAAGTGCAACTACAATGATCTGCAACTGTTAAAAACCAGTCCCTTTGTAAGCTTTCAACACTTACTGTTAACCTACTGCAAGCAGAGTAAATGAGCTATTTGTCTACTGGTGACTCATTGTCATGAGTAAATAAATAATATTTGAATCAAAAAATATTTTATAAAACCAAAGGATAGCAGAAGCATTACATCAGCCTTTGCTTTCATTTTAAAAAGCAAAAGAAAATGAGAATGATTTATAGTAAAAAAAATAAAAATTTAGCCATAATATTAACGTGCATTAGTTACTGTTATCAGATAGATCATCTGTAACATATTTGCACGAAAATGCAAATTTAAAAAAATTAGTCCTGATAAAGAAACTTGGATCTGTAGAGCTCTGCCAAAACCAGTATGGAACATCTGGTAGTTAAAAAGCAAGTTGTTTGGGCTCAACTGTGATCACTGGAAAAAAAAAAAAAAAAGATAAAACATAAAAAAATTGAAGAAATTTCTGGCATTACTTTACCAGGAAAGTTTTCCCATACCTACCTGTAAATATTTTGGAGGCAGAGGGCAGGAGGGGAGAGAATAAAATCAGTTTGACTGCATTTGGGAGCAGAATCAGATTGGTGTCACTGACTAAAGAGGAAATTACCATCCCTGAACAGTCACATAAATTCTAGTCTACTTCTGCAGATGATATATTCTGTTAACTATACCTTGAGAGAAAAAAAAAAAAAAAAAAAAAAGCAGTGATTATTATTGAACAATAGCAAATCAAAACTATGGGATCCAGGGAAAACTGGATGCTCATTTTCTATTCTTGCTCATTACAGAATGGGCAGTATTTGAAGATCTTTTGGTTTAAAAAGGAAACTTGGAAATAAGTACAGACACATTTTCTTACTCTTTGCATTCCAGAGATCTGATATAATGAGGTTAGCACAGAACTGCAGCCTCAGACATTACCAGTATGTTCTGGTCATTCACACACAAAAGAGCAGGTGGAGAAGGCAAGACAGTTGCACTCCGTCTACTATCATCACCATAAGAAGGAATAAAAATAAACGTGTTATTCTGGTGATATTTAGCACAAAGGAAAAAGTTCAGTGGACCATTAAATGCTGGCATGAAGAGAGAATTGTGAGAACATAGTGATCTCGTTCTCTGTCCTTTAGTTCACATGAACTGTGAAAATTAACATCCTATCTTTGCAGCCAGCATACTTTATTAATGAATACTGGAGGAAGCCTGCCCTGAGTGGGAGTTGAATTATAACATGTTAACTACTAGTGCTGACAACGAAAAGAATATCATGAGAAAATAAAGAAGTAGTTGCAAAGGATTCTTGCTAGCAAACAAATACACTCCTTGTCCTAAAAGTAATGACAAGCAATTACCATGGTTGTTTTAATTTAAGATGTTGCATTTCACAGGAGTTATGATCTGAAGAAATAACCCTATCTTTGCAGACTACATGGTACGCAGCCCCTTTATGAGTCCTGCTAAGACCCGTTTGAGCCTGAATGAACAATTGCATCCCTAGTTGCCTGGAGTCAGCAGGGACAGTATGCACAGAAGAGGCTCGAACATACTGTCAATGAAAAACTACAGTTTCACTACAGTATTTTTAGTTCCATGAAACTCTAGGACCTGCTCAGAGCCAGTAGTTGCTCATTTTCATTTCAGCATGCTGCATTCCTTCCAACAGACAAGTCACTGTGCATCCCTATGAGGAAGCTGAGTATTCATTCATAAATTTGGCGTAGAATATGTATAAAATTGCACAGTCTGAAAATCACTGCACATAGTATCATCCCCAAACTTCTTCATAATTGTCTTTTGTTATATTCTGTTCAGCACAGACTATTCAAGTTAAGACAAGACTATTTAATAGTTTTCATGTGCCACTACAGAATCATTTACCTCTTGATTGCAGGTTAGCATATGGCCCAATTTGAGAGGAAATGAAAATTATCTCTGACAACCAATCAAGAGGCTCTTTGTGAAGGTCTCTATCAAGTCTCATGTAGGCTGACAGGCATTTCAGATCTTGCATTAATTGTTATCTTTCTCCATTACCTCAGCAGAAATATAAAATGTATTGTGAAGACAGCAAAGGTAAATCTCTGGAACAGGTCTGGAAAACAATGATAAAAAGACAACTGCCTTGTCACAACCACTTCAAAATTTACCTTTGAAGAAACACAGGATTTAATTTCCCAGAGCTACCAATCCAGCTACCAACTCCATCTACAGTAATTACAATTTACACAATCTCAGTCACAGCAGTCATACTCAGTACTGTCAGAGCAGTGTAACTCAGGAATAACTTCTTCATCTTATACATAAGACACACCTGTATAATCTTACATATTCTGTCATCAGAATAACTGATTCAGTTAAAAAATGTGATTACAGTTATGAGTAATTTGATAATTGCATAAAAAAAAGAAATAGTGCCAAGGCAAATTTATAGGTGACTTTTTACTTATACTACAAATTTGGACCAGCAAATTCAAACAGAAGTTTCCCAGGGTGTATGTTTGAGTATACTTCCCAAGCAGAAATCGTCTCAGTTTCTAGATTTGCAGGTACAGTAAAGAGCATATAATTATATGAAGTAAGACAATACATTGTGTTTCCCTAACATAATACAAATATATTTAATTTTATGTGATTGGATTTTTTTCAAACTAGACAAGTGTCTTGCTGATGAAGCCAACTCTGTTACATACATTATTACATCTCTGAAAGCAAGCAGTAACTAAATTTTCCCTCTGAATTCTAAAACAGCCACAATCCGAGTAAAGCCATCTTTTCACTACTTCTTTCTTGCCAAACACGAGATCTCTTTTTCTGTATCTTCCCTCTGATGAGAGGCTCCCTGACCTCCAGACCCACAGAGCCCAGTGATCTAGAGCAGCAAGCGACTTTCATCGATCCCATACTCACCTCTTCCCTTTACTGGAGAATCCTTCAGAACACAGCCATGGTCAAAACAGTATACCCCAGATTTTTCTCTGGGTAGCCACCTCCCCCTTTTGCAGTCTTAAAAGCAGAGTCAAGTGCAAGAAGAAGTCAAAAACCAAAGAGAAAATAGGTGCCTCAGTATTCAAGGATTAGCCTGTGTTCACCCTCTGATCCCATCCAAGTTTCATTGCTGTGTGGCCATAGAGAACTCCAGAACATAACACCTTGTCCTGTATGCACATGCACACAATATATTAACCTTCTTCAGTAAATAACCACAAAGCTTTCAAATTTCACTTTGAAAGATAATAAAGCAAGAACCCCTGTGGATTTCAGCGAGACATTCTGTCTGAGTATGGACTGAATGAAACTGTTAAGGCTTTGCAGTTATGCCCAGAATAATTTTACAACTACGGATCAAGCTTACAAATCTCACATTAAATTATAAAGTGGAGGTAAACAGAGGCACGAAAAATTATTTTTTAATAAAAACTTATTGATGGGTCATTCTTGCTTTTAACCAGCAGTCACAAAATGGGGAGTAACCCACTCTACCCAAGCAACTGAAAGTTTTAACTTGAACTTATAGTGTAAACAGATAAATGACCACCTGTTAGAGGAAAGGAAAAAAACCTAAACAAATGTGCATCACACCATCTTCTTATATCTACCATGCAATACAGGATATTAAACAGAAATTCAATTCTCTGACAATTTATGAATATCATAACCAGGTTACAATAAAATAATATCTAAGCATTAATCTCTCATATGCAATTATGCTGTCCACAATGAGTTAAGTTACACAACAATCTGTTGATCTCTTTCCCTAGCAAACAGGAAAATATGGCCTTTGCTATTGTACGTGATGCTGTGCAGGGACTTGGTGTTGGAACCACACAGGGGTATAACAGTGGAACTAGTCCCTCAAATTACAGATGGCTGTGAGCACTGAAACTGGGAAACCTCAAGAACTGTAGCATATAAACTGTTCAAACAATAAGCAGAGAAAGAACTGAAAATACATGCCTGCCTAATGCAAAAACCTACACTGAGGGAGATGAACTACTTTCACTTTCCTGAGAAAAGTTAGCCATTCACAGAGGCACGCATAGACTTATGCGGAGTCTTTGCTGGAGCTTTCTTGCCAGTAAACACCTCTCAAGGCCATTTTTGCGTTATGTGGCACCATTCTCAGATGTCAAAAACTGCAATAACTTTTAAAATGTAACTTTAAATTTTATTTTTACTTATTAAATATGAAAATATTTTTAATGAAATATACAAGAAAAGTATGCACGGAAGCAAAAATACAGATTTCACATTGCCTTTTGCATTTTCCACTGACTGCTGTTTCAGCCTCTTCCAGATAAGGAATTTTGTTTCGCTAGAAGAAAGTTCATTTTATCAGGAATTTGGGAGAAGGTTGAGCATTACTGCAGAGTTTTGCACCTCATGAACCCTTCTTCTGAAGTATCTGTAAGAACACATTTGTCTTGCTTATTAATAATCAATCTTGGCACTTAATCATGTTAATAGAAAAAAACCTTGTCAAAACTAGAACAACCACAATTTTAACACATCGAGAGTGGGACTGAGCTATCGCTTGACAGCAGTAAAAAGCATGTATCCTACTGGGAAGACAGTGGCTTCAACATACTTTACATAAGAATCTAACAGCAAGAGATTATTTCCCCAAGGCACTATCAGAAAGCTGATAGGCTTTTTGAGACTGTGACAAGATTTGTCAGTGATTTTTTTTTTAAGTATAAACGTGAAGTTCACTGCTGTACAGAGGGTGAACACAGGACCTGGGTCCCACAAACCCTGTTAGGCCTTTTGCTGGCTCTCTGCACAAGTCTGAGCCATACCTGAGTCATCATGATGACACCATCAAGGCAAAATATACAGATCAGTTTGCAACTATTAAAAAGAACATATTAGAACACTTTGCATTACACAAAATTCTGCTTTTTCCTGGTTAATAAGTAAACCCTAAAATTATCATGTCGCTAATTAGAGAAGTACATACTGTTATGTTATTTACAAAACAGATTCAATAAAAAAGTTGAAGGCGCTATTTCTTAGTAAACTTCATACCCTCTCTTCAGAAAACTCATGCACATGGCTCTTCCAAGTACAAACCAGCTCTTGTGCACTTCTAAGCACTGCAACTTGAGCTACCTAAAAGTAGAATTAAATGCATAAAGAGACAGCACTTATTTGCTCTATATTGTCTCCACAATGAAAAACCACTACATTATTTCCTTTTTCTGGGAAAAGATGAGTGCAAAACCCAGGGACTCACTGAATCCCATGCCCAGCTGATACCTCTTGGCAGCTTGTTGTATTTACTTGTCTCTTCCAAGCAGCCGCTGAAGGAGCACACACCTGAGACTTCCACAGAACATCTGTAGCATGACGAAGAACACTCACTTACTACTTTATGAACTGATTTCTTCTTACGTATTAGATGATACACCAATATATTCTGAAAATATATTACAGTGCTGCAGTGGTTATAATGTTTTGTTCATTAGTCATGCTTTCTAAAACAGTCTCCCAAGTTACCCACGTATGATGGTATACAATAAGAATAACCAACTGTATGCCCTAAACCACATTCAGAAAAGGAGAGGTTAGTTCTTTACCTCTTTGTTTGTTTCATCCAGATTTGGCTCTCAGCAATTTTTTACACCAACTCAACTTCACTTTATCGCTAAATATTCAACAGAAATAGAAATATATATATATATATTAAAAAAATTGTTAAAGTGATCTTTTTGCCTTGCATTCTTTCCCTTCAAAACCTATTTTTAAAATGGTGACACTGTTCTTAAAGCATGTACCACTCCCCATTTCCAGTATTTTCAGTCTCCTAGGACAAGAAACCACACGTCATTTTTACCAAATGCTGTGTAGGTTAGTAGCTAAGGGTAGAGCAGTGTGCTGTTATTACTGCCCAGTCACTTTAGTGTTTTATTACAAGTTTAGACTTTACCAAGCCAGAGAGTTGCTGTTGCTTTCCTAAGCAATCATTTTGCAAAAGGAAGGGTCTGGAGAGCAGGTCTTGTGAGGGGAGGTTGAGGCAGCTGGGGTTTTGTAGTCTGAAGAAGAGGAGGCTGAGGGGAGACCTTATTGCTCTCTTCAACTACCTGAAAGGAGGTTGTAGTGAGGTGGGGTTTGGTCTCTTCTCCCAAAAAACAAGCAAGAGGACGAGAGGAAACGGCCTCAAGTTGCATCAGGGAAGGTTTAGATTGGATATTAGGAAAAATTTCTTCACTGAAAGAGTGGCCAGGCACTGGAACAGGCTGCCCAGAGAGGTGGTAGAGTCGCCATCCCTAGGGGTGTTCAAAAAATGTGTAGATGTGGCACTTTGGGACATGGTTTAGGAGGCATGGTGGTGTTGCGTTGGCGGTTAGACTTGGTGATCTTTGAGGTCTTTTCCAACCTTAATGATTCTATGATTCTACTCTGATTTGATTGGTAATAAATTAAGCTAATTTCCCCAAGTTAAGTCTGTTTTGCCTGTGATGGTAATTGGTGAGTGATCTCTCCCTGTCCTTATCTCTCCCCTGTTCAACTGAGGAGGGGAGTGATAAAGCAGCTTTGGTGGGCACCTGGTCAACCCACCACAGTAACAGACCAAAAATGGTTAGTCAAACAACACACCAGTGTTTCAGCTTAACTAAGCATGAATCATTGCTTTTGCAGACAGTAGCCAATATCTTGTAGAAGAGCCAGCAGCGCAGAGCACAAGGCAGTACCGGCTGCACAGCCTGCCTCACGTCGGCACATGTATTGACTGGCATTGCTATTTCAAGCTAACCACAGCCCTTCAGGAATAGCTCTCATGCAGGTACTCTGGAATTAAAGTGATTTTAACACTGAATAGGACTTGAATAGCTAAATCAAATCAGTGTAGTTAACTGTGTAATGGTTAGTTCCCCTTCTGACAAAATCCCAAAGGGTAAGTAACTAATTTTTGCAAAAGCTCAGGTTCCCAGGTGGCTTTCAAGGTTAACCACAGGTACAAACAAAAGCAATACTTAAACCTAAAAGGAATATAAAAATGAAACAGTCTGCAACTAACAAGAAAGATCACAGCTCTTGGTCTACGAGACATGAAATAAAAAAAAAAAAGCATATTTGGCTTCTGATAAATATTTGCAGTTTGGGAGGAATGATTTGTCAACCTTGCAAGAACCAGAAGATAGTATGTTGAATAGTTTATGCCAACAGCACAAGGTAACAAGAGAGGTCCAGGACAGCAAAGAGGAGATAAGGAATATTTAGACAAGTTACTTCACAAGGCACAATAGTTGATTTATGGCTGAATGAAAGCCTACTGAAAGTATTCCACTTGATTTCAGCAGGTTTTAAATCAAGTCGAGCCTTAGGGGAAAAAAATGCAGGGATAAAATTTTTATTAACTGTTCCAGCTTTACCACAAAAAGTCAACTAAATGAAAATTTTAAGTTCACCTCTGGCAAATGATCCTCAACAAGAAGAATGTGCTGTCACTGCATTTGCTAACACACTGAATATTGCCACCATAACTGCCACCCAAAGCCATTAAAAGAACAAGGAGCAAATGCACTCTTCAAAAACATGTTAAACCAAAGAAAACATTGACTATTGCGGGGGTGGAGGATGTTCAGTTCAAATGAAAAAAAAATTGCAAGAAACAATACGAGGGATCTGCAAGATATATGTGTTTTGTTCAACTTCGTGTGAACTTGTGTTTTAAAATGTATCTATTATTAGTAATATTACCAAACACAAGCCTAACGAAATCCATTAATAGTAACGTCAAATTCTTAACAGTATTTGAGTGATTTGCAAAAAAAAAAAAAAAAGAGTAAATGGACTTGAGTGCTTTACCTATAGACAAGCTGTAGTTGTTTCTTCTGTACTGCTTCCAAAGCATTCCAGTCCAATCTCTTGAGAGCACCTTAATAGTCCACATGCCCCATGTTATCAGTTCTAGATCACTTGCTACTAGGTATGTGTCATTCATGCAAGAAACACCCCTATTGGGGGTCTTCAGAATCAAAATGGCTGAGCTGATACTTAAAATTATGTCATTCTTACAAAAAGCTTCTGACAAACAGTTTGATTCAGATGAGCAAGAAATTACGAAGAAGTTTCTAATGCCCCTTTTTGTACCACATTATTCTATCAATAGTCAACTTTAGCAACTGCATTTTTATAAAGTATCTTTTATTAGCAACTATAAATATCAATGTTTATAGTCCTACTGTAAAAAAAATCAGTGGAATATAACAATAGATTCCAAAATGTGAGGGTAGAAAATTAGGGTACAGAAAACCAGCAGATCGTATCCATGTTAAATCTGACTATGAAGAGCAGAGGAAAAGAGGAAGAAAAGGGCAGTTCTTCAGAGCTTCAGGTCTGGAAGAGGCCAAAACATTTGTATTTCTTTCACAGAACAGTGCAGAAAAGGTACAATTTGTTATTCTGAAATTTTTTATATTGTCATGGTGTCGTAAAACAGCATAAAAGCAACAGAAGGTTAATTAGAAACCAGAAATATCAGTCCAGAAATCCTACAGCAAAAATAAGACTAAAAAAAAAACCCATATGCTAATTATATCATAAAGTGTTCATATTGACCACAACAATTTCCCTCTCAGTCCAAGTTCTTTATACATTATAAATAACCACTGAGGATTGACTAATAAAAGCTAACAAGCTAGCTTGAAGCTCATGGTTGAGAACCTGATGGCACTCTAATTATGGTGGCACAAAACCTAACAAAGGTGGACACCAGGTTCTGCAGCCACTGCTGCTGCCTGGACTGCCTCAGTAATGCCACTTACAGCACATGAATCAGCCACGTATTTTAAAGCTAGTTTGGGTATACCTACCTTTGCGCCCTTTACTGCAAACTTGAAGAACAGGAAAAATATTAGAGATTATGAACAAAGGAAGGGCAGAGGGGAAAAAAGTCTTTGAAACCTTCCTTTTACGCTTTGTTTTCTCATGTCTATCCCAAAATGAACTTTTATATTTTGTGTACCAATCTGAAGGTTTAGGAACCAAAGCTGTGCTATAGGCCCATCAAAAGGACAAATATTTTTGAAGAATGACTTCCTGTTCTAAGTTTAAAGTCATCATGATGTGATGAAGAAGCAGAACACAACAAAAGCCTCTAAGTATGAGCTGAAAGAGAACACACTTAAAGATTCTAATCATTGTGCCCGAAAAATACAAATGTGGCTGTGAGACCTACTGTTAACTTCTGGAGTTCTTCAGAGTACAAAACTCCTCCTTTAATTGGGACCTTTACATACCTGCCAGTAAGCATTTGCAAACTACTGTTTCTAAGGAACAATGCCACAAGCAGTATCCAAGATTTTCATAATTGCTTTAGTATTCTGTATCACCCCTTCAGAAAGTGAACTGTAAGCTTCTCGGGGTAAGAACACTGGTAAATCTTTACCATGTTACTATGAGACAATAAGTAAAAAATTCAGAACTGTGAAACTCCCAATACTGTAGAATTTCATTTAAAATATTACAATTTTATTACAAAATTATAAGATTAAATATTTGATCATTTCCCTTTGGGAGTGTGTGCAGGGGGAATACCTCTGAAATGCCTTCTGACCTTTCTTTTGCTTTAAATATATTGACTGCTTCTAAACCATTAGGGAATCTAAAACTTGCTTCCAGAGGATACTATGAAAGATGATTTAAACTAAGTATTACAGTATATATGTTATATCTGATAAAAGAAAGACAAATCTTATTTGTATTTTAAACTTCTTTGGAATGAAATTACCTAATACACATACACAAGAATAACATGAGACCAGATAATATGCTCTGACCTTTCCGTTTTTGATTCACTGTCAGCTCGATAGTGTTCAAGGTCTTGGTAAAGAGACTGCAATTCTGCTTGAAGTCCTTTCTCCCGTTCTATACTTCCTTCACAAAATTTAATCTCCTTTTCCATTGCTTTTACTTTTTCTTCCATCACCTTAAATTCATGAAGTATCAAATAGCTGACTCCACAGTATTTACACACTGTCTCATCCCGGGACATCTAGAAAAAGATAAATTTGTAAGATTGTTTGTAAGAAACAAATTAAACAAAAAAACCCTGAATGACACTAAATAGTAATAAATCTGAATAGTTTAAAC
Source organism: Morus bassanus (assembly GCA_031468815.1). NCBI lineage: Eukaryota > Metazoa > Chordata > Aves > Suliformes > Sulidae > Morus > Morus bassanus. The sequence goes on from CM062578.1 coordinate 8,904,119, forward strand.
CATTTACTGCTCTGGAGCATTTATGATGAGATTATGTTATTGCTTTAACAAATAATAAAGACAAAATTCTACATTAGCAAAATGAAATCAAGCTAGAGTAGTACTTTTGCTTACTGGAAACTTCACAAGATAGATCAACTATGCAATTTACTATGTGGGAACTCCCACTGGAATTCTAAACTGAAGTACCTCTGATTTATGTTTGATGTATTAATTAAAAATAAAATGCTGTGTTTTACAAAGCTACCTCCTTAATGAATTTGTGATCGCCTGAGCCAGAAAAATGTTATTTACTGTGTTTTTTTGACAACTCATATCCAATTGAAGTAGGCAAGAAGTGGAAAGTGAATGGAATGATGTAATCCAGCAATCTTTACAAATATAATTCAAATGAGTAAGGAACTAATTATTATGATGTATTGTCCATGGCACTTGAGTGTTGTGGAAAATGTAACCCAGTATGAAGTATTCACCACTGATTAAAAAAATACAGAGTATGTAATACACATCTAATTGAAAGACCATTTCTTAAATGGAGAAACATACTTTTATAAGTGATCACATTATTAAGCTTTGCAGTAAGCAAGGCTTCATAAATATGAACAGAGAGATGTGCTCTGACTTTGATACGTGCTTATTACTCAGTATATCAGTTATTCTGGTGTGTTTTATTCATTTTCACTTCCCGAAAAAAATGCTCAGTTTACAAGTGATGCAGAACTGAACCTGCACAAGAAATGGATATCGAGTAAATAAATCGGGCAGACCAACCCAAAAAGCTCTGACACTTCAGTAGGGGACATGTAAGTGTCTGCTTACCAGCACAGATCACAGATCCCTGAACGTGACAGGTTTTATCCTGTTCTGGGGTCACAGCATAAATGCATTTGAGAGGAGATGGTTAGAATTAAGACTAGATCAGGACACTCATAATACAGCTAAAGAGACAACCTCAAAGCAACAAATATAAAAAGATATTGGTAAGCTTGGAGCCGTGAAAGATGGACAATGGGTGGCAGAGCAGTTGTGTGTGTACTCAGAGCTTAAAACACACTTTAAGCTTTCGTGCAATTACCAACTGTTACAAGGATTTTAACACAATGACTTATGAAAATCAGAAAGCTGGAAAACTGCAAACAGTTTAACTCAAAGAATGTAAGAATCCCTTGTGTTACAGAAAAACAAAAAAGACATTTTAAGACATGGGGATAAATTCAAAGAAATCATACTTAAATGAAAGAAAACAACTTTCAAAAATTATAAACTAAAGACTCATTATCCCATGATTCAATAATTGTTAGCACTTTAAATATATCTTGATAAAAATGATATTTCAGGATGCCCTGGAAGTACCAGGCCAAGCTTTATTTTCCCATTTCTTGTTTTGCCCCAGTTTAAAATACCCCTAGTTACAGTTGCTCTGAATGAGTTGAAAATGCAAGTTTATTTTTCCTGGCAGCTGCAAACTGTGCTTGGAAATATGAAACTATTATTCAGGATAACTACCATAAAGTTCCAAAGCACTAAAATTACTACATTTAAAAAGGACAAAGTGAGCTGTTATAAGGAGCACAGGAGGGGGGCTCTTATCCCAAAAAGAACATTGTGCTCTCGTGCAGCACCACCACTGCTGTCTTTCAAATAAACAGTTGCAGAAATTACACTGGGTACTAGGATTAAAAAAAAAATAAAACAATTGGGGTCCTGAGCTGAAAACGTTTTATGCAAGTACTACAACTTTTTTAGTTTTCAAACTCAATTTTGTTACTGAACTTAAAAATAAATGAAGTCATAGAACAATAAATATTATCTATCTGGACTTAGCAGGAAATGGGTCCCATTCTTCTTCACATCCATTCCTCCGGTGAAGTAAAAACTTGAAAGGACTTCAGATCAGGTTGGATTTTTAAAGTATTTGCTACATAGCCAAAAAATCACAGGAAAGCCCAAGGGCTCTATACTACTGCAGTAAGGCAAGTTCTGTCTTTTAATCAGAACCTTGCTTCTGTACATGCACAATTATCCTGCAGCCACTGCAATAATCTGTATACAGATTGAACTAGTTTTAAAATATCTACCTGTACTATAAATAGCAGTTTTATAATACCAGTAATGAATTTGGCATGGGTTGAGCGATGCTCAACAGGAAAGCTAGCCCAAACTAAATTCCATGCTGCAGTAGATTAACACCAATAAGCAAGGTAACTTATACAACATGTATACCCCATATGTCTAGAAAATTAACAGGACCCAGTTGAAAGTGAATAGCTCCAAAGAGCAAGGCCTGAACTGGGCAGAGCAAGGGGCGTACTAATCTGAATTCTCATCCTAAATCCAAGGTTCCTCTCTCATGCCCACAGTGGTCAAATCACAAGCAGGCCTTTCTTTTTCTTTTTTCTTCCCCCCTTTCTCTTGAATTGTCAACACCACAACCTGACATCTCCTCCTTGATACTTAAAATATCTCCTGAAATTCCTGAGCTGGTTGGACATTTTTCAGAAGCCACTGAAGCTTCAGAGAGACAGGTATAGACAAATGCTGTCAGGCTGTAGGTGCTGATTTCATTCAGCCAAAATAGTGACAAAACTATCTTAGGGCTACACCAATTTAAAGGTCAGAGTCAGAAAGCATTTTATAGCTTACAAGACTACTTACAAACAAAATGTTTTTGGGTTTTGCACAGTTGCCGAGAGAAATAACCTTACTTCGTCTACATGTTTATTTCTCTATTGTCACCCTTCAATAATTTGTGAACCAGAATGTTTGGTCATTTATAACCAGTTCTGACACTGAGTGCAGAAATATTGAATTGTCTAAAAGTTTTAGACAACCAGGTAGGCAATAAAAGACTTCAGAAGTTCCCTGCTGAAGAAAACTCTGGAATGAGAGCGCAGTCCTTATCAGATATCAGATAATCTATATAGGAGAGAGCCTCATAAATGGCTTGTCCAGGAGAAAAGATTCCATTAGGCCTTGTATCTTAGACAGCTAAGTTGATCAACCATTATACAAAAGTCTGTAGGAAACAAATTTTCTTTAGTTCTTATGCTTACAAAGCTACGTCTTCTGGGATAATATTATTGCTGAGTAACCACTAAAAATGTGTATTACATACACGATTTATGTTTTCAGATTCCATATTTCACTATTTACAGTTGATCAAAAGACTGTTGTCATCTCAAATGCTAAGCAGAAAAAAAATCAGAGGAAAAGCAGACTTTGGAAGGCATAGAAAAGGATACTATTAGAGCTCTAACTAGAAAGGGGACTGCGTATGTCCTTAGCAGTAAGGATTAGCAGTGTATAGAAAAAAATCAATTAGGAATAAAAAAACCAAACAGAAAGTAATTTTAGTATTGTGTTTTTGGTCAGCCTGGACAGAGAAACCCAGGGCAAACAGGACTTGAAAAGGTAACAGAGGGATACTGTAAAAAACCCTGCTCTTTGAGTTACAACGACAGTACTGCGTGCACGATAACAACGTAAAAAGAAAAACAAACTCACTGAGGACAAAGTGCTTGAACTAGGAAGATATTTGATCCATAAGATTTTCAGTTCTGACACACATTACATCAGATGCACCAGTCTTCACAGAAAGGACAAGAGCTATGTCCAGAACAAACCATATCGCAAGGTAGCATTTCTAGCTGTGATATTCCAGCAGCTGTTCCACTACAGCATCTGTGGGAGTAGTTTCAACTCAGAGCTGCGTTCGGTTTTGGAAGAACTAATATTATTCCATGGTTACATAGATTTCTTTAGCTACCAAGGGCAAGTGGAGAACTGAGCCAAGAGGGATAGTCACTCAAATTACATCTGTCTGACTCAGTACCATAAGCATCTATAGAGGAAAAGGTATAAGGAAAAAAAGAAAAAAAAAAATTTACTTTGGTAGTCTGAACCATTTTTAGCCTTTTGAATTACAAGACAGGAATGTGTATCATTTCAGCTTGACCAAATAACTACAGGGAGCATCAGCTTGTGCACTGCTGTTCTCCTCCTCTGATATGTCAGATTCCACCTGCAAAAATTACCATGATAAAGAGCTAAATTCTTGTTAAAAGAAAAATAATCTACTTTCTCACTTAGCAGTGTGTTGGTATTACAACATCCAGCATATGGATCACTTATGCTAGAAATAGTCCATTACAAGCAGCTAATAAATAGCCATGACTCTTAAAGGCCAGAACTTAAGTCCTCAATTAATGAGATTAATTTAAAAAGCTTTGAAGATGTTTCTGTGCATCGCTGAAATAAAAACACAGAGCCATGAGCACAGATGTACTCCTTGTACATTAATTTTACAGTGCAGGGGAGGGAGAGCCTAAGGAAACTGCAGTACTCACCATCCTCCTTGCATCACCCAGTGCTCCTCAGGCACGTAATGCAGTAATAACAGCTCTTGCTCCCTCCCCAGATGATCTGCCAGGACTGAGACTGCTTTAGCAAGGACTGGCCAAATAACAAAAACCCCTGTATTTGGCCAAACTACCCGTGTAGCAGAACAATACACAAAACTCATGGAAAAAAAAATCATTATGCTGCAGCTGGGTGCTCTTAAATTATTTCTGTATATTGATTTTTTTATTCTACCTCTACTTGATTCTACCTTATGATCTGAATCTACCTTCTTTTTGTTTTACTCCTCCTCTTCCACACTACTTTCATTTCTCTCATGCTGTTTGTCCCTCTCCTGACAAACTAGCCAATCCCTATCACACAAAAAGAAGTCATTACTCAAACCACACAATTGATATTCTAAGAAGAAAGGGGAGTCTTCTGCTGCATATGCAAAACTGAAGAGTTATTTGATTGACATTGATATTTTTTATTATTCAAAGAATGATTTTTAAGAGCCTCAGTAGAAACTTCAATTCTTTAAAAAAAAAAGTTTATTGTGAGTCAAGTTTTCAGTCAGCATCTAGTCAGAAAGTAACAAAGATTGTAATGCTAAGCCATGCTGTATACGTAATTATTTGCTCAACTTCCATAAAATAGCAGTTGCAAAATAAAAATCACAGTACTTGCTTTGAATACATATGAATAGTGTAGAAATAGCCTTGTAGTAAAAACAGAATGTCCTGCTCTCAGAAGTTTCATTCGAAACATGCCCTGCAATAATCAGATTGTCACGACAGGAAATAATACTCAGATTTCAGGTAGCTTTAATTTTTTCCTGCCTGGGAGTAAAGCAGACTAATGAATCATAAAAGACAGTGTTGCACTGCTAGTAACTGCACACACTCACACAAGCCCTGCAAATATCTAACACATGTCCAACAGGCCACGCAGACCTTACTGGTACTCATAAGCTGTTTCAGGATGTGTTACAGCACACTCCAGCTCTCCAGCACAATACAGAGCAGAGAGTTCTTATAAGCTGAACTGCAGTACATTGCGACAAAATTATGCCTGCGCAGATAAAAGATAATTTAGCCCATTGTTAACCATATCTTTGCCTGACAATACCGATTTTTTGCATCTGTAGTTACAACAGTTGGGAAGCCCCTCCTAGCTACAACCCAACTGCTTGTGATGCAAGATACTGCAATCCCTCCAATTCCTAGCAGCATACTTGGACGCCAGTTGCAGAAAGGGTACAGAAAAGCCTGAATATAGTGAATACAGCCCTAACCTTATGAGAAAAGCTTGAACATAGTGAATACAGTCCTAGCCTTATGAGTACAGCAAGAGATCAAAATCCTTTGCTGCCCCAGGTGACCACCAGTGACTCCAGAATTCTCACATTAGGAACAGAAGATCATTATCCAAGTTCAGAAGACCTGCTTTCACAAATCCTCTGATACCGCAATACACAGTGGTAACAAAGCAGGCTGCCTTTACTATCTGGGAACTGGTTTTCCCAAATCAGCTACGGATCCACGGCTAACCAGTTCACTGTTGAGAGCTTTCCATCTCTTTAGACTGTAACATGTGGGCTTACACCAAAAATAAGCAGATATTTTCTAACATTTCCAAAGCCAGTTTGTTCCACAAACACTCAGAACATTCACATAGCTGGAGCTTGTCATCCCAACAAAATCTAAAAGTTAAAAATTCGATAGCCAAATACCAAAAACCTCAGTGGGCATAGGGGCACAACTCGTGAACATCAACTTAAGAAGCGTTCATAAGGTACATGACAACGGGACTCTGAAGAGACCTCCTGCCATTCTGCATGTAGATACTACCATGCTCATCTGGAAGGCACGAATGGAAATGCTGCTGCTTCCAAATTCATACTGATATTGTAAGCACTAAATATATAGCTACGTTGTTCACGTCTACAAAGCTAGTCTTGGTGGACAGGACAGATTCTTTAGCTAATTAACACAACTGGAACTATGTAAGAACCTATTAAAAAAAATAATCCCAGGTTCAAAGACAGCAAGAAAAATTAAAGATAACATAACGTGCTCATAAAGATACCATAATGTGCTTGATCTACAGCACACGTGGCAAATCTAATGAGTAACCACTTGCTGCTAGTAACATACGTGATGTTTTGTGGATAGTCGGATACCACGAAATGTTCTGTACCGATGTATAACACAGCTTCAAAGTTCCTGCTCTGCTTGCTTTCTTAAGCTCCTAGGGTGAGAGAACTCCTAATCTGTAAGGGTATCTTGTGCTCAATTAATTTTATGATTTATGTTAAGCAAAGGTTATTTGTTCACCAAATAAAATATAAAATTAAATATAACTTTTTGTTTGGTACTTTGAGGAGTCAGGGTGTCATTTTACTGTCTTACGTAGCTGGCTACTGTTTTGTTTCCCACTTCAGTAAGGTCTTCAGGGCAAAACTGCATCCTCCCATCTACTTACATTGTGGGCAACAATGCTGAACAGAACTTTAGTAAATTCACAAGCATATAAAAGATTTGTCTATCACTAGCAACAGACAACTACCAAGGTGCAATATGATAATCTTCTTTTCTCTTGAGGAAAAAAAGACCCAAAAGAAACCAACCCCAAAAGACCCCAAGCAACAAAAAAAGAACTCCCCCAAAATACGCATCAATAACATTGGAGTAAAGGACACGCTAACTTCTTTTTACTGTTTGGTGGTCTATGATATCTCTCAGACTGAATTCGATGGCATAAACCTTAAGACACATAAATACATGAAAAAGTAGGCATTGCAAGCCAGCGGTCTCTGCAAAGTTCTTTCTACAGTCCTGTGACAGTACACTTAGAAGAAAATCTAGGGTTCTACTGAGGCAGACCAGCCAACTTACTTGTTTAGCTAAAACACCTGCTATCTGGCACACCAAATCTGCAAACATCACCTCCCAGAAGTGTACAAGTATCCCTAAAATAAGGCTAAGAACCAGAGAATACCATCCCCAAAAAGTGTCACAGATGGCTTGGACTTTGCCATTGACTGACGTGGTTATTTCCCTCCCAGAAGTTAAAAATTCTCCTACGTCTGCTGCCAAAACAGCAGCACCTGTTCTCCACACTCACCATCACCACCACTCCACATGGCGTAGCTTCCTTCAAAACCTGCAGGGAAAACTAACTCCTGCTGACTTCTAACATTGACAAGCATTGCTCAGTGAGGTAACCAAACGGCTAACAGGCAAACTCACAACTCTGAAGTTTTATAAATTTTTTTAGAAACAAACCACGATTTACTAATAATTAGTTCCTAAGAAGTACACAGCTGTAAATAAAAAAAAAAATACTATACGCTTTAATAATGGACATATGGATGTTTATTTACCTGTTGATTTTTTTTTTCATTTAGCACCCATCTTGAAATGCATATTGTGTGAAAGAGGTATGAAAGCAGCAGAAGGAATAGGGGGCGGAGAGAGAGGGGGAGGGAGAGCGAGAGGGAGGGAGAGTGAGAGAGGCGGGCCATGTAAAATTCTTACATGACTTTCTAAGGCAAAATTGATCAGAACCTGAAGAATGAGAGTCCCTTCACATCTATCATTTCATTAACAAGATACCAAGAAAGCTCTTCCCCTCTAGATTAAAACTTCCTTTAAAATTTAATAAACATAGTGGGCAACACCTACTGGACCCAGTCTGCAAACGGTCAATTTATATCAATTTCTCCCGTGACATCCATGGCTTTACCCTAACAGGTCTTTCTCTCTGACAGACTCTGGCAGTAGAAGAACCTGCAGAACAGTCTGTTCCAGGTTGGCACAAGATGCTCCCTTCCCCTCTCCCTCTCCATACTATCCTCTAGAAGAGTGCAATTTTGGAGGCAGCGAAGTCACTGCTCCAAGTACGGATAAGCAGCTTGTGAAGCTCCATCCACTAGGAGCATGAAGGAAAGGAACGATGAGAGCTCTGGTCCGCATCCTTTCTTTTGAGACAGCTGCTTGATCCGTTGTCAGCAGTACAACCCAACCTCCAGCAAGCCAACTCAAAATGGCACCTAGCAAGTGAATATTCTTCATTCTGCAGCTGAAATCACAATGCTTAACATACTCCTCCCAGACACATATGTTCCTTTGGCCTGCAAGCTGCATGTTGGGAGCATGTACTTAGTTTGGTAGGGCAACCTACAGCTGGCACAAGTTCTGTTTATGTTAGGAGCAATCTAAAAGAAAGATTCCAGAAGAGTTGCTATAAAATCCAAGAAGCAGAGAATGTGAAGGGAATAAGAACACATGTACATAAAAGGTAGAAAATACAAGGACAGGAAACTGTGAGAATGAGTTGTAATCAAGCTCTGTATCTTGTAACTGTACTACAACTACAGTGCAAGTCAGCTGAGTGAAGAGACGAGCAGCAGCAAAGGACACATAAAACCCTGACACTAAACTGATCCCAAAATCTTGGGCTGTTACTGCCTTAGAGCTCACATAGCTCACATTGAGGTGACAGGGTAGGATGGGATGGGAACATAAGCCTATTCATGTACATATCTAGAAGTACTGATGTGCCTTCTGCATGTAGATCTTTTTTGTTAAAGATATACTGCAGAACTGAAAGAGATGTCCGGAGATTGTCTGCCCCGTGCTCCGCTCCAAAGCAAAAGCTTGCCTCGCTTGTCCCCCGCAGTACCACTGGAGGAATTCCACAACTCCCCTGGGTGAGCTGCTCCAGTGCTCAGCTACTCCTACATCTAGAGTTCCATAACATTCAACCAAAGCAAGTCCAGACAGGTGAGTATAAGATTAATTTGCAGCTGGGGATGAAGGTCAACCACCATCTTCCTACACATGTAAATACTGTTATTGTGCCCTCACATATTTTCTAGAATAAGTAAACCCAGTTCTATTATCCTTTCCCAGAACAACAGGATTTTTAAGCTCTTTACTCTTTTTGCATTTTTCCAGATTTCCATCAGTCACGTTATTTTTCTTAAAGCCTGCAGCTCAGAACTGGTACCTCAACAGCCCTGAACAGAGGAATAATGACGGCCCAAGTTTTATGTGCAATTCCTATACTAACACATTTAATACTTGCATTCTTTGTAACATCACTTTGTTAAGATTATTCTGCTCATGACCTGATTTATATAGACCTCAGTGTTAGGTCTGGCAAGTAACAAGGAAACTTAATCAGTTACTGTGTATTTTGTATTGATGCATTGGACTTACTCTTTCTAAATATGTCTTATTCTTACTAAAAAGCACGAAGTTTAATGCTGTTCCCAGAGTGCTCACAACCCCTCCCAGACTGGCATCAGTGCATTCCTTATTGTAATCTAAGATCCTAGCTCAATGAAAAACAGCAGAGACTGACACTCCTACTGAAAGAAATAATGTCATCCCCTTTCTGTTCCCAGTTTGTGCCTGCACTCACACCTGCTTCCTCCTAGTGCTAGCATATGTGTAGCACGCAGATCAGGAACTAGATCAGGAACTGACCCAAATGAAAGACAGGCAGTTGAAGTGCCACCAAACTACAGCCTTAGGTCATTAACGGAAATATTGAGCAGTACTAGATCCAGAACAATTCCCTGAAGTACTTCATCCAACAATTTAGCACAACTGTTTTTCTGAGAAACTTGCACTGTTTTTTGCTAACCACCTTATATTGTTGATGTTTACAACCTAATTTCTAAAGAAACAAACATATCTGGTATCTTTCCTGCTACCAAAACACCTGCTAATGAGTCTGTAAATTTCCCAGGTTCTTCCCTTCCCCTTCTTTAAGAGCAAGTATTTCTTTTTCCTTTCCTTTGGCTATCTTACCCATCCTAGAATTCTCAGAAATCATCATTGATGGCTCAGAAATTGTCTCAACAGTTTTCTGTACTATTCCAGGGAGAATTTCTCCAGGCTGTGCTAGCCTGAGCACATAAAACTTCTAAATTACTTGTTGATTATGAGACCCACGCCAAAAAATGAGGACAGCAGGGTGTTTTATTGCCAGAGTAAAAACTTCTAGTGTTACAAAAAGTGACTCGTGTTCCATTTGGGTGCATCACCGCATATAAAGAGCCTCTCGTAAGCTAACCCATATAAACAACAGCATTGTTACATTGGTAATAATCTGTCTCCCAAACAAAAGAACGGCCTCACACACAAAGAGAAGACACAAGAAAAGATGAAGAGGAATGCTCTGTTCCTATTTGTATTGACACTCCTTTGGAACAATTACATGTTATGCTCTGTAGTCATTCCAAACTTATAGCAACAAAATGTACTGCGTGGGGTAAAATTTGAAGTGCACCTAGCAGTGAGAACACCATTACAGAATGAGTGCGTTCCTCTAGTGTTCCTATAGCACTAGCACGTAATTACGCTTAATGTAATTATACACTTATATGTAATATGGTGAAACCTAGAACACATCAGGACCAAAATGTACCAGACGATGTACCGGTGTCCAAAGGCCCAAGTTACTGTAGTATCTGGTCTCCAAACGTTGGGGGTTTTTGTACTTCCACTGTTTCGTACCTTTCGAATCTCCTCGGGCAGCGCATGAATGGGGACGTGCTGCTCCATGGCGTCCCGACACTCTGCGGCGGGGTCAGGGAAGCTGCCAGAGGTCACAGGGTCAGAACCTGCCGTCAGCACGGGGGGGCCGCACGCTCGCTCTGGCCCGCGCGCGGAGGTGCAAGCACACGCATGCCACGCGCGGCCCAGGCCAGCCCCGCGCGGCCTCCCCCCGCACGCAACGCCTGCTCGGGGACAGGCCGCGGCTGCCACAGCGGCGGGGCCCGCGGCGAGGGAACGGCGCGGGGGCGGGACGGGACCCCCGGGACGGGGCCGCCTCCCACGGGAGACGCGGGAGCCCGGGGCAGGCGGAGGGAGGCGGGGTGAGGGAAGGCAGCCGGGGCGGCCATTTTCTTACCGCGGCTTCCTCCGTAACCACGGCAACGGCGCACAGCCCCGCGCGTGCGCCTCAGGCGGCCGGCGCCGCGCAGAGCCGGCGGGGTGTGGGGGGCCCTGGGGGTCTGCGGCGCGCCGGGAGCCCCCCCCCCCCATCCCCCGAGCCCCGGCATAACGAGCCCGATTTAAAATTAATAACGAGGAATGTGAGGAGCTGCTCTGCCAGGGCTGGAGCTGGCTCCGTAGCGGGAGGAAAACGGCATAAATGCCGCCCCTGTTTCTCTGCAAAGCCTTCGTTCCATTCGAGCTGTCGCCCCAAAACCGACCCTCACGCCTGGGTCAGTTACATGTCAAAACCGAGGCATGTGCTCAACCTCCACATGAACCGGGTTTGCGCTGCCAGCTCTCAATGAAATCCACTTGAGTTCACAGCGAAGCAATAAAAATAAATAAATCAGGAAAAGATGTGAGAATCGGGTGTTTTCAGTATAACCCCATTTCAATGGAATTAATTTCACATTCTGCCCCTCTCTTCTTTTCATCGCTGGCCTTTTTATGTGCGGCCCCTTCTGCACAGGCCAGAAAACCAAGTTGCGATGAGACTCGGTTTTGTTGCGTCCCATCAGCCGTGCTGCAACTGCCATCTGCTCCGTCCCCACCGCCCCCAGCACGGGAGCCAGCACAGCCTGGGTCTCTCCACCTGAACCTGGCACGGTCATGGGATGCTGCGGATGAGGAGCCATGAGTGCAGCACGGCGGCTCACCTCCCAAACCTGATTTCCAGCCTGCCCAAAGCAATTCCTGTACGCCCAAAGAATTTCCTGCGTGCCCAAAGCATTCCCTACTAGTCTTATACAAAAAGATACCCCCTCCCCCCAAAATAATTCAGGGACACCCACTAAAAACTGGAAAGAGGCCATCCTGAAAAAACGAGATGACCTTCCATCGGCCTTGTTAACCTGATTTAATTTATGCATGACTCGCTCTTAGCTGCAAAGGTTCAGTCTCTGGGGCAGCACGTTGTAGGGCGAAGCATCAGTAATGTTTTTCAGAGCAGTGCCGAGCAGATGAAAAAGGAATAAGGAATAGGTTTTTTTTTTTTGTTGGAGTAAACTGTGCGTGGGCAGGGAGGGGGCTTGCTAGTGAAGAAGATAGTCAGTTTTATTGGAAAAAAAGGAATATTGCATGAGTAGGAGCTGTTGCCGTAATATAAGGATGGAAAGCCGGGGGGGCGAGGGAGGCGCCCGGTGCCCTCCCTCGCCCCCCCGGCTTTGCAGCGCGGTCCCACGGGTGGCTGCCCCCCCGCCCCCAGCCCTCGCGTGTGTTGCCGGCGTGACCCGCTCCACGTTGCGTGCCGACCTCCGTGCTGCGCTGCATCGTTAATCCCCGGTTTGGCAGCAACCGGAGTCGCATGCCCCAGCTTCCCCCTCCCTCCTTCTTTAACCCCTTCGTGATCCAACGCCCGGTCGGGGATAAGGGGAGGGGGATGCAGATTGGGTGTCTCGCGTGGAAAGGCGGGGGGGTGGGGGTGGCGTGGGAACGTCACCCAAGTCATCGCCCTGCAGCGCAAAGCAAACATTAACTCGCCCATCGCATGCGCTCAAAGGTCAGAATGAAGAGCTGGGGATTTAAAAATAAATAAAGTACAGGGGTTCCCAGCGCGCTGCACCCACGGTGGCGGGGATGGGGGGGGGGGGGGGGGATCGCGTGTGAAGGGCGGCTCGCCCCCCGCGAAGGTATTTAATTAAGAGCGGCATTAACAGCGAGCCGGGGAGGCAGCGCCTTTGATCGGCGCGGAGAGCGGGGCGGGGGGGCGCCGGGCCGCGCCTTGCCGGCATATGTTCCCCCTGCGTGATGGCGGCGGCGGCGGCGGCGGGGGGGCGGCGGGCCGGGCGCCCAGCGCCTCTCACGCGATGGCCGCCTAACGTGCCGCGGAAGGGTGTCGTGCGGCGCGGCGATGAGATCAGCGCGGATCACCGCGGCGCTGCGGCGAGGCGCGGCGGGGGGAAAGGCGGCCGTCGGGCAGCGGCCGGGGGATGCAGCGCGGGCGGTGGAGGGCTGACTGCTCCCTCCTGGCCCCGGCTGTGCCCGCTGAGGGGAGCCTGTCCCGGGAGGGGGGGGCTGAGGGGAGCCTGTCCTGGGGGGCTGAGGAGATCCAGCCCTGGGGTGGGGATGACTGCGGAGATCCAGCCCTGGGGTGGGGATGACTGCAGAGATCCAGCCCTGGGGGGCTGAGGAGATCCAGCCCTGGGGTGGGGATGACTGAGGAGATCCAGTCCTGGGGTGGGGATGACTGCAGAGATCCAGCCCTGGGGGGCTGAGGAGATCCAGCCCTGGGGTGGGGATGACTGAGGAGATCCAGCCCTGGGGGGCTGAGGAGATCCAGCCCTGGGGTGGGGATGACTGAGGAGATCCAGCCCTGGGGGGCTGAGGAGATCCAGCCCTGGGGTGGGGATGACTGAGGAGATCCAGCCCTGGGGGGCTGAGGAGATCCAGTCCTGGGGTGGGGATGACTGCGGAGATCCAGCCCTGGGGGGCTGAGGAGATCCAGTCCTGGGGTGGGGATGACTGAGGAGATCCAGCCCTGGGGGGCTGAGGAGATCCAGTCCTGGGGGGCTGAGGAGATCCAGTCCTGGGGTGGGGATGACTGCAGAGATCCAGCCCTGGGGGGCTGAGGAGATCCAGTCCTGGGAGGTTGAGGAGATCCAGCCCTGGGGGGCTGAGGAGATCCAGTCCTGGGGTGGGGATGACTGCAGAGATCCAGCCCTGGGGGGCTGAGGAGATCCAGTCTTGGGGGGCTGAGGGGAGCCTGTCCTGGGGTGGGTATGACTGAGGGGAGCCTGTCCTGGGGTGGGTATGACTGAGGGGAGCCTGTCCTGGGAGGGGTGTGGGGTGTGACTGAGAAGATCCAGACCTGGGGGGTGAGAAGAGCCTGTCCCGGAGGTGAGGAGAACCTGGCAGGCGCCACGTTGCTGCCAGCCCAGATGCTCACGGGCAGGGGGCCCTGGGAGAGCACAGCTTGGGAGAGGCTGCTCCCGCCACACTCCCCCCTGAAGTGGCTATTTCCCTGCAGGAAGCCCGCACAAAACCCCCTGTCATGAGCCCCACGCCCTGCTCCACATTTCTGGGGTGGCTCGGGACTCCGGTGGGCTGAGCGGGGTCTGTCTGCCCCTGCTTGCGGGCTTCCAGCTCCCGCAGGGCAGGGAGGCCAGGCCAGAGGCTGGCCATGTCTCACCCACGTGGCGTGGCGGCAGGCCGGCGCGCGTGCCAGCCTGAATGACCGGGACCGCTCGAGATCAGGTTCCAGGCGGCGCGAACAGCTCCAAGGACAAACGAACAGGCAAGAAATGAGTGCGTGACACGCAGCAGTCATAAGCCAGCTATTTCCATTGTTTTCCGGCAGGCTTTGTACCTTCTCAAACACACGTGGAAAGCCTCCTGCTGCTTAGAAATCCCAACCCGGAGGAGCAAAGTCCGTGCCAGTGGGCAGCTAGGGAAAAGGCTAAACACGAACACCCTCTTCACACAAAGCAAGGCCAGCTGCAGTGTGTGTGCAAGGGTGAATAGCTGTGCCTGCGCCTACAACGTTTCCTGGGTAAAAGAGAAATCATACTTTTATACTAGCCCTCTTGTTTTGGGCTGTCCTTTCATTTGTTCAAAGACCAGTGCTGGGAAGCGGTTTTGCAGTGTTGTCTGAAAATAAGTCCTCTGGGAAGCTGCTGGCGGTTCCCGTTGTTTTGCTGGGGAGGAGCAGAGCTCAAGCGCTTATCGCTCAGACCTGCAGTGCCGTAGGTATGCGGGGGCTTTGCGGAGCAGCAGGAGGGGTCCCAGTGCTGGGGCCCACAGCAGAGGCCGACATGAGGAGGAGAGATGGCAGGAGACGTGCGGAGGGCGGGGTCAAGGGAAGGACAGGGCTTGCATGGCGTGTGGCAGCGAGGTTATTTCTGGTGCTGCATGCACATCGTGTTAGTTCCTGTTTTCAAGCTATATTGTTTGCTAGATTTGTTTGGTTTGCTCTGCTCCCCCCGCCCCTGCCTTTGCAAATGTCACAAGGACTGGACCGTGGTGGGAGAGCAGTCTTGGTGGAAGGATGTTTGGAGGAGGGATCTGAACGTGAGGGCTGCCTGGGAGTCAAGGTCAGGTGGGTCGTTCTGTGCAAAGGGACAGCAGTAGGATAGAAACTCTCTAAAGCAGCATGAAAATGATAAAAACGGGAAAAGCAGAAAGGAGCAGGGTACTGGCGGTATGTGCAGAAGGGCGGAGGTGAGGTGATGGTGCCAGAGTCT
The DNA here is from genome assembly GCA_031468815.1 of Morus bassanus. Classification (NCBI taxonomy): domain Eukaryota; kingdom Metazoa; phylum Chordata; class Aves; order Suliformes; family Sulidae; genus Morus; species Morus bassanus. The sequence continues at coordinate 8,919,651 of CM062578.1, forward strand.
GAAGGTGCCGTGATGCCAGCCCAAATGCTGTGTGTCAGTGGGGCATGCGAGGCAGGAATCGGATCGTAAGGGAGGAGATCCCAGTACTCCTGTTGTGACATTGCCAAACCAAAGTCAAGCTTTTGGCCGCAAGAGCATGAGGTGAATCAGAGAAGGAATCTGTATGATTAAACAGCAGCTGAGTGCCAGAAGTAAAGAGCTGTCAAGGATAGTATCAGGAATGTATGTGTAGAGGACGGTGGGTTCATTTGCTATGATAGAAAAGGATTTGAAAGGGAAATACAAGAAGCTCGTACTGAGAGAACTTGGGAAGGGTGCCAGGAAGAGCGTTACAGATACGAGGCTGAAGTGAGAAAGGAGTACAGCGCCCGGGGCAGTTGAGTGGTTAGGAATGGGCACAAAGGGCAAGAGGGCACAGACAGCTGGCTAGCAGGATGTGATTTGGGGAGGAAATGACCAAGCAAAAGCCCAAACCCCTGGGAGATCGGTGCAGAAACGTTCAAGGTTTTGTTCTTTAAGGCATTCAAGGGCCTGGGCTCAGCATATCTGAAAGATCACCTAATGCTCTGGGATGATGACGATGGCGGCAATTCTGATGGCTCCTTGGGCAAAACAGAGCTTTTACCATCAGGGTGAGGTTCATCTGTGCAGGACTTGGCAGTTTCCCAGGGGCCTGCTAGGAAACTCCCACGGGAACTCAGAAACCCCATAAATCTTTCCCCTTCCCCCCATCCATGAGCAGTGATCTGCTTTTTCCTAATTTAAACACACAATCTGTAGAGAGAAAAACATTTATACTGTTGGCTTACAAAAAAAAAAAAAAAACAAAAAAAAAACCCAAACCTGAAAATCCTGCCAAAATACAAACTGCACACAAAGCCCTCCCCATTGAAAGAGGGTGAGAATGGATGAAACAAGACAGATGTTACTTACAGTCTTAGTGAGCTACTGGAAGAAATACCAGGCAACGATGAAGGAACTATGGAGTCATTGTGAAACAGGAAAAGACAAAGAGCAAAGACAAATGAAGGAAGCCTGGATGTTTAGAGGATGCAGCATACCAAGGAGGATGGTGAGGCTGACTTGAATCCAGGAGGCAAGATCAGTATGTCATGCTGAGATGCAGCATGCAAAAGCAATGCATTGGTCTCCCAGCCTACAATGAAGGGAATGGGATTATCCATATGAATAAGGAATATTGAGGAGAGTCTGGGTCTGCAAGCTCAGAAATTGTATTATGATACCTACTGTGGACACAGTTCTGGAGCTTTTCTTGGGCTCCACTCCATCTCCTGACGCTATGGGCACCCTTTTAAAATACTAAATAACAGCATATAGTACTTTGCAGTAGATTAGGCTACTCCTTCCTCCACTTCACATTACTACCTCATGATTTGCGATTGCAGTGTAATGTCCTGGCACATCCTGATAGGAAAATGCAAATGTTACATTTCTATGGCACGGCCTGACAATTTAAATTTATCTCCCACAAAGAGCTAACACCGTGTGTATGTTGATTGCATGACGTTGCTACAACCTTGTTGTTAAAATACAGCCATGTTCTTATACCCTGGTGTGTGGAACTCAGATGAAAATAAGATAGAATAAGATTTTTTCTTGCTCTGCTTTAGAACCTGTTTCCTCTTACACTCATCAGTTAAACCCATGGACTTCAAAGGGGGCAAGGTCAAGACCCCATCCAAAATTGGGGCCTGTATTTTTGTTACCCAAAATATAGGTAACATTTACTGAAGTGCAAAAATCATAGAATCATAGAGTGTCCTGAGTTGGAAGGGACCCACAAGGATCATCAAGTCCAACTCCTGTCCCTGCACAGGACAGCCCCAAATTCACACCATGTGGCTGAGGGTGTTGTCCAAATGCTTCTTGAATGTCGTCAGGTTTGGCGCCGTGACTGCCTCCCTGGGGAGCCTGTTCCAGCGCCCTGTTCACCCTCTGGATGAAGAACCTTTTCCTAATATCCAACCTACGCCTCCCCTGGCACATCTTCCTGCCATTCCCTTGGGTCCTAAAATGGTTATTTCTGGGATCTAAAGATAGATACTGGGGTAGATGATGGCCCAGTGAGTTTGATTTGATTCTGCTCCCCTACCCCTGTGCATTGTTACAACCAGTCGCACTGCCATCAGCAGATACACTAAGCAAAAGAGAGCTTAGCAGTCATGGCCTGTGGCCGCCTAAGGTAACCGGCACTGCCTTGCTGCTCTGAGCTGGCAGCTCGTGAGAGCTCATGTAGTTAAATGAATTGTGGCAGGCATCACCATCATTGTGCAAGCTGGTTTATGAGAGGCCTGGAATAGAAATCAGCAGAAGTTACAAGGTGGTTGCTTCAGGTCTCCTGTAGCATGTAAGAAGAGCGTGATGACCTGCTCAGCACCACAATTCATTGCATTAATGCAGCTCTCGTTCCTGTGAATTATCTGTCAGCAAGTCATGATTTACGTAATCTGTTTGCTATTTGTAATTATCCTAAATGGTTTAAGAAAAGAAATTTTAGACAAAATACTTGCTTTAAAAGCCCTAGGTTTCTTTGCCATTTCTCCTGGAAAAAGCTATTGAAGAATTTGGCACAGTTGTCAGCAGAAGGCCCAGGCTGTCAAGATGTTTGGGAGCACAAGTAGAGACTAGAGTATATTACCAGAGGTACACACAAAGAGGTGTTCATAGTTCCTGCTAAGAGCATACCTAGTGCCAGCCGGGCTTGGGCTGCAGCCTTTGACCAGCAGTGCGCCCTTTGTGAGGCTCCAATAGAGGTTCAGCATGTGGAGTGACCTTAGTTCTGCTGTCTGATTTCTGCACTGCTTCACCCCTAGGTAAGTTTCGTGACAGGTTAACGTCCAGACGTTTAGCAGAGCTTGGTGCCTGTGGTGTACATTTTAGCTGCCTAGCAGCTTGTCTCTAGGGAGAAGCAGGAGGTTGGCAGTCCAGAGGCAGAGACATGTCATGATGTGCAGAGCAAAGTGCTGCTGCGGGCTGAATCCAGCTTGTCTTGCTCGCCTGACAGCAGTAGGCCTAGTCAGGAAAGCCAGCGAATAAAACCTGACCCATAAGAGGAAAGAGATGATTGTGAAATTGGACAGCATTTCCCTGTCACTATGGAGTCACTAAGGGTACAGGCATGGTTTCTTCCTGTTTACATAACATTTCACCGGTAGTTTTGTACCCATCTCTGGTAAACTGCAGTCACAATTTTCAAGCCATATTGACACACCATGCTGATAAAATTTGCCAGAGCTTTTTTATGGTCTGAGATAATAAGGCTCCCCGGCAGGCACGGGGCTGGCTGTGCTAAGCCTGGGCTGGCCACAAGATGCTGCGATGCAGGTGGCTGCATCGCGGTGGGCTGAGAGGAGATGTAGCCATGGCCTCCTCTTTGCTAGAAGCCCTCTGAGGCTGCAGCTGGTGAGGTACAAGTGAGGGCAGGCTGGATGGTTGCCCAGATATGTCGCAGGGGTGAAATTGCTCCCCAGGGAATCTGGAACAGCAAGGTACAACCTACATTTCATCTGTACATGTGTGAGACTGAACCTCGCTGGGAAGTCAGTCTTGAACTGGGGTTCCACCAGAGTGACTAAGAGGGTGCTGCTGCACTTTCTGGGTCCATCTTAAAGTGCAGTAGCTGGTGGCTTAAAACCAAAGGTATTCACATTTCATTCAGGACTATATACACCCACATCATACCACACAGGGGACATTTGCAATACATAATTCACCATTTATTCACAATACTGTGACTAAAATAAAACTTAATTTATTCCCAGCGGTTGTGGCAAGTGCTTTAGTGATCCTCCATTTCATTGCAGAAACAATTTCATTGCAGAAGTGTTTTCATTTCATGTTGTGGTGGTGAAAAGCGACAGAGTCCCCAGCTGCACCAGTAAGAGCAGCAGGCTCCAAGCATGGGGCTGTCACAGGGGATTAGTCATGTCCTTAGCCACAGGAAAGCCACGGAGGAGAACAAATCTTGCATCCTACGGTTTACAGGCTCCTTTCACAGTCAACATTTTTCTTTCCTACAGAATACAAAATTATGCAAAAATGTAAGCTTCCTGACCTTTACCTGATGGCTGTTCTTTCCAAACGTGAGAGAAAAGGCTGGGGTTTTGTTCCACAAGGTGTGCAGAAGGCCTTCGCTGGCCAAACCAACCAGCTGTTGTCGAATGGGTGAAGGCCACTTCCCACTTCCCTTAGCAGGATTTGAGGTGCCTGGCAGCCCAGCGAGCTGGGATCAGCTCACCAGGACAGAATGTGTCCCGCTGTCCTTGCGGTCTTCCTTCTTACCATTCCTCTGCGGGAGGGCACCACACTAAGCAGCAGAATGCCCCCTTTTCTAGGATCCAAGTCAGATATGACTCAAAGACTCTGCGATTTTGGGAGTTCTGCAGCATTTTACTTGCTGAGCTGGGATTAGTGCCTGCAGAATAAAAGCGCTCCCATGCTGCTGTTTGCTCGTTGTGCAATTTCCCTTTGACTACACTTCACAGTATCTTAGTTGATACTGTAGTAGATACTCAGCATAGTATCTTTAAGTACAACAACACAGTCACACAAACGGAGGATCAGCACTTGCTATTGGGGATACAAGTCACATTCCCCACCCCAAGATTAAAGGCACATTAAATATTTATATAGCTGTCACGCCTAGAGGCCCCATCAGGATTAAGGTCCACAGTACTTGGTGCTCTAAAAACTTACGATAAGAGCCAGTCCCTGCCACAAAAGAATGCAGCCCCAGCTCAGGCTTACCCACTGCCCTGGGGCGGTTGTTTGCCTGAGCTGTCCTGCCATGCCTATTTCATAAACCTTCTGCTTGCGGAAAGACCAGTTGAGTTATCAGTGGTACTAAAGGGTGGAGGCTTTGTTTTAATGCTGAATTCTGGCTCCCGTTTGTTTTACAGATGAGGACCCTCTGCTAAAAATGCCTGACTTCTGTAAGATGCACCATTCCTGAAGTGGGCAGGGTGGGAGCTGGGAAAAAACCCAAACCATACAGCACAGGGGATGCTTTCTGCATTGAGAAGTACCTCTTCTCATGGAACAGCCTTTTCCCCTTTACAAGAAGAGGATTTGTGGTAGGTATAAGCACAGTCCTTGACCGTGGGAGGTCTACATTCAATTTCTGTTCCTCAGCCGTCCTGGGCAAGTGACTCTGCTTCTTTCTTGTGCAACTCCTTAGCATCAAATATTGCTGCTTCTCCGAGACATGTTGCAGGCATTAATACAGTCAAGGAGGCAAGACTGCTTCAGGCGGTGGCCTGCACGCGGCAGCGGGATGGGCGTGCTTGCTCACTGCTGGGCATGATGCTAACCGCTGGTTTCACAATTAGAAGAGGCTTCAGCAGCACCAGGGCAAGAAGCAGAACTAAGCCCGGGACTGGAGATCAGGTAAAAGCAGCAGTTTCTGGTCAGGGCAGCTTGGCGTTGACTGAAGAGGAAATCCTGGAAGCAGGTGACCTTGAAGGGAACTGCAGGGGTGGCATTTGGACCTCTTGCTGGCTGGGACAGCAATGGCATCAACAGGACTTGTCTCCTAATGAGTCTGCCTAAGGTCTAGTACTCAGCAATCCAAGAATGTGTGTAACATGCCCATAACCATCATCTTTATCCACAACTGGAAGATGAGTGAACACCTTCCTCTAGCGACTCAAAGCGCTTGCTCTCCACGGTGCCTGCTGTATCTGAAGTGGTCAGCTTTAGCACAACAAAGCAAGCGAGGCCGAGCTCACCTTTACCTCCAGCCTGACTTGTGGCTCATAGCATGCCAAGGGAAGATCCTTACGTGAGGCACTGGGCATAGCTGAAAGGTACAGAGCCAGATGCAGCACATCGCTGTGGGCCAAACTGCGGAGGAGAAAATCAAGTACAATACCTGCTGCTACTGCTGCGTTTGTGACCTGCTCATTCACGTGCACATTCATTCTTGTGCATTACCATGCTGCAGCACAATGTAGTGAGGAGTGCTTGGGCATTTGTGCTAGTGTACTCACTGGGACTTCATTAGCCTCCAGGGATCTGCTTGTGAGATGAATTTAGGTCTATAATAATCTGTTCATAGGCTGCTGCCTCACACTCTGCGTGCATTGCCAGTGGTACACAAATTGCCTGGCTTGATTTGCCAGTGAGTTTTAACAGGTTACCCCAGAGATCCCAGCTCTGCCAGAGCAGCACTCGCTGGGTGACTGGTGAGCTGTTCCTCCCCCCGAGCACAGAGCAGAGGGCTGCTCTGAACAGCTCTGCTGAACTTTGTCCCCTGAGAAGGGAGTTCATACCAGTGAGATAAACTGCAACCCTTTTGTCCCCTGTTCTAGGAACTGGCTGTCACAGTCCTTGCTGGACCACATCTGCATGAACTGTATTTTTGTGAGGCAGTCTGAAGGAACTGTGTCAGAGAGCTGGTACGGCGCACCGGGAACCTTTCTCTGGCTGAAAGCGAACTGTACAGAGCGATGCCACGCCATGCACACTGCTGCTCTGCATTCCTCACTGTGTGTGTTCCCTGCTAACCATGAATGTCAAAGTGCCTGGAGCTGCCATTTTGTTTATTTTAAGGATGGCAATGACTAACATTTAGGTATCGCCTTTCAGAACTCTTAAAAATAGAAGTTAAAAAATTGCTTCACGTAATCGTTACCACGTAATACCTTCCTGGCTGAGAGGAAGAGACCAGCCACAGTAGCAACAGGACATGAGTGTTTTGGAAATTAACTCTGATCCAGAGAGAAGCATAATTACAAGTTATTTATGCAGAGCCTTTTTCCTTCACAGACTGCACAAAAAGTGGATCAACAGAATGATTCCCATTTCACAGCAAAACAAAGGGGGGTTGCTCAGACAGTGGCAGAGCTGGAAGAGGATCCAGATCTCTGGATCCTTCAGTTGATTTCAGCCTACTTGATTACAGCTTCCTTGCCTTGTAATAAATGTATGATCAGCAAAAGGTAATTCTATCAAGGTGTTAAGGGCAATTAGACGTACAAGATTCATCATTTATGTTTTCAAACATTTAAAGCTCCCTGTAGAATGACTGCCCTCTGCCAGTTCTTCTTTATAGGAATCAGAAAGTAGTCCCTTCCCTGATTTCTTGAAAACTGGTGTTTCCCAGCTGTGTGTATTATCAGTGAATCAAATAGAGACAAATATTGTCTCCCATTTCCAGTTAAGCCTGTCATGTTATATGGCACTACATAATATGTCAAGAAACCAACCAGCTGATCTGGTGCGTCATTGCTGCAAAAGGAAATTAAAACAAATACAGATTTATGAAAGAAGGCCCATTTTTGGCTCCAGCCATGGATTTCCTGGCTGACTGCTAATACCAAAGTGCAGATCGTCTATTCTATGTTAGCAAAAGGAAATCCCAGCAATTCATGCCACAGCATTAAAACACAGGATTCTAAAAATAGCATTAAAGGGCTAGACTGGAAACAACAATAAAAACAAAAAAAGAAAACCTTGTCTGTTTGCTTGCTTTTTTGCAAGAATGCTAAATTCAACCCTAAGAGCTAATTTCAAAAAGGCAGGACCTGAAAGGCAGGATAAGAATATCAAAATAGCCAGGTGGCTCATGTGGGACGGCTGCAGGAACCTCTTCTCTTTGCTTGGCACAGTTTCTGCTGCAGTCCCGTTCTTGGTAGGCGAGGTAAATGAGGCCACTCTCCACTGGCTTGGGAAGTGAGAACAGGCAGGGAGAGGTCTGCCAGCAAGACCGCAACCCTGGACATGAGGAGAGCAGACTTCAGGTTGCTCAGGGAACTGCTTATTAAGGTCCCCTGGGGAAAATCTTTTCAAGGTGCTGGGGTCCATCAGTGCTGGTCGCTTTTTAAGTACCACCTCCTAAAAGCACAGGAGCAGGAAATTCCAAAGTGTAGGAAGTCAAGCAGGCGAGGCAAAAGTCAAGCAGCTGGCTTGGCTGAGCAGGGATCTTCTTCTAGAAATAAGGAGAAAAAAGAAAGTATATGGCCAGTGGAAGCAAGGTCAGGTGACATGGGAGGACTATAGGGATGCTGTTTGCCACTGCAGGGAGGAAATTCATGCGGCCAAAGCTCAATTAGAGTTGAAGCTGGCCAGTACCATGAAGGACAATAAGAAGGGCTTTTTAAAGTACATTAATGGCAAAAGGCAGGCCAGAAATAACATTGGCCCGTTGCTTGATGGGAATGGTCACCTCACAAACAGGGACATAGATAAGGCAGAGACGTTTAATGCTTTCTTTGCCTTGGTCTTCAACACCGATGGTGGGCTCTGGGACCCCCAGAGCCCTGGGCTAGAGAACCATGACTGTGGGAATGATAAACTCCTAATAAACCCTGAACTTGTGCAGGACTTGCTCTTTCAGCTAGATCCCTCTAAGTCAATCGGGCCTGATGGGGTTCATCCAAGGGTACTTAAAGAGCTGGCTGATGTCATAGTGAGACCTCTCAATGATTTTTCAATGCTCTTAGGAATCTGGAGAGGTCCCAGTTGACTGGAAGCTGGCAAACATTGTCCCAATCTTCAAGAAGGGTAACCGTGATGACCCTGGTAACTATAGGCCCGTTAGTCTCACTTCTGTGCCTGGTAAAATTATGGAGAAGGTTATTCTGGGAGTTATTGAAAAACACCTGAAAGACAACACAGTCATTGGTCCCAGCCAGCACAGGTTCACGAGGGGAAAGTCCTGCTTAACAAACTTAATTTCTTCCTATGACAAGGTTACCCACCTAGGTGTCAAAGGGAAGCCAGTCGATGTAATCTTTTTGGATTTCAATAAAGCTTTCGATACTGTCTCTCACAGTACCCTCCTGGACAAAATGTCCAGCACATAGCTGGATAAACACGTAATGCAGTGGGTGAGCAATTGGCTGATGGGTTGGGCTCAAAGGTTTATAGTAAATGGGGTTACATTGGGCTGGCGGCCAGTCACTAGCGGGGTTCTGCAGGGATCCATCTTGGGGCTGGTACTCTTTAATCTCTTTATAAATTACTTGGATGCAGGACTGGAAGGATTACTAATTAAATTTGCTGATGACACAAAATTTGGGAGGAGCTGTTGACACTCTTGAGGGCAGAGAGATCTAGAGAAATTAGAGAGCTGGGGAACCACCAACTGCATGAAGTTCAACAAGAGCAAGTGCTGGATTTTGCACCTGGGACATGGCAACCCTAGATATACATACAGACTGGGGAATGAGAGGCTGGAGAGCAGCTCTGCAGGGAGGGATCTGGGGGTTCTGGTCGACGGCAAGTTGAACATGAGCCAACAGTGTGCCCTGGCAGCCAAGAGGGCCAACCGTGCCCTGGGGTGCATCAAGCACTGCATTGCAGCCGGTTGAGGGAGGGGATTGTCCTGCTCTGCTCTGCGCTCTTGCGGCCTCACCTTGAGTACTGTGTGCAGTTTTGGGCACCACAGCACATCAAGGATATAAAGCTACTAGAGAGCGTCCAGAGGAGGGCCACGAAGCTGGTGAAGGGTTTAGAGGAGAAACCATACAAGGAGCAGCTGAAGTAACTTGGTTTGTTCAGCCTAAAGAAGAGGAGGCTGAGGGGTGACCTCATCCCGGTCTACAGCTTGCTCACAAGGGGAAGAGGAGGGGCAGGCGCTGATCTCTTCTCTCTGGTGACCAATGGTAGGACCCGAGGGAATGGCAGGAAGATGTGCCAGGGGAGGTTTAGGCTGGATATTAGGAAAAGGTTCTTCATCCAGAGGGTGAACAAGGTGCTGGAACAGACTCCCCAGGGAGGCAGTCACGGCGCCAAACCTGACGACATTCAAGAAGCACTTGGACAACATCCTCAGCCACATGGTGTGAATTTGGGGTTGTCCTGTGCAGGGACAGGAGTTGGACTTGATGATCCTTGTGGGTCCCTTCCAACTCAGGACATTCTATGATTCTAGGTCTGATGGGCCGTGGACAGTCTGAGGATAAAGATGACAGCCCAGGTCCCTTCTTCACTCGCTTTTCTCATGGATCTCCCTGTTCTCCCACTCAGAGTTTCCCCCGGATGTCTAACTCTCCCCTTCCTCTATACTCAAGTATATTTGGAGGCTCCACTGTCTCCCACCTCCCTGGGCATCCCTGCTCTCAGCCCTTGCACTTTGCAACAGCTGCCACACTAATTAGAGCTTTTTGTGAGCTAAATCAGTGTACTACAGATGCAAATGCAAATAAGCCCCAACCAGGGCATGGCATAATTTAAGGTAACTGGGTTTCAAAAGCAAATTAGTGAAATCAGTGCAGTTCCCCCAGCGCCAGGTTTAGTCTGTGTGTTGTTTGGAGAAAGCACGATGAATTAGGTCTTGTCCAGCGGTGAGCCTAGTTCAGTGAGACCTGTCTGGTGCAGAACAGAGATGCAGGTGGAGATAAGTGGACGCTCAGGGTGAGCAGTCAGGAGAAAAATCATGGCAATTCAGAGATACGTAATCCAGGCTGCATGGCTTTCAGAATTCAGCTTTTTATTTATGTGCTTCATTGGAGGACATGTAAATCCTCACAGAGAAACATCATAAAGGACAAATCATCAATTTAAGAATGAAAAAATTTTCCACAGAGGAGCAGAAAAGAACAGAAATACTTTTGAAGATGACTGCAGGGAAGGAAAGAGAATATCCAAATAGTCCTGAGACTTTCCAGGCCTTCGAGAATTCCCCACAAATGCCAGCTTTCTTTCATTTTAAAAAAGTAATGAGTTGAATTTAGCAGGGCTGTGTACTGCCTCAGGTACCCCAGCAATTGCCTTCTGTAAGCAGGCGTTCTGCGAGGGGGCGGCAGGAAGGTGTCACGTAGCAGAAGGTAACAGTCGTGTGCTAGAGAACAGCAACAGGAGGCAGAGTTTGTGGTGGGATTCCAGCTGGATGAAACGATTGTTACTGCACAGGGACATTTTTCTATTTAAATCTTATATTTGTTTAAGATTTTCAAAACTCACTTCTTTAAAAATGAGGGTGATGTCCCAACCTCCATGTGCTTTAAAATGGCATTGTCATTCCTTTTCAACTGTCTTCATTTTTCCTGTGATCCTAATAATTAGTCCACATTGATATGCACTGAATTTTCATGCTTCTCTGTTTGACTGGCAAATATGTAGTGTTTGTTCTGATACAACCCAGGCCCCTCACTCCAGGGTGAACTCTGGTTGCAGGGTGCGTATGGTCAGACAGGGATGAGAAACAGCTTCACTGCTGAACCTGCCTTCCTCTTGCAATTATATTCCCTCAAACCCACAGGGAGAAGAAGAAACAGGAAAGAATCTTTCCTTGCTGAGGGCCCTTCAAATACCATTGGGAGACCACACATGAAAACACATCTAATGTTATCTCACCATAACGTGGGAAAAATCAAGCATCCCTAGGCCAGGGAAATGATGTCAGAGGCTGCAGGTTTCTCATAGTTGTCTTGAACACACAGTGTCCTTAAAAATACCAGCTCAGTTTGCTCGAGGATGGAGGATGGTTGGGACTCACAGAATTGTCCCAGGAGATGAGCAATCCTTGTACCATTATTGTCCCAGGGAGGTCCTCTGGACGTTCCTATGTGTGATTCTCTTTGCAAACACCTCTTCTTTGGCAGGTTGGGAAAGCAGAGTTTATGAGAATTACTAGAGTTTTTTCCCTTGGAAATTAGTTTCTCAGGGAATTACACTGTCTGAGTGAAAGAGGTCAGGACCATGCAGTGGGATATTTATACAGCTGGCTGATCAGATTGCCTCTGTATAGTTTTTCCAGAGGCCTAGTTATACATGGACCTATCAATTCATTCTCAAACCTGACTTGTTAAAATTCTTTAAGTAAGCACTTTGGTGTGGCAATATCCAGGATTGCTTTTCCATATTTCTTAACCTTCTTGCTAATCCATAAAATTTAGCAATGCAGAATGAAAGCTACATTAAGAAGGAGCTAACAAGGTCCTCCTGTAAGGGTCTGTTCTCCACTGGCTGTGTGTACACAACTCCCATTAATGTTAATTGGCCTTACAGAGGCACAGCAAAAGGAAGATGTACCCTAGAAGACAGAAAAATCTACTTACTTGTCCAGAGAGGTAATGATCCCTTGTTCTGCAGTTGGGGTTGGAGAGAGCCTTATTTAGTACAATAGCTATAGCTATTTTTGCTTTGCCTCCCCTCAAAAGCCATGAGATACATTGCAGATGAAAAGATTGCCAAATAAATTCAGCCACATTATGCTATAACAGCGCATGATTTAATACAAAAAGAAAAATAAAACCCAAACCCACTACTAGCACCCTGTATTGGGGAAGCACTTAGTGTCTGCTTAACTTTCAGCATGCATTTGAGCTGTAAATAAGATTTAAATACATTTCTGACTTGGACCTACAGTGAAATCAGCAAAAAATCTCAGATAATGATGCAAGATGCTGGACGGCATTGGGAGTCTTGCGCTCTTCGTACTCATTGGTTTGCATGCAGGCCCAGATGGCCAGCTACATTCAGGCTGCTCCAGGGCAAGAGAGGAGAGGGAGCGATGTCAAGAGCTATCAGAAGGGTTCCTTGCGGACATGGCACTCCCCCCGCTGCCCTGGTAGCCTTGTCCCACCAGTGTACCTAATCTGTGCAATCTTACCCAGCTAATCCTCCTCCTGTGCTCACACGTCCATCAAGTGCTCTTCCCTCTGCACCGGCTGCCCTCAGCTGGACTCTGAGCCTCTTACGGCAAAGATCATCTTACTGTTTTCCACACTGCTTTCCACTGCAGGCTTGCCATCCTCTTTTTAGTTGTTATTCCTTCCCAAGACAATCTTTGTAGACTTTCCTGCCTTCCTCCTCAAGAAGAACTACTGCCATGCTGTTATTATAGCCCCTTCACTGCAAACAAGACAGCAGTGACTTTGTGTGCATGGCTGTAGGACTGAACAGCAGCTGAGACGTTATTGCTTGGTGAACATGGAGCCTTCACATGCCGTTGCAGCCTCCCTTTCCCTTTCTCAAAAGGGCCAGATCCCAGGAAGTTATTGATTTTCACCTCTTACCTCAGGACTGGAGGAGATCTAACCAGTACCTCCAGACCTGGCCAGAGCAGCATCAGTGCTGTTAGGAGGTAACTGGAGCTGAACTAAGTCATAGGCTGAAATTTGTTCCCATAACTTTTCAAATAAAGTATTTCCAATATCAATTCCAGAACCAATAACTGCAAACAGTTTGTGAACTGACAAAGTCTTTCTTGAATAAGTTTCATGAAAAGAAAAGCAAGAACGTGGACTGAGAAGGTTTTTCTCAGGTCAGATTAAGAAGCCAGCTTTCCTTAGCTGATGTTTGCCCACACGGGAAGGAGCTGAGAGAGACAATGTCCTCTGCTCCGCGCTGTCAGAGGGGCACGAGAAATGCCTGGGAAGGAGCCAATACTTTTTTGATCTGCAAGGGCCAAAACAGCACAGTGTTTCATCAGAAACCTTGTGTGCAAGCCGCATCATTCAATAGGATAGGATTCAGATGCTACCTATTGAAACAGTAAATTGAGTGGCTATAATCCAGCGCCCCATTGTGAAGGTGGACTCAGCATGTGCTGCAAACTCTCCTGGTTAGCAGAGCACACAGACAGGTCTTCTGAAGCCGTGCAGCAGGCACCAGGTCTGTGCTCGCTGCCCAGCAAGGCCCCCAACGCTGCAGCTGCCTGCTAAAGCAGTTCATGCTCAAGCAAACCTGTACTCATGACACATGCAAAACTTGAGAAATAAAACCCATTTACATGAAATCCACAACAAAAATTCATTCTTAGGTAAGACACATTTAAAATCAATCAGTTTTGGTTTTTGGTTGTCGTTGTTACTGAAATGACACAGCAATGAGAGGCAATTCCCTACAACTAATAAATTAAATTCCCCTGTCCTCTAATCCCACCAACTCCTACCAAAGGATGTCAGCAGTGGACATGGTGCTGAATTACCACGCATCAGACTCATAAAGGAAATCGTTAAAATTCACTATCGTTAAAAAAGGTCAAGTAGTTTGAAGGTATCCTGACCAGCTGAGTAAGGCTTTTTGAGCACTGACAAGGAGTGCTGCTGGCTGTGCGGCTGGCCTGGGAGCTGCCGTGCAGCCAGCCTCCCTCGCACCCACCTTGCTGACCCAGTTGATTGCATCACTCGCTCTCCTGAGGCAGAATCTGCATTTTGCCACGTGGGCCCATATGGTACATTAAATTAAATAATTAATTCATGTTTCTGGAGGAGAGGAGCTCTCCGGCAAAATGATGATTCTGGGAATTTTGGAGGGGGACAGTGGCCAGGGCTATGGAAGAAGGTCTATGACAGTTAGAGGGAAAGACCAAAGGCTTTCCTTCTCAGCCCTGCCAGGAGGGTGCCAGGCCCACATATATACATCTGTGTTCCTGGGTGTCTTCCAGCTGCTTTTTGGAGAATGCTAGACAGGAAATTGATGCCACAGGGCAAATATTCATCCTTCCTGACTTCCCTCCCAAAGCAAGCACAGATTTGCACTGGCTAGACTGACTTCCTGCAGAGCGCCTATGCTTCCCCAGCATCATCCACAGCAGCACGCTCAGAGCATGGCAGAAATGACTAAAATGTGTGCAAGTGTGGAAAAACAAACAAACAAAACCCTGCCAGATGTTTGCAATACAAACCTAAGGACCACAGAGCTCAGAGGAGAAGCTGATGCTCATGTTGCACTTCCAAGCCAGGCTGGAGAAGCTGCCAAGCTTGTAACTGAAGCAGGAGCGTGGTATTTTCATGCTGCATCCCTTGGAGTCAGGTAGATGTACCACCGCGTTTTTCCATGTTTGCATCCTGGAGTTGCCCGTTGCAGGGAGAGGTTGGAGGTGATGAGAATTTCAGTCATTAGAGGCATCAAGGTGTCTTACAGCTGCAGCCATGCTCCTCTGTGCCTCACCATGCTTCCTGCTCTCTGCCCTCAGCTGAGACCCCCAGAACAAGCTCATGCTGAACTTTGCACTCCTGGGCTGTGGGATTGACTGGCTCTGCAGGGGAGCTCAGCTTTGCTGGCCCTTGCTTGTACCTCATTACTGTTCTCCTCAGGGTTTGCATTCAGCATTGGTTGTAATCCTGCTCCAGTCTGTCACCCAGCTTATGCTCTGGCCAGCAGGCAACGTTCCCTGTGAAGACGATTTAATGGGTAAGGACAACCTATTGCAGCATTTGTACATTTAGTCATGCTTACTTCAGCTGTTACTGCACTTCTGAAGTGTTGTCAGTGAAAAATCATTTATAGAGAGCTCTTGCAGGTTTTGATACAGCCCCTTGTGAGAAGCTCTTAGCAAAGCATGCAGGCTGTAGGGGAGACATAAAGCCTGGCTCCCAAATAAATGCTCCGTGTGTGAGAAAGAGAGGGGAATAAAAAGAGAAACATCCAGCTACCACCCTGGAAAGAGCAACCAGCCTAACAACAGCACTTCCTCGCACTTCTGTTAAGGCTCAACCTAGAAGATGAAATGAGGAGCAAGGGAGCAAATTCTGTCTGTACTGCAAGCAATTTGGCAAGAGCTCAGCAGGACTGTAGCAGAGTAGCTCATTGAGCAATAGGCCAGTGCATGAAGTGCAGGGAAGTCACAGGCAAGACCCAGCATATCAGAAGGAACAATCTGAACAACTCATGCTGACTTCTCATGTTGTAACAGCCTCCACGAGCAGAAATAGAGATATCTGGGGAGGGCAGATGAACTCCGCGTGGCGTCAAGTGAGTCTGAAGTGAGAGCCGTGGCTCTGGCTCTTGCAGCCCCTTGCTGCCACCAGCGATTAAGTTTGTTTGCATTCTGGCCCCAACGGTGAGGAGACTTGGGGACATGTTCCTCCTTGAGGTAGCTCCATTCAATGCATACATGAGCTGGGCCCACTGGATATTAAAGCAGAATTAGCAAAAGGTCCATAACAGCTCTGGGATTATAGCAAACCCTTGCCTAGGTGCAGCCAGCAGCAGTTTTAGTCCTTCTTCAGGACAGATTTTTAGCACCAGCTAAAGAAAAAGGTTCAACCATCTGTTCCTCACAACCAGAGGAGGCAAATAGGAGGACAGGAGCAATAAGGAGCCTTTGGTGCTTCTGTTTTTGGCTAAAACTGTTGCTACCTCTTCATTCTCCCTTGGTGTGAGTATCTGCCCAAATAGAAATGTCTCCCCACGGCTGCTCTCAGCAGGCAGGTGCTCCCTGCCAGTTGTGCACGTGCCCCGAGACCCTCGGCTGCAGCAGCCACCACTGCCCGCATCCTCCACATCGTCACCAGCAGCCAGGGCAGAGGGGCACCAGACCTTGTGCCTTCTAAAAGGGGTGCACAGGAAGATTCAGCCTCTTCTCTGAGGGCAAGCGAAATCAAAAGATGTTCAAAGAAGGGCAGTGAGAGCAGTTAGAGGTTTGAGAGGCCGTATATGCAAGAAGAAAAGCAGGCAATCCTCACCTTTACACACACGTTGATGTGCGCAGGGCTCACCTAACGCAGCCCTAGCAGCTGGGAAACGGTGGTGCTATGCTGGTACAGCTTTTATTTACATAAAGCCACTGCGATGGCTGAGGAGAGTTTCCACCGCCTGTGTTTCAGGCCTAGATTCATCCCCTTTTAAAAACAAAAGGCACATAAATCATTGGTGAGCCAAGTTTCACAACCCATCCTCAGCCCTGGCCAAGCGCTGGCAGGACAGCATCCTCTTGCGAACCCCTGTGCTGAGCGCGGGGAGGGGGACAGGGCCACATCCCCCAGGGAAGAGCTGCTGCCATCCCGTGCCTGCCTGTGCTGTGCCCAGGCAGGAGATAACAGGGGAACAACTGGTTCCCAGAAGCACAACCAGTTACCTACAGCTTATGAAAGAGCAATATCAACCGCCTGTCTTTGGACGTCTTTTCCTTTCAATCAGCTATTTGGGTGCTGATATAGGACCTGACAGTGCTGCTAATTAACATCTGCCCTGTGCAACACTCGGTGTCCCAGCACGTACTTCCTGCACGCTTGAGAAATTTTATCAAGCTGCATAACTATCACTTGGTGACAGAACATGAAATCTCCAATACTTCTAAAGATTTCATAACTCAAGCAGTAGATTAAACCTGCCCCCCCCCCCCCCCCCCCCAATAGCTTGTTCACAAGAAAGTCCTGTACAAGAGCGGGCGGTAGGAAGAATTCACCTTCTCCCTCTGGAGCACCTCCAGCACAGGTGGTGAGCAACCGAGAAAGGTTAAGTAGAGTTCACTCCATGGCTTGCTGCGTATTCGGCTGTCTCAGCACTTTAGGGCTTGTGCTGAAGATCTGAGGTGATGAAAACCAAGCAGCAACATTTGGTAGGTACAGCTGGTCAACGGATGCTAGGAACCAGCCAGCAAGCTGGGCTAGGACACATGGTGCGCTTTTAACGCAAAACAATATTCATCATTTAACTGGTATGCTGCTTGCAATTACTACTCATTTTTGTGTATTGTAATGGCCTCCAGAATATGGTAAAAAAATGTAGACTCCTATAAACACTTCTGCAGTTTTATTGAACATTTCTAAAATCTGCTTCACATGCTTAATGCTCTGGAAAATGTGCAGGAACAAGAGAGAAAGCACCTGAAACATCTCCATCAGTAGGAGACTTCTGACTTCAGCAGATCACAGCTAGACATTATCAGGAAAAGGCATCAGTTGGTGCATCAGCCTCATCGTTACATCCGAGTGAAAATTAAAGCCATTTAGTCTGACTATACAAATACTGAGTTCATGGGAAATAAACAGGAATTTGATTCCATAGTGGTATTTACTGCAGAATTTCCTTACCCAGTCCTTTGTGCAGCCTGGTGCGACAGGCATTCTGTAATGGTATTTTCAATAAAAAACTGTCCCAGTGGGCAACAGTATGAACTCTTGCATAAAACTTAGTTGTTTAGGATTTTTCTGAAAGAGATCCTGGTTCTTACACATCTGCACATGGTTTGTCTTGGCATGCAAAACAGAAGAAATCCTGTAAGTCTATAGTATTGAAATATCATTGCATTTAAATATCAGGCTTTACTTTTTCCATGAAGGGAAGAACATAAAATGCCTTACAAACCTAGGCCTGATCCACAACACTATCACAGCTGTTTAAATTTTTACCCTGCATCCCAGCTCCTAAAACAAAACAACGGAAGGCAGTGCAGCCTATCCCACACAAAGTAGCTCTAGAACTGAAGATCCCAAATTGGGTGAATGCTTTAGGTTTTGAGGCTAGATCTGGATTTCTAGGGGTATGTGCCTCCTCTCTGTGCTCCCTGAGAGATACCCTTTCTTAGTGCTGATAAAATTGCTGCTTCTTTATGGCTGTGATAGGATCAGTCATAACTGAAGCTGCAGGTAACAAACACCAAAGAATGATATTGTGCAACAGTCTGGCCGAGAGCTCTTCCCCTGTGTTGATTACAAAGCCTTGTTTCCAGTGGCTTGCTATTCATATGGGTGAGCACACAAGGTCTGTGAAGGTATACAATTATTCATGCTAATTTTACAGTGACTTTAGCTTTGTGAAGTTATTTTGGGCAGGTGTGAATCCATTTTGCTCTCAGCAGTGTCAGTACATCAGATTACCTATTTTCTGGCATGAGACTGATACTATGCTCTCCTGTTTAGGTACTGCAAGCCCAAATGCTCTTCCTTCAGGCTGCTTTCCTGGGAAATTTTACTACACGTACAAGTTCATGCAAGTGGACAGCAGCTCCAGACTGGCTGTTTATAGAGGTATTGGCACTGCTCCCTCTCTCTGAAGCACCAAGGTTTAGGTTTTTTTTATCATTTGATGAAGGCAAATAAATATTGTCCAACAAGGAGTAAATTTCAGGTGCTCCTTGGACATCTGTGCCCCCAGACAGTAAGACTGCTCTTTCTAAAAGGAAAGAGGCAAGAATTTCATTGATGGGCAATGAGCAGAGACGCTGCTGAAAACTGAGGTGGCCTCTACACCAACGTCTGGCCACATGGGCAAGTTCTGCAAGTGAAGTGAAAGCTCAACTAGATTTTGACATTGGCAGTACAAGAGCTGCAGGCACTGAAAGCCAGCCGTTAGTTCCTATCCTGGAGCCTTTTTTGGGGTCACATACTAACATCTTCCAAACAGGAATCGCCTATAGAGGGGATGGGGAAGGAGAGTCCCTTTGCATGGGTCCATAAAGAAGTTGCCACAACAACCAAAAGGAAGAGAAGGAGTAGATGACAGAACTCTAGCCTAGAATGGTGTGACAACAGCCATCTCTAATGAGGGACTATAGATCTGGAAGAGAAATATGTGAATAAACACTTGGGGTTGAATTCTTCTAAGTACTGAGCATCGACAGCCCCAGAGAGGGCAGGACAGTCCACTGATGAGGATACTAGCTTAGAAATAGGAGTTTCATCTCTTCTACTGGCCAAAAAATACATATGATCATGTAAGAAGCTATTTATGCTCTCTGGACCTCTGTTTTCCATCTTCCTTACCAGATCTGCTGCACCTTGGATACAGCAAGGTTTGAGAGGTTTGTGATAGTCTGGTGGTTGGAGATGTGCCGTATTTACTACAGGCAGAAATAACTTAGGAGATGTACAAAACAAACGCATGATGAACAAAATGAACTCATGATGTGCACAATTCAGGCCAGAAGAGCCCAGAGGCTGGAAGCAGAGAGCTGGCAAGCAGCTCTGGTAAGAATAATCTTGCAAATGAGAGCGCAGCTACCCCATGTTGTGCTGTGCCCGCTGGGAGGACCATTAAGGAGGATTTGCTACTAAAGGTTAGTGGCATCAACAGGGCTGCATTGCTTTTAAATGAAAAGGGTCACAGGTATCTGTAAGCTTTGTTCTAGGCACATCTGACCTGCTCCCTCAGAGCCAAAGCAAGTGTAACTGGGAGACTCCCCCTCCGCAATGCCCACGTGGGCAAAGCCATACTGGGCGCTGGGAGGGATGCAGCGCCTTTGCAAAAGCTGGGCATTGGGAAAGGCCTTTCAACATGAAGAAAGACCTTTGGAACAAAAAGAGAAGAGCTAAAGACATTCACAGAATACATCCCAGCTGCCTGGGACAGCCCTGGGGAGCCCATGTCCTACCCTGCATGCTGGGCTTGTGTCAAGGTGCTTTGCTCTCAGCTCCTTTTCCAGCTCTGTCTCTTCCCTCTCTCTGGTTGTTTCTGGCTGGAACAAGGAGGACCAGCAAAGCCGCACCAAGAGGAGCCTCTTGCACATGGCAGTGCAGCCAAAGCAGCACAGTCCTGAGAACACGGGCTTCTCTGGACATCAGAGGAGAAAAACCGCACGTCAGCAGCAACATACCCATCAGGCAGGGAACAACCGGCACCCTGCAGAGCAGTGCTTGTCAGATAAAAGCTCCCAGCCCAGCTTCCACGTGCATGTTCCAGCAGAGAGCTCAGACTTTGCTGAAGCAGCCAGACCCTTTGCACAGGTGGAAGATGAACTGCTTTTCTTTCCTGGAGACAGAGCCATTGCTCTTGTTCTCCTCACCCTTGCTGCCATGGTGCACACCGGTTCTGCCGCTGTCTGGCGGAGGGCAGAGCATGGCATCAGGAGATGAGCTCCCCGCTCCCTGGCCCGAGTTCACATTTCTTATTTCTCCAGCCATGAGAATCAGTGCTTAAGATTGTTTCTGCACTTTGGAGTAGCTGCCAAGCCTAATCACAGCCCTGTTAACGATTTAGGGGTAGCCTCAAGGGATCCTGTAAACCTACCAGCACGTTTTTCAAGATTTTGTGTGGCAGCTCAGCTGCAGCTTTTGGGAGGCTGTAAACTCACACCTTTCCCAGCCCAGCCTCAAAATACAGAGTAGCTTTGGAGCAGTCTGCGCAGCATTGCTGGACTGCGATGTTTTTATCAAAGCCAGTTTAGGCCCTATTAGCTTTAAATATTGTGTACCAACTCCCCCCCGCCCTGCTCCAACTAATCCAAAATCATCTATCAATCACAGCACTTGTCACAGCACTCCGATTTCATTGCAGCTACTCACATGAACACAGCAAGCAAAATCTGGCCCTGTCACTGTGACACTCTTAATTCAAAATCTCCCCTTTTTTCTGCAAGTGTTCCTTTGAATGAGGAGAGTTGTGCTTAGGAGGGCACTGCAGATCCCCTGGGCCACTCGCTCCAACCCTTGATTAAGCTGATCTGCAGGCAAGTTACTGTAAAAAGTTTGTGCATGGCTGAACTGGTGGCGGGTAGGAGGGGGAGGCACTGTCACGGGTTCTGGGTATTCAGACATCTGAAAAATCCAGAATCAATTTTTTCAATCAAATAAGACAGTCAGCCTTTTATTTCCCATAGCTGAGATACTGCTAAAGCTGGGAAACTGTGAAGATGGAGGAGAGGTGGAAACATGCAGAGAGTCACATAGCCCAGCATATCTGACATGAAGCAGAGAGAGAAAATCCCTGCAGAGAGGCTTTGACAAGGTTCTGCAGGAAATCGATGGAGCCTGCCTGCTAGCATGCTGCTTCCCGTGGCTTTGCATGAGGAAACGCAGGAAGAAACTGCATCATTCAAATAAAGAACAGCACAGGAGAAGTGAGGTGCCCAGTGTCAAAGCCCGCTGTACTTTGGCCACCTGCATGGATAGAAGATGCTCAAAGGTGGTGAGACCCTGCACTGGCCTGCTTTCTGTCTTGAAAGGCACGCAGTCCTCATTGCTACTGTTTAGGCCACGGGAGGGTGAGCCATAAAAGGACGCAGAGGCCTTTCACTGGACATGATCTGTCTCAAGAAGGTTTTATGCTCTTCTGTGTTCTGCTACCGTCCTCTGAGCATCTGCTAGCAAGGACAGAAAACAGGATCAGCTGGACCCCTGCCACGATCCAGCACAGCTGTTTGTACGAGGCATCGGGTGCCAGGGCCAGGGACTGCTTTCATAGAGTACTTTGGATGTGCAAACCAAGATGGGAACAAGACATCTGTACATAGCGCTAAGGCAGGTTTTACTGCTCTAACGCCCGTGTGTAAAGAAATGCAGTAGAATATTTACTAAAAATTGCAGGTGTGGAAGCTGTAATTTAAGAGGACTGGCAGCAGAACTACTTCATATACATATATTTCAATTTGAGAACTGTTTTGACAGCTCTTTGGTAATACCCCATTTGGGTTTTGCTCTGTGAGCAGTGTTCAACAGGAGCTATTTATAGAAGAGTAAACAAGGCACCGGGTGCAATCTGCAGGAAAGCAATTATGGCACAGAGTGCTTTGCTGGAGCTGGCTGGGGCTCTTGTCCTGCTGCAGTGGATTAAATCGGTGCCTGTCTACTGTAGAGCCAATTTGCAGATGGGGTTTGAATGTAGAACTGGATCGCTGGTGGAGGGGAAGGGCTCCCAGGCTGCTGCCAACGGGTGTTTGTGTCCCAGGTGGGAGGCGTGGGCTGTGGGTCCCCTCCTCACATCCCTAACTGACTGCTTGAGCAGGGAGCACTCAGGTGAGCAGCTGCCCAGCAGTACAAGTAAGGGCCCAAAAGGAGGGCCCTTGCTGCCAAGAGCCGTCTGGCTTTTGCAGAGCCATCCATGGAAGGAGGCAAGCCTCAGAGTCCAGTTTGGTGCCATTTGTGTCATTGTGCTAGACCCTGAATGAGGTTAGGATGGAGGGAGGGTGCTGGAGCAGGGTGTGCGCAGGGCTGGCAGCACCCTCAGCGCATCATCTCCGGTCCTTTCCTGCATGCCAGGTTTAACTGCAGCACGATGGACTGGACCAAAGGCTGCCCAGTGCTCAGGGACACGTGCACGAGCAGGGCAGGGGTCTGGGGGAGACACGTCGTCCTTCCACTGCTGCGCTCTGCCTGCCCTGGGCAACAGCGGAGGGGTGAGCTACAAAAAGGCAAAGCCACAAGGTCTTTAGCAGAGCCTGTACAGGCCAAAGGAGCGGTTTTCACTGGCTCTCCAAGCTTAAACAAAAAAACCCCCACAAACACCAACCAAACAAAAACCCACAACCCAAGCAACCCCAGTTTATTTAAATGGGGATGTCACTCCTGCTCAGCTGCTAATCTCCAATAAAGCTGGTTTTAATAGCCTGTTGATATTTAATTAATAAGAATGCTAATTAAATTTAAATTCAGTATGCATTTGAAGCACAGCTCTGGATAACACATGCCCTCCTGAAATGTGGTGGCCTGCGCGCCTGAGCCTGCCTCATCCCTGAGCACCAGCAGAGATCCAGCATGTCAGGTCGCGTCAAAGCTGTGCAGTCAAGTCGATAATGGCAGCTCTTGCAAAAAAAAAAAAAAAACCAAACCCAACCAAAACAAAACTCCAAAACAACAAAAACATCCCCACTAACCCCAAAACAAACAAACAAACAAAAAACCCACCACAAGCCACCACCAAATAAACCCCAAAAACCACAAGCCGAGAAAAGCAAATATCAACTTTGTTTTGTATAAGCATTGCTGAAGGATGTGTGCAATAACCCTGCTGTTGCTCTCAGCCCTGCAGGACCCTGCTCCGGGGTGCCGGCCCTGACCAAAGGCATAGGCCAGTTTGGGGCAAGCCAGAGGAAGGCAGGAGGAGGAACAGGAGGTTGGGAAGCACAGCCTGGGGGGAGCCCCCAGAGCACCCGGTTTGTTTAGGCTGCGGCAGATAAGCCAGAGGCACGGCATGACAGCACTCTCTAAATATGTTAGAAGCTGCTGCAAAGGGAAGGGTACAAACTGCCTGTGACTGCTGTGGGAAGGACATGTAATAACAGGTTTACCTTTCAGCAAAGAAAAGTTAAGCTCATCATCAGGCTCCGCATTTCCCAGCTCTGAAGGATTTCAGAAATATGCTGGATTGACTTTAATCAGGGTGAATTCAAAAGTGAATCCTGCCTCGGGACAGGCACAGAGGTCTTTTTATGATACATGAATCATACTCTTACTTCTCCTGAGCAGGGAAGAGTTGTGACCCAGATAGCACACTGCCAAGTGATCTAGGTGAAGGCTTAGTACAAGCCTGAAGCCATCTTCCAGGTAAGGAAAGAGAGAGAATATTCATAGTTTAATGAGACTGCTCAAGGGTGTGCTTAACAGGCTCTGGGTATCAGCTGAGCAGTGCTCCCCGGCCATCAAACGGGCACCGTGACCAACTCTCAGCACTACTTGCAAGCGAGTGCCCCTGCAAGTGTTCATGGTTAAACAGTGCCCATCCCATCCCTTTCCTTTACTCATTTTACCTGTAGTAACACCAATGAAATTCTCGATTCGTGCAATGTCAGTAACTGGAACCCAGTCAGCTTTCTATTGCTATGCAAGGAGGAATAAACACCAGCTTATCCTTAGCAATGCACTTATTTTTGTTCCCTAGCAAGGATAATGTTGATTATGATGAGGTATTTTTGCAGAACAAAACATTCTGACAAATCACCCTATGTTTTTCTAAAAAGTCATTTCCAGTTTCACTCTATGGAAAAATATTAGCAGGAACCACTCCAGGCAGTGGCTTCACAATTTCCATTTCCTCTTGCAGGAGGCCTGGCCTTCAAAAAAAAAAAAATAGCAGGAACAGATATATCTGTGTATCCCACACCCAGATCTGCCACTCACTGGGTTGCGGTTCTCAGTCCCAGTCTGGCCTGGTTGTGGTAAAGACCTTGGATCCTCAATGGAGCCGCTGCTATCCAGGCAAGAGAGCTCCCTTCTGCACCTTGTCCCTCCCCTGCTCCCAGCAAACCCAAGCACAGGTCTATAGCTCCTGCCAGGGTGGCACCAACCCGCGGTTGATGCGTGCTCTGGGTGCGTGCTCCTGGCTCCGCCTGGGCACTGCAGGTTAGCCAGGGCCACCTCCCTGCTGCAGCCCTTAGTGGGAACCAGAGAACTGAGCAACTCTTCCATTCCACTGCTTTTGCAAACTTGATGTATGTTTTCGTGTGATTTTAGACGCATCTCAGCACATCCCATTCCACACATGAAGGAGGGCTGACGTTTTGCACAGAGTGGGTGTTGCAAAAGAAGCAGAGGATGTGCAGAGGAAATTAGTGACTGCTTTTGGAAAGGTTACGGTCTCAGTTTTTATACTTCTGTGTTATTTTATAGGATCAGCTAGGCATGAGAGATAAATGAAGAATGATCAAGGAATGAAGATCAAAGACCAAAATGCACCCAAACGAGACTCTGCCTGCCTCCTCTTTGCTCCAAGGGGCACCGGGAAGCTTGTTGGGAGCACAGTAACCCAGCACTGAGTGAGGGCATGCCATGGCTTCCCATGTGGAGCCTCGCTGCCAGCAGAAAGGGGAGAAAGAACTGGCCCTCCGAAACCAACCCCAAGGCAAGCGTGTCCTGTGAGAGCCTTTGTTTAGAATGGACATTAATGAAAAGGGAGCCCTGAGCGCCCTGAACAGCTGCAGCATGGAGAAAGTGCCACCCCAGCCTGGTTTTAGTTCTGTTACAAGCCCGCTAATATTTTATTCATTAGGAATCAATCACAGCCAGCCCGCAGGCAAGGGCTTCATTCAAGGCTCAGCTGGTCAGGCTTTGTTCTCAGATCATATACTCATCACTAGTGAGTTTTTCAGGCTTACTTTCTAAGTAGCAGGAAATATGGACCTTTTTTGAAACAATTCAGGAGTAGCCCCAAGAGGAAACAACAGGAGTGATCAGCTCTGACAACACACCGGGACTCGGGTGCTGGGCAAGGCAACATCAGCATAAGCAGTGCTAAGGGAAATCATGAGAGATCAGGTCTGAGCCTTGCCCTGGTTGCACCCTGTTGCTGGCCAACCCCAAGCAAAGCCTGTGAACTGCAGTCCCATCGCCGGGGGATGCTTTCCATCCATCTCCCTGCTGGGTGCAGCCCCAGCAGAGCTGCCTGTTTCCTGCCCATGGTGCAGGCGGGTACGAGCCCCCAGCCACCGCTGTCAGAGCTGGGCAGATCTCAGCAGTCAGTAAGCTCATCTTGGCAGCTGCTCCCTCATCACCACTTTAACATCACTCAGCTCCTGAGGATGGGGATGTAGCGGGTGAGCCTGTTGTGGGAAAAGGACCTAAGAGCCCCAGTACACACTCAGCGTTTGGATCAAAGAGCAGAATGTGGGTATGTGCAAAATTTCCAGCTGGAGTGCATGCAGCAATAAACCCATAGAGTGTTAATCTGTCACCCAGTGCTCTCCTACAGGCTTAGTCACCATTTCAAGAAGCTACTGGCATGAGAGCTCAGAAATTGGCTGGGCACGTAAAACACAGCCCCAGCCCAGCCCTGCCCTGCCTGCAACCCCATCAGCTCCATTGAAAGCCGCAGTGTGTGGAAGGGCAGTGCGGTCCCCAGAACGGCAGTCTGCAGACATGGGCTTTCGCAAAGGGTTTGGTAACAAGAGCGTGGCTTTATCCAGGTAGAACAGCTATAATTTAACTCAATTCATTAGCTTTTAAATCCAGGCTAAAAACACAAGATTTTTCAGAAGTCCCCCCCCCCCGCAAAATAAACAAAACCCACAAATGCTTTAGAGCGTGCCCGCTAAGTCCTGCCCAGCCTTCCCAAACACGCAGCTCTCCCTTTATTAGAAGGCTGTGAAAGCCAGCGATCGCATCAGAAACTGTGTGCATGAATGGTTCCAGCAGCTGCATCTGTGTTCAGGGGCTGAGGGTGTATTTGCATCCTCCAACACGACAGCAAAAGTTAAGTGGAAATTTAAAAAAAAAAAAAAAAAGAAAGAAATTGCCTGCCCTTTTGAGAGCCCTGCCCTCCAACACTCAGTGGCGGGTGTTTACAGCCCCACAGTCCTGCCCATGGCTCCTGCTCCCTGGTCACCAAAAGAGCCATGGGGCAGCAGGTCCTGCCAGCGGCCAGACCACCCGCCCCGCAGGAGGGTACCCTAAGCGGGTTCTGACTGCGAAACACCCAACAGAGCAATTAAACACTTGCTAGAGGATGCGAGAAAACCAGACAACTGTCTGCCCCTTTGCAGAGCTGACATCCTTGCAAGAGCATTAAGGGCAGCCAGGCCCCTGCAAGACCCCTGCACGCTGTACCACTGCTAGCCAGCCCCCCCTCCAGCATCGACATGCTGCGGGCAGAGGGGAGAGACCCCAAAGCGCAGGAGAACATGTAAAGCAGCACCTGGTTTTGCAGAGGCACTCACTCATGATAAAGCACGCGTAACTGCACCTGGGGACTGGATTTCTGCAGGTTTCTGACTGTTGACGATTTCTTGCCATTGGCACCTTTGTTTCCATTTCCTTACATTCCCGCTCTCCCGCTCTCACTTTCTATTTGTGTTTTTTCCCTCGCTGGACATTTCCTTGAGTGCTTCATGTCATCCCTTCCCCCGTTTCTGTTCCTGGTCCTTTCACCCTCCCTTCCTCCTCCTCACAAGAAACCAAGTCTCACTTTTCTTAAATCACTTCCTCCTTGCCTTCTCATTCATCTCCTCCTTTGCTTTGCTCCCCGCTAGCATTGGGTCTGTGTTGAGCTCTGTTGGCTGCAGCTTTTTATGTTCATGCACTAACACATACTCGGCCAGGTGATGCCAAGAGGGTATTTGTGTGCAAGTAATTAGAGACAGCATCCTCCCCTCTGGTATCCAGAAGGCCCTGGGCATGTTTTCGGTTCAGACCTCTCCTCCCTTTCTCATAACCCTTTACCCTCATCTGGGATCACGGTGGAGTTACAGAAGAGGCCCCACACTTAACACTCTGCCGGCAGGAGCCCAAAGGGCTTGTCCACGCTGCAGCCATGGGCTGAGCCTGCTTTGGTACCCCGTGTCTGCTTGGGCAGAGGAAAATTGCTTTCCCATCCATGTGCCTGGGCAGCTGTGGGTGAACCCAGCAGAGGGTCCCTCGAGGAGCCACCACAGCACAGAGAGACAGCCAGGCACGGCCCTGGGATGCTGCACCATGGATGACGGAAGTGAAAATGGTTAGGAATTTCCCCACCATCAACTGGGATAGACAAAAAGAGAAGTTCACCCTTAAAACTGATCCATGCCCTGGTCTCGGAGCAGGCCAACAGGTCCATCCCCTGTCCGTGTGGACAGCAGTAGGTCATCTCTCCACTAACCTGAACCTATGTCCTACCATGAACCCTCCAGAGTAGCTGCAGGTCCAGGCACCTGTGATATTTGGTTGTATGATTGATTCCTCTTCAAAACACTGCTGGGAGAGACATTGCAGATTCGTTCTTGGTGAGGTTTAGTAAACACTTTTGTGCTAGTCAGCTGCAGAGGTATGAGGACTGCACAAAGTCTGACAGACAAAACAAACCTGAGAGCGTATCAATGCATGAGAATGTGCTCCTTGTGGAAGGGCGGGGCGGGCGGGGGGGAGCAGAAGATAATTTATAATAGTCTAATTATGCTTGAAACAACTTGTACCCAGCTAGCTGGAGAAAAGGGAGCCCGGAGGAAATAACAATCCTTAGGTCAACCTGACATTTGTTGTCCAGTCTATGGGAAAATATTCTTATAAAAACAGACTCTGTAGCCATAAGAGAAGAAAAAAAATTAATGGAGAGGATGTTTTTGGTTGCCGTGATGTTAGTATGGCAATGACACCATGGACTGCCAGGGATGGAGAAACGCCAGTGGCAGCCAGAGGTGCTCCTTACTTCTGTAACCCGGTTCCCAATTCTCGCTACTGTGCGAGAACCTCAGATTTCCACATAAAAAAAATATTTCAAACCCCAAGTTGTGTGCACTACTAGGGGTTTTGATACCAGGAAGCAAAAAGGCTCATTGTGCATTATGTTTTGTCAAAGCCTCATGACTGAAAGCCTGGATTTCAGTAGTCCATTGGGTGATGTGTCAGCCCTCAGAGCCAGCAGCGTTGAATTCCCCTCCAACAGAAGGGAGCCCTGGGCCACACCATGACCACCCTGTGGTGACACTGACAGTAAAGTATTTTCCTGGCCTTGTCTCACTCTGCCTTTCCCGGCAAAGGTAAGAGGAAAGAGTCTGTTGCAGGGCGGAAAAAGGAAAGGCCTTAGCAAGCTACCAGAGAACAGCTCTGTGCCATAACCTGTTGGGTTCACACCACCCTGAGATTGGGTTGAGCTCCAATATGCCTTTGGTTAATGAATATTTTCTTCTCCTATCTATCACCCCTCGCTTCTCTGGGAAGATAACGGACATAACGCTGCACATACCCAAGAATGCAGTCTTGGAGGAGTGCTCCTCACACTCTTCCACGTTACCACTTCTAAACTCCCCTGCAAGAAGTTTGGAAATTATATAAAGTGATGCAACATATGGATACCAGAAGCCAAGGCATGTAATCATGGGGCAGTGTAATCCTGGACACAGGGAGATTTTTTTACCCCACAAGGAGGACACTGTGGGTGGTGGAGCAGGTTGCCCAGGAAGCTGTGCAGCCTCCACCCTTGCAGGTTTTCAAGAGCAGGCTCGATGAAGCCCTGAACTACCTGCTCTGACCTCAGAGCTGATCCTGCTTTGAGCAGGACATTGGTCTAACCACCTCCTGAGGTTCCTTCCCACTTGACGGGCACCTCCTGAGGAACCTTCCCACTACAATCAACCACTACTACCACGTTTCTTCAAACCACTTCCCCAAACACCTCCTGCAGAGCTGTCCCAATAGCTGCTATGCCCAGAGGTGCGAGGTCTGCACAGTAGTCCTCAAGCACCTGTAAGGGGGGATAGGAAACATCTCCCTCTCTAAGATTATTATTCTTTGAAGAAATCTAGAAGCTTAGCAGCCCCAAACATCGCTTGTACAAGATACAGAGGCCAAAGCAGATGCATAGCTGGGGTCCCTGCCAGGGTGTTTTACAGCCCAAGCAGGCTCAAGCCTCTTTTAGGAGAGCGGTTGCTATCAGTGAGCAGCGTGTCTGCACGTGTAGGAAGAGTGGACGGGAATCCCAGTGGTCTGGCTGTTCTCACGCAACCTCTCAGGCAGCTGGCACTTAAATGTCTCCTTGAGGAGCAGCCTCCTGACCTCTGCCCTGCTTCCAAGTCAGCACACACTCAAGCTGTTCCTTCCTCACAGTCATTAAGATACCTTTATCCTGCTGTCCAGGACAGTTTGTTTCATGACAAAGCCCTCCATCATTGCTCACTGTGCCAAACACCACCAGTGACCAAAGCAGATGTGACCCCATCTTTCACTGCTGCCCAAGTCAGCATTCGAACTGCTGCCTCCAGAAGCTAGGAGCGTGACCCCAGCAGGGCCCCCACGTACATGTGTAAGTTAGTGGAGCCCCCCAGGTACACGCCACATCTTGCAGCCCATGCTGGTTTCCTGTGGATCTGGAAATGTTGAGCATAGCTCAGCCAGCCCAGAAGGTCCCTCTTGGCACACAGGATCGTCACTGCCATCCCCATCCCAGCCATGAGTTGTGCCAATTAGCTTTTCATAATGACACAGCTTTGCCCAAAGCATGTGTCACCTACAATTTCAATAATGACACAGTGAGATCTTTATCACAAATATTCCTTTTCACCTAGCTTCATCTTTGAATTCTTGACAAGTGACACCACCAAAAACAGGGCAAGAAAACACTATTATTTATTCATACCATGGTAAATCCCCAGACCCCGTTGGGCAGCCGCAGCACAGCGTGCTGCGCATCCACAGACGGGGACAGATCCTACCCCAGAAACCTTGCGCGCTGGTACAGGCAAAAAGCTGAGTTCAGTAACAGAGTAAGGGGGAAGTGGGAGGGGTGGGAAATCTGGTGACAGGAATTTAAATAGACCAGCTGTGATGGCCGTGTGAGGGTTTCAGTTCAGTTATATTTATGTATAGTTTTTATATACATAAACACACACAGATGGAGAATTGCAGCAGCCCCCCTAGGCGAGCAGATGCACTCCCATTAGCGAGGTTGGGATCAGGCCCATTCTGTCCCGATGTTCCTTCTTCGGGGCAGCTCCAGAGCAGGATTTAGTAATAGTTTCTCAGAGTACACCGCTGAGACACCTCTTGAGCAACTGGTGCTATGGAAGCTGTGATGATGCACGTAGGAGGCAATTAACAGCCAACTTGGTGATTAGGGGCATGCTCTGCTCCTGCCGGGCTCTGCCCAGACACCCACACAGCTCCACTGCTCCTGCCCCAGTCCTGCCCCACAGGGAGGTTGGAAGCCAAGAGTGATCCTCCACTAGCCCCAGGAGAGCTGTGGATGGATACCGGAGGATTATCAACGTTCACCTCGCCGTGCATCGGCAGCACGCGGTGACACAGCATACCTCCGCCTGTCCTCCACCGCTGCAGACCAGCCGTGCCGAATTTCGGCCAGCACACCCCTGTGACCGGCCGGGCTCCCAACAGCAACAGAAGCTACGGGGCCAGACTTATAGGGGCACAAAAGGGGAAATCGGGTGCTGTGCCCTCTGCACAGGACCACGTCACTACCCGCCGTGTGCTAAGGAGCTGCTAATTTGATAAGCCTTTACTGGATGGTTTATACATTTGGAACAGGTCGGCATGGAAACAACATAAATATTTTCAATACATTGTCAGCAGCATGTCACTGGAGCTCATTATCACCGATCCCCACAGCTGTTTCAACGTTCTCACAAGGGAAGTCTAAAAAGGTGAAGGTTCAGGAAAACCATCCTGGGAGCATCAGTGGGCAGTGAGTGCGGGGCTGCGGTAGCACCTCACCGGCTGGAGCAAATGGCTGGCAGCAAATCAGCAGTGTGGAGAAGGTCCCAGAAGACCAAAACCCCATGACAACGTCTGAGGAAAAAACAACAACTGATTTCCCCAACGATGGCTTGAGAACGGAGGGAAGCCTCCGATCCCAGCGTGAGGCTTTGTAGCCCTCAACACGCCTTCCACGGCAGATGTGTTTCCCCACTCTCGGCAGCAGTCCCACCTCCCACACTGATCCTGTTCATCCAACTCTCAAACTAGCCAGAAGCCTTTGATGGGGGAACTACTGAACACAAAAGCCACAAGAACATCAACCTTTATTGAAAATCTTTGTCTTTTAAGTAAAACTTCAACGTCAGTTCTGAAGTAACCTCAGTACCCAGTGTAAAGATGCTAAAATATGCACACACAGATAGATACAGCTGTAAATGTAATATAACCATCTCAGACAATCAGCTCGTGCTGCTGGAGCAGCTCCCGGCCCCAGTCACACCCCATGACGCTGCCCCACGCTCCCAGAGAGGGCAGGGACAGGCACCGACGGTTGCCCATGACACGGGCAGCAGTGCTCGTGCTGCAAGGCTCAGCAGGCACTGCTCTCCAGTGAGGCATCCGCAGGGCGTACGAGCAATTAGAGAGTTTCACCTTTCTACCTGAGTTCCACAATGGCTGGACCAAACACGCACATGAGCGCACCACCACCTCACAGCAGCGGGACTGCCGAGCTTTTGCTTTAGCTACTGCAGGAAGGCCTGATTATCATCGGAAAGAAGGGAAGGCAAGCCTGAAGATTTACCAGCTTTTAAAAGGAGGCAACCTCAGCTTTACTTCATCACCAGCCACAACCCTTTCCTCCACAAACCACCTTACCTTTCCAAGGTCATCGCTTGGGGACACAAGCTACTGCCAGGACCAGCTCCTCTGTGTTGTACATCCCAGCTGGTAGCTCTCACCCCACCATGCCAATGTCTCCTCCTCCTCCAAGACAAACCTCCTCAAATTTGAGCCCTCCCCTGTACTGCCAAGAGCCCTAGAAGAGATTGGGAGTTAACACAAACCAGCTGCTTGGATCTTCCGCCTCTTCTCACCTACCAGCTGGTTTGATCTACTACAGGTAATGAGGAGTGATCCAGTGGGACAGAAACAAGCAGGAGTGCTGGTGGGAGTAAATAATTCTCTCCCATGGCACAACACATTTTTATTAGGCCCCAGAGACAAAGTGGATACCGAGCGGGTTATCACAAAAGCACAGCTCCAGGCTCAGCCGAAGAAGGTTTGCTGCTGAGCCACAGATGCAAAGAGCACCGGGTCTGAAGCTCCCTTCCCTTCCCTTCCCTTCCCTTCCCTTCCCTTCCCTTCCCTTCCCTTCCCTTCCCTTCCCATCCCATCCCATCCCATCCCATCCCAGAGACCCACCAGACCTGCTCCTTGGGCTGGCAGTGGTACCGGGGCCACCAGAGCTTCCTGAACATCAGGTGAGCACTCCTAGGCCACACCTGCTCTAATAAAGCAGGTGTAGCTTTATAATGAGATACATAACACTTTGTAAAGATCCTAATGAGGATAGGGTATCTCAGGTACATCTAACTCAGTCTGCTTGAGGTGAACAATTATAAAGCATCAAAGTTTATCTTGCTGGGCTATAAACTGTGTCACTTGCCATATAACTAACATTTTATAATGCTAGCAAGCCCGTTAGAGCTATGGTAAGGTAGTAGGGACCTGAGCGTCCCTGTGACAAGCTTCTAATGACTTCAGTGGAATCAGCCAAGGCAATAGCCCATAGTTGAGCTGGCTCCTGGGGTGGCCCGGTGGCTGGTGAGCATGTGGCATGGGCTCCACCATGCCATGGTGCTTCAGAGATGACTTGGGGAAAAACAGACTGAGCTGAGAACACAAAATATGCTAAGGTTTGGAATGGAGGTAGTTATTATTTAGTTTTCCTGAATTTTTAATCATAGTTCTGAAATTATTTCTGATCCCACTTTAGAGACAGGTTTTTTTCATAAAGCATGGTTAGATAAAAAACCCCTAGTGCAACGATTTCAGCTGTTCCACGAAAAGGTGCAGTGTAGCAGATGGGACCCCCTCCAAACCTCCGTAAGCACCAGCTCCGTGCTGTAAGCAGCTCTGCTGAGAAGGCCCTGGGAGTGCTGGTGGGCAGCAGGCTGACCCTGAGCCAGCGCTGTGCCTTGTGGCCAAGGCGGCCAGCGGTGTCCTGGGGTGCATTAAAAGGAGCGTGGCCAGCAGGTCGAGGGAGGTCATCCTCCCCCTCTGCTCTGCCCTAGGGAGGCCACATCTGCAGTGCTGCGTCCAGTTCTGGGCTCCCCAGTTTAGGAAGGACAGGGAACTGCTTGAGCAAGTCCAGTGGAGAGCTACAGAGATGATCAGGGGACTGGAACATCTCCCTTATGAGGAAAGGCTGGGAGACCTGGGTTTGTTCAGCCTGGAGAAGAGAAGGGGGAAGGGTGGGTGTCAAGAGGATGGGGCCGGACTCTTTTCAGTGGTCCCAACGACAGGACAAGGGGCGATGGGCGTAAATTGGAACACAGGAAGTTCCACCTGAATATGAGGGAAAACTTTCCTGTGAGGGTGCCAGAGCAGTGGAACAGGCTGCCCAGAGAGGTTGTGGAGTCTCCTTCCCTGGAGACATTCAAACCCCGCCTGGACGCGGTCCTGTGCCCCCTGCTCTGGGTGTGCCTGCTCAAGCAGGGGGGTTGGTTGAGATGATCTCCAGAGGTCCCTTCCAACCCCCGCCATTCTGTGATTCTGTAAGTGCGCAGCATTACTGCTGGGGTGGGTCACTCCTGTCGACTGCCAGCTCTTCCCGTGTAACGTCACCCCAATACAAGCTTCTGCTCTCTAATTCTGCACGATGCGCTGGCCCTCTTCCCCCCTTCGAGATACAAACACGTTAACTTGCCCCAGGTGCATTTCAGCACACGTTGCTCAGAAGAGCTCATCTTCCCAAGCAACGTGGGATCTGGGAATGACCAACCCACTATTCCACCATCTACCCCGGATGGTTTGGACTACCTACAAACATCAGTCATTAACTTGGTTTCTTTTTCTGTATCACTGCTAAAGACAACTGAAGACCACTGAGCCAAGCATAGCTGCCTGGAAAACCCCCAAAAATACCCTGATTAAATGAGATTATGTGTTGACAATTATTTTAACGTATCCATCATTTTAAAATGCATTTAATATCAGCCTCATTAAGTGGCATTAACACAAATTTTCATCCCTGATCAATGAATCTCATCAAAAAGGGGCTTTGTTTGAGGTTTCTTTTCCAAGAACTCCATTCCCCAGAGCTAACCCCTTTAACTGGGCATGTCTGACAGTAATGGGGACTGGTGGCACGTGCCCAGCTGTGCATGGGTTTGATAGCACAGACCTGGCTCTTCGCAGCTGGGTGCTGCCCAGGTGGCCTTCCCATCCCCGCCACAGCGGCAAAAAGTGATAAACTGCATGTCCCATAAGCTGCTGGGAACCTATCAGGCTTTAAACCCTCATGGATTATGTGCCATACTAACCTCTTCCTAATTTTAGTTAGGGCTGACTTTAGAAAATGATTTATTTATTTGTGTTGTCCTGTTTAACAATCCAAAGCATGAGAAAATGTTAGTTTTGTAATCTCCCCCAATCCTTATGAAATATATAGTGATAAAAAATAGTGGTTAGGAGAATCTCTTATTTAATATACTTGGGATGAAAAATTTCTGGTTCTGATTATCTAGAAATGGCCATCCTTAAGATTTCGAGATCAGGGCATAAGCAATTTTCTAGCCACTCTAACATGCACAGAACGCAACTGAAATTACACACACACACACACACACACATTTTAAACATGAATATTTACTAACATAAATAAACGGTGTTTTATAACAAAAGGCACAGATTTTCAACTATAAACAATGGAAAAATATTTACAATTTGCACATACATAATCTAACAGCAAGTGCACAATTGGTCACTTCAGATCTTCTCTTCTGTATTTTGAGATTTAGTTCCTTCCAAGCAAGTAATTTAATCGGTTCTGCAATGTCCAAATTTTTTTTCCAGAAAAACTGCTACCAATGCCAGATAAGAGAGTTTATTAAAATTAATAATTTAGCAGCACAAGTTTTCAAATGGAGACCGTGTTGCTAACTTCTTCATATTGGATAATAAAATAAGGGTAGCTCTGATCATCGTTAAAAATGACAAAAATCTGAGGCTCAAAGTAATTGTCCACACAAGAGTCATAGAGGTCGCTGGTAATGCTGCCGGGGTTCACCGGTGGAGGTCTCCTCATGGTGTGGTTACCCACCGTGTACCTTCCTGTCAGTACTTTCGCCAGGAACATGTAATGAACTCCTTTGGGTGACCTTTTGGAAAAGTTATGGGAATAGCTTGCCTTTCTGGCGAAGTAACTGCCCTGTCCAAACATGGTGGCATGCTTCCCACAGACGCGCGGGTCGAAGTTGTGCTTGCAGATTCCATCCACCACGTCCTGGGAGGTGCCATGGAACAAATGCCTTTCGTTCATTATCCTGTCAAGCCCAGTCATTTTTTTTGACATATATTCCTTTTTCCTGGAATAGAAAATGGAAAGTGAAGATGAGTATTCATTGCAGATCTGCAAGGGAAAAACAGTTTTCAGTACAGCTCTTAAAGTATCAGTATTATCCTCTGGAATAGTAGAGCTGTAAGAGGAGATATGAAAACATTTCTGTATGGATAGCAGGGCGTGTCTTCCACTTTCAAATGAAACTTTTGTGTCAAATAAGTATTTTTGAAAGGACCTGAGCTGATACCGCTGGAGACAAGCTCTCTCACCTGCACAGCAGCAAAGAAAGCAGCTTGAGAAGTGCCTGCTCGTCTTTGCCTGTATTTCACCTTGGATGTGGAAGGAAATCTTCCTCAGAGTGAAACCAAAGCCTGTGCAAAAATTAAATCCCTATACAGCTTCAGAAGAGGCCACAGAGAGGAATTACTGAGAGATGGGGTGGGTGAAGATGCTCAAGACCAGCATGAATACTGTAAGAAAGTCAGTCTCTGCTCACACAGCCCATCCCTTGACTTCTCCTGAGATTCTGCATCTCTTGAGAAGGAAGAGAGAACCCACAAATCTGATTTCCTACCAGTTACAGAGTGGTCCCTGGATGGTAACTTTCAGACACAGCATCTCCAGTTTGAACGGGACTGACTGACACAGGAGCTCATCTCTGTGAGACCACTGTAAGACCCTGGCTCACCATGTTCTGGGGAACCAAGGCAGTAATGGCTATCTTCAATACAGAGATTATTTGATGAAAACAATGCTTCCTAATTTGGCTTGAAAGTGAACTGAAAGATTTTTCAACTAGATATTCTAGATTTATTTTGAAGTTTCTGTGAAGATACATTTTACAGACGTTATCCATAGAGAGGATATTAAACCTCCTACACAGGAATTTTCAGGATAAGATATTTTTCAGTATTTTTCATATAAAGCTGTTCAACTGAAGATGTTCCTTTTCTTCAGAAAACCTGGAGTTTATGCATTCTACTTAATGATCAATGTATATTTTGCAGCCCAAATTACATATTTTAAGGTATTTTTCACAGAATCACAGAATGAATCACAGAACGGTAGGGGCTGGAAGGGACCTCTGGAGATCATCTCGTCCAACCCCCCTGCTTGAGCAGGTACACCCAGAGCAGGGTATATTTTTCCACTATTGTATTGCATTATCTTACCTTTTGTATTTCTCCCAAAGAAACTGATTTTGCACTCTCAGAATTTTCAAAATTTTATATTTGGTCTCTGGCACAGTCTTGTGAAACAAGTTATAAATGGTTCTATAGCTTTTATCTTCCTTCAGAACAGGCACTTGGATGAAGTCCTGAGATGGATCCATACTAATCCAGGTTTCAGGATAGAAGTTTGGAGAGGTAACAGCAGTTGGAGCATGTAAGGAAGCTGGTTCAGCTGACGGAGAGGGTACTGGAGAGTTGCCCCCTAAGGTCCTAGTTGGGGAAGGAGAAAAAGTTTGTGCTTAAACATTCACAAACAAAAGAGCTTCTAATCACATTCATTTCATCACCAACGTATCTTAAGCAATTGCTGCTCTTCAGTTTGGTACCAATTTACATATCTTTAACGCTTTTTTAAAACAAACATGCCAGCTCTTTCTGCTATTTTAATAACTCCCCCATCCATACAAACTAATAACAAAATCTTGACTTTCAAGGGATGCTGTTCCACAAAAGGAAACCTTACGTCTTGGTGGTGCTTAAAAGCCTACTACCATCATTATTCACATTCTGGGGTTGGGCTATAAACTACAGACAGGCAGATTGCTGCCAAATAGAATTATTTTGTATGTTAGCTATAAACTGATAGTGATTTTAACATAAAGAATAAGAAAAGACGAATAATGTGGCAACGTGTGACCTAATTTCCTTAGAATACAAGGAGTAGAAACATTACTTTCTTGTACAGTATGAATAGTGATAGCCCCAACTAATAACATTTTATAGGCAAAACTTGCAGATATTTCACTGCATTACGTAGAAGAGGAGATGCTATGTTTTCAGTACTACCCAGTATCATGCTGAGGAAGGCTCTCCTATTTTCATTTGCACAGGCCATATGTAGATTTGCATTTGCAGTTGCTTATTTTCATGCAACAGACCAGCCCCTCCTCTTGGGAATGCTGCCAGGTAAGAAGGTAGGAAGGGGTGAAGGAGGGGAAGCTGCTGCCTCTAACAGCCATGGCAGGAAGGCAGCACAGATGCCAGAAAAAGAACAGACACCAGAAAAATCCACTTACGGACACCAACTGTGGTGTGGCAAGACTTTGCTCTTAATAAACACCTGCACCTCTGTGGAATTTTTCACACTCTTGAAGCTGCTAAATTTAGATAAAGAGTGTGGCATTTGTGGCTTATGTTCACCTGATTATAATCTGAACGAGCAAGCCTTACTCAGCTGAATAATCCTTACTTATTGGAGCTCTCCCATTTAAGCAATGAAAATACTTTGAACATGTAAAGCTTGCAGGTTCAGGCTCTGGTTTTCACACTTTAAGTACACACCTCTTCAGCTCCTGCAAGCTGATGAGGTTTGCCTTTCAGTTGCAAGAATATATGGAACTATCTCAAAATTTCACCAGATGAGTATTTTACCAAAATATTTTTATAGAAAAAGCTGCTGTTGCCTCCAGGACCAACCCCCAATGAATGCAAACAGGTAAGGTGCACTCAGAAGTAGGCAGCTCTTATTAAGAAAGGCTATGAAGTCAGAGGTACCCACTGTCTGGCTGGAAAGACACAAGGTGAATCTTGTCTCTAAACCACACAGATGACCTGAAATTAAATTTAATTAAATTTAATTAAATTAAAGTTTAATGAACATTAGAGTTCATAGAATTTCTCAGGTCACTTGTGTTCTGATAACACATCACTGCCAAAGCGTAAGGAGAAAACCTGTCCTGACTAGGAGGAGACGGGGCAAGTGAATCCTTTGTGTATTCATCTTGGGCAAGCTGAGGTTTGACAACATCCAAGGCCAAATCCTGCCTCCCCACATATATGCAATTGGATTTTGCACACAGGAGCGACAGGCAAACTTGATTCCCTACTCTGGCTTTGTAAAAAGAAAGTTTACTGGAGAACAAACTCTCAAAGCTTTGCTAAAGGCAAAGCCATTTTCTCCAGAGTGACTCTTCAGGAATCAATCTTCTTTTGTTCAGGCATGATGCTGCCTGAAAAGCTGCGCAATCGTGACTTCTGCACCCAGCCAATCTGTTCTCAAGGTACCGTAACACAATCACAGAGCAACTTCTGATTGTCCTTGCTCGTTAGCCAGCTTTTCTCTGCAGCACTGACATAATTATCTAGATAAATAAGAATTCTACTGCTATTCACATCTTACCTACAGAAATGTCAATTAAGGTTGCCTTTCAGAATGTTTAATGCTAGTGATATATGAGCCTGAAAGAACTGTGTGTGATATTTTCTGTGACCCAGAAATAATTGAATGTGATTTTCTGATTGCAGGTTGAGCTTTTCAGGTCTAGAAAAAAAGTTGGGGGAAAAAAGTCTATTTTTAAATTGATGCATTTGATTTGGATCAGAGAGACAGTAAACTGTAACACCACTCACACTTTTCAAAGCAGACATACTCTTTAAAAAAGCGTTCACATGGCTTTCACCTGCTGTTCAAAGCTAAAAAGAGACCTCACTTTATTTGCATGGATTTGACTCCAGCTCAAAATTCTTCTCACTGTTTATTAATAGTTCAACAGAAACCCAGAAGATGGATTTTTCTATGAATGATTATTAAAATAGCAGTCTGCAATATTACAGTGTGCATTTAATTTTTTTCCCCCTCCTAAAGTCAATGGATAAAAAATATTACTGTAGAATCTCATTCACTCACACTTGGACTGGAAGACCAAGCACAGATTAACAATAAGTTATGGATTAATGAGTAAGACATCAAACATAACAAAAATACTGCAATGCTTTGGTGTACTTTGTTCATTTCTTCTGACTAGTGTAAATTATTTGTAAGCATTTATCACACAAGGGAAGCCATTAAAAAGTCAACATTTGTCAACTACTATCACTCGCTTCCCACAGTTTCTATTCAACTATTCCTTCCCAATTTTGTAACAGGTTTAAACAGGTAGCAGGGGGAAATAAAAAAATCTCAGATAGCACTGTGTGATAAGTGGAGGCAAATACTGACTTCTTAAGGATAGCTTCCATAAATATTTAAGATATTCTTTTGTTCTCTGCTAAGAATTGGTGGATTTTTAAGTAAGCATTACAAGGTCTTTAGATAAAGAAAACAAAAGAATGAGGTTTACTGCAGAACAACAGAATTTTCAGAGCTTAGTTTATAGATTTGGTAGCTGGCATGAATAGCTATGGTCAAGCCCTCTGAGTATAGAACCCTCAAGGGCCCACTAAAATTAGTGGGAATTACATAATTTTACATAATTTTAGCATGTCTCAAAATTATAGACTTACACTGTAGTAAAATAGTCATTGGTAGCAAAACATCAGGAGAATACCTGAAATCCTTATTTTTCATTAAGATGATAATCAGAATTGCTATAAACAGAAAGTCCACGCTTGGTCTTTTTACCTGCATCCTCCCACTATCTCTTTAATAATTTTGGGTTTCCTTCCTGTAAAACCATATCTAAAAATGTTTCTAACAACCACCTGTTTTGAGGCTCTGACCAAATTCATGCTCACCTCGCAATTAGATGCGGTAACAACTCTCCAAGCTAATG
This sequence comes from Morus bassanus, assembly GCA_031468815.1. NCBI lineage: Eukaryota > Metazoa > Chordata > Aves > Suliformes > Sulidae > Morus > Morus bassanus. Next base: position 8,960,401 of record CM062578.1, read on the forward strand.
AGCATTCTAGCCCTACTGCAGCAGTTAAAGCTCCTTTGATTGGCCCAGCATGCCAAGCTGCCAGTCAGACTAATGATTTCCATCCCTTTGGTAACAGGACAATATGTTTCTAACTACTGAACTCCGACAATAATGTTTCCAGCTGTGCTGGTGACATCACAAAAATGGCATTTTTATGAGTGGTAATCAAAAATTACTACAATGCAACACCTTCCTCATTCTGCCTTTGATGGACCCGCATGTTCACCCCCAGCTGAGATGACAATAAAAACAAGGCATGCTTTAATTGTGCTTGAAAATTATAAAATGGTTTTGAATGCTCATTTTTATGGGACCAAGAACCGATAGCCTGGCAATCGCTATAGCTGGTGAGATGCTGAAAGCTGGACGATACTTTGGCAAACTTGAAGTACATCTGTGCTTCTGATGTTCTGCAATCCACAAGGTACATTATAACCTTTAAATAACAAACAGAGCCTAGCAGTAAGGACTTCCTCAGATAATATTTATCCTGAGACGCGACAAGCGAGAGCTGCCAACATGATTAAGTTTTATTATTTCTTCTGATTTTTCTACCCAGTGATGCCTGTTTTCCTGTCACATCTTAAGGAATACAATTCTCAGGGACAGAACAACATGATGAACAAATGCAGTTTCCATTTTGCTGGAATACATACTGTAAAAATGGCATCAACACAACACATGAGCGAAGAAGAGGTCTCCTCTTGATTTCTCTTCTGAAACATGCATTTTGCTGGAATCCATCTTTGATGTTTAAGATATACTGATTATGCCAGGTAACAAATCGAACCTCTTTCAGGCCCCGGCAGCTGGCTTCTTCTATCAATCTTACAACAGGCTGTTTCAAGAAAATTAAGAGAACAAAAACATACACATGATAAATTACATGTTCAAAAATTAGTATTTTTGCCAGAGACCTCAAAGAATCCCTCTCTCTACCCCCTTCCCCTCTCCTCTCTTTCCCCGGCTCTGAGGCACAAGTACATTTAGACTGCTGAAAAACAATCCATTACCTGTTTGTAAGATCTGCCAACAAGACAGGTTTCACAACTTTCCTTTGTAATTGGTGCTGGTGCTATCGTATTTTTACATGTCAAATGTTATTCCCAATATCTAACTTAAAACTCCCTTGCCACAAATTACTTATTTTTTGTCTTTGCCTGCTGAATATGAAAAGCAGAAGTCTGCTGTAGAGCAATCTTTTATATATTAACATGTTCTCATCTTCTTTTTTTCTTTTTCTTTTCTACGCTAGAGAAATCCAGTTCTTTTAACTTCTCCTTGCAGGTCAAACATCCTAAACTTCTTGTTATTTGTGGTGCTTTCTTCCACACTCTCTCCGGTTTTTGCATTTTTTTTTTCGTTTGCAAAGCCCCAAACTGTATACGGTGCTCTGCTTTAAGCTTCCTACCACGCTTATAAAGTCAGCATGACACATGAAAAATATGAACGTGATCTAGTTTACACTAATGGAGGTATTTCTGGTACTGCCAAAATTGTAAGACACTGATGAGGTTTTATTCAAAATATTATGTATAGCTCTGGCTAGCCAAAGATGAGCTCTTAACTACCACAGGTATTTAAAAGACTCACTGGAGAGCTTACTTGAATGAATAGAAGTATTCTGGTTTTGTCTAGCACAATCCTGTTTGACAGTGGATATGACTGCTGTGCCTATAATTGGGGTTAAGGAGTTGGAGGAGAAAAGGCCTATTTAAAACCTGCTATGGAAAACTGTGGTTGTTAAAGACCAAAGGGCAGTAGTGACACTAGAACGAGCATGCATAAACCACCGGTGAACAGATTTAAACTAGACATTTAGGAAGAAGTCCCTAAGGAGCAGGGACTGGCAGCTGTGGGACCATCCAGCTGCAGCAGTGCACAGTGCAGCCTGCGAGACGGCAAAGTGACTCTGGAGGCTCATGTCCTGCGCTGCGATATCTCTGGGGACAGATGAATAAACTAAAAACTGAAAAGCTAAATGGCAGTGGGGTTAAGGCTGCAAAAAGCTGATCCCTCTGTCCTAAAACCAGAGTTCTAGGAATTAGAAAGGACTTTCTTGGTACTGAGGTGGGCCAGTTTGCTCTCAAATTTGACAATTTGGTCAGCCTCTGTGTCTCAGATGTTTTCAGGGATAATTCAAGGTGCAGTCCAGCAGAGCAGAGTTCTCCTTTTATTGCTTTTTCAGTTCAACACTGACCTTCTTAATTATCTTCCTCAACAATAACTAAGTAACTTTCCTGAATGTTTGAAGAGGAAACAGACTAAATATGTATATATAGTTTATAGTATATGCTATATGCAGAGTTTTGGGTTACAACCCAAGAGCAGGATTCTGGAACATGTTAAATACCTCAGAGTATTCTCTCCAGCCAAAGTGGTCCCTGCAGAAGTATTTCCAGACTGTGTAGTAGTTGGAGCTGGAGCTGGGGCAAGAAGGTGTAGACAGCCGCCGCATTTGGTCAAACTCAACAGTTTCATATAATTTCATAACATTCAAATCCACCCAAAACTCATGTCCCCTGGAAAGCACAAGGAAAACAGAATTCTCACCTTTTGTAATCCATTTTAAAAAGATCATTCGGAGATAACAAAACAGACAGTCAGAACTACAGCTGGCAGAGTCCTCCTCAGAGATACCCTCAGTCTGGCTGTGCTTGTGTCATACAAACCTGTGACCATAAGGATTTCCCTTGAGTTTGAAGTGGGCACAATACAGAAGCAAGTCAGAGGAGCTGTGAGGGCAAAGGAACTCTTCAAAAGTGTCCATGGACAGTGGGTGGAAAAAACATGGTCTTCCGCACAGAAAGACAAAAACTCAAACCCAGCAGTCTTCCTAGTGGTATTTATTCAGTATGCATGAATGGTACCAAAATCAATATACATATCCTTGACATTTTGAGCATACTAAGTAAATACATCACACAACCATATTTGATGAAGCAGCCACATACTATTCAAAAGGTTATTCTTGTGAAAGTTAGTGCTTCAGGGAAGAAAAGAAAATGTAAATGGCTCCAGATGAGGAGCATCTGCTGCCAATCCACCAGAGAGTTCGAGTATCTTTCATCACGTGCAGCAGAAGAGAACTAGCATAATATGAAAAGGAAACGTGATTTCACAATTATGGAGCCTACACTGAGGAATACTGGCTTTTTTTGAGTAGCTGTATTGCTGCTACAAAAATCAACGCTAATATGCAACTGCACGTGAAGTGACTGTGCTTTCAAAAGGACCTAACAACAATAGGGGGCTACAGATTAAGAACCAGAGTATACCCTTTATCTAAAGGAGAAAATAAAAGTGCAGTTCCTCTACACTTTACAAAGTCATGTTTAACAGTGACTGTGGATTGGCTCAGCAAACAGTTTCTAATGCTGTTTCATTAGCCGGTGTTGAGAGACAGACATCAAATTAAAGAAAATTCTCAAGTAAATCACGGAGTTCTAAAGCTCTGTTGATCATTAGACAATCACTGGTTTATTAGCAATCAAGAACTTGAGAAATTCATAGAAATTGAAAGAAATCACAGTAATATTCATTCCCTACAAAAGTAACTGTTTTAGAACTGGGATTAACATATTTCCAAAATAATGCTGTTTACATAATTAGTTTTCTACTTTTATAATCTCTTTACAAGTTGTCAGCTTACTGCTATTCATTAACAGTTACTAATCTTTGGCAACTGGAAACGCAGCTTTTGAGACTATATAAAGTATTTTCTTTGAATTCTTAACAGTAAACATAAATCAAGCTGATACTTGAAATCTACAGCTTATTTTTAAAACTATGGCACGTTAATACCATAGACATCAAAGTATTGTATGTGAAATTTGCCGCATCAAGTGACAGCTATTCTAAACATCTATATGATTTTATGAATACAGATTTGCTTGAGAATGGCTGCAATTTTGCTAGCTATTTCACACTCTTACTGGTACAGTTGCTGAAGGGTTTTATTGTACTACTTTCACAGAAAGCTGCTGAAGAGTTCCCACTTTAAAAAATGATGATCAGCTGGAACGATCCTTCATTTCTCAATAGGAGGTACAGGCGCATAGCTGTTCTTAGTGTTTACCATCATCAAATAATTGCATTTGGGTCTGTGAAGTGCTAAGCACAGTTTGAAGCATTAAGCGCTTTCCTGACATAGACGAAAAGACAATGTGTCTGTTCCTATGGGCTCACAATCAGGGGATCCGATCCACTGCTGTTTGGGTAAATTTAGATTGCTCTCTTTGTTTTCAGTAAGCATTCATATAGACTTAAAGAAAAGATATAGAATTGTCCCAAAAGTAGAATCAAATGTCTTAAAAATGCAACTCCATGAGCTACTTTTAAAATTTTTTGGACACAAAAATAATTCTTTTTGCAACTCCCACAGCAACCAAGCCCCAACCAGCATGGGTTTTGTCTGACTCATTTCAGGGACAACTCACCTCGAGGGCGTCTGTCCCTGCCACAGCACACCTGCCTGCAGTAGGAACGGCTCCAGCCAGCTTTCTTCCCCTTTACGCCGAGAACTTACTACCAAAAAGAAACATCTTGCCAGTCCCGTGCACACGGTTCTCTAAAAGCTGTCACAGAACCACGCAAATTAAGATGAAAATTTTGTCAAGACAACACTATCACACCAAACCCGTAGAAGGTTTAACAGTGTGTTCCCTACTTGCATCAATGGCATACAAAATCATTACGGTTAGAATATGACTACAGGAAGAAACCAGCTATTCTGCGTAGGAGGTGTATTTTAACAACCCATGTCTTCCCACCCAAGCTGCAGCCCACCGTGAGAAGCTGGATATACTAATTAAAGCTGACCTTCCACGGCCCGCTGCATCAGTGGCTAGTGCACGGGCACCCACGCAACTCAAGAAAATGCATGTAACAATAGCACGACAAGACAAATGTCAGATACAAGTGTTACAAGACAGTTCTAGTCAGAAGGAAAGCTATCACTAAGCAAAATAAATGACCAGTACAAAGGGACTGAAAGAAAAACGTAAGGCTTAACAAAATACACACAATTTCTGGAGTGAAAAAACTAGTAACAGATCACCCCACCTTCCTGGTATGTAGTCATTTTGTTCCAAAACAACAAGCTACAATCTACTTTATTTGAAAACAATGTGTGAAATCATGAGGAAATAATCTCTCTGAAACACCAAGCTGTGTTATTATTTATGGTGTTTGCAGGCAGCACCATAAGCATGATTTTTTGAGTGAATTTCTTCATGAATATATTTTTAATGCTGCTTTAGGGACATTTGCTTTTTCTTATCAAAACGTTAAGTCTTACAGTTCTGAATTGCAGTGCCTAATAAAGCTGTCATTTTTCAGAAAAGCGCGTTTAGTGATTGATATTGTTTATATCATCCTTTTGGACTGAGGAGTTGGACTCACTGTTCTGGGGTTATGTTGCAACTAAATCAAGACCCCCAGATAATGTGCTGCATATTGTATGAAACAAATACCCCAAAAGATATTTCTCAGTACAAAACCTCACAATTCAAGCACTCATTCTCACTTCGATCTCTTTTCAAGTCAAATACCGTAACACAGTTCTCCCTACTCCAAAGATCTGTGACCTCCAAGAAAGTGCAAAGAAATTGAAAACCTTTTCTTTATGAGTAAATTGTTTTATTTTAAACGTGGTGAAACCCAGAAGATTATTTAATTTTATTATAACTTTGCATGTTGCATGTGTTACAGTGAAAACTGATAATGAAAAATGTTTGCAATAGTTCTATGCTAATGCAGTGCGAAGTAAAGAGAACCTGAAAATCAACATACACTCTAAACACAATAAAGACTATCCAATAGCATGGTGAACTCTTTTAAAAGTAATCACATACTGGTTAGTATTCTAAAAAGTTAAAGGTCTGTAAAATTTTGAACACTGGAAAACAAATTCCACAGGCACTTGAAACATGGCTGGCTTCTGATACATGACTTAGGTATTTCTAATACGCGCTTAACTGTGTTAAAATACAGTCTCCAACAGACACACATAGCTCTGTAGCAAAGCAAGGAGAATCAAAGTAATGCAATGGGAGGGACCCTGTGGAAGGAAAAATATTTTTCGAGATGAACACAGTATGAGACTGCTTTTCCTCATGCTTTTATTGTAGAGCAAGCAGATAGTCAGGATGAACTCCTATAACTCCGGGTTGACAGTGCATACGCAAAAAAGGGTATTTGTGTGCAGACATGTTCTAACTGCAGAACTGGTGGGCAACTGTAGGGTTTTTACATGGTTTTCTTCTAGTAGTGCTGTAACAACATGAAAGCCTCACATAAAATTCCAGTAAAACAAATTGCGGTAAGTTTCTTCCCAAAACAAATGAAATTTGTGCACAGCTAAGTGTGCACCTATTATCTCACAAGATTCTGTTTACGATTTATAAGGCTGACAGCTAGTGACAGCTTACAGAGGAAATAGCTTCTCTGAGAGCTCAACATTTTTTGTGAAACCTGTATAGAACGTGCCAAATTATTTCTCAGTACTGAAAAAACGTAATGACTGTCTGCTGTTTGGAATTTTTACATTTTTGTAGCTCACTGTTTCTGCCTGTTCTTTATCAGATTCCCCTCCCCTGTAAGCAAACTGAAGAGGACAGGATGGCCATTGCTCATTGACATATGCTGACAAATCGCTGTAACAAGAACCCAGGCATCAAGGCCCGAACCAGCTGACTACCATCCCTTCAAACATTCTTCTTGAAAGCCTATGTGTGATACAACACATTAAGTGTTTTTGTTTTCCCATTCTGAAATACAGCTGCTCAGTCTGTCTGACTGTAAAGATCACAGTGTTTCTGAGCGACCCACCTTTTGGTGCGTGCCCGTGACACAGAGAGCAGAGCAGAGCTCACAAAGCTCCCACGTACCTAGCACTGGCCTTCGGCTTGTTTAATACCAATCCATCACTCCTCGATTAAAGATGGGGACACTGGCTCTGGGCAGTTGCTACCTGGGTTTACTTAAAGTTTCTCTCAGAGTAAGACCTGCAGCCCTCTCTAATTATTTATTGAAGAAAAAATCTGCTCGAGGTATTTCTTGGGATGGTATCCTCTATCCATTTCCCTTAGCTGTGAATAGGGAAAGGTTCCGCAGTTTCAGGACCTAACATAGCAGAATGTTGCTGAAAGTCAAGCTTCTGTTAAATAAGGGATGCTTTAAAAATTGTATTTTTATTTTTCGAGTTGGTAAAGTGTTTAGAATGCTACTTCCCATTAATTTTAATGGAAAAATAAGTGACCAAAATATATAAACATCCCAAGATCTACACCACAGTGTTTTATTTTTTCCCTGAAAACTTTAAGTAAAACCTTTTAAACTCCACACATATTTTCTACCCAATAATAAATTATTTGGAATAACACTGCATTATTGTATACAGCTGAAAATTTTAGACAAATGCCTGTATTTAAGTGACTGCATCTGAAAAACACACTATGTGTGCAAAGTCTACCTGTATTTCTTTTCCCAATTTTAACATTGGGAATAAGGAAAGACACTCTTTTGCAAAAAAAACTTGATTCACATAAAATATTTTACAATACATTACTCCAATGCTCATTTACATTCTTTAACAGTGTATTTCTCTATTCAGAAGTATTAACTTTTTCAAATTACAACATTTACTGGCTTTTAAGCCCTAAAATCCTAAAATATATTTAGCAAAGTTGTTTAATAATAGCTTTTCAGTTAAAGCACTTCCTCTGTATATTAAAAAGGCTACTACCACTGTACATAATGCAAAGCCATGAAAAAAAATGAATTGTGATTACAGCAAGGGATTGCGTGATTACATTCCTGGCTTCAGCTTTAAAACACTAGTGATGAAAGCAAATGCGACAACTGTACTTCTCAACTGCCCGAGGCCTAAATATAGGTGAAAGACCCCAAATTTAGGGTTCAAGAACAGTAAGAATGCGAGACACTCAAGGTTATGTCTGAAATGTTCTTTAGCATAACATCACTTTATCTTCAGTACAGTATAATGATTTACTACTTCTGAGGTACAGCGTACGCTGTCTAAAGTAAAGGGTATCCTCCATAATGTATATATTGTGGATAACATATAGACTGGGAGAGGGAAAAACCAACAATAAACCAGTAAGGCACACATCGCCTTGTTTTGTGCCCTGAAGGGAGCATGACAGAACACGTAACACATCATAGGCGTGTGATTGCACAGCTAACTGCACCTCCGGGAGATGCTCACGTATAATGGCAATGAAACACTTGGGTACTATGATGATGACAGAGGCAGAACAAACACACACAAAACCAGCAATTAAAATAATTTCTTGTGTGCCGGGGTGAAACAGACCCATCCCAACACTTCCTCTGCACTGCCTCCAAAAGATGAGCTCCATGAACGGGGTCCATCGCTCTTTATACTTTTCTTGGGCAGTTTGTGTTAAGGAAAGGGGAGTTTTGTAGCTAACATGATTAAAAAAAAAAATCTAGTGGTGTTACTCATGGACTTTGAAGTCTCTATCTGGAAATATCAGTCTGGAGAAGAGTGGGAAGGAGATGATGATGGCTACAGTTTGTTAGACTTTGTTTGGAAAAGCAGGAAATGTATTCAAATACCTTGGTGGGGTAAAGTGTTACTCCCACTGCCTCTTTGCATTGTGCAGCAGGGACAGCCTTCAGTACAGCTTGAAACCGGTAGTAAAAACAATGTTGTCTTTTTCTACAGAAAAAATTATTAAACCTCTCTGCAAACACCACAAAACTTTGCCTCATCTTGCTTCTGATCCCCATTTTTCCCTGGGAAAGACTCATGCAGAGAGAGACTAAAACATACTCCAAAGTCCCACAGAGAATCTGCGACATGTGGGAACCGAGATTTCTTAAGAACTCCTCTTCACTGGCTAACCAAATGAAGGTCCCTATTTATAAAATAAAGCAGTTCCATGGAATTACGTGCACTGGAAGAATAAGCATATTGAACTGTCTTAAGAATAGAGCACACAAACCCAAATTTGGTGCTGTACAACAGCACAATTCAAAATAAAATTCCACAAGTGCTCTCAATAGCATAACCTGGTTCCCCTATTAAGTTACATTTTCTCTGTACCCTAACTATAAAAAAACCCTCACAAATACATAATCTCTTCAGGACACTGAACTCAGTAGGTACCTCGACTAGCAAGTTACAACATTGAAGTCTTTTGTGAGATTAATGTAGCCTGCTAAAATAAGGACATTTGGGCTCACTCTTCCTTTCATTCTTCTGAAGAACTTCAGTCTAACGCATGAATCTTCTGTGCTCTTTCCATTCAATAAGACAAATGTTCACTGGATGTTAGGTACAAATAGATGACTAGGAGAAATATTTTTTGTACATGCATGTGGTTTCGAACTCTTCTCCTAAGTTCAGTTGTATGTCATGAGTCTTACCACAAACAGCGTTCAGAAAAAAAAGAAACCTAGCAATCAACAAAGGTCTGTGCAGGAAATGAAACTCGGTTCTCATCAGAACAGCTGTGATACAAAGCAAGACTGAGTTAAACACCACTTAGATGATGAAACTGTTGATTTTCCCTCTATGACTAAACCAGTTCCTCTCTGCAATAGCAACAACTTGAAAGCCACTCGGGAACAAATGAGCTTGAAAGATCCAAACAGGTATTAAAACCTTTTGTACTTAACGTTGAAAGATTAGTCAAATTGAACTCGGCAACTGTAGGAGATGTAAGTCAGGCATTTACACTTTCTGGTGACCCAAAATCAGCAATATTTCGTCTTATTCATAGCAAACAGCTGTTTGAAGTTGCAGGCTGTAGTCCAGCTTTGGGTCAAGAACCAAGTGTTTAAACTCAACTGTATGAAACTGAACTTCACCTAAAGTACATCCTCTTAATAAGATCTTTCTTTTTAAGCAGAGGTACTGGCAGTTTAAAATCGGAACACCAGATCTTAGACAACAGCAGCCAAAATTTGCTCCCATCTAAACCAATACCGATTCCATAGGGAGTAACAGTAAGCAAGGGCCCAGGTAACATTCATGAAGGGACATTCTTCAAACAGCTCTTCACAATACAGCAATAAAAATACAGCCAAATCGTAGTTATTGCTATAAGGAGTGTGAAAAGAAAACAGGAACCTTCCCTCACAGAAGCAATATTTTGCACCAGGGCAAGAACAAAAACAAGCTGGTAAACACGATCCCCGCAGTCTTGATCTTATCAGTATCTCACCATTCTCAAGATGAGGAGAGGGGCAGCAGGTGACAGGGCAGGAAATTAGTTTCGTATTTTACTTAATTTGTTCCCTCATCATGTCACGCTGCTTATCTCTGCTGTGGCCATAAGCCATGCAGGAGGTGTACAGTGAGAAACTCAGAAAGAGAAAGGTTCTACAGAAAGATTTACCTCTACAATTAAAGGGCTCCATCATCAGAGAAAAAAAAAAAAATCCATCAATATAGGAGTAGCTTTACTGCTTTTCCTATATTTCTTCTTAAAAAAAATTGGAAAGGCGGGTTTTCCTGCCTTTACAATTGGTGACTGGGGGTGCTTGGAAAGCAATCTTTTGTAATTTTCACAGTGAGAGGGTCTAGCCTGACTTTCATGTTTGTAAATCTGAAACAACTGCTGGGATACCAGTCCAGATATATATACAGCTTAGATGAAAGCCTGGCCCCCGGTCTTTTCTGGCAGGGGTGGGGTGGCAAATCTACCAAGCGCTCTCACACACACAGATACCATCTCTGGATCAGGAAGTCATTGAGGCATGACTGCCGGAAGATAAGAGACTGTACTGAGAAGTATGTTTGTTCTGTTCTGCTCTTGCCAAGAAACCCACTGTTGGCCACTTTTGGAGATGAGGTACTGGGTTAAAATGGTCCTTTGGTGTGAACTACCATAAAGTTCTAAAAACCTGTAGCAATGAGGATGTCAAACCCATTCAAGTCTTCTAAGGATTACTGCATGTACCATATTTCATAATTCAAACCCAAGTTGCATCTTCTATTTGCAGTAGAGGACAAACATGGATGTCCTTGTCTGAGGTAGATTGCTGGTTTCAAAGGTCTCCTACCCACACCAGATGAGGATATGTTTTGCAGAGAGTTTTGTTTGTTAGTTTTAATTTTTATATCGATAGATGTTCTAGAGACAGCACAAGCACAGCTCTGTGTGGCAACAGAGCTGATATAGGACAGGGTTTTCACAGCACGAGAGAGGCATTTGCTTTCACAAAGCTGCAATATGAACACTTTCTAAAGCACTTAGATGGAGTCTGAAGTCCTGTTTTTCAAAAGTGTTCTGCACAGACACACCTGCTGGTTTTTGTTAGAATTCTATCCAATCTCAGGACTTAAAATACCTCTGAGACTTATGATAAAGAATGAAACTGCATCAATTTCATCAATGCTTTACATGAGATGGTCATATACAAATCTAACACTCACTAGTGACCACCAATTCTGGATGTTTCAGTTTCTGAATGTTCCATCCAATGTTTCATGTCACACCCTCCACATGCAGCTTCCCAAAAGAAGGACTCCTTTATACATTTTACTACAAGTACCAAATTTTGCAGTTATTACTCAGCTCAAATCCCTACTGATTTCAACAAATACGTGTACCAACTAGGAAGGAACTTCACAATCGCTGCTCTTGCTAAGCAAATAATTGTAACAGACTCTTTCTGTTCCTCATCCTTACCGAAACAGGCAGGCAGACAATGCTATAACACTGTGCCTACTGGATTACCTGTAAGCAACTCTTCTGAGCAATCTGTTTCACCAATTATAAATCTTTGTTTCAGAAAGGACTGTTTTATTACCGTAAGTACACAGGGAACAAACTGACCTCAACCTGAAGCCAGATGACAGCTGCTTCCAAAACTGTAATCTGTTTATTGACGTGAAACAAGAAAAGGGATATACGAGTGACTGCTCATTCCTATGGCAGCTCAGCGTAACACTTCTAACTCCCCTAGATTTGTATAGCTAGAAGCCAATTAGTTTTATTTCATATGTAAATGATACTATAAAGTGGAGCAAATAAGAATTCATTGAAGCATACTATTATAAAGCACAAGGCAAACACTTCTAAAATCACTTCACATGCTTTTTATTTAGTCTGTCTTGCATTCCTTCTAGCAAGGAATTAAAAGAAGTTCAAAACCATTCAGCTGTGTACATTCAAGAAACACCACACACAGAATCGTCAGGCACAGTGAATTTCAGCTGTTTTCTCATCTCTGGTGTTATCAATAACACGAGTTATCTCATACACTGTGGCAGCTGTGCAGATCAGAAAGATAACTTTGTAAATTTAACTATTCAATTGGTCAGATGACATGCAGAAGTCCAGGAATGACTGAAATGCTTCCACTGTGCTCTGTATGTGCTCTGTATGATTTTAAAATCATGTAAGCATATTCTAGCAGCATCAGAGAAACAAGTTATTCCATGAACACAAGAACGAAGGGAAACTAGTTTCCTTTACATTTGTTTTTGTCCTTACCCTTTATTTCCCAGGTGCCTCCATACGCCCATTGACAACCCCACTGGGGAACACAGTATTTAGTCTGACCTCATCCAAGAACCATGCACGTACACTAAGTAATTAGTCAACTGCTCCCAGGCAGAATATGTACCATTGGAGAACCACCTGCTTTTCCCTGACTGAAGCTATTTCATTTTGGCCTTTCTCTTCTAGCTAGAAGGAGCCATTTCATAAAATGCACAGAAATTACAGGAGAGAAAAAAAAAAAGAAATCAAAGCAACTATGAGAAGGTTGTTTCATGTGAGCTGGGATGTGCTGGGGTACTCGTAGTTGAACAGACGCTGCAGTTCCCATGGCACACAGGGATGTCTCTTTGCCAAGACACAGGGTGGAATTTTCAGCCAAAGAGGGGGAACTGATGGGTCAGGGACTGCAGAGTTGTTTTAAACAAATCCTCATGTAATCAGTAATGATGTTGGTTATTTTGAAAAGCAACATATGCAGGACTGGACAGGTGTGTGTGTGAGGAAAACCTGCTCAGTTCTGCAGCCAAGTATTTATCCTTACTAAAGAGCATCTTAAAATATCCCAGCTTGGGTACTTCTCATGCTGGAAAGCAGTACTTGTCATTGTTCTTTCAAATACTTAGCTGAAAGCTGGAACTCTTCCAGGGCCTCTCCTCACATGTATGAAGAAAACTGAGTACTTCTAAGTATCTTAACCTGCTTAAATTCATATTCCCCCATTTGTTTAGATAGCTTGGTATTTGGCTCTAAATACTTGATAGACTTAAGAACGCAAAAATATAAGCAATTTATGGTAAAGTTTTATATTCAGTTTGAGGCCAAACTGCAATGAGTATCTGAGGCAGTCATATTACAAAGTAGTAACTAAACAAGGTTTACCACTTCTCCTACTTTAAGATCATGTTCCCTTAGGTGAAAGACAACAACTGAATGTATATTTTACATTACTGAATCTCAATAACACTGAGAGGAAGAAAGATTATATAAATACCAACTTGAAGAACATCACATCTGAATTTAAAGCTCATTCTCTAATTAAGCCAATAGCCCAACGCTTTCTTGAATGGCCCAACTTTCTTGGAGCAGCCACAACGGCAGTATTATGCATGCAGACTGTAATGATTACTTACTATGCCATATAAGCTGTGTTTAAAACAAAGGAGAATAAACAACTACCACCCACTGGTTGTCAGGCTGGCTTCTGCATGGCCTTTCTTGGACATGCAAACTGCTGAACAGACATTTCCTTGTTGTATGCAATCTGTATAGATAGGCCTGTAAAGCTAGTCTGACCACAAGAGATTAATAGCTTTAGCCAAATAATGCGGTAACCATGTGAACGATGAGCTGTTCTAGCATGTTTGCGAGCCTCTCAGCAAGGTTCAACACGCTGCTATCTGCATCTTGTTGCCAGGAGACACAACATCGCCCAGGAACATAAGGGAAGCCAGGCTGCAGTGACCACCAGTGAATTCCATGACGAGTCACACCATGTCCAAGCAGTCCACACCAAAAGGTTTAGCAGGTTCTTCTGATATAAGATGATGTTGCATAAGAAGAAACTGGCGACAATGCAAAGTAAAACATTTACCCACCACTTCACAATCTAATTCAAAACCATGTTAAGTCTAAGTTTTAATGCATGTCTGATTCAATGTTTGAAATCAGAAGCTCCAGTCTTAAAAAAAAAAGTTTCACTCCTAGGTTGTCACTGATACTTATCCACAAACATGAAGCTCTTCCAAGGGATGAAGTACATACAAGAGTTACAGAACTTGCCAATTTGTCATTCCATGGTAAGCGGATATTCTAAATTTACAAGTCATCCAGCCTTGCATTGGCGCATGATTTTGCAGGATTGCCTGAAGCAAAGATCTTTTTCCTTCTCTTAAAAGACACTGTGAAGAGTACAGGCTATAGAATTAGCAGCTCAAAACAGAATTTAGTTAGAAAATACTGCTGTTTAAAATAATTTTAGTATCAGAAGACTACTTTTACCTGAAGAAAACAGTTAGGCAGACACTCACTGGGTAGCCAGTTCAACTCAATGAGATGAAGTCTAGTTTGTATTCAAAGAATCTGCCTCCACTTCGGCAGCAGAGTTTCACGCTGACTGCAGAACCAGCAGCAGAACTCTGAGCCAGCACACCTGGGTTTTCCGAGATCACGTTGTTTCTCTGACTTCATTCACAGTTAACAGAATGTCATGTGTCTGGCAACACACCTCATAAGTTTCTTCCCGACTGGTTCAGACAGAAACTCTGTGTACCAAGAGACCAAAACACCCACCAGACTGGAAACCTGCAAAGTAAGTGTAAAGGCGGACAACACTATTCAGCCAATTCTACAGGCTGGAGATGACAAAGCAATTACGAAGCACTGTTTCTTTTAAAATGAATCACTCAACTCCATCATGTAGAACATGTAGGTCATGTACATAGCGATAGATTCTCTGATACAGGCTTCAGAAAGAAAATTTTTTGCTCTCTTGCAGAGAGCTCAAATTTAAATTACTTGCATGGGCTTGTCTTATTGCTACATTTGCTGTTTTGTTTTCAGAAATCATTTAAAATACTTGGAAAAAATGGAAGTTTCTCTATTGTAAAATACAGCAAATTTTATCTGCTATGCAGTTACAAGATCTTTTTTATTTTTTTTTAAACAGACTGGCATATTTTTCAAGACACTTCTATAAAATATGATTATTCTCTATTACATGTAATTCTTATTTCCTACTTCACTTTCATTTTCAGTGTGGGGTATCTATATTCTGGTATTGTTTTCAGTAAAATGGATGAATTCGTAGGCTGATGAAGCCTGAGTTTTAGTGCCTAATCTGGCACCTAACGTCCAGTTAGGTAAAAGTAAAAACTCACATTGACTTTAAGCACTAGAATGGGTCTCTGACACGTAATGAGAAAACTCAGCATAGTAAATGAAAATGAAAACATTAAGGAAGAAGGGATATACTTCTTCAGAAAGTGGAAGGAAGAAGAGGCAGTGAGAACAAATCCACAAGGACTCAGATGGCAAAGGCAAGGTGAAGTTTTTACTGTGCGACTACAGAAGTGTTGCTTTGAACTGACTATGACTAGAATGAGTTGCACCAGGCTTACAGACAAGATATGAGAAATTTGCACTGTATGTTTCCTCCAGAAAAAAAAAAAAAAGAGCAGTCCACACCCTGTGCTCATACAAACATGGACTATATAGAGCTGATGAGCGCTCCCCACTACTATTCAAAATGGAACCTGCACTATAAAAGTTGAAGAAGTTGAGTTTTAGATCTCAGGGTGCAGGATCAAGCCTAAATTGATAACATAACCAGGGAAACTTAAAAGCTGTTTTCTAATTTCAGAAAATGAGTAGATAAACACTACTATGTATAGAGGAAATAATAACTTCTAATAAATGGTTTAACATTTTTAGATGACAACTTAAATAGATGATCAGCATTTCTGAAGGTATTGCTCAGGTTGTTCATAGTGAATTAGCTAAAACACCACCATATCTTAGCAACTATATGAAATTTCCAGTCAAAGGACTTAACAGAGCACCTATCTGATTTTAGTTGCTTAGAATGTAATTATGAAAACTGTGCTTGGAGCACCTAAGGTCAATCTGGATTCACAGTGACAGAAAGCAACTATTGTATCACTCCTGTTTCAATCGCTTCAAAGGCTCATTTGTGCTGTCACTTTTTCTAATACAGAGAAAAGACTGATTAGGAATGCCAAGAACAAGTACAAGACACAACAGTCTCTGTCAACTCTCTCAATTTCTGCAGAACTGAAGTTTTCTTATTTCACACGCTTCAAGTCTTTCAACTTCAAAGAACACTTTCCAGATGATAAACAGCAGTTTTAACAGATGTGCAAGAATTTTGTGTTGTGGCAGACATGTTAGATATTATTCGGGTAACATCATCACAGGGTTTATAAAATGCTTGTGTACACAACATCAGGAAAAAAGAACACACATTCTGTTATATTTCTGCACCACTGCTCAGTTAAGCGCTCTTGGCTTTGCTAGTAAGGGAGTAAATTCAGTTACGTACCGATATTTCACTTTGATCCTATCATTGTCAGGGTTGCAGTAGAGTCTTTCCAGATGCTCCTGGGAATCATTGGTCACACTTTGCCAGCTCTGTGTTGCTGTCCTTCTCACTTGCCAATGATAAGGCAAGACTGTGTGATGTTTGGGACAATCATTGCCATAAACACAAGTGCCCTGGAGAAAATCCACACAGATTTCTATTCCATCTTCCTGATGGGTGTGATATTGCAGCTGGTTCAAGAGCTCAAATACCAGATCAAGAGAAGCTTCTTCACTTTTATCCTGGAATATCCCAGCACTGAATTTATTGCTTGGGTTCAAATCGTATTGCATCAGACAGCTATTCTCTTGGAATAAGCCAGATGTGTAGCTTTCCAGAATCTTGTCTGGGAACAAAGGACAAGCTGCACCATCACTAGCAGTTGGGTGCAAAGGATGATCCTGGAATGATTCATTACTATTCTCAGCAGCAGTTCCAGGAGTAGTGTCTGATGAGAAGCCTTGCCCTCCTGACTGGACATCCTGCTCAGGATGCCCAGAAGAAGGACAAGCTACTGGCAACTGACTCTGCACATCTGGAGCTGTTGGCACCAGCACAGTCACATTACTTTCTGGTTGGGGGTGAGAAGTACTGAGGTCCAGAGTCTTTTTCACAGCAGGTTCACACAAATCACTATGACCGCCACTTTGGCCTCGGGGCACAAAGACCCTATCCAAGGTCCCGGCTCCCAGCAGACTGGTAAAGATTGGCCGCAAAGCCCGGAGAGTTTCTGTGTCCAGTCTCTTCTGCACTTGCTGCTTCTTCTTGAAGCAAGGCTTCACTGGTGGTATCTTTTCAGACAGTCTTATCTGAGGAGGAAAGTCCTCTGAAGGAGGGCACTTCATTCCTGGGCAGTGAGCCTGCTGCACAACACACGCTGACTTTGGTTCGGTGTCCATCAGACACAGACTTTGCTCTCTCCAAATCACTTTCAAATGTCCCAGAGCCTCACAAGAATCAATCTAGAGCAGAAAGGAAAACAAGACAGTTAATCTCTCTAATTGCTCGTGGTTGACACGAACAAGATCACCCCTGGAGAGGATTTCGAGCCAGCAACAGCAAACTCCTCCCCTCTCTGTGACTGTGGGTAGCCCCTAGGCACGTAAAGCATGAAACCAGCTAAACTCAGGCTAATTAATCCCAAACACACACTCATCGTCTTCTCACACATGAAATCTCAGAGACACTCAGGCACGCACGCACAGTCCCCTGAGGGGGGGCAGGAAAGGGGGATGGTCTGATACCCTCCTCCTTGTGATGATGTTTAACAATAAACAGCACTTTAGTTCATTATATTCTGCCAAGTGAACATTGCATTCTTCATTTTTATGCCTCCCTCACAGAGAGACCTGAGAACAGAAGCACTAGTAGACATAGAGTCCTGAATGTTCCCACCACACTTTAAACGTTCATGCACCATTTCTTCTTCCACCAGATAAACAGGCAGACGTACACATTCCCATTCCATTCACATATATCATCCCTCATACAATCTCACACATCCACCCAGCAGCATTGTCAGAGAACTGCTGGCTTCACTTAAATGAACAGCAAACTTCATACTGACTTCAGCAGGGGCCAGGATTTAATCCTTGGTTTTTTTAGACACAGGAATTCAAGTGCTTACACCCTTGTTCCTCCTGCTACGCATCTGACACTGACAGTCTCATACATGTCCAGACACTCCCACTTCACACAGAGCCATTCTCACATGCCCACACACTCTCTCACACTCTGACTCAGATGCACAGGCTGCACTCCGTCACCCTGCTGTGACACACCAAGCTCATTTGCCTCTTGCAAGGCTAGTCAACAAGAATTAAAACCGGGCAGTGAAGAAAACAAAGGGGTGCTGGTTACTCAGAAACAAAGAAAAACTGAATTATTTGCAAGATGAAAAATATTTTTTTCTAAAGTACAAATAAATAGTATGTCTTGTATGTCATGAGAAAGCAGGCTCTATACCTTTTAATCAGGAATCTTGTAATATTTGATTACATTTAATTAAACCCTCTTCAATCTCCTCGCACATAGCCTCAAAGCTTAGAGTGGAGCATATTAAGGATTACTTCCTGGATAAATGCATTCCAAGCAAAGTAACTTCTCATGACAAAACAAAACCCCAGAAAACAGATAAAATTTGGCAATAATTTCTTACTACTGACGATCTGCTCTGGAAAATTTCTCACCGAGTCTTCCTTATTTTACAACATTCATTTATAAGGCTTTTGCATTCCCCGGGGAAACAGCACGTCAGGATTG
Source organism: Morus bassanus (assembly GCA_031468815.1). Lineage (NCBI taxonomy): Eukaryota > Metazoa > Chordata > Aves > Suliformes > Sulidae > Morus > Morus bassanus. Next base: position 8,979,283 of record CM062578.1, read on the forward strand.
TGAGGAAAAAGAAAAGTTGTACCTCTCCAGTTTCCCTTTTTTAAGGTTAAATTTAAAGCAACCAGTATATTTGTTTGTCAGTTAAACTCCAGAATTACTTGTACCTCTGTTATTCCTCCACAGACATACCAGGCAATTCTCCTTCTAAACAACCAAGGGTACCTTAAACCTTCAAGTAACTTAAAAGGTTTAAGAATCCTCAACTCCGAAAGCAATCAGATGCTTCACCTCATCGTGCCCAGGTTTAACAGCCCCTGCAATATGCAAGAGGATCTCCCAGGGTTCAAGGGGTCCTGCTGTGCTAAGGAGGTAAGTAAGTGACTTCTGGTCCTTTTCAGTCGTATCTTTAATGCTATTTCAATATCGGTATTGCTCACTTGATTATCAATTAAGTTTTGCTGCTGTTTTTAAAGAAGTGCCTTAGTGCACAGAGCTGAATCCCCCAACAACTCTAAAAAATAGAAAGCAGTGGGAATAAAGAATATCGGGATCTGCTGACATTTCTATTTCAGCATTTTAACATCCCAAATCGGTCACTATCATTTAGAAACAACATTAAGAATCACCAAGAGCGATGCTGTATTTCCACAACATATTTCAATAGAGGAAGATCTCTTGGTGCGAGATTTCAATCCCTAAGTACTCCCCATCTCACGCAAACCGCACTTCCCTTTCCTTTGGTGAAGAAAGCAGGTCTAGTGGTCTTAAAATAAATTTTAAAAGATAAAAGCAACAGCCCAAACACAAAACCTACCAACAACGAAAGCAAACCCTGACGGGCAGACCGCCTCGCAACTTGCCCCGGGTTCCCCCCGCAGCGCTCCCCCACCGAAACCTACCGGCGTTCGCTCCCCTCGAGTGAGATCCCTGCCTTTTGGCCCGGTTTAAGGACACCTTCAGAACACGATCAGCCTTTTGGGGGGGAATAAACGAACCGGCTGCTGCAGCCCAGGCGCTCGCACGCCACTATTTCCACCTTAAGAATGCAGAAACGCTTGCGTCTCCGGCCGCGGGTCCCGGGGTGTTTCTCGAGTTGCCTTCGGGGTGACCAGGAGCCGGGTGGGCGGTCGGCGGCTCGGCCGGTGGGTCGCAGCCGCAGCCGAGCCCCGGCGCGGCGGGGAGCGGCAGCCGGGGAGCGGCAGCCGGGGAGCGGCAGCCCGGGCTCACCGCCGCGCTGCCCGCCCAGCGGTGGGTGGCACGCCGCCCCTCCCGCCCCGCAGCTCCCTCTGCTCCTCACATGTTCTCTTCGCTGTTTTAAATATCGCTTCCCGAGAGCGCCGGGCGGGCGGCGCGGGGAGGAGCTCGGAGGCGGCGGCGCAGCCGCCCCTGCCCAGAGGCCGGCCCGCCCCCGGCCCGCCCCGCCGCAGCCGGCCGGCAGCCCCCCCCCGGGGCGTGCCCCTTCCCCACACGCGTGACGGCCGCCCGTGTCCCTTCCCCTGTCGCGAGTCCCCGTGCTGAACCCCCGTCTAACTACCGACACCAGAGAGAACTGAAAGCGCAGTGACGGGATCATTCCCAGCAGCAAAGCGATTAGAAATTCGATTTACCGCACGTTAAGCAGGTAGTTTCACCCCTCCAAACCTCGCCAGGCCCGGCGTCTCACCGACCCGGGGCTGTAGGGAGGATTTCCTCAGGCAAAAAATAGCTAGTCCTAGGCCAATGCCAGCACCCAGCGTGCGTGCGTCCTCGCACGCGAGGAGGGAGCCGCTTCCGAGAACATGCAAGATTGTCAGCCCTCGCAGCTTAAAAGTCACGCAGCACGTCGGAATGAACAGTCCTTGCTGAAGCCAAAGAGAGCACTCTCAACTTCCAAACGTTACTGAATTTCTCGGTGTAAGTTACTCAAAGAACACTAATTAATGACTAAGAGCAAACCAGAAGCCCGTCCTGGAACAAAGTCACCGTGACTCATTTTCTGTACCTACAGGGTGTGAGCTCAGCCCCCTTCTCGCACGGGGCTGCCAGCATTTCGGCCTGTACCCGTTACTGCCTGTGACACACTCTGAAAAAGAAAGCATGAAATGCTGCAAATATCATGAATTACAGTAAGTTACTATTTATTTACATGGCGTATTTTATAGGTGGAATTCGTTAAGAGCATCATTAACTTTCTTTTGTCCAAAAGCCATTAGCGTGCTGTCATCTTTTGGCTGCACGCTGTGCGTGTGTGAGAGCATGATGGGTTAGCTCAGCTGCTGGTGTGACGGCCTGGAACGCTTCCCTGGTGAATCACACGCTCGTGTTTCTGTAGTAAATTTCAATAGGACACATCCACCAATTCACACGGACTCAACACCGCCAGAAATAAGCGCATCTGCATCGCTAACTCAGCCAGATAAAATAACTTCTAGAGGTAAATAACTTCAGAGGGTAAAATTTATGTTGATGGAACCCCTATTGTATTATTTCTGGTATTATTTTCTCTTTAAATAAAGCGTGTCTTTCATTCCTTAGGTATATAAATGCCCTGTGATTTTATGAAATTACATATACAGAGAATACAGGCACCTGGAAAGAAACTGTCATTTTAAGATGGCGTAAGCTTCACAGTGTGTTTTGAAAATGCTGCACAGCTGCGTTTATAATGCAGAGAGAATATGTCATTTCTACAAACAAAATTACAAAAATTGAGCTTCATGCAGTTGGAGCTGACTTCTTATAGAATGACACAATAGAAGCTGAGTAAAGAAGGCACCCATATCTACAGGAGCTGAAAACAAATTATCATCTGTAAATTAATTGAGCTCTTGAGTGTCTGAAACATCAGACAGGCACAGCCTTCCACTCTGTCTGGACTCGAAAAAACAAGAGCTTTACCAAACACGGTGACGAGCAATGTGTCATATCCTCATTTAGTGAGAAAGAACTGTATACACGCATTTATCTTCTATTACCAGAACAGAAATTATCTGTTTGGAAGAGCTTATTTCATGCATGAGATATAAATAAGTAGCACATATGGCTGAACTACACACTAAGGTACGCACAACTCCCACTGCAGTGGGATTGTAAGGATGTAACTGAGGAAAGAAGGAGGCCTGGAATAACCATCTTTCTCAAAACAAATGTATAATTAAAGGAAATACATCACGGCACACCAGCAGATCATACACCCACTTCTGAGGCTACCCCACACAAATATATAAAGAAAATATGACCACCATGAAAGTATGATCTCATTTTTAAATACACGTTTAAATCTTAAGCAAGAGAAAGAAAGCTTTAATTATTTCTTTCAGATGGTAAACTGCATCAGAGTGAACACAGTAATTTACAATTCTGACTTGCAAATAATGGAATAATCAGTATGCACACTTCACTTATTTGCTGATGAAAGAAGGGAAATGTCTTTGACTTATATATGTTCATGCTAAAAAAAAAAGTTCTCAGGCTCCAACACATATTTTTCCAGTGACAAAAACAAGACCTCCTTTTCTACTCCAATACTTGCACAATGAGCATTCTTAACTTCTTAAAACACATCCCATTACAGGAAGGTTAACTGTCCTTTTCTGTTTTATATGAGGTGAAGTCAACCAATGTTGGTGGGAACTGGAAGGATGCTGTGGCACAAAAGGTGCGCTGCATCTTCTCGGTTCCTCTGAAGCCATTACATCCCAAGCCTATTGTGCACAGACTCTTGCTCTCTGCATTTTCAGCAAGAAGGGAGAGGAACAGACACAGCCACAAGCTCTTATTTTAGCTCAATGTATTTCTGACAGATAATCCAGCAGAAACGAAAGCTGTCAGACTCCACATTCTCTGTCTTCCACAACTTCTCCCCTCCCAACAAGTTTAAGAGTGGTATATACTACCATTTTAAAATCAGGCAATGGCAAGAAGGTTCCAATATAACCCAATTAATATAGAGACCCAGAAATCAAAGTCTGACCTTTTCCACAGTTGTATTTCACATGTTCTCAGGATGCCTTTACCTTGCAAACTGCCTCTTCATGACCTTTGTTAGGCTGCTCTAATGGAGCACTCCCTTTAAGGTACACATTGTGGAAGAAACAATGAGAAACTACTGTCAATTTACTTTTCGAGGGAAAGTAAAGGTTTCTGAAGGAAAGTTAAGAGGGCCTTGGTGTTGCCAGATGTGCCCACTTGAGCAACACATGGGGAAAAAGCTATGGTTCTCGTCACGTAAAGGTAAAACTGAGCTATGTTGAAAGATCTTCTGCCATCAAATCAGAGGGAAGAACTGGTGGCAGTGGCTAGCAGTGGGTGTGGGGAAGCCCCTCATTAAAGATTACGAACCCCTGCAGATGCAGTTTGGGGGATGTTGTGGGTTGACATTTCTGGGAGCAAAAGCAATGCACCATATAGACAAACATATTTTAAAACCTTTTTCTCCTTGTTTTCGTAACCAGGAAAAGAAGTTAATAAAGCTAAAAATACTTCCCTGACTTCAGGATATCTTTCTGAACTGCACTATCAGTTCAGTCAACTGTCCAAAACTTTTAACATGTTTTCATTTTCGTTTTCTCAATTATGGAGCAGCTGAACATTCAAACTACTGAAAAGGCAGGATGTTATGTGGTGTTATGTGGCACACACCCTTCCATAGTATCTAAGGAAAATTTCCAGAAAATTATTATTTCCAGAAAATAAGGCAGCCTTTCCAGAAAAAGTGATTCAAGGTCATCATGCAAAGCCATCAGTACTGCAAGACTACTTTTCGTTGATAGTATAATAATCATAAAACCACTGCTGTCATTCCAAGATCTTGCTACTCAACACAGAAGTTGCATGACAAACTCATGCTTACAGAAAGTTACATTGGTTAGAAGTTAACTTATTTTGAGATTACATGCACCACTGTTCTTAGGTGGTCTCCACTGATTTCAAGGCATCGTAAAAATTCCTCTTGTGAGGAATCTCAGTGCTAGTGTTCCCAATGTGCTTATACTCTGTATGTCTAAAATAATCTACCTCACTTTACACAGCAAATCAAGAAGAGAATAAAGTTTACTTCAGCAGTACAAGAGTTCCCTCCAAGAACTGCTCTATCATTTCTCCAATTTAATCAATCACTACGTAACATTTTAAAAAAATTGCTTTTTAGCACTGGATTTTCCATGACAGACAAGTAAAGAAATCAGTACATATTATTACTACATAAAATACTGAAATCTACAGTTCCAGGCTTTTTTTTCTTAATATTATAATTGTTATGTAATATAATTATATTACTATTTTCTTAATCTTAACTGTCTGCTATAACAATTGAGCAAAAATACAAAATGAGACATATCCAAGGTTAAGCAACAAGTCAGTGGCAACTGGAAGAGGACACGGGTCCCTTGACTCACACAACAGCACTTGACACACTGGATCAACCATTTAGCACTTCAAAGTCAAAGAGAACATTATATGCCTCTTTCTTTGCTATGCAGCAGCAGACGTGAATGCTGAAAATAAGAAAAAGGGATGAAAGTTGTTATTCGTAAGCTGCTGAATCATTATTTGCAGTAGGAAATGGACTGCAAAGTTATACCACCTTTATTTTAGTAAAAATACTAAACTTGTGACTTTGATTTAGCAGTGGAAAAACAATCAATCTATTCACATTTTACAATACTGAACAGAAGGTGTACATTTATTACAGACATCAATATTAAACTCAGGAATTCATCTATGTAGCTAATTTTTACTGTAATGCCTTAAAATTAACTGAGAGATGGTTCTTTTCCATACCAATGCTTGACAACAAATGCTAATCGCTTTCAAGTAGTGTTTCAAGCCCTACCCTTGTTCTGACATGGACATGTGCCGGCTAGTCAGGCTAGGCAAGTACCAAGGGAAAAGAAATGTCAATGATGCAGACATTTTTTAAAAGTTAACAGATGGAAAAAGAGAATCTCTGATCAGTTCACCCTGTTATTAAGATGTGCTAACTCCTCCATACATATTAGTCTTTTGCAATAGTCCATTTTTCATAATACGATATGTCAACCTATTACATATAGATTTCTTTTTTCTCCAAGTTGCATAATTAAATAGTTATAATTTTTATTTTTGGTACATATTTCTATCCTCCCTTTTAATACTAAGACTGGTAATTTTAATTGGGTTTTTTTAGAAGTGAAACAAGTGCTTGCTGCATTTATATGAAGGTGAAATAATACAAGCCAGTTTTCACTAATGAAGAGAGTAGAGCAGCAAAGGTTTACTCCACACCTGTATTCGGGTAGCCTTTGCTGGAGTGACATCTAGTGGGCTACATCTCACTTTGGTCTCCCCTGAAGATTAGGAGGGCAGAAGTGTCAAAGTCCAAACATGCTGAGACAAAATTTTCTAGTAATTAACATCTCCCTCCACTGGAAACACTCGACACCGACCGAACTTTGGCCAGGCTGGTACATATAACTTCAGGTCAGAAGGAGGACCTCCTGGGAGTGGCAAAGGCTTCATGCCATAGCCTAGAAAAGAATCTAGGACCCTACTATACTGGGGCGCATGGAGAGGGGCACCTGTGTTGTGTATCTATGTTTTTGAAAATGGCTGACACACTGTCAGAATTAAGAATTGCTTCTGAAAATGCCACTATATTCAGAGCAAGATGATCAGTAAGTAAATAACTATAGTAATTACTATTCCTCCTTGTGCCCTACCGCTATCAGATATAGCCAGGAATCTTAGATAACGAAGCAGTATTGCATATCTGACTGGTAGATGCATTTGGCTCTTTGGAGGACAGCAATCATCTAAAACCGCAGTGTTTTTTAAAAAAATATAAACGCAGGTTATTCTTTTGCTACTGCCCACGAGCAAGTAAAAAAAAAAAGCACCCTCATCAGCTTACACATGATAATGAAGAACTGGTGTAAGTGGAAGGAGGAGACTAGTTTATAGTCTTTAAAATAAAAATCTTCGTGCTAGTTAAACGACATCTTCACTGTGTGGTGGTGATTTTTTTAGTAAAACCTCATATTCTTCTCTTTTACGCTGCTCAAAAGAAAAGTATCAAAACTAGAGTAGTTCGAATTCATCAATACTAGTAAATGAATCCAGACCCAACTTTTACATTTGCGGCTAGCACTAACAAAAAACAGTAATTTCTTTGGTCTCAAATTCACCTTCTTTTAATACCTTGCACTAGTAATTAAAGGTTTTAAAAGCACACCATTCTGCTTCTCTTTATAAAACCTGAAAGTTTGGCAAAAACATCATTTCTCAGAAAAAAAAATCATATATTACACATATGAATATCACCACACACCTAGTTATTTTGCTGACTATCAGATAATCTTACCGCTGTAAGTGATTTATGATTCATGTATTTGGACAGGGGATGATGCATAATTCAAAAGTGGGCCCTTTTCCTGGAAAATCTGTAGGGTTAATAATTTATGCAGAGATATCTTACTATCCTAGGACTGCAGTCTTAGAGCAATGGACCTAGAACTTTGGCCTACACATACAGCAGAACACTTTAATGCTTTTAGCATATCAGTACAGCAACATTATACAATTTAAGCTGAAGTGTTACTAAGAGATCCCATCTATCTTATGAAGCAAGAAATAATTTTATCACAAAATAGAAACAGAAGAAAATTCTATCAGTCATACTCAAGTCAGCAGTCTCTCAAGAAGTCATCTTTCTAGATGGAGTTTTCTTCTGCAGCTGTATTATCCAGTGTTGTACCAGTTCGAGAGGAAAATTAATGACACTTCAAAACTAAGGGGAAAAAAACCCAACCAAAACCAAAACACCCCCACCCCAAAACCTTATTCTTAAAATGCATGTAGGGAGCATTTGCACGGCATCAGGCATAAATTAGTAACGGGTAACACTTTTCAGTACACTAAAAAACCCCGGAAGTCTAAACTAAATAGCATTTTGTGACTGGAGTCTGAAGACAGCCTTTCATCAGCGTGAATGGGACTTCTGGAAACAGTGCTTCTTGTTCAAAATTAAACTTCCTGACTTGCTCACCCGCAAAGTATCATGTATCTATTCGTGTATCTGTTACAGACCAGAGAGATGCTCTGGGACATTAAACTGATTAAAGCATCCATCCAGTTTTGAAGTTGATTTGGATACATGAGTTAGTACCTAAAATGACAGATAATACACCCACAACAGGGACACGTTCATTTGGTTTATATGGGATTTTGTGGAACTGGTGCACCCTCTTGTGGAAGTCTCTTCAATCAGTATAAGCCATGTAGATTTAGTTAGGCCAAGGCCACACTTACCATGCATCCTTAACTAATAGGAGCAATACAAACTGATTCATATAATACCAGGCAACTTTTGAGATTTTTTTTAAGGTTAATTCTAAAACGCTGATGATTCTGGAACACGTGGATCCTGCCAGAAGGTAAGTAGCAATGTGTGGATGGTGGTGCTTTGTTTTTACTCCTTTAGGCTGACTCCTATCTAAACTAAACAGAATGGGAATGTTCCTTTATAATGCAGTGTTGGCCAACTAAAATTCAAACAGTCCTAAAATTAACAGGTAGTTCTATCTAACAGACAGGTAGTTTCCTATCTACACGCAAATGATATCCATTCTTCAACCAAAAATTCCAACAAATTATAAAGGGACACCTGGAAGGTAACAGTACCATAGTATTTTACATCTGAAGAAACAGCTAAGAGCTGCTCGCTGTAGCAAAACTTCATTAGAGCTTTAGTTACCCAGTAAAACATTGATTCTACAAAGACCTGCAACACCCTTGAAAAGTTGAAGTTGTGAATTAAGATCTCTGTAGCCATCCCTTGAAAAGGTCAAACCTTACAATATAAAAGGGAGAGGTATAAATTTGACTGCCCTTTCTCCCAAGCTCTGCACTATTCAAACAGCATGGAGGAAAACAGCAGCACTCACATCTTAAAAATAAAATAAATGAGTGGAAGAAATTAACAATAAATTCAACAAAACATTTTTCTTCTAAGATGCAGGCGATGAAGAACAAAAATCTGTAGCTCAGGAAATACTGTTAATGTTCAAGTCCTCAAACTTAATTGTACCTCCTGAAAATGGCAATAATAATGGAAATTATTCTCAAACAGATCACGTGCATCCAGTGGGCTAGGCATAGTTCCAGATCAGCTGTAGCAACACAGTAAAGTTCTAAACCTGATTAATGATATAAAACCATCTGGAAGAAAATGGGATGAGTCCTTCATTTTGCCTAATACGTATGTAAGCAACCAACTAGAAGAGATGCACACACTGCTTTAGAAATCCTGCGAAGAAATCTTCCTTCAGCACTGCATGGCATACAGTTTGTCTCAGTGTTGACTCCCAAAGCCTCCCTGCTGTGGATACTGTGAGCAGCTGGATGGATACAGTCTGCAGAACACATAAATAAAACCACAGCATTAGATAATATCATGCAGAAAACAGCAAAATGATTGCTATATTCAGCAGATGTTCTTTGTCAGAAATAGCCTTAAGTGACTGTGAGTAGGAGAGATGCTCTGCTCTACGTTTTAGAATGAGAATATGCATTTGAAAGATTATTTCTTTACGGAAGAATTATTGTGTGGGAGTACACTATAAATGCTTTATTTCTAGAGTTCAGCAATCTGTGTGCTGCTGAATTCAGCATTCCGGAAGGGTACAGGATACTGCCTAGCTGTATTAATTTTGTTCATGAAAATTTTTTTCTTTTACATTTCCTAAGGTTTTTTAAATTAGGAAAAAAAACATAACTTGGAAGAATTTCCTCTAACATACAGGTCCAGGTTTAGTCTAGTCATGATTGGCTAGCTAGAAAACATATAGCTAATTCTATTTTCTGTGGATGGATTAATCTCCAATCTATACCAATATGGCATGAAATAAATGAACCTGAATCAATTCTGTCCAGAGCTAGTTCAAATCTGCACCATGCTCAAGGCCACCACAGACATGTGTAGCTATACTGCTGCTAAGAGCAGTTCCCTACAGCTGTGCCACACAAGTTTTGAACTGTGTTCCCGGAACATGGGCTTTACATTAAGCTCAGTAGATCCAACCTGGAGAACTACACCATTGCAGACACCTGAGTGGCTGTCCCTCGTTAGCCTGGCTCCTGTCCTACTCATTAGGTCTAGCTCCACATCAGACTCCCCTGGACCCAACACTGCTGCTGGAGAGCACACCTGCACATACCTGGACCTTGCTTCCTTGTGACAGATACCCTGAGAGAGCTTTCTGTCCCAGCTAGGAAGCGATGCCCTTCTCAGTGCTAGCACTGCTACACCAAGCCTGACTCTTACAGAATCTTCAGTATTAATATCAATCAGATTTCTTCTGATCTCCAGACTTTTTATTAAGTATACCTGAGCTCAACCATTGCCTAAAGTTCTAAAGCTGGCTGGATAGGATTCCTATGTAGTTCATTCTGTACAGACCGTATAGTGAAATGGGTATTACCATGATGAGTTTAAACGTTTGTGATGTCCAAGCCTAATTTGTGTTACATATGATTACAAATAACAATTCAAAAGATGAAGTAGTCAGAAATACCCCCCTTTATTCACTCATCCAAACATTCTTCACATGATACTTCAGTTTCTAGTTCATTCTTCTTGCTTTAGATATTAGCATTTTAGGTGCCATCGGCACATGGATGGCCAACTCTTCCGACTACACATTATAGGCTAAAATTTTCCTATGGCTAAGATCCAGAAGACGTTTACCGAACTCAAGGCTGCAGGAATGGGAAACCCCAGAGATAACTCACAAGTGGAAAGTGACACCAACCACCATGAGATCCTCCTACACCACTAAAGGATGGAGCAGTAGTGGGTGGGTGGGTGCCAGGGATGACACACTTCAGACTCAGAAATCCCATCTGGCTGACTTCCTCCCACTAACAGGGATTCAGACTGCTGAATTGGACTGGCATAATCCCACGGCAGATCACCTGATACATTCCTAGTGTGGGGACTACATGTGAACTGCTTATAATCTGCTTGCTGTTAAAGAGACATAAGCTGACTCCCACATTAAAACGATTGTTTCTGATTGCCCGGCATCCTTTCTGCCAGGCAACAACTCAATGGATGGGCCCAACATGCAGCAACAAACCTGGACCCTACACCAGTGCTTAACTGCCTCAAGTCACAGCCTTAGCTCATTTTGCTATCCTACTGCCTACCAATTGCCTTCCACTCACACAAAACACAATTTGGTAGGTCTGCTTACATTAAAGCCTCATTCGTTCAGCTTCCTCTGTCTCTCCTAGTGCAGCCCTTGTGCTGAAGCATCAATGACACAGCTTCCAGGCTTACTTTCACCCTGTATTTCTCTACCACATCATAAAAGGCCAGTGTGACCTGTAAGAAGCTTACAGTAGCTCCATGATAGGTAGCACACCCATCAAAAGTCCTCCTGAGCAGGTGAAAGCTACAGTTCCTCAGTGGCCTCCACACAACAAATGGCTTGACCGCTGCCCTTGGATCACATCTGGCTGGAAAGCATACACGTGCAGTGTCAGTCTGCACAAACCTCCACAGGACCCAAAACAGGGGATTTTGTGCTTGACCAGAATAAAAAGTGAAAGATATGCAAAAAGATGAAATAAAACACCATAATTTTGCATTTCCTGCTTTCAGAAGCTTTTATTTGGATTATCTGCAGGATACACCTGCAGATCTCAAAGCAATATGGGAACCAGATCTTGACGTTTGAGAAACAGATGCCCCAAATATTGAATATGGTTCATTCTTACCTGTAGAATTTAGTTATTTTCCAAATATTGCATTTGATATTGCTTTTAAAAGTGTGGTCAGTTCCATACTCTATCTGGGATAAATGCTGAGCAAACCAGCCCCCTGAGAATCTATTTACTGACATTATTTCATTCATTTGGTCTACATGCAGAAGAACCTACCAACCAAAACTTTCAAAATGCTAAAGGAGGAAACTGGAGCAGATGAGACCATTTCAAGACACCAAAAATGGGTCACATATGCTACACTGAGCTCCCTTCAGATACAGCAAGTGTCACATAAATCCAGCAAGTTCAAGCTTTTAGAAATTAAAGGTGAGAAGAACAATCCATTATTTCAATGCATTGTCCTCAGAAGGTAAAAGAGAACAGCTCATGAAGCAACAGCACTGGATAATGTACTCTACTTTATTCACCTTGGTGATTACTGCAACTATCTTCCCTTTTCCTAACACAGAGGAGGGTAACCCAGACATTCTCCTCCCCTTACAGAGTCACAGATTTGTCCCAGATTCATACCCAGATAAGAAAGCTATCCTCTCAAAACTGTGTCTGGAAACACCGGTTCAAGACAGTGCCATTCCTTACCAAGCCCCAGACCACCCCTCCAGCTGTGCTCTTTTAGGGGCTACATTCTAAACCACATCGAGGAGCTGATTTGGTTTTTTCAGCTGATTGGCTGAAAAATAAAACAGCCAGATTACATCTCCAATTTTAAACCTCAGACACCACAGAATGCTTCAAAAAAAGCACAGCACACAGAGAAGAATTGGAAAGCTTCTCATCCACCTAGTTCACACAAAGATAGCAGAAGCCACTCAGTTTATGAGTGTCATGCATGTTTATTCAAAGAAGGCTTTGCTTTTGTATTTCAACAGTGCCCTAGCAGCCGATTCAAAACTCAGAACACTAATCCCTTACTGCCTGATAAATTTCAATACATCCGAGTAAACACAGGGATTTCAGAATATTAGAAGAGTTCAATTTTGAACAAAGAGGGGTTTTTCAATCTTAACTGTAGTAAAGCTTCTGCTCTGCTTTAATTTAATTCTTGGACATAGTTTAGTTCACTGACTCTGGAACAAATGTCATTGCGAAAATTAGTTTGAATTTAGATTTAGACGTGAATATGAAAACCTAGCAGTTTTCAAAACTATGGATTTTATTTCCCAACTAACAAGTGTTGGGGAAGAGAGGGGGGGATGGAAAAGGAAACATGGAAAGAAATCTGTCCAGATTTCTTCCAGCCAGAATGAGGAGACTACACAATTTGCCCCGAGAATTGCAATAGACAGCTGCAAGATTAAGTCTCAGTCATGAACTTTTTAGGCTGTATCTACACTGCTAGGAAATGTTCTCAATTTCAGTGAATTATTTAAGTTAAAACAACAGAGTAGGCAGAGATCTTCCACATATGTGAAGTGAAATGTTTCAGCTACAACAATTTAATAAGGGCAAAGGGAAGTGATCACCCCCAGAGTGATTTCACTTGGCAGCAAAATGGCTACCGAAAGCAAATAATAGATATTGTTTCTGTGCTTAACAAAAACCCCTTTTAGAGAAGCAAAGGAAAACAGAATGGTTGGTAAGTAGGCAGCAAAGTTAATGGCTGCAAGGTCAGCCAAGTTTATGCTTTAGCTTTGGATGTAGGTTCACAATGTAGTTGCATATGGAAAATAAAAAGGTATTTTCATATGAGTGGGATCATTCCTCTGGCTGTGGTATGACTTGAACTAAAATCCTTATAGTACTAGCTTATAGATAATGAACTGAAAAAGATGCAAGAGACTGCACAGATGCTTCAACTCCACAGTGAAACATCAAATCCAGGGTAAACATTGACACAAGGCCAAAGGCACAATATCCTTTTTAGACTAACCTAAAAAGAGGAAAACATACACACCCCCAAGTATAACAGAATATACACCACTGGTACTATTGAAAAAAACATGTGCAAGCATCTGGAGACAACATCAAAGAAATGAGACTCTCCTTTTCTGAAAGACAGCTGGACTCATTGCTGTCTTACATCCTATAACCAGCTGAAATAAACAATTTTTAAAAATTCAGGTCTCTCTTAAATGTATCTCTGAAGATTTACTGTAACAAACATGTTATAAAAGCAAAGAACAGAGAGGGTGTATCAAAGTCCATGTTGAGAACATTTGTTTTGTTATAGAGATATTAAGGGTGTGTACTGTAATTCCACACAGCACACAATGTTCTATGTTACTTTTACGAACGTGAATTGTACAACACCACAGAGATCAGCTATAATCACCACTGGGTGACATGCATTTTAATCACAAATTTCCTGTGGGACTCAAGAGAGGATTCTTGCCAGTCAGTATTTCTTTTTGATACAACTGTTACTGTTGCAATGTGACAGCGATCACCATCCTGAAAAAGACACATTTCCGTCTGAAGGTTTTTAAGAATTCTTCTGTTAAACAAGATGTCAGCTACCACAGTAACCAACGACAGAGCAATTCACTTAGCCATAAAAAATACTGGATCTCCTAATATTAACACTAGATGACAGCAAAAATGGTCCTATTTTGGTCTGTTCACACACAGTGCATTGATCTCAAGGAAGTTTTTCCCACAGGTTTTACAAGGTAAAAAACAGTTATCAAGAGCCTTTGAACTAGATTAGGACTGTATAAACCATCAAGCTGTAAGAGCTTGTAATCTTTTCAGCCGATCTTTGCCGAGAATGATGTTCAAGACTGTTGGCTACATAAGTACATCTACATAATCTCTGGCATCCACCTCAGGAATGGTCAACTCCTCCCACCCCACAGGCAGTCCAGACATCAGTTACATCCTAGGTATTCCTGCACTGACCTGTTGGAGACACGCAGGAGAAAAGGAACCATTATCAGGCCAGAACAACTCCATATCACTGAATTGCTGTTTGCTACTGGAGCTACAAGGACTCATAGCTCTTCAGTCCTAGGGCACCTATTCTTGGCACTGTTACGGTGATGGGAAGAGCCACTGCAGCAGCTTTCTGGTTCTGTTCTTGACCCACCTGAGGTTGCTCCCTGTCTGTGCTGTCTTACAGAATTTCCCCTTCTGCACATTAGGGATTCTTTTAGGATTCCGACACCTAAAGGAAGAGATGGCACAAATTAACCAACTGAGAAAACCCTAGTAATAAGTTATGGACTCATTAGGTTTTTTGGTTTGGGTTTTTTTTTTGGTGTAAGATAGTCATATTAATGAAAACCATTCTTAGACCTTGGGATATTAAGATTCCTATTAGCACAGAAGATGACAAATAAAACTTTGCTAAAGAGCAGACTTATTTACTGTTAATCACCTGCCTTGGAGATTCTACCTTCCAATCTGACACAAGTGTGTTTTGGAGTCTATACTTCACACAGATAAGTGACAGCAATAAAACAGACAAAACAAATCCTGCTAGGAAATACCACTGCCCTCATTTAAAATTTTCAGCTTGGTCCAGCTTAGAGATTTAGAGAAAAAGCAAGAGCAGTAAAGATAATCCATGTATTTCCAGAATATTTATCACTGCTTCTGTGTTTTAGAAAGAAATTTGGTAGGAAACATACTTTGTAAGTTACAAAGGTAACAGCATTAATACTTCTATTATCAGGAGAACTTTTGCTTTTGGGTCATGGAGGCATTGTTCCTCTGATTTTGATGCCTTACATTCCCAATGGCTTCTGAATGAGGATTCAAACAAGATGCAGTTAGCACAATGCAGATTTAGGCACTTAAACAAAAACTTGAATTGTTTTGACAGAAATCAGTGGCCCAGTTTACTTTTGGGGAAGCATCTATGACATACTTAAAGTGAATATGAAGCTTCAGTGACAGTTCCGTTGTATGTAGCGTTCTGCTTAAAGCTACGGTTTGCCAGTGCCTGGATTTTTAAAAAAGCAAAGTGCTCATTTCTTTTTTCAAGAAAATCTTTCATCATTTCACTGCCTAAAACAATGTCATACTTCATCTTAATGGAGAGACATATTGTCACCAGGCAGATTTTGTTCCAAAAAGACAGCATCCTTCCCATGTAAACCCAAACCAAGAACAAAAAGTTAGACTTAATTACATTCCACAACACAAAACAAATTTACCCAGATGAGCGGAAGGAAGAAATCTGTGTAAGAATAGAGTCAACGGTTACATCTGAATCTTGAAACAATCTTAAACTTCATCTTTCCCACGGTTTCCAACTACAACTCTAGCAATGTTCTTTAATAAGAAAATTTTTAGGATTGGTAACATTGATCAAATAGTGATGTTACCTACTACACATTTAGTTTTAATGTCTTATACAAAGAAAGCAAGACTGATCACTCCTGTTGGAGTACCACCCTCAGCACAGATTTCAGAATGCCATCTTGTGGGCAAACAGCATTTCCCACCAGTGGAAGCCAGAAACTGCTGAAGCCATTTCAGAACAGGTTAATATAACCCAGAGATGCAGGGCATAAGTAGGAGACACATTAGAAGTAAAAGGTATCCACGTGTTTCATGTAACATATACTTATAAAAAAGAAATGAATCAGTGAAAGTCAGGCAATTTTGCAAGTCCAGTGAAATATATGCGTGCACCTTTAGGTGTGTAAAGATCTTGAAACAACAATCCACTAAAGCATCTCTGATGATCTCAATAATTTCCACAGAGAAAATTATTTCATTAAAAAAGCCAAGTTCTTTATTATTTTTAAATAAATTTTGATTTGATTTTTGTTTTTTGTTTTTTGTTTTGGTTTTTTTTTTCCATTTTAAGGCAGCCACAGAAATATTTAGAAATGGAAAAAATACAGCTCAAATAATATTATAATCTGCTTAGGTGTGGGAGCCATCACCAACTGGCTCAACAGCATTAAAAGCATCTATGAAGGACAATGCCTAAGTAAATATCTAGGCAGAGGAAAGCCATGCCTGCCAGTTAACTGCAGCTACAGGGAGGCACGCACCACCTGCTGATTATGAATCCCGTAGGACACACACTCCCCAAGAATGGAATACTCATTGCCGGTAGGTGCCCTGTGGCGTTGCTCCTGACCATTGCCCGCATGATGAGGAGCATGGGGTGGATGAGGGGGGAAGGCTGGTCCCCGGCCGTGGCAGGCAGGGAGCTGCGGGCCTGCCTTCTGCGCAGGGGTATGGCTGCCACCGCTGCAATCGGTCAGTACTCACGGGTGTTTCTGCTGGTACTCAGAGCTCCTGCACGTCATCTGATCGGCTGATGCGTCGGCTAACTCATCTTGGGAATCCCTGCTGTAGATGTATTTCCAAGCCAAGAAGGAAGGTCTCGGTAGAAGAGGCGTAACTCCCATTGTTGCCTGTAGGTAATGTGACATTAGCGATGTCATCCTGCTAGCACGCTATGTTCAATCACTTCGAATCATGAAAATGTGGTCTCTGGTCTTGGAAATTTATTACTAGGTCAAACAGCAGAGTCCTACTGCACTTAAATGTTTTATAAAACTCTATCATAATGAATTATGATTCTTGATCCTATAAATTTAATTTCATTTCAAGCTAGCATTTCCTCATTGTGTGCACCTTCTGCCTTTTCTTGCAGGCAAAGAACATTAGTAACTGGGGGGAAATAGGTGGGAAAAATTACTTAGTTTCCTCAAAAAGTGATACAATTATTAAGGAAAAAGAGCCGTCCCAGGAGAAAAGGAGTGCTACAGCCACCCCAGGCCATCAGGACAACATCCCTAAAGCTGTATCGCATCGGCAAACCCTCCACACTTTCAAGCAAGACACTACTGTTAATCCCGCAAACTTTTGTGGGCTCCCATGTTATTAACACAACCCCCATACGGACCATTAAAAAAAGCCGTGCGGACCACTTTCTATGGCTTCCCAAGCTGGTGTGTGTGGGGGAGAGGTTAGGGAACACCCTGAAAGTTAAAACAATAAAGAAATGCTTTTTAGAAGCATAACTAGGCTTGAATGCATTACAAAAGAACATTCCAACAATTACAGCAATTCTCAGGGGGCTGGAGCTTGGGTTTCCCCAGAGGACATGGGGACAGACGCCGGTTCCCCGCGGTGCTTCGCGGCTTCCCCAAGCCAAACCGTTACAGCTCCGGCCGCCGCGGCAGCGCCGGGGGAGCCCGTCCTCCGGCGGCCCCGGGGGGTACTCACTTGCCTCAGCCACCGGGGCCCGCGCTCCCGCAGCCCGGCGGACTGGACTGGACTGGACTGGACTGGACTCCCCTCCCCTCCCCTCCGCCGGGCCGGGGCGGCGGCACCGGCCTCCCGGGGCGGCCCCGCTGCGGGGGGCGGGCTCGGCGGGGCCGCATTGGGGCGGGCTCGGGGCCGGTGGGACCGGGACCCGCCGCGGAGGCCGCAGACGCCTGCGGCGGGCGGGGGAACAACGGCCGTAACGGTCGTAACTGCCGCAACGGCCTCGCGCGCCCACGAGGGGCGGCGCTTTCCCGCCACCGCCCGCCGGAAGTGCTGCGGGACGGGCCCGCCCCGCCCCGCCCCGCCCCGGAAGCAGTCGCCGTGTCGCTGAGTGTGGCAGGGCCAGCGTCTCGCCATGGCTCCCAAGGGCGGCCCCGGCGGGCGGCAGCAGTCGGAGGAGGACTTGCTCCTGCAGGACTTCAGCCGCAACCTCTCCGCCAAGTCCTCCGCGCTGTTCTTCGGCAACGCCTTCATCGTCTCCGCCATCCCCATCTGTGAGCGGCGAGAGGGCCCGGGGGGGGGGGCGAGAGGGCCCGGGGGGGGGCGGCAGGCCCTGGGGAGGGGGTGAGGCAGGCCCTGAGTGGGGGCGGCAGGCCCTGAGGGGGCCCAGGGGCTCCCCGCATCCCGCCTCAGGCTCCTGGCCTGCTGCCGGGTGTCTCCGGGCTGCTGGGGCTCGCCTTGCCCCGAGCCTGGCCGGCTTTGAGCCCACCCCAGGCGGGATTATCTTGGCTGTCTCCGCGCCCTGTTAGATCCAGCCTCGAAGCCGGCCCTGCTTGGAAGAGCGGGCGGCGTGGTTGTTCTGTGGTTAGTAAAGATGGACGAGCTGCTGGTCGAGCACTGACGTGTCAGCATCGGCGCTGCGTGAAGCTGGCAGTGTGTCTCCGCCGGGCTGCTTCTCAGCCGAGGTTGACGTGGTCTCGTAAGGCCCCTTTCAGCCAAAAAGCAAAGCAGATTTCTCTGTTCAAAAGTATTTTTTAATGCAGTTCAGACACCTCCAAGTGATTTTGCAGGAACTGGCTTTGGTCTGGCAGAGGCAGTGCTGAATTACAGAGCTAGTAAGCTGCATAGGGCTTCTGTGGGGACATTTTTTCTTGGAGAGAGAAACCACTCAAAGAGGGTTTTTTTGTTTGTTTGTTTGGTTTTCCTTTTAAGGGCTTTACTGGAGGATATGGCATATGGATCTTGTTCAGTCCGCAGTCCTGTATAGCGTAATGACCCTCATCAGTACCTATCTAGTAGCTTTTGCATATAAGAATGTCAAGTTTGTTCTCAAACACAAGTAAGTTCGATGCCTTTTTGAAGTAGAATTTATTATTAAATAATTTAACAAAACCAGCATTTACAACATTTTTTTAATGAATAAGAATGTCTGAAATGTTACTCCAAAAAATATTTTACACAGAAGTACCTCTTAATCGGTTACTGTCATCTCTTGTAACGGTGGAATAGACTAGCCATGTCAGCTAAGCGTACAATGAAATAGCAAAACTATCTTCATTCTCAGTGGCTATTGCCACAAACTGTATTTGACTAATACTTTTAGTATTTTGATTATTACTTGTCCGTTCAACTTTGCAAAACTGTTCAGTGTCTTGACGAGGTATTATTCTTCACTGTAAATACAATTTCCTATAACCCTGTGTTTTTTTATTTTCATTTTTCAACTTAAATGGTGTTTGTTACAGAGTAGCACAGAAAAGAGAAGATGCTGTTTCCAAAGAAGTTACTCGCAAGCTGTCAGAGGCAGATAATAGGAAGATGTCTCGTAAGGAGAAGGATGAAAGGTAGTTGTTTTTGTTCTCTTCTTTCTCTCCCTTGTTGTAATACTGCCTGGTATCTTTAAGGCTCTAGGTAGGATTTTAGGGACTGTTGCTTGGCCATTGTTTTTTTCCTGTATTCTGGTAAGGAGAAGCTGTACTTTCAGCTCTTTGTTCATCTATAAAACCTTCTTGAGGCAAGTTATCAATGAAAGGTCTCAAACATTGAAATCTTTATCAGTAAGGTCCTATAAGACAACTTCTCTGTCCTCGAGCTGCAAAGCAAAACAACTTATTTTACAGGCTTTCTAGTAACTCTCTGAAGAGTAAGCATCACAGACGTCTTCAGAAATAAGAAAAGCTCCTTTTCTTAAGGACAGGCTAGTGCAATGTATTTTGCATAGTGATGGAATCACAGAATCGCAGAACGGTTGGGGCTGGAAGGGACCTCTGGAGATCATCTCATCCAACCCCCCTGCTTGAGCAGGCACACCCAGACCAGGGGGCACAGGACCGCGTCCAGGCGGGTTTTGAATATTTCCAGGGAAGGAGACTCCACAACCTCTCTGGGCAGCCTGTTCCACTGCTCTGACACCCTCACAGGAAAGAAGTTTTTCCTCATGTTTGGTGGAACTTCTGGTGTTCCAGCTTGTGCCCATTGCCCCTTGTCCTGTCGTTGGGCACCACTGAAAAGAGTCCAGCCCCATCCTCTTGACACCCACCCTTTAGATATTTATAAGCATTGATAAGGTCCCCCCTCAGTCTTCTCTTCTCCAGGCTGAACAAACCCAGGTCTCTCAGCCTTTCCTCATAAGAGGACGTGCAAATTCCTTCAGAATAGCATTTCCACATAACTGCTGGACTGCACTACTAATCACTGGTTGTACTTGTTACCCCTCACAGCTATAACTGGCACGTGTCAGGATGCAGATTTCCAATTGAACAGCTCGTACTAAAGTCCAGGCTGTGCCTGATGAGCCTGTCAGGAAGCACTTTGTATTAGAGTAGATATCCATTAAGTACAACACACAAGGACGTGAACTGTCAGCTCTTTGGAGCAAAAAGCCGTATCTTCCCTTCTAATTGCCAGGCACACTGGTAGCATCTAACAGATACAAACTCACAAAAAGTGTTATTTATAAAGGGCTAGGTTTGATGTGCCTGGCAGGAAAACAAACGTAAGTCACTTAAGTGTACAAGTGAATAGTATATGCAGGGTTTTGTCTTTAACTAACAAGTTGACTGGTAGTTCTTGCCATGCTCTGTCTTTCAGAAGCTGGCTACAACAAGAGCAGCAGTATGTGGTTTACTGCACCTCTGGGTGTCAATCGCTTTGTAATGGTGGGTGTGCCAGGATATGCATTGATTTAAATATGCCTGAAATAATGTCTCTACTTGTTCGTAGGATTCTGTGGAAGAAAAATGAAGTTGCAGATTATGAAGCAACAACTTTTTCCATCTTCTACAACAACACTCTCTTTCTTGTCTTGGTCATCATTGCTTCATTTTTTGTCCTGAAGAACTTCAACCCCACTGTGTATCCTTTATTACCACACTTGAAACAACCAGAGTCCTACTGTTGTCATTAGTACTCCTACTCCTATTTGTTGTCATTAGTAGCTATATTTGTCATGTGGGTTGTGAGATTACTGTGTTGATACCTGCAGTTCGTTGTAGCACCTCAGCTTAGAAACACTGTAACATAAAAATAGAGATTACAAAAAAAACCCTTCCTAGTCATGTGAAAGTTTAATGTCTGACACAGATGTTTTAAGGATATCACTTGGGCAACATACAGAAATTCTTATGGCTTTGCCATTTCAGTTGTAATTGTGGAATGAGGAGGCAGCTCATGTTCTTACGGAAACACCGTGTCAGCGTTAGTTGCCAAGTGCTCTTACGTTACAGGGTTGTTTAATTTAAGTAACTTCACAAGTACAATTTTTTGTTACTTAAGTAAATAAGTACTGCCAATCAGGGCCGCATATGTTAATTAAAGATCTGCAGTATTTAACAGTATTTATAACTGCTTTTAAGAGAACAGGCTAAAACTTTATGGGTGTCTTAATTTTGAAGTTAAGTACATTTCAACGTCCTGCTAACAGCCCTGATTGTAAGCTGTATTTCAGGTTACAATGTTGCAATATTAAAACTCCTACAGAGAAAGACCATTTCAATCCATTTTTTTCATAAAACTTCTACTAAATGTTCTGTACAAAAGAAGTGGTATCTTTACAAGTATACATCCTTAACCTTTTCGCTACAGAAACTATATTCTTTCTATAAGTGCTTCATCTGGACTGATTGCTCTGCTATCTACAGGATCCAAGTAGACAAAAAAACCCCACAGTAATTTATTTCTGTGAGAGGGTTCAACTGCCATACAGAAGTTTAAGGGTGGAATAGGAATACATTTTTTTATAGCGTGACTGCTTGAGGATATGGGGGGGAGGGTTTGAATCCAAAATGATTGAATTATATTTACTTTTGGTATCTTTACATGGTATTATTCAATAAATGAATTAATCAATATTTTTACTTAGCAATGAAAGGAAATGGTGTGTGAGCAGTTACCAGACCTGACCTTTCTGAAGCACTGCCTGGGTGTGATGGTACTACAGACAAGTACAGCGTAAGGGACTGCCACACAGCAGCACAAACGGTTGTACTTAAAACCTGTAACAGAATTCCCCTGTAAGTTTGGTGGCTGGTATAAGAGCCAAGCTCGCTGATCATAAAAAGTGACAATCCACCATTTATCATTGTAACTTGAAAAGTTTTAATAAAAAGGAGGCTTTTTTGTCATTTAATTCCTTGTATTTCCATTCTTAATTTCAAAAAACCAAAAGGGTATTTTCATGGGCAAGCAGTGTATGTAGGTTTGTCAACTCTCTGCTTCCTGAAGAGGGTAGTCTTCTACCAGTCAGCATATGTAGTGTTTTTACTCCTCATTTTTAAGTAACTTGGAGTCAGGACAAAACCTAAACTGTGTCTCCTAGAAAAATACTTTTGAAGTGGTTTGAATGTACTTTTTTTTCATTCATCTCTAAAGTCATAAATTAAAAAAAAAAAACAAAAAACAAAAAACACCCAACAAACCCCAAACCTGCCAGTTTTCCTGGCACAGCTTAACAAAACTGCTTTAGCTGGCTTTTTATAGTGGTTTTATCAGGCAATCCTTTTGCTTTTTTCATTCTATCAGTGAAGCAGCTGTTACGTTAAATGCTGAACTCTACTACTATTAATGGAATCTTATTGCAGAAGTTACAGATTTTGCCACAACAGATGTGGAATCCTAAACAGGGAAGAAAGAGAAAGCTTATAATCAGATTTAATACAACAATTATTTTGCTAATCTTTACTTCAATAAGATTCATATTTATGTAAAAATAGAGTAAAATGAAGGTTCTGAAGTGCAGGAGACAGTGTATTGGGCTTGCCTTAGAGTATGCTGAGTTTGTAATGTCTCTATTTCTGACAAATGCAACCAGGACAGTCTCACAAAACTACTACCTAATTACCTGGTGCCTGCTGACTATTACAGTACTTCTCTCTTCAGCATCTTTTGGGATTGGGGCTGGATGAGGGTCTTCAATCTCAACTTGCCACTGCATAATTTACTTTTACTTTGCTTCCCAGTAAAGGTAATACTATTCATGTGCTTACATCATGAAAATTCCAGTGGGTTTGGTGCACTTTAGAACTGCCATTGAAATTACTCTTCTGGTCAGTCTTTTAACACTCTTCAAATTAACTTGATTGTTTTCCCTCAAAATATGTGGATTTTTCTTTATCGCTTCTGCCTGCTTATTTGCTACTGAAAGGAAGGAGCCTTTTCATATTGTTTGCATAATTTTACTGCCCTTGGCCTACAACTTATTATAAAGGATATAATTTGTATGTATTTTAGTCTAAGTATTGAGCACATATAAAACAAATTTCTAACAAACTTCTCTAAATAGTCAGAATCAAACATGAGGCCAAGTTGACTGCTCTGTAAGCAACAGGACTTGAAGGTTGATGTTTTGCTGGTCACTGGTGATTCGCTCAGCTCCTACCAAAAGTATGCAGTACTTAAATTCAGACACGTGAACAGACGATGCTAATATATGCATTTTACTTGTCAGTGTTGGTAGGGATAGGACTGACCTATCGGGTGTTTCAGAAAGTGGCAGGTGTATTTTCCAGGACGTCTGCTGTCTAGAGAAAAGTGATTTGAAGCAGTGCTTTCTTCTACTATTGCTGTCAGTTCGCTGAGTCTTTCATTAACAGCTTTTCATTTTGCCTTAGTTTTTTGGTATTGACAGTTGCTGAGGCCTGGAGCATAGTGTGTGTCAGTATTTTTCTGGAGAGAGAGAACTTTGCAGCACTGACAACCTGAAACAAAAGCAAGTGGGTGGGTTGGTTGGGTTGTTTTCTACAAAAAAGCTCTATTTGTATTTTTTACAGAAAATAGCTGTTTTCTACAGAAAGCCTAATCTTTTCTGTGGACTTCTTCACAGAAAAGTGCTGGGGGTTTTTTTTATTTTAATTTGCTTTTGAGGTTGGTTGGTTGTTTTTTCCCTTGCAATCCCCACTACAAGCTGCACCTGGTTTCTTCAGTATAATGCTGAAGGTTAGCCTAAAGCTAGGCTACTGCCTGGCATCCCATTGCCCTCAGAGCATTAGGCAAGCTGACTTTTAAGCTTTTGCTATAAGTAAGGGACAATGCTGTCGTGTTTTCAATTAAAAAAAGAAAAAGATTGTGAATGAATATATTTTTAATACATTGTTGGATTCTGATGTATCTGAGAAGGGAAAGAGAACATTAAATTGTACTTCCAGAGGTAAGAAAATGAACTAATCTTCTACTGGGAAAATAACTATACTGTTAAAATAATAAAGCTGTTAACTGTATAATGGTCAAAGCCTTTGTGCTGCCCATGAAGCAGATTTTAAAATAAGTAAATAGTTAATTTTCACAGCTAACGCTACAAAGTTAGGGGACATGGCCCAGAGCAGTGAAAGTAATACTGGGGAGGTGAGAAGCGCTCCGGTGGTGGTCTCCACCTCGGCAAGTTGTGACTGACCAGCCCGGTGTCATTTTGGAGAGGCTGGTGACTGAACTGCAGTGGGATTTCAGTGAACTGTCAGGAGGATGTTCATGTTTTGGTTTTTTCAGGCCCATGTATTACATAGGACTGATGTCTGCCTTAGGAGGCTGCCTTCCAGAAGTACCTTCTCCGAGATGTGCAGCCAGACCAGACCAGACCTTCGTTCCCTGGCTGTACCCGCTCCTTTGGCCCAGGGTCGTTGTCCCATGCCTGATCTGGGTACAGCTGAAGATTAGTGTTTCCCTGTGGAACGACACATAACCACTTTCAACGTAAACCATTGCTGTTTCAAAATCAGTCTCACTATTAGTAACAGGTCTCTAAGTATAAAATTAGATGCACAAAATGCTTTTATTGTGTCCAAGCAGAAGTCAAAGTCAGACTGCATTTCTGGATATACAGCAGCTAAGTTCATTTACACATACCATAGCTCATTGGATTAAATACAGGAGAAGACAACTCAAGTCCTGGTATCTGTTCACGTGGCCCACTGAACGCTGCACACGCTCTGCAGATATCCTGGAGTTAAGGGGACTAGAATACAAGGGTCCTACAAATACTGTACATAGCTGTACCTCCTAGGAAGTATGTGCCCAAAGTACGTGATTCAATATGAGTGAGAAATATTTACTGAAATCATAGGTGCGTTTTACAAAGCGAACACATGGTAAAATATGACATGGTTCTTGAGATGGGCAAAGTAATATATAAGTGCTTACTATCAACTCCTGTAGAGGGATGAAATGCTCACAAACAAAAAAAAAACCAAAAAAACAAAAACAAAAAAAACCCAGAACCAAACCTACTTGTTTAAAACATATCTTAAAATACCATGCATTTACTTATGCCCGATTCCAGAACAAGTTAAAGCAAATGTGACCTTCCGCCAAAGTATGTACCTGATTTTTTTTTCTGGTATTTTTTCAGCAGCTATGTATTCTATATATAAGTATCTATATCCTTAAAAGCTCATGAATATTGAAATTTGCAATAGCTATGTCTACAAGCAGGCAGAAGTAGAGGCAGGTTTCTATAGATGCAAAACCCAATATTTTATCATGGATTTCTTGGTTTAAGGTTTATGTTGAGTTAGAATTTTGCAAACAGCCATTGTTTTTATTAACCTGACATGCGTGTTTGGGTTTTCTAACTGTGCTCTGCTGGCTTGTACTGAGAAATACTTCCCAGGAGCACTCCACAGTTGAAATAATTGTATAGTTAGGAGTTGAGCTATCTAATTTCTAACTAATTCTCTGTCTTACATCCTTTATTCAACTACAAACAAAATCTAAAGCATATATTCAGCATAAAAAAGAAAATGGAAAATTTGAGCTTGCCCCTTCTATCTGTTAACCTGAAGAAACTTCATAGTTGAGATTTCCCAAATGTGGTTTTATTAAAACCTTAAGTTGTATCTGGCTTTTCTTCATTGAAAAAATAGATCTGTACATCCTTCTTTAATTACCAAGTACCTGAAGGTTATAAATTATTTTTTGCTTTACAAGTGTTTTTCACAGCACAAGCATGAAGTGCTAAGAGTAAAGTAAAAATGAACTCAGTCAAAGGTAAGAAAATACAAGATTATTCTTGGTTAGAAGAGAGATCAACTGTGCTTTTAAATTTCACTGCAGATTAGTAGCAACAGCACACATCTCGAAGGATCCAGTGACAGTAGACACCGAGCAGCAAGCTGCTGAATGATTCTCATGACCAGATATTAACTCGGGGCTGTACTTCTGTACAGAGCACTTTTTAAACCATGCAGTCCAGATAATTCATGCATTGCATTATGATCTGTAGTCCTTCTTGCTGTAGGGCTTATTTCCCAGAATATTATCTATTTCATTTACAATATGGGATGTCATCTTTGGAAGGACCTAGGGGTAGAAGAAAACTGATGTTTAATCAAGCTTCCATTAAAGGTTTTTCCAAATTTAAACCTAGATTTTATCAAATAATGTTTCCTCTGGTTTTTTGTGTGACAGGTATTTAAACATTCATCTAATACCTTTCTCCCTTAAAGGAAAAACTACTGTGGTATCTTTACCCTATGAGAGAATCACAGAAGCACTCCTAAACATTATATGCACAATATTACTTGGCTGCAGTGGAAAGCGAGCTGATGGCTAGAACATCAGAGGAAGCTCTTATTGTGAAAAGCAACAGAGAATAATTAAGGTGGGTGCAAGTGACATGTGCCCTGTGGAAGACTTGGTGCAGAATATATCACATGTCCTGGAATCAGGTCACTTGCTTTTTCAGATACATTAAACCTGCTGATGCCACCCTCTTGTTGCTGGATACGGCTATAACTACCACAAATGGTGGTAAGTCATGGTGATGTTTGCGTAATTAACATGCATAACTAGAACTGGAAGATGCCTGAAACAAAATACGAAGTATTAAAACTGTATTAAGAGAAGGAGGGCGCTAGTCTCAAGGCATGCTGGTGTTACCCCCAAAGGGAGCTGGGCAACAGCTAACCCCCCACTTCTGTTGAGGTGCCACCACCACCTGCACTTGCCTGTATGGCTCCGAGGTTCTCTATCAGCTGCTCTGGGTTGGAAGATCCTAGAAGAACGGAGCTCACCCCCTCATTTCTCAAGCACCATGCTGGAAATAAAGTCACAAGATAGTCAGGAACAGAGGCTTCATGACGCGACATTATTCCAGATCCTAATGTTTGTCAGAGCTTCTAGCTCTATTTGAAAAATGACAACATTATTTGTCTCAACCTTCCCTTTACTCCTCCGGCACTACCAGGAAGAAGATGCATGGGTCAGATAGGAAACCATATAGCAGATCTTCCAGCACCCCACCTGACCCTGGTCCCTGTCTTAATTATGGGGTTTGGTTTGTCCCTGTCACGAATCACAAGAATTCGCCTCTTGGCTATTTGAACCAAGGATCATTTTTTCTAACAGATGTGTGGTATTTTTCAGCCTTTGTTCTCAGCAGTACAAAGATAATTATTTAAAAAAAAACAAAAAAACCCTCTCTTTTTAAAAAGTGCCATTCTCTTGTGTCAGTCAGCCCAGCACGCCAAACAACTAGCGGCTTCCACCCAGGGAGGGACCAGTCAGAGAAACAGGCAGGTCGGGGTTGGACCCGCATGGATCGCTCAAGATATGCTAGCCCCCTTGTCAATCAAAGGCTGATGATGATGCTGGAAACAATCTTATTTTAAGTAACTTTTAACTTTACTGCTCAAAAAAGGAATGTTATTTTGTGTGAGGCTAATGGACCAGGGGTAACCTCAAAAGAAATACATGGCATTTTAATATCCTCCAGTGTGTTTTGTTTTGTTCTTTTACTGTGTTCCTTGAAATGCATTAGCCTTCTCCTAATGAGGTGTTGCATTGCCCACCCTCAGTCTTTCCATGTTTCTGGCATTTGTTCCATAACCCCTGACAACAAATAATCGTTTAAGTGTTTTAAGTAATAAATAGATCTATAGATACAGGCAAAGACAAAGCCATCCTTCATCCTATCTGAAAGATGACACATCTCTTTCTGTGTTACCATTTACCTAACCATCAGTGATACTTAAGCAAATGGTGGGAGCACTAACAGAGTACCTGTAGCTTTAGGGGTTTGTACAAGGTTTTACCTGCACTCATCTCTCAACAATCCATAAAGCACAAACATTCTGTCTGCACCTCAGTGTTGCGCTTTGCACTACGAGGATGCAACTAGGTGGTGCATTTGTGACAACAGCAAAGGGCAAAAGTGCAGTGACATTCATTCCTGTCCTGTCACCTACCGACAGCCAGCTGAGGCAGTGTGCACCCGAGGCGCTCAGCAATGGGCGACAGGTCTTTCAGCTTCACCTGCTGCTTTCTGCCTTCCTCACTTATGATTTTCTCTTTCAGCCATTGGTAGCACTGGAGATGAATTACATTGCAATAAACCGTTAGCTTTTATCTTCCACAATGGAAAGTTTAAGGCAATTATTAACAGCTCTTAAAAAGCCATATCCAACTCAGGAGGTAACTGAGGCTGAATAACACAATGCTTTGCTACCCGAAGCAATTACGACAGGACTAGGATGTTTCCTGTGAGAGCCTACATCTGTATCCCTCTGGCTTTATGCAACCGATGGATTTGGTCTAGAACCTGGAACCTCCTCAGTTTTATTTTTGGACCACTGGATCCCCTCACAGAGTGGAAAAAAGTGAAATATTAGTCGACTTAAGATTTTCACACCCCACCCCCCAAAAAAAATTTGAGAACATCTGATCTTGTTCAAGCTTTCTTATTACTGTTGAAGATTAGAAAATTAATTAATCAAAGCTGAGATTTCAGTTCTCCCAGCTCCAGGCTTGAAACTTGATTCTGCTTCACTCCCATCATTTAATTTGGATCCCTCTCTGCAACGCTACCTTCTTAGCTAGCTTTTAGCAAATGTTAATAATATATTTTATTTTGGAATAAAATCCCAAATGCAATGAAATATCACATTTAAAAATGCTGCCCTTTGCAAGCAAGCCAGTGTAGACTGCATCTTTCCTTTAAAAAGCACCAAGCTGAGCAAAAACCAGCACAGGGACATATGTCAGTCTGCTGGCACTTGTCAGGCGGCATTGGCTTTTGCCCATCAGCTGATACAAAGTCTCAAATACCATTTTGGTTGTTTTTTTCCCCAAATCTGTGACATTTTAATGCGCTGCCATTTTTCAAACCATTAAATAGTATGCCTGCCACAGGCACAATATGGGAGGAGATCCCATAACCCCCAATAAGAATAAAATCAGGATAATCATGGGAGAAACCAAGCACTGTGGTGACACCGCAATACTAAACCTGTTAGAGAGGGCTGCTGCTCTGCCCGGCGAAGGGCAGGACCACCAAGGACCCACAGGTTTCACCGGGTGCTGAGGGTCTGCCCTGCCTGTGGGGCTCCCTGGAGGAATGCTGCGGGGCTGGGCTCCCCAGCCATGCGCTCGCTGCTGGGTAGGCTGGTGCCCAGGGAAGGGTGGGCAGAAAAATAACGTCCAAGTCTGTTTTACCTGCTGTGTGTGGTTAAGAGATTTTGAAGTCACAGCAGCTGTATCGATTAACATCAGCTGGGAACATCAAGAACAACAGAAATCCTGGGCTTGTGCCTTCTCGTTGATGATGTCCAGGCAATGTAAGGGTGGTGAGAGCACCCTTCTGCAGATCTCCCCCGCAGAGCCTGGCTCCAGTCGTGTGCTGCCCCACAACCAGCTCACAACCATCAGCTCACTACAGTGGGGAACCTGAAGCATCTTTATAACCCAGATTCTCCTGCACTTTGGAGTGTGGTTGCCAGAGAAACCAAGCTGATCTATCAATACAGCAGCACACAAGCCAGCCTTCTCATGAGGGATCTGTTTTCCCTTTCTTATTTTCCTGCCCTCACAAAAACAGCACATCTACTTTTCTCAAACATGCAACAAAAAAATACCTTTAGGGCAGCCCTTGAGCTTTCAGGTACCCCATTGCCGTATTTCCCTGAGATGATCCCACAGGCTAGTGGAGACCACGTCATTGCTCCAACCCCTGCAGAGAAAGCAGGAAGGAAACTTTAGGAGACTGGGAGACATCAGAGTTGCGTCAAAAAATAGTTGATGAATAAATAGACTTTCAGTTTAAAAAAAAAAAAAAAAGCAAAGCAATTGCTGCTTGTTTCTATTGTCGCTGTCAGTGATGTTCAGTCAGTGTCTTCTGGGAAGATGCTGCTGATGCCCTTAAGGAAGACACTGACTAGCTTATTCATCCAAAACTTTATTGCGAGAGCCTCCAGCCCCGTTCTGGCTCCTGCTGCAGCAAAGTACCTGGACTCCTGCTTCTCAGCCCAGGCATCTCCTATACCCACGCTGCCTTGAGTCTCAAAGAGTAAGAAGCAGCCGCGGCAATTAGCACCTATTTCTATCACAGGCACAGTAAGCCAGTTTTTCTTTTAGGTCATTAGATAGATATTTATCTGTCCCCTTTGAATCCAGGGGAGGAGAGACCTGTTCCCATCTAGGGCCCCAGGTCAGCCTGCTCTGTATTTCTTTCTGCAAATCAAATAACCAAAAGGCACAGCAGTCTCAGTCTTACCTATTTTATGATATAATTCTGGCAGCTGAACCTCCACTTTCTCTCTTTGGAAAAGGTGGTATTCAGCTTGTTCACACACAGGTGGTATCATGTTAAACTGCCTGGCTACGGAGTAGGCTTCCTGTAGAAAAATCAGTAGATAAAATACTTTTGTTAAGTAAAAGCACCTTGCAGGACATAAACTACCAGCCAACACTCCTTGGGTGTGTGGGGGCCAACGAACTCGAGTTTCACTATCCCTTAGCAAGGCCACACACATCCCTGTGAATGCTGCTGTGCAGAAGCAGAAACACAGCCCCAACCCTGCCTGCGCTGCTTCCCTGCTGCCCCTGCGCCCACCACAGCAGGGCACGTACCCGCCTTCTGCCTCCTTCAGCCCAAAGCTGCTTCAGCGCCAGTGCAGCGACCATCAATGGCCGTGGGCACGGACATCAAGCAGGCGCTTTACCACAAGTCTTGAAGTCAGCCAAATAAAACCAAAATGAAACAAACCCCAATTAAATGAGCCAAGACACCCAAACCACTACATCAGTCCATCTACTTCTAATTAATATTGGGATCATTCTGGAACAGGTTTTAAAATTATTTTAGGTGAAAAGATGCTGGATGGAGTAAAACACAAATATCCCCAGCCTAGACACATTTGTGTCTCAGCTCCCAGCATGGCTTTTGGCAGACTCTGCAGCCTGGAACCAGAATTACCAACTGTCAACACTTCCCCAAAAATTGGCTTTACCATGATCTCCATAGCGCTCCAGCGCGACGTTCCCCAGTACATTGCCATGCCTTGATTTATTACATGTGTCATCGCTCGGACAATTTCTGAAGGAAGGAAAAAAGAAGTATGAAAACTGCAGAGAGGCCAATTCTTCAGTACCAGATCCTCCCAAAGCCACTTACAAATGCCGATTATGCTGACAAACCTGAGCAGCTTTGCATTAAACACTACTTCTGCTGTGTTCTCTTGCTCGAGCATGGATGAAAAAACATTAACAGTGCAAATGTAAAGAATTTTATCCTGCAGTTGTTTAAAAACTGCTTTTACCAACTGGCTATTAACTATCACTGCCTTAGGATAACATTTCTTTTAAAATTTGACACAAGAGGGCAGCACAGGTGAAAAATACACTAAAAAATTAAATTTATTTTTAAATTTCTTTACTAAAAGCATATATTAGGTCCTGCTTCTTTTTACTAGGAATATTAGGATGCTGGGGATAAAATTGCAAAACCGGATGATTGAACCCTGCTCCAGCAAGGGCCCCACTTCCCGCAGGAGGAGCAGGCAACACCTCTGCAAAACTGGGCGCAGCTTCTTAGCACAGAAGTCCCATGGTCCTCATTTTCCTTTGGGAAGATGGAAGCCTACAAGGCTACACACTAGGACAAGATCTTTAATTTCCACCCACCAGACCTCTGCTGAGCAGCCCTGCCTTCTGTGGGGGAGCAGGGAGAAAACCCATCATAAACTTTAGTTTGCAAGAAAAGGAGAAAAAAATTGTCTATGCCTCGTGGTTGCCCAGGAGGTTACAGAGCCTGGTAGGATACCTTGCTAATGCTATGAGGAAAATAGCCCCTGCTTACAGTTTGCAATTTAGTTTTAAGCCTGATTTCTCCCTGGGAGCAGCCTGATGGGTACACGGCTTTGCGGGGGGCCCAGGCAGTGCCTGTCGCATCGCTGCTGCAAGAAGAGCTGCAGACTGAGAGGGGTCCCCAGGGTGGGAGGGTCTGGGGACTGGTGGGGTTAGCAGCCTGGGAGACAGTCCTCACGAGCAAACATGAGAGCATAAATCGTTGCCCTGGCTGCAGGAATAAATTCATATTTCTTACTGAGCTTCAGCACTCCCTGCCCTTTGGAGCCGAGCAGAGGCTGCCAAGGCACTGGCATCACACTGGCCACTAACAGCACATCATTTAAATGGACAAAAATGGGCTAAACTCACTCTGAGAAGCAGAAGAAAGTAGTACTTAGTCACCACTCCCAGTGCCACACAAGGCACCTCGCAGTCAGCGGGTGCTGCTGTATCTCAGTGCGCTCTTCCATTGGGAAAGCAGCAAGGAACTGATAGTCCACATCTACACCATGAATTTCTGACCCATCAAACTATGATGAAATGACTCTGGTTGGACACAGGGCTGCGTGGAGAAGCCCTGTGTGTTTATTACATCCCTTGGCATGTCTGTTGTTACTTGGACAACGACTCCAGGCATCTCTGTCTCAAGATCAAGATGAGCTGCCTTTGATATCATGAGGATTCTTGTCCTATTTATGGAAAGAAAAAAAAGGAGCTTGGCAGAGGGGAGATTACACTGCCAATCTTGACGTTATTGTGAGATTTCTTCTGCAGGCAGCGACAAGCAGCTAAAGATGGTGAAGTCTCCATTTATAACCTCGGAGAGCTGTACAAGAGACATGGTGCCTCTTGTGCCAGGCTTCTGCCTTCCCACTGAAAAGGAAGATTTCGTCTCCAGGGAAGTGTTGGCTTGAGGGGTTTTTTCCCTGATGAAGAGTAGAGTTCAAATGCCGGATATTGTTTCCTTTTTTTTTTTTTTCTTCTTCATTTTGGCCAAAGCCACACTGTTCTCTATTTCTAAGAATTTAATTCTCAGGCATGTACTAGTCCAACAAAATGCCCTGTTATCAAGCAGCTACCCTGCTACCCACAGGCATGCTCTGCGCAATGGGCAGCTGTACGGCAATCCCTCCCTCCTCGGCAGCACCGGCTTCTCACTGGGTTTAGTTTTCTATTTTTGCCACACTACCGTTTAGGAATTTTAATAAGCATTTCATCATACGCCTCTTACACATTTTGGTCCATAGTTGTTTTCATTTCTCCCACATCTACTCCTTTCAAGAAAACTGAAGTCAACTCTGAAAATATATATATATATATATTTTCTTGTTTACCAGAGACTGCTCCCATGGGTATGGCAATGGGATGGTTTGTGAAGAGCACGTGCCTGGACTGCTCAGTCTGCCATAACTTAAGAAAGGGAGATTTTTTTTAAACATAAATGAATGTTTCAAAACCTGAAAAACAGCCTCCAGCCACATAATAATAATAATTTTGAAGTAGCTTGAAGTTCCCTCATAGGAACTGTATCACATTCCCCACCTGCTTGCCAGGGCTGGGGGCTGGCTGTGCAGTGGGTGCCCAGTCCCCCAGCACAGTGACAATGGGGGATCTCACCAGGGGACCCTGGGCACCCTCCTCCCCTACAGCTAGAGCTGCCCTGCTCATCTGCTGGAAAAGCCACTTGGGATGAAAAAAAAAATCTGCTAGCACAGTTGAGGGATCAGATCTCTATCCTGACTAATGAGGCATGAAACTGGCAGAAATTCAGAAGAGAAGCACAGATCCTTCCCATCACCCATCTCCCGAGGTCCCTGTTTGGGGGGACCACATGATAGCAGAGCCGCCCGGGTGCCGGGGGCAGGATCGCCCCATGGATGGCCGACTCCAGCGAGGACAGCCCCTCATCCTGCCTGCCCCAGCAGAGCTGAGACTGGGTCAGGACCAAGGAGGGACACGGCTGTCCTGGCCAGGGACACGCCAAACCTGACTGCAGGGTTACGCGAAGAGCTTTGCGCAGGGTACTCATCTCCAGATGTTCCTTGAAGCTGATATTGCATTGCTTTTATGATGAAAAGCTTTTTTAATTTGCTCTGAGACTTTTGAGAAAGGTAAATATGTTTCAGATTTTTAGATTAAGCAAGCTTTGCCTGCCACTTTAGGGACCAGAGTCACCTACAATGAAGAAATCTGTATTAAACTCTCATCTCTTCTTATTAGATCTCCTTTATCCACGCCTCCTAAGGCAGCCTGAGCTGGACCGTGACCAGCCTAGGGGAGCGGGAAGCAATTCTGCTCTGGCTAGAGTGGACCAGATGAGTATTTCTAAATTGCTGATCCATTGCTTGCTGATGCCCACAGACACACACATCACAGCAGACAGACGACCCTGAGTGCTAACAGAGAAATTTCACCTGCCTGCATGAAGCAAGTGAAGAAAAGAAAATGAACATTCAAAGTTTATCCTTTGATTTATTTTGTTGTGCCTTACAGCATACAACCACACTGTTTGCCAAGCAGGACCCTCACATGCTGGTATGAGTAGCACAAGCAGGGAACGTTTTGAGGTTTCCTACAGATTGCTTTCCATCAGAAGCAGCTATTTGCTCATGGGAAAAGCATAGGCATGTCAGGAGATGGAGCGGGGATTGTATGTCTTGTGGAGGTAGCTCAGCACTTATTGTGCATGCCAGATAGTGCAGAATCGACAGATGGTTCAACAGATGCTCTGGGATAGAAGTGGCTTAGTAGGTGAACCACAAAAAAAGCACGAAGTATATAGCAAGAATCAACACCACACCATTCATAACAAAAATGTCCCTTTTTTCACCCTGCTCAAAATCTCACCAAGCACCACAGTTTATACCTCATTGCTGAGCTCCAGCACTGCTAGCAGTATCTGTAGCATCTTAAAAGCCATAAATGCCTGAAATCAGATGTGCTGCGCGGGCATGGGAAATATATTCTGCACTGCCTCATTAGATGACAACTGACTGAGCAGAGAGGTCGTTTCTCCCTCCAAGATACATCATGTCATGTTCCTTGACCTCATCAGCTACTACAAAATCTGCACTGGTCTCAAAATCCCAGGCCAGTTCCCTGAATCCATAGCTGCTGGCACTGGTCAGCCGGGGCAGCAGTCCTGCCATTCACCCACAGTTTGTGCCGGGTCACACAGCCCTGCATTTGTTAAGAAAATAGGCGTCATGACCGCTGAAAGTCAAGCCAGGAGGTTCGGAGGGGCCTGTCAAGCTCCAGGTTTGTTTGATTTACATGTACTCATCCATGACAGCTTCTGCAGCCTGCAAGTCTTTCTTCTTGCTATTTTTTATTTAACTGTGAAGCTAATCTTCTGCTACAGTGTGAATGGTTGTGTTTACTCTGATGGGAAAAGAGAAGGAATGGGAACTGGTGCCCATTAAATAGGACACTGACCCCAAAACATATTGACGAAGGTTCCTGGGTAACTGGGCTATATGGTCATGTACCAAACATGAATATATAGTTATCAGCAATGAAACATGATTAAAGCACACAGGCATTCACAGGTCTTGCAAGTTCCTAAATTCATTCCCCTCTCGCTGCATTTGACAAGGACCATGCCCCACCAGGACCGAGGGATGGGTGGCTGCTGCACCGAGGCTGAGCCCTGCCATGGGCAGAGCATCGCTGCTCTCCGCGCTCGGGGGGGAGTCCTGCTGTGCCCTGAGGGGCTGTGTCCTCACACAGCCCCTTGGCCGAGCCCACCAGAGATGCTACCTCTCAGCTTGTGCGGTTGGGGCAATGAACCCTAAATTTGGCAATTATTTCTTGTTTCTAACAATGTATTGGACTGTACCCCTGGTTTTAGCGCTGGGAGAAGCATGTGCTATCCAGGCAGCCCAGGGGACGTGGACAAGGATGGGGATGGCAGCACTGACATGCTCCCCTCTCTAGAGCCGACTGCACCAGGGGTAAGCATATACAGGTTTCATTTGACACAAAGACCTGCCTTAAATGCAAACACATATTCACTTTATCTGGAGGAATCAGGAAAAGGAAATAAAGAAACAACGTTAAAGCCACCACTGGGACATAAAGGAAACTTCAATTTCCTTTCAAGAGATACAAATTCATTTCACTGAAGTGTAAATATATCGGGCTCCAGGATATCACAAATGAGGTATTTCATATTCAAGCTGCGCCACCTGAATATTTAATAAAAAATTGTTTTTCATTTCCTACCATCATCGGTCTAAGCCTGTAAGCCAGGATCAGTCATTTTAAAACCTTTAATTCAAGCTTCCACTAACCTTCCATGGGGGTATTATTGTCTGGCCGATTTGCGAAGACGACATCCACGTACTCCAGCTGCAGCCTTTGGAGAGAAGCCTTTAGCCCTGGAAACAGCAAAGCAGAGACAAGAGCCTGCATGGTCAGAGAGAGGCAGGAGTGCAGCAACGCAGAGCTGGCAGGTACAAAACCATATTAGGCAAAAGAGAGCTCACTATATTTGTATACATATCTACTACATATACACACAACCGTGTAGCATATGGGAAGGGTACTGCATAATGTCCCACGTCTATGCAGTCATATTAAGAAAACAGCAGTTTGGCCACATGCAGAGTTTCCCCCCTTCCACAAGAATTTGTTTTATTTTTTAATTAGGCTGAGATTTGGATTGGAACAGATACCGGTTACCAAGTATGTCCATGGCCAGTCCATCAGGAGGCAGCTGCCAGGGACCGATTTCAGTGCTCCACTTCTCTTCAGAGTTAATCTAAATCACATCACAGAACCTTTCTGCGCAAGCCCAGGGCACGTTGTGTTGGTCCTGTCCCACCTAACGAAGCCCTGCCCCGGGGGGCCTTTCCAGAAATGCAAGCCCGGAAGGATGGACGCACTCGGTTAGATATGTTATGATGAGCAGATAAAGCACCACAGGGGGCTTTACCCTCTCTGCAGGGTAAGCAAGCTGTGCCCACCAATGCATTGCATAGGGCAGAAAGAGTTTTGCAGAGCAAGACAAGGCACTGCTTTGCAGCTGCTGTTCAGGACTGCCCAGGTTTCAACAGCTTCTCCATGAGGATCTGATGCGAAATGGCATCAAAAGCCTACATATACATATATATGTACAGCCCATATATATATATGTGCATGAGAAAGAGAGAAGAGGATTTCTAACACTTATTTTCTATGAATCTTCCCAGGAACAAAATGTTTTTGTGAATGTTCATGAAGAATGATCCAAAATAGAGCAGTCAGAAAATGTTCTCTGAATTTTGAGATGAAAAAAATGGCCACTTTTGCCAAATGTATTTATAGAAAATCGCTAACATTGACCTTAACGTTATTTGCTATGTTCTCCGTGAGGTTATTTCAGCTGCTGCCAGTATTCTTCTATCATTTCATGAAGTAGCTCCACAAGAAATGGCAAACGGATGGGTTTGGACTGCCTGTGACGTGGCTGCAACTTCCCCGAGCACCTCTGGGTCTAGTGCCATCAGCGGCTGCGACACCACCTCATGGAGGGGTTATTCAAATGAAAGTTAAAGAAAATGTTGGTAAAAAACTTTCTCCAGCATTACCTTAATATGAAAGGCATATCCTAATGTAGCTGAATTCTGCAAACACTAAATAATGAAAACTTTCCAGGACAATCCCAGACGTATAAGCTGGCTACTATGAGGCAAAACTGACCGTGCTCTGGTGATGCTCCTCAGCTCTGCAAAATAGTTCCTTTGAGATAGAGGATGACCAAATCTGCACTGAGGGAGGAGGCTGCTCTGCTCACCCAGTTTGCTGATGACCACATTCATCCTACCTCACCTGCTTGGGACAGTATTTGCCAGGCTGTGGTGGCTGTGACATCCCAGGCGAGGGGTAGATGATGTAAATACAGTAATAATATTTTCCATATAATCTATGTTATAATGTATACAGAATAAATCCAGGTTGTTGAAAGTTGTGACAAATGGGCCTTTGCAGGTTCTGGTGATAAAACATGCAAATGGCCAAATGCAAGTTAAAGCCACTGTTTCTGGCAGGTAAACCCAATTTTTTGCAGACGGATGCTACCTTCTGATAAGCAAAGATCAAAGCATACCTCCTGCCTATTCTGCAGTGTGAACTGTGAACAGGCTGGTCCCCCCCGCGCCGTCAAACTACCAACACCACGGTACACTAGTAATATAGATGAGCCTGAATTTTTCTTTTCTAATTTGTCTTGGCAGCAAACATTAGCTTAACCAACCACCACTGTAAACAATTAGGGTTTATCTCATAAATCAAAGAGGATGCTAATTACCCCAGCATGCACAGTGCAATAAAGAGAATCACTTTTCATTGCTGCAGCCGTTGTGGTGTGTTGGTTTATGGAGTGTGCTGCTCCCCTGGGGCTTCAGCCCTGGATTACCCAGGCCAGTATTGGCATTGCCCAGTGAGGAGCAGCCGTTCCCCAGGGAGCAGCACAGCCCGCTGCCCTGGGCTCCCCCAAGGGCTTTGGCACAGACCGTATAATTTCCTAGTAACTCAGAGAACACATTTTGTACAACAGTAGACAGAAGTGGGTCAAACAGCAACAAGAGGCGGGTGGTGCGAATCCCTCTGCAGAGATCTGAAGCACAGGTACCAAGCCTGATGCTCCTCTTCCGTCCTGAAGGCTTCCCAGCCCCCTGAGGAACCACACACCCCCAATAACTCCCCCTTCCATGGCTTTACGCAGCTTTTCTCCAAACCCATGCTATTTTTACTCAGGATTTATGTAGAAGACAGACCCAGGCCCCTGTGTTGCTGGCTGCTTTTCTGGGTCTGGGACCCACTTGTGATCCGCATGGGGTGGGGGGCTGTCACCCCTCCTGGGGGGGTTTTGGGGTCTGCTCCAGCCCCTGTCAGAAGCCAGCCCAGGCAGGGACCTCTCGCCAGGACAAGGCCATGGCTGACACTGCTGATCCTTAATATGACAGAAATGTGTCTTTTTATGGGTGCTGCTCTATCTGTGCCCTGCATGTAAAGTCCTGTACAAGTTATAATTATGCCTCTGGTCACTGTGCCTGGGTGTCTGACCCGACACCCAACAGCCCTCTGGGAAGAGCCAGATCAGGTGAAACACACGTGTCCATGTAGAAAAATGTATGTGCTCTCACTCCCTCTCCAACAATAACGTATCCAAAACAACAAAAAAAGCAATCGGAAGGAAGATGAGGAGCATGCATTAGACACAGCAAAGACCTGGGTGAATAAATCCCAATGGATGAGTAAGGTTGTGCATAAGGCAATGACATCACTCAGTGGGATGCGGGACCGGATGCAAGGAGCCAGGCGAGGGAACATACACAAAAATTGACCACCTGAGAGGAAGCAGCACTGAGAGCAAACCACAGCCTTTCCCAGCCTGCTGCTTGGCGGATGGGACCTGGCACCCCTCCAGAGGCTATTTCTGCCAGCTGACATCATGCCCTGCATCCTCATCCCTCCCTGCTCTGCCAAGGGAGCCCACACGCCCACGGCCAGGTCTGCTGACCACGCGCTGCCGCCGACCGCCCCAGTCCCCTCAGGAAAGACCTGGGGGGTGTCAGCAGAGCAGCTCCAGACCCACTGAGCCTTCCTGCCTCCTGTCACCTCATGGCAATTGGGATCGGGGCCATTCTTGAGGACAACGGTGCAAAGCTGCTGGGAGCACGCGTGAGGCAGCGAGCGATGAAACCCTGGTGTGGCAAACCCCACTTGCCGCAGATAAGCGACAAATCTGCAAGCGATGCAGGCACAGCAGGCCAAGGACAACATGCTTGCTTATTATAGCAAAAAACCAAAAGGTTATTGCTGCATAGAGGTGTGGTAGAGAAGGCTTTTTGTGTGCAATGTATTTGCTGACCCTTTTTGAGGAAAGCCAGAATAACCCTTCAGTGCATTTTGGGCCCTTCACAGCCTCACCAGGGAACCGCCCCGCGCAGGGCTGGTGTGGAAGAGCACTGAGTGCCAGGGTCAAGCAGACCTGACTCATGGGAGAGCACTCACCCTGGGGTCCAGCTGGTTGCACCCCACTGTGCCCATGCCAGGGCACTCAGGCACGGCCAGACCCCTGCCCCATGCGACACGTACCTTCAATGATGTGTTTTCTCGAAAGCCCTCTTTCTGTTTCAGCTCTGCAAAGGAAAAACAGGTAGACTGCTGTTAGAGATCTGAGGTGCCAACAACTGGGGAGCGCTAATTTTGCATTTTGGTTTAAACACCCCAAAATGAAGTTACAACTCATACAACAGAGAGACCCTGAACCTCATTTGGGTTTCCAGTCTCAAAAACAACAGCATCTGGGACGAGTAATACAGCTGTTAATTTAACATAGTAACAGCCCTGCTATGGATACTGCCTGACTGTAAAGCTACTGTCCGACATTTCTAAGTGGAGGGGTTAGGATGCTGGCAGGACAGCAGGGGCTGCTGGGGCCAGGCAGTGCAGGGATGGGGCTGTGCCCTGGCCAACGGCCCAGCACTGAGTCTTCATTGACATCGTCTGCAATTTCGGATCAAGGCAGCCTTCGCCCTGCTGCTTAAACCTCCCAGAGCCGCAGCCCTGCTCGGGGCGGGAGCACACCCGTCACAGCACCCCGACCTCTGCTGGGGGCTGCTGCCTCTGCCAAGCTCTGACTTCTTAAAAGGCTTGGCAAAATGAGGAGAAAGAAAATGACGGCAACAAACCACCCCTCCAAGGGTGCCATTAATCTCCACCTGGTGTCCGGCTGCAAAAGGGAAAAGCACGCAGCAGCAAACACCATTACAAGTAACTGTGAGACTTACTTTCCACCCCAGTACAGTTTTGTTGTTATGACCAAACTGGACCTCCTGCAAACAGAACAGAAAAATTATTATTGTTAAAAAAAAATTATAAGTAACCAAGCAGGATGCTGCTCATTGACAAGCAGCAGTACCCTGGCTTCCCGCAGCGGCGGCTGTGCCTGGTTTCACAGCCCTGGGCGCAGAGCAGGTGTTCACACATCACAATAATCTTTTTTACAACGGGCCACTTCTCCTCCCACGCTCAGGTCTGCTGCAGGCAGGGAGTGACCATAGGCTGGTGTCCAGAAACCAAAGCTAATTCAAGTGAAGTGATCAAAAAAAAGATACATTTTTAATTACGGAGTAAGCAATCTCCAGAGCCCTGAAGGGCTACAGTGCTATTCCCTCCTGGAATCCAAGTCCAGTGCTTCTCATTATCATGCAGTATTCCCAGAGTTATTAAAACTCCAAGAGTGATACATTCGCTGAATTAATCTATAAATTCCCATGTGATATTAAATCAAAGATTTATCATTTACAAATTACCTTGCTGCATAACTGTACATGTATAACATAACATTTCTCCAGCTTTTGCTAGACTAATTTTTTTTTCTTTCACAGTACCCAGAATATTTCTTACTGAATTCTCATCTCCCTAACACAGGGGATACTGATTTTGGAGACAACACTGCTAGGACCCACTCTTCAGTAGAAGGCTGAATTACGACACACACAGGAGGTCTTCAAAGATTATGTAAATGCTCTTAAAACTACAAAACATATGCTAATGCACATCATTTAAATTAGGTATCATCTCCTACTAGGCTACCCAAGATGAAGGCCCATCACAGCTTTGCATTCCTAATGCACAGTCTTATGTACACAGATAAGGATGCTGACACACAAATAATCTGTCTCGAT
Source organism: Morus bassanus (assembly GCA_031468815.1). Taxonomy (NCBI): domain Eukaryota; kingdom Metazoa; phylum Chordata; class Aves; order Suliformes; family Sulidae; genus Morus; species Morus bassanus. The sequence goes on from CM062578.1 coordinate 9,021,309, forward strand.
ACACCATGCATGGCAAAGATGATGGATATGCTCAGAAGTTTTTGTTAACTGTGCTATGCACAGAGGCAGTGGTCTCATGCAAGATTCAGGGCAGCTCCACAGGCTGATGATCGCAGCCTCATGAAGCCGGTGTGCACTCCCAAAAAAACAGGAGAGCATTTTTATTTGGCACTTGAAAGGTCTGACTGCTGCTGGAGTCCTGGCTGGCTGCTCTGTGCATCGCCCTTGCACCCACAAGCTCCTGCTCCTGGGCCAGCATCACCTATCATGCATTGTTTTTAAAAACCAGAAGGATTCTCATATGCCCAAGGGTCCCACTCATTTACGGGTGGCAGGGAGCGCCATGCAGCAGTACAGTACCTCCAGCCCTTCTTCTTCAGGATGTTTCCCAGGATGACCTCAGCCCTGCGCAAGAGAGAGAGCCCCGCGTGAGGGGAGACAGGAGGATGCTCAGCACCAGGTACACCATCGCGGCTGCCATCTACCCCAACTCCCCTGGATGATACCACTGGGACACCAGCCTGCAGAGCTGCTCTCGGCTGTGCAGCTCTCCCCTCCCCTCCATGGGTGATGGCAATCCAGCACTGGCTGGGATGGGTCCCCTCCAGAGGTACAAAGCATCTCGTCCACCCACTCCCGCAGGGACAGACCTGGACTCCCGTGCCCTACATCTGCTTGAACCTGCTCTGGGAAGGCAGAGCCACTTCATCCCCACACCAGGGACATGATGTCCCAGCCCACCTTTTACACTACATACAAAGCTGTATAAATCAGCCAAAGTCAAATATATTATGGATGGATATTTCTTTTTCCCCAATCCCGCAGCAACACTAAGAGCATTAGCTCTGTTGCAGCCAGAGCGGTTCCCCGCGCCAGCAGCTGCGCTTGGGAGCTGTCACTGGCACAGGCCATTTATCACCATTAAGATGCACGTTGACTTTTCATTTATTCAGGACATTTTTCTCCCTGTGCCAACAGCAAGTGGCACAAGTGATACATTTCAGGCTTCAGCTGGGTGCAGGGGGGGTTGGTTTTGATTTTTTTTTTTTAAAGAGCGCTCCAAAAATAAAGGTTTTCCTGTGTCCCCTCAGAGAGAAGGGGGATTCCCAAACACCACCAGAGCCCTATACATCATGAGTGACTGTGACACAGGGAGGAGCAGAGCCAGGCAGAGGGGCCCCAGGAAAGCGGAGCAGGATGCTGGGCACTCACTTGCCAGCCGCGTACACCTCGGCCGTGTCGAACAGGTTGACGCCGCTCTCATAGGCAATGGTCATCAGCTGCTCAGCCACCTTGGGGAAGCAGAGACAGAGAGGTAAGGGGTGGAAGACGGCATCCTGAGCAGTTAGCAGGTCCTCCCGCACCACCATGAAAAGCCCCTGAAGGGCCTTCAGCGGGGGTGGGAGGGGTGTTAGCATCCCCTGCCCGGGGGGTGAGACCCTTTGGCAGTGTCACCCAGGGGTTTATGCACTGGCCCAAACAGTACCAAAACACGGATTTACATCAAATTCCCTTTGACTCATCCTGAGAGGAATTAATCTCTTCTCATAGGAAAGTGTCCTGGGCTTTCTAATAGGAAAGCAGCCAAGAATTTAATAGGGTTATAGAAGATACTCTGCAAATCTATGGAGTTTAATACAGAAAGGATATTTCCATGGAAAGAGTTTAATTTTTTTTTTTTTTTTGGCTACCCAGCAGGCTGTCCTGCAGCTCATCAGCAGACTTCATGAGGTATTTAAACAGCTGAAGGTCCTGCCAATTGAGCCCCATCAGAGCCCCGGGAATCCCACTGCTCCCGGTGGGGGATTCTGCATCCAGAGGGGGCTGGCAGCTCTGGGGGGATGGGTGCCCAGCCAGGGCACCCATGCACGGCCAACATCCTTAGGGTGGGCATCCCCCAAGGACGGGGCTGCATTTAAGTCCTCTTTTTCCATGCATAAACACTTTGCATTGACTTATTCTAAACAAGGAGGGCAGGAGAGCCAGGGAGCAAGTTCATAATCGAAACAAGTCGTGTCACTTCAGCCCACAACACTAAGAAACAGAAATTAACTCAGTGATCCGTCATCAGCAGAAGAAATACCACCAAAGATCAAGTGACTTAAAGAGCAAAAACCTTTGAATTCGGACTCCCAGGCCATTTCCTTCTGCAAAAGTTATTTTGGGGTTTCTGCCACAGTACTAGAGGGAAGGCTGCTGGGAGGTTTCTCTCCTTTTGATGGCTAGCATCCACAGCATACCTGAGACGGAGGGAAACCCACGTGCACTCGAGAGGATTATTATCTGAGATTAGGAGCCATCTGGTATGGGCAAGAGTGCATAGGAAACCCAAGCTCGTTTTCATTTGTTTCATCCTATTATGAAAAAATAAATCATCCAGCAGCTCCTTGTAAGCCGAGCCCTTGCCTGCATTTATGACTGCTGCTGACTACATACATGATGCAAAAATAGTTTCCAATTTCTGCTCCAAGAACGGTGCCACTGCCAATGGGAAGGACGGAAATATTGCTCCAAACAGCACTGAAAAGAAGATCGCTTTAGGGGATAGATGGGTTTTTTATTAAAATTGATCTCTGAACATGTCAGATTCATTAAGGATTTTTGTAGCAGAAGCGCAAACCTTGTGTTGCTTTGCATAGTAACTCTCTGCCATTTCCTCGTACAGAAACAGGCTCCTCTGATTTTGGTAGCTATGGTTTCATTTAAAAATATCTCATATTGGTTTTTAATTCATGCATTATACTTACACAAAATGTTACTTACCTCGTCTGAGATTTGACCTCCAAAAGTGACCCATGTCCCTAGAAAGAACAAAATATTCTGTTACTACAAGAGATTTTTGCTGACAAAAATTCACTCTACGAAAATTCAAGCTCCTTAGGATTAAATAGGTTTAAAATGGTGTTAACTGGCTCAGAGGTTGCTGTGTCCCTGAGTCAGGAGGACTGGGGCAGGTGCCGGAGCCCCCTCTCCCAGGGGGGACAGTGGGGCTGGGGGCAGGTGTGCAGACCTGAGACTGGCACATGAACCTGCTCAGGGAAGCGCCAGTAAGATCCTGTGCTGCCAAAATATTGAATATTGGTTTTATTGAAATCTGAAGCTCTTTGCAAAACTGAGTTCATTTTCCAAAGCTTCAATCTGACAAATTGGTATAAATTTATGATGCTGCCGAAACGTGTCATTTGGGGAATGAAACTCTTCCTCTCGCTCTCTACAACTACCTTTGCTTACTACCTGAAAGGAGGTTGTAGTGAGATGGGGGTTGGTCTCTTCTCCCAAGTTACTAGCGATAGGATATGAGGAAATGGCCTCAAGTTGTGTCAGGGAAGGTTTAGATTGGGTGTTAGGAAAAATTTCTACACTGGAAGAGTGGTCAGGGATTGGAACAGGCTGCCCAGAGAGGCCTGGGTGTGTTGGGTTGATGGTTGGACTTGATGATCCTAGAGGTCTTTTCCAAATTCAATGATTCTATGATTCTAAGTTTGTGCTTCAACATTTAGTGTCATACAGGTCAAAATTAGAAAAAAAAAAATTAGAGGTATTTCTATTGACATGAAGTATTTAAAACCCATCCAAAGTGACTTTTCACAGGAACTTTTCCATAAAGCCAATGTCCGACACCAGCACAGCTGATGAGCAGTGCTTTCACCAGCTACCTCAAAGAGTAGCCGCAGTTTAGACTCAGCAGCAGACTCTGGTCTGTTATTAGGAAAAACTTGGGGTATTATTTCTTTATGACCACTGCTTCAGAAAAAAAAAATGTCCTGTAGTAGAAACAGTGTGTGGATTTAACTGGATATTCCTAAGCTATATGAATATTGTTTCCTATATATATTTTATATGTATATATATTAGGAATACATATTTCCTAAGCTACTGGAAGAAGGAGATGGCAGTGAGCTGGGGAAGCACCAGGTCCCATATGGGACACACAGCACATACTCACCCTGGCAGACATTGTTCCTGCCCTACTTATCTGACCTTACAAAACACCCCATGGAAAGAGATGCTGCGACACAAAAGAGGACGCTGTGACATTACCTTTGCCTTTTGCCAGCTTGTCACGACGTGACTTTGATCAACAGCACAACTTTCCTCCATGCTCTTAAAGACCTACATGCCAGCTACGCATAAAATTACGTGCTATTCATTTAATGGATGCGTCAAAGCCCACGTGGTTCACACAAACTCCTCCAGAATTTAAAAATTCTGCCTTATATTATCCCTCCATAAGGAGGGAAGAGGGGTTCAGGCTCTGAGCTGGAGAACTCAGTGCGATTTGCGCAAGATGGAGGAGAGATGACCGTGGCAGGGAGGGGTCAGGCTCTGATGCTGCTAAAGGGGAAAAAATTTAGTGCTCCCTGCCTGCCTGCTTGCACTTGCCAAGGGCCTGGTGCAATGGATATGTAAGCGCTCCCACATCTTCATTAAAAATGTATCGCTTAGCTCATTGCTCACAGTGAGCGTGGAAGATAAACCTTGAGCAGGAGTCAGAAAGCAAAGAGTGTGCCTACTGCTAATGCCGGAGATGCTTTGATCAGTCCCTGGTTAAAAACAAAACCAGAAGAGTCGGCTATATTAGGAGAATCTTGCTCTTTCCCTCAAAAAAGGTTAATTGGAATTTTTTTTAATACATCACATGTCTTTGAGTACAATTAAAGTTATTTTTAAAGACGTGTTTACTGTGTATTTAAACTGAAACTCTTGATTTCCTGCAGAGTAGCCCAAGCTCTGGAAAAAACAAGTTTTCACAGATCAGAAATGTGTAACACAGCTAATGCTACCAAAATAAAAAATGAGCAAACACCACACATATTTCTAACTAATTTTGCATTTACTTCTGCTCTCTATAAGGGCAATAATCGGGCGACAGCATCACCCGCCGAGCCCAAAGCCCCCCACAGTGGGCAGCCACCCCTGCCTGCCCCTGCTACGCCTTGCTCATTATAGACTTCAGGACAGGTACTTTCTCTTGTCGTTGGAGTAAAATGCTTTGGTCCTGCACAATAAAGATAAAAATAGGTTTCAGTTTATCATTAAGCTTCTTTATGCAGATGAAAATATCCAAATGAAGCCCAATTTCCTTGCTAAAGCTTCAGAAGTGTTATTTTTATAGGAATACATTAAAATGTATTTCTACTGAAAAAAATGGGTTGAGACTGTTTATCCCAAAGTGATTTTTTTTGCTTAAGTATGCATACAGGTCCCCAGCACAGGTGAGAAGAAAAGGAATTATTTATGCACTTCATGGATTGCACATCCTCTCTCGAATGCAGGTGACTTAAAACACAAACCGTGCCTCACCGAGCAGCAAAGCAAAACAGAGAGGCAACATGCTCAAGTGTTTGGGCACACGGAGAGCAGCCCGAGAGCTGGCAATGGCTCTTGTAAGAATAACGAGCACTTTATCTCTTTAAATATAAGTAATTAATATATGCAGTACTGGGTATACCTGCCCTGGATCTGCCTGACTCCCCGCCGGGCTCCCAGACCCCAGAGCAGAGGACCCAAGGGGCCTGGAGTCCCTGACCAGCGAGCATCATGGGGACCACACGGGTGGGGAATCCTTGGGGTATTTTTTTCCTTGATAATTGCAAAAAACAGATGGAGAGGTGAGTTTTTTCTCAGCAAGGTGATCTCTAAAGTGTGAGATGCAATCGGGAAAGTGAGATGTGCTGCTACGCTCCCAGCCAGAGCCAGGAGCTCTGGAAGGCAGCACGCAAATAGCCCTCCTGCGACCACCCCCGGGCAGTCGGTGTGGGTGGTCGTGGGCACCCACACCCAAAGCAGCCAGGCAGCTGCCAGGGCTGTGGCACAGCACAGCGCCTGCTGCTCAACTCCGATTAAAAAAAAAAAATAATCATTCCAGAAAGCGCAAGGCACACTTGGCATTTCAAACAACGACTGAGGATGATTCACAACCCTAGCCAACAGGAGTATTTTGGAAGAAAAATATACTAGAGAAAGATACTTTTTTTTAATCATTACTTTTCCCCTTCCCAAGTCATTCTCTTTTTCTTGTCTATTCTAATTTGCTGCTTATAAATGCGTCCCCGCCACGACTCAGCCTGGCAGTGGCAGACTCCCACTGCTGCCCCTCGCCCATCATGTTTCCCTTGCACTGGAAAACAATTTCCCAGCTGAATATCCTCACCTTCGACAGAGGAATTTCTGTATTAAAACTCGATTTGGCTCCATTTCCATCACACCCCAGAGCCTAGCAAGGTGTGATTATTGCTGGGTTATTTGCTGATGCAAAATTCACCACTCGATAATGTCATTGCCAGCAGATGTGTCACCTCTGCAGGAAAAAAAAGGGTTCCTGGGTGAAAGCCAAAGCTTTGCCTCCTGCCAGTACAATTTTATCCCCGGCTTGCTCCTGGCGAGGACGATGCCACATGGAGATCTGGCACGTGGGTCTGGTCTGGCACTCAAGTGACCAGCGATCGCTCAGCCCTGCATGCTGCGAGTACCTGGGTGCAAATCAGACCCCTTCACCATCATCCCGGTCCAGGGGACATTTGGGGTTGTGTTCCTTTTACATGCTGGGTTTGCAAAAAAGCTTTTCTGCAGAGCACCAAGGGGCAATGGCAGCAGCTGACCCCTTTCTGCTCACAAAACATCTATTTTTGTACCCAATTGCAAGTGCAGGGTATCCTGCCAGTGGCTGCAGGAACTGCTCATTTGGGGAAGTTTGTTCTGTGCTTTTTTACATTGAATTGGATTTTGGGTTTTGGGATGACTGGTTTCATCCTGCTGCTTGTTTCCTTGGAGTCAGGGCTAATCACCTTGTTGGAGGCTGTCTCAATATTTTCTAAAAATCAACAGGCAGCCTCCACAGGCAGAATTTGCTCTGAGTTAACTACAAGAAAAACATGACCTTATTTTTTCCCCTGCATTGCAATTGCATTTCAGAGCCAGCATCAGGGAAAGGGCCTTGCACCAGCCCATGCATCTGCCCAAGGTTAGACTATTAAGACTCCTCAGTTAAAGCCTCGCCTGGCTTTAGCTCACACAAGGGAGGGAGGTGAAAGCCCAGCTTGGAGCAGGGCTCAGCACCAGGATGCTGCAGGAGCTGGGTCCCAGGGGAGCTCAGCCCAGCAGGATAGTCCCAGCTGTGGTGGGAGTTTCAGTGACCCAGGAGCAATGCTCATGCTCTCAGCTACCCATCACAGCAACACTTCTGAACTGTCTTTGCTTGTGAAACACCCTAACACACTCTTCTGACCTTGTGTGCTCACCCAACACTTTTAACACTGCAAGCAGCACCCAGCAAATGAATTAATTAGAGAGTGTGAACTGGGAGAAGCAGGATGTAATTAAAGGGTACACATTGCCTTAGCACCGCCTGCCTTTGATTTCTGTCCTGCTTCGTGTCTTTCTCCACTTACTTTTTCATACTACCGGATTAAGCACCTTGCTGAGGTTTTGGAAGGCTTTTAAAGAAGACTGCTGAGTCTTCAGAAACTTTAGTAAACCTTAAATTAGATTTTCACGCTGCAGAGAGTTTAGGGAAACACATCTATCTTTTAGGGAACTGCAAAAGAGAAGCTATTTAGAAAAGTCATACAAGTCGGCACTCGAAGCAGACACCTGATGGATCTGCTGTGGGAGGGGAGGACGAGCTGTGCTGCAGAAGAAATACCTGTACATTCAAAAGAAGGTGGCAATTAAATTTCAGGCTTTCAAGTTCTCTTCTCCCTAATTTCTGCACACACCCCAAGGGCTGCAAGGCTCACTGGAACAGGCTGAGATGCCCGACTCCGAATTGATGCCTGGCAGCTCTCCCCAATCCTTGCCCTTGCCCGGAGCAGCACGGCAGCCACTTACTCCATCCTCAGCCCCCACTCATCCCGCGCAGCTGCGCTTACAAAGGCTCAATATATTTAGATGCTGCTGCAGTTCCACATGCTTGAAATTAAAGAAAAGCTCTGCAAAACACTTTTTCCTGCTGCTACTTCCTTCCCATAGCTTTTCTCCACCAGAACATTAGCTCTTGGTGAAACTGTAAGGATGATAAATAAAATCTCTGCACCAGATAAGACAACAACTCCTTTCAAAGCCTGGATCTATTTTAACCAGAAGAGCTCTTCTTGGTGGAATAGGCCTTATTTATATGTCTTGTGATACAGGGTGACTTTCACATTTCACTGTATTTTAAAATCAATTCTCAAAGTGTGTTGGAAAAAATGGGCTAACCCCTTGGGCACCTGCCCTGTGAGCACAACCAGCACCAGATGGGGATGGAGCCAGGAGCGGGAAGGGGTGCTCATCGCCACAGCAGGCACCAAATGCAGGCAGACTCCAGGTCCTTGCCCACTCCTGCCTTCACCCACTCGCCCCTGAGGCAGCAGCACACGAGCCCAGCACCCCCAACCACTTCCCTAAAGACATGCTGGTGCCTCCACCTCTGACCCCCAGGGGAACAAGAACCCCCCTTTAACACAGGGCTGGAGGGGTGCCGGCTGAGCTGAGCATCCAAACCTGGGGCGGGGTCTCTGCACATCCTCAGGGGCTTCATGCTCCTGATGCACCAGCCTTGCACCATGGGAAGGTGCTCGCAGGGAGAAAAACAGCCTTCTCCTTTCTAGAGTGTTTGGGTTGTTGGGTTTTTTTATATATATATATATATGCACTTCTAAGCATTCTTCATGTGAGCGGTTCAACTGCCATCAAAGAAATTACTCGCATGAGTAAAGCAATCAGAAGTTGTCCAGTCCATCACACACAATCTTACCCGGCAGCTAAAGGCCAGCAGCGACGTACTAAAGCCTGCAGGAACTGTGGCATCACTACAGGACCTGCAGGGCCAGCACACAGGTGCTGCAGTGCTTATAGATGCCCTTTTTGATAAAATATTGATAAGATATTCTTTAGTTTTCAAATAGGTATGAAACAAAAATAACAAGGTACACACAGTGGATAAAATAAAATGAAAATCTGCCCACAGCCCAGGCAGATTGCCATCCCCTGAGACTGGAGCTCTGACAAAGTTCTTGGGGGCATTCACAGACATCTCAGATGTGGTCTCTGCAGGCTGTCCCTCATGGGGATCAGGCTGTACGAGAAGGATTTTATGTCATAAACCCTCATACAGTTCCACTTGGGTGCTATGGGTGGAAAGCATTGCCTCACACCATGAGCAAGCACCTTGGATGATGCACAGAGCTGTTATTAACACACGTAAGATCCTCTGACGTGAGCCATCTGTAAGACTGAGCACAGGATGGGGCTCCGAGACAGCACACTTTTTTACTGAAATACAAGAGCAGCTCCCATTACTCCAGGGCAGCGTGTGGCTGCAGTAAGTGTGGCGGCTACATAGGTTACTCACCCAAGCCCAGGCACGAGACTCTCAGCCCAGATTTTCCAAGGTTTCTAGAAGGAAAAGAAAATATTTAGAAAACATTGTTAAGCCCTCAAGGGACACACAACTTATAACCCAGTGGGAAACCAGCAGCCAGAGAAGATGAGACCCTGCTTTTGTCCAAATCATCCATACTTCTCTGAGAGGGGCATATTCTCCCTCACTGGGGATCCCAGCTGCCCAGTTTGGAGAAGGGTGGATGCACTATGATCTTTTGCCTCACTAGGCTGTGGAAGAAGCTCTGAGCACTTGTGGGGCTGGGAATAAACCCAAATATATTCAGATGTATCTCACATCTGATGTCGTTTGGGGTCCCATGAATAAGGCACACACATTCCCTTTCATCATCGTTTGGTATTCATTGTAGTAACACCGATTAAAGTATTTGCCTTATTCAGCGTCACATTATTTTTATTCACCCTCACACTTGTCAAAACATTCACATCTATCACAGCAAACCCTTGGTCCGGTTATCACTGAGGCTCCCAAGCTTGTAGATTCCCCGTGAACAAAACACCTCACGATTGCCCAGCCAAAGGGGAAGGAGCAGCTTGATTCCCTAACACCGACTGCTTTTCAGCATAAGTGAGATAAAGTTATCACCCTTCTCCCCACCTCCCAGAGCCAGGCTGGAGACAAGATAATTAGCCCTAAGGCCATGAAATGTGCCATACATTAAACCTTTACCCTAACTTAAACTTATCACTGCAGTACAAAATACCCTTTTAATTACACCCTCCTGCTTTAACCTTTATGTTACAGCTGGATCTGTGCAATTTTTTTGCCAGATCAAGGTATAATTTGGGGACCATCTATCTACCTTCCACTGCAGAGAGCTGTGAACAATCACTGCACTTTTTGCTATGCCTAATTAATTTTTTAAAGACAAATAATAAAAGAAAAAAAAACCCTGCTCACCCGCAGTGAAAGGGGTTGGGCAAAACACCCGACATTAGCACAGGTCATGCCCTGCTCTTTCAGCTCCTTCTCTTTTTACATGCTTGATTTTTGTGGCCATTTCAGGTATTTGCTCATATGGCACAATTTCCTGCATGCGAGAGCAACCAGAGGCATCCCCAGGGAAACCAGGGAAGCCAGCCCCACTGGTGCAGGCAGTCCTTGGAGTAGGGGTGCCCACCCTCCCATCCCTCTTCAGGGTCACCTAATGCCACTGCTGCACCCAAAATTTAGCGCTGCTAATGGGAATTTAAACTTAAGGAGAGACAGGGATTCGTCCTCAAGTAGATATTTTAAAAGCTAGAGCTGTATTTCCAGCACCATGAGCCCCAGGGCTCACAGTACAGTTGGGGCAGCCACTGACCTGATTTTTTTTTCCTATTTTTTTTTCTTTTTTATTATTTTTTTGAGTGAAAGCACAGCTGGACCCCTGCTTAACAAAACCCATCTCTGCACAGAATAGCAGAAACGATGCCAATCATCCCCTGCTCACCAGCACAAAGCATAACCCTCAGAAAATTAAAAGGCAAACACCCAGCAGCTGCCTGCGTGCTCCGGACAGAGCTGCAACCCTTCTGGCAGGAAAGAGGAGCCCGGGCTCACAGGATTGGGATTTCCGTGTTACTTCTGGACACAGTCCACCTGCTGCATAATGGTCTTTGGAGAAGTCAAGTGCTACTGTGCATTTCCAAACAGTTTACGTTTATTTTGTACAAGAGCTTTTTTAAGTCTTGTTTCTCACTGAGCTATTTGTTGCCTTTCAAAGTCTAGCTCTGTCTCTGCACAGGCACATGGCTGTGAGGGCACAGCTTGGCCATGGAGTGTATATAGATATAAATATATACACATACACACACACACAAGTACCCTTTATATATACACCCCTTTACATATATATATGCATATACAAATGCATACATACATATATACACATATACATATAGTGTGAGTGAAACCGTCTCGTGTTTGCACGCATTTATAGGGTACACCACTCTCTCCAGTAGCAGGGTGTCTCTCAGGGTCTCAGCCCAGGTACTGTCCCTGTCCTCCTTCCCCACAAGTCCCCCATCCCCCTGCGCCACAAAGCCACATCAGGGCTCATTCCTCCACATGCTGGGGACCTGGGGGTTAAAGAACACACACACAGAGAAACCTGTTTTTGCTCCAGAAAGCAATAACCAGCCCTCTCCAGAGTCTGGTCCACTAACAAACGTGGGCAGAAATATTGTGTTTGAATTTCCAAATCTGTCTTTGCCATTTACTTAGCATACATGTGACCTGGGTACTTGGAAAACTTTATGTCTATAGTAAAGAGCAGACACCAAAAATGCCAAGACTTTGCAGGGCAAGATCCCTCTTGCAAAATGAGCTCAGAAGCTGCGCAGCAGCTCAGGAGGAGGTTCCCTGAGCCCACAGTCCAGCCTGGAGAGCATTGCCAGTTGCAGGCCCCAGTTACTCCCATCGTTTTCAGCCCTCGTTTGCCTGTGAGCAAACACAACTCAACTGCATGCTCTAATTAACAGTCGGGCAGCCTGAAAGCAAAGCAGCCACATCAACACATGGAGCCACAAAACCAGCTAAGAACTCGGCCTGCTCGGGATGGCTCGCCTCCCAATGCAGACCTTGTGCTGCTTAGAAGCATGCAGCCGCTGATGTGGTTACTGGCCCTATGACAGAGTAGTAGTTTTTCTGAAATAGCAACAGTTCTTGACACCTGGTTCTACTCTACCCCCTTAGAAAAAAACAAAACAAAACAAAACAACACACCAAACAAAAAACACCAAAACAAAAAACCAACCCAAACAAAAAACCCCCAAAAAACAACCAAAAAACCCCCCCCACCACACCAAGCAAAAATATATATACGTACGCATTTACATCTATTTGCAGCTTCCAGATGTATGTGTATATGTAGATATATTACACACACACATATATATACACACACAGACACACATACCCAGAAGCTGCAAAATCGCCAAGTAAAATCAATGGTTGGTTTCTAAGTAACCTAACAGTAAAAGCTCCTTGTGCTTCCATTGCACTAATTCCCAAGTCCAAGACAATTAACCAGCCAGTCCCCAGCAGCTGAACTGGCAGCAGCCCACACAAACCACCGAGGACAGCTGTGCTGGGAGCAGTGGCTGGGGTAGCGATCAGGATGGCAAGACGAGCAAACCTTGACTCTGATGACGCCCAAGGTGCCCAGTCGTCATCGGCTGCTCTGGCTGCACACAGGCTGAGCATCCTCCCTGGGCAAAGATGCTGGAGTGCCTGTGCCTGCGGGTATTAGGACAGAGCGCCACTGAACAGCTGCGGTTCCTTTCCGCATGGAACCCCGCCATGCGCAGGGTGCAGGGGCTCCAGAGGGATGGCAGGAGATGGGGGGATCAGCCAGAAAAGGAGGGGGGGGGGGGTCTGCCATCACCCCCCCAAGCATTTGCGGACAGCTCAGGTTTTCCTGGGCTGGTAGTAGAAGCTCTCAGTAATGTTTTCAAAGCCAGAAATGATCTTTTATAGAAATCCAAAACAGGTGTATGAGCTATTGCTGAGCTGACACTCGTGTGCTTTCCCTGGGGGATGCTGAAGCACCTGGCAGTACTGTACAGAGGCCATTGCCCACGCAAGCCAAGGCCTGTCTCACCCACTGCCCTGCTCGGGCCAGATCCAACGAGGCTCTCAGCACGCACCCAGGGCTGTGCTGCACGGGACGTGGTGGCTGGGCAAAGCCATGTCGCACTGCAGCGCTTGGATCCAGGACTCCCTGGAGGAAAGGGGAAGATGGTGTTTTCATGCATCTTTTTGTTAGTAATTATCAGTCAGTGCATTGGCCTGCTGGTCCTGGTCATCCATCTTTATTCAGCACTTGCCAATGCCAGGTAGGGAGGAGATGGGGTTCCCCCATGGACAGCCGTGAGCATCCGCAAGTGGTGGTGCCTGACATCCTGCTTGCGTGGCAGCCAGCGCCAGCAGTGCTATTCACTGCATTAAATGAAGTCCTGTGCATGTCATTCCACCTCTGAGCCCCAAACTTTCCTGCATGCAGCCCAGCCTGCCTCTCAGATACCTGGCACCTACACGGCTCCTGGAGGCTTATGCTGATGCTATTTAATCACTCTTTCAAGAGAAAAAAAAAAAAGCTCTTTTCAAATTGGAAGTCAGCACTGCTGAGGAATGAAGTAGCCATTAAAGAGGACATTGCAGGAGCCTCAAGTCTCTCAGGATTGCTTTGCCTAACCTAGAAGCAGCTGATTAAAAATCAGCTCTCTAATACATACTTTTTTTTTTTTTTTTCATTAGCACAGCTATCTTTCTTCTCCTCTCACTGATATTCAGCTTCCTTTGCATTTTGCAGAACTGGAGCAATTGCACCGCTCCCCACAAATCACTGCCCAACCCTGCCACGTGCAGAGAAGCACCAAGAGTTTTATCTGCTGCTTTATCCAGCTGCCTGGGCGACCTGCAGCTGCACAGCTCGGCACGGCCTGATCCAGGACCCTGTCCCTCTGGCTACAGCTTGCTGTGGCACCTTCCACACTGCTTCTAGGTGCCAATCTGAAACTGCCTTCATTTTCTTTATCCCAAACTTGCATCATGATCAAGACCCGAAAGCATTCAACACCTTGCTCCTGAATTCTTTAAAAACAAAGCCTGAATCTAAACACTCCTGCACTGGCATGCTGCCCAAACCTGGGCTATGGCAAAGCAGAGCCAAAGATAGGCAAGCCTGACTGCTGGAGAAGTCCCCCAAGGGAATAGGATGGGATGGGGAAAGGTGCATGGAAGCAGGGGCAGCTCCTGCTCTACAAAGGATGTGGGGGTTTTTTGTGGGGAACCCCACTCACTGTGTCCACAGCAGGAGCTGTGCAAACCTCACTGAAAGTAGCTGGGTCACCAAAATCTTTAATAAAGGACATTTATAGCCACACTCAACACATTAAAAACCATAGGACACTAACATTTTTAGGGAAGGGAAGGGACATACCACACTCTTTCTGCCCTTTGTAGCTCTGAGAAAGATGTATTTTAAATTTAATTTTAAATCTTTCCAGTTTCCTTCTCCAGGGAGCAGGTATTGCCCTGTCCTGGTGCCTGGGACCAAACAGGGCAGGGGACAGCAAGAGGCATGGGGATGCAAAGCGCCCCCAAGAGCACAGCCTTGCATGCTGGTTTAACATAGCTCTTCTTTTCTGGCGTAAACCAAAGATATTTTCCCTGCCTGCGTAGCTAGAAGTTTGAACTAACACAACTGTCCCCACAGCACCGGCAGCTTCGCCAGATTGTGCTGGGTTAACCAGCACACAAGATGAATGCCTGATTCATTGAAAACACAGCTTGCAACTCAGGGATGTTGTTAAAAATACACCAAGATACCAAAACAGCGTGCAGGGAGGGATGACATTTCTCTTGACTAGGCTTTTCCAAGCAGAGGGCACATCCATTTCCCAAGGAAATGCGGATTCTTGGTGGTGTTTAAGAGGCAGCAATGCAGGGAGTTCTGCTCCAAGACACCGGCAGCGTTATCCATGTACCAGCAGCCTCCAGGAATGGCTGCTGCTGCTAAATGCCAGCAAACACCATGCAAACCACCATGCAGTGTGTGTGAATGGCCCCAGCGGGGAAAAGGCTGGGAAGAAGGCGTTAGCCTAGCGCCTGCCAGGGCCAGGAGCCCACAGCCAGCAGGGAATGGCACCTTCTCACTGGTAAGTAGCGACTCGAGCAGCAGGACCCAAATGGGCGGCACTGCCACTTGGCAGGTCTTCACCAAGAAAATCAAGTTCTTGTTTTCTCTTGCTAGTGGAGAGAGTTGCACATACACTGTGCCTGCTGCTTTATCACCCTCCTCCATCATCCTCAGGCTCAGAGCCGCAGTCCCCAGTGTTGTATGGATTTTGCCTGGGATGGGCTTGGGTTTTTTGCCTGGTGGCCTGGCAGGCATCACCCCAGCTGAGGAGGCATCAGGTCAGCAGGTGAAGGGGTTATTTCAGCTGCACAGAGATCTGGAAAATCTGTGCTCAACTGCTTGCACCTCTTCCCAGCCTGCACCAAAGAGCATAGCCTCTGCCTGGGCAGCAATTATTGGGTCCCTGTGACTCAAGGGCATGAAGGGCACTCAGATTCACTTCAGTGACTAATTCTCATTCCCATCTCCCTTTTTTCCAGCAGATGCACCACTCCTCATCTACGGCTCCAGCCCCAGCTGGGGACCATGAGTGGCTCCCTGTGTCCCACCACAGCTGCTCATTTATAAATGGAGAGAAAAACCACAACCAAAACCCACCACACAGCTTAGTTTTTAAGCATGGGAGAAAGTAGACTCATAAAATATACTTTGGTTCTGGACCCAACTGCGATGCTGAATAAGCCCAAGTTAATTATTTTGCTAGAGACAAGTAGCTAAACAAGACAGGTGCTTACAGGCTGACACCAGTCAGTGCAGGGATGTGGAGACCAACTGCCACAAGCACAGCCTGGATCCAGCCCTATGTACATGCTCAGGTCTGCAAAAGCCTTCAGTTCCCCAAAGCTGCTGGCGGGGGAAAAAGCATTCTGCTTGTTCACCACCACTTTGCTGTGAGCAAAGTTACTGGCAAAACCAAGGAAATAATGCTAGATAGAGAGATGTATCAGATTTGAATGATGGGTAAGAAGAGCTTGTTACGTGTCTGGGAAGCCAGGGTTCGACATGCACGAGAAAGGCCAAGATGGCAACTTTTGACTTCAAGAACTCTTTGGTTTAGCATCAGGAAGTCAAAAAGCACACAAAGGGAAAAGAGGGGACTAACGCGTTCTGCAGAAGTACAGAGGGGTGATGAAAGCAACAAGAGGCATCTGGGATAAAGCCTGACAGTAAAAATGCAGGGAAAAAGTTACAGTTTTTCAAGTCTCAAGAACAAAAGAGGGTGAAATCCATTCCCAGGGGATTTTTCCTTGTAATGTGGCCATGTAGGAAGATTAGATTGTATCAGGAATGTTAATTTTGGTTAAAAAGGACAAGAACCCAAGGTTTAAAATTGAGATGAATATTTGACAATTAAAAGTTAGAATAATTTGACTGTGCAGCAATTTTAAACCCATTTAACTCTTTCTCAGGAAGGATATTTGATGGGAATAACATCCTAGAGTATTGCTGGCTACCTGCAAGTCTGAAATCATTCTTCTAATGATGAAGAAAGAAGACATACAAGTCGGTTGGAAAGTTTTCCTCTAGTTGCGGGTTTTGCATTTAAAAGCCTCTTTCAGACTACCCTGCAACCTTCCTAACTGCCCCACACAGCAGCAGCGCCCCGGAGCATGCATGGGTATCACTTCATCATATAACAGCATAATACAAGTAAGTGTTAATTGTACAGAATACCTCTATAAAAATAAACTTGGAACTTGCTACAGGTTGGGGTTTCACGGGCTCTCCTTGAGCTTGCAGAGAGAGGCACATGGTGGCTCAGGCTGAGCATGAAAAGGGGTACAAAGGACAAAGCCACAACAGCCTAATGGCAGGGTTTTTTTCCTGTTTTCTAACACGTAAGAGCTATACTCATCTTGTAAAATCCAACCTGGCAGAGATTTGGGTGCAGCCCGGGGTGTACTGTGCCATTCCTCTGCTGCAGGGACAGCACTTTCTGGCCGTCTGCAATGATTGCCCTGCTCACGAGAGCCTCCAGCTCCCCCTTTCAGACACGCTCCACTGTTAGGAAGTTTCTGCAGTATTTAACCAAAGCTTTTTATTTCCTCAATTCCACTCCATTACACCGTTAGGAAAGCCTTTTCACTGGAACAGCTATTTGCAAGCCTCTTCCAGATCTCCTCTGCTTAAGCCAGCTTTTTAAGTAACATTAAACCATTTCTTGCTGAAAAAGCAGTCTTTCCCTGTGATGCTGCTGTCCCAATTAACTCACAGGGTATGTGGGGGGTGGCCAATTATAATCCCATGGTTGTTAAGGGCTCCCCTCACCAAGCTGAGGAAAATCTTTTCAAGTGAAATTGTACGTAGATGAGAAGCACACAGTCCTTGCCTTAAACCAGCGGTGCCCAGTCTAGCCCCTGCCTAAACCTCATTTAACATGGTACAGCAGCAAGGATTGCAAAAGTCCTGAAAAATTCCCCAGTCCTCATTTAGCCTCTTGCACTCACCCAATGCCTCCTTAATGGCTTTTATATTAACTTTTAGTTTAATTATTTCCTCGGAAGGATAAGTGCTGACAGTGCAGAGCTGAACAAGACCAAAAGGAATATATAATTTTTATATATCCATATATATATATCTTGCAGGCAGTGAGACCTGCGCAAGCCTGCACAGCCCTACCCCATGCCCTCCTGTCTGCTTTTCCAAGCTGGGTTGCAGGCACCATCACAAGGCTGAGGTGGCTGTCCTTGCAGCAAAGTCTTGCTGTCCAGCTTAGGGAAGAGGAGAGTTTTAGGAGGAATGTGAACAGAGAGGGGGGTGGAATGAGCCTGGAACAGAGAGCTCCCAGAAGGAGCGGGCACGGGGATCCTGGGGAGCTGTGAGAAACAAGAGGAAATCTGGAAAGCAGTGGGGTCATGGGGATGCTGGGGATGATGAGGCTTGGCTCTGGTAGAAGGTATCCAGAGAGAGGATTTGATAAAAAAACCACCATGGTGACATCTTTATGACCAGCCACTGATAAGGCAACACATAACAGCACAGCCCTGCACCCCTCCCAACACCCCCAGACCTCATATCCCTTCAGAGAGGCGCCTGGGTGTCAGCAGAGGGGAAGGTTCCTATTTTGTGGCCAAGCACCTCAGTCTCCCCTGGGACAAGCAGTAGGTGAGCCCAGTCTGAGCCAGGCTCCTTGCACCCAGGCAGCTGCAGGACAGGGCTTTAATTAAGTGCCTAACTCAGCTCCTGCATTTGAAGCCCCACATTTGCTTGGGTGCCAGGTACCTCCCATAAGCACTGGGGTAGAGGGCCCCCCCAAAATCATGCACAGACACCTCCAGGTCCTCCCACACCACTGGTAGGGCTCCCATCCCCAGCAGCAAAGCATTACTGTAGGCTACTGTCAGGTCTGCCACCAGCACCACAGCATACCAGCACCTGGTCAGGTCTGGGGGATTTTCAGAGCTGACAGTCTCTTTAATTAAAAGAAAAGGGGGAGAAGGCGGGGGAGAAAATATGTCTACAAAGCAGCCCATGCCATATGGCAGGAATGGTATTTGTCTCCTGTGGTACAGGGCAGAAAGTGATTGTAATTATTCACTTTTAATTAATTCTAGTGTAGGGGAATCAGTAAGAGAGTGCATCAATGGCAGCAAACACTGCAGCACTGGAGGCAGTTGTAACACAAGGCTGCAGGGAACCACAAGCGGCCACCAAGCTCAGCCCACAGGCCCAGGCAGCACTGACTACCCCTTGGTCACCACTAACAAGTGCCTTCCCCATCCTTCCAGAGCCACACCCAGCAAGGGGGGCCCCCAAAACACACAGACTTAACTCCCCAGGTACCCCAACAGGAGAGAACACCTACCCCAGCACCCAGCCCTGGTGCAGGGCAAACCCATTTCCCCTTGCACTTCAACAAGCAGTGAGGAAGAGTAATCCCCTTCTTTAAGGCAACCTTCACCATTAATCTTCCAGCCCCACCACAGCATCACCCAGGTACCAGACACTTCCCATTGCACACAGCTGGAAAAGCAGCAGCTTGAGGCCTATCACAAGCACCCCCTACACAGAAACTGAACCAACACCCACTGCCCTCCTGGCAGGCATTTATAGTCTGAGCCACCTCTGCTGCTTAATCAACTCATTAACCTACAAGTGGTTCCTCCTATTGTTAAGGAACAAAGCAATTACAAGAAAATACACCCTGGTTATCCAGGTGGGAGATTTGCTTCGCTGCTGCCCTTCATTGTTCAAGAGGGTAGAGTTTGCGTTTGGTCACTTCTGACACGCACACACACAAATCAGCCCAAATTTTCCCTTCCTGGTGCCGGGCTGGGCTGCCGGGCTGCTACACCATCAGATGTCTGAACCTGCTTTGGCCTTCGCCTCCATAACCCCGCTGCATCCCTGTTGGTTTGCAGAAGGGGACCTGGTCCCGTTCAATCCAAAACCAGCTGCCTCCACATACGGGGTAAACTTCACCCAGTGTCTGACACCAGGCTGAGCTTACCTGGTGCATCGTGCTTTAGTGAAGCCAAAGCTGATCCCAGCCGGGATCACCTCTGGGTGCTGACAGTCCACTCCACCCTGCATCCAGCCAGCCTGGAAATATCTCCAAAACAGCCTCGTGTTTGGTGGAGGCTAAAACCAAAAAGTTTAGGGTTTTAAAGCAGTGACAGTTGGGCTGCTTGGAGGGCAGAGCTGCTGAGCAGCTTTGCTTCAGTCTGAGGTGCGCTGACCAAACCCTGCTTTAAGCTTACCTACTTCTAGTATTTCCATCTGTACAATGGGATCAGGATAAACATCCTATCTGCCTGTCTATCCACCCATCTGTCTGTCCATCTATCTGCCTATCCATCTATCTATCTACTATCTGTCTATCTACCTACCTGTCAGGAAGGAGAGAGAGAAAGAGTGAGAGGTTTTTCTGAGGAAAAACATAAGTTTTAAATAAAATCTCTGCAATAACACATGCAATGACTAAAACGTTTTCGACTCCACACCCACAGAAGAATCATCAGGCTTAGAAGAGCTCGACAGAAATCAGATAATGCTGTTTTTTGCTTGTTCCAACCCCAGTTTCATTGCTCTGTGTTGGTGTTTTTGCCCACAGGAGCCAACCTCTACCAGAAATACAAAACCGAAGGGACAGATCCTGCGCGGGTTGGTCCTACCAAAGCAGCCCCGGTAGCAGGTGACCCCCAGGACTGCATTTCACAAGCCCCCAGGGACTGCCAGGGAGGCAGGGTGGATGGGGGTCCTGGGTCTGTGGCGGCATTACTCACCTCCCCCGTACGGGGCACCGCTGGCTCCTGCTGCCCACGCCACTGTGCCCACGGCCACGCCAACGGCCTCAGCACGAGAGAGGTGTGTGGGGGAGGCAAAACCCAGCGGTCCCCAGGCATTTCTAAGTATTCCAGCATGCAAAAAACATACAGAGAGCAATAGATGGGGGGGAAGGATGCAGGAGGGGAGAGAGGGGCTTTGAATGGAGCAGAGGGAATCGGGAAGGGCACAAAACCAGCCCTTGGGAGAAGCATCGGCATCTTCAGGAGCAGAGACCTGCCCGCAGGTGTCTTCATGGACATCCTCCACCTCCACCACCAGAAAGGAGGGGTTGGGCACCCCAAGCATGGTGCATCCCTCCTTGCATGCCTGCACACACCCTCGTGGCTGTGGGGTGAGCCCCAAAACAGTGATGCAGCCCCCTCCCCCCATCTGATTAAGCAAAACTGGGGAAACCATGACAAGGTTTTCCTGCACATAAACCGCAGACAGTTTGGTTTATTGTTACAAAAATGTAAAAAAAAAGTCACTGTTCCTGAAGCTGGTGGTGGGAAAACAACGTTGCTTAGAAACATCCCCATTAGTGCTCCAGAACTGTTCCTTTCTGCACAGAAAATGAATAAAATACATAATTTGTTCCCTGAAAAAAAGAGGCTGTTTCAAGTAACAACAAAAACCTGGCAAAAGTAGAGACCCTTTCCAATTGCCCTCTCCCGCTGCAGCACATCGGACGTTCTTCGCCTGTGACCTGCAGAGTGGGGAACAACAAAATGTAATCCCGGGCTTTGGAGCCATGCTTGGCCTTAGCGCTTCTGCTTGCTTCATACCGTACAAAACCCTCACCGGTTCAGCTGCTTCCCATGTTAATGAACCCTCCTTATCACACCCTGCTTCTCTCCACCTCAAATGCCAGAGAGAGCCACCCTGCACCCCCTGAGCTGGTGGTGACTGCAGACCCTGACCCCATCTCCTGCATTAAAATGGGCAACGAGGGGCAGCTGTGGCTCCCCAAATTTCGCCACTTTTACCCAGCAAGCTTTGTGGGGAAGGGGTTGTCCCTCACACCAGGAGAACATTTGCAGGGTCCTCAGGACACGGGGTGCCCTGTACAAACCAGCATGATGTGGCAGGGAGGGAAAAGGACAGGCAGGAGAGGGGCCATCCACCTCCTGCCTGGTCAAGCTCTCGTTGCCACCATCACTGAGCCTTTCCAGAGCCTTCCTGGTGCAAAACTGTTCGAAGTTTTGGGTGACATGTCTCCTGGGTGCTCCCAGACTTGTGATGTTGGAGAGACCTACCCCTCCAGCATTGACCACATCTGCAGGGCTTTTGCTCCTCTGAACTTCTCCTAAGACACACACGCAGACAACTCCGTGGACTGGCAATGCCAAACTAGAAAGCAGCGTGGATACGGTACAGCTCAGGCTTAGCAAAGACACTCCATATTTCTGAAGGCTCCAGGAAAACACACCGTCTCCTGGTCTCCTCACAAGTTTCTAAGGTGACCTGTCAGCATCTGCTTGGGCTGCGGAGCTCCCTGCCTCCCCACGGGAAGATGCAAACTGCTTCACCAAAGGGTGCTCAGCTCCTCCTAATATCTCAGAGCCATGTAAATGCTATTTGTCACGATTCATCGGGCTGCAACAGCTCCCAGTGTGGCTTAGTCTTGCTGTGAACTGAGGGTGAGGCAACATGGAAGTGTTAATTCTCTTCTTTAATTAACTTGGGTGGTTTCCTGCTTTTAAGATTGAATTTCATTTTGCCTCATCAGCTCAAAAAGACCTGCAGATTTTAGACAAGCAGTAGCTGCCCCTCAGCAAGCTCTGATGGCAGGAGGTTGTCTCTAAGTGATGTGGGTGGGAAGAGAGAAAAATAATGGTTTCTGTCTCCCATTTTGCGAACAAAACACTTCACAACATGCACAGCAGTTTCCACTAAATTACCGCCCGTATTAGCAGTAATTGCAGTGATGCAGAATCGCAGTTTTCCACTGTTTTATGTATTCTAAACCCATTTACTTTTGCAGAAATAACAATGTGAGGAAGGTCTGTGTGCCACTGGGACACCTGCACATCCTGAGCAAGCTTTGGTAACAGGCAGGTGCAAGTCACTGTACCCCACTTCATTTTTTTTCATTTTGCCAGCTGAAGTCAACAGTGTGCCCAGGTGGCCAAGAATGCCAGCAGCATCCTGGCTTGTATCAGCAATAGTGTGGCCAGCAGGAGCAGGGCAGGGATGGTGCCCCTATACTCAGTACTGGTGAGGCCGCACCTCGAATGCTGTGTTCAGTTTTGGGCCCCTCAGGACAAGAAGGACATTGAGGTGCTGGAGCATGTCCAGAGAAGGACGACAAAGCTGGCGAAGGGTCTAGAGCACAAGTCGTATGAGGAGTGGCTGAGGGAACTGGGGGTGTTTAGTCTGGAGAAGAGGAGGCTGAGGGGAGACATTATTGCTCCCTACAACTATCTGAAAGGAGGTTGTGGTGAGGTGGGTGTTGGCCTCTTCTCCCAAGTCAATAGCAATAGGACAAGAGGAAATGACCTCAAGTTGCACCAGGGGAGGTTTAGATTGGATGTTAGGAAAAATTTCTTCACCAAAAGGGTTGTCAAGCACTGGACCAGGCTGCCCAGGGAAGTGGTTGAGTCGCCATCCCTGGAGGTATTTAAAAGATGTGTAGATGTGGCTATTAGAGACATGGTTTAGTGGTAGACTCAGTAGTGCTAGATTAATGGTTGGACCTGATGATCTTAAAGGTGTTTTCCAACCTAAACAATTCTATGATTTCATGATTTTGGGCAATGCTACAAAGATCAGGGCAATGCCTCACCAGCCACATTTGCTGCTTTCTGTTGATGCTTTAAACCGCCTGTCAAGACAGCATAACATTCTACCTAGAAAACGGTTTACTACAGGATGGGTTTTAAAACCTTAGTCCTTGGAATGCAAGAATGGTGATTTTTAACCGAAGTCCTACTGAGTATCTTTCTTTACTCTAATACAAACTACCTTCCTGTTTGCCCCGCAGAAATATTCCCCATTTCTAAATGGAAGTTGTTTCACCCTGATACGAGTTGAAAGACCACCCGAGCTGCCCTGTATGGGCATGTCAGAGCAGCATGGAGGCTCCTGGCAGAACTTGTGCATCCCAGCAGTGGCAAAGTGGGACGGGGGGCAGCTGTGGGGTTTCCTCTGGGAAAACCACCTTTTGCAGCGCCAGGCAAGCTAGAGCCAAGCTCAGCCCTGCTGCCACAGCCAGGACAGGCCAGATGCAGGTGCTTTTGCCCACCACCCACCAGAGACACTCCTGGCCAAGACAGACCCACAGTGCCCGACTATGCCCATGGTGCCTGGCCATGCCCAAGCCCAGCAGCCTATGGGTGTGGGACCTTCAGATGCTCAGAACAAGGTACCACATCTGAGCAAAGGCTCCATGCATGGGCCAGAGTCAAGGACAGCCTCAGGCTGTAAAGCTGCAGGAAAGACAGAGATACTTCTGGCTCTGATGAAGTACTGACATTTATGCAAAGCATCAAATCTCAGGAAATTTTTAACTCTATTTTCAAATTATAAGAAGCATAGATGAACATGCAAATCTGTAGCAGAAACTGTACCAGTATAGATGGCCCAACAGACACCTGAGTGAGCTGAAAACACAGATTTATTTCCTTGGTGGAGCACATACATTCTTAAATTTGCTTTAATGTTCAGTCTTACACTTGCAGTGTTCGACTGTGCTTATGCTTTCTGCTTTGCAAACCACTTTGTAATATTTCCTACCTAAGATGTTATAAAAATAAAATAGGATTTGATTTGAGTCATGCATGTCTGCGGTAGCATGGTGAAGGTGCACCAGGAGGAATGCTGTTTTTCTAAGCTATTTCAGAGTGGAAGTGGATGGATGACATGGTCCCAGGCCTTCTGAGAATCTTCCTTCCCGTCCAGATTTCTGCAGCAACATGACAGGGTGACTGCCCTGTGGTCCCCACTGCAGTAAAACAGGGTTTGGGGTAGTTGGTGACTATCCCCACCACTACAGCAGCGATGTTAAGTATTAGGTCAATGATACAAAATAGGAAAAAAACCCTCTTACTAGTGGAATAGCTGCAGAGGCAAAACAGGACGGCTGTTGATCAGCTGAAGAACAACAGCAGTGAAGCCAGGAGGTGGGTCCTGGCCAATGGAAACCCTGGCTCGGTAGCAGCAGGGGCAGCCAGCCCAGGCGCGCATGGTGTGAGGGGACAAGCAGGTGCCTACATGGCATCTGGCCCCTGTTTCTTGGCTCGCTTCACGCTTTCCAACTCATCTCCAATACTCGTAGGGCCACCGGCTGCGTAGGTTGTTGCTTCAGCTGAAATTCCCCAGAATTTTTTTTGGCTGCATCCTCAGAAAAGTTGCAGATGACGCATTAAAATGTAGATAAGGTAAAATAGATGGGCTGCAGCCAAGCGCAGGGGCTGCCGCGCGTGGCTCTGGCAGACGTGCCAGTGTGCTCAGCCTCCCCACGCAGGATCCATGCCATGAATGAGGCTCCCGCATGCGACGCTCCTGCCCACTCCCTCCCTCCCGCCCAAGCTCCCGGTGAGCTTGGCCAAGATGCAGTCTGCCGGGTGGCTGGGTGCTGGCACCAGAGCGGTGCCTCTCGCTGCCCCAGGCTGCAGCTGGCCCCCAGGGACACATGCTGCCCGGGCGGCCTCTTGCCTGCAGCTGGAACAGAAATGGTTGTGGAGAGTTTGCTGCGACTGCAGCAGCTGGACATCTTCATTCCCAGAGCTGCCCTGGCAGGGAGTGCAGGGTGGGGATGCTGGAGGGGGCGCAGTGCTGGCACTGGCGTTCCCAGGGGAATAGCTCTGCTGGGGGTGCCCCAATTCCAGCAACTGCATCTTGGAACGGTGCACAGCCCACGGCTCTCCTGCCCCCACCATGTTTCGTCAGCCGTGGGATCCGAGGACAAAAGAGACAAAAAGAAAAAATATTTGTCATTCTGCCGTGATGCTTTTAAAGTGCAGAATTTCAAATGTCTGAGGGAATTACGTTATCCTTGTAAAAAAAAATCTTACAGTTCCTAAAGGATTTGAATGAATCAAATTATTTCCAGAAACAAGAGAGGATCAGGGAGTTCTCCATCACACCTGTGCACAGGTTAATCCACTGCTTCCCCCAATCACCCTTCAGAGGTACCAAACCCTGCGGTGCTACAGATCTCAGAGGGCTGGACAAAGACCCAGCAAACCTAGAACATGTGCCTAGCCCTGTTACGATGCCCAGGTCAATTCCACTTTATTCATGTAGGAAATTAGTAAGCAAATCATACCTGTGCGTAGGGTGCTGACTATACTGTCACTAGTCAGCACATCCCATAGGGTCATAAATAATAGATGCCAGTTTCGCTCATTTCGGTACTACTTCAGACTGAAAGAGGCAAAATAAAAAATTTAAAATCCCATCACTGTTTTTTCCTTCCCCATCATTGACCCACCATGAAAAGTACTAGTCATTAAGCTGAAGTGATTGAATAAGCTGAAACTGGAAAACACGTATTTTCTCCACAGGCAGGAGAGGCTAAATCTGACAAAATCACAAGACTAACGAACAGGAAGGAATCTGAGCAGCCCTGGACAAGTGCTGGGCACTCAGCCCAGCTGTAAGCAGGTTTGCTGTGTCTGCAGCCAGGAGCATCCCACAGCGGGGTCAGCCTGGGAAGGGCAGCCTTTCGCTCTGGAGGGGCAATCTATTCTTGCAGAAATATTTACGTGAAAGCCATTTGCATGAACTACTCTAAAAATAAGCAGGCTGAGGCAGACCTTCACAGAGGTGAAATGAATGTGAAAAATAACTGAATTTTTGTTTTAATTGCTGTGGGGGACTTTTACCTCTTCAGAGAGAAAGGACATTTTTGACAGATTTTAAGTATTTCTGAAACTGGTTGCAGTACAGTTTTGCAGCTGAAGCAGTGACCAGGCAGTGCTTGGTTTTTCTAGCAAATGTAATGCCAACAGGAGCATATAGATATGCCATAAAAGTTTTATAATTTCAAACCCAAAATATTTCTAAAGCAGCTTGTTGTTAACATACAGGGCACATTTTTTTATGATGACTTACACAACCCCTTCGCAAGCAGCGTGCAACCTGGGTGTACGCGCAGGCAATCCTAACAGCCTCAGCCCAGCTATCACCTCCCTTGTGCCCTCTCTGTGCAAGAAGGCCATCTCATTTATTGAATCTGAGGTTCTCCAGATGCATTCCATCCAGCTGAATTTAAGCTGCTGGCAAGCCCTGCAATGGACCCTCACACCGTTGTTGCATGCTTTAAGCAAAAACTAGGCATCAAACACGCACAAGATTTCCTCTTTGGGAGCTGCTATGGGCAAGGCACCAGGACCTCGTTGGGGTGCCACATACAAAGGGCCTCCAGGAACTTCAGGGCTGCTTCTGCTTCTCAAGCCCTATGTCCCATTGATTATTTCTGTTTGTTTTCCAAGCAGTGCTTTGCCAGAGAATAGCTCCCAAAACTCTTTAGCGTTGTGCCTGCAGAGCCCTTACCGAGTACCTGGCCACCCCGGGAAAGGCATCTTGGACGACAGGCACTGCTCCACACTTCCACACACCTGCCAGGAGGTTTTATTGGGCTAGAAAAGTAGTTTGACAAACATTTCTAACACATTCGGATACCATGAGGAGCAAATTTTGGTTTGCTGAAGGGATGATGCTGCATCTCCTGCAGGGGATGTGGCTGTGGGCTTCGCTGCGGGACAGCAGTGCGGTGCGTCCCACCAGCCACCCGGAGTGACCCAGCAGACAGCAGACAGGGCACAGCCTGCTCCAAAAGGCTGCGATCTCTCCTACACCCCAGGGTGTTCTCACAGGGGCTGCTGTATTCCTTCATCCTCTCTGCCTTCTCCAAAGTGGTATACAGTGAGCACAATAGTGGAGGACACAGATAGAGAGCAGCTTCTGATCAGCTTCTAAAATGGGTTTGTTCAGGAGCAAACACCTTTGAACCCCTCCAGAGGCTCCCACCAAACATTGCTCTGACTCCTGCAGAGTGATGGGAAGCATCGCCTGGACCACCATGAAGAACAGGGGTGGGATAAGGGACATGGTAGCCAAATGAGTGTGCATTAGCAACACCTATCCAAACTATCCACTGGTTTTACATAGGGTATCTACCCACCACTAAGCACTACCAGAACTTTGGATATATTCCAAATACTGAAACGTGCAGAAGTTTTTTTTCTGCAGTTGAGCAGGAGCTGTAGAAACATCTCCACGGAGCTGTCCCTCTCCTGCCACACTGCTCAGCACATGCTGAACCCCAGGCAAAGGGGAGATGTCCACTGACTAGTAGCAGGGAAAATGTCACCCCAGCTTTAACCTCTAGGCTCACGTCGAGTCGCATGCAGAGTGTTTTCCTTCCTTACTGAAAATAAATTCTTAACAAACATGTTCTACAGATGGCATTTTATAATGTTAATCTAAAATAAAAATAAGCATGCTTAAAATTCAAACTGGATTTTGCCAAAGCAGCCATGCTAAAATAATACATTTTAAATATCTTAAACTGTGCGCTTCACAAGTAATTAAATTAGTAGTGTTTCTGCATTACATATTTTCTTCCATCCATTTAAGCATTAGATTAATGTTGTCATGCAGATTTTAAATGGAAAATATCACGCTGTGAGGAATGGTTCAGGATGAGCAGAGAGGAACAGGGTGAGTTTTAGCAGCCGGTCAGTCAGGAACCTGCTTCAGCCGCCGCTGCGAGCCAGGAGCTGCCTCATGCTGCTTCATGCCAGGGGGACAGCCACCAGCCACCACTGCCCCGGGAGAGTGGGCCCTGGGCCTGGGTGGCACAGGGAGCAGCAGTGCTGTGACAGCCACCCACCAGTGATGGGGACAGCCACCCAGGCTGATCCTGTGCCCTTGCACCACTGCCCTGTGCCCTGCACGGCTCGGCCGCTGACAAGCTTCAAGAGGCTGTGCAGCTCATCACCAGAATACAACTGCATTATTTAAAAGCTTCCTTAAGATATCATCATTTTGCTTCTGCTTAACAAAACTGACATGAAAAGCGTGCTCTTTAAAACACCATTTGTCCTTGAATTCAATCTTGGTCTCTTTAGCTCATTGCTCTCTCTTGGGATTAAAATGAGGGGGACAGGAATTGATGGCAGACCAAGCCCTGGCTTGTTGCTGTACCCCCCCGAGAGTCCCCCAGTGCCACCAGCACCACAGGACAGCATTCGGGTCCCCAGCATGATGCAGAGGCCAGGACAGGTGATTTGGCATCCCTAGACCTGGCTCCATGGGGAGCGGAGGACACCGTGCTGGGGGATGAGAAACACCTTGCACACCATGCTCGCCAGGGAATCGGGGACTATCACGGTGTAGCTGGGCAGAGACGGTGTCAAATGCTGACACCTGTGCTCTGTATAACAGTCCCTGCTCTGTGCTAATGCATGAGCCAGTGCCGCTCTGACCGGCTGCGTATTTCTCCCTGAGCTAGACCTCACTGGAGGATATATAATTAAGCTGGAGGACAGATGTTTTCAAAATGCCTAATAAGTTAGAAATATTTTTATGAAGAATATTAGAACACTTGGAAATGAAACTAAAAATCCATTTTCCAATTAACTGAAGTTGATGTAGGAGGTTCTTGTCCTGGGTGGGTCTCCAGCGGAGAGAGGAGAGAAGGAGAAACTCTGATCTCTTTTCTCTGCATCTGAGGGAGCAGAGAGCGGAGCACAGCCTGCAGACACAGGTCCCACAGCCTGCAGCCTGGCAAGCAGCAGCACCCAGCGCTGGGCATTGCTCCTCTGGCAGCAAAGCAACCAGCGGAGAGCTGGGAAGCGGCCATGCACAACCAGGCAGGCACCACCTGGCCAGTATGATTTAAAAAAAAAAGATGACTTTGCTCTATCTGAAACCTGGAGGAGGAGATAGATTTTCAGTGCTTACACTCAGCAAGACGTCTGTAAAATTTTCATTTACCAAAGACATGAAAGCCAGGGAGTGAGTATACCTTTGACTAACTCCATACACTACCATATCTTTAGAGTTTACATGGTAAGTAAATGTGTATTCATATCTAAACCTCACTTTGTCTACAGTGGTTTTAACATTGCAATGTTAAACATGGCTTTTGCATCAATGTAATGAGATAAGAAAAATCCATACCACACCAAACCCACAGCCTTACTTAGCAGATACAAACTCCTGGAGAACCATTAGGAATTTGAGAGCAGCGCAAATCAGCACAGATTTTGTTTTCTTGACTGGTTCCTTTTTCTCCTTTGAGTTATTCCTGCTTTCTTTGTAGCCATTATAGGCTACAGTCCCAGGGGGAAAACACATTGTGAATTCAGTGTAAATCCATTCTGTTCACTGGATTGGTCTTAATTTACAGCAATAAAATGAAGATCAGATGATGAGCCATAAAAATCAATCTGATGTGGAGAGCTACTGAAATAATATGCAATTTTATATCAAAATAATTGTGCCATCCATTTGCATGTGAGTGCTTAAAACTGCTCATAATTGCAGCGAGACTTAAATAAACCATGGATTCCTAAATATATGAGGTAGTGATTATGGTTAATGCTTGTAGTATGACACAAGAGAAAAGAAGACATAAGTCCTGAAATACTGCAAAGAAATTTGTCTTCTGTTTCCAAACTAATCTTGCAGTCCAAACTGACCTATGTATTTTTCCAAACCTGGCAGGTTGGAAGTTTGCTTTTGACTCCTGTAAGTCACCAGCTGTACAGCCAGGCATGTTGCACGGGATCTGCATACAAAGCGTGTTTTACAATGCAATTCTAGCGTTAATAATACCACGCTTCTACATCAGAAATCTGCACTTTAATAAAAGCAGTGCAATTTTTGCTTCTAGCCCATGGGTCATCTGGAACATGTTCAAAGGAGTGGAAGAAACTGCCGGCGATCACAGAGGCGAAAGTCATTTTCCTGATGGTAATCACACGTCTCAGACATGGCTCTGGGTCTTTGCAGGGCTCCGTCCCCGCCAGGCAGCGGTTCCTCCTCCTCTACAAGTGCTCAGCAGCTGTGCCAGGAGCCAGTCCAGGGAGAGGGAATGGCTGCGGGTTGTTTCCCAGGAGCAGGTTTGCATTTCTCCC
This sequence comes from Morus bassanus, assembly GCA_031468815.1. NCBI lineage: Eukaryota > Metazoa > Chordata > Aves > Suliformes > Sulidae > Morus > Morus bassanus. Next base: position 9,051,676 of record CM062578.1, read on the forward strand.
TTCCCAGATGACCCCGGGAGGGATGGTGCTCCAGAGCATCGCTCCCCTCTGAGCGATGCTCTGGAGCATCCCCTCTCCCCTGCCAGGCCTAGTAAGGTTGAGTTAACCATAGGATTGAGAGTTTTATACTTGTTACATATCTGAATTATGTTTGCCAGCAGATATTTATTCAGGCAGAAAAGTGAGATGAGGAATTCTTTGTGCCATAGTATTTTTATTGTGCCTTTTATTATCTGTAATTGGTGTGCAGAGTCAATGGAGCACTGCTCTGACCCTGGCTAAGTCAAGCACACAGCTGCCTTTTCAGTAGGGGCAAGAGAGACATCCCACCGGTGCCACCGGAGGAGCACACCCACCTCTGCGATGCAATGCATTAGCAGCTCTTTATTAATGCGCTTTGACAAGAACCCACAATTTCAGGCACACAGTGAAGAAAAATGCCTTCAAACTGCAGAGGAATTTTTAGCCGGCAGGATGTAATGACCTCCACTGGAATGTGGCCAGGGCACTGCCTCGATGCCACCGGGGACGCTGAAAGGTCCCACAGCCTGGAGTCTGGCAACCAGCAGCACCCAGGCAGTGAGCCAGAAAAAATCCCAAGTAAGAAAAGGATTGACCAGGACACCTTGCACTGGGTTTGCTATAAGCGCAGGCACCCACGATTCCAAGATGTACCCGTTGCTCCGGAAGAAGGGAGCAGACAGGCAGCAGCACTGTGTGTCCAGCCAGCTTGGTCTCCTCCAGACCCTTCATGCGCATTTGGGTTCATGCCGGTGCTTTGCCCTCCAGAGCAGCGGCTGGGGCTGAGCAGGTGGCTGAGCACTGCAGCACTGGCACCGGCACCCGTGAGAGCTTGGCACTTCCCAGGTGACTGGGAAAGGCGTTTGGTTGGGAAGCCGCTCAAGACCTTGCAAAACATGACATGCAATGCTTGCACGTCCAGTGCTCAGCAAACGCAACAAACAGCATTTCTCCTACCGCGCCTGCAGCAGCTGGGCAGGTCCCCATGCAGGCCTGACTGAGCAGGGACGAGGTTCCGAGACTGGCCTCCCCGCATGAGCTTTAATTACTGCTGCCTCCTTACAGCTCTGCTAGCCATTACTAATGCCCATCCTCAGAGAACTCAGCAGCAGGAACCCCAGTGTTGCAGTGGCACAGGCATGACAGCCATGGCCAAGTGGCCCATGAGACAGGGCTGGGCATCCCGCATCAGGCAGAAGGGATGGGTTTCCCCTCCGGGAGACAGTGCCCAGCATCTCCGCACCTTGACCCAGGCTCTGCGCTGGCTGCAGGATGAGCACAGACTATTAAGTCCACCAGCTTGCCCTTGCAGTTAAAAATATTTTGTTTAGGCTTGCACTGGAGTTAATGGTCAAAGCTGCTGCCATCAATTATTTATGAACACGAATAGATAGTTGAGCTTCATAAGTTGGGTCCCTTGTGCCCGTGCACGGGCAGAGCTCTCATAAAGGTCTGGTTTTGAACTGCTGATGGCCCCGAATCAGCAGTGCAGTGGATGGAGCCAGAGCTGAGCTCCCTGCCATGACCTGGGCATGGACCAGGCTCACAGGAGCCAGGATACTCTGGGGCAAGGCTTCGCCCTGCTGCCTGCGTGATGGCAAGGCTGCCTGTATGACCATGGGAAGGCTGGTACAAATCTCAGTTTGAGAAGTTGTTCTTTGTGGTAGCCATGATGCATCCCAAATAGCCCCGCTGGATCCACTTTATTGACACCTTGAATTGGACTGACAATAAATGAAAAAAATATGGCAAATTCAGAGGGACAAGGACCCAGACTGTGACCTTCTGATGGTCCAAAGCAGTGGAAGACCCAGCCTGCCATCCCTTGTGCAGGCAGAAGGAGGGAGGCAGGCTCTCCATCAGCATGAGAGGGATGTAAAAATACATCCTTTGTTTTCAGCAGCGGTGCAGCAGATTGCAATTTTCCAAGCCAAGCACTACAACTACATCATTTTCAAGGAATGACTTGAAGTGATCCCAAATATTCTCTCTGAGAATCTGGGCAGGCTCACCAGTGGGACTGATCTGGAGCATTAAAAAGAATAAAAGGGAACAGCCCCTCTCCCCATTTGCCTTCTGTACACAGAAGGCAGCTGAGGTTGTCCCTGGCAGTGACAGCAGAGGTGGTGTCTGGGGAGGTCCCGTCTGGCTGATGCCACAATCTGACAGGGAGGCAGCGAAATGAGATTTAGTGAAGGAAAAGCAGAGGTTTGCTCACGTGAATGCCGCTGGAACGCACCTGAGTCCTAATATTTGCAGATGTTCCCCAATGAACATATTTATTCCTGTAAACTTTGTCTTTTATACTCCAATTCGGCCTCTGAGCTGGAACGGGTCCAGAAACATGTCTTTTGATGAAAAGCCCCCGAGCTGGCTCCTCTCCCGCCCCCACCCCTCTCACAGGCGTAGTCGCTGTCTCTCCCTTTTACATAATCCCACTGGCATCAGGAGTGCCTGGCAGCCGGGGGAGGCAGCGCCGGGGTTGGGAAGCATCCTGGGAGTGGTGCAGGAGCTGCAGGGCAGCCCTGCCAGGGGGGCGGCAGCATTGCTTAGGGTCTGAGGCAGGAGCGGCTATCGGTATTTTTAGCATAAAACAAGGGGCAGCTTAGCTAGTGTGTAATTTTAAGCAGTACGCACTGTATAGCTTAGCATCAGGGACATAATTCAAGCAGAAAATGAATTGGGAAGGACTTCGGCTTCAAATGTAAGGGAGCTGAGGACTTTACAGGGTTATTGAAACAGCCATTGGGAAAAGCCTTTGGCTTCTCTGGGCACTGGTTTTCCCTTGGACTGAGGAACCAGGCCCAGAGATGAACGCGAAATATCAGTTCCATCACCACTGGTAGGTGTCTTTCCTAACTAAAGGTTATCTCAATTCAGCAGCATCGCAACTGAGCCTGGAGGTTTACTCAGCTCTTCCTCCAAATTCCCTTTCACTTTTTCTCTTGGGGGAGAAATCAGCTCTAGATATGGAGAGATTTGGGAGCAGAAACAGGGATTAGTCATAAAGATAAAACATCAGCCTTGTCACAAACGAGATGCTGTTCCTGATGCAATTCCCAAGGTCTCAGGCAGCCAAAGCCGGGAGAGCCGTCAGGGCTGTACTGAACGCCACAGGAGAATTCAGCCCTCGGTATTGAAACCTTATCTAGAAATAAGCCAGAAAGGATTTACAAAGGCCCAACTTTGGAGGCTGCAGGAGCATTTGTATCATGTGGGCAGCAAAGAATTGCAATTACCCAGCGTGTCGGTACACTGATAGCGCTGGAGGCCCGTGGGAAATCAGCAGAGATAACTGCAGAAAATTAGTACACAGTGTCCATAATGAGCAGAAGCCATAACTTGGTAACAGTTCATGTCTCTGAATGACATGATCAAAGACGCATCTCCCACAGATGTGTTTATGGGGGAAACTGAGGCAGGGAGGTGCAATGGCGTGGACAGGGTTGCAGGAGGGGAGAGGGCTCACAGGGAGCTGGCACCACTCCACTGGCCCCTACCTCTCCGGGAGGCCGTGGGCATCTGATTAAAGGACAAGTTATACTGATTTTGAGAGTTGCCTCTCTTCGGGCAGGACCCGCCACCATCCCCCAAACACCACCCTCCCTGCAGACAGGGCCAGCCCGCAGCGCCTGGGAGCCGGGACTGCCGCCCCCTGGGACCCCCCCAGAGCACTAAGCCTGCCCCACCATGCCACCCCCCAGCACCCCCTCAGGCTAGGAGCTGGCTCCGGGACACATTAATCAGCATTTCTACTCTTGCCACAGGCTCGCCAAGGGAGCAACACACGGACCGCTTCTGCTGCTGACACTGTGCCAGGGAACAAGCAGCGGGAGTGTGCAATGCTCCTGCTAAAAGTTGGTTGTGGCCAAACCACAGGAACAAGCAGTTGGAAAGGCCGGGCTTCCACTCAGGCAAAGCCTCTGTGTTATTTATCAGCCCTTCAAACAACTCACAGCAAACTACATCTGAGCATCCCATGCACTCTGCTTCCATACACCCCGTCTATGTGGTTCCTGGAGAGCTAATATTGAAATTTTCATAACTACAGAATTGCTGAAACCAAGCCCTGTGCTGAGCCACACTCATACCTGAATTCCGTGTTACAGTGCCAAAGCCAGCTTGGCTTTGCATCAGTCCCGATGACCGTAAAATCAGTGTAACTGCAAAACCATCCTCGCCCCACGTCGCTGGGTATGGCTGGCTATGCAGGAGCATCAGCCATTATTTTGTGGGTTGGGAACAAGCATGGCTAAAGTTGCCCGGAGCCCTGCATCCCTTGCCGCCCCCTTGTGCCAGCCACCGGGCTGCTCTGCACAGGGCTGCTCGTGGAGGCAGCACCTCTGCCTTGGGCTGTTCCCTTCTCCCAGTTCCAATAATGTCACCCATTAGTAGCTGAGAGGGACATCCTGAACAGGCAAAAGCCAACCACCAAAGTCATAGAAATCCTTCTCATTTTCAGCTGAAAGAATGACAGAGAAGCTTATCAGCTGCCCACATCAAGCACTTCAGACTGAACTCACAGCTGTTTCTTATTTTTCCTGCCTAGTTTAGGAGGAATAAAAAATCTGTAAGATGCATGAGGCATTTTATAAGAATGCCCATGATTTTTTTTTCTGCATTTCACCTAAAATTGGCTTTGATCTCATTTTTACTAAGTGAACCAGGTGAAAAGTCAGTAAGCGATCACCATGATGAAATGGTACCCAAGGCAGATGCTTCTTTTCACTCCATACAACGTACTGCAAATGAACTTTTCCTGTCCAACCTCAAACATACTTTGCTAATTGATTTTTCTGCTCATTAGTACCAATATAAGTTATATTGAGCAACTTAATAGAAACCATCTTAACACCACTGTCGTAAATTCACAATGTTGTATATAATCTACCCAGGCAAGTGTTTTTTGTATAAAATCTCAAATACATATGCCTGCAAAAACATTAACACCCAAATACTATTCAGTTATGCACAAGTTTAAAAATCTATTAATAACCTCAGTAGAGAGCTCCTCTGCAAAATCAGATGTATCCAGGCAGGCAATTCTTTAGAGGCAAAGTAAAGAGCTATTACACTGCAACGTAACAAAGAACAATAGTGTGACCATACCTATATTTCATGCCCGTTTGCTTTGCGGTGGATTCTTTTAATGAAATGTGGTGCTGAGGGGTAAATGTCCCCAAACTGCGAGCAATAATAGCCACTGTCCGAAATTTTGCCCGGGCTGCATTCACTACGTTCGGGGTAGTGGTGTTCTGCTTGCTGATGAGTCTGTCTTCACCATTTCGACTCTTCAAGTTGTGCTCTGTGCAGGCGATGGACACTTGCATTGCGCCCTCAGTACACCTTTAGTCACCGTCCAGGTCGCAGCCAGAGCCCCCAGCTGCCCTGACGTGGGCTGCAGGCTGCCCAGCAGCACGGGGCTCGGTCCCAAACGCTGCCGAGGAAACCTGCCGACCTTGAACTCACAGAAGTAGACGAGGCAGCGGGGGTCTCCAGGAGAGCCGGGCTGCGTCCCTGCGATGTCAGGAGGAGAGAAGCCCCGAACTTGACAAAGCAATCACAAGAGCAGGTTTCAGCTCGCTCTCAGATCTCCCCTTGCAATATTTGCTGCTGCTTAGACAAAAGCATCCATCCAGTCAAGTGCTTTCAGAAACATAAAGCTGTTCCTTCATGATGAACCGTCAGCAGCAGCCGCCGCTTTGTCTTGATGCAGGCTTGCTTCTGGTTGCCAGTTTTAAATCAATGCAGGCATGCTGCAAGCGCTGGCTCCAGCACCCGCAGGACCACGAACTGCTGAACAGGCAGCCTTGCTGGCTGAAGAACCGTCGACTCGCCAGCCAGTCTCTAAGGACCAGCAATATCCATCGGTTCTCCTTTGCCCAGATGCAGCAGTCCACTACATCCCACCCATCGCAGCCCGCCCGAGCACTGGGGCTGGCAGCGGGCGCGGGGGGCGGCGCGACCCCAGCTCTGCAGCGGCTCCCGGGATCACCCCGTCAGGAGCCTGCGGGAAGCATGGGAACGGGCCTCCTTTGTGCTCAGAGGGAAGGCAGGCGCTTCAGGCAGATGCCTCCCATAAAAATAGCTGCCAGCATCGCTAAGCAAGAAGAGGACCTCTTATAGTGGGGAACAATTTGATGTAAAAATGGGCTAATTATGAAAAAAAAAAAGGGGGTGGGGGAGAAAAATCGCTCTGCTACTGTGTGCCAGTGAGTTAACACGTTAATCCCGTGTTTCTGGCACCCGGAGCCGCAGCCTGCAGACCTACGCTCACAGCAGTGCCAGGGTTAATCCCTTCTTCCCCCAGCATCACCAGCTGAACAAACTGCAGCGCAAAATCTTTGAACTAAACCATCCCCGTCCCCTGCTGCAGTCGGGGCTGCAGTTGAAGCAGGGAGCTCAGCTCCGAGCCGGTAGCTCCCCAGTGCCCACTGCCGTGTGCCGCCTCTCCCAGGGTGCTGGGTTTGGGCGCTGAGGGCAGGGGCAGCCTGGGGACCCCTGGGCTGGTGAGCTGCTCAATGGAGCAGTGGGAGGGCAAGGCAGGGGTGAGGGCAGTTTGTAGCTGCCCCCAGGACACCTGCCTGTCACTGCCACCCAGCAGAACAGCCCTGGGGGAGGATGGGTGGTGAGCAGCAGTTTGGGCACGCCCCGGGTGCAGACCCCCAGGAGAGGATGCCCATGGGGTATGCAAGGGGGGCAGTGCAGAGCAGGCGGGTGGGCGAGGGCTGGGGCTGTGGTCACCCCCTGTCCCTTCCCCAGCCCTGCACAGGCTGGTGGAAAGTGGTCCACAGGGGTTGCCCACATCCCACTCCTAGATCTGCCCTCAGACTCCCAGGAGGGCTGGGGTGAGGGTGAGGGCACCTCTGGAGGTCCTCTCGCCCACCTCCTGCTCATGGCCCAGGCTGCCCAGGACCATGTCCCATTGGGGTGCGAGTAGCTCCAAGGCTGAAGATGCCACAGTCTCTCCGGTGACCTGCCAGGCTCTCTCCTGCTCAGGGCATGTGAAGGTGGAGCAGGAGTGGTGGCAAGAAAAGAGAAGCTGGAGATGCTGGTGTGGCAATGATGACCTGTTTTGAACTCAGGACGACAAACCTTTGATTTCCTCCCCTGCAGCAGGGACACACCACGGTTTTGTCCCCTTGGCCCATCCTGCTGAGGAGAGGGAGTGCAAGAGCGGCTGGGTGAGTGGCCAGCAGGCAGCCAAGGCCACCCACCACCCAGGGTGACAGAGTGAATAGCTTCTGGCGATCTCTTTGCAGTTCACTTATCTAGTGGTTCATTAACGCCCGTACAGCACATTTTTTTTGAGTATGGAAAGCTTATCAGAGTAAAGAAAATTACTTTATGATATTTTCCCAAAGATGATTAACAGTTAATCATACAGCAGACCCACAAACTCCCAGCTGTGAGCGGCCCCCTTGGACTTGCCCTCAGGCACAGATTTGGGGTAGACAGACCCCTTGGTGTGAGGTTTGGAGGGAGGGAGGGCAGGGCTGATCTGTGGGGTGGAAGTCAGAAAGCTAAGTAATAACTGGCTGAACTAACAGCTGCAAGGCTCTGTCTCAGACAAAATAGCTTTGAGAGAGTTTCCAGACATCTAATCAGTGAGTTAGTATTATGGATCACAAATAAACACTGTTAAATACCCAGAAAAGAGTGTGTCATGTGTGGGTACAAGCCACGGGGTTGCTGACACCAAGGTGCCCCACAGCAGGGCCTCATCCAGGACATCCTCTGTGACTCCATGGGACTGGGAGATGTGGCTGGAGCATTGGTGGTGGCACCCACAGGGCTCTGCCTTGACAGCACAGCCAGCCCAATGCAGACTAAGAACCCACTTGGCTTTTGGAGCCCAGCTTTGCATTTCAGAGCCAAAAGCAAGCTTGACAAACCTGGGATTACTTCCCTCTCTGATGGACATACAGCATCCTCTTGATGGGCACAGATATTTCAAGAAGATGTATTTTTACATCTTGTTCTATACATGTCTGGAGAGTTTCCATTGCAGCCAGCAGCTGGCTCTGCCGGCACTGTCGAATGGCATGCATTGGTCCTGGGGACATGCCAAGGACACTGTCACCCAGGTCCTGGTCACTGTCCCTGCTGCCACGGCTGCCCATGCCCTCAGGTGCCAGGCCAGGGCCAGGGAGGGGTAACTTTGGAGGGGTTACAGTCTCTGCCAAAGAAATATGTATTTAAATACAGGATTTATTTAATTTCCCTGAACAAGTTAATCACTTCTAGACTAAAACGTTAGAATAACATGTTTTTGTATCATGAAAATCCTGAGCTTATAAAACAAGAGATACGTGACAGCCTCAGTGGAGGATGGTGCTGGGGTGCGGTGGCAGCTCAGGCTCAGCCACAAGCCTCTGGCCAGGCTCTCTGTGCCGTTTCAGTGCCACCAAACTGCTACAGATGCAGCTATTTGTCAAGACGTACATATGCATTTCCCCCCAAAGGAAGATGACAATCGCTTATTAAATAACTTGCTCAAAACGCTTCATCAGGCAAATCTGTTTTAACACAGATGCTCATGACCACACTGGCTTTGCTTTTCCTGTGATCCCTGTTAGCCCCCATCCCAGGAGCCACTGCATCCATCCCGGGGTTCAAAATAAAAACAAGATCCAAACACAGACCTACAGCAAGCAGGACACTCTAGGCAAGCACAGAAGCCAGGAGATGTTCTATGGCTCCTACTCAAATACACGTTTCAATGCCCTGAGCAGTCTGTTTCTTTGCCCAGGACCTTGCAGAGGTAGGATGGTGCACATCGCTGCAGTGAGCAGAATGGAAACCTCCAAAAAGGAAAAAATACTTTATTCAGACCCAGTTCGGTCCCTGCAGAGGCACCGGGGGAGCTGGGGCCGTGCAGCTGAGCGGGTGATGAACAAGCCCTTCCCCGGTGCTCCCTGAAGGCAGAGCTTGCAGCACCGACAGAGCCGGGGGCACAGGGGCTCTCTGCTCCCGGGGGCTGGGCAGCAGCACAGCTCTTGCTGTAACAAGCAGGAAAAAGATGCTTGTGCAGCCCAAAATACAAAAATAAAATGACGTCCTTTGGTCTAGGTTCAATGAAACATTTCAAACTGATGCAGACCTGGCCCCCTGGTATGGCTTAAGCTGAACGCACTGTTTGCTTCTTTCTTTTTTTTTTTTTAAATTTCACCTTCTGGTAAAGCAACTTTGAAACTTTATGCCAAGTCTGGCTTGAGACTTCGCTTCTTGATGGCTGCAGACATAGGCTATTTACACTAATTAGTCTGCCGAGCCATTCTACCAAAGCAGAGCATTCACTGGACAAATACCAATTAGCATCTTATTAATTTTGTTAAATTTAAGCTGATTGCCAGCTAAACCTATATTTTCAGTAATACCAATAAGCTGCATATAGATTCTGGCAGGCTCTGTCAATCTTTTAAGACGACACGTCTTAATTTCATGCCTTTCTTGCGCTCAGACCTCAGCAGCAAGTGGTGCTTGTGATAGCCCCATATGTTAAAAAAACAATATGCACTGCACAGGCAATGACGCTCCATCAGTTGGTGAACATGGGGTAAAAGGTAGAGCAGATCACCTCTGCCTCCATCCCTGCACTGTTCGTGGTTTACCAAGTAAAACCTTTCAGTGCTTTTTAGAAAAGAAAATGCTTTTTTTCATCACCAGATGCAAAGTTCATGTTTCTACCTGTCCTGGTTTCAGCTGGGATAGAGTTAATTTTCTTCATAGTAGCTAGTATGGGGCTATGTTTTGGATTTATGCTGAAAACAGTGCTGATAATGCAGAGATGTTTTAGTTGTTGCTAAGTAGTGCTTACACTTGTCAAGGACTTTTTCGGCTTCCCATGCTCTGCCGGGTGCACAAGAAGCTGGGAGGGGACACGGCTGGGACAGCTGACCCCAACTGACCCAAGGGATATTCCATACCATATGACGTCATGCTGAGTATGTAAAGCTGTGGGAAGAAGAAGGAAGGGGGGGATGTTTGGAGTGATGGCGTTTGTCTTCCCAAGTAACCATTACGCGTGATGGAGCCCTGCTTTCCTGGGGATGGCTGAACACCTGCCTGCCCATGGGAAGCAGTGAATGAATTCCTCCTTCTGCTTTGCTTGTGTGGGTGGCTTTTGCTTTGCCTATTAAACTGTCTTTATCTCAACCCATGAGTTTCCTCACTTTTACTCTTCTGATTCGCTCCTCCATCCCACCAGTGGGGAGTGAGCGAGCAGCTGCATGGTGCTTGGTTGCTGACTGGGGTTAAACCATGACAGTCCTTTTTGGCACCCAACGTGGGGCACGGTGGGTTTGAGATAATAGATTTGATTGGAATGCACTAGATTGATTTTATTCATCAGCAGGCTTCTGTGCTTGCTATGGGGCTTGCCGGCCTTACTCTATATACATATACTGTATGCCTTGAAGTCTAGCGCTCATTAGTGGTTGCTTTTTGCTTTTGCTGCTCACTGTACTGCTTACCATCTTACTCTGCTGTGCCTGGGAACATTTTGACAACAGCAATGGCCAGGTGCCTGGGCTGGCAGATGGCCAGGGCATTGCTGCTGTTTCTGTGCTGCTCTGCTGGACAGGCTGGAACACCAGTGTGAACTTGAGTCAGAGGGACTGTGACCTATGGATGAGTCCATGTTGGAGCAGAACACCCCAAAGCGTCTGTGGCCGTGGCTAAGGCCATGCCAGAGCAGGTATATCTCGAAGCATCTGTGGCCTTGGTTATGTCTGTGCCTCAGCAGGTATACCTCTGAGGGAATTGTGGCCCAAGGATGAGTCCATGCTGGAGGAGGAACACCTCAAAGTGTCTGTGGCTGTAGATAAGTCCATGCTGCAGCAGGTACACCTTGAAGCATCAGTGGCTGTGCATGAGGTCATGCTGGAGCACCTCAAAGGGTGCGGCCATGGATAAGCCCACAACAGAGCAGGTTCACTTCTGGAGGGACTGCTGCCATTGCCAAGGCCATGATGGAGCAGTTTTGTTTCTGAAGGGACTGTGGCTATGGGTAAGGCCACACTGGAGCAGGTATATCTCTGAAAGCATTGTGGCCCATGGAGAAGGCCATGCTGGAACAGGTGCACCTCAAAGTGACTGTGGCTGTGGATAAGTCTATGCCACAGCAGGTGTACCCCTGGAGAGACTGTGGCCCCTAGGTAAGGCTCCACTTGGAGCAGGTACAACCCTAAGGGACTGCAGTCTGTGGATAAGTCCAAGCCGGAGCAGGGGCAAGGGGAGGAGTTCATTACAATATTAAACCCAATGGTCTGATCCAAAGGGACCAGGGGTGGAGATTGTAATGGAAATACTTTTAAACTGTTGTAACCTGGGATTAGAGTTACATGTTATGGGAATTACTATAGCAGAAACCCCTTGTTGCTAGCCAGGCTAGGAGCAAGGGGAGGAGTTCATTGCAATGTTAAAACCTATAACCTGGCCCAACGGGGACAGGGGTGGATACTGTAATGGTTCTACCTTTAAATTGTTGTAACCTGTGGTTTGAGTTGCATGTTATAGGAACTACTGTAGCAGGAACCACCTGAACCAATGGAGGACAAGCCTTACAAGAAGCAGTGCAAGTGCAGCAGTGACCCAAACTGGGCTGGCTTTGGTGCCCAATAACTCCACGCAACACACCATCTCTCCTGTCCTGAGTGATGACCATAACAGATGGAGCCCAAAGTAATGGACTAAATTAACTCAATGGACATTTTGTGGACACTTGTGGACCCTCTACAGACATTTTACAGGGGTGATCCATAGACTAAGGGAATGATAAATGATATCTGTGTATTTCATCAAAGGATGGGAAGGGGGGGGGTGGTTAATGAGGTTGTATTGGATAGTGTGGGACCTGAGCATAATGTAAATAGTATGGAATAATGGGTGGATACTATCTTGGTTTCAGCTGGGATAGAGTTAATTTTTTTCATAGTAGCTAGTATGGGGCTATGTTTTGGATTTATGCTGAAAACAGTGCTGATAATGCAGAGATGTTTTAGTTGTTGCTAAGTAGTGCTTACACTAGTCAAGGACTTTTTCAGCTTCCCATGCTCTGCCGGGTGCACAAGAAGCTGGGAGGGGACACGGCTGGGACAGCTGACCCCAACTGACCCAAGGGATATTCCATACCATATGACGTCATGCTGAGTATGTAAAGCTGTGGGAAGAAGAAGGAAGGGGGGGATGTTTGGAGTGATGGCATTTGTCTTCCCAAGTAACCATTACGCGTGATGGAGCCCTGCTTTCCTGGGGATGGCTGAACACCTGCCTGCCCATGGGAAGCAGTGAATGAATTCCTCCTTCTGCTTTGCTTGTGTGGGTGGCTTTTGCTTTGCCTATTAAACTGTCTTTATCTCAACCCATGAGTTTCCTCACTTTTACTCTTCTGATTCTCTCCCCCATCCCACCAGTGGGGAGTGAGTGAGCGGCTGCGTGGTGCATGGTTGCTCACTGGGGTTAAACCATGACACTTCCTAAAAAAGTAAACTGGAAATTTTCATTGTGCTATATAAAATTTAATCTTTTAAATAAATAATCTGAGTATTTCTCAACCTTAACCTTATTTTCTCACAAAATTTTTTAAATTTTGAGTACTTATAAAATGAACCCAAAGAGCTGATGAAACAAATCCATCCTAGCTGCCTCCCTGGGACGAGGCACCATGGCTCTGTGCCCGAGTGGGTAGGCACCCAGCAAGGCTGCCCCACATACACTCTCTGCACCACCCCTCACCACTGCAGGGACCTCGGCAGCTACCTGGCTCCTTTTTAATCCAAATAACCCATTTTTGCCTTGCAAGGGAGGCAGGACTGGCACATCTGCAAGGACACATGGGGGCCATGAGCTGGGCAGTGACCCCAGGATGTTCTCAACATAATTAGGGTATGTTTTCACCTTATTTCAGTTGAGGTTTAGGCACTGCAGAAGACATGCCATGGTGTCTGGCTGCAGGATGAAGTACAGAGGAGAGCTGGACACCAACCACATGCAGCCAGTTACATAAACCCACATCCCTGTGTGCTAACCAGCAATCCAGGTCACCAATAATGATGCCATCCCAGCTGGTTTAAGCTCTTTAACTGAAATTCTTCAACGTCAAGAGAAGACAGCAACTTAATACAGCAGCAAACATAGCACCCGTCAGCGCCAATGTCAGATGAGCCCCTCTGCAAAGTTTCTTTGCTAGAAGCCTTCCTTTTTAGCAATGCATAAAATTATTTTCAGTTTAGCTATTTTTTTGTTTAAGTTGTGTCTGTGTGTATATCATATAGTGGGGGGGGAATTGTTAACGATATTTTCCAGTGCACTTGGGGGCTGTGCTGAGAGCACCGGCTGCTCACACCAGGTTACACTTGTGCAGCCACAAGCCTCTCGCAGGGCTTGTGGAGGGACTTTGCCAAGTCCCGTGGGCGGGCCAGTGTCCCTGCCGGGTGTCAGGGATCTCCTGCGAGCTGGGGACAGCAAGTGCCACCAAGCAAGGTGCCTGGGATATGAATCTGGAGGAGCCCCAGGGTCCCGAGTACCCCCAAGCCTGCCTGACAGGGGCTGTGTGCCCATACTGCTGGGCTAAAGTTTGTGCTGACCCTAGGGCAGCATTCAGACAGCTGCTCCTGGCAGGTAAAGGGCATTTACTCCACAGCACAAACCAGCCATGTGCTCTTCCCACTGGGGGTTTCTGGTTGTCTGAGACCCGTCTCTTCCAGGGCACACCTTGGGCCCATGCATTTCGATGTCCCCACCAGCCCCACGGATGTTCCCCAAGGCATGGTGGGCAGGCAGGCAGAGCTCTTGGAGGGGGACACAGCTCAAACTGCTTTTGTTCCCAACACTACCGCAACACTATGCATAAGCAGAAGTTTACGGTTATCATGGTTCACTATGGCAGTGCAAATAATTGGCATTGCATCACCACTGCATAATTACAAGCAATATTAAATGCAAAGTCTGAATCATTTTCCCGGTGCCACAGACACAGCCTCTCCCCACCGGTGGCCACCTGGGCCAGGCTAACAACAGCTCTCTGCGCTGCCTTACGGGACCTTGCAGGGCCTCTGCAGAGGAGACCCCACCAGCACTCTGCACACCAGCAAAACTAGCACCTAATCTGGCTTTTGGGTGTAAAATGCAGCACAGCCCTTAAGTACCAGCCACTGTATTGCCCTGTAGCTGCCTTTACCCTGGCAGCTTTTCCTGTGCTCCATGTGGGGAAGAGAATTGCCCTCTGTACCTGCGGCCAGAGCAGCACCGGGGACCAGTGAGATGCAGCAGGACAGAAAAAGTCACCGCTTCCAGGCTAGAGGCACATTAAAACTATGATTTCAGCATTCATGATAGAGTTTTAACCACGCTGGACATTTTGACAGGTGCTCAGCGGGACTTTGCACGCAATGTAATTGGATCAGCCAAACTTCAGAAAGCTGCATGGAAGCACTAAAAATGCAGCCGGCAGTGCCGCGACGGCAGGATCCTGCTCCAGAAGCAGGGCTTGGGGAATGCAGAGTTCTGCCCTTTGAGCTTTTCCACCCAAAAAATGTCCTTCTTTATTTTGTCTAACAGACCAGATCTCGCTACAGACACTGCAGTCTGTCCACAGGTTCCTTTCCAGTGCAGACATTTTAGGCAATAGTCTCCAAAACTGGCCTTCACGAGGAATTATCTTAATATACTGTCACAAATCCTTGATTTTCAGACTTCCACACGATAATGCTTCTGCTGCAGAGCAGGACGCACTCAGGGAAATTCTGTGTTATGTCCCAATAAAAGTTTCATTGGGCCATAAAAGCGCTGATTATAAATACAACCCGTGCCCATCTCTCAGCCATTTCACTCCATCTCAATAGCTGTTTGAAAACAGGTTTCCTGCTGGGCTAATTACTTACGATTGCAGCAGTTCTGTTACATCTCTGTAAATCAGGCTGATATGGACACTGGCAAGATAACGAGCGCTGCCACCCAGGAGAGCGGGCAGAAGAGCCCAGGAGTGAGCTGGCATTGGGATGCATCTCCCAAAAGGGCTTCCGTGGTATTAATTTCAATGAACAGCCAAGACCCTGCTACAGTGGATGCTCACCCACTCAGCTGAGGAGTGGTCCCGTCTGCAGCGGTAGCAACAAACCCTGCAGTGATTCAGGGAGTATCTAAACCTGCAAAGAACGTTTATTTTTGATAACAGTGCTGGAAGCTTGGCAAGGAAATGAGCTGCAGAACAACAACACTGTGCTTATCAAGCAATCAGTCGTCATATTTTAACTGGTATCACATGAAAACTTTAATTTGCATTTGTAATTGTACTTGAGGAAGACTGATCAAATTTCCCATTAAATGTTTTTTAGTTAAAACACATCATTCTGGCAGGTTTTTAGCCGGGCTGGCTGCAGCGCCCAGCCCAGGCTGCCTCTGATAGCACAGGAGGTCTGTTATCAACTCCAGCCCTGTGCCCTCCGGCTGGGCTCTGAGGGCTCCATCCTCCCAGAAGGGACTGAAACCAGGAGCATAAGAGCATGAAGTAGCACAGTCAAACAGAGCCAGGCTGCTGGCCCTGCTAACACATGCAATGTGTTAAGGCCAGGATATAAATAAGGCAGCCTCGTCCCAGCCCCAGGAAGGCACACTGTGCGAAACTGTAAATGCTGCCCCTGCCCTTCTGCAGGGATAATCCCCACATTCGCACTACAGATTCTTCAGGATGTGATGAAATGATAAACAAATCAAAACCGGTATGAAAAATACACTAGTTTTGCTTATTTCTAATTAGAATTGAGCCAGATACCAGCAGGGTAATAAATGTGTGAGATGGCTTCCTAGTGGGCAGCGCTGTCAAGGTTTTCTGTTCTGCCCGAGCAGGAGCTGAGCCCCCAGAGCAGAAACCCTTGGCTCCAGCCTCACCACAGCTGCACCAGGTCACCCTGCAGAAATGGGGGTTTAAAAATAAGTGACACCAAAGGAGAAAATTCACCTGTTCCAACTTGCTAAACCCACCTGGTTTCAGAGCCCTCCTCCATTTTTTTTTTGTACATCATATAGAGATCCACTCACAAGAAATTAATGAACAAACTCCCATCTAATTTTCAATCCCCCTGGGTGTCCAAGGCACCCACTTGCCAGCCCTGTGGGTGCTCATCAGCTGCACCGGGAGCACCCACCAAGAGTTGACACCACCTCCCAGTACAGCCCCCGGGCACCGAGGGAGCCACCTGCTACCAAAGGGCTTTGCAAGAGTTAGCCAGCTCTACATAATATTAAATAAATTGTCACTTAATATAATGTGAAAGGATCAATACTGAAACTGAGACCCAGAGCTTTCTGTGTCTTACAAAGAGAGTGTGACCTATCGGGTGCCCAATTCAATTAGTCACTTATCCCTGCAGATGGAAAACATCCACCAGAATATTGCCTATCACCCTATTATCTGCACTACCCCCTACTCCAAACCAGGTAATTTAATTTTTCCATGTTATTTATTTAATTTCTCAGATAACTGAAAGCCAGTGGCTTACAAGATGGGCTCCAGAAAGGACCGTTACTTTAATGGATTGTATTACACTGAACATGATTAAACATGATTAAAACACTTACAGCTGCACAAAGCTCTCTTGCATGGTACAAGAGGTTTTCTTGTTTTTTTTCCTCCCAGGAGAGGCTGGAGCTCCTGATGCGGGTATCCTGGCTACTGAGAAATGCATCCCAGGCCCGGAGGAAAGGAGCATCCCCAGCAGCAGCAGTGTGGTCCTGGGGAGCCCACCAATATCCCCAGGCATTCGGGGTTGTTGTGCCAGGCTGAGGGACAGCACATGGCCATAGGTTGCTCAACACTTTTCTCGCTTCTGTTGTATTTCAGGGTTTTTCGAGGGAAGCGGCATCAGGCCCCGTGCATCCTCTCCCTGCACAGCGCCGCGGAGCACAGCCTGGTCCTGGGGCACTGAAGGAAGCAATGTCAGCCCTAATGCCTACCCTGAGCACAGTCCCTGGCTGCCGGCCACAAACCAGCCTCCCTGCAGGAGGTGTTAAATAACAACTAAACTTTTTCAACTGCAACCAGTTTTTCTACCATAAAAATGTAAAACAGTTAAAGGAAGGTGAAGAGTTAGAGAAATTCACTGAGGTTGGCAGCTCGTGGCAAACAAGGGTTTTTCCATTTTGCCATACTCATATTCTAGACCACACATACAGAAAATGCAGATTTTTCCCCGGTTAACCTGACTGATAAATTTATTCCAAATAAAGCTCAGCCTAAACTATGTTCTTTCAGCTTGTCTGTGCTTATTGAATAGTAGATTTTAGGCAATTGTGTATATTATTCTGTTATCCATACACGTCAAATATCACCCAAACATTACTTGTAACAGCTTAAAACTTTAAATTAACTTATATGAAGAAATATGTTGCTAAGGTCTCTGTCTTGGATGCTGAATAATACACAACTCCATTCTGCCCTTTTCTGAGATGCACTATAACAGATGGACGACTAATTATCGTGCAATAACTTCTGACTCTTTGAGATGAGCTGTCAGAGGGTCAGAATAAAGGTGAGCTACCAGTCACTGTGTTGTTTGTAAAAATTTATTCCAATGGATACCCCTTCAGCAAACATCCCACCCCCCTGGGAACCCTTGGCTTTCTCTTGAGCTGCATCCTTCTCCAGCCGGCATGGGGACCTGCAGTCTTTTGTGAGCAAACTAAATGAAAGCTGAGCTTCTCAATCAGTGACTATCTTATGTAAACCAATACCGAATAATATGCACTATTAAAATATTACCTTCCCAAATAGAATTTTTTTTAAAGGAATTTTAATTCTTCTCCTGAGAATCTCTCTTTCAGCTGCAACAACATTTCTAATTATTACAGTGAGTGGCACAGGATAAGAATCCCATCAGCTACATCCAGCAAAACTGGCAGAAGACCTCCATCCCTGCATTGGAGAGAAAATTCTTCACGTTGACCAGCGCTCCCAAAATAATGAGAGGCATGTGTTGGAATTAGTCATTGAGGAGAATTATCACATCACCCCAAACAATATCATTTGCTGAAATGCAGCAGATTACTAAGAATTGATCTTCAGCCCAATTAATTTTATCATTGCCTTTTCACACTGCAAGGCTCCTCTTCGGGGAATGTGATACAACAAAAACCGTTGCATCCGCACTGCCTCTACAACTGAGTTACTAGCCTACATCGCTAGTTAAAAAATCATCATTTCAGGACTTCTGGAATCTGCTTTTTACCTGGACAGGGTGACTTCTCCCACGGGGAGGTCTTGCCTTAGAAGGCTTTGGGACAGTTTTGTGTTTGCTCAGAGGGGCAGGCTCTGCTGCCGGTAAAAAGCCAGGGACTGCAGGAACTGTTTGGCTCCCTAATTTTCTCTCCATTCCCTTTGGACTAAGGGGAAAAATGTTGCTCTTTTCACTTTCAGAGCCCTCTGCAAAGGCTTCTTAACTTTTATTTTTGCACCCGAGACAGGAGCACAATGTACCTCAGAGCGCAGTAATGTCATTTTAGTAAATTAAATGCAAGGTGCTGTCAAGTCTTCAGGTGCTCTCCAAGCACTGCCAAGCACTTCCAAGCCAAAGATCTGCTGTACTTCCCAGGGCCAGTGCTGGCCAGGCAAGTAATTCCTGGTTTCTGAGTGCATCCTAAACAGTATTGAACAACCACTTTCATACTGGAATGGCGCCCATTTAATTAACAAAAGGATTTGCAGGAGGATCATTACTTATTGCCAAATGCATAACCGCTCATTAGGTCCTCAGAGGAGAAGAGTAATTACTCTTGCAATCTATGGGGTGTCTTTTTCTGCAGTGAAAAATGTGCATTCATCACCCCAGCTGGGATAGGCAAGCGAGGGCTGTCGGGGGATTCTGCTTATCCCACGCTGTGGCTGGACAGCCAAGATAAGGAGCTCCCCTGGACAGTCTCATGGTGCGTATTTGGATGCACTAAGGACCCCCATGTACCTCCAAACACCCCAGGAAAAAATAGCAACGGTGCTACTGGAAATATGGAAATATTGTGTTGTCTTCAGGAGTCTTTTGGCATGGGAATGAAGCAAAGTAACTATGAAAATGCACACTAAAAACAAACAAAAAAGCTTATCAAGCAGCAGCAGGTCTGCGGCAGGCAGTTTAGCCATGGAAAAAGCTGCCTTTCAAGTCAGCCTCCCCAGGCAGCAGCACACAGCAAAGCTGAGGGAGCCCAACTGCCTGCAGTCCCACCTGCTCACCCATGGGGGTCTTTGCCTGACGGGGAGATGCAGAAATAGAAAAGTGGTCACCTCTGTATGGGGAAAAACACAGAATAATAAAAATACATTTCATTTGATCGTGTTGCCTTGCTTAAACTGTAAAAAAAGCTTCTTTTGATTCAAAGACCGGTGCAAAGAATCACCGTGCTGAGCTCCATCATTTGCTGAGCACGCAGGGGTGATGCTGGTAGTCCCAGAGCACACATAAGCCATTCATACTTGCACCAGCATGACAGACTGCCCAGAGGATGGGATAGTCATTGATAGAAGGAGCATCCTGAAATACTGTAGTTACACCTAGTGTTTAATAGCAGACACTACTAGAAAGTATATCTAGAAGAACCGAGAGCAGAATCCCCAGGAGATCCCCCACCCCAGCACTGCTACAGAGCACACACGTGTTAGATTTGTTACTCCCATGTTATTCACTGCAGTCAGTCCTGGGAAGCAGCCACAGGCTGGAGCTGTGCTGTGGGGCAGCCCCGCAGCAGCACCCTGTGAGCCAGCATCCCCTTCTTCAGGGCTGGCATCAACTATAATCTAAATCTCCATCTGCTTCCCTGACCTGGCAGCTACTTCCTGATGCTGGACTAATTGTGAGGAAGAAGAGAAAACTGCAATCTGAGGATGAGGGGTCCCTGCACCCAACAGCTCTCTGTTAAAATTAAGCTTGATTGGAATCACGTTGCAGCTTTGCCTCCTCTCAGACACTTCCTCTTTGATTCTGCCAAATTCTTCCCAATATCTCCAGGTCTCAGAAGGGCACTCTTTATCCTGAATGTTTTGCCTTTGGAATCTGCTAGACTGGACAAAGTATTGCATTTCCAGGAAAGTTTCCTCCTTACATTACCCCGTGCTTTCATGCCCTGCAAATTCTGAATGCAATGAAAACTCACTATTAATAATCATTAATGTACAAAACAGGATTAATAACCAAGAGAGAAAATCAAGGGAATTCTCTAAGCATAGACTGGGCCATAGACCTGCACTGCCGGGGCTGAAAAGGGGCATCTTCTACTCATACTGGGAGACCTGCAGGGGGAGGGATGGGGATGGGGCAGGTGGATTACCTGCAGGGAGGGAGGAAGATGTTGGAAGAACAGCTGCCATCACATTCGGTTATATACTACAATTAAGCAAAGCAAAAGAGTTGCAATTGCATCAGTATTGGCTTTGTATTGAAGACTGAAATCCATTTTCATTCCACCTGAACCGTGGCCATCTGCGATGACAAGTGCAGAGTCGGAGCACACACCATGGTTAGTGATACAGAGACCTGCTCTCAGCCTAGCATTGAAGCTAACCTCTTCAAAGCCTTGCCAGAGCCTGGTTTTATGATCGTATCCTAAAGGATGGAACCTTGAAACGAACCAGCAACCAGACAGCTGCTAGAGGAGGTTTAGCTGGTATTTTCCTAAACTCAGCCCCGCAGCGATCCACTGTTCAGCAGTTTGTGTCAGTGCAACGTATGGCAAATTCCCAATCTCAACAGATCCCAAAGTCAGCCCAAAGACTCCCAGATAAAACCTGTTTTAACCAAGACTGCATGGACTGAGTTTCATCCCAAGGCACACACACAGACTGTAGACTTCAAACAAATATTATATATATAAATAAACCTATAAATATCCCAAACTTTCAAGTCAGCCCCCTGGAGAGATGCTGGATATGCTCTGCACCACCGATGCCGCAGCAGGGAGCAGAGAGCAAACTCAGCAGGCAGCACCCTGCCCATGGAGCTGGTGATTTATTCAGCATCTGGCAGCGCAGGGTTTCAAGCTGGAGTTTGACAGGAGCAGAAGGTGCGTGAAAAGCAGTAGCAAGTGTGCAAATTCCTGCTGGGCACCGGCAGGAACTGCTGCTCTGCATGCAGCTAAGGGTTAGCTGGGATTTACTGCTGCGGTGGTGAACTGGGAGGACAAAATTTGCTGTGTCTTCCACCTACAGCATGGGGAGCTTCCTACAGAAAGGTGTGAGTAACCCTAGAAGTACTGGCAGGGTGGATCTGAGCTTTTACATGGCTTTGTTGAGGACTCTATACTGCAAAAGGAAGCATGTGTGCACATGTGTGTGTGTACACGTGTGTTCAGGCACACACACGTGTTTGTCACTGGCAATGGCAGCAAGGCAGAAAGCAGCAGGATCAGGAGCCAGCATCATACGAGCAGCTAAAGAGCTCCTCCTGCTGAAACCCAGCCGGGGAGATGGGACTCACGCTGCACGCAGGCTACATGTACCATTCTTCCGAAGGAGTAAAATGAGATTTCTTACTTCACGGAGAAAATACCACCCTACAAACACCACACATATGCGAATGCCCTGTTCACATCCTAACCCACACACATCCCCTGTTTTCATCCCGTCCTTTCCCATTAGTGGATGGAATGGGCAAGAACCCTACAAAGATAACACAAAAACCAAGGACCAAGTAGAAATTGAAATAACTTGGAAAAAAGATAGACTTGGGAATATCTGCCATTGCCGTTGTGCTAGATAGCAGGCACTATAGTTTGAACAGACAAAAAAAGAAAAAAAAACACTTATGAAAAATTACACTGGCTATTAAAAAAAGGACATAGCTGGATGAGGCTCTATAGGTCAACTGGCACAGGAAATGGGGAAAATATTAACACTGTAAGCTATATCTCAATAAATGTAATGCAACTATGCTCTGAACAGAGCAGATTAGAACCGGATTACAGTGCAGGATTATAGGACCACATCGAGTGCTCTCATATAATTTGCTATCTAAAGATTAGATATTTTAAATCTTTGATGCATGAAATGAGCCTGACCAAGGGAGCCTGGAAAGGCAGCTATGGCAAGGTGATCATTCCCAAATTCCCCTCTCTGTCATAGCCCTGTGGGGCTATAAACTTGGTCCCAGAAGGGACAAGGGCTGAAAAGTGCAATCTGCTTGCTCACCCCCTGCACATTCACCTGTCTTCTATTGCACAGCATAAGCACAGCCATACCAGCACAGAGGAAAACGTCCCTGCAGATCAGCCACTCAACCCAGACAACACCCAGGACCGGGTGCTGAGGAAAGATTATAAGGAGATGAACAAAAATACAATAATGCCGTTCCCGATATATCATCTTGGCTTTCTGCCATCTGCCATTTAAAAAATTGCTGTGCTAGAGGTTAAATACACCCCTTTGTATTTAATAGCCTTTGATGGCCCTGCCTGATACCTTTTGAACGTGCTCATACTTTTAGCATCCAAAGCATCCCACGACAGTGAGTCCCCCAGTTTCATTACAAGAGGCATGGAAAGTGTTTTCTGTGTTTCAAACTTGTTGTCCAGAAATTTCATTTGCATTGCCCCTGGTTCCTGTGTTATGGGAGACAGCGAGTTACTTGCTACAGGCTGTTCCTGATTTTATACACATCTGCTGTAATCCCTGTCAATCATCTTTTTCCTAAGCTAAAAGCCTGTTTAGTCACCCGGTGCAGGGACAAATCCCATCACTCTGAGCCCTCTGCTTTCTGTAGCCCAGTTTACTGTATCCGTTTGAGATGGGATGGCCAGCACAGACTGCAGGATTTGAAATGTTAGCTCCCAGAGATTTATTTAAAAAACCCAGTATTTTACTGTTAAGCATGTTACATATTCTAACATGGTGTTTGCCTTTGTGTCTACCACAAGTTGACATAACTCAGGGATGTGGGACACTTTTCAACAATAGTTCTTCTGCAGGAGTATTTTGTCTTTTTGCCCATGCTGGTCAGTGCCTTCAGTGGTCACCACCAAATCCTGGTACTCACCAAAACCCTTTTGCTCTTTCAGGATTTGAACCCGTTACCCGAGTGCCATAATTGCCTCAGTGAGGTTACCAAACTGGAGAGCCTTTCTAGTAAGTTTAGCATGTTTGATCTCTTGTCATACATAGAAAGTAAATTACAATGTAGTTGAAGAACGACATTCATTCTGGTGCTGCAGACTGTGTATCTCATTCCCTTATTGCTTTTCCTGACACAGACTTCTACCACTGTAAGACACACACCAAATTAGACGTACAAATCACAGCCCTTTTACCATCAGTTTCTCCCTAGAGCTCTCTGGTATTTCCTTTTGTTGTATTTAGCCACAGTAAGTATTTTCATTTTTCAGAATTAAGAAATATTCATTATCTGGTCACTGCAATATTTTTATTACCAGCACCTCTGCCTGCCATGCACCAGCACAAGCCTCTTCCTCCTCCTCACACATCAAATGGGACTGCAAGTGATTTGGGGAAAAAGAAAAAGCTGAGTGAGGGTGGGTTTTGCCATTAGTTTGTCTCTGACAATTTGCAGGTGCCCTCTCCTCCCTGCGGTCACTGCAGCCAACTCCTTGCTACACCGGCTGAGTGCTCACTCTGCGCTGGTGACATTTCCCATTGCAATCAGAAAAGAAAACAAAAAGCAGCCTATCTGCAAAGGGCTACCTGCTGGCCAGTCTTCATACAAGAGCTTCAGCATGACAATCCTAAATTTCAAGTTTTTAATTAGCTTAACCAACAAAAATAACATAAACTGGGTAGAGCACCCCAGCACTTTCTCAGGATGCCGGAACTCCTGAAGGACAGCCTCGGGGGCGGGGGGGGGGAGTGTCACTCCAAATGAAGCAGTTTGCCAGGGACTTGTGCGCTGTGGGAAGAATTCACCCTCAACTAAATAGAAAATAGATAAAATATGAATAGAAAACTCTACCCCCAGCTCAGAAAATGGCTGCATGGGTTAATCCAGCAGCGCCTCGGGAGTCCATGACCTCCATAGCTACTTTCTACCTATAACATTTGCCAACAGCATGTTTTGCAAAAGTTGCCTGGGTGCTTTTGCAGACATATACATATAACATTTCACCTTTGGGCTCTCAAACTGCAGCTGCCCAAGCTCAGAGATGCTATTTTCGCCATGCATGAGAAGTTTTACAGTCACAGCTTCCCAGCTGTGAGGACAGATCCAGCCCATACAGTCTGGTCTTTAAATGCTCAAACCCCAGCAAAGTGTGTATGGAAGAAAGCCATGCAATGAACACCCTGTTGGATATTAAGACACCAAATTGGCTTTGCAAATGGCGTTTCGTCTGAGAGAGATACTATTGTCGTCAGAAACAAACTAAGCTTATGCACTGCTGCACTTTCGGTTATTCAGTAATAGGCTGAACTAAGCTGTATTTGCTAAAGCAATGAAAGGAAAAAGAACTAATCATCCTATAAATAAACCAGCTTATGCGTATTTAGTAAGTGTTTCTTGTTAACAATTCATTACTTTCCACACATAATTAAATAGTTCTTAATAAAAAAAGGAGTTTTTTATTGTGCTGTCTTTAGACTAGGTCTATGAATATCTGAAGAAACGTCTGGAAGGCAAAAAAAGCCGTGCTGGAAAAGAAAATGTTCAAGCTTACAATAAAACCAGAAGAGCTTCTGTACTTCTAAAGCTAGAAGAGCAAAAATCTACAGAAAGCAGCAAGTGATGACTGCTGGAAAATCCCTCCCACCCTCCAGCAGATCCTGCTGCACAGCCCTCTCTCCTGCAGACCTCTTCTTTCTCTGGATATGATATATGTGAAATGCAATATATTGTAGCTGTTTCTGTCAACTATGAAAAATGCACATACTTAAAATTAAGCATATGCTTGAATCCATCAGCATCAATAGAAATTAAGCACATGCTTTATTTTACCATGACTAAAGGCTCTGATGAATGAAGACCACTCCATTTTATAAGCCAAGAAACAGAGAAGTGTATGAAGTGATCTGCACGGAGCCCAAGCTAGAGCTGAGCATGCAACCACAGCCCTTGGCACCGGGTACACCCTCAAGGCCAACAGCAACTATCCCAGGAGCACATGACAGTCACAGAATATCTCATTAATGATGTTTTTCTGTGACTTAAAAACTCAGTCTCCAGTGCATCTGCGGATTGGACATCCAATCCCAAAGAAGTTTTCTCCCCAGCCTCTCTGTGGGTTTTCACCTCCAGGCTACGCATGTTTTCTGTGCAGCAGCAGCAGAGATGAACATCGGTGTTGAGTCTTGGCCAATGGATTTTTGACTCAGTAGCAGCGAGGTTCGGTATCAGGGAGGTGTCTGTACATCAGGGCAGTCTGCAGGATAACCTCCTGTGGAGGAAACTTTGGACACCAGATCATAACTGCTTTATGGGAACACTCTATGACCATAACATTAATTCTGCTTCTCAGCGAGGGCACAATAAGTGTTAATCTATGTCTGGAGTGGACCAACACCATAGGAAGTGCAGAATTAGCAGAGAAATAAGATAAATGGGAATTTTCGTGTAGGTACTAACACTAACCGTTTCAAACACAACTGCCGTACGGGATTAGGATCATCAGAAGGGGGCAAAAGAATTTCTCATTAGAAGGGAGGCAAGCTTCCAGATCTTAAAAACCCAGTTAATCAGAGTATCTCACTCAGGGACAGCATCGCTCCTGCTAGCCCAGGGTGACACCACGGATTACTTCTATCATAGCTCTGCTCGGAGCATGGAATCCCTGGGATGCCATTCCATTGTCTTTGGATGTTTTCCCTTTTCATCGCTCAAACACTGTGGGCCCAGTTCTCTGCTTATTTACATCAGCTTTCAAGGCTGTGTAACCCCAACTTGCTCCAAAGGATTCCCAGCTGGCACCAGCAGGGCAGAGGTACAAAGCCCTTTGCTGTTTTTTCTGATACTGGCTCCAAGGCACTTCTTTTACACACTCAGTCCTCCCTGGACTGTGTCTCCAAACAACAATAAATTTCCCTGGCCAGCAGCTAAAGCTGTGACACAACTGTGCTGTTTCCATAAATATAGTAAACCTGTTGTCTTATTTCAATTTTAAGCTCAGACAGGCCATGGTCAACCTCTTGGGAGAGTAAATGTTTTGAAGAAAATTTTCTTTTATTAGAAGCACAGAGAATGTATCTACTTTCCATATGGGATGTCATCCTTTTAAAACGAATCTCTTTCAAAACAAAACAAAATTACAACTGATAGACTAAGCACACTGATGTCTTCTTCAGTGATCATCCCCCAGCCTACACCCTCTCTCCCCAGGCTGTCCCAGATCCCGCATGGATGAAGTCCACTCCCTTGCACACTCTTTCTAACAGAGAAGACATGCATTTCACAGCCTGAACCCAGCAGACTGGTGTCAGGCTTTCAGTCCATTTGCTCCAGTCTTAGGGCAGAGCGGGGACAGGCATTACATCGCAGCACGAGCCACAGTCAGAACACCTCTGTTCTCCATGTCTTCTGTTTCACTGTTCAGCCTTATAATGCACATAAATAAATGAGTTTTCATTAAAACATCAGAAAGAGTAGATATTTTTAGCCAAATTTGAAAGAGGCAGTTCAGTAGATGGACACAAACAACTAATGTTAGAAGAAAAAGATCAAAGTTTTAAGAGAATAGGTCACATGCGTTTAGCTTTGCTCTAAGTCGTGCTAATTCTTCTGGTCCTCAGAAAAGTTAGAGGAAAGCTACTAAAGCAGACAACATCTTCAGATTTTGCAAGCCTGCCTGAGGGTGTGCACAGGTTGCTCAGTCAAGTTTCCTGTAGTTTTAGCTGTTTGCCACTGAACAGTCAGTCACCAGGTACCCCAGCAAGGGACACGCAAAAGTACCTGTACTTCATTCCCGTCTCAGCTCGGACAGTCTCTTGCAGCGACAGCCCATGCAGGTGCAGGAACTTCTCCAGCTGCTTCAGCTCGGCAGCTTGGCTGAGCCTCCCCGGCCAGCCCGTGGCGGGAGGGCAGGCTCTGGGAACCGCACTTTGCTTTTTACCTCTCAGGAGCACTTCACTCGGCTTCTGCAGGCTTGGCTTGTGGGGTGGGATATCTGCACAGGTGGGCTTGTACAAATGCATGGTCTGCACGTGGAGCTGCGAAGAGAGACCCTCAATGCCCAGCAGATGCTGGAGTGTGGGGTCCTCAGAAGCTTCCACCCTACTGTCTGCTGAGAAGAGAGCCCAGTGCCATCACACTCTCACCAGTACAAGACGGTATGAGCTGGATTGTGCTGCCCAAGAGGACCACAGGACTATGGAGCAGTGTTTTTCTCCCAGCCATTCTTTATATTATTGCAACTGGCTCATTTTAATTGATGCCCAGGATGGATTCCGGCCAAGATCAACAATCTTGTTCATCTGTTGAAACCTATAATGGTCAAGAACTCCAAGGGATAAGGACTGCCAGTGGGAATAGAGCACCGACCCCGTTTCCCAGGTCTTATATTTAGATAATGAGAAATATTTGTTTGGGATTCAATCCAAGGCCAATAAATGTAAAACAAATATTCTCACAGGGTTTATTTCAGGCCTTGGCCTGGACAGATGAATGCTGCAAGCATCTCTTATGCAAGCCATTAAAACATTTTGTTTTCTCATAGTCCATTGTAAACTCTCACAGCTCAGGTTACCTGATCTGTAAACTTCTCCAGTACCTGCAGCCTCCTGGGGCTTTGACAATTAATTAGAAACCAAAGGCTACAGAGCAGTCAAACACCAAGAAGGTAAAAATAACCTGAAAACAGACAAGGGAAATACTTGAGAAAGGAATGAACTACAGGCATCAGAGCCGGGGCAGGGAAGGAGCACCAGCTTCCGGGAGGCTGCATGCCCCCACAGGAGCCTGCGCGTGATGGAGAGGGGCTGCGGGAGGGGAGCTGGCAAAGCCTCCGAGATGCCACCAGCTGCTACAAAACCTCCAGCTCCACAGAACCAGGTGCCTCTCGGCACGGGGCAGCAGGAGAGGACACAGGTACATGTCTGAGCACTATACCTAAAAATAAATGTACTAAACCAAAACCCAGTTATTTCAGAACTGCTAAATAGCACACAAAAAGTTTCTGGTTCTCAGGATCTTCATCCCTGAGGAGTGATGGGAGAAACAGCACAGGTTTCGCGGCATCACCAAATCCAGTGCACAAGGGCATCCAGCACCCTCCAGTCAAGATAACATCCAGGAGGACCACAGTAACATTTTCCAGCCAACACCAGCTCCCAGCAAACAAATCCTGATAATGTATGATACACACCATGGAGGCAGATTTCTGAGGCTCTTTATTTTAAAAACTCAACCCATTTTCCGACTGTCATTTCAATCCCAAATACATTGAAAAAATAAGTTAAATAATCAAGTGATTGATGTATCATGAACTTAACTAATCCTTAAATCTTTCAAAGCAGATAAACAAAGACTGATCCTAAACCCAGAACATACTTTAAAAGATTATAATTCAATGTCACAGGGAGGAGTTTGGCATGAACATTTGGATTACCCGGTTATTCTTTCTCTGCAACTGTAGTGTCACTGCCCTGAGGGCACTAATGGACCTCGATGTCCCCAGTGTCCCAGACCAGGGCAGTGGGAGGGGTCCTGCCTGCCATCCCAGGGCCCCCCCAGCCCCGTGGTACCCTGACACACTGCTGCCTGAAGGTGGGGGATCCTGTTCTCATGGTGCTGACCAAGTTGAACCATCAATGGTGGAGTGCAGGCGATGCTTTCAAGTTCTACTCTTTGCAACACAAGTACACTCAATGGAGGGAAATGTGCCCTGTGACTGCAGCCATGCCTGCAATGTAGGAACTGAACTTTTCCTCCCAGCAGTGTAATACTGAAGGCTGTAGCTGTGATCTCTCCTGCAGCTGCCTTGCAGCAGGCATGGACAGGTCTGCAGCAACACACTTTATCTGAGCACGGTTCATCCAGCTGGGACTCCTGACTTCTCTTTTCACTCTCATCCCCAGCTCCTAAAATAAATCCCCTTTTTGTTTTACCTCCTGTCAGATCCAGCTCTCTCCTCATCTACAGAGCAAGGTGAATCAATGGCAAAGAAATATTTCCACAAGTTCATCTGAATTTTTTAGACATAAGAGTTTCACTGATTTGGAGTTTTAGAGGCTTGAACAGATCAGCATCATTAGAAACTTAGTTCTCCCAAAAGTAATTTCCAGTGCTTTGCTTTTATAGCATCGTTTAAGACCACAGGTGCCTGACCACAGGCTGGTGTGGCCAATGAATGCTGTGCCCAAAATATTGCTCAGTCTTAGTCTACAGACCCACTTGGTTTTCCTTCATTGGGCTTGTTAGACATTTCTGCACCTAACAACTACTTGCTCCGTCTCTCATAGTTTTATCTCGTTTTGCTTTCAGTCATCCTGTTTCAATTTTTTATTCTAATTACATTTTTATTAATTTCTAATCCCAGCACATCTGTAAGATCTCGGTTTGTGCCAGGCACTTCAGGCGTCTCCGTTCTGTCTGGGATTAGGGAACATTTCACCCAACTTCTCAGCTAAAATCCCCGCTGTTACTGATGCATTTGTGTATTGCTGGGCAAAACACTGAAACCTCCCTTTGGCAGCAGCCCCGTCCCTTGAGGTGAATGAAACCCACGTCCTCCCTCTGCCAGTCCCTGAAAGCACCCTGAGCAAGCACAGTCGCCCTGTCCCCATGATGCTGCTGTTCGTGGATGGCAGGACTGAGACAGCAATGCCAGACAATTCATATTTAGGTTCCTATTTCATTAAGGGTCTTACTCGGTGCAGGAGATTAGAGAGTCGCACATCTAATTTCCACTAATACCAAGATCCCCTTATATTTTTCTTAAAGGAGTAAGATCAGATTCTGGAAGCTGCAACATTTAAGATCGATGGAATCAGAAATTCAGCAGCTGCAGGTTTCCCCTCCCGGGTGGCTTGTTCGCCACTGCCCGGGTCCAGGGAGGGAAGGGGGAGACGGGGACCCAGGGACCTGGGGCCAGCAGCACCTGGCAAAGGCTGCCCTGACATTTTCTCCTGTTACCCACACAGTCCCTGCACAACAGCAACAACTTTTCAACTATTCAAATGAAATTACAGTCACTTGGACAAAAGAGCTTATGAGAAATAAGGGTGAATGACCACAGGCACTTTATGCCGAAGAAGTTATGGAAACCAAGAAATAAGTTTGCAGAATTTTCAGCTCTGTAATGCACATCTATCACAGTGCAGGGGAAAACCCCCGAATAATCAGAAAAGTCAGACTTGTAAAGTCAAAAAGCTTTCTATTATTATTATTATCACCACCACCACCGTCATTTCCTGGAGTGCAAATTGCTACTGTCTGAACAGCCAGCGGGGTACATACCTGTGGGGCATCCCAGTGGTGTAGGCGATGGTGTACTCATGGGAGAGCTCACAGATTCGCAGGTACCAGTTCATCTCCAGCTCTCGCAGCAGAGCCAGCCGCTGAGCACGCTGCTGCAGCTGGCTGGCCCGAGCTCGGCCCTCCTTCCCGCTTTCCAAGGGGCTCTTCAGGGCTCTCTCCCTGCTCCCCAGGGAAAGCACCGACTGCTTCCTCAGCTTCAGGGCTTCCTCGGTATTTTTATTCCCCACAGTCCCTGTGCGTGCTGCCAGCATTTTGTGTCCTGCCTTGGTGCGAAGGCAGCACCCCCAGCGCTAAGTCTCTTCTCTCAAATAATTTAAACTGATTTTCAGCACGCACTTTCCTCCCTCTATAACCTCATGCTGGCCACAAAGCTGTAATTAGATATGTGTCTGCGGAGCTTAACCAGAAAGAAGAGCTGCAACCTTCTCATGGAAACATCTGTAGTAGCTTCCCACTTGCCAGCAGGCTTCGTTTTGCAATGAATAAGGAGGACAGTTCTTAAAAAACAACATATAAACACGTGCAAAGCAGAGCACCTAAACTGGACTTGTACAAAACAAGGTATTTAGATGGATAGTAGCGGAAAAAAAGGTCCAGCTTGCTAAAGCTGTAAACATTGGAGGGCTCCAGCCAACGTAGGTGAAGTCACGTGTATGCTCACTTCAACAGCAAACCCACAGCCACGTGGGCTCGCCCGAGCAAATTGCAGCATGGTTCCTGCCAGATGCAGCCTTGGAGCATCAGTGCCTTCACTGATCTGGCCACGTTAGAGCTGAGCTGGCCAGTCCATCACTCCTCCTCCTCCAACGTGCAGTGCTCCAGCTGCTTGGGTCGCCCTGTCCGGCAGGAACGTCCATTCTCCAAGGAATTTGTAGAAATTCAGGGACTTGATCACCCTTAACGTGAGAACAAAGTTATGATTTTTTCTGATTCGTTTGCTGGGCAAACAGTGTTTCAGGAAAATGTACGAAAGGAGCAGATACTAGAATTGAATTAATTTCCCTCTCTGGTTTGAAAAGTAAAAGCTGATATGGAGATTACAGCACTAATCACAGCAGCCACTTTAGGAGCACAAACATATCCTTGTTTGGAGAGAGAGGCAGGCAGAGAGGAAAAAAGCCCTTTAAAGACAAGCAGGATTTTAAAGCCACTGCATTGAAAAGAAGAGTAATCGCCCACCCGTACCCCGTGCAAAGATTGTGTGTCTCTCACATGGAAAGGCAACTTGCAAGCAGTTGCAGAGGGATAAGGGGGCTGGATGAAGACCTTGACCAAACCAGGGAAAAGGGACCTCTGGAGGTCTCTAGCCCAGTCTCCCACTGACAGCAGGTCTGCCATCAGCCCTAGATGAGTTTTCCCACCCAAGCCTTGCAGATTCCCAAGGCTGGAGACTCCCCCAGCCCTCTGGGCAGCCTCTTCCCACGCTGCACAACCCTCTGCTGAAAAAGCTGTTCCCAACACCCATCCCAAAGCTCCCAGGCTCCAAAGCTGTGGCTGGCGTCCCCTGCCTTACCACCTGCCACTCCCCAGGAGAATTTGGATCCACCACCTTCCTCTCTCCCCTCCAGGCATTTCCAGGCTGCTGTTGGGTCCCCTCTTGGCCAGCCAGGACCAGCCTGGCTCTCGCCACCCCTCCTGGACCTGGGTCCCTGCAGCCTCTGGCCACCCGGGCAGCCTCCGCCAGATGCCCCCCAACCTTTGGGAGCCGGGGGCCTCCTGAGCCAGACATGGTCCTAGGTAAGGTCTGCTGGCCATGCTTCCCCTGAGGATCCTGGCATGGAGATCATCCTGCTCGCAGCAACAGCACTCTGCTGGTTCACTGCATTTCAGGGTGTGCCCACAGTAAAAAAAAAAAGCCATTTTTCAGTGCTTTTTAAGAAAGCAATTCCATTCCCTTTGGGAAGAAGTCCTATAAACTTTACCTTCCACAGAAACTGGTGTTACCCAACCTATTTAGCAGCGATGGCACTAAAATGTTCTCTGGAAATTTTGCAAAACTCTAGAAAAATTACTCAAAATTTTAGCTGTTAACAAATTCCAGTTCTGTGCTGGTTCTAAAATGTTACCTTGCCTCTCATTAAGCTTTCTAGCGTTTCCCAAAAAGGAAAAGGTTTCCAGCAACTCCAGAAGCCTTTAAATCAACCCTAAGCAGCTGAAGTAATACATACTTATTTTACAGATAAGTTCAAGCCTTATCAGATTCTTCAAGTTCTTTCACTTGGAAGCTGGCTAACAAAAGCAACATAAAGTTCTTAAACAGTTGTATAAAAGGCATATTGTGCTTACTCAGCCTTCCATGTTTATAATTTCCTTAACCACAGAAACACCCTGTTGTTCCCAAAGACCTTAAAAGGTATCAGTCACCTTAAAAGTAAACTAAATTAAAAGCAGATGCTGACGATTTGTTCCTCTCTAAATGGAGCATTGTTGGTCGTACAGCAGGCTATTGTGAGGAGAGATGTTCCTGTAATGTCCCATTTAGGTAGGTAATGCTATCGGATATTGTCTCTTGGATGATTATATATTCTGGCAGGTAAGAAGACCCTGGCTCACCTTATTAAAAATGCAGAAAGATTGCTTTCCTGAAAGCAAAGCTAGCCAGCTGCCTTTAAATATTGATATCACATTTCTGTGGCTGTATTGAAATACTCGGCTTCCTCAGCAGCTCACAGAGCGAGGGTGACCACGCCGTGCCAGAGCAGCACAAACCTCCAGCCTGGCTCTTCAAGGGGACTGCGGGCAGCCCTGGGGCATCTCCCAGAGAGGATGAGCCCTCTGCCCCACGAGCATCTCACCCAGCCCTCTGCAGCACCAGAAATCCTCTCCCACTTGTGAATATTGCTAGACCAAGACTAGTCAGCCCTTGTATTATTTCCCAGATCAGGGCTAGTGATTAATCACTAACCAGTTTTGCATGAGCTCCCTTCCTGCAGGGAAAGAGGGGAGAAGGCAGTGCCTGGGGGGAGGCCTCACCCCACACCCACTGTGGGGGCAGGCGGCTGGAGGCCACGGGGTATGGGACCAGGGTACAGTGTCCTGGCAAGTGAAGCTTCAAACTGATCCCTTCTTAGGGCTGGGAGCACTGCCTTCCTTTTATATTGCTTTTTCTAGGCAATTGTTGGTTAAAGAAATAAGCTGTTTTGATTATAGTTATGCATTTCTAATAGTTATACACTGTAAAAATGTATAAAAACATGTTTATGAGCTCTCTACTTGCAACTTATAACAATTTATGACTTATTATTAATACTCTTACCCCAGGCTTTGAAAATTTCTATAGGTCTTCTTAAAACGCTTTATAAAATTTGTTTTTTATTCCAGCTGCTGTCCCTAGAGTTGGACACACAGGAGGGAAACCATCTTCGTGCCGCTCTCCGCAGAAGCCCCCCACCTGCCACCTGGGTCCTCCCGCACCCACCCCTGGCTGGCAGGTCCCAGCCGGTGGCCCCGGGGCTCAGCTGGGTCCCCAGCCGTGGCACAGCCCCCACCGAGTCCCTCGCTGCCCCAGCAGCTGCCCAGCCTGCACGGGTGGGTTAATCTCTCTGCTGCTGAGCATAATGCCCTGCACTTATCTGTATTAAATGCACAATCCCGAGCTGTCTGCAGTGAAGAGAGGTTACAGCAATAACAAGAAGTGCAGAGGTACAGAACAGCCATGAAAAAAAGCAAAACAATATAGTCCATGTCACCAGTTTTAAAGCAGAACATTCCTGTAATACCCAGCCTCGCCACCTCTGGGATCAGAACAAGGGTTTAATACATTCTCCTCTGGCTCAGACATCGTTTTAGTCAAGCCTCCTATTTTTGAGATGTAAATAAGAGAAGCGTTTCTAAAAACCTCCAGTAGGTGTTTTCTGCTCAGAAAAGCATTAGGTTCCCGTGATGAATTAGTACACTTCACACAGTTTGCATTTTTAAAGGTTTTTTTTAGATCTCTTAAGCAGTTTTCTATCGGGATGTGCATTTCAGGTAAATCTGTGTACTGGTCGACAAGTGCCTTACAAACTTACACAAGAAAAGTCTGTCCTGATCTTCTTCACAAAAAATTTATTTTGCCTCATTCCAAACTAAAGGAAAGCAGGGTGTGAATTCTGACCCAGTAATTCTCCAGCAATTCCACTAAAACTCATTTAAAATTCCTCTTTCAAAATGATCTTAAAATCCACCCTAGCTTTTCAGATTCCACACTAGCCTCTTAAAGTATTCCCCAAAATTTTTCAGCTATGTATTTATTCATCTAAAATCTATTTGCATACATAGATACAGCTCATCTCAAGCAGGACAAATCAATAGCAGTTAATAACCTGGAAGGTCCTGTTTAGAGATTTTTAAGCAGAAAAATGCAAGCTTTTGATTGAGGTACAGACTGAGTTGGAAAATATCTGTAAATGATATCTAAGTAAACATATATATATATTTCATCCTGTAGGAGCACAGTAATTTTCAAATGCATAACCCAATTAGCAAGAGTCTAAATGATAGCCTTTAGGCTAACGGCACTCCTGCTCCACACTGTCTTCTACTTAAAGTAATTGAAACCCCATCAGGTTTCAATTCATTAAGGTACTTAATTGGCTTTAAGCAGTTCACCCTGCTCTGGCAGCACTTAAATGTAGTGACTTACGAACGGCGCAACCAGGGAAAGCCTCAACTCCCCCTGCACTTCTTGGTCAACAGCAACCAGCTTTGTGCCCCGGACCACTGCTTTCTGCCCTGCTCTGGGCACGGAAGCCTGCAGGCAGCACCTGCTGCCTGCTCCGGGCAGGAGGCAGCGCAGCATGGGCAGAGATGGGCAGGAGATGGACGGGCATCCTCAGCAAACGTGCTTTCCTGCAGCACCTGCAAAGAAAGCCCGAGGGACACCTCCAAGCTCCTCTCCTGATCCACTTTCACATTTCTTAACTTCTGGAAGTACACTGGAGTGACCCCTGTGCTAAGGTCAATAATGGCATCCCTGAATGTGACAGGAAGGATCTCAAATCAGCCATTTCAGCGTGCTTCCAAATACAAGCAGGCTCTCCGAAAAATTTGGCGTGGCAGGCTGGACATTCCCTGCTGTTTTCATTCTCTCTTGGAATAAGCTAGAAAGGGAGCCAGCATCCCATCAGCCCTCACGGGATGGAGGAGCAGCCCTCCCTTGGTTCATCCTCTATTCATGGCAAGCAGGCATGACCTGGGAAAACAAAAAACAGGTTCAAAATTATGTTTAAAAACTGCTATGTATCTGCATCAGATTTCATTTAGTTTTTAAAACTATTCCTTGGCTCGCCCCTCAATCCTCTGGTTCCCCAGCTGTGCTAGCTCTGCAGGTCAGTCGTGTGTCCCGTCCCCGCCCCCCCCCCCCCCCCCCCCCCCCCCCAATACCCTAAATAAGCAGCAGACAGGGGCTAAGACGCCCCTGGCTGCCAGGGAGCGGAGCCCAACAGTAACATGAAATACATTTATAAGCCAGCAGCGTTGCTTCCCGTGCAGCACACACTCCCACTCCAGCCATTTGCCCATGAGTGGCATTGGACAGGCACCACACCACCCCGACACAGCCCCCCACGGGGTGAGGAGCCCAGGCATGGTGATAGGAACAGTGTTTGGGGGGAAACAGGAGAAAATAGCTGTATCAGGCATTACTGGATAACCAAGAATTAGCTGTATCTATATACTTTGGGGTTTAAAGAGAAATTTCAGCATCCAATATGGCAGAAACTGGTATTAATGTATTTCCATGTATTCAGCCCTCTCCCAGCTCATGGGAGAGCCCTGAGTTTTGACACCCTGCTCCGATCCTGGGAGCAGGGAGCAGACCATTACAGGTATATCTCCTAGGGAAGGAGTGTCTGGTTTCTCTGCGTTTCTCAGATCTGCTGGCAAATCTTCCCCAGCGTGAGGGGGAGCTGGAGGTGAACTGCTTCCCCTTGGATTTATTGCACGGGATGGAAAACCAATGCACTCCCATGCAGTCTGAGCAAGCCCAGCTCGTGCAATGAACTGTGTGACTGTCGGGCACTAGCTGCCCACAGATTCCCTGCTGATGCACTGGGAGAGCAACTCCAGCCTCTGCAGACAAGCAGATCTCAGATCAGCCATCGCACCCAAAAACAGCTGTGTTGCCTATTTCTGATCCATTTGCTGATCAGCACAGGCCAGAGAGTGGGACTGCCCCCTGCAGCTATCGCTGTTCCCACTCTCGCCTGGGGACGGTGCCAGGGAGGGCGTCTCAGCCAGCCCACGGGTAATTACAGCCACTTGCAATTTGCTGATATATTGCCATGTTCCTGTTCCGTCCAGATTTATTACATCTGATTGAAACACCACTGCAATTAAAAGTGACAGAGGGCAAAAAGCGCTTATTTCTTCATGAAAGGGAGGTGGAGCAGTTGCATGTTGCAGCATACTCCGCAAATCCCAAAGGCAGCCCCTTGGAAAGCTCCCAGCTGCCTCCCTGAAGGGCGTAAGGGAGCTGGGCAGCTTGGAGAGCACAGGATAACATTCATCTTCGAGTGAGTCAATCTGCTGAAATTAAAAAAAATGAAGTGGAAGTGGGCTGTCTTCAGCCTTTTATCTTCTCAGATGATTTTTAGCTATAATCTTGGAGCCAAATAACAGTCCTATCACACACCCAAGCAAAAAGAAAAATTCCTGGGTATGTTAATTAACATATTTTTTTTTTGTCCTTGTTGAGTCTTCAGTGAGATCACTGACAAGTGGCTTTTCTGGGTTTGCTCTGGATTGCACCAAGAGCAACTAGTGATCAGGCAATCCATATTAGAAAGGGGAAGATTTTCCAAGGTCAAGGGGAATTCCGATGTTCAGACCTTTCTGGAGGCAAGTGGCTGCCCAGGGCAGGCAGGCGAGGCAGGTCATGCCTGGCTCTGCTCTTGGACACGTGCACTAGCCTTTGAAGCCTGACAGTCCGCCGATCATTCAGCATCTGCTTTCAAATAGTAGAAAAAGGTGCAGATCCACCCACAGCGTTCTTTACTTTTCTGCATAAATTTCAGACAAAAAGGCTGATCCGCTTTAGTCGACAAGGTTTTGAGCGGTTAATTCCCTGCTGAGCAGCTTTAATGCTCCAGGTATGCATTTAAAATTCTTCCTGGACAGGTTTCTGTGCTTGGAGGATTGTGTTTGGTTTCCAGAGGTGGTGAGTCCTAGTCGGGGGTGGCAGCGAGCCCCAGCTCTGACTGTAAGCCAAATCCATAGGATGGACCAGACATGGGACATTGAGCTGCCACTTCCCTCCCAAAAACCGTGGCCAGGAGCCCTGTCCCCATGCCTGTTCCTCCTGGTCCAGTGCTATCAGAGCAGCACAACCAGCACATCCATCAGAGAACCTGCAGGATGCCATTGCGTTACCATGGCAATCAGCACTACAGAAGTGACTAAAAATAAATGCCGGCTCCGCAAAGCACAAAAAATCATCCTGAATCCAAACCCTGACTCAGTCACCTTCAAACCTGGGTGTGTGTGGCGCTGGGTCCCTGCTCAGCAGCCACCCCACTTTGCACAGTAGGGAGATTCTCCCTGTTCTCCTGAAAAATTCAGCATGGAGCGGCAGCTCCCTGTTGCACAGGAACAGAGCTTTCTTCAGTCCAGGTCCACCACTGAGCTCTGCCACCGAGACTGTCTGGAGCTCCACAGGAGTAGGTGGACGTCTCTCCAGAGCCCTCATGGGGCTGCAGTCATCAAGGAAACCTCTTTTTTTTTTCTCTAAAAACCCTAAAAATCCACTGATTCTCACTGCATTCCCAATGTCCTGAGCAGCATCCCACCTCCATGACAAGAAACCTGGACAGCTGGGCAAGCCCCAGGCAGCTCAGACAAGAAAAGATAAGCTAAGCACTTATAAGTGACATCACATGTCACCTTGCCCAAACAATAATGAAATTACCCCACAGAGCAAACTGCAATAGTAGCACTGAATCACCAGGGTATGCCTTAAAGCTGACCCAAAGGATAAGAGCTGCACAAGAATGTAAATCCTGGGCATAAAACCCAGCATGTGAGCCCTGCATGAACAAAAGCCAAGCACCACCTCAGGTAGAGCTGCAGGACCAGGAGGCCACAGGCTGAGCTTCCTTTTCCCCTGTGGCATCACAGGTTTCTACCGGGGAAATAACAGCGCAGGGACTCCAGTGTCCGTGGCCAGGTCACGGTCCCCGCAAGCCCACGGTTAGACAGCAGCCCACGTCACAGCATGCTAAATTATGCATGGCAGCTTTGAATTATTTCTTCTTCATTAAGGAGAGTGTGTGCACAAACATGTTGGCAAACACCCTTTTCTGCAGAGAGGGCGAGCCTGGCCGTCCCGGGGAGCAGCGGGACTGGGGGCTCGGCCAGGGGCAGCCAGCAGGACACGCACACGGGGGGACGGTCCCCAGCCACACCCCAGGCACGGCCCCCTCAGCTTTGTCACGTTCTTCCAGACCCTGTAAGGAGCAGAAACTCTCTCTCTTTAATTAACATTTCTCTTAATTAACACATGATTCAAACTCAGGCTGTCCATGAAGCTTACACTTAGCCAGAACATTTGTCCATGTTTTTTTCACCCTAAGAACACTAAAAAACGAAGAAATCCTGCCAGATGCCTTTGTATCCCAAACCACCCTCGGAAACGATCAACAAGAAAAATATCCTAGCTCTGAGGGGGCTCTTGAACACACATTTAAATCAATTACATCCATAAAAAAGGAACCTTTGGGAGTAACAGAGCACAACGCGCAGCTAACAAGCCTGAAGCGAGGGCGTGTGCAGAGCCCCATGTAGTCGCAGCATGGGATGGTGATGTGGGAAGCACTTAAAGCATGCCCTGCCCCGCCACAACTAAACCAGCCGCTGGAAACTATCTGTATCGTTCCCACTCCCTCGTGCTGAAGATCTACAAGCCTTCCTCTGAAGCCACTGGCGGCAAGGCTGAAGGTGTGGGAAGCACAGCCCTGGTAAGGACCTCCTGTTCCAGCCCCCTGTCACCCACCGCCACTGGGATTTGCTTCTCTAGAGACAGGCAGTGACAGGATTAGGGCAAGAGAAATATCCCACCCAGCTGCTTCGTGGCTGGGCTCCCCCATATAGCCTCGACAGCTTTGCCGGCACCGCAGCTCTCCAAAGGACAGGGCAGCATGCCTCCGTGTTCACAGCCCACTCCCCACATGCCCGCAGGGATGGGGGGACATGACAGTCCCTCGGAGCTGTGTGGCATGGAGGGGGTTGTAGCTGGGGTTTATCACCTCACTAATGAACACATTTAATGAGCCTCGAAATATTTCCTAGCAGAATTCCCACTGGATGTCTGGTTCCTCCATGACACTTATGGGAACACAATCAACATTTCTGCATAGGGTTACACTCTGCGCTTTGGGGTGGGTTTCTTTGCGGTTTTTTTCATATGCCTGACCTTTATGAGTTTAGGATGTCATCTTTAAGGACTGCCTTTGCTATTTCAAAACCAGTGCAAGCAAACCCATAAAGGAATCAACAGTGCAGAAGCCAGCCAACTTATTCAAATGTTAAAACTATTCCATTTTATAATGAAATAATTAAGCTACAGCACTGGTTCAGTTTTCTGCAGTTCATATTCAGGCAATTAGAGAAACAGAAATTCTCTTCCCCTGATGAGATGCAGTTCACCTCCCAGCACTGCACTCCCACAGAAGCAGGACAGCAAGAGCACTTTGTCTCAACTTCTCTTCTGTGATGAGATGCATGAAATTCAATGGGGAAATTAAATTTAAGAAGGAAGAGTTGCAACACATTTTTAATCTGATCTTTTGGTAGAGATGTGGAAATGGTCCAGCTGCGACACTGCCCTTCACGATCCCACTTTATGCCTTTACATATGGCTTTTTTCACATTTATGCGTTAGCCAAGTGGGTTAATGGCCTGAATCTCACTTAAGTCAGTTCCAAACAGCTATTACATCATTGCACAATAGTCTCTTGCAGTCTGCTTCTAATTCAGCAAGGAAATAAGCCAGAAACGAGAGCAGTCCCACAGCAAGTGCTGGGGATCCACAGCAGCACATCCGAGCAGCGGGGAACCCTGGCCCCTGCCTTAGTGATGCTCGACGGCCGAGCTGCAGCTGGCACCGTGCAGCGACTGAGCCAACCTCAACTTCAAAGTTATAAACCTTGCTTTGGAGCTGAGTTCACTGTAAAATGCAGTAGAAACATTTTAAGATAGAAGCTTTTTGTTCTATTGGAAAGAGCATTACTGGACTAAGGTGAAGCAAGAGAGAGAATAAGGATTCCTTTAAATAAAGCCAGCACAGGGCAAGAACAGCAGCCCCAGAAATAGATGCCCTGCTATTTGAAGTGACTTGACTGATACAACATCACTAGAAAACTAATTTAAGTATTTAACTGAGGAAATGAAACCAGGGGAAACTCCATGACATAGAGGGTACCATGCTGCAGCGTGGAGGATTGCAGGAACAGCCTGTGCTGAAAAGGTAAACAAACTTACTCCAAATCTACAACAAAAAAATCCAGTAATCCAAATTTGTTTTTATTTTGTGAAGTTTCTGAAAAAGCTTTTGTGGAAAATTACAATTTTGTGAAAAACTCTCTGGCTTCATTTCTGCAGCTGTTCTTTCCCTGGCTGCTTTCATGCTACAAGGGGTTGCTCCCACTAATTTGTTCCTGTAGCATGGACCCTGAGCACCTCCACGCTCCCTGCGTGGGCATGGGGCTGCACCCAGAGCCAGCAGGATGCACTGGTGGCACTGCTGGCCCTGCAGCCAGGAACTGGGAGGAGAGACCCAAGGACCTGCTCCCTGACACCTGGAGCCCCAGGCTCCCCAGTGAGCCCAGCTGCGCAGCCATCACCTTGCTCAAAACCACCCCAGCTGCATCCCCAGCTCCCAAAGTACTTCAAGGTGATGCTCAGGCAAGACTTGAGCTGTCCTTACCTTGGATCCTTCCCACTGCTTCTCTGTGAAGTCCCTTAACACTCTCCTGAAAGGCTGGAAACTGCACAGAGGGTTTTGCCCCGGAGTTTCTATCATTACTGAGCTATGGAAGAAAAACATGCAAGATGAGGTTTTGTTTTGAAGACTCCCTACAGGAAGGCAATCCCTCCAAAACCTGTACCAATGCCCCGCAGCCTCTGTGAGGTACGTGGGTCCCAAGCACGGGGTGACTGCTGCAGCTCCAGCTGCTGAGGCACAACAGGAGATGGAGCAGAGGGCGCTCAGAAATACTGCTGGGGCATCTGGACAAGAACAACTTGTTAGTGCACTCCTTGGGGGATAAGAGTTTATTTACATCACAAATGAGTGAGCAGATGAATCAATCAAACCCTGCTCCCACGGTGCCCCCCAGCCCCAGCACTGCCCACAGAGCCTGAACTGCCACAGCACTCAAGGCAAAGTTATTTATACCGAAATCACAGCTGTCAGGTTTGTTTACTTTGGAGCATAGCTTTTGTACTGCAAGAAAGGATCTTTAAGCAAGATAAATGACCAGTGCCCACTTGTGCTCTCCC
This sequence comes from Morus bassanus, assembly GCA_031468815.1. Classification (NCBI taxonomy): domain Eukaryota; kingdom Metazoa; phylum Chordata; class Aves; order Suliformes; family Sulidae; genus Morus; species Morus bassanus. Next base: position 9,093,561 of record CM062578.1, read on the forward strand.
CTGCAGATGACAGCAACTCCTTATGACTTATGTGCTTATGGAGTAATCACAGTTACGAACAAAACCTTCGTGCTCTCAGCAGCTTTTTTCTTTTTAGAGGGGAAAATTTGCAAGCAGTCTTGAAATTGTGACCTCCTACTTAGGCTAAAAACAATTAAACACCAGCAACAGAGGCCTGCCACAAAGCCAACTGCAACCCCAGTGCAGTGAGCTGCTGGGGGAGTTGGCCCACTAGCACACTGCAGACCCAGCACCAGCGCCGCAAGGGACAGCAGCTGCCTGCCCTAGTCTGTGTGGGCATCACCATGTTAATTAACAAGGCTGCGAGAACAGAGCCCTAGAAAAGGCTCTATACGCATTCTTAGGAAGCGGTTACATTTGCCATAGCATATCACAGTACCAAAGCACGCACAAGGCAAGTACCACGCAGTACCCCGTTGCTCTGCAGCAGGATGTCCTGTGCTGTGCCCCGGCAGGGACATCTCCTTACCCCAGGACTGTCTGCAGCCAGAAAGCACGACTGCCACAAACCAGCTTTTTCAACCCAAAATGGACAGTCCATTTATAATGTAGTTCACTACATGTAAGCCCTAAATAAAAGTAAGTCACACCCATATTCAAACATAATATTTTTATTTGTGGATAAAAATTAAGGCTCACAGTACTTTATCATTTCACAAGCAGAAAAATGTTAAAAATTGAGAATGATGGGGAATGCCCCCAATACAAATTCCTCTAACTGCTGACATGTTTTACTGAAGACTCGAGGTGAACAATTGTACAGGGCAGCTACAGTTATTAGTTTGTAAACTAGGTGCTATATATATAGATTTTTTTTTTAAGAAATGTGAACAGAGTATTATGTTTCTCTCCACTTCTGGCTGTCTGATACACATGGATTCCATAAAAACACTCAAGAACCGCTGGGATAACACCAACCTTCTTAGGAACAACCCACCACATCTACAATGCATGGCACAGGCGTCAAACAGGGAAAAGACAGCTGAAGATCACAAATTTCCTTTTGATAAGACATTTTGATTATAGTGCAATAGTTTATGCGTAAAATTTTCAATATTCAGCTTTCTGGCTTAAAAAAACCCAAACCAAAGTATGTTCCTAAAAAGCACAGGAATTGCTGCCAAGCTCCATTTCATTACAGACATGAAAGCAACCCAGGTGATTCAAAGAAGGTAAAAGTGTATGTCAAACTTCAGTATACACATAGAATACATCATGCCTATAGTTAAGATGCAACTCAAAGAAGGACTTCCAAGTGTGCAACATGGACAGAAATCATTTATTCACTGCAAGTATGCCGCAAGTTTGTTGTCCAGAAGTACAACAGTTACTTTGCCCCCAAACCAATGGGCATCACCATCACCACACAAGTTTTCTTGTGAGTTACACCATAACTATGGGACTATATACTGCAGATTTATTTACATGGAGACCAATTTAAGTGTCTCAGTCAAAACCGAGAAAGGTTTGGGTTTAAGAGGTGCTCTATATTCTTTGCACTACTTTAGTAATTTCTATATTCTTTTCATTCAGTACTTTTTAATAATTCCTGTATTCTCTGCATTACTTTAGTAATTCCTTCTGTTTTGCCTATTTGCTGACAAGGTAACACAAACTGGCGGCAACAGCAACAAGAGCAAGCCTACTTACAATAAGCAACAACTGCCATAGCATTAAAAGGCTGAAGAATTTCTGCATCGCAACAAAAAGATTCATTTCTTGTCATTGCACCCTTTACATCTGAGATACCACCACAGTGATGAAAACAACTATCTTCAGCTTTTTCTGACAAAAAATTAAAATGTACTCTAAGCCCATAATTTCATTAGGGAGCTTTCTTTTGAGATAATACAAAGAAAATCTGTTTTCAACAGAACCCATGCTATAATAGATTCTGCCACAGCAAACACCGATTTACAGTGGTTTTGGCCAACAGCTCTTACAGGTCACAGTCCAGTAATAAAAAAACCATTTGTATTGATAGTATTTCACTTACATCACAAAAAGCTCATCCAAAGGGCTCAAAAAGATTATGATGGATGTGGGTGAGAATTACTACCCCTATTTTATAAAGGGGGCAACTGAGATATCGATTAAAATCAACCTGCCCAGGCTACAGGACCTGCCAGGGGCAGACAGTTTTCTCGGCCCCTGGTCTGCTGTTCTCCTGCACTCCTGTGTCCCCAAAGGGTTTCAAAGAGCAGAGGGCTGTAACCACCACTCAGTGACACAGGCAAAAGAGTACATTTACACATTAGCCATTTCATATAAGCAGAAATTAAACTAAATTTCCATAACATGTAGGCAGTAAATATAAGAACAACAGGAAAACATGTGCAATCAAAAGAATATAGAATGAACACTTTCAACCATTATTCCAGTTCACAAATCTATGCAAGTGGAAAATATAAGTAGCTACAGCCATGAAATACTCCAGGCTACTGAACATTTTAAAACAAGTATTTTACCCCCATAATACTATGGTAATCTTGCAGCTGAATGAAATGCAACTACTTAAATAAAAAAAAGGGATAAGAGGGATGAGCCTGGACACACGGTTATGGTTCCACCACTGGAGGTACCTGGCAGGCACCCAGCAAGCTGCTCAGGTCAGAATTTAACTGTTACTTCCACAGACAGCAATCGCAGGACATGCTCAAAATTCTCAGGTGGATGGAAATAGCTTTGCCTCAATATATCAGAAAAGCACAGGTGTCCAAAGTAACCATCTCTCAAATTATTGCTTACTTAACTACATAAACAGCAGAATACAAATGACGGAAGGGATCTATATGGATTGGGTAAGTCACCTCTGATACCATGACTCCACACTAATGACTATAATGATCTTAAAGATCAAGCTAAGTACAATACATACAAAAAAAACTCCTGTAAAAGCAAATGCATACAAAATAAACTGTCATCAAGTATAATGAAACCACACCGGCAGCAGGCTGCGAAGGGACTGTTGCGCAAGCGTCTGAGGACAGAAACAGGATTCGCAGATCCAGTAGCTCTGGTGCAACAGCTTTCCAAACCTCACTCCCATTTTTATGCTTCTATCAGAGTCCCCAGAAGGACACAAAGATACTTCGCTGTCTGGAATTTGACATATGCATACATGCAGTAAGTGTATACTAAAGATTAGCCTGTGTATACACATCTGTTACCAACACGCACACCTACCGAGCAATGCAAGAGGGAGCGAGTACAGAAAGACAGACAGGCCATTTCATAATATTTTAGCATTACTCTCTTGGAGCTCAACATTATTGCCATGGGCTAATACGTCAAACAATATAGAACAAGCTTAACAGTATACAACAGATACACAGTAATTCCACAACTCAACAGTACCCACTACTCCATTTGGCAAAATATTTATTCATAATAAATCCGTTCAAAAGCAGTTGGTCACAAATGATTAATTTTACATTTTTAGGCTGTAACAATGCTTTTGGTAGAAGTAAATAAACTGCCTTGTTTCACACAGTGTACAAAAACAAAGAGACATTGAAATGACAGTTAACAATAAAACACATGAAAACAGGAAGAATCGGTAAGACAAAGGCAAAAGCAATAGGAATCTGTCTGCGCACCGGCAATGCTGCCATGATCATTTACCCGTACAAATCCTCAGCCCCACTTAGTTATTATCCCCAGCACAGCTCTTAACTGCAGGTTTATGCTCCAGGAGAGGAATCTGATGCGATGTAGCAGCTCCAGTCACTCTTTCACAGTACTGCATGTCCATGTCAACACTGGGAATGGTTTCTGATATGATTTAGACTGCACACAGTACTTTAATAGAAAAAAGTTAATTACTCCCACTCCGTAGTTCCTGGTGGCTTTGATGTCAAATCATACATCACCCGAGAAATGCCAGGAATCTTCTTAATCTCTGCCACCATTTTTAACACAACCTGTTGTGGAGAAAAAAAATATCTATAAGAAGAAAGCACGTAAAACAGACATGATGAAAACTATCTGAGAAAGGCTTAAAAAAGGAAAACTTTGTTCACACTAATTCTGTTACAAGAGAAAAAGAGTCTGTAACTATTACCATTTACCACCAATTAAGAAATTAACTCAACTTAGAGAAAAGCTCTAGCTTCATGGTATCTGCAGTTACATTTGGAACTTGCAGATATTTGGCACTGATAATAAACCAGGGTGTCGATTGCAATACACTTCCCCTCAAGGCAGCAGCTCTTCAGTTTTTTGAAACTATTTCTTGAGTTCAGCAGGAACATATGCTGTTGTGTTATTATTAACCATTGTCAAACTTCTCTCAGACTATCTCCCACTGAACCAAACACAAAGCAACAGCCTGAGTGAAACCCCTTTCAAAACGAAAAAGGGAGCTCTAAAGGTTTAAAAAAAAAAAAACCCACACCAAAAACACAAACCAGAAAGTGGCATCTAAAGGAAAGAGTTTCCATTGAGAGTTATTCTCCAGAGTTCACAATCAATTCATCTTAGCAAAAGTATTCTAGACCAGAACGTGCTGATCCTTAGAAGTTCAGCTTCCTTAAATATCCCATGGTTCATAACAATGCCACTTACATGACATGCTGGTTTATAGTACAAGCATAAATTAAAGAAGTTTTTGCTCTCCATGAGAAAACACAGAAAATATTTAATCAAATATTTTCCCCATAAATACAGATATTTTCCATAACTTCTAGTATTTTGTTACCACATTACTACCTAGCCTTAAAGTGACCATTTTACATTGAAGAATATGGAGGGATTTTGTTTGGTTGTGGGTTTTGTGGTGTTTGGTTGTTTTGTTTGTTTGGTTTTTTTAGACACAAACTTCAAGGTCAAATGAATCCTCATTTTACATAATGGAAGAGGTTACATGGTAACTTAACCTTGAAGCATTTCTCTTTAAATGGATATGCTGCCTTAATGCAGAAGACTTCAGTTACATAAAATTACTAAACAATGCCTACATGCTTTTAAAGTATGTTTAAAAAAAAAAGTCAGTCCTGTTGTTCATCTAACACTGCATTCCCAGAGAGACAAAGTACTTGAAACTGGAAAGGGATAAAATTTCCCAGAAAAATATGCTGGAACTTGACTCCTACATCCTTTTAGTGACCTAAATAGAAAACAGCACACTGGGATGTTAAACACCAGGTTCCAGCAAAATCAGAAGCGGCAATCAAGGGCAATTCTGTAAGTCAGGATGTTTCCAATTACTAATGCAAAAAATTAATTTCAAAATCCCAGGAAATGTTAGGGTATTCTTTCTTATTTAATTAATGGTATTATGGCTCAACTCTCCTGGAAAGCCTTTAAGTTTGTCATACCCATCTTCCAGCTTCTCATTTTGTTACAGTGTTTTCCCAAAACACCACCATATTCTTCCTAATGAAGACTATGAAAGAAAAAAAAAATTGCAACAAAATCAAAGTCAAGGGAAGCAATCAAGAGAGAGGGGAGAAAGTCAAAATGAGTCGTCTACAATACTAGCTCATGTTGAAAAAAAACTTGAAAGCCTGTATTACCTCTTCTGGAACCTCATTACCAGGAGTTGCTGCAATACCAGTCATAAAATCACTTGTAATAAAAGTTCGAATAACCACAGATCTTTGACAGGAAGGTTGTTTCTGTAGGGGGTCCCGATCAAAATGCAACGGTGTCAGTATTATCGGCATCTGGCTAATTTTTCCGGCATAACCTTCAGAAAAATAGCAGTACAAAGTGCTTTAATTTGGTTTAAAGACACAAACATGATATAATTTTTACAGAATTTCCCACATGTACTTCAAACTATATACTAAGAGCTACATTTACATCTTCTGGGATCTTGCTACTGCTACCACACCTCAGAAGATCACGCTCATTATACAATTATGTAAGTAGTGGTGCATACACTAAAACTACTCAAATTGCCACTTGAAATAATCTTCAGCATTTGCAGGCACGCAGAAGAAAACCAAATAATCTCCATTATCCCTGTAATTCACTGTGAATGCAATTTAAGATCTACTTCCCTTCCCACATAAAATAACCATGGGGTTTTATCTACCCCCATATCAAGCCCATTAAAGAGCCATTCACAACTATCTCTGTCTGACATATCTGAAAGCTCTTAAGTATCTCTGTTGCTGGCGATTGATAGGTAACTCCAGACAATAATCTCTCACTTTTTTTTTTAATATCTCCTTCTGAAACCCAGTACACAGACCCACTAATTTCACTGTTTAAATGATCTAAAAGTTTGAGATTCAGGTGCATGGCAGCCTGCAGAGCCAGTCTAACACTGATGCATGCTCTCATGCTCTGCTTGCACGGACCTGAGCTTATTGGTACAAGGTACTTTTTCACTAAGTAACTCAAGTCTTATTTTTGGGAGCAATTCATTCACACCAACTGTCACCAGAAGTTAGCGAGACATCTACAGTTTTACAAACACAATTGACAGTGTTATCCTCAGCCTTTTGAGGCTATTTTGGTACAAATTATGTTAAGACAGCCTTGCAAATAGAATATGTATTTTCAAAAAGAGATATCCTTCGTAACTTGATTCATACAAAATACAGGCAAGTCTGATGAACTGCTTCCCACATATATCGCATCCTCAAACATAAGTAAAACAAAAAACAAAACAAACACTGAACCTCAGAACTACTATATTCCCAAACTTTGCCTGTGTACCATATCACAGGATACTGAATGCTCCCTGGATGTTAAGAATTTGAAGTATTACCATCTGCTAGCCTGAAAGTGGTTGGGTTTACAAGTATAGCTTTTACTTTAAGTTAAGAAATATGAAATCACCACAGGTAGTAAGCATCATCACCATTAGAAAGTTAGTGTTTGGGCTCCCTTCTTTCCACAAAAAACCCCATGATTTAGAAACTATGTCAAGTTTCTTGACAGTTTATTTACTTCAGCTAAATACTGATGACTGAGATCAAAAGAGAAGTAATTCAGTTGACTTTCAGCTGGCTAACAGTACTTTTTGCAGAAATTTCCACTGCAGTGAAGCACCAGACCTCAGAGCTTCACGAGTTGTCAGAGGCAAGCCTTAGTCTCCAAAAATCCCCTAAAATGAATTCTGCTAACAGAAAGGCTAGCAATTCCTGTCCTTTAGCTATCAGCTTCTACAACTTTCAGAAAAGGCTCTTGCCTGTCATCCCATTAATTTATCAATTCTTTGAAGGTATTCAAGAAGCTTGTAGATTTTGACAGTACCACTGTAACTATGCCCAGTTAGGTTTGCAGGGATCTTGAAACAGGAGTCTAATCCATGGGATAAGGCGAAGTACCTACCAGACTCCCTGAGAATATTGTGAGCCTCAAAATCAGCTTGACGTAAAGTGCTGAGGACTCCTGTTGTCAGGAAAGTGGGGGTGACATCTGTAGGAGGTTCTTTGACTGGTGGACCGAACACGTACACAACTCTGAACAGGATGACAAAAAAACCCACATTTTGCATACATGGAATAAAACAGATTGCCTAAAGACTATATCTTTAGTAATGCAGTGAGAAAATAAAACTAGGAAAAAAGCATAATATTTGATTTTGCTCCTTAGCTACTAACTAGAGCTTAACATAACTTCATGCATATATTCTATAAACAAGACATGCATACTAGCTTTAGAAGGCAAATGTAATCATTTATTCTGGTTTGCTAGAGACTAACAATAGCCCCAATATTACTTATTCAAGAGACTAATCCTTTGGAAAAACCAGATATACTAACACAGTGGTATCACAAAGGGTGTTTTTTCAATTTTACTTTGATGTCAGTAAAAGTTAAGATTATTCTAAGAAAGTGCTTATAATTTCAGTCTTCGCTCCTAATAGGAAACCACAAAAAATACCATTAAATAGTAAACCTTATGGCTAATGAATAGCTGTGTTTTCAGCACAGGGCACTAACACTGCAATTCATAAGTCTACATTAACTACATTTGGAATAAAATATCTTCTGAATTCAGACCAGTCACATCAGCTTCATCTTTTTAATCTCACTCATTGTGTTTTATATGTTGCAGAACAAAAAGCGAGTCAGACAGGCCTCATACAAGGATTTACTACGACATATTCACACAAGTTATTTGAGTTTGTAGATACAAACCAAGAATACTTGTCTAAAATCCAAAGCAGAAAAATACGCAAGTTTTCCATTCTGTATTTTTGTTTGTAATATAAAGTCTGCAAGCATAGCTGGGCAGAAGACCAACTATTTCAGTGCACTCCTCGAACTGCCAGCTTCAGTGTCCCTATAAACATCAATGAAAGATTCTGAAAACATACCCTGGTACAGCAGAACTCCCAGAAATGTGGTATATTCAGGAGTAGCAGCATTAAATCCAAAAGAGCTTAAAGACGACAGCAATGCTGTATAAATCCAGCACATACTTTGAAATTGCACACGCAATCCTGATCTTATACCTTCTTTTGTTCCCTCTGCACTTAGTTTAAATAAGTATCTTGCGATTCAAGATCTTGCCTTTAAGAATAATACCTCTTTCAGTAGGTGTCACTTATGTGACAAAATTAAGTTTTGCTATAAGCAATTATAAGCAGTTTCGTCAGAAAGTCTACAGCCAGGCAAGAAGGATATGCATTCTCCAGAACTGATTTAATATCTAAGCAAATTCAGCTGCTAGAAAACTTACGGAATCAAGTAGCTAGAAAAATGCATATACACAAGAGAGCTCAATTAAGATTAAACTGCCCAGCTTTAGAGCTTTCCTATCTGCCGTTAGAACTGACAGTCCCATGTAAATTCCCTTTTTGACAAAAAACAAAAAAGTACTGCATGACACCACAACTCTGCAGCAGGCTTGGAATCTTTCAGAAAAGATTTTGCATAAGTTACAATGGATGTAGTCTAACCAAGAGCTTAAAAAAAAATGAGGAAATACGCTATCAATTTCTTTTTCAAGCCAGTAATTCCAGAAATAAACCTATGTTTTAATTTATTGTGTATTTGTAACCTCTGTAAGATACACCTGTCCAACATATAAAATAATTCTACCACAGATTAAACAGAAGAATGCATGCTAAACTTCCATATATTAAGTAGATCATTATAAAAAAAGATAATTCAAAATACTTACCTGTTTATGTTGTGGCACATGCGTGGTATGAGCCTGGCAAGAAACATAAGAGACTCCCAGTGTGGAGCATCTTTACTAGAGATCCCACAAACATAGCTATATGAACGACAATCACCCTATAAATTAGAAACAAACAAAGAATTGAACATTAACTTTGCTGCCAAAATAGTTCACGGTACTTTCTCGTTCATCCTGGAGGTTACAGGACCATATTTTGTGCCAACATTTAGCAGACACTAAGCTAGTGAAATCAGTATGCTGAGACACACCAAGTGAATGAGAAAACACAGAGTAAGATGACAGACCTCTCATGAGCTAACAGTGGTGTATAAAAGGAAAGATTCATATAAGGTGACCAGAGCATAGGGATTGTTTGTGTATTGGTATTTCATAACATCATCTGAGGAAGGCCTGGCACAAAGCATAGAAATCTGCTGATGCTGCTGCTGTTTAAAACAGTAATAAAAGCTGACTGCAAAGTTACAGAAGCGATACACAAGATTAAGCAGCTGATAATAAAATAAGAGATGTAATACAATACTAACAGTGCAAGAAAGGTACTTTACAGCTATGACTACTCAGTAAAGAAATCTTCAAGTTATGGCACACAATTCCACAAGAATGCCAGCTCAGCATTTGTGTCTGGTTTCTATTTCTGTAGCCAAAGGACAGTCCACAAGAACGCACATGGCATTAGCAAAAGAGTGAAAGGAAAGAAAACGCTATGCCACTGCACAGATTCAAGTGTTCCCCTATCCTGAATAGCCTGCACTGCTCTAGTTCCTCTCCTCTCAAGGATAAGGGTATAGTACAATTCAAAAAAGTACAGGAAGGGGCAACAAGCATCTTCAAATGTAGGAAGCAGGGTTTTTTTGACCAACTTAGTCTAGGACTCCTGAGCCTTAAAGGGGGCAACAGGATTACAGCAGAGGTCTATGAGATTGTGAAGTCATGAAGAAACTGCCTGTAAGTGACCAGCGCTATTCAACCTTAATGATATCCTCAAATACAATACCTGTCATTTACTCAAGTGTCTATTCAGATATCTTGACACCTTTGCACTACACCAGCGCTGACAAATGACAATAACATAGGTATCAGTCATTTGAAGTTTATGTTCTTGAGTTAAGCTTGCTATTTTCAAATATTAAAGCTGCAATTATTATGCTTCACTGCAGCCTGCCACACTGCTAGGAAGCAGCTTTCAGAACATCCCTCAAATGAATCCATTTACCTGCACTCCCACAGTTTTGATTGGTAACAAGAAGGCATTCAGTGAATGTAGGCTTGTAATCTGCATCAGCTTCTCCTGGTCTTCTTCAGTTGTACATGCTTTGACCCTTTGCAGCAAAGTATGTGGCTGTGCAATGATGCAGAAAAATAAATTTTAACTAAATAAAGCTCCCAAGCGCTCAAACAGAACTTACACGGTGCAAATAAAATTATTATTTAAGTAGCTGTTTGCTTAAATTTAGTCTACATTTACCCCTTGGAACTATAAAACATACCTTTCTTTTAACAACTAAATTTTAGCAAACACTATTTTATTTGATTAGACTGCATGTATTTTAAGGTGAAGCTCTTTTCCTATGCTTATTCTCTCTTTCACAAAGCTATACTTTTCTTTGTTGTTTATTTCAGATACAGAACAAAGCAATATCCTGTTACACTGCACTACAACTTAATATGTTTTAAAGGAAAAGCAGATGTAAATACTCGCTCTTCAGTATTTATCAAAATAAGTTTTGGAAGTTGTTTTGAACTTACACCTTAGAGCAGGCCTCTGCTAACAACTTTTCACCCCCCTGCAGTTTAATTTAAGTGAGCTTACAGTAATCACAAAGGTCATAACAGTTAAGAGATTGAGAACTTAAACATCACTGATTAAAAACTTCACATTTTTGTTCAGGACATCTGGCAAGGACTAGTTCCTCTCTCCCGCACTTTCATTTAGACATTCAGTGTTTGTTAGGGCATGCAGATCTAGAAAGTTACGATTATTTCAGGGAGGGAAAAATCTTTTCCTGATACTATGTGATTTGAAGTGTCTCCAGAAATCTCATCTGCACCAAGTTCAACTACCAACAAAATTTATTTACTATTTGAAAGGTATAAAATTCCATTTTCCCGAAATTGTTCAACACTTGCATCAGTTATGGAACTAAAAATTCTACGGTACGATACTGAACAAGTGAGTTGTACTGGAATGCATTATTCCTTAAAGAGCACAAACAAGTAGTTTTAAGCTTTTAGCAGCTTAAACGTCATTGCAGGCCACTGCAGAACGATCATACTACTTTTATGTGTACTAGAATTGAGCAATTTCATTACCTTCTTAACACTCGCAGAAAAATCTGCAACTATTTTCAAAATATTGTTTGTTTCAGGAAAGTCTTTGCACACATAAGGTTCTTCAGCACATATCACTCTGATTGCTAGACCAGGACCTGCAATGTAAAGTTGAAAAAACATTACACTAAATAACAGGAAGCTGACTTTCACCTAAAAATGTGACAGCATCTGGAACAGCAGGGCAATCATTGAGCACAGTGTGTTTTGTGATTGTACCTACACTTCAATTGTCTTAACACCCTACAAGACAAAAAATACACACACAGTTTATTCTGGAACAGTATTTCTGTTTGGCACATTTAAGCATTATTTACCTACACCTTAAATGGGCTGGTTGTGTAAAGCAGCAGTTAGTGGTGATGAAGTTTGGTGGATGGCAAGCCAAAGTGAACAGGAACTTCCTCCTTCCCTTTGCTAGGCAGCTGGGATGAAAGAGCTGGTTATAAATACACTTGAGTCTCCGCTGTTTTTAGAGACCCCAGATGGCTATTTGACCTTTTAGCTACTTAATATAAAAGCACGTGTAATTTGCTGGAAATGTCTGAAGAAAGCTTCTTGCATTTCATGTGATGCTGGTGCATTAGCACAACAGCCTATATGCTCTGCCAGTGACTACTACACACCCTGCAGGACAATTTTAAAACACATGGACAGAAAAACATAACTCCTTTAAAAGAATGTGGGCTTTGCTATATTATAGACTTAGATGTTTTCTGGCGGAGAACTGATATTTTTCATGCAATCATTTTCAAAATAGCAAATGCCCCTTAGAAAGGCAGGCAGATACAGGCCGTTATTTCAAGTAAGATACATTTGACAGCTCAGGCAGCATTCAGCTGCACTTCATTGATAATTCTTGCTTTGGCTTATACAACTAAAAAGAAACAAATACAGCTAAAAGCAAACTCAATTATACAACTTTTCCTTTAATCACTATACATAATAAAGCTGCTCTCTAATGTTCTTTTCCTGAAAAAAGATCCTGCTTAAGTAAAAACTAATAAATCCGTATTTTTTTTCCTGTTTAGAGGTAAGTTTTATGCTCCAACATAAATTTATTCTACGGGTTAAGCATATTCAAAACAATACTGATGTGATCCATAGTCCTTCACTAAGTAGCACAGACCAACTCTCGTACCTGGAAAGGGATGCCTCGAAACCAGCTCTTCAGGAAGACCAAGTTCTCTCCCTAGCACTCGCACTTCGTCTTTGTGAAAGTCTTTCAGTGGTTCTATTACTTTACCCTTAAAAAAAGAAAAAGCAATTTACACTCCAGCTTACATATTCAAACAAAAAGCCTCAAATGTTTAGGTTACGGCAGTCAAATTGGCCTGCTTTTCACAGCATCAGCTGCCAACACTTGCATAAACTGCGGAAAGAAAAGTACATGTGAATGTGGGCTTTGTAAAACCAGTTACAGGACAGAGGCTAGGACAAGAAAGTTTAAGTTAGTGCCAGAAGTATCAATGGCTCGGTCAGTGTAGATATAGCTGTAGGTCAAGCCTGCTCTGACCGTCTTCAGAAATTCAGACCTTTCTTCTCTGCCCTAAATGTTCAAACCAATCCAAAACCCTTGAAAGAACTTTGTACGGTATTAGAAGCATGCGTCAGTAGCGGTTACTTTCTCTACTACGGTTGGGCCCTTGCTAATAACTGAGCACCTTCCAACAGGGTTATGTGATGTCTCATGTGTTGATTCTTTTTTATTTTATAATACAGTTAGAGAACTTACCAGAACTTACCAGAAAAGACAAAACAGGGCAGTGTCCTACATTTGCTTCATATGCTAATAGGTAAGAGCTCTGCATGAGAAAGGTATTCAAAATGCTTTTCTGGACATTGGACTAAACAGACCAATTGGGAGTGCAATCAAACGGACGGGACTTGGGTTGCTTATCTTCAGACAGTTCAAGCTCTTCTGTTCATATAATCTTCAACCTCCTGGTCATCTACCATCGACATGGTGGCCCACAGATGTCCATGTTGGGCCACTTCAGAAAGACTTGTGGGTTCTTAAATTGACAACTGGCAAACAGATTGTGTGCCACCAGCATACTGCTGGCAGATAGTTGATCAGGTTATTACTAATGTGATGCAGAAGCTGCATAAGAACAGAAACAACTCATCCCTGTAGGTTCCGGAAAGAACCATCCCTAGATTTCAACCCATTTAAAATTTATTATTTTCATACTCTCTCAAGAGAGAGGAGAATACTATGCTTGCAGTGCTGGATGTTACTAGAGGTTCAAGAGAAGGATAATTTTGGCCCTCTCTCTCAACGGGAGGTGATTATCTTTTCACTAAAGCACTGTCACTGCTCTTGCCTGAACCCATCATGTGCCAGGTCTGTACTATCGGCCCCTAAAGGTTACCCACGGACTAGCTTTTAGAACAAGATATAACAGAAGGAATAAGCGACCCATTACATCGTGAATTCCAGCTGAACCACAATGAATCTGTCCAAGAAGCCTTAACCTACTGTCCTGCTAAAGGCATTTGGTATTGCTCTGCTTTCTTACTAGGATGCAGGTCTGTTTTGAGGGTTAAAAAGTAAAAAAAGAGAGGAAACAGCTTTCAGCTTGCAGTTGAGAACACCATGGCTCACACTGAATGAATCCATGTTCAACCTGTTGACATCTTCCTCAGTATTCAATGCTGGACAATACTCAATTTTGGCTACTTTGGGAATGTGGCAACTAGAAAGAAGCGTAATAAATTGCAACATATTAAAATAGAATCTCAAGGGCGTCATTGGAATAGGGTCCCATCAACACGGGACAGTTGTACCAGCAAAACATAGAAGTTGTTCATTTCCGATACTCAGCTTCACGTCTGTGAGAACCAGAAGGATACACCAGTATCCTCATTTTCATTTACCTCTTCTCTTAACTTTCGAATTAGCTCTGTGTCATTATGATGAGTTTTGATGACTTCAGCTTTGCCACTTGCAACAAGGGAAGCACTTTCAATGAGATCAGGTCTGAGGGTACCCTGAGCAAGAAAAACCTCTTCAGGTTTCAGATTCATTTCTCCGATAACTTCATTGGCAATCTGTAAGATGGAGAGAAAAAAAACAGAAAAGTGTTCCGATCTACTTTTTGGTTGTCAAAGGTCTAAAGGAAGGTAACAGATTGCCCAACAAATGCTAGTGAGCTGCAAAAGCACAAACAAGAAGGCTAGTTATGACACTAACTCACTGCTGAAGTAGTCCTATAACCCCATATTTTGTTCAACAGAAAATGGAAAAAATACCTTCAGACTCCAAGAACATCACTGCCTGTTAAATGTTATATTCTCCCTGCATCACAGATACTGATTGCTGACAGATGGAAAATGGCTCATCTTCAGCAAAGCAACAGAAGCATGCCCCAATTCACATTATCCATCAATTTGGTGAAAAAACATTACATAGAAGTTCATGCAACAGCAATGAATGTCCAACCACTATAGTAAACATAAGCATGATGGTGCATCTAGTACAGTGCTTGTGAACCCTGTTGTGACCACTGACTGACTGCCAAAAATTTTAGGCTTATGGTAACATACCAGTGGCTTCTTTAGGTCATCCGCAACTTATGACCACTAATGCCACTGAGTGCACAGTGCTTTAGAATAGAACAGTCTGACGTAGAAGATGTGTCTAGAAATCATATAATTAAAAAAACAATCAAGAAATAATTATAAATGTTACCTTAACAAAGGTGTCACCAATAATTTTTCTTTTTTCTTCAGGACTTGTAGTCATATTTAAGGTCTTGCTAATTCTTTTACGTGGAGTTCTGTCTTCATCTGAGATGGGCAGAGTTGTTGTACCGTTATAGAATGAATGAGCTGCATTCACCACTGCAAGATATTAGAGGAATTTGTTGGCAAAGCCAGTAAACATTTTAATGCAAGGTTGCAAAAAAATAAGTTTCACTCTATTGCTTTAAAAAAAGGAAAACAAAAATCATTCCAGTCCTTTAATAGTTAACAGCATTAAATAGGGCTGTTAAATACCTCAAGAATTAATTGTAACAAAAGCATTTTATTTCTCTTATTAATCTACTCTAGAGGGCAATTTTTTTCATATTATGAGGCTAGGCAACCGTGTGAAAGTTCAGTTCTAGCTTCCCCTCTTAGATTATAATTTATGTGCTTTTTTAAATAGTTTGCAAGACAGTGTTTTCCCAAGGTCTTTCTGGAACCAAAACTAAATGATGCACTATTTACTCATGGTACATTATGCCTCTTAATTTAGAGAGGCTCTCAATGCAGAGATCAGCTAGGAGGCTCTTTGGCATCTTGTACCAGCACTGAACTCCATGACCTACAGAAAGAGCATTTGCAGCAAAGGGATTCCCTCAATTTGTTACTCTGGCACCCTGCCAGAGCCCACGTTTATTGGTCTACAGAGTGCAAGAATAGGACATAGATTTTCCACTAAAAAAGTAGTAGTAATAATAAATAATAATAATAATAATAATAATAAAAGATGTGTGTAGAACAAAGCTTAGACTTTGCTGCATCAGGATATTGCAGCCCCATCTGCAAGATGCTAACATGCAAGCTCCCGGCATTGTTCCACACTGTCAGGCTAGTGGAAAGCACTGCTCACCTAGTACCACAGTGCCTGACAAAAAACACAAGAGAATCACTTGACAACAGTACTTACGCACAGCCCCAGGAATAGGCAGCTATTACTCATGAAATAAATCAGCCAGGCAGTATAAAGCAGGTCTCATTGTTTGCACAACTCAAACATACATAATTTGTCTTCTCTGACCTCCTTGTACTTCAGGACAAACAAAAAACTCTAAATCTTCTTATCAGCCATGCCAAGGTACCTTCCACTCTCTCATAAAGTTACTCCAAAAAACAACTAAAATGCACCTATTCAATCACCCAAATGAGCTCACCATTTAAAAAGACAAAGAGGTCCAAAACAAGAAATAAAGCCCCAGTGGAGGACTCTTAACCAAGCTACTGAAAAAAACTGCAATCAAATGAGTTTTGCAGCAGCTGAAAAAGATTACTCAATCATCAGCAGAAAAGTGACTGTGCAGCAGCAACTGACACACATATCCACTGTTTTGCTGTGCCCCAACAGCAGATACCGGATCTCAACAACTGAAGAGATGGGTCAGTTCATTGTACGCTCCAATCAAATACGTAAGGCTTAATATTTTAGGTTTCAGACTTTGTGAATAGGCCTAGGTTGTTCCACACTAGCAAAGCATGCTTTGGTACGTAAAGTCTGAGAAATGCAACAGTCAATTCAAATCAATGAAACAAAACACTAAACATACATTTTAGAAGACTGGCCACGTCCTTAGTTGTATCAGGCATATTTAACAAAATTATGGTACCTTTAACTTGAATCCCAAGTTTTTTGAGTGCCTCTTCCACAGACTGACTTTCTCTTTTGCGCATAAACCCATTATCTATGTGTACAGCTATGACCTGATCTCGGTTTAAAGCTCGGTTCAGAAGAGCAGTACACACTGTTGAGTCCACACCACCACTGAGTAAAACCTAAGGATGAGAAAAAAAACCCCAAAATTTGGTCAGCTGTCTATGGGGAAAGTGTTAACAAATAATTCAGATGCAACTATGAGGATCAGAACAGGCTATTGACTTACAGTCAATGATTTGGAAGAAAACAAGAAGTCAAACAAGAAGTCAAACAACATTATCGACCCAATTGTGCAAACCTTCTAAAGCCTGTTTAATGTATTACCCAAACCATGACAATTCTGCATTTTTCAAATTAACCAGAGTAACTCTAAGTGTAAGTGTTTCTATCAGGCTTTTGCAGCCTTTCAGCTTCAATTCAATCTACTTACAAGGACTTTTGATGAGCCCACTTTGTCTTTGATATCTTGAATGCACTGAAGTTCTCTGTTTTCCACTGTAAAAGTACCACTGCAACCGGCAATATCATAAAGAAAATTCTTCAGGATCATTTTTCCATTCACTGTGAGGCTAACTTCAGGGTGGAACTGCGCTCCATACAGTTTTTTAGATTCATTAGCTATGCCTTCATTGGTGGAAAGAAATGAACATGACAAAAAAAAATTGGAAGCAAAATGCATACCCAAGAAAGTCAAGCATACACTTTTTGAGCTATTTATTCTGCCGCATTTTGGCACAAATCACCAATCAAAACTAAAGATTCTGGATAAGATTAGGAACAAGGGTATTGTTAACATATCTAGAACACACAGTCCCTCAGTAACCAAGGAAAACACTCAGACATCCTAGGAAAACCACTGTGAAAACAGGAAATCAATTACATTAATTTTTTCCTCACCGTATGATACCTCATACAACCCTGCAACCAAGCCACATTGACACAGCTGCATGACGTTAAACAGATGGTGCTGGTCAAGCTGTGCAAGTGTCCCTATACAGGGGTACTTTCCTGAGTACCACCGCCCTCTTTTTTTGAACAGTCTCTGGAAAGGTAAGTAGATCACAATACCGCACCTTGCATCAAGTAAGTGTTGGTCAGACTGGGATTAAAAAAATAGTATGGAAACTGCCTAACTCCACTGACCTGCGTTAGACTCCCAGGGACATGGTATCACTGTATTTCTTTTGCTGCTGGAAGCCTGGCTACCACCTTACCAGCATTTCTTTGCTTGCTTAGGCACAAGGAGCCACAGGCTTTTGTAAGAGCCCATGGGAAACGGCACAGGAAGTGTTGCCGATAGGAAAGGAACAACTCTGTTTCTAATGCCTACATAAAGCAGGGTTAGAGATATCCGAGGTCTAGTGGAGCTTGCATACTGGGTGCAGCAAACTTTACATAGCAAAACAATTTATAGTGCTATCTCAGTAGGCATGAGGTCTAGATCATTTCAAATGCAAGCCAGAATATAATGAATGCTCTGTTTAATCTCAGCAGTAGTTGGGAAAGAATCTTTCTGTAACAAAACATCTTTACATCTTTTAAAAGGTCAGTTTTTCTCAGATTAGTTACCTGTCCGATGTAAGAGCTGTATCTTAACACCCCCCCTTATTTTTTTTTTTAATGAAAGATTTAAAATAAACCAGGTGAATATTTTGAGATCTTACTAAGTGGCTCAGCAAACTTAAGACCTCTCCAGGTCTCCCATCTCCTAGGAAGGAGTAGCTTTCAAAAACCAAATTCTAAAGGTCCTTCATTTTTCTGTGACAATCTGTAATGTTTGAAACACTGTTTTCAGTACCAACACTATTTTTGCTCAGTTGAACATTCATGAAATAACATCAAATACAAGAACAAGTTAATCAAGCTTTATTAAACAGTGTTTGACTTGTACTGTTACAGAGCAAAAACCAAACACTGCTTACACTGCACACTACAGTACATGTCTTCCTCTCCCCTGCCTCAAGGGCACACAATGTTTTATTTCAAAGAGAAACAACACATGCATACTTTGAAATAACATAAACTGTAAAAATAAAGTTAAATTTTCCTTAAACCACCAATTTAAAAACAAGACCATTCATTTTCATGCCTATTTCTTTCTTATCAGGACAGTGCAACATGCAAACACATACCAGAAATTGTTAAAAACAATTCACTTATTTGGCAATTAAATAATGGAGATATTCTGTTCCCATTTGGTTCTAACTACTGTCTGCCATATTCTTTCCTTTAATGCATAGTATCAAAAGACAATTTCAGTATAAAATACCTGCTATAATGTTCCCAGACTGTGCAACCACTTTGAACCCATCAGCTACTTTATCCACGCTATCTCCGTGAGTGAGGAGCACAAGCTCTTCCTTCTGAAGGCCCCTAAACAAAGATTAAACACTAGAATCAATTAAAAAAAACCCAACCCACGAACAAAGACTTAATTATCTGTGTTCCCAAGAGAAGCCCTTAGGGATGCCAATAAAAGCACATCTCAATTGACCAGGCCCATCTGAAATATATGCAGAATTTCCTTCCCAGAAACAGTCACCTCCAACTCCAAGTTGCCTCCATTGGAAGCTGCACAGGTTCTTGTATAATACATCCTTCATGCAAGAGGTAATTTATCTCAATTCAGAGGGTCAGGGGTTGGTTTTTTTGGGGGAGGGTGGTGGTGGTGGTGCTTGTTTTTTTATAAACACGCCAATATTGAAATATCCCCTCTTTGACACGTAGAGCCATCTAGAGTCAATCAGGATACTTGGAGTCCTGATTTTTATTTCAGTGAAGTTTTCTTGCTCAAAACTAAGCGTTTTCAGGATAATTTGGGCACCTCAGACTTCAGGCCGGGTACAAAGTTCTGCATTAGCCCTATAGGGGAAATGTAATACAATTGGAATGCCAGGTAACAGTAAACTGTTAAGAATTATTACAGGGAACTTGAGAGGCATTGACAAATTACGAAGATGTTATAAAACACCGCAAAGCAATTTTAAAGGAAGGTAGAAAACACATGGTTTTACATTTTCTACTACCTTTCAAAATTTGCATGGGTGCCAAACAATACAAGAGTAATGCACGGCACAGCAGAAGGATATAAGAGCTTAACACAAAGATTCTCATGTTGTGGTACACTTTACGGTGTCTCAATGAAGACATTCTACTTTGAAACAAGGGGTTTACACAGTATTCCAAGCAAATACATATGCATTTCTAGAGTCAATTGAGAAGTTATGCCTAAGTATGTTTAAATGAGTAATTAACTTACTCATGAACACAGCAGTAAAAGTTTTATTAGAAAGTATCAGATAAGCATGGGTGCAATTTCACTATTTTCTTTAAAATAAGCTTCCTCTCATCCAGCCATCAATTTCCAGACTGGTATTTTCAATATTGTTTTGATAACTTAAAATGTCTATGTACCTGAACAGTGAACATGTGTTATCCAGAGTAATGCTGAACACTCCATCTTCTCTAACACTCTTCTTGTGCACCGTACCTCCAAATACCTTATTCATCATCTGCCAAAACAAAAATATTACATGAAAAAACACCACACAATCTAGTACCACTTTATACCTCAGTCTGCCTATGACTGACAACAGCTCTAGCCCTCCAAGACACACCAACCTAGTTTCTCATGATTGTACTCATTTAATATATTGTTTTGCAAAATGGTAAGAATTCTCTTCAAAATTAATCACTGTTCTGTATTGGGCTCATTCCCTTCTGCCGGCCTTCTGCCAACATAGCTGCGGACTGGTGCTGTACACAACAACCAGCAGAAATCCACAACAGTAGACAACAGGCACAGATTTGCAAGATAATGCATATTCAATAGTGTACGCCTACTTGCTCTCATAAATGGCTGCTCTGCAAATCAGCTGAGTATCTGAGGTCAATTATAAAAACAGTTAAGCTGCTGAATAAAAATCTGATTTACCTATTCTTTAGTTAAAGGCCTTTAAATAGGCTTAAACTTCTGAAAGGCAGGCTCCTCAGCTCTGGAGAACCAATCAAAAACTTGAGCCCATTCCCTCAGTGTTATTTTTGTGACTCGTAATAATCCTTGCTATATCAGAGTAGTAGAATTCTCAACCAGGTTTTTTCTTTCTAAAACCTCACCTTGTCATTTGGAGTTGGATATCTGCATTTTAGATTTCAGAAGTCTCAAAATAAAGACTTTTTTCCTTGCAAATATAACTGGCAACTTAAATATTTTTAGAGTTCCACCTTCCAACTACTTCAATTTTCAGATATTTAAGGCTTCATTTTAGACCTAGTTTGATATTATACTTACTGTGCTTGACTGATTTCAATCTTTCATAATGAAGTAGTAGTGCATTAATACACAAACTTGATTCATTTCCGTAAAGTCAGCCTTAAGGAACTCCCCCTGCTTGAGGCTACCTAACATGATTTTCAATTTGTTTGACATTTTAAGGATTTTAATATAACACATTTCCCTTTAGAACAGGGAGTGCCAACATTGTTTCCATAATTACCAGCCTTTGTAAAGGAGTTTTTTCCAGCCATTACTCAGCACCTCTGAAGGCCTAGTAAATCACTAACCCTGGAAAAAAACCAAGGTGCACAAGCAGAAGTCATGCATCTAATCCATCCTTTGTCTCCTTGGAAGTTTATTTCTTCACTCAGCTTGGATCTACTAGACCACTGCAGGATCACCAGTCAGTCCTAAGATAAATAAGTGTTTTGGGGGGATGGGGGCGGTTTAAGCATTCATAAGAACTACGCTAGAAACATTCCATGCTTGAAAACCAAATGGAAAAATTATTTCACTTTTTTACATGAGAAGCACATTTTCCAATACCAACTAGACAGAATTAGTTAATGACTGCCAGGTTATATTTCTTCTGACAAAAAAAGGCAGTGTGGAACTCAATTCACAGCACTTCAAAGAAAAACCATTTATGCTATTGATATGGTAAAGCCAAGAGAAAAATACACAGTATGCTCAGTTTACCAATTAGCACTTTAGAAGTATCTTTTGCATATGTGGCATACTGCCTGTATTTGAAAAGCAGGTCCTTTAGCAGTTCATCTTCAGTTACTATCAGAAATGAGGCCTAGAAGACAGCTGTAGACAAACAAACATATCTCTCAACAGCACCTGCATGCCATAGCAGATTCCAAGAACTGGTTTTCCTATTGTAAATATTGCTGGGTCAAACCATGGTGCATCTTCTGCATACACAGAGTTTGGTCCTCCAGATATAATGATAGCTCTGCAGACAAAAGATAAAGAAAATATTAACTCAAATACATTGTTTACTTTAAAATCTCTTTATTTGCTTTAAACATTGACACTGTCTCATAACACTCTTAGAACTCTATATATTCTAATACAAATTTTCACACAGATACCCTAACATATAGCTTAACTTTGCTATGCTACAGCTGTCAAAACCAGCAGCTTACCAGAGAAGTATTTCATCAGTTTAAACAAAGTCAAATACAAACCGTCTTAAAAACTGACTGTATTTTAAATTCCTCATAGCCAAGCGTCAACGATGAGAGAAGCAAGATAGCTAGGATCAAATGCAGAGTATTAGCATTAAGACATATATACCTCATGACGTCTGTGCCATCTGGAGGGGAGCTGCATTAAAAAAACAGACTCCCAAACTTCTAGAGCTGCTGAGAAAATGTCCCTTAATCCACTGTGATTACTAAGTGAGATGGCATTAGCAACAGGTTGTGAATTAAAAGTCCAACACATGCAAGCATTTACGGTTTGAAGTTAATACTTCACACCATAACAGGAAATTAAATCTTTACAAAGGGGAAGAGACACCTTTGCAAACCATGATGATTTCCAAGATCATGAACTGCAGAAGTACCAGCCAGTTGGGCAATATTTTTTGGCCTCGACCCAAGATCAAACATGGGTGGTACCAGACCTTGGACTTGCGTACTGTTTATTTTGCTGAGAACAAAATCCGTTATTCAGAGCAAGAAATGAAAAATGGGACAAGAGAGAATTTGCATATAAGGGATTAAATGCATCTAATAAAGCATTCTTCTAGCATTATTTAGTGTCATGCGAGTACTGGCAAAATAGAATTTTTCTATTTTTGAGCAGCAGAAATGGGCAGCGCACTTACAACATCTGTACCACCAGCAGAGATAATCGTGTAGTAACAAGCCCACATACCAAACGCCACCTCTCAACTGCAGTCACGCAGGGTACCTGCTCCCACCAACGCATGGCTAGATCTCCCCAACAGCCCACCTCCATCTCCCCCAGCCCAAGCTCATTTGAACACAGAGGACGAGGCAGCGGGCTGGACGGGGACACCCCTCAGAGCCAAAGTAGAGCGGCTTGTGAGTCAGAAGAGGCAGCATTTATTTCTTTGTATGTCAGGATCTACAAGTGAGCTTTGGAATAAGCAGACAGCTGACATAGGTGTAGTTTTACACTGAACAGTCTTGACAAGTAGTGCCTGCTGTACATGTACAGGCACTTCAGTCCAAGTCGGAGACATGATGAATTTCCTGAACTCAGACACTGCTAGAAAGAGACTGAAAACTTTTAATGCCTGGTGGTATTACTGCTTTGTACAGCATTCCACCACGTACAGATGCATTTGCTTAAGTGCCATACATACAGAACACTATTTAGTATTAATTAAATATAGCCACGCCTACAAATCAAACATTCTTATGAGAAGTCAAAATAGTTATACGCTGTCCTATTCAACAAGTAGAGTCTTAAAAATCTGCTTTTTGCCATACCAATTAAAAATACCACAGAATACAGGAAGTTTACACAATGTGCCCAAGAAAAAAGTTATGAGCTGAGGCTGAGAAAGAGACCCGCATCTTCTCAACTGTCCAGGAGAAATTAAAACTAGCATGGGATGTATATTTTCAAAGTTGTATTGCCACACCATGTAATTTCTTACATACCTTCTTGCACTGGCATGAATATACCTTTTTCTGGTTTACCTTAAACCACTTCCAAAATGACCTGACCTAGCTTTGGAAAGCCTGTTTGCAGTGGATTAAAGACACATCAGGAACCACGTCAAAATACCAAGAGTAAAATGCATGCATTGATGCCCCAACCTCAGGACTCATGCCAGAGCTCAGACAGTGCCAGAATTCAGACTAACACCAGCGGAGCCCCTGACTGCGGCACCTCCTCAGCCCAGGGTCAGGATCTTGCGGAAACTGCTAATGTTTATGTCATGTTTAGATGGAACTTGTCACTAGAGACTGTGCTGAAACTATGCAAATTGAGGAGCTGGCTTTTTAAACACAACATGTAAATATAATTCAGCAAAATGTTTAATCTTGCTGCTTGTCTAAAACCTTAGCACAGACCAAAGCACAGCTCCTCGGCCCATTCAATGCATAAGCTGCAACATGGAAACCTGACTATTCCCATGATATGTGGAAAAAAAATATATCGAAATCTTGCAGTAAAACCATGAACTAATTTTTACAGCGGTCACTGAATAAAGGCACCCAATGGCTGGCATCAGTATTTGTTGAGCTTTCCTGGATGCAAATGATTGACCAAGACTGTGGACACAAGGCTTATTGACCCATCTGGGTAACTGATAACGTGAAACCACTATCTCAACCTTGAGAAGTGCCCTTTTGAATGAAGAGGTTTTGCCACATTTTAGAGAGCAGTTATTTGGAATGACAAGTCCAACAGGTCTAATCACGAGACTCTGAAGAACCTTCAACTGTGAAAAGAAAGGGGGAAAAGGTCTTCCCACTACAGACCTACATCAATACAGTGCAGGTCTGAGACAAAACATTAGGATTTGAGGTCACAGTACAACACAAAGGAGATGCAGGAATTCTTTTTAAACCAGTAATTAGGTATGTCCACCTTTTAAAGACTTGGTTGTTGAAGAATTATAAATAAGATCTGACAAAAGGAGGTACTTCTCAGAACATTTCTGAAAGAGAAATACTTCACACAACAGCAACCTGATAGATCCTGCAGTTCCTGGGTTTTCTGTTCTCTGTGCTTTAAGAAAAGATCAACAAGCTCCTACTTGACTTACTAAAATATACTGTTTACTGGTTCACTAATCATCATCGATCAGAAAAAAAAACGCAATTCTACAGCAAAGCACTGTCTTATCTGTTGTCGGGCACAACCGAGAAGCACACATGCACTGTACTTTTGGGTTTGTACCAAACTGACAAGTAAGGTCTTTGATGATTTTTTTTAGACTTCAGGGTATTTATTTTCCCCACACAAAAGAGAGGCATACCCTGGTAAGCTTAATAAAACAAGAAAAATAAATGCACAAAGGACTAAATAACTGTGAGACCTTTTCTTGCTGCAAACAATGAGTGGTAGTTTCAGTTAGTTTTTTTTAGTTGCTTCCCAGAAACAGTTTGGCATGATTTACCACAATGTCTTCGGTATCCAAGTTAGTTATTTAAATTTTTTTGTTTTGAATTAAACTCACAAAATCATTTTTAGAAACTGACAAAACTTGTTTTCTTGATTAATAGCTACCCTAGTTTAACAGGTGAAACAGCAAGATCATCTAAATTTTTGCAGCTACATATTTAAAATGCAACC
This sequence comes from Morus bassanus, assembly GCA_031468815.1. Taxonomy (NCBI): domain Eukaryota; kingdom Metazoa; phylum Chordata; class Aves; order Suliformes; family Sulidae; genus Morus; species Morus bassanus. The sequence goes on from CM062578.1 coordinate 9,118,982, forward strand.
TCTTAAATTATACTTACAAATGGAAATGATTAAAATTATATTAAGGCATTAAGAAGCAAATACACAAAATTTATATTGCTGCACAAGTTTCCCCAGCAAAACTCAGATGTTTCTGTGGATAAGCTAAAGATGCAATCATTAACATCATTACAATGAAAACTACTGCACATAAAAACCCAAGCAATTACCACCGCTGCCAACATCCACAGATACCGTTACACCAAAAGGAGAACAAGCCGAACATACAGGCAGAGGCATCGCAGGAAGCAACCTACCGAAACCCTTGTTCTCTGATTGCAAAGGCTGGCGTTTCCAAAGGGAAGATCTCGGACTGGACGAACAGCTCGCGCACCCGACGATCTATGACTTTCCCATACTGTGCTCCGGCATCGAGTATGACGACGGCTCCCTCATAGTGGTGCTGCCCATCCTTGAGATCTCCTCCAGCATTCTCCGGCTGCAAACATCACTCACATCAGCATTTTATTATGACACACTGCAGACCACAGACTTTAAGCCAGATCTCTTAAACAGCTAACATCTGCAAAGCTTGCTAAGGTTGCCTATTTGTTAATTTATGGTTAAAATATAAAGACTAGCTGAGAAACTTCTAAATGAAAAAATCCTCAAGTTTATGAGGACCAGTAGATGCACTGGCAAGATAAAGTGGCTATACATTAACACAGCACATCCCTCCCAAGCAGCCACACAAACATGACATCCCCATCCCCCAAAACAAAGAGGGTACAAATTGCGGAAGAAAAATGCTAATAAGCTAATGAAGGCAGAGCTTTCCACAAATAAGAAGTCATATGCCCTGTTCACCACTACAGTCAGTCCAGCTTTTTCCATTTTACAGTTCCATATAAAACCCAGCACACCCTATGATAATTAAGAGCATGTGCCTTTTTCTCAAGCAAAACAGGACAGTGCAGTCAGAAGAAAAATGTTTTTCCCCCATCACACTGCCTCATATGCTGAACTTTCACTTGACATTACCGCCTGGAGAGGACAAAAAAAAGGAGAAATTGAGAACAAATGTCTCTGCTAAATGATTTTTCAAAAAATAAAACCAACTTTTGAATGCAGCATTCAAGCAGATTGCCTATCGGAACAAAGCAACGGTTCTCTTTGACCTCATCACATTTCAATTGGTTGGCCAACTTCAGCTAAATCTGAAAGAGGGCTAGAAAATGCAAGGACAAGTTTCTTCTTTTTTTTTAAAAAGAAACTGTGAAAAGAGGCAGCTATTCCATGGAAGTGTCCTTATCGGAGGATCTTCAAGGAAGAATGTGAACACAACTGCACTGTAAGACACCAAGAAATTAATGCAGAAGAAAATCTGCTGCTTAAGGAAATTGCTTACTTTGAGGGTGTTCTTCTCTTAACTTAAAGCTTACACTGTTTCCTTGTCAATGTATTTTAACGAAGGAAAAACTGGGAAGGCTTTTGCTTTGGCAAACACTGCCTCAAAACACATCTGGAAGCTTACGACCATTTCATGTTTCAATTTTGGCATGTTGGAGTTGTTCTGCATGTTTGCACCAGGCAACACATCCTTCAACCGAGGGCTCACAGGAGGTTCCCACCACTGCTGCTCAGACTCCGAAGGAAGCTGGGGCAGCCTGCAGCACGCCACGGTATTTCCATGTGGGTCAGACAATCACCCCCACATTAACAACAGGTCATTCTGGAGGAGAGCATCATCCTGCTGGGACACGTTCTCCCAAACAAATACACAGCAAAAGCTGCTTTTGAGCTTTCTTCCTCAGCTACCAAGACGACACCTCACATAACTGTAGGCAAGGAAGGCAAGCACACTGGAAACTTCCAAAGTTTACACTAGCCAGAAAAGGTGTTATCTAAATTAAAGGACATAAGCAGAAAAAATAATGCTAAATCCCTCGAAAGCCTAAATCCAGGTTAGCCAGTTATGTGATTCCTTTCCTTCAGCTGGTGACTGAGTGTGCCTGATGGGGAGCTCTTAACTTTTTAGTCTTGTGTTACACAACAAAAAGGGCTCACGTTGGAGGACAGCAGACTTCAGCAGCAAACGCCCCTTCGAACCCCCTGGTCAGATGGAGAGAGATCACCAGAAATGTCCTCCCTTCCAGTGGAAGGGAGGGAATCACTTTCAGAGCAATTCTGGGCATTCTCACCTAGCAATTTATAAATTAGCAGTTCTTGTGAGAAAGACCAACACCCCCATTCTTTCCCTATCCCATCCTGTGGCAAACACTATTCCTTACAGTACTATTTCTTATTAAGTCTTTAATTGTTTCAGAGCACGTGCTGTAGCTTGTACCATGAAGGGACAGAGCTGTGCAGCCCTCTCGGCTGAGTGTCTGAGATTGTCCACTTCCACCTGCAGGAGACCAAGGTGGGCCATGAGCAGTCCCCTCCAGACCCTGGGGCAAGCCATGGGTGCAAAGCCAGCCCTTGCACAGATGGGTCCCACCTGCCAGCAGTGCCACCCACACGTCATACCCTAGCATTTCCCAACCTGCACACCACCCCTAAGAACCTGCAGAACGAGTAAGAAGAAAGTAGTACAACTCTGTGAAGGGAGCTTTTACATTCTACAGTAAAAAATACTAAAACCAAGTTATTGTTGGCATCAGCTCAGCTGGACCAATGGCCAAGCTTTTACATCTGTAGCTAGTAAATAAATCTTGTTTCAGTGCCCTACACTGAAGGCGCTGAGCTGCTTTGAGCAGTCAGGTGTAGTTAGCTGGGCCCAAGCAACAGGTGGGGGGGAGACATGCATGGGAAAACAAGAAAAGCTCAAGGTTACATTGGGAGTAGTTTGAGAAATGTTGCGTAAGGTGGCATAAGTAGGTCTGTATCCCAGATGAACCTGCACCTTCCTTAGTTCTCCTCAGCAAGAGCAGGACAGCGATACATACCCCTTCATCTCAAGAACAAACTGGACAAGCCTCTGTGCTGCAGTCACTCAGCTCCCGCGCTGGCACACCCCTTCACTGAGCCATCCCTGCTTCTTCACTCTTGCAAAGTATAGCATCATTTTGCACAATGATTGCGGGAACACTTTCACAGATAACTGCATCAACATTAGAATTACTTCTCAATCGTTTATGTGGCCCTGGAAGATGGCTGTTTAAGGCTTCAATAGCTCATTGCCCAAGATTCACTGGGAGTCCATTAATACTCTCCCAAAGTCTCAAAAGCCAGCAGCATCTAATCGTAGCTCAGAAGGTCTTTCCCCAGATGATGTTAAGGGCATTTGGGCTAAAATCCAGTAAAAGCACTGCATCCTGGGAGCAACACAGATCTCCTTATGGGAAACGTGTAAGATAAGCAAGGCAACATGCACTTCACCAGGAAAAAAAAGAAAACAACCCCCAAACCCAAAACCCCATTCAATTGGTGGCCTAATAACTCGCTGCTCCCTTAGACGTGGGCCAAGAATAAACTGCAGGCTGAAATAATTTTCTCCCAAACTACATGGAGCACTGCCTGCTGTCCTCTTCTCCTGTAGGCAACCCTGCAGCACATCCCCAGCATACATCCAAGCAAGCCCCATCCCGGGAGTTAACGCAGGCAACTATCACCCCACGGACTGCGTCAGAGGAGTTTTTGTACTTCACTTTTGAGCTAAAGTGGAACTGTAAGGAGGTGCAGCTCTGAAAAGAACCCAATAAAAACACTACCATAAATCAGATGGAAAAAGAGGAAGGAGAAGGCGGTAAGTCAGTACAGGATCTGGCTTTATTTATTTAAAGGCACAGTTCCAAGGCTAGAGATTTTGAACCCAAATTTAACACGGGAAACTTCATTTAATAAAAATCAAAAAAGGAACAGATGCTGTTAACATGCAGCCAACACAGCAGTTTAGCTCATGCATTTGTATACCATACGCATGCCTGGAAAAAGATGAAGAGGATACCAGACAGCCTGGCTCCTGCAGGAACAGGGTTTATGGAGCCAGCACCTCTTCCAAGTGGGGACTCTCCAGTTTCTAATAAAAGCTCTTTTTCCCCTCAGTACGGGAATATAGCTAGAGTTCCTTGTCTTCTCCTGGTCTATTTTCACAAAAATCTGGAGAACCCGCTATTTTTGAGAACTTTTGTCGAAGCTGGTTTGACAGCTGTCCAAGGTTCAGATGTTGGGGCGAAGCAGACAGAGGTACCAGCCTGACGTCCCGAGAGCAGGACTAAGAAAATAGAGTGGGACTGAAGTTTGCTAAGAGAAAAATGAGGTGGGGGTGGGGGGGAACAGCTATATTCAGCTAATTGAAATCACAAGAGTCACCTTGAAAACCACATCATACGTGACAGATTCATACTGTTCTCTACGACTGCTGAAACAAGGCGATGACACTATCAAAACACTCTATCTCCAGACTGCCATTTGCCTGCTGTTTCACAGACCCAAGACCTGGAACCAAGGTCCCGAGTGCCACCTGAACCGCATCGCCACCTCCAACTGCGCCGCTGTGGCAACGGTCAGCCTCGATCCTTCACTTCAGCTCTACCGCTTGGTAAAACTGGAAGAAAAAAAAGCTTCCATTGCTGCTGGGTTTTTTCGTGTCAAAAAAAAAAAAAAAAAAGATTATGAGTTCTGTAATGAGCCGTGGTAGGAGACCTGCTATCAGGCTTGCATTGCCAACTAAGGACACCGCATATCTTATTCCTCAGTGTACCCACCTAGTGCTTCAAACTAAGTTTGCAGGTTCCTAACAGCCCACTTCTGCGGAATGAGGGAATTTTTCAGCATTTCACACACCCACGCACTCACAGGTTTTTCATTAATGCAATTTATAAAAACATGTTAACATACAGAATAGTCATATTCTGGAGTACCAAGAAGCATCTGGCAGAGCCCGGTCTGCAGCAGCGGCCCCTCTGTCTGAGCCCTCAGCCCTGAGCTTTCACCCACACTAATAACTTAGGAAAAGCCTAAAACCAGGAGCCTTGATCTGGCGCTTTCAGGCCAGCACAGGTTTTACAAGAGTTTAATTGTTTCCCTGTGGTATTAAAATTAAGCAGGTATAAGAACACCTACTCATCTTTTTTCAAAGTATAACAGGAAAGTAACTCCTTCAAACTCAGGCAATCCCTGAGACTGATACAAGAGCCCCCAGCCCGTTAGCTCAGACAAACTTTAATTTACGTAAGTCACGTGCAGATTTCCAATGGCTGCTGGGACCCGGCCCCCTGCTCTCGTTAGCTCTCTCTCGTTAGTTCTCACTACCCGCTTCCTGTGAGGGCATGGTTCGTGGAAGATGAGCTTGGCACCGCATAGCTAGCTCTGGGTGCTACCAGCCAGAGAAGAGGAGCCCTCAAGAGCTGCCCCAGCCAGGAAAAGAGATTGTGTTGATAGTCAGGGAAAAAAGTGTGTCACAAAACTTAAGTAGGGACCAACTGAGCACTTAAAAAAAACCCCGGAGAGGCACGTTTTCTTGCAAACTAGATAAAGAGTCCAGGACAAGGCTTTTATCCTACTGCAGAAGCAGCCTGAGACAACCTGCAGGGTTTTAAGTTCAGAAGTTGCATTACCAACAAAAAAAAAAGCAAACTTCCAACTTCATAAAGACACACGCAAGTCGTTTCGCCATCCCGGCACGCCAAGAGCGACACGGACACGCATCTTTTTTGCCACCGTCGCCGCAAACCGGAGCGGGCGCGGCGCTGCGGGAGCGGCGTGACCCCGGGGGTGGCCAGCACGGAGGCAGCGGGCCCCGCGCGAGCCCGCCCGCTTCCACGGCAATGAAGCGAACCGGCTCGTTCCCTCGCAGGTGGCTGACCGAGCGGGCCTTCCCACCGGGGCGCGACACCCGAGCGGCGGGGCGGGCCGCTCGGAACGGCGCCGGCCGCGCCCCCGGCGAGCCCCGGCCCCGTTTTGCCCCGCAGGCCGTGCAAGGCACGGCCCCGGCCCCGGCGGGCTCGGCCACACCAGGAGCCAATGTTGGGATGGAAAAAAAAAAAAAAAAAAAAAAAATCCTATCGAAAGCCACACTGAAATTAATTAATCTTCTCAGAGCAACCGCTGCTGTGACTGCGCGGGCAGAGCAGCGCGGCGGGCCGGCGCCGGCCCCCCCGCCATCCCCACGGCCGCCCGGCCCCGCTCCCCGGGCCGCCGCCGGCCTGCTCCGCGCCGCAGGGCGGCCCGCGGCCCCCGGGGAAGGCCAGGCCCCGCCGCGCCATGTGCCCGCCGGCCGAGGCGGCGGCCGGGCCGGGCCCGGGCAGCGGCGGCACAAAGCGCCCGTCAGGCCCGGGCGGGCGGCGGGCAGCGTCCCGGGCCGTGCCGCGGGGGGGGGGGGGGGGGGGGGGGGAGCGCGGCGGCGGCACTGACCTTGGCGTCTCCGTTGCAGAGGGCCATGGAGGCTGCCGGGGCGCGGCGCCGCCTCCGAGCGGCGGGAAGCGGCGGGCGGGCGACCCCGAGGCGGGGAGGGGGAAGAAAGGGCCGCGAGGAGCCGCCGCCGCCGCGATGAGCTAATGCCGCCCGGCTGCGCCTCCGCCGCGGGGAGGAGGAGCCGGCCCGGCCCGGCCCCGCTCCGGCGGAAGGGGCGGAGCGCGGGGCCGGGCCCGGACGGGGGCCCTGGGGTCAGGCGCACGGGTGCGGGGGCCGTGTGCGCACCGGGCCGGGCGGGGCGGCGGCGGGGGACAGCGGCCGCCGCGGTGCCCGGCCCCGGGCGGCTCCCGGAGCGGTCCGGGAACGCTGTGCGCGGCTCCTGGAGCGCGGGAACGCTGTGCGCGGGAACGCTTTGCGCGGTTCCTGGAGCGCGGGAACGCTGTGCGCGGCTCCTGGAGCGCGGGAACGCTGTGCGCGGGAACGCTGTGCGCGGGTCCTGGAGCGCGGGAACGCTGTGCGCGGCTCCTGGAGCGCGGGAACGGCGGGCACGCCGCCGTCAGCCGAGCCCAGCTTGCGGCGCTCGGGCTCCCGGCATCACTTCGGTCCGTTTTACGGGTACAAACGAAGGCAGAAACCGAGACTTTTAAGTGTTTTTTTCCTGCGTGTCAATATTGCGTGGTACAAAGTGCATCTTTTATTTCTGCTCGGGTGGAATTTCTTAAAAGGCACCGAGGAAGGTAACTACATCGATGGCAGCCTGCCCGTAACGTTCCCAAGGGATTATGGAAACCCTTCTCTGAACTTTGCTGCTGTTCTCGCTCAAAGAGAGGGAAATGGGGAAGGGTGCGAGTACAAGAATTCAGGTTACACGTGGAGTTACAGACCGGTAGCTGGTTCCGCTGCCAGATTCCAAGCGATTTTGTCCTAAGGATAATGGCAGTGTGCAGTTTTTGTTCTAAATGTTTTAACTGCGTGATGGCTGTGATGGGGTTTTCAAGAATTAAAAAGAAAAAAAAAACCAAGAAACGGAAGAATACTTCAGGCGTTAAACACAAGAAAAGTGAGGCACAAAATGTGTTTCTGATGGTCTAATGATACAACTATAAATAAAGGGTAAGAGAACGGGGGAAAAAGTGACAGTCGCTTACCTTGGTTCTCACTGATTTTTATTTCTGCTAGTACAGGAGAGCCATAGGGAAAAAGGAGTTTAATTTTTGTCATTCACCGCCTGGTCGCTGCTCCCCGAGCGACGCTGCGCACCGGCTCCTGGCGGCTGCCCGCTCGCTGAAGGGCCTCTGAAAGCGCCCGGGGCTTTGCTCGGAGCCGCGGTGCCGAGCCCGGCAGGGCCGGGGCGCGCGTGGCGGAGGGCAGCCCGCGGGAGGGCGGTCCCTGCGCCGCCCCACCGGCAGCGCGCGCGCCGGCGGGCCCTGTCCCGGCCGCGGGGGTCCCGCTCGCCGCCGCCGGCCCCCGGCTCCCTCCCGCCCGCGGACCGGCGGGGCGGGGCGGCCGCCTGACGTGTCTCCGCGGCGCGCCAATGAGGCGCAGCCACGCCTGCCGCGGGCGCCCGCGTGACTGGAAGGGGCGGGGCGGCGGTTGGCGGCGGCCGGGCCGGTGAAGCGGCGTCCCCTCAGCGGCGGCGGCGTCCGCTCCCGCCTCGGCCCCGGCGGGCGCAGCGCGGCCGCCGGGCCGCCCCCGGGGGAGACATGTCGCCCGCCATCGCGGCCAAGGAGGGCGGCCGGCAGCGCCGGGCCGGGAGCCACCACCACTGCCTGGACGTGAGGAGCGAGGCGCCGCCCGCCCTGGCGCTCTGCGAGGACGGGCTGCCGGGCGGGGAGGCCGAGGCGCTGCTGCCGCCGGAGCCGGGCTCTCGCGGGGCGCGGGGGTGCCGGGCGGAGCTGGGCAGCATCCTGCTGCTGCTGGTGCTGTACGTGCTGCAGGGCATCCCGCTGGGACTGGCGGGCAGCGTCCCCCTCATCCTGCAGAGCAAGAGCGCCAGCTACACCGACCAGGCCTTCTTCAGCTTCGTCTTCTGGCCCTTCAGCCTCAAGCTGCTCTGGGCCCCCTTGGTGGACGCCGTCTACCTGCGGGGCTTCGGCCGCCGCAAGTCGTGGCTGGTGCCCACGCAGTACGTCCTGGGGCTCTTCATGATCTACATGTCCACCCAGGTGGACGTGCTGCTGGGCGACGGGGAGGGCCGGGGCCCCGACGTGGTGGCCCTCACTGTGACTTTCTTCCTCTTCGAGTTCCTGGCGGCAACGCAGGACATTGCGGTGGACGGCTGGGCCCTGACCATGTTGTCCAGGGAGAACGTGGGCTACGCGTCCACCTGCAACTCGGTGGGCCAGACAGCCGGCTACTTCCTGGGCAACGTCCTCTTCCTGGCCCTCGAGTCGGCCTCCTTCTGCAACAAGTACCTGCGGATCAAGCCCCAGCCCCAAGGGATTGTTACCCTCTCAGGTACTGCCTGGGTGCCACCGGCCTGTGCATGCTGATGCTGGGATGGGGACGCTTCTTCCCTGAGCCTGGACCAAAGCTCCATTCTGAGCGAGTGGTGGTTTGGCGCTGAGAACCGAGCAGGTTTGGTTTGTCCCCTGCCCGTGAGCAAGCACAGCCTGCTGGGGGGCTGGCAGAGTCCACTGCACTGAACTTCCAGGCTTCTCTGGGCTTAAGAGTGTGGGAAACCTGCCTTGTCATCACCTTGACTGACCTAAGCACTTTGGAGAGAATTTTTTTCCCCCTAGTTTGACTCTGGAATAGATTATTGTTTAGAAAAACCCAACAATGCAAAAGCTTTGTCTCTTTCTAAGGAGGCCTTTTAAGAACATCTCCTTCTGTGAGGAAGGAAAGGGGAAATTAAAAAAAAAAAAAAAAGACTCTTCCAAGATGGTATTGTTCACAGAAGTAGAAATGATGAGTGTTGACTACACAACCGATTTCTGAAGAAAGGCCTTACTGTAGTAAATTAAGGGGGATTTTGTTTTCTCTTTAATGTACTAAATGGAGTCTGGTAATCCAACCCTAACTAGCTGTTAGTGTAGGGATGTCTTCTGCTTGGTGGGTTTTGGGTTATTTCGGGTTTTTTTCCGGAAGGGTTATATGTGGTGGTTGATGTTAGGCATATTACCCAGAAGATGCTTAAAATGCACACGTTTTGGTTGGAAGGTTGCGTTTAGCCAGCTCAGCTTATGGGAGGACAGGGAAAACTGGCACCACTTCTGGTCGCAGTCTCAAAGTGACCATGGCTGGCAATGAGGAGTAAATTCTCATGGTTTGAGTTTCTTTTCCCTCTCTTATATTGATTGCTCTGCCTGTATCATCTAAGAGAAAAGGTATGCCAAAACTGAGTTGATATGTTGTTTAAAGGCTAGTTTTCACTTTCTGTCCTGTACCTATCTTATTGATAAATTAGGATATCAGTTTCCCAGACTGCTGTACTTATTTTGCCTACGCAGCTATCACAATTGCTGACTAGTTTTCCTCTTTCCTTCCTGTTGGTAACCCTATGTCTGGTCTGTATGTCAACAAGCACAGAGTAGTCCTCAAAGTAACCCTGCTGGTTTATTGCTTTCCTTTGTTTTCCCTTACTGGGTAGTTCATCAGTGCTGGTGTGTCTCTTCCTTCTTGCTCCAGCAGCAGACTGACATCTTGTACTGTTGATGCAACTTGCAAATTACTGGTGTAGTTAAGAGAGCCTGGTTTGTCTACATTTACCTCCTCTGTCCAGGTTTTTTGTTGTCTTGGGTTTTTTTCCTCAGTACTGTTTGTATAAATGGATTTGTTACTATTACAAGAGTGCTGTCTTTGGGGGAAAAAAAAAAAAAATTATCCCACAACCAAAAAACACCAATGTGACTTGTTTAACTTGTCCTGGAGAACTAACCTGGGTGGAGCAAGAAAAGCAAATAGCTTTGACACTGTAGTTGCAGGATATGGTTTTTTGGGTGGTAAAACTGGCTGCAAGAAATTTCTATTCCCTTGTTCATGTGACTGTGTGCCACAATTCACTGTGTCCACATTTATCCTGAAGCAGCTGTAGAGCAGTACTGTAAATCTGCTCACTGAAATGAGGAGAGCAGCTCTCTGGTTCTAGCACTGGTCGTAATGGGGCTCGTGGTGAGCCGGTTTGGGCAGTTAAAGCAGCAGCAAACTTTACAGTTTGAAAAGGTGAATGGTTTTCTGCCAGTTCAGATCTCTGAATGCTTTTGTTGCAGGCTGAGTGCCAATGCTAGGAAGAAAACAAGTCAACACTTCATGATCCCAAGTCAACTTCAAGTTGTTGAGAAACGACAGCGTTAGTTGTTTGCCATGCAGTCACATGTATGCCTGTCCCAGCATGAAGGAAGAGAGGTGAAGCGTGAGTGCAGGAAGAAGGTGCCCCTTCAAGGCAGCCCAAACTCACCTGGGCCAGTGACTGTGGAGGGCCCTTTTTCCTGGGAGGAGATGTGTAGCTTTAGAAGTACTTAAAGCTGTTATGATGAAACACCTGTTCCCTCACGCACACCTTGTTGATGGTTATGTTCCTGCCTGGTCTGTCCCTGATCTGGTTTAAAAGTTTGCTTTGCCTCAACACAATGGCATCGTTTGCTAGCAACAGTGTAGAGGCAGAGACAAAACAGGGATGGGGCCAGGCAGCACTGGTGGCACCAGAAACTTTATGCTAGAAATTCCTTGTGTAAACTAGAATTCTAAAGTTCTTTTGCTTGTAACCTGTTAGCGAACTACATGGCTGCTTCCCCGCTGCTAATCCAGCCATTGCTGTGTTGCGGCTGTCAGGGCTGACCTGATCAGGAGTATTCGTGCGATGATGCTCAAAGCTATTTCTATTCCCGTCCTCTCACTGTAGGTCTCTCACTGCTGTGATAATGCTCAGTGCTATTATTAGAGTACCACTCCTGTATGTCTTTTGTAGACAGTAGCTGTGATTAGCATGACTCTTTGAAAACTCATCTTTTACTTAAAAATATATGTTGAGGGTACCTTTTTTAACAGAGGAGAGAGCAATCTGACAGCATTGGTTATGAGATCTTCTCTCCTTTTCCTTAGAAAGGGGAAAAGTAACTGGTGTGGAAGCAGCAGAAAATGGTTTGAAATACCTTTTTTTTCTTTTACCCCGAGAATACCAGGATATAGCTAAAGTAGTCTTTCCTTGTTTTCTTCCATGCTTGTTGTGCTGGTTCTCTTCCTGTGCATAAGAATCAGCTAATGATTGCCTAAACCTTTGCACTGTCTTTGCCCTTTCACCAGCCCTCGCTGGTTACTTTCAAGTCACCGTGAGGCTTCTGGAGTTGCTCGTGACCAGGAAGATAAAAGGCTACTTCTGTCTTACCCTCTGCATGTTACTGAGTTCTTTCTTGCCTCTTTCATAAGGGTAGAGGATAGGATTATCCTAGATTAATCCATTCACTAGCGCAAAAAGTACTAACCATAAAATATTGGTGTGTTTTTACTATTGCTGCCTTCAAATCCACAATTTAGCAAATATTATATCTGCTTAAAATAGAGCACTTAAGAGTTAGCAAGTATAATAGCCACCTAAACCAGACGTATTTGAGTGATTTAGTTGATTATTATTATTAATTAAATTATTAAGTTTACTTGACAACTGTGTAAGAACTTTCATCAGGACATCTTTACACTCATAAGTATAAATCTTTGTTTCCTTCAGATGGTAGGTAGATATTATATAGGGAGTACAGAATTGAGGCACACAGTAGTTAAATGACCACACAGTAAATTGACTGGAGAGTTGTGAAGGACCTCTTCCTCTCAAGTTTTTTCCCTGCCTTGTAACTATTAAATGTGGGTTTTCCTCCTTGATCAGCTTTTGGTGAGTGTAATCCTTCAACATTTTCATTTTTATTTCTGTTTCTCCTCTGGCATGCTCACTGTGGTAATAATACACAGAACACCGGGGAAGTGACCCAGTTTGCTGCTGCTCTTCTGCTTCAGATCTCAAGCAAATGTGGTTATAGAGGGAGGGGCAGGGAAGAGCTATGTCAGTTACTGTGTGTAAGCATGTGTTTGTGGTTTGCTTTCGTTGCTTGTTTTTAGGAGGGTCAATGTTTTTATTCAATTTTTGATTATTGGGTTTATACTGTTGCAAAATAACTGCATTTTAGATACTCAGTGAATTGTTAATGAAGTGTTGATGGTGGCTGCTAGAAAGATTTTCTTTTTTAAATTTAATTTTTTTCCCCTCCAGATTTCCTGTTTTTCTGGGGAGCTGTCTTTTTAATTACCACTACACTGGTTGCCCTTTTGAAAAAGGAAAACAAGGAACTAACACCAACAAAAGAAGAAACAAAAGGCATCACTGATACATACAGGCTGCTATTCTCAATCATCAAGATGCCAGCAGTTCTTACTTTCTGTCTCTTGATTCTCACAGCAAAAGTAAGTAAATACGTATATGAATTGTTAGGTGCTGATGAAATGAGTGTCTGAAAGGTTGCTAAGTCCCTGTGGTGTAACTTATTTCTTAGTTCTGCTAGCTGTTGTCATCAGAGTTCCAAATTTTCACATGGAATTTGAAACAAAATCACTTATAACATTGTTCTAAGAAAAGTACAACATAAAACATTTGTTTGAGCGTTTTAAGTGTTTACACAAGCATTAAAGAGAAGTTTGATTGCAATCTAGTATTAAAGTAATTAGTTTTTAAACATTTTTAAACCGTTTGACTGTTTGTGTACTCTGCAGTTAAAAGTCCAGAAAATGTTTCTTTTAACTTAAATGCTATTCCCAGAATCTGCAGCTCTGTACAAACTAGATTTCCACAGCTTTTTGTTGGCTGTCGTGGATACCAACAGCAATTAAGGCACGGGCTTGAACATCATTGCTATGTCTAATGTTCTTGGCGTAGTTTCAGCACTGATGACAAGAAGGGTGTGCAAGTGTAGTACATGTTTCAGAACGGATTAGGAAATCAAATGAGACTCAAAAGTGAATTGTACTCTATCACACTTCTCAATTTACTTAGTACTGGGTAAACTGAATTTCTAGCCAAACTATCACTGCTTTCCCCAGTTTATTTTGTCTAACTTGTATTGCAGGTTGGATTTTCAGCAGCAGATGCTGTAACAGGACTCAAACTGGTGGAAGAGGGCGTCCCAAAAGAGCACTTAGCTCTGCTAGCAGTTCCGATGGTTCCTTTACAGATCATATTGCCTCTGATTATCAGCAAATACACAGCAGGCCCCCAGCCACTGAACACATTTTACAAAGCTATGCCTTTTAGGTAAAAACAAACAAATCTTGTTTGACAGAAACGTAGTGATTTGCATATTCAGATCAAGTGTAGGATTCCTTGTGTAGCTCTTAAACTTCCAGATACAAGAAAGTATGTCAGAATTCTCATAGTAAGTTGAACTCTCTGTGCCTTGTGCAGTGAAGATGATTCATGTAAGAAAGCGGAACGTGAGGTGTTTTTAAGATGCATATACAACAGCATTAGAGCAGTACTCTTCTGCTCCAGTGTCGGTAGTTCCTTATTCATGAATCATTCTGACTAGATGTGGGACTGTATCTGTAAAATTACGTGTGCTTCCCAATGTAAGAGTGGCAGAACGTGTTGACAAGTCATTTGGTGCATCTACCAGATGTATGCTTTACTGAGGTAACTGAGAGTAAAAGAAGCTGAATTATTTTGATACAGACAAGGAGACATTTCATTTCTAAGTGTTTCATGTAGGAGTTTGCTTCTGGAATTCTAAAACCAGTGAATCCAGGATATTACATAATGCTGTTACTCAGTAAATCATGTAACGTGTCTGTAACAGGTAGCTGTTACTTTACCATGTTCTTATGCCACTATATGTGTTTTCGCAAAAAAAAAAAAAAGAGGGTAGATCTTGCTCCATCTGAATTTGGTTAGGTGTCTTGTGTGTTGCTTTCTACAAAAAAACAAATTTCTGTGTGAAGGGCCAGGGGAGAAGGCTAGTGTACGAGATCTGGTAGTGAATTATGTTTATATTGAAGACAGAATTGTTTAAGCATAAAATATTTACAATTTCAGTGCTTGTCAAATGTTTAATTCTATCTAAGATAGAAATAGTTTTAACTACTTAGATATAAACTATTTTAATATATTAGGGATGTGTAAATGTTCAATAATTGCTTTGTATCAAGGAAACACATGGGGAGAATTACTTGAATTACAAGTTACCTTTCTTATTATTCCAGATTACTGCTTGGTCTGGAATTTGCTTTTTTGGTATGGTGGACTCCTAAAGTAAAACATGAAGAAGGATTTCCTGTCTACTACTATGCTGTAGTATTGTTGAGTTATGCTTTACATCAGGTAACATACGCTGTATGTGGGAAGGGGAGGGGGTCGGGAGGGTATTTTCGTATCAGTCAGCGAGAGGACTGTAGATGCCATTATTTGCTTTTGTCCTTAGTTACACTACAATTCCTCTAAGTCTGACCTGTTGTGCAGTATGGCTATATTTACTTTTGAAACTCCTTGCCAATATTATTTCTCCCTCTTCCGTGTGCTCCGTTGAACATCATCTATGGATTTACTTTTAGTTGACCAGATCTGCTTTTGTTTCCCAGATTTTTTTTTTTCCCCCAAAACCAGAAGCTCAAAAGCATGGTGGAGTTGGAGAAATCCCAGTATTCTGACTGAGTTTCATAGGCATGATGATGATTGTGCTTATTGTGCAGATCCATAAAGTTACATGATCCTGGTCCTAGAAAAAATACTTTACTGACTTTGGAGGAATGTCGTAATGGATCTGATCCAAAGGCCTGGAAAACAAACGCCTGATACAAACTGGGCTTCGGATCAGAACTAAAATGTATGCAATGCCTTGAGAGTTCATATTAATGGCTGAACATGAGCCAGCAGTGTGCCCAGGTGGCCAAGAATGTCAGCGGCATCCTGGCTTGTATCAGCAATAGTGTGGCCAGCAGGAGCAGGGCAGGGATGGTGCCCCTGTGCTCGGCACTGGTGAGGCCGCACCTCGAATGCTGTGTTCAGTTTTGGGCCCCTCAGGACAAGAAGGACATTGAGGTGCTGGAGCGTGTCCAGAGAAGGGCAACGAAGCTGGGGAAGGGTCTGGAGAGCAGGTCTTATGAGGAGAGGTTGAGGGAGCTGGGGCTGTTTAGCCTGGAGAAGAGGAGGCTGAGGGGGGAGACATTATTGCTCTCTACAACTATCTGAAAGGAGGTTGTAGCGAGGTGGGTGTTGGTCTCTTCTCCCAAGTTACTAGCAATAGGATGAGAGGAAATGGCCTCAAGCTGTGCCAGGGGAGGTTTAGATTGGATGTTAGGAAAAATTTCTTCACTAAAAGAGTGGTCAGGCACTGGAACAGGCTGCCCAGAGAGGTGGTGGAGTCACCATCCCTGGCGGAGTTCAAAAAACGTGTAGACGTGGCACTTCGGGACATGGTTTAGGAGGAATGGGGGTGTTGGGTTGACGGTTGGACGTGATGATCCTAGAGGTCTTTTCCAACCTTAATGATTCTATGATTGTATGATTTAAATGCAAAAGTGTTATTTTTATATGCAATTTAATCTGGCCTTATCATACTTCAGTTTGATAACCTGAGTCATTCCAATGCATGTGAAGGTCCCTTTCAGCATGACCTGAGACGAGTGCAAGGCTACTTCTTGGTATTAGTAGAGAGGCAGACTGCAGAAGTAATTTCGCTCTCGTGCAAGTCTAACCTGTTGGGATTATTTTTCAGTCAATGTTGCTAACTTCAAGTAATCTCTTAGAACAGTTTTTTTGTGGGGTTTTTAGTTGTCACTGTGTAACTGGGGAGACCTTACTGTCCTGTGTTGTCTTACCTCTTCTGTAGATCACGCTGTATAGCATGTACGTTGCAATAATGGCTTTCAATGCCAAAGTCAGTGATCCACTGATTGGAGGAACCTACATGACGCTCCTAAACACTGTGTCAAACCTGGGAGGAAACTGGCCTTCCACTGTTGCACTCTGGCTTGTGGACCCACTCACGGTGAAAGAGTGTGCAGGGGCCCAGGAACAGACCTGTGGAACTACAGTTGCTGCAGAAGTAAGTTTTGGAGGCTGTGAAGGTCTCTGTTCAATTATTTATTGATTAAATGGCTTCTCTCAGTATTTTTTTCACCTTTAAAAACCTTCATAGTGCATGGCTTATCCTTACAATTTCCCATTAATTGAGCTAATTTTCCTGTCTGATAAAACTAAGTCTGTTTTTGTCTTAATAACTAACATCTTTACCAAAGATTTGCAGTTGCAGAGTAGTTGTCCATTTCTTTCTGGGCTGGGATGAAAAGCTGGTGGTGCGAGCACTAGATTGGTGCTGCATTCGCTGCAGTGTAAGGAGACTGTAGTTACATTTTTGAGAGTAAAGCTTGCCAGGTTCAGAGTTGTGTAATTAGGTGCTCTGTTCTTGGCAGGCTGTCCCCCAGGTCCCTCAAGTTTTGTGGTAGGTTTTTGTTCCTTCTGTCCTTCTGGAGGCTTCCTATCTGGATACCTTGATACCTTCTCCTGTGATGTTACTTTGCTTTGTGACTTTGATCTTCACTTTCCACGTGAAATTGAGTGGTGTGACTGGCTGCCTTCCCAGTTCTGGGGAGCCCTGTGGAAGAGAACAAAGAACATGCTGTGCTACTGCACACAGATCAAACAACAGGATGCAAAACTGCCTGGAAAGCAAGGCTTCAAATTCACCTCCTCATGAGCAAATGAGACGTTTTACATGACTGTTTGGAAGGGTGGAAATGTTTTGGGGCTTTTTGTTGTTGTTGTGTTGGGTTTTTTTGTTTTGGTTTGGTCTTTTTTTTTGTTCCATACTCATTACTGAGATTTATTTCACTCTTGAATGCCAAGACTCTTTGGGATGAGGAGGTTCTCCAAAGAAACAAAATGTTATAGGAGTCAAACATGATTTGCTTAAACTGGAGTTGCAGTTTCTACTACTTGCAGAGGGGAAACTGCTTCTGCAGTGTCTGCTTTTTCAGCCTGTCTCTCATTGGCTTGCCACTAGTAAGGTTTCCTGTGCCTGGGTGTCTACTGAACTGAAGTCCTTCCTCCTTCACTTCACTCCTCTGATCTTTTTTTGCATCCATACGGTTGGTAATGTTCCACTGCCACCACCACTCCCTTCTTATTCCTAATCTGATCTTGACATGTCTTAGAATAATGAAAAAGCTGGCACAACTGCAGCTCAGAGGATTGATTTACCTTGGGATTACAGCAGTATTGACAGCTGAACAATAGCAGAAACAATTGCATGCTATACACTTACCCTTTAAATGCTGGAGTTTTTGTCTTCCAGTTCTGCAATTAAGAAACATCCTGGCCATGTTTTTCCCAGAAGTACGCCACGTTCTGTACTGTCCATTTGCAGATTCAGTGTGCTGAGATGTTAAGGATATAATTTCTAAAGAAGCCATTTGGATAGCGAGGGGGGAAAAAAGAAAAAAAATCTTGGTATTAAGAACAGTGATTGCACCTCCAGCCCAGCATAAGACAGCTGGACAGTTTCTGTTTTCCAGATTTAGCTCCTTGGGCCAATGTGCTTCATTTTCCCAAATGTGTTATAAAAGTAAGCCTCTCTTACTAACTCCATAAGAAACAAGGAAGAGTAAACAAATATATTTAGTCATAACCAAGAGCAAGTAAAGAACAGGGAGTGTCTAATGCCTACTTTCTAAAAGTCTGTGTTTCTGTATCTCCCAGGGAATACTTAATGCATCGACTTCTGCTTCTCTGTTTCAGCTCTGCACAAAAGCTGGTGGTTCCTGCGTTACTACCTTGGACGGTTACTATGTGGAATCTGTCATCTGTGTCATTCTGGGATTTGGCTGGTGGTTCCTACTTGGGCCAAAACTTAAAAAGCTGCAGGACGAAGGACAGTCTTCATGGAAATGCAAGAGGACCAATTGATGCAGTTTACGTACTGGATGGACTAGCAAGGTCGTTTTCATTTTATTACAAAGGCATATCCCATAATCAATAAACAGGAATATAGGTATTTTTAAATGCCACATAACTGAAAAAATGGGTGGCTGAGACGGTGGTATGTTTGTATGTGATACCACTTGCAATATGAACCTGTAAGTCCAGAAAGTAATTGTTAAAAAATGGCACCTGTGTACTACATCCATATCCCCGAGCTCTAGCTTCAGAGTCATGGCTACTGGTGTAACCAATGTCCGAATTTCCATCTGGTAACTATGGAAAAGCTAATTGTGCCATGTCCGTCTAAACAGCAACATTGTCAGCTAAGGTCCAACTCTTTATTTTCACACGTAAATGTTCTGACACGGGGAGTTGACCCGAGGAAGGATGTCAAAGGCATTTTGACTTGTAGGTTAAGCGTGTTGTACTACAGCATTCCTCGTGGGAAGATAAAAGTAAAGTGTCTGTGGGCTTTGTTTCTTCTCACTTTCTGAACTGTAACCACACCTCGAAGGATGAAATGTTTCAGAGATTCTTTTAAGTGTATTTTCTGGCTTTTATAAGCTTTAAAGATTTATAAGAAGATATTTTTATAAACAAATTACATTTGTTTTATTTCCACTGTTTCAAAACATTTTGATTTATTACATTAATGAAAAATTGCTGTAAGGTAGGACTTAAGAGTAACGCACAATACTCTAAGCCTTGAGTCCTGAAGAAGTAAACTGGACAGTGCAGCAGCTAGCACGCAAAGACAGGTTTCAAAAGGAGAGGGCATGCAGGCCTTCGGAAGGCGGTTGTTAATTTGAGGGAATGAATTGATAGTGTTGGTTCCTCGTTGTCACTAAAATTTGAACATTCAGTTTCGAAAACAGTGGAAAACATGTGACTGTTCCCAGCTAGGGGTACGAAAAGATGATCAGTGCCTTTGAAAGTGATTTGGTGATGACAAACTTGCCGAATTCCCAGTGAGTTGGTGTACGGCTTGCTGTCACATAAATCAAACAAGCTGAATCCTGTGGTAGAGCTGCTACAGAAATGTATTACTGATGCTGTGTAGCAGAAACATTCCCATTGCATTTATCAAAAATGACTTCCCTCCCGAGTGCCTTAGTGATGTACAGCAAGCGTACTGTACGCCTAGAGAGAGGGCACTTGGACGTTGTTGGATGTATGTAATGTACATCATTATTAAAAAAGAAAACTATTAAAAATACCTTTGAAAGGTACATGATTTTCTTTTCCATTCTGTGTTTCTTGCCTTGTCAATATTTAAGTATTGCATCCTGAGCTTTGTGTTCCAAACTCCCGGAAGGGGTTGTGGATCTTTTGTTACTGTATGTTTCAGGAAAAAAGTAAATTGATACCAACTTTTGACTGACTGGAGGGGACATGGGTGTGCACAATGTGTCTGTAGGACATAAGGAGTAAGAAGGTGTGCAAAAGTGCTTCCTTGGGCACTGAAGCCCGTTCCTCTCTTTTCGCCTCTCCCTTCTCAGAGTGACACCCTTGACGGTCCGTGGTGGAAAGCCAAACCCCGAGCTGTAGATCTCCCCCGGCTGTGATCTGCGGTCCAGCAACAGCACATTCTCATAGTTTGTTTCAAGTACAGCAAAATCAGTCAAGCTAAATAAAATCACATTGTTTTTTACTCCCTGAACTAAAAGTCTTCCAATTTCACCTCTGCATAAGCACAAAAAGAATGCGTCAGAGATTTATAGTCAAAGGTGGATGCATCTTTCAGTCCTAGCCAGGCCATCTCCACTGGATTAACTATGTATGAGGCACTTCAGTTCTGTGTCTTTACTGAAACAACAGGCCATTTACTTTAACCACATCTTGTTCCCTAACTTGAGATTTTTTGGTTTTGGTTTTTGGTTTTTGGTTTTTGTTTGTTTGGGTTTTTTTAGCTTTTCTGACTTTGAGGGAAAACTTCTTCAGTGCCGAATATGGGAAATTAAATTCATAGGTGTTTTAGAGTTGGCTTTTACTTTGCAATTTTGTTTCACTATTTCTGAAGGTGCCAGTGAAACTTGTTTTTAATAAAGATGGGTTGGGGATTGCTTATCAGTACATTAGATGATCTTGACAACATCAAAATTAAACATAAGCTCCAAATCAGTAGTACTGTGATTCTATGTATGAAAAGTGACCTAAATTAAATAACTGTCTCCTCTTTCAAACTGGAGAAGCACCTGATGGATTTTTTGTTTTTTAATCTGTGTTGCTATTTTGTAATGCAAGTCAGAAATGTGACTGCTGTACCAGCTGATGCACAGCTTGCTGAAAAGAACCAGTAAACTTTTGGTTTTATGACTTTTTTTTCTCCTAACCCTGTTTTAAAGTAACATAATTTATTTTTTTGAAAGATTAGAATTATTGTAGACTTAAACATCTTTAATGTAACAAAAAATAACTTTTTAAGAAGACAAGAAGAAGGAAGCAACCCAACCTCTTCCTTTAGAGTCTTATTAAAATGGGAACCGGAGAAGGGGAATGGTACCACGTACTGCTATAGATCCCTTAGTTACTTTGTGGCCTTACGTGGCTTGAGCAGGCCCAAGGGGAGTCAGGTGTGTGTTATCTCTAGCAAAAGGGAAATGGCAGAAACTGGATTTTTGTAGTTAAAGGGTTTGTCCTGGTTTAAATTCCTGAGCAGGATCAGTGTGAAATGAGACAGGTCCCAGGGGAGAGGGTGAAGGGTCAGTGCGGCGGGGCACGGGGAGGAGAGGCAGAGAAGAGCCCTCTCTGGCGCCCATGAGACACGGCTGTGTCCTTATGGGGACTTGCCATGCAGGAAAGTCGTCATCACCTGTGCTCGCGAGTGTCGTTTGTTGTTGTTTGCCAAGACTCCCTTAAGAGGCGAATAGTGGTGCTCCAAAATCCAATTCTGTAATGCCAGTGCCCAGAAAGAGCGTGCGTAATGCAAAGTTAAAGGTCTGACAAGGTGTGTAAAATGGGATTGCGCACTCGCTGCTGCTGCGCCCTGCCTCCTGCGGCCCCGCGAGGAAACGGCTGAGGGTCGAAGGCACCAGTCCTGCGTCCTGTGAACTTTGGTGCCGTCAGTGCGCTGTCCATCACAACGACCGATGGTTCTTATTTTAACATACCAACTCTGCGTGTCGTCTTTGTTACGGACACTGAAAAATCTACCAGTGCCGATTGTCAACAGTTTTTCGTTTTCTGTAAAGCTGTTTTATTTCATTGTCTTCTGGGTGTTCGCAGTGTAGTTTCACATGATGATAAACACTGTTTTACACTGGCTGATAAGAGATGGTGTTCAGATGATTTTTGATCTGATAAAATAGGGAAGAGAGGAGAGCTCCATCACTGAGTAAGCACTGTGGAGTCACTGTGGGAAAGCAGAACATCTCCCCGCAGCAGGGAATGGAGCAACTGAGGTTTTGCAGGCAGCAATATCGTCTGACTCTCTTGACACCCTACCTCCTCCCCGCCAATGAGACAATGCTATTTTTTAGCATTTTACCCAATGTACAAATTGTAGCAAAGTCAGCAGGATGCTTCCAAACTGTTGTTTGGCTACAAGTTATGGTTTTGCTGAAAACAAGATTTTGCACTATTTCTATATTTATTACTTAATCTTAAAATGTTGACACTTAGTAAATCAATTAAAAGTAACAACTGTACCGCTTTCTTTGAAAAATATTGCGCAGGTAATATTTACTTGTCCAACTGTACTACTTGCATAGCCAGTAATTTAAGAATTGTTTTAGTTTGAACCTTAGATAAAATGTTTTGATTCAAGTATGGGTTTTGCTGCCTTGGATTATAAATTCCCAATTTACTCTGTGCTTTTCCTGAAATCCTGAGCTGTAACTGTTACCGATATCGTCTCATGTACCGCCTGTTCCTGTCGAAACCTACAACTGGGTTGAAAAGGAAGATTTCTGTGACCGTAAATCCAGTTTTATATCATTGTCAGGTTATTTTCTTACGACGCACATATTTCTGTAAAGACCATATAGGTGCATTGCGCAGATGGGCATTCGGTTCCGCTGCGGGAAACGGTTGGCTTGAGCCATTTGGTAACGAACGACAAGTACTTGTTAGTTTTGAACTAAGGGAAGAGAATAAACAACAGCGATGAATGCAGGAACGTTCCGAAGTTGGTTTTTCCTCAAGCCGGCGCCCCAGGGCCCGACCCGGAGCGCGCTGTGCGCGCATAACGCGGCGCGCGGTGACCGGAGCCCGTTTCGCGGGATCCGAGGGGGCGTGTTACGCGTTTGACGGGGTCGGCTCGGCTCGCCGGTCCCGTTCACGCGCCAGCCAGGCCGAGCTCGGCACCGACGACGCCCGCGGCCTCCCTTGAGGCTGCCCCTCCCCGCTCCCGCTCCCGGGCCGGCGGGCGGCGCTGCGGGCCGGGCGGGCGGCCATGGCGGAGCGGCGGAGCGCGGCGGCCGAGGGCCTGGCCCGCCTCTCCGAGTGGGCGGACGCGCACCTCAGCCTCCTGCGGGTACCGGGGCCGGGGGGGCGGCGGGGGGGGGGGCCGGGGGCGGCCCGGCTGAGCCCGGCCCGGCTGAGCCCGGCCCGGCTGAGCCCCGCTCTCCTCCGCCCGCAGGGCCTGAGCGCCGGGGTGGCGGTGGCCGGGCTGCTGGTGCTGGCCCGCAGCGTCCGCACGGTGAGTGAGCGCGGGGGGGGCCGCGCCGCGGCGGGGCCCTGCGGCCGGCGCCCCCGCGGGACGGGGCACGGGGCGGCGGCGGCGGCGCGCGTGTCTCCGCGCAGGCGGCGCCTCCGCGGCCGGAACCGAGACACCCGCCTCGCCATCGCTTTCCCTCGAACCTCCGGCCTGGTTTTCCGCCGTCGTGCGCCGCCAGCTGCCGCTCCTGCAGCCCTGCGTGCGGGGACGCGCGCTTCCTCTGCCCCGGTGCGCGGTCCCCGTTGCCTCGTGCCTCTAGCCCGAATAAAGCTGAAATAGAGGCGGTTTCCTCGCCTCTTTTCCCCGTGCTTCCGTGAACAGAACTGCTTTCTGAATATTTCTAAACGTGACCCTAAATCTTCCTTCGCTTCCCGAGATGATCAGGTCACGGCACGTTCTAACGCTACGCTGCCAGCTCCAGCCGAAGCCACGTCTTTGCAAGTAGGGAGCGACCCGTTCTCCCGTGTTCTTCCAGCTGTTTAAAGAATAAGAGTTACTCTGATCTTCCCTCTGGACAATTCCAAATGCGGTTTGCAATGGGAGAACATTTGTGTAAAGCTTTTACTTTAAAATCTTACCAGAAAGCCTACCTTTGAATGACAAATGTTGCCAGAATTCCTTTTTTTCTGTTTTTGGTTTGTTTGTTTGTTTTAAACCAAGGCTTTGTACATGTGTTAACCAGGCTGTTGGAGCTTCCACTGCAATTGAACAACTAGCGTTCGTAAAAATCTTCAGGCGTTCTGCCCGCAAGGTGCTGAATTTCTATATTCCTAGTGGGAGATCTTACAGACAGCAGATGGGAAGGTTTACTGAATAATTAACATACAGTAGGAAGAACTTTGAGTTTAGTGGTGGTGCTTCGGTTGCTTTATTTCCCCCGCGGTCTGGTGTGTCACAGCAGTTGCACATAAGCAGGTCAGTACTTTTCACAGCTGTATAGAAGTAGGTCAGTGTTCTACAAAAGGCATCTTACAGTGAGACCTCTAGGCGTTCGTGTCTTAAATTCTGGGTGTTACGGCATCCCCGGTGCCTACCCTTCTCCCTCCACCCCTTAAACCAGGTGGCTGCTTCAGTCCTGCGCTGCTGCTGCTGCTGCTGCTGCTGCTGCTGGCCAAGGCTTTGCCGCTGCTAAGCTTAGTTTTCCTGTGTGATCATGTCACTGTCCCTTTGAATCCTCCCACTAATTGATGGCTATGGTATCACATGCAATCCTGTGATCTTTTCAAAGGTGTACATCTGCTTTTGTCTCTCTCCTCTTTTACTCTCTTATCAAAGTCTTTGTTGTTTCTGGCCTGCCTGCTCTGCCTTTGTTTTCAGTGTGTCTGTTCTTTGCTGGCGTCTTTAGACACATCTTGCCTTCCTTTCACCCCTGTTCTAGCATCATTCAGGCCACTTCTAAAACACTCTTTTCACGGTGAATCAAGTGAACTTCAATACGCATTGCTCAAAAAAATGTCAGTTTCTGTTCTTTCTCTAAACCTTGCTTTCATGCCCACCCCTCATATTGCAAGGCCTGTAAAACAGCGAACATCCCTAAGTGTCTGGAAAGGCTGGTACATAACGGCTCCTGCAGCTGATTACTATTAAAAAAATACGTAGATACTTGCCCATGCTGTCTAATAATAGATCTGTAAATTGCCAAACTATTTTAAGAAGAAGTTGGATTAAATGTGATTGTAACTGCTCTACGTTTAGTTTTTAAAAATTTGTCTTGCTCTTCTTTCCATCAACAGACTGCAAAGTTTACAAGTCCTTTGGATATACCTGTGGCATTTGTAGAAAAGAATGTGAAATTGCGGGGAAAATTACATCACATAACTGAGAAAGGCCTGGAAGTTGAACACATTCCCATTAGCATTCCTTTCATTACATCGATACAGAGAAAATGTAAGTCAAAGTACGTGAGGAACAAGGGTAGGAGTGAAATGTTGTTGTTCTTAATGTGTGTACATGGAGAGCAGGTAGGGGCACACCTGAGAGGAAGGGTTAAGGTACAATTCTGGCTCTGCCTTTTGGTCTTTCCATACTTTACATGTGGGAAACTGGGGCATAAAAGACTGCGAGGAGACTTGTAAAAAGAGCTTGCCAATACAGTATTTGTATGAATTAGCATCATTATTGTGATACTTTTCTGGCAGCAAAAGCTAGCAGGCAGGCAGTTCATTTGCTTGCAGAACTCATCTCCTTCCTGGCAAAAAGACTCTATTGGGATTACTCTTTTAGTGGCAGCTGAAGATCTGACAGCTACCTGCGCAGACCCATCCTTACGGACAGTTTTTCCGTGACTTCGCAGAAGTTGTGTGACTCTCAGACTTGATGGACCCTTGCTTTGCGAATCCCTGCAGGGGCTGATGCTCTGTTTGCAAACACCTGCAGGGGCTAATGCTTCTTGCCTATTGCTTCTGCCCCTTCAGATAAAATAAGTGACTGATAGTGAGAGCAGTTCTTTCTGTTTGTATGCAAAATGAAAGAAGCTAGCTTAAACCACTTCTGCAATCTTGAATTAATTTTTTTAGTGAAGGAGAGATGAGACCAAATTCTTATTTGCAAATAAGTAGTGCTTTGGGGAACTGACATGGATTGTTTTGTTTTGTTTTTTTTAAGTCCATAGGAATAAATTCATTACCAACAGCTGAGGGTCTGTGCAGAGCATGGAATTTCCTTTGACTGCTGCATTCAGTAACAAAGTTCTCTCTCTCTATAATCAGGGCAATCAAAAGGTCTTCTGCTGATAAGACTTGCTGGAGTAGAGTTGGCTCCAAGCGGCATGGCCTGGTTACAGCAAGAGTTAAAACCCAAACAAGTTATATGGTTCCAGCTTCTGGGAAGGGAGGACTCGGCACTCGAGTGCCTTGTCTTAGTAAACAAGGTAAATACAGTGACAAAAATGGACTTATATCTGCAGGCTTGAGTTTGGCTGTAGTTATGCAATTCAGTTATCTCCGTACATGTAGGGAATGCTATTATTTATAATTTATCTATCCTGATAAGAATTTTAAATGTTGTGTTTGTAAATCTGATTTCAAGACCAGTATTCTTGCAGACTGATTCATGACACGAGAGTATTTCTCTGTCAGACAGTGCCAGGCTATATCACATAGTTCTGATTAACTTGATGTTTAGTCCATCAAATGTTCTCTCACGAATCTCTTGCATCAGTGTTATGTTTTAACAGCCAGCTGGATTCCTCTTAACTTTTAACTCTTTCTGCCAGAGAGTAGAATTAGCCAGAAGTAAAGCTTGTATCTCAGAAGGAGCTCACACACACCAAAAACCCAAACCCAAACTGTTTTAAAGGTGAAGTGGATATCTTATTTATTGTGCCTTTTTATAGGGTCGATTTCTCAGCATGTGCTTAAACGAAGAGATCTTGAGACGAGGGCTTGGCAGAACAGCACTTATTGAAGGACTACACCATGATTCCCGCCTGTACTGGAAACTTCACAAAAGACTGCTTCAGGCAGAGTTAAAGGCCTTGAAGAAAAATAAAGGAATATGGAAAGAAGAAAGCTACTCTGAAAGAATTAGAGATCGTATAAGCAACAATAAATTTGTACAGACACTGAAACAATTTGTGAGGTGGTTAAGAAGCTCTATTTCTAGGTGAAAAGGGGGACTTGTTTGGAGGAATGCCAGTTACCTACGTTGTGTGCTTTAGGTGAAGTAGAAGTTTATGATAAAAAACAGTGCCATAATTTTGAGGGTCCTTGTCTTGAACAGAAAACCCATGAAGTTACCTAATGCCGTATTATAATCCATGTGGGATCAAATGTTAGCAGTAGTATGCAGATCACAAATTAAAATCTTCTGAAGCCAGACTTTTCCACAGTAATGTCCTAAGTTAGTTGCCCAGTTTTCCACCTGCTAAATACCTACGCAGCTGTGTTAGCTAACTAGTGAAAGCAGTCCCCAGTGCAGTTTTTAAGAGGAGCAGAGTGTTAGTTCACAATGTTCGGCCTTAAATGCTTCTCTCTTACATGTCATTACTATGCATTGGTTAGAAGACTCCATTTCAGACCTTTACAAAGCTTGTGGAATGTGTTTACACACGATCATTTTGTTTGAATTCTATTCTTATATTACTTTTGTATATAATTTGTGTTTTAAAAATCTTTCATCATTTAAAAATCTTGCATTGTTACCAATATAAAAGGTAATTTGTTATGGCTGATCTTAAAAAGCTGATAGGTCATAACAACCAAAGTTTCTTGGAAAAAAAAAGTCACTTGGTATATCAAAGAGTATAAATTAATATGTCAGTAATCCATCAGTTGAAGAGGAAAAACTTATGCTGTTTTTTCTAATGGTTCTTTAAATACCTAAAATTAGATGAAAATAAAACTTTAACACGAAATTTTAAAAGGTGGACCATACTGTGCTAAGAACTTAAATTCTCAGTCTTGTTTTGTTTTTGAAACACATGTTAAGTATATGAGAGTGTATTATTATTTGTAAATATTCTCAGAATAAAGATTGAATTTCTTGTGTTCATTTTTACATTTTATATACCAAGCACTTGACCTTTGTTTAACCTTCCACAGTCCCAATATTTATTTAAAGTGAAGTGTTTTATAGATTTTCTTTCATTCTGTGTATTTCCTTACCAATCAAATACTACAAAGAAGAGTGTGTTAGAAAAAAAATCTTAATAGCTGAACATTGCTTGTCTGACAATTAGTTGCTATGTCATCATTTTCTCTGCTCACTTCAAGACAAAATTGTGAATCCTGCGATCCTAAAAAAATGCAGCCTTTCCTTCAGTGAGAACAGATGTCAGTCCTGCTTTATTACTTTTGTTTCTGGGTCTTCTCAGGGACGCGGCTGGTTTTTGCAAAGCACAGTGAGCAGCAAGCCATGAAGTACCTCTAGCGCAGATCTGCGTTGGAAACAATTGTGAGGGAGAGGAGAAGCAGCTCTGTGGTCCTTGTGCTTGTTTTTAAAAAAAAAAAAAAAAAAGAGGAAAAAACTGTGAGGTGTCTGGTTTTAAGCATGATACAGTAAAGGACTGGGACGATCACTGCTGTGGTACTTGGGACATAAAAGTCATGCAGATGGTCAGGGATTTGGGATCAGCCATCATATCCTCCAAAGCAAAACTCAAAGTTGACTTCTAACCCCAAACTACAAATACAGTCTCAGCAATAATCTACCTCTCATGGGGTGATTATAGCTGTTCCTGTTTCTACATTTGGTAAGTAGAAAGAGCTTTTCCAAGCTGACCGTAATTGTACAGCTATAATGGGGTTTTGCTGTAATAATTTTATTTAATTCTACCTGGACTTTGCGCTTCTGTTTTGTAAATGAGTCCTACGAGGATTTATGACAAAAATCCACTGTAGAGCTGAGAGAAAAATCTCAGGAAACTGCGCACTATGTTTCTAGCAAGCAGAGGTGAGGTGTGGGTGAATATGAACCAAGTTTGTTCCCCCACAGTCTTGCCTCAGCCCTTTTTACTCTTGATGAAGTTCAGAAAAGCCCTAGAAATTTTTCTAAATTACAGGAAATTGTTCTCTCCTTTCCATTAGGTTGTGGCTTGTGAAGGATTTTTAAAAGATGACAATACAGCTGCTTTATCGCTTGTTTAGCCTCCTCTTAGTTTGAACTAGATTTTTGACGTTTCCCTCCCTGTATTTATGGCCATGAGGTAGTCTAACAAAAAATTTCAGAAGGAACTATAGAGAGGGATATCTAAAATCCTTGAATTCAGACCTCTGATCTCTTTTCATATTTGTTGCACATGACAAGAAGTTTTGGTGATGTGCTCTTACTGTAGTTCTTGGTCAGGATACAAACCCAGGGAAGCAGCTTTGTGTACTGGATCAATGCTGTGACGGACAGAACTAGTCTCACAGAGAGTAACCGAGTGGTGCGGGATTTGCGATTGCAGTGACATCCGACTTCATGAGAGTCAAGTCCTGTAATTGTTTGTTAATGCTGTTTTCTTATCATCCAGGGCTTATCTGTTTTTAAAAAAAACAGCACCCCCTCCCCCCTCAAAAAAGCTCAACTCAGTTCAAAGCTGTGCTTTCCATCTGTGCAAGGCTTGAGAGGTTGCAGATCTTGTCTCTGTGGGAGGCCTGTCTATTGAAAAACCGGTAACAGGAATAGAAACAAATAGCTCTGCAGAACCAAGCTGAAGAACTGACTGGGAGGTCAGGGGCAGAAAAAGCACTTTTCTCCGTTATGTAGAAACACCACACGCTGCCTCTGAGAAGCACTATCCCATTCCTTCAGCCACAGCAGCAACGCACGCAAGAGTATTTCCAAGCAGAGGATGCAGTTCTTGTGTGATTAGGAATAAGGACAAGAATTAAACTGTTTAGCTCTTGTACCTTCGCCCTGCAACTCTGAATATGCTGTGAGCAATACAACATCGTAAAATACCCTAGGGAGCGAAAGGAGAGGCCTCCAAATGGCCCACTAAGAAAAATATCATCAGCGTCACACAGGCTTTTTATTGCTGGTGCGGCATGTAAGGCAAATGGTTGTCATAAACATTACCAGCCTTCCTCGGAGCCCACCCAAAAGCGGTGGGCATGGTGCTGTTAGCATGCTTTCCTGACAGACGGACAAAGAAGCTTGGCCCCATGCATGGAGCGAGGCCTCGCTGCCGCGCAGCGATGGGCGCCTGGGGGAGGCTTCCCCCGGCCAAGGTCCCTGGGATCGGAGAGGTGGCAGAGCCGCCTTCCTCAGGTTATGTCTCTTGTCCATTGCAATATCCCCGCTCTTCTCCCTGTCTGTCAGAGCTCACACCTGCTGGTCGCCTATAAAACGCTCCTCAGTCACCCACGGGACTATCAGACATCAGAAGTTATAGTTTCGAAAGCAGAGTTTTAGACTTAAGCTCCCCCAGCAGAGAGGTGCGCTCCCTCACGCCAGGACTTTCGGTGGCTGCCGGTACACCGTATGCCTGGGAAACCGGAGCTGTGCAAGTACCGGTTATCGCTTCCCTGCCGTCGGGTTCCGTTAGCCGACGCAGGTGAGCGGCCCTTGAAGTTCGTCATAGATTTTTTAAAGGAAAAAAACCAAGAAGTCAGTCAAACCCGACGACTTCCCGCCCCGGGGGATCCCGGCCTTGCTCGGGGGAAGGTCCCCGAACGCTCCCTCCGGCTCCCGGGGGCGGCGGGTCCCTCCCCGGGGCCGTGAGGAAGGGCGCTCCCGCCCCGCCGCGCGGCAGGTGCGGCGGTTGTGCCGGTTGTGGCCGTTGCCGCCGCCCCGCGCGTCTCCATGGCACCCGCCGCCGGCGGGGCGAAGGTGAGCCCGAGGGGCCGCCCCGAGGGGCCGCCTCACGCCCCCGGTTCCTCCCCGCCGGACCGCGGGGTGCCTCAGCCGGCTCTGCTGCACCGGCCCGGCCCGGCCCGGGGAACTCCGCGAGTCCCGCCGTGAGGAGCGGCCGCTGTGGGGAGGCTCCGGGAAAGGGCCCGTCGCCCCGCGGCAGCCGTGAGGCGGCGCGGCGCCCCGCCGCCCGCAGCGGACACACAATGGAGCAGGTTGAATGGGAGCGGGCGCGGGGCCGCCGCAACACCGGGGCTGGATCGCCGGCCTCAGCCGCCGCCGCCGCTCCGCTGGCGGGCGGGAGGGCGCTCCGCTCCGGGCACGGCGCCGCTCCGGGTTTCCCCTGCGCTCCGCGCCGGAGGGCGGGCCGGGCCGGGGCGGGGCGGGCGGCAGCGCCGTGCGTTTGAACGGGAGAGCAGGTTGCGGCGTCGGCGGCGGGGCCGGGGACCGAGCGGAGCCCGGCGTCCCGCGGCGAGTGAGTGCGGGAGTGCGGGCGGGACGGGCCCCGGGCGGGACGGGCCCCGGGCCCTGAGGCGCGGGCGGGCGCCGGTGCGGCCCCCGCGGGGGCTCCCTGCGGCGGGGCTGGGGCTGGGGGCGGCGGGGGGCGGCCGCGGACCTGTCCCGTCCCCGGGCGGACTGCCCGCCCCTCTGGGAGCCTCCGCTGGGCTGTCCTTTTGGGAGTTCATGCCGGGCTTTCCCGGTGTTTGCAGCCGAAAGGTGAGGGTTTACAAGGTGCGACTTCCTCGCCCCCCGCCCCCGATAAAGTGTTGCTCTGGTCGGTGAGACGCGGTGTGTCTCACGGGACGCTGTTACACTGACTTTCTAAAGAAACCGCGATCTTTCCTTCCCCTGGAGCTGCAGAGGCGCGGCGGGCGCGACCCGGGGCATCCTCGGGAGCTTTGTGGGGTGCCCGAGGGAAAAGCCAGCGTCTGCGGTGCTGCTGGTACCAAGAGCTTTCCCTTGGTGCTCCGAGGGGTATCTGGTGTCGGCCCGAGTCACAAGGGGCTGCTCCAGCGGTTGCGTTGGCCGTATTTGTTCTGTTGGTTAAATAGTGAATCATCCCGGATAAACTTCCAGTCGTTTTTTGGGCTCTTTGCCCCCTCTCTTGGGCGTAAAACCTACTTTTGCCATGTGGTGTGGGAGGTTCTGCTTTAAGGTTGTATCAGAACAATTGCAGCACCCGGCTTGGCGATGAGCTAAAACCACAGAAAACTGCTGCTGCTTGGTATGCCTTAGGCTTAGGCCAGACAGTGTTAAATGAGGCTTAACGAAAAATCCTGACCCCACTGAGAGGAGTGGAGGATATCACCCGAAGAGTGTTGCAGGGTGCGACGCTTCCGGAGCGTGCTTGGTTCCAACCCTGTGCTGAAAGAGGTGGGAGTTGAGAAGAGTCAAGCCTCTTGCTGGATTGAGTCCTTCCTAAAAATACTTTCTTTGAGGACTGATAATCTATTCCATAAACTATTTTTCAAGAAAAAAGAAAGTACAATGAGCTGGGAATTCTACTCCGTGCACATTTTGTTGTAATTAAGCAACTGTATAATTCTGGGAACTTAAGCTCTAGCTGACCAAGAAGCGTTTTTAGGAGACGTGTTATTAAGTTTCAGGGAGAAAGATATAAGCTTTATCTGATGAACTAGTCATAGGCTCTTTGTTTGAAGTGTGCTTTAACTCCTGAGTTATAAAGCACAATGTTTGCCTGCTTTCAGTGGACTCTCCTGATTTACTTGCCCTTGGGTCTTCTGGCCCATGCGTTACAAAAGTTAGAGGAGGCGAAAGAAAACTTTGTGTGTCTGTTGTGCAGGTATTCTTTCGTGTTTCAGAACATAACATTACTGAAAACACAGACAGGATTCAACCCTGCAATGAGACACCTAAGTTAAAGGTAACATGGTATATGGAAAGAAAATGCGGACTTCTTGGGAGGTGAGAGACAGCAGAGTGCATGTTTCTTTAAATGTAAGCTCCCTGGAATAAGTTTGAGAATAGTACTTTTTTTTTTTTTTTGACTTTAAAGGATGCTTTTTGTAGGTTTAAAAATGCTAGTAGGCTGTTACAGAAAAAAATGTTAAATTTTGTCAGTTGAAGATGCATGATTTGTGAAAAATGATCTGACTGGTTGCGGATGCTTTCTGGTTTTATGCTACCTATTGTCTATAAAAATGGGGATCAGCTGGTGGTTTTGGATCAAGTGGTGCACAACTCATTATTTTAACAATACTGGCTCAGCTTGGGAGGTTGCCTAGGGAATTGATTTAATGCTTCTGTCCTTTCACCCTTTGAGGCGGGTGTCCCACAATGACTTTGATCAAAATCACCAGTATTTGTAAAGGAGAATAAAATTTTCACTCCATAAAAAGCAAAGGAGGGGCCACTCACCATTAACAGACCCCAGTTTTGCATGAGTTGATCTGTAATCTAAAACATTATCAAGAAATACCTGTGGCAGTAAAACAGTTTTATGAGCATTTCATGAGAATGAAAATTAGTCCTCTGTTCAGTATTTAGCTTCCCTTTATTTCTGGGAAAGGCTTTAACACTGAAGCTGTGTATTTCTGTTGGCTCTACAAAGTAATCTTTCTATAAATAAAATGGTTTTTATTTAATGAAATCTGAATAAGGATTTTCTTTTAAGATGTCACCCAAGATTCAATTTAAATTGGTAACCTAGAAGGCAAAGCCAGGGCCACAGCTACACAGGCTGGTGTTGGTAGGTGTTTTTTGTGTTTTGTTTTTTTTGTTTGTTTGCTTTGGATTTTTTAATAAGTTTAAAGAAGTCTGAATGTTAAAGAAAAAAAAATCACAGACACTCCAAATTCGGAAAGCAGAGGTCTGTTTCCAGGTCTGTTAGAGACCTTCTGTATTATCTTCAGTAGGACAGTTTCTTCTGCCTGTGTTTTCGGAGGAGGTAAGACTGCCATGCGTAATTGCCTTATAGGGTCTTACAGAAACTTTTTTTTAGTGCTTCAAATTTACTCAAATGTGTTGAAATGAAACATAGTTATTACGGTGTTTTTCTCTTGGCATAGTAGGATGCAGAGCATGTTCTGAGCAATCATCATGGCTGTTGCACTGGAAGGGCATTAAAACCACTAACCAGCAAAGCGTGGTTCCCCCGGGCGGTGGAGCAGGGCTGAGCAACGTGCCAGAGATTAATTGGTTTGAAGCACTGGGTCTGGACGGTGCTAGGGATAAATCCATCTTTGCTTCCAAGTCCATAAGCAGAAGGTGCTTCCACTGGAGTACTGCTGAGGTTGGCCAACCTTAGTGCAGACTGATCTAATTGCCAGGAGGAGGGTGTGTGTACTCTTTTTTTTCTTTTTCTTTCTTGTTTATTTTAGAAAACTGGAATTGTTTTCTGTAACAAAGGTGACTTCCTTGTTCCAGTCTCCATGGCCACTGAGGGCATTATCATTACATCAGAGATCTGAGCTTGCCCTCTGCTTTCCTGACTCACAAAGCCTTTTGCTGGTCATCTGGCTTTAGAGAAGCACTATCTGGTTATAGCTGAGAGTGATGTGGAGCATGCATTTGAGAGATGGAAAGGCACGTTGGGAGATCAAGAAGGTGAGCAAATATCTGCTACTGTGGATAGGCAATTACTAAGGCTTCCACAAGAGGAGTGGAAGGGAGAGGTAGGCAGAGCTGCTGACAGCAGTTTGAAAGCAGATGCCTGTTGCAGTGCTAGAAAAAGCCAGGGACACGATGCTGGGGATGCAACATGTGCCCTTCCAGAGGCTCAGGTCCGCCGGTGAACAATGCAAAACCACTTCAAGGGTGTTTGGCTGCGTGCATTAAAGCAGTGTATCATTCCCGGCAAGAGATGTCCATGTGAGTCTCTTCAACTTGAAATAACTCAAGGTTGCTTGCAAAAAATTTCAAGTAGAGACAAGCTGTTGTGTAAAGCAGTCTGTGTTCCATTACAGACTTGACTTATTGGAACTGACACAAAGTTCACGTACCCATGCCCACTGAGCATGAGCAAGCATGTCACTGAGATGGAGTACAGGATGATGTGTCGACTGTAACTGCATGGGCCTAAAAAGGGCATTGGCGAGCCTCGTATCAATGTATTCTTTGCTTGGTCTTAGTTCCAGCTGCAGGTGATTGACATGTTGGTTGGCAGCGCACTTGGTAGTGTCCCCACAAGAAAAAATGGAAGAACATTGGCAATTACTAACTGTATCAACTGAAGACGTACACAAAGGGTCTTGTATGAAACGTCTGCTCTTTGGGGGACTGCATATTAATCAACTAGTCACCAGATATCATACAAGACGCAGATCATCCATAGACATGGCTGGCTGTGTTGGCACAAGTCCTTTCCAGGGATCTTATTTTTATCTTCATATTCTATCACATTGTTTGAATTATTCTGTGTTTCAGCTGAGCAACACCCAGGGTTTCACAGGTTATAGCGATAGCTGTAAGTTCAGCAATAGCTGAAACAGCTATTGAAATGGCAGTGTTGCCCATTACAAGAAACAGGGTCTCAATATATTAACTTCTCCAAATTATTAAATATTTACTCCTAGTGAGAGGTGGATACTGCCAGGCATGATATGGTGTACTGCATACTACCTGCTTTTTACAGGGTATGTTTCTGCTGATCTGCTGGGGAAGAAAAGGTCCTTCTTAAAGCTATGAAATGACCTACGTGAGAGAAATGTTTATTTCAATTTCTAGAAACAGATTTTCCAAAATAATGGTAGGTAAGGACAAAGTAAGCTTACACTTCATTATCGTGACTTCATGCCTTTAAAGCATCATTTTGCTGTTGGGAAAAGGTCTTCAGGTCTGTGCCAGGTATTTTCAGAAGCTCTTAAATATGTTATTAACAGCTGTTCAGTAAATTTCTTTCTGGGTTGAATCTTTGTGAGAACATCTACTCCCTTCACTTGCCTTTTATGTTTCACGCTCCAGGCAGAGATGCAGGTGATGGAGTGGTGCTAACCAGAGCTTCAGCTAAAAGCAGTGCTGGATGTGTTCTTGGGAGACAGTCAGTCTCCTTTTGCTGACAGGTTTAATAGTTCATCCTAGTCAGCATCAGCACCGCTGGACTGAGTGGTGTGAAGAGGAGTTGCTTTTCTTGATCACGTTGCCGTAGTGTTGTAGTAGCATTGGAGTCCATGGAAATTTATCATCTCCAGCATGGGAAGTGAAGTTGTCCCAGTTTTTACTTGGAGGATTGAGGCATGAGCTAGGAATCTCTGGGAGTTCACTAACTACCTCTGAGATGAATCAATTCCCCCGACTTTGGGACCATTCATGTTGGGGTGGATGGCTCTTGGGGCTGACAGTTCTGGGCTTGCTGTACATTCCTCTGCCTACTCTGAAGGGAGTGATGGTGTTTATAGGAGAAATTGGACAAAATATAAAAGAATCTTGAAGAGTATAATAGAATCTAAAGATGTATTGTTGATGATGCATAAAAAAATAGCATTGCCATTGTGGTGAAGTGAGTTCTGTCTCAGTAGATTAAAATCTCCAGTGCAGAAAGACTCTTGCGTTCAGCATCTAGAGTTTGAAAACCTTTGTGCAGCAAAACCAAAAAATGATTTGGGTTAGTGACTTGGTGTACAGAGCGCTGGCAAAAGCAGCAGCAATGTGTGCAGAGTACTGGAAAGCTGTATAGGGAAAACGTTCATGTACACTTATTCATATTCATCCGTTCCATGTCTGGTGGGATGACTGTTATGCTGAACACAGGGTATGCAAGGTAGGTGTCTTCTGAAGCGGTGCCTGCTGGGTGACAGAGGCAGCAGCATGCTGCCCTCCTGGAAATAGCTCCTTAAATAGGAGAAAAACAAATTCCATTTAGGCTTCTTCAGGAATGGGGAGCAAATGCTAATTCCCTTTCAGGGTCTGTTGCCATGGGGAGTCAGTTCAAATCCTTTCTAATGCCCTCCTCAGCAGCAAGTTGTGCTGACACATGCTTTTCATGACTTCCCAGCAAAAGGAGAGAAATTACTTGAAACAAAAGCTCCATCAGAATTAACAGCCACAGGAAGATTAAGGTTTGCTGTTTGTTAGCTGTGGGTAGGACAGATGAGAGAGTTGTCCATTATACAGGCT
Organism: Morus bassanus; assembly: GCA_031468815.1. Lineage (NCBI taxonomy): Eukaryota > Metazoa > Chordata > Aves > Suliformes > Sulidae > Morus > Morus bassanus. The sequence goes on from CM062578.1 coordinate 9,155,200, forward strand.
AGTGCAGCTTGACTGGCCTCCTGCCTGCACTGGGTGCGCTCCATGGTGGGAGGAATGGGTGCTGGGTAACTTGTCGGCCAGACACTGCGTATGGTGCCGTGCAGTGAAACCTACCTGCTCCTCTCCTGGGAAATGAAAGGGTATTTTATAGAGCAAACTGTGGGTATCAGTCCTCTAGCATGATACAGATTAGATGCTATTAGGGTTAGAATGAACCTCACAGATCGCTAGTGCCATTAAGAGGGAGATGTGCAGCCGCTGCTGCCTGCTTTCTGTACCTTCAGCACTGGCCAAGTGAAGCTGAGTACAGCTTCCTGAGTGTCCCCAGCAGAGCATTGGTACTGGGACAAGGGACCGAACTAGCAGGGCACAATGAAGAGAGCTGCGGTCTGATGTGGCAGTAGGAATGTCAGTGATGATAATGCTATTTCTGTCTTGCTGAGGTAGATTGTTTTACAGCAACTAACACATATTTAGAAGCAGCTTTCTCAAGCAAACTGACATCAGCGTCTGTTCTCATCTGGTGAACGATGTATGACTAAGATTAGTGTTTAATGCTCTAATGGGGGAATAGCCAATATACCAGGTTAAAAACAAAACAAACCTGCATTTTCAGGAAATCTCATCTGTCTAAAGAACGCGTAAGTGTATCATCTGTATCCCAAATCCAAACTGTCTTATGACCTTTTCCCTTTTAATAGTAAACTCTGACTTCTAAGAGTTTCCAGTTGCTCCCAGTGAAAACCACAGGAAATTTTTTTTTGCTACCATGTTGGCTTGCATGCTCTGACACCTTTACTTCCAGTGTAGTACCAGCACAGCTGTTCTTGTGGCCTCATGGCACATTAGATGATGGAACTGAACTGGCAGAAAAATAAATGAAACAATAATCTCTTATTTTATCCCTCCAGACCAATTCCTAGAAAAATAAGAAAAGGATCAGATACTGGATGTTTTTCTCTTCTATTACCAAGTATTTTCAGTAACATTTTTTTTTTCATTCTGGTCATATTTATGGATAAATACTTGATGTTGAAAAGGAAGTGTAACTTTGGGGGTACTTTTTAAGCTTTTTGTTTATGCAAGAAGATACTTTAAATTCTGGAAAGTATCCATACATTTATGAAATAGTTGACATTGCAGGTAGGTAAAACTTTGTTTTTTAAGTTATGAGTGACACCAATTTGTGGGCAAGAATGTCTTTTTGCATCAGCAGTATGGATCTTTCATCCAATGCAGCTAACATGCCTTGCCTATTCCACATGGCTCCTATATGTGTAACTTTAGCAACATTTATGCAAATTAGTTTGAGTGAAAGTAGATATTTGGTACTGATTAAAGTGCATATTTGCACAGATGATGTTTGGAACCCTTAGAGCCTGGGTTTGTATGACAGTTAAATCTAAATCTGCATGAATTCAGACCAGCTTAAATGCTTAGCAATATTTGGGTGACTGTCAGTGGCTTAGTGAAATAAGAAGCCCAAGAGTGCAGATGGGTGGATGCCCCATGAAATATTGTCATATTAGGATTTTATAATCTCTTCAGATGCAGTTTTCAGGTCTAACTATGGCTGAGCTTTTAATCTGATGGCTACTTTGTTTTGTGGATACTGTTTAAAACAAAACAGTCCATGTTGTGCAGCAGCTGGTCTCTGAAAGCTTGAAGGTTGTTCCACCAGAGGATTTGTTGACACTTTTTTAGAAAGTAAAAACATGAACTGGAAACAGGAGCTCTTTTTCTAATGTTTAAAGCCTGGAAAGAAGTTCCTGTTGATGGCTACTGATAAACAGCATATTTTAACATGCTCCAGGGAAAGAAAGTTGGTGAGAGCATAGATTTCCTGGTTGCATGTTTTGGTGTATACAGAATTGCAAATGACTTCACTCCCTCTCTTCAGTATCTGTTATTTCATAACAAGTATCTGTTATTTCGTAACAAAGGGCTGAGCCCTCGGGCTACTGAGAGCGTGTTCTAGGATAAGTGTCTCTCTCATCTTCTCTGATTTCCACTGCAGTGTGTTTGCCAAGCTGCTGAGTGCTGATGGCACCTTTAGAAATGATGTAGAGCTTGATCTGGAACATATCTTTATAGGAATAAGAGATTGTACAGAAAGACCAATGATCCCGCTGGGGCAGCCCTCATTCTGTTCCTGAGGTGTGCAAGTGAATCTTTTACTTACCTTCAAACTTAAGGGAACTCAGTTAACCTATCTCTGTTCTAATAATATATGTGCACCTGTTTGTGAAGCAAAATTGCTTAGCTTTTGCATACTACCTCGGTATTCTCCAAGGAAAGTTTGAAGTAGTATTTGTACTGTGATTTGGTGTTTATTTTTTTTCTGTTTGCAATAGCTGGAAGCTAACGGGATGCACGTGATGGCAGTCAGCAGAGATTCTGGGTGCCCTCGCTACAATCACAGCTGCCAGATTAAAGACCAGTGTTTCTCTCTGGGCAGTGTGTTCCTGCTACTTAGTGTCAGCCAGATGGTCTTTCCGCCCTCCCATACAGATGTCTCTAATGCTTGTAAGAGTGCTCTCTGGCCATATCTGGAGCTAATACAGTATTATTTCCAATCACATGCTTAGTGTGTCCTTTCCTTGACTCTGTATTGCTCTTCCCATTTCTAACATTTCTTTTCTTCTTTATTATACTTTTCCTCTGTTACTTGTCCAGTATCTCTGAACTATTTTTCATTGTAAAATTTATCATTAACAGGTTCCTGATACAGGTACAAGCTTCCAAAATCTAGAGCCCTCTGAATATTCAGTGTTTTCTGGACTTTCTTCTCCATTGAAAGCAGAATTGCCAGGCACATGTGCTTTTTTTTTTAACTTTGGTAGAATATTTTACAAAATATTTGTTTCTGCCGTACACCATTTTGTGCTAAGGAAAGGAATAAATTTTTTATAAAACATACTTTCCAAAGGTGTTCACTGGGTAGATAGTGAGCTCTGAAACTGGAGCTGTGGTTTTGTCAGAGGCAAGTGGTGGTGAACTGCAGTAACTGTCCTGTTAGTAGGAACCATTCATACTATCTGATTGACTTACTAATGTTATCTGTTGAAGTGCTTCAGAAACAAGAGAGGGAGAGGGCAGCTGAGGAAAAAGGGAGATTAGCAATCTCTCTGCCCTGTTACTGCTCACTTAACTACCAATTAATCTGAGCATTCTGGAGAGAGCTGTGCACAGGACTCAAACCGAGTTCCTGTCTGGTGCTAAATGGACGTGTGCTTAATACCCTCTTCACATTCAGGACCTGAACAGTGTCCAGGTTAAATATTGCAGATAAATATTTAGATTATGCTGCTACTTTCTCAAATAGTTTACTGCTAACCATAACAGTCAGCCTGAGCTGAGAACATGTTTCGCTCAAGTGCTGCTCACCCTCCAGCTGCTGGTATAATGCATTGTGAATCCCTGGAATGAACGTCCTACTTCTCTGTGCAGCTCACTAAAGCATGAGGTTTTTCTGTGCAAGGGGGGAAACTGCAGAATATTGTGAGACCAGTGGGTGTCAGGTGTTTATGTTCTCGGTGTTAAGCTTCTTGTAATAAGAAGCATCTATCACAACCTAGGCAGAGCATATGCATCCCCTGCTAAATTCAGAAGTGTCTTATAAATTCACCTCTACAACTTCCATAATAATTTCATATAACATGCATATAACAAAACTTCCCTTGTGAGTTCATCCACTATCTTGAGAACAAAAAAAGTAATATTTATCTCATCCATCTGTATCTACACAGACATGCATATGCATGCATACACATGTGTGTACATATGTTTAACTTATTATTTGTATCAAATTTCTTTGAGGAAAAATCAGTTTACTTCCATTAACTCTTCTGTAAAGTACAGTTCAGTAGAACTAACCATAGCTCTTGTTCTCCTCTTTGGAAGGACTTCTTTTACGGAACGCTACTCAAAGTACTAAAAAAATGCAGCTGACACATGTTTAATGGAAGTTAATCAGCTAAAATAGAAGATACAGGTCCTTCAAGTTCCGCATTTCTGCAGACCGCATAATGGAATTCCTTGCTCAACTTACATTTAATACACTTTATCCAGGTACAAAGTAGTTGGATTCTTGACACACTGGAGTAATATCTCTTCACTCAGGTAGTGAAGCACAGATTGCTTTACCTCTTGGAATAAAAGTGCCAGGCTCAGGGCTGAACCTGCAGGAATTTTGCTTGTCATGAAAGACTGATACCCCTAAGTTGAGAAACCTGCAGAGCGGAAAAGTTAGAGTTTTCAACTCTTTCTGCCTTAGCTGTATTATCAAGTAACCGCACAAACTAGTTTTGAACTCAGATTTATATCTGTTCAGGATTTCGGTAGCTTTTTGCCAAAATAGTTTTGGTGGCACAGTCCTTTCCTATTTAAACATAATTATATGCTTACTGGCACTTTTTACTCACATAGTTTATTCTACCTGTATAAAATAAGTTATACAGGTATAGCCTGCATAACGTTCTGGTCTATGACATAAACAAGATACTCTTTTTCTATTACATCATCATTGTTGAAATGGTGCAGATTTGTGTACAGTTAAGTTCCTAAGTGCATGTTCATTTGAAATGATGGTATTTGGCCCAATGTGTGTGGTTGGTTGGTTTTTTTATTTGCTTCTTTTTGGTACAATGTAGTAAGGCATGATCCTGGCTGGGCTCTCCCGGAGCTCTGTAACAGAGAAAGCAAATAACTTTGAGGGCCATCCACATAACTGCTGGTGTTTCTTAGGAGGGTTTTCTTACAGGATATTTGTGTCAGCTGACGCAGCCACTTTGGGATTCTGCCTTCATCCCTGATGTGCCAGGGAGAACCTTTGTTCCAAGGGGCCACCGTGGTGGTGCGGGAGAACCCTTTGTGCAAGAACAAAGGAGTATTGTATTGGCATGAGCCATGAAAGGGTGGGGAGGGGGCCAAAGGGTTTCTTTCAGAGGCACTGCATATATATGTGTGTATATATATCTCAATAGCAACATTTTCCCCATAAATCTGCGTGCCCTCCCCCTCCCCCCCCCACCCCCCCGTAACATGAGTTCTGTGTGGGAGCTGAGCAAGAGATAAGATCTCTATTTTGTGTGAATTCTTAGTGATGAATATTTGATACGATTTTCTTAATTAAAACATGATGCCACTTGTATTTTTTTATAGCCCAAAGCAAAAAGCCTGGCAGTAGGCTGGACCGTGATGGTAGAATTATTCCTACACATTTAGAGTAACTAACAGCTTGTACTTTACTAATTAATGCTAGAAGAGTGGCCCCAGTTATGGCAAGCTATAATGAAAGCTCATGGCTGGCAAGGGCAAAAGTCCAAGAAATGTAGAAGATGAAGTCTGGCAGAGGTAATGGGTATTACTGCTTAGTATTCCCAATTTTAGTGAAATATGCCTTTAGTGTAAACAATACATGGGCCATACTCAAAGCACATGCTGTAATGGAGACTGTGATAGTTTTAAGACAGAGCAAACCAGAAACAGGCATTTTTGGCTCACACCTGCAGGAGATCATTCAGACCATCTCTCCTCCCCACAGAGGCAATAATGAAGAGGCAAATCCCACATCTGCAACTGAACAGCCTCCTCACAAACCTGCAACAGAAACATCGTAGATATCAGATTAGTATTTGCCTGTCAGTCTCTAATACTTGCACTGACCAATGGTGTCAGTAAACACAAACATCACTTGACAATTTTTCACCAAGCTATTGTCTTCAGCCCCATGCTAGCTGCTTCTCCTGGGGAAGAAAACCTTGCCACTTGCTAGAGCGGAGCAGCCCTGGCTGGCGTGTCCGTGAGAGCCCATCTGAGCCAACAGCTCGCTGGCAGGAGAGAGGGAAGCTGAATCCCCTCTCCCTTGCCTCCAGGTCACAAGATACTGCTACCCCTTCACAGTGCCAATGCCGTTGAACCTTCTCTGAGCTCATTCAGCTTGCTAGCCGTCCAGAAGCAGCCTGCTTTTTTTCCTGGGTTTGTGAGGTTGAATCAATTGAGAGGTACCTGGTGACTGACAGAAGTGGCAGGGATGATGGCAGGGGGGAGGAGGTCTGCTCAGCATTGCAGGGGACTGCAATAGAGATGGGACTGGAGTTGTTTCCAGGTGGACCAGAAGTGGCAGATATTTCTGAGCTCTTCACTATCAGCTGCTTCACCTTCACCACTGCAGGAGATAGCATTCATCGCACTGGTGCATGGGGGAAAAGGAAAAGTTCTCCAGGTTCTTCTTTTCCCTTATAGCTGAGTACAGTCGTTGGGTCCCAGGAGATGATTGTAGCTAAATTGGTCATTAAGGATAATAAAAGTCCCTTTGGCTATGATTTAAGGTTACTTGTTTTCCTTTTTGTTTTGAAATCACTTGAGCAAAATGGATCTGCGTTCCTCAGCAGAGCTGCAGTCTGGGCACTTACAGCATGCTGTGGTATTTCATCTGGGTGATTTGTTACTGGCCCCCCCTGGAAGCAGTTTTATGAGGAGGCTTGAGAACGACGGTGTCCTTATATGCTGCTAGTGGTTTGCTTAAAGACAGTTGGTGTTGTTTGTGCCAAGTGTGGGCGAAAAAGCAGCTGGGTTGACCAGAGTGAAGGTGGGAGTGAGATAAAATGGGAGACCAAAGCAGGCTTGTAACAGGAAGGGGTATCTGGAGTGCTGAAATGAGAATCTTGAACTTGATACAATAACAAAGGGAGAAGGAGGATCCAGTGAAAGGATTTGGTGTCAGAACAGACGATCAAGGAGTCCATGGGTGTTTTGTTTCTTGTTTTTTTTTTTTTTTTTTTTTCAGCAGCAAATATCAAAGAAATATGAAATGCTGGTTTGTTTGGCTGTAACCGTAACTGTGCATACTAAGTCCTGCTGGGTGGGATGGATTTTTGTATGGACCAACTTGCAAAACAGAAGGCTGAAATTCTTTGAATGGAAGTTCAATGAAATGACTCAAACAAATACAGCCTTGTTTTGAGTTATAACCACCAGCTTATTAATGAGTTAACTTCTACTGTTTAGGTCTCTGAAAATAATTGTTCCAATTGTTCCCATTGTCCCGGATTGGGGCAGTGGAACAGCAGAGTGGCTGTCCTGGAAACGCTCCCGGGGCTGAAGGGGGGTTGTTTCTCACCTCATTGTCAGCGATTGGTGTTCCCCTCGGTTGGCTGGCCTTTGTTTTGTGCTGGCTTGCTGTGCATTTTGATTTTAACTGGTTTGTAAATATTATTGGCTGGATCCAAGAAAAATTGGCAGTCGGGGGCTTGGCCTAGCAGAGCTCTGGGGCCTGTGTCCAAAAAGACCTCTCTCCACTCCAGCACTTATTGGTGATAGCATCTGTGGCAGATTACCCGTGAATACTTTGATGGGCTTGTCTCTGCTGCTGGCATTAGAGGCAAAACTCATCCTGTGACAGTGCTGGGAGCCTCAGCCCTGGCAGGCGAGCAGGGAAGGCAGGGGCCAGCATGGACCTGTGCAGGGAAGGGTTGCTGCCCGGCTGCTGTGTTCTCCTGGGAAGTTCTCTGCAGTCTGCCTCTGAAAAGAGTGCAGTCATTCAGAGGTGAATCCCTGTCTTCCTCCTGTGCAGCAATGTGGGCTTCTGCCTACTGATAAAGATGCTTGGTTCAGGCAGCCATCAAAGCTCCCAGGTGCTCTGGGTTGTCCCTAGCTGGTGGCATTTCCCAGGAACGGTATTGCTGCCACTTGTTCTGTTTGGTTCTGTTGGTGATTGATTAACTGTGTAATGGGAGTGTAACAGAGGCAGGGGAAGCAGAAAAGATGGTAAAGCGGGTTGACAATTTATCTCATACTTCAGCACAGGGTAGCACTGATGCTCTGAGTTGAGAGCATCTCTTTCCTGTGCAAAGCTAGGATCCCTTGGGGCTGGAGGACACAAATTTTGCATGGCTGATGTAACTGTGCTGCCACAAAGGTGCTGCTCAAACTGCCTGTCCCCAGGAGAGTTCATCCTGGGCTCCCATGTGTGAACGTCTGCCAAGGGTGGGGGTGCTGAGGGGGCTCTGCATCCATGTAATGCTACTCTGTGCTCTCAAAATCAGGAGGTAATTACCTTTATTTGGACTTTTTTTTTTGTAACCTTCCCTGGGGAGAATTTATAGTTTTGTGGTGTTGTCTGATGTGTCTGTACTTTGTTAAATATGGGACAGCATCATTAAATGGATTACATTGATCGTCTCTCCATGGCCCCACAACAGCCTGCAGGGGCTGTGGGGATTGACTGTAACAACAGGCGCCTGTCACGGGTGCAGTGACTACCGGCTGGGGTGGGCTCATTTCAGCAGCCTTAAACTTGCTAGCTGTAAGCATCGCTGGCCGTCTGTCTGTAGCTCGGTCCAAGTGATCTACCTGCAGCCTTTGCCTGTATATCCTTGGAGATGGGCACGTTTGGAGAGTGAAGGACTGCATTTGTTGTAATGCTTTGTAGGAAGCTAATGAACTATTTTGCATAAAGGGCACAAATAAATACTCTTACAGTGCTTGTAGTAGTTGTGCATTTCTTGTAAATTGATGCATAATTGTCCATTCTCTGTTTCACTTTGTAGGGTCGCTGCCTTTGATGGTGAGCAGAAAGTCATCTTAAAATGAGTTACTGGAGTCTGGATAAGAAAAGCTGTCTGCAGTACTGCAGGCACTTCTTGGTGGACAACGGTGTATTTCATGGTAAGTTACAAGTTATAGTTTTGGCTTCTTGCGTTTCCTACTGTCAGATGCAACTGAAATTCCTGAGCAGTGTGTGCGTACCTTGCTGGCAACGCTCCTCGGGGCCAGTTAGCAACGTTGGTCCTGCACAAACCTCGCTTTGGCCGTGCCTTTACCGTGCGGCGGCGCGAAGGCCAGGCTGGCGATGGCGGGCTACGGCGTGCTGCCCCTCGGGTGGGTCGGCTGGGTGCCCGGGGCTGCTGCCGCCGCCCCGTTAGTGCGGCGGTGGTGGCGGGGGGCAGGCGGGGACACGGGCTGGCTGCCGGCGGCGCCGCGCGGGCGCGCCAGGGGGCGCTCTCTGACCGCCCCCCCCACCCCCGCCGGTGCCGCCGCGGGGGCCCTTCCCTCCTCCCCGGGCTTGGCTCAGGAGTGTGCTTCCTCCCTCCCCCTGTGGGTGAGGCCACCGCCAGGCAGGTGCTCCTGGCAGGGACACTGTTCGAGCTCTAACTAAAGCCTCAAAGCCTGGAGAAGAGCAGAGCAGCGGTTGGAGCACAGCCAGTGGGCAGAGTTGCTCTGGGTGTAGATGGTGATTGTATGTGGAGTGAAATGGATTAATTGTCTTCACGTGGTCTGGCACTGCCTCACACTTACACATTTCCTCCGGAGACGTTTTTAGAACTGCTCCAGCGAAATCTGCAGGTATGCATCCTTTGTGCTCCTAGCAAGGAGGAATTGAAAGTGTCAGGAAGGGCTTGACTTCTAAGTATTGATCAGATGTCTGTGCAAAATAGATGCCTCACAGTGATCCCTAATCAGTCCCCTATCAACCCCTCACATCTTAGTCCCTTGCCTTTACAGATTACATGCTATGATGATTCAGTTGTTGAAGTATCCTTCCAATAGCAAAGTTGGGAAATACTCTGAAGACATTTTGATATAAAATACTTCCTTTTCAGGACCTCTTTTTCTATGCTTAAAACTTGATATATCAACTTAACTGGAGAGGGCATGCGTTCTCCACGCAGGTTTCTCTCCCTTTGCTGGGCAGCTTTACCCTTAGGCTCGGCGTAAGGAGCCATGCTGAGCCCAGCCTGTGCTCCTGCAGCCAGTGAGGGACCACCAGGATTCAGGAGCCATCCCTGCCTGGAATAGACTCCTGCAGATCTAGTCTAATAATACAGCTGGACCCCCTCCCTGTCCTACTGGGCGAGTGACTTCCTAATGCTGTTTCTGAGAGCCCCAAATTTTGTATTCCTTATTCCCTTTGAGGTCAGTGATTTAAAAACTGTCATTGTAGGGCAGATTTATGGCACTATTAATAACAGCAGCATGGAATGCCTATAAATTAAAGATAGAAATACTCATCTTTTTCAAAAGCAGAGGTAATTTTTTTTCCCCCTAAAGAACCTACATCTCCATTTTCACTGTGTTTACCAGGAAGCTGGCGAATTTTGCAGCTCACAGAACTACGATGCAACCCACTGTAAACCAAACTGTATCTGCATTTTTGTCACTGTGGTTATGTCACCATCGATGAAGCTAATGGTTTAGTGGGAGAATTAATCATTTGTCAGGTTGCACATCTTCTTAATGAAAACCTATTCAGAGATAACACCATTTTCCCTTGTACTGCTTTTTTTTTTTTTTTGCCCATAGGCACCAGTAGCTCTATTTGGGACACCAGAAGAATGTTAATAACTTCTCTGTAAGTCAATCTGACAGTGCCATTGTCATATTAATTCATCTGTGTGCTACATTTGGGACATGCGTTACAGGGAAGATGGTTCACAAATCTGTCATTGGTGAACCTGTCATCTCCAGGCACAACTGTTCTGCTTCTTGAATGAAACTGAGATTCATTCCTGGGATTTATCAGGCCACTTATGCGGTCCTACTGATTTTGGTGGGATCATGTCCCTTCTGAGTTCTTTATGACATTGTGGAAGGAGAGAGTTTCCTCCCAGATGTCTTCACCCAGGTCCCCCTTCACTGAGTCCAAGTGCTCTTGCAGTGTTTTGGTAAATGCCCGTTAATCACACTTCTCTGCAGGTAGCAGTCTGCTCTCTAGCATGAGTGTATAACTGGAGCAGCTATGTTTTGGATGCATATTTGCAGTTTTGCTATTCCAGATCAAGTGAAAGGTCTGGTCCATACTCTGACTTCAGGTGGCATTTTATCATAGAGCAGCACGATGTCTTTATCCTGCTAATGGCATGAAGGCCAGATAATGATCCATTAGCACAAAGTCCAGTAATCCATGAACAGCTATTGAGTGATGAGTCTGCGAAGTCATAATCGTCTAAAGTAGAAGACATAATTAACAGGAATCCTAGACCAGAAAGCTTCTATGGCTTAATTTATTTGTCTTTCATTCATGACCAGACAGGATTAATTATTTTTCCCTGACAGAATCCTTCAGGGCTTCCCACTTGTCTCTTCAACCTAAGCAAGATACTGCAGTGACAGTTACTTTCACTGTGAATATATGGAGGGAGATGAAGTCCCTGCTGGACAGTGACAGATGTGGCAGTTCCCAACAGCATGATGTAAGGAGACGTGTGCATGTCTGTCCCCAAGAATTAGCGTGTTGCTCCTGACGCTTGAGACAAGTTGGTTTCCTGTGGGACTGGGCTGATACAGAAAAAAGGGCTGATGGGGCTTTTTAAGGATTTGCTTTTTGTCAGTGAGCCTCCTGATCCTATAGGTCTTGACAAAGGGCGGTGGGATGGGTGGGAGTGAATGGGCTGGGTGCTCGCCCCTGTTCCTGATGGCAGTCTTGTAGTTAAGATTGACCCATCCTCCTTGCCTCTCTGACAGACCAAGTGGGACTGAACAGTGAACTTTGGGCTTTGCATAACTAAATGAATACCGAACAGCTAAACTGGGACTTACCTGTGCCTGAGACCATATTTTCTCCAGCAGATGTAAGGAAATTGTACTTGTTTAAAACTTTTTTACACCACTGCGAAATTAGGAAAGAAAATCGAATGTGAACTCTATGTGGGAAGGGCACTATCTGTTAGCGGGAAGGTACTGTGATCCAACACCTTGTGATTTGCTGACATTTCAGTGTTTGGGTTGTATGTGTCCAGCTCTAGTGTCTATTAATTCTAATTTATGCAGTGTTTTCATGATTTTTTGTAGTTATTACTATCATAGTTTCATAATCTGACATTGAGAGCATGGCTTTTCAGGGAGCAAGCACAGAGCTGTTGATTAGCTTATTTTCTACGTTTATGAATGTTAATATTCTGTAATCGTAAAACAGAAAGGAGCTGCGGCATGTTTAGCAAATAGCTGATTTTGTCTCAGCAGTTCTGAAAGTAGCTATTCATACTTATCTTATTAGAGTCAGTTACTTAAGCCAATTATATTTTCTTATTAAGTTCTCTCAGAAATACAAGGCTTTTGTTTAAATTGCATTTCCATAATTGTAATTAATTCTCTCTCTTAGTTTCTAATTTTATCTTCTGGCCTCTCCACCGCTTTCCAGACCTGTGTCAGTAGGGATTTGACTGCTATTGGTAGAATGTCATGTTAATTCAGTCTTGCTCATATAATCTAAACTGCACTCTTTCATTCAGACCAATGGACTAATTCAGTCATATCAGGCCTGTCTGGAAGGTCACGTTACAGTGGCACGGTTATTATCTGTAATTGAACCTGTAATCTGGAAGAACTGTTGCACCTCTGGTGCAAGACAGCCAGATAAAAATATCCCACTGCATCAGTTGGTGTTCTCAAAAAGCATAGAAACATCTTTCTCCATAGAGACGTCAGGACTGGAAGCGTCTACAGAGGCACACAATATGAACTTTGCTACTCAACTGTGTTCATCTCTGGTGTATCCTTCATACCCTTCTGGGACCTGCATTGCTTTAAGAACCTGAATAGAGGGTATTCCATTTGTTCACCTCCAGCTGAGGTGTTTAAATGCAAGAAACTCTTGTGGACTGCACAAATAAGAATGCCGAAGCTCTGTGTTTATTTGGAGTGGCTTAAAAATCTTGGTTTGTGTTTTTTAAACAAAGAAACAAAGCCCCCCAAAACACAAACCAAACAAAAAAAAAAAACAAACCCAAAAAACAAACCCAAAACCAACCACCACTACCACCCCCCAAACAACCCCCAAAAACCCAACAAATGGGGGGAAAACCCCCAACTTAGAGCAGAAACACCCAAATGAGACTGCAGCACTGCAGGTAAAACCTGTTGGGGTGCACAGTGCCTCTGAATGAATGTCAAAGAACCTCACTTGGGAGACAAGCAGTGAATGCTTCTGCTCCAATGTGGGATACCATCAGCTGCAAGCAAGGAGGTGGTGGAGGACAAACCATATGAGATATGGCAACAGGAGGACAGCGTCTTGCTTGTGTGATGCATTAATTGAAGGCAGATGCAATTTTGAGTGTCGTGGAGTAAGACCAAGGTGTTAGTGCTGCAAGGCCCAGCCAAATACAGTTCTGGTCAGCAGTATTTGAGTAAGGGATGCTCGGGAACAGGCAGAGAAAAGGACTACAGAAGTGGAGATGAGATGAGTCTGGTTTGTTTAGCTTCAATCAAAGACTGAGAGGGGATGTGACTGCTGAATATAAATGCATTGTGAAGGGAGAGCCCAGGGAAGAAAAGCCTTATTTGAACTGATGGGGAAAGTTGGCACAAGAGCAAATTGAAAATTGTCCATGAGTATATAGACACAGGAAAAACTAATATACTTTGAGGTGGAGATTGATAAGTTTTGGAAAAATTGTTAAAGCATCCTACCTGTGCTCTTGCTCTGAAGTTGTAAATGTAATTAGTAGCAAACAATATATTGATTAATGTGAATATAAGGCTGGAGAACTACTTAAGTCGTCCCAATTTAATTCCTGTGTACAGTGAACAGCAGTGTTTCCATTCTGTTCTGGAAAATGCTTTCGTACACAGATCAGGCTGCTCTCTACTGCATTGTAATGATGCTTTGAGACACTTGCATGTTTTTAGGCATGAAAAAGTATTGATACACAACTGTGTGCCTTTCCACAGGGTTTTAATGGGTTGTCTTTGAGTAACGAGTGAACAGTGATACATGTAATGCTGAAGTACTATATGGATCAGAATGGCCTAAGAATTTCTCATTTTATTTGGAAAAGCTGTTCATAGCTGCATTTGCAGGATATTAAAATTCTTATCTGTTTCTGTCTGAAATTTTTGGTTACAGAAGTGGTGGCTGCTGCTGTGTCTTGTGGTCTAGGGAGTCTTACCTGCCTAGAGGCAAAAATGTCAGTTTTCTTCAGTAACAGCAAGATACAGCATAGTGTGTGCACACAGAGAATAACAAACTGAAGACAGATCTGGGTTTAAGCTATTTTAGCAGTTTCTGTAGAATAGAGCAGATAAGCAATTATAATGTTTGGAATAGCCTTAAGGACTTGATGAATCCGCTTTCTTTTCCTTCCTGTTGCAAACAGTGCCAAAATACAAAGTAAATCATGCCTCTAGGCTTGGAAAAAGATTTTTTTTTTTAATTTTCTCAGGGTTTTCAAGCATATTTTGTTTGTTTGCTGGTAGTAACAATGTAGGAATGGCTGTGTTGTCAGACCAAACATCCATCTACTTTGCTAGCAGATGTTAGGAGCTAAAAGTGTAAAGGGGGGAAAAAACCCCATTGTGTACGTAATAACCCTTCTTGTGGCACATGTTCCCAGTGCTTGCTGGTCAGCAACGTAAGTACTTCCCCAGCCAGAAGCTGCATCTAGATAATTGCATTTATTAACTTTACATGATAAGCTGTTGTGTTTTGGTTTTTTGGTTTTTTTAAAGTGGTTTGGAATTCACTCACGCTTGTGACAATCTGTGGGAATTAACTCCAAAATTTACGTTGGTTGGTGTAAACCTACTACTTGAAAGGAAACAGTAATTGCATGCAACCTTGCCACATTCAGACTGTAATGGATGGGAGCAGGTTTGGTTACTCGATTACTTCACTTTTGAAAGACCGTTGACTGGATGTACTGAACGAAGGGCCAAGCTTGTAAGGTAGATAGGTACTTAAATTGTGTTAGGCATTTTGGTAGCTTTGAATGTCTCCTTTCTAACGTCTTACTGAGGAAATGGATGGAGAACACTGTGGTGATAACTCTTTCTTCTGTCCCTGGGAAAGGGAAAGTGGCAAGAATGGGAACTTCATTCAAGACTTCAGTATTGAAGTCCTGAGCCACTGCAGCGCTACTTTGGTACAGTGCTGCCGTGGATATCGGTACTTCCACTTACTTCAAATGGCACTTTGAGATAGGCCACTCAAACATTTGTCTTGTGCTGGCATTAAGCAAATTTTTTTTATTTATTTTATTTTTCAGTAATTATTTTGCTATCTGATAATGTGCAGTGAGCTGTCTGACCCAGCCACCAGCGAACTTGCAGGGGAAATTGCTGACTGCTGATCTGGATTCCTGCATGTGCTCTTAGTTTCTTGTTTCAGGAACATCCAGCTCATCCTTCAAAGGGTTCTTCCAAATCACCTGTTTTATATACATCCCAAGTTGAGGAGGGGAGAGAGAAAGAGGGACTTAGTCCAAGGCAATTGCTTATTTTGAGAGATCATCTCAAAGATTTCCTGAATTTAATGGATGCAATTGTGCACCACCTTTATTAGATGAGTACCTACTGCTGTTACACAACCAGTTTTGGACAGCTTCACAAGTGATTGCTTACAGCAGGTGTTATTGCAGTGTTTTTCCATTCATTTCAGTCTGAGAAGTTGAGCTTTTGTGCTACTTTTTGTAGGATTTTTTTTCCTTCAGTGATCTTGAACTTTTGTGCCCAATGAACATGAACATAAAGTGCATTATGTTTTACTTCTTATACAGTAAAAGGGTCTATTTTGGTTATTAGAGCACAAGAGTTTTGGGGGAACAATATTAAATCTTTGCTGAATTGCATGTTAGGCTTAATGTTTGCTGATGGGCAATGCTTTATAATTAGCTCTGCTGAAGCCTCATGCAAGCCCTATGCTTGAGGCTACAGTGCTAAAGTCGCCAGATGTAGACTGCAGAATTCAGGGTGTATCTTAATAGTCAGCTTCAATTTAAGTTTTATAATGATGCTTGGGAAAGCAGGACAAGTTAATAGTGCAGTAATTTTTATTTTGGTTTATATTCTGATTTATGTAGCTAAATATCCACAATTCATTCCTTGAGACAACCAGACGTAACTGAAAATGTATATGCAAGGGCATTAAAGAATTTATTTATTAAAATTCACATAGATTAAAAAAGTGCCTAAAATGCCTGAAGAAACTGCATCTCAGTGCTTCACTGAATGTGTAACTATCTTTGAGAACCCTGTCTGACACTAGATGCATCCTTTGGTTAAAGGAGTTTCATGTGAGGGATCTGTCTCGAGCCTGGGTATCAGGCAGTTGAGTTCTAATGCCAAGTGTTTTTCCCCTTCCATCTTTGTATATTTGTCAGCTTTGTGAAGGACCATGTTTTCATTAATGACAAATGCGTAGAGTTGATAAAAACTTTAATCTGATAAAAATGACAAGTTTTTGGGCAGCTAATATAAAGTTTTTTTCATTGCTAGCTGACTTTTCATGAGGAGGTTGTATTACAGTTTAGGTCTAAGATTGAATTTGGATGATGAATACGAAGGTGTTGTTATCTTCTTATTTCATTATCTATTTACTGTAAGAGGTAGAACTTCTCTAATCAGCTTTTCTTGCTCTTTAGCAGAATTAGTATTTGTACCAGTTTCCAGATTATTTTGCCAGTGAAAAAGGAAAAACTGATAAGCCAGAAAATTAATATTCTTCTGATGCTGTAATTTCAAAACTATTAGTTAAATCATCTAATTTATTGGAAAATTAATATTTTGCAGTAGGACTTGCACTGTCCTGTTTCTGTCCAGTAATCTAAGCCTTGTGAGGTATGGTTTTTAGTGTTCAAAAATTGGGCTTCTGTTTTCTGGCAATTTGGCAAAGGCTGATGCTTTTGGTAATAAATTTTCTTGAACTGTGAATTGCGGCAGCTGCCCGGTGCCACGGGGCAGGTTCAGGTGCTGCTAGGCTGTGGGGAGGGAAGGCCATCTCCTGTGGGCAGGGCTGCACCGCAGCCAGTTCTCCAGCAGATCCTTGGACCACAGCTGAGGTCCAGGCTGAGTGGACCTGGCCTGCCTCAGGTCTCAGCCCTGCCAAGCATGGGGCTGTCGGCTCTCGAAGGGGGCCTCTGCATGAGCTTGTGTGGCCTCTCTGTATTCCAGCCAACAGATAGCAGCAAGCATGAGGTAGGATTTTTACCTTGGAATTACTGGTCGGGTTTACATGGCATACATGTATCTTCCATGCTTTTCAACGGAGTTCTTAGCTGGTTTTATAGCCCTCAGACTTGAGCCGCCTGGGGAGGAGAGGCCTGAGCATAGGGATTGCTGCAGCTGTCCATCTGTCCTGTTGGTCATCCATTTTGTGGTAGGAATTTCTGTTGGTTATCCCATGGGCTATCCCCTCACATGGATGAGCTGGGAGTGCCTCGTGGCAGGTTTATGTATCTTTTCTTCCAGGGAGCTAAAAATATTGGTATTGATTTGGCAACTATATCCCAAGACAAGCCAGCACCTTTTCGTCCCTCTGGCATTGCTTTTGCCAAAAA
Source organism: Morus bassanus (assembly GCA_031468815.1). NCBI lineage: Eukaryota > Metazoa > Chordata > Aves > Suliformes > Sulidae > Morus > Morus bassanus. Next base: position 9,172,476 of record CM062578.1, read on the forward strand.
ACAGGCCACATTTCCCTCATCTCGGCCAGAAGCTGTGAGCTGAGCTACAGTGTATTTTAAATTAAAACATATTTGTAACTATGTGCATAGAAGAGAACAAGTCTAATTTGCAGTTATTATAAGAAAGCTTTAAATCCCCTTTTTTAATGAAATGACAGGGATAGTGCTTTGACATTGTCTGCTTTGTATCTGGAGGTACTTGCTGTCTCAATCTCAAAATAATTCCAGTGGTTTAATGACAACTTTTTTTTGACCAGCAAATTAAGAAGACTGGAAAATAATATTAGCCTGGGGGAGATGGATTTTGAGTGAATGAACATCTTTTTAATAAATTTCAGTGCTTTTTGTATGTAGCTGAGATTGTCAAAAGCTATTGGTGAAATAAGGCTTGGAGGATGGTTCACGTGTTTCTTGAAACCAGCTTAAAAAGTTGAAAAAACCAGACTTTTGAGCATGCAAGGCATTGGCAAAGGTCTCCTAAGGAAGGGCTTATGGGGCAGAAAATATAAGTAGGATAAATAAGTGAGCCTGTTACCTTTCCTGCCTTGTGATCTTGTGATTGTGCAATACCTATGGAACAGTAGTGACTGTTGAAAATATGTACTGTTGTCTTATGGTGATCATTGATGTTAATCAAATACAGGTAACAGAAAAGCAATTTTATATTCAGAAAGCTTGCTTGTCACCGTCCACCCTGAGGCTTTGATAGAACTTTGTGTGCTGTGGCTCCACAGAGCGCTCCCAGCAGGAGTGTTGTGATCCCTCTGAGAATAGGGGATGTATATGAAAGCGAAGCAAACTGGAAAGATGTGACGGTTACTTGGCCGTGACTTAAAAAATGTAGGTGCAGTGTCAGATGGTATAAAGTGAACCAATTGCCTTTTGACTTTTACCTTTGCAGACAGTCAAACTCTAATGTAGTGTGTCTTCAAGGACACACCAGTTTCAGATTTGACTCTGACTGACAGGGCTAGGGATTGGATGCAAAACTTGATCTGTCAATGAAAAGTTGTCAGGGTGACTTTTTTTTTAAGTTTTAATAAACCTACAGGTATCTTCATATCATTTGGCATATGTCTCCTCAATTACACAGAAGTCTTAATTTTCTGTAATGTTCTTACTAACCCATAGGGCATACTCTAATTTTTAAAGCCATGTAGCATTTAAGCACTTCTGGTTTTAAAATTAACTTTATTTTGAAGACAAAATAATAAAGAATGTATTAATGATGGGGCAAGGTTTCTTATAGAGCAGCTTTGGTGTTAAAGATGCTTGTGCATAGCTCCTCTCATAATTAATAGAACAATAGGATAGAATAGGAGTAATTTGCACTTAACACATTATCAAGTGCAATCTGATCTATCAATAGAGTGGTGACAGTTATTTTTTGTTGTTGAATTGCAACTATAACACATCAATTAATTTTAATATAAATGTACTGATATCAGTCTGAAGCCTCTAGGTAGTTAACTTAATCCATTAATCTTGTGAACTCAGGTGTGAACCAGTGATGGGGTAATGATTTAGCTGTTCCATTTCCCTTGTAACTGAGAATGAGTGACACCTTTCCCTGCAGAGCATGACTTCTGCCATGTCCTGCCATCCTCAGCTGAAAGTGTGATTAGAAGCACAAACTTTGAGTGCAGCCATCAACAATCCTACAGTGGCTTTGGGGGGTTGTTTAATTTTATAGGTTGCTAGATATAGTCAACATAGATTGCAGTACACTGCAAGATATATCCTGACATGTGGTGACTGTGGGAAGTCTTACTATTTGTGTTAGCAACAGCTAAGAAATAATGATTTCTCGGTAAGTAAAACATGTCAACTCCACTTGTATCTTGTCTCCCATCTCACTCAAGTTCTACAGGCAGATAGAACTATGGGGTTTTTGTGATTCCCCCCCCCCCCCGGTCACACTGTATCGTGTAACTTTTTTCCGAGCATGTGCTAGACAAATTCTGTCCTCTTTTATTGCTGTCACAGTCTTTGAGAATACAGCTGGGGACTCCTTTGGTGCGCTGATGTAAATGTCATTGTGTAAAAGCCAGCTGAATAATGAAACAGTTAGAAAATGCAATAAATCAAAGATGCGAAGCTTTATATATGGAGCCTACTTTATTCTTCCCATGCTTTCCAGCACTGTGTCCCCTTGGGCTCCGTCATAAGTAAGTGCAATTTATGCAAGTCTGAATATTTCTGCCCATTGTTCCACACTGACTATAAACCTACTGATTTCAGTAGCACTGAGTTGGCTTAAACAAGCACAGTATTTAGCCAGTAGCATGGTAATCTTTCATAGCTACTGGGAGAGTTAGTGCTCAGCATCTCACAGGAGGCTACTTGTGCTTATGAAATCAAATGCTCAGTGATGCATGCTTTGTGCTTTAACTGGCCTGATTCTGCAGAACGGCTGTTCCCCTTCAAGTTAGTGACGGAGACAGGAGGAGGGGGCACAAAACCTGGGGAAAAGGAGTGCTGTCCACAGAGGTTCTCACCTTCTGCCTCACTGAATCCTGTGGCTGCAGACGCTGGGAGTTACTTTGGAGTGAGGGTGGTTTTTCTCTTCTGCATTCAGCCTGCGTCACTCTCTTGTTCTTTAACTGAAGTATGGAAATCGGTTCCTGACCGGCCTCCCTAGGTGCCAGCAGGATTTCCTTGCGCTTGCCTATAGAGCTCTTCTTCCCAGGCTTTACACACACTTAACGCCTGGAGCGTCTTAATCGCTGTGCTATGCATGCATGTCTCATACCAAAAGTAGTCGCTGCTCCTGCATTCCCACAGCAGCAGCACAAAGCAGATGCTTCCAGCTTCCCTCTCAGCCTGTGCTTTTCAGCTTTGAAGAAAGTTGCCTAGTATTGCCTCTGGATTTGTGCTTTCCTGTCTTTGTGTAATGGATCACGAAGATTTCGTTGTTCCTCGTAAAAAGCAGTGCTGGCAATGTTCTCCTGTACTTCTAAGGATTGCTTTCCAAATGTTTTAGCTTTGGAGATATGAAGATTAAATTGAAGCTTTCTTGCAGTGAGAATTTCCATTCTACTTGCTGATAATGCATAAGTTACAAATTTAATGGCAGACCTTGAAGTATATAAAAATTTAAGTCCAGAAAAAGGTAAGGATGTTTGAGTTTGGAATTACTGTAGGAAGAGCTCATAACGTTTCTGGAGGTGCTTATAGAAAAATCAGGTAACTTTATCCTTATGATTAGTAAGTTATGTACAATATTTATGTGGACATTATTAGTATGAAAAATGTGTGTGTATATATATTCCTGAATATTTAAGGGAAAGACCTGATGTTTTTGTATTGACTTGAAAGTACATTTCTCCAAGAAAACATGTGGATTGTATGTGAGATACTACTCCTATGATATGGACAAACTGCACATATGTGTTATTTTAAATTATTGCCTTTAAAAAAATTCTTTACCTTTTCATCTATTGGTCATTTTGCTGTGGCATAGCTTTCTATGGAAAAGAGTTTCTGGTTTTTTTTTTCTAGTCGCACTTACAAATAGTGTAACACATATGCAAATGATGTGCAAATTCTATTAAAACAGCATTGGATGAGAAAGACATATCTTTTCAAGAATTGTAGGAGGATGATACAAAAAAGGAAGACATCTTGAATAACTTCCTTCAGTAACTTGTACTTTATAATGTCTGATTTTGTTCATTTTAAGTCAGTGCTGGAGGGAAAGTGGTAATTAGTTTAAGCCTCTAAGTGGATACAGAGTAAATGCTGTAGAGAAGGAGAAATCATGGTAGACGAAGTTTATTTTTGTATTTTGCTCATCATTAATAATGTTGCTTTATGTGCTTTTAAAGAAAACACTTACAAAATACATTTAGCAAAGAGCTGGCTTGCCAAAATTGGGTAGTTCAGAAGACATTTTCTAACAAGATTATTCTACCTATAATTTAAAAATGAATAAACTAATCTAAAATAAAGCCACCAAAAGTCATGGATCGTACTTTGAAATATCATTTTGCCCACTATGAAGCATGTTAAAAAATTTAACGGTAGTGCTGGGGGTTGATATATAGTGATTTTTTTCTTTGTATTTAGAATGGATAACTTTATTTGATAATTATTATTTAACTAGAGAAAGTTGTTAGAAATAGACACCAGCTATTGTATAAGAAATTGAGATTATTTTAAGAAAAACTCAGTTATTTGTATATCCTCTCAGGGAAGTGCCTCCTATGTTGGAGTCAGTATGCTACAGTTCCAAACACTGTATTTTTATTCCGGAGGTTTTGGTTACACAAAACTCTACATTAAGCTTTGATGCATATGGTTAGGTAAAGGAGACCAGGTGTTACTCCATCTGCTTTCTGAGATGCAGAAGGTAATGGATATGTCCCCATTTAATAATTTACAAGAGCTAGCTTATTTGAAGGGGTTTTTTGGAACAGTCCTAGAAGAAAAGCATCAGGTTTAATTTTTGAAGCTCTTGTAAATATATATGTATGTGTAGATGAACATATTTCATACTAAAGTACTCAGTTGATCGTGAAATTCTGTTTGAGGTAATTTTGCAGCCCCTTTTCCTTAGCCAGATAGAATAGCAATTGCCAAATTTCTGTTAATCTTTTTCAGTTAGTAGCACTGCCATTTCTCTGTCTGGTGGAGGTGGTTAAAGGATGCAGAAGCAAAAAGTACAACGCAGTGTGCCTTGCGTTCAGGTTTGAGTACTTTGGCATTGCAGCAGTGCGTGCAGGGCCATGGCTGGGATCCTGGGGTGCCCCCTGTGCGCAGGAGGGGTGACACAGCACTGCTCAAGCGCAGACTTTGGATGTTGTGTTTTGTAGGCGTGAATATATTCACGTGCTTGGATGGTGGAAGAAGGCCAAGTGCCTGATCTCCCCCTTATTCAGGCTGGTGATTACTTAGGCCTGCCATCACTGATACTGATAATAGCAGGATCACACCCCTCGCACAATTTATGCACATAAGAGTGCTCATATGATAGCGCCTGGATAAAGGGATAACTGAACAGGCAGGTATGCTGTGTGCCATCACTGGCTGACCATCTGACTTGGCTCTGCAATGAGTGCTTGCAGGAAGCAGCGGCTCTGCGCCTGCCAGCAGTTTGGCCCTAAGTTCGTATGTGACTGCTAACCGCTGTGAATGGGAAACGCACTTGTGCTCTAGGAGGCATCGGCAGTGGGACATTAGCAAGCATGGCACGGGAGGAACTGTAGAGGCTTCCCTTGGTTATGGGTCTGGGTCTTCGGCTGACGGGTCATGGTACTTTGTAGTTATCTTGTTATTGTTTTAGCAGAACACTAGGTTTGCTGTTGGTACAGCTAAACAGAGAAACAGCAGTGAACTACATCATGTTTCATTCACAGGAACTATCACAGCAGTCTTTTTTAAGGTCATTGTTAGTGCTGCTTTGGGACTTTTTTATCTTTACATCTACCCAAACACCTGTAAAACAAGTATTAAGTATAGACTCTAGACTAGTAAGTGATATATAAAGGAATTAGCTCAGAACATCATACTCTTCTGAGTGGATATTGAAGGCATCAACCTTCTCCTGTGAAGAACTTGGTCTACCACAGGTTTAATTCCAATAATAGCTTAAATCTATCATAGCATTGTATGTACTCACAGTAAATTAGTATATGCACATAGCAGCTTTGAAAGGTTTAAAGCCTCTGGGTTGTTTGGTATGCTCTAAGGATGTTACCCTGTGTGAAGTGAAATGCCTCAACTGCCAGACTGACAGGAGTGTCGCTGCGGTGTGGCACTGTGGAGTGCTGGGTCCCTTCCGTAGTGAGGTTTCAGGGGATGCTGGAGCTGGATGCTGAATACTGATGGCTCCATAAGAAGTATCTAATCTGCTTCTGCAGAGCCGGGGTGCGGTAAACCAACTAGTAACTAGGTTAATGCTTGTTAACTACTTTGGTTTTTTGGGTTGTTTTTGTTTTTTGTTGTTTTTGTGTGCTTATGAAATAAATATACTCTTGTTTCAATAAATCTACAGAACACCGTCATGTGAAACTGAAAAGGTTCTTAGAGTTTGCTGAAGAACAGTGCCTTTCTGATGCTATGTGACATAAACATAAAACTGTTAAAATAACTCTTTCACTGCTTTGATAAAGACTAAAATGGCCAAATGCTATATTGGGATCGACGTTAATGGTGTCAGTGTCATGGCATGCAGCAGCTTGGTGAAACCAGGGATTGGTGATGGGAGCTTGCTGCAAGAGAAGCTCACAGCTTTTTCCAGCACTGAGCTTACCTGCAAGAGGAAATGTGTGTGCTTGTTTTTCCTCTTTACCATACACTTTGAAGTAGTCACTTAAGCAGCTCATGTCTTAGAGGACAGCCTGTCAGTATGCGGGCAGCATTTTGTGCTGGTGTGTGTGCTTCTTGGATGACTGAAATTAAAGTTATGGGAAACCGTAAGCTGGCTTTTTTTATACAAGTGACAGGAAACCCAGCTGTAGGTGAGGAAGTTTGTGTCTCTTCTGTGTCAGGTTATTGGTATCCTCAGCAGTATAACAGATAACTGATTTGGAGACATCTTCATGTTACCAATAGAAATTGATCAGCATGAAACTCAGATGCACAAAACATCATTATTTTAGGTAATAAAATTTCTTTGGTGTTTGAGACTGTCAATTCATTGTTTGTCCACAGATGACTCACTGTTGGTGACTTGCACTGGGGTAATTTGAGAATAGAATAGATAAACGTGTTTCTTTAGCAAAATTACTGTTTCTGAGGAGAGTGAATAAATTAGTTCATATTGTCAGTTGCACTGCAGTCTTCATTCATTACTTTTCGTTCTACTCTGCTTTTCCCCCTCCTACTCTCTATTCGAGCCCCAAATATGGATTTATTTGGCAGCCTGATGGGGAAGCAATGCTCCCTCCAGCCCAGCCGCTGTCACAGCCCGGCATGATGAGTGTGCTCTAGGTCCTGGGGACTGGATCCCTCTTCCACCCACTTCATCCTGCAGCTACAGCTGCTCTTGTGCACTGTGATATATTCCCCTCACCAGGCTGTGATGCTGTACAGGTGCCAAGATTGCTGTGACATATTGCTGTTTGCTGATAAATTTGCAGACATCAGAATTCACTGTTTGCACTGAAGCTGGGACAGTTTATCCTCTTCACGTCTCCTGTGTGGGGACAGGAGCAAGCTTTATGAAGGGTATTCTGGTGGGTTTTTTTGATTTTTGTTTTGTTGGAGAAGTTAAGGCAGGGGTAAGATATAAAGGAATGGCACTTTTTTTTTTCTGGCGGGGGAAGAGCGAGGATTGAGGGGATCTGACCCAGCTCAATATGTTGCAGTGGGAAGTGTATTTCATTGAAGTCCTGGGTAGTACGTAAAGGATCAAGGAACAGGGATGACCTTTAATACTGTACAACAGAGGTAGGCTTAGAACAAGACATGCTTGGTTCTTGGGCATATGATCCTTCTTCATGTACTTATTGATTTTTGGAGGGCAGACATGGGATTCTGGAAGAGAAAGCTTGTGGCTTACTGTTTTCCACTGTGACCTCTGCAACCAGAGGTGTAGCTCCTGGGATGCCTTTCTTTATCGGTTGCTGTGAGGCCTCAGAGGAGGTGCTCCTGTCTTAGTGCTGCTGAGGAGCATGCACAGGTGACTCAGCTGAGCTACTTTGAGTCAGTTATTGCCATCTTTTCTGGTACCTGAGCAAAAGCTTGCCTAGCAAACGGGAGGCCCTAGGGTTTCCTTTGGAGACACGGCCACAGACCCACAGAACAATTTCTCATATTCCTTGAGAATAGTTATGGCAGCATGAGGATGCTGACCAAGAAGGCAAATGCCTCTCTGCCCTTTGCCTGTCCTGAAACCTGCTATTGAGGCTGTCACAGCAACATGTATGGACCTGTCCACTCATCCTCCTTGTCAGCAGGTGTAGTGGAAACTATCAGTTTCTTTGTCTGCTGTTTTTTCTACTTGCTCTATAGTGTTGTAATCAATCGCTGTGCCCTCCCTGCTGAGGGATCCTCATGCAGTAATGAAGATTAGAATGTGCAAACTTGTTAACTCTGTTTGGTTAATAAATCTATGTTTCTTTTTCACTCTGATGTGACAATGTGTTTTGGCAGTTGGCCATGTCTGTGGATAAACGATTGTGCTTTTCAGTGTTGATAAAGAACTAATTCTGTACTCTTAATGGAAAACTTAAAGTCCTCAGTCATGCTGGGTTGCAGTGGCACCAAAGCTCTCAATTAGCAGCTTCGATAAAATCTGTTTCTGAAGGAGAGGAGATCTCGGAGACATTTGTTGTATTTCAGGAACCAGTAGCAATAACATTCCCCTGTAAGCTGTCGCACAGTTGGTTTTTTGGCTCTGTGTTGGCAGGCTGTGGCCTGTCAAAGGTGGCGCTTTCTGGATGCGGCTTAGAGTTGGGCTCCCAAAGCCTTGTGACTGCTCAGGCCTTCAGGATGCTTCAGCAATGTAAGTGTCCAGCAGGACTGCAGAGAAGCTGCACCTGCTGAATGATCTGTTCATTAGCTGCTTTCCAAAGTGCTGCTTGACTGAAACCTGGGCTAATTTCTTGAAGATAATTAAGACGTCATGTGAGTGGACAGAAGGAATGTATTCTTGAGCAGAGGTGGAAAACATGCATTATTCATCGTATCTGGGGGCTTATCTCTTGGATTTCAGTTGCTGTACTGAACCATAGATCTCAAAAAGGGGATCACGGGCCCTGTAAATAAGGTAGTGTCCTAGGAAGTAATTTTTTGCATTGCACAGTAATCTGTAGAAGATCGTCTCACAGTAGGAACAAGATTTATGAATCATAGAATTATAGAATCATTAAGGTTGGAAAAGACCTCTAGGATCATCAAGTCCAACTGTCAACCCAACATGTCTACATGTTTTTTGAACTCTGCCAGGGATGGTGACTCCACCACCTCTCTGGGCAGCCTGTTCCAGTGCCTGACCACTCTTTTAGTGAAGAAATTTTTCCTAACATCCAATCTAAACGTCCCCTGGTGCAGCTTGAGGTCATTTCCTCTTGTCCTATTGCTATTGACTTGGGAGAAGAGGCCAACACCCACCTCACTACAACCTCTTTTCAGGTAGTTGTAGGGAGCAATAATGTCTCCCCTCAGCCTCCTCTTCTCCAGACTAAACAACCCCAGCTCCCTCAACCTCTCCTCATAAGACCTGCTCTCCAGACCCTTCACCAGCTTCATTGCCCTTCTCTGGACACACTCTAGCACCTCAATGTCCTTCTTGTCCTGAGGGGTCCAGAACTGAACGCAGGATTCAAGGTGCGGCCTCACCAGTGCCGAGCACAGGGGCACCATCCCTGCCCTGCTCCTGCTGGCCACACTATTGCTGATACAAGCCAGGATGCTGTTGGCCTTCTTGGCCACCTGGGCACACTGCTGGCTCATGTTCAGCTGGCTGTCAACCAACACCCCCAGGTCCTTCGCCGCTGGGCAGGTTTCCAGCCCCTCTTCCCCAAGTCTGTAGCGTTGCCTGGGGTTGTTGTGACCCAAGTGCAAGACCTGGCACTTGGCCTTGTTAAACCTCATGCAATTGACCTCAGCCCATTGATCCAGCCTGTCCAGATCCCTCTGTAGAGCCTTCGTACCCTTGAGCAGATCAACATTCCTGCCCAATTTGGTGTCATCTGCAAACTTACTGAGGGTGCACTCGATCCCCTCATTCCCATCGTTGATAAAGATACTAAACAAGACTGGTCCCAAAACTGAGCCCTGGGGAACACTGCTCGTGACTGGCTGCCAACTGGATTTAGCTCCATTCACCACAACTCTTTGGGCTCGGCCATCCAGCCAATTTTTTATCCAGCGAAGAGTACACCTGTCTAAGCCATGAGCCGCCAGCTTCTCTAGAAGGATGCTGTGGGAGACAGTGTCAAAGGCCTTGCTGAAGTCCAGGTAGACAGCATCAACAGCCTTTCCCTCATCCACTAGGCAGGTCACCTGGTCATAGAAGGAGATCAGGTTGGTCAGGTAGGACCTGCCTTTCATGAACCCATGCTGGCTGGAAAAGATGTTTCCACCCGGTTAATAACGACGATTAAAACTCTTTTGGGATTATATTGTAGTGGCAGGTCTTTGTTTCGATGCTTCTGGTTCCTTTCTGATCTCTTAGTGCAAAAGAGGAGGGGACCTCATTCTGGGAAAGGACTCTGGATGCTCCCATGACAAGAACAACTAATTATTGTCAAGAGTTATCTGTGGAGAAGGCATACAGCAGAAAACTTTTCACTTGTAGTATGAAAATAAGATGAGTTAAATTGATCGTCCTAGAAGCATTAAGCCAGCAGTCTCAATATGGTAGGCTGTAACAGCGGTTACTGTGAAATACGTATTACTTGTAAACACAACTTCTGGGAGTTACTGCTACCAAGTTTGTGGTGTGGTTTTTTTTTTTCGTTGGTTTGGTTTGGTTTGGTTTGGTTTTTTTTGTTTTTGTTTGTGTTTGGTTGTGTTTTGTTTGGTTGGGTTTTTTATGGAAAAAAAGGCAACACCAACTGGTTCCCAGACCTACAAAGAGTTAAAACTATACTAATAGATTATTTTTTTTCTCCCTTCTGGGAAGTATATGTTTTTGAGCTTCACCCCTTTTTTTGTTTGCGTATTATTTAGTGAATTTATAAGCATGAGTTGTTTTACAGATTTAGTGATTTTTGTGGATTGTAGGCCATTCAGAATTGTTTTGAGTAGTCACAGTTTGTGTTTTGCTGGTTACTCTACTTGTTTTGATTCTTTGCCTTCCTGAGGGCTGAAATGAAATACCTGTGCTGTTCTCAGCTGGGCCTTGCAAGGACTAGCACCAGCCTTTGGTGTTTCTGCTGGTGTGTGTGACTTCCATGAGGATTTCTTGAGATTTGCAGAAGTGTGAGAGGTTGTCCATCTCACGTCCGTGAACTTCACAGAGGTTATGATTAAATCCACTGTAAGAAGCTTAATGTAAAATTCCATGAGGGGTTGGAAGAGTTGCTGCAAAGCAAATTAAAAACTGGCATAAAATATGAGATGTAGCTATTAAAAATGGTCGCTTCCCCCAGACCTGCCTCTGTGGTCTCTGCTGTCCTCGGCTTTTTGGCTGTTATGTAACAAAATCAGCAATTTGATGACATTAGTGGTGAGCTGTGCAGTGTGCTGGATATTAGTGCTATTCTATGGGATTTAGATAAAATGTGCTCTCTGGGGGATGGGGCATGGAATAAATGGCTTTTAATGGCATTAGTGTAAAGGCAAACTGACAGCATGCTCATGATGAATAAATGGCTGCCAAGTAGGATGATGAGAAGAGTTCAGACAACTGAGAATGGTTTTTGTGATCGCATCTAGAGTATCTTCACTACTTGGATCATGATAGTTTAATTGCATACTGTTGTTTAGTTCAGAGGTGTGTGTGCTTTTTTTCTTTGCACATTTCTTCAGTGCCTGCTTCTGGGAATGTGCATCTACGTCAGTAAAAAATGGACTCTGAGCTGGATTCAGATACACGATTCCAGTGATGGGAATGTGCTGTGACTCCTCTGTCACCCACCAACCATCTACTTTTTGTACATCAGCCTTGCTCAGAGTTTGGTTTCTGGAATGCTGGGGTTTTTAAGTCTGAAAACTTGAGATAATTACTATGGTGGCATTTGGGGTTTAAATAAAGTAAGATAAATCATACTTTCTGTAGTGAAGAGCAGTTATCCTAAGGTGAGGTGTAGGATCCTGTCCTGGATCTTGGGATACCGCAGCACAGTGAATCACAGGAGATATCTGCGGAAGTCCTGGCAATGCGTGTGGGTGGGAACAGCACGTGCTGGTGGTAGTGGGGGTCTTTTGGTTTTTTCATCTCTGAAGAGAGAAATAAACAATGTACCTGCAAAGTATATAGTAAAACCAAAAATACTAAATGTAGGGGAGAAGAGCTGACGTTGCAATTGAAAAAGTAACTTCTGCATTTTATGGATTTCTTTTATCTCCGCAAGCTTAATGCTGGCTTAATGCAGCTTGCTGCGTATAATTTAGAAACACAGTTTATATCCTCTTTCGTAATTATACTTCTCATTGTTTGGTAATGCTCTTTATACCTTACTTAATTTCTTTGGTTTTTTTCAGATGGCTGTAACTTTAAGTCCATAAAAGCAAGACATGAGACTAAACCTTTTTTCTTTTGGTTGCACTTTGAAATATTAATTTCTTACCATATAGTAATGTAATGGGGAAAAATAAGAAAGAACTGTTTTTGTGGACAGCAGTTAAAATTATTTTTTTTTTTAAAAGACAATCTGTCTCACAGCTTGAGTGGTGTAATCTTTATACTCAGCTTTAGGAAGTGTCCTAAAACTATTAAATATATTCATATCCTACTTTATTTTTGTTAAGGGCCCACTGTATTAACTTACTAAGGGTTTGCTGTGACCACTTGAGCTGTTTACATGTAGCAGTTGCACACATGGCTCTTTGCCAAAATAGGTTTTACTGGCTGTCCTGAAATTTAATTAATAACTCATTATTTAAAGACCTGCATGCATTATCTAATGGCTTTCTTGGGCTGTCTCATGGAAGCTGAGGGAAATGTGGGTGAGATTCTGCTCGGGGTAAGCTGAGTGCCACTGTGGCATAGGCTGCCATGAGTGAACTTAGGACAAGCATGGAAGTTATTTAGTTGAAACTTTACATGTGTGCATGACTTACTGTGCAGGACCCACAGGGTAAAACCTGTAGGGCCTTGAGCTTTGTTTTTTTGTTGTTGTTGTTCAAATAGTTAACATCATCTCTTTGCAAGTAATGGTGCTTTGAAGGCAATGGCGGAAAAAATAATGTTTTTCAAGTGAAATCCCGCTGAAGCTAAAAAAGTGAAACAAACCGCTGTTCACCCTAAACCTGTATTCCATCAAGGTTTTGCTGTAGGCTCTTGATAATAGAGAGTTTTGTCACTAACGGTTAGGTAATAATATTATCTTAAATAACTAAAACCCAAAATATAGCAGCAAAGAAAAAAAAAATCTTTAACCTGTTCCTGCTGTTGCTTACTTTTAGGGTTACATGACTGAAATGAAGGGTTGGGGAAGCTAATGAGGGCTGAGGGCACAGCAAGACCAAGTGTTCAGGAGTTGCGGTAACCCAGAAAACCTTGGTGCAGTGTGGGCTGTCACATGTGGGCGATGGGGCAGCTGGTGCCACATTGAGCATCCCAGCTGGTGTCCTTTGGGTGCTGGTGCTGCTCCTGCACGGTGCCTGCCTGTTGGCTCCAGTTGTGAAGTGACCGGCATACTTATTTAATCTTGGATGAATATGTTTTATGGGGAGGGGATGTTTGTTTCACTGCTGTGATGTGTCCTGTATATCAAAGTGCACTTCTACTTTACTGAAAGTGCTGCCAGGGACAATGTTTTAATTCCCTAAATATTTTCCTTCTAGTATCAACTAAAGGGTCCGGCATGCATTGAAGGCTTTGTAGTAAAGCACAACAGCAGGCAGATATGCATGTCATGACTATTATTGTTGAGAATTAAACTAAATTAACTGCAAACTACTGAAAAACAGGGCTCGTACATGGGATGGCTGTTAAACCTGTGAACAGAGCTGTAACTTTTTGCAAGGGATTCTCACAGGGTGCAGTGCTAAGCTATTCCCTTGTTATTAAAGACCTGATTGCACATGAGGATAGATTAGAGCAGAGTTGGATGGAAGGTAGCGTTGGCTGATTTGGGGCGGATTAGAATGCTTTTTGAACGTAAGGCCGCGTATGGTTAGCGGTCAGAGTTCCAGCTTAGTGTTCCCAGGCAGCAGCCTGATTTATTCAGCAGCGAGGAGCACTGTTGTCAGGTAGAATAAATCGTATCTGCCTAACGTGCAAGATTTCAAGTAACATCTGGACTTACCCAGGGCTCGGATGGCTTTCATCCTGGCTTCAGAGGTCTACCGTGTGCTGGGGAGCGTGGCCACTTCGGAAAAAGTCCACCTGGCACAGATGGGTTTGTATCTGGTTTACCATTCAATAGAGAGGCAGCTCCTTTGGAAAAGGAGTTGTGTGTACTCCTAAGAATGATTATCATTGCTTGACCTAAAAAATAAAAAATGCCCTTTGAATTCAGGTCTGTTTTGCTTTAAATGGTTATTTTGGGAGGAAAAAATAGACTGGTATTTCAATACTGTTAAAACCCGTTAAACTACAGGATGTCTGTTAGGATGATTTTAGACTGTCGGGAATGAGTTTACATAACTCTGGAAGCAGAAGTGACTTTGTAGTTTTCAGATTTTTTTCTTTTGAAAGTAAAGCTTTAAATATGCAATGCATAAGCATAATATTTTATTTAAATTTCCAGATTAACTTTCTTTGTTCTTGTAACATATAAACTACACTGTATTCTAGTTTAACTTAATTAATTTTCAGACTTTGGGCAAAAAATGCACAGCTATTCCTTGTGTTAGAAAAATACCATATAATGGAAACCATGTCTTGCTTTCTTAAATTTTAATATACATCTGCATTGAGGAGCTGCTTCATTTACTCAGTATTCATGGTTTATCTAGAAGATTAAATTTTTCTGGAACCAGGTTTCCTATTCCTTAGTGAAAGCATTCTTGAATTGTTCTTCTGGAGCTTTATTTTGAACTGCCTCTGTTCAATAACTTCGCCTTATTCAGATGCTAATGCGTGGTGTCTATCTCTTGGGAATGTCTGGCTAGAGACTGAAATTAGCATATTAGGAATAGATTTGAAAAAGACTTTGTTTCTTTGTGTGCTTATATTTTATAAATAGCTTAAAATGGTTTGCAGAGTTGAAATCCAACAGGCCTATGAATGGTGTGGCATTTCTATTACTGTAGCCCGTTCTTTAAAGTGGATTCTTTCTGTTATTAACACCTCCACAGTATGGATGATGCAATGAACTCTTACGCGTTTACTATTCTTCTTTAAATGTTTGCATTCTGATGGTATTTTCTTGAAACTGGAAAAGTGCAAGCAGAAAAGATGGTGCTTACTTGGGCAGTAGACTTATTGCAGATAGCATTTGAGAAATGGAGAATGTTGAGATATTTGGCAGGAACTGGATTTCTTCCACTTTTCTCTATTTGTGGAAAAAGTGTTTTAAAATCTATTCCATATAACTTGGATTCTGAAATCTATCTGAAAATGTGTATGTGAAATGCTTCTGTAACAATTACAAATGTGATCTAGAAATGTTTAGGCGACTGAAACTGAAGAAGAAACTGGATCGCCTTTTATGATTTTTTTTTAATGGTTTTGTTGGCTGTAATTATCTGAGTGTGGCCCATTTTCTGCTTTTCTTATATTAAAGAAGTGTAGTCCTCTTTCTTCTGCCTTTTGTTAACATTCCTCAACAACATCTTAGTGAAACAATTTTTTTTTCTATGACAACTGAGCTGCTGATAATCAAGACTTATGTGAGAATTAGTTATTTTTAAGACTTTATTAATAAAAATCGATAGACTTAGGTGAAAGACGCAGATTTTCTGTGTTGAGTAGCTTGTTGCTAAACCTTTTCCTGAGCTAAAACCCTATTGCAATCAATTACTCTAATAGCGAAATAAAAACATGCATGCAGTTTATATGCCAGGCGTTCAAATTTGTGTATCCACGCACACTGGTACAACCTTTTCTTATGAAGAGCCTTATTTCTGTGCTGGAGGACAATTCTTGTTTGTTTGTTAGTTATGAATCCAAACCAAACTTGATCTAAACTCAGTTCCAAAGTGAAAGGCTCAGTCTGCCAGGAGAAGGTGTGCATGTATGTATGAGTGTATGTGTGTGTGTGTATATATACACACACATATATGTACATGTATATACATACATATATATAATATGTAGTAAGTTTTAGAGACTTATTTTTGCTTCAGTTAATCTTTCTTCTTCAAGGTTCTGAGTTTTCAGTCCCTCATGGTGTAAAGGCTTGTCTTCCTGGTACTTTGTGCATCTTCAGGTAAATGCAAGTTAAAACTGCCACAATCAACATGTGGATACTGTATAACATCCATTCCTGGCTTGATTTGTGTCACCTTTCTGGCTCATCTTAAAGCACTTCCAAACCAACCCATTTATTTGGTATGTGTGATGATTCAGAGAAGACCATATATTTATAGACATAATAAAGGATAAATTTATTGCACTTATGCTTTCAGAAGAGTTTGGTTCTGCTCAGCTCAACCTGAGTCCTCTCATTCCTCCAAGAAATACAACAACTCAGAAAAACACTGCTTCTGATGCAGTTATTTGATGTGGGGTTTGGCTTGCCAACAAAAAGGGCTTTGTGTGAGGCAGCCAGGGGAAGTTCGTCCAGTGACAATGGCTGTTTGCCTCATGTTTGCCTTATGTTTAGGATGCTGTTCTGACTGCGTCTGACTCAGAGGCACTTTGGAAGGAGCAGCAGGCTTGTTCTCCTTCATTGACGGCCTTAGGGTTGTGTGGCTCTCTGTTGGAAGATGTGTTCTGGCCACGCTTCTGCTGTGGAGACAAACTGAGCAGGACCTCCACATACTTTGGCGTATGGGAGCACTGTGGGCTTTCAGCTAGTGCTGAGTCCACTGCTGCTTGTGCTTCTTCTGCTGCTTGCTGTGGGAGCTAAGGAGGTGTCGGGTTGAGAAAATAAATCCTAGCTCTGGCCAAGAGGAGTGGGAGGGTGTATTAGTCTTTATTGTGATACCAGGAGGAGTACTGAAGAGAGAAATGGTGAAGAGAAGAAGGGTGATAAGAAATACAGACGGACCCAGATAGTATTTGGGAGCCAGCCAGAGTGTAAACAAATCATCTGGGAGGTGAATTTGGAGTGATATCAAGTGAGGAGAGACTGTGAATGGATAAAAACAGGAGAAGGTAATTTAAGAGCATTGATATATACTGAGATCAAAAGGAAATGTTATCTTGATCCTAGTGTTTGGAAAACTGTAGGAGGGAAGATGTGAGATGAAATGGAAGAAATGGGTGTGTATTAGTCAAAACAGAGAAACAAAGCCTTATTGTCCAGGATGGGATGGGTGGATAAAAGGAAGTCATCACAGTATGTGACTGAAATTTGGTAGCAGGATGGAGAGGGCGTAAATGTGTGTAGTAGGGATCCTGTATTTATAATTCTGTTAACAGTTCTAATGCTGTCAAAAATACAAGATATAAGCTAAAGGATTACTGAGCCCAAAGGAATGTGGAGTTTGAATGATAGTCTCACCATTCAAAATTTGCAGAGTGCAGGTTTAAAATTACAGTACTGTGTATAATAATATAAAAATATTTAAAGGAAGTAACTGTGGAACAACTATAAAATATTTTCCTTCAATGTATGGTAAAGTCTTCTTTGCCTCCTTTGTCGTGACGGTGTTTTGACAGATAATTTTTTAA
This sequence comes from Morus bassanus, assembly GCA_031468815.1. Taxonomy (NCBI): domain Eukaryota; kingdom Metazoa; phylum Chordata; class Aves; order Suliformes; family Sulidae; genus Morus; species Morus bassanus. The sequence continues at coordinate 9,189,817 of CM062578.1, forward strand.
AATTTTCTTATGTGGAGAAGCTAGTTGCGAAGAAGAAGAAATAGTATGTCTCTTACACAGCAATGATTAGTTCCTGTCGTTAAAGGGGCAAGTCAAAAAATTATATGCTTGGCAGGTGTTGGAAAGCCAATAGGTCATTTTATTAGTGGAATTAGATGGCCATTTAGTTGAAATAATTTTGTTCTGCTTTGCAGTTGAAAGATGCATGAGTGTTATGCAGTCTGGGACTCAGATGGTTAAGCTGAAGAGCGGAACCAAAGGGCTAGTTCGTCTCTTCTACCTGGATGAGCACAGGACCTGCATCCGATGGAGACCATCCAGAAAAAGCGAAAAGGCAAAAAGTAAACTTTTAACATTTCTTGTAATTTCTTGGGCAGTTCAGTATTAGAACGTGAATCACAGAGGGAAAACTGAACAATATTTTTTGGATCAATTAAATAAAAGTTTTTTGATGTGCTTATTATGCTTATTTATGTGTGATGTGATACGTACATGAAGGTTTTCAAGAGTGGGAGTACAGTTTAACCACCTACTAAAAGTTCAGGATTACGAAAGGAGGGGGACTGTAGTTCAGTCAGATGTCAACATTTTCCATAGGTTTATATGAACTATGAGCAAACTGAAGAGTGACTTGATAACGAACTATGCTGAACACTTTTCAATGTATACATCACAAATTTAAATACAGAACCTAGAAAAGTTTAGACTGAGGTTTCTTAATCTTAACTGTGATAATTTTCTTTAGGCATTATTATCTTAAAGTTACTGTATAGCATTATTCTATTATTGAAACTGTTCCTGCTGCACTGTTTTAAATTGGAAATTCAAATTAGTGGTTTATTGAATAAAGTAAGGACTAGAAATTCACAGAACTGTCACAGAGGGTTGAGATTAAAAACAAGCAGTTGGGAAGACGAGAAGGCTATAGATAGTGACAGTTATGTTTTTGGGCCAGTGTGTAGTGGGTAAGAGTTGCTGTGTTGAACAGCATAGCTGTTTGGAGCCATGGCATTAGGAGCCATGTTACCCTAGCACAGCAATGGGTATCCTGTCTTCCTGCTGTAGAAAGCATTGCTGTGGTGGATGCAGTCCCTTTGCAGCTACTCAGTGTTTCACTGATTGATGGAAGACACTTGGCATCCATCTTCTCATGCTCCCCTTTGAGAAGCCTACAGTCCTCTGATGTAGCAGGGAGCAAAGAGCTTTACTGTAACCCACCTGTACCTGCACTGGCCGACCTTTGAGGCAGCTGTACTGTGCACGTGGCATGGCCAGAGCAAGGATAAGCCTTGAAATCAAAAAGCCCTTTAGGATGTGAAGATGTAATATTAAAAAACATTTAATGACTTCTAGCCTGAATAATTCAGAATTGCTCAAAAGCAGAAAGAAATTGGGTGGATATGCAAGCATGTCAATTTTTGCTTTCTCTTTTCCCCACAGTTGTCATTGATTCCATTTACAAAGTCACCGAAGGCCGGCAGTCTGAAATCTTCCACCGCCATGCAGAGGGGAACTTTGACCCGAGCTGTTGCTTTACCATTTACCATGGCAACCACATGGAGTCGCTGGATCTAATTACATCTAACCCAGAGGAAGCTCGCACCTGGATCACAGGACTGAAATATTTGATGGCTGGGATAAGTGATGAGGACTCGCTCGCTAAGCGACAGAGAACACACGATCAGTATCCTTTTATGAGCCTCAGCTCCAGCTTCGGATTCAGTATTTTTGGCTTGTTTTTAGTGACTTCAGCATAGGGTGTCCTTTCACCTCTTGTTAAGTGACCAGAAACCTTGCTATTACTGCGTTGGAAACTTGAGTTATAGGTTTGATATAGATGCTTGTCTGTGTAATAAAACATCAGCTGTGCCTTAGGGACTAGATTAAACTCTGTTGAAATCAGGGGATAGTTTTGCATTTTTAGTGAAATTCTTATTGAAGGGTCAAAACAGTAATTTCTAGTTATCTCAATAAATACTAACCCCAGCATGATTTCAGGATTTCTGTTGTCTTCTGTTTGCCCAACTGTGCTTTTATTCTTCTGCTGCAAATTGCAAGGCCCATTAGAAGATGCTGTTTTCAAGATTTTACTGATTGAAAACTTGAATTTGTTAGGCTCTGCACAGGTGAAACCCTAACATTTTTGGGAGTCTTTCAGTAAACTGGCTAGTAACTCCTGGCCATCTCTGTTTCTCTTGGTGTTTGTCAGATATCTGTGTGTGGTTCTCAGCCTCTGCTGATTGTCAGGAGCACAAATCTTTAAAGCTCCTTAAGTGTTTGTTGTAGCCTAGTAACCAAAATGAACTTGTAAAGATTATATCTATTGAATATTTTCCTGATGTGCCTTCTTTCACAACAGGGCTGCCTAGTATCTTAAATACAAAGAACACTCTTCCCTACACCAAAAAACCCCAACAAACCCACCTTGATTAAAATTGTAACCTGTCTTTTCTGCCACGCAGAAGTCTACAGTGGTCATTTGTAAATACTCCTTCTGGAGAATATACGCACTTCAGGTATTTTTAATTTATATTTTCAGTGTTTAATTCTGATACAAGATAGGCATAGATTCATTTGGGGGATATATTGCATGCTCTGTTGCACACATACTCAGCTTGTTATATTTATCCATGAATTTTCTGAGCTGCTGTTTGTTCTCTACTGGTAAAACATCACTTCAGGTCTTATGTGTGTTATCAAACACGGCAGCTAGGAGACTGCAGACAAAATGACCCTGTACCAGTTCCAACTAGTGTAAGAACTTAGTAAAAGCTGCAAAGAGAGATATGTGCAAAGAAGGGGTAAAAGGTACTAGTTAAAAAGTGGAGAAGTTCAAGAATGAAGGGAAAAGTGGAAGAAAATACCGGAGCAAGCCTAGCAATATTTGAAAACATAGAGTACATTCTAAGAGGAGAAGCTAGTAGCAGTGGTGAGAACACAATGGGGCTGGTATTGTGAATCCAGCTGTAAATAATTGTCATAAACCAGTACCAGTTTTAAGCATTTGAATGAAACTGTAGCACAGGCAGGGGGACAGAACTGGTTCAGTGTCACCTCAAACCCATGTAAACCTGCAGAACATACCAAAAAAGGTCATATTAGAGATGAGCCATATGCTGTGTGGAGAATCACTTCTTGTTTTCTGAATTTGACAGCTGCTACCTTTATTTGATGCCATTTTGCCTTTATGGGGGGAGACACAGCCAATGTATGAGTGCTATCCACTTTCTCTGTGCAACTTAGGCTTCTAATGGAGTTGTTGCTGCCCTGTGGAAGGTGTGGCACAAGGTGAAGGCAGAGATGTCAGAGAGAAAGTGGTGGACAAAGAAGTTGTCCAGAGATGGAAGAGTTACAAATATACAGGTGAAAGAACTGTGTGACAGTCTTGGAGAACAAAACATGGGAAAACAAGAGTGGCTAATTTTTAATGAGATTCTTATGTAAACCACAGGCTAATAATAATGTACTTGGGCTCATTTCAGAGTCTTCCTTATTCCATCCTTTTGCACTACATTAACATCATCCCTGATACACATGGCTATTGAGCTTGATTCCTTTGAGTTGAGTCATGAAACCAGTAGCCCTCATATATAACTCCATGGTGGTCAGCAGTCTTAGTTGCACCAGGTAGGAGTAAGAAATTGTACCAGAAGGCATACAGTAGTAAAAATGCTTTGGTTTGGCATCAGTGTGGGGAGAACCATGTAGATAGCACCAGATCTTTGCCAGCAATGGCTTTTATTTCATGGTGTACCCCAATAGCTCTAATGCAGGTGGTGGGAAGTCTTAATTCAAGGGTTTTGCCCTGAGACGCTGACTTGAAAAAGACATGTTAGTGAAGGCTGGATTGAATAATGCTCAGTTCTTCTCCCTGGAAGATGTTAAGCTTCTCTGCTAAGGAGAATTATGCTCCTGCTCAGAATTGCTGGGGCGGGGTCTTGTTGTCCTGAGTTGGAGTCCTGTCCCTTACCTGCCCAACCGCTGTGCCTCCCTCCTGTGTGAGGAAATCACCTTCTTGTACCTTTCCTTGACACGTTTGCAGCTGGGTCAAACAGACCTTTCAGGAGGCTGACAAGAATGGAGATGGCCTGCTGAATATTGAAGAGATCCACCAGCTGATGCATAAACTAAATGTTAATCTGCCCCGCAGGAAGGTCCGGCAGATGTTTCAGGTTGGTGGCCTCTAACACAGCGTTGTTGTGGAAGATAGTCCCAGTTACAGTCTATTTCTGGACAGATCCAGAACAGGATCTGCAAGTTGGGACTTGAAACTCTGTCCTTTTCAACACCTCACAGACCTTTTCCAAGTCTTACTTTTTTGTAGACAAAGATACATCAGAACATTGTTTTAATGACATGAACCACACAGGAGACAATTTATTAGTATTACTTTTTCAGATGCATTATTGTTTTCATCTCTGAACTGAATTGTTCTATGCTGGTGTTGATGGACAATGAAGTTACTTTGTTTCTATTGAGATCTTTTTTTTTTTTTCATTTCCTTTATGGAAAATTGTTTAATAGAAACTAGCTTTATGAAGTAACCATTTTTTTAACAACTTCCTCTTACTTAACCAGAATCAATTTTTTACTTCTGTTGTCTGAAAACAGTTACCATTTTCCACCAGCCCTAGTGTTTACTGTAGGAAAGAAAAGATAAGCCAAGGACATAATGGAGAGCAAAATAAAATTTTCTTAACTCTTCAGAAACAGTACTAGCCAAAAACTGGTTTGCTATAAAACATGGGGAAGTTGAAGAATCTTCTATGATCAAAAGTGTCTTGTTTGTCTGGCATAAAATCTGCATTAGAGGTACATCTATGGAGTATAAGTTACTCCCCAAAGACGTGGAGTGTGGAAACTGCGGGGGTTGCGTTGCAGAGGTGAATTTGGGCTGCGCTTGTTCACACAAATTAGAAATGTCATTTAAGATATGTAGTAGATATAAAATGATTTAAAATCCCATCTGACACACATAGCTGGAAATTATTTTCTTCTCAGCTTACTTGCTGTGATCCAAGTTTATAGCTCAGATGACAGTAGCACTAACAAGGTGTAATGAAATGCAGCTCCCTGAGATTCGTGGGTTTGCCGATATTGTTGACTGCTGCAGGAGAGGCAGAGTTGTGAATCCATGTGCTGAAAGGAAGAAAATGTAGTTCACTTGGCACTTTTAAAGTGTCTAGTAATGAAGTAGGTCACTCTAACCACCATCAGTCTTTGTATAATCAGAGGCAACTTTTGGTTAAAAATAAACTGGTTTACTTATTTTTATTTTGCTGCAGTTACTGCTAGCCTATATCCGAGTTAATATCCTAGACCTCACAGGCATGGTTAAAGTTATTAAGGTTGAATGTAAAAGGAGCGTTGAAGGTTTGTTACTGTTAGTCATTCAGGGCTCAATCCTAAAGGCCTTTACCCCACGAGCAATGCTTTGTGCTAGTAGTACTATGGACTTCCAGGACTTAATGTAGGATAAAGGGAATGGCAAATTAACTCTGGGATGAATCCTTGCCCCTACATCTAGCTACTCTGCGCTGTTTCTGCACTTGATCTGCTCAGGTGGTACCGTTTGCGTGACTTGGTGTTACAGTTTTGGACACGGCACAAACAGCCCACAGCCTGGGAGAGCACCTAAGGCTCCATTGGGGTGGCCAGGCTTATGAAGCAGTCCAGGTCCTGCATCTGGGAATAGAGTACGGGGCTGCTACTTCAGTTGTGTGTACGTGCTAGGAGTCACTGGTGTAAAGATCGGTTCCTGTTCTAAGAGGTGCTTCAAAGTTAAGTGGAATGGTTTATGTGAAGGGAAAGTAAAAGTGGATCCTTGGGAAGCAAAGCAGGCCAGAGATGTGTTCATTGCATTTGCTATTAGATAAGCTCCTTTTCTACAGAAATGAGGCTAGGCACCAACTGGAAGAGCTTTCTTGAGAAGGAAGAAGTGATAGCAGGATGAGGATACCTTCCATCTGGGGATGAACTCGTATTTGGTGTACCAGTGTAGAAACAAGCCAAGAGGTTCAAAGCCAAGTCAGTGTTAAAGACTCCGTGCAGAAGGTGTTCTGACCTGAACGGAAGGAAGCACCATTTTAAACAGAATGTGACTTGGGAATGGCAAAGGGGTTTATAAGTACAGAGAAAAAACATTATATACAGCTATGAATTAAGGACATTATTAATGGGAGCAATGGCACATTTCTAAACATTTATTTCACTTTGTCTCCATTATCTGCTTACAGCCTCAAACTTAGTGAGAGTTGTTGCTTCCCTGAAGTTCATTTTTCAAGGAGACCTACATAATGTTTGACAGCAGTTCTCCAGAATATATTCTTCGTTTTGAAAATCCAAAGCAATCCTCTTAGGCAGATGTTCACAGAAAAAGCTTGTATTAACATGCGTTAAGTACTGTTTTCTTCTCTTCCTACCTCTGAGGATAAAAAAACCCCTGCCATCAAGACTGGGGATATTGGGCATATGTTTTGGTGTAGAGTCTCATTGTTGCTGCAGACTTGTCCCCCCTACAGAGTGCTGACAGGGGGCTGAGAGTGTTGCAGTTTGAATTAATGTAAATTTAAGACTGTGATATTGTCCTGAATGTTTTAAAATGTCAAACTCTGTTGTTAGAGGAAGCCATGGGGTGAAATTATTATGTTCCTTGCCATGTTTTAATCCAGGATAACTGCAGGGCATACAGGAGAGTAACAGAGATGAGAGTAAAGCCCAGGGTGAGCCTCTTTACATGGGAAACAAATTCAAAACTAAAGATGGAATTGAGACTTTTATAGGGAACCTGTGGCTTTAGTGTAGTAACTGTTTTCACAAAAAAAATCCAATAGATGATATTATAATTTTGCAGTTATTTCAGCCTACTAGGATTTGAGACTGAACAGAATCTTGCAGACTAGAATTTATTAAATTTCTGTTCATGTACATAAATCCTGTTCTGCTTTGTTCCCTGAATTCACCTGTGTTTAACATGCTTACCTGAGTGTCTTTATCTCTTAGGAAGCGGACACAGATGAGAACCAAGGAACCCTAAATTTTGAAGAATTTTCGGTGTTTTACAAGATGATGTCCTTACGTCGAGATCTCTACTTATTGCTCTTAAGCTACAGTGACAAGAAGGATCACCTCACTGTTGAAGAACTTGCTCAGTTTCTAAAGGTGGAACAAAAGGTATGGGAATACTATGCCCCCATATATATGTACATATGAATACATTCAAGTATAGGGAAAGAATTTTATGGAAAACTTTACATTGGGGCAGGGGGGGAAGAACAGATGTAACAAAAAAGAAATCTAAATGCTTTATTGTGTTTTAAATGCTGCTAAAAGGAGTTCGAACTTTTTTGGACTCTGGTAGAGGAAAGGCAAGTGTAGGGCATATGGTTAATATTTGTGAGTTTATAATGGCATTCAGGTAACATTCACTCTTCCTAGAGCTGATTGTCTTGTGTCTTAGCATGGTTGCTTTCTCTTGCATGGCTTTTCTGGATTGTTCATCGATGTTGGGGTGGGGCGTCGATATTTCCAGGAAATGATTTTCATGAATAAAGGTCTTGGCAGATATACCCTAAATTAGGATGACATGATATGTTTTAAAGCTAGAAACACGTGACAAAATAAGAAGAGCAAACTGTATAATACAACTTGGGATATTGCACCAACCTGGCTGAGGGTGAGGTGTCCTGGATTCTATTCTTTTTTTCCCCTTCTGCCATCTTTCCCAGTTTTTCTCCAGGAAAGTCTGTTTTCCAGGCTTCATTCTTTACAGATATGTGGGACTTGCACAAAGAAAATTTCCCATCTGAAGATTGCACTTCTAGGTTCAGGGAATCACAGGAACAGGCACACTGATAAGGAATTTAAAAAAAAAAAAAAAGCCTAAGTAACTTAAGAAGCAAAGTTGGGTCAAGATCGGAGATTTTTCCCCAACATGCTTATGAATAAACTTGCTGAACAAAAAAATCTCTAGCTATTCCTAAATATGTGGTTCCAGTGGAGATTTTCATACCCATTTTGAAAGAGACTGAATTACTACGAAAATTGTCTGTGGAGAGAACTTGTACACTGGACAGTGAGGAGCACAGAAGGAACCTTGTGATCTCTAGAACTCCTGTTTGCTTCTGCAGTTGGTCCTGGGTTGTTTGCTCACCCCATGTGTCCTTTCAGAGTATTGTTCCAGAACAACCTCACAAAAATAAATGTTAACGTCCAAACCTACTTGAGCTGCCTGGGTATAGATGCTGTGTTTTGCCTGCAGTCCTTGGATAATCTCCTGTGCCACCATGGGATCCTGCCTGCGATGACTGTTTTTTGAGTTATACCTAGCATAAAATCAACAGTCTGTGCTGCTTTGTTGCTGAATTTCCCCCTGTTGGCCATTGTGGCAATTCCCTGGCATGTACAACTCCCCCGTTCATCTTTCCTTCCCCCTTGAAACATGGAGCACTATCACATCACTGATCTTTCTGTGATAGCCTCAACACACAGATTCTTGCAAGCAATCTGGTCCTGGGAATTCTGCTAATTACAATTTCAAAGCACAAAATGTTTTTATCTTTTTCCCTTTATGCTAACACCCGAAGTCCTCTGAGCTCACTGCTTTTTCCTTTGTTTCCTTTTTAATCACTGCCTTCTACCTGGGAGCCCTTCAGTGGAACACCCTTGACAGCAGCAGCAGCAAGGTTGACACTGATGAGAAAGCAAAGAAGTGCTCTAGGGAGGTCATGTTCATGGAGATGCTGAAGTGCCCAGGAACAGCTGAAGAGTTGTGGTATGAGAGGGCACTCAGGGACCTGGAGCAGGAAGAAAAACATGTGAAAGACACAGAAGAGCTGTCTTTGTGGGTGCACAAGAACATTATGAAACTACTGATGCAGCAGAAAAAACAAGTTGACTGTCAAGTCTGGCATATTGCATCCTCTTCTCTGTCTGCACACTACTCAAAATGCCGAATGCGCACAGGGCTATTGGCTATAAATGCCCTGCTCAACATTATTCCAAAAACAAACAATAAAAAAAGTAAAAGCATGATCTCCTGTAGATGAACCTCTTGGCAGTGTAGTCTAGATGCACCTTGCACTTTCTTTGTCTCTTCCCTCTGGTCTTCCCACTTCCCAGCATTAACAGTATTAGAGCAGAATTACCCTTTAATGTTTTCAGAACACAGATGTGATAACAATGTCCTTGGGTGAGGCAAGATTGCCTTCAAAAGCTAATAATGGTTCAAATCATAATGGAGCTCTCAAGTGCCTTCAACCAAACAGCATTTTGTTTTTGCTCTTGTCTGGCTGCTTGGAAATCTGTGGACTGTCTGTCCAACTCCATCTGCTATTCTTTTGGCAAGAATTTTAAATATTCTGCAGCCTGAGGATAGAACAAAAGGGGTTTGGGTTTTTTGTTAACTTACTAAGCTGGCTTCTTTTTTTTTGGTGTGGGTGTGTGGGTGTTTTTTTTTTTTTTAAGAGAGCTCCCTGTTGCCTTCAACCCAGAGCTGGCGAATCAGATTATTTCCACTTAGGTGCAGTTAAACTCAGCTCATTGCTCTTGAAGTTGCAATTATATGTCTTCAAATGTCCGAAGAGTAGAAATTAAGCTGTTTTCCTGGAATGACTCCTGGTCCTGCAGTCCTCTTAGCACAAGTGGCTGTGAGGGAGGAACAACCCTGGATGTTCAGTCATGTCTGTGTGCCTGAGGGTTGTCCCTATGGGATTGCCCTCTCCTAATAAACCAGTATCAATGTCTGAGGTGGTCCTCCCCAGAAGCTGATCTCCTGCTAAATGACAGATTGCTTCCACAGCAGGATCTCCAGGCTCTTTTGACTGACAAGCTTGTCTCATGTTTGTCTTTGGGTAGTGGGGCATGGGTGAAATAGGTTCTACAACCATAGTCGTCCCTGTTAAGGAGCAGATTTATAGTTGCTGGCTGTTCTGGACCTGCATCATAGAGTGAATGGCCTCATTCTGCCCCTGTCTTAGGAGCCCCATAGTGATGCTGCCCTGTGTTCAGGCATTAGCCAGCCTCCAGCTGTTGTCTGATCGCTGTCTGTCCTTCCCTCCTCCTTTCTGCTGTATCCATATCAAGTGCTTCTATTGCCGTCATAGCAGAGACCTCTTCGACGCTTGTGCTGATGGTTTTATGCAGTTACAAGGCTGTTTTGGTGTTACAAACCTGAAATGTTTAGTTTTGGTTTTCTGAGGGTGAGGTTTCCTGTGTGCCTGCTTGCCACCTGCTGCTTTACCATGGATCAGTTACTTTGCAATACAGTTTTCATCTGTCCTGAGAAAAAGAACAGCCTGCTGAAATCTTGCCTCCAGCAGCGTTCTCTGCATGCTCCAGGAAAGTGCTGCATATTGTATGATGTGCTCTGTTCTACTCCCGAGTGACAGGAACCAGATGGACATGTTAATACTATGCCATCGTATTGGTACCGAACCAGTATCTTCTAAAGTGGCTGCTGCCATACACAGCCCAAATGAAACTGGTGGCAAAAATTAATGTCCCTGCTCATTTTAATTGAACTGAAATAATTTTGTAACAATTACACCCTTGGCGCATGCATATATAATTATGTAAACCTTTTCCTTAATTATTCAATCTGCGCTAGAGTATTTTGAGTTAAGCCTGCTTGAGAGAGTAAGTTTACTCTTATTACTTGTCTACACTAATTATACAGTATCACAGGAATAACTAGTGATGTGGTGAATAGTGAGAATACGACAAAAAGTGGTAAGAAGTGGGGATTAAGCACACTTTTAGAAAATGAATGTTTTGAAACAGCTATGCCTGCTCTCTCAGAAGAAGTTTTAAAGGGATATAATGAGAGAGTATATGCCAGGGCATGTCAGTATATGTTAGGCTGTGATCTGAAACAGTGTGTACTGAAGGACATCAGGAGCCAGTATCCCAAAAGGAATAGGAATTTATAAATATATCAGTGTTGGTACATGGACTTTGAGAAGAGGAGAGCCTGTGGAGCTTGTTAATATCAGACAAGGAAGACAATACCAGATCATCGTGCCTGATCAATCCTTGCTACTTTCCACAGAAAGCCCGTATTGCGGCAACACAATCTATCAATTGGAAAGGAAGCTGATGCCTTCCTCCCTTTCCCATGCTTATCCACAAGGATAATCAGTATAACTGATTTATGTGGTGACTCAATATGTCATGACATCTTACATTGACATCTTGCACTGAAATTGGAAGAATGTCTTTGCTTTGATTTATATTTTGATTTTTCTTATGGAATGATTAACTGTGAACAGCTAAAGCCTAAACCATTAAAGCACTGTTGACATGCTGGTGGGTTGGCATCCTGTCCAGGAACACCTCTTATTAGCATTGCACTTCTTTTCCAACTTGTCATTCCTTTTTTTTCTAACTTCTCTTCTACTTTACATTCCTCTCTCTTATTTCCTTTCCCATGAGAATAGGAAATGAGAATGATTCCTGTTCTTAGCTTGTGGGCCTTTGACAGAAGAGGGCTCTCCCATTACATGTCACTGCAGCGCGATGCAGCTTCAGGTGGTGTTAGATTTTTGGCAATAGGTTTGTCTGGCCTGCTTCCAATGAGATTGGTGAAATCAAAAGTGATTTCCTTCTTCTTTCTCATACTTCTACACTGAAGACTAGAGATAATGTTGCTTTTTTGTAGTTTTGTAGGATCTTATTTTAGGAAAATTAATTGGTAGTTCATTTACTTAAAAACCAAGGTCTTATTGGTTATTCAAAGGCTGATACTCTTTTGAAGAACATATCTGCATCAAAATTAAAGCTTTTAATCAAGAATATAAAAAGTAGCCATGTACCCAAGAGATTTTGGAAGCTTAACTGTTGACCATCTTCAATAATCCATGTATCTAAATATTCAGTCATCAATAAGGATCATTACTATTATTTTATTTTTTATATTATTTTTAGTGGAATACTTTAAAACTTAACGAAAACAAATTTAAATGAGTAGCCTAAGTCATCATCTCTCAAGCTACTGTTAAAAACCATAAATCAGTGGACTTTTCCCTAGCAGATGCAGCTTTGGACTAGATTAGACATTTTCATTCCTAGAGCACACAAGTACCCTGCCACTCAGCCATCAAAGAGCCATGTGGGATAATGAAAAAGTTAATTCTAGCCAGCTTGTGCTGAAGAAGGGCCTGCTATGAATAGTGTTTGCAATCAAACAGCAACATCTACTTGAGCTAGGATAATCAGTTATTTTTTCTACTGAATTGTTCTCATTCCTATTATCCTGTGTAATTACTGCAGGTGTCTCATATTGTTGGCTTAGCTAGGAGATATAAATAAAATGTTTGGAGAAAGAATGGGCTGAGCCATGCTTTCCCTGCATAAGAGAAAAAGCAGAGGGAAGGATGAAGGAGAGAAAGGCTGGAAAATATCTCCAAGTTTTTCAGCTTGAATCACCATATGAGTTGGACTGCTCACTTGCTTGCCTTCTGTTACTATACTTCTATTGTTGATGTGTCTAGTTTTTCCCCTCCTGGTAATTTTTCATTCTTATGTTGTAGCCTTTTAGGTGTTACGAGATATGGTCAGTCATGGCACCCACATTTCTTAGGAACTCAGCACCTGGCAGGATCAGGCCCTTAGAGAAGACCATATGAAGAGAGTCAACCTATTTTTAGAGGACTTCCATATAGCTGAATGCCGATGCTGGGAATGCTGAGCTACAGCAAATAAAGGAAAGTGCAACTTTGTCAAAGGCTACAGACAGAGCAGAGTAAATGGAATTGGTTTTGCCATCGGAAAGAAAATTCTGTTAGTAAGAGAACGGTTCACAGAGGGACCATTTTTGGATTTAAACAGTAAATATTGTGTAATCTGCAGGATGACTAACATCACTCCTGCCTTTGCCTAAAGCAGTCATGTTAACAGAGATGACACGCTTTCTAAGAGAGGGGACTGCATGTTCCTTTACTTCCAGACTGCTCCAAATGTCAGGGTGTTTTGAGCTGACTTTGGCAAAGGATGCAGAGTGCAAACAGTAAACAGGATAAGGGTACAAATAAGCTGCCAAAGGTTTTAGTGTCATCATTGCCATCCTGTGATATTATTAGTGGAGGAAATCAAATACACCCAATCTTAATTTTCACTTTGGTTCTCTACAACTTAAGGGGATGGGGGTGAGAAAAGGTGAGATGAGTGATGGAAGCCACTTCTTTTAATTTTAGAGGAAATAAAAGTGCACGGTGATATTCTATCCCCACTAGTCAGTCAGGACTTCAGTTGTGGGCTAGTTGAAGCTGGTGACAAAACTCTTATTTTTTTACAGAACTGTTTTTCATTTTAGAATCTAATTATTTATCTCATAGCCTGTATATTATAATGAACTCTCTTGGAAGTAATGAAACCACAGAAGTGGAAAATGCATGAAAATGAAATCAAACCCTGCCAAATCTCTTTGTGTCTAAGTAGATTATATTAAAGAGTATAACTTGATAGTTCTCATTTCAGCACTATTGCCGGTGCAAATATTAAGTGTGCTTAACAGCTAATTTTCATCTTTAAACTAACATGAAACAGCTTCTAAGTGACTGCTACCTCTCACTCCTGTTTTTCTCCTCAAAGGTAAGAGCTGTGAGGCTTGTGCAACACTGATAAAAATCAAATCAAAATTTTAAAGTCCTTTTACAGTATTGTTTATTGACTGTCCTAGTCATATTTGACTGAACTCAATATTTGATCATCAGGTTTTTCAACTGACCCCAGAAGCCTAAAGTAGATTTTGGCGTGCTGTGGTAACATGGTATTAAAAATAAGTGTACCAATGCTGTCGTTTTTGTGCAGATGAATAATGTGACGCCAGAATATTGTCTTGACATCATACAGAAGTTTGAAGTATCAGAAGAAAACAAGAAGCAAAATGTTCTTGGGATTGAAGGTAAAGTTTTTGATTTCAAAGTTAGTTTTGTCTAATATACTGTAGTGGAATAGAAAAGCTTTAACAGCATTTTGGTGTGGCTTATAATATTTGACTGCGATAGAAAGTTACATAGAAGATCAGTATTCAGTAGTGTAGGTGCATTTTTGTGAGACATGGGAGAGATGAGAGTAGGTGTGGTGAATTAGCAGCTGGTGTTCTACAACGATATATCATAGCCATCATACACTAATGTGAATGCCTTAGGCTTGCATGAATTCATTGCTAAGTGTGTACTTCTAAAACACAAACATAAAACATTCTATACTCTGTATTTTATACTATAGCATGTTCTAACTGAAGTAATAAAAGGAAAGTTTTCATTCTGCTCGGCCTCTGTAGGTCTGGAATCGCTCCTGTATGCTCCATAGATTTATGCTTATGTGAAATAAAATATGGGTAGTTGCGTTTTCTTTGGGTTTTAATACCTTATTCACCTTGTTCGCTAAAGCAGTTGTAAATGGTATACTTATTCAGAATCCAAATTAGTATCAAATCAAAATCCAAATTGGAACAAAATAAATTAAATGCTGTAGTGTGTTAATTTGCTAGAAGATAGCTTTCATGAAGCAGCATAATTTACATGGTGATTTGGGGAGGGAGAGGAAGGGAAGGGGAAATCTTCCTCCACGTGATACTTAAATCCTGGGTATGGCCTCCCAGATCTTAAACAAGCTTGTGGTGTGACCCAGGGCACTGCACTTAAACTGAAATAAGGAAAGCGAAGTGAACAGGCTGTGACATTTAAAATAATATTTCTGAAAGTGTTTCTGTTCCTTTTAATCTTGCTGCTGCTTCTTTTATGTTTGAGTTGCTTTCAGGATTGGTATTGTTTGCACTATCCTTTGGAAATATTTTACATTTCTCATTCTCAAAGTAGGTATTTTTAAAACTTCCTCTGTTTGATGCTGATCTGATTTACCGGGTTATAAATCAAGTACCATGTTCTCATATAAACTTGCAGCATAGAGAAAACTAAACTAGTGTGACACTGGCTAGGTCAGTGAATTGGCTAGCAGGCCCCCCCTGCTCTCTGTGCTGCAGTGCAGCCCTTTGGGTGGCTCCTACCTTGTCTACATGATATCTTCAGTGGGTGTAGTGCTTATCTACAGCAAAAGAGCAGCATTGGGACAGAGCCTGAGTGTCAGCAATAAACTTGAAAAAAGCATTTGCTTCCAAGTCAGGATGTCAGTTTGGCTCCTCTTTCTGTCCTGTGATCTCTATAAATTGTCAGATATTTCTCTAATTTTGGTAGGAGTGTGTTCATTTGTTTTGTTCTTGATGCTGTTGCTACCTTCTGAAGATTGCTTCTCATCTTGGGACCCATGGGGCATCAACAGCAGCACGAAGTCCTGGCAGATGTACAGAATACCAAACCTGTACTTTTGCAGGCATCATATCATACATCTCTACTGCTGCCCAACATTTGAGGACTGCTTCTTATTTACAAGACATCACACTTGTGGTGGAGCAAAACAGGATAGCTCTTACCTGTTACCATCACAAGGGTCCACTGAGGGAAACATGGTGTGCATCTCAAATCCTTTGCATCTTGCTGAACGTGAGGCTGAGGTTCCCTCCCTTCCACCTACCCAGCTATATTCCTCTAAGAGGGTCACTTGCCCTCCAAGGCACAATTCAGCATCCCAGGAGATGTGGACTGATGCTGCTGAAGTATTTGACTCAATTTCTCTGTTATACTGATGCTTTAACAAGAATCAAGAGGGGGTGTAGTGGATAACAGTTTAAGAAGAAGAGGAAAAGACAGTTTTTCTAGCAGTAATGACTTCTGGTTTAGTTGCATACTCTCTGTTTGCAGTAGCATCTAGATGAACGAATCATTTTTATCTCACTGAATAATTGTGAGGGAGGATATTTTCTTCCACCAATTCTAATAAAACCAATAACACCTTCTTCTGTTCCCCTTATTAGTGGGGTGGTTTTGTCTGAAGGCAGTTAGAGCACACTTGTCTTAGTCTGTGCACTGGATTTGGTGTAGGGAGCTTCTCCAGGGTTTCAGAAAATTTACATGTAATCTGCCCCTTTTGAGGGCCTGAATGAAAGATCGGATCTGAAGATAGGTTGGGCAGTGGCTGTATTGATCTGTGGGGTTTTTCAGTTGTCTTGTATAGCTACTATTCATTACTTTTATGCTTCTCTTAGGATCCTGTTTCCCTTTTTTACTATTGATGGTTAATTTCTGAAGAGGGTTAGCTCAATGTCATTTTTTGCAAATGCTTGTTGATTTTATTTTTTTTTCCTTGGTCAGTCATAAATGCGTCTTCCTAGATTATATTTCTTTTTCTAGTTCAAAGCTGTTTGAAAATTTTCTGGGGACAAGGGTGGTATCTTGAGAATGTATTCTTCTCAAAGGTGTCAGAACTTCCATAGGATTCGAAAAGAAATACCTACGTGTGTGCCAGCAGTGGACTGAGTCTGTGCAGCCTCTTCAGTTTGCAGAGAACTAGGCAAGCCACAGACAGCAGTTAATATGCTGCAAACATGGGGTACGGGAAGATTAATCCCTGCTATGTTGTAATTCAGTGGTTTTGGAGACACAAGTTAGCATTTTCAAGCATAAACAGAGGAAAGTGTTAGAGTGCAAATCGTTCGCTTGGTAAGATATGCTACATCCATGGCAAAAACTGTTTCTCTTTGTTCAAAGGTTTCACCAACTTCATGCGCAGTCCTGCTTGTGATATATTTAATCCACTGCATTGCGAAGTGCATCAGGATATGGATCAACCCCTTTGTAACTACTTCATTGCTTCATCTCACAATACATACCTGACAGGAGACCAGCTGCTGTCTCAGTCCAGAGTGGAGATGTATGCACGAGTCCTGCAAGATGGTTGTCGATGTATTGAAGGTATATTTTTAGCGTAACTTGCTGGTTGTGAGAAGTATGATGGATATTTCTTTTAAGTGCAAAGTTAGTGGCAAACTCAAAGCATTAATGCTTCACTATCTAATTAACTTCAGTGGCAAACTCCTGTTTTCTGGCAGTCTAAACAGGAATTTTTCTATTGGGAATGACCTTCTCAGACAAACTTCATAGACACCGTTTTCTCCTGCCTACTGCTGTGTTGTTAGGCTTTTCTCAGTGCAAGTTTTCCGTTGTTCCATGTTTATGTGAAGCATTTTTTTATTGCACAAGCCCCACTAAGGCAATGGACAGGCATCTGTTTGGGGCCCTGCAGTTCCAGCAGAGCAGCCCTAGTTGTTCCACTCTGCAGTTCCCCCATGCTGGAGGTTACCACTTCACAGGAGTGCTTCCTAATACACATTGTTCAGAATGAGCTGAGCAAGCAAAGACCTTTTTCTTTCATAAGCTGAATGGGAAAGCAGGTGTTTGCATATGTAGTTCCTCCTGCAGATGCAAAGGGAAGATGAAAAGTGCCTGTAGGAGGAGGACAGGTGAGCAAATAATGCCTTCTATCAGCACAGCTGTGTATCTATTTATATCACCATCTTAGAGCTGAGAAACTTGGTTTTGGTCTGCCACAACAAAGAGGTGGGATGCTGTTTCATTGGCTGGATGCTGGTGGAAGAAAACAAGATGCTGTTTGTCTGATAGCCTGGAGATTGCATTGGATTCTTGTTTAAGTTTTTCATGATTTAAATAATAACAAAACATTAGTATGGGTTGGGTTTTTTTTTTTCAAGATTCTGGGTGGAATAAAGTATTTTGATAAACTTAAACTATTAATTTTTTATGACTAGTATTATAAAACTGATCTATGGAAGAACGATTTGTTAATCTGAATTTAAAGATTAATTAGAGAAAGTGAACCTGAGAAATCTGGGTGGTCTGTCACTGTACTTTCCCTTCTATAGGAAAGATCACTAAAACGCACAGTAGTGTGTTATTTTGCTTGACCTTAAAACTATTGTAGATACTGTACAGCCTAGGTAATAGCTCTGTAGTTTTCTTTGAAGATTTTAACTTCCTATAGAGGCAATAGTAATGACAAGTTTGTTGTAAATCCAGGATACAGTAATTCATTAGGAGAAGTATTATTGTCCTAGTCCATTCTACATATGATGGATTTGATGCTACTCTTACTATAGTCAGTTGGGAGTGGAAAAAGACTAAATTGTTTTTAAATAGTTTGTCTTCAGAAGCAGAAGCTGCTTTCCCAAGAGGTAGCTGTAAACATTATTTGACCTATGACCCCTCCGTAATTTTATATATGAGGAAAAAAACTCAGTTTAATGTAAGAGGAAAAAACAATTTTAGGTTGCAGATTTCTCATTTGATGTAAGAGAAGACTGTTTTGTTAGTCTTAACTCAGTTGGTAGGTCATAATAGATTGAATGAAACTTGTTGACACCTGCATGGTTGAGTAGTGCACATGAGTTCTGCTGGCAAGCAAGATCAGCAGAAATATATAAGATCATGGGCATCTTTTAATGCATAGCTTTTTTTGTCTTAATAGTGGATTGCTGGGATGGTCCAGATGGAGAGCCGGTAGTGCACCATGGTTATACTCTTACTTCTAAAATACTCTTCCGTGATGTGGCAGAAACTATCAATAAATACGCCTTCATCAAAAATGAGTAAGTGTAGAGTTAGTTTTGAAGCTACACCTGTTTGTTTTGTGTAGTGAATCCTATGTCAAAATCAACATCAGGAAGTATGTATATTCCTTTAAACACACTGAGAAATTATAAAGTTGATTCTCTTCCCCAGTTTATTGCCTGTGTCATAGTTATTGTTCAATTGCATGAGGTCTTTCAATCAATCAAGTTAGAAAGACCTTTCAGGCATTGTAAACTCAGTAATATTTTGAACAGTCTGAGGCTCTTGAATATCTACAGGTTATTTTAATCCTTTGGTCTGAACAGAGCTTCCCACTCATATCCACAGGGAAATTCTCCTTAAAAATCAATACTGTAATATTCTCTACCTAAGTAAAATACTTTTTATTAGTAGAAAAATTGAAAAGCTGTCTCATACGTGGTATGAGGAAATACTGAGATGTGGGGTAATGTTCAGATTCTATTTTGTTTGCCATGGTACTATATAACAGTTTATTATGAAAATCATGGAGTTTAACCATACATATACAACAGTCTCAAATAATGAGTGGGTGTATAGAATTTTGAGTAGTTTAGAGAGAATGAAGGGAATATGCTTACTTCTCTTTATTTAAAAAAAAAAAAAAAGACCCAACAATGGGTGTGTGGGGACCAACCCCCACCCCAGGAAAAAAAAAACCTGAGCCCAAAAGTTTGGTGTTATTGATTAGAAATAGGAGCTGGTGAATTTAAAACTGACATTGTTCTTCATTTGGTGTGTAACTGGGCTCTTGTTCCTTGCCATAGGATTCTGGGGCTGCCAAGAGTTTAGAAAACAACTGGGCAAATTTGTGGGAGAAATAGGCTGTTTATATACAGAAACAGTGTCTTTAGCCCAAGAAACTTGAGCTGCAAATTCATGGGAATTTTGGGAGAGTATTCTGGAAAGCATTGCCAAATAGTTCTCCTTCTCCAGCATCTGTGCATCTTCAGAGATTTGGTCTGACTCACTGTAGCTGCACTTATTTAGACAAAGGCAAATCGTTCATGCAGCTATCAGTCTTCAGAAGATGAACAGAGAGGAGTTAGCAATTCCTTTGAATCTGTTGATTTCAAGACGCTTTTCTCCAGAAGCAGCTTGCTGATCACTTACAGCTTATGAAGACTTTGTATGTGGCTTGCAAAGAAATAGTGTAGCTTCTGCGCAGCTACATAGAACAAAAAGGCTTTGTGTTGCTGGTGAGCTTTATTGCAAGTTTCTCTGCCTCATGCTCAGTGATCATTGGTTTCAGACACTGTCACCATGTGTGCTAGTGGGTAGGGTTGGAGGGAGAGGGCAGAATCACCTGCAGGGACTATCTAGGAGATTCTGACAGAGCAGGGATTTGGGAGTTCACATGCAGAGTCCTTCCTCCCAAAGTGAGTTTGTTTCCAGACTACTGACAACATAACAGCAAACTGTTTAAATCAGTTTATGTGGTAAGCTGTGCAGGTCTTCTCTTAAAACACAGTTGTGACAATGTCTGGGGGTTTTGTTTCTAGGTTTCCAGTGATACTGTCTATTGAAAACCATTGCAGTATTCAACAGCAAAAGAAGATCGCTCAGTACTTGAAGGAGATATTTGGTGACAAACTCGACTTGTCATCTGTAATCACTGGAGATTCCAGACAGCTTCCTAGCCCTCAAAATTTGAAAGGGAAAATCCTAGTGAAGGTAACTTGCTACTGGCGGCATGTTCAAAATGCAACAGAAATCAGCATGTGATATTTATCATAGATTTTCTTTGGCTTTGGAGAACCACTTCAGCAGTGCCATGTAGAATAGTACAGATGCACTAAGTTAGTTAAAATTCTGAGCTTTTCAGAGACATTGAAACAGAGTTTACTTTGGACTTGGTGGGTGTCCCAGAGTACTTCTGTAAGTGTTTCAACAGGTAGGTGATATCAACAACAGTGGAAAGAAAATTCTTTCTACTTCTTAAGCATCATCTCTGAGAGTCTTAAAGTCAGAGGTGCTTATTTTTAAATCTTAGCACTAAGCCAGAAGAGCAGAAAAATGATATAAAATGCATTCTTATGAATAGAAGGAACTGTGACACAGTAACCTGAACCTGATATTTTCCCATTTTTTGAAATTTGTCTAATTTGTTATTAGTAGATATCGTTCTGTATGGTTCATATCCCTAAGGTATCTAAACATTATCCTACAGTCCCTCGTTGGACAAAGTGTTTTGTAGTAATATAAAAGCATCTGAAAATTTCCTACATTTTCTCCCATTTCCCCCTCACCCTGCTATGAGCAGTAATTCATGAAATGAAACTATTTTCACAGTTCATCAGCTGTGTTTATGAAAGAGCACTTCAGAAGGTAGCTATAAGGAGCAGTGAGAGAGGAGGCCCTTGAGCACTGTAGTTAGTGTTATATGCAAGATTAACTGTTTGAGCCTCTCAGTATAAATGGATTTGCTCTGAAAGGAATTTCAAAGACCAAGATGGATATAATAAGAAGGAAATGCAAGGCAGACCTTTGAGAGGATGATTAATAGAGTTGTGGTTTATTAGATTGGCTAATTTACTTTGACACATGGGGGCAATTGCTTTGCTGTGAGCTCTTGAGATAGTATTTTTTCTCCCTCTATACTCTGTATCAAGCTGGCTACAAGGATTCATAATTTTGGTTTGATGTTGGTTTGAACATATTTCAATGTATAGTACAGAGCTGCCTCTGAATTAAAAAACCTCTGAGTGCTCAGCTGTGATTTTGAATTTCACTGAATCAGTTTTCTTGTGTAACTTCTAGTTAATGAGCTATGCAATCATGTAGAGTTGGTGTTTTAGGGAGTTAAACAAAATAGCATGTAATGTCAGTCATGCGACAAACCTGGCAAACCTGGCTTGAAATATTAAGTCAATGCACAAAAGGCAAGAGAGGTTTTGGTACATGTTCTTACATGAAGTTCAGAGCCAGTCTTCCTAGCACATTTGAGTTTGTAACTTTAGTTTGGTTCTTCAGCTAACAGTGCTGAAACCCTGTGAGTAATTACAGAGTGGTGTGGACTTGAGCTAACGTTTTCAGAATGAGGAATACTATTTTAAGCATCACAGTATCTTTTCACAAAGCCCTGTCTCCCATCTCCTGCTCAATGCAAGGAGCCCTGTTGGAAAAGGTAAAATCATATTTAGGAATCAGCATCATGAGAAGTAAGCCCATTTCTCATCTTTATGCTATTATTTTGCTCTGTTTTATACGTTTTCCTTTGAAACACAGTATTGATTCATTAGCCAAACAATTTCAAGTAATGGCATAGTTTTCATCTTGTTAGTGTATATAAAGAGTAATTCTAATAATACTCATGGATTTAAGCCAGTATAAAGGTGCCAGCATGAAGTGAATTTGACCTACTCATTAGCAGGGCAGCATTATTAATTTCAGAATGTAGTCTATAAATCAATCCTCTTCATTTCTGCAGAAATCTGAGTGCATTTCTTATCTACCTTTGTCACTGATGAAACGGGGAGACTGAACACTTCTGCAGTCAGTGAGGAAGACAAAGAAGTAATAACACAAAAGTTTAATAGGTGATTTATTAAGTAGCAGATGGTGAAGCAAGAGGCAACGGCCACAAGTTACAGCCTGGGAGGTGCAGACTGGATGGCAGGAAAAGCTTTTTCAGCTGTGGGTAGTGCAGCATGGGAGGAGGCTGCCCAGAGGGCCTGGGGAGTCGCCACCCTTGAAGGTTTGCAAGACTCATCAAAGCAAAGCTCATCCAGAGCTGGTGATGATCCTCCTTTAGTGGCAGATTGGACCAGAGACCTTCAGAGGTCCCATAGCCAATGTTTCTAAGGTTCTGTGACTGGGCTTCCCTCTAAGCGGTCATGCAGGAGAATTCAAGATGAATGTTCTAAAAAGGATAACTGATCTGTTGGAGCCTCTTTGTTGTTTTTTTTTGTTTTGTTTTGTTTTGTTTTTTCTTAGGCATGGAATGTAGGTATATGACATTCACAGTACTGGATTAGCAACTGATTTTGGACTGCTGACTACACCCTTGCATGCGCATGCAATATTAAAATAGGCTTTGCTGCTTGCTTCATGTTGATGGCTGCTTGTAGTGAGTTCTTTTGTGTCTGCATTTTCTGTTCTGATGAATAGCCTATAACAAAACCTCAGCTTCTGATTTTTTTTGAGTTTTATTTTAAATATACAACAGTCTGCTTGCTAGGGGTAAGCCTGGAATATCTGGGAGTCAACTCAAAAAAACCTCTTTTGGACACTTGCTAGCTTGCTCCAGAGATGGGGGTTGGTATGCTTTTGTTGAAAGAGCTTGCAAAGATCTTTCAGTAATAAACTCTTCCAGAAATACTTAAATTTATCACCTGCGATAATCTGAGCCAGTTTGCATGAGACTCTTAGAAAACAAATTCTAAACTCTGGTCACAATTCACATAAGAAATAGTTGAGGAATGGGCTGCTTTGGTCTTGGCACTAAATAAATAACACTGACCATGTGTGCACTTTTTGTGAATATTTTTTCCTCTTTTTAGGGTAAAAAGTTGCCATACAGTCTTGGAGCAGATGCTGAGGAAGGAGAAGTTTCAGATGAGGATAGCGCTGATGAAATTGAAGATGACTGCAAATTAAAGTCCTGCTATGTATGTGCATATACACAGTACCCAGAACTGTTACATCTCTACATTTCTTACATGCGTACTCCATAACGCTACTTACAGTTGGTAGCACATTAGAATATTTAACTTTGATTTCTAAGTCAAGTCTTTAAGATACAGAAATTATGTAATTCTACATTTAGATATGAAATGACTGTTCAGAAATGCACTCTTTGACATTTAAATCATATAAATTACAGATTTAAGTACTTTAGGCACACTAGACTGAAAACATTGATGCCAGCACTATAAGCATGCTCGACTTTTTTCAGATACAAATGTGTAGTACTCAAAGCAATAGCATGATGGAATTGCTAAACAATTTCTAGATGAAAATTATGAAAGGATGCATAGAAATGAGAAAAATCTGAGGTGTAAAACATTATTATTTTCAATCCTTCTGTTTTTTATTTGTTGACACTGAAGATTGCTTTCTGTTCCCTTTATTTCTTAATTCCTCATTTATTTTTCTGCTTAGCTCCACTTTTGAATGTAGCCCAGTGAGTTTGCCTTGTTGCCACATGGAAACACCTATCTGTTGTTCTCATTAACTGGTTTTGGTTTACATATTAGGCTTTTCATTTGTCTGCATCATTTATGCCTTCTATTAGCAACTGAAGGTTTTTCAGAATAGTTTGGGATTTGCTTTACAGGTGACAGAAGTCCCCATCTGCACGTGTTCAGAGGAAGTGTATGTTTATGCCGGTTCTTCCCCTACCCTGACGCTGCTAAAATGCTAGTGTCAGCAACATCTTTTTGGAGCTTCAAGTAAACCACACAGAAGGGCTGATTTGGTTTCTGCTTCCTCCCCCTGTAGATAAACAAACCCTCTTTATGCTACTAGACAAAATCATGATTAATCCATTTCTTAATTATTTAGAGGTTAGATTGCACTTGGATTTAATTCAACCCCTGTGTTTCATGAGACAGTCTCATACCGAAGTACAGCCTTGCAGTAAACACTTGAAGCATAGATAAAATCAGCTTGCTCAATGACTCAGAATGCTATATTTCTGTTAATATTTATTACAGGATTGGAAATATTTGGCATTAACTGATTTATGAGGAAGCTTGAGGACTCCCAATCCCATAAATCTTTAAGAATGTGATTGTTTTAAGTACAGGTACAAACTTCCACAGATGTAAGTTCAGGGGAAAAATAAGTATATATTGAATGAATGTAACTCTAATTATGGGCATTGTAAGATGAGAAGATTGCTCAACCAGTTCTGAACCACCATAATGCCTGATTTGTTAAGTCCTGTTCAATAGGAGCCGTCTGCGTAATACACATATGCTTTACTAACATGGCTTTAGCACTTCTGATGAGATGATGCTTTCTTCAACAGAAAGACCTAAGACAAAATTTGGCAATTGTTAAAGCCAATGCAAAACACATTATGTCTTTGGGGCTAGAAAGGGAACATGCTAGGATGGAACAGTTGCTTTCCTCTCCTGTCTCAGGAGAGGTCTCACACCCCATGGACAGAGGAATGTAAGATCCATTTTTATGTTAAGCGCCTTATGTAAGAGACTACTTGTCTCTATAGTCCTTATGACTCTTCTTAACAGTAATTGCTTCCTCTATCTTGCCATTTTTGGAGCAGGAGTCTAATGATGCTTAAATTAATATTTTGGAGGAAGCGTGTAAGTGCATTAGCTGAGAATTCACACCATCTTCTGAAAGAGAAGTTCAGACTTGTGACTGTTTTGAAACAAAAAGCTAATACCAGGGCCGGGTTCTGGGGTGATCTATGTGGTGGACTGTGCTTTGGTGAGGCAGGGTAAATCATGTGTCAGGAGAACTAAACAGAAAAAAGGAAAATTGGAAATAGCGGTAGAAGTCACCAATACAAAAGGCAAAATCAGGCAGGATTATGTGAGAAGCTTTTTCTTGCATAGAGAAAGGAAGTGTTGGGAGTACTGCATGGCCTGAAGCGTGTGTAATGCTCCCTCACGCTGTCACAGAAGCGATGGATGGAATAATCTGCTTTAACTGGATTTCTTAATGTCTTTCAGAGTAATGGTGCAACTGAGCACCAGGTGGAATCTTTTATAAGAACAAAACTGGAATCTCTGATAAAAGAATCCCAAATCAGGGACAAAGAAGATCCTGACAGCTTCACTGTGAGAGCACTGCTAAAGGCAACTCATGAGGGTTTAAATGTTAACCTGAAACAGGTATGTGGGTTTTTCCCCTTTGTATGGTCTGAATATTAGACAATGCAATGTGTGTGGCACATTTTTCAGATGAGAAAGCTGATAAGTTATGAACAACAACTGAGAATTTTTGTTTTATCCAAATTGAAAACATGGAACTATTTCAGGAAAATATCTAATGAGAGAATTTGGTCAAATGTGAAGAGTATGTTGTTTCAATATGTTCTAATCTGGTTTATTCCTTGTTAGACTCGGAAGCAACTAATTCAATAAGTACCAATATTGCAAGCATGTGTCAAGCAATTTGGCTTGTGTCTGGGTTTTTGGGGAAAGATCCTTTTTCTATTGCCATAGCCCTATCATGACTGGCTGTGATAACTGAAAGTGTTGTCTGCCTGTAGTTCTGATGGCTGTTTTGTACAGCACTAAAACACAGGATTGTGCTTTTACTGGTCTAAGCAAGGTTCCGTTTTTTTTCATGCCCAGACTGCTTTATATCAAGAATGGTATGTTTCTTTTCCTTTTTGACATCAAACTATTTTTGTAAAACAGTAAAATGTATCATAATTTTGAGTACATCAATAGAAAGTTAGTACCTTGAATTCATGGTTATCATACTTTCACCTCAAACAGATGCCAACACCGGTTGTGTTAAATTACAGAGTGAATTGTTCTCTGAGGGATGTGCCTATTCTGTAACCAGTGTAGTTTTAAAGGTCAAGTACATGTAGCTCTGCTTTCTGCACATCTTCCCACTCTGTAGGGTTTATGTAGCTCTTATCGATCTCTTTCTCCAAGGCTGGACCTATGAGAGTTTTGCCTGAAGCCAGGCTTGACTACAGAACACATACTCCATTTGTGCCGATGCTTGAGACATCTGGTCAAAGCTGCGTTGTGGCGGGAGGAGGCTGTAAGAATGCAAAGGATGGAGCCATCTGACCGGACAGAGAAGGGTTATTTTCAGACTGTGGCTTTGCAGTGTGAGAACAGAGTCAGCTTGCCTGTTCTCTTTGGCCTTCATGATGTTGGAAAAGTGGGATTTCAGAGAGCAAACTCCCCATGCTAGTAAATACGATCAGATATGAGCCATTTCCGTATTGAGTTAGAATAATTACATTTGGTATGTTCTCTGGTATCTGGAAAAATGATTGGCCCCTAGCTAGCATTTGAGGGGCAGGGAGTTTTGTTTAAAGAATGCAAATTTCCATAAGGTTTTTGTGTTGGATGTGATGCCTGAGATTACATGTTACATGTCATTGACATGACCAGACTACTGAAAACACTTCAGTAATGCAACTGCATTATTCAGACATCTGTCAGTGAATAATATAAAGTGATAGAATTTTCTAATTGACTTATTTTACATTATTAAGGGACATATAGAGATCTCTTCCCTTGCTGCAACAGTCCTGTGTGAAGACTGATTGTATGTGACTGTTGTTTTCAAGGGTCTTAAAGTAATACAGAGCTGAACAATTAGTAATAATAAGTTAAAACAACTGGAAAATTATTTTTTATCAACAGTTGACCTAGATGGCAGAAAACTAAATGGTTAAACATTGCGATGGTTTGGTAATTCTGTAACTCATTAGCCAGCTTTGTTTGGTGGTGTTGTAAAGCTCTTTTCTAGCAGTTACTGTGTAACTGATGTACTAGAAAGGGCTTTTTTTTTTGCTGGTCAAATCTCATTTTTCTTTACTTCATCACTGATGTGCCTTTCATTTTCCCAAATACTTGCTATTATTTAAAAAAAAAATCAGAATGCAAGTTTATGTAATCTACAGTAATTATCAAGTGGGGTTTTTTGTGGGGATGGAGGAAGGCAATGTGTTATGGTACTGTCAGTCAGGCCTGATACTAGTTTGGATTTGCTGTTGAAACTGTCAGCTCTCACTCTTATCTGAGGGAGACAAGTACTTTATCTGCTAAGGTTTCCTTCTACATTTTACACAGACTTTCAGCCTGAGCTACGTTGAAAGAAATCTTTGAACGTAGATGCAGAGGTTATTGACTTTCTTGGACCTGAAGAAATTCATTATTCAGGGTGCCATTATTATGATAGCCCGAAGTGAATTCTAACTCAGCACTGAACAGGGAATAACTCGAGTTCATAGGACTTGCTGAAACCCTGGGCAAATATTCTTCAGCACCTTTAGGTCTTTGTTTGCTCTTTAGAAGATGAAGGGATGTGCTTTTCTGGCAGAAAAAGCTAGATGCTGCCAGGAATTATCAAACTGATGTCTAGGGGCATGGTTATAAATGTGAAACTTGGACTTCAGGCTGCCTATGAAATGTCCAAATGTATCTGTTAGGGGAGATTTTTTTTCCACCCCCTTTTCCTTTGTGGCTATTTTTACGTACACTTTCAAATGTTGTTGTGTTTTGTTGTTGCTTGCCTGTTTTTGCTAGACTTGTTTTTTCTACATGATTGGTTGTCGTCTTGAGTGTTAGTATTAATATTTGTCCTTACTCTTAGAGGATTGCTAAGCTATCAAGTATTGAAGAAAAGTCAGAAAAGTCCTGTAATGAGATTTTGGATTTCAATTTGTGTTCACAGATCAGTATATTGTGCTTAGACTTTAACTCACTTTTATTCTCATATGCAATCACTATACTCTTGTAATAGTGAATCAGGGTGATGTACTTAAAAAACTTTCAACTTACATTGGGTGGAAACTATGTCTTTTAGAGACTGTAGCAGACTCCTTAATGATTCTTCTGAAGGTATCTAGTAATACTTTTTATTGCGCTCTCTCTGCACAGAATCTGGACACAAAAGAAGGTGGAAAAAAGTCTCATAGTCGATCATTAATGAGTAACTTCGGTAAACACAAAGTAAGTAAAATGAGAGAGTCAGTTTGATGTTCTAGATCTGACAGCACTCTAGAGACACTGGGCATGTTTTATTGCTTGAGACAAGCATGGTGTGTATGGGGGCAGTGAGGAAAGACTACATGATTACACTTGGTATATTTACTGCAGTTCAGAAGAATATAGCTGCTAGCAGTAAGGAGAACCCTTTAAAGATGGCTATGCAAACTCAAAAAAAAAATCTTGCCTGAACAAGATTATCTTTACTAGTGATGTGGAATTGCTGTTTTTCTGATCAAACTTGCAGCAGCAGAAGAGCAATGTAGACAAATACCTTGGTGTATTCTTGTTTTCCAGACCTCTGTCCACATAGCTGACAATGTTTGTTTCATTCACGGTCCAGTTTTACCCTGTTTCATACCCTAAGCAATGCCAGGCAGAGTGTACTCTTACTGTCTTTCCACTTGCTTTAAGGGACTGCTGTGACTGAGTACTGGCTCTGGGCTCCTGCTTTGTAAAAATGTGTTGTTTTCTGATCTCTTCATGGTTTTGCATATAGTATTTATATGTTTGTGTAGCTGCTAGCTCCAATTGTCTGCTTCGCTGGGTCTTCACTGTGGCGGCTCTGTTGAACCAAGCAAGAGCTAATATAATTCAAATGGGTGTGAGGTTTCATTCTACAGCTGGACAGACAGGAGCCATCAAAAGGGACAGTGCGCCCATGTTTCTTTCCATTCCCATATCCTGACAAATGAGTTCCTATCATCTGCCTCCCCTATTCCCACACTCCCATGGTGCCAAGAGGCTTGGATTTATTAAACATGTAGCCTCAGCATGAGCTAATTCAACTGAAAGCTTCCTTTCTCTCAGAGTCAATTAGCAAATACCAAGTAAATAAATCAGCAGATAGGCTTGCCTTGAGAGAGGTATGCAGCAGGTCTGCAAGCGAGTCACTCTGCCACCAGTGGCTTCCTCTGTCCCCAGCCTGCTAGACGCCTGTATTCCTCTTCAGTGCTATCCATGGCGAAAGCTGTAGGTGAGCAGGAAGCATGCTCTAATTGATAATCTGGGCAACAGTTTAGGAAAAACAGCAATTATGAAATACTTCATAGAACTTAATCTGCCATTGGCACATCTGCCCTGAAGCCAGCTAGGAGCCATCAAAAAGCCTCTAGGCAGACAATACCAGGACTCATATCTACACTTTGATTATAAGCTTACATCAGTTTAAAGTGGTCATATTTCTTTCAGCAGCTTTAGCTAAGTGCTCATTATTCACTCAGTATGTGTTGAAATCTCCAAGTACCTGTTGTGCATGATAGTGGACACTTCACATTGTAACCTGTGCTCGCTGATGGGAAAACAAATGCCATAGAATTAGATGTCACAGACAGAAGTCAGCCACTAAAAACTGCTGGTTACACTGAGGGCTGAAAAGTATGTCAATAATTTAATTACTTCAACTAATTATCCTAATGGATATAGCAGGTTGGAAAGCCCACTTGTTTCATCTCTGCTGAAAAAAAATGAGAGTATATATAGATTTTAAAATCACGATTGTATTGTAGACTGAGGCAACAGGGACGTCTAGTAACTTCCCCCATATGCCTTTCCAGCTAGAGGGATGACTGGGAGGGATGATTACTATTGATATTTTTGCAGATACACAATTATCCACCCAGGGATATTGACTTGTGATGTTTTCAGCCAGCTCTTGTGCCAAAGGTATCCATGTATAATATCCTGCCAGTGGAGGGACAAAGATGCTAAGGCTGGCAATTCCTGCGAGTTAACTGCAGGAAACATTCACAGTACAGACCTTCAGATTCCAAAACTGAACCATGCAAATGATTTCAGATATAGTCAACTTTATTTCAGCACTAAATACAGCTAACTAAATTATGTACATTATTGGTGTATCACAGCAGGAGAAAAGAAATTTGTGCTCAATTAACATCTAGCCATATGAGCAAAAGGATAAGGAGCTTTCAGTTATATTGTTAATTACCTCTTGATGAGAAGGGAATTAAAGAAACTCACTTGAAGCTATAGTTAGTGTTACAAAAGATGTAATGTTGTTGAAATGGGAAACTGTTAAATAATAGGTGCTTATGAAAAAAAGGTGCTTTTGAGATTTTAATCTTTTTATCACAGTTTTCTTTACTGTATACTGTAATAAATTAGAATAATTTGAATGCTTCTATGTGTGGCTCAAAAGGCAGCAGAAAAGATGTTTGAAAACTTTGCCCAGACTCTGTTCTCAACTCCATGAATGAATTTGTTAAATTTTTTAAATTGAGGATGGGGTGGGAGGAAGCATAGGCAGGTGGAAGCAATGCACTCTACATTTAGATCCTACTGTGTGTTGCTGTTTGTTAAATATGATATGATCCATTAGAATATCAGCGGGACCAGTGCCAGTGTACTGGAGACAGTGGAGCAGTGTTGTCCTGTCATGTCAGGAGGGGAGCAGGGGAAGGAAGCTGCAGAATATGCAGTGGCCTGCAATGGACTGGCCAGTTTGCAGAAATAAATTATCTTCAGGCTTGTATTTGTCTGCTAGCCAGCAGATAAACCTGCTGCATGCTTGGATTTTTGGGGTCAGGTGGAGTGAGATCAGGCCACAGATGCTTTGTGTAGGTTTTCCTTCTCCACATGCATGGAAAAACTTGACATACCACCCAGGGTTTTCTGCTGCCAAGCCCCCCAGGGTCATTCTGTGTCCTTGTAGGACACTTGTCCTGTGCTGTAAACCTACTGCAGCTCATCCACCCACCTGACATTAATTACAGTAATGTGAATTTATAGAACCACTCCATAAACTGACACAGCTGTGCTTGATTCTTTCCCAACAGAAAGCTGTGAAGGCAGCATCCAAGTACCATAGTGCATCAGATGATGAAGAAAGTCAGCAAAACCGTTCTGGGAAGGAAATGGGGCAGCTTCACAGGTGAGCGATGAATCACCATATTTTACAGCTCAGTTAAAGCTAGAGGCATGTTACTACTACCAATATTTATATGTCACTGCCTCAGGGAAGTCTGTTCTTAAGAGCAGGTCATTTATGACACTGCTGTTGGGCTATATTTTTCTGTGACTGCTGTAGCCCAATATTTTGATTGTGTAGTTTTTCATAGGTTGCAAAAAGCAATTACCCTTAAACTGAAGTGTGATCGTAATACTCTTCTAATGGAAAAATGGCAATCTACAATTTGCGTGCTGTAAATAGTGCTCAAAGAAAACTGTTCAGTCTAAATAAGGGTACATCATAGCCCAGACAAGTTTATTACATCTGAGAATGTAAAGAAAAAGCAATCAAAAAAGTGCCTTTTGAGAATGCATTTGTTGTCACTGAAATACTCCATTTTTCAGATACAGCTCAAAGCTGTCTGCCTTGTTTTTGTTGAGAAGAGCCATGGTGCAGCTATTTCATTATGTTTTAAATGAAAAAATGTGTTTGTGTGGTGTGACTATAGAGGTACAAGGGGAGCAGTCACCTCTGAGCCCTAAGGAAGTTTGCCACATGTGGTTCCCTGTTCACAGTTGTTTGTTTCCTTATCGATGTAAAGAACAGAAAGGGGGATTGAAATATGCTTTAAATATTGAAAAATCCTTGACTTGTTTTATATATTAAATATAACTCAGCAGACTGGCTCGTCGAAGAAAAACAGTGAAGCTGTGCCGAGCTCTGTCTGACCTAGTGGTGTACACGAACTCTGTGGCAGCCCAGGATATAGTAGATGACGGTAAGGCTGCTGGCATGAGACTTAAACGTGCCTTTTTCACTTCTCTGTTTGGATAGGAAACAAGTCTGTGTTCTCAAGGTTTCCCGTGTTTTTCAAAGATGTTTTAAAAGCAGAGCAGTTAGTTACCTGTCCCATTTACTCAAATATGGAGAAAGAGCAAAGCACCACCTTATCCTTCCCTAAGAAATATCCTTCTGTTAAAAGGACAAGAGCAAAATCAGAGCCCTGCTGGGCCTGTCTTTCCCCCAGCTGTAAGCTTTTCCGTAAGATAGTTTTGATCATGCTGCCATTAGTAGATACCTCTGTAGATCCTTCATAGCAATCGTGTCTGGGGTTCTGCAGGAGAAAAGGCCCTCGCAATTAGCTCTTGCATGGTTTTCCTTGTGAGTCTGGAAACTTGAGGGTAGAACGAAAGACCCTCCTGGAAGGGGAAACTGGTACCCTTCAGTTCCGCAATGTACATGATTGGCATATGATAAGATGATCTATTGTTATAACTTTGGACTAAATCTAATGTTCCCCGTGATTAATATGAGTGCAACTGAGATCTGAGTTCAGGCCCCTGCCTCCAAGGGTTGCTTTATAAATTGTTGATTTTAAAAATACATGCAGGATCAACAGGGAATGTGCTGTCATTCAGTGAAACAAGAGCCCACCAAGCAGTGCAGCAGAAGGCTGAACAGTTTATGCTTTACAACCAGAAACAGCTTACAAGGATCTATCCATCAGCCTATCGGATTGATTCCAGCAATTTCAATCCTTTACCTTACTGGAATGTTGGTTGCCAGTTAGGTAGGTGTTGCATGAATAACTCACTTCCTGCTTCTTGTGTATGTGCTAAGTAAATATCTTACACCTGAGTCTTCTCTTTCAACAGTGGCACTAAACTACCAATCTGAGGGACGTGTGATGCAATTAAATGATGCAAAATTTAGGGTAAATGGCAACTGTGGTTATGTCCTCAAACCTCAGCAGATGTGCAAAGGTAATGTCCCACTATACATTTATTACTGTAAGTGTCAATCCTTTCAGAAAATATCTTCGTGGTGAAGTTGCCAAGACACAAGAAAGAAAAATAAGAACTTATGTCGAATCTTTCATATTTCCATAAATTCATAAGTTTATTTTACTTCAGAATTCATATATTTTTTTATCCTCAAAAAATGGTGTCTATCTCTCAGACTCCGTAAGTACCAGTATACAATCTCTTGCTGTTAATATAGATATATTTTGAGCTCTCCATCTTAATATGTGTTTAAAAAAAGAAAAGGGCGTCCTAGGATAGCCAACTGCAAGCAAGAACAAGGTATGCAGTGGCCCAGGACCAAGTATCCAGGACTTGGTCCAGCTCTCAAGCAAGTCGGTGGAATTTGTTCTCTTTAAGAGGAATTGGTTCAGTCCTCAAAATGCTGTTAGAACAGGAGCCAGTGGTTTTCCGTATTATGCAGTGACAATCCTTCCATATTTTGAGTACTTGTGATCTGATTGTGCCCTTATATCGCTAAGTAATTTTCTTAATGTGGCCATAAGAAGTAGTAGCATTGATTGAAAAGTACTTGAGAAACGGTAGAGGGAGTTTGAGTACCTGAAGCAGGCACTGCTGCTGCAGGAAGCAGCTTACTCAACCCTAGTTGCTTGTTCTCGTTAACATCTGGGCAGCTGTGCAAGAAACATGATCGGAGTGCTGATCTGGGTTATAACTATTGGTTTTTTTGAAGCTACTACTTTACAGAAGAAAGTATTTTTTCAAAGGTATCTTAATCTTGCAAAACCCTACCATTAGATAGGTGCTTTCTGTCTTGTAATAATGTAAACCAGGGCTGCTCAGCTCAGTAAAGTTTGTAAGAAAGTGGAATGGAATTTTAAAATTCATTAATGGCTGCTCCATAGTCTGTAAGTTACTTGCTTATGACTAAATTTTGGCTATACGTATGTATTTTGGGGCGTGATTTTTTTTCTGTGTATCTTTTTCCTAACGCTTCTCATTCCTTGACATCTTTTAGGCACATTCAACCCCTACTCTGCTGATCCACTTCCTGCCAGTCCTAAAAAGCAACTCGTTCTGAAAATCATCAGTGGACAGCAGCTACCTAAGCCTCCTGACTCAATGTTAGGAGACAGAGGAGAGGTAAGATACCCTGATGCCAAGAAATGCTTCTATGAAAGGTCCTGGAGTGACATGGCAGTGTGTGACTCAAAGAAACTTCCTCCTTATTTAAATACACCAATAAATTTCAGATGTTGTCAAGGTTTTGGTCACTAAATACTACATTTTCCCACAGAGTCTGTATCCTATACATGATATTTAAGAACTAATTTGTTTTCTATTTTGAGGGTGACTTCACTTTTTTGAAAACTAGTCATAGCTGGCCATAGCTCCTGAAACTGCAAACCATATATCAACTTACACTTCATGAAGCCAGTTCCCATGGTTGTGCTGCTTGAAAATTCACGTGAATCAAAATTTTTTTGAATTCTCATATGAATTTAAATTAACTCTTTGCATGAATTTCCTTAAAAATTGACCTTCACTTGTACCATTGGCTTGCTTTTAAAATACTTTGTCTTTAAAAAATAGATAATAGATCCCTTTGTTGAGGTGGAAATTATTGGGTTACCTGTTGACTGCTGTAAAGATCAAACCAGGGTGGTTGACGACAATGGTAAGATAATCTAGCTGATTTCCTCTTCTTAGAGTGAAGTATTAAGTAATGATAAATGATTCAGTATCTGTTATTACTTTCTAAATTGCAAGGCTTATTACCCGATGAAATCAAATGATTGTATTTTAACAAATTAATTCTGCTTTCTAGCCAGAATTTCTGGTGTAGGGAGACAGACAAGCAAGAGGTGAAGGATTAGAATTGTTTAACACAGTATCTTTCTCTTGGAGTGTTCTTAAATCTCCTTTACGCAGAAGTTCAGAATATTTTTTTATTATTTATATAAAATACATGTCTAATTTCAAATGAAATGAAAACAAATAATGTCCTAGGCAGTTTCACTGCCACCTCAGCTTTCATGTGAAGGAGATCGGTAACAGAGTGGGATAGTCTGTTGCAGCGGGAGAGGTGGCCGTTAGTTCTCACAGACAGTTGCAAAACCATGGGGGGAAAAAAGGGAGTAGTTCCTGTTTGTTTTGGTCTATCTTTAGCCTACCATAGTTTTGCAAAACAGCAGCTTGCCTTGGTATCCCTGCCAGCTACCCAACCAGAACCATTTTGTTTGTAAAAGCAGTCCAAGAGACAGATCTCTCACTTTTAATTACATAATGGAGATTGAGATCATCTAGATCTAGATGAGCAGTAAGTAATGAGTATTCATATGTGTATTTGGTCTGCTTGTTTCTTATGCCTCTTGCTCTGCATCATGAAAATGGAGGCTAGTGCTTGCTATGGACTTGTTTTCCAAAATTTCTGTTTTTTTTTCAGGGTTTAATCCTGTTTGGGAGGAAACACTCACTTTTACCATCCACATGCCTGAAATAGCTTTGGTGCGATTTCTTGTTTGGGACCATGACCCTATTGGGCGAGACTTTGTTGGACAAAGAACTCTGGCCTTTAGCAGCCTTGTGCCTGGTTAGTCCCCCTTGCTTTCCTTGACTTAGAGATCTAACTGAAGAACAAACACCTTTGAACTTAAAGTTGAAGATGAGATTATCAATAGGATATATGCCTATATCTCTGAGACTTCATGTATGAGCTTGGACAATTCTCCTAGTATCTTACGGTGGTATATTCACCATTACTTGAAGGAGTTTGGGTGTGTGTGCTTTTGGAAATTGCTACTGGTGTCTAAGCCTGGTGTCTTAACTTGGAGGCAATTTGTGCTGGGGGACTTGGAAAACCTGTGAGAACATACGTTTTTACTGCAGGCATAAGGTGGTTTACTGTACCTATTTCACTTCGATAGACAGTCATTGCCAGTTGTGCATAAAATACAAACTGTTGATTATTTGTGGTGCAATATTTTTGTTTTACTAGGTTATCGTCATGTGTATTTAGAAGGACTGACAGAAGCATCCATATTTGTTCATATAACTATTAATGAGATCTATGGAAAGGTAGGTATATCTGGAAATTTACATCTCTTATGACTTTTTTTGTTTTAATTCTTCTGATAAAAATGGATTTAAATGTACCACAAAGCCTCACAGGATTTGTGTGGTTTCTAAATGATTCTTACACCTTAGGTTCATGGCATTTCATACATTGGAATAGCAGTACCTAGCTCTCTGGCACTGATCAGTAATAATGTTTAAACAAATTATTCAGATCATACAACGATGAAAAGCACAACCTGTGATTCTCTATTGCCCTCAACTTGACGTCTTCATTTATACTCCTATCTATATAGGTACCTACATACACTGCTAAGCATCAGCACGCTCAAGGAAGCAAACTGCAATTCCTTATTTACAGTGTTTTCTCTGAGGAGCACTGAGCCAGGGCACCTGTTCACAGCACACCCATGTCCAGTAAAACACTTGGCGCTCTCCAGCTGAGATACCCAAATAACAGCGCAGACATGCTTCTGTCAGAGTGCTTAGGAAGCAGAAGGATGTAGCTCATAGCGTGTGGGGGATGTTCTTTGCAGGTGGTCGCTAAGGAAAGCATAACATACTGTTACTTTAGTCTCAGCATACATGTACTTCTGAATGTTCTTATTGTTAGTACCTAGTAATTACCATGTCTAGATACAGTAAGTACACTTCTTCAGTGTGTTAAACTAATTTTATTTTAGAAGTACATGTTGAGAACTGTAACTGCACTAGAACATAGTATTTGACAAGGTATTTTTATAAGCTAATTTAAGCTTTAAATCTTTTAGGTTTTAGTGCATACGTGTTGCTTTTCTGCAAGATTGCTAGTTTTAAAATGTTTTTAAAATGAAAGTAAAAGCACAGTGCTTTTTTCTCTGCATTTCTGCTTCAACTGCCTTCATGAGCAGTTTACAAGAGATTATTGGAGATAAGTAGCACAAAGAAATTAAGGCCATATTCAACAAGATGGTAAAATAAAATGGCCCTTTGTGATGATTTAAAAAAAAGAAAAACACACACACCAAAACTCACAAACAAAAAACCCCCTGTCCTTCTCTCATCTGAGAGTGGATGCAGAGAATGTCATGCCAAATATGTAAAACCACAGTTCTGCAAGCACCCGAGGAAAGGTCAGTGGAACAGAGGTAGAAAATAACACAGACAAGGCCTAGGGGCCGGGATTGGGTATAGTCCAGATCCTCACTTTAACTCCACTATCTTTATCCTCACTGATCCTGTTAGATCACTGAATGACCTAATGATGGCTGTGTAAACCACTTAGATGTCTGTCTCACCCTTGGCATCCTTGTCTCAGTGCAGGGACCAGTGTTCCAATGTACTCAACTGCTCTTGCCTCCACAAGCGTTCCTCCCGCCAGGGAGGACAGTGGCGAGGCAGTGGAGGGAATGACACTGATCGTACCAGACCTGTGCATGTTCTGTGTGCAAAAAGAAGCTTTTAGTATTTAAGGTAGACTTCGTTACTCCTAAATCAGTATAAAAAGAAAAGCAGTAGTAAACAGCTTGGAATGCATCTGCAATATATAGCTGGATCCGTACACATCTGGGTATGTGTGTGAAATCACGTACAGTTTTGGTGATAGCCTGTAGGGGAGCCTCTTTGGCTATTGCTCTTGGCTCATGTGCTCTTCAAAGAAGAAAAATACTCAAGAAAAATAGTGAAGAGTAGTTTCATAGGGAAGACAAAAGAAGTGGGGGAGGGAAAGACCCATTGAGATTTGATCTCTGTATCACTTAGTCTATTAATCTAATGCTTGCCTTAATGAGGCGGTGTGTTATTGTTTCTAATGTAGGAACAAAGGCTGAGTGCACACTTGCATCCCTGTAAGTGAGGATATCTGGTCAAGTTTCTGAGGGAGACTGACGTTAGACTAATAGTTTTAAATTATTTGCTGTAGAGGGGTTATATTTACAGCTGATGTACTATTACCTTATTTGCTTGTATCACAGTCTTGAAAACATTAGCCAAATGTATTTGCATTTTTTTGCCTTTCAGTGGAGCCCTTTAATCCTCAATCCCAGTTACACAATATTGCACTTTCTAGGAGCCACAAAGGTAGACTTCATTAGCATGCACTTTGCACTTGCTGGGCAGAGATTTTTCAAATGGTTCCTAATCGCATGATCTGCAAGTACCAAACTTACATCATTCTTCATTCAGACTCTGAAACATTTGAATATTGCTTTGATGAAGCCCATGCATAAAACTCCAAGTTAATGTGTAGTCTGTCATTGCAGTACACTTCTTACAGTCTTGTTATCTCTGATTAGGAGACCTTGAGCAAACTTCTCTTGTAATTGTGGCAGTCTGCCATCCTAATGAGGAGAAATACAGACATGCATGAATTCATGGAGACTTATGCTGATAGTTCCTTGGTCAGAGTAGATGTGAATTGCTTGGTGTGAATTTTTGCTTTGCTGCATTTTTAACTTTGTCTTCATCATTCATAAATACTCTGAAAGCAGCCCTTTTCATTGTACTCATTATATAATAGTATGAACTCACTGGAAACTGTGGTTATTCTTGTCCTTTCAGAATAAGCAGCTGATAGGTTTCAGAGGGTTGTTTAACAAGAACCCTAAGCACAATTCTGCTGAAACAAGCGGGCGCTATGTACGGAAGCGATCTATCGGTGATCGAATTCTCCGGCGCACAGCCAGTGCACCAGCAAAAGGTAGAAAGAAAAGTAAGATGGGTTTTCTGGAAGCTACTGAAATTAAAGACAGTGCATCTGAACCAATAGACTTGAAAGACAAAGAAGGAGTTGTAAGGCGAACAAGCCGGAGCTTGCAAGCACGTCCTGCTTCTATGCCCGTGGACAAATACCTTCTTGTAGGACTGCCATGCCCAGAAGA
The DNA here is from genome assembly GCA_031468815.1 of Morus bassanus. Taxonomy (NCBI): domain Eukaryota; kingdom Metazoa; phylum Chordata; class Aves; order Suliformes; family Sulidae; genus Morus; species Morus bassanus. The sequence goes on from CM062578.1 coordinate 9,228,577, forward strand.
TGAAACCACCCAAGATGCCAAAGGAAAAGAAAATGCATCTGGTAAGATGCTTCCAAAATTGCTTTTAATGTAGTAAGTCGAAATAGTCTATTAAAAGGCTTAGTTCTGCAGTCCCTATGCAAATAGTGTTATTCAACTCAAATAACAGTTACTGGGCAAAATTACATATGATTACATTGAACTCTGATAAGTGACACCCTGGAAAGCTGTCTACAGTCTAAACTAGGGAAATTAATTACAATAATTTCTGGAAGTGCTTTTAAAAAGACACTTGCCAAATTTCCTTCTGTAATTTAAGAACCAACCTTCAATTATGCTTCATTAATTTATGGTTTGCTACTGTCCATTTACTGATGAAAACAGAGCTACTGGCATGGTCAGTTTTCTCTCTCCCTTTTCAAGGAGGAAGAACAGCATGCAGCATATGTTTTCGGAAATAGTCTGTGTAAAGCCTAATGCAGACTTTCACATAGATGTAAAAGGGGTAAAAGTAGGTCAAACTTTGTATCCAACAGTCTTGATATTCTCCTCTTAACGTAGGTTTCTTAATTTGGTTAACTTGCATGGAAAGCATGTGCTAGGATAAAACTTTCATCTTATATTATTGATACACAATAAAATTTAATTCTTAAAATAGTTTTTTTCTAAGTGTATTCAACAGTAATAGTCCTGGTTTTGAAATCCAGTTATTCCCATGACTACAGTAAAGTTAGTGCTTGACCTGCCTAATATTTGATTTACTGGAATATTTAAAGAAATCTAGGAAGCTTTGAATACAATGGCTGTAATTCATTAGACCTGCTGTCTCCACTCTGAGCTTGTACCTAGTCTAGGACATCTATACTGCTTTTTGGGGCTGTTTTTTGTTTGTTTGGGAAGAGCGTGAGCACTCATACAGGCTGTCCCCATGAGGCTGCAGGACTAGCCAGATCCTCAGCTTCTGGTTGGTTCTGACAGCACAGCATTTCTGCATTTAGTCCCACAGGGCTCTTCCTCATCTGGCACAGGACAGCTAGAAGCACAGTCTGTCTGCTTTGGTAAGATGCAGATAGCATACAGAGGACCTCTCTTGGGTGACAGAAATGCTGCTCTGCTCTGGATATTCTCAGCTGTGGAGCAGCAGCTTCCACCAACCACAGGAGCCACCCTAAAATAGGAGAACTACCAGGCACAGATGAGAACATGTTGTTAAGCCACCTTTGTTCTATTTTCCCATGTTAGTGGCTTTGAAGGAACAGATAATCTGGACATCATCTTGTAAAAGAGGTTACGTAGGAGAAACAGCAACCAAAATCAAACCAATTCTTTTTCTACCATCCTGAGAAGAAACTGTAGACTGGAAAAAGAACATTCCTAGTAAAGGAAGTTAACTCTGAAATGCTGTATTTTAAATTGAAAGATCCTCTAGATAAGTCTGAAGATGATACAGCTCAGCCATTCTTTGCAACAAATTTAATAATTTCTTAGATATTTCTTCCTAAAGATGCTACAGGCAAAGACACAAAACTCTTTTAGAAGAAACTTCCACACTTTTTGGAGGTCACAGGTATTCACTTATAGCAAAATAACCTTTGCAGAAAAGACAGGCCCTGGTGAGAAGACCTAAAAAGTTATCACAGGGAATGAATCACACCCCCCTTCTAACTATGAGAGGACTAGATCCTGTCTGTTGGAGTTTCTGTAGGCCTTGCTCCATAACCCCTATGGAAGGGGGGACTGGCCACCTTAGACATGAAGAAATGAGACATGAAGATGAAATTCCCAATGGAGTCCTCTTCTGTCTCCGAGGGACCTTCTCCCTTCTCTGTGCTGCAGGGCCATCTATGGCTTAGTGGACATAAAGAGAAGCAACTCGGGCCCCCCCTTTTTTTTTGTGGAAGCACTTATCTTGAATCATGGTAAGAAAAGGTACAATGTAGCCTTGTGCACATTCAAGAATAGGCTTGGGTATTCTCAGAAGGTAAGTTCAGCCCAAATATTTCAGACTGGGAGGTGCCTTCACCCTTGGGGAGGTACTAGTCAGATGAAGTGTTCATTATTGCAGGATGCTGTGAAGAATGGAAAGGGCTGGCTGTCCAACAGAGATCTTTCTTGCTAAAATACTACGGCTGAGCATATCTCTACTGTCTCAATTGGAATTACACCAAGTGAACAGTGTGCTGTCTGTTTGCTCCTCTGTTCTTTATAGAAAAAAAAAAACTATGAATCAAAGAAATGTACATCTCTCCCATCCTTAAGTAGGAACACTGGAAAGCTTGGGAACTTTTCAGATTTTAGAGATCAGCCTTTAATGCCATGTTTGTTAAAAATAGCTCTTACTGTATCAGGGGGGTTCGGTCACTGTTAATGAATGATCAGGGCTTCTCTTGTTTCTTCTTAGGGTACCTGATTTCTAGTGAATGTTAGAAACAGTATATATTATGCCAAGCTTACTTCTATAGTCCCTGCTTAATTAAAAGCTCCAAAGGAGTGAGTCATGGAGCTCGGATTTGATATATAAAGACAAGTAAGAAGATTTGGTGGAGGAAATATCTAATGCTTATTTTTCATGGAATTAAAAATCTTGCTCTCTTATGAATGCAGTATACTTGTAGAAGATAAAAAATTAAATCCTTAAATTGTAACATTTTTCAATAATTACATGTAGAAAACACTGGAGTCCATCTACTTGATGCTTTTTACTCAGCTCTTTTAAGCATGCATCTTGTTTCACAGTATTATGTTTTTTAACAGAGCTGTTTTGTTCTGTCTTTATTGCCATGCTTCTTTATAGTACAAATCTGAATAGGAACACAGCTGAAGGTAATACCATGTGCAAGCTATGATATGGTACCTCATTAACATTTTTTGCAACAAATATTACATCACGTGCTTGATGTAATAGACATTCAAAGGAAGTTTCAATGAAGTGCCTGCAGTTGTATTTTGCCATTTATTCATATCACACAGATAATTTGTACTGAACCTGCACAACCCCATGATTAAGTTCTGTCACAACTGTACCTAATTTTGCATTCTCCATTTGTCTGTCTAAAGACAAAATAGTTGTTAATAAAGAGAACACAATATTGTATGCAACTAATATGTTTCATATTTAATTTAGCCAACAGTGACAATACAAATGAGAAGGAAACAAACTTGAAAGAATCTGTTTTCACATGTTCTGAGGAAACGGCAAATACTTCAAATTTGGCATCTCAATTTAAGAAGGAGGATGACCAGAAGGAGACCACAGTTGACTCTTTAGTACCACCTCTACAGGAGCAACCTGAAAACTTAGTTTTTGCAAGTGGTGTAGCTGAAACAAATCACCTCATAGACTATCAGGAAAACAATCTTTCTGATGAAACTGTCCCTCTAATGCAGGGCACTGATTTTGAAATTTCCACAGGAAAAACAAATGACAAAAATTGTGCAGACAATAAAAAGGAAGATGATCCAAAAGGGCGTAAGGATGAGAAAATAACTCTTGTGGTGACTTCCCTTTCTCAAAAAGTAGAAATGGAAAATCACAAATATGACATCATCAAGAAAAGCACTGCAGCACCTCTTTCTTTGACAGATACTTCTTCTACCATTTGCTCTGATGTTCCTGACTTGCACTCCACTTTAACCACGCAAGACAGTGACATTTCTCGCCTTATAGATGAAGTTTCTTTAGCGAATGAGAGTGAGATGGATAGCGCTGTCTCAGCTCTGATAGGACAGTTTGATGTCACAGATGACCAAACTAATCTTACCACAATCTCAAGCGTCCATGGTGCTAGCAGCCAGACCTTCGGTGTGATGGCTACACACCCACACATGCTTACTGCGGATCTTAAGAGTCCCTGTAAGCACAACTTTACTACTACAAAATCCATCAAATCCCCTTTATTCTCAACTCCAGATACTACCGTGTTCTCCAGCCCTGAGACTGCAGAGTATTCTGTGTACACAATTATCCATGAGGCAACTCTTACACCAACTTCTGAATGTAAGACCCACAGTGAATTAGTTTGCAAGAAGTTAAACAGTACAGAAAATAACTTACCTAGCTGTCCTTGTCCTTCACCTCTCTCTTTGCTAAATGCAAATCCCAAAAGAAAATGTGGAACAAACTGGGAAGCCCCCGAATCTGCCAGTTCTTTTGCTTCCAATAGCCTCATCTTTGCGGAGACACTTGTTGACCTTCCCGCTGGTGAAAATTCAGAAAGCAGTAGTCTTGTAGAAATAGACGGGGACTCTCAAGATCTCTTGGTAACTGCATGCGAGTACAAAAGGGAAGACATGAGCCAGCTGGCTTCCCCTTTGAAACTGAGGCAAAAGCAGGACACTGGGCACGGTGGTGAGAGGACCTCTGGGAATAGCACAACTGTTGAGCTCTGTACTCCTGCCCTGGACTTCTCAGATAACTTCAGGACTGCAGGGAGTCAGCTCCCTTTTCCAACATGTGAAAACATTGGCTTTTTGTATCATCATCATTCAGATAAGCAGAAAAATGTCATGTGTACCTCCGAGAGATCCCAGCTCAACATACACTCACCAGTGCTCAAAAATGCTTTGGCTTTCCCACCTCCTTCAGCCATCAAGCAGACTAGCCCTTGCAAATCCAAGAGTCTCGGTGACTTGACATCAGAGGATATTTCCTGCAATTTTGAAAGTAAGTATCAATACATAAGTAGGAGCTTTATCTCATCAGGCATGAGAGACAAGAAACTTGCTGCTATGAAGAACATGAGACCACATTCTACAGATGCTCTGACGGAACAGCTGAGGAAGCTAGTGTCCCTGGACCAAGAGGACAGCCGTCAAACACTGTACTCCAGGCAGATTGATGAAGACTGCCCAAAAGCGCTGGTCAGAAAACTCTCGTCTAGAAGCCAGAGCAGAGTGCGGAATATAGCCAGCCGTGCCAAGGAGAGGCAGGAGGCTGCCAGCAAGCAAAAATCTTCTAACACAAGTAGCATAGCAGGGGTCGTCCTTCGGAACAAGCCCTCAGCACCTCCTCACGTTATCAACAGGCATTCAACAGGCTCATACATAGCCAGGTACCTGAATGGCTTCCCTGGGGAGGACGTGGAGGGCCGAGGAATACCGGAGGGTGCATGTGCTGCTTTGCACTATGGCTGTAGTGACCAGTTGTATACACACGATTCCGTTCTGCAGCTAGAACCCAATAATGATGATAAGCCTGAAATTTATTTCCTGCTGAGACTGTAGATTGTATAAATGTACATCTTCAAAGTTTACAAACTGTTTCATTGAAATGAAGGATTTTTTAGCAAGAAATACTGATTTGAGGGTTTAAATTATTTAGAAATGCAATTTCATGGTAGTGATTCAGTCATTTAATGTGCCCTTTCCTGTCAAAGCTTATGTAAATAGAAACCACATTCCGTCCTTATGTATGTATTACTTTGATTTAGAAATTCTGAAGTGAAGTAGTCTGGGGACTATTTGCATTTGTAGCATTTTGTATTTGCAATGCATGTAATTTTTAAGTCGAGCACATCTGTGCTCAAAAGCCTAACATTGCAATGAATACAGTAGTCGTTTGTTTTGCTGATGCCCTATTCTGCTGTTTGGAAAAATACTTTTAGTGATCACTTTTGGTCTTTTGTGCAAATTCTGCTAAGCGTAGTGCTTTCTGTTATTGGTAACATCCTTGGGGTTAGACTATGGAACTAGGACTCATTCTGCCCAACAAGCAGCAGTCTCAGAATGAGACCCTTCATTAGCATCACTGTTTTCACTCTGACTTGTACTTAATTGTTAATATTAATTTTACATGTTTCCATGTATGAACTATGATTCTACAGCAAACAATTTGTAGAATTAGGGTTAGTCCAAATTTGTGAGTCATGTGTAGATTTGTCTTCTGCCCGCTCTATGAAGTGTAACAGTTATCTTCCTTTTTGGTCACAGGACAGAGTGGAGTATGGGAGTAATTCTGCATTTATGAGTGCAAAACACTTAATTTCTGCATATTTTGTTATGTATTTTTGCTGTTGGCTGTGTGTGTAACTTCAATACAGTAGCATATCTGTTTTCTGTATATTTGTAATTTTATTGCTGAATTGTTGACAGTCAGTGGAATATTTAAAGCTGACGTGGTAGAGTAACTATTTTGACTGTCCATCTTCATCTTTTTCTATGAATGCTGAAAGTGAATTGAGTGAGTAATCTCAAACACCTGATGCTTCCCTGTAGGGAACAACATAGCTTTATTTTGATTTTAAGATATTCTTTGCCTTTGCTGTAAGTTTTTTCTTAATTGTAAAAGACGTACCTTTTACCTCTTTCTTTTGTAATGCAGAGTATTATTATTCCTGAAAACATCATTAAAATAGATTTTTAAGCACTTGGTTACATGTTTGCTGAAACTGTAGCAAATATAATTATGCTTAAACTAATAGTAGTTAGTGATTGCAGGCATCTGTCTTGTCAGGAGCTTGCAATAAGGTATTAGAAAGGGAAAAAATTCTGTCATTTCACATGATGGTAATGGTTCTTAGCTAGAAATCAGCAGCTGAGCTCTTTCTCTTTTCTGGATAGGAAGCCATGTTTATTGAGTATGTCTAACTGCCTGCATATTCCCATTTTGTTCCATTAAGGGTCTAACATGCAACTGGCTGTTGTTTCAACCACTTGGGAGAGAACAGTGTGTTTTCTAAATAAAAAGCACTTTTCCATGGAGGAATAGAACCAGATACTGGATTAATCCCTTAAGCTTTTGACCAGAATTTCTATCTCAATGCTTGTGATACAATTTGGAAGGTGCGATTGAAGCCATCTCTAACTTCAGGGAAGTTCAGAAGCTCTGTGCCTTGGAGTGTCAGAACTTGGGCCAGTACTTCCTGAGGGAGGGAGATGGTTTCAACTTTTGACTTGCCTGTAACTTGTCTCTTGTGCTAGTTTAGAGACTGTTTCCAAGTGAAAAAGTGGATGTGTGCGGGCTGTGATCAGCTCTGCTGAATGCTGCGTGCCACAGATGCTCACACACTGTATCCAGATACATTTATTTGTATTAGTAGAACCTATACATTCTTTAGAAATAACTGCAATTAAAAGTACCTTGTAATTAAGCAAATGACATGATCGCCATTGCAGGAGACTAAAAAACTAATCTTGACTTGAAGGTTGTTTCTAGCTTTGATCGGAATTAATTTAGAAAAATTGTATGGTATGTGTAGGAGGTCAGAATAGATTATTACAGTGGTCTCTCATGACTTAATCTCTTATACTTTCCTCTTAATTTTAGAAGTTAATTCAGGTGGGGACAGTTCTTTGTGTGAAAGTGAAATATTGGGTGAAACAGGGCAGGATTTCTATAGTGTAGACTCAAGCCAAAAGAAGATCTGGCTCAGTAGTCTTTCCTGTCTCACTGGGCTTAGTGTTGTTTTTTTTATGTCTCACTGAGATTCAAATTATGTTTTGTTTGCACAAGTTTCTTTTTGGTGGTGTAGCATTGGGATATGCCAAAACCTTCTCACTTCTCAGCGTTGGAATACTCTGAGCCTTGAAGAACTTGAGTCAGAGTATTGAAGATGGTCAAAGGTCCTGTTGTCATCTAGCACAAGTGAGAAGACAAAGAGTACTTATGTCAACTGCCATTAATTTCTGTTCTAGAATAATCTGTAGGGCAGTTTGTGGGCCTGGACATGGAAAACTGATAAGAAAGTGTATTTTTATGTCTGTCTGGAAAGGTGATGTTACGAGAGAGAAGTTTTCAGTCTGCAGAACTTTAATTTCAATAGGTTGTATTCAGAAATGAATTTCATCCTTAAATATGTCTTCAGTGCATGAAGAATGTATGAAATCACAAGTGGTGAGTATAGGAGCATGAAGATACCTGTGTTACCAGCTACTTCTGCACAGAGAAGCTTGATGATGTGATGAAGTATTTTGAATATTGGAAGAAAGTGCTCTGTATGAAAAGTTTGAATTGGAGAGGGGTCTAACATTATTTCTTGCTTTTATGTTCAAAATTAGAAAAAAGATAAGTAGTAAACATAAAGTACTAAAAAGTCAATGGTATTGTTTTGCACATATATTTGGATTAAATTTAGTATTTTGTATTAAAGCAAGTGCACCAGGTGTGTCTACAAGATAACCATTTGACCATCTCTCTCTTAATTTACTAGAAATGGAGAGCATTCAGACTCTGGAAGGAAGAACTTGAGATCCAGAGGAGCAGAATCCATACTACCTTTGCAGAATAGGCAGGTGAAGAACACTTCCTAGGACTGACCTGCCTTCTGTTTTCCTGCCAGCTGGCATAGGGTCCAGTCCAGGTGCAGTCCTGTTTCTTTCTGTATACCAGGTCAGAAAGTATGTCTAATCCTGAAAGCCACTGGGGCTATTCCTATGCTTACTGTTAAGTATCTGGTTAAGGTCTTCACAGAACTAGGAACCATTCTATCAGCAGATGTCAAAGATGCTTGAAACCTCAAGTTAAATTTCTGTTTCTTTTCCAGATGAGAGTGTGTATAAACAATTTATCCTTTACTTAAAACTATCCATATTGCTTCTGAATCTGGAACTTAAAACTGATAGAAATGTAGGGCAAAGACAAAAGGTGGAACAGAAAGTTAAAGACATCATTTATCTGATAAATTATAAGCTAGTACTTGTTTGTGTGCCAAGTGGAAGGTTAAGATGAATTGGAGATGGGCAGATGTCCCTCTCCAGTGAATTCACTTGGTGTAAACCTATTATTTTAAAGGAGATCTACTGCATTCTGTACCAGGTTATATTCTCACTTCCAATGGACTTTTATATCTATTCAAGATTGCTAGTATCTCTTCAGTTTTTAGTGTAACTGAGTGAGCTTCATTTTGTTTCATGGAATAGAAGGGATATGAGCAAAAGTACATTCCTATGGTGATGAGAACTGTAATTAGTGTATAATACCAGTCTGTTGCAGGCAGTGCCTCATTTCTAAGTACTGGGCCAAACACATCTCTGGGATAACTAAAAGGTCTCATCAGGGGAGGTATACTGGGGATAAATTTGCCTTATTAGATAACTTTTTGGCGTGTTAAAGCAGTGTGTTTTGGTTAAATACCACCCAATTTTTCTGTGAAATTCTGATCCTTGGCATAAACTTGAAAATGTGGCATACTTGGTCCATGCATGCCTCTGGGAATCGGTGCTGCTGCTGTGTGTGCACCAGAAAGCAGCTGTGTGGAAGTGGACAGGCTAACTGATGCTGAGGCTGGCCTCGCTGACTGCCACACAACATTCTGGGGATCAGTCTACTTCTGTAGCTGCCAATTTCCATCCTCTTTGGGAAACTTTTATGAGCCTGGAAGCATGCTGCCAATCCAGCCGCTCCAGTGGCAATGTTCCTGTCATGAAGATGGCCTGGCACATCTGAAAACTGCTGGTCCTCCTAAATCTGGAGGATGATGTGATATCACTGGTGGGTATTAGTCATACGAGTCCAGAACTGGACATAGTCATGGTCTAATGTGGTGATACTCTCAGAATTATAGAAAGCAGTTTGTCTCGTTATGAATTTGTGCTGCAGAAATGATTGCAGTGTTAGAGGAAATCTAACCTGGAGGTAATACACTTTATACGGCAATGCTAAAATGTGATGCTAAATAACAGTTGGAATGGGACAATTTTTGAAAACTAAGAATGCTTTCTTCAGTAACCTTGTGTATTGGATAATAAAATGAAGGGGCACTGTATCAAGAAATCTAAGCACACTCTGACCTCATCTCAGTCTTTAAACCTCTGTGTGTGTGCTGGTTTTGGCTGGGATAGAGTTAATTTTCTTCACAGTTGCTAGTATGGGGCTCTATTTTGGATTTGTGCTGGAAACAGTGTTGATAACACAGGGATATTTTTGTTATTGCTGAGCAGTGCTTACACAGAGTCAAGGCCTTTTCTGCCCCTCACCGCACCCCACCAGCGAGTGGGCTGGGCGGGCACAAGGGGTTGGGAGGGGACATGGCTGGGACAGTGACCCCAACTGACCCCAGGGATGTCCCACACCATATGGTGTCATGCTCAGCATGTAAAGGTGGGGCAAAAAGAAGGAAGGGGGGGATGTTTGGAGTAATGGCGTTTGTCTTCCCAAGTAACCATTATGTGTGATGGAGCCCTGCTTCCTTGGAGATGGCTGAACACCTGCCTGCCCATGGGAAGCAGTGAATGAATTCCTTGTTTTGCTTTGCTTGTTCCTGTGGCTTTTCCCTTACCTATTAAACCGTCTTTATCTCAACCCACGAGTTTCCTCACTTTTACTCTTCTGATTCTCTCCCCCATCCCACCGAGGGGGAGTGAGTAAGCAGCTGTGTGGGGCTTTGTTGCTGGCTGGGGTTAAACCACAACAGTGAGCATCTGGTACGTACATTACAAGAAGCATTGTACAGAGCCAGGATTTTTAGATATATGGATGGAACAGACCAGCAATCTGCAATTCGGACATTTATAGGGCCATTCATTTTTTAGTCCTTCCCCAAAATTAATTAAACCATGTACGAAGAAGGCTGCAGCTTTTTGAAAATCTATCTAGTGAAGGCTTTTTTGGTGCAGAATCTGTTGCAAACTTCAACTTATTCCAGTGCTGATTACTCTCAGTGCTTAAAAACAAATATTTCTGGTTGATGTTTGTCTAGTTTCACTTTCCAGCATGAAATTATGTTTTATTTGACTGCTCAGTTGAAAAGGCTCTTACCACACAAGTTTGTCTCTCACAAACATGAAGCCACAGCCTTCTCTTTGACATCCTACATGGATCAACCCCCTGAAGCCTCTCATGTGGAAATATTTTATTCATTCCTGGAGTTCTCCTGGGAAGGTTATAAAGTTTCTAGCACTGTTCAAGAACTGTAGGCACCACAACCAGTTGCAGCATGTCAGGGGCAGTCATGTCAGTGGAAAGCATGGAGACAACATGATTTGTACCAGATTGTGTTTATAATGTAAGGACATTTAATCTTTTTTGGCTGCAATATTGCAGTTGAAGCATCTGTTCAGTGGGTTTCTATCATGTCTCCCAACTATTTTTTTTTTTTCAATTCTTTAGAGGGTGGAGGTCTACTTTTGTAAATACAATTTGCATATTTTTCCCCTTCGCATTGAGATGTATTTTTCCTTGCTACCATCTTACCTTGCTGTTCAGCTCAGAAACGTGCTGTTTATTATTTCATATTCCTCAAATTTTTGTGTCTTCTGCAAACCTTAATCATTATCAGTTTAGCACATTTTTTTCTTCACATGCTTGATACAGCACGGAGCCAATGTATAAGTCTCACAGGACTCCAATACAAGTGCTCTTGCTCACCACTGATTCACTGTCTTAGCTCCATTTGGAGGTCTGGCTGCGAACCAGCTTTGTGTTCTTCTAGCAAGTGTCATAATGATCATGCATCATTCAAGTCTTTTGATGAAAATATCATGAAACAACTGATTAAATGCTTTATGAAAGACTAAACACATCATCTTCACTCTTACCTATATTGACTGAACTGTTATAGTTCATAAAACCCAAGATGTCTGGTAAATATAGTTTCTTTAGTCCCATTTTGTTTGGTATTATTTACATTGCCCTCCTTTAACTCTTTCTAAATATATATTTCCTTAATTTTTAAGTTACTTCCATTACTTTGCCTAATTCTTATATTGGTCTTTTAGGCAAGAGTTATCTCTCTTAAATATTGGTACATACTAGTTTTATTTCGGCGCTGTGCAACTTTCTGAACAGTTGAAAATTCAAAAATTAACTATTGGGGCATCTCCCTCAGCCAATTATTTTTAAACTCTTGGATGCAAGTGCCTGTTGAATATGTTTTCATTTGCTATTTTTTCTGTCATTTTCCCTAATTCTGAACAGAATAATTGATTGCTGGGAACTCTTACAAATAATGACAAGCTTTTGTCTATGTCCATTCCTAAACAATCAATCAAATGGCTAGGGCCAAGATTTCTTTTGCACAGTGAAGGAGGGAGCTATAAATAAATTGCATGAATGGTTAAGTGCTGTTGGAAACTGACCGTGTTAAGATTATGCATTTGCTGAAAGGGGTGTTATCCATCTCTTTTGCAAAAGAGTGAATGACCTTTATGAAAATGAAAAGCTAGTGCACCGTGAAAAATGCAAATGATAAATCTTTTGATTATTTCATACTCTTATTTCAGAAGCTTGGTCATGAAGTAACAACACAAAACTGAACAAAGGTGTTATTCAGTTCAAATTCTTTCTCTTGAAAGAATAAAAAAAAGCTTTTTAACAGATTCCTAATTTCTGTAGTATTTTGTTTCCTTTTCCTTCAATAGCAATTGAGAATGGATTATTTTCTTCTAAAACTTCCTTTTCAAGCCGTCTTCCATCCTAACTGCATGTAGCTAGAAGAAACAATTTGTTTTATTCACTAAGGATCTGTACTATTCTAGTACGTCTTGCCAAGTATTTTTAAAAGCACGAATATGTTATGAATGCTGATGGTGTTTTTACCCTTTCTCATCAAATGCATACATTTATTGCCTAGCAGGAAAAATCAGAAGAGGGTAATAAGCAATTATGTTCACCTAGTAAAGGCTGGTGGTTCACATCCTGAGTTAGCAGGCCTAGATTACTTTTCTGGTTTATGAAAGAATGCATAAATTAATCTGTTCAAGAATCTGCAGAGAACAGTTAATAGCAGCAAGAATGAGATTGGAATATTACTTTTAAGAAATTTACATTTTTATGGTTTTTTTAGTTCAAAAGCGAGAAGGGTCTCTAGTTACCTTTATGTGATTGTTTACTGGCGTATCTACTGCCCCTGCTTTTAAGAGCAGTACAAAATACTCCTGGTGTTAAGGATCCAATTTCACATTCTTCACTCTTGGCAGAGAAGCCTATGTTCTGATAGAAATGCACTGCAAAGAGGTGAAAAGACCTGCTAGAAAGTTTTTCTGTTTCTTCTATTCATCCTGACAGGCTGAGGAGGTGTTTATTGCCCGGTCAGATTCACCACTGATTTATTGAACAAGAAGTGAAGCAGTAGCCAGAGGAGTGATTTATGTGTGGGCAATGGGATGGGGAAAGCATTCACTTGAGGCATTAGAATGTGTGAGAAACAGAAGTGAATACATAGAGCAATATTTTTGAAAGCTTTTTTTTTTTCATTATGGCCAGTCATGCTGCATTTCAGCAGTACTGAGGTGGTGTGACATGTGACCAATACAGTTGATCAGACAAGGTGATAAATCATGCTCATCATTCAGGAATAACATTTTAATTCTGTATTTTCAAGATCAGGTTTTGTAATGTCTGCCTGTGCAGCTCTGAGAGGATGGCAAAGCTGCTCAGTGCTTGAGGTGGGATTACTGCTGTCCAGAGAAGCCTCAGCTTTTCAAAGATAGTTAAAAAAGAAAAACAAACAAAAACCCAAAACCAAACAAAAAACAAAACAAACCCAAAAAACCCAAAAACAATGAAAAAAAAAAAACCCCAAACCACCAAACCATAACCCAACAAACCCTCAGTTTTTCTTCACTGCAGTTATGTTACCTGCTGCAAAGTTTCCTACTGTGAGGGCCAAGTATGAGATGATGTGTGGATGCTGTTTGGATGCTAACGAGCCCAAGGCTGGTTTTGGTGCTCTCCCATTGTGGAAGGGTGTGACCATAACTGGTCATTAGTGTGCCTCTTTCTGCCCATGTCCATCATGATGATTACTGAGAGCTGGCGCCTCAGGGCACTGAGGTTTGCTGCCACGCTTCTGGGCACCTGCTTCCCTGGGCGTGCCCCATGGCTCTAGGGCACAACGTGGGCTTTGAGGGGGGGAAAGCAGTGCATTTGGGGGCACACCAGCAGCCGAGGAGGTATCCTTACATCCCAGGCTCTGCTGTGTGCCAGAGCCCAGCTTGAGGCAGACCAGGGCCTCAAATGGCAGGTCAGATCCCTGGGCTTACATACCTACTTCATCCTTGAGTCTCTCTGATCTCACTCTGAACAGGCATCTATGCAAATTTTACTGCTTACAGGATCATAAATCCTTCTATTAAGAAACATATTTTGTCTCCTAAAATGTTTTGGCCAGAGAGCTTTCTTTGTTAGTTTCCTATTCTCATCTTAAATAAGATTAAGTTGTAAAAGAATAAAACATTCAATTTTTTAAAAAAGTGAAAGCCACAGAAAGAACAGTCAGAATTTCCCTCAGAAGCATGTTGGGTCAGTTTATTCTTGGACCAATGCTCATTTGGATTTGTTTTGATAAGATTTGAATGCTGTTCCTATTTGTAACAGGGAAAACAATGTTCAGGACCCTCAGTCTACATGTAGGAAAAAGTGTGGCAAAGTGATTACACTGATTACAGATCTGCTTGGACATGCAGAAGGGGAAATAAATTGAGTTTCTATCAGATTATGTTTTAAAGTCCTGTGTTGAGACAGAAATAAATGAAAATGGGCAGTGCCTGTGCTGGCCTAGTTGAGCATGGACTTTTTTTTTTTTTTGAAATTGTAAAAAGCCATGGAAGCTGAAATGTGTTCTTTAATATGTGAACTTAGTATCTGGTATAGCTGTGGACCAAATGGGAGAATTTGCAGTCCAGGTACAACTTACAGCTGAATTACCTTGCCTTCTCTTGTTGTCTGTTTGCAAATATTTTGATGTCAGATGTACAAGTATGTATTAGAATGGGTCATGGAAGGGAGGGGAAGGAGGGCAGCTGTAGCTATTGCAGTCCCTTTATTAGTTCTTTGCTTAAGGAAAAGTTTTTTTTTTTAATATGTAAACCTTTTGCAGCAGAGACTTGTCTTTGTTTATGACTTGACTCAATCACTGCTGTAACCCTAACAGTATTTCTAGGGTCCAGATCCAGCCTGAGGAGTACGGTCAGCCTCTTCTGCAAGTGGAGTTACATTGATTTAATGCCTGCCTTTGCGGCTTTGGTTTAGGTATATGCATGTACAGTGAAGACATAGGGGTAAGGAATGGTGAAAATGCTCTAAGAGTTTGAGATTCTGAATTGACTAAATTTGTGCAAGTTGCTTTGCTGAGCACTTGCAAATAAAGATAAATCCTGTTTTTCCTGGTGGGTGCATTTAAAGGCAATGTGAACTTCTGTTTCAGACTTTATAATGACATGGGAATAGTTCCTTTGTATTCAAAAGAGTAAGATCTAATCCCAGTGCGCAGGGAATATGGCCATGTACCAAATGACACCACAAGCAGGAACTCTAGTGTCTAACAGCCCAAAACTTTGGGTCTAGGTCAGTGCAGGGGTCTGGAATATCTCTGTACTCCATGAGCAGTGTGACATGCTTCCTGGAGGCTGCGCCACTGATGGTCAAGGACATCTCGCTGGTTCCCACTTGCGCTGTGCAAGAGAGCAGAAGGTTTCAGGAGGAAAGCCCCCCAACTTGGACAAAACATTCATTCAGCATTGCATGGGACTTTTGTGTTGTTTCTCTGTTATGAACAGTGCTAGAGATAAAGCACTGAATTAGATCTGCTCCATTGCCTTTGTGTGACAGTTATTTCCCTGAAGCTCTGTTGTTCCTGATTCATGCACTGTTCTGTAATGGCATTAGTTGGATGGTTAATTTAAGTACATCTGGATATAGACTTAAATTTGTCAGTAAAGTCAGACAGTATTTATGTGATCCCGTTTTAAGGAATAATAGTCTTAAGGAAGCACATTTTTAAGGGAAACAGATGTCTTGAAGGAGATGATTAATTCATGCTTAGTTTTCAAGCACTCATTTGACTTACAGGCTTTTTAAAGTGGATTCTTTCTTTTAATTTAGTGCTTCACATCTTAAACGTTTATAGTAAAAATCTTATTTCAGTTAAAGATGTATTAGTCTAAAGTGACACTTTTAAATTCAGTGGAGAAGTTCTGCTGAAAATTAACACTGCTGAGAAAACAGAATATAGAGAGTTGCAGAGTGTCTGCAAGTCATGTTAATTTGACTTTTATTTTCAGGACTACTAATATTTTTTTCAGTAAAATGAAAATCTAGTTGCATCTAAGTGGATCCTCTTGCAGGGCAGAGTTCAGCAGAACGAGGGAATACAATGAAGTGCTAAATTTGGGTTCTTTAAGTCAGTGTGGATCTGGGATGTAACTACTGCAGTTGATGGAGTTTCCCCAGGTGTATGCTAGGATGGGAGTCTGTTTCTTGACTGCTTAGGCACAGTCATTCCATTTAAAGCTGTTCAAAAGGCTAACTCTAGAGATGGAAGTTTGATTTAAAACATGTTTCAGGTTTCTTGTGCTTTTCCATATCTGATCTTCAAGTAGAGGTGCTGCTGAGTAAAGAGGAAGGTAATTAATACCCTTGTATTTATTTTGTCTTGGGACTAAGATGTTAAATATTTAAAATATATGCCTAGCCTTCTTACGGGTGAGGTGAGGGTGCATGTGCTGTTTTGAATTAATTTAAATAAATAGTAGCAATATTGACCTGCACTCCCACTTTTTTCTATAGCTTGAGTGAGAACCTAGTTATGCATATCATTTGCATAATTTGAGGCTTTTGCATTAATTAGCTGCACTCCTAATACTGGAAGATAATTGTTACAATATTCTGTTTTGATCTGTGTAGTCAGTGGATAAAGTTTCAGCCCACTCGGATGCGTATTGCCTTCTGGAGGAGACTCTTCAGTCTCTGGGTGTATGCGCAGGGTGCATAAGGTGACTGTTTTTAATTGGGTACTCATCAGCTTTCTAAAGCTGGAGTGCAGAGCCAGTAGTCGCAGTGCTGGCTCTTAGTCCTGCACACACACACAAAGTGCACAGTGTTTCAGGGTATTTATGAAGCATGAGCAGAGAGAACCTGTTGTCATGTTATCTCACCAGCTGAAGAAATGTAATGCCACCAGAAAGTGTCTGCTGTTCTCCAGAGATCTTGTCCTCAACTAGAAAGGCTGAAGCAAACACAGGGAATCTGCTGATGGGATAAAAAATCCTAAATGTGAGAGCAGTTTGGGATAAGGCTGCCAGCATCCTTCAAAGGGTAGAGGGGACAAAAACAAAAATGTCTCAGGGCCACGTAGGTAAAGCCAGGTGATTGAGAGTTAAAACTGCTGCATTGATTTACCCCATGTTCAAGTTGTGGGAACACTGGAGCCATGACACCTTTGTTGCAGTGGGATCTTTCCCCGTCTGCAGCAGTGTGAGAGAAGGTTGCGGAGGAATTAATCTTTTTGGATTTCCATGAAGCCAATATGTGCTTTCATGAGATAAAGCAAGATTTACTCATTAATACAGTTTTTATTTTGAAAGATAAATTCTCAGCAGTCTCCTTTGCCTCTGGTCTCCATGCTCAGTCTCTCTGTGCCAAGCACAGTATTGAGCCAGCTTTGCAGCAGGAATACTGCTAGACTTGACAGCAGGAGTGAAGGGAAAGGCCTGATGCACACATGTCCAGTAAATTGTTCCTTTTATTTCCTTGCTGAAAAGCACTTCTTTCTTTTATTCAAAAGATGTGAAAGTATGTGTTTCTTTTGCCAGTAATTCGAGTTCATACATTATCAGGCCAGTAGGATGCAAGCCCTTCTCTGCTGTAGGTCTTTGCTAGGAATCATGCAGAGGGATTCACTCCAGTGCCAAATGAAATGGTTTCTATCTCTCTGATGGTTTTGGCAGCACCTTCTGTTGCACTTAATAGAGATGCTAAATGCTTAGCAGGATGAATAAATACAAGCAATGGCCGACTTCAGCTTCTGAATGCAAAGCTTTAAACAAGGAATAACTTTGTATTTTGTTTGAGCTATATAACAGTTTAAATTGGACCAAAATTCTTAGTCGTTGCTCATACACATCAAATATATTTTCATTTGTTTTAAAGTGAAAGAATTGTGGAGAAGGTGCTGGTATGACTTGTAGAAAACAATGCTGTAAGCATGGCAGTTCTGGGTTTCTGATCTATTAAAGCCTTGCCAGGCTCAACATTCAGTCCAGAGACTGCAGTTGCTGAACGGATATATATTCTAGAAAGACTTATAATTTCTGCCAGACAAAACTTTGCTGTGTAATTCTGAGTAGTTCAGTAGGTAAGGAGCTGCATGTATGGAAAATCCTTTGTCAAGGGGGTCAGTTTCATCTCAAACTGGCAGCCCCAGGCTCCATCAGCTTCCAGGGTTCACCGTATTCAGGATAGGTGTTGGTGAGGTCTCCAACAATCTCTCTTCCTCCCTTATGACTGTAGAAGGGGGCAGCAGAAGGCATTTGTTCTTGTCAGATGAATAAAATGAGGCTATCCTTTCATTTATTAAAAGGAATGCATCCAATCACCTATGCAGCAGGAATAAGACTAGAAAAATCCTATCTTTTTGCCTTCCAGAGCCAAGGCACCAAAACCAGTGTGGTGGTATGTGGTCAGGATGTTGGTGATACGAGCTAGTATCACATAATTCTGAACCATATGAATTTCTGCTCCAGGTATTGCTAAAGGAGGAAAGGGAGGATGATGTGTGCTTGCTGCTAAACTCCAGTGAGTTTAAGGCTGGTTATAATCAAAGAAGGCTATGCTGAAAGATAATGCTTGAAGAAGGGATTTCCAAAAAGAAAGTTTGCAGGTAATTATCCCTATAAAGTGAAGGAGAAAGATGTGATAGTGGCAAGAAAACTGTTGTTGAGATGCTACAGACTTGATACCTCTCTAATTACTTGTAATTAAGCAGCATCTTTGGAAAAGTCTCTCTGCTTGCTGGGTCATCTCTAGCCACCTTGGACATAGACACCCAAAAAGTATTCATTCCGCTGTGCATGCACCAAAATGCTCTGGAGTCAGGGTCAGACTAGTTAAGTAGAAATGACACAAGTACTAAAAAGCCAGGTTAGCCTCTGTGGGCAAAGGAGAAGAAACAAGGGATTTGAGGGAGGGGGAAGAAGACTTATTTGTTTCTGATAAGCATGGAGACCAAGTTTATTAGAAGACATGAATGTCTTTTTCCAGGAGGTGGACCCCGGAGAGGAGGAGGCAGATCCTTCCAGCTCTGCCCTCTAATGCCAGCTTGGCCCTGACTCACCCATGTTTGTTGTGAGGTCCCTGAAACACAGGCCCTATGTCTTGGAATTTTATCATTTCCAAAGATGGAGCAGTGTGGAAAGGCTTGAGGGAGCTAATCTGTATTTTCCTATACTCTCAGGGTGTTGACAGAAGGAAATTTGCTTCTTGCCTATACTTTTTAAGATGCACATTGGTTTAGAACAACAAGTTTTTATCATTACAGGAGTGCAACAATCCTGTACTTAAATGCAAAAAAAAAAAAAAATCCTAACAGAAAGCACACTTGATATTTTTATCACATTACACTGAACTAAGCAGGATTACTCAATGTATAAGTCCGTTAAAGCCTTTATGGCTTCCTTTGAATGTGAACTGAACTTTTAAAGCTGGAATTGAAACTCTAAGGGCAGGAGTTATCTGCTGCAGCACTTACGCACAGAGTGCCAAAGAACAGATTACATCCTCATCTTCATTCTTTTGTGACAATATATTGCCTCAGTATTCTTCTAATACTCTAATATCTCATTAAATTACAAAGAAAATTTTCTGTTTTGCAGCTACAGCTCTACTGCATTCGGATAAGTGACTGTTCTTACACCTGCATGGTGTGTTGATGATGACAATGGTCTGAGCGGTGGGTCTAGAGGAAGGGAGAGGCTGGGATATTCTTACATGGGTAATAACAAAGAAAGGATAGCAAGGTTCAGCCTGGACCCAGAACCACTAAAGAATCCAAAAAGATTTGTGTTCACTTATGCCATTCCAGTAAGTGACCAGGAAGAATATTCCAAAATGTTTTAAAACTCCTTTTGGACTACCTTGAACTCAATCCCTCTGAAAACCAGAGAAAGCGCAAGTCAGGAGGAACACCTTCAAACCTTCAACTGTGGTGTTTATCAGAGAATCCAGGCCCTCTAAACCCCTCTATTTTTGGACTTGGCATTGCTTCTTTTTTTTTTTTTTTTTTGGTTAAAATAAAAGTCTGGTCTCCTGTTGAAAACAAATGCACACTGAAACAGTTGATGCTTTTCTTCCTAAGAAAAAAAAGTTGAGCTGGATTTTCACTTCTAAGAGATTGTTTGGTCTTGTGATTTTGCTCTGAATTGCTTCTCCATATATATTTAATTCCAAATACTGATCAATAACAGCTGAATTATTTAATGGGGGGGGGTGGGGGGGTGGGGAAAACCAGACTATATCTAGAAAGTCCTGTTATTTCTTTTTTCTTCTTTATTTCATTAAGCCGAAGAAAAAACAGCTGCCAATACTTTCAGCAACTGGCAAGTAAAGCACTGTCAGTAAGTCTGACTTGCTGTGAAATATTAGTAAACAAGCAGTTACATTAACGGTAGCCAAGTTTAACAAGATCTCCACTTATTATCCTGTCATTTTTGTGGAAGAATATGCCATTGCTGTCAGATCCATCTGTTCAGTTGCACAGCCCATGCATACAAATCACCTAGTCTCACACATGGGGAAAGATTTTGGAGAAATCTGAAACTGAGAATGAAAGATGAATGAAAGGTCTGTTAATAAATAGTTAGAATTCAATTTAGATAATTGACCGTCTGGCCGAGAGCAGCCAGGTTTTGTTATGTTGTGTGTAGCGGTGAAAAATCTGGCTATCTGGCCCAATGCAAACACAATTTGTTGTAGTCTGCATGGATTAAATGTTATCTGCAGCTTGGTTCATCACAAAATTGTATGGAGAGGAGACAGAAGAGAGAACGTTGCTGGGAAAAGCCATGGAATAAAAGCATGTAAGTAGGTATAAATTTAAACTTTTTTTTTTCCCCAAAATAAACAAATTACCCTGATCACTTGCCATAAAAGTCACGGCTGGTGCACTGGGAATACTTTCCTTGGAAGCACTGGTATGGAAAAATTAACAAATGCTAGAGAAAATTCAAGTTATAAATATATAACCTTAAGAACATTCTATGATTGTTTATCCTAATCCATCAAAGAGGTTGAAGAAAAGTTGCTAGGCAAGAGAAATAGCTGATTGAATGGTCTCTTCAACAAAACCAAAGAGTCACCATCAGATTCTGCTGGGGTGTGTGAAAATTGAGAGCTGGTAAGAGGTTCCTGTTCCTCCTGTGGAGGAGAGACCTCCTCTGGAAAAATAATTGGGAAGTCCAAACTGATTATCATGATATTTTGGTCATCCTCAATAAATAAATAAATAAATAAATAAGGGTTTGACTAATTCTAAAACCAATTCAGTAAAAAATGAATCCTACTGCTGCTCTCTTCCACTGTGGTGAAGCCATCTCCCTTCAGTTTCAAACCTGTCTTCTTGCTTCTTGGATATAAACGAGCTTAACAGGTATTCAAAGGCTGTGCTGGAAGGACCAGCAGTGGAATGGGGTGAAGCGACAGCAGAAGCCTGGTAGGATGTTGACAGAAACTGTTTGGGGTTCTAACCTGGCTCCCTGAGCAACGTTAACACCTTTATGGAACTGGGCAGAATAACTAAATAGCTGCCAAACATACAGTCATTCATTCAAGTTTAATGTTAAGTTGCTTGCTCAGACATTAAGGATAGATCCAGCTTTGTAGCTTTTGCACAGCAAATTTACGTCAACTGTCAAATGTCTTTGCAGCAGACGGTGGCAGGAACTATCATATATTTGCAGAACAGACTTCTGTCAGCAACTATATTGTCATTCAGGTGCCTTCTGCAGTTTGGGAATTTTACTTGCCTGTCAGTGTAAGTCTGAATAATACTCTCAGCTACTCTAAACCAAAACAGATCCTTTCATTTCCATGGGACTGGTTGAAACCTCAATGTATTTAATAGATCTGTTTGGAGATACTTAGGGGTGTCATGTTTGGAAGATTTAGTGAAGTCACATTCTCTGGTGTCAAAATTTGTTTAGAATTTCTCCTCTGTCATCTATGTCATGCGTGGTTCCTCTCCTTTTTGCTATTCTACACTATAGAGGAAAAGTTGTAGAAAGTGTTTTGTAATATTTTTGTTGTGAAACAGGGTACTGAGCTGAAAAAACCCCAAAACAAAACCAACAGTTGTTCAATAACTTCTGGTTGATTTTAGAAAAATAATACAGCAAGCTGTTTTCCAGTCAAATTTCCTCTTCAGCCAGCAAACATCCTGCTGGAAAAGACCATATCTGAGGACTTTCTGTTCTTTCTGTCTTTTTTTTTTTTTTTTTTTTTTTTTGACACTGGCCTATCTATATGGTCTCTCCATGTGGCAGCCCTGGTGTATGTCACTTTGCACTGGTGACTTTACTATGTTGTCAAGAATTAATACACCTGTTCATCAGCACCTAGTGTTGCTAGTAGGAAAACAAAAATAACCTGCCAAAGCATTCAGCCAGCATCTTTAAGAGCCAGAGACCCAATGTCCTCTACTTGGTGGTACGTGTGAAGCTACTGCCTTCTGGCAGGAGACTTCTGGTGGCAGTTTCCCCTCCACCCTGGATGAAGCATATCTCTCTTGCTTGTCTTCACACCCTGGGGTGCAGGCAGAAAGAGCCAACGAGGGGTTGAACACACTATATATAGTACAGATGAACCTCATGTCAAACTGGGTGTATGTGTGTCCTTGGGAGTTACAGTCAGTCCTTCCCACAGTGGGAGTCTCTTCCCATCCGTGCTTCATTACAGCTCCCACTGCTCCAGGACAGCTGAGAGAGCAAGCAGTTGTGGGGCACAACGGGTGTCTCTCTGAAATGTTTTGGGTTTTTGATTTTTTTCTTGTTTGGCTTGGTTTGGTTTTTTGTGGGTTGTTTTTTGTTTTGTTTTGGTTTTAGTCAGAGTTGGAGACTTTGTTCTTTGCCCTTTTGTAAATGAAAACAGAATTTCATCTGTATTGGAGCAAGCTGCAGGGTGGCTTTATCTTTCTGTGGCATGTATTTTACCTTCTGTTTGATCAGCCTAATCAACAGATCACAGCCTCCAGTTAGCGTTTTGATGGAGGGCTTTACTGGAGCTTTGAAACTGGTCCCTTAGCTTATGTCACTTTTTGCCCCTCAGAGAGGTATGAATTGTCTGGGCTTTTTACTCCACCCAAGCACAGAACAAGTGTGCAGGCTGTCCCGGCTTTAGGGGTGCCTGGGGCGGTGTTGGTGGCTGGCTGCAGGGAGGACCCAGCTGCCAGGTGGCCAGGTTGTTTGATTTGAGCATGGACAGCAGGGAGTGCAGAGATGGCAGCAGTGCCTGGGCAGGATTCCTGCATGCCTATTGCTAGCTAATGGTGTTAGGGTAGGTGTGAAGTCAAAGCTGCCAGCTGTGCGTTTTGAGGCAGCCAAAGGAAGCAAACAATGTCTATTTAAAACCTAATAAGATCAACACATGCATGGGAGTGTAATCTGCATCCTGGGCTGCAACAGAGATGTGTCAAATCCTAGCTCTCCCCAGAGCAAAGTGGGGAGTGTCCAGCATCACCTAATCCAGAGAGGGATGGAGTCAGCCTACAGGAGTGGAAAGAAGCAGAGTTACGCTCCAGTGGGCTGTCAGACTGGGAGCTTCTGAGCATTTTTATTTTTTCATTCAGGATGGGAGCATTTAAGGTAACACTTGATCATTATTTTTCAACTTTTATGTAACTATGGAGACCAGGAGTTTCACAAAGCAAAGCAGAAGCTCTCTAGGTGCAGTTGGAACTAGCTCAGACATTTCTGTCTCTTTTGGCCCCATGTCAAACCTTTTCACTTTCTGGAAACTGGAAAAAAGAATCAGAGTGGCATATGCAGAATATTATACTTTAGATTAAAATTCAGTGGAATAAACATGAATGAATCTGCATTTGAGAACAAAGGCTAACTCTCAAAGGCCCCCCTCTCACAGCCACTGCTCTGAATATGAAAGATATGTGTCAATAAAATCAGCAGGTATGGCAGCTCTTTTGTCAGACAGGCACCCACTTCTTTCTAAAAAAAAAGGCAGGAGGGACCTGTACCTGGAAATGACAGTAACTGAGGAGGTGGAAAATATCTTGTTTGTTGTATATGTTTGAATGCATGAACTGTTGGATAGGGATAGAAAAGTCTATATCATCTAACTTCCCATGATTAAATACCACTATTGTGATAGGATTGCAGTGTGCTGAGCCCCCTTTGAAGGCAAGAGCTTTGATGGATAACTGCAGTGAAGCCTGACTTTGTTAAGGATTCATGCTTCTTGAGTTAAGAATTTTGCCAAACGTACTATGTATGGTCCTGCTTTAGTTTTGTTAGGTCATCAGCAAGTTTGTTATAGTCCTTGATTCCCTGCACACATGTCCAAGTATTACTGAATCAGAGAGGATAATTTGTTTCCTCAGCATTTGCTTTAGGGGTTTGTAGTGTGTTTAATCTTGGGATATGGCAGCAGAGAAATTCATTTATTTTTTTTAATTCAAACGAAAAGCTCAGTTTCAATCACGTGTTTGTGAAACAGGCAATGCAGCTGCTCCTGAGTCCTCTTGAGAGCTGGGGATCTGTGCAGTCAGTAACTTTAGTCTCCAGGGTAAGTCCTTGAGGGAGCTGAGCTGCTCTGTCCAGAGGCCCCAGCAGGAATGCTCACCTCCGGCAGTCCTCGGCTTCCCTTTCTGGAGGAAAGCTGCGGCAGGAGCCAGGCAAGTTGCTGAGGTGGCTGTGGGGAAAGCAGACTTGAAGAGAAAATGTTTCCTGGATGTGGAGTCTCTGTGAAAAAGCAGTTGAATCTGTCCCATAAGGAGAGTCCTGCTCCTAGTCCTTAGCTTAATTTGTCCAGCAACTGGCTCACTCCTCAGACTGTGCTTCATTGGAAATGCAGCAGCACCTTTCCCATGTGCCAGCCAGGAAATGAGTGATTATGTAGCAAAGTATGTTTGACTGAATTTGTATAGTAAATGTATTTTTCCTTGAGAAGATGATTTGATGGTATATAAAAAAATGAGAATGTGCAAACCTGACTTGTGTGTAGAAAGATTGTTTACAACGTCTTGTTTGTGGCAACAATCCATAACTTGCTGGGAAGGATAAGGGATCAATTCATTGCTGTAGCAATGTATGCAAAGATGATCCAGAGATGCACCGGGGGAAATGTCTTTGTGGCAATGAAAATCCATTATTTGTGATGCAATGAGTTTTCATGTATCAAGAGACACAAATAATGAATGTGATGAATTTGAGTAGGATTTTTAAAGTTATTTGGAAACAATCGTCAGTACCGCTGCAGTGTTACAGTTCTGTAAGATTTCAGCCTACAGAATAATCATCGGGGTCTGAAAATTGTTACACATGAAGTTTTAGTAGCTATGGGAGAATTGTTTTATTTTCTCTGTATTATACAGAATACTGAATTTTATGATAGCATAATAAATGTCAGAAATAAATATATGACTAATTCATTGTAGCAATAGTGCTAGTGTCATAAAACGTAAGTTAATAAATGACAACTGTTTAGCCAGACTTGAGCCACACTTACTCTACAAGCATTTTAATTGCTTTTTTATAAAGCCAAGGAACCATTGGCAGTACTCTTGAAAATAAGGCAGGATACTGCACTGGCTCACCAAGCAAAGTAGCCTGATTGTACAGTTTCAGGTATGGGTCGTTATAACTGAATGAAGACGTGAGGTGCTACCACCCTTGTCTCTTCTCTGTGGGGAGCTATCGGCTTCACTTCAGCAGCATTTTCCCAAGTCAACTCTACTGTTTAAGATAATGTTGATAGAGCTACTAAAACCTTTCTTTTGCTACCTTGAGGTATTTTGTACTTTCTCCTGCCTGACATAACATCGGTGTGGGAGTCGAGTGTCCCCTCATTGCTGAGAAGACACAAACTGTGTGGAAGAACTCTTTTCACCCTGTCCTAAGAAGTGGCCACGCATGGGTTGGTGCTGTTTCTCTCACTCCTGCTTGGGACAGTGGTATCTCCTTTCTGAGCTGGGTAGCTAGCCAAAACGTGCAGAAGCAGGTCTAGCAGCCTATTCCCTTAAAAAATAAAAATCAGCGATGGTATTGGGTATATTGATGTATCTTTGGTGCAATGCCATTTCTCTGTTAACAAGAATACACAACGTAAGTGGCAAACAGTTCTTACTCATCACTCTTTCATCCAGCCCTTCTCCTATGGAGTTCTCTCCTGCAAGGCCAAGCACGGCTGCTCCTCTGGCTGCTTCTTGTCTCTGCATCTGCCTCTGTCCCCTGCTGAGCTTTGTCTTCCTGCCTTCCTTCCCACTGAACTCCTTCCCAAAACAGTATGTATCCAACCCCCCTTTGATTCTGAACAGCCTTGTCTCTCCTTCTGTTTTGGACAGAAATGTACTTTCAGGTGGTTTCTGTAGCAGAGCAGCTCAGTCTCTGCATTCCCCTAAAATGTGACACAGTAGTAACTCCCTTTACCTGCCCCTGATACCAGGTCCCTGGGCTTGCCCACTGGAGCTTTTGAGAGAAGACATGAAAATTAGCTGCAGCGATGCTGTCAGCTTGTAGAAAACAGGGTATATGGCATTCAGCGTCGTCTTACCTCACTAGGTGATATGAGAGAATGTGGTACTTTCTGTAATATATTCCACCGCCTACTGGCACCAGGAGTGACAGCGTTCCAGGTTTTATATGCTTTCATTATTTTTTGAGGTTAGATGATAGCCTTGCAGTGGGGGGGGGGGAGGGGGACAGGGAAATGGTCCTGGTTTTGTCCTTAAAAAAGCAATGCTGCAAATGTTGTAGGGGAGCAGTCACAGGTGCAGGATGTATCAAAATGTGTAGAGGGATCATTCAAAAACAGGATATTAATAATTCAGAAGACAAGTTGGAAGAGAGATTTAATAAGAAAGGAAATTATCTGGCTTTTGTTTTGCTGGAGCAGCTACTGTTTGTTTATGAAATCAGTACACACAACACTAATAACAGAAAGATGAAGTTGTATAGTAAGGGACAGTTCAGGAACAGTAGTTGCTTATATTCTGTGTAACTCCTTATACCATTACATACTCTTACTTGTATTTATGATACTCTTTGTGTGAGGGAATATGAATCAGACATATATAAGATTTTCATTTTGTAGGTGATCCAGCTGGATTTCTTTTTCCTTTGCAGTTTGATCTGTGAACATGACCTTTCTGATTTTATCTGTGCGCAATGATACCCTGTATTTTGTCCAAGGAGCCTGGTATGCGAAAGCAAAAGTTTGTGCCGAGTGTATTATGCCCTATAGCATAACACTGGGGTGTGAAGAACCACCCCAGGGAACTGATCCTATGTCTAACTGTTTAAAGCATTAATAGTTTTTAGGTGGCTCCTAAGGAAGTGAAACTAATGGATATGCATATGAGAACATAAATGTCAGCTACCATATATAGTTTTGGGATATATTGTTTGGTGAAAGACAGTCCTGTAATTTAAGTTCTGTATTGAGTTTAAGATCTATATCGTTACGATGACATTTTTCCCAAAAGAGAAAAAATGAGAGAAGTGCCAATATGCTGATTGATTTCAATGACTAACATGACTTATTAGAGACTCCTTGATATATGTTGAAATTGGCAGTGGAGAGTCAGAGAGACTCTTTGTAGTTCTGGTATCTCTTTCAATGGACTTGGAATCAACCGTTAACAGCAAATTAGTTAACAGCACCAATTATGCTAGAAAATTAATATAGAGAGGATTAATATAGGCCAGGAAGTAGCTGAGCAGTGTAATAGCATAAGACAAACTAAATCTGTCCAAACAGCCAGCCCACTAATACAGTTCACAGGTGACATTGACAGCATGCGTTAAGAGAAGGATAAAACTGGAAATGAATGGGTTTAGTGGGTTTCCTGAGGACTGGCCTTGAGTTGGCAGGGGAAGTTAGCAGTCTGACTTTCTGCGTGCTTTTTGGTTCAAAGGAGATGTTGATAGACAGTGAAAAGGCAACAACTACGTTCCTCAGATTGCTGGAAGGAAGCCTGTTCTTCTGCTCGAGAGATCTCTTCTTTTTTTTTTTTTTTTTTTTTTAAAATGAACTTTAAGAACCATACATCTGCCTTTCAGTCAGACTTCAATGTCCTGCTGGGAGATGAGGTCGATACCAGCAAGCCTTCAAGCCCGTTGTGTGTAAGACCTTGCTCTGCACCCCTTCTTTGCCTTTCTGCTCCTTCTTCACCTGAAACTGTCCTTTCACGGTATGATCTGAGCTGAAGCTCTTCCACTTCATGGGGAGAGCCGGAGCTGCCAGGCTGCCTGTGCACTGCTCCTTCTGTATCTGTGCAGTCCCAGCCCTGGTTTGTCCCACGATTTCTCATAACAAACTGCATGTACGGATGTTGAAAAGTAGCAAAAGAACTGATAAAATATGCACCCAATATAAATCCATGAGCAAGGTAATGCAGTAGGATCATTCCAACACAATGGTTATTTTCTGCTTGCCTTTTTAATTTGAAATATGCAAAACAGTTTGAGAGTTTTGATGTGTAATAAAATCCTGACCTGTTTTCCACCAAATTGCAATTGTACAGCCTTGGCTTAATATAGTGCCATCTGGAATCGGGTCAAAGCAAATCCACATACATTATGTAACTTGAATTGGTTTATGTGAGGAGAAGGGGATATAATATCTTAAGCATTTTAAATGAGGGATAAGTGCAATACTGGGAATTTGTTAATATTATCTCATGCTAAATTTTAAAATGTGTTTCCAGGTGCAGTATTTAAAGATGAGGCTGTTTATTTGATGGGATCGTTTGCTTTCATGTGTCTGGGTGTTGTAATTGGTAGGAATGCCAACAGGCTGTTATCCTGTGGTTGGATATTATTATGGTCAGATGCTGTTGTGATGAGCTTGGTGGCTGTACCTGGATGAACAGGGGGAGAGCCTAGGCTCTCCTATACTGTTCATAAAAGTTAGTCAAGAACTCCAAAAATAGCTCCTTTTATCAGTATTATTTACTAGCCTGGAGAGAATTGTCCAATCTTTTTTATTTTAATAGGAGAAAGTTCATTTATTGACATTTTAAAACATATTGGCTATTTTGGGGAGGCTAGAGGGAATTACGTAGGTTGCCAGTGCAGTTCCAGGACTCAGTTTCTTGATTACTCTCCAGAAAGTTGCCATTCAGCTCAGAGGTGATTTCACACTTTATTCTGCGACCTTGGTGCAATGTAAGCCTCAGTTGCCACCTCCCTAAGTTTTTCTTTCACCCCCTGTGGAATGAGGCTGGGCTGTCTTACAAATGTACAGGTACATAAATCATATCTTACACTAACACTTCAACAGCGCTTCAAGAAGAGGAACTGGGCATTACTGGAGCCCCGCAGAGCCGCTCACATGTGGCAGTGTCATGCAGTGCTGTCATGGGATGGATGGGAACACGGATGTGCCATGCTGTGCTATCACAGCTCGTATTGCAACCGATCCAGCTACCGAGCCCTGGGTGCCAGCACAGCCAGTGTGACATTTTCTAGGATAATATTTTTAGGTGTCTCAGTTGTGAAGGTTTTCTTATGTCATCACTCCAATTTCAGAGTCCAGGGCATAGCATAAAGAGACCAAAACTCTGATCTTAGTGACTTGTATATACATCTATATATTATATATACATAAGTTCATGCTTTTGGAGTAGTATCCCTGAAGTGACTGGGGTGCAAGGTGGCAGTACTTCCATGTGGAATGGAGTTCAGGGATTTTGCAGCTATAAGTGCAATACAGAAGTTAAATTAAAAATAGATCAACTAAAAATAAAGTAATGTCAACAAGTCTTCTGTATGAGCCTGAAACATGACACGCTGTCAGTCATTAGCCCCCCAAATCAATCAAGAGGCTTTGTGCCGCAGTGTCCCTGACAATGAGTAAAATGAATAGCGCCTCTCACCTGTTGCTGCCATAAATGCAGTCCAACGAAAGAGTGACTGGAAATTGTTTCCACATGATGACATGCGGCTGCTTTGAGATGAGCTGGTGTCACAAAAGCCCACTCTCTCTATAGCTGGCATGTAGGCAGCTGTCAGGCACAGAACAAAGGCCAAAGAATAGGCTTTTAAGACTGTTTTACTCTATTTTAAGTAGGTTTTTTATGCTGTTATTGTCATACGCGTTGCCGTACTTGAGGCCATGACATGATTTGGCTAAAATCTGAATGTTATGGTTTGTGCTGCCTTTGTTCTTTCCCGAAGGAGACAATTGCATCTGCAGCATATGGGCTTTTTGGACAGAATTGTTCTTTCCCAGGTACTGCTGCTGTGGAGTTGTGTTAGCTAGGACAAGAGGGTGGCACGGTTTGTGAGAGTTCTTAACTCCTGAAAGGAGTCACAGAAGTGATCATCCAAAGATTAATTAGTGTGTGAAGGACACTGTTTTAGTGGGAAGTCTCTGGGATCATATTTAATTCACCTGAGCTTATTTTAAAAGTATATAAAGCCATCTTACCAAATCCTGCACTGACATGCAAACTCTTCCTATCCTAGTTATTGCTGTACAATGCAATGTTATGGGATGTGGCCACTGGTCTTCATTAGATGCAGGAGGACCTGGCACCACGAGGTTCACAGTCAATAGCTCCGGGGCAAAGGAGCCGCAGGAAGAGTGATCAAGGAAATTATCAGTACATTATAGATTGCTAATGTAATAACTTTACATGATCAAGAAATATATGTTAATATATCAAGACAGAAAGAAAAAGTATAACACATGACACTGAATAGTAACTGTCTCGGTTTGATTCTCACATAATATATACAGAATTTAAAGTCAATGTAATTACCTATGCTACTAATTTAATTAGCATTCATTTAGAAGAAGGCATCCTTTGACATTTGACAGCATTTAAACTTTGAGTTGCTTGTTCAGAAATATTTATCAGGAAAAAAAATCAAGCCCAATTAGTTTAATTTCAAAATATTTTTTAATTTTTCAGACATTTCCTATTTTGTCTGTTTCCTTCTTTCCTTCCCATGTATATGTTCATATAAAAATAAGCATTGGGACTTTACAGTTACCATTTTGCGTTAATAACTTACTTGCAGGATAGATGATAATATTAGTATTCACAGAACATACTTGAATCAGTTATCAGCAGCATCACTTCCTCTGGAGGGGAAAAGTAAGTGAATTTTAGCTGCTTTTGGGGTTTTAATATGTGCTAAACTATTGTTGGCAGTTACTGGTGCTTCTAATTGTTCATGTAACACATGGAGTGTTTTGACCTCAACATGTTTGGTGATTTAGTAACCTAGAAAAATTTAAAACTGTTTCAGAGCATTTGCTGAACTAGCAAAGGCATTGGTGCTCAGATAAAAATAAACTTACAAGTACACTCACAAAACATGAACTTCCTGTTATCTGCCAATAATATAATCTAGAATAGATTATTATACCCCCTGAAGGGTTGTTTTCTTACACGCATTGAATACAGCCCAAATGCAGTCTCTCCATGGATTTTGCTTTAAATTTAAACTTCAAGATAACTTATTAAAAGCCTATTTTTAGAGATTATTCCCCTATAAAAATCTTCAAAAATATCTTCTTCCTTTTTGTCTGAGCATTTGGAATTATCTGTGTGCACTATTACTTGCAGCGTAATTTTAAAGCACTTAAGACATTACAAAAGATAACATACTCTTCATGAGGTTTAAAGATGGCTTATTTCAGTTTAGTATAAATGAAACAAAAATAAACTGAATCTGAGGAAAGCCTTCTACTGAACTAAGAATTTTGGCATTTTGCAGCAATTAACTTAAGCTAGAATAATTAAAGTGGTGAGTTTCTGTGTGTAAGTAAGGCCTTGCAAAAATGACCATTGGCCTTTTATATTTTGGATGAGGATTTTATAATCCCATCTGCCTTCACTGGCAAGGTAAAGCCAAATTACTCTGCTTCTCTAGTCTGTGCCACTGCTACGACTTTCAGTAGCATTCTGAGTATTTAGTTCATTGTATATAAATGTGTAGAACAAAGTAAAAAACCTATTAAAAAGTAATTTTTTTTTTTTTTGAGGAGAAGCATATTCAAATCTAGTTCCCTCACCAAATGTGTAGCCTTCTGCAGGATCTTGCTGCCCCTTGGGCTGAGAGGTAGAACTGGAAAACAGAGAAGGGTTCTGGAGTGAAGGCTGCGGAAGGGCTGCCAGAGCAGCCTGGTGAGGGAGAGGAACCACAGGTTGTTGCAGCCTGGGCTGGAGCTCAGAGAGCAGAACATGTACAGTCCTTGCTCAGTGCAGTGAGTGTCTTTAGTCTCTGTTGTCTGAAGTGACTACTAATTGGTTATCTTACTAAAATGAAGTTATCTCTTTGTTAAATCGGTCGTTAAGAGGTTGGCATTGCAATGAAAGCATGCAAAATGCTATCATTGTGTGTATCCCACATGTATGACCACGTACAACATTTACTCTGAATGTGCTACTAGAGAAGCACATGTAAATGGATTAAAAATAGCAAAAAATAACAACAATTTTGGCACAATTTTACTTGTGACATCCTTTGTTATTTGGGGTGTGTTACAAAACTTGCTGATTCTTTGAGGAAACAGGTGAGTTCTGTCATTTACTCTTTGCTCCATAAAAACAGTGGAGGGGTTAAGAGAAGTGGTGTAACAAAAATGTAGATCATGGAAACATTTTCTAGGGCAGGGCTGTTGCAGAAAGAGCTGTCTTCCAAATATTCATTAAATTGGGATATTTTCTCACGCGGTGATTATTTTAAATCATTATCTGTTGTCTGTGACTGTGATATGTCATTGAGAGAATGGAAGAGGAACCATTCCGCAAGTGTTTAAGAAACAAAACCCTGATAAGAGTGTGTATCTGTGTGTATAGGTGGGCGAGAGAGGAAGGGAGAACTGCCTCTGTATTTTCCTCCTGTAGGCTCTGTATCCTAAGAGGAGAGGTTTTTGTCCAAAAATCCAGGGCAAAATAATACTTCTAATATGTAATATAATTCATTATAGAAAATTTGTATTTTTTATCATTCAGGTCTGTTTTTTTCCAAACACTGTACGGCTGAGACAGACCGCGGGCCTGGCTGGCCGGGGCTGCAGGAAGGGGTTGCCATCTGCTGGCAACCACCCACTCCAGCCCAGAGCAGGTGTGTGCAGGCTGATGCAGGGTGATTCGGCAGGAAAGATTTTGTGTAGTGGGACCTGACTCCTGAAGTCCTGGAGAAGTTGGGTGATTTACTGTGATCCCAACAGTTCAGTCTAACCTGAGCAGTAACAAATATCACGAATTTTGTGTACCACGGACAAAGTGAGGTAAGATGATATAGGTGGGTGTGTGGCTCCTGCTTAGGAAGCAGCCTGAACCTGTTGCAATGGCCAGATTTAACTGGTGTGTACAATCTGTGGCTGCTCTGGAAAAGAGGAAGCTAATTAGACAGTCTTGACCTGTGGGTTTGTGATTTAATAACAGAACTAGCTTCTTAAAGCAAAACCCAGCAAATTCTGGGAGCTCAGTCTGCGGCAAAATATGTTCTCAGTGAAAAACCTACAGAAATGAGAAAGGCAGGGAGTATTAAAGTCTAACAAACACCAAAATACGTGTTTCTGCCCGTACATGTTGCTCCCAATTACTCAAGTGATCTGAATAGTAGCCAAAATGCTAGTGCTCAGTCATTTTTGAGCATCCCTGGCTTGTGCATGCACGTACCCCAGGCTGAGGACAGTAAGGTTCACGTGCCCTACTTTGTTTCCTGTAACTGTAGTAGGATTCATGTGAACAGGGACAAAGACACTCCAGAGTGAGGAAACACTCAGCTTTTTCAAAGCCCCAAAATACTAAATGTATCTTTCTTGAGGGAAGTTTTAAGTACAGCAAAAAAGTACAGTTAAACACCGACACCAACACCACCACCAACAACACCACCAAACAGAAACACCACACCCTTTTCTGTGGATCTAGCTCCAGTGCCTCAGTTAACTGATGCAGTAGAGCATCCTCTGGGTTCTCTGTAAATCTGAAGTTGCCCTGTCTGTCGCAAGAGGGTAGTGCAGCACAAGTGTAGGAGCTGCTGTTCACGCTACCTTTTCTTTAAGGACTTGGTGTTTACAGTACATATCTAGCTAGTAAAGCTGGCTATGTTCTTACAAATAAGAGAGTTTTTTAATTTGTGCGTGGAAGTGGCAATTTCTGAATGTTTTTGAGAACTTTATTACTGGTTGGATAAAACTTGGTAACATTTTAATGGCTTTTCAAGGCTTGCAAAACTTTTTTGAATTAAGTGATTTGTTCTCGTAATTTTTAAAATGCATATTTTTCCCCACACTGAGGATTCATTTAAAAAGGAAAATATAAGCTGTAGAAAAGGAAAGGAACAAAGATCTATCTCAAGTTCTCCCAGAAGTAACTGCAAAAGGAGGGGTCATCTCCACAGAGATACAGAATCCAGGCAAACTTATGCCAGTCACCTGGAAAAGGAGGGAGAAAATGACTTGACAACTTGTAGTTGTCTACAAAACGCAGTAGAATGCTGAACCAATCCCTCCAGGAGGACAGTGTCAAATCTAGCATCGAGATCATGTGGATTCAGCTTGTATTCAGAAGTGGTAAGTTTGCAGCGTGCAGAGCCTCTCTACCACCTATGTAAATGCTGTTCCTTACAGCTGAGTCTCAGCTGGTACAGTTCGGTATGTCTCTGCTGACCTTAGTATGTTTTTGCTTTATCAGAATTTGTTTTCTTCTGGTCTTGAATTTTGTCCCCTTTCACTAACTGCCAACCTTGTTCAGGCTTGCTTTTTCCAGTTTTTAAGGAAAGGGAGACCTCATATGTACAGATGAGAGCAAGATGTCTGTGGGTATTTCTGCTGGGGAAGGTGCAATTTAGGGTGAGTGACTTTAGGGCACAAATTCCAGAGCTGGCTTATACTCAGTTTTGTTGTAGTTTTTTAATACATGGCAAAATGCAGAAAAAAAGATTCTGAAGAAATCCTTCATTTTGTTCTAAAGACAACATTGAAATCATCTTGCTCCATTTTATCCAGTGTTTATGGTTAACTGGAATGATCAGATCAAGAAATAAATTATTTAAATCTTAAACAAGCACAGCATTTTAGAAAGTCTTTCACAATTTATGTTAATGAATATATCCTGTTTTTCTTTAGCCAGTTTGTGTTTTGCCATTGTATTCCTTCCTGGCATGATCTAATGTTCTTTCAGAGAACACAGTAAGATCAAATAAAAATGTTTTTGGCCTGTGTATGACTTTGCTCAGCACATGAGCTGAAATCATACAAGCCAGCATTTGTTTTTGAATGCAGTATCTTCAGTCTAGTAAGTTGTTTTCAACCAGGAAATTCAGGGCTGAACCAAGAACTGGAACACTCATCACAGCTGAGCACTTCAGTTATTTGTTTTTCAGGAGTTAGAACAAAGGAACAACCAAAAGTGTAATTTAATATCCAGCTGTTTCCATCTCTTTGTTTGGGTACAGCCAGGGCATTGTGGTAAAAGCCAAGCGCTTGAGAATAATGATCCCCTTAAGTACCCCTTGGTTGCTCCTGGCCTCCTGCACTGCTGCCTCCCTATCTCATCCATCCTCTGAAGGAAGCTTTTCCTGTCCATTTGAGTCTGAAATGGTAAAAAGGTATACTGAGCACTAATCTTTTAAACTTCACCTTCATGGAACAGATCCTCCTAGAAGCTATGCTAAGGAACATGGAGGACAAGGAGGTGATTCGAGACAGCCAGCATGGCTTCATGAAGGGCAAGTCCTGCCTGACCAACCCAGTGGCCTTTATGATGGTGTGACTACATCAGTACACAAGGGGAGAGCTACGGGTGTTGTCCATCTGGACTTATGTAAGGCCTTTGACACGGTCCCTCACAACATCCTGCTCTCTAAACTGGAGAGAGAGGGATTTGATGGGTGGACTGTTTGGTAGATGAGGAATTGGTTGGATGGTCTCATCCAGAGGGTTGTGCTCAATGGCTCAATGTCCAGATGGAGACCGGTGACAAGTGGTGTCCCTCAGGGGTCTGTAGGGGGACCAGTCCTGTTTAATATCTTCATAGATGACATAGGCAGTGGGATCAAGTGCACCCTCAGCAAGTTTGCAGACGACACTGAGCTGAGCAGTGCAGTTGACATGCCTGAGGGACGGGATGTCATCCAGAGGGACCTGGACAAGCTCGAGAAGTGGGCCCATGGGAACATCATGAGGTTCAACAGGGCCAAGTGCAGGGTCCTGCACCTGGGTCGGGCCAACCCCCAGTATCCATACAGTCTGGGGGATGAAGGGATTGAGAGCAGCCCTGCGGAGAAGGACTTGGGGGTACTGGTGGATGAAAAGCTGGACATGAGCCGACAATGTGCGCTCACAGCCCAGAAGGCCAACCGTATCCTGGGCTGCATCAAAAGAAGCGTGGCCAGCAGGTCGAGGGAGGTGATTCTGCCCCTCTACTCTGCTCTCGTGAGACCTCACATGGAGTACTGCGTCCAGCTCTGGAGCCCTCAGCACAGGAAAGACATGGACCTGCTGGAGCGGGTCCAGAGGAGGGCCACAAAAATGATCAGAGGGATGGAACACCTCTCCTATGAGGACAGGCTGAGAGAGTTGGGGTTGTTCAGCCTGGAGAAGAGAAGGCTCCGGGCAGACCTTATTGCGGCCTTTCAGTACTTAAAGGGGGCACATGAGAAAGATGGGGACAGACTTTTTAGCAGGGCCTGTTGCAAGAGGACAAGGGGTAATGGTTTTAAACTCAAAGAGGGTAGATTCAGACCAGATATAAGGACGAAATGTTTTACAGTGAGGGTGGTGAAGCATTGGAATGGGTTGCCCAGAGAGGTGGTAGATGCCCCGTCCCTGGAAACATTCAAGGTCAGGTTGGATGGGGCTCTGAGCAACCTGATCCAGTTGAAGATGTCCCCGCTAACTGCAGGGGGCTTGGACTAGATGACCTTGACAGGTCCCTTCCAACTCTTCTATGATTCTGTGATTCTAAGAACAGTCCCTTTACAAGCCAGGGAAAAAGAGTAGCTGGGCCAAAGGAGAAGAAATCAGTTGGGAAGTAGCTCAGGCAGTCGTTCATCCTGTTCATTTTCCTCCACCTCTGCCCTTGTGCCACAGGCAATGCTGGGGGAAGGGGGCAGCTCTTGTGTGTGCCCTGTTTTGCTGTCCTGAGCAGGGAGAGCACTATGCATTCAGGTTTCTCCAAGCAGGTCAGACATGAAGTTCCTTATTTCTGCTCTGTCCTTGCAACCATCAATTCACTGCTAGTCTTTCACATGAGATTTGGGAAGAATTTTCCAAAAACAGTGCAAATGCCCTTGTGTGCCTTGTTTTCTTTTTGCCTGGTACCCTACCCCTAGCAGATCTGGAGCCAGAGGAAGCTTTTCAGGCCAGTGTCAGTGGAAGGCTGGAAGACGTAGGGTCATGAACACAGTTGGCTGCTTGAAGATAGGTCATGGCCACAAGTACTGCAAAACAGTATGGAGTCTGTCCTTGTATTTGGGGGTGGTTTGGGGCTCCTCTCAGCTTTTTGCCAGCAGAATGGACCAGTGGCAGAGGTTACGACTCTGGAACCTGGCCACTGCTGAACATGCCTCCCCATGCCTTCACTGAGGCCTCTTCCTTAAGCTGTTTGCTGCATACAGGGTGCACTACAGGTTAACTTTTCTTATCCAAAGAAACAGAATGGAATAATTATTAACCTCATGTTTTTGTGATAGCAGAAAAATCACATGGAAAATGCAGCATGGTAAGGCTGGAATTTTAACTTGCTCTTAGCAGCTCAGTCAAGAAGTTAAGACGCGGTGCAAATCCGAGCGACACACTGAATGCCTTTAAATTGTGAGGAAAATGCCAATTTTTCTTCACCTGTCACAGTAAAAACCACACTAACAGGTTACACTAATGTATAAATCATAAAAGGCATCCTCCAGAAAACTGACATTTCCCAAGTCATAAATCCCATGGTGATTTATGGTGTATGATGGGTTGGGTTTCCTTCCTGAATAATAATCACTGGAGAGGGAGAAATTCAGTGGAGTTTTTATACAAAATATCTGAAACTTGTCCTGTTGCTGACCCTGAGCTTGGGCAGCTTTGGTTGCTGAGCTATTCCTGGGAGGTGTTTAGTTTCCTGCGTGCCCTTCAGTTCAGCAGCAGGCGAAGGTGCGCCGCACTTGGTTGGACAGGGCTCCAGAGCTGCTTTGTGTCTCCACATATCTGTGGTTAAGTATGCCCGGCTCTTTGTTCACATGCTGCCATCCCCACCACGTGCTGCGGGGCAGGCAGAGGTCCGTGGTCTCGGCAGGCTGTGCAGAACAGGCTGGAAACCCTTGTTTCCAGGGGTGAGGCTACAGTGCGCATTGAGACCTCGGTTACTTAAAGTGGCAGCTTTGAAATCTGGTATTGCCGTGCATGCTACGTTTTTGTAGTGCAGCTCGCCCTCCAGTCATCTAAAGCTCAGTACTAAGAAGTCCAGCTGAGATGGTTTCTCATAAATTATGTGTCAGGCAGATTTATTCACAGCAATTATCCTTGTGCCAGCTAGAAAGGTATTTACCAATCATTCAGCAGCCATTGAAATGGAACTATACAAAGACAAAACCCACATTGTTATCGACATTATTTTTAGACACCGGTGGGGAACTAATCCAGAAATGACCAGAATTGAACATATAGATGTGCACCCTGATAGTGCCATTTCTCCATTATATTTACACCCTTTTTTATCAGATATCTTAGCATTCAGCTGCAGTGCTCTGCCAAGAGAAATGATGCATACACCCTGAGCCTTAGGAAACAGCGTGTGGAATTAAATATTTAGTAGCTTAATAAATGGAGTTTTTCAGGTCCTCAGTTGCATAGTTATCAAATAAATCAACAATCAGTCTTCATTTTCATGATGTAAATAGGAGTGGAAGTAATCTCTAGCAATTTTTAAGGGAGCTTTCAAATGGTGTGACTAATAAAATGCATCTCATTAGAAAAATTTTCCACACATATATCTGTTTTGTGAACGCAATACTCTGATACTTTCTCACATGTTAGTCTGCAGGTCACAAGAGAGCATGGCAAAGTAATAAAACAATTCGGGGCTTGTAAACATAGCTTTTGATTTGCTAGTAAATCTGGGTTTTTTTAAAAGGAAAAAGCTTAACTGAAAGAAAGAAATGTGATTTAAAAACATTAGTACCAATATTACAAAACTATAAAAAATTTATTACTTGGAGCATTCCTTTTGTGAAGATGAGTTGATATATCCCTCAAATCTAATATAAAGCAGTGTCGCCTACGATTATTTATACGAATCATACAGGATTTGTAAAACTGAAAGCATTTCTTTACCAGTCTACTGAATGTTGCATGTGGACTGTCAGATATTAGAAGTACGGCTAACAAATATAAATTTGACATTCTAATATTTGATATCTAGCTACTGGTAAAATTATGAGGATTTGAAAGTACTCTAAATATATTATCTAGTTAAACAATAAATATTGCCAACTTTCTTTGCAAAACGGATGGTATTTTAATGAGGTGTTCTGACAATTGCTTCCCAAACATCAGATGCTAAATCACTCCGATTCAGCAGAAGTGGCATAGCAAATGCTTCATCCGTGTTGTTGTTACCAAGCAGTTGATGTTTGCTTTCTCTACTGTATTCCCAGCATTCCTCAGAGGGGACTGTGCTATGAAGAAATCCTGCCTCGGGTACAAAAGGGGAAGAGTTTGCCTCTTATTGAGGTGATACATGATTATTTATAGCTAAATCTTTCCCTAACATATTGTCTAAGAACGCAGCACCAAATCAGTGAGAGGAAACCCGAAGCTCACAAAGCTGAGATGTTTGTCTGCTTACCATAATACCCTGTGTCTGCCAACACAGGACGGTGGGTGGGTTGAGAAATGGGGAGATGCTGTAGTTTCTGATGTTAGATCTGTGTCCGTTATTGTTACAGCAAACCAAGTTACCAACAACATGTTTTGGCAATGTATGTCAGCCTTGTGGCCCCGGTGTTAGGTTAGCCAGCTGGAAAGCTCCTATATAACCGGTCTGCCTGTTAAAGAGCTGTACAGATACATTTCTACTAGTGGTGGCTTGATTTTTCTTGTTTTCTTCTGGATTGGACTCTGGCTTTACTTGCCCCTTTGCCCATTAACTTTCATGAGCACTCAGCTGTCAGTCCCCTCCGGGCTCAAGGGCAGATGCTGCGGGTCCTGTGTTTCACGTGGCAAAGGCGCCCGCTGATGCAACAGCTCTGACGGCTCCCTTGGCAGTTTTGGTGCAGAAGCAGTTAAATGGCTTGGATGAGGGTGGTGTTAGGTCTTTCAAACCATGGCAGGCTCATACAACTCCTTTGTATGACGGAGGGAATAGCCAAAAGATAATGATCAGTGGAATAATGCACTTTGTAATATGAGGTGGCATACTTCTGAACACAGCTAGGGACATTGTTCCTTCCAACCCTTCACCAAAGCTTTGGCACAAAAACAATCAAGCAGCCTGTGGAGCGTTCTCGCCACTCCCCATGGCCAGCAGCATGTGCAGCCACGCTGGGGAACAGCAGGAGTTTGTGAACGATGGCATTCATAACTTCCAGCCAGCCAATGAATCCAGCAGCAGCCTCTGCCTATTTTTTTTTTTTATACTTTTTTCCGTCTTTTGGCAAAGTGCACACGGATATGAAGATGAGAGAATCTAAGTTTTTCTAAGACATCAATACCAGTTTTCCCCTTAAAATTGCTTTCTCTTCCAGAAGGACTTACAGCCCTGCTGGCTTACTCAGTTCCTCCTCCTAATTTTGGCCCTATTTCACTTA
The DNA here is from genome assembly GCA_031468815.1 of Morus bassanus. Taxonomy (NCBI): domain Eukaryota; kingdom Metazoa; phylum Chordata; class Aves; order Suliformes; family Sulidae; genus Morus; species Morus bassanus. Next base: position 9,269,191 of record CM062578.1, read on the forward strand.
AAGCACTGAAGGCATTTAAAGCATTTAAAGTGCATTCCTAGCTTTGAGCAGTTAATGGAACTAAAGGCAACGAGGCTGCTCAAAAGACTGCTTTAAGTGAGACAAAACTGTTTGAGTACCTCAGTGAACTGAATGCTAAAAAAGAGATCTCATTTTTGACCACAACTAACTGTCCGAGTCTAACTCTGAATATTGAGTATTTCATCATCCCAGCACAAACACAGATGAAAAACCATAAACAAATTATAATGTAATTTGAAACACAAATAAAAATGAGGGAATTGTTTTTCTTATGTATTGTTCTTCAGTGGGCAAAAAAGTAGATACTTTTTTGCCACAAATCATTCTCTTGAGTTTTTTGTTAAGCATTGTGTACCCTCCTTGTTTTTTGTATTTTGAAATTGTCCCCCTGCTTTTTTTGGCTGTTGGACTGAGATCTATTGTAGAATTTATGTCTGCAGTTCATTCCTCCATTCCAAACAGAAGATGTGTTGTTTAAAATAATGTCTATATTGTTACGCTATTCTTTGCTGCAGTTACAACTTTTATATCCTTAATCTCATGCTTTAGACTTGCAGAATGATGCTTACTATGCGTGCAGCTAAATCAGGGTAGTAGTTAGTAAAACTGTTGTGAACAGCAATGACTCTCTGTCCTTGCTTAAGGCAACTAGGCCTGGAAAGATCCCAATCTGTGAAGGTCAGATTGTCTTGTCAGGAATACATCGTTCCTGGTAGAAATTATTTCCATTAGATCAGATGTATATATAGAATTAGCAGAACCAAAACAGTTAGGATTCTTACAGGAACAGCTATGCAGCCAATTAAGTTATTGTATCAGAGAGGGTTTTGTTCGTTTTTTTTTTTTTTTTCAATAAATCTCTTGCACAGAGAGCAGAATCATATTTCTTTTTACAACAAATTGGATCTTATCCCAAAAAGTCTGCTCTATAGCAAAGCTAGACAAAGAATGTAAAGCCTGCATTTTATTCTTGTCTCTCAAAATGATGCGATACACTGAATTGTGCATGGCATAATAAAATGTTACATAGCCCTGAGTTTTATTTCAAGAGTATACCCATTTTGGATAAGCAGTAGTGAAATCACTTTCCTTACGTGGTGCTTGGGGAAAGGGAAGCATTTTTTACGGAGAGCTGTCTTGCTCAAGAATGCAGAGGACTGGCAACAGTCAGCAGTGGAGACATACTAGGCATATCCAGTACCAGAAAACTTCAGTACTCAGAGAACTTGCTGGTTCAGTTATTATATTAGCATACCCATTTGATCAAACTGATCTCTAGAAACCGGTGGAAGTCCTTTGACTAATTTCCCTGGAGAGATGAACATGATCCTTTGAGGGGACTCATTGAGCCTTTGTTGTGAAGTACACGCTGGTCTGAAGATGCTGCAACTGCTGTCACAACTGCTGGGAAACCACCAGTGGGAAATTCTAGAAAGTAGCAGGTCCCAGAAATTCTGCTGTTTTTCAGACTATGTTAAAATTTATGAAAAAGATGTTATGACATGATTGCTGTTAATTGGTAGACAGGAGTTTCAGGTCCCAAAAAATCCTTTAAAAGTCCTGTGCTCCTACTAGAGGAAGTGGGAGTCTGATCCTTCAGCCAGCCAAGTCCCTGCTGCCAGTAGACACTCACTGCTATGGACCTGGTGTTAGTGGGCAGACAATAAAGCTCAATGTTTCTGTTGTATCTGCAAAACTGGAAATAATGCCTCGAAGTAGCTGCTTTGAAGTATCTCATCGTACAAACAGAAGCACAAGAACCTAAGAGGCAGTGAGCACAAACAGGTTGGTCAAGATATTGATTGCAGAAATTGATGAAGACTTCCTTAGTTGATGTGACTTGGCTTCAGTTATTTTTCTGTAATTGCCATCTTAGAATTCATGCCAAACTCAAAAGACAAAAAAAGGGACTGTTTATAGTATGCAATGAAACCAATCTATGTAAAGCTAAATTCATCACCAATGTGAAACAACTGTCTTCAGTAGTTTTGCCAGAGCTGAATGCGGCTCAAACACATTGCGTATGTTAGCGTGGTGTCTAAGATACTGATCATAGCAATACAAATAATTGTATTTAAAATATTCTACTGCCATTGTTTTTGGTTTTGTTTGGTGGATTTTTTTGTCCATTCCAGATGAATGTACTCTGCAAATGGATACAAGTCATGTGTAGCCTGGGGCCCACAGTTTCCGTTCCTGCATCTAGGGCAAAAAATATTATTCCTGTAAAAATAACCAGACATTTAACTGCATTTTGTATGGGTATTTTAAAGGCTGTCTCTCCCAACTGTTTTGTAGATGTAGCATTGGACATGTATCTGCACCCTTCTGCTCTGCTTCTGTGGTCATGGAGTGGGCAGGAACTGAGATGGGATCCCTGGAAAGCCGCTCCTGTGTTCAGGAACAGACCCTTCCTTGGTAGGGACTGGGATTGCATTTCCATTGTAACCAGTTTCAGTTCTTTCAAAATTAAATAATTGAATTATGAGCCTGCTTTAGAACAAGTTAGATCGTGTTGGTATGAAAAGCCAGTATTTTTTCCACCTGGTGTTCTGGAATCTAACTTTGGCTTAATTCCTTTTCTGCAGGCTGTCCTGATATAATAGCTCCAAGGAAGATGTGATCTCCACAGCCTTTGTAAGACAGGAAGCAATTCTAAAGCAAGGTGATAAGTGAAATTTAATTTTTTATGTAAAGTATTTAATCTTTAATCAACAAGCACATAAGAAAGGGATAATCTCTTTTAAAAGATCTGCACAATGTGTTTCTGAGTACTGTCTTGTCTTCTGGGAGACCACAACCAATTCCTCTGAACTACACAAACATCCAGATTAGATCTCTTCAAAACATCCTGTGCATCTGCTATGTGGAATGGCTTTTGAATTTGTGTCCTTTTCCATTTCAGAAACACACAGAAAGAATCCCGGTTTCATTTAGTATCTAGGCACAGCTCTGAAATGGGATTATGTATAAGCTTGCTGAATGTTAGGTAACATGTCCTCCCATGCCTGAAAAAAAGCATTTGGTTAGGGGCTTTTTGCTAACATGTGATGCATCTTTGTGTTTCTCTGAATGTTCTGTACAGGGCTTCATTTCCTTAATAAACTTTGAGTGTGTTTCTTATGCTTATTGGTCAAAAACTGTGGCCAGGATCACTCCAAGGGATCCTTATATGGAGCTCTCCTTTCATGCGCTACGAGCTATTGTGCAGTTTGTCCTTTGGGCTCAGATCTGGCGCTCGTCTCTGTGTTTTTTGTCATCTGAATTAGAGACAGTTTGCAATTATTTATCCTATTTAGGACAAAATCATTCTCAGGTTATTTTAGGAATGTGCCTCCCTTGAATTTTGTTACCCACTACCCATAGGAGTAATGAAAACCTGTGACTGTACACTGTAACCTTTCAGAGGGAAGATGCTAAAGGTACCTCTGTGCTTTGTGGAGTACAGGATACTGGCTGATGCTTAGCAAGTAACCAATAACTACAGAAACACATATACAGGTATTACTGAATAGGACTTGGCTTGGGTTTTTGGTAGGAGAGGGATGAGAGAAGGCGCGGGACACTAAGAATGAACTGGATCCCTGTCACCTTCTAAATATGTGGACGCACATAAATATTATGTGAACTTATCGTGTGGTGTTTCATGGCTGTAAAAGGGCAAAAACTGCTTTATGGTCTCGTTTCTTTCCCTCTTCAAAAGCTGACCTCTCTTTATTCAGCCTTCTCTGAAACAGATGTGCAGTTGCAGGAATAGGAAGAGGTAACCTTGAATCCCTTGAACTCCTGCCTTTTTAGACAATTGAACGCATGTAGCCAAAAACTGGCATCAGTGAGCAAGGCAGCTGCAGCACATTCCAAATATTGCTCTATTTAAAGCATCCCAAGGCTCACAGGAACAACTGCAGAGGCAAACCTTAAAACTTGCCAATAAAACCAGCAGAGGGGGGAATGGCAGAACCAGGTAAGATGTACAGTTAAATGTGAATATAACAATGTATTGCTAAAATTCATAAATCTGAGCAATGTAATGTGAAAATACTCAGCTATTTGTATTCTGGTATGGTACACTATGTATTTTACTTTTCAGTAAGAAAGTGTAATCAGTTTAAAAGCTAATTCTATTAACAGCAATGAGTTTAAAGTAGCTTGGGTTCCTCCTGTATTTCTGAGTCCTACTAGTTTTGTTTTCTTCAGTTTTTTTGTGGTTGTGATTTTAAGTTGACTAACATCATTAAATGGAACTGTGTAAAATGAGTTATGTTTGACAGCGTTTTAAATATACTGTCTGTGCAGCTGAAATCTGAGCATAATGTTAGGTGAACATATAATGATTCAGGTTTTAGCTCCACAAAGCCCAAGTGGCAGAGCAAAATGTAATTTTAATAGTGACCTTTTCATTATAAGTACATTTCCACTTTCTCCACGGAGAAAAGGTATTTTATAAAAATGCATTTTATATTCGTTGTCATTTTCTATTTACTTCACTGTAAGAGGTTTGGATGGTGAAACAACTATAAGTTTAAATGTGGTGTTAGCTGTGTACACAGCTGTGTACCATTTTCCTTGTAAAAGTAACTTTTTTTATACATCTTCATAGCTATATTAAAAGTTTTTAAAGACTTTTATCTCCCCTTGTTTGCACCATTACCACTGGTATCTAAGAAGGATGGTGGAATTCTACTAAATGCAGATGCAACAGGATACTGAATGCTGTTTCTTAATTTTACTTTTCATGGATATCCACAAAAATTATACTGACACTGGTATTCCAGCAGGAATTAGTACTTAACTGTATTTTGCATTGGTAGGATGTGTATTGTTGTTTGTGTTTTAAATTAAAAAAAAACAAACCAACATAATCATGGATTTTATGGCCATAATCACTGAGACAGACCAGGCTGGCGCCAGCACCAGCACTGGGGTGGCAGCAGGAGTTGCGGCGCCCGGGCAGCTGGGCTTGACTGCCTCCCCGTCTGGGCATGCCTCCAGCCCGGCCCCTGTGCGCCCTGTGCAGGGAGGCAAGTACCTCCCTGGAAACATCAGGGAGCAGAGAGAAAAGGTTGGGCAACCTTGCTGAAATGAATAATTGTAGGGTTTGCGTGATTTTTAAATATGAAGCTGGCAAATGCCATCAACACAAAAGCCTGTCCACATCAGTTCTGCTGTTAAATTAGATTTCGGGGCACCACAGCCTCTGTTGGCAGCACGTAAGGAACATGGAAAAACTTGTCTGTTGGGGCTGGCAGCTGGGAGACACGCAGGGGATGTGGTCCTCTGGGCATGCCCACACATTCCCTCCTAGTCCGCTGACCAGCGTGGTGTTCAAACTGCCATCCCAGTGACGGGTTAGTGGCTGGGTTGTGTGTGTGCACATGTAGTCTATATGAGAGAAAATACAAAGAACACTTTCACGAAATTCTGAGGAATTTTGGAGCAGGGAACATATGACTGCAAGTTTGACCTTGACAGGCTCAGGCAGGGAAACATTCACGGAACTAGATGATCTTTAAGATCCTTTCCGGCCCAAACTATTCTATGATTGTATGATTCTTTACCTGCCAAGCCTGTTTAAAGTAAGTGGGAGTTGTTTCACCTGGTGTCTTGGGGTGCCCTTGTCAGTGCAGTCAGGCCCAGACGTTTCAGGGGAGAAGGCAGCTCAGTGAGACCGCAGGCATCATTTATCTCATGGTAGCTGGTAGGAGTTTTGATCAACTACAGATGGCAAAACCGAGCCCACTTATGGTTCTGGATAAAAGGTAAACTCCAGAATAAAAAGAAGATAGTGATCAGATTAAGTTTATCAGTATATTTAGGCTGTATTTAGCTTGGAAGCCTGTGCTGCTGTATCCTGTAGTTGAGGGGTCCCTGGCTTCACTGTGGTACTTGGGCATCCCGTGGTGCACAATTCCCAGGGCTTCTGACCTGCGGAAGTGCAAAGCTCAGGAGTCTATTTATCACATGCAGAGGAACCCTGCTGTTGCACAGCAAAAGTGCTGTGTGTTTGCTGCTCTGACCAGCCTCTCTCTGTTTATTTTGAGATAAATTCATGTTTGAAGTAGAGAAAAATTACTATAATGGGGAAAAAAGAAAGTAATTTGTAGCTAAAACGCCTGCCTACATACACAGCTCACAGTAAGATTCCTTTATTCTCACTGCCATCCAGAATTGGCCTTTTGATTTCAGCAGGCTGTGGCTCAAACCCCAGAAGCCAGGGTTTGTTTCCTTGGTCTGTTTGAAAGCAATACTTGTGACTGCAATAACCCACATTTCTCTCGGTATTCTGCTTTCATGTGCATTCATTTGAATGGTGATTATAATGAAACCTCATGTTTTAGGGTTTTAGCTGGTTACCTGAAGGTGTCAGTAAAAATTTCTTTCTTTCCAAAACACAGTCACTTAGGAGTATGCTGTTCCTCTACTGCTAGTTCCTACCCACCCCATCTCCACCTCAGGCTGGAAAGCAGACAGTGCAGATGCTCTCTTTTCTTGCTGTTGGTGTGCACAGCCTTGCTCCATGGCGAGGGCAATACTGATTATCAGATTTAGACCCAGGATAGTTTTCCCTTGGACCAAATATTGGGACCTTGGAGTTTGTCACCTTCTTCTGAGGCCTTGCGAAAGGGTTACCTGCTTGGACGTCTCACCTGGCCAAGCCCAAGCCTTGTGCATATCTTGCACTTCAGTCTCTCCTGCTCATGGCATAAAATATAGTCTTCCAAGCAGTTGCTTTATTCTAACTCAAGTCTTGGGGTATCTGTCCTGTGACATATAGGAGATCAGAGCAAATAATCTCATGGTCATTTCTGTTCTTAAACTGAAACACAAGTACACCCAATGACTCCCATGAAACTCTATCCCTCGGAGCCAGCTGCTTGCTGCCTCATGACAAATGCTGGGCACAGCATTCCTGCTGACCCATCAGGACTTGCCTGCCTCTCTTATCTTACTGCATTTAAACTGGATCTCATATAACAAAACACCATATTCAGTAGACACAACGGCAGCTCGGCAGAGCTCTGTCAAAACTCTTCCACGTACCCCAGCAGGATCCAGCCCTTTATTTGTAATAGGACCTTTAGAAAAAATGACAAGTAAAGAGAAATGACTCCCGGCAGAAGTAGCTTTACCTTACAAAGTGTCAAAGGAATAACAGTCTTTAAATGAAATAGGTAAGGGACTGCCCTGTGGCAAAAGGACACCCAGTTTCACAGCAGGATTTTATCTTTTTGCTGTGTGGTTGCTTATCTGTTTTATATTTTTATGGCAGCACATGTAGATTTTCTATCTATATGTTCTCTCTTTCCTTCTCAGTAGATACACCACGCAATATCATGGTGAGACATGTTTGTGTTGTGCATAGCTTTAAAAGAACAATGTGGAAAACCTTAAATTATTGAGCATCCCTCCAAAGTCTGTCTGCTTGATCTAAACTCTGCAAGGTGTTGTGAATAGTTTTACATTATTTATTAATCCTTTCAAAAACCTACAAATCTTTTAACTGCAGAAAGATGTGCTTTAAAATGTTGTAATATATTGGTAAGTAATATGATCTCAAAGGTCAATATGCTGCTCTCTGGCAATTGCAGCAAAATTGCAGGAAAGTGATAGAAGGGTCTTTGAAATTCTGATGCTGTCCAGAAACATATTTATATAAAGTGCTAGCCCTGCTTTCTGCATGCTCCTTGGAGAACCATTGCCTGCATTGGACTCCACATCTCCATGTAATTTTTTAGCCTATTCTAGTACTAGTGGGCAATACAGGCAAGATGTCACATGTTTGTTCCTGGCCCAGCTCATCCAGACAGGTGGTATGTTCACATTGGAAACTCTTGTTATTTTCTTACTTGAAAGGTGGGAGCACCCTTGCAGTGGATAATTACATCAACCTTAGCTACCCCATATCGCTGTAGTGACCAGATAGGAGAGGGCTAAGTCAGGCCCTGTGCAGAGAAAGCACAGAGATGAGCTGTGAGTCCCTGGTGCGCAGCCACTGGCAAACATCCCTTTGGGCTGGGGTAACTCATACAGCATCCCCTTGTTGAAGCCCCAGGCACATTGATCTTAAATGGGTGCAATGTTAAATAATCACTGTATTTCTGATTTACTGTTGCTGCCAACAGTCTAATGAGACTTCTAGAAGGTGCTGTACGTGTCAGGGATTGAATCCTGAATCTGCCAGGACAGCTGCTGTCAATAAAGTCCAGTACAGATGTTCTCCTGATGACCTGTGGAGACCAAGGACAGAACCGTGCTTCTGTCTCCTCCCTGTACCCTGCTTCTTTTGGAAGTGCTAAGCCTTGTACCTATCTGGTTGCAGAGACCATAGCATGAAAACCTCTTTGGGCTTTTGCTATGTATTCTCATTAGGAGGCCTGCCAAGATATAGTGACTCCACGCTAAAAACAGCAATCATAGATAACGTGGCCTAAGCTCACAGGTATCTTTGTGCTCTGTGATAATCGTGGTTTTGATGCGTTTAATTTAGTGAATTCAGTGTCAATGTAATGTGGCCTTTCTGAAAAAGATCACCTTTCCTCTTTCAGCCCAAGTCCCGCTTTCACGTCTCGTTGTACCCATACTCCTTGCAGTTGGCTGGATAGTGGGTTGTGCGCTAATGGTTTACATTGTCTTCTCTTGATGGAAGTAAGTCGCTTGTACAGTATCATGTACCATCCATGCTTTCCTTGGTTTGCACTACCACCTTTTAAAATGTAATTTTCTTTGTTTTACAGGACAGAAGAATTTACAGTTATGTTGATTAGAAGAACCTGGAAGTTAAATTGAAATTTCTAATGACTACAATATGTATAAAATTAGTTATTTTTAATATCAACACTGTAAACATGGTGTACACATTTTATCTACAAAAAAGGTTTGAAGTGCTAATTAGAGCGTTAGGAAGAATCATCAAACCAATTTCCCAATTTTCAAATGGTTTGTAACTGAGCAAGTAGGTTTTGGAGTCCAGCGGTAGGTCAGATACCTGCCTGTTCTGCAGCCTGCTTTGTTGTTGCCACCTTGAATTTAAGCAGTTTTGGAAATAGTATTCCTAGAGTTAGTGATGCAGCAGAGGACAAAAAGTGAGTTAAGCTCATTTGTGAGATGCACCAAGTTGGGGAAGAAGTATCTCAATGTATTTGGGAACGTTTTAAGTGAGTTAAGACAATTTTTTAAGTTTTGTAGTAAAATATAAATTATTAAATTTGAAATATTATGGTGGTACACTTTTCCTGTCCCAAGATCTGAAGTGTCAGTGTCTAAATAAAATTTCTGAAACTACATTATCTTCCTTTTTTAAAAAAGCAAACAGTCATACATGCATACTTATAGATAAATCAAAAAAAGTCCTTTACAAAATGAAAGGCAGACAGGGAAGGTTACCTGGAAGCAATACATCCTAAAATGTATGACTCAGACTTTCTAAATCCTAAAGTATTTGGTTCTTATTTAATAGTATGTAGATAAATATGAAATTAACTGCTGATCTCTTCTGTTTACATGATGTTCAGGGCCCAATTTTGTATTTTTCCATTGGCAACCAATCCAGTTCTTGTCAAACTAAATGCTGCTGGACACGGTGGGCACTGAACTGGATCAAGATCATGTAGAATTCCAGCCCTGTTTTCTGGCATGCCAGCAGCCCCCCATCTGCTGGCACCAGACAAAGTGCAATACAGGGAGATTGGAGACCAAGGGTAGAATTCAAAATGAAACTAAATAACTAGTCTGGAAAAAATGCAATGCAATATGTGAAAATTCCATTTCTGCACCTCACAGGAACTGTTAAAAAGCACAAATACAGGACAGAGAACTGCTGGCTGGATAGCGATTTTCAGAAAAGAGCCTGGGAATTGCAGTGTATCACAACCCGAATTCAGGTCATAATGTTGGTGTGAAAAGGGAAACATCTTGGAATGAATACCAGAAAAATGGCCTGAGATGCATGAAATCACCCTCCTGCTCTACCAGCAGCGGTAAGGCCTCCCCAGCCTACTGCAGCTGGCTTGGGCACCACAGGAACCAGTTGTGGGCTGATGGGAAGGAACTCGGGGCAGAGCAACAAGAGGGAACTGAGGCTTGTAACGTTTAAGCAGTGAGAAAATAGCACACAGGAATGGTTCAGCCTAGAAAACAGCAGACTGAAGAAAATGTATCTTAAATATATCAGACTTTTTGAAAGAAGGGAATAATCTCTTCTTGGTGATACACAGGGCAAAAAGTAATGAAGAACGAGCAAGTGAGATTCAGGCTGTCCTTATGGTAAAGCCATGGAAGTACTGGAATAAATTTTTAGGCATAATGATCAATATTATTCTTGATTATTTGGGGCCTTTGAGAACAGACGGACAAACATTCCTCGGGCATGCTGCAAGAGTACAGGTCACCCTGCCTTGGTGCCTGAGGGCAACTATTGATGTCTCCTCATGCACGAGTCTCCATGACTGTAAGTACTCCAATGAAATTCTGTGGGACTGTTTGCGGAGAATCATAGATCATTTAGGTTGGAAGAGACCTTTGAGATCACCAAGTCCAACCATTAACCTCGCACTGCCAAGCCCACCACTACACCATGTCCCTAAGCACCACATCTACACGTCTTTGAAATAACTCCAGGGATGGCAACTCCATCACTTCCCTGGGCAGCCTGGTCCAGCGCTTGACAACCCTTTGGTGAAGAAATTTTTCCTAATATCCAATCTAAACCTCCTCTGGTGCAACTTGAGGCCGTTTTGTTTTGTCCTATCACTTGTTACTTTGGAAAAGAGACAGAACTGACTGATGGTAACAACAGGCAAATACTACTTCTAACATTAGGCTTTGGCATACAAGGAAAACATTTTAATGCTAGTTGCAGTATTAGGAAAAGTCTGTATAACATAGGAGATGAGCTGCAGATCATGCGCGTGGCGCGTAGGTAAATCTGTGCAAAGAAAGGCAGCAGTGCTATTAGAGCAGCAACACTGACCAGGGAGGCTAATGTTCAAGTGAATGCATTGCATGGTTGTCTCCATCTAACTATGGACTATGTAGCTGAAAGGGCTGAACCTTCTATCACATATTTAATGCTTTAAATTTTTACGTTCTTAAAACCTCCTAGATGTTTCCTGATTCCTTAAGAGGAGGAAGAGGCATGAGACAACCGTTTCTTTAGTTTGATCCAAGGGGTGGGTGGGCCAATCCTCTGAATTTCCCAGTTTTCATGCTCTACTGCCAGCGTGCTCACGTGCAGCTGCCGAGGCAGTTCAGACTCACCTATCAAACAAGGGCAGAAGCTGAGTGGATCACAGGCCTTTAGGTGAGATAGGCTGTACCACAGAAGTGCTGGCAGGTATTGCATGACGTGCCAAAATGTAGTGTACTAAAATGTTTGCCTTGCAGACATCTGAAGATATTGTAGTGTTGCCTGAATCAGCCTTGGTACGGTACCCTTATGCCTTTCTTTAGAAACTTGGCCTTACATCACACATCACTGAATATCAAACCTTTTAAATAGCTGCTACCAGCTAAGGAACTTCAGACTTTTTAGAAACAGGCAAGAGTTAATTTCTTGTGAGGCCTGGGGAAGTATTTTTAGCCTTATTATGGGGAAAATTTCTTGGAATCTATTGTTATGAAACAGAAACATGTATGTCCTTCAAAAAGAAAACATTAGACTTATTTAAGGTTGGGAGGCCTGCTGTACAGCATAGCGTGTCTAGAATTGTGGCTCAGACTCACTGTGATCTCCTGATTATCTTGTACTGGGGTTTTGCCATTTTTTGATTTTAGTTGGAGATAATTGTATTCACCTACTAGATAATGTGCCTTGAGATCTTCGGTGACCTGATCATTTAAATGAGAAATGATCATCAGATAATCTGAGCCGCTGCATTTACACAGACAGCATTGAGCTTTTGAGCTTGAAGATTTTATACTAAAAAGCTTCAGTTCTCAGAAGACTAAATCATTAATAATTCAATCCCCAGTTAAAGCAGAGAACTGACTGTGGGAGGCATGTCTTGAAGATCTTAGCAAGATGTATGTTTAAGGGAATGTGAAAAAAATCTTAATGACCCTTGATGGGGTTAGATAGAGAGAGAAACTTTTTTTGACTCCTGCTCACATAATTTGTATGATTTTGAGAACGGCGCATCAATCAGACGTCCTGTCTCCATCTGTGGTCAGTGTCTGTTATCCTTTAAGAAGGGAAAAAACCACAGAAATATATTTAGCTATAGTGCAACCATGAAAATTCCTTTGCAACTCCAGCAGCTATTAGCAGAAGCACTGAAGTGTAACATTCAGTTTTGGGAATTGTCTCTAACACCAAGTTACTTCACCTGTGAAGGAACCGAGGGCAAAGGGGCATTCCTGTTTCATCAAATGCCCTGAAAGAGGGGATAGACTACACAGTCTCTTGGAGAGCTGGAGATTTCCAGTCTCTGTGGCAGCTGCTGTTTCCATGCAAGGACCTCCAGCATCACCAACTGTCTTCTAGTCACTTCCAGATGAGACCATCCATTCTAACTCACTCATACATGTAGACTATGCAAGCTAAGAGGCTAGTTTAAGCATATACTTAAGCAGATACCTTGTCTTATTTTAAGGACCAATGCCTCATTTTCTGAGACTGAGACCATCCAGACTGATACTAGCTCTGACTGTCCAAACTCTAGACAACAGGGAGGCTCTTGGAGACACAGGTGCACATGTAGTTCAATTCTCTGGTGTTTTTTAAAATCTCCCAGAAAACCCTGTGCTGAGAAATTAAGTGATTGCCATTATACAAAGTCCCAGTCTACGTCCTGTCTTATGAGCTCACTCTTCCTTTTGTGACCGGACAAAGCAAATAGGGAGTTTCTTACCCTGCACAACTTGTCGGCTGTATCTGGTTTGCATTACGCCAGCAGCGCGATAGAGAGCCAGCAGCACTCTCCCGCAGCTGCTTCGCAGCACTGATCTGGGCTCCGACCCGCGCAGCTGCAGCACACCCCACGGATGGCACCGCACGGATGGGCGTGTGAGCTGCCTGTGAGCTGCCCGGCCACAGCTGCCGCCAGGACAAGGAGGCACAGAGTGACTTCATAGTGACCACATACATATTTTTACATTTCAGTTTATTTACCAGGCACTGATGAAAACAATTCTGAAAGATCCTGTTGACCCAAGCGGCTTTTTCAAGTGTCTAACAACATTTGGCATCGAATGTTTCAAATTAAAATGTTACAGAGCTAAGATATAAACAATTACAATATGTTTTAGCTTTACCTGATTTTTGAGAGCAGAAAAATCTGATTTGGCAGAGCAAAAGAAAATAACTTTCTAGATTGGCTTCAATATTGTCAAGCTGACTTGCTATATACAAAGGAAAAGAAGTTCCTGCCAGTTTTTTAGAGTAATAAAAAGAGGATTATTCCAAGAAAATATCCATCCCACACACTGTTTAAAGTCCACTGACCACTCTGCAAAGTGGCCTTTTGCAACCACCTTCAGGACAACCCACTCGGGTGTCTTTTCATAATGAGACTATATAACGCACTGCTGAAGCTTCCCACACTTGCAGGGGTGTATTGAGTAACAAAAGGTTTGGGGTTTTTTTCTTCTTGAAAAATAAAACAAGTGTTTGGATGCTAAGTTTTTTCTTGCAAATGGAGAGATGCTAGTGATTTAGGAGAAGAAAACATACACATACAGATTTCTTCCAAAATTCAAATGCGTTGCTACTAAAGTGTGGCCGTAGCTTCAGTTTTTCTGTTACCGTGCCAGCATGTAGAACATCCCTGTTGTTATGACGCCGGAGAGGACTCTGGCTTCATCATGGTATAATGCCACTGAGGTCTGAAAAGCTGTATCGCATCACCTGAGACCCAGTTCTTGATGAGCAAAGGTGGCCTGCACACTTTTAGGGTGGGTGCCTTTTTCAAGCCCCCTTTTAATTTCTATTGTTTCCTTCCAGATAGGATGATGTTTTCTGTGATCTAAATTCATTTTTACTAAATAATTTATTATTCATCTCTTTATTTACAAAAGCTAAGTGGGCGCATTTGGGCTCCTATTGCTCCAGAGGATGTTTGCCAAGTTTGCACCACGGCCTCTACTTGGTTTTCCTTGTTACCCACCGAACAGCTGTTTGAACAAGTTGATTAGGGATGAGTCTCTGTCCATCTGTCCCGGAATGCTGCGTGTGGCTTCCTGGTAACTGTTCCAGTCTCTTATTTATATTCTTTTAGTGCTTGTAATCTAATTTAAAGATATTAGTATACACAAGAGCATAACTGTGTTCCTCTCCGCTGTGTACAGAGTGGAGCCATTGTGAGAAAACCTGTCTGTAGACCAGAATTTATCTTAAGGAGACCTTCCCGCTCCAGACCTAAACCAAAGACAGCGGCTCCAGGGCATTTTGCCCACCTCTTGTCTCTTCTGCCCCGAAGGCTAACACCAGCACACCAACCTGCTCCCCGCCAGCTCCTTGCTCTTACCCTGCTGGCTCCAGGCCCAGCTTTGCCGTGCCTTTCACACCTGGGTTTAACTGTATCCGTAACTGTGGGCTCTGGCCTAACCCCGTTAGCAACGACAGACCCCTCTCCCCAGCAGCGTGAATGGAGGAGGCTTCCTTGCTCTTCATCTTCTCTTGGTTAAAGGGGAAAGTGAAAAACACGCAGTCAGTCCTGTCCTCTCCTCGGATACGGCAGTCCCGAGTCCAGGGTCTCCCAGGAGGCTCCCCAGGTCTGCCCGCCCGCAATCCCGGTGGGCAGGCGCAGCCCTCTGCGCTCGCACTGAACGGCGGGGGCACGGCTGCCTGCTCGCCCCAGCGAGGCGCCCGCGCTGCCGGGCTGGGCCGGGAGACCCTCCCTGCGGCACGGGGAGACAGCCGGCAGGGGAGCGGGGAGCGGGGAGCCTCCCCGGGGCGCGAGCCCCCTGGGAGCGGGGAGCTGCCGGGCACGGAGGGGCGGGGCCAGGGAACCTTCTGGAAGGGGGCGGAGCTACAGGGGCACGGAGGGGCGGGGCCAGGGAACTTTCTGGAAGGGGGCGGAGCTACAGGGGCACGGAGGGGCGGGGCCAGGGAACCTTCTGGAAGGGGGCGGAGCTACAGGGGCACTGAGGTGAGGGGTGTCCTGTGGTGGCAGCTGTAGCGCCGGCACCAGCACCTTGCCCCGGAGCGGGAGCCCACCCAGGCTTGCCCCGAAGCCGCCTCTGGGATGCGTTTCAGCGAGGGCTGGCCCAGGCGTCAGCCCTGACCCCCACCCCAGGGCCATGGCGTGCTGGCCCAGGCCGCCTGAAGCCTGGTTTTACCTTGAACCTGCAGCAGAGATGGGGCCGCCACAGGTAAGAGCAACACTGGTTTTGTGTTAATGCTGGATGTAGCTCCTTAACCCTGTCTTGTAACAGGACTGCATCAGACCTGCGGGTCATGAAACTCAAGTACTTCCAAGTATAACCGTAATGGTATTTCTTACTGTGTGTGGAAATCCAGGCCTAACTCGGCTCCTAAGTTTGCAGACCTGTTCCTGGCTCCCATCTGAGAGTGGAGTGGAGGCTTTGCAGCCTTGTTCCTTTACTAGGGTTAGTAGCATGTGATTAATTATATTCACTTTTGAAAATACTTTTTTTGTACAAAGCTGCAGAGAATATTGATTCCCATGTGAAAATAGAGGACTGCTAAGTTTTTCTCTTTTTGTGAGAGGCTTGTTTCTCTTCAGAGCAAATACTCCAAGTTACGTACCAAGGTTGCATTTTGTTTGTTGCAGTTTTTGTTTACTGATATTTAAGAAACTGCCCCTGGGGAATCAGTGGTCTGTTTAGGTCAATTGATTTGCAGGGTATTATTGTGCTTCACCAGCTGTAGGAGCTGGAGATAAATCCATCCTCGCACTGATCCAGGTCAAAGGGGCTGACCTCTGTGTGCAGCTGCATGGGCATATCCCAGACTGCATTCTTCATATTGCTGGTAGCCATCAGTGGGTCAGACTTAACAGCAGTCTTTTGCTCTTAACATTCACGTGGGATCTGGGTGTGGTGAGCAAGCAGGACTTACCGGAGAGCAGGACAAAGGATCCCTCTGAGGGGTGGGGCCCATCCTTCATCCCCAACCATCTCTCTAAAGTGCTTAGTCTGTTCCCTTTGTCTAGAAAGAGGGTTGCAGCTCCTCAGTCATCTGCAGAGACATCAGCTCTGCAGTCCTGTCTGCAGTGACAGCATGTTGATTAAAATGCATCAGTGTTTAACATCTTATAGCAGCAGTGCTACGAGGCCCTCCAGATCACAGCCTCTTGAGCCTGGCGCTACGCAAGGAAGTGTAGTCAGCGACCATTTCAGTGCCAGTGATTTATGAGTTGAGTTGTAATGACAGACTAGAGGGCAAATAGGGTTCACACCTATGATAGCCTTTCCTGTTGTTACTTATGAAGTCATACAATTTAATTAATGATTGTAACCCCTTGTATATCAAGAAAACTGTGGTCATTGGAGACAGTCTTAACAGGATGGAGAGTTACTCCGCCAATATTATGTGCCTAAAGCTGAACTATTTAAAACCAATTTAATAGCTTATTGATTTAATAATCAAACGGTAGCTACTAGTGCTCTGTATAAGTATCTTATTCTGGGTGGTAATGAAGGGAGAAGGTCACCAGAGAATCTCAATACTTGGATAAGATGCCCTCCTGGAGAACAACAGTTAACTAGCATTAGGAACATAGGGCTGACAAAGACAGCTGGGTTTACTGAGTGCAGTCCTGAAAGCTGTCCTCAACAAAGGTAGGAAGTGTTTCTTGTAAACAGATGAAAACGTTTTGGTGAGCCTGTAGCCTCCTGTGATTGCATCTGGTTGAAGATGCACTGGACAACTGGTTTATTCAGGGAAGAGCCTGGGAGTTACTGCTGGCTTCCTCATTGACGCAAGCTCTTCCATAACAGCAGTTTTGAGTTATGCTTTCTGCCATCCATTTTGTCTAGATTACCATACCTCATCATGGTAATTGATGACTTTGCCTCACTTCATCACCTCGTAGCTGGACTACAGGCATGTAATTCATGTGGGCATGAATCCCAGTCTGTAAGAAAGTGCAGCGTAGTGTAGGAGGTCTCAACACCAGCAGGACAACTGTCTTCTGCTCCTACAGTAGCTTCCCATAAAATACTAAATCAAGTTGCCGGTGTCAGTCCTTATGTTCAAGGCTCTAACTGAAACAGTGCCAGAATATCTAAACAATTCTAGATGAAGACTATAATTGACAAACCTATTTTTGAAGCACTGTGTAACTACCAGAAGGTGACCTGTGCAGGAAGGTGATCTTTCTCAGAAGCTGGTTCAACTCTGGATCGAATTCTGACTTCTAAGGTCCCACAGAAACCATATCATAAAATTTTCTATGTGCACCATACTTGCATCTTCGACCATGTCTTCTCCAACATGAATATATAGCAATGCTTGTATATAACTAAATGAAAGTGGGTGCTGTATTGCATGTCTGCTATTGTAGTGAGAATAGCAAGCTTAATCTCGTTTAGTATTCTGCTGGAGTATCATGGTTGAGATACAAGACTTGGAATAGATATGGGATGTTTGGTAGCAATCAAGTGGAAATAGATCAGAGTCTTCTCAGATAATTTTAAAACTTCATCAATAAAATCCCCATATGAGGAAGGAAGCCTTAGAAAAATAAAATGGTCTACTCAGTAGCCTTAAATGTGTAATCTCACAAAGGATTATTCCAAACTTTTTTCTTGTTTTCTGTTTTTTCCATTAGTGTAATATCTAATTGCTATGTAAGGGTCTGCGTAGACAGTGGAGAACATACTGAATGGTACTGTTGATCCAGCAGATCCATGTAAAACAGAAGCTGTGAATGGGAAGTCTGAATAACGTCAGCATGAGAAATTTTGTCCCAGATGTATGATTGATAGATTCTGATGTGTTCCTAAGATTTTGAATGGTACCTGTAAAGGCTCTAAGGGGGTTGGATTGTTTGGAAGTCAGTGCACATATTCCTTTCCTGGATACAGGAAAAAGTTCCCTTACCAGAGGTAATCATGTTTGGTGCAA
Source organism: Morus bassanus (assembly GCA_031468815.1). Lineage (NCBI taxonomy): Eukaryota > Metazoa > Chordata > Aves > Suliformes > Sulidae > Morus > Morus bassanus. The sequence goes on from CM062578.1 coordinate 9,287,240, forward strand.
AGTGTACTAAACATTTGTCCTTACACAACAGAGTCCCAGGCAACACAACAGCCAGCTGAGCCTGTGTGAGGAAATTAATATAATTTCATAAAAGAGGAGGTGAGTAGGACTCCAGGGCACAGATCCAGCCTTCTGCCCATTACTGAGTCTGAGAGGCTGGTCTGAGCTCATTAGGACTCAATTCTATTAAACACTGATTTGATGAGGAAAAAAAATTTTTTTTTCCTCTCTTGAGTCACCACCATCACTTCCTCCCAGATTTGGTTCTGGCATCTCAATACATGATGTGACAAGAACAGCTTGAGTTAATGAAAACCAAAGGAGACGTCGAGATGTGTGGAATCTGAATAATTAGGGAAAAATCTGCCTGCTGTCAAAACTCAGTATATTTTTTTTTAATGGTCATTGTTGCCACTTTCATTTGTTTTCTGAACTGACTGTTTTCCATTCTGTGGAACATTGCTCCAGTAGAGTGAAGTTGGTTGTATTATAGAAAGTAATTCCAAATTCTTCTATGCTTACTTGCAGTGTGACAGGCTCAATATGTGCATCTTTGATTCTTCTGGAGGATAATTTATTCCAGTATTTCCTGATAAAATACTTTTTGGACTTTTTTTTGGGTTAGTGAATTTAATTCTCAGATAACTTTTGAGATATTTATTCTCTTTCTATGAATATTACAGCTTCAGAATTTATTTTAAAATTTTTTTTTTTTAAATTATTTTTCTGTACTTCTTTAGTACTGTAGATGCTGTAAGGGGCCTGTGTTCCTGTAGCAGTCTTCTTCATTGCTTTTCTTACAAAGTCAGTAAGACCCATAAGTGTGACAGAACAATAAGATGACCTACTGATTTTAGTGAAACACTAGTAATTAGCCACATGCACTGAGCTCATGTGCATGTCTGTGTGAAATACAATTGTCTGTTTCTGTGTGGATGTAAAGTTATAATGATCCAGGGTATGGAGGGGCTTCAGCTGGAGAGAATACATCCCAAAGCAGCTGGAAAGATTTTTGCCTTGTTGTGGTGTAGGAATTCCTTGATAGTTTAGGTAAAAAAATGAATACTGTACTTAGCAGTCTGTCAGCAGGTGGTCAAGTAAGAAAAGCATTGGGCATATCCAAAGGAAAATTAACAAATACCATGATATATTACAGTAACATCAAAACTTTCGCTGTGTTGAGTTAAAAAGTAAGAAGTCCAGGAGAAGGGGGAAAGAAAACCAAGGAATTTGGACTATGAATAAATCCCAGAGAAAGAGCTCCCCAGCGCTAGGCTTTTCCTGGGAGTTCAGTCTGGCAGTGCAAAGGTTGCTGTTGTGCTGGGAAGACTGAAGCATCCTCTGGGTCAGTAGCTGAACTATACAGTGGGGAAAAAAGTTAATCTCAGTTCCATAACAGTATAGCCTTAGTTAGTTTCATTTCTGGACATCTGTGTCTGGTAAACCTTTCATCCTATGTCCTGTGGGTTTTTTTTTGGTTATCTTCTTGCTTTCATCTGAATTTTCCATGAGTGAAGGGTGATTTTTAAGGTAAAGGACTAACATCAAGACACTCCATCCCTTTGAGAATTGAAACGAGGGTACGGTAGCCTTTGAATCAGAATGTGTCCTCACTTAAACTGTGAACTAGTTTACAATATGGTGGTGCTAGAATCTGGAAGGAACAAAATACTTTCCTGACCACGGTTAATCAGTAATGCTCTTGACGAAAGGAACTAAGGTACCAGGGATGGGCTCCAACTCATAAAATCATAGAATCATAGAATGTCCTGAGTTGGAAGGGACCCACAAGGACCATCGAGCCCAGCTCCTGTCCCTGCATAGGACAGCCCCAAATTCACACCATGTCTCTGAGGGAGTTGTCCAAGTGCTTCTTGACTATCGCCAGGCTTGGCACCGGGACTGCCTCCCTGGGGAGCCTGTTCCAGCGCCCTGTTCACCCTCTGGGTGAAGAACCTTTTCTAATATCCAACCTAAACCTCCCCTGGCACATCTTCCTGCCATTCCCTTGGGTCCTATCATTGGTCGCCAGAGCAACTGCATGTTGCTGCCTTCGTGTCTTGTTTTGCATTGGAAGGAAACCTTGGGGCATGGGCAGGGAATGAAGCGCAGCACACAGTGTGATCTGAATGATCACGGGGCAGGACTGAGTGCCAGAATATCTCTGACTTCAGTTCCAACACAGCCTGTAGGACTTCAGTTTTCCTCTTAAATCTGCTGACATTTTAATTTGTGATTAAGCACAATGCTGGGGAAAATCCTTTCTTGGGCAATTATTACTCGTTGGCCATTTGGGTAAAACATTATCCTGGGCCTTGAAAAACAAGTTTTATGGTGACATGGCACCCCAGAAAGAATTGAGTCAGACAACGGGACTCATTTCCGAAATAACCTCATAGATACCTGGGCCAAAGAGCATGGCATTGAGTGGGTGTATCACATCCCCTATCATGCACCAGCCTCTGGGAAAATTGAACGATACAATGGACTGTTAAAGACTACACTGAGAGCAATGGGGGGTGGGACATTTAAACACTGGGATACACATTTAGCAAAAGCCACCTGGTTAGTCAACACTAGGGGATCTGCCAATCGAGCTGGGCCTGCCCAGTCAGAACTCTTACGTACTGTGGAAGGGGATAAAGTCCCTGTAGTGCATGTAAAAAATATGCTGGGGAAAACCATCTGGGTTATTCCTGTCTCAGGCAAAGGCAAACCCATTCGTGGGATTGCTTTTGCTCGAGGACCTGGGTGCACTTGGTGGGTAATGCGGGAGGATGGAGGAGTTCGATGTGTGCCTCAAGGGGATTTGATTTTGGGTGAAAATAGCCAATGAACTGAACGGTATGCTGTTAATTGCTATATGATATTGTATGTCATCACTCCTATGGTTGCTATATGCCATATCAATGGTATCATAGTAAGAATTTCCAAAATTAATGAAGAATGAACTTTGATTGAACCAAGCAACGTGTAGCGGTGGTGGAACAAAGACTGGCTTCAGCATGCAACAATCCAACACCATGCAGACCATCTCTCCAGCCTTGAAAGACTGTTACGATAGATGGAGCCCAAAGTTATGGACTGAATGAACTCAATGGACATGTGTGGACCCTCTACAGATGTTCTACAGGGATGGTCCATAGACTACGGGAATGATAAATGATATCTGCGTATGTCATCAAAGGATGGGGAGGCGGGTGGTGGTTATTGAGGTCATATTGGATAGTATGAGACCTGAGCATGACGTAAATGGTATGGAATAAGGGGTGGATACTGTCATGGTTTTAGCTGGGATAGTTGATTTTCTTCACTGTAACTAGTATAGTGCTGTGTTTTAGACTTGGTATGTAAATAATGTTGATAACACCCTGGTGTTTTAGTTGTTGCTGGGTAGTGTTTACACTAGTCAAGGACTTTCTAGCTTCCCATGCTCTGCCAGGTGCACAAGAAGCCGTGAGGGGAGGGGATACAACCAGGAGAGCTGATTCGAATTGGCCAAAGGGTATTCCATATCATGTGACGTCATGCCCAGTATATTAACTGGGGGAAATTGGCCGGGGGAGGCAGCGATCGCGGCTCGGGGACCGGCAGCGTCGGTCGGCGGGTGGTGAGCGGTTGCAGCACTTGTTGTTTAGTTTTGGTTTTGTTTTTTTTTTTTTTCCCCTCTTCTTCCAGTGTTTCATCTCTCTCTCGCTCATTATTTTCCTTTTCATTATATTAGTATTATTGCTGTTTTATTCTAATTATTAAACTGTTCTTGTCTCAACCCACGAGTTTTCTTACTTTGGCCCTTCCGATTCTCTCCCCCATCCCACAAGGGTGGGAGGAGTGAGCGAGTGGCTGTGTGGTGCTTAGTTGCTGACCGGGGCTAAACCACAACACAATGTTACAGAAGATGTGTGAATCCATTATGGCTCCTCTGAACACAGTACATACCATATCTTATTTCTTGCTGTATTGTGTTTTTCCACTGGGTGTTACAAAAGATTGAGAATACTCCAGCCTTTTATATGCTGGAGTTAATTTAAAGGCCCATGATTCAATACCTAAAACTGATAGGTTCAAAAAGGAGGAAAAAAAAAAGTAAATGTAGCATATGTAGGAAAATAAGTAACACATAGTTAAAAAGAGATAGTGGTTAAGGAGTCACTTGCCCAGAAGAAAAAGTCTCTAAGGGTCTTTATCAGTGGCATCTTCACCGTTGGAGCTTTTCTGTGAGCTCTGAGTCCAGATGTTGGTCAGTGGCTCGAGGGTCACCCAGCACCTCTCGGGGCGGCGCAGTCGTGTCTGCACAGCCTTGTAGGAGACCTGCCATTGGCGTTAGTGAGCATGTGGCCCCGAGTCCCTGGGCAGCAGAAGTGAAGCTGTTTGACTGTGAATTACAGTATCTCAGCAGTACTTAGATGAATTATTTAATGATGGTTGTGTTCTATGTGTGTTTGGTAGCTGTTTCATTAATGCATTGTCAATTAATTGACCAATGTCAGTATTTATGTGTATTTTATATATACATTTATTTATATAGTCCCTAAAGTTTTGTCAGCCTGCTGCTATGGCAAGTCAAGTCAAGTCAACTGAAAGAATCAGAAGACATCTGTAGAATTATCAGGCTGACTCTTAGATTTTACAGAAGCTGACAATGATACTGTAAGTTGTTGATAATAATTGTTTTAGGTAAAAATGAGTGGGGGTTTTTTTCACCAAAAGTATGAACAAATGCAGATGTTTGCCTATTGGATCCTGCTGTATCTCAGTCTCACTCTTTATTAAACTTATTTTTGAGTTTAACTCTGTCCTTTCTTGCGCTGAAGTAGATCAGAGAAAGCTGTTAAATAACAATATTTTTTCATACCTGTAAATGTTTTTTTTTTTTCCTGTACATTTCATTGGTGTTAATAAGGATACTGTGATAAAACAAAAAGCTGAACTGACAGTTCAGCCAAAATGAAAAACTATGAAATGTATCATGAGGAAGAGATCATGCTCCCTCCAGCTTTTCCCTTCACGTTTTGATGCTCTCCACAGAACTCCAGAGCTTTTAGAAGGGTAGGCAGGATTTGACAATGGCGGCCTGACCAAGCTTTTGGGGAAAGGGACTGTAATACTCCTTAGGTGACCTCTTCTCTCCCTGAGACTGATGAGTGTAAATTCTGCTGGACTTGCAGCAGCCTGCATGCAGACAAATACTGGAAATGGCTCTGCAAAGCCAGCTTGCATGTGAACAGCTGTCATTTTATAGAATTAATTTAGATATTTTGTTTCATTCCTTTCTTTCTCTGATGGTTAGGAAATGAAGGTGATAGATGTCACCAATATTTGGGCAGTATTAACTGTTTATACAGGGAGTGTTTGTACCATAGTACCTTAGCTTTTGGTTGACTGGTGCTTACTCAGGTATTTTTAACTGCAGGTCAGTCCTGCCAGTACTAGACAGATAGGAGCAGATGTTCCTGCTATATTATAACTCATTAGATGTTGGATTTAAGAGTAGATCTACACAGCAGCAGGCTCCAAGACTGCTTTTTGCACCAAAGAAAAGAGTGCCAAAATTTGTATGAATGTATTTAAAGGAAAATACAGCAGAGGGAGAAGTTAGAGCTTAAATGGGCAGGGAATGAGGAAAACCACTGCAGATGGACTATGTGGTTGTGTAGTTATTTGCAAGGAATTGATTTCTCTAAGAAAATACAGAAGGAAGGTGATTTAAGTAGCTGGAAAAAAAACCCCAAGAATAACACTATCAAGGGCGAGGGAATTAGAGGAATCTAACAAGGAGGAGATAGCCCATATTCATCCATAGATCAAGATCAATTTCAATTCTCATCAGGTATTAATATATTTTTCTTTCTTTTAGGTATGGAATATTCTCCTCTTCCAGAAATTCCTTGGCTTCCATTGAGGTAATGCTGATTTTTTTGCTCTTTTTTGCTTTATTTGACTCTTTCTGGTCTTGAACATTAACAAACATGCACTGATGCACACTTCATAGGGCACTAGTTAATTTTTTTTCTACATATTGTCACAAATTCTTCATATCTCTGGTGTTCATGCCAACTTAATTCTAAGCATCTTTTCAGTAAACAGAATCTCATTTTCTTAGGCAATGTAACCAAGACAGGTAAAATTTACAGAAAATGCAAACATTTCTAGCAATACAATGTTTGTGTTAGTGATACTATGTTTACTGGTTTTATAGGTTTTGGCAGTAAAACTGGCAAGTTACTGTATCTACAGGTGCCTCATGCCAAGCTCATGGGAATGCTAGAAAGGACCAGTGCACTTGCACACAGCTTCAACTCCTAATGTGAAATCTTTGAGTGTTTAAAGGTGGAACTGAAGCAGCAGTGAAGTACAAATGCTGCTCTGAGTGACACGTCCTTCAGTCTTGTTTGTTGTTTTTGAGGCCTTTGGTAAATGCTTTCCATGGCACATCTATAAATACTTCCCTGACATATTAACACTCTTAGAAGGAAAATTCTCACTGGCACTAATTAGTTTGCAAGCTGTGATGAAAGGGATATTCTGATTGTGACTGCCTGTTTAATGCCAGTTATCTCACATCTGAATGATTAGTACTATGTTTCTTTTAGGAAGACCTGAATTTCACTTTTGCATGAGTGAGGAAATCATAATTGCCACTGGTTAATGTTTGGTTTCTAAGACATGTATCTTACATTTTAGTTTTCTGTTGAATGCTAATACAAGCTTTCCTGCACTTAGCTGATGTGCTAAGTGACTTTTGGAGAAGACTAAATTGACGTGGTGTGTAATTGAGAGGTGGTGTATGATGTGCCTAGCCCCAGGAGTGGTGTCAGGAGACATTGAGATTCAGATCTGTACTGCAGACGATTTCTGTTCTCTCCTGGTCCTGGAGTGTAGTCATTTCCTACTTGGGCATATTTCAGTAGTCACAGCTACCCACACAGTTCTGATTCAGCTGTTTTAGCCAAGACTAAAGCCAACCCTTCATTTATTTTCCCACCTACCCCAAAGGGGGAATAAGGAAATGAGCAGTCTCATTTGCACCTACAGGCTTGAGCCTGTGGTTAGCATAGCCCGTATAGCTGTGTGAAGGAAGGAAGGAAGGAATTACAAACAGTTTGACTATTTAGGTTCCTACATTGACTGAGTCCTTTTCTTTAAACCTTTTTCACTCACTTATATCAAATCATGGAGTCTTTGTAGGTTGTTTTCTAGATGTCCATTCACTTGATTTCACTATTTCATGTAATGAAAGGAGGATATTTCAGGCCCTTTGTGAGTCAGCAATGACTAGTGAAACTTTGCCTTTCTTCTGGTCATATGCATTGTGTTTTGTTTATGTTTCACAAACTTCTTTCCAAACTCCTAGCTCATTGTTACAGCTAGATGGTCTATAATAAAATAGATGGGAGGGGGAAGCAGTGATGAAATGGGGTTTTTGGGAAGAGTCTCTTATAATTCATGAATGTAAAAGCTGAGTTCAATGACAGGTCTAAAGCCAGCTGTCAAATGTGTCTATGTTTTGTTTCCTTAAAGAGTATCTGTTGCTACTCTGGCCAGAGTGTTGCTGGATACTTTCCACAAGGGTAGCATTATTTCTTACAGTGACGGTGAAAGAAATGACCATATCCTTGGTAGTATATATGACTTCATCTTCCCTGCTCCATCAGGAGCTAGCATGAATCAAGATGCAACTATTTTTATGTGTGTATAGGTCACTCAGAAGTGGAAAAAAATTCACTGTGTAGTATGCATGCTGTTAAAAATCACAGGGAAGAATCTGTATCTCCAACAACAAATATGCTCTTCTAGATTTTTTTCTGTCTAGCAGACCAATGAAACATGAGGTGTATCAGAAAAGCTTGCTGATACCCTATAAAACATACATTACAACTGATCTACCTGTATTGACTTATTCATGGGGGTGTTTTTTTGCTCTTCTATTCATTGATGATTAGTGATTCTGTACTTATTGTTTGTTAAATTTAATATTATTTATTCTCTACTTAGCGATCCACTGGTTTATTTAATTACTTTCTGAATTTCTTTTCTATCCTTGATGAGTGTTACCGTGTGTAGCTGTAAAATGGGGATAATGGTACTTCCTGTTTCATAGTTTTATGGGCCTGAATTTGCAAAGGATTTGGTTTCATTTGGATGCATCAGGTTAATCATAGAATCATAGAATATTTTGGGTTGGAAGGGTTCTTTAGAGGACATCTTGACCCCCCTGCAGTAAGCAGGGACATCTTCAACTGGATCAGGTTGCTCAGAGCCCCATCCAACCTGACCTTGAATGTTTCCAGGGATGGGGCATCTACCACCTCTCTGGGCAACCCATTCCAATGCTTCACCACCCTCACTGTAAAACATTTCATCCTTATATCTGGTCTGAATCTACCCTCTTTGAGTTTAAAACCATTACCCCTTGTCCTATTGCAACAGGCCCTGCTAAATGTCTGTCCCCATCTTTCTCATGTGCCCCCTTTAAGTACTGAAAGGCCGCAATAAGGTCTCCCCAGAGCCTTCTCTTCTCCAGGCTGAACAGCCCCAACTCTCTCAGCCTGTCCTCATAGGAGAGGTGTTCCATCCCTCTGATCATTTTTGTGGCCCTCCTCTGGACCCGCTCCAACAGGTCCATGTCTTTCCTGTGCTGAGGGCTCCAGAGCTGGACGCAGTACTCCATGTGAGGTCTCACGAGAGCAGAGTAGAGGGGCAGAATCACCTCCCTCAACCTGCTGGCCACGCTTCTTTTGATGCAGCCCAGGATACGGTTGGCCTTCTGGGCTGTGAGCGCACATTGTCAGCTCATGTCCAGCTTTTCATCCACCAGTACCCCCAAGTCCTTCTCCGCAGGGCTGCTCTCAATCCCTTCATCCCCCAGACTGTATGGATACTGGGGGTTGGCCCGACCCAGGTGCAGGGCCCTGCACTTGGCCCTGTTGAACCTCATGATGTTCCCATGGGCCCACTTCTCGAGCTTGTCCAGGTCCCTCTGGATGACATCCTGTCCCTCAGGCATGTCAACCGCACCGCTGGTGTGGGTGCAGGGCCCTGTCAGGTCCTCTCTGTGCCCTGGACATCATGTGCCTTCAGAAGGGTCTGTAGGAATGTGATTTGTGGCTGCCTTTGGCCACTTGATCTGTTGGGTGCACCACAAGCAAAGATCCTTCCATTGCTTCTTAGAAACTGAAGGTACAGCTAGCATGCCTCCAGCAGCAATGGAGCTATACTGGCTGATACTGGATGCCTTTGCTATTACTCTTGTGTTAAGCATGACTCTTCCAGCAGGGAATTCATGAAAAAGAATTTATCTTCTGCTCTCATGAACATACTGTTGGGGAAAAGCCTTGGAAGAGGAAGTTTTCTGCAGGCAATTTTGGTGTGATTTCCTTAGATACTAAATAACCTTCTGAGATCTGCTTTTAAACTAGAACAAAATGATTTGAATTCTCCTTTTGTCAGTTGTTATAGATGTTGAAGTGTGGTGCTTGGGGTGAGTGTAGAAATTTATTTGCAGAGCATTTTTTTTTTTTTTTTTTTACTTTTGTATTTCATATAAAGAACACACATTGCATTTGGCTCATAATTTCCATTTATTATCAAAATGTTTTTATCAGATGACAAACTCAGAAAGCTAAAAGGAACATAGGTTTTTAAATATACATATTTATTGTAGCAGTCATCTGAGGTATCTGGTACTTATTTTTGGAAGTCTGTTTGCTTTGATATACAAAGCAGTAAGTTCCTTTGCAATCTGCATGAGGATGTTTAATACATATCATTGCAGATTTAAAGCCTTTTACCTTCTTACTTAAAGCTCCATTCTTGCAATCAGCTGTGCAGCTTTACTGATGCGAGGACTGACATCGATCAGAACATGTACAAATTATGTGCAGGATCAGATTCTAAACACTGAGAAAGTCAGCCTGAAGACTTGAATATTGGTATCCTCCATTGGAGAGCTCCGTTTTGTAGACTTTATCTTATTGCCTAATGACATGCTTTACTCAAATTTCCCAGTTCTATGCAGCCACTGATAAAATATATTACAATACTTCAAGTCAAAAGTATAGCTCAGATTTAAATATAAAAACTATGATTTATACATTACTAGAAACTTTAAAAAAGACCAACTTTAGAGAAAGCAAGAAAAAGCTTAGAAAACTGTGAAAGGGTCTTTGATCACAATCTGACAGATTATTTGTCCAACAGTTAATAAATTACCTACAATTTCAGTTTGGCTGGAAAGGAGTAAATAAACTGCTGTAAATAGTGACTTCAGATAATACACACTGGAATAATTAGTGAGAAGTTACTTAATTACAGCAGGTCTTTGGACTCCTCTTGTATAAAATGGTTTCAAGGAAAAATGAAAACATTTGGTAGAACAGATTAATCATAACAGCAGAGGGTACAAAGTCTGACACTTAGGATACAAACCGTTGTCTCATTATCATGTTATGATGTCTAAAACTGTGTGTTACTTAAATATTTCCTTCCTCTGCTTGATCAGAAATACGCGTTCACCGACCAGTGGGAGATAACGTGTTATACTTTGACATTTTAAAATAAATCCAAAAAGCCACTGGCCAGTGGGGAACAGGATTAACTACAAGTGAAATGTTACTGCACACTGTCAAGTGATTTAGATTCTACAGGGTTCAGTGATAGGAAAAGCAGCTGATCAGCTAGAGCAGCTAATTGCTGCATTGGCATTTGTCCTTCAATTGATGTTTTGATTTTTTTATTTTTGCCTGTTTACTGAGAATTACAATGACTACTCTAGCATATTTCCCTCAGTTTTCTTCCCTCCTCCCCTGCTCAAAATTAGTTCAAAATTTCTCTTTTTCTGGAAAGTTTCTCGAGATGCAGGGTTTACAGTTCCATCACCAAACTCGGCACTTTTCAGTAGGATCCATGTAGTTTGTCTTGGTGCATGAAAAGGCTTCAGAAAACTCCGGAGAGTTTTGCAATGATCCTATGACCCTTTAAAACAAAACAACAATATCTTGTCATTGTTACTTGCCTTTGTTTAAAACAAAAAAGATGACTGATATTTTGTAACTTCTTTTTTTGCATCACCTCAAAATACTGTGGGAAACTCTGTATTTTGGAACTCTGACTATTGCTTCCATTTCACCTCAAGTTGCTGTATTTTCTCTTTTCAATTCGTATGGTCCCTACTGCAACTTCCCAAGGTATACGACCTGTTCCTTCTTCATCACTGGCTTTCACAAAACTTCCATTTATTTCACTCAGAACAGGTTTATTGCTTGTCATTAGTTTTCACTGAGAATTTTTTCAGCTATGTTTTGCTGACAAAGTTCTTGGTAAAGGGAAAACAAGACCCTGAGGTAGAGGACTGACAGCAGTGTAACTTATCAGTGAATGTTCATTTACATTTTCACCCCAATCAAGTTTTAACTAAGAACATACTGCTTCTCTGGGCATTCTCCACAAATGTTCTAGTGAATGAGTTTCCTGTAAAAAAGACTCATACAAAGAACAGCTTTGAAGTGAATATGAGGACATTCAAGTTAAAGCAGTTTTTGTACATGTAATTGTGAACATATGTGACTCTATCTGCTAGGAGTTGCTCATTCCTTCAGGAATGGAAATATAGCATGCACGTATCTAGGCAGGAAAACAACGTCAGCTTCAAATGTCAAATATAGATACTGGTGCACATTGACCATGGACCAGGGATTATTTGAAGAACTGTTTCTTTGAGTAATTTCTGATTATTCTGTGAATAATATTAATCATTAGATTCAACAGAACCAGGAAGTGTCCACAGAAGTTGAGGTGAAGTTCAGCAGCTGACATCTGCAACAATTTGACTGTCCTTACAAGACCAAAAGCAAGACTGTTTGCTAACTGGTCTCAGGAGCCAGCAGCAGCACAGGAGATAGCACAGAGAAATGATTAAAAAAAAAAAGTGATCTAGCAGTGCTTCATTGCTCTTAAGGCCTACAACTACTAAAATGGGATTTTGCCAGAAACAGAGGAAAAAGTATTTTGGGTCTAATAAAACTCTATGTACATTTGTTACTAACAAACAGATAAAACAGCAGTGGGCTAACAATCCTGCTTCATTTACTAATATCCCCAGAACTCAGGGATTTGGTACATAAGCAGGGCTTGACCCGTATCTGCTATTGTGCTTGCTATGTTTTAATTTTGCATGTTAATGCTCGGATACAGATTCCTTTTTGCCTGCCGTTGACAATTTAAGATCTAAGGCATCTTTCTGTTACCTTATTTTTCTAGTGGACAAAAGATACCTGTCCCGTACCAAAGGTATCTGTCCAGGACTCAGAGTTGTTAGCCCACGGACTAAAATTGTACTATACAATTAACAATTTTTATGAAGAGCTGCCTGTCCTACCTGTAAGGAGAAACAGCATGCAGTTAGTGTAGCAGGTGTTAAAACAAACAAACAAAACAAAAAAAAAGGCACATTGGGAGCCATTGTGACGTTTTAATACTACGTCATTAGGCAGTAATTTTGTGGGTATGTCTTGTGTACTGAAATGCTGTTGATTTTTAGAGCTCTTAGGGTGGCCTCATTCTGAAAAGTACTTCCCTGTCTAAAAATGTTAGTATGGTTTCTCATTAATACTTGTGTAATTCCATATAAAGTTTATCTAGCCTTTCATACTGATGTAAAAACAGCACAATACATGATGTAATATATCCAGGATATACACAAATACAGTTACACAAATGCTGAACTAGTGAACTTCAAAGGACTTGTGACTCATACAAATTATATATGCAAAGAGAAGGTGCAGTTCTGAACAACTGAACAACTGCTGCAGAGCCTCATTAGCATTGCGACCAAATTTAGCTGATTGTAGGACTTGATGCATAAACTGCCTGGGGGAGAGATTTGCAGATAGTACAAAAACCACCCACAGGGAAATGCCAGTCAAGTAGCAATTGAAGGAACACTCACTGTTTTCACTAAATATTTGAGTATGTGGGATAAACAAAATAATTCTTTGGTGAAAAGCTGTTGAAAGAGAGATACTGGAATTAATGTACTGAATTGTATCAGGAGAGAAATCAGCTATTGTGTACATGAATTCTGGAGGTGACACAGCCTTTCAAAGCTAACAGAGATGTTGCGATGTCCATCTTACTACCTGATCTCATGGCATTTGACCAGAGTTATTAGAGCAAAAGCATTGTTAAACTACTGATGAATAGGTTGCTCTGACTTAAAAAGAAAAGATCCTAGTCTGGCCCAAAGACTTCCACCCTGAACAGCCAAGTTTCCTGCATGACTCTACTGAATTCAAGCCCACCTATTGCTGGGAAGGCTGACTGAGTACACAAGGCAGAAAATACAAATTTGCTTATTGCCCCACAGCATGCAGGTTCGCTACTGACTGAGGGGCAGTGATCTTCCACCTAAAACTCACTTCTGTTACTCTTGCAAGAGAGAATAAATAGTGACCTTGTGTGACACCTGGGGCACAGTGGAGCCCCAGTTCTGGGCTGCAGGCATTATGAGTAATGCTGTTAACCTAACAGTGAAGACGGGCCAATCCATTCTGTTGGAACAGAAGAATGTCTTTGTAGCTCTAGATAGCAAAGGGATTTGTGACAGAAGAAGGTCACTTCTCTCTCATGTCAGTATTGCTGTTTAAAAGAAGATGAATTCTTTTCCATGTTTGGAAAAGTAAAATCCTTGCACTCCACAGATTAACTGGAGATTTTACCTGTGACTTTAGTGGAGGACAGAAGTCCATCCATAGCCTTTGGGCTTTATGAGAACCCTATCAGGAGCTATTGCGGGAGCCAGGGAACTTCAGAAGAGCACTGGATTCCAGACACAGCCACTGGGACTCTGCTGTAGCAATCATGCACATTTGGTAACAGCCAGGTGATGGTGTGTGTGTCCTGTGATGACAACTGTTCAAAGCTTCTCAGTAGTGTGGACAGAATTAACCTGTATAGTCTCAAGGGTGAGGGCAACTCCTCCACAGTCTTATTCTGCCTGTGGAGGAATAAGAATTCTGCCTGGGAAGGACTGTACCTGTTTCTGTCAGCACAGAGCTATGCTAGGGCTGGGAGGTCTAGTGGGACAGTCTGTCTTTCTCTCTCTGAACCATCTTCAGTATGCTATGCCTATAGACATGTACATGCCTAAATGTACCCTGGTAAGTGCAACCTAGCCTTCTGCTTAGAGCTCTTTAAATTCTATAGCTAAAAGCTGTGTTGCACCTAGGAATTGCACTGAAGATTATTATACATGCTGACCTGAATTTGCCTGGGCTGTGCACGTCAGTTTTGATGGAGTTCACAGCATATTCTGGTCTGTATGTTCCACACCATACCTACACATGTAACAAAGAAAAGCATTTGTTAGCTATAAGATTGTTCAGGAAGAGACTTGCTGTCATTACACTATGAAATACTTAATGTTGTGAGAATAAATTTCATATTAGAACATAGAGAAAAAAATGTATATTTTATTTAAAAAAAAATATATATATACTGTTGTCCTCAGACAAAGGCACTTGGGCACAAGAAACTGTCTACCAGACTTACTTGTGGATGAATTAATTTATTTAGAGAATATAAAAATTACCTAACAAGGATTTATTTTCACTACTTTGTAGTGTAGTGTTTGCTCAGTTTAGCAACTCTGCCAGCTCTTAGTAAAACTGTGAAAGTCAGCCTATTCTTTCTGACATTGTTAAACTGTAACTCAAAGTGATTTTCAAAGCCTTCAGTCAAGAATTACAGAATACCTGTGCGAAGTTCAGAAAAAACAGCTGCTTATGGTTCATTTCAAGACCAGGAAGAAGTTTTTCTTTTCCATGCTTTTTCACAAAGTTTTGATAGGCCTGTAGAATGAATTGAGTAGAAATGTTAAAACTTCCAGCCAAGACAGTCAAAACAAAATGATGAAAAGAGGAACATGGGTTCTTTGACATAACTAATCATGGACTACCTTGGCCATCCATCTTACCACATGCCACCTTTAAACAAAAAAAGACAGGGCTATTTCTTAGCATTGTGATACCAGTGGCCTGACTGAATCAAGACAGTTTTCTCAATGAATGGGCTTTATGGTAGTATTTTACACTAGATTTAGTGAAGCTGCGCAACTTATATTGGAATAAATGGTAGAAGAAAGAGGCTTGAAGGAGGCAATTTATTGTAGCAAAAAGAAGCCAAGGCTAATGGAATAATTTCAGTAAGATGGGGATACACCCAGATAAAAAGATCTTTGCATAACTATGTGCCTTTTTACAGGGGAAGAAATTAAGAATGCAAAGTAGGACAGTTATGTTCTGAAATACAGTAGCTACAGAGAGTTAGTACTATTTTTCAGCAAGCTCTATAA
Organism: Morus bassanus; assembly: GCA_031468815.1. Classification (NCBI taxonomy): domain Eukaryota; kingdom Metazoa; phylum Chordata; class Aves; order Suliformes; family Sulidae; genus Morus; species Morus bassanus. The sequence continues at coordinate 9,302,589 of CM062578.1, forward strand.
TAATTAATGTATTAAATTCCATTGAACTGTCACATATTTACCTAGCAAATCCTTTCACAGGCTTAATTAATGACTGTATAAAGCAAGGTGGTTGTGCAGAATATGTTCTGTAATGGAAATGACGGTGAGATTCTCTGAGGTCAACTGAGAGGTAGGTGTAGTGAGGCATCAGCCAGCTCTGTGATAAACCAGCCTCCAAAACATCGGAGTTCAGAACTGTCTGTATAAAATTCACCTGCAGCAGCTCTGTCTCCTGCAGGTTCTGTAGGTCAGGCATTACTGCCAGTTACCCTCAATATGTACCTTGCATGGTAAAGATCCACATGGGAAAGCATGCGGCTGTGCTGCTTTCTAAGGCACAGTCCCAAAATGAGCATACCTGAGGTGTCTCACGTGATTTGGGGATTCCCTGTGTGTGGATCCCTGGCTAAGTGACTGTGCTGGGCAAACCAGCCTGCCTCTGCTCAAGGAGGCACAAATGATCTCCAAGACAATCAAGATGTGATCAGAGGATTCATTCCTCCCCCATTTGTTCACCTTTCCCTCTTCCCGTTCTTCTTTCTGTTAGACTTGAGAGATGTGGAGTAAAAAGCTTCAGCTGTGGCAAAAAATCATTCTTCTCTCTGATTCTACAGAACACATGTATTTGCTATCCTGTTTACAGGGGGTGTTTTCCTCTCAAATGTTTATCACATAAATGTATTTCACATTTTTTTTGCCAACTATTGGGTTAGAGTCTAAAATAACACACTTATGGTAAGATATGCTTTCCCTTTATACAATGCAGAGTTCCAGAATCCAATTTTACTACCACAAAACTGATTCTGCAGGGAGAAGAAATCAATTTTATCGATTATCTAATGTTGCATTATGAAAAGTAGATATTTTTCATTGTGATTTTGTTGATTTTTTTCTTTTAAAACATTGCAGAAGACTTTAAAACCTTCCCATATTAAGAACAGCTGCTTTCATATTTCTTATGAAGATCATGTGTCAAACAATGTGTTGTTAATATATCGTTACTAATAGAAAGATGCTGGCAAATTGGATAAATGTTCTGACTAAAGTCAGTGCCAAGCTACCGCACGAGTAAAGCCGAAAAAGTGCACAAGTGCAAGCTGAGGAATGAGCGGTTAACCCATCTACTGAAAAGGCTGTGGAAGTTTTAGTGGATAACAAGCTGAACAAGAGCCAGCAGTGCCACAGTACTGCAAAAAAGGCAACTGTCATACTGGGATGTATAAACAGGAGTGTTTTATATAAGATACACGAAGTAATCCTTCTACTCTACTTGGCACTGGCCAGGTCTCAGCTGGAGCACTCTGTCCAGTTTTGGGCACTGCACTTCAGGAAAGATGTGGACCAACTGGAGAGATCCCAGAAGAAAGCAGTAAGAATGAGCAGAGGTCTAGCAAACATGACCTATGAGGAAAGATTGAAAGAATTGGGTTTGTTTAGTCTAAAGAAGAGAAGTCTGGGCCTTCAAATATGTGACAGCCTTCAAATACATAAAAGGTCGGAGAAACGGAACAGATTGCTTTCTGTTTCCACTGTTGAAAGCAAAGACAGGATGGCACTCAAACTGCATCAAGGAGGTAGCAGAACTTCTCTTACAGTATGTTTGAATGATATAGAAATGGTTGATTCTACCTGCTAGGAGGCCGGGGGGTGGACTAGATGACCTCTCAGTATTCCTTTTGGACCTTTTTTTACTATTTATATGATGTCATAATAATTATGACTGTCTAATTCTTTTTTTTGTAATACTTCTGACCTTCTAATTTTTCTCTGGCTACTCCCATTCCTTTCAGAAAGAGTATCCCCTTTCATGGGTTTGTACTTGTTTTTTTCTAAATGCACAAATGTTCCAGTAATTGAAGATCAGGCTAATCTAATATGCCATACTGACACCTCTTTTAGGCTTCCAAATGATTCTTTAGATTCTCATTAATAATTGTATTTGCCCTCAGACATGAATACTTCTAGTGAAGTAAGTGTTGCTGATGGCTTTCTTTGCAGAAGCTGTGATGACACCTTTGAGAAGTGTGAGTTGGGCCATGCATGCCAGCAGGCACTTTGTGGAGGAATGGCAGCACTCCAGTGGTCAAGTGTTGAATGTCTTACCATAGAATGAGCTGTTCAGGGAAGGAGAGGCAGGATCATGTTATTAAGGCCTGCAACCATCAGATTTGCAAGTAACAAGAAAAGTTCATAGAGAAGCTGACTTGCTTCTCACCTCCCAACCTGCATTCACAAAGACCTCGCCTCTGCTTCTTTTACTTTCAGTCTCAAAGTTGGCCAGTCTAAGGAATTAAGTATCTGTTTCAGGAAGAGAATGGAAGCAAAGTCAAAAAGCATACAAGCTCCCATGGAAGGTTTAGCACAAGGAGTCCAGATGTCACTGACATCTTTGGATACCTGTACAGGGGACCCAAGTCACTCGCACAAAGATATTTTGAACAGTGTTTTGAAGAGTGAATAGCGTTTTATGCAGGCAAAGACTGTTTATGGGTCAGAAGAAAGTCATTCTCCTTGTCCCTCCTTCCTGGCATAAAAAAAGCTGGTGAAGACAGACAGCCAGAGGCAGACAGCTGCTTAGTATCATCAGTTTAGTTAGGTGATGGTCCAAGTGTGATTCATTATATATTTTCATTGTATAAATTCCCTATCCACAAAAGGAAAAAATAAAAAAAAAATAAAGTCGGCTGAAAAAGTGCACTAGACACAGATAATATGTATCCTGAAATAATTAACAGGATGAAAGAAATGCAACAGCTGGTCAATAGTTTTAAACCATGCTTCGATGATGCAGTTGGTAAGGTCCTGTCTGTAACACAAAAATAACGTTTCTTCTTCAAAGGCTCTGACATTAATTTTCTTAATCTATGATGGTTTCAGATAAAACAGAAAAAATGATACTTCTTACCTTATATGCTTGTCTAATACCCCCATTATCAGCAATGTTTTCTCCTAGTGTGTTGATTCCGCTCAGCTGCAAAATAGAAAGGAAAAGCATAGTTTTCTTAAAAGAAGAGCTTATCCAGGACCTGTAGTGCTAACCTTCATGCGTTTTTCACTTTTTAAAGGCAAGAATTCCCTTAAAATCGGATGTTTTAGCAGAAGATTATGTTAACATCTCCAAAAAGTCTTTGCCTCCCCTGTCTCAAAATCCATGCGGATACTATTGTTTTCCCCAATCCTCTTTCCTCCTGTACAGGCAACGTTCTAGGCTCTTGTATCTCTTTTACCCAGGTTTTCTGATGCTTAGTAATTTTTCATTCATTCTTTCTATTTTCTCTGTGTCTTTAACCCTCAGCTTCTTACTGCAGTTCCAAGTAGAGGAAACGGACAGTATCTGTCCATACACTCTACAAAACAAGTAAGAATCCAAACTCCGAATAGTTGAAATTATCAGTTAACACACATCAGCAAATCTGCTAGAAGGTCAGAATTCTCCTGTATATTAGATAAGTTAGGTAGCTTTTTGATAGCAAGATATATAGAAGATATCTAGCTGGTATAGTATTCGTAAGTCAGTGAAGTATCACTAAGAAAGATGAAGCTTTGGTAATAAAGAATCTGTAATTTTATTTTTAAAAAATTATACTTTCAACCTTTAGCCCAAGACATTGGGCTATGATATTCAAAGCTGCAAAACTTAGAATCATCATTAGATTGAATTTAATGTGTGGAAAAAATGGCAGAAAAATATGTTGAAATATTATTCTCTGTTTTAATGGTCTCTCTGTGAGTCCCAACAGTTTAACACACAGATTAGTAAAACCTTAGGGCTGGAAGTTTTATCTTTTCCCTATTCTGTATGACAGAATATATTGTCAGCTTCTAAAAAAACAGACAGTAGTAGTCAGAGAAATAGCTGCTTCTAAGTGTCTTCTCATTCGCCACTTAACTCTAGGAGTTCCCATCCAAGAGAAATTTTGTTCCTTACAGAAGAACAGGTGGTGGCACAGTTCAATGCTGCATGTGGTTATCCAGTGAAGTCCAAAATAAACAAGGTGGATGTTAAAAGTGGTCTTCCACAATGCAATGCAACTGAGTGCTCCTGTAGTAAACTGCTCTGCTTTCTTTACTGGGCAGCAATGATCCAGGGGCTGAACTCACTTGCCATGTCACTTGCCATGTGGAAGATGCAGGAGAGTGAACTAAAAACTGCATTGGTGCAGTATGTACCTTGGCTGACAGAATGATGGCAGCTCAGCTAGTAACTGTGGTTGAAATTTGCTATCTGTAGCTTTCAGGTATGGGCACTGCCAGCCTGGGACAGTAAAATCCCTACAGCGGCAGGGTGGGAGCAGTGTGAAGATGGTTAAAGTGTCTCTAGACGATTAAAGCTGGATTGTGTACTAGAGGCAATGCAGGTGTATTAGCAGACCATTTGGTCACCCCCAAAATGACATGCTATGAAGTGCTGCGTTACATATACAGGGCTGTGTCCTTCCAGTGGCAGTTCTGCAGCTTGCATTTAATAGGAACAGGACTGGTCTCCTGTTCAGTGTGAGTAATTATAATATAACTGTCACCTGTTTCTGTGAGTTAATGGAATATTTATCTTGTTGGGACACAGAACAGACCTGATCCTGCTAACTGTTCTTGTGAAGTTAGGGCTTCCAGACACGGAGACTACACTGAATGCCTAATAATTTTAACTGTGCAGAGTGCTATAAATGCAGTCACATTTAGATTGCCTGTCTCCCCTGAATCTGCATGTCATCTTTTCCTCTCCTACTGTATCCTGATTCTTCTCAGACCTTTTTGCTCTGTAGTCCAGAGGTTTGTCTTGGGAAAAGAGCAAGAAACTTCTGAGTGAAGGAAAGCAGTAGGCAGGACTTGTTTTGATGGGAATATATATTATTTGTGCATCAAATCTAGGGAAATGAGGTTCAAACTTCCAAGTTCTTTATTCTGTTCCTTTGTGGAATCAGAAGAGAACCTCTGAGGGCCCAAAAGGCTTCTAGGACTGCCACTCATTCAGAACATAAATCCTGCCTCTTTCAGAACAGTCAGTGTATGTGTGGAGTTTTTACCACTATCTTTAATTTTAAGAGTCCTTCTTGCCTTTTTTTTTTTCTTTTTTGGTGTAGGGGCGACAGTGCTGGCCATAAGCCAAGAGAGCATTCATGTGAATAAGGGTTTGCATGTTTAGGGCATAAGATTTTGTGCTTCCTCATTAAAAATAACATTGGTAGTTACAAATAGGACATACATGCTGTCCGCCTGCTAGGTCCCATGAAAAGTTTCCATACTGGTACACCATACACTGGGATAGCGCCTTAAAATTGCGTGCTGATTCTTCAGTCCACCAGTCCACAAGGTCTCCATTCTCATTAAAATTTCTGCCTGTAATAATATGTTAATAGAATTATCTATACAGGAAAAGAGGTTTCTGATGTAGTAAGAGGGGTAGCAAGTAAGTATAATCAATCATGCGAAAAAATTGCTGTAATGAGGCAGTCATAGAGATGATGTGCTTTTTTTTTTTTTTGTTTTTTCCTAAGAGGGCTATATTTCAGCAGAGGAGGAAAACAAACTAATTCAGACTGATTCAGAAGGTGGGATTAAGGCTCTCTTAGGAAGCCTGGTATGGTTCTGACCTGTGACTCAATGCTGAATTGATCATAGTGCAGGTCTAGGAATGAATGATGTGGCTGGGCAGCAGGTCTGATAGCTAGACCCTTGGTTTCACACCTGTGCCAGCCTCGTGACACACTCTGTTCACACTTATGTGTCATTTATGATGGTTTTTGATGTAGCCTTTGGGAAAAGCAAGTGACCAGCAACTATATTAAAAGCCCTTGTGTGCTGCCCGCCCACATCCTGGGCTGTTGCTGCAGCCTAGCAGCTGCAGGAGCGTCTGTGGGATTCTTTGGATAGCACTTTTGGGAATCATTATGTGGAACAATACTGTAAAGCCTCAGAAATCCAGATTTGGTCTTATATATGGAAACTTCATTTTATCTGCCCCCTGGAATGATTAAGCACTAAAGCATGTAAAACATTCCGTCCATTTTAAGTTTTATAACTAGAAACTCAGTGCCTTACCGTTGTCATCAAACCCATGTGTGATTTCGTGACCGATGACCATGCCTATGCCACCATAATTCAGAGATTTGGGCTGGGATGCACTGAAGAAAGGGGGCTGCAAAATGCCAGCAGGGAAGACTGCAAAAAAACCCACAACACAATTAAGGCACTGCCTCATTATCCTATGCGTGCAGTGTGAACAGACCATTTCTATGGGCTTCAACCAAAATCATGCTGTTCCCTCAGATTTACCAGCAAAAATAAGTGAATTGACACATGGTAATGGCCGTAGGATAGTAGGAACCGATCAGCAGGACCACTGCCCTACCCTCTCAAGCCTAGCGTAAAGCAAAATAGCTCTTCAGACACTTGCAAAATCAGGATCAGCTTTTAGTTTGTTACTATTTTACTTTGAAAAAAGCAGTTTACTTTTCCAATTTATAGCACTTAGCATTCTCAGACTCCTATATCATTATTAAATAAACCTCACAACATCGTGAAAAGTGGGAGGGTGTTCCCCTAGAAGAATAAACTATTTGATCATTGCCCCCAACGCAAATCAATCTGAGAGAGAGGAATTTATTCTTCCACTGAAAATGGCAGTAACTCCCACTAGAATCAATAAAAATAGGCCAAGCTGGCAATGAAAGAACTGGAAAAAAGCAGTTCTTTTAATCCACTTCTGTGCTTATTTTTCTAGGCTTTTAAGAAACAAATTAGTAAAAAAGAAATTATATTGCAATTGTGATCTTTTTATAAATGAAGAAATAAAAAAAATTCTATAAAATATTCAGTTATACTTTGTATCTCATGCAGGTCTTTTCCCTATACTTCAGCCTGTTGCAGCAATATTAATTCTCACTGTGAATGTGATGTATGGAACTACAAAACTTGAACAAAAAAGAGGAATTAGATGACAGTTTTCACACAACAAAAGAAAGAAATCAGAAACTTCTTGCATTTCAGCATCAATCCAATACAGTTGTAGCAGTTTCTTTCAGGAGGAGAAAGAACCATGGGAAAATTGAAAAATAATGAACAGGTTAGAAAAGAAACTCTTTCTGCTGTGCTGTGCAAACTGCTGCCTACTGTCACAGTAATTCTATTATATTAGTCTGACATGGAATTAAATGTCCAAATGTTCTGATGTTGTTATCAGAAAGTATTGATAGTAAAGACAAGAGTGTAAATGCTGTACAGTAGGATGGGCTATTCGATGGCTGGCAAACCAGTGATATCTGGAGTGTACAGCATCAGAACACTATTCTTTTTGGAGATTACTGCCAGCAAGATGTTTACTCAGAATGATATGCATCAGTCCTGGCAGCTTGGAATATTACAACTGTAACTTGCTTGGAACTCAGCCTGTCTTCTGCTTGAAACCGTAGGACCATCTTCCCTCCCTGGAGGCAAAACGGTTACTCAGGACTTTCAGTTCAGTTTAATTAACACCCTGTCACCTCATCCATTTTAAAGTAAAATGTCAGAATTCATAGATTTTATTTATTTTCAACTCTACCCTTCTGAAAACAACTTATTCCATGACTTCTGTTACATAATACAGGTCTGAAGTGGACAGGCATTCCTCCCACAGTGGAATACAGTTCGAGTAGAGATCTAAAGAAAAGTACAACTCCTTTGGGATCTAAAGGGCAGATTGTACTTCTCAGCTTTGTAAACATCCAAGGCAGGGAAAGGCATAAAGTATTTCCCTCAGAATCTGTGCAGCCCTGGACAAAAGAAGAGAAGACGTTGCTTTTCTTAAACGTGTTTGAGAACAGTAATGCCTTTACTGGGACTGACTGTGTTGCACAGTATCCCCCCAACAGCCAGAAGCATGAGTCAGTTCAATTTTGCATACCAGCCTGTGGGTCAGAGGTAGGCTACCTTACTAGCAGCAGCTCAGATGAAATTTTTTGAAGTTGAGTGGCATCCTTATGACCAGTGTTGCTGCTGGAACACTGAAGATCAGACCGTATTTAAATGTAATAATAGAGCTCTAAATTTTCTATACATCATGCACAGAACTCCTTTTTAGAGGGATTTTTTTTTTAAAAGCGTAACACTAAGCTAATTCAGACGTGACTCTAAAGATCAGACTGCTTTAATTATCCTGTGGCATGCCATAGCTAAAGGATGAGGAAAGAACTTATGGCTCATATTAACTGCCAGTCATCAATTTCAGTATTCCAAATCGTGATTCCTTTTCTATGAATTACTGAACAAAGCTGTTTTAAACAAAGCCTTCTGAGCAGATTTTTGTGCTAAATGTTCAGTAATGAGCTAAATGCTCACTTAGCTTTACCACCTGCTAAACTGATTGCACCATCTTGCCATCCTTAACCAAGCAGTGCTGGTCAGTTAAGTCAACGCAGTTCTGTCTCTATGAAGTCTATCTTGGATTTCACAATGCTTATTTCCTGTTTTACCTTTAGAACCCACTGCAAAGTCAGAACAGTTTGGGTTAACTGGAAAAGTTCACAAACCTTGGCAAATATCACCAAAGTTTTGACTAGGATGTGAAACCTAAAAATAGGTGAGTACTGTAGCTGCTGAATTGCTATGCAAACAGCCCCGCACCAGTGGCCCATTTGTAGTAGGCTGTATTCTCTTGTCCTGTTTATGACTGCACCAATACAAGGAGTTGTCTCCATGTTTCCTCATTCTTGCCTGCATGATGTTGAGGCTAACAATGCTGCAGTCCCACTGTGCCCAAAACAGTACTCTGTGATCTGAAAGTGCAAGCTATCGCAAAGACAGAGGCGACTAGTAGGAGAAGTTAGGATCGTATTTGCAGAAGTCTGCTTAACAGATCTCCTGACTCAGTAAAATCTGAAAATCTAGGACTGCAGGACTTTTTTTTACCTTCTTCAGTTTTTCAGTGGGGACAGAAATAATTAAAAAGGAAAAATCCTTTTGGAAAGCTTGGCTTTGTTGATTTCTTCCATTTTAAACCTGGTGCTAATCCTTTAAACCTGAACTCGCAGAATCAAGACTTGTATGATCGGTGTGCTAAATGAACTTTATTTTTTTGCACAGAAAACACCGACTATGAAAATGTTAGTATCCTGTATTAAACATACACTGTAAAAACTGGAAGAAAACTGCATCCATTTCACTTAGTGCAGCTGTGCTTGCAGACTGAACAGCAGGGAGTGCTTTTTGCCATGTAATAAAGTATGATACTTGGTCCCAAAATAAAGCTTCCAATGACCTCTGCTGCTACTCTAAGTCTTGCTGGCAGTGGCAGTCTCGCAGATCAGTGACATTATGTTTGACACTAGTATTATAAGAGCCCAGTGGAAGAAAGTACCTGACATTTTTCACCTTGATTTAATGGTTCATTTGATAAAAGAAGTGGGACTATATCGGAAGCCATTACTGAAGACTGAAAAGAAGCGATAATTTCATCCCTGGCAATGAAAATAACATCTCCACCAAACATTTTCTTTGGAAGCCTTCATAAATAAACAAGAAATAGTATTGTTTCATTTCTGTGCAGAGCCCTGCAGGACAAGGTTTTTTCATTTTTGAGAGACTTGTTTTCAGGACTTATACATGGATCCTAGTACTTCACTAATGGCTTAGAAAGGACACTGCAATTTATGAAATGTGGATAATAACAATATTTGCAGAATGGGTATGACAGAAATATTGTGAAGCATAATTAATGTTGTAAAATGTTTTGTGACTCTTGAAAGACCACCGCTGTGAAGAGAGCTGGTATGGTTCACAAGATGATAAACCTCAGTGCTTCCATGCGGTTCTAATCTTTAGCTATAATGGATATTTTTTTTTAATTTCTTTAAAAGCGTTTTAATGCTTTCTCTTCTATTTTAAGTTATTTTTAACCATAGATATTGGGTAGGCTGATGTTAGAAATGTTTATACTCAAAAGCATTACAAAAGCTATTTCATTGTACTGAACTTTCCTCTTACTTTTTAAATTTGATTTTTTCCTTCATTTAATATACCAGGTTTCCATTTTCATTTTTCCAACGCAAAAGCAGCAGAATTAACTGACACATCAGACAGGGAACTTGAAGTCATCTGGCAGACTTTAAATCTTGAGAACAGCAATTAAGGATGCTTCAAAATCCCTTAAACATTTCTTAAGCCATATATAAAAGAATGTTTATTAGATCTTTGCATTTAAGATAGCTAACAGTTAAGACTTGCAATTTAAATGGGACTACTTAAAGTAATACTAGTATGGAGCTCTTATATACTGTGGCTTATAATTAGATCTTGCAGTGCTATAGACAAGATAGCTGGTGAGAGATTTTCTGAGTAAACTTTGTCTTTTGGGAAATGCTGTTTTCATTGAGCCCCAAATGTTCTTTTCCAACTGTCATGATTATTTTTACACAGAGAAGGTGGTGACAGAGCCATGTAGGATTTCTGTCTGCTTGGGACTTGAAGCAGCTCTGGAACAGTGGCCATATGCTCCAGAAGCAGTGACCCCATAAGTTCCTGGTCCCATGCAGCATGGGACAGTGGGCTCAGCACAGCTTATGTGAAGCTGATAGCTGTAGTCTGTCTTCCGAGCACTGGATTTTACAGCTGTGTATGGGAAAGTGCTGGAGATGAGGAAATAGAAAAAGAGAATAAGCTGGTTTTTGCACTAATATTCCAGCATTATTTCATCATCTATTGCAGAACATTTGTTGCCTTGATAATAGGACATTTGTTTTAGACTGATCTCACTCTCTGTAATTTCCCTTATGGAAACCAAAGTGTACTGCTTCATGAGAACAGGTATGGGGCTCTGTGATTCTGGCCTACCATGTGAAATGTTATGGGATTCTGAGCAGTTCAGTCAATGAACCGGTGTATTCATTAACCAGCAGGATGAAATTCAACATCTTTCCCGAAGCCATACCAAATAAGCTTGTACAAAGGGATTGCGAAGGGGCTATAATGAATGGAAGCCATGTGTACACTATGGCAGGAAGTTCCACGACTTTCTTTTAGTCAGTGTTTCCTTCAGGTGAAAGCGGTACTGTACTCCCTGATCATCCCTTAAAAAAAAAAAGGGTGGGACCACCAAATTCACTTGATCACTAAACTTCTAGATACTCCACACTGCTATTGCTTTCATGGCTGAATCAAAACATGAGGAGACAAAAACGCTATGAATGAAACCTCTGATTTTGCTGCACTGAGGCCCTTCTGCAACCCCCATAATATTAAGAACGTTTCACTTCTTGATTTTAAAAATACATACATATACATAAATAAATAATTTGGCCATTAAATCTGTATCCAGTTAATAGTTGGTAAACCTTACCTATCTGATTTCTACTTGCTGAATAAAAAGCATTGACAACAGCAGCTCCACTTATCCATCTGGTAAGAAGAGAAGAATTGATGTTAGAATTTCAGTTCTTAATGGCAGAGTTAATGATTACTGGAACAAACCTAGACACTGAATCACAGAATCACAGAATATTTGAGGCTGGAAGGTTCTTTTGGAGAAGACTGTCAAGTCCAACGCCCTGCTGTGCTCAGCGTCTCATTGTACGTCAGACACTCCAATCCCTTAATCATTTTAGTAGCCCTTTTCCTTTGTTATTCAAACTGATTAACAACGATACGTAATTTTTGTTTCTATTTCCACTCATACTGCAGCATTGTACAGGCAAAATTTCCCATATAAAGAAACTGAAACACAGAACCTGAGGTTATAATGGTATCTAAACATTTGGGGATAACAGAACTTTTTTTAAGACTGTTTACTTAAAAGGATTTCTGTGTCACCTATCATTGTCACATATCCAGCTATCTCAAATACCAGTACATTATGAATATTAGATTAGAAACTTATAATTTTTTCCTTAACACAATTTCTTGAGGAATGAAGGTACATGCAAAGATCATCATGAGGTCTTGTGGAAGAGGCACAGCTTGATTCACAGTCCTGTTGTTTAATTTAAATAATACCTACTTTCCTTGATGAAGGCACTCAGCATTACTTTTGGATTCATCTCAACACATGGGAAATAATGAGTTTTAACTCTTTTTTCCTAGTTTACAGTTTTACTGGCTTTCATCAGTGATCACCTAATGAAATTCCTAAAATTACTAGCAGGGCTACTGTTTTGATGGGGGTCATTATTGTACATATTTAATAATATTTCAGAAAAGATGTCAGAGAAAATGAGATAACGGTTCTACAAAATAAAATAGCTGGGCCTTACACAACTGAAGTTGTATTTCCTGGCTCCGTGCTCTCTGAGTGAAATTAATTTCTGTGATAAATGATCTGTTTGATAATTATTGCATATGCCAATCATAGGCAATGCTAAGTATTCTAACAGTGGCTATTGCTTGATTAAATGAAAATTAATTTGCAGAATAAATTATAACTGTCAGAGGATAATCGATTGTGGTTGATACTTCCAGGCTCGCTTCAGGGTAATCTTTGAATGCAATTAAACTTATGGTAGTTACTCCTAACTAATACACACTTGCGAGAACAAAATAGGAGTTGTGTTAAATCAAGCTGAAGCAAGTGAACAAGCCAAGCCCAAACACAGCTTAAAGTTAAAATAGAGCAAAAGTGAGGTGGCTGTTAGGTGGAATATAAATTTTCAGTTAATGATACGTAAATACAGAACAGCAAAAGCAACAGTTGTAACTATTTATCCACATTAATGTCTATAGTTCTGAAAAGCTTTGACATAGTATTTAGAAAATTCATAGTGGTCATTCCACAGGTGTGAAGTATATGCTTCATCTTCTGAAAAGGTGAGAGTCTGAAGATGCAAGATGACTGACTAGTAAGAGTCTGAACAGTTGCAGTTTTTGATTTTCTTTTCTTAAAAAGGAAGACTGGAACAGCATTATGAAAATGATACAGTAATTAAAAACAAACACAGAATCATAGAATAATTTAGCTAAAAAGGACCTTTAGAAGTCATATGGTCCTATGTGAAGCCAACTAGGTCAGGTTGTTTAGAGGCTTGTCCATTCAAGATTAGAGTATCTCCAAGGATGGAGAATCGGAGATCTCACAACCTCTCTGGGTCTTGTTTGACCACCCACATAGTGAAAAGTTTTTCTTAACATCTAGTCAGAATTTTGCATGTTCCAGCTTGTGTTTCTTCCCACTTGTCCTACCACTGTCAGGCTTCTCTATATTGCCTCTCATTAGGTAGTTGGAGACAGCAATAAGACGTCCCCTTAATCTTTTCTTTTTTAGACTGTACAAAGCTAGTTCTCTTATCCTCTCCTCAGCATAAATCCACGTCTGCAGCCCTTATTCAAATGAACAGTCTTGCAAAGTTAGCACGGCCTATGGTGACCACAGTAATTTTTCTGATTTTGTTTAAATTAACTTCCAAATGGGTCAGAGCTGAGACAGGAATCATAGCCAGTACAGCTAGGGAATGTGCCTTGGTACCTCTTTTGGTGTATCTGCATTCTACATTAATATTTTAATTCAGAGCAGGAGTACATTTCTGAAGGAAATTTCTGCTCACCCTCATTTAATCACGCTTTCTCTTTCCTCATGCAGCCTCTGAGCAAGAGAAATTAAATTATCAGGGATGAAATTCATCTTTCAGATGAACTTAATTAAAAAGCTGCTCTCCAGGACTCCACTTAATCCAGTCTGGGAACTAAGGGACCAGACTTGACCTACGCCAGAATACTTAACCTTCTACACCATCTCCCAATTTCTTTGCCTTACTTGCTAATGTAGGTCCAGCCTTTAAGAAACGAGCAATGCCCTCTTACCTGCTGTCTTTATGGAGGAAAAAGTGCAGAAGGAAGGTCATTAAATCATCACTGATTACCCTCCAAGTACCTCCTCCTGTGGAAACTGGATGAAAGACTATGCACAGTATTTTTAAATACTTACTCCTCTTTGTCCACTTTTTCTCTAAGCTTTTTCAACCTTTTCTTCTGGGTAAATGCTAAATTTTGAATAATGTTTTCAAAGTATTCTTCTTCTTTGTAGTTCAGCTAAAAAGAAAGAGGGGAAGGTACTTAGTGGTGGTGTTATTCATTTGCAGTAAAAGATATATGGATCTGGAAAATCTAGGCATAAGCGTGATGAGCTAAGCAACGCATTTTTAGGAGAATTTTTTGATCTACAACTAGAACTTGGTTTGCAGTGCTCTGCTACATCACAGAGTTGATATTGTAGCTGGATATGTTAGTGGCTGTGTCATTTTTTCCAGAGATCTTTATTCCCTCTTTATATATATATATATTTTGAGTGGAGTTCAGTATTTGTTCGTTTTGACCCTAACCTCTGGGAGTTGCCCACTTGAAACCAGTAGCTACCAGCTTGGTAAACTGCAATTGCATCTTAGAAGGAACACATCAATAAGTCTCAAATGATGCTTTAAAAAGCATACTTTGGTTATATGTCTACATTCTTCAAAGTTAAAACTTAGTTTAAGACATATTTTGCCTGAACATACATGTATACTAAATACATTAATGGAGTTACTCGTGCAAATGAACCTACGAGGTAAAAGAATACTGAGGTCACATTTTGCAGTGAAAAAGCTCAGATGCAGTTTAAGTTATACGGGTCATCCAATGTCATACTTCAGGGACTAATTCCAATCCATGGATAAATAGGCACAGTTACGAAGTTATGTGTACTTGCATCCACTTCAACCAGTGTTACATCAATCCATGGGACATTTAGAAATACTGGACTGAACACCATTGGCTCCATGTTTTATTCTAGCATAATTGCTCTAGAATCTATACATTCCCTTGAAATACCATAAAATACTTATCACCATCTGTACTGGATCTGCTGTACTACACTGGCTTTTTTAATATCCTTATTTACACCTGTGCAACTGAGCACAGGATTGAGTTATTCTGTGCAGATGCATGTGGTTTGGCTTGGCTATGAAGGCAAATTCACCATTTTTTCTCTTGAGACCCTTTTCTAATTTTACCACCTATTGTGGATACTTACCTCCAGGTACTCACTATTCAGCTTATTGTCATCAGTCACGATCTCATCTGGATAACCAATCCTCTCTTTAATTGCTCTTGCCTAGGGACAAGATAATTTGATATCCATAGCAAATCCAGCCCTATTTTTAAATCAATCATAAATTATAAAATAAATGCAATATGGAAGCAGCTGCAGAAAACTCAGGATGTTAATTATATATGGGTTTTGTTTACATATTTTTATTCATTGAAAGCACTGTAAAGTTTATGGTTAATTATAACAATGGAAAATTTTAGAAAGTATGTTCTGTTCCTTCCTTTGTAAGTAAACTTACAGACATGTGCACAACACAGCCAAACATACTTCAACTACGCTGTTGAGTTGAAAGGCTGGTTTAAACAAGTAGTAGAAATCCTGAATTATTTGACATGTTTTACAGCATCTAAAATAGAAATAAAATTAATAACTGGATGGTTTTTAACTTCAGTACGTTATAGGAATGCACATTTACAAATTTCCAGAAATGTGTACAATTTGACTCAGTTTGGGTCTGTATCCTTATTTTTTTCAGGAAAAATAATTGCAATACTGATTTTTATAGAAATACACAACATTACCAGTATTTAAGATTTAACTTACTTTTTGTTCTGCTTTCTTCTTGGTTTCTGCATCCATCCAGGTAAGTTCATCTAAGGTTTTTATAAAAACATCACGTATATCTGCAATCATTTCCTCAACCTTGGAAAAAACATCAGTATGTTACAAATCCACATAAAATGATCCAATTATTTTTCCACAGTCATAGCTTGTTTATTACAGACTTGTTTTCCCTGCACTAGCTGCTTGAGTGTATGCTGTTTACGGGCTACACTCAAAATCTGGAGCTCAAGTGAAGAGGTCCTTGTAACCTGCCCTGTGGGAGGAAAGGGAACGGGCATGAGCTCACAAGGCAATGCAACTTAGATTACAAAAAAATCTCTCATATAGTCTTCTGCTGGATGTTATGCATCTGATCAACTTACTGTGTATATGTGAACACCAAAAAAGGTGTATCTTAAGCCTGGATTACAGTAGGGGTGATA
Organism: Morus bassanus; assembly: GCA_031468815.1. Lineage (NCBI taxonomy): Eukaryota > Metazoa > Chordata > Aves > Suliformes > Sulidae > Morus > Morus bassanus. The sequence continues at coordinate 9,318,642 of CM062578.1, forward strand.
GGAGGAAAGTAAGGCTTAACTCCAGGTGAATTTTCAGCAATTTTCTGTGTGACTAAAGAAAAACAGAAATAACCGAATAACCTGCGCGCCGTGTTGGCAGGATGTGAACTAGCATCAGTCTCAAAGAAAAAGCAGTGACTGTTCATTTCAGTAAGTGCTGTTCCTTGGGTGTGCGCATTGGCTCATGTATGGTCCATTGCTAATGTGCCAGTGGTGCTTTAGCCTCAAGGCTGGCTCACAGAACAAGTAGAGCAGGCAGAGGCCTCTGTCCCTCCAAGCACGTACACGTAATCTTCATATTTCACACATTACTTCACACTGTGGTCATTTGCTTGGAAAGCAGGCCAGCTCAAGGCAAGCAATGCAGAAGTACTTAGGTACAAAGGAATGACTCTCCTAGCACATATGTTCTTGTTACTCCTCCGTGGTACACTGAGAAGCAAATCTGAAGGTTAGGGTTTTCGGAAAGTGAACCTGCTATATAAAAAATGTTAATAAAAAGTGTAATCAAAGCTGTGTAAAGAACTGCATGGTAAGTGACAATTAAGTGACGCTTAGATGGCACACAGGCTAAGTTTGCTAAAAGCTTTACCACGTGTTTACTGTCTCCAGCAAATGCTTCCTGTACATATAACCGTCCCACTGCGTTCTCCATGTTGCCATTGACATAGTTTGCGCAACGACGCCAAACAGCAGTTTCTGATGTTGTGCCATAAAGTGCCTGTGAAACATAAACATTTGGTAAAACAGCAACATCTGGGCCCACGTAAAGTGAAGTAGAATGGTGACTGACTGGCAGATGTGTGTTTCAGAGGAGTCTAGTTGACCTTAAATAAATTCATTTAATTCACATTTGTGTTTATGGCAGTTAGGTGGACTCACTCTGTAATGGCAACACCTGTCATAAGCTGAGGAAATATGAGAATCATTAGCAATATTCTTTATCCTTCCAAAACATGAAAGGTAGAGAGAAGAAAACTACTCTAGAAGCTAAGAATGGGAGAGGTTAAAAAGGAATACCTTGACACAAAGCTTTCCTTGTTACAGGGATCTGTATTGCAGTGCCAGCTCTGACAGGGCCATTGTGATTATACAGCAAATTAATTTCTGCAGTGGTAAGATTGTGTTTTCCATCCAACCAGCAGCTTCTGTCAGAGCCTCCCACCTTAGGGAGCTTGCAAAGTAGAAGCTCGTTTACTCTATGTGATGTTGCTACAAGGTATGCAAGGATTTTGTCATGATAATGTACAAATATGCGATAAAGCTGAGTGGGTAGTATAATGGTATGACACCTGAATGCAAGGAACATAACAGACAGTGTCATTATAGGGCAACTCTCTGAAATCATATTCTATAATGAAGTTTATATTCCATAATGAAGCAGCTCCCCATCTCTTCAGAAGTACAGGTCAATGACTTTTGGTGTTAAAAGCTCTGTAACTGCTACACCTTGAACTGACTTACTTGTATTGAAACGGAAAATTATTGCTGTTTCTTTTTGCCCTAAAACATTAGGGACACAAGAATGGTCTTTTGAAAATGTTACCAGTACAACACAGCACAGAGATATCTACTGCAGATCTCCCTGAAGAGCCTGTCATGTTGGAGCTTTTTGTAACTCATCACTGACAAATAGCTGAACAGACTAGAAAATCTGTCAGTCCTTAGTCTATCTCTTTCTTAGATACTCCTTGCACATACAGATACAGGCTGCGTGAGTAGTCATTTGCTTACGTAGCAAAAGCTTATATAGCAAAAGTTAAATACAACCCCTCACCCCCAGAACTTAAAGCAAACCCAGTAATAAACATTAGCAGTACTGAGCTTAATTAAATTAATAACTAATTCAGAATGACTATGCAATGAAGATTCTGGTAGATCACTTCGTGCTGCTCAAGCTTATCCTAGTCAATCATAGCTGACTGGTCTCAGCATGACTTGGGTAGGGGGCTACTTGAGACCATGGTGGACTTGCATCAGACCAGGATTGCCCTTCACAGGAACCCTGAGATAGACTCTTCTGAAGTAAGCATAGTGTCAGCAGAGGTGCACAAGAAAAAACAAGGTAGTGCTTTCTGCAGCACAGAAGCTTACCTGCTTATTAGTAAAAACAACATGCAATTAAAATGTGTTACTGTGGATTGTACATTTACAATGCTAATGCATCTGAAATTACACCTCCTGATCTCATGGGGCATAAATTCTCAACTACAACATCACAGGGAATGCAGTTTTTTTTTCTTTTTAACTAAATCTTGGAAAAAAAGAAAGATACTGATGTGTTTCTTTGGTGGGAGTAATTGTATCCTGAGGATACAGTTCCAGTAGCTGTGAGTATTAAACTAGCGTCATGATACTACTCTGCATGCTCTTCCACCCGCTCATCAGGACTTCTTGACAGTAGATCTGCTGGAAGGGCAGACAATTTGACCTTGAGATTAAGAACCAAACAAGTGATTTAGAGTGACAGCATAGCCCCTCAGTAACACATATAGGTCCATCTACACGTGCAGTTTGGTCATCTGTCAAGATGTTTTTGCTGATTTCTTAAGGAAGTGGTTGCAGATCCGTTGATCTTTCTGCTAGGGCTCTGGCACTTCCTGTAGCACATTTTAAGCACTCCGTATTTAAAGCAAATGAAGTTTTGAATGAATAAGTGACCAATTAGCCACACAGCCCAGAAAATAAATGGTATGGGAGATTCATGGAATGCCATAACTGTCCTAATATTTATATTTGAAAGCAAACTTAACAACACAAATGTTAGTTTATTTCCACTGCATTTAGTGTGAGAAGGTCCACCTAAACTATATCATATATTATTAATTAATTAGCAATTATATGTCTTTATACAGAGACTATGGTAAAATCTTTTTCTTTCAAACTTTGACATTTTTCTAAATGAAACTTCCTCAGTGAAGTCCTAAGATGTAGTGGGGGATAACTTTAGTGTAGAGAGTGCAAAACATAGAGAGTGCAAAACATAGTATTCCCTGATGATGCAGACTAAGCAAATCTGATGCTTTATATTAAAATAGTTTCATACTTTAAAGAGTAGGGGAAAAAGCCAAATAATCAATGAATAAGACTGCCCTCTTCAGACATAAAACTGACCAAACTGAACATTCGTTGACTTCCTCCAATAATTATCTTTTCCTCTAACAAGCAGAATCTCCTTAAAAAGCTGCATATATGTGTTAAAGTATTTATGTCACTAACAGATGTAACAAAATGGCCTTAACCTTTTTTAATGGAGCTGAGCATACCTACAAAGTAGAAAATTCTACTGTGGAAATACAAAGGATTTCCATCTCCAATCTGTTTGTGAAATTGCTTACCATTTCCTTAAAAGCACTAAAATATCTGTGGGATCAAATGATTGAAAACCAAGATTGGGCCCATAATGTTTGACTTTGAATGTATTTAGATGCTGAAGAGTTTGTAACAAATCAATCAGAACTGCAGAGTAACCATTGGTAAATAAATGGGACTGATCTGTTATCAAAATGGGGATTAATTTAGATACAGAAAAACATGGAGACCAAATACCAGAACAGTGCTTTTCAAATCCACTCAGCTACCAAGCGTTTATCATATAAATTATGTGTACACTCCAGCAGAAGCTTCAGCAAACACACCAGCTTTTGTGTGCAAAATTCAAAATACATTCAATTTTTATATACTACAAGTACATAAAAAAATATCTTTTACAGTTCACAAAAGTCATCTTTACGACTTAAAAGAGATTAATTTCTGCACCTTACGAAAAGCATTCCTTGTGTCCTTGTAGTTACGGCTTAGGCTGTTGACAAGATCCATTACGAATCGCCAGGTCATGTAATTTTGAAGGTCTCTGTTTAACAAAACAGCAATAATAAGCTGGTAATGTTTTCAGGGTTTTTAAGTTTATTGGAAATAAAATGCAAATTACAAAAATACCTAACATACCTACCTGGAACTGTATTTATTAAGAATAGACTTCAGCTTGATAAGGTATTCTGGGTCATAAACAATGACATGTTCGGTGTTCTCAATATTAATTTGTACAGTTGACATTATATTATTTATGAATTTTGACCAGTTGAATACCTGGAAAATCAATATGCATTATTATATGATTAAATCATAAAGAAACAGTATTTAGCTGTTTTTTCCAGTTTAAATATGTTTGCATAACACAAATGCTCTGCCTTTAGTTTTCCTAATAGCTGCAGTACCTGTAAATGGAGTGATCATAATAACTGATCTGAGATAATTTATATGCTCTGTGCTCTAAAATCCTATTAAAATAAGGCATTTAGCAGAAAGGGTTGAGGCATTGTTTTGATTTCAGACTAACACAATTCAAAATGTTATAATCCCTTCCTTTTAGCCTGGAAAAGCAGAAATGGTATATTAAGTAAAATTTTCAGTTGCCTTTTTGCTATATTTGGCTAAGAACTTTTAAATCAAAGCATGACTAACAGCCTGATTTTCAGTACATTATGTCTCTGTACCTGTGGGGCAATAAGATTTGTGGTATATTTGACAATCCATTCTGAAGCACATGGTAAGGACTTGTTCTGAAGTACACTGAAGTCTCTAAAAGGATTTATTTTAATAGGCTTTAAAACAGACACACTAAATCCACCATCTATAATTAATTTTCCTCTGCACACCACAGTACTAGATACTGGAGAAACAACTGATTCGACAGCAGGTCAGTCTGCAGCATGCTGTGACAGACAGTTCGCAGACAAAGGTTAGCGTTCTTGTTCGTTTTCCACCCCTCTGGTCCTAAACCCCCATTTTCTTTATGCTTGTATTCACGTTTGCAAGGAGCCCACATAACTTTCATGACCCAGTACCTATAAAAATTCTTTCTGTTAAGTTTTCATTCTGTAGCATCCACATAGTCTGAACGGAGCATTATTTTAGCATGTGGGCGCTCTCAACTGGAAACTCTTACTAGTTTGCTGATGAGAAAAATAATTTCCCTTTGATAAGTCTTTGGTTAGTAATATCATGTGCCTCAGACACTAGATGGGTCCAAGAACTGACTGGAGAACAGTCATTCTCTTGCTTACTAAGAGAACGCAGACCATGGTCACTGCTCAGCTACAGAGCACTGGGATGTGAGCCATGCAGCCTGGCTGTAAGTGGGCAAAGAAGCCAGACTGCATGCAGCCACATTGCTGTTCCTCCATCACATAACCCAAAGCAATAGAGTAGTATTAATGGGAGGTTATAACCTCCGCATTCCCCAACCCAGGAAGTTCACACCTGCAGCTGATGGCAAGCGAAGTATTTTCACAAGTATTAAGTGTGTAACTTGTCTTCCTCTGTATGATACCAGCTGAGAGACAGATTCTTCAGCTTGGAATACTGTAGATTGTACAGTGTTATATACTCCTCCGTTTTCTCTATCCACTTCTTCAGTAAATGACACTGATGTTACAGTCATACATGTTATGTCATGCATAACAGGCAACATAGCTAACTCTATATACACTGCTTCAAATTCTCCATATTGGCCCAAGGTTTCCTAATCCATGGCCTGTGTGGACCATCGTTTGACTTAGAAAATGACTGAGAGCAGAAGCTGAAAATCATCATCAAAACTCTAGAGCTACTCAGTGCTTTTACGACACTGGGTAGGTACTCATTTTAGTAATGAAAAGGAAGGTGTTACATTTAAGAAAAGCAAATAACCTTTGTACTTTTTTTCATAAATTTTTTTTGTTAATTTTTGACATTTCTGTAATGCCTATTATTTTGAAAAGTATTGGTGATTTTTCCCAGTCTGTATCTTTTCAGAAGAAAGTTTTATTGGAAGAGGTAATGTCTTTCATCAGACAAACTAATGTAGCTGAGGGAAGCAGATAAGCTTTCAGGAATAGAATCACTTTAGGTTTGAAAGAGAAGCAGCAAACTTCAAGCTAATCTTAGGAATAATTGCTGTTCTATCCTTAGACCATTACAACAATGCTACCAAGTCCCATCATGCGTCTTTTGAGCATTTTTGGATAAATTTAGAGCAGATGATTATTGCTGATCTGCAGTACTCCCCAGGAACTGGAAATAACCAGGGCAATGCCATTCTGTGACAAGAGAAGTTAGTTTCTGACATTATGACTGTAATAGTAACTGTTCAACTAAGACTTGTGGGAGAAGGTAAATTATGAAACAAATTAAGCTAGGCAGAAGTGAACTGTCATATAATTTTAAGTTTAAGAATTTAAAGTCAGTAAAAATAGTGGAGATTATGAAACTGTGGTAGGAATAATAGTATTTCATAGTACCTTACTGGTCTCAAAAGACTCAGTAATGCACTCCTGCCAGTCAGACCACAGCACTTTCCACATGAGACATTAGTTAACCTGCTTGCTTGTTTTGCAAGATACTGAAGTAGAAGTCATTTATGATAAAAAATATCCATGTCTAGTAAGACATGATGTTACTGAAGAGGCACACCTATGTTATCCAATCTTTGGCTATTCGTCAGCCAGACTTTGTGGTGCCATGAATTAAAGGTTATACTGCACAAATGGCACATGGCTCAGGGTAAGAGAAAAGGCAGAGCTGAAACATCCTGGGGGAGCCGCAGTGGGAGGAATGGGGAGAATTTTCCTGATTCATAGTCATAACTTCCTGGGCTCCTTTCTGCTTGCTTTGGGAGCCCATTTTACAGAGAGAATGTTGGAAAACCAGGACTTTTTGTTCTGAATCTGCAGCTCTGGATAAGCAGAGAGGGCCTGAATAGTCATACAACAACATATTTGAATCAATTGGCGGCTGCAGTCCTAACTTTTGTCCCAGGCCCTCTGGAGCTGCTGCGGTAATTTCAGGAAGGGAAATTATTTGTACTTCACTACTCCCCTGATTTCCAGCGAGGGTTATATACATACAAGTTTTGCAAGATTTACCATCCTGAACCCAGGAGAGTAAGTCAAGTTTGTGATATTTTTTTTCCTTTGTCCTTTTCCATCTCTTTATGTTGAAGCAGAGGGGCAAGATCTGCCTTCAAGTTAGGAGAAACAGTGGGTACAAAAGCACAGCCTTTTACATATCATTTAATGTCATCAGATGTTTAGGTAATACGGTATGCATGTCAGGTATCCTCTTCAATTTCGTATGTGTCTAAGTTCAAGAAAGAAATGTCTTTAAAAGAAAAAACGGTCAGGCTTCATTATTTAATCTCATCAGTTATAAATTAGAGGTTAAAATATCAGATTATTGATCACTCACCTTCTGACTGATTTCCAATGAGAAGTTGTTTTGGAGTTGTGCCAAGGTCATTTTATTGTACAGCAGAAGTGGATCATTTCTGTCTTCAGATTTTGTTGTTGCCTATTGAAGTTAATCATGAGAACATTACTGAGTACATTGAGTCAGTTCACAGGGATTTTGGTAAGTGGAAGTAAAAAGAAAGAAAATGAGTATTTCTGGGTTAATACATTACTACAAGTTTGCATCAGCTGTAAAGTACCTCATATGTAAATATGGACAGCATTTTATAGATACAAAATATATAAAAGGATAGATTAAATTGACTAAATTTCTGTCAGTAAAATGGAGCTTTACGTTTTGGATTTGTTTTGTGTTACAGCACCAACACCTCAGGCTGTGCAGGAACACTGATTGGAACATAGACCCATACCACTCAAAGCATTGAGCAAACACTGTTATGGATAGATACAAAAATCTTGGGAGAAGGGAATAAAGGAGAGGTATTTATTGAGTATAGGGCGACCAGCATGCTGTGGCAGGAACACAGTGTGAGCATTCTGATCAGGATGCATGTGCTATCTGACATGTTCTTTCTGGAGCCACCGTATAGAAAGGGAGTCATAACTCAAAACTCAAATAAGCTTTGTATTAGTCTAGGCAACGTGGTTTTGTACTAGAGTGTTAAAAATGTGCATACATTAACACCTTAATGGCATGACTGTATTAGGGCCATTTCTTATAGAAAATAAAACTGCCTGACTGCCAGAGAACTGTGTCTGCAGTGGTGCTTTATGAGGCAAGTTAATCACTGGAGTCTCTAGACAGCAAATGTCAGCAGGGTGGTCTCTGGAATTAGGGTGCGGGCAATGTAGACTGAGAGGAGGCAAAACCAGCACTTAATGGTAACTACTGCCTTCGTCTCTGAATACTCTCTTGGATATCTTTCTGGATTTTTCCTCAAACACTAGTGTGTCCCTTGCTAGGGTGCTTCTGCAGGCATCTGAAGTGCATTCTTGTATCCTCTTTCATATCTTTGTTCTTGTGCAGGAGTACCTTGTGACAGCGTCAGCACTTGCCCCCCTCATACTACTCTCCCTTTTAACTTAGACTTTTTTTGGTGGCAAAGAGAGAAAATGCAGGTACAGAAACGACTAAGGGAAAAGAGCAATCTTGTGATCCATGAGAGTAATTCAGGGAGAACCTGCATCACTACTGCCTGAGTACTCTTAACTGACTTGGTCAGGAGTAAGAATAGTAGATTTCACCCCTTTAAACTGTTTTGAAAAATCAGTCATGCAAAGTCTGATTTTACCTCTACACTTTTTTAAAAAAGATTTCTCTTCCACCTCCTCTTTCCTAATCTATTGTGCATTCAGGTTTTTTTCCTGTGTTTTCTTTAACAAATTCCCAAGAACACAATGCCAGCTCTGTTCCAGTAACATTCAGGCTGGTGCTCTTTCGATGAAAGAGGTTAAAAAACGAGTCAATAGCAGCTTACCCACCAGCAACTGTACTCTCTACCAACAGCAACTGCTGTAGAGACATTTCAGTTGTGGTTTCCTTTCATACTTCCCTTCAAATCTTTCTCCAATGAATTCCTTTTCGTGTAATAATTTTCCATCTCTGATCTAAGCCCAGAAGTGTGTTTCTCAGGAAAATGTGACGAAAATAAAAATCAGATGGTTTTAGTTTATACAAATGTGGGGAAAGGTCGTCTTCTGCCAAGCATGTGCCCTTACTATCAGTGTAACTTGAAAAATAGCTGAAGCTAGAAAATTTGTATTTGGTTCGTTTTACAGTCATCCTCAGCTTCAGGCCCTTCCAAAATGTTTACTAATCATAAGCCATGTTTTTGCTCATGAATGCTTGATTTTCCATTTGGTATTTTTTCTGTGCAATTTCAAATTCTAGCTGTTTCTCCAAGCCATACTTTAATGGAGAACAGTGTTTGATGCAAAATGCACTTGGAACAATCAGCATTGTGGAGCAGCTTGTGCAGGACAAACATTACTTTGTGTTGCATGGCAGGCCAAGGGTTGGGAGTCTACTGCTCTGAGAAGCAAACAGCCCACGGGGAAAACAGGACAAAGGCAGAAGAGGCCTGAAAGCATGTCCCAAAACTCACTTTCTAAACCAGACTAAACAGAAACCAAGTATCTCTCTCTCTCTCTTTCTCTCTCTATTTTCTCTTGAAGGGCTTCTGTGAACAGATTAGGATAAAACATTTTGCTATTTGGAAAACAGCTAACTCAAATATTTTTCCTCGCTCATTAGAAGGCATGTCTTTCTTAAGTGTTCCTCTTAGGTGTTCCAGGCTCGATGCATTTTTGGTCAGCATTTGGTTCCACAAAGTAACATTAGCAAGTAACTTAACAACTCAGCTTACAGTTAGCTTTCTTAGGTATTAAGAAAAAAGTCAGTTATTTAAAGGATACTTTAAAAATGTTTTTCTTACATTGGCAATCTCTTTCTCCAGGTCCATAACTTTTTTCATTTGTTCAGAAATCTCACTCTCAGTGACAGAAATATTTCTTTCATGAAGGATTAGTTTAGCTACAGAAGTCATGAAATCAACATAGGCAGAACATGCCTGCAGGAAAAAATACAGACATTTTAAAGACAAAACTCATCAAAGGACAGCATACCTTGGTTACCTTTAAGATTTCATCTTCATTTTTATGAACTACAGTTCTTCATCCCTCTCTTAACTAGCTTAATAGTAATTTATTGTGAAATACCGTTAGACCACAAATAGAAATTAACTTTGGAAATTCCCTCGTGGAAAATTGCTGTATAATTTGTAGCACTGTTCAAAGCTAAACAGTCTCAACTACCGCACTGTGTTTTTATAATTTAAAATGAGATATGTGTAAGTCCATATTTAAACCATCACCCGTGTTTTTTCTAGCCCTCTTTAATTACAACTTCCAAAAATACCGCTTCCAAAGAGCAATGTTCCCAGAAACATAAAACTGAGAGAAATGCTGATGGACTGTGTTGAATTAGCATTGTGGGAGAATTACTCCCAGAAGCCGTGTACCTCCTCTATTGCTTCGTGGAACATTTAGATATCATGTTGCTGTATCTAAATTTAGCATACCTAGATATATTGTAGACAATACAGTATACATTAATTTTAACATATCAGAATTCACCAAGGATAAGAATGGAAATATGGAAGTATATTCTCTTAAATGTTACACTGTCAAATATCTACAGATCTCATTATATTTTATGGAACTTAATATTATTCTAATTCTTCTTTAAGCCATACTCATTTTTCTATTGTCAGAAATGCTGTTTTCAATATGCTTTTTAAATGCAAATAAAAAGACCTAATATTAGATTAGCTATCTAATAATAAATCTATTTTATGCAAATAGCATAATCTACTAAAACAGTGATAAAACCTAGGATTAATAAGGTGTGCATGTCATCAACTTTAATAATAGAAATATTTTGTTATGTTCATCTCCTACGGCAGTAGGACGCACCCCTTTAATGAATGCTACATTTATACAGCCATTCTGATAACTACCTTCCTTGCCATCCATCTCCTGTCAGCCTCCCCTACCTGCCAACAATGCTGTGCTGTAACAGGCTGTGTGCACTGGAAAACTCTGAGCAGCTCATGACAAGTACTGACAGCAGATTTCAAAAAGACAGGTGGCTCACAGCATCTTGAAGGACTGAACTCTCAGTGTTATTTTTAATCAACATAGATTATTTTACCAGAAAGAGAAAAGCCCATGAAACCACTGACAGCTACAAGAAGTCACAAAAGAGAGCACCTACCAAGCCTGTAAATGCCATTTTGAAATATCCAAATACAATTTATAAGAATTCAGTACAGATGTTACCCCAAACTAGTAAGTCAACAGAGATCTTCAGGTACCCATCAATGGACTTTATTTTTGGCCTAAAGTGCAGATCATCGTATGGTCAGGTAGCAAAGAACTAAGTCAGCTAATTTCAGATGGACTGTATAAATACTCTCAGATATTTATTGGGAACTTAGATGTCAGAATAACTCCTGTATGAACAGAGGAGTCATATATCTTACAAGAGAAAAGGATTTTTAAAATATCGTGTTCACAGATTCCACTTGTAGCTTTGTGGTGGGAAGCCCTGACAAAGCCAGAGGTTAAAGTGCAGGAGGCAGATATCTTGTTTGCTACATACAGCTCAAAGAGTAGAATGACACAGCAGGAAACAGAGCCAAGAAAAGGCTGCTATCAGAGTGCAGGGTTTGAAAGGAGGAAAGTCTCTCACTTGACATATTCATGCTTGTAAGAATATTATGAATCTGCCTTTCAGTGATAAATCTGTTTTTTTAAAAATACTTCCTCTTATACTTTCCAGCAGTGGAAAGTAGTATAATACTTTCTGGTAGGTCAGAGATTAGAACGGGAATTGTCTTTTAGTGTTGCAGTCGATGTAATACAAGGAAGTGAGCAAACTGCGATACATGAGCCAGCTCCTAGAGGCCATAACATGATAATAATATAACTGAACTGTTAATATGGTAATACTTGTCTTTACTAGCATATGATCTGTAATTAAATGTAATCAGTATTAGAGTATTAACTGTTAGCATGTCAGCAAAATACCTGCAAAACCAAAATATTTTGTGTGCTTTCTCATTGCTTCTGCATTTGATTACACAGAAGAAAACTAATTAAAGGTTACTGTAGTAGCAGTTTTACCTACATGACTTCAGCACATACATATACTTCAGCTCTCAAGGACTTAAAGCACATCCAAGATTAGCAATGAGGGATACACAGTGTCAGTGCTAACAGGGTAATGAAAATGTGTACAAATAACTAAACATGAATTAAAGAAGACCATATAAGATTTTAGGTATCTAAAGCAATTTCTATGATACCACATACTTCAGCTGCTGCATTTTCATTCAGCAGTTGACTTAGGGGACTGTGATCTTTCCAGATCTTTCACACAGAAAAGCATGTCTTTGCTTCTGAATGGTTCTTTTTTTTCTTTCTAAGCATATTAGTGATATGATTAGTCCACGTGGACTCCACTGACACCTGCAGCACTTGTCAATCGATGCCAGTTGATCATAGTTCAGAAATGGCATCCTTTTTGTAGTGACAGAACAGGGGTGATCCATAAGCACTCATATTCTATCTTAATACAACTTTGACAGTTACAAAGTACCTCTTGATGGTTATGTGGTACCCCTTGATGAGGTACCTATGAAGCCTGGCAGAAGCTGTGTAACAAAGCTAAATTGTGTCATGTTTATTTCCTTCCAAGAGGTCCTAAAAAGTCAAGTAGCTGTTCTCTTCTGACTTGCATAATCATACAGGAATTGTGTGGAAAAGCTACTCCTTTTCTTTTCTTCCACGTATATGTTCAGTGATTACAAGAGGAATGGAAAAGAAGGAAAGGGGAAACAGGAAGGGGGACAGGCTGAGATGTCCGGGGTGTAGTGATGCCAGAGGGATGTGCAGACTTCTCATCCAGTGCAGAGGCAACTGGTATGTACTGGCAACTGGAGGCTAAACACAGACCCCGTGGCTCCTAGTGCAGCCAGGAAGATCAAACTAGGTCTCTAGCATTTACGGCATAATATTATAACACCTCATCTTCAGGACACTTGTTACACTCCCTCCCATTCTTAGCTAACTTATTTCTACTTGCCCTTAATCTCATTTCTCTATATTTTCTTCATTTCCCTTTCGGCTTTCTTGCCTTTTTGCACACTAACCCATATTAGAACTTCTTTCACCAGTCTGTCACACATGCTATTCTCACCTGCAGATCAATCTTGTTTAAATGCTCTTCATTATTACCTTTCTCATTCCAGTTTCCCCAAGTCTCCCAGTGATGTTTCCCAGAAACATCAATCTTTTTGAGGAATCTCTTGGGTTCCTGCTCTTTGCCTATCCCCCCTCTTGAGGATATGTCTGCCTTGAAAATATAGGCTAAAACTTCTAAAATGTAGTCAGTGATCTGTCAGCTTCATCTTACCTCTTTATATGCACCAGTGCATTCGTAGTAGTCACGAGAAGGCAGGCCAAGCCCAGGCTGATCAATCTATAAATTCAGATAAAATTTAAAAAGTGCTAAGGACAAAATGACATAGCATTGTATTGTTCTTTGGTCAATTATAAGTTCCTGATGCTTCAATCTTGTCAAATTATCTTCTGGCCAAAGGGGACTTTCCCTCTCATCCTGTTGCCCTCCTTTAATTCTTTTAATTCACTTTGTACTTTTTGTCTTTCTTTTCAGCCTTTTTTTTTTCTGTTGCTGAACAATGCATGCTATGTGTAACCAGTGTGAAAACAATGGACATACAGAAGACAAAATACTCCACAGGTGGTTACTGCATCTTTGAAATTCATACATGCATTGTAGTCAAGGATCTATCCACCCATCGACAAGAAAGATTAGACCTTTGCTCTTGTAACTGTTGTGTCTCAGGAGTAGCTGGTGAAGATTCACCATACGTAATACTGTCTTCCTCCAGGTTTTCCATTTTCAGAGATCATCTTACATTTACAGGCAGGGCACTCTCAACATACTCCTTATGCAAATGTTCTCAGACACTTTCATATTTGTGCCTGCCAACCGCACGTCCTGTTAGTACTTTGGCATCTGAATACCTTGTGAAAACATAACTCCCTTTGTGGGCTTTCTGCCATTGGGACCGTAGCCCAGGTTTTCAGTGACAGAGCTTTCTGCCTGAAGTACATGGTAAGGAAATCATGTTTATTTATTTGCTTGCATGCATCTATAAGTAGACTGTGTCTGTCTTCTTTCCAGTGTACACATAAATTGTCTGTATGTCTATGTATGTCTCTGTTATTGTCATCTTGCTGAGAATAATAGTGTATGAGTGCACACAGTAAAGATGTTAACTTTGAGAATGGACAGTACACTGTGAAACTGATAATTTAATTTTGAAAACTACAGAGATTCACAAACTCATCTACAGCTTACTCTGGTAAAATTTCAAATCACTGATGTTTCTCCTGGTTAACATTTATGTCTATGCCTGCACTTTTATGATCAACAAGGCAATGCCAGCCAGAGAGACTTACGTGAATGATATGTGCTGTGGAATTTTTGTCATCTGTGCCAACAAAAAAATTAATAAGGACCTTTTTCCCATATCTGGAGTTCAGCCTTGCAATAGCTGTCTCAGCTGTCCAAGTAGTACCTAAGCAAATGAAAGGTATACTCAGTCTCTATTTTTGGTAAGCAATGAAATTTTAACTGAAAAGGAAATAAACACAGATTATCTTACCATAGAAAGACTCCCAGTTAGTTGTTGCTACAGGCCAGTCAAATACGTCTGGCAATAAATGGATTAAAGGCTTTCCACCTCTGCTATCAATGGTAGCTTTTGGAAAAATAAAATGAGTTACCATGACATTTTAAAACACACAAATATTATACTATTATAATGAGTTCAGAATAATGAAGCTGAGAAATACATTTTCACCATCACCGCAATAGTAGTATGCTCTGATTTATGACTGTGCTTTAACATTTTATTTTAAAAACATGTTTCAGTCATGACTGCAAACAGCATATGCAAATCCTTGCAACCATGATATTGAAGAACTATGGTATTTTCACTCCGCAGATAGCTTGAAATAATAGTTTTGAGAAGTATTAATAACATTATAGAAAGTATAAAAATGTGTGATTTAGGAAGCACTGCTAACTGTTTTACTGCTCCTCAGTCTAGTGACAGCATCTAGCTCAAATTCTTGAAATAAATGATCTCCCTGTCTTTCTAGAAGTCTGGTATGCCAGTTATTTTCCACCTCATCCCTGATAATTTCTACGAAAGAAGTTAACTCACATTTAATTGAAAGGATTTGAGATTAAATATCTGCAGCAAACTGGTAACTGAAGAGTAATGTAATCTCACCTAAAATATCAAAGCAAGTAAAACAGGAGAAACAGTACTAATTTTACTATTGACATTCTTATTTGACTTTATAGGATGGACACATTTTAGTTTTCATGAAGAATTTCTGAGGAATTATGCACAGAAACTAGGAGGATATAGGTATAGCTGACTGTGAAGAGGGGATTCTTTGGATGATATTTATATATCCTATATGCAATAAATTCAGGAGACTTACTTTCATTTATGCACGATCTGTACAAAGTTTTTGCCTTCTGCACTGCTGATATATCATTACTGCTTGGTGTCTCGAGGACATCTGAAACAGAGAGAGCAAATATTCCCTAATATCTGTTCTTCATTGGAAAGATGCTGAAGGAACCATAGAGGATACCATTCTGAGGACCAGAGGGCAGATGATAAGTGCTCCCTGTCCATCTCAAATTCCAGGGAAGCTTTGCCTTTCAAAAGCTGAGGGGAAAAAGCTCTGGAGATTATACGGCTTGCAATTACATCAGTCCGTGTTAATATATTGAGCACAGAGGAGTCAGGTAGATATTCTGTGGATCAATCTTGGTGAAATATAAATGCTCTGACTTTTCAGGGACAGTTTTTAGATGACCAAACTGTTGTGTGAAGAGAATTGCTGTCAGGGCCCTAAGTGTACCAGCAGGCTCTAACTGCACTGACCAGCCTGTAAGCATCTTTTCCCATAATTCTAATCTACAGTCTCTTCACTGTGGCCAGGAGTTTAGCTGTTTGTGTTCAAGGTCTGCTTTGGTATGGTGCAGCTGTGTGATCATGGTTCATACTTCTGTGAAAACAGCTAAACTGTAAGAAAGAGCCATGAGAAACCTCATCTGGTGCTTCCACTTGTGCACCCTATGGCTGTTGGCTTAGGAGCAGCAGTCCACCTGAGCCCCTTGCCCACGGTCCTTGCCCACGCTCTTATAGGTATGCTGGACCTGGCCTTGTACCTTGCTGAGCCTGACCTTGCCTGGCTGACTTGCCTGCAGACCTGCTGCGTGACTATGGATTTGTCTGGTGATCATGGGGCTGTTGGCTGAACCTGGTCACTGTCATTGGACCTGCTCTGCTCTTCTGGTTTGGGTCCTGTGGGACTGAGCCTCTTGTCTGTGAGGCCTCTGCCCCTGCCTGTTCGAGTCACAGTCAGCTCCTGGCTCTCCTTCCCTTGTGGGGCAGCCCACTCTTGCCACTACTTTGCAATTACTCCAATTACTACTTTACAATTGCTTTGCTCTGCAGAAACTGAAGCCTAAGGAACACCGTGGCATCCATAAAGTGCAAACCTGGCAAAACCAGAAGATATGCAAGGTAAAAGAAGGATATTCAGTCTGGAGAGAGTGGTTTGGAGGATGTTTCAGAAATATAAACTGACTATTTTTTCTCTGTTATTTTCATCTGAAAAAGGGGAATATGGACAATTGGACACCATTACATTTTGTGGAAAAGGAATATTTGTAAGTTTATGACGTGACTAGTTAGAAAATTGCTTGCCTGCTCTTTGGGATTTAGCTGATGGAATACACATATGCAGGACATAGGGCTGCCAGAGAGCAAGTTCTGTGACACAGGCAGACCTCTTTCTTCTTAACCTAGCTTGGCTGCTATTGTTAGTGCATGAGGGTAATGATACAGATTTCTGTTGTTATAATATGCAGATGAGCACACAGAGTCCAGATACCAGAAAGGTCAGGTCTGGTCATCTCTGCTCCAGTGTCAGACACAACAGCATAACTTCCACAGCATTCTCCAAGCAAACAGTTTGTGGTAGATTTGTCCTGAACCGAACACAAAGAAACTGAAATATTTGGTAGTATTTTAAGCTTTGCTAGACAACCACATCTTATTAGAATAACATGTAAGCCAAAGAAGAAACTTTATATAGTCCACAAACATAAACCCCACTGACCTTTTAAAACAACTTCTAGTTCGTCTCTTAAAATGTCAAAGTTACTATAACGGGAGCTGGTTTCTGGAATGACGTTCCTCTTAAGCCATCCTCCACAGGCATATTGGTAAAAATCATTACAAGGCTCTGCAGTGGTGTCCATGTTCTCAAGGATTCGGGCTGCTGTAATACAAAACAAATCAAGGCATAAAGAATCTTTAGAGAAAATAAATGAATACATTTGCTTGCTCTGAAGGGGGAAGTAATAAATATACTTCCTTTAGTTTAGAATAGGCTCAAGCCTACTTGAACGTTCTAGACCAAAGTACTAGTCAGTGAACAATGAATTACTCTTCCTTTACTGCCCATAACATATATACTTTTCTGTTGCCTGTGTTTATTGATGGGTAAACTGACTAATGTTCTGCTCCCTGTGAGTGGTTGCTCAGTTTTAAATGAAATGTAAGATGTTTCATTTACTGACTTACACTTCTCTGTATTGAAATGTGGTGAAAAGAGAAATTAAAAGCACAAGACATGCAGAGGTTAAGTATCCACTGTAATGTGAGTAATTAAGTATGACGTAGGCTCAGCTGAATCCAATCTACTTCAATAAAATAATGACTTTGTTGTACTGTTTAAGTTCTTGTCAAGAAAGTTTTCCGGTTAATGCTTTCCTGAATCTACATTAATTTTTTAGACGTATTCCACATTTTATTCTAGAACTGATACTGCTTCTTGCTATCCCTATTGACCCTCTTGAAGTGGCTTGTCAAAGACTAACCGGTCACTGACTGATTGTGACATGGGATTCTTTCATGAAATCTGATCCCTTGATGACAGCTTCCTAGCTGCTGTTCACAAACCTTCTGGGCTTTTCTTTTTTGTATTCCTCTTCCACCTAGATTGCTTTCACCACTGGTATGCTAGCACAAAGTCTCTCACAGAAAGGATTGATGCTGAGAGTCAAGCAAGAGCTAGTGATACCTCTGAATTTCCCAGGACACAGAATATCCTTCCCATTTTTCAGACATTATTTTTAGTAAATGGTGAGGCTTGTGATTTCAAGTGTTCATTTCTCCCACATGGGTGAGTCAAATATTTATAGCTATTTCTCCAGTACTTTCAATATTTTCCATGTCTGTTATACTGGTGGAAATGAGAGGTGGATAGACAGGCTACAGTATTTATGTCGACTTGCCTTTCCTGCCCCCACCTCGTTTTTCCTGGGATCTTCAGTTGGTTTAAGAGTGCTATATTATAGGCCAACATCTGATGGTTTTACAATGTTCCAATGCTTGGAAGATGGAAAAAGCCATGAACACACGCATTTTCAATTTTAGACTGCTTAAGTAGCATAAAAACCACTGTGGAAATAGGTACAATGCCTAGTACCAGATTCTTTTCCTACTGAAGTCAATGCCAGGCTGACTCCAATTAGAAAGGATACAGGATCATGCTGACAGCCAAAGACTGTGAAATTCACTCATGTTTTTACTAAGTTAGACACTTGCTTTTTACTCATTCTGCGAAAGCCAAGCATCCAGTCCTACTGTCCAGTCTATTAGAGCAAGGAATTTCCCCTCTGCCTGTAAACTTGGACAAGAGGCAATGGACACATAAAGAAATAACAAAAAAAATATATCCTTTTGAACTTAAGAAAAACCTTACTATAAGGGTGGTCAAAGACTGGAATAGGTTGCCAGGGAAGCTGTGAAGTCTCCATCTGGGAAATAATCAAAACCTGACTGGACAAGATCCTGAGCAACTTTCTCTAGTTGACCCTGATTTAAACAGGGCCATTGGACTACGTGATCTCCAGGGGTCACTTCCCACCCCAACTGTTCTGTGGTTGTGTAAACTCTGGTACTTGTTTCTGTCTAGTTTGTCTTATTTCCTTTAGGGGAAGGAGAATGTTTTGAATGCACTTTATTCCTGTCCTAGCTCTATCTATTTCCTGTAAAAGAGAAAGATTGCTAATTATTACTAATATCTCCTGGTTTAAGGGTATCCTTATGAATCTCTCTGCTAGTCTGGAGCAGCATCTGAAGGGCATCACTGTCGCTTGGATTATCTTGGCATGTGTTAGTCCAGCAACAAACACTTTAATAGCTGGGACCGGACATCACAGCTGGCTCATTCAGAGCAGTATGCCAGCCCTGCCAAAAAGTAATGGTAGGATAGGGAATTCTTCTGAAACCAAGAAAAGATGGTTCTTACCCACTGTCTTGTCACTTAAAAAACAAACAAACAAACAAACAAAAAAAAACCCCAGAAAACAATAACCAAAAAAACCCCAAACCAACGAGAAATCCACATCTTGTATAAATCTGAGAAATTATTAACTGTCTGTGTAATGTCAAACCTTGCTTTAACTGTGGAATCAGGTTGCTCTATGTGTAGTCAGCATATGTTTAATCTTCCTTGCCTACTACTACCACACAAAAATAATCATCTATCATAACATTTCTGCAGTAAAGTCCAGGCTAGCCAATATTAGCTAATCAACTTTTATCAGAACTTGAAGTTTAAATACTGCAAACATAACAGAAAGAGCGCAGTCATGGGAACCAGAGTCTTTCACTTAGGGCTTCATGCAAAATACATGTTAAGTATTCTCCTCAAGAATACTCTCCTCGAGAGTGTAATTTGCACATCTGAACCCCAAGATAACCACTCATTATTTAGCTGATAGCATGTATCAATGAAATGTGATCTTATTATCAACCAAGCCCAGAAGCATAATGACACATGAATTGCCCCTTCAAAGTCAGTGGGACCAATTAGGCTGGACAGAACCCTAAACATGCTCTAAGTTATTCATAAGTTGATACTTGTGCCCAAAGAAGCTTTATGGTAAGTTCATGGCTGTATGCACTGAGACATTTTTGCTCTGGAAATAAGAAGTGTGAGACTGATGAATATTTTGTTATTTTAAATCTAATACAGGTTAATTCATACATATACACATACAGATTATACATAGTATACTTTTCATTAGTCCTCAGTATTGCTTTGATGAACCAGTGTTTGAGTTTGCTCCTATTCTCACCTGTTTATTCAATTTCCTCTCACTGAAGAATGTAGAGCCTTAATCTCAATTACTTTTAATGATTGATTTTATTGTATTACTCCTGATTGCAAGCTGTTGCTTTAATAGCTTACAAATAAAGTAATATAAGCTGACAAAGCAACTAGTGACCTGGGGAGGACTAAGGAGAAACACAATATGCTTACCTAGGTGAAACTGAAATTGATACGAGAGAGATCAAAATTCCCTATTCTCATCAGTCTGTGCTGTCTGAGCTCAGGAAAATTATCAGAGGGTATGTCAGCTTATTCAAAAAATGCTCACATGTACAAATTGCATGGTATCTTCAAGTGCTACACTGCAATGGATTTCACGACCTTGGTAACATTATCGTGCAGTTACTGATATTTTACCCTGTGTATAACCATTAATTTTCATTACATTTTTTTCTTCTGGTCATTTATTTGAAGCTCCTCTAGTAAATGTGCTATAAATTCTGTTAGTATCTTCACTTTATTCTTTTTCAGTGGCTTGTACCTATTGCAAAACTTTGAAATTCATTGCAAAAAACTGTCACAGTATTGGTCAGTTCTGGTGCAAGGCATTACCGTTTCACTTAATGTCTACTCCTAATTATATTTCTTGAAGGACCACAGTTTTCCAAAGTTAATACTTCTTGCTTTCTATGTGTATCTCTCTGTCTAACTTTTCCTCTGTGTTATCCTACATGGTCTGGAAGAAGCAGCCAAATTAAAGAGGAACTGCTATGAAATCCTGATTTGAAGTAATATTAAACTTGTACATTCATCCCAGTAAGGTTATTATTAAACAGCAATAATACAGTTTATTTCTCTGGTTTAAGCACTTTACACTGCATTTTTAAAATATTATTTTGTTACTGAATTATATAATTCTGACAAACTCTTTGAACTATTTTTGAAGCTCTTTGAGGACTGAAGGTCTGAGCAGATGCCAGCTAACCGTTCCAGGCTCCTGATTCACAGTGTTCTGCTTCTGGAGCTGAGAACTCACTCAGTCTAGTGACCACCTAATCAAACAAGTCCTCTAGGTGATTATGTCCTTACCAACACTTGCCTCCCCTTTTCATAATCTGACTATATTTCATTTAATGGTCATATAAGTGTGGAGAAGGCCCTGCACTTCTATAGCAATTTCTACCTTAAATGCATTATACCATGGTGGAACATGGAAATCCTGGCTCAGTTAATAAATAACAATTTTAAATTCAGACTGGTCATTCCCAACTCTGCTTAGAGCTATCCATTCTAAATCATTTACAGACAGATGCAGCATTTGTAACTGACAGTTCTGTAATGGCTAGCACATCCAACCTTCATGTGGGGGCTCCCCGATCCTAACTCCTTCCTGCATTGTAAGATTTCATTGCTACAACAATCTAATAGACCATGCAGATTTTTAGCTGCTTCTGGTAATTGACCCTTGCTAGGCAGAACACATACTCATGCTATAGCTCATAATAAGGTGAGAAGTAAGTGTTCTGGTTTGGCATCCTTGCTTTTGCATCTGTTTAGATCTTATCTGAGGTACAGCCACACAGCTAAAAGTTAATTATAAAAATTATAATTTAATCAGATACACTGGTTGCCTCCCAGGACTCTTACAGTGTGGTATGTAAATACCAAGTATTAACACCTGGTAAAATTCAAAAGCTATCTTTTGCTCGGTTGTAAATTTTATGTGTTCCAGGCTGGAGTGTGCAGTTCTTGCACACATAGTAGTAGTTACTCGAAGAGTAGTTCCCCTGTCTGCAGTGGATCAGTTTTCATGTCCTGTATAGGGACAGCAGAATGTGGATTACAGAAAAGCTCTACGATGTCAAGTAGCTCATTTTCCTGTCAGCAGAAAACACTTTCATAGAATACATTTATAGCATTACCCTGGCATTTTACATGTTTTGAGACTGAATTCTCACCATTTCTTTTAGACTTATTCTTTCAATGTTTGAACTAGACAGTTTGTAGAATGAGGGGCAGATGATAGTAAGTAAATGAGATAAATGTGTGACTAAAATAAAGCTGTACTTAATGAAAAAATAAAAGAGATTATAACATTAGAACCACACTGTACCTTCCTATTTTTAGGACATTTTAGTCTATCTACCCTTTTTTCTTATATTTCATAGAGTCATAGAATCACAGAATTGTTTAGGTTGGAAAAGACCATTAAGATCATCAGGTCCAACCGTTAACCTAGCACTGCCAAGCCCACCACTACACCATGTCCCTAAGCACCACATCTACATGTCTTTGAAATACCTCCAGGGATGGCGACTCAACCACTTCCCTGGGCAGCCTGGTCCAGCGCTTGACAACCCTTTCAGTGAAGTAATATTTCCCAATATCCAGTCTCAACGTCCCCTGGTGCAACTTGAAGCCATTTCCTCTCATCCTATCGCTTGTTACTTGGGAGAAGAGACCAACACCTACCTCACTACAACCTCCTTTCGGGTAGTTGTAGAGAGCTATAAGGTCTCCCCTCAGCCTCCTCTTCTCCAGACTAATCAACCCCAGTTCTCCCAGCCGGTCCTCACAAGACTTGTGCTCCAGACCCTTCACCAGCTTCGTTGCCCTTCTCTGGACACGCTCCAGCACCTCAATGTCCTTCTTGTAGTGAATACTGAACACTGTATTTGAGGTGTGGCCCCTCCAGTGCCTCACCATGGTTATGTCTGTTGAATTGAGGGAAGTCCTGCTTTTAAAAAATGCTCACCCTGTTATGTAATTTAGTCAGGCTGCCATTTTTTCCCATCAATGTCCTTACTGTAATGCTTTCCTAATTTTACTTCTGTATTGAGAATCTAACATTTAGTAAGAATGTTTATTTACTCCCTTAAATATTTCATGCTGTTAAATCTTTTAATGGAAGCGTGAAAGAGTAAAACTATTCTGCTTAATTCATGTAGCCACTTCTTGCTAGACCTTCAGTTTACATTATGCCTTATTTCTCCAAACCTTTTACTGATTTTCCTTTTTGATTTCATTCATCATTACGTGGTCTCTCTGAACTTGTTTTTAACAGATCTGCATAAATATTTAGCTGAAAATAAGCATCTTCAGAGACTAAAAAAAATCAAGTAGGTAACCAATTTGATCATTTTTCAAATCACAGCATGAGCTTTCATGGTGGCAGAAAAACACCTTGGAATTGTAACTAAAAGCCAGTGATGACCACCTGAAATAAATCCTATAAGGTAGTTAGACTGTGCTGATGACAATATGCGGTTATTGAGACAATGGACTGCCTTGGGGCTTCACCAATGGATGGCTCCAGAAGGGCTGAATTGTGGGGGCAACTACCCTAGCTACTTTGGCTACTGTCTAAAATAAGACCTAAAACAAGTAGTCCCATGGAAGTAAGGAAAGCAATATAATGACCTTTCTGCACTGTTTCTGGCATGTCTGCAAGTCTAAATGGGGCCTATGAATCAAAACCTTTTGGAAGCCTCCCATGGGGTGCTGTGCACCTCAGATTCCTTAGCCACTGTACTTAAATTACATATATTTTTGCTTGCAAGCACATACATTTTTCTTGCACGTTGACTGTCAAATCCTTTATGACTCCTCACCACCTTTCCTGTGTCTTCTATTGACAGACAGGGTCTCTGGCTTCTCCTAGGGCTGTCTTTTCTCTTAACTTCCAGAGGGGCCATTCACAATGACAGAATCTATCTAGAAGTTATGAGTTCCACTTGATATGGAGATAACATAGCTATTAGAATGTTTATGATGCTTTTCAATGGGAAGTTATCAAGGTTGAACAGAATGCAAGATGTTTGCTTGGTAAGCTGAAAGGGTGCGGGTGCTGGGAAGTGATCCATACATTGGCAATGTAGGGGTCTCCTCCTGACTTGGAGAAGACTGCTGCAAGGGCATGAAGAACTGTCAACTGTTTGACCACGGAAAATGGCATGAAAGGAGAAAGCAGGGCAGAGCTGGCATAGAACCCCTTTAAAATATATGCTGGCACAGCCAGCTAAATGCTCCTTTCTTTTGAGGAATGAGAGAGAGAGGGTGCTTCCGAGCCTAGGATCAGTCTGTATTAATGAGGTAGAGGGAGTGTTATAAAGAGAATGGGGACATTTGGAAGTAGATTAGGCAAAAAAAAAGGAAACCAGCATTAATTGATCTGGAGGAGAAAACAGAAAGAATAAGAGAATTATAGGTGAGGGGAAAGGGAGAGCATGGATGACTACCACTTCACCTACTGCTAGAGGATATATAGTACGGAACTCAGCAATTTCTGATGCATTTTGGTAGCTTTCTAGCAGAGTTCAGACCAGGATGTAAACTAAGAATTTTTTATGCAGTTGTTACTGAAGGATGAAGTTAGCTTGTCAGACTATAAAATTTGTAATTTTTTCTGGACATGAAGATTAATATTGCATCTCCTCAAAGAGTAGCATGGCATCTTTAATGGCTATCAGTGATCAGGGCTTTCTTTTAATGTACCTTCTTTAGAGACATAGCCTCTGTTTGAATTCTGACTTGGAGGTGGGTGTGGGGAAGAGCCATCTTCTGATTCACTTAAAGCATTTCCTGAAGCTGGAGGCATTCTTTGGAGAGTCTGTTTCTAAGTTTTAAACTAGCTGGACCTCGATGACTTTGTAAGGTCTGACAATATCACATCACAAGAATTTACATTTGTAGAAGAACTATGCTAAGAAAATTACTTGGGTTAGCAGATCCCAGGCTTCAATGTGCCATACTTGTCTGCAGTTAGATAGGAACATTACATGGTGGTAATTTTGTTTGAAAATATATAAATTAATTTAAAAGGTATATATTTTCATTCTTACCTGATTTTATACAGTCTGATGTTTTGCAAACCCCATCTAAAAGAGAATACAACCATATTCTTAATTCTTTACTGAATGTCAATATAATAAAACCTACTGTAAAGTGAATATTTATAGGATCAGGCTCTAAAAATACCATAATCTTCATCCCTTTAGGGTCATTCAGTGCTAGTCACTCATCATGTAAAATTTTTGTAGTCGTCAGAGGAAAATGTCCTATCAATCCATTAGAGGTGGGCAAAATATTATTTTTATAACAAAGAAGAAATTTAGAGAAAAATAACACATGGACTGAAGACAGTTGCAAAGTCAGTTTGAATTTAGCAATACCTTACAATGACAAGAAGACTTCGAAGGAATTACATTAAAATTCTGAGACATTCACTCCAAAGTCATCTAAACAAAATACAAGGTCCAGGAACATGATAATGTTTCCTTTTGAGACTTTAGAAACAAAACATATTTTTATTTTTCATTTTGGAATGGCATTTTTCATTCCATAATTGAACTAGACTATAATAAAAGAGTTAAAACAAAATTATTATGTACTTTAAAATGAAAAAAAGCATTTCATTTCCAGTATAAGGAAACATTCTAGTTTGACCCCAAATGGAAATTTTAGCTTCTCTGTGTTATCTTTTCCAAAAATTATTAGAGTATTTACCCCTGAATGGAATTATTTTCAAATATTTTGGTATGGCTGCTGAATCACAAAACCTCTTAGTATGACTACACTCACTAAGGGTCCTTGCAGCAATAGCCTGTATAAGGAAACAGTAAGATTTTCATACATATACAGGAATGTGGAGGAAGCACTGCAGTTTGGTTTTCTTCAGCAGTGTTCTATTTTGTAGAGTTTTTTGTAGAGAAGCGTAATTGCAAACAGAAGTATCACTAAGTTAAAACAAGCAGATGTTTTGTGTTTACCACAACTTTGCATGAACAAATGAATTTATAGTGTCCCTCTTGGAAAAAAGCAGTTTTGTGTCAGTGTCCAGCAATAAGTGTGGATGCAGCTTTACATTTCAGGTAATTGTGTCATACTGTCTAGTGACATACATATGAAATTTCGTTACAATGTAGCAGCTATTAATCATCTAATTTTATACACTGGGTAAGGTACAATTTTCTATTATCAGGCAAATAATTCTGAGCTGACCTCATTATTTTATTTTCTTAATGTTTTATGTAGTGCAGCTGTATATACCTTGTAACACAGCCTTTTCTAATACAACATATTAATATAATGCAACTTCCTTTTTTTTTCACTATATACTAACAACTGGATTCTATTCATTAGAGTATTTTTTCATAATTTCTTAAAATACCTTTATATTCATATGTATTTGTACAATCAAAGACAGTTTAAATGTACTCACCATCATATGTTGCATACAGAATTATCATTGTGATCGCTACAATAGCTAGCAGAATCGCTACAACAGCTAGCCCTATTTCCAGGCCACTCCATCGCAGTTTCTTCTTTGGTTTTGGAGTATTCATTTCAGTTATATCCATCTGGCTTTCTGACTTGCCCATAACCCAGTGTCTGAAAAGGAAAAGGGAAAATTCACTGGAAGACTTACACTGAGCCATACATCTTGAAACTGGCTCCTCAACTGCACAGTAACAAAGATGTTTTCTGGGTTAGTTTTCAAATTGTTTGCAACACTACTAGAATGTCAGTAATGAAATTAAAAATTCTCTCCTCTCCTCATGCACAAACACACACACAAGTACGTACCATGCGCTACTTAACAGAGAGCAGAAGAGTGGCCTTCCTTCACACGAAGAGGCTACCAAATAGAAAAGAAAGAGCAACAAACCCAAGCCTATTTTTAAAGCGTACCCATGTGGTTTAATCTTGTATGACGGTACAGGAGTTCACAAGCAAGCAAAAACCAAGTCTCCCTGCTTGAATAAAAATTAACCTAATCTGCCAATTACTTATCTAATGCCAAGGGTCAAACTATACCATTATGCTTTGCTGTCATTCCTTGAAATATTTTGTAAGCTATTCTTTACTACAGCTTTACAGCTGTAAAAAAAAAAAAATCAGTCTCTGCTGGGAGCCTGTTAAATTCACACTGAAGATAGTAAGTCTTCACAGTAATTTTTAAAGAAGTGTGACCAACTCCTCTCTTTTGAGGTTAGAACACTGTAAATTAGAAGTAACTACAGCACACACATGTAAAACTGGCGGGAGCGTGAACGGGCTCACACTCACTCATGGAATATGTATGCAACAGTAGATTTTAAGATTGTATTTCTGTCACTCCTTAGAGGTAACTTGGCCACCTTTTGCAGCCCTGCTCTTCTACAGTTGTTTGCTCTTTCTTCATCTGCTCCCATTTATTTAGGGCCAGACTTTCCTCTGCTGACAGAGATTCAGATTCCTATACATACAGCAATGCATTTCTCAGCATTTCACAATGAAAACTCAACAGTTTCTATTCACACCATTTCCTGGGGGATCTTTACATCCACAGATAGAGTACACACCCCTTCCATTCAATGGGGAAGAATATGAGGGTTCCACCGGGATAAATAATGGAAACACCTACATTCACCAGACCCCTCACACGAAGGTCAACCAGTGGTTCAGGTCAGGGCATTCAAGTCCTCTTGTATTCATCACACTGTTTTTCTCCCACTTTCTGTAAGTCGTTGTAACAGCAGTAACCCAACCCTTCTCAGTTCCTGCATCCATTCAAGTCTAAGAACATACTTATTTTAAACTGGTTTAACTGTATCGCTGACTTGTATTCATCTTTGTCTCCTCAAGCTGCTACAGTCTTTCAGATATCCAGTCTTTGCTTTTCCTCTGGACCTTCCGTTTCTGCCCAACTCCTGTTCCGTAGCTTCCAATAATGTCTTCCTCTCTCTGATGTCCACCTCACCTAGAATGCTAGCTCCTCCACTGCAAAAACATGTCATTGAAGTGTGTATGTTTATTAATAATATAAAGATATTAGATAACTCAGTATTATGGATCTGAGTAAACAGATTTTGTGTTCCATGTGTTTACACAATACCCATCTCAGTGGATCCTTGGACACTATCACACTAGCACTGTTTTTCTACATGAATGAGAGAACATTTTATTTCAGTGTGTCTCTTCTTCCCTTTTGTCACTACTCCCTGGACATCAATATGTATGAAGTGACTGGCAGTGCCAGAATCACAGGTCTTCTGTAGCTCAGGGGGCTGGAATCCGCAAGGTCTGCCCAGCCTCTGTCTTTCCAAACCCATAGGGACCATTACAACTGCTTTAATTTTCCTCATGAACCACTATTTTTCTCTGAAGAGTAGGCTTTTGGTCACATCAGCAAGTGGTTTCTGAGGCACAAGACTGAAATCCCCCAGAACTATGTAAAAGAAAGAGCTATGTAGAGAAATTTGCCCCGCATTAACTGTGAGCTATAAATTCATAGATGATATAAAAGCAAATTAACCATTATACCTTTCTCACCTCCAGTTATTTATTATTAAAATTATATTTTAGATGTTATTTATATTGACTAAATACTGACCAGCCCCCAGAATCTACTGAATACTTAGAGCCTAGTTTAAGCAATGATGCTTATCTTCTGACTCTGATGGTGTCTTTAGAGCACTGAAAACGCAGTTCATTGTAGCAGCAAGAAACACTGTACCTTTCATGTGCAAATATGTTCCTAACAGTCAGCTAAGTTTTTCCAAGTGAGCTAATCTTTCTGTTCCTGCAGGAGTGTTCCTCATGTTTAAAGGCATCCCACTGACTGATTTTTCCTTCTAGATATTTAAAGAACTTATCTCATCTGCATTAACGAACACCAGGTAAAAGCTTCTTCATGTGCTAATTGCAAGCGCAGCAAAAGTGTAAGAATAATTTAAGGAGATATAAGCCTAGGTATTCCGGTTTTCTTACGTTTCTCTTAGTGTTTCTGTGATCCCCTCTTCTGTGCCTACTAAAGCTTAGATTAAAGATCTAAGATCTCTTAGATAAAGCAGAGCCGCAATTACGTTGCCTGATCCTGGTCTAGGTGGCGTAGGGAGGGAATGCTTTTCTTTCGAGGATGTGTACGTTAAAACCGGCTCGTGCCTGACTCGGTTCTCAGTGTGGTCTCCCCAGAACACGTAGCACGTCGCAAGAACACTATTTTTTTTTCCAAGCAACCCGTGTAGCACGTACTGTGCAGATGAGCTACCCCCGCGCTCGGTGGAAGCGGGACGCGGCCGGCGGGGCGCAGCGCGGCGCCCCCGCAGCGCGGCGCCCCCGCAGCGCGGCGCCCCCGCAGCCCGGCAGCGCGCCCCTGCCGCCGCCCGGGAGCGGCCCCGCGCGCGGGCCCGCGCGCCGCTGGGTGGCGCCGCGCGACAGGGCCGCCCCGGGCGGGCGGGGCCGGGGCCGCCGCGGGCCGCGGCCGGGCCGGGCCGGGCCGGAGGGGACGGGACGGGACGGGACGGGACGGGAGGGCGCTCGGCTCCCGCCGCAGCTGCGGAGCGCCGGGCGGCTCGGCCCCGCCGTGCCCGAGCCCGTCCCGCAGCCCGCCCCGACGGCACGCCGCCCCGCCAGCCAAGTGCCCGGTGCCCGGAGCACGCACGCTGCGGCGGGGGCTGCTAACTTAGGGAGGGTCAGAAATGCCCGCGGGACGGCCGGGGCAGGGGAGCCGCGCGGGGACGCGTCCCGCCGCCGTGCCCGCCCCGCTCCCGCCGGCCCCCGTGTCCCCGTACTCACCGGCTGGCGCTCGGAGGGGTCCGGCCCCGGGGCCGCCACACACATCCCCGAGCGGCGCCGGGCGGCGGCGGCGCGGTGCGCCCCGGGCCGGCGGGGCAGCGCCCGCGGGTCCCGGGGGAAGGCGGCGCGCAGGCTAGGCTGGCGGGGCGGCGGGCGGCCGCCGGCGGGGCTCAGGGCCCGGCCCGCCCGCGGGCGGCGGCGGCAGGGGCGCGGGGCGCCGGCATCGCCGGGACATCAAAGCCCGGGGCGCTCCCCGCTCCCCGCGCCGGCTGCTCGCCGCAGAGCGAAGCTGCCGGCAGTCAAAGGAGCCCTTGTCTGCCGGCTGCCGGACGAGCAGTTCTCCGGGTGACCTGAAGGCTTCTTCCTCTTCGCGGTCATAAAAATGCGATGGGGCGGGAAACAAACAAACAAGTCCCCCCGCCCCGACAGCGGCAAACCACGCTCTTCACCTCGCAAAGCCTCCCCCGGCGCTCACGGGAGAGGGAAGGAGCGGCCGCCGGGAGACGGGCGGTGCGGGGGAGCGTTACGTCCGATGGAGCTGCCCCGTCCCCGACTCGGGACCGCAGGCTCGGGGGGGCACCTCTGCCTGCCGCGCTGCCGCGGAGGGGGCTGGAGGGCACCGAGGCCGTACCGGAGCGACAGCTGAGCTGGAGAGCGGGAGGAGCCGCCACCTTCCCTCTCCCTCCGGCTTTTCATTTCTTTCCACTCAGTTCAAGAGAAGGAAAGAGAGGATGCACGGGCAAGGTTAGAGGCTGCATGTCTGCAATGCTTGGTGCCTGTTTCCATGCAGACTCATTGCCTTCGTCAAATTAATGCAGTCACATACCCTCTGCAAGATCATATATCCTCATTCACTGAGTGATTTCTTCTCAGGAGCGAGACAGCTGTGAATTCTCGCACAGAGAGGCAGCTCCGAGCTCTGTCATAAGATTTGCCAGCCAACCAAATATCAAAAGATATTTGTGTCATTCGTACTAAGTTTCATTCTTATTAAGTTTCATTTTTACTAATAAATTGGCAAGCATCAGAAGAAGGATTATGAGTTGCTGTCATTCCTCTCGCTCAAACCAGATATCACACTCACTTCTGCTGCTTCCTTAAAGCACCTTTATTACCTCTGAGGCAGAAATAGCAGCTGAAATTTCTGAAATCTTTTATTGCCAGCTACACAGACTAACATGCCTGCTGCTTGAGAGGGGCAACCTTCCTCCTCTCTAAGAAAGGTGGAAACCGAATACTGACTTCTTTATGGAACTGCACAGCAAATGATCTGCAGAGCAGATGCAGTGAAGAGGGGAGGCTGATAAGGTATTAGCTGAGCATTAAGCTGTAAAACTGAAGCACTCTTGCAAAATTAACATCTGAAGAAGGAGCAAGAACAAATAAGGGTTTATCCACTGAAAAGGCAATAGAAGTACCAAAAATAGGCAAGAAAAACCTTTCAAAAATTATGGAGAACAAGAATACTGCACTTTCTTACAAGCAGGAGTGGGGAAAATGCTGATTATATCCTTTCCAGAATCAGTGTTCAAATTAATATAAATATCTCACTTTCAACCTTGCCTGCATTAACTCTTGCACTGTTCCATTTGGGTTACTGGAACAAGCCAGTACTGATCTGCTCCTGCAGGACAGTCCTGACATTACCTGGTGCCTTAAAGACACCCTAACACAAACAACAGAAAATCTTGCCAAGCAATGTAGGAATAGAGGAGTCATTAAAAATACATGATTTTGTTACTCGATGCCTATCATACAGCCTTAACTACAACAAAACTTGAGAAGTAGAGGGTGATGTGTGTGAACAGACTGAATTAAAATGGCAAAAAATGACTTGTTTCAAAAATTTTAGGTGAATCAAAAATGTATAACTGCCTAATTCACCACAAAGAGAGAGAAAAGGGAGAAACTCAACTGGAAATCTGTAAACAGTCCAAAGAGGACTAATGTGCCTGACAGGCAGTGTGAGAGTTTCCACTCTTGTAGAACCTTGTGCTTGGAAAGAGGGATTAGACATTTGTATATACGCAGGCTACAAGAGGTGTGATCTGTGAGTCAAATGCTGAGATTCCTGTTTGGGCTTTACTTAGGAAAAACCCCCATCAAGTCGATAGTGTAATATCCTGCCTAAGAATAAGCAAAGAACCATTACCAATGCTCCCGTGGACAATCGGCGAAGCAAGGTTCATAGCAGGAGACAATACATTGTATTAGGCCTGTGCTATAGCCAAAACACTCTTCGGCCAGCACAGCCCCGCCACTGCCGCAGGTCGGCTCACAGCTGCCCGCTGCTCACAGCTTTCTGCCAGTGCAGGCTGCTTCCTCAGCCCACGGGAAGGGTGTGATGGGGGGCACGCTGCTGTCCTCCCGCCAGCCACCCCAGCGTGCTGCAGCTCAACAGAGGGTGTCAGTAGGTGGCATACACATGAAGTCCCTTCTTTCACAGACCTTCAAGCTCTGCATATGAACAACTTCTACAAATTCCTAACTGCAATTAGTAGTGTATTTGGTCATTTTTATGCCCTCTAATTTTAGGGATAATAAAAGACCTATAGCTTCATTCTATTAATGGAAAAGCCCTACACGTTGCTAAGGTGTACACACAATGCCGAGATGAACCAAAAAGCTGATTACAGCTTGTATCGATTCCTGTCAAACACTTAAGTATTTGCTTTCCTGTTACTCAACTTCATCTTTCCGATACTGTAATTTCACAAAGCTGAGGTAAGAATCAAAAAAGCAAACCAACAACAGGAAGTTCACCCTGGAATTGAAAAAATAGTGAAAACTTCACATTTAGGGATTAGAATAAATAGTTTGTCCTTATAACCTTCCTGAGTTGCCTTACGCTCAAGTAATCTTACTGCTTTCGGTGAGAAACACAGCAGGATTAAGACTTCGAAGGTTCATCCTTTAGGGCTAAGTTTAAGGGGATCTGGCACTACTGCTGACAATTCTCTGGACTTCTGATGGACAACCACCAGGTTGAAACAAATACATGGTGAATTTATAGAACCAAATAAAACTCAGCATACATTTTAGAGAGTCAGATAACAAAAAAAAAAAAAAAGAGTTAATGAAAGGGCACACTGTCATTAAATCAGTGTCCTTGAAAAATAAAGGTTTCTGCTCAGTACTAATTTGAGAGGAGATAGTAGTACTATATCTCAAAAATCGGTGGCTAGGGAAGTATGCTTCTCCAAAAACTATGTCCGCAGGTAGTTCAGAACAACATACAAAGATGGATGCACTGTCCAGCCTTCAGAAAAACAAACTACATCACAATAGCTCAACTCGAATTCTTTGTCAAGTGAAGAAAAGCCAATAATCCATTCAATATTGTTTTCTCCGGTTGGTCCAAACTGACAACAGTAAGACCTTATTCTCAAGATGACCTCTGGATGACATTTAGGAAATTAGGACTCATTTACATTACTGTGAAACAACGCTGATGATACTTGTATTTCCTTTTGGGAAAGCTCACTTTTCCAAAGTAACAAAGTCAATGTTCAAGAAACAAACAGCTGCCAACATTAATGCTGCCTGTGTGATTTTGACCGCCCATCTTAATCCTGCTGATCTCCTCTCCTTGTCAAGTCCCATGTCAGAGGCAAAAGAAGAAAATGGAAAATCTCCCACCTTTCCTCCTTGGCCCGGTGTGTGTTCAGTGCAGTTGGACTGTGAGAGAATTTAGATGCTAAAGTCTAACACACTGAGTGTTTACTCATTTGTTTGGTTTTATTTCTCAGTAGGTTTATAATGAATCCAAGTCTGAGTAATTTCTCATTCAGGAAGGTAAACAGCCTAGGTCTCAAAATATTTGCTTCAGTGCCTAAATTATTCAGGTCTAATTGTATTGTATTACAAAGCTTTGTCTTTGTTAGTCGACAGGCTTTGTAGTGTAACTGCTTTGCAGGTGTTTGCAAGCCTGATAAAATGCTTGGCTGAAAAGCTGGTTGGGTTTTTTCTTGGGGCTGTTTTTGAGCTTGCCTAAAAGCCACACACAATGCTTCAGTTAACACAGGCTAACAGGCTTTTTGGCATCCTGAATTTCTCTGCAGCCATACTGGCAATCACAGTTGTAAGCATTACTGGGAAAATAGTGGGTGGGTGCCATGGAAGAAACAGGTAAAAACTGAAGTGAGGTAAAACTGCATGTGACATATGCAGACAGCATAAAAGTTGATGATAATGTAAATGCAGAAACAAAAGATAAGAGACAGAATTTGGATGAATTAACTATGAGGTTTCCTGCACAGTGCAAATATGACTGTGCAAAGCTTA
This sequence comes from Morus bassanus, assembly GCA_031468815.1. Taxonomy (NCBI): domain Eukaryota; kingdom Metazoa; phylum Chordata; class Aves; order Suliformes; family Sulidae; genus Morus; species Morus bassanus. Next base: position 9,352,520 of record CM062578.1, read on the forward strand.
GTCACACTTCTCTGGTTAACTTTAAGACCACAGCGTTATAAAAAAATGAGCATAGGCACGGAGAGGCCTTTACTACAGAAACAACCGGGGCAGAAACTGGTAGAGATGTGCAAAATGCAAGGAGTCAACACCCCACCATGTTTCCAAGCAGCTGTCTGCACTTGGTCTCTGAAGCATGGCTGCTCCACGGGTGAATCTCCTGCCGCGTGAGCCCTGCCCACGGCCTCGCCTCAGGCAGCCTTTGGCCCGCGCTCACCCACTTGCATGCCACCACAAGGAGCGGTTCTCGCGCTGGAGCTAGCGGCTCAGCCCCGTAGGTGGGGGGCCGTGTAATTCTGCTGTCCAGCTGCACATCCAGTGAGAATAAGAGGACTGTGGCTGAGCAGCTGTGAGGAGAGGCCGCCGCCCGCGCCCAGAACCTTCTGGAAGGTGCGGGGTGGGGTGGGGCCGCCCGTCGGGCGGGAAGGGTGCGCAGCGGCGGCGGCGGCTGAGGCGGCGGCTGAGGTGGGCTTTGTGCAGCCGTGAAGGGGCCGGGCGCCCGCAGCGAGCCGGGTAATTGTTGTGCCTGCCATGAGTTCTCCCCCTCTGGAGGAGTGCCCCTGCGCCGTGTGACTTGGCGCTCCGGTGAGGGGCGGGGGCCTGCGGCTCATCCCTCAGCAGAGCGGGCGCCCGGCGGGGGCTCGCACCGGCGGGGGCACAGCCAGAGCCCTGCGCCGTCTCAGGGAGCCCTTCGTGTGAGCTCCTGTGGGGCTGTGGCGGATGCTTCCTTGCTAGTCACCACTAGCAGTCATCGCTAGTAGTCATTGCAGCATTGCTGCCATTACTTCTCCTTTTGTGCTTTTTCCTGACAACATAGTTCACATTTAAATGTATGTATTTCTCTTTCAGAGAAGTCAGCTGCTTATATGGTCTTGAAAGCCTAAACTTCGCTTGTGTTTTCTTAGAATTGTCATCATTATTTTGCAGCCTTGGGGCTAGTAATTTCCTGTTTGCCTTTATTGCAGAGTTTGACATTGCCAAAGAGCCTTGTGGTTGGGAAGTGGAGTGATACACCAGGAAAGGGGCCTGTGCAGTGGCGGTCAGATGATAATGTGGTTTGGGGTTGTTTATTGATAGAAATCCCAGAGCATCAGTAGCAGTTACTGATCAAAGAGTGAACCATGGCCAGGGAGATACATGGGGACCATGAATGTGGAGAATATTTTGAATTAGGAACCTGTAAAGCATGTGCTTGCTCTGTATTTCTCTAGACTAAAGGAGAACAGCTAGATCCTACTAAATAATGAGATTAAGGCTAAGAATACGTTGGACTGCGGCACTGTTTGAATCTGAACTGTAATGCCTGGTGTGACTGTAAAAGATAATTAAGGTTACCAAGAAATAAAGGAGCACAGGTTTTTGGATCCATTTGATAGTTTACAGATGACTCGGCCATCCAGGAATTGTTATTTGACCAGCCTTACTCAGCTCTGCGGAGGACTTCAGACTGGAAGCCGTGGAGTGAGCTTATGAAAGGGCCTATCCTGTTGTTGATGGAGGGTACATAAATTCAAGCATATTTGTGGAAATAATTACTTCTATCAAAATACAAAACAGAGAACTCTTTTGGATTCCTCCAAGGTTCAAACTGAGTGTGTTGCATTGTCCCCAGAGTCACTGGTGTTGGTATAAACGCTAATGCAAGGAGTAGAATTGGCACTGTGTCCATCAGAGTGCTTGTCCTGTCTCTCTTTTATTTTGTGTTTCTGACTTCTCTGTCATGTGAGCAAGGGTACAATAGGTATTATGTGGTAACACAATAACCAGTCATTGCAAATTTCAATTCTTAGTATTAATAGTTCAGAAATTTAAGATAGAAGCTAGATGTTTTCTGGAGGTCATGGTAGCATTAATCAAGTGTAGATTAAAAGTCATGCTTTGCTGAACTTCCGTGGAAAAAAGAGGGTCTCTGAGATGATCCATTTCATTAAAGAGCTCCCAGAGACTTAGTTAAGAATGGAATGGAGAAGGACACGACAAAAGTCAAGCAGCTGTGTACCATCACCTGACTTGTTAAATGCCTTGCCACGTAGCCCCAGATCTGGAGCAGCCTCCAGATGGCACAGGCAACTTGCTCTAGGAAGAATATGCCTCACCTTCCCTCGACAGTGAGACAGGCTTCAGCCATGGTGTCAGGAAGGTGGCATGACCTGCATGAAAGTTCTGGAAATATCACTGTCCATCCAAAGTCCTCTCTCCAAGCCCTGATACCGCTTCAGAAAGCTATGTGCCTGCCAAAATGTCCCTGTTGTGATAACTGTGGTTGCAGAATAACTTACCCAAGTACTGGCTTGGCGCTGGCTGAAACTGGTCTGTTTCAGAACCAAGGTATAAAGCTGTAGCTAGATGCACTGATGGGGGAAGAAAACTTACCCATAATACTTGAGAAAGATGGACTAATTTTTTTCATAGTAACAGAACAGATTCTGAGAGGGTCTGAAGGTACTAGGCAATAATTAGCCTTGCTCTTGGTGTTAGAAATTTTGAGTGATACTGTGTGAGGTCTTATATGAGCTCTTCTAATGTGGATGCTTGAATATAGCATGCCTGGGAAGCTGATGACTCCTGTGTTGTACAGTGTAAATGCTCTTTCAAAACCAAGTGTACCAACTTGCACTCAGAAGAGCTCTCATATGAGTTGCTTCCTCAAGGTCTACTTTTCTTCTAGTGTGATAGTTATCTGGATGTGTTTAGAGACCAAATATTTCAGTAGGCTCCACAGCTGTTGTTGAGTTCATAGAGCCACAATACCTTTGAAAAAACACGGGTCTTGTTGCTTTCTGTAGAAGCTTATAATGAACATCATCAATACTTAACCAAAGATATTGTGAGTATCTCCTCCTAGGTATCTTAGTGTGAAAATTAGAAGTACAGCAAAGAAGAAAGAGAAAAAATATTAATTATTTTAGTGGATTAAAGTGATTAGACTTTTTTTGCATTTGTATGCCTGCCTTCTGTATCTTCACCTCACCTACACAAATCTAAGCATCCTGTCCAAAAGCACTTTGAATTATTGTTCAGAATATCAAACAGAGTATTTATTAACTGAATACAAATAATAGGGCATAGCAGTGCTGCGTGGGAGTTATGTATAAGGTAGCATTCTGCCGAAATACTGCACATCTGCATTGTGTGTTGACCATATTAGATTGTTGATAGATGAGGAGGCCTTTATCAGGAGAGACAAACTCTTTGAAGAACAAATCCTGAAGTATGTGTTTTCTTAGTAGGTTGGAAAAATGTCAAGACTGGTACAGCCACTAATCAAGTTATACCGTGCCGAAGGGTGTGATTCTTTTCATTGTCATATTCTATTAAAACAACAAGCCATTGACGTACTGCAAGCCTAATAAACACGCTAAACACTAAAGGCCATGTTTGCTGTGAGTGTTGAGTACAGTTACAATCAAGAAGATTATTAAGGCTGGAAGGTATTCAAAATGAGAGGAAAGAAATGTCTAAATTTAGGACGACAGATTATAAAAATACACATAAGTAATGTCTAGGTCACTGGAAAACAATCAGCCACAACTTAACAAAACAGTAAGTAATACCACCTTGCCTGGCATAGTGGCAAATCAACAGTCACATTTTTCTGTTCTTTCTTGCTGCTTGCACCCTAGATGGGAGTTTCTTTTCCCTATCCAAATGAGATAAGCAAATAGTCTGCAAGAAAAATAAGTTCTGTTTCAATGTCACAGATTAGCTGGCTCCATGTCCCTGGACAATGAGATAATTTGAACAAAGTCCATGACTTAAGTGTCTCTTTTTGGTCTTTCCTTAATCCCGAATGGCAAAGTACAAGACTTGTATGACGTGAGTACTGTATAGAAAATGCGAAGAGAAAAAGCCCTGACTCTGGACTGTCAGAACAGAGTGAGAGTTGTCTTGTTCCAAACACTCCTTCTTAGGTCTCATCAACTAGTAGATCTGGGGGAGAAAAACAATAGTTTTTCCTAATAGTTTATATTAGTTTACCTTAACATATGCAAGGACAAAGCTTTTGTATGCATGAATTTGAAAACGGAAAAATAAATCTCTATTGATTGTCTCAGTGAGGACTTGTCCTGCCTTCACTTGAGCCTGTAGCAAAGCTTCTAGTAACTTTAACAATGAGACCAAGACCTAGGACATCTTTCTGCCCTGAGAAATTAGAAATTGGTTGTGTGTGGTATTTAGCCGCATAAAGCACAGTTGCAGATGTCCGAGCATACATAAAGTTAGCATGTGTAATAAAAGCAAATACCTGGTCTACATTCAGCTTAAAAAGTATCATCACGCCTCTGCTGGGTGGAGTTCTACAGTGATACCTACTCACTTGCAGTGACTGGCTGTGGCCCCTGCTGAACAGCAGCGACAGAGCTGGTCCCATACCTTTGTTACCGAGAGAGGTGGCATGACATCAACATCGTAACATCTTTTCTCAGTTTACTTACACTTGGCTAAGAGATAGCTTATACAATTGTCGTGGTTTAGCAACAATGCAAGCAGTATTCTTTTTTCCCCTTTAGCTAAAAGTCTTCCCCTTTATCTCAGAGTGTTCTTTGCCTTACAGCTTAGTCTTTTTTGATTGCCACTTACTTTTCTCATGTTTTTAGTTTGCCTACTCTCTGACCCTGTTTTCACTTTGTTTTCCTATTGGCTTTGTCCTTTTTTACTCTTCTCTGTTTCACTGGAGCTATTAGTTCAAGGCGGATCAAATTATTTCAGGGTTAAAGCAGACCCTTGAACTCACAGTGTTTAATGGATTTGTAATTAGGCCATGTATCCCTGTGAGAATGGGCAGTCTGGGAATTTGCCAGGATTTGTGGGCAGATTTAGTAGCCTACTAAAAGTTTCCAGACCTATTAAATTCCTTAAGAAGTTTTAAAGACACCACCTATTTAGGCAGGGAAACATTTTGAACTAGGGTGTCTCTGCACATAAAACTGAGAGATGAGAAGTAGAAAAATGCTTATTTTGCAGAGAAGAAGGAAAAGTTTAAAAGATTTTATAATGTAAAGTGCAGAAAGATGTTTTCAAAATTACCTTGGTAACACATGGCTGGCTTAAACCATATGATGTGTGTTTTCTCTGAGAATTTATGTTTGTATGTTTGGTAAGGCATGGATATTAAAATACACATTAACCAGGTACTATATATGCATCAAACTGTAAGTATATATGACTACTGCTGTCTTCTGATCTTTGAATACATAATTGTATTTAAAAAAATCATGAAGTATTTGCTTTCCTCCATCCTACCTGTTTGCCATTAATAAGGTTCTATGGCTTACATTTTTCTGTATCTTTTGGGGAGATCAGATAGTGTCTGTTAAATGCCAGGCTATTTTATTAAGAAATCCTAGTTTATTCTTACTCATAACTGAGAACAAGTATGAACTTCTGTTGTTGTTTACTTTCCAGAGAGGAAGGGCAAAATACATATAACCTAAAAATACTTTCTTTCCCCTACTGCACATCTCAGTGCTTTGGATAAAGCTTTCATCTTGGACAGGGTGGAGGGTAAGGGAAAGGGAAGGTAGAAGACAAATGGTCAGTTTTCTCATAGTAGCACAAACCTGCTATTTTTCCTTCCAGGTTAAAGATACCCAAAACATAAAGAGCCTTCTTCTCTTTGTTCAATGATTACCCTGTAAGGAGACCACACAGCAAAAAAAAAAATGAGTCAGCTTACCTGTACAGCAAAGTGAGTGTAGAACTTCCTTTAAATTTGACCTGTTCAGATCTATTTTTGGATTAGCAGTGGGTTTGACTTGTAAAATGTGGCTCTTGGCTCAACTTCAGAATTTCTTTTAACTTTAATGTATATCAGCACCTCTCAGACTGGTTTGGATCCATACCCATATCTCCTGACTGGAGCAATTGAATGCACTTGTTGATGTTAAATTGGTTCATTCCTGTGGAATGTTCAGGTCTTGCAGCTACAGTGAATTTACGTAAGTCTTGTTTAAATACAAGAATATAAATTCAGCTGTTTCTGTAACTATTATCTCTATTACCTCCCCCATTACTTGACTGATGGCATCCTCAGTACTAAAAACATGTGTTTCTAAAAATGCTGACTGTTGTGAGTAGTGGGATAAACATAAAAATACTAGACTCTGCCTTGTGCCTAACAGATTGTTTTTTATCTATATAAAGAGGTACAGTGAACTTTTATTCTCTTATTTACACAACCTCAGAGTAGCTCTATCACCTGTGAGTAAAGTAATTCCATTGCGGTCTTTGGCATTACATTGGATTTGTACCACTGATCTTCCAACTTAACAGCATAGTTTGGCCTTCTTTAAATGATAGCAGCAGCAGCAGTTGATAGTTCATTGTGTCATGCTGTGAGTTCTTAAAATATAATCAAAACTATCAATCTGAAGAGTCTCTGGAAAACAAATTTGCAGTTTAAACATCAAGCACAAACTGTCCCTTCCTCTTTCTTCACTGAATTAGCTTTTGAAAGGCCAAGAGCTGCTGCAGAGATAACAAGGACTGAAGAATTTACAGCAGGTGGTACCAACTGTGCAAGTACAACTCCCAGCCAAAATAATCTGACACCCAGCTGTGGAGAAGCCTGGGGGATCAGAGAGTGACTCAGGCGGAAGTGAGAAGAGAGAATCTGGCTGAAGCTCCAAGCCCGTTCCAAAACAGTGTTATTATTCTCTCTCATTCAGTGAGATAACCCCAGGGAATGCCATATTAAAATTAAAAAAGACTTCTGGTTTGTTGACCAGTTAAATATATTCCCTTCCTATCCAAAAAGAAACAGCGAACAGCAAATATGAAGTGCTATATCTGATGATGGAGGATGCCGGCTATAGCATGAGAGAAACTAGTGAGTTGATAATGGAAGCATGCCTCTCAGTGCTGCGCCATGACAAGGCCCTAGTAACTCCAGTGACATTTGTAACTATATTGACGGAGTTCAGGGGAAGTCTTGAGTCCAGTTCTGCCATAGCCCCTGCTTTGCAGTGCGAGGTTGGTAACTGGAATCACTCCAAGCTGGGAGAAACACACCCCCACAGAGAAAATTGTGCAAAGGCTTTTGCATTATTTTGGGGGCTGCCACAGGCTTACGGTGCAGATGTTGAGAAATGGCTTAACTGGTTTAGGTCTCTCTTTCTTCACTGATGGTGATGCTGATGGTAGACACTCTATCTGCCTTTGCCAAGCAGAGGTCCTGTGGACAGAGAAAACTAAACAATAATAAGAGCAAATTCTGACAGTTATTTTAATAGGGGATAATAGTATTTACCTACTTTGGGTGCATGGTAAATCTTGCTTCCTTTTCACCGTGTGTGAAGATCTAGAAAATACACTGTTTAAATTTCTTTGTGTGAAAATTGTGACATCCATTCTTCATTTCTGAGGACTAGAAAATTGTAGTATTTATTTTGTGAAAATTCTTATGAAATACAATCATGTGTTGGTGTAATTTCCGCATGTTTTCATAGGTCTTCACATTTCTCTTGTTTTAGAATATTGCTATAATTACAATTTGACCTTCAATCCAGGAAAACTTCCTCTGAAAAATATTCAGAAATGCCCAGAACTAATATAACTCTTTTCCTTATTTTCATACTTCAGAGAATTATTTCTGTCAAAGCTGTTCTTGATTTATGTGAGTAAATGGTGCAAAGTAATGGTTATAAAATAGTGCAAGTCCTCACTAAGTGCATAGCTAGCTTGTTTAGCTTTGTTTCTCCGTATTCTGTGTATATGGTTTTACAGCATTCTGAATCCTTCTAAATTTTCAAAAATAGTTTTCTCTAGCTGGTCTTCCTTCCTTTTATTTGACAGAGGGATGGTGTTTCTCTCCAGCAGTCCATTCTTTCTGTGGACGATCCCAACCAAGCAAAAACGTTGACAGGTTCTCCTAGTAGAAATCCACATTTGCCCTTTGGGAAGGTCCTGTGCAACCTCTCCCAGGCAGCAAAGGAATGGTAGCTCATTTGTGAATTTGTTCCCAATGGAACTTAAAGCACTGCGAGTGGTAATAAAACCAGGGGGAAGACCATAGCTGGTAAAAGCCGTGTTAGTCTTCCAACATAGGCAGCACACTTGTTTGGTGCTTATTTGGGGTTTTTTTGGTACCCAGCAGCATAAAATGCATCTTTCACTTGAACAACATAGTTCAGACTTCCTGTTTTACAGAACAGTACCTCTGAGTTGTGACTCTCCTGTTTCTGTCTCAACCTGTCAGGATATGTATTGTACTTAAGGTGTGTTTAGCTTACTGAGAGAATAAAAATGAATTTACAGCATCTGATCTTGACCATCCTCAGAACCTAGTGCAGTGTGTTTGCCTGGTGTGTATTTACACTGAGTTAGCCTTGCCCTATGCATTTTTTAATTTCAAATGTGGCATAAATAAACTGCTTTTTACACTGTGAGATTTCAGCTGTTTCCATCTACAGTTTATAATTTCTTCATAGAGAGGTTTCTTATACTTTATATTTTATTCAAGCTTTTCTTGACAGTTTTAGGTAAATATTGTATTTGCTTATGCATCATTTACAGCTGTTACTTTATGTTTGGGAAGATCAGTTCAAACTATGTGATATGCCGTGTGATATTATTCGTGATTTTTCACTGACTGGGTGCTCTACTGTTTATAAGTTACATCTGTTTCACCCGAGACAAAAATTATTTGTCCTCAGCATATGTTATTGCCCTGTTTATTAACTTTTGATTACAGATAGGAATCTGCTTTTACTACGTAAATAGTACTCTGCTCTGGTAAAGATGGCTGAGCAAAAATAAAATTCTCAAGAATGTTTGTAAATATTTATTCCTACTTTTTCCCAGGTTTTATCTGCCATTGCTCTGAAACACTACTGAAACACCTGCTATGTCTTGGATCACTTATCATTAGATATCTTGGATGACCATCTTTGTTGATATGGGATGGTAGTGATAAAGAAAAGGTATTTTACCTTTTATCTTATGGGTGGGTTTGGTTGGTTTTAGACTTTGTGTGATGTGGGTATTGGTTTCTTAAGAAGCTGACTGTTGAAGATAGTTGATTCTGCTGGGATGATAAACAAAGATGTACTGTGTCTTTTATAATCAGCTAGATAGAATGACATTAAAATTTGAAGTGTGTGTAAGAAAAGACCTAAATGTGTGCTAATGTGATCTATTTTGGGTTGGTTTGGGTTTGGTTTTTTTTTTTTTTTCTGATGAGCTTGTACTCACTGGAGAAACCTTGCTAGCGTTCAGATAAACATTAAAACATTCTATAATGGTGACATTGGCTATGGCTTCCCTATTGCTAGCATATTTAAAGCTGGGAAGACTCATGATTTTTGACAGGTGTAGCAAAATCTTTGCTGATATAGTCATCTTAATATTTCAGTTATGTGGAGATTAAAGGATAAGTTTTCTCAGATGTTTTTGCTAATAATGATTAAAACAAAATAGTTTTTCATTGTCTTTCATATGATTTAATGGCAATTAGGGGGAATAATCCTGATTTGCTTGGGATTTAAAAGTTAATCATTTCTGCTTGCAGCATTTTAGGAGATTAGAAATTTGAATCGGCTGCTATCCAGTTAAGATTTTCATAGCTTTTTTAAGGTGAATTCTGAGTTTCCAGCTTTAGTTATTTTAAAGGTATTGACAAGTGATACTTTGTTTTGAATTTTCTTCTATTCCTGTGGTGGAGGAGCACAGTAAGGTTTTTCAGCATAATCATAGAATCATAGACCAGTTTGGGTTGGAAGGGACCTTAAAGATCAGCCATGGGCAGGGATACCTTCCACTACATCAGGAATAAGAATAATGATAGTAATAATGATGACAATGATTAGTTTTCTGTATCGGGCTCTAATAAAATGAGAACGCACCCGAAGTTCATTTGTTTGAGCTGAGATACACAGAAAGCTTGGAAAGCAATGGAAAGAGGGTAATATAGACAGGTGGATATGTAATATTTCTCTAATGTTGGTAAGGCTCAGAAACAGATGTAATTTGGTGTTGTTCTTCCTCTTTGTTGAGCTGTGTTTGTCCCATGCACAATTGCCACTGAGACTCAAAAGATTTAGAAGTTCTGAAGTTTTAAATGTTTAAAGTTTAAGTTTAGCTGGACCATTTGCTAAATTTAAAGAATTCAGTTGCTGGTGCAAGAACAAGAGCTTGATTAAATAAAGAAACATCTGAGGAGATCACACCACTGGCCTTCCATGAATAGGTTTTGCTAAAAGAAAATTAATGAATATGTTTATTGCAATTATTGCAGCTGAAAAAAATCACATAGAAAATGTCAGTCATAATATATGCTTTAGTTACAAATGTAATTGTGCTATTTGTTTTGTTAATCTGTGACCTGCTTTGTTTGTATGTCTCTGCTTTAATGGAAAACTGCATTAATACCCTGCTGTGAAATCATGACTTCCCTGGGGCTAATCAGATCATAGAATCATAGAATAGTTTGGGTTGGAAGGGACCTTAAAGATCATCTACTTCCAACCCTCCTGCCATGAGCAGGGACACCTTCCACTAGACCAGGCTGCTCAAAGCCCCATCCAACCTGGCCTTGAACACTTCCAGGGATGGGGCATCCACAACTTCTCTGGGCAACCTGTTCCAGTGCCTCACCACCCTCATAGTGAAGAATTTCTTCCTTATGTCTAATCTAAATCTACCCTCTTTCAGATTAAAGCCATTATCCCTTGTGCTATCACTACATGTCCTTGTAAGAAGTCCCTCTCTGGCTTTCTTGTAGGCTCCCTTCAGTTACTGGAAGGTTGCTATAAGGTCTCCCTGCAGCCTTCTCTTCTCCAGGCTGAACAGCCCCAGCTCTCTCAGCCTGTCTTCACAGGAGAGGTGCTAGAGCCCTTGGATCATTTTTGTGGCCCTCCTCTGGACCCACTCCAACAGGTCTATGTCCTTTGTATGTTGGGGGCCCCAGAGCTGAATGCAGTACCGAGGTGGGGTCTTATGAGAGCAGAGCAGAGGGGCAGAATCACTTCCCTTGACCTGCTGGCCACACTTCTTTTGATGCAGTCCAGGATATGGTTGGCTTTCTGGGCTGCAAGCGCACACTGCCAGGTCATGTTGAGCTTCTCATCAACCAACACCCCAAAGTCCTTCTCCTCAGGGTTGTTCTCAATCCATTCTCTGCCTGGCCTGTATTTGTGCTTGGGATTGCTCTGACCCATGTGCAGGACCCTGCACCTGGCCTTGTTGAACTTCATGAGGTTTGCATGGGCCCACCTCTCAAGCTTGTCCAGGTCCCTCTGGATGGCATCCCTGCCCTCCAGCGTGTCGACTGCTGGTGGTTGGTGTTGTCGGCAAATTTTCTGAGGGTGCACTCAATCCCGCTGTCCATGTTGCCAACAAAGATGTTAAACAGCGCCAGTCCCAATACTGACCGCTGAGGAATGGCACTCGTCACTGGTCTCCACTTGGACATTGAGCTGTTGACCACAACTCTTCGAGTGCAACCATCCAGCCAATTCCTTATCCACCGAGTGGTCCATCTGTCAAATCCATGTCTCTCCAATTTAGAGACGAGATGTTTTGCAGGACAGTGTCAAATTCTTTGCACAAGTCCGGGTAGATGATCTCTTAGGAATAACTTAAGAATATTGTGTCAAAAGGACCTCCTAGCATATTTCCCTTCTAAATACTAATAGCCTTCCTGAATGATAGCCAAAATAAGATGCAAGATGGAAGCAAATGAAAGCTTGTACATTTTTGGAAATATGGTCATTGTTATCATTTGTTTTGAGACACTAAGATTTTACTCTTTCCAGAAGAAGCTTTTTTCCATTCTAGCTCTTGTGAAATTCTGCAAGGGCACTGTGTTATAAATACAGGAATAAATACAGAAAGCTAAGTTGCCAAACATTTAAATAAGTGGTAGGTGGGCAGAGGTATCCTTGAAGTCACTGGAAGCTGAGTGCCCAGAAGTACTGAAAACAAAATTTCTAAGTTTGAAGATATAGGTCACAGTGGGTTTCAATGTATTTCCTTCATATTCAGCATGACACACATCTGAAAACCTGGTTTTGATTGTATCTCTGCATGTAAGCATTTCTGCAATACTGCTGCATTTTTCCAAGTTATTCTCACTTAGGCTGTTTGCTTTTTTACAGTAAAAAGAAGGCGTGTAAGAATGTTTGAAATCTTACAGAAGTTTCTAACATAGCATATACTGCTACTGTTTCTGGGTGCTATTTAAGATGATGCAATTTAACATGCTAGAATCATCCTCTGCCAAAAAAATTCAACATTTCTGAATTTTGTATTTTCTAAAGATGATTTTTTTTGTGGTTGCCTGACAGGGTATATTCAATGAACATTCCTATTTTCCAGAGCTGCAGCCTTTCATAGTACAAGTCCCACCTGCTTTCTATTAGAACTTGAATTCATAAATTATTTACATGCTTTTGGAAGAAATCTAGTCTATCTTATAAATTCTTTCCTCCCCCTTAATGCACCAGGAAATGGGTTTAATTAGGGCCCTATGAACATGCTGGTTTTTATCTTTATAGCTGCCGTTATTACTAGGGATTTTTATTTAGTTTATTCCATTTCCCATGTGACCTGCTGAAATGATATATTATAACTGAATGTGAGTTGACCATATATAAGGGAATGGTGAAATGTCATTGTCCGAATATAAATGGAAGATATTTGAAACTGTCCAAGAGCAATGCCTGTGTTTAAACGGATGCTCTGAAACATGGAGCACTGCCACAATAATATGGCTGTCTGTTAAAGGACAACCTTGTGTGGTAAAACTCTAAGTCACTTAATATTAGAAGAATGAAGACTGGGAAGCAGCCCCAAGCCCATTAACGGCATATCTTCAAAGCATGTCTGACATAGTTGGATTCAAAATGTGAGAACTTGACTAATAAATTTTTAAGCAGGAAGAGTGGTTTGGGACAGGAGGTGTGTCATGCAGCTCCCCAACCCAAAGAAGTCCAAGACTTAAAAGCTGAGTCTTAAGTCAATTAACACAAACTGAGGAATTAGCTCTTATTTATGTGAAGTCCATCGATGAATTAATGAAATAGAGTTTTAGTGATTTTTCTGTATGCTCTAGACATAACTGTTAAAATACTCTCTTAAGTCTTTCCTTGCAGTATGATGGTGAAGTAGATTTGTTCTGTTACCTGCAAAAAAGCAGACAGTTTGAGAACCCTCACAGAGCAGGACCAGCACACAAACATAACAGTTTTCCTTCTCTCCAGTGCTCTGCACTATTGTTCTGCTCAACATTAATGAGATGCTGGTGTCTGCAGCTCACTGAGCTGGACAGAAGGCAAGGTCCTTCCAGTTCTGAAAACCAGCGTGTCTTTCTCTGTCCCATAGTCATGCTTGGTCATTCATCAGAGATCCTACTCACCCAGGGTGACTCCCACCTGTCTCTTTTGATTCTGGGCTTTGGGTCTGCTTAATCACTTCTTACCTGATGTTCATTTATGCACATTTTCCTATGTGCATTTCATTTAGTTCAGGAAACAAGATGTACTGTTGTTTAAAAAACAAGAAAGCAAGGTTTGCTTGGGGAAAAAGGGTGAGAAAGCATGGGTCTAGTCTGGCAGGTTACAGCCTTCCCTGGTAAGGTGGAGGGAGTCCTGGGAACTGCTCTTCTGTTTCACGTATTTTAAAATAAATATGTAATCTGTGATTTCTGTGTTGCAGCTTCCACCAGATGAAGCGAATACTTTTCAAAACCCTTTATTGTTGTTACTAAACAGAGTGAAGTTGGTCATCATAGAGGTGGAATGCTAAGAAACTGAAGAAAGCAAAACAATGGCTGATTTGGAAATCTAACTTGAGTGTTTCCATTCTTTCTCCTTCTAAGGTTATACTTTTGTATGTTAGAATTCCATCCAGTGTTTCAGTACTATCTCACATAGGCGATAAGTAACACTTTTTCTTTACTTTTTGCTGTGCACAAAAAAGGACCAGTTTAACAGTACAGATAAATTGAGATTTTTAATAGATAAAATAACTTCAAGTCTCATTCTCTGCAGTGCCCACTTAACCATTTGGTACTTTTGATGTACTTAGCAATGAAAACGGCATACTTTTGGAACTGCTTTTGTAGAAATGTAGGCTGCAGCTGGACGCTGCCATGCAGATAAAGCAACAAATGTAGAATGATGGCGTCCTGATGTAGCTACACTAATAGCTTTTCAAGGTAATTCACTGCTTAATGTCTCCTACAAAGAAGAAATGTGATTGGGGGGATAGGCCGGTTCATTATAGTAAGGGAAGTTTTCTCAGCTGTGCTGTCCCAGTGATGACTGGGATGTAGAAGTAATCCCACTGTGCAGCACAGCAGCAGGAGGTTTGGGAGAGTTGAGAATGTCAGCTGTGCCTCCTGAGATGAAACAGGTACATCTGAACATAGTTAAACTTCAGTCTTTCTAAAAGAGAGAAAGATGGTGTGCTCACAAGGGGGAGAGTTAGGTTGTTTGATGAGCTAGATCAGGGTATGCTGGAAGAAAACATCTGTCCAGTTAAATGTGATTTGCTTAGATCTGAGTTTTTGGGGGAGTTTACAGAGACTACATGGGGGCAATATGTCCAGGAAGTTTTCCTTTTAGGTTCTGTCCATTGAGTAAAACCTTTAAAAAAGAAAAAATCTAGCAAGGCTGTGTTTCACTATGTTTTTTTAGCACTTTCATTTCTAGCTCAACCGCGTTAGGGCATGTGGGCGGGAAAGTAAACTGAACTTTAGGGAAACAATACGTCAGGTAGTAATTACACTCAGGATGAGAATGAATAAGAGTTTCCTAATGAAAAGATGTTTTGCAAATAGTTTCACTTAACAGACTGACTGTTTTGTCTCAAGTATTTTGTATCAGTGTATTGCTATTTTGGCATCTGTCTCTCACTGATCCATACTCTGTAACTGAATTGTACTCTGCAGAGTGCAAATAAAAAGCCAGTCATGTTTTCTCGTCGCTGTAGGCCCATAAGGCAAGCTGCTTGTATTATCAGGTGTTACTCTGTTGAAGTTTCAAGCACAGTTCCCGGTCTCCTCTCCAGGAGATGAGTGAGCAATTTTTGGAAGATTTAGGATGGAAAATAGGCCCAGTGGAACATGAGGCAGGTTGTATCTATAGCTGAGATGCATATACAGTTGAGAAGCTGTTTAAGATTTTCAGTATATGAACTTTGATAGTAAACAAGGTACAGTCTTGTGTTGCTGATGATCAAGTTTGAGATATGTAAAGAAATACTAAACTTCATAACCTAGCCACATCTCTGCCACTCCTAATGAGCCCAATCTCCTAAATTAAAGGTGCTGTGTGTGCAGTTTGAATATATCTTATTACAATAGAATCTTCTCTTTGCTGTTCTTAGGTTTAGCGACTGTAATTTAGATTTCATGTTTCTGTCTGAAGTTAATTGTTATTCCTCATAGTTCAGGAGAAGCTGCCAATGGATGCCTAATCAAGAGAACTCAAGCTACATTATGCTTCATGTCAGTTAATCTTAGATTTTGTGCCAGTGTTCAGAAGAGATCCATCCCACCCCATAAGCAAGAATAGCATTATTTCGTAGGGGAAATTATTGTGTATATGAAACAAGATTTTTGGAGTGAAAATTTCTTCTAGCCAAAGGCTACAGTACTTTACTTTTGTTCTTACTATTTTAAAATTGTGCACTTTTGGCAACCATTTAAATACATCTTCCCAACATAATAATTTTCTGTACACATTTTTCCCCAGAATGACAGTTACGGATTGGGAATAAAAAATGTTATTTTAGGACACGGTGGGGGAAGGAAAGAAATATTGAATTATACAGAAGTTAAGCAAAACACTAGTGCATTACAGTGCACAGAAAACAAATCCAAAGCATGATAGGAAGTATTGGCACCCATCAAAGAATTCCAAACCCCCTTTATAAATGAGCAGGACTGTGTTTGCTCTGATAGCAGGCTTCAAGCCACACACAAAATAAAAGGCTGTCAGGCATCCACAGCACTCAGGCAAACATCTCCTGAAAAAAAATGCTTCTGTCTTCCTGTGGTACGTTCTCAATCACCTTTGTTACAGCATATATGTTGGCTCCAGTATCTGTAGGAACACAAACTAGCAATCATGAATTCATGTCAGAGGGTGGGATGTGTTTAAAAAGGTAGGAGTTCCAAATTGTCTCCAAAGATTAAATACAAACCATGTTGACAGGAGAATAAATAACAACAAGTAAGTCCCAAATAATGAGATCTTCTGGCCAGTATTATCCTGAACTGATTTATACCAGCTCCTCAAAGTGGATTTGAAACTTTTTCATTTCAAATCTTAATGCAAGGTGAGACCATTGATCCTTTTCATTGTCACAATGGCTTAATATGGCAAGTGTGTGAAAATCTTAATGAACTGTTGAGCATCAGAGTTCAGAAACCTGAGGAAGTCACACAGTAAAAACCACAGTTGTGCAGATACTGTTGACTACTAGTGTGGAATGCAAAGATTTCAGAAAAATCAATGTCAGGCTTCAAAAACAATTTGAAGTCTTAAACCAAATGAGATATACTTGATGCTGTTATAGAAAGTCAAAATTTCTTTGGAGGCCCTTCCATCATTTTTCAGATTACCTCTCTGTGGAGCATGGCAGACAGTTTACCCTTGAAATGACAAGTACAGGTCATTATGGCTCCAGACAGGCCAAATATAGAATTCTTCTCCTTCAGATAACTCCATCAGTAGATTTGTTTTGATACTGTCCTGGTTTCAGCTGGGATAGAGTTAATTTTCTTCCCAGTAGCTGGTACAGTGCTGTGTTTTGGATTTAGGATGAGAAGAATGTTGATAACACACTGTTGTTTTAGTTGTTGCTAAGTAGTGCTTACACTTGTCAAGGACTTTTTTCAGCTTCCCATGCTCTGCCAGGTGCACAAGGAGTTGGGAGGGGACACAGCCGGGACAGCTGATCCAAACTGGCCAAAGGGATATTCCACATACCATATGATGTCATGCACAGTATATAACCTGGAGGGAGTTGGGTGGGGGTGGCGATCACTGCTTGGGGACTGGCTGGGCGCTGGTCAGCAGGTGGTGAGCAGTTGCATCACTTGTTTTTCCTGGGTTTTGTTTCTCTCTCTCGCGCATTGTTTTCCTTTTCATTACAGTTTATTATAATAATAATAATAATTATTATTATTAATAGAATCATAGAATCATAGAATGGTTTGGGTTGGAAGGGACCTTTAGAGGTCATCTAGTCCAACCCCCCTGCAGTGAGCAGGGACATCAACAGGATCAGGTTGCTCAGAGGCCCATCCAGCCTGGCCTTGAATGTTTCTAGGGATGGGGCCTCCACAACCTCTCTGGGCAACCAGTTCCAGTGTTTCACCACCCTCATTGTAAAAAATGTCATCCTTATATCCAGTCTAAATCTACCCTCTTTTAGTTTAAAACCATTACCCCTTGTCCTGTCACAATAGGCCTTGCTAAAGAGATTGCCCCCATCCTTCCTATAGTCCCCCTTTAAGTACTGAAAGGCCACAATAAGGTCTCCCCGCAGCCTTCTCTCCTCCAGGCTGAACAACCCCAACTCTCTCAGCCTGTCCTCATAGGAGAGGTGCTCCAGCCCTCAGATCATTTTTGTGGCCCTCTCTGGACCAGCTCCAACAGGACCATGTCTGTCCTGTGCTGAGGGCTCCAGAGCTGGACGCAGTACTCCATGTGAGGTCTCACCAGAGCAGAGTAGAGGGGGAGAATCACCTCCCTCGACCTGCTGGCCACGCTTCTTTGATGCTGCCCAGGATACGGTTGGCCTTCTGGGCTGTGAGCGCACAGTCGGCTCATGTCCGGCTTTTCATCCACCAGTACCCCCAAGTCCTTCTCTGCAGGGCTGCTCTCAATCCCTCATTTTTATATATATATATTTGTCATATATATATATAATCCCTCATTATTATAGTTATTAAACTGTTCTTATCTCAACCCACAAGTTTTCTTACTTTTGCTCTTCAGATTCTCTCTCCCATCCCACCGGGGGTGGGGTAGGATGAGCGAGCAGCTGTGTGGTGCTTGGTTGCTGACTGGGACTAAACCACGACCATCCTTTTTGGCACCCAACATGGGGCACGAAGGGTTTGAGATAGTAACAGGTTAACCAGAGCTTATTAAGGAATTTATATCTGTTAACAGTTGTGGGTCACAATATTGATTCCTCTGTTCTCGATATTTATCTGATCTACACAATGCTCTTTTTGTTGCTGTACATGTTAAAGATTGGTGTTGGTTTTTGCAGTTTGCTGTGCTCTGCAGTGATTAGTGATTTCTTGCCTGGGAGATTTGTTATTAAAACACTGGCCTTGAGTTTTATCTGGTATTTGGGTTTTGTACTGAAGCCATTCCTGTACTTCGGGTACCACCTCATGGAGAAAATTAGCAATTATACTTCATCCTCTGAGAGGATTTTTATGGAGGAAACACAGAATGGCACTTTTGCTCCCTTCTTCTATGATGTTTCCTCCTCTGTTACAATAACTTTTCAGTATCTTGAATATCCTTGGGTAGTTAAGATACTTCTATTGGTATTTCTTGGGAATATTGTTTCGGTTTTGTCTAAGGTTAATAAGCAATTTAAGAATAACATCCAGAGATCTGCCCCAAGGCTGGATAGTTCTGAGTGGCAGGGTGTGTGGGATAGCATGGACAAAAGCCTAAGGCAGTGGGCACCTCCAGTGTTTTGGAACTTCATCCCTGAACAAGTGAAGAATCCTGAAAGAATAGTAGAATATTTGGAAAAGTATGCTGTCACTCTGGCAATTCCAGAGAGACACAGATCACTGCAACATGCTGGGGCCTTGCCCGTGCCTACTGAGTCCTGTTCAACACTATTCAGCACCCTCAAGGGGAAGAGACTGAGATCCCTTTCTAGGGAAGGGGGCATTGACAAAGCGATTGGAAAAGTAGCACAAGCCCTCAGCCTCTGGAGGCGACTCCTGTCCAGCATGGAGGAAAAGTATCCCTTCGAAGAAGATGTTATATGTCACCCAGGCAAATGGACCACAATGGACAGAGGTATCCAGTACGTGAGGGAATTAGCCATGCTGGACATAATTTATGGTGACCTGAACAATGAGCAGTTATCCAAAGATCCAGATGAAGTCCAGTGCACATGACCCATGTGGCCTAAGTTGGTACAGAGTGCACCAGTGTCATATGCCAATTCATTGGCAATACTGACCTGGAAAGATGAGGAGGCACCAACAGTGGATGAAGTGGCTAGCCAACTCCAGCAATACGAAGAAAGTATCTCTTCTTCCCTTATTTCGTCTGTGGAGAAACTGTCTCAGGAGGTCCAGCAACTCAAAAAGGGTAGGTCCTGCTCTCCATCTGTACAGACCAGTATCTCAGCCATTAGGAGCCAGCGTTCTTCCACTCAAGAGAGAGAATATAGAGGGTATACACCATGGGGAACCCTATGGTTCTACCTGCGTGACCACAGAGAAGATATGAGGAAGTGGGATGGAAAATCTACCTCAACCCTAGAGGCACAGGCATGTGAGTTGCAAGGAAAAACAATCACTCAATGGGGTTCTTCCAGGAAAATTGCTGCTCCAGTTTCCAGCGGGCAGTTCCCCAGACAGACTAGAAGGGCTGATCTTAATGAAGAGACTTCTGATTCGTATTTACAAGAAGTGAGTAGCAATACTAGGATGAGGACTAGAGGGGCCCTGCCTCCAGCCAGGTGGAGGAAAGGGACAACTGGGTTTACTGGACTGTGTGGATTTGATGGCCTGGCACATCCGACCCACAGGAGTATAAGGCCCTAGTGGACACCGGTGCACAGTGCACCCTAATGCCATCAAGCTATATAGAGGCAGAACCCATCTGTATTACTGGAGTGACAGGGGGATCCCGGCAGCTAACTCTACTGGAGGCAGAAGTGAGCCTAACTGGGAATGAGTGGGAAAAGCACCCCATTGTGACCAGCCCAGAGGCTCCGTGCATCCTTGGCATAGACTACCTCAGGAGAGGGTATTTCAAGGACCCAAAAGCATACAGGTGGGCTTTTGGTATAGCTGCCTTGGAGACGGAGGAAATTAAACAGCTGTCTACCTTGCCCAGTCTCTTGGAGGACCCTTCTGTTGTGGGGTTGCTGAGGATCAAAGAACAACAGGTGCCAATCGCCACCACAATGGTGCACCGGCGGCAATGTCACACCAACCAAGGCTCCCTGATCCCCATCTATGAGCTGATTCATTGACTGGAGAGCCAAGGAGTGATCAGTAAGACCCGCTCACCCTTTCACAGTCCCATATGGCCAGTGTGGAAGTCTAATGGAGAGTGGAGACTAACAGTAGACTATCGTGGCCTGAATGAAGTCACTCCACCACTGAGTGCTGCCATGCCAGACATGCTAGAACTTCAATACGAACTGGAGTCAAAGGCAGCCAAGTGGTATGCCACAGCTGATATCATTAATGAGTTTTTCTCAATCCCTCTGGCAGCGGAGTGCAGGCCACAGTTTGCTTTCACTTGGAGGGGCATCCAGTACACCTGGAATCAACTGCCCCAGGGGTGGAAACACAGCCCTACCATTTGCCATGGACTGATCCAGGCAGCACTGGAACAGGGCAAGGCTCCAGAACATCTGCAATATATTGATGACATCATCATGTGGGGCAATACAGCAGAAATTTTTGAGAAAGGGAAGAAAACAGTCCAAACCTCTGAGTTTTTGAGAAAGGGAAGAAAATAGTCCAAAACCTTCTGAGGCCAGTTTTGCCATAAAACAGAGTAAGGTGAAGGGACCTGCACAGGAGATCCAGTTTTTAGGAATAAAATGGCAAGATGTCATCAGATCCTGATGGATGTGATCAACAAAATAACAGCTATGTCCCCACCAGCTAGTAAAAAGGAAACACAAGCTTTCTTAGGTGTTGCGGGTTTTTGGAGAATGCATATTCCAAATTATAATCTGATTGTAAGCCCTCTCTATCAAGTGACCCATAAGAAGAACGATTTCAAATGGGGCTCTGAGCCCCATCTTTGAAGAAATGAAACAGGAAATAGTTCATGCAGTAGCCCTTGGGCCACTCCGGGCAGGACAAGATGTAAAAAATGTGCTCTACACTGCAGCCGGGGAGAATGGCCCCACCTGGAGCCTCTGGCAGAAAGCACCACGGGATACCCAAGGTCGACCCCTAGGGTTTTGGAGTCGTGGATATAGAGGATCTGAGGCCTGCCATACACCAACTGAAAAAGAGATATTGGCAGCGTATGAAGGGGTTCGAGCTGCTTCGGAAGTGGTTGGTACTGAAGCACAGCTCCTCCTGGCACCTCAACTGCCAGCGCTGGGCTGGATGTTCAAAGGGAGGGTGCCCTCTACACATCATGCAACTGATGCTATGTGGAGTAAATGGGTCGCACTGATCTCCCATCAGGCTCGAATAGGAAACCCCAGTTGCCCAGGAATCTTGGAAGTGATCATGGACTGGCCAGAAGGCAAAGATTTCGGATTATTGCCAGAGAAGGAGGTGACACGTGCTGAGGAGGCCCCACTCTATAATAAACTATCAGAAAATGAGAAGCAATATGCCCTGTTCACTGATGGCTCCTGTCGCATTGTAGGAAAGCATTGGAGATGGAAGGCTGCTGTATGGAGTCCTATATGACAAGTTGTAGAAACTGCTGAAGCAGAAGGTGAATTGAGCCAATTTACAGAAGTAAAGGCCATCTAGCTGGCTTTAGACATTGCTGAATGAGAAAAGTGGCCAGTCTCTATAGTGACTCATGGGTGGTGGCAAATGCCCTGTGGGGGTGGTTACAACAATGGAAGCAGAACAACGGGCAGCGCAGAGGCAAACCCATCTGGGCTGCTGCATTGTGGCAGATATTGCTGCCTGGGTAGAAAACCTGGTTGTAAAAGTACGTCATGTGGATGCTCACATACCTAAGAGTTGAGCCACTGAACAACATCAAAACAACCAGCATGTGGGTCAGGCTGCTAAGATTGAAGTGGCTCAGGTGGGTCTGAACTGGCAACATAAGGGTGAATTATTTATAGCTTGGTGGGCCCATGACCCTTCAGGCCATCAAGGAAGAGATGCAACATACAGATGGGCTCGTGATCGAGGGGTGGACTTGACCATGGACGCTATTGCACAGGTTATCCATGAATGTGAAACATGTGCTGCAATCAAGCAAGCCAAGTGGGTAAAGCCTCTGTGGTATGGAGGACGATGGCTGAAGTATAAATATGGGGAGGTCTGGCAGATTGATTATATCACACTCCCACAAACCCCCCAGGGCAAACACCATGTGCTTACAATGGTGGATGGCTGGAAACATATCCCATGCCCCATGCCGCCAACTGGAATGCTATCCCAGACCTTGAAAAATAAGTCCTATGGCAACATGGCACCCCAGAAACAACTGAGTCAGACAATGGGACTCATTTCCAAAATTACCTCATAGATACCTGGACCAAAGAGCACGGCATTGAGTGCCCTATCACGCACCCACCTCCAGAAAAATTGAACAGTACAATGGACTGTTAAAGACTACATGTTTAAACGCTGGGGTGCACATTTAGCAAAAGCCACCTGGTTAGTCAACACTAGGGGATCTGCCAATCAAGCTGGCCCTGCCCAATCAAAACTTTTACATACTGTAGAAGGAGATAAAGTCCCTGTAGTGCATGTAAAAAACATGCTGGGGAAGAGAGTCTGGCTTACTCCTGCCTCGGGCAAAGGCAAACCCATTCTTGGGATTGCTTTTGCTCAAGGATCTGGGTGCAATTGGTGGATGATGGGGAAGGATGGGGAAGTCCAATGTGTACCTCAAGAGGATTTGATTTTGGATGAAAACAGCCAATGAACTGAATGGTATGATGTTAATTGCTATATAATACTGTCTGCCATCACTTTTATGGTTGCTATATGGCATATCAATGGTATTAGAGTAAGAATCACCCAGATTAATGAAGAATGAATTTTGATGAAACCGAGCAAAGTGAAGTGGTGATGGAACCAGAACTGGCTTCAGCATGCAACAATGCAACACCACATACCATCTCTCCTGCCCTGAGACTGTTGTGACAGATGGAGCCCAAAGTGATGGACTAAATGAACTGAATTAACATTTTAGAGGCATGGCCCATAGAATACGGGAATAATATCTGTGTGTATATATATCAAAAGACAGGGAAAGTGGTGGTGATTAATTGGAATGTATTGGAAAGGGTAGGACCTGGGCATGACATAGATGGTATAGAATAAGGGGTGGATACTGTCCTGGTTTTGTCTGGGATAGAGTTAAGTTTCTTCCTAGTAGCTAGTACAGTGCTGTGTTTTGGATTTAGAATGAGATTTTGTTTAGGCTTTCTGAGACTTTACCTAGCTGCTTTTCCAATATTCCCCCCCCCCCCCCCCCCCGCCCAGTGCACATTCTAGTGTAAGGAATATGGCCTCATTGCCCCTTCAGTGCCTCATGTTCTTTTGGGCATGGCTGAGTAACTCTTCCACTCCCTGCTGCTACAATTTTGTGGTGTTTATTACTTTGCTTGTTTGGCATTTATACTGAAGATACCACAGCAGCTTGTTTATAATTGTCCTGCATATAGCACACAGTTCAAGTAAATGGTAAACGCCCTTTTCTCAGTATCTGAAGGTCAAACTTGTTATTACCACTATGACTTTGTTACTTGAAAGCCAGACAAAAAGACACAGCAATTTCATTTTTGAGATGGATATTCCTGTGGCATTTTGTGGTTCCTGAGAGAAAGACCCAGACTACATTTTTTGGCTGCCATATACCCTATGTTCTTCCTACCGCGGAGGACAGTATTTAGTTGCAATTATTAATCCTCTGCTTCTCCCACTGTTGTATCAGAGATATTTGGATTAGCGTATTTGTGTCCTTAGAAGTAGGTGCCCCATTTAGCAATCTTAGCTGCTGTGCTCAGTTGTTGAGTTCATGTCTTAATGACTGTTTTGCAAATAGTACATTGGTTTCAGACAAACTGCATGACTAAGGAAGCTGGGCAGTATGTAGAGTGAATGAAAGCTCTTTTCTTCCTGGTCACTTCAAAGAACTGTAGTTTGTAGCGCAGGAAGGAACCAAGTGCCTTGTTGGTAGAAATTGCCAGCTCCTTTGCAGAGACTGGACTGTTGACTGCTTTGAAGGACTGTTGATTTTAAGTCAGTAGCTACTGACAATGTAGACAGCTGTAAAATCTTTATCCATAGTTGTAAAGTTCACAAAAGATTTTGTATCTGATTGTCCGTGACTGATAGGTGTTTTGGATGCACATCAGAGATTGTACCAGAGATGAGTCCTTCCTGTCACGCTCACGGCTTTCTCACCTCTCACCTGGACTGCAGTAAGGCAGGCTGTGTTATCACCCTTCCTTGCTCAGGTAATGGGGAGTTTATTGGCCAAGTAAGTGGAAGACTTACTCCCTACTGGCTTCTGAATGGAAATTAATGCATTTGTCCCATAAAGCCTTTTCTTAGAGGCTATCTTTCTCTGTTCCAGCTCTCCCATATACGATCAGTGGAAGCTCTTAAGGTCAAACACTTTGAAATCTGAAACACAATTGTCTGCAGACTTTAATGTTCACCTCTCAGTTTTGTCCAGAATAATTTGAATTTGTCAGTGCTTGATATAAGGGTGATCTCGAGCAAAACTGAAATGAGGGTATCTGAAACACAGCTCAATGGGAGAAAATATAACTTGATTGCTGTTGTGTCTTTGTAATAGGGAGGATGTTGCTTTTCTGTTCCTTTACTAGTCTGTATCATACTTAGCATGTTTTAAGTGATGACAAGGTCATCATCTGAAAGCTTGCAGAAGTAGCTTTAATTTTTTTTCGTCAGATATAGGTACGAAATACCCGTATATGTTGTTTGTATACCAGGTGACTGCTAAATGGAGCTGAAGAAGTACTTGTATTTAAAAATGAAAATTTCATTTTTCTTTTTTTTTTTTTTTTTCCTCCCACCCAAAGCTGGGAGGCTATCAGTATACTCCAGCTGGTTCTTCTTAAGTGCACTGCTCCTCCTGCAGTTCTGACAACCCTGGTTAGTGGTTCTCAGCCATTTCACTCGCACTATAATTACTCAGGGTTTCATTGCTGGACATACAGAACTTCAACCTATGTCCTGTTATTAATACAATGGGTGATGTAATAGCATGGACCAGAATTCCAGCTTCATGAGTGTATGACTCTTACTAAACAGGGATTTATCTTGGTGAGATTATAAAGTTTGAGCCAGACAATTGCAGACCTCATTTCCACAGCTTGGGGTGGGGGTTCTTTCTCTAGCCAGTACTAAATTACCATGCATCAGGCTGGTGTGGTTTAGTGACCAGACTACGTTTAGAGTCTTGGTATGCATGAGTGCTATGCATCAGTCTTATAAGCCATAATCTGTTCAGATAGTCCTATTTCACCTGTGTGTGAGACACCATGTTTTTAGTTATGCACTCTGTGAGATGATGGCCTTGGGATGTGAATTGACAACTAGATTCAACAATACATTTCAGCAATTCAACTGGAGGGTCTGTTATGAAAGCTAAAGCCCAGTTAATGTGTACAGTTACTTGAAGTGGGATTTTTAAAAGGAAAAAACCAACAACTCAATCTGTTAGTAAGCAGTTCTGTCTGGTTGCCAGTTCAGTGTAGTGTTCAGAAAGGGCTGGGTTTGAGCTGGTTTCATTTGTGTGCTTTTGTCTGGTGGCACTGGGTACTGTTGTCATATTCAGAAATAAAGTTCTTCCCTTCTTACCTTTTCATCATTGGTTGTTATCTCACCTCAACAATCTTGCCAAAATAGCTGTTCTTCATTGTCATTTCTTTTTCTAAATCTTCCTTGATGTTCATGCTTGAGTCTTCATAAATGTCCCACCTGCCCCATTTACTGTATTGTGTTAATGTATTAGCCATTTTGTTAATGCTTACACAAGACATTTGCATGTTGCATAAAAGCCCTGTGAATAAACTTCTACCTAACATTACACATCATTAATAGTATTTGTGATTTCTCTGTACACATAATAGGTAGCAATACTTTTGTGGCAGGTCATATGAGGTAATGAATAAAATTTGTCACGCTCTTTGGATCAGTGTGCATGCAAATTTAATAATAAACCATTCAGGCAGCTGGTAATACTTTTTGAAGATGTTATATTCCTTTTTTCCCAATAAATGTGGATTTTCCCTCCACATTGTATATTTATTTGAAGCCTCACAGAGGCAATATTAAAAGCTGGACCACTTGTATGTTTTGGTCACATGTTGTCTGATCTTTGAGCAGGAAACATGGCACTTCTAATGATGTTATTTAAGGTCTTTGATTTCTTTTTATATTTCTCAGTGATCCTTAGAACTCTAAAAATTCAAATATAACATGGTTATAATTGTTCATGGAACTTACCTTTACGAGATATACTCATAGCTCTTATGTAGTTGTCACAATCAGTGTTAAGTATAATCAGCTTTAGCACAGTACACCCTTCAATCTTCACACCAGCCAGTTAGTGATGAAATGGATTAAGATCAATCCTTTAGAATTCCATCCATCCTTCTCTAAGTGCCCGGGCTGTTCAGTTTACTGGGAGCATTAGCAGATTGGCTCACTGGAAGACCAAGAATTACATATGCCTGATGCAAGTGGTAGAGGGTACACTGTGAAAAAGTTTGCAACTGAGAAACTTCCCCACTAGTTGCCTCTGATCGTGGACATGGTGGTGGTGTTTGGCAAGATAAATGTTCCCACAGCTGTCACCTTGGCTCCTTACAGCACTGAAGGTGAAAGTTAGTGTCTGTTGTGGTTTAAACCCATCCGGCAACTAAGGCCCACACAGCCACTTGCTCACTCCCACCTATGGTGGGATGGGGGAGAGAATCAGAAGGGTAAAAGTGAGAAAACTCATGGGTTGAGATAAAGACAGTTTAATAGGCAAAGCAAAAGCCACGCACACAAGCAAAGCAAAACAAGGAATTCATTCACCGCTTCCCATGGGCAGGCAGGTGTTCAGCCATCGCCAGGAAAGCAGGGTTCCATCAGGCATAACAGTTACTTGGGAAGACAAACGCCATCACTCTGAATGTCCCCCCCTTCCTTCTTCTTCCCCCAGATTTATATGCTAAGCATGACGTCATATGGTATGGAATAGCCCTTTTGGTCAGTTGGGGTCAGCTGTCCCAGCTGTGTCCCCTCCCAACTCCTTGTGCACCTGGCAGAGCATGGGAAGCTGGAAAAGTCCTTGACAAGTGTAAGCACTACTTAGCAACAACTAAAACAACAGTGTGTTATCAACATTCTTCTCATCCTAAATCCAAAACACAGCACTGTACCAGCTACTGGGAAGAAAATTAACTCTATCCCAGCCAAAACCAGGACACTGTCTTAAATTACATCCTGTCAATTGCTGCTCTTTGCAAGGAATGTTCTGTTTTGTATGTCCTCAGCTTAAAAAACAGCATATTTTATTGCTAGAAAACTTCATTTTCTAGTTGGTCCAGGGATTTAGATTATTGCGGAGAATAAAACCATTTTGAGAAGACAAATCTCAGTATGAACAGCTGTTGCAACAGAATAGAGATAGATGTACACAGATGAAAAGCTCTGTGATACAACTTGGGCAGCAGATGCCATATGTCTGGATTGTTAATGGCAAGCTTGTCTGGGAGTTTCTGCATAGTGAACTGCACCTTCCAAATAAAATGACAGAGTAAAGTCAAGATGGCCATCAGCCTGCATGTTCTGTGGAAAGGATGTGTAAACTCAGCTTCTGTGAGGAAAACCAAGAAAACTTTCAAGAGCTGAAGGAAATCTGAAGAGAATATAACTGAGACATTCAGTTTTCCGAAATACAGCTGAAACTGTACCATATGTTATGTATCTTGACTCAAATTCTAATTATTTATTTTGAGTCAAATTCAGGATTAGCATAAGGTGGACTTGCATTCATTCCCACACAATTGACTTTAATCCAGCCACTCAAATGATTTTAGATGTTTTATGGAATTGGTAACAGTAAATCATAAATCGAGATTAAGAGCCCTGGGGTTTCTTATACAAATTTCATTTATGCAGTGATGAAATGGCTCTGCCAATGCCTTTGTAAGAGAATTCTTTTAGGGCTAACCTAAACTACTAACATTCCTTGTTCAAGTTATTTTCTAATTTCACATGCTGTAGAAAAAGAGTGATTGAGTTGGAGTAGCTCTTAACAAAACTCAGTGGTATCAGTTTAACTGGCTGTGGCTTCTTGCTGTGAAGAAAATAGCCTCTCAGCTTTAAATACAGCTGGCTAGTACTCATGCAGCTCTGTAGGCCACCGTGCTACAACTAATGACTGCTGCTCCAAGCTTGCACTAAGATGAGTTGGAAGAATTGTTAATTGCATGAACTTTTCTACCTCAGCTATGCATCTTAACATGTTTTAAGGAAAGACGTGTTTGGTGTCACTGCCATTGAAGAGCTCAACTGGAATTTCAAAAGCTGAAGGACATGATGACTTGCAGCATAACTGCTTAACTGCTATCCAACAGTTTTACAGGAAAGAATAGCTTAAGATATAGATTTCCTTCTGTGCTTAATCTCTGTTGCCATTACTGAAGTAAATATTTTAATATATAAGACTTTGAGAAGGCAATACTGAATTTTTTTTTTTCGACCTTCTGGCATCATAAGTAAACTGCTATTATACCTGGCCACTCTTCTAGGTATAGGGCACAACACTGCTCTTTGGAAATTCTTCTATTAGTTTTTCAGCTGATAAGATAGCGTCAATCTAAACAGAAAAAGTCAGATGAAGTCTTATTTCTTAAAATACACATATAATGTTATCTACAATCATAAAATAAATAAATAAAATACACCACTTCAAATAGAACCAAGGGGCAAGATAAAAGGAAGTCAGATCAAAGGAAGCAAGTCAGAACTGACATGAAAGATATGAAAGAGAAAGCAAAACTGAATAAAGTGTTTGAATTCCCCCACAATACATTCTGCAATATATTTGCTAATGCAGAATTGCCCTAATATTGAGCTAAATGGATTGCTTTTTATTAGTCTCTTTTTCAGACTTACTATACAATGTGTGAAGAATGTAAAATGCAATGTTGAAGCAGAGTTCTCAGTTTTCACTAGTTACCTAGTTGTGGTTGGTATCTGACAACATAAATATGAATCACAAAATATGATTATTTTACACGTGTCTGAATAAATACAGGTGTTTGGCAGCAGGAGTATCACAGACCCCAAACGTACAGTCACAACAGAACATCTTTTGTTGAGCAATAAACGAAACCTTATTCCTTCCACTTGCACCAGATAGAACAGCTGCAGCTGGTGTCGAAGTGTTGCTAACCACAGTGATCATTCAGAAAAAGGAAGCAAATGCTTTGCCCTTTTTCTAGGTGCTTCAAAATGTGTGTAGCCATGAATGGGCAGCTCTGCTTTGTAAGCACATGCTTAGTGCAGAGCTTAGAGCAGTAGGAAGGCTCGATGCTCCATAAATGAGAGAGGAAGTGTTCAGTTTATACAGCACACATATTTTACACTTGTTTGCCCTAATCAGTAGCCAGAATAGTGCTTCAAACACACAGAGTATTACAACTGAAAGGTTTCTTGTAGCATTTCCCACTGCCAGCATTTTAATCAAGTTTGCATTGAAATATAGGTTCACTATGGTACTTTTGTGCTTTTAATATTTGAAACCTAAGTCTTTATCAGGTCTTCTGTTGTTTCTCTGTTAAAGCACTGAGAAGGCTTAGCATGTCCTATTTGTTCATGTGTCAATATCAAACTGCTTCAGCAGTGCTGTGGCTAGGTTCTTGCCTAGAGCAGCGGTGTCCAACCTTGGTTCTGGGGTGGGCAAAGTTCCTTACGAATGCCGAGCAGGGTGTAAGTCACACCCTGCCCCTTTCATGTGGCTGGATTTGCTTTTATCACCTGACCGTGAACACATGGGGATGTAACTCATGTCCATCCGTGGACCACACAACAGAGCATATCCTGTCATGAACTATGAGGGACTTGGGAAACGGTTCAGTGTGGAATGAGATCAATGGCTGAATGTCGTGTTCTGAGCTGCAGTGGCCAGCAAACCACTGCTGAGGCAGTACCACCTTACAGCTGTCCTAATGAATGTGTGATGGGCATTTTTAGCAAAGTTTTGCCTTCAATGAATGTGTTTGCAACTGTAACAGATGCAAGTATACATTTCCCCACCCTGAATTATCACCAAAGACAGGTTTTATACCCTTCTAACAAAGCATTGACAACTTTTTATTGTGTCCAGCTGACAGAATTATATTTCAGTGAAACAATATTATATCATAATTTGTATATTTCACTGAGTATATTAAACAACCCCAAGAAGCTTGCTACTGGTTCAATATTACTATTTCATCTTGCTCTAATTTATATATTTGTCTTTACCGTTAGTGTTTGATTTGAATCTCATTGACATTATTGTTTGTCTGGAACTAATTCTGATGATCTTTGGATTCATCTGTTCTTTGTGGTTTGGTCTCAGTGAAGACCATTATAGTAGGAATAAAGGTTTGATCCCTGCAGTATACTTACAAAATGATACACACCTGTGTTACAAGCAGGAAGCATTTCAGCAAATATGGGGTGCAGGCTGCATTCTGTAATGCCACTGCCTGAATTAATAAAACAGGTATTTCCTTAAACCTTATTATATATGAAAATTGAAAAGAAGACTGGTGGATGGGATATAAAAGAGAATTAGCAACAGTTATCTAGATGAAATGTTTTTACAGAAGTGTTTGTTTTGATAAATGCTTCCTAAGTAAAATAAATAGTGGACTGATTGGTTCTGTGAGTGAACCTCCTTGGGGTTTATAGTTCTGAAAATATTTGGTATTGGCATAACATGGCTCCCACCAGTTAGTGATAAAACTCCTTTTGAATCAGAAGAGGTAGCACAATGAACCATGACCCAAATGCTTCAAAAATCCTGCTGGTTGCAGGGTTTTGTCTGTCCTAGTCCTCACACACCTTCAGTTTAGAAAGTTTTATCACTCCTTTTTAATAGAGTGATTGTTCATTTGATAGAACCAGTATTCCCACAAAATAAGGCCCTGAGGCACAACTGTGGGAAGTTACAGTGGCTGACCCCTAAGGAAGAAGACTTTCCTAGATTCTCATTGTTAGAATTCTTGTTATATCAGAAAGTTTATTTTGTTCATTTAATGAACCAAACTACTAATTGGTCTTTTGGATTGAATTCAGCCAAGGAGTGATGTTTTCTCACTTAATAGAGATAGCTATTCATACTCATTTTAGTCTGAAATGTAGAATCCTGTTTGGATTATTAACTTTTGCTTGGTGACTTGGTGATTAATTTGTACCTCAACAGAAGAGATTCTTCCATTGTCTTTTTCCTTTTTTCTGATGAAAGTACAGTTATATTAATAAAATGGATATGAACACCAAACTGCTAGTTTTATTAAAAAAATAGGTAATCCATTTTTTCAGCTAGTATGGGACAGTCATATTTATTCAATTTGTGCAATTTAGTTGATGGTGGGGGTTCTGTTTTTCAAAGTAAAAATAGATTTTAATATATTGGCGTGGATTTCCATGAATTCAGAAGCCAAAGGCTGCACAGAAATATGCTGGATTTTCATGTGCTTACCACATTTCCATGCACAAATCAAATTAATTGTGTGCATGTTTTTGCTTGAGGCCTTGTGCTTCTGTTTTAAAAGGAGGGAGTCTTTTATTTTGTTTTATTTTACAAAAGCCTTTCTTAGGAATGCCTACAGATCAGTTTGACTCTTTGCAGCTCATGTTTGCTGTGGGGTAGTAGTAGAGACAGTGGGGAAGTCAGGAATTAGACTGTATTTATGCTCTAGGACTGTTACAAAGCCCAAAGGTACAATAGAGACTTGGTTCCACAAGTCCATAGTGCCTTTATAGCCAGACTGAGCTCAAGCTGCCAACAAATCCTGCCAGATCATCTTGGACCCCTTCTAAGAAAAAATAGGGAGAGAAAACTGCAGCAAGGGCAGATGAGGTGCATTGAAACAGTGATGCTGTTCCTGTAACCAAGCACATTTTGTCTGAGAATGTAACCAAATATTTCTAATGTACAGAGCAGTCCCAGGGATTTTCACTCTGGTGTTTGGAGGGCAGTCAGTCTCTGAACTAGGATAGATATGTGTGGTTTCTTGGCTTTTCTTAAAATACAGGCATAGTCTGTCCTAACTCGTATCTCAAAGTATGACCAGAAAGGCTAATATAATAGAAAAAGTGTTCAAGGATGAAGTAGTTAATTTTGCAAATGTAGAAATGGGAGCATAGGAATTGATAAGCTGTTTTGGACTGAGTTCAGCATAGAATATAGCCATGAATGGAAGAACAGATCCTGGCATTTTTTAGTTGGTATTCCAGATTGAATGGTAATATATCAGGCATATAAGAAGAATCTGAAAGACCTATGTGAGAAAAAAAGAATATGAACTGCAGACACTCTCAGTGAGACTTACCTGGGAGAAAAGAAAAGCCAGAGGCATAGATCTATTTGGGCTGGGGGTCGCATTATCTCTGGGGGTGTCCTACACTGTAATTATATGATTGAAACGAGGCCATTTCTCTTTACTCTCAGCTTTGTTTATT
Source organism: Morus bassanus (assembly GCA_031468815.1). NCBI lineage: Eukaryota > Metazoa > Chordata > Aves > Suliformes > Sulidae > Morus > Morus bassanus. The sequence goes on from CM062578.1 coordinate 9,385,152, forward strand.
GTTATTATTACTATTATAGTTACTGTCATCCAATGCACTTTGCCGAGCTAAACTGCAGCATCTTGGTAACAAAATTCAGCATGTTTAGACTTCTTTCTGCTCACCTGTCAGGTGAATCATAGCTCATACTCAAGGTATCGCACTTTGGCCTCTTCCTGCTGCCCTTGACCAGCATGGAAATGACTCTGGTGGGACTTGGCTGCTGAATAGCAAGAGCTTTAAGAAGAAAGTGGTTAGTGTAAACCTACATATCCTATTTTTCCTGATAGCATATGCCAGTGAGAAACAATGACATGGCCAAACTGACCATAGAGTGTGGTAGTATTTAATCACCCTTGTTGTTCACAGTGGAGCAGTGTTTTTCAGTGTTAGCAGACAAAGGTGGCTCATGTGCGGGCCACAGAATTCATAATAAATGCAGACACTCCACTGTTGTGTCTTGCCAGTAGGTGAGTGTGATATGAGTACTGCATCATGGAAAGCAGAGCATATCATCAAAGTGTGTGTGTTTCTAGTTATACCCTGAAAGCTGAACTTGGCAGGCGATTTTATGAAATAACTAGAGGAAGGTAGAGGCCTATAAAATGACGCTGAGATGTGGATTGTGTTTCAGCAGGCACCTTGGAGAGAGACATTCAGTTAGCAAGCTTTTAAGACATTGTGGAGAAGGAAAACACGCACAACTGACTTCTAAGCTTTCAGCTACATGTACCAATTACAGCAGTACTTGAATATAAATGCCAGATCTAAAATCAAAGACAGGAACAATCCTGAAAGTATACCTGCACAAGCTGATATTATCAGTGTATTTGATCTGACAGGAAAGAATTTCGTGCAGATTGCTAAAATAAAACTGACTCTTCCAAGGGTCCAAGAAACTCTTCCTTCAAAGTGTCACTGCAGCTGGAAAGCTCTGAGTCCCAGTGCCTTCCAGTTTGGGTTGCTATGAAATAGTCTCAATCTTGCTCTTTGGTCAGGAGATTACAAAGAGGACCGTTGCTGCTATAAATAAGGTTCTACAGAGAATAGTGCTCTTTCCTTCCAGCTCTGTAGGGCTGTGCTTTGTGGGGCAATGTTACAACTAAGCAACCTGAAAGACTGGCATACCTGCAGTTACATTGCAACACCTGATGCATAAAGACATGTGTTGGCTGTGTGTCAGGATAATACTGTTGTTTAGAAAACAATACTTCTGTGTGACAAAACTGCAGAGAGAAAAGATTCCATTTCAGCTGATTATTGAACAACCCTCAATATGGAATTTGGATCTGATTTTTCAAGGTGCACTCATCAGTTAAGAGTAGTTGCATGTGATTGACAGCACTAGAAATTTGGCTTAGTACTAGAGTATAAAGCTAAAGGATTTCCATCCCTGGATTGTCTTTGCATCTCACATAGGTGGAGAGAGTGGTACCTACCTCACTGGTATTACTTAGAACAGTACGTAACACCTTCTGCACTGGGACTCCATGATACTGATAGGTGGGGAAGCTCGTCATGTTACTTTCCTAAGCCTTGTGATTACTTCATTTTTCTGTCTATTCCTTCCCTGAATCTAGTTACCTTGATTACTGGATATTATTGCCAATGCAAACCTAGTACCCACATTAGCTGCAGGAAGGAAAACTCTTGCCAGTTTCCTTTGACAGTTCATCTTTTAGTTGCCATCTGGTTGCTGGTATTAGGGGAAAACATGTTTTCCGTCAGGAATAACAATTTTTGTCCTGTAACGAACCACAGTATCTTCATTATGTGCCTCTGATTAATCAAGTGAGAGGTGAGACCCGTGGGATTCTTGGTTGTTGGGGTTTTTTTATTAAATATTTTTATTAGGAATGGCCAGTTGCCAGTTTAGCTAGTTGTACAAGGGTAAGAAATAGTTCGCATGCCATGTGTGCGTATGTTACATTGGGTTTTAGTATTAATCCTGACTCTGCTGTTTGTAGAAGGTTCATTGATATGCCTGCTAAAATTTGCAATACATTGAAAAGTCACTTAAACCTAGTATCCACTGTTGGCTGGCATGATGCCTGTATGTATCTTACAGAAAAAGTATATAGTCAGAAAAGGAAGAACTTAATCAGGATTCGGGAATGGCCTTTTGAGAGACAGAATTGTGTTTAAATAGTGTAGTAATTGATTTGGGAAGACTTCAGGGTAATCACTATAACTTTTTTTTTGATTGGAAAATTTAAATTCCTCTCTCAGTTACACAGGTGATGCCAGATTATGCACCTCTCTCTTCCCACTCCCATTGTTATCTTCAGTGGCTCCAGCAGGTTTTTCTCATTATCGTCAACCAGTGATCTTACTTTATCTGGCTGAGAGGAATGTACTCCCTCCCTTCCTCCCTCCCTTCTTTCCTCCCTTCTTTCCTCCAGTGCTCTCTGGCTCCAGAGAATGTCTTTGTCTGTTAATTCTCATTATGAGCTCTCCTGTGTATTCCTGCAGCCTTCCTCTTTTAGCCTCCTTTATTGCTACATTTCCTCTTGCCTTTGCTGTCTCTTCCTATCCATTTACATATTCTAAAAAAGTTCCCCAACCCTGCTGTTATTAATGTTTATACAAACTGGTTCACATGAAGGGAATTAAGATGTTGTTTAGCCAAACTGTCTCAACGCACATTTTAATTTTCTAGATTTATGATAGAGCAGCTGTGGCTGAATCCCATTTGAAAAACTTTTGGGATTTTTTCCTGTAAGTGTGAAATGATATAAACCCTTGGAACAGGAGAAAGATTTTATCTAAAGCAGTAACAGTAAAACCTGTTTATGTTCAAGCTATTTGTAATACAAGACTGATGCATTCTCTTACCAGGAAATTTCTGCCTAGAAGAATTAACATTCTGATCAGAATAAAGTCTGTAGCTTTGTGTTTTAATACATGTAGATAGGCCATATTTTGTGGTAAAACAAGCTTAGCTGCTTCTTCCCTCTGCCAAAATTCATCTGGGAAGAACAGAGAAGTGGTGTGGACACAGAGAAAAGGGATACAGAATTAATTCCTAATTTATTATTTTTAATGGGAACCTAGCACTTCCAGGTGTTTTCAACAGTAGTCATGGCCTAGCTTGATGTCTAGGAATACTTTTTTTCTAACATAAAAATACATACTAACCTGAGCTTCAGTCCAACAACACAGGAAATGGAAATGGGTGCTCTTAAAAGGAAACACTTCTGGCTTCACAAACATTGTACGTCTATATTGAAACAAGCAAAGAATATACAAAGGAACCAGAGAATATAACATCAACTTAAAATGAACAGAAACAATAAATTCTAAACAGGATTGATGATAAAGTAAAACTATTCCACCTCCTCATGTCTTTTAACAACTCCAGCAGCCATCCAACTCTTCTATTTGCTGTCAGTCATTGCAAGCATGCGATACGTTTCTTATTATAAAGCTCTATCTTTATTGCATCTTTCTGACAGTTTTTAGCATCATCCCAGAATTTGAGTCAGGTCATTCTTCAGCCTCAGGGGGAAAGATTGTGTAGTCTTCTCTGAGATGTCACTGCCTAATCCAGTAGTAGTGATTTTAGCTTTTTTTGTTACCGTGAAAGGCAAAAGTATTTCTAAAAGGTTGTAAAGTTCTATTATTCTTTTTTTCATAACTTTGGAAAAAGAGAAGTCTCTTCTACTTTTCTTTTCAATTTCTTGTTTAAATGGAAAAGGATCAGTGGCATGAATGATGCTTAACACAAGGTAAGTGTCAACAAATCTTTTTATTGTTTGATTCTTCTTCCCAGCTGGTCGAGCAATTTCTGATGATTCCCCAAGAAGACCAGTAGAAGGAGTATTGCTGGACAGACAGCTTATACAAATGTAACCATTTTAGTTGTGCTTTCACTGTTCACGTTCTAGTGTTAGGAATGAGGGCTGTGCTCCAATCTAGATCACAAAGCTCACACAGTGGGGTTTTCTGCTTTCTTATGTGCTGTTATTTTCTAATCTGCCATTTCTGCTTCTAAAAAAAATCAAATAAATAAAGGCAATAAAAACCCACTTCTTGGCACAGCCCAGTCTGAATTATCATCACTGGGGGTGGAGAATAAGAAAACAATACAAATATATGATGAAAAGCAGAAAAATTTCCCTCAGGATCAGCCATCTACCTACTCTACTTGTGAGAGCCAGTTTGTTTCTTAAGCGTTTGCCTGTTTGGTTAAAGATACTGGAAACATCCCAAAACCCTTCAGTTGCTGGCAATCCCAGGAAAATCTTGGGAAGTTAACTTCAGAGGCCAGTTTCCAGAAAATAATTTTGAATCCAGCTGCTATAAGGTTTGGTTCTCCTTAAAATGCCCCCAAACTGCTGTTCTTCACCAGAAATTATACCTGATTATTTCAGAATTGACTGAAAGAGTGAGGTCATGTGCAGTTTAGCTAGCATACAAAGCAGACCTGAGTGTCTGTGAATCCTGCGTGCATGAGCATGGATTGCTCACAAGCTTGGTACAAAAGCCTGGTGTCGCAGTCACCATCTGATCAAAAATAGTCAGCACTGAATTCTGCCCTCAGTTAGTTCAAGGAAATTCCCTGTAGAAAATGTTCAGGAGTGGACAGCACAGGAAGATTTTATGTAAGAGACAGTTTGGGTTCGTGTAGGCTTCCCTTGCCTAGTGAAGTGTCCTGTTTACATCCAAAGTAATTTAGGTACCATAAGGGACCTGTTCTTAAGAAGAAGAGACCTTACAGGCCCCACAACTCTGAAGTCTATGAACAGAATGTGAGGATATGGCTGTTCTAAGTCGTGACCATCTGTGGCATGAAGAAATGGGTATAGAAAGATAACCTTTTATGGGGAAAAAAAAGAGAGAGAAAAAAGAAGAAAAAAAAAGTGAGAGGATGCTGGAACAGTTTTTCTCACTTCTCAATCAGCATTCGTAGTACTACATAAGATATAATAGAAATGTCCAGCTGATAAAGTAATGGAATAACAGCAACTGGAAACAGAATGTGGCTCCTGTTTATCTGAGAACATTGTGGACATTGTCAGGTAAGCTCCCACATTACGACTGTTCAAATTCAGAAACTGAAAAGTCTTCTTCAAAGCTGAATGTAACAATTGTCATTTGAATCATGATGCCACATGTTCTGGTACTATTAGAGCTGTAGTTTGCATTGGTTTTGTACTTCAGGAGGAGAACTATCAGTTTTATTATACTGTGTCATTCAGTTCCAAATATGAGTTTTAGCTGTGACTGACCTTTCTGTTGTTGTTGTTGTTTCTGATATAAGTGTGTGTGTGTGTTCTGGGTATGTGTGCGCAGGAAGGCAGGACTTTGCCAGAAATCCTCTGAAGGGATTTAAAAGCTAGGCACTGCAGCCTCTGTCCTCACAGGGGGAGTGACAGAGGAATTAAAGAACTTGGGGAAGAAGAAAATATGACTGGTGTCTGGCTGGAGGAGGGATGCAGACACTGTTCTAAGTAAGATTGGGTAGAAAAAGGAAAATAAATTCACAGATTATCTGGAGAGATTTGTGGGGTAAAGGAGTACCAGATGTTGTAACACTGTGAAGCTTGGTTTATTAAGTGGACCAAGGAAGGGCTGAGCTGTGTTGGGAAAAGCTTTGCGCTCACTCTTTCACACTCTTTCTCACATACATACATGCATGCACACACACATACACACACAGAGTCACCTGGGACCTGCCCCAGTTGCTGCTCCAATGAGTGCATATATAGACACAAAGGCCGGAGCGGTGCCTGTTTATCATTCTAACATCGTGGCCAGTGCGTCATCTTTGTGTTGGCAAAAACGTTCCATTATTATGGAACATTATTATCCTAAAAACTCAATCCCTGGTGAAGGTATGCAAATAAAGCTTCCCACTTTTTCCTTTTAATCTCTGTCCTCTTTTTTGTAGCTTGGTGAGGAGCTGGGAAGGTAGGTTAGTTTAAGTGGGAATTCAAAGAGTACCGATTAGTAATGGAAACAAAACCAAGCTAAACTGATGCAACAAGTCGGGTAATAGTGGTTGATGACAGGAGCTTTGTTTTAGAGTGTTTCTGCTTGGAAATTTGGGCTTGTGGCGGCTACAAGCAGGAACACTGATAGAGATATTTTTTACTATTGAGGGTCATACATAGAGGTGAACAATAATACCTTTTGGTTCTCATTTATTTATAATTTTGTCTTAAATCATGACCCCAAATAATAAATCCCTATGTTATGCAGTAAAGGAATCTGAAGTGCAAAGAAGATCATTTGAGCAAAGTCCTGCAATGTGGGGAGTCAAACACTTCTGAATTTTTTGATCACAGTCTAATGCCTTAGGCCCAGGCCATTCTTCACCTCTCTCTTTGAGAGGAGAAAAGGCTCGACTTAATAATGTCATACCTTTCTGGGCAAAAGAGTTGTTAGACCATATTAATGTCAGTCTTAGCTTCAGAAATGCTTTCAGAGCAGCTTGCCAGGAGGAAAACTGAGTCTGATTAGTGTTGTCTTTGGACAAGGCAGCTGAGATCACCTTATTAAGGAAGAAGTCTGAGACATGCCAGGCTTGAGCAAAGACTAAAAGATGCACTAGAGCAGAAGGAGGCAACACATCAAACCAGATGAGTATTGGTGAGGTGGGGAAGCCAAAAGAGGCTTGCCTACATAGTTGTCCTAAAGAACCAGTCAGGCCCTTTCTCTGCTATAGGGGAAGGAGAGTCTAAGTTACATTTGGCAAACTCTGTGAGAAGGTATTGTTATAACTGGTACTATCACTGATAAAAATAAATATTGTACTGTTTGTGGAGTATGAAGGGGGGATGTCAGGCCTATTCGGGTTCTTTTTCTCTGCCTCTTCCCACTCCTCAAGAAATCGGCATGATTATAGAAAGATGCTGGAAGTTACGCTGGGCTCCATTGTATTTTGGCAATCCTTCTAGAATATGTGACTTCTCCCCTACATTTCTTTTTCCATAATCATTACGCTGTGTCTGTGTATTCTTGACAGAGTTTTTGGGCAGTGTTTGGTGTCACAATTTAAAACCACTGAAGTCACTGAAATGGAATTTCTCCTTATGCCCAGGTTCTGCGGTCAAACTCAAAATCCCTTTACACATCCCTTAAATGCAATGCTGTTGGCAGACTTAAGTTACAACACAGTTGCCTCCCAATTCATTCGAAATACAGTTGCAATTTGTAGTGAAGGAAAATGGGCAGACAGATCTGTAGTGAAAGAGTAACACAGTCAAAGCACTACATCACAGTGGGACATGCAATGTCATTTTGAGAAGTTTTTGGAAAGGAATGGGCATTCATTAGATGTCTGAAAATATTACATGATCCTTTAAACATCTTTTGACCTTAAGAAAACACTTCAGTGAGACTGGTAAAGCATTACTTTGTTATCTTTGTGTACCAGATACGAAATCCACGTGACCTTGTACTCTTAGGTGAAGTCAGGCAATTTATCACTGAGGAAGATCACAATTTGAGTTTTTCTTCTAGGTTGTACTTCTCTGCTTGTCGCTGAGGGACTAAACACACAGGGATTGAAAATGGTGCCACTGATTTTTATCATTGACGTAAATGAATACTCTGTCCAAACTGCTTTTCAAGGTGGTATTGATTTCTTTAACAAAACCTTGCTACTTTACTGGAGAGTGTTATCTGCACTTCCATGACTTCAGTCATTAGAAAGTGGTGTTTCAAGATCAAAGCCACGTCTAACAATATCTGCTTGCATATATTCACAATTGCATATTGAAATGAAAGGCCCTGTGAATAGGCTTACATATATTCTGACACCCTGGGTAGTATTCACAGTTTACTGTCTCAGTGATCCATAGTTAAAAATAAACTCAGAACTGGCTGACTAAAATTTAAATGAAAGGTTATCGCAACATAGCTAAATTAGTCCAATTTAGTTTAGCATGAACTAAAAAGTTTAATATAAACTAAGAAGATGACAGCCCAGCTTCCCTTGGAGCAACTTGTCGTGTTGCCATAGGCAGAGTGCCCCCATACCTCATTCCTATTGGTGTGTGGAGTTGCCCTTGGTGAGATTGAGAGAGCACAGCCTGGCAAGAAATGTCAAAATATCAACTCTGACATAAGGCAAATGCAAATAAAAAGACGGAAAAGTGTTGTAATTTTTGTTATGCAATGGCATAATAAAGGCAGCAAAATAATGGCATAACAGAGGCAGCAAAAACAATGTTGTTTTCTGTCTATAGCTCAGAGAAACACAAGGAGGAAACTAGTTTTCAGTTGCTCCTGCGAATCACTGGAAACTCTTCCTTTGCTGCTAATGGATCTGGGTAGGGTAGCTTCATCCTGAGGGCCACATGTGCAACATGAATTCAGAAATCTTGTGTTAGTGCCTGACAAGGCAAACATGTTGTCAGGGCATCAGGAAATATCACAGCAGAGTGACAGATTCCTAGTAATGCTCATCTCCTATGCAGCATGTGGTTACCTCTGAGATGTCTTTTAGTTCAAGTTTATAGCTGGGTAGAAAGAGGCATAAACAGGTAGTGATTTAGATGTCTTAAGCTGGATCTTCAGTCAGGGTCCTTCTCTAATGCTTTCAATAATCAGGAGGACAAAAAGTTATTTTTCCTTTTGTCTTTCCTTGCATATTTCCTACAATGAAAGTAGGGAAAAAAAGGAAAAAGATTGCGTACAAATTAAGTGTAAAGGAAGTGTGAAAATGAAACAAACACATTTTCCATGGCTTCTCCAATGTGATCCTGCAGAAAATGCAGAAATGTTTTCCCAGTGAATTAGCATTTTATGTACTTCTTCTTTCTATATAATAAAATGTTAAAAAAATAGAAGCTTTAAATAATAAAAGAGGAAGACATTTCTACTGGGATGAGCAGAGTAGTTCCCAATTTAACTAATGTAACTGTACATTCATTCTGGACCTTTGTCAACGCGCATTAAAAATACTTCATCAGTTTAACCCATTTACTTTTCTAAGAGAGTCCTGGGAGATCATTGCTGCTAAATGAATTACGAGACCCAGTCAGTCTAGAAAAGGAACCTTTGAATGTTTAATTTTTCTGTTGCATAATGCACTACGTGACACATCTCAGAAGACATCTTACAAAGCAATAGCACACTGACAGTTGAAATGGAGTGTTTTGTATGCTTGTGTCATTTTTGTTGTGAGCATATAGGTTTGGACAGAGTCTTGCAAATGCTACTATCTGTACAGGGACTACTCAGTGCAGAAAGTATTTATGGCACCTGTGCGTGCCTTATTCTTCTGTTATTTGTTGTTTGGTTTGTTTGTTTGCTGGGAGGGGGGGTTGGCATCTGATCTGAACTCCATTAAAGACTGGAAACAGAGTTTCAGGCAACTTTGAATCAGCCCTTTGATAAGGGCAGTGTGGATGAAGCATCAAATTTTATTCCTAATCCTCTGGTAGTTACACATATTATAGATTTACCAGTTTATGAAGGAACGGAACTTCAGCTCTTTTGTGTTGCAGAGGGAAAGCTCTTACGAACTCCTGAACATAAAATAAGGCAAAGACCATAATTTTGTTACTGCCAGACTCTATTTTAAAATGTTTAAATAAATGCTTCATATACCAGTAAAGCAAAATTATTTTTATACCCAAGGACTTAAAGGGAATACATGCACTTGCATGAACTGGACTTTTAAGAATTTTCTTCATACATACTTGAAATTTGACAAACAGCAATATTTCGCTGTGGGTTTTAAGGATAATTTTACTAAAAAATCCTGCACTTAGAAAGGAAAGAAAAAAAATTTGTCAGGCAATTTTCACAGCTTATAGTTCTTTGCCATTTTCAAAGGGCAGAAGTGGTTAGCTGCATCATACTACACTTACAAACCATCATAGAGGTGAGCACAATTATCTTAGAATATTATTTTCCTTGGTTTCTTCATTTGGGTGTTGTTCTGTACAGAGCTACACACTGTACAGGAAAAAGGTACAAGGTGTTCAGCTTAAGAGAGAATGGGAGATTTTCTGGGTAATAAACAGTGCCTTTGCCATTTCTGTCAGATACCATGGAAGACCTACTACAAAAAGTTTGACTTTCTGAGAGTGCTGTGGGCTGTTTTATTTTGACCAACAGTTTGCTGCACTTCTGTTAGTTCAGGTACAAAGAAATACCCTTTTGAGTCTATTTGGGTTGTGAAGGAGAAAAACTAAACTGCGGACTGACTGGTGATCTACCCAGCTGTTTTGGGTAATTGTTGATGTCATTGGCAGGCATTTCAGGGGGCATCACATTATGCTTGCTTCTACTTTATTTGAACTATAAATAGAGAACTTGAGCCCTTATGAGTGAAATACTCCCCTTCACTGCCATTAAATAACAGGTTTGCAGCTTCCCTCCGCCGCACATGTCTATCATAAGCGATGTGTTAGTCCTCATGGATGTCTGTACCTATTGCAGACATTTTTTCAAAAGCTGAAGGAGATTGCTCAGCAGCAATTACATTGTCATTCTTCTTAAAGTTAATCCAATGTTTTCTTCTTTCCTTTTTCCCCCCTTTTTCAAAAATTCTAGCTTTGGGCTATCACTACCCCTCTTCTACTGAAATCAGTAGTAGTTTTGTACCTGGAAAAGGTGAAACATCAGATCCTGAATTTTCTTGAGGAAAAAATGCCCAAATAGATTTGCCACAGAAGTCAGAATATATGACATTCCCTCCTTTATTGTCCTGCAAAACATTTTTGAGCCTTATATTTAGTACCCAGACACAGTGACCTAAGAGGACACTTTCACTCATTCTTGATATTTTACTCTAGTCGACTGCTTAAGTAGAAAGGGGAGAGAAAATTGTTTTCTGTTTGATTCTTCAGCACAATGCCGCTAACTTCACCACTGCATTTGAGGTTAGGATCGATAGATGTGGAAGGAACATTCTCTGTCCTGTCCCTCACTTCTATCATAATGTTTTCTTGCATCTTCTATCTGTAGGTATAAAACTATCTTTTGATTCTTCCAAATAAAAACTGGATCATAAATATTTATTTTGCATTTGGATTATTTTTATAAGGTTTACTGTTTAGGTCTCAAAAAGGAACAGGTGACATGAGTTCCCCGTGTAGAACATCAAGGTCAGTTACAAGTCTGGAAGGGAGATTTTCCTTTATAGATAGACTAAAATGAAGTGTCCTTTAATTACACTGGGCATTTGCGTTGTTTGGCCAATCGGTTCACATCCAAACTTCACTTGTGTTGGGAGTTCAGGGCCTAAAGCTGGGCCCTGCTTAGTGTTACATTTTCTCCACAAATCCAATAAGAATTGAATGTTGAAGGATTCTTCCTACACCTTTACTAAAAATGAGAATAATTTAATAATGATTTTTGCTTTCACTCTTTATTGTTTTTCTTTTAACTGGATGTGCTTGGCTCCTATAGAAATGAAAGACTAATGGAAACAGCTAATTGCAATATAGACACTTCTGTAAAAGCTTTCTCAGAAAATTCTGTTAATGCATTCAAATCCTGGAGATCTGAGTAGTGTCCGACTTTCTACATTCCATTATGTGGAATAATAGCTCAGACTTTCCAGAGTGCACGCAGTAGGACTTGAAGTCTTATTCCACTGACTTATTTTCAGACTTTATCAAAAACTTAATGTTTAGCTTACGCTTGATAAAAGTTTTGTGAAGCTTCATAAATCTTTTCTGTCCTTGAGCTCAACCTTAAGTGGGCTCCAGTGAAGGGTTTTATATATCAGTATTACTGTGCAACCAAACTGAGATTTTTCACAGAAGTGATGTGATTTTTAGATTGAGTAATTGACTGAATATAGCTGTAAGCTTTTAGGTGAATTTGGATCTAAAGCTCAGAGAGAATGAAATGAGATGCACCTTTGCATTCCTCCACCAAAAAAAGCCTCTGAAGTGTACTACAGTCTAATGACAGAACACTCTTCTTGCTCCTGTAATACAGCTACCCAGTTAGAAACAGTTGGTTTAAAAATATTGGGAGTTTTATATGTGCTGAATGAGAATTCTTCATGTTCTAAAGCATTAAATCTCTATCAAAACCTAATAGAAGTTGCATGACGATAAAAAATGGGATTTTAAACTTTGGTAGCAGTTTAGATTTTCCTCAAATGCCATCCCCAGGTTTTATATCTACACCTGCATAAGCAGAAAGTAAAGTTAAATCTGGGCAGGTTTTCTTTTTGGATTGTTTGCTAAATAAATGATGGAATTCTTTCAGATTAAATTGTTCCCTGGCAGTGTGCTTTGGGAGGTTCCCCCTCCACATCAGAAAAGTGATCTTTCTCTGAAAGGCACAGATACAATCTACTACAGAAGTGTATTTATTAAGCCAGATGTTTTATGTATATTAGAATGATGCACAGCATACAACACAGAACTAGAATCTGGAACATGATCTCATGGCAATCAGATGACAATAAATGGTATATAAATTATTATTGCATACTTACAGAAGTCCAGACAGGACATTCGCTCCTCTGCCATTGCCAAGAAAATTAATCTTGATTTGCGTAATGCTTCCAACTTCCATTTTATTGAATTGTGGCTGATGAAGCTGATGCATTTGATGTACCCCTGAACAAATAAAAAATAAAACTAAAAACAACTTAAGAATATTTTTTGTATCTTGCAATAAAAGACCATATTTCCACTAGTTTATATTGCTTCAATGGGAAATTTTAAGAGAATAAATTGGTTTGATGTGCCTTAGTTATCTCATATTTTTTATTATGAAGAATGGATTTTGATGAAATAATTTTTCATTTTTATAAATCAAGCATTGTAGCAGTGGCCATGTAATACAACACTGTCCCATATACTTTTCAATAATTGAAAATCTTAATTTAGATTTCTTTTCATTGGGCTAAAATTAAGTTTAATTCCCTTGCTACCTTTGTTTTACACTTAGCAGGATCCACTAACATGAATGGATTTACTTCTAGTTTTAGGTCAAGGAGAGAGGTGTGTACATCCACTGTATATTGGGTAGTTTTGGAGTTGAAGCAAAGCTTTTATTTTATTTTATTTATTTTTTTCCACAAAGCCTTGATTCTTAACTCACTGAAGTCTCAGAATGTAACGTCAGATGTAAACAACTGAAGCCAGAAATCCTGGGAAGGGTGAGAATGGAACAAAAGGAAAAGGAATAGTGACTGTGGAAGCCCCAAAAGAAGCAGCTGAAAAGAAAGGTTGTGATTAATTTGAGGCAATGCTGTTGTATCATGACTGACAGCCTGAACTTGAAGAAAGTACATAGGAATTCACAAAGTTATGTATAAGATCAAGGAGAAACTTGTGCCTTCTCCCATGAATTTGACCTCGGGTAACATCATGTTCCTTTAAGAAGTTCAGCCCTTCACAGCCCTGCATATTTCCTCCGCGGTGGGGTGACTGGCTGAGGTGTAGTAGCCTTAGTTGTCATGTGCCCTGTTATGCCTACTAGAGGTGCCAGGGATGGAGTACTCTATAAGGGCAACCTTCTGGCCAAACACCAACAGCCCTTTGCTTAGAAGTAATAAAGATCTGTTAACTGTAAACAAAGGAAATTACTTAGGATGCCTTGAATAGTTAAGTGCGGGGAGCTTCAAATGCTTCCCACAAGGAACCAGCTGAGCTAGTAGCTCTTCCCAGGACGAAGTTCAGTCTTCTCTCAGGATAGGTAAGCTGCCCCAGACTAAACCCATGGGTCCTTCGGGCAGAGGTTCTTGACAAGGAGTGCCAAGGGAGAAATTTTCTTGTTTTTCCTTCACTTGTACATCTGCATATGATCCAGGGATACTTGTACTGTGACTTCATGAAATGTGGGTTTAACTGAGCTAGCTCAGGCATTGGTGACAGCAAGATTGGACTGGAAGTTGTGTGGCCTTTCTGCAAACATATACCCACTTTTCTGAAGTGAGATTGTGACAGAACCACTAAACCAATCCTCAGCACAACAGTACTTTTTAAAATCAGAGGTGTGTTCACAAAACTGTGAAGGTGAACTCTGTTCCTTGGAAGTGCCCAGCAGCAATAGTCATGGTCAAAAGCAACACTTGTGAATGCTCCTTAATCAGAGAATTACTGGCCCTGTGAAGCACAGCAGATTCAGCAAACAGCACAGTGGGCTCGAGGGTCTTGGCTGTGACATAATTGCCATGCCAGTTAGCCCAGAATTGTGATTAACCACTGTCTGCATTCTTCCGCAGCACAGGTGTTACTTAAATCTTTTATTTGAGGTCTTAACTTATTTAGTGTTGGATTCCTGTGAGGCCTTGTACTTGCATCATCATGTTTTTAAGCGCTGTTTTTTGTAGAGGACAGTCTGCATTTCTGCTTTCTGGACAAACAGCAACCTACGTGCAAACACTTAATTCTGACATTCCTTTCTCCTGATGGGTATTCTGTGCTGACTTCCTATTCTTGTAGGATACGTTGAAGGCACTCTTGAAGTACAAATAGTTTGGCAGAGAGGAGCTAATTATGTATCACTGAAGTACAGGAATCAGTCTTACTATTTTCACAGTTATTTGTTAGCTGTTTTACAGACATACCCTGAAGAGAGGACTTTTTTCAGAGGGACATCAAAAAATACAGGTGTGTCTAAAAGAAGTGGTTAATGAGGAGACCAAAAAAGGAAATTCTGGGGCATGGTAAAAGATGAGAGTAAAACTACAGTGCTATACCTCAGCTTATGTGAATGTAATTTCCCCAGTACGCATATTTGTTTGGTGAGGTGTTGCACTCTTACTGAAAATAATAATCAAAGATTGTGGAAAGTTTTAATTTCATGCTGCTTCTTTTAAAAGAATTTAAGGCAATGTGATTCCCATGAATTTTAGGGGAATTTATGATACAGTTATGGTACTAACTGTTGAATTTGATAGATTGTCACACAAGGATCAAATCAAGTTGAAAGAAATTTAAGTTGTAGCTGCCATGTGGACTATGACAGCTATAACTGCAGAGATGGATGATCCAAATGGTTTGGCTTCAAAGGCTTTCATTTTCCTGCTCACTTGAATCTGTTCAAACAATGTCAGGCAATCCTCTCTGCTTACCTTCCATAATTAGCTGTCACAGAAATTTTGGAATGAATTTTACAGAGGGAGTAACATTCCCACTGTCAGAATATTCTACTGTCATTCCAGGGTATTGCAAAAGGGATGTGGAGGAATCCCTGAAGAAAAGATCTATTGTCCCCTAGGTGTTTCTTTATGAAAAGTTTGAACTTGTTAATTTACAAGATTTTAATGAAGATGTATATTTTTGCAGCATTTATACCACAAATAAAGCAAGCATTTACACGCAAAATGTCGTGACGCTCTTGTTGGTAGCCATAAGCAGATGTTGTTGGTTCAATTTTGCAAAGATATTTATCTGTCTGCATAGCATTCTGCAAAATCTTTGAGAAAAAGAGAATAATGAAAAATTAATGCTTGATCTGGATTTTAACATAATACAAATTCTTTCTAGCTTTCTCCAGAAAAATCTTTTGGGTAAGTAGATGCAAATATTGAAAAGCTACTGTATAGCACAACAAAGATTTACAACTCTCTCTAATTCTATGATTAAATGTTTACTATTTAGAAAAAAATACTTGCATATATTCTCACAAGAAGTATTAAACAGGGAAGAAATCTCACTGTAATGGAAAATGTATTGAGCTGAGATGTTGCACTGGAATTGGAACATTACATGAAAAAAATCAGTTTATCTGAAAGTTTATAAAGAGCTGAAATGCTGAAAGTCGATGATAACTGTTTCCTCCAGAAGATACTACAAATCACAGAACAGGCTGTAGCTCCTGCTTTAAATGAAGTGTATATTTGTACATGAATTTCGTATGTGTACAATTATAGGCAAAATATCCACCAGTCTGTAATGAAAATAAACATGGCTAGCAGAAACTTGGCAAAATAACTATACTATAGGTAAAGTACATTTTCCCTAAATAGAAACAGATTATTCTAGAAAATAAAAATTCTGGGACATTATTTGGAAGCAATACAGACATGAAAGGCATCAGTACTATTTCTGTGACTCAGTAACCCAATTAGGATTGACGTATATAAATGACCTATTTGTGCTGAAGGCTATTATTCAGTTCCCTTTCTTTTGAATGCTGTATTACTGCATCCATAATATTCTATGTTTATGGGCCCATATATAGCAGGATTAGCTAGAGAAGAAAAAGATACAGAACATATACGGACATCCTTGTGAAATAATGATAGCAGAGATGTAGATTCTGTCATCAAGCACATAACTGAAATGGACAGTTCAATGAACTTGAGTCTTGAGATGTCTTGAAACAATCTTGGGAGATTTTGCTTTCTTCCAAAATCATTCCATTTTTTTTGAAATGGTCAGCTGAAGAGGACAGTAGTATGAAAGAACAAACAGAACTTTGGCAAGAACCATGTTCATATCTGTAATAGCAAAAAAGATTTTCACAGAATGTTCAAAGGCACATTTATGCCTGATTTTCATGTTATTAGTGAAACTAAAATAATTATTTTAGTTATATTTCTAATAATCATTATAAGGAATGGGCCGGATTCTGGTTACCAGGCTATTTTTATACTTCTCCAAATGGAGCTCTAAGTGGGTGCAAATTACCTCTGTAACTTAACATATGTAAGTATATGCATCCCATTATTAGAAACATTTAAAAGAAGGGTTGGCAGAGAAATGCTTGCACTAGCAGAGCTCACTGCAAATTTATTATTCCCAAACTTTCACTTTTTTTCTCTCTTCTGGAAAACAGTGGAGAGAATTTGATGCTAATGAAAGGCTGATTTCACAGCACTGGAGCCTAGAATTCTGTTTACACGGTGAACAGCTTTGGTGAGTATTTCTCTCACAATTCAGTCAACATGCCTCTACTTGAATTGTGAGTCTATGTGGAATCTCTGTTCACAGCCCGTAAGTCCTTATTTAGCTTTTACTCAAAACTTCTTCACACAGGCTAAGATCAAAATCAGCTGAAATTCTGTTGCTTAATATTTGAGTGAAAAATTCAATAGCCTCTACTTCCACACACAAGATTTTTGAGCATCCACTGCAGCTGCCAGTGAGGGTCATGCCCGTAACATTGGCAGTTAGCATTGTCAACATTGGCTGGCTTGAAATTGCCAGCTCTTTATCTGGGCTCTGAAACAGCTGTTAAGGGGCAGTGATTTCTGGCAAGTTGTGATGAGCTGGAATTAAAAGTAAAGTCAAGTCATCCTGTTTTCAAATCTGTGTACATTCTCCTACACTCCAACTCCCACATATATACACATTCTTGAAGAAATCTCTGTTTGAAGTAGAAATAGTTTTCAGCAGCATGGAATATTTAATCAAAGTCTTAGTCACTTAGGCCACACATAAATGGGTTAAATGACAGCTTGAGGTGCCTTCTCCTAACTCCGACCTTTGTGCAGAGACATTCGTGGTATGGATAGCTGCTGCTAGAGTTGTCTGCACTAGTTCCTTGGCTCTCATTCCTGCAAAGCTGCCAGGTGCAGAAAGAAGTACATGGTGTAACTCTGACCTTGTCTATGTAATAGTGAGCCAGAGGGTTTCCTTTTAAGTCACTGTCTGCACAGAAAGGGAATCAGAAGGGCATGTTTGCATATATTTGTAGGTGGGGTAGACCTTGGTGTACTTAGCTGGAATCCCACCAAAAAATAGCTGTGAGATATGATCTCTCTGCAGTGTAGTCTAGGGTGCAGCTAAGGTCATCTAGGCTCATGTCTGTCCCCATTTGAAGCTGATCAGAATATGAGAGAACAGAAAATAACACACAATTGTCATCAGCATTTTTCCTATCTTTCTAAATTGACAACTCAAAATGCAGCAACGTTGACTAGCTCTGCTCTTATTCCCTATTGGAAAATAACCTCATGAAGCCAAAACATTTATGGATGGGTAAAGATAAAAGGGGTTTCTAACAATTCTTTCTTGTCTTCCCTTTCACCTGTGTAGAAATGCACATCCAGCTGTCCCAAATGGGACTACTCCCCCTTAGAAATTTTGGATGGCACTGGCAGTGGGGCATTACTAAATAATAGCTACAGTACTTTACTTTAGAAGTATTGCTTCCAGTCCTTGCTTGTAGGCTTGCAGCTTCTGTTTGCACTCTGCTGTGCTGACCTCATCATCATTCTGAGAAGCATTTTCCTGATCTATTGATGAAAATTATAAAGCTTTCTCTTTCTTACAGACAGGAATGAATTCACGTCTGGAAGTTTTGATATCCAGTGATGGGAAAGATACAGAACCATAGATCTTCATTAATGTTGCTGCAAATAGAAGTCGCATATTTGAACCTGTAACATACTAATTGGTATGCCTGTAGAGTTACAGGGAAGCAGCAATCAGAGTAAATTCTCTTCTATGAAAGATGACTAGAACCTAGGGACATTTTCACAGATGAGCTGGTGTTATAGGCAGTCTTGAAAGACAGAGTTCTAGAAATCCAGGGTTTCTCCATAGCGTGCTACTAGGGCTGTTGTTTTCAAATAGATTTTCCAGAGCTATCAAATATGAGATTAAAAGTCATGTAATTGAGACTATTCCTGTGATTCCAACTAATTTAAACATACATGGATACAATGTAGACCTTTGTATGGCGAGTAGAGATAATTGCAGTGAACTGGGCAGACCATCTGGAGACTCAGGTGATTTTGCAATTCACACTGAATTTGAAGATGCTATACTTAAAGGGCTAATAGTACTGTTTCAAAGTCAGGGGAACAGTCACTATGTAGGCTGTAGTCACCACAGTTTTTCTAGTTTGGATACTGGAAGATGAGAAGACCTACTTGAGTGAGTCAGTTGTGTGAACTTCCACTAAAAACATTAATGTTTAATTTTAGATTTTTTTCAACTCCAGAAGTGAACTCAGGGGTGCTACTTCTGCATTTTAAGTCTCCAGTGAACCAGGTCCTGAGGCTTTGATTCAGTCCTTATTCATGTCTGATTCAGTCAGACTCCCACAGAATATGGTGAGAAAAAACGAGTAATAATCTGTCATAAAAATTACTCAGAATACAATATGTGCATGCACCACAGTTAAAGATGTGTTCTGTTTAAACCAAACTACACAAGGCCATGTAACTCTTGAGACACTATGAAACAGTATGAGGGTATTTCAGGGAATACTGACCACTCAGCTTAGATTAGTTTTATTCCTCACACACTAGGGCTTGAAACTCAGATGAAAGACAGGCAGAATCTGGCTTTGGAGAGATCAAAAAGAGAATGAAATCTTACTTTCTGGCTGGTACAGCAAATGTCTATGGAAGAGAGGGATTATAATTATGTCATCTAGTCATTAGGACCTCCTGCAAGTACCCATAAGGGCTGTGGGAATTAATGCAAGGAAGTGAATGAAACGTTCCAGCTAGAGCATCAAAGAGCCCCCAGCAGCAACAGTGAACATGTTACCATCCAGTAGCAGAGATGCATAGAACAGCAGCCATCTCTGCTTCTTATCTTGTCCCTCAACAATTGTAGGACTTCATCCTGGAGGGTACCGCAATGCGTAACATAAGGTGTCTGTTATAACTCATGCATTTGGCAATAGGACGTTACTTTTGTCCCTTCATTAGTTACATGTTTCAGCCACCTTTTACCTCCTCTCTTGCCACCCACCTGTTAACTGTCTGTTTTTCTTCTCCGTTTTCGATGATAGTCTCTCAGCAGTGTCGCTCATCTGTGTTCATCTTTCTCACACCTCCTGGCTCCCACATGCTTGGTCCTTCTTAGTCCATTCCCTGTTCCATTTACATTTTGTCTTTACATGCCATTATAGATTATAAATACAGAGGTAAATACACTTTCAATAGCATGTAACCCTGTCTGCTCTTTCTCTCTGCTTGTTTTATTTCCTTTCACCTTTGGAAGGTTGTGGACAATTTGAAGGATGTGTTTGTGCAGTCCAGGAGTAACCGGGACTGTTGGAGAGAATGAGAGGTTTGTCCTTACTCCTCTGACAGGCTAAGGGGTTTCTTCCTTTTTGAGGCAGTTGGCAGCAATGATCCTTGTGTGGATGAAGTGCTGGAAAATGTATAAGGGGTGTCACTGTTTGAACTAGCGTTACAGTTAAAAGTCATTCTTACCAGACTCGCTTTATGTTTAAATTTCACGATAACATAATTCAGTTGAGCAGCTTTGAAAACTGCTTACATTTTTGCTTTCTGTTGTATTCAGCAGAGGTGAGTGTATGTATACCTGAGGAGTGCCCAAGTGCACACTGAGGAAAGAGCAGGGATATATTTATTGTACATTGTGAGGTGAAGAAGGAAGTGGGAAGCAGCCACTCTTCCGGACATGTCTACCTTATGTCTGAATTGATTTCCACATGGAAATTCACCTGAGGTTTCTTTTTTGCAAGACTGCCCCTCTAGGGAAGATTCACTACAATGCTGTGATCACGTTGATCATAAGCTATGTGCAACCTTTATAATACAGTCCCTCCTTAAGTGGCACTTTCCTGCTTTTTATCTTTTCCCCTTTCTGGTGGCAGTATAGTATTAAGTTGCAATGGGTCATGACCTTAAAGAGAAGGAGTAAAATAAGCTGGCTCCTGCCTGAAATTATGGGTGTGCAGCATTCTCTCCCACACATTCTGTCTGTGCTATTTATTTCTTCTTTCGGGATCTATGCTTATTAGCACTGAGTCCTCCTGTTGCTGTTTTCAGCTCCAGCTGCTCCCATCTGTACATAGTGACACTATTCTGTGCAATGCTACTTCTCCTGCAACAGCAAGTTTTATTGTAATTAAGTTCCCAGGTGAGAAATACACAAGAGAGAAGGACTTGGAGCAGACAAGCAGGGAGATATTGTGTTCCAAAAAGCTCCTGAAAGCTCGCAGAGATTGCCTTTTTTTACAGCAAACACTGACAGAAGCCTGACAAATACTTGACAAGAACAACTCCACAGACCACCTGGAAGTGCCTATGAACCACTGATGGTCTACAAAAAATTTAGATAACTTTACTGAGTTTGCAGTTGATTACTGTGGATGAGGAAGAATTATTAAGTTAGAGTCTGGGTGAATTTTATTTATTTCTGATGGAACACAGTTTAAAAAGAAGTTCTAGCAGATGTTTTTCATATATATTAACCTTGATGCAATTAAAGCATTACATATATTTGGCATTTAAATTAGACTTAGTTTAATAACATGGCTTAGAATATCATTTGAGATCAAAGATGCAGAGTCTTTGAATCTTTTATCATCCTTTTAAATCTCTTCAAGTCCTTGTCAGTGCTTTAGCATTCTTTTATGGCTAGGTTAAAGCACATGCAGAAATTTCCACAGTTTTATTAGAAACAATTGCTTGTTTCCATAACAAAGTGTAAAAAAAGTAACATGGTGGCCTAAAACTAGATGAGAGACCATAAGATTCCTTGTTAAAAATAATAAACACACTGAATCATTAAGAAAGCCTATGTAAGCTCATAAAGTTGAGATTAGACAAGAAAAATGCTGACTGAATCACGGTGGCAAGTACTTCATCTCTCTAGAGGACAGGGGATATTTTAAAAAGAAGAGCGTTTTTTCCTCTTTATTAAGACCGTTGTCTCTGCATTGCTGCTTATGCTGAGTCCTTTCTACGAGCATTCAGTTCCTTCTGTGCAATGAGAAACTGCTCTATGTTATGGAATGTAAGGCCTCATAGAGATTATCAGTCTTTACCTGCATGACTGATAAAGTGTAAGAATATCCGGATTTCCTCCCATATGAGAAAGTATTTAATTCATATTTACCTGTGTCAAAAAATTCTCTCAGTGTTGGTGGTCACATGGAAATCTCCTCAGGTACAAAGACACCAGCCGTGTCCGGCAGACTTAGGTAGGATGTATAGCATTAACTGCAGCTGATGTTCAGTAATGAATGTGAAGACACAAGCAGGATTATCAGTAATTACCTGTGTAATTACAGAAGAGGCAGGCAAAGCTCTGCTCTATTCAAGGTGGTGTGAGAGGCAAGGTATTTGATCTGCCTTTAGCTTTAATGTTGCAGTTGTGTCTTTCAACTTATGCAATTTGCAACTGATGTTTTAGTTAGGAAGAATGTTAATGTGACAGCACGTCCTCTTTTGGTGAGGAAAAGGTGACATGAGGCAAACAACTGTTAAAAATATTTTGATAAGAGATCATGTCAGTAGATTTAACCTGTCAGACAAGACTGAATCTCTGAATGAAAGCTTGAGGGCATCCAAGCCAAAAACCTTCTGCTTTTAGGCACCATTTCCTTGCTGTTATTTTATGCTTAACACTTATTATCTGCTGCCATTAACAACTCACCAACCTAAAAAAATTTAAGGTTCTAAGAGCAAGAATTGTAACCCCAGATCCAACCCAGATCCAAGCATTTTATATATCCCAGGTGTTAATCCCAACACTCAGAGAGGTTTCTTTATAGTACCATGACAGGAGGTAGGAGCAGGGATGTCCAGGGTGTTGTGTTTATTCCTCCTTGGGACTCAGAAGAGCACAAAGGCAGCTAGAGGAAGCTCTGTGAGGTGTCTGAGAGCCTTAAGGCCAGGAAATACACAAATCCAGGTTTAAAAGCTGTCATTCTCCGTTCTTCCCATTCTCACAAGAGGTTCAGCTCAGGCTTAAGGTTTATGCGTGTAGCATATGAAGCTTCTCTAAAAAGATGAGAAAAAAAAACCCTAGAGAACAGTGGATATTGTGCCAAAAGGTGGAAAAGACTCCATCAGGCAAAGATCAGTGTGTTGCTGAAAAAAGGCCCAGAAAATTTCCTTTCCCATCTGCTTACCCAGAAGAATGAAAACACACCAAAGGAAATAAACAAAAATACTGACTAAACAAAAAACTAAACTAAACAAAAAAATGTTGATTTTAAACAAATTTCTTGCACTGTCCAGGCTTATTTCAGTTCTTGTTTATACTTGATATTGCCACAAAACACCCTCTGTTCTGGGTTCCCAAGAGGTGGGAGTCCATCTAGAAGTTCTGGCAGTTGTACTTTGATTTAGGAACTGAAGGCATAAGAGGTCTCCCAGACATCTCTGGGACACCTTTATTTGAGACATACATCCCCTGGGTATCTCTGATCTCCTGCTGAGCCCCAAAGGCCATGAGAAGCTGCTTTCCTTTGTCAGAGCCTTTGGGGATGGGGAGAGAAGAGAGATCCTTATTGACATTGTTCTCTCGAAACAAAGGGGAGTGCATTTAAGACAAATACTTTTTTATATTGCTAAACTCCCCCAACTGCCTTCAGAACTTGCACAATACAGGCATCTCTGATTTGGCAGAGATGATTTGTTAAGAATTGACTTCACAAATTGGTTTTGTTTTGCTCTTGCTATGGGGTGAGCAGTATGAATGCCACAATGAAACAAAAGAAAACATGCCTTCAGCCAAATTCTTCTCTCACAGCCCTGCAAACCCACTCAAGCCAACACAGTAGCAGCAGCAGAACTGAGAAAAAATGTTTTAACTCCACAGATCCCTGAAGTATACATATGAACTGTTGGCAGAATTAGGGAGACGGAAGGTGGTTCACTGATCTAAGCATAGAGAGGCCAAGCACCAGATTGAGTCTTGCTACGCTTCTAGAAGTTGTGTTGTGATGCAAACAAAACCTGAGTTAGTAGGTTCCACAGCAATTTACCACCATGTCGTGCAACCATAGGCAGAGCTAATCTGCAGGTCTGTTTCCTAAATAAGGTAAAAGAAAACATCAGGAGACCCATTACTCAAGATAACCTGCAATCTAAGTAAATATGTCACAATAAGTGTATCATAATATCACCTCTAAGATGTAAGGGATATGAAGTAACTCAGCCTCTCCTCTTGATTTCCTTGGATGAGCTGGATGCAGAAAACATGTTAAGAGTCAGATTTTTACTGACAAAGTAACTGAAAGGGAGGGTATAAGTATTGCATCTTCCAGTTACTCATCCTTGTTATAATGAGATGAAAAAATGGCTAGGTTTAGACTCCTCAGCATCCAAAAAAAGCATTATGTATGGTCCCTAATCTTCCTATTCCATGTTGAGTGGTTTTCCCTGCTACCTAACTTTGTCTGATGAGGCTCTGAGGAATTAGACCAGTTGTTCACCCTATCCCAACCTTGTATAAGCTTGATTTTTGTTGCTTTGAAAATTCAAGTACAGGAGTGAGAATTGGGTGTAAAGTTCAGTGATTGTCTGAATGTCATCAACAAATCAGTGATGATACTGCGTGCACACAGTGTGGAGTAAGCCCCGTATGGTGATGACAAACTGACTCTGACCTCAGGGGAAACCCACATCAGAACAGCTGGAGCCAGGCCTTAGGCTACAGGTTGAGAAATAAGTATAGAAGTTCTTTCTTTTGCCACCCATATTAATTATGTGTTTGGAGGTCACAGAAGCATCTTACTGGGCAGAGAAACTACGCCCTGTAAAGCTTCTTTAATAAAGCAGCAGCTGAGTTTAACTCATGTATTTGTCTTGCTTCTTGTCCTGTGTACTTTGGTGGAAACCACCAATGTATTTCATTATTGCCTGTAGAAAAACAATGATTGACCCTTAGCTGCTTTGACTTCTTGCTGCAATAGAGATGGAGAGGGATCTGAGTTTAAGCATGGGGTTTGTGTACAAGAGGGAAGGGAGAAATCTGGCCCAAAAGTGTGAGCTACAGAAAATAAGAATAATTAGGAAGATGTAGTTTTATATGTTTAGCAATAAATAGCTGGCCCATTTCTTTATGTTTTTTCATTATATGCTGTCTCCTGTGGTGTCTCAGCACAGCATACATAAGAGTAATATGTAATACATAAGGACAGACAGCCACGGTAGATTGCTTACTGCTAAACTAAACTAAACAGGAAAGATATGAGAGACATGAAAAAACCAAAAACGAACCACAGTTTTTACCTTCCTAAACCCCCTTTTCAAAAGCAGTGAACATAAACTTTATCCTTGGGCCTGCGAGTTAACCCCAGCTCTGGTGGACCATGTGAACCAGACAGTGTGACTTGAAATTTGTGCAAAGATCATCCCATTTTTCTATCTTGGCTATTAGTGTATTAATATGGGAAAGTAGCTCCCTCTAGTGATAAGAAACATTCATTATTTCCATCTATCCACTGCAAATGCAGTTGAATAACAAAAGGTTTGGAAGTTTTATCATTGATTCTACGAAAGTGCATATAGCTCATTCAAAGATACATTGACTTACGTAGGTTGCTTTCATGAGCTTGCTTACGTGACTTGCTGAACTGGAATCCAAGAGTTCACACTCTTCATTGTTAATTAGTACAGTACTACAGTGCTTATGGAATTTTAAAAATAACTTAAAATGGAATTTTAACTGTATTAACATTGAGACAAAAATCTTTAATGCTTCTTGTACTTTCTATTTTCTTTTGTTTTCATGAACATACTTCCTTAGTTTTACTCCCTCACACTGCAGAAGTAAGCAGAAAAGTTTTGCTCGTTTGCTCACTCAGTGTGTTGCTGAGGTTAAAATTGCCTATAATTACCATTCCTCCTTTTCCATGGGGCACAGAGCCTGTACTCTTAGCAGAACAGTAAAACCTTTGAGGGCTTCATGCGGAAAGGTACTGGGCATTCTGCTTGGTTCCAACCAAGCAGCTAGTTGCTGCTGGATTTTGTGATATGCTTGATTTTAAGCACATCAAGAATCCGGATGTGATTAATAATAATAGTAATCATGGACACAGTCGGGATCTTTTTTCCAGGATCGTTTTCCCCTTATGCAGAAAATTCTAGTTATTCTTAAAATGCCCCTTAATGTTGACATTTAGGGGTATTTATTTAAACCTCTCTGAGGCTTCAAAAATAATTTGCACAATGAGTTTTACCCTTGAACATTTTAAGCTCAAGTCAATACCACTTGTGAGGAATATGTAAGTTTATACCTGAAAATTTTTTGGTTTATTGTAGCTTTTTTCTTCTATATGCTTGTGGTTTTCTGCTCTAAGTCATAGTATAAACTTGGTTTTTTATAGAAACTATATTCACTTTACATTAAATTTTAAATTTCTTCTCTTTCACATGCATAGATTTAAATATTGGTATGATTTTGCGAGAAATATTTGTATACTCTTTCTCTATTATGAAGATGATACTTTTTGTCCTGTTTTCATCACCAGCATAACAAGAATTATGGCTGCTGGTGGTACATGGGAAAAAATATTCTGCTGTCATGCCCTTTGTCTGTGTTCCCTCATGAATACTGGTGGCATTATATCTGAAAAAATGACTGTCTGAAACCCACAGGAATTGATGACTACTTAGCCTAGTTTCTTCCAATTCAAAGCAGGTTTTTCATACTGTGGATATTTATGAGCAGTCCTTTAAAGCATCATTACTCCTTGCTGTGATTGCTGCTGTACTTTTGTGGCACGCCAGTTGATTATGAAGTGTTAAACAGCAGGAAAATCTGCAGTAAAAACATGATCAAACACCTGCTTTTGAAAATACACAGAGGAAATACTTAAATTGAGCGGACACTGAGAAAGAAGACATTTTACTTCATACTGTGCCAAAATATCATTTTTATTTCATTATATAAAGCCAAACATAAGACAATAATTATGTGGTAAAATCACTCAAACCACTTGACATTAGCCATACTGATAACTAGTACTAATTCCAGTGGA
This sequence comes from Morus bassanus, assembly GCA_031468815.1. Classification (NCBI taxonomy): domain Eukaryota; kingdom Metazoa; phylum Chordata; class Aves; order Suliformes; family Sulidae; genus Morus; species Morus bassanus. Next base: position 9,411,714 of record CM062578.1, read on the forward strand.
AGCACTTAAGTAATTCCATTGAATTTAATAGAATGAAAATTAAGAGTGATTGTACTTTAGTCTGAAAATTAGTATCCCTGATTCATTACAGTAATATGATTTGTTAAGCAGTAAGAGGAAAAATCTAGTTGCTATATCAATCTAATGAATGTATTACTTAGTTACTGGACTAAGTTGGAGAGAGGGCATGCCTATGGCTCTACTGACATCACTTTCACCATTTCTCCAGCCCACGCTTACTAATCCATCACATGTGCTACTTTTTACACTGCTGTTGAGAGAGGGGGTTTCTATATTTTCCTGTCAACGACTTACACAGTGCAACGCAAAAGTCACTTTTATCCATATGCCTTTATTTGTTTGTGTGGAAATAGCAATATATTTAGGCCAACCAGTTGATCTGAGCAGCTTTTTCAGCTCGATTACTACTTGTCATTTTTCAAAGTCATTCCTACCCTCCCACCCTTTGAAGTAAAGCTTCTTTACTGAATATACATCTAGGCTTTGTGGCATTCACATGACTTCACAGACAGTTGTTCCATTTGTCTTGGCTGTGTCATGTGAAAGGATTTTTTAACTGGAGAGATTAAACTTCATTCAGGATGTCAGATGACCATGGTCAACTGGAAGTCTGCACTTGAAAAATTAGCATGTCTCAGTTAAGAATGTTTTGTTAACATGACTATCAGCAGCGTTTGTTTTCCAGGGTAGTTACCAGCTTCAGACCTCGGTTGTGATTGGAGGATTTCATTTAAGAAAAAGCTGTCTCTAGTGAAGAAATGCACCTAACTCTCACTCTTCCCTTACTTACTCAAGCAGATCTGTTCAGCCCAGTTTTACCATTTAATCATGAAAATGAATGTGAAGTACATCATATCCAGTGGTGGTATAAGACCTTAGCTGGGTTATCTGACACCCCTGCGAAGGGGTGACTAAGAGCAGAACTTGGCTTTTTTAGCACTGGGCATGTGAGCAAGATCTGTTTTGTTTTGTGAGTCATATCTATTTATTTTTCTATGTACCTGCAGTTATCTAACATATTTCTTGAGCCAGGCTTCCTGCTGAAAGCAGCTAAGTTAGAACTCAGAGACATTTAGAGTGGAAAGGTTATATCAGCTGTATAAATTTACAGGTAATTAAGAGAGATGAAAAAACCAGAAAAACAAGTTGGAAAATGAACCCATATTCTGTGCCAGTAGTTCTGGCAATGTGTAAAGAAAAGAACAAATGTTGCAGTAACCTGATGCTCACCAGCTACCAAACTAGGAAAGAAATTGAAACAAAATGAAAAATGGCCTGGTGTTCATCTTCTCACACCTAAATGTACACCATTCACCTGTATCCCTTCTCCCTGTGCTGGAAAAGAAATAGCTCTGTAGTGCCAAAACTTGTAGCTATTACTTGTAGTAATAGCTTAATAGCAAATCCAGAGTAGTTCAAGGTTACACTTCATAAAGGAAAATCCTTCAGTATTCCAAACAATGACTTGCCAAATGCGTCTCTCCATCCTTAATTTTTGCCTTCTTTTTTTATTTCCTAAGTAACTTCAGTTAATTTAAGGAGTATGGATTTCCCTGTTTTGAAAAATCTCATTGTCTCTTCCAAATTCTGTTATAATTACTTCAAGACTATCTCAAACTGTTTCCTGAGAGGAAACCTTTCTTTGGCTTCAGGCATCTTGGCTCCACTTCTCTGAAATCTTTTAACAGCTTTATATCTCTTGACAGGATACAGGTTTCTAATTGATTGCTTCGTGCATTAGTATTGCAAGATAGCAAGTCTAAAAGCCATTTTCTGGCATTAGTGCATGTATTGAGGAGCTTTTTACAAAGATTGGGTTCCTTGATTCCAATGGCTGAATTTTGGCTACAAAAGTTGTTTTGATGTTCTCACTCTGCTTTTAAGGACATTATCCTATGTTTGAGAAAATAGAAATAGAACAAAACTGCTCAGTATTGTCAAGAAAAGCTAAACTCAATATATCATGGCTGAACAAAACAGAAGTAAAATATGCTTGTATCTCACTAACCCTCACATGATCTCCAGTTTTTTGGCAGAGAGGTAACTGTATGTGATGAAGATTAGTGTTTCTTTGATTGCTCTGTTTTAACCTTTGCTTAGAAATATACTGGGCTTTCTTTTCAGAATATGAAATTAACCTTGCTCTCCGAAGTCAGTGAAATTTTACACAAGTGAAAATTAGAAGAGAGCTATGAACTATGCATCCCTGAAACAGTTATAAAAAGCAACAAATAAGGAGCATATGAGTAGAATGAAAGTCAAAATTCTTAAGTGACATCATAAATTACATTGTAAAGCTTTGATTTTCTTCCTTTTATCATACCAGAACCTCCTCTCACACAGAGTAAACTCTTCTCTAATTCTGTCTGAGCAAGCACATTTGAAATCCCAGCAAAATACAGATGTTCAGACAGATTTGAGAATGAGAATGAGTAATGAAAATTCATTCATGTTGTCCTATTGTAGAACAGTCAACTTACTCTGAGCACTAGTTCTGAGCTTTAGTCAGTTCTGAGGCATTCTAAATGAGTTACATTATAGAAGACCACAAATACTCTTTTCATCTGCTATGTCCTTGTCATTAACAGGGGAAAGGTTTCATCCTTGTTAAGGTGCTGTGAGGTCTCTTCTGAATTCAGCAGAAAGGTGTGACTTGTCAGAGGTAAGAGAAAGTGTTTAATGTTTATTATTCAGTGAGCTGAGCCCGAAATGTTTACTTTTGATCACAGTTTCCTTTTATATGGGATTATTTACAGAAACTGTGGCTTTAGTCACCCACTATCCATATTGTCTGTGTTTGTGTTTTCCTTGGTAGTACTGCCTACATGTGCACATGACAGCTCTACCATTTGTTGTCTTCATTCTGAGTGGCACTAGATTATGCCATGCACTGTCCTTGCCATCCCAAGCCTTGTTTTCCCTCTGAAGCCAATGCTGTCTGTTACAAGACAGTAAGAATGGTGTACCCTCAGTTTGAGACTGCTGCTTGAGCTGCTGTGACTGTTCTGCACCTTGTTTTTGCGCTCCTGAACACTGGGGGACACTGCTTGCTTGCCTCTTTCTAACTGCACTATTGAACACACAAGGCATATTGTTTCTCTTAAACTCAAGGACCTGGATTCATGTTTTATTCCTCCAGATGGTCCACAACTTCTAAAACTGGATTCAAAGGAGACAAAATTCTGCATAGTATGATTTTAGTTTATTCATATTAATAAAATTAATGGGTCAAAATTAGGATTAAATAATGTTGCAGCGATGCTGATGAGAAGCTAACACTTAGTTTCCTGTAAGAAACATTATTGGGATAACTGAATTTAGCAGCCATATACCTAGACCAGGTACAGGAATGTGAGAGTAAGCTGCATTTGTCACCTGCTAACCAACTGTACCATACAACTTGTACTTAGTGCATAAGGCACAAGAGCTTTCTGCATAACAGAGCAGGAGACCTTGTACTTTCAGTCATTGCTGTTTTCAATCCAGACCATGCAGCTGGAGATAGCAGTCCTGTTTCTTTCAAAGGACATTAAGCTTCTACCTTGAAGTGCAGAGCACCTGTGAAATGCAAAGGAGAGGAAAAGATAAGGTCTTGTCATAGTCTTGACTATGTTTTGGCATGTTAATAGGATTTAGACTACTAACCAAATGCATTGGAAGCGGCTGTGTCCAAAACCTCAGATCTTTTATGTGTAGGTTTGACTCTTCTTTTCCCCTCTTCTCACTTAAACCATTCATGCCACCACCAACTTTTTGCTATAGTTGAATTGTGTATCCACAATACACAAATAGGCAAAACCAAAGTTGCAGGGAAGGAGATTACATATGTGTGTATAAAATAGCATAAGTCTCACTGGCTGATGAATATACCTAATTTGCAGCAGGTTATGGCTTGATTTTATAAGAAAAAGAAAGGACACTTCTACTTACCCTTACATAGTCTGCACAAAAGCAATGCATGACTGTCAGGAACAACAGGGATTTCACCCTGCGAGAAGTGGACAGTGAATATACAGTCTCTTCCTTGTAAGACCTAACTAGAAGACAAAAGATACTCAAGAAACTGTGAGTTAAACTGAGAAATACACCTAGGACTGCAGCTAGTACTGTCATGTTACCAAGGCTGTAGACCCATGTGTCTGGATGGTTACTGAAGGTCCAAGATTTGAGGGATTGGGAAGGTTACTTTGTTTCAGGTCCTACACAGTTTTTTATTATATCACTCCTGCCAGCATATAATTTTTATTCAAACAGAAACTGAAAAGCATGGGGTTGCATGAAAATAAGCAGCTGTATTCCTATGTTTTATTCAAGATAAAACCTATTTTTAGATCAACAGTGAGTCATTGCCCATGGCATTTGAGGGGAGCAAGGAAGTAGATAATAGCATGGTATTGGTATTTTGTTGTATTGATACTTGCTCTACGTGGTACTAAAAAGTGGAATGATTTCTCATTTGGTCAGCAAACTGCACATAAACCGGCAATGTGTGCTTGCAGCCCAGAAAGCCAACCGTATCCTGGACTGCATCAAAAGAAGTGTGGCCAGCAGGTCAAGAGAAGTGATTCTGCCCCTCTGCTCTGCTCTCATAAGACCCCACCTCGGTACTGCATTCAGCTCTGGGGCCCCCAACATACAAAGGACATAGACCTGTTGGAGTGGGTCCAGAGGAGGGCCACAAAAATGATCCAAGGGCTCTAGCACCTCTCCTGTGAAGACAGGCTGAGAGAGCTGGGGCTGTTCAGCCTGGAGAAGAGAAGGCTGCAGGGAGACCTTATAGCAACCTTCCAGTAACTGAAGGGAGCCTACAAGAAAGCCAGAGAGGGACTTCTTACAAGGACATGTAGTGATAGCACAAGGGATAATGGCTTTAATCTGAAAGAGGGTAGATTTAGATTAGACATAAGGAAGAAATTCTTCACTATGAGGGTGGTGAGGCACTGGAACAGGTTGCCCAGAGAAGCTGTGGATGCCCCATCCCTGGAAGTGTTCAAGGCCAGGTTGGATGGGGCTCTGAGCAGCCTGGTCTAGTGGAAGGTGTCCCTGCTCATGGCAGGAGGGTTGGAAGTAGATGATCTTTAAGGTCCCTTCCAACCCAAACTGTTCCAAGATTCTAAGATTCTGTGATTCTATAATGTAAGTTATATTTCTTAGATTTCTTCTCTGGAGTAAATGGTGGATTGTGGGAGAAACATCAAAAATTAATACATGGAAACTCTTATCTCTGTGGTATATATAGGTCAGTATTGACTTCTATCTTCAAACATCATGGTGGATAACAACTCAAATGGGACAAAGGTATATATAGGAAACCATGGGGGATGCTACTGATTATTCACCATAAAAAATCAGACATCTCATTTTCTTCTCAGTTGCTGCCCTTGCTGACAATCCTCAGCCATTGAATAAAGCAAGCAGTAGATTCATGGATTCTATAACCACTTTTTTGGAAGCTTCTGAAATTGTTATGTTTCATTCCAGAAGCACGAAACGGAGACACAAAATTGACTAATAAGAATTCTGTAGAGGAGCAGCTGTTAACACTCAGCTGATGTAGGAAGTTACACCTTTTGTCTCCTTGTCACAAAATTAATACCAACTCTGCAATTCTGTTTTGCCCACCCTGCAGAAAAAGAGAACTGTGATGCTAACACAGACTGGCATCACTTGTGTTTTCTAGTAGGAGGTCATACTCCTGCCGCCTTAAGTGTAAATCCAGTTTAAGTCTTTGCAGCTGTGTTTTCCCAAGGGAGGATAAGAATTGCCTGCTTTCAAAAGATGGCTTTTGGGAATGAACAACTGCAAGACAATTAAGAACAATATAAATACACAGCTACCATGGGATTGACTGCATGTCACCTGTACCTCACCTCTCCCCAATGAGACAATTCTCCTCTAGTTTCCTGCCTATTCTTTCCAGAACACAGGACAGCAGAGGCAGTAATGATCATCTTTACAGATGTTGCCAGGGAGGGACAGTCTTCCAGGTGCTGTGTGTGCATGTAAACACTTGCTAGTATGAGCTTTGGGGTGTTCAGTACATTCAAAGCTATTGATCAAAAAAAGAAGAGAACAACTCTGTAAATTATACAATAAGAGTTTAAAATGTGCCTGTGATTTTTTAGGATTTATTTTGTGTATATGAAAACAACAAATGAACTGGAACAGTATCTCCTCTGATGTCTTTTTCCCAGCAGATACTTTGCAGCACAGTACACTCTTATCAAAAATATTGAAGAATTGCATTATTGACAGACTGCCTTATATGGTGGCACAGAATTAACCGTAATTATCTTTTGTTTCTCCTGTAGTAAGAGATATACCATCTTACCCTAGTATCTTTGACCTGCTAATATATTTTTTCTATATATTTAGGCGTCACATCACTGTACCAATACTATGTGAGAATGGCCTATATTTTTGAAGGCTTTATTGCAGTGTTTAAATCCCTCACCTCTCACACAATGCCACAGCCCACCTCCATTATTTCTTCACCAACTTCACTGAAAGGAATATGAAAATCTTTCAGCAGCTCTCAAGTATATAAAGCTGTTAGGTCTTCTTATTGCCAAGTAACACTTGGATTAGTGTTAGACCTGAAAGGTACTGAAGAGTGTCTGCAAAGTGCTAAGTGTTTGGGGGGGTTGCGGGGCAGAATATCTGGAGGATACTCTCCGAAGAAGTTCTTACTACTTTCTGTTGCCGGCAAATTACACTTCAGATACACTGTTGTATGTTGTTTTGTAGGGATGGTATGCAAGTAGCTAATTCTCAGGGATATTGCTACAGTTACTAATAGCTAGTGATAAAGTATTTTCTCCCAATGAATGTTGAAGTCCAAACTGCAGCCCAGCTCTTCTGCTTCACTGACTGAACTAGTGCAGCATGCAGCACAACTTATTTTTGACCTGTTTGACCTTGAATTACTACCTAAATACAAGTATTAAATAATAAAAGTGGAGTCCCTGTTAAAAGACAATGTATGATTTTGATACCAGGAATGCGTTTGATGACTTAGAATAGTTTCAGTCAAATTTGAGTGAGAAAATAATATGTGGATGGGCACTAAGCTGAGCCTCGTTCAGGCCTGAATAGTGCACAGCTTCTCAGCACTAAGATCAATAGGAAGTAACAGATAGAAGAATGCCAATTAATTTGGGTTGGGAAAGGCCCTTCATCACCCCATCAGATGCTATCAGCATCTACTTCAGGACTGCTTCACTCTTTTATGAATATGTTTACCGTGAATTTTCACATCAGAAAATAAACTGTGATTCTTAGAGATGTAATTATGTTGAGTAATCTGTGGGCAGCATAAACTCCAGTGGCAGGACTTGAGCTACTGTCATCCATTAATTTTATACTTCATTAGATTGTTCTGCCAAGGAAGGAACCAGACGTTTTACGCAGAAGGCTGACTGCTGAATTTATACCCTATTGCACTGCAGATAGGCCAGAATGTAGTTATATTTTGTTGTAGTGTAATTCTGAAACAATTACAACAGGTTGTCTGTAGTTACTCTGGATATGTGCGTAAGGTAGACTCTAACCCTGTATTCCTGCTTGATTCTGAGAAGGCTTCTCAGAGGCTATTGTCAGAAGGCTGTAGAAGTTATTGAGCCATTGCTGAAAATTTAATTTCATCCTGAGTTCTTCTGAGGTCTTCAGTCTGACTAAAGACCCCAGAATTAGTCCCAACTTGCAGAGCTGCAACACTGCATGAACTGTGTTCTCTCTCTGTTCTTTTATTAAAGGATTGTTTTTGTGAAGCAAAAAGGTAGTAGATGAAACAAAGCAGATACCTGTGGCTATTGTGTGATGTTATATCCTTCTTGTGTCCTGCAGCTTTCTTAGCTTGTAGATTTGAAAATAATACCAGTACACCCTAAAAACAATTTTATCCATCATTCTGTGTTTCCATCTCTTCCTCTGTCATATAGATAACTTCCTTGCTAAAACACAGCTTGCTGTGCAATGAAGAGCATAAAATCTTTTTGGCAGGCATGTAAGCAAACATTCAAATGCTTGCACCCAACCACTCATACACACTGGGACAGGTCCTTTGCTGATCTTAATCACTGCAGTTCTGCTGACTCCTGTAGATCTTTGCAGATTGATCAGACAGTTTCTTACTTTAGTTTAAATAAATGTAACACACTTTCTTTAAGTAAAAATCTGTCACTTGGTATGCCTTTCCTATACTGATGTAAGAGCTAAGTAGCCTTATTCTAGTGTCTGTTCTATTCTTAGTTCAACACTTCTGTAACATATGAATTTCCTTGGATTTTTTCATAATAAATGGAACATAGTTCTTCCTTTTGATTGAAAATTTGTATGTTTCTGTGTTAGAGTTCCTCCTGAATTTCTGTTAGAAAGCTACTCAGCAGTTTTTAAGTTGACTAAAAAAATTATATGGAAGAAGTTCATAAAAAAATGGAGAATAGTTGTTTGGAAAACCTGTTTTTAAAGTCCACTGTAACTGATAGAAAAGATTTGTGTTAGCTCTAGGAAGATTTATGTTGTAAGGTGAACTTACAATGTAGGGGAGTCTGCATTTGAGAGAAGGCAGGAAATTCAGAATGGAAGTCACAGCCAGAGGGAATATTATCTTCAGCGGAGTTACCACAAGAGCCATGGTAAATATTTGGCTTTGCCTGTAAAAGTTTCCAATATTGGCCATCTTTGAATAAATTCACCCCAAAATTAGTGTTGAGGTATGATTTACTGGAATGTTCTTTGCATTTGTAGGCTTAGTCTGACACAAATCTAGAGGACTTATGGCCTGGTCTAAGGATGCGTAGGGGGCCACCTTCTGTTGTCATTCCTGCCTGAGCTATTTTCATTGAAAATGTCACCATAATTGACTGGCATTTTCTTACTGGACACACATAGTCCTACTGCTGATGTCAGTGAACAAATCTCTTCATTTCAACTCAGCACTACCCTATCTTCCCTTATTTTACTCCACAGTGTGAAAAGATTTGGGGATTAATTTCTCCTGACATTAATTTTTTTTGACACAACCACCATTGCTTCCACGAGTCATTTTTCCAGACATCTTTTTGCCTAGGAGGGCCAATGAGACTGCATGTGTAACTGGACTTTCAAAATGCTGCGCACATAGTAATTCCCAGATATTGCCTGTTCTTTCTCTCCTGTAAGTTACTGCTGGAGAAGCAGAAATGCTGAATTAAGCCAGGAGTGTTTCAGGATTGGATTTACTTTCTCATCTTTTATTTAATCTTGATTTATGTCCCCAAATAACGGAGCTATTTTGATTTTTGCTTCAGCTGTTTTAATCTTTAAATTAAAAGTTCATGGCATCATTTTTCACAGTTAGGTTCCATCCAGGCTGGGCTGTTTAAGAAAGGTCAGAAGCAAGCTTGTTTTAGTAGATGGATAAATAACTTCAAAAATGATGTCTGGTTGGAAATTGACTTGTAAGACTTGTTTTCATGTTGGCACTGAATCTGGATCAGTGCTTTTCAGATAATAATCCATTTGACTCAAAAATAATTTCCAAATTGCATACCTTTTTGTTAAGCAATGGGTTTCTAGAAAAGCTTTCTCTGGGGAAAAAGAGGGCCAAGCCTATATTTGTAATCAGATTATTTTTACAGTCTGCTTGTGAAATGAACATAAACATTTCAAGTTATTAATATTTCCCTTGCTTTCCACCCAAAAACCCTACACAGAAAATTTTCTGTCCTGTGTACATCAGAGTTCAAAGTCTAATGTTAGTTCTTCCTGTCTTCCATTAATCATTTATTTCTGATCATCTGAGGAACTCACATGGGAGGCATTTTGAACCCAAAGATGTTCTTAATATCTCTGCTAGAATACTTCTTTCATGACTTCAGATGCTGTGGACTTTCATTGCATTATTCCACCTCCTCCAACATCACACATTAATGTAGTGTCTCTGGGGGAAGGAAGTAGATGTTACTGTGACAGTGATCTATCAGGAAGGGTTGTTTGTCTTTTCTGATGACTATGTTAGCTGTAGTAAGTATTCTTCTGCTTGCACACTGTTCATACAGTGGGAAATTTCTAATGTGCTTTTGCTTATTAGAATTAACATGGCTATAATTTGGAAATCAGAACAGATCTAGTGTAATACCTGTTAGGTTCATAGTTGTAAGAGCATCCATTATAGCTGAATTTTTTTTATTTTTTTTTTTGCCACGCTCAGTGCTATGTATGCAAATACATGCAACTCCAGACCACAATTAATGTGAGTTTTTAATGAATAAATATAATTAACCAGAATTGCCCAGTGAGTATGGTTATATTATTAATAAACTTAGAAAATTGTATCTGATATTGTCCTACTGGGCCTGCTATTCGTACAAGATATCTGCTTTACCTACTGCCTACTGAACTTTCAGGCAGATGTGCATTCTCTCTAAGCTGTTATGCTTGATAAGGCAGAAGAGTTAATAAGATTTTCTGTGATTTGTTTTTTGTTGTAACAAAATTTATGTTTTTATAAGAGAAATAATTACATTTAATAGTGAAAGGTGAATAAAAACAAGATGAAAAACAACCACCTCCTCCTTCTGCCACTGAAATCAGTGAGAAAGTGGTAGTTAAGTGGTAGGCTTTCAAAATAATCTGATTTGTGATCAGACAGAAGAAAAGTAACTTTTCCCAAATGAAATCAGAATTTTTTCCATCACAGGCTTTTTTTAGGACATTGGAAAGCTAACTGAGGACTTGGTATTCTGCCAGGTAAGAGAACTGGAACTGCCTTGAAGCCCCTTAGATGAATAAAAGATGCAAGATCAGGCCAACTGATGGCTTTAGCATACAAAGCACAGTCCTGCTTTTCCACTGTCAGCTCATGTGCAGAGTATGATATGTTTTCTTAATGCCTTTTTCATAGGGCTCTGGTGGAATTAAGAGAGCAGTGCCACCTAGTCCTTGCAGTTCATGGGTATTGTAGTGAATCGAGAACATGCAGTGTCTACAGGTTACGTGGCGTGCCTCACAGGAGCTCAGATGTGGGTCAGTACTCTGTTTTTACAGGCACCCTGTCATATCTTTTGCAAACATACCCAGCCTTGTCTCAAAATCTGCAAAGCTTTTTTGATTCCTGTATTTTCTCACAGTGAATGGAAGACTTTTGTAGAGCTTCCAAGAACCAGAGGCTGTCCAGTTGCTATAGTAGTTACAAATCTTCATCTAACTTCTGACATAAATTTATACACAGTTTAATTCACTCTGTCTGTGTGCTTCCATCTTTTTATCTTATATAGAAGTATTCAGCACCCTGTTCCTCTAATGTACATTTTAGCAATCATACTGCCTTTCGGCCTTAATCTTGGTAGGCTTAGTAAGCCAAGCTTCTCTAGTTGTCATTCATAAAATAGGCTTTCCATGCACCTGGCCAACCTATCAGCCCTTCTGCGTGCGCTCCCATGGGAGTTAGTTGTTCTTGAATGTGGGTGATCAGAGCACTGCAGAGAGACAGTTGTCATATTGCAGCAAAACCTCTTTTCCTATCCATCCTCTAAGTTACTTCGATTTAAAGTGACTCTGGTGATCATTTGTCATCTCTTGACAGTGTACACATCGTTAACATGGAGAGTAACCCTATCAACTTTCACCTGTCTTTGTCTCTTCTGAAGGATTCACATCCCTCTGTGTCTTTGCTGAATTACCACTGTACTTCATGCTGTTTCTATTACCCCTGCAGTACTCGTTTCAGAACTTACCACAAATCCAATTTTCATTTGTTCAGTTCTTAGCATTCTCCATGTCATTGCTGATGCTTTATGGAGATTGCATACCTGGCTAGATATGTTTTTGCATTCTCTGACAGAGGAATTCTGTCAACTTTTTTGCACATTCTCAGAGCTGAATCATAGATTTGTTATTTGGTCAGAGTTCTTATTAGACTCAAAGTGACATTTGTTCAGAATGGAGCCTTTAGTACAAGGTGTTGCTAAATTTCTCATATGGGGTGTCTGCGTCAGTGTCTGAAGTACATGCTGAACTGTAGTACCCTAGTCAGCAAGTGGGACAGTTCCCCATGAAAAGTCAGCACATAAAAGTTTTTTAAATACTGGAGCCCAAATGTGTTTTGTTTATGGAAACTCAATCAATGACAGCTGGACAAAAATACCCTTTTTTCTTGGGAGTTCTTGTCTCAAGATGATCTCTGCTCATCTGACAAAATATGTTTATTTATGAAGCATTAATTAGGCTCCCTTCCTAATGAGACTCAAATATGCTGACAAATAGGGCATGTTATTTTTAATATACAGTGTCACAGTGCAAGAATTACAAAATTAGTAGCTGTCCATTTTTCTCACTAATAACCCTATTGTTACACATCTCAGCCTGATTAAAAGGATACCTTGCTGCTCATTCTAGACAATAAACTATTGTTCATTTATTTTTAATATCAAATTAATAATAAATTTGAATAAAGTTAAAACAATTTTTTAAATAGTTTCTCTGCAATTCCCAAAATATTGAAAGGGTGATATTTTCCTGAACAATTCAGGTCATTTGTGAGATCCTAGAATACGTTTGCAAATTACAGAAAACCCTATATAAATCACAGTTAAAGTACCATCGCTTTAACTTGTTCTTAAGTTTTACTAGTTCTTTTACTTTTACTAGTTCTTAAGAACTAGTAGCATTATGACAATGCCTCAGCCAAAAAAAAAAAAAAAAACCAAAAAACCAAAACAAACTAGAATACTAAAGCGAATAGAATTGAATTGCTTCTAATAAATGCTATGAAAGTAGTCTTTCCTAATTTCCATTTACAAGGGAAACCTTGTTCTCAGCTGTCAAGTGATCAGTTGATGATTTCTTGTGTATGCAGAGTACCAAAGTACTTCTTACTGATAAGTCACCTCATTGGTAAGGGATGATACTTCAGTATCATTCTGCTTGTTTCAGTTTTTAAATCAAATGTTGATGGATATAAGTTTACTTATGTTGTACTGGAAACACTTTGGGGAATTATGTTTACATTAGGTTAAAGGATTTGTGGTTTCTTTGTACTAAGCTGAGGAGCGGGATGGGGCAGAATTACCAGCTTTTGATGAACAGCCACATTCAGTTATGGGCTCAGTTATCGGCTCGTGTTTGGTTACTTGCATGTGCAAAATTCTGTTCACAGGTAAGTGCTTGCATGATTGCAGTGTACTTTTGCTGACCTCCCCCTACCAAATGGGAGCGTTAAATAGTTCTTGCTGCTTTTTTGCTCCCAAGCGACTGATATCTAAAAGTTTGTCTAATGTGGATATTTTAGGGAGATCATGACTGATGTTTTTAATTGCGTGCACATCATGCTTTAGCATAGATGAAGTACATTTGCTGGTGTGATCTTACTCAATGGCAGCATCTAATATAGGTGATCTCACACAGGTTATCAGTGTGAACTGGATTATTGCTGTAGCAGAAGCTTGTCCATACTTAAGTTTGAAAAACTCCCAAGAGCACTAATACTATTACCTACAGAACATGATGAGGCTGCAGATTTTCTTATAGATGTCATGCTCTGTTTTTGGCTGGTGTCAGCTGATGGTGTTGTAGGGGGAGTTGGCTTTAGTTCCTCATCCTCTTGAATCTTTAGTGACTTTACAGCATGCTCTAAAGAATAACTTGGAGGCAGCTGTGCAAATTCTGCTCAGCATCTGCTGTGTGGAGGAAACTGGCTGCATTCCTTGCCTACTCTTGCTATTACGATACTTCATGTGGCACTTTGCCAGCTGGATTGGCTATCTGAAGAGACCTTTTATGTAGAAAGAACAGCCAAAATTTGCATTGCTTTATAATTATGTGTATATATGTGTGTGCCCCCTTCCCTCCATCTCGTTTACAGACTTTTCAAGCCCGTGTGCACTGCATGCATACCCAGGAATAAGCAGTTCGGTTGTATTAGCTGTTTGGTAAAACTTCAGTCAAATTTTTTGTAATTGCAATTTTCCAGTTCGCAGAAATTTAAACATTTCATGGAATTCTATAAATTCTGGTGAAAGATCACTCAGATGCAACAAGGTTTCACTGAAATCCTGTGTTCCAGGCACACTTCCACTGAAACTTGTTTCCTGGTATGTATCCCATCTGCTAGCATCCTGTCTGGCCTGCTGATAAAGAACCAAAATGTAGGAGATATGGCAGCAGCATTTCCTCAGAGCTTGAATCTTGGTGATGCTGGGCAGACCAGCAAGTTTCCCTAACTAGAGAAGAGGCACTCTGTTTTGTGAAGAATTTCAAAACACTTTTGTCCTATCTGAATTAAACACACACACACTCTGGAAATTTTAAAACCCCCATGAAATCCTCTTCCCATTTTAACGCAGCTGTAATCAAACACATCGCACACACAAGACCCTTCCAGAGGAGATTTCTCTTGCTGAGGGTTTGATGGCAGACTTCATAGCCATTAACAAAGCCTTCACTGTTAGGGGTCTTAGACCTTAAAAGAGGAAGTTCTCCCATTAAAATAGCTCAATGTTGGCTGTGTTATACAAGGTGATAGATAAGAGTTTACAGCGGCAGAGACCATTACAAAGTTTTTAATTTTGTTATTAAATGTAAAATTCAAGAATGTCCTGAAAATACCCATAAAATCCCCCTTTTCTTCTGATGCATGATTAGCAGAGTAAGTGTCCCTTAGACAGCTTAATGGCTATTGTTGTATTCCATTATTTAAAATTATTTTTCAAGAAGTTTCAAATTATAAATAAGTAATAAAACTTATGTTTTGTTTTTTTAATATTCTTTTTTTTTTTAACTCTCTCCAAATACGGGATTGTCTTACTTAACCCAGATACCTCAGAATGCTCTGTGTTGTTGACCATAGCCAGAGGATTATTTTTTTCACAGAAATTTCAAGAAGCAGGTAGCAAACAATGGACTGAATAATTCCCTACTACTGTGAACAGACATCTGATCTTCCTAAAACATTTTCTGGATATTTTTACTGATCTTGAAAAGCATTTAGAAATTATTGAACTTCACGTGCATACACAGTTCTTCTGATCAAACCATTGTCAAAATTCCTAATTTTCCTAGTCAGTAGCCTTTGAGAGGTGGAGAGCTAGGCATGCTTCCCCAACACGGATCAGTGTTGGCTTGCAACAAACCAACCTATACATTTCATTGAATAAACCGGAGATGTGTTTCATCTGTACTCCCAAGCTGGCTTTGCTGTGATGGAAGGGCTTTGTATTTTATCTTATGGTATACAAATCTAGAGATTTCATTAAAAGTCTGCATGATAGACATGCTAAATGTCCTTGAGGCAAATTCATAGCTATTTTTCTACTGCAGACTCACCAACATTTTTACATTTTGCTTGTCAAATTGCCTCATTGTAAGGAGTATGCACCCAGTCAGCAGGATTGGGTTCTACACTCTTAATGGTATGAAACAGGAAAGTATTTTCAGTGTAAGCTGTTTTTCTGTGTAAATTTGTTGTTAAGTAAGTGCTTGGGAAGTACCTGATTTCCATGGTGAGAAACAACTCTACTTTTAAATTTCAAATAGAAATTTAAAAAGGGAACACAAGGTAGGTAAATCCCAAAAGTGTAAGTTGTAATACTACTGTGTCCCTCATGGATATTGCACCTTGCCATGTCCTGTTGTTACTGTCTTCTGTAGTTGGAACTCCTCAGAGAGACTGTATCACACATGAAGCATTAAGATTTTAGGAACCCTACTTTTGACTGATTTTGCCAATAAGTACATTTGGGGATTTAGCTGCCATGAGCTTTTTGTTTCTTTAAATTTTCTTGTGAAATGTCAGTAACTGTATAATAAAATGGTGGTTTTCATTGATAAACTGTTTTCATCAGTAGAGTTGTCTTCGGTTCATGTCCATGTGTTTTAAATAACAGTACTGTAGTAGGTATCTAAAATGCTTTTCGCAAAGCCATTTTGGTTCTTAAAGAGGAAGGCTCAAATTTGTATGTACTAAACCCATTTAATTTCTCAGCTTAATTTCTTAGTTTCTTCACGTCTCAGTTGGAGAGGTGATCAGCACACAGAAATTAGGGCATTCAAATGGAGATGTAGCTTTTGAAAATTTGATATAACATAAATTTATAAAATATATGTTGTAGGTCAGACGTACCTGGTCTTAACCTCTTACCATTTGCAGTATATGGAGCTTTTGTCTTTATTTCTTACATTTTTATGCACAAACAGCTGTTTAACAGCCCATAGATTTTTATATACTTTGCTTCAAAAATCATCTGCCTTTTCTGACGGTACTGTTACGTTCCTTCACTCATAAAATCCTGTCATTAGGTCACTATTGTCTCCTACATCAACTCCAGTCTCTTGCCCTGTTATTGCCTGGTTTACCTTTCTCCTCACATTGCTTGACCCAAATATTCACCTGCTAATGCCTCTATCATTGTTCTGTACCTGCTAACCAGTGTCCTGGAACCCAAAGGCTTGTATCCCATATTTTCCTCTTTTACCCCCACTCCTCTCCTCTCCCTCCCTCTCCTATCCTCCTTTTCTCTTCTCTCAAGGGTTACAGTGTAGACAGAAGCAAACTCTGCATGCAGGATGATTTGTGTAGTTGATGTCTTAATGAGACATTTTCTTAGGACCTTTGATTCCAGAGAACTTCTTTTCTCCCTCATCCTTAATCCTGCCTCTCCATTCATTTTCCTGCTTCTATAAGAGTGATACAAAACTCACCTTTTTGCAGAGAATAGTGTGGAAAACTACTATATAACCTTGTTTCCCTGCTTCTATAACAGTGATGTAAAACTCATTTTTCTGTAGGGAGTAGCATGGAAAACTACTGTGTAACCTTCAGAACATGTTATTATTTCCAAGTGACTCACTTTTCTGTGCCCTTCCTTTGTTTGTTACATTTTCCCAATGCTTCCCTTAATCCACACCTGTCCTAAAAACTTCTGTGGTAATTTCAGTAGAATGGAGACATAGTAAATTTTCTCAATGACTGTTAGTTTTGTGTAACAATCTGTATGGTGAAGATCTGTAAGATTTTACCCCCTGTGCAAGTGCCCATACTTTTCTTGCCCAGAACCCATACATTTTTATTCCAGATCTCATCCATAAGGCCTGGATTCAGCCCACTTAACTCTAGGTACCTAATTAAGTGCTTAAATTAAGACTTGGGATCTCATATTTTGAGTGGATGGACAGGAACAGAATAGAAAACAAGTTATTTGGATAAATGCATTCTGACCTCTGAAGTTACACAGGATTAATTTTAGTCCTTTATTTGAGGATTTTCATGGTTTAAAATTTTGTTGAAAAAAACAAAGTGAAAATCATTTGCCATTTTCAGGTTATTATCGTGCTGCTGATGTTTTCCAGTTACTGATAATTTTAATCTGCAATGGGGCTATATTTTATCATCTAGAACCATGATGTTACTCATTCAGACTATTGCATTAATGCTTTTTTCTCCAAGCTGGACACTGCCAGCTCTCTCAGACCCTCCTGCCACGTGAGATGCTCCAGTCTTTTAATCGTCTTTGCGGCTCTGGGCTGCACCTGCTCCACTAAATCTGTAACTCTCTTGCACTGGGGAGCCCAGCACTGGACCCAGCACTCCAGACATGTCTTACTAGTGCTGGAGTAGAGGGGAAGGATCACCTCTTTGACCTGCTGGCAATGCTTTTTGTAATGCAGCCCAAGCTGCTGTTGGCCGCATTTGCCATGAAGGGTGCATTGCTGGCTCATGGTCAGCTTGTCATCCACCAGCACCCCAAGGTCCTCTGCAGAGCCACTTTCCAGCTGGTCAGCCCCTGGTGTGTACCCGTGCCTGGGCTTATTCCTTCCCAGATGCAGGACTTTGCATTTTTCTGTGTTGAACTTCATGAGGTTGCTCTCTGCCCAGCACTTCAGCCCGTCAAGGTCTGTCTGAATGGTGGCACAACCAGCTGGTGTATCAAACACTCATCCCAGTTTTCTATTAGCTGTGAACTTGCTGAGGGTGCAGTCTGTCCCAGGGTCTAGGTCATTAATGAAGAGGTTAAACAGTATTTGCCCCAATATTATCCCCTGGAGTACACCATTAGTGACGTGCCTCTGACTGGACTTTGTGCCACTGATCATGGCCCTCTTGGTCCAGCCGTTCAGCCAGTTTTCAATCCACCTTGCTGGTCACATATCTAACCTGTACTTTGTCAGGTTGCTTATGAGGATGTTATGGGAGACAGTGTCAAGAGCCTCGTGGAAGTTGAGGTAAGCAACATCCACGGCCCTCCCCTCATCCTCCAATCCAGTCACCTCATTGTAGAAGGCTATTAGGTTGGTCAGACATGATTTCCCCTTTGAAAATCCATGCTGCCTGCTCCCAGTCACCTTCTTGTTCTTCACGTGGTTCAAAATGGTTTTTAGGAAGATTTTATCTGTTACCTTCCAAGGGATTGAGGTGAGGGACTAGGCTGAATATTGCCTTCTCTGAAGATAGGGAAAACTTTGTTTGCTACACAGCAACAAAAATTCCTAATAGATATATTTCAGAATTGTTGTTTTGTGGGTTTTTTTTTTTCTTCCATAAAAATAATTAGGTATGAATGATCTAAAATATTTAAAAGCAGCAATTTGCAAGGAAGACTAATTGCTAAATGTTGAATTTTAACATTTTGTGTCTGCATTTTCAAGTGGTTTGGAAAGATTAAGAATTCATGAAGTGAAACCAAAAGGAGTGAAAATGTAGTATGTTATATTGCTTTGAACAGCAGAGCTCTAAGAAAGCTGTGTTATTAATACAGCTATTCTGTCTTCACTCCATGAAATCCTAATGAAGCTTGAAAGATGTGATTGAGTGTTATTAGTTACTTATAGAAGCAACATTGCATTCAGATCAATAAGCTTAGACTATTCTCCAGTATGACAGGAACAAAAGCAATCATGGCTCATATTCACTTTTATGTTCCAGTTAATGAATGTCCAGGATGCTGTTCACAACATCTTAGCTTTTTGAAAACTGTAACAAATGTTTAGAAATTCAATGCACGCACCTACTGTTAGAATTGTATTATAAGATGGTATCGAAACAACCAGTTGGAATCTCAAAGTTGGTTTAGATTATTGTAAATCTTGTTATAAAATGTCTCATTTTCTATTTTGAAGAGATAGTCTTTGTTTATTCAGAATTATTTTCTTACAGACATTTATTTGCAGAAAATGCATGCCATAAAAAAATAAGTAGTTTATAAATCCATCTGTTTTGCCAAAAATTTGTTTCAGAACATTTTAAAAAGAGCAAGTTCTTAAAACTCAACTATGCAAGGGCTCTCCTGGTTAGTGTCTGCAATTTGCTTTTGCTAAGAACTTTCCTTTATATAAAAAAAGGTTTAAAAAGGGAACTTCTGACACTTCCCTCATCTGACCTTTCATCCATGCCTTTTCATTTGTTTTTTCAAGAAAAGAATTAAAGAAATCCAAGATACTGGTTTCTTGCTTAGCCCATATAATTCAGGTCTCCCTATCTAGCTGTGATTTTATGCTGGAAGAGGATTCTGTCCACTGTACTGCTTCACTGCTTAGTTCAAGATGGCCACCAGCCACTGCTGGAGTAGTACCCTCCCAATATAAGAGGAACAACTGGAAAACAACATTTTTCTTGCAGGAGCACTGCAATAGCTCATATTTTTGTGTAAGCCTCTAGCAGTATTTTGATTAGTTTCCTTTTTTATTTTTTTTAGTTTTTAGATTTTCTGATTATTTGCCTTCATGACATAAAACAGGCAGGCAAATAAAAAGAAATGCCATTACTGCATTTAAAGTCTGGTTTTTGCAAGGCTTTCCTCACTACTCCTTAATACCTACTGAAATTGGCCTAGACAATTTTTAGACAGAATTAAATAACTCACTATTATTCTTTTGCTGTTTTTTTTGTTGTATTAGTGATAAGATACATTTGATTTTATGGAATTATCTGTTGCTCTTCTGCAGCTTTTAGCTTTTATAGGTTGACACTACAGTTTAAGATGAAGTTTAGTAAGTAGTATATCTGTACAACCTATCTTCATTCTTTTCTCTTTTTTAAGTGCACATTTGGAAAAAGGAAAAGAATTAAACTACTCACTGATGCACAGAGCATATGGTCAATTTTTGCCTGGCAACTGGACAAACAACACAGCTGCTGCTGAAATACAATTTTTTGGATATACTTCTATAGGAGTTTGCCATCAGACACTACTAAAAACATTTCAGATTTCTTTGTGGACTTCTGTATACATTCAACTTAGTATAATTTTCTGTTAGTGAACGTAATGAGGAATTTTATTTTGATTTTTAAATCTGTGATAATTTTGAGCAAGATAGAAGCAGATGCTGGTTCCTGTAAAGTAGATATGGTAATTATTTATTGATTTTATAGTATACTGGGCTGGACTAAAAACCAATAAATGAAGTAGGGTCCACCTTGTAGTAGCATATTGTGGAATCCCAATAAATAAAACATTCTTTTTGTTCTGCCTGTTCTCCCTGTCGATCACTTGGTTTGTCATAGTTGTTTTTCTAAAATTGAGAAATAGTTTGGGCTTTGGATTTGTTTAGTTATCCTATCTGAGATTATGGATTGTCCATCAGATAAGTGAGTGTACCAAGGAACTGTTTTATCAGGTACTCCGCCAAGAGTACATGCAATTATTAAGTACTTCAGAGAGTTTTGTTTTTCAGTAATGAGGTCGTGGTTATGTGTTGCTGAATGTTGACACAAAAACGTCAAATGTTGTGGCTCCAACCAAGCAGCATGTGTAGGTAGTACACAAAGGATAGCTGTGGAAGACAGAGTTACAGGGATAAAGTAAGACCTGATATAAATGTGCAGCACAGATGGTCTTTCAGGACAAGATACCACTAAAGAGGGAGTCTGCTAAAGACCACTGTCTCAGGTATTCTTTTGATGCTAAATCATTTTACTGTATTGTCTACATCTCGGTTATATATTCAAGAGCTGGGCCATTTCCTTTGTAGCCATGAATTTTAGAAATGCCACTTTTCTTTTAGTAGAGAATTAGACTGGAGGACAGCCAGCATAGGTTTTCTACTGCCTGTCATCTGGGCTCCATCAGACAGTTTCTACCACTGTGTCTTGCTCCTGTGAATGAGCACCCAAATGGGATGTGTGTGCAGACTCCACGGGATGAATGGGCTGATCAAGGCGCATCTGGGGATGTGGTGGTTTCAAGATGTTTACAGGATCCCTGTATTCCTAACACTGACACTCAAAGAAAAGATAAGGTGTCCATTTCACTGAAGACTCCCTACCTCTTGCCATAGATAGAGATAAATCCCTTGGTGGTGGAAAACAGTATTCCACAGATTACTATAGAGCTTCAGAGACTAGTGGCAAATTATACTAGATGTGCAAGGGGGAGCAAAATGCCTGAGTTTTCTGAAGAGGTTGTTGTAGATTAATAAATTGGACATCTTCTTCTTCTTTGGAAGCCAGGTCTCATCATGGTTGCAGCATAATTAGCTTCTTTTTTAGTATAAGAAAATGAGACATAAAGTTATTCTGTGCCTGATACAGCAGCTCTTGCCACTATATTTTAAATTTGATGTATATCTTATATTCAGATACAGGCACTCCAAGAAAAATAATTGGATCCTTAAAAATGTGAGTACATAAAAAGTACAGAGCAAATGCATTTAATTTTCGCCAAAATTCTGGACAGCACAGTACTTCATCCAAGGCAACGAGAAGGCTATTATCATCCATTACCTTTTTGTGCTTAAAGGCAAATTTTTTTAAGAGCTTTTCCCTTGAGTGAATGCTGATACTTTCAGCATAAACATGGATGTGATGTTCCTTTACAGTGGTTGTACTGCATCACCTCATGTAGTTAAACATAGGACAGGCTACAAACTACTCACGGACAGTGACTTTTGTCAGGCAGAGCAATTTCAAGATGAGATGTTGTTAGGAGTAAACAAAGAGTTTAGGAGGAATGGAAAAAGAGATTATTTACAAGAAAGTACTAGGTCTTGGAGTTCAGGAAGTTTAGGGATAAAAGATAATTGCAAAAGCCAAACTGAGTTGGATCTGGCAAAGGAAATGAAAAGAACTACTATGAGAGTCCATAGTCATGTAAATGAGAAGAGCATAAGGGAAGAAGTGAGGCTATGACCCCAGGAGATAACTAACTAAATGCTTTCAATGATGTTGAATACCAGGACAGAACAATGGTAGAACAGGAACGAAGTGTAGTAATATAGTGTTGGAGAGCATATTTGATTTGGATAGTAGGCTATAATCTGTTATAGATCTAATCCTAGGGGATTTGTCCAGAACTTGTGCCATCAGGTTTAAGAATAATGTAGCATACCAAGCCATGGATTATTTGCTCTGTCACTACCAGTATCAATCATACCATAGTTCAATAGAGATTTAGAAGTATTTATGAACACTGAGCACTAAGCACCTACCACTCAATGCTGCCTCTGATGGACTTGGTCAGCCATACCTTGTTTTCCTTTTAGAGGAGGTAAACTCTTTCAGCAACTTCTGTGTAAATGGCAGTGTTTTTAAGATTAAGGATGGAAGATACCTCTTTGAAGCCTGATACAAGGGACATTTCAGAGTCCTCCTCATGTCCATCCTATGTCATTGGCACATACTGTTAATGCAGTAGCACTAATGCCATTTGATTCCATCCAAGACACTTTGGGTCCTTGCTGAGGCCCATCTCTCTTTAGCCAAAGCTTTACAAAATAAAACTTCTCTGATTTGCAGTTAGCATTCCACATTGATTGAATCTTTGCTAAAATCAGTACAGTATAGCAACTATTACAATATTGGGTATTGAATTATATTGCCTACTGCTGAATATTAACAATGTAATATTGCCTATAATGCACAGCAATGATGTGTCACAGCTGCTCCAGTATATTCAGCTCTAGCTCTAGCTTTTAATGTTTTTTTTCTTTAATGCCACATTTTTGTATAATTCAGAATTTACAGAAATCAGCATTACAAAAGATCTCAAATTAGTTTTAAAAAAGCTATTTGGTACCATATTCTTACTACTGTTTTATTAGTCTGTGCATATTTAAATGAGATTAAATATATGATTACTTTGTGATTTTGTCAGAATATTTATGTGAATTTGACTTTCCTGGCACAAAAAATACAGGGTGATGGTAATGGAAATGAATCAATTTTCATTTTTGTTTCATGGTGAAGATCTGCATATGAATCACAAAAGACTTCTTCCAGTCCCACTATTTCTGTAGAAGGAGTATTTTATGAGGAGCATGAATACAATAAATAGCTTCCTAAGCAAATATACGAATTACTTTGATAAAGCAGTGTATTTGATAAATTCATAATGGACAAATACCCTGTTGGTGAAGTGCATAGTAATGGATATAAATAATAAATTGCCAATGGAAATTTAGTTTATACACCGCAGTGATCTTCGTACATAACCTTATCCATTGGTCTTCACTGTGTACTTAGGTTGGAATATGTAATGGCATCCTGGAACTAACAAGTCTCACAACTGTCAATAATGCTTTCCCGTTTCCTCCTCCCTCATACCTGGCAGCTCCTCCATTTGCATGGTAGCACACTGCTTGTGTTATTTATGATTTTTGAAATGAGGTTCTGCAAAAGTAACATTTGTAAATACTGTGCGGTAAAATTGGTAATGAGTATCTTTGCTCTGGTTTTGTGGAACAAGTACCCTCTGTAGTGAATGGAAAGCTCTGCAAGTTTACAATGGCAAACAAGGATTGTGACTGTGTTTTGCCAGAGATGAGTCTTTGTGTACTCTGACAGGCATTCAGACCACATTATCATCCTCGATGTATGACTAACAAAGGAGCTTTGGGACTTTGCAGAGCTAATTATGCTGAGAACTTGCTGTCCTCATATGTATTCCTGCCAAAATTTAAAGGTATAGCTGTGAATGTTTAGCATATAGGCTGCTTTCATTAACAGTTGTGGTATAAAGAGCAGTGTAACATGAAGGAGCTTGGCTTAGTGCTTAGCCTGACTACTGCTGCTGCACCCTTCCTGTGCCACCCGAGGGTTGGATCGCTGCTCCCTTTGTGCTGTAGTTTGCTTAAGCCAGTGTCTCACAGCTGGGCTGGGGAGACAGTCCTCATGTGCTGAGAGACTGTGAGGAGCTTAACTTTGGTTGTATTTATGGAGTTCATTTTCATTAGGCAATATAAATATTCTTGGCATGATTTCTTGGCCTGATTGTCTTCCAACAATCATTACCCCTACCTGCAATGAATTCAGGAGCCCTGAGCCACAAAGTACACATGCAGTTTTACACAGATGTGTAGTACTTGCCGATATTATTTGTTGTTGAAAGTTACAGAGAAAATAATGTTGTGCTGGGGTGAATCTGTAGTCTCACATTATGTGAGTGTGAATGTATGCACACACACATAATCTGTGACCATGCGCTAACTTGCCACTGTAATCACTAATGGGGTGTAATAAACCTCTGGAGCTGCATACTGCATCATGGGGGCAGGGAGAGGCTCAGACAGAAGAGGAGAGTGGGGTTTTTTTACTATTTAGTGTCATACCTGTAGGCTGACACAGGCTTAAACATTAACTATAAATGTATGGTTTTTTTCATAACATTTGCTACTCAGATTAAAACAGCAAATTGTTAAAACAGCCACCTGGTCATATTCACTTGCAAACTCTCTAAGAGCCAACTCATATGCTTTTCCACTTATGAATTACTGCTAATTTTTTTTTGCATCGCCATAGTCATAAGCTCCATGCATCCCCAAGGATCACGCAGGCCATTGGAGTGAAGTTCTTGCTTTAATATTCACTTAAATATCAGTTGCTTTGGAAAGGCTTGCTCTGTGTTCAGCCAGATGTCCAAGATAATTATAATTTATGGATGTTCTCTTCTCTACCCACATGCAGCCCAAATTCAACACATCTGCCTCTGGCATTTATATGTTAACAGATGTGATTTCCACTTTGATGGTGATGTCATCACCATGCTACACTACATGTTAACATTATAGGCTAACATTACACATTAATTCTCTTAAGATAAATGACATGCAAAGTGTCTTGTCTTCATCATACGTTACAGATATCACAAGACTTTCATGTTGACAGATATATTCATGTGGCATAAATGAGGTTGATATTCATTATTGTTTTGTGGTTATTGGCACTTCACAGTGGGGATCAATATAAAACAAGCAATTGTCTTTACTTTAAAGAGTAGAAAATTTTACCTGGAATTTGTTTACCTCCAGGAGATAATGTAATATGTTTTGTATTGCAGCTATCCCATAAGAAAGACTCTTGATTTATTCTTTTATGATTGATCCTGCAAATTAAATTCCCAGCAGCAAATTTGGCTTCAATCCTTCAATGCTTTGCAAAACACTATAACCAAATGCTCTGTTTCAGTGAGCTGAAAGTGAAGTATTTATTTTCAGATGGACTAGGAGAATTTGGGAAAATCCATCTATGGAGGCATGATCTCTGTTTTAAAATAAAAAACAAAACAAAACAAAACAAAACAAAACAACAAACCTCACTAGATTCCCAAGGCTGAAAGACAACAATTGGAGTTAATATTGAAATTAAAGGTATGGAAGTATTTTTGATACAAAGCGTCTTCTCATTTTCTTCGGTGGATTTTCTGTCAGTTGATTATCTCTATGCAGGGAGCAATTGAGAGAAGCATATGCCAAGTATATCCCATGTCAAACTTTATCTATGATTCCCAGTTCACTTCTGAACCTTTCCTGTCAGGGTGAATGGGAGAAACCTCGTACCACTCGCCCTCAGCTGACACAAACCTTACAATTTCAGTTATGCTAAGTTACATAGGTTTTTTTCTTTTGTTTCAGGTTTTGTTTCATTTACCAGCATTCCTGATTCTGAGGTGCTTGGATCCAGCTGTGAAGTTAGTGAGTAAGGAAATAACCATGACTGCATGAGAAAAGTGATGGTAGGATGTTGGCTTGCATGCTATATTTTTAACAGACAACAAACATTTGGGTACTTCAGTATTAGCCTTTTAAATGTTACAGTTCTCTTCAGATTTTTTTTCATTGCATGTGAAATAACTTGGCATCTTGTTTTAAGCTTTTGACACTTGTATCATGGTTTCTGAAGAGCTCAAGAACAAACTGAGAACAGCATGTCTTGATTAGATTGTGGCGTGGCAGCTGTTACCCCAGATCATCTGTGGCTTAATTGAGGAATGTATGTACTGAAAGAGGAGAGCTAAGGTCCTTTATCCCTTCACTAGCACTAACTTGCATATGCCAATACCTGTGTGCTGTCATCATTTAAACTGGACTGCATCTACCCATGTGCGCTATGTTCCTTTGCTGGACTGCGATATAAGTGGTACATCAGGCTGACCTAGTGATGATCTTATGAGTACTTAGTACACAAATGTATTTTTTACCTGCTGGATGGTAAGCAACTCACTTTCTGCAGCAAAAGCTTTAGTGTCCATACAATTATTTATTGTTAGCCATGTATCGTATGGAGCAGAAGTGTGCTAACACAAGAAGACATAGCTGACAGTGCCCCACAGCATATGTTTGTGTGACTATAACTATACAGTTTACGTGTGTATGTTTGTCAGGGTATTTTTAGGACCTATGGAGCCACTTCATATTTGTGTACAAATATTTTAAAGCAGTTTATGCAAGATCAAGTATGATTCAGGTACTATGAGGACTGCAGAATTTTTTTATTAAAATCCACATTTTAGAAATTATTTATATTTAGCATCCAAATTTTTTTTAAAGGGAGACAAACAGACAGACATTTAGGATTCATACTACATCTGTATGTGAACTTGACAATGCTCAATGCTAAAATATATTCTGTGATTAAACAGTTTGCAGTTACCATTGTCATGGTGACCTTTGGTGTCTTGCTTATTCAAATCTAGCAGTAGATAAAGGGTGTAACAATTCTAAGAATCTGAGGAGAATTAGAAAAGCTCATAAATATTTAACTGAAGAGTGGTGAAATGAAAACACATAGTTACTCTCATGAATTCCCTTATTGGTGGGCAAAATGGAAGTGCCAGCCACCACTGGATTCTTAAAGGAACATGTTCATCTTTTCATTGCTTGTCCCATAAAAATTACTGCACTAATCCATTTTAATAATGTAGAAATAGCAGTCATTTTACTTTATATGCACAATTAGAGAGATGCGTTAAAAGCCTGGTCCCAGTGGAAGCAAAACTTAAAGTAATCATCGGCAGAGCTTTGCTATGCTGAGTGTGCATGATCAAGTAGTTAACAGTAAAGCAGAATTCTTACAGTATTTTTAAAGAATACAATAACAGACTTTGCACTCATTTGAGAAAGTTAGAAGGAGCTTTTTTATTACCAGGTAGCTAGAAAACCAGTGGCCTCATCTCCAAACACAGGCATGCAGTACTGCATTCAAGCTACAGGCACATAAGTGCAGTAATTGGGGTTATTTTGTGAAAATTTTGTACTGTTGACAGAAATAGCAGAAAGATTAGGAAAAGCTAAAGAAAGAAGGGTTTTGAGGGGGCATTACTCAGTGTAAGAAAAGCTTGGGGGGATCTTGTCAGTACATATAAATACTTGATGGGAGGGAGCAAAGAAGGACCCTGGCCCTTCTTAGTGGTGACCAGTGAAAGGACAAGAGGCAATGGTCACAAGTTTATTCCAGACCTGACCGGACAAGATCTTCCTCTAGGTCACCTTGCTTACATGTGAGTGAAAAGTAATTGATTGAGAAAAAGGTTTTTTTGGGATGGATCCTGAGATTGGCAGACATTTTCTTGTAGAAAAGGATTAGACAATAATTTCTGTTTGAACAGATTTTTTTTAAAAAAATACTTGTTTTCATTGAACAAGGAAACATGCCAAACTTGACCAGCTACCAGTTTTCCCAAGGTGCCTCTTGCTAAAGGCTAGAGATACTCGGTGAGCAATACCAAACTGTTGCCTTAAGATTTCTGTTCTATTTTAATGAAAATAGAGGACTGAAGGGAAGCTGGGCATTGTCAAGGAAATACAAACTTGAATACTACCTCCTCAAAATACTTATCATAGCAGATAGTACACTATTAGGGGCTCTAAGACAAGTGATATCCTTACTGTTAAAAAGGCTTGTGGCAGGTCTTTCAGAGGCATTGATATATGATGCATTAAAATAATAACAGAAACTGATTCAGAAGGCAGCTCAATTTAAGAACACTGTACTGACTGAATGTCAGTTACCTGGTTGAGTGCAGTCACAGGAGTGAATAATACAAAATCTTTAATAAAAGTACTGGTAAAACTGCCAGGAAAACAAAATTATCACTCCCTTTCCTAGAAAAAAAAATCTCTTTTCTGCCCTCTAAGGCTTGTTTTATGTCAATTATGAAAAAGAAAGGCCCATTTTGTCATGTGGTGCAGCTTGCACCACATAAGTTTTAATTTTCTCTAGACTATGAATTTTTTTGCAGATCCATCAACTTCAGAAATTCTAGTAGAACAGGCTTTTGACAGGATACGGAAAATGGTGTAACCTAATTTAGGCTGTGAATGAAGGACCATATAATAGCCATGGTGATAATTTTTTCCAGAATTTTCCAAGAAGTGATGAAGCTTGTGCTTTAGCAAGGGCTAACAAAACAGAGCTCAAAGAAAGAAAGAGAAGAGCACACTAAAATCAAAGCACACTCTGATTTTTTAATTATTTGAATCTACCTGCCAAAATTATCTTTACGTAATTATGTTCATTCAAAAAATGACATTTAAGTAAAAGCTTTGGTTATTTATTCTAGTAGGAAGGATCCAGATTAGTTAAGATTTTTCCCCAAAGCACATGTTCCAAGGATTTCCCAGGATATATTGTGTCTTGTCCTAGTGGGAATCCTACAGACACAGGGTGCGTACTGTTTGCTAATAGCAGCCCTCAGGCCGCCTGTGAGACCGTGTCTGGAGGGTTGCAACATGCGTGGAGATGAATGTGACCTTGGGCACCCTCCAGGGTGCACAGGCCTCCTGAGCACCTCCTCACCTGGCGTGCTGGTGGTGCTTGCACAGGCAGGCAGCGGCCAAATAGCTGTGACATGGAGAGGAGAGAGCACATGCAGTTCATGCAAGTGCCATAGAGACTCTCTTGGAGTGTTGTACAGGCAAAAACCACTGCCTGTAGTCTGGTGGATCTCCCTTATATATGAGGGGGGAAAAAATTTTTTCTAAAACACCGTTTTGCATTTATGCATATAATTTCCCTAGCTTTTAAAGAGTCCTGTTGCCCTCTGGGTGCCACTCTGGTGGTGTTCAGCTGTTCTGGTATAGCTAGGCTTGCTGTGTTTCCAAGAAGCAGTTTCTATCTTATGCTGATATTTACTTTCACTTAACCCACTGTCGTGGTTTAACCCCATCTGGCAACGAAGCTCCACGCAGCCGCTCGCTCACTCCCCCTCGGTGGGATGGGGGGGAGAATCGGAAGAGTAAAAGTAAGAAAACTTGTGGGTTGAGATAAAGACAGTTCAACAGGTAAAGCAAAAGCTGTGCGCACAAGCAAAGCAAAACAAGGAATTCATTCACCACTTCCCGTGGGCAGGCAGGTGTTCAGCCATCTCCAGGGAAGCAGGGCTCCATCATGCGTAATGGTGAGTTGGGAAGACAAACGCCATCACTCCAAATGTCCCCCCTTTCCTTTCTACTTCTTCCCCCAGCTTTATACATTGAGCATGACGCCATATGGTGTGGGACATCCCTTGGGTCAGTTGGGGTCAGCTGTCCCAGCCGTGTCCCCTCCCAACCCCTTGTGCACCCCCAGCCCACTCGCTGGTGGGGTGGGGTGAGAGGCAGAAAAGGCCTTGGCTCTGTGTAAGCCCTGCTCAGCAGGAACTAAAACATCCCTGGGTTATCAACACTGTTTCCAGCACAAATCCAAAACAGCGCCCCGTACTGGCTACTATGAAGAAAATTAACTCTATCCCAGCCAAAACCAGCACACTCAGCTGAATGCAGCAGAACTCACTGGCTTTATACATGACTTATGCTCCCTAAAAACATTGCATTAAGCTAATGATGCAGTTATAACTAAATCCTAAAGGAGCTCTTTACTAGTTATGGTTAAAATGATTTATTGATCAGTTCATTATTTTGGAGTGTGTTATATCATTTGGCTAAGTAGTTCTTACCAAGGGCTTATAAGCCATTGAAATGCTTTTTGAAAAATCTCTAATCAAAGCTAAGCTTTTGGGATGAAATGAGGGTTTTGGGGAAAGGGAGCAGTATTTTGCTCGTTCACCTACTTAATTTTTTCTGAATGTATTTTGGGTGCATTCTGAGGTATTTTTTACATTTCCATCTTTGTTCTTAAAGTAATAGTTTCACATCAGAGGAGGCTTTTTTTAGAAGGGAGGTGAATGTGAGGGATCAGTGGGGTTCTCTGGATGCTGCAGCTATGTGCTGCTCATATTTTTGGAATGAAGCAGGGCTGAGCGTATGCCAGGTATGTCAAGTGCTGTACAAATTATTCCTTGAAGTTATGGCTGCCTTGACTGGTTTAAAATA
This sequence comes from Morus bassanus, assembly GCA_031468815.1. Classification (NCBI taxonomy): domain Eukaryota; kingdom Metazoa; phylum Chordata; class Aves; order Suliformes; family Sulidae; genus Morus; species Morus bassanus. The sequence goes on from CM062578.1 coordinate 9,442,230, forward strand.
TTTAGCTTGAACATCAGTCATAGATTGTATAAGGGGGGCTTTTCTTTTATATTTGCAGAATCCATAAGATATATCATGCTTTGTACAGCTCTCAGCAAAGGTGAGAGCTTGTATTGCCATAACAGCACATCCATACCTTGTTCAGGGATCTCTGGGGAGTTGTACAGCCCTCCCTGCAGTGGGATAAGTGTAGGTCACAAGATTCACTTCCTACATGGATGCTACCTCTTCAGCTGTATTCCTAGGTCATTTTTTTTTTTCTGCTAACTAAAAAGTTCCCATTAGTTAACTTTTTCATCATATAGATTGTGTTTTCATAGGTAACGATTTTCTTAACTTTTTAAATAAAGCATCTAAAACCACTTTATCTCTATATCTTTGTATAAGCTCTGGCCAGAAGGAAGGGGCATGCTGCCATTTCTGGTGAAGTGAAGGGAAACTGGCTGACATCCATAGATCCAGGGCAAAGAGATGGCAGTGAGAGAAGAGTCTTAAAAAGATAACTTGGGCTCTGAAGTCTCCTTTCCAGTCTCCTTATTTGAACTCTGAACTCACCTAAAGCCTTTGGGTCAGGGGCTGCGGGGGGTTTATCAACAGTGTTACAGTGTTATTCCCTTGGAACTGGTCTGGAGCTGGTGAGCAAAGATCTCCTGCCTAATAGGTCTGTGCAGATCTGGGTTTGTGCATAGATAGAGGAAAATGTAACATTCATTTTCTGTCTGTCGAATATCATATGAACTAGACCTGATCCTTAACATTAAAGCAAGAATCAGATATTCACGTGCTCTTATTTTGCATCAGTGAAGTTAGTAATAAATACAGACAAGTAAAAGCAATGTCTTTGGTACATTCTGTAAGGAGGGTACTTCTCTTGACACGACAGTGGGGCTGCTCTTTTGGGCCCAGCCTGACAAAGCCCTGGTAAAGCTGCAAAGATAGCTCAAGGATATTCTGTCTGCTTTGACATTTGGCTCCCTATCTTCCATTGCCTTTCCTTTCCTCCCAGCATGCCACACACCCACAGAATTGCTTTGTAAGAATACAGTGAGAAGACACTAAAATTAAGACTCTACATCCAGCTGCTACATCCGACAGTAAACTGATTTTCCAGGACCAATGCATCTGTGCATTGTAGTTCTGGGCAAAAAAGGTTCCAAGTGATAAAAATAATAGCAACTCCCCTCACCACCCCACAAAAAAGTCAAGTCCTGTTTCCACAGTCGAGAGTCAAAGCTTCATTTATTAATGGAGCTTCACTTACTTGGTATGAGAATTGAAATAACGTTGCACAGCACATAGTTGGTGTCTGGTCAGGACCAAGAACCTTTGATGATAAAGAACAATATACACATTTTGAATATCATAGTGGAAACTGCCCACATCATAGGGGTAAAATGAGCAAAAAGTGCTAAAGAAAACTTGCAAATAAGTAAATAGAAGAGAAAAAATGCTTTTCTGCTAACAGACAAGTGGAGCTCTTCAGGCATGGTCTTAGCATTGCTCTGTGCCTTAGTTTCTCTCATCGTAGTTGGCTTGATACTCTCTGGGGAAGTGGTGAGTCTCTCATGATATGTTTGTTCAGTGCTCACTGCAGTGGATCCCAGACCTCATTTCAGGCTTCTGGAGTTACTATTATTAGAAGTAGTCATCATCTTGGGCTTTGAGTTAATAGTTTTCTAGTTTATCTCTCAGATTAGTAATGTAAGCTAAAGAAAGTTTCATATTTGCATTCATTTTTGCATACATAGCAGTGAAGTTAAACTTAGTCCTGCTTTAAAAAAAAAGACAGAAAGTACTATAGAAGCATAGAGATCAGGCTGTTTTTTGAAGCTCAGTAAACATAAAGGAAGCAGCATTTTAATCAAAATTGAGAACTGCATCCTAATCACATCTCAGCACATGTATATTTCATAAGTACATTTTCTGCAAAGGAAATAACCGCGTAAGGGGTTGGCATTATACAGTTTCTGATCTCCTTAACTTTTTCATCAGAAACTAGACTGTTACTGCATAAACTAATGATAATGTGATCCATATTTTTTAATTTATGTGGAAAATAGTTTAGTAAAATAAGAAATTTTGCATTTTTGGTATTATTTTCCCTTGTCATTTTTCAGCAGATAAATCAATTCTTTTCTGTTCAGTTTAGTTCAGGATTTTGAAACAAGTCCTTGTTTTACCTTTAGCTATTAAAAACGTGCTGATTTCTGAGGATAAGGTGATAGCACTATGTGACAGATAAAAGGAGAAATGAGAGAAAACAAAGCTTTCTATCTCTTGTGTTACACAGAATAATTAGAGAAGACAAGTTTTGCTTTGACATAGACTCTCCATTGAACTATGTAGTAGCTGTGTGTGAATAGAGGGCAGAATTGATCTAAAGCTAACATTTGACATGCTGTAGTGGGAAACTTTAAAAAGGCAGAGAGGGACAATTGTCAGAGACGTTCTAAAAAACTCTTGGAAAGCCCAGCCAGTAAATGTATTCAACCTATGGAATATGGTCTGTCCTGCCTTATACTGTGTGCTGACCGAGTGCAGATAGATGTCCTTCTACAGCTTCTGATCTTTTAGAAATGAATATCAGTCTTGACATCTGTTCTTTCAAATTTTGCTTACATCCTAAAAAGAAATGGGAATAGGCTGTAGTGCATGTTTTTAAGGTATGTCTTTAAGAAAATCCACAATTCCCATCATGCACAGGCTTGTTTGAAATATACACACCTCAGGTGATTTTACTTCCAAGTAACATCTTACAGGCAAAGAGCAGCAACCAATTTTCTTAGCAGCACTAAGAAATGGATGCTCTTGTTACCAGTCTCTTAACATTTCTGTCATTTGTCTGGTCTTTCCAACTGAAACTTAGCCATCAGTATTTGTTTCTGCCTGAAGCCTTCTTAAAACTTTTGCTGTGAGTAGGTGCTTACTTAGTATTTAAAAGAAGATAAATGAAATATTTTTCATCTGTCTATTTTTTTGCTGATTTTTTGAGAGAATGATAAATTTCCTAAAAATGAAGCTAGGCCCTCTCAGGTTAGTGAAGTCAGGTCAGATTCACTGGGCAGTTTAGATACGAAATAATTTGCAAGCTAGGAAAGGGAGTTTAAAGAGTAGCAAAGTTGTTGGAAAGGTGAGATGTGTTTCCCCAGAGGCTGGCAGCTGGACCACTGAGCAGGTGGCAGAAAGTGTTCATGTACTCTTCTGTATCTGCTTGAGTGGATCTGAGGCCACATCTTTCAACACTAAGCTGTGGAGCATCCAAGTCTGCTGGCAACTCCAAGCCTCTCCAGCTAAGCCTGAGGATGGATGTGACCCTGCCTCACCATATCCCACTTACAGACTGCCTAACCCATGCTGCTGCTGGGTGAGCCTTCAGCTGTAAGTGGCCTTCCTGGCCATTTTTGTTGGAGTGTTTCTACTTTGTATGGGATAGATAGAAACTGAGATGAAGAAAAAGAATGGCTTTACAGCCCGGTGATTCAGATATTCACCTGGAAAAGGCACCTGTATTCCACTGCTCCCTAAAATACCTTTCAGTATTTGAGGATAAGGACTCTTGTAAAATCAGCTTTGGGAGAACCTGTGGTCTACCATTATAATCTGTGTTGTGGCTTTACTGGCTGGACCCGTGGAAGATACCAGACCATTCCACAAGTACTGACAGAGTTATGACTGGACTTAAAAATGGAAAAGAAAAAAGTTATTAATGATACATGTAGAAAGTCAATATTCATTTACCTAAATCCCCTTTGGTATAACAATTACTTTCTGGCAAAAGAACAAGCCCCATGCTACCCTGCGTAGCCGAATTTTATCCTTCAAATTAAGTATGTGGGAAAACTTTGTCAAACAGGTTTAGAATAGCTGAAAAATTTGAGCTGATTCTGATTTAGTTGTCATTTTCCCAAATAAGTTATTTTTAAAACTCCATTTCTTTTTCACTGCATGTCTGATAACATTTCTTTGCATACAAAAGGCAGCAGTCTATACTGTTCTTGGTGTCCTGAAATTTGCAGTTACAAGTTCAATTACCTTGCAACATTATTTCATTCTAAATTAGCTATCAGAGATAAGAAGGTACCCATTTCCCAACCACTCAGTAAGACTAGCTGAGTGGACTACAAAGAACAGTAAAAACAATAGTAATCTCGCATTTATTGACTCTTTCCTACATTAGTTTAGTGGGTTTTAATAAGTGGCTGTTAAATTGACCAGGCTTCTATATACTATGAAGTCTGAAATAGTATGTGATGAATGAGGGCAACTTGAAATGGGGCAAATCAATTACCTTCTATAATTGAATTGACACAAGGCCAAATCCCACAATATATTAGAGTAGACAAAACCTTGTTTTTCTACCAAGCTACTAGGAGAAGCTTTGCCTACCATTTTTATTGCTGAACAGAGAAGATAAGATAGAAATAAGCAGTACTGAAGTGCGTGGCTGGCAATCACACATCAGCCAAATTCTTGCACCGGCATTGACTAGCCCTCAGAATACCTGACTTTGTATTTTGACTCTAACAAACTAAATTACCTTATTATGATTCTGCCATTTGCTCTGAACAAAACAAAAAACCAAACCAAACCAAACCAAACCAAACCAAACAAACAAAACAAAACGAAACAAAACAAAACAAAACAAACCCAAACAAAAAAACCCCAACAGAACAAAAAAACCCCAAAACTTTCAGGAATTAAGTCCTTGAAATTGAAAGCTCTGAAACTCAAGGACTTTAGGGTTACCAAAAGGCCGGGTATGGGTTGGAATGTGAAATGCTATGCTCTGAGAGATCCATTAAAATTTGTTAGCATGCTGCAGAGTCTTACATTAGGGAGATGATCTAGTGCTTTCTCACTCTCTTAAGTCTCACCAGGTTGTATTATAATAAATAAAAAAAATAAAAAGAGTCTGACCAAAACACTAAGGTGAAACCAGGAGAAGTTATAGTAATCAACAGTTTTTCCTTATTGTAATGCAGTTGTGTGTTTGCCCATCTTGTGCTGCTCTCTTGGTGAGGTTCTTGTTGTCTTTGTTATGTGAATAGATTTGTCCAAAACTTTCGAAACTTTTACTTTACAGACTTTCTTTACCTGTAGGTAAGGCACTGTTTCATTCTTAAAACAGACCAAGACATCACCCCATTGCTGCATGAACAAAGAAATTTCAGGCATGGGGGATGACATACCAGTGAAGGGTACCTGCTTACAGAACAACATGTCAGGTACCTGAAATATGCCATACGTGTCTTAGAAAGTAGGTACTCACTATGGGTTCTTTCACCTTTCTCTACTTGTTCAAAGCCTTCAGCCTTGGTTATTGCTTCAGCAGTGAATGGGTGATTGCAATTGTGTTTCTCTCATCTGCCCTCAAATGGTTTTCCTTAAAAGTATTCTTTCAGTTGTCACCCAAAATACTGACGGATTTTTTTTTTCCTCTTTAGACAATTCATGGATGAAAAAATATTTTCAGTTTGATAAAAAAATTGAAAGCTCTAAATTCCAGCTAACACTTTTGTTGTTGCTTCACATTCCTTTGATTTTTTAGTGATGTCCTGTTGACTGCAATTAAAAAGGATTTTCTTCTTATCAATTTACCTTTCTCACAAAAAAATTACCGACTGATGCAGATGAGAGGACTGTAATATTTCACAGCTTGCTGCTGGCACACCTACTTCCTCATGTGAAGCACAGTGCAGCTCCCGGAGGCTGGGAACTGTGTATGGCTCCAGCCTTTGCCCAGTGGAAAGATGAATTTAGAAAAGGCACTTAGGTCTTGAGGATCACTGCATTACATAGCAGGACTCTCCAGTTATTGCTGGGCTTCTAAAGACAACTCCTGTGATTTTGTTTCAAGTTCTGCATTAAAGCACTGTAATTAAATAAGACTACAAAAATTTTCTTGAGTTTACATAATGATGTATTCATGTCCTTTTGCCAGTTTGGCATCATAATAACACTCTAAATCAGAGAAATGTCTGAATAAGCTTCAAATCTGCAGTCATAAGCCTCTGCAATAAGCTTGACTTCTTCTGGTTTTATCTTCTTAATTCAATCATGCTTTTATGAAAACCAACTATCTTGAATATTTTTCTTGTTTACCCACATTAGAAAATCATGTTTACTAATATAAATCCTGTACCTTTTCTTACAGTTTCTTTAAACAACTATGAGGATTAGGAAAAACCTTTTTGTAGAATTGTTAATTTTTTGTACAGTTGCCATATGGTTTAATTTCATCAGTAGGAGAGAACTGTATTCCTCCTCCCTGATGCACATATGCAAAAGATAGTTTCAACCATGCAATCTGTACTGAAATTAGTAAACTTGTTTATTTAAAAAAAAAGAATTCATTCATCAGTAGGGATGGCAGCATGGTCCCTGAATCCAGGGTTGCAGAATAAGGCTATAAATCATTTTACCCAATTTCTCTTTTTAGAATTGTATATGGTGCATAACATCGGATTGTAGTATTGTAATATTTTGTTGTAAGTTGATCTAATTGAAGAGGAATGTTACCAGTTGCTGACAAAAGGTGACTGCAGTGTCTCTCTGTGCAGATAAGTGTGTTTAAATTATAAGGTTTTTCAGTGCCATGAAATATAGGTTGTGGTGAATTGGAATGTGGAAAATAGGGAAAGAGAAGAAAAGGGAAAGAGAAGAAAAGGAAAACAGAATACAGAGAAGCAGAGAAAGAATAAAAAAGAAAAGGTGAAAAGGTGAAAAGGTAACAGGAAATAAAAAAAAAAAAAGAAAAAAGAAGAGAAATAGGTATGTGGGAAAATGAAATGGAGGTCTGAGACCAAACGTCATTCAGAAATGAGTAACGAAAAATCTGTGAGACAACTACTGTAAAAAGATGAAAGTAAGAAAGTGGAAGGAAAAGAAGTCTGTTAGTATATAAGGCTGAGAATAGGATTTTTTCTTCTTCCTGTTTCCTTTCCTGTTATCATCCCTATCTTCTAAAAGTTCCTCTTACTATGTTGTGCTGTCTACTGTTTCTTTTTTCTCTATACTCCTTATATATTGCCTTCTAAGAACACTCAAAGCTGTGTTTGATCAAGGCAGATAGCTGACAGCAGCTTTTTCACTGCACAGTTGAGCTGGGAAACCAGCTGATTTTTAAACCTTTTTTATTCCAGTTCAAAGACTGTTTATATTCATAACAGAAATAGAAAAAGCTAGCATTGTCTGTCAGTCAAATCATGAAGAAATAGAATCCTCAGTCTTTTCACCGGAAAAAAATGTTAATGTGTATTTTACTCTTTATGTTGCCAACTTTGACTTAAAATAGAAAAGGTTTTAATTGAAAATACTTGTAAGAGGAATCAATACTGCCTGGTCTGTTTCCTTGGGAAATGTAGTGCTTGTATGAAGCTCTTACCAATCCCAGTGACTACTTATGTGACGTTATAAATGATACTTTAGCAGTGAGATCTGGTCTAATGCCTTCCAGACCAGAAGAATCATGTGAAAGTAGGGAATGTGCTATCTGACTTAGGGGAAGACCTGAGGAAATTGTAAAAGTGCTCTAGTTTTGAGGCTTGAAAGGAAAAAACCCTCAAGGGCATCTTTGTTTTCTACCATCACATGTTTCCTGGGCTGCATTAGGAGTGTCACAACAGGTCAAGGGAGGGGATCCTTCCCCTCTGCTCAGCACTGGTGAGGCCACACCTAGAGGACTGTGACCACTGCTGGGCTCCCCAGTACAAGAGAGACATGGACATACTGGAGAGAATCTAGGGATGGGCTGCTGAAGAGAGCTAGGACTGTTCAGCCTGGAACAGCGAAGGCTCAGGGGGATCTTATTAATGTGTATAAACACCTGCAGGAAGGGTGCAAAGTGGATGGAGCCAGACTCTTTCTAGTGGTGCCCAGTGACAGGACCAGAGGCAATGGGCACAAACTGACACACAAACTGTAGGAGGTTCCCTCTGAACATCAGGAAACACTTTGTCACTGTGAGGGTGACCGAGCACCGGCACAGGCTGCCCAGGGAGGTGGTGGAGTCTCCATCCTTGGAGGTACTCAGAAGCCATCAGGACATGGTCCTGGGCACCCAGCTCTGGGTGGCCCTGCTCGAGCAGGGGGTTGGACCAGATGGACCCCAGAGGTCCCTCCCAACCTCAACCAGTCTGTGATACCTGGGGATGAATATGTCATCTGCTGTGGCTTTAAGTAAAAGGTGTTAAGTGTTTTACTGATCATTCAGACTAAAACTTAATTAAGAAACAGATGATGAGCCTGACCTTGAGTCAGTTCTTATGTTAATTACAGTGTATTTTGTCTGTTTCAATCCAGAAAACCCTGTTGTGTACTTACTGAAGAGATGCACGATAAGCAGACAGTGAAAGTCATTGTTTTTCCTCATTAGATCGGAATGAGTGTTCGCACATAGATGACTGAATTGGAGGAATTTTTTAGTATTCCTTCAGAATTATCTCAGCAACCCAAAATTAACAGTAAAATGCATATGCGTTTTGCAAAAGCAAACTGCTGTCAATATATAAGAGCAGCCTTTAAGCAATTTCTTGCATACCACTAAGACTGGGATATTTATAATATATCAACCAAACCTCAACACTTTAGGTATAATTGACTGAAAATCAATCTGTGGGAAACAGCATGGTGCAAGGGACATTTTAGATGGATATATTCCTTTTAAATTCCATGTATTTGCAGGAGAGTTTTCCCAGGTTGCTACTGCCTTACAGTCTATATTATCACTTTATCTTGAATGTTTTCTTACTTAAAAGAAATTAATTAGGGTAACCTAAATTTAATGCATTCTGAATAAATGATTGCATAGAAGTGACTATGGTTTTCAACAAATAGACCTTTTTTTCCCTATTATTACTATTTCTAAATACTTGTACCGATTACTGTTTCTGAATATTTGTACTGATCTTATTCACAGCCTTTTGGTAAATGATTTGACCAAATATGGTTTATGTAAAATCAGTCTTGAAAAAATCTTGGTATTCATTAAGCATTGGAGCGTTATGATAACCTTTGCTGAATCTATGATGGTATGATACTGTGCTGTGTATTTGCAAACAGGTAGAAAAAATAGGCTCTTTGATTTATTTCATCTCAGAAATTTGAGTTGTCTTGTAAAGTAGGCTAACTGCTACAAAGCCACAGGCTACACAGCCACAGGAACCTGACTGCTTAGAGCTTATTAAATGATACTAGATTTTAAGTGGTGTCAAACAAGTGCCTGTTGGTGTAGAAAAGAATAATCTTCCTGCCTACAGACTGAAAAAATCTGTGATCAAAACTATACTTCCTTCTAAGCAAAATGTAATAGTCAAATAGTTAAAAATTATAAATTTGTGGATTGGTGTTTAATCAGTTACTGTTTCCATGGTTGTTGAAACAGTTTTTAACATGACTAGTGGGCATGCTGTACTACATGGAGGCTTTCTGATTGTCTTGGCTGGATTTTTTGTCTTAATACCTTCAGGGAAAAGAGTAGCAAACATCCAGTGGTGAGAAATAAAGAACCATTCCATTCCCAGAATGACTGTTGGTTGATGCCTTTCTCGTATTTGCAGAGTACAAGAACTTGGGTCTGTATTTGTCAACTAGATAATGCTCACATGAGACCACATTGGGCACTGAGCTTATTTGGAGGAATAGGGGTTCTCTCTCTCGCACCTGGAGATAATATACAAGAACCTTACTGCATTTTGTGTCAGATATGAAAGGAAGCAGCAGAATCTTCAGGTACATACATAATACATACATTCCAGAAACATACTGAAGTCAAGACATCTGCCATAAATTGGGATGTTAATCTGAGATTTTGTGACATGAATCAGAGGACATGAGTGAACAAGGGATGAAAAACACTTTAAAAAGAAATGGACAATTCTCCAGAGATTAGTTTTGACATCTGAAAACTCTTGATGATTGTTTAACACAAGGGAAGAAATGAGAGACTATAACAGCTTAGGTTGCTGAATATATAAAAAAGCCTATTTCTGTAATATCAGGTAATGTAAGTGTTTATGGCATGACTGAGTGAAAATCAGGCTTGTGAGTCTAGATGGTTCAAGGGTCTTTTAGGTTGAAAATGATACTGATGAGTCCTGATGATACAGATGGTCACACTGTTATTTTCTGGTGCATGTTCATTTATTAGCTATATAAAATTTAGTAGGAAATGAAAGACCTAATTTAATACCTGGTAGATAGCTTGATATTGCTGTTATGAAAAGCACTGTCAGTATTGATGGTGGCTTCAGGAGAAAAAAAAAAGATATAAATAAATGCTAATGACAGCTACCTCTCCACCTGCTCTTAGGTGCTGACCCTCCAACAGTCCCCTCTACTTATCTCATGAGAAATGAGATCTTCCATCACTGTGTAGGGTCAGGAAAGTGAAATTTAAAAGTCAAGGTTTCTTCTGCCATTGGCAGAATAGCAAACTATGATGGTCTCCATAGCACACTAATCGTCTGAGTTGTGAACTACAGAAAATAGCGTGCTGTTATTGCAGGCTATGATCACTCTTTGATGCACTTTGAATGCTAAAAGAGCCTATGGTCAGAAAAGCCGGTCTGGTGTCCTTGGGGTCGCAGTGCCTGTTTAACAGGAGATGAACCTTGGGTTCAGGTACTTTGGAGCTTAGTAGCAGCTGGGCTGTAAATGACAGTTGCTGGCCTGCTGCATTCTTGTAGTCTTGAATTATCAGTCTTATATTAATCATTCTGCTCTGATTTTTAGTAATCACATGCCCTCAGCAATGTGTAGTTGCTTACGTGACAAAATGTCAGCTTCTCTAGTACCTCAGGAGGATATGGTTTTCTGTAAGATGCCAGGAATGGACCCAAATCATTGAACGCTTCTGAGATGAAAAGTAGTATTCACCAGAAAAAGTTGTATTGCACACCTTGAAGTGCTTTGCTTTTGTATTAATTTCCTATTTTCTTTCATATTAATAGGAAGGGTTGTAGTGCTTCTTCTCCTCAGAATATAGCTAGACATTCTCACAGAAATTGAATTTGATGGAGTTACCAGAACCTAAGAACCTGATCCATGCTTTCTGTGGTATGTTTTTTACTATATAGTGATAAATAAAATCAGTTATTTTATGGACTTTACTCAGCAAATCCCACAGGTGTTTCACTGAGACATACACCATTCATGTTCATATGTAAATCTGAAACACACAGGAATGTAGAGCATAGCAGAGAGAATTACTTTTAGCTTGTGATTGCAATCATGAATATATGTAATTTTTCCACTGATAGTTTTAAAACGGCTGAGAGTGCAGGACAGAGTGCGGAGGGAATCGTGACAATTTATTCCTATGTTATTAAATAAGTCAACCAGAAATCTGCTCACTTTACACCCGATTAATATGCCGTGCACTGTGACTAAGTGTGCTTATTTAACCACATCTGCTTTCACTAGGAGAGGATGACTCATTTATACTGAAATTTGACTATTCCATGCTAATCACAATTGTATGTTCACTAGAAAAATATATGTTATATGCATTTTTAGTATGTGTTTCCTGGATCTTTTGAGTGTCATATGGTAGAAAAAGTATTGACGATAGCTTAAAGCTCCAAATGCAATTTACATACTACTCCTGTGCCTGGGCACCATGGCAAAGTGATCAGGATTTGGAGCATTTAAATGAGAGGCCTGCATTTAAATTCCTGTGGTGTCCAGTTGTGTGAGTAGGTACACAGGCATTTTGAGAATTTTGTTTCTTTTCGTGTATAAATGCAGACCTTAGATTTTTCAGCCCTTTGTGCCTGATGCTTCCCCAGTGAGCCAGGGTAACAGAACACAGTGGCCAGTTTTTGTAGTAACTTAATGGGAGATATTTCAGACTTCTGCTGCAGTTCAAAACAGCCCAGCTGGGACTTCTGGGCTTGGTTTATGTCCTCTCCAGCATCTCTGCGCGTAGTTCAGGGGAATCAAGCTGCCATCAGCTCAGCCTGCTGCAGTGTTTTCCCTTCTATTGCCAGATCAGCTGCACTGAAATACACTGTACTGACCACAAGCCAGTGTAGGAGGAATGTCGTGTTCCCAGTGATGGTTGTTATACCAATAGCAACATTAATGAAAACTCAGCCTTGCCCTATGAATACGTAGTTAACATTTTTCATCAGTCCTAGGGGGTAAGATAAACATATGAATAGAAAAGATTCAGTGTTTGAAAATAATCTGATGTTCTTCTCAAACATCTTTTCTTTTCTCTTTCTCTGAAGCCTTAATGTCTGAGAGGAGTGATGCATGGTTTCCATCTAGCCTGATAAAGTAAGACTTTTATGGCAAGGCTTTCCATAGTATCTTAGATCTTGCTGACACACTATGTCCAGTTTATGTTGGCACTAAGCCTGGATTCTGCAGTCTCTTTATCACAATTTGAGTCTCAGAAATTGCAGATCAGAGAGGCTGGACTTGTCACTGCATTTGAAAGGCTGTTTTCTAAGTGTGATTTTATCTTGTTTGGGAGGTTTTTGTTCACAATCTCATTAAAATATTCATGAGTTCTTTCTCTTTACTAGAATGACTAAGAAAACGCTTGATGCCCAGTGGCATAGCTCTGCACTTCCCTTCTTGCTGGAGCTTTTATTATTCCACATGTTCCTATTCTGATAATTGTTTTACTTCTCTAAATTAGCAGTTTTAAATACTATTACTGGGAAAGATCAAACTGCAGTATTAAAGAAGAAAAATTCATTACAAGTGTGCTGAAAATTCTAGGAAATATTTATACCTTTGTTGTCTTGTTTTTCTTGGAATTATGATATCTGTAATTTGGTAGTAAACACTGAGTTTTAAAAGCCTGCTGGGCTTTCCTGGCTCATATTTCACTGAAGTTGATAAACAAAACCTCCCTGCTTCAGCTTGTGCAGAATTGAGCCAAAAAAAGAATTAAGACAAAGAAAGTGGAATTTCCAAACCTAAGATTTAATTTCTTTACTTTTATTAGCTTTCTAACTTGTATAAACAAAAGTATGTTGCTTTGAGCAAGGCAGAGAAATAAAAGCCACTCCTCCATAATGACATCTTCTGGAGAACACCATAGAACTATGTTATCTTGTATTCTAGGTGTGTTTTAGCTACACAAGTAAGTTGCAACATTGAAGTGAGGAGGTGATTTCTTACCGGAGACCGGCACTGAAAATCCTCACAATGAACCTTCCAAGATTTGTGTGCAGATATTCTGCAGCATGGAATAGAACTGGAAATTTTTCAGATTTCTTATATGTGAGATGTAACATGTCCTTATTGTAACTGGGGCTGAGCTTAGTACAGTACTGAAACATTTGTGAGAAAAGTTCTTTAATTACTTTCAGTTTACTCTTAGAAAAACAGTTTGCAGAATCAGCCTAGAACTTGGAACATGCATTTGGAAATGCCTGCTCCTCCTTTTACAATGCAAAAGAGTTTATTTAATAAGGATATGGATTGAGGGTATAGTTTTATTGTCTATATGGTGTCTTTTCATTGTCCTTGCCAAACTGAATTCTACATAGACTGTTCAAATTTGTTTCAATTACTGAAAATTTAGAATATTAAAATAGATTTCAAGGCTGAATTAAAACATCCATGTAACCTATAGTTTTGTGAACTGGTGGTAAAATTTTCCTGTTGGTTTAGTCAGACTATTCTAAAGCCTCTGAAGCTCCTTTAGTATTCTTTATCTTGTACCCATTATTCGGTAGTTATATCCAGGACTTCATGGTTTGTTTACAGTTCTATCATTCATTATTTGTGTTTATTGCTGTATTATGAATTTTAATATAAGGTGGACTATTTTCAAAAGTACATAAATCATGTAGGATCCTGTTGACTTTTTTCCCCTGTATTTTTTATAGACCTTTATTTTAAAGTCACTTGGATACCATTTAAAATACCACGTCAGTTATAAAAACTACACAGTAAAGTAGTCAGTTCTTCAGTGCCATCTCCTATTAAGTTTGTTAATTTTCTTACTGAAGTCGGCTGAGTAGATGAGCTTCATTCACATGTTTATACTGTTTCAGCTAGTGCAGTCTGATGAAGACAGCAGGATTACAGTGCTAATGTAAACAAATTGCTTCTATCCTTACAAAGGAAGGGGATCTCAAGAAATATAGATATATTTGTGCCTCAGTGATATGAATGTGAATTTTTGCAGATTTAAAAACCAGTCTGAACTGTTAAGCAGTTCTCCATGCCTCGTTCATTGCAAGTAATGTGAGCAACAAGACTAACGAGATCTGACTGGTAATGGCTACTGTCAGTGTCTTTTGCAAAAGAAGAAGGATCCGTTGTGATTTTATGTCCTTCTTTAATGAATTTTTACTAGGATTCTTGAATGGCATTTAGCATATTCTGTCATGGCCCACACTTTCTGCAGGTATTGTAGGATTAAAAATGGTCGCCTTGTTGCATACATTTTGTGGATGCTTTATATATGATATTAAATTGACTCGGTGAATTCACTGGTGGCCTTAATTTCCTGTTTCACTGGGATTATGAGCTTCCAGGGAAGCCAGGATACTGGCTGCTTGTCTTGTATTCCGTACTGTCATTTTCTGTGGGACATAGCCGTGCTTGCCACCTAGAAAGCAGCTCTGTGATTAGAGCCCCACGCTGACGCCAATGTATCAGTCTTGCAACAGGAACAGCTACTTAGAGCTGGGCCAAATGAGGGTTGGAAGTGTCAGAGCAGGTAGCTGTCTTGTCCCTCATTGCTGCAGGGTTCCTGTGCGTGGCTTACTTAAACATCTTAAAACATTATCCAGTCCACTGAAGTACTTGTCATAGCTATTAATTGCCCTGCTGCATTACACAGAGAGTCTCTCAAGCCCCACGGGAGCTGACAGGTTTCTAAAATCCCCGTAAAAACAAGAAATACCAAAACAAGGGGCTCTGCATTCTCACTTGGATAGGTACTTTTAGGAACCCAGGTGTCACAAGGAGTTTGGTTTGATTTTGTTCTGCTTTAGGGAGATGGGGAGCCTGTCTTCACTCCTCATGAGTGACCTAGTAGAAATGTTTGAAATTACTTATATGAGCAGCAGAACAGGTTTTGCTTTATGGTTTTGTGTTCACACTCTAAGAATCCTGTCACATTCATTAACATTCATCTATACCCTATGGTTTTTGTGCCTTCACCTCACTGTACAAACAGGTCCTAAGAGCTTTTTCCCCATGTTTTATTAATAAAGGGAAGAAAATAAATAGTAAAAGAGAAAAATAAAACCTAACAAAAGCATACTTTTACTGACTGTTAGAGAAAATTATGTATTATAATTTTGTAAAATGTGATGTCTGGCAAATAATACGTTGCAACAAGCAACAAGCATAGGTATTTGTCACCTACCTTGTTAGATTAATGTGTGTGTGTATATATATATATATAGAGAGAGCATTCTGTGTTAGAACATACAAGCCTGAGCCAATAGTTAATGCCAGTCTTTCTTAAAACTCTTTGAACAAATACATGCAGTAAGCTAGACCTTTCTTTCCTTGCTGACTGAGGTAGGGAATAGTTACTTTGCATATGATGGACAGGGTCTTGCCCTAGTAGCTACAGTAATTCAAATTAATAAAAAGAAGAAATTCATGACATCATGGCTCCATGTGCTATGACTTCGTTGCAGTTCAAAACTTTGCCTTAGATAATTACCAGAAATGGAGGAGGGAGGTGGTAAAGAGGACAGGAAAGGAAGAGGTGAAACCCGGAGTGTTCCAGGCTAGTCCAGACAGTGGTTGTTAGAGCACTTTTCTGAGAGGTGAATAGCCCAGTTTCTGCTTTTTTCATGCATTTTATTATTATATAGCAAAATAGTATATAAAGCAACTTGCAGGATAGGTATTAACAGGTATCCAGTGAATAGTTCAGTAATAATATAGACATAAATAAGTTTAATCTTTGTTACTAAAGGAACACATTTTGTACGTATGTGAAAAATACCTCAACTTCCTGCTTTTATTATAATGTGCTAGATGCCACATCTTCCATATTACTTACCTAACCATAAAATTTGAGTAAATGTGTAAACTGTAAATAGGACTTTGCAGGTGTGTGACAAATTTTGAATATTAGTCCATATTTATTTAGATACACAAACGAGGACTTCAGATTTTACATTTACTTGAAAATATTTGTGACTGTGTTTGGTGTTAATTCAGTTAGGTTAAATTTGGAAAGTTAAAGGCTTACCCCTTTTTAATCTACAGTTCAACATTTCAATAGTTTTGTACATAAAATTTTAAATTATCTCATTAATTCCAGTGAGATATTGTGACCTGTCTTGAGGGCTGTTTTACTGGCTTGGATTGCTTTGTACATGTTAACGGCAAGTGACTTCCCATTTAGACACCATTCAATTAATACAATTAAAGTCAAAGCACTTTCCCAGAACACTGTTCTGAACCTCCACTATGAATTTGCCAACAACTGATACAGTCTATCCAGTTGGAAAGGACAGATGAGTATTTAAGTCTTCTGTTAATCATGGCATTTTACCTAGCTAAGTAAAGATAATGAAACTTAGTATCCTTGGTCTCTCTTCCTTACATCTCTCCTTAAAGAAAAACTTATATTAGCAAGTTTATACAAGCTGGAAGGACTTAAATTGTGCTGTTAATTTAAGAGGTAAAGGTGATGATATAGGAGAAAATCTGGGGTGATGTGGTTTTGTGGAGGATTTAATTCTCAGGGAAACATTGGCCCTTTTAAAATGTCTATCATACAGCTGAGAGAGTAAGGCTGACAAACTGAAAAGGTTAGTAATCTAATGACTCAGTGTTTTCCCAACATCAAGAAAAATTACCAGCTGAGAAGTTCAAAAGACTAACCCTGAACTCCTTTGCTGATATTGTCAATAGAAAATTGAAAACCCTTCAATTCCTTGCATTCACAGCTACTTTAACGGAGGCTGCATTCATTCATTGTGAGTACTTTCACCTCTAGGTAGCTCTCCAAAGTAACAGAGCTCACTGACGATCACACTTTTATAGAGTTTTCTCAGTTGGGATATTTTGCTTTTTTAGACATCCCTATAAACTTATTTTTCCATAAGCAGATCCATTGTTGAAAATTTTGTAGAAAGGCTGGCTTGAAGAGTGGACACCATTATTAAAGCTAATAGAATAGCTTTCAAATAGATTATGAAAAGTGATATAATCGCTTTGAAAAATTGATATGAGAGAAAGTTCTCTGTCTTCCTACAAACTCTAGCTGCAGGAAGATGTCTGATAGACCTTCATCCAAAGCTTACTGAAATCAATGGGACTCTAACTGTGAATGGCTGTAACTGTGGCTTTGGCCAGTTTCTCCCCTTGGTATAAATTGGTACACAAGTCCACATTAATTTCTGACTTGACTATAAAATTTACAGACTGGAGCCATCATAGGTAACTATTTGTCTCTATTTTAGTGTTGTTGGTTAAAACATTCTGCGAGCTATTCCTTGCAGGAAAGAAAAGGGAAATATTTGTAATATATTGAGCTAGGTTTTTTAAATCACGCTACATAAATAACATCACAAAATATAAACCCAAAAACAGTAAAGAGGAAGAAATACAAGTTATATCCATAGCAATAGAAATAGCTTTAGTCGGAACTTATGAGTTCTCAATGAAGAGAAATCATCTCTGGATACAAGGACATGCACAACTTGTACTGGCTCCAGTGGGGCAAGGAACAAGCTTTGAGCCTGTCTCCACTTTTTCACTTACAACTTCTATCAGACTGATTAAATGTTTCCATGAGCTCAGGTCTGCTGCTGACTCACTCTGCTGTAACTGTTACGTGTCACTGGAAGCTGCACAGATCATCTGGGAATCCGCACTGACAATTCTCTTGTTTTGAAAGTTGCATCTGGTTTGCATAATATATTTAGTTCCTTTGCTGGTGATCAGTTTATTTAAATTACTCAGTATTACTGCTTTTAACATGAAAGATGAGTTTCTTTGTCAAAAAGTACGGAAGTACTCTGTGACTGCTTCTACCAAAATCACAACCTCAGCCAGAATATTCTTTTAAAAGGTTGAGCATACAGCTTAGGTCACTTAAAGTTCAGCTTAGTGGGGTACAACACACCAGGGCAGAGAGTTTTGTCTTACACTTGTAGGTGCTTGCAAATCAGAAAACCAGCAAACAGCATAGTGCATTTTTTCACACCGTTTCATAGGCAACATGTGGGAGTTAGACTTTATTGTGGAGCGAGGTGACACTGACCATGCCAGGGTGTTTCATCAAAGCGTAGAAACCCAGGAGAGTTGCTGCTGGCAGGCAACCCTAGAGCTCCCCCATCCCACCCCTGCTCAAGCAGGGTCAGCAACAGCAGGCTGCCTAGAGCCATGTCTGGTGGGGAGATGTGTATCTCCAAGAATGGATATCCACAGCCTTTCTGGGCAACATATGCCACTGATACCCTTACAGTAAAAAAGCTTTTTTCTTGAAGCAAGAATGGGAAGACAGGGATATATTGACTAACCCTGTTAGTTTCCATTCAGAATCAGAAAAAATAATCAATTCAAATTCTTTTAACTGTTCAATTTTGTGCCATCCCAGGTCATCACTTTTCATAGGTACACTTTTCTCTCACCAAGTGTCAAGAGAGTTTACACCAAGCAGCTCTTCATGTTGGGAGGATGGAGGACATAGCATTACAGATTGATTAAAGAGAATAAAATAATTCCTGTGAGGGCTGTTGTTGAAATACAACTCAAGTCCTTTCAGGTTTTGTTGAGGCAAGTGAAAATATAACTCTGTATTATATGATTGTATGTATGTTTCACAGGGACAAAGCTATCAGTGGATTAGCAGCACCTTGCCTCTGAAAAGACTTGACTCCCAGGGTTTGCTCCATTTGTAAGAACATTCATAATCTCCATTCCATAATGCACAATACAAGGAGACACACTGCCAGTGCAAGGGTTCTAGTACCTGTTTGACATCTCTTCTTGTGCTGCATCTGCCTGTTTTTGTTACAGCTACCTTCCCTCCCTAGGTGATAGTGACAGGAAGCATTGCTTCTGTAACTCCTGCTCCATAGCATTGGTCTAGCTTATTTTATGGAATTTGCAGTGCATTTGCTGGAGATCCATGGTGAGACACCTTGCCAGCCCTTTTGACAGCAGGCATGAAGTTGGCTCCATAACACGATGCCTTGGCAGCACTAATCAGCAGTAATTTTTGATAGTCTTCAGCAACTCCCACAGTGGGGTTGAAGGTTACCCATCAAAGCCATGTGACTGAGAGTCTCTGAAGTCAGTTGTAGTTCCTGGGTTTTGCTTTATAGGCCTGCAGAAAGCTGACTGCATAAAGGGCATGGGCCTATATCCGTCCTTTGTCAGTATTGTGATAAATTTGTCATGATCTTTGAAATTATTTAGAGGTTCATGAAGATTTGATTTCTTTTGTTCCTCTCTTCTAAAATGCAATATTCATATAGGGGGTAAAAAAAGAAGAACATTTTTCTTACTCTATTCCAAGACTGAACACAGAAAATATCAGACATCTCACAAGAGAGATGGATTTTGTGGTAACTCTGGCATTATTTTTCAGCTCCCATATATACATATAACTTGGTCTGAGTTTAGATAACTAATGGAGTTACTGGCTGAATCCAGAGAAACTCTGAAAATTTTGAGGTTCAGTAATCATCATGCATAGGGTGAAACAGTTCTGAATGACTTTCCTCTTTTCATTCTGTCTTTATTCAGATGGCATCTCTGAAGTTGGTGGGAAATGCCCCACTATCTCAAAACTGGGCATCTCATCCTTTTCTATACATTTATTTTTCTCTTATTTCTCCTCAATGCCAAAATATATTATTCATAGATTTTACAAAACAATGTCAGATCTTTTAGGTCACAATACAGAAGCTTTCTGCCCCTGTGTTGGAAACCTGTCGTCTAGTTAAAAACAGCCTCAGAACCTGGTGAGCAGTTGACAAAAATAAGAGTTTGTTATGAAAACTAAGTAATGATGAATGTATTTACAGGAGACCAATGTGTTTGTTTCACTTCTTGTCAGTGTAACACAGGCGTTACACCTGTTACACTCCTAATTCGGCCCTTACTTGTGTGAAGAATAACCTTATTGAGAGCCACTGGGTCTCTGTTACGTAAATACTCACACATGATATTGAACTGACTGGAGAGGGAAATGGGTTTTGGGAGGAATGTATGTTTTTTTCGTAAATAATGCATTTTCTTAAGCTCAACTAGTACAGGTTTGCTATTGGTGCCCATCTTAGTTTACTTAGTTTGTGCAGATATGAGAGATAATACCAAACATCAGATTATACTGCAGGGTTATACTGCAGGGAAGGTCTTCTATGTGACCTGAATGTTGAGCTGATAGTTACAGATAAAGGCACTCAGGCAATTCCCAGGATCTCCAAAGCAAACTTCTGATGCTGTTGCTTCTCTGGGGGTAGGATCAGCCCAACATTGGAATATTAAAATTGGTGGTAGTATTGATAGGCTTAGGGGAATATTCCTGAGGAGAGAAAGTAACACAAGATAGCTTTGGGGTTTAACTGTTTATGTTTTAGCAAAGATTTTGTGGAAATCATGGGGGAAGAATGATAGTGTCCATTACCCAGAATATTGATGCTATGCAGAAACACCAGAGCTACAGATGGGTAACCAGCAGAACGGGATGTAACTGTCTTGGCAGAGTGCAAAGTAGTATAGCTGCCTTGCTTCACGTACCTTAGGAAGCTGATAGAGAGAAACCCCAAGCATCTCTTCACATTGCATTGCCTCATGATCTGGTGACCTTTGGCCTTGCACAATGGTTTTTGTAAATGCTTTACAGACAAAAATCCACCTCCTGAAAAATGAAGTTCGTTTAGAAGAATCTGAAACTAAAAACCACCATAATCTGAAGTGAGCATTTTCTTTCTCAAACACATACCACCTAGTGAGAGATAGTTGGAAAGTACAACTGATTTCTTCTGTCAACTGCAGTAGTCCTTCCTTGCTGTGCTTCAGATTTCATGAAAACATTGTCCTTTTGGTGACTTCATACTTCGGTTAAACCTTTCCATTAAAAAAAAATAAAAATTGTTCCATAAGAGGAAAGATTTAATTTTGTATTCCAGATTCCTCTTTTACTACCTTTTTCACCCTTTCCAATACAAACTCAGTCATCCTTTACATCAGCAAAGCTAACAGACCTTTTTACTGTCACTCAAAATTAATTAGCAGCCCTTTCTTCATTCAGTACTCTAAAACCACTTCAAAAACACATGCACATTTGGCCACCCTTTGAGGAAGAAGTTAGAGGATACGGTTATGTTATGCAGTGTGATTTTTAGGGACTCCAGAACATAGCTACCACAGAAAGCAGTGGCTAGAGCCAGCACATGCATGCTCAGCCCATATGACTTTTCATATATTTTCAAATTTATTAAAGCTATGGAAAAGAAACACATTGTTTTTTTTCAATGGTCTTATAGAGTATCTGAAATCCACTGACTTTTCTTTATCTCCTGTATTTGTTTTACAGTATCAGTTGTGGGTTTTTTCAGCTTTACCCCAGACTCTCCTTTTCTCCTATTTTTCCAAACTTTTCCAAAGTTTCAAGATAAAAAACAAAAGTCTTCCTAAGGAAGTCCTAGAAAAATCTCTACACTCTGAGCAGCCTTCTGTAATGGGTGAGCTTAAGAAATTTCCCTGTAGCCTTTTCTCATTCAAGCTGGCGAAACGCTGCCATCTTCCTGCGGAGCTGCTCCTCTCCTTGGGGCTCCTCCTCTAAGAAAGAGCAGCACGTTTCTGCTACTCTGCTTATTTAGAGAAGGACTACTAGTCTGCTGCACAAAAATCATCTCTTCCCTTAAAGTAAAGCCCTTAAAGTCTCTGTAATGTATATGCAGAACAGAAAGGATTCCCTTTTTGTTAAAAAAAGAGATGTTTTCTTTGTTTTTACACACAGTAAGCTGTGTCCTATGCTTTGTCCACATTCTCTGGGTATCATTTATGATAGCATTTATATTTGTGGTTTCAGGGTAAAGCAACACTTAAAATACTGGTTTCCTTGCAAAAATATTTGGTGAATAATAGTGTCTTTTCAGGAAACAGGTCAGTGCTAGAAACGTAATAGTTTTGTTGGTATAAATAAAAGCAGTGATAACCAGCAAATACAAGTGCTTATTCCTCTAGAGGCAGAATTTGGTTCCAGAGCTTTCAATCTTCACTCATTAAAACTCAGTTTCATCCTAACTCCTGGGGCTGAATTTCCTGGTCTGCTCATTCAGCCTTCCTTGAATGTGAGTGGGAGAGAAGATGATGAGGAAGTAATGATGGAAAGAGAAATGAAGGGCTAAGACAAGCCACTGCAGAGCTCTTGAGACTATACAGCAGGCAGTGAAATGTGCAAACAGTATTATGAATGGCTCTTGCGGTCATTAATTTTATTACTATTGGAGAAAGTTCTACATATACAGCTGATTTTCCTGCTGCTTCCAGATGGGGTCATAGCTGGGTCACTCAAAGGCATATGCCTTCTTCCTTTTTTTTTTCCCTCCCTTCAGAAAGGGATAATTATTTCTTCCCAGCTGTTTGGATTCTTCAGTTAACTCTCTCAGTGCAGTTTTCCACAGTAGTGTGGTATTACTGCTGCCCAGCTCCTGCTCGATTACACAACATTTGCTTTGTCTCCAGTATGCTACATACATTTCGCAGTGTCTAAAATAGGAGTGATTACTGAGCACAATGTTACATTTACTGGATTTGTTCCGTGATTAGGTATGATCGCGCTAGTACAGCTGCATTACGGGTGTTCCTCTGCTAGTAGAGCTGTGCAGCAAAATTAAAAGCATTCATATCATGCTGTTCCATGAATTATATTCATAGCCTGCTGTGCTCTCTATTAGAAAGCAAACAGTAACTGTGAGGAGGTGTACTGAAGAATTGCTTCCCTGCTAGCTGTCTGTCTCCTCTTATCAATTTGGTGAGCTAACGGCTGCTCAATAAAAGTGACATTTTCAAGTGCCTTGTCTCAAGAGAACAATTATGCCACACCTAGCAGAATGTCCTACTCTCCATGCTACCTAGAATTGAGCTTTTCTCCACTTTGGTAGCTGCAGATTTGCTACCATCTCTCTGTCTTGCCATCCACTACAGCAATAATACCTTCCTGACTAGAACTGTCCCTTTCTCATCCTTATATACACTGCATACTTAATATCTCTTCCCTTTCAGCATTGCCATCCTGGAATTATTACTTTATAATTGTTTGTTTCTCTTCTAGTTGGTCCCACTTTGGACATTTCCTGAATAACAGCACATAATCATCTCTGGTAGTGTGCATACAGCGCAACCCAGATGGATTCATTCTCATCCCTCAGCCATCTTGTTTATTGCCAACCTCACTGAAGTGCTGGCACTATTTTTGTTTTTCATTGGCATGCTGTTTACAGACTTCTGAAAGTCTTGGGGAAAGATGCGCACCACGATTATGCCTCACCCAGTGGACGCTTCAGGGCTTGCTCTCTTTTAGCTCCATTTGTTTCTTACTAACTCTGTAATTCTCCAAAAATGTTCAGTTCATTGTGGTCTCAATCTACTGTCTATATTTAGGGCACAGAAGCAAAAA
Organism: Morus bassanus; assembly: GCA_031468815.1. Lineage (NCBI taxonomy): Eukaryota > Metazoa > Chordata > Aves > Suliformes > Sulidae > Morus > Morus bassanus. The sequence continues at coordinate 9,465,808 of CM062578.1, forward strand.
CTAAAGTTAGGGACCTCTGATAATGGGCACTGCTTAATACTGGCCCAGCTGCTCAGAGAGGTGCTACCTCACAGGGGGACAGGCTGTGACGTGCTACTGCGAGTAACGATAACCCGTTGGTTTCAAAAGAAGCATCTGCACAGCAAGGTTCTGTTTCGCTTGAATTAAAGCTGGTGCAGTCCCGCCCACAATGAGCACATAAGTTAAATAATATTTTTAGGTTTGATGGAATTACTCCTGATTTACATTGCTCTAATTGCTCCTAATCAGTAAGCACCCTTTTCCTACAGGACAGCAATACAGCTGCAGCGGAAATGGATTAAGTATAAGAGTATCTGCCTTTTATTAGAAGCCACCATTGATTTAATTCATCTGGGGCAAATAACTAGATGAAATAATTAGCTGCAGTTTAACCATCTAGCATCTGAGTGTGATTTCTGAATCCGATAGACCAAAAATGATCATTTAGTTTAACATCTTTTTAAAAGTCTGTTTAAAAAATTCTAGGAAAAAATAAAACATTTTCTTTCACATGATATTGAGGAATAAATTACAAAGACATTTTTGGAATTTTATATATATATATATATATATATATGTTTATGCCTGGCACAGAGATTATATCACCTTCTGAAATGAAATATTTGTACAGCTGCTGTAATAACCTTGGCTCACTTGAGTGACAAAAGGAAGCAAAACCATAAGTCAAAGCTTAGCTTAGTGCAAGGTATGAAAATCAAATGTGACTCATGCACTGAATAGGATACATTTTTAATACACTGTTTGTTGATTGTATTTTATGAATTGTGAATTTTTGATTCTCTTTACAAGCATTTCTGAATTCTTACGTGCAGTGTGTCTCTTAGAAACCCCTTCACAGACTGAGTAGGGCTGAATCTTCCTTAAAGAGACATTGTGCAGTGCTGTTTGAAACGAGGCCAGAGAGATTTCCATTACTAATGTATTTTCTCTTTGTGGTCATTCCTTAGCAAAGAGAATTCACACCAGGATAAAGGATATATACCTATATTGGAAGGGACAGTATTTGTATTAGGAACCTCCCATAATTCAGGAGGCTCAATGCAGAGAAGAAAGGGAATAGGTAGTAAGGATCTTAATCTACAAATTCATGCCTGCCTTGACACAGTCCAAACCAAGGACTCAGCAGCAGGCAAAGGTGTCTTTTTCTTTCTCTTGGTTTCTGCAAGATCATTGCTCATGGCTTTTTGGCAGTGCTGTATTATTCCATTCTAGCACTGTTTCTTTAGAAAATTTGGGAGAATTGGGGGTTGTCATGACACTGTCTACCTCTCTGCTCGCTTACCAGACCTAGTTGAGTCTGTTCACAAATATCAGGGAAATTTGGGATTGAAATTACAACCTCAAAGATAGTGTTCCTGTAAGTTTTGAAAGATTGCAATATAAACTCATCCTTTAGAAGAGATCAGAGAATCTAGTTCAGATTCATTTGCCCCAGCCACGAGAGAAATTTCAGAGGTTAGACCTTACTTGGCGTGCAAGTCAACCACCTGGAGGCACAGCTGTGTGGAAAATCATGCTTCTTTTTTATAGAGTTGCTTGTTTCTTACTACAACAAAATTCTTTCTTTAGTTTTAAGATGAAACTGATCTTTCTGTACATGTTTTACCAGAATTTATCAGTCATGTTAAAGAAAGATAAATAAGAGGGGAAGCTGCTTGAATTCATCACTCCTAAGACCTTCGGTTTATAACTATGAAATTACCAGAGGAAAGAACATTTCACCATATTGTAAGTTCTGGTAAAAGCTGCCACAGAGAATGGCAAGGTGCAGTTCATTTAATAAAATACATTCCGTGGGAAGAGAAACTGAAGTGAGTAATACCTCATCTGCCTTGAATGGGTATGGCGAAAAATAAAAGTGACTTTCTTCTTAAAAACACTGGTGAGCATTTTATTCCAAACACAAAGGGAAGGCTCTTACCAAAGTGTCCAAAAACCTACAGAGAGGCATAGAGGCTGTATATGCAGAGCCAATAAGCAAGGTCAGTAAAGCATGTGAAGAGGATGGTACTGAGGGAACTTTCAGAAAAAATCTGGTTGGTATCTGCCATCAGGGCTATTGGACATCCGGTGTGGGTATAATGACTAAGGATACAGGAGAAAAATTTTCCAAAGTAGGGAAAATCTATTTCCCAAGCATCATTAAAATTGTTTCTAAACACCCCGCAGTAATGTGGCAGAGCAAATGAAGATGACACAAGCAATGGAAACAGGGAATTTAAGAATTAAAGTAACCTATCACATACCAGGAAGCACTAGGACGTGCCAGAGTGAATCAAGCTGGCTTCCCGCAGTTTAGCATCCAGGCTAATTGAAATTTCAGCTGAAGCTTTCTTTATGGTTGGAGTATTTATAAAGCTTCTGCTTTGTGTTCATTAGTTTCTAGTGAAGAGGGAACTCTGCTGCAGCCTGTTTCTTGTCTAGGGAGCCTGCTGTGATCTGTCTCCTCTGATCAGCTCCTCATTTTCATAAAACTTGTGGGAACTTAATAGCTTTGACACCACCACATTGGGATGAAAACGATCATTTTGTCAAAAGGAATTGAGGGATGGGGAGTGGAAGAGAGAGATATGCGCATGCATATATCCACACTCAGGCGGCATGGTCATGTGTTTCCTGAGGAACCCAGGCTAAAAACTAATGGGTCCCAACAAGGGTGAGTGATGCTTCTTTCTCATCTTATCTCTTGACTGTACTTCTGATCAGGCTCACACTGTTAATCTTAAGATTTAGAACAATGTCCTTAATTTAAAGTTGACTTGCAGGGCGGGGGTGACTGTGATTTGTAAATAGAAGGAAATGAGCCCTGGCCTTTAGCTGGCACAGCACAGATTAACAATCAATAGTCCAGCAGGACAGATAAATCACAAAAGCCAAGTCAAATCCTGTACAGTTAAAGGCCAGATGGATGGTCCAGATGCAGGACTGTGCCTCGTGTAGAAGGCAGGATGGATGCTCCTCCCTTGCAAATTTCTGACATGAGGATTGACAGTTGGTCCTGATAAATAATGCGGAATCCTCAAAACAGAGGCAGCTGCGATGTGAACAGGAGAATGGAGAGGCAAAGACTCCCGGTCAGGCTGCGTAGGAGGAGTGTGGCTTTATGACAGGTCCTGAAATGAGGACAGTTCTTTGGCAGTATAGGGCACATGGAGTTCCGGTCAACCTAGCCTGTTTTGGGGCAGAAGCCTTCCCAGTGCCATGGCAGGGCAGCTTGGAAATCGGAAATGAAGGTGGGGTTATTCAGATAAGTTGTCATTGCCCTTAACTCTGATCCTTGTATTGTGGGCTATTGTCACACGGAACAGCTGCGGCCATGCATTCTCTTCCACTGCCTGTCCCATTTGGCACTCCAGCACCTGGGAATCACTGCCTCCAACCCTGCCCTGCCCTGGCAGGAGGAAAAACACCCAAGCAATCCAGCTGTTGGCTTGACACAGCTAATGCATTTCAAAGTAAGTAGAATTAAGCAAGGATCAGGTTGTTAATAATACAGATTTCTAACTGAGTAGTTTTGTAACGTTACCCAGACCAGCAAGTAATTGCAGCAACCTTACGATACTACCCTTAATCAGAAAATATTTGTCCTGCATCCCCATTGCATATTTAAACTCAAAGTTTTGCCAAAAAGAAAAGAGAGGCAGAGTCCTCTGAGAAGATTGCATTGAACCTATCTGGTCACTTAATATCTGAGTGTTGGAAATTTTGTCAGCTTATAAGTTTCACCAGTATTGCACTTTCTCAAGTGAAAACATTGCTAATGTGCCAAAATGCACTTGGCTGTGATTCTATCTGTGTGTTCAGCTAGAGCAGACAGTCAGCATTTGATGCATCTCAGATTTGAATCATGCAGGGAATGAAAGTTTTATAAACCCCAAACTGAGCTGAGACACCGCACAGGCAGGCAACACCTGGCTAACACACATGGCAGTTACCTGTCATTAATGAAAGGCTGTCACTAAGTAACCATACAGTTAGTGTCCATGTGCAGTGTGTGCACATACACAAGCACACTTGCAGTGGGAGTAGGAATACAAAAAGGCAGAGCAGACACACCCCTTTTGTTTCATCTTTATAAAAGGCTCCAGCGGCTTTTCCCCTTGCTAAGCTTGGAGTACAGAAGTGTGAAAGACTAAAATCAGCACTCTAGCTCATGATGCACAGCCCTGGAGCAGCCATGGGCTTTACGGGAATGACATTTACAGCTGACATCAGATCTGAGTATTTGCATTGGATTTCAGTGTCAGCATTGGAGGTGTGGCTTAGCAGGGACACTGTTTCAGTCTTCTGATCCAGCTAAGAGGCAGCTCCCTCTGAGAAGATACTCACTCTCCTCGGCTCTGCTATCCTGCTTGCATCTGACTCCTCCCTCCTGCAGCTCGGAACAGCGCAGGGTGAATCCAACAGCCTCTCATTTCTACTATGTTTCTCCCTGAGCTACTAGAGCTTGAACATACATGATATTCTGCCTTCATTTCAACTGAACTCGTGAGTAAGGCACATTGCCTGATATCTGTCAAAAGTGAATGGCATGTTATTACCTGAAAAGCCTACATTAACCATCTTCCAGTACTGAAAGGATTATGAAGAATTGCATTTTTTTCAGCACCTTTGGTACTTCATTGTTGCCTGATTTTTTGAGAGCATGAGTTGTTCTGGTTATCAAGGGTGCTTTCACCTGAATATTTCTTCATCAGATGCCACAAAAGAAAGTCTAGGAAAACAAAACTTGTGATGTGGAGCTAACAGTTCTGGTTTCAGCTAGTGAAAACTTGCAGAGTCAGTGAGAAGGGAAAGAAAAAAATTTGCCAAGGACAATGTCGGTAACGCCTAGTAATTTGTCACTCAATGGGACAAGCTTCTTCACTGAAAATCATAGCATTATGGATAAGCCTAGCAAGCAGAGAACTTTTAATGTCTTTCTATTCTGCTTGACTTTTATCATTGCATTCACAGCACTTCTGGGCAGCATTTATTCACTAGTTTCCCTGCTGAAAATGAGAAACAAAACCACGGTTTCAATGATTGTGACCTCTTTGTCAATAGATGATTTGATCAGCATTGTGCCAGTGATTATTTTCATGCTCACCCAGTGGTCAAGCAATGCCCTCCCCCAGCCTCTGTGCACCACCTCGGCGCTTATATATTTATTCCAGGGCATTTCTAGCAACCTGAAAGGGTCTCTTATTGTTTCTTACAACTTCTACACCATCAACAAAACTAAGACAATGAGCTGCAGCACTTCCAAGCGACAAGTGAGCATGGTATGGGCCATTCTTACCATTTGGATTGTCAGTTTGCTGATCTGCATTTTGCCTCTCTGTGGTTGGGGCAAGTATATCCCCACCTCCTGGGGTTGTTTCACTGACTGTGCCAGTTCCTACATCTTGTTTTTGTTTATTGTCTACTCGCTGTGCTTTTGCCTCCTCATAGTGCTGTCTGTTCCTCTAACTTACCAGCTGTTGTGCTCAGATGAGCAACAGCTATTACACATTGATTACCAGGAAATCTCTCGAGGCTACATCACTCCTGGGACACCTGCAGGCTGCAGTACCACTACCCCATCTCTGTCACCAGTGGACCCTGTGGATAAAACCCCGAAGCATTTCCAAAATGTATGTCCAAGCTCGGAGGAAGTTTTTAGGAAAGACGTGGCTGACAGCGGTGCACTCAAGCCCCATCGCATGAACAGCATACAGAGCAGGAGCTTCACGGTGGGCTTCGCCCAGAAACGATTCTCACTGATTCTTGCATTGACAAAAATAATTCTCTGGCTTCCAATGATGGTAAATCATCAGATTGCTTTACTTTCTAATGTTTGCTTACATTTAAATAGCATGTGAGTTGGTGTGCTGTGAATTGAAACAGATGAACAGTAGCCATTGCAATTGCTCCTTATAGTATAGTTTGTGCTGACAAAAGTGCTTTTAAGCAGGTCTGTATCACTACATGAGTTCAACTGGCTTTCAGCAGGTTTGGCAGAGTGTGATTCATCAGTATGTTACTCTATCATCACATCATTTGTATCACCTGAATACAGGGATGAATAAGGTCCACCCTTTTGTATTGCCAGCTGTCTGACATGCATTTGTTCAGCATTATGGGGTCTGTGAATTATACTAAGTTAGCTCTTCTGCCTCTCCTCACAGCTGTGAGTCACGTCCTTTGCCAGACTGGTTAAAAAACAGAAGTTTGTTAGAAAAATGAAGTTTGCTTGCATCTTTGTAATCTCTGTAGCATTGGAGGGGGGAAGGGAGTTGCGGGGGGGGGGGTGTGTGTCCATATGCATGCACTGGTATGTTTGGGAACAGGTACATTCATGTATAATTAGAAAGGATTCTGCTGAGAACATGGAACATGGGTCTGGGGCAGTGTTGTCCCTGTCCCCAGCATGTGTATAGACTCAGCACCTGAGTTTCTCTCAATGGAAAGAGGGCATTACAGAGCATCTGCAGCACAGCCCTGTGTAGTGCTAAGTTCTCCCTCCTGTTCCCCATCGGGACTTGGGCTTCCTCGGTACCATGCAGGAGAGACTGAGCTAGCAGTGTCTTCTAAGTTGCTTGCATTGTGAGTTGCTTGTTTTAATAGTGCTCAGGCATCTATATTTAACTTAAGCAAGGGTTTTTCTGAGAAATGCAGAATGAGGAGGAGAGTTTCTGTCTGTGTTTTTCTCCACTCTCTGTTGGAAACAAAATCATTAGGCTCAGCAAACATTAATGACAACCTGTGTCTTTTAGTTGTGTCATATTCATAGTGAGATGTTCTGTTTATTCCTGGAAGTCTCTCATGTGCCTGAAGCGATTCACATTTCAAAATGCTCTGCCTTTCAGATTCAAATGGTTGTCCAGCACATCACTGGTTTTCAAAGCCTTTCGTTTGAGACACTTAGTTTCCTGCTGACTTTGCTGGCTGCCACAGTCACCCCAGTATTTGTCCTGTCAGAACACTGGATCCACCTTCCCTGCGGCTGCATCATTAATTGCAGGAGGAATTCATATGCAGTGTCTTCAGAAGAACTCAAAAGTAAGTATGGAAGGGTGACACACAGCCGGAATGTATCTTGTAGTAAAAAGGATAGGAAGTTAGTGTCAGTAACAGTACTTTGTACTCCTTGAAATCATTTACCTGAATTATATAGACATTATTCAGAACAATGAATGAGACTTACAACATTCATGCAAGACAGCTGGATGGAAATAGTGGATATCGAGGCACAGAAGCTTGGCTGATTTTCCCAGGTCACTGTCAGATCTTTTAGCAGAGTCTGATGGACTCTGAATCCTAGTTTTGCTCTCCTCTCCTACCCCGGGAAAAATGGTTCTTCCACAATCTGACTTTTACTAATCAAATACATGGACCATGCTAAACATGTTTAATGTTGTGGGGGGAAAAACTTGCTGATTATGAGCAAATTCTAAGAAGGAGAGGAGCTATTGTCTGTACACCTGCGCTGTAGATACCAACCAGAAATCACAGTGACACCAATAAGTGAACAGTGAAGGACATGATTTATGGGAGGGGCCTGTACCTCAGTGCAGGTTGTTTCATGCTGCTTGCTGAAAGCTGAGGAACTCCTACACAGTTTTTGCCTAAAAGTATTTCCCTGCATGTTTATAAAGTTTACCTTGGTGTAATAGAAGATGCCAGACCTTCACTGGTAACCTTCCTGGAATCTTCTAAAGCCGTGTTTTATTCTGGGCCTCCATGTAAAACCAGCTGGAGGAATCCCTGCACACGCTGACTGCCACAGCCTGTCTCCTGCAGTTACATGACTTTTGTTCTTTTCATAAAGAACTTGATCATGTGGTAATACTCAGTCAGAGAAACAGAAGACAAAGGAATACAGCTATCACTCCATGAACTTATCTCTAGTGAAAAACACATTTAGGCTTCTAAGAACATGAATAACATTGTCATATTTGTGGCTAAAAGACTGCATAATGCCTTCCTGTAAATTTCCTGGCCACAGTTATTTATGAAATACCTCAATCTCCAATGTTCATGTATCTGCACAAAGGGATTGCATTTTGAATTAAACATGAAAATATATTTCCAGTATTCTTCCAAGAGAAGTATTTGTTATTAAAATGTTTTCTTGAAGCTTATTATACCTTCTAATATAAGTTCAGTATCTTTATTAGTGATTAATTTACATTCATTACACACAAATGTATGCATATATGTTCATATATGTTTGCTTCTTGGGACAACTGAAAATGTACAACCTTTAAAAAGTTCAGCTGTTCAACAGTAGGTAATTATGGAAAGTTTGAAGGATAGAAATCTGCCACAGGATATTAAATGCATCTGTATTTGTTAGATCTCTGTTAACATATAACAAATATGTTCTGGTAAAAATATCAGTAAGGAAGCCTGCAAAGAAGGAAGATATAGCAGTAGCTGATTTTTTGATTTATGATAATAATTATTATCAAGAATAACTTTAACAGAAAAATAATTTCCATTTCCTATTTATAATGCTGCAATTATATTTGTATATAAAAATGATAGATTTATGCATTAATCTTTCCGAAGTGAGGATTGCAGTGCTAGAGTTTGATACAGTTGTCCCTTGAGGCCTGGTCCAAGGGGAATTGAAAGTGCTGGCAAGTTTTATTTACAAACTTAGAATTAGAATTAGAATTAGAATAGAATAGAATAGAATAGAATAGAATAGAATAGAATAGAATAGAATAGAATAGAATAGTTCAGTTGGAAGGGACCTACAAGAATCATCTAGTCCAACTGTAAAAGTTAAGAGCTAAATACTTCTGAGGATCTGGGTGGTGTGTCCCATTCTCTGGAGTGAAAGTCCTCTGACATCAGTGCATGAATTCCTGACATTCAGGGCATGTTTAGGGAGAAAGCAAGCTCCTAAATCCTAGAGAAAAGCCATTCTCATTCATGGCTTTCACTGACTTTGAACACCTTCTCCAAGTGCAGAATAGCTTGTGCTGTGACTGATGTTGTTTTAACTGCTTTCCCACAGAGGATGACTGCAGCTCATCAAGAAGGCAGTTTATTTCAGATGTGTTTAATAATGCTATTTAGAGAGATAAATGTACAAGAGATGGAAAATTAGCAATTATAAAATTATTTTAAATAAATCTGTGACTTTTAGATATTTGTACTAAAGACTATTCTCAAGTTTTAATGCAATGACTGCTAAGGTCAGAATTTCACCCATAATTATATATGATCTATTAAGCACACAAGCTGTTGAGTAGAAATAGAGGTTGTATAAATATCCTTATACCTTGTATTTTATAATTTAGCATGAAAGGTTTGGTGGGAAGATGATTTCATTAGTTAAATAAAAGGCAATTCTTTAGTTACTGCATAATGTAAGATGAAAAGGGGGAGGATGAAGAATCTCAGGTGATTTGTATTAGAAAGGAGGAAGAATGACAGGATATAAATAGAGATTGAGAATTTTCATGTAATTTTTCAATTACTGTGTAAGATTAGTTGGAGCACTCAACTTAGAATGGAGAATATACAAAAATTTAATTGTGTAAATACTTCAAGTATTTATTTTTTATTGTGGAATTCTGTTTTTCTTGCTTGACTATTGGTATTGAAGGTTAGTACTAGATTCTTAGAAATGTTCTACCATTTTGTACAATTTTTTACCTCTAGGAATATAGCTGAAACAGGCTGTGGGGAAAAAAAAAAAGAGTATTACAAAATTTAAATATTTTCTTCTTGTGTGTGTCCCATAAAACATCACATATCATGTGTTCTTGAAAATGACAGATAATCTACCAGTTTCTGGGAATCCATTAACTTTGGAATGTATAATTTTTGAATTCATTAAGAAGGCAGTATAATAACATACTATCTGAGAAGTCTTTCTTCTCAGCAATTCATTCTTTTTATGGATAGAAAATTGCCTGTTTCTAACAGTAGTTAAATCATTTATTCCATGTTTTAGAATGTCATTTTCACTGTGTGTGTAATCTCACTTTTCTTCTTGGTTTTGACTCTTTAATATGACATTTCTTCCCTTTATGTTTAGCCAAGCGTAGGGGTTTCGAATTCAACCTGTCATTCCAACAAGGTTATGGAATCTACAAAATATCCCGTGAAAACCACCACCACCACGATGGTGATGGTAAATCTACGTCCTGTCACAGCCTGGTGAGCTACGACTGCGGTAACTCCAAAGAAGCTGGGAGAGGAAGCGGCGATCGCCCCCGCTCCGGGAAGGCGGGGTTCAGCACCACGGCGCTGGCGGACAGCTCCCGGGCCGCCCCGCAGGGACCCGCGGCCAGGCCGGACCCCGGCCGGGAGAGGAGCCGCGACCGCCTCCTCCCCGACAAACTGGGACCCTTTCAAAGAGAAGAGGCCAGAAATTTTGATAAGTCGACTTTTTCTGAAGGTCCGGAAAGGAGGTTGTCTCATGAGGAAAGCCATAAACCTGAACTCACAGATTGGGAGTGGTGCAGGAGTAAATCAGAGAGGACCCCTCGGCAGGTAAAATACAAATTTGCCCGTATTTTTTTCTGATCATAAGAATTACCTTAAAAAAATAGGAATAATTTTTGCTTACACTGAAGTTACTATTAGTCCTATTGATAGTGTAGTCACTTATAATAAAAACCACATTTAGCACTGTATATTTTAGTAACCACACACCTATTTGCAGATTCTGATCCTGCAATAATTTCTCACTTGTCTTCTTAATCATGGGGTTTTAGTTATTATTATTTTTTGTGCACCTGCATGATCTGTATATGGTAAGAATTCAATATGAATTATGTTAATTTGTCTTAATGAATAGGAATTTTCTCTCAAAGACTCCAAAAGATTACATTTTCAAGAGTATTTCCAAGCATCTGGTGATGTTTTCTGTCATGCTTACATTTTGGGTAGGGGAAATAAGAGGACTCCAAAACCAAACATTAATATGTCCACAGAAAAATGCATATTTCAGTCTGGGCACAAAGATTCCTATTAGATTAAAACAAAAAGATTCCAAATATTATATTGTTCATCCCTTTCCTTTACATTGTGGACAGTTATTGGGAAGAAGAAATTCTGAGAAATTTATTAGTTTTCAGGAGCTCTGAGAGAAAAGTGAAGGTGGAGTCTTAGTACATTAGCACTTGAAATTGAAAGACTTGTTAAAGGTGACTGTAGCCTCAGCTTGTGTAGGTCTTTGTACAGAGGTTCTGATTCTGCTCTCTCACAACTGCTGTACATGTATTGAGTCCAATAGAGCTTTTCACAGCTTGAGAGAAGAGTAATATCAAAACCCAAGCCTTTAAGGACATACTGACTAAAATTAATGGAGAGAGCTCCAATCTTTCTATGTGACTCTTTCACCTAAAGGTGTGTCCTGTTGAATGTACCACCATTGCTACAAAAGTTGGGGTTTGCTTTCAGTCATCAGATTGCAGGATTATGGTCTGTTCCAAGTGCACAGTCTCCATTTGCCTCTTTCTTGCCATGCTGATAGTGGCCTATCAAGAACAGCAGGATCACTGATTTCCTCAGCTTGGAGGTGTTTGGTTCTGCCTTGACAAACCTTGTTGTTAGTGCCTATATTGGGAGGGTCTGCACTGACTTCTGACTAGAGTTGGCTTCAACACTAAAGAAGAGCTGTGAGAGAGAATTGCCCAAAACTGCCATTTGTAGAATGGCAGATTGAAATTGGATCCAGCAAAATGGCAGCTATTATCTCATGTAAGAACATGGGCTTAAAGGAGAACTGCCAAGCTTTACTTTTATTTTCTATAATCAGTGTTTAAGGGGCAAAATGTCACAACAACTACTGCAGGTTGAATGCTCTTAATGAAAGAAGGGAAGGAGTGTTAGCAATTCTTTGTCAACTCTCTGTTAAGCAGGCAATGAGTATGAGGATTTTCTGTCTCCTAAAAATTCATGATTATGAACCAAAGGCCAAACACTGGCATGAGGCACCAGGCAAGCCTACAGTGTGATATCTGTAGTGGAAACTGAAATGAACAACAGCTTTTATCCCTGTGGAATTTACATCCTGCTCTTGTCACATACTGGACTCTAAAAAGCATCTCAGAGTGGCCTAAGGAGTGAAAAGAGGTAATACTGCATTGTGCAGTTACCTGCTCCTTCTGTGTGCACCTTTCCCGTGCTATGGCATTTACACTCCAGTACACAATTTTGGTCTGCATAAACAGTGTATATAATGGTCTTCTGGCAGCATAGATATTTACCCATTTTCAAGATAAACCAGGGCAGTTCTGTGTACATATAAGTACGGTTTTCATGTTTTATATGTGACACAGTCACAGGTTCATATTGCTGCTATAAATTGACTCTGAGACAACTTAAAATGTCAGTTCTGCCTCCTCACCTTTGGAAGTTTCCCTTGGTGGAATCCAAAAGGAGCCAGTATCAGCTCTTCAATTTATCATGCATGAGAAACCAGGAAACACATGCAAAAGGACTAAACCAAAGAACATAGAAGTATTTTTAAAAATATTACTGTTTGAGTAGTAAATAGTAATACTATTTGAGGTTGAGTTTTCATTTTATTTGATTAAATTTTGTAGTATGTGGCAAAATTACTGCTTTTCTTCTGCTATACTTGCACAGTGAGAAGATCATATTGGCCATAGCAGTTTTTCTCTAGGATTGTGACATTGAGAGAAATCAAGAGTGTGTACCTCTCTTCTGAGGAATGAACATACACTTAATTGAAAACGTAAATGCTCAGGAGGATGATTTTGTATTTGGGGAAAGCTGTTTCCTGTGTCATATGGAAGCAGTTATTCTCCCACTGTCCTTCAGTGGTCACACAAACTAAAGTATCAGTTTTCTGTCAAAGGGGTTTAAGTGTCTCCACTGAAATAAGCAGAAGTCTCTAAATTTGAGAAACACGTTTCCAGGTGATGTTGTTGCATATTTATGCCCTATTCAAGGACAACAGAAAATGGTAAATAATTTTCCTGGAAGGCTTAGTTTTTCCCAAGCTATCCTGCCAATGTTTGGAAAGGGAAACTTGCATTAAAGAAGTTGAATTTTAAGGTCAAATGCGTGGGAAGGACTTGACCTTGCCTGGCTTGTGAGAACCCTGTCTTCTGGAGCACGTGCTGACTGGGCTAGGTGAGACTGTCATGCTTTCGTATATTTCCTGCAGAACTGTGGCTTCTGTTAATCTTTCCAATGTGTCACTTCAGTGAACTCCACAGTCAGTACAGTCTCTCCTTGTTTATTTGTATTCTGATACTGCTGATGCCTAGAACCCCAGTTCTTCCTCCCACCGCAACCCTGAGGTGATGCAGGAGCCAGGAATTTGAGGCACAATGAAGTCAGAAGCCAAAGCCAGGCTGCCTGGCTGAGTGTTAACTAAGCTGAGGGTTTGAGTGTGCACTGTGAAATTCAGTAGACAGTTGGCATTGCAGTCGGTGGGAGTTGGGTAAAAGCCTATGGGAAGTCCACAAGACAGAAGCTGCAGAAGGCTTTAGGTAGGAAAGGAGCTCTGGAAGTCACCTAATCCAACCCCCTGCTCCAAGCAGGGCTGACTTCAAAGCTAGATCAACTTGCTCTGGATCTTTGACACATACATAGGTAATATGTATAAGATGTATTTTACATCTAAATAAGGGAATCCCCTCTCCCTCTGATAAACACAATTTTATAAATTGAGTCAAAGTAGGAATTTGTTTGATATTTCAGATTTAATTGATCATCTCTTTCATGAAAAAGCAAATGTTCACCCTGTTGCAGTGTGCAGTGATGAACTACTGTGTTTGTGGACAAAAGTAAATGATGGCTCAACCTGGTTTTAATCTACTAGTTCTTGCTAACCCCTTGTGTGCCATGTATAGTTTGGTTAATAAAGTCAGTATATCACTAGGTTCATCATTAACTGTGGCTCTCCTTGCAGTAGTTTCCTGACAGTGTTTAAATTTTTTTTTTTTAAATTCTTTTTCCCATCTCCTATGGCTGCCATTTCAAATTGCTAGACCTATGACTTCCATTACAGCAGGTACGAGCATCACTTTGTGAAGCAGCTGGCAATGACTTCATGTGGATGGCTTTATTTGCCCTGGGGCTTTATATGTCACTTTTGGACATAGTTCTTCACTACTTGCATTACAAGGAATCCCAATTCATCCTTTTCTGACATTTTCCAAGTTATAACCCAGTGTGCAGCCGCCAGGCATTAAGGCTCCTATGGTCTAAAAGTTCAAGGCTTCTAAGTTACAGATCTCAGTGTTTCTGACATTCAGCATGAGCTTCCAGAGCTTCACAGCACTGACATTTGCTTCGCTGCTGAAAAAGGGCAGAATATGAAACTCCAGCAAGCATTGTAAAAATATCTTTAATGCATTTCTCAGATGTATGTTGAATGAAAGATCAATTTGGGCCAAACATTAAATAAGTTGAAAGCCACCCCTTTTATTTATCCTGTCTGGAAGTCCCTAAATATCTAAGAAAAGTAACTTTCTCCTCATCACTCTCCATTTCCCACCCTTGTTAAAAAAGGAGTCATTCCCTAGCATTTATTGGCCATGTACTTCTGCTTAATTTGTCAATTAAGCTGTCCAACTGGGGAGAAGATACCAAACCTTACAACAAAATGGATGATTATCCTAATAGGATGAAAGTTCCTGATCTTCAGTACTTTCAGACTACAAATGCTTGATCACAGAAATAAATATAGATGTTCTTATTAGAGTACTTCCAGTTTTCTTTTCAATAAGCAGAACTTGTAATAACTTACAGTAGGAGGAAGAATAGCAATTACACATGGATTTTCAGCTTAGCTGTTAAGTCATGTGGTAAATGTGTCCTTACATGCTGAATTTCCCCATAGCAAATGGCATAGATACTTGGCATGAGAACTTGAGAAAAACATAATCCCGGTCCTTCTGCACATATTTGTTGAAAAATGCGCAGTGAGTTGTCTTATAGAAAATTAGAATGCATTTTTCTCACATTAAAATTCTTTATAATTTCTGTTGTACTACCTGGTTTGAAAGCTTTTCAAATTAAGAGCTTCCACGATAGCCCTGAGAGCAGCTGGGTCAGGGTGCTCCCCTGATGCTGTTATTGGGGTTCCCCTTCCTGTCATTGTGCCTCTGTTCTCCTTTATGTTCAAAAAGAGAATCTTTTACTCACACAACCAAACAATTTGCTGTTCTGCAGCAAAATGGACAGCATTGCAGTAATCAAAT
The DNA here is from genome assembly GCA_031468815.1 of Morus bassanus. NCBI lineage: Eukaryota > Metazoa > Chordata > Aves > Suliformes > Sulidae > Morus > Morus bassanus. The sequence goes on from CM062578.1 coordinate 9,481,017, forward strand.
CTAGAAAATACCATGCCAGCTGAAGTTACAGTTGGGAGAACTACAGTCAACTTCAGCCAGTTATTGAAGAAATCAGTGTGAGAGTTGCTGCTGCTGAATGAGTAATATGATGTGCATTGCTGTGGCTGACAGGTGTCCCATTTGGAACAAAAACTGTTTTGCTGATAGACCAGAACATTTTGGTCAGGGCCAAAAAGGTGCAATAGTCTCATCTTGATCTCCAAACAGCAGCTAGCCAGGCACACAGATTTTTCACAGAGATCAAGTATTTCTTACCAGCAGGACAAGTAATCCCTTTACAATAAAATCCTACCGTTTCCATCAGTGCATCAGCATTGATTTTGCTATGCAGATGAAGCACCAAGTAACTGCCTCAGTCTTTGCCTGGTCCTGGCCACGGCATTTGCATGTACTGCGCAGGTCAGCAGAAATGAGCCAGATGTCACCAGCTTTCTAAGGGCCTGCTGTCATGCCTTTTTATTCATCCTTCTCATAGCCACTTTGCAAATGGAACAGGAGAGGAGAGAGAAAAGGGAGATGAGATGTAGTGTGCAAATAAAAGCAGGCTTGAACAAGCATCATTTCATGAAAGAATAATTGCCCAAAGTTTCTCTGAGAAAGCTCAGGAGGAAAAGAAGCATCATACTGGAGAACAGTCCAGTCTAAGCGTGCTGTGGTCCAGAAACAAACCCAGCACACATCCTGCTCAGGGTGCCTGTGGCAGCAGTTTTATCCCTTACAAGGTCATGTACTACTTCAGCCCTTCAAATGGCACAAGTTACCTGGGACACAGCCTGGCTTGAGAAAGCTGTTGGCACAAGTGTCAGTGGCAAGCATCAGAGCGGGCTGTGCAGAATGGTCTGATCACCATTTCAGTAGAGGGATGGGGATGAGGGGAAAGCAAAGGCAAGGAAGGGTTCTCCCACAAAAGAGAGCGCATCCATGCTCATGTTTTGTTTGAGGGACCTGTCTGAAACACACAGATGTTATTTAAAAAAGCCATGAAATCATTAAAAAGGTAAACTGTTAACTTGAAATAAATTCTGCTTTCTCTATAGACCCTGTTATTTAGTGTTGCTTATGTAAGGAAATGTAATTAGGATGTACTTCGGCCGCAGATCACCTTAAGCTGTGTCGAATTCCAGAGTTCACAGCAGTGAGTTTTTTACTGGTACTGATTTATAAAATTGACATTGTTTAAAGAAATTTGCGTGTGCATGCCCATGTTGATTTATATTAAGCTGGTTAATTAGTTATGCTATTTTTGTAGGTATCTGTAATGATCTGGAGGTGGAAAATCATTAATCTGATAACATTAAAATGATGATGCTACTCAGGAGATGCAGTGCAGCTGCATTCCATGTGGTGCACTTGGTTGGCACATTGCTTCTGTGGATTGCACCTGCTCCCCGTTGCCTTGCAAGTTGTGTTACCAGAGAACTGGTGACGAGATCTTGCAGCTGTTAGTTTTGTGCTTCTGTTTACTCAGAACTGGGGTGAAAACAGAGAAAAGCAGGACAGGAAAGAGAAAGTTCAGTCACATGTGTGAATGTAGTTTAGAGTGAAAGGGCTTTATGTCTGCTGCAACGAAAACCACTCTCCAAAGCCACTGCAATAGTGCTGGTTAAATGCAATACAGTTCAAGAAAGATCCATCTTCATTTTTAAGCATTCTTTTTGAGGAGTGTCTAATTTACTATATACCTTTCTTTTTGCTTTTAGCATTCACTAATTTATTCCAGTTCCTCACCCAGTCTTGTGCTATTAGCCAGTTCTAGTGACTGTACAGCAGCTGCTCTTCAAGCTTTTAACAGACCACAAAAAAAAAGTTACCACAAAGGCAGGATATGAAGCATTCTGTTTTTCATTTCCAGAAACATCCATAAGTGCAGACTGTGTTTTCCCTCCTGCTTACCAACAAAACCTCTGATTATTTTGCAATACATCTGTTAAAAGCTCTACCTATACTGGCAGTTCTTTAAAGTTCTCTGAGTTTTTTGCAGGCTGCCATCAAAAAGAATTAACCTAATCTCATGGAAATTAGTTGGTCCCTTGCCTGATCATAGACACTGTTGCTCTCACTGAGAGTTGACCCTAGTTCTGATATTAAAAAAATTTGGGTTACATTAGGAGTTGATGTAGTGGGTTGAGTTCCACAGGCAGCTCCTCTACCCCTGTGGCTTTATGCTGCTGACAAGCTACTAGTTTCTTGTGAAACCCAGATGCATGTAATACAAACACTGTGAGGTACTAGAACTGGAGGTCTAGGCTCGTGGAACTGTGGTGTCTCTAATACGTTCCCCCTGTCACGGAGTAAAATGATGTGTGAAGTAGCAGGCGCTCTGCAGTACTCAGTTCTCCTCTTCTCTGCTCATTAATCAGCTGGCTCCCATGCTGGGAGGGCCCAGGTGAAAAAACTCTGGGTTGAGCTGGAGATGGGAGTCTGCTTGCTCAGCCAGTACTGAATCCTCTTGAGAATATAAAGGGAAAGTGGAATTTAGCTCTGTCTTGCACATCATCTGGATAAACTATACCGAGCTCCCCACAAGTCAAGTTGGGGCAAAATACCCGTATAGCCCAGCGGTACTATAAGCTGCTGCTGGTAGTGTTCTCTGGTCACAGCACAGTTATAATATCCAGCAAAACTAATGGCTCAGAATGACAGCAGATCCTTTGCCTGCCAGTTGCCTGGTTAGAGACGGTTTTGTCTTCGCTTTCTGGAAGAAGCCCAACACCAATGCCACAAAAAGCCAGTAGAGATGCAATGTTTGCTTGTTACTTTTTTTGTCATATCAGCTGGCAGTCCATTGGGTGGAGTAGGAAGAAATGTCTGATCAGATGAGGCTGAGCCTGAGGCAGACTTTGGGAGTTTCCCTGCCAGGACTTTAGTGCTGGAGCTGAAGGGCACCCAGAGCTGGGATGGAGATGGGGATGGGGTGGAGGGCAGAAGGGGCTGGTAGAGCCTTCCTGCACAATAGGAGTGAGGGCAAGAGGAAGTGCTAGGAAGGAAAGATGCAGCTGCTCTCCAGGCTACTGCAGTAAATCCATCCTTGAACATCCCTTATAAAGCTTTTATCTGTACTATACCACAGTTCTAAAGAAATGCAACAATTTCCTTGGCTTATATTTGGCCTTTCTTCTAGTTTTCTTCTATTTTCATCGCCAGAGCCTGATGCATTGCTCCACTGTAGAAGTACTGCAAGTGACAGTACATTTGTTTCAGCAAAACAAAACGTGATGGCAGCTGAAGGGGGACATCACAACATGGCTCCCTGTGACTGAGAAGCAAGCGGAAGGAGCAATGTGGCATAATAAGTGTAAAGCACATTAATGAGGACATATATTTCTTTAATACTGGTTTACGTATTTTAAGACTTTGGATTGATGTACCTTCCTGCATGTCTGTATTTGAAGAGGTGAAAAATGTCACCCATTCCACCCCTCCCCTCCTACCATGTCACATCCACTTTTTTCCTTCTTTAGCACTTTACAGTAAATTTACTCAGTCTTTTCAACTAAATGCTGTGGGTTTGCTTCTGTTTCAACCCAGGGAAAATGAGTGCAAAAATAAAGCTTCCATAAGTCTTGTCTTGCTGCAAAGCTAGCACATGGCAGTGGCTGTGCTGATGAAATGAAAGCAGAGGTGGGAATACTGGGTGCAATGATGTGTACTAAATCACAGTGTTTACAGGCAAAAATATCCTCTTGGGCTGCATCCTGAGGGTAGGGACATAGCTGTGTTTTTCCCATTAACACTAATGGAAGTCAAGAGGCTGAACCACACACCGTGCCCTGGAAATGTGCCCCCTTATGTTTCTGTCCTACAAAGCCATCTTGTACATTTCCTCCCAGTTCTGCTTCTATAGCAGAAGGTGTTCAGAAGTGTTAAATGGCTACAGTCATCATGCTGATGGTCATATGTGCTATTCTCTCAGTAACAAAGAAATGTTAAATTTCGTATTTTGCTACCCCCAAACTTACAGTGTATGTTGGGAAGATTGGACCACTGTGTGTATTACTTCTTAACAGTAAAAAAAACCCTCTGAGGCAAAGTACTTGTTGAAATCTTACTAAATTTTGTGTGATAATTCCCACCTCGCTTGAAGGTGGTTTGCACTGCTCGGTAAGGGTAAGAAGCCAGGTAAAGGCTTTGCATCTCTGATGCGAAATTAATGGAGTAAGGAACTAGGACTGCTGGTCTCCTCTCAGTGTTAGGTCAGGTATAGTTGGAAATAGTGTCTGGTGTTCTGGTATGACCAAATCACTCAGATTAAGAATTAAAATGTGAAAACCTGTGTGCTTTGCTAAAACCTGGTCAACCACCTTGACAAATGATAATTAGTTTCAGCTGAATGGAAATTGGCCAGCATTGAGGACTCTGCGGCTTGAAATTTAAATGCTGCCAATAACACATGCAACTGGATCCTTGTGAATATGACTGATTCGTGTAGTGAGATAAAGACATAAGGATTTCATAGTTAAACACAAAATCCTACAGTTACTGTAGAGATGGTCCTCATTGACAGTCTCTTCACACACTGTTTGAGGGGTGAGAGTTGCAGGCTGACCTGCTGACTGTGTGTCAGCAAGCAGAGGTGTGATATTGGCATAGCGTTAAAAAGTACAGATCTCCCCAATAAACTGACCTCTTACCTCAGGTAATAAAGTGGGGTTGGCTTTGGAAGGTCAGAAGCAGATGTGGGCAGGTTACTTTTAGCAACTCAAACTTCATCAAAGTGGAGAAAAAAAATCCAACCACATTTTAATAAAGTTTGCAAATAGCAAGGTTAGTCAACAGTAGGTCTGATCCAAAGCACCCCAAGTCCAAACATCCCAGCTTTTAGTCAGGTAAATATTCCATTATATTTAGTGGGGCTTTGCCAAAGTCTGTATAAAGCCTTTATTTGAAAAACTGCTGGTATTCTGTATGTCTGATGCCAACAACCAGTCCAGTCCTTCAGAGGAAGGTAACTCTTAGCAGGACTGAATATTTTTCAGTCCTGTCTGCTGAGAGGAAGGATAGCGCATGCCAGCTGGCCTGCACTGCTCTCTTGCCTGAAGTGATTCCAGGAAACAAGGGATAAGAAGTCTCTCCCTACCTTACTTTTTCTTCACCCTCTGAGCTACAAGTTATACCTGCAGAAGGCTGCCCATTTTAATTTGTATTGTGAAAGCAGCATTTTTTATTCTGTTACTTTCAGACCTTAAAGAAGCAGTAAGAAAGGTATCAATTACTTTGATTTAGCTTTTTTGAGAGTAGGGCACCAGACAATATATGTGATCCCTTTGATTTTCCGTTGAAGCTATGTACTACTTGTAAAATAGCATTACCTTGGAGTGGTGGTAATGATGCCATAGCTGGTTGTCTCCTCATCATCTGTTCTGTAAGTAAAGAGTTACTCCATCAAAGTGATTTCTCTGGAATAAAAGTGGCATGAAAGGAGAATGAGGCAGAAGGTTTTATTTAATGCCTCTCTAGGATAGCTATAATTGAGAGGGAGAGAAAAAAATGGTACTTGTCGTTTCTAACTCTTGCTCAGCTGCATTTTTGAAAGATGCCTTTAACATCTCATAAAATACCAGTGTATCTCCCTTTCCTAAAGAGATTGAGTGTAAATATGTCACGTATTTTTTTGCCTATAGTTATGTGCCTTCAGGCAACAGAAATCTCCCAGGCTTGCCATATGTTATAGGCTTTCTGATTTTTTTTTTTCTTTGACTTGATATCTCATCTATGGGTTGCCTCAAGCAAACTCTTTCAAGAGACTCTCTGTATAGAACTTATTCATGTGCCCTGCAAAGAGAAAGAGGGGGAGGCTGTGTAAATTATTTCACTTAGGAGGAGTCAGCGCTGTATCTCTGTATGTCTGCAGTTTGAAGGTTTTTTAGCAGTGATAAACACACAGGATCTTTCTCACTCCAGGAAAGTTGTAAACATTCCAGTAAACACCAGGCACAGCATAGAAGCTGAGTTACAAATGGACCTGAAGATTATATTTGCTTTCCACTGGCCTATACAACTGTACCCATGCTAATCCGCTGTGATGTTCTCATCTGGTCTCTTCCCGCAGGTGGTTTTCCCTTGGTTGGAAAATCAATGTAGCATTTCACCATCATCTTCTAACTTTGCTCCAAGTGGGACAAAGTGGTGCGGTCCTTGCGATGCTTGCTGACTCTCTGCTTGCAGTTAAACTTCAATTGGCACCCTGTTGAATTCCATGAACAGTAGAAATATTGAGAGTAGAAACATTTGCCTGAGAGGGCAAGGCTGAATATAGGCAAGCTCCTATAGTGCTTCCCTTATGCTGGTACCCCAGTGTGAAGTAGCTAGCTTCCTATGGCTCCTGTTTATTCTGTCTGGTTTAGATAAATAAGCAACAAATTTCAGATCTGTTGCTTAAACAGGTTTTTATGAATGCTAGATACAAGTATACATGCACACATGGAACTAGAGAAAAGAAATAAAAACTTAGGCTGTGAAGAAGTAATGAGGATAAACGAGCCTTGTGGAGCTGACCAATGACACTGTATGTCAAAGATTCTTACAGGAATCAATCCTGCAAAGAGCTGCCACTGATTGACATCAATGTTCTTTCTCTGATAGAACAGACAATGCTACAAACAAAATCAGTATCATGCTGACCAAGGGATCCTTGTACATTGGCCCTAATGCCATTTAATGGAATAGGAGTTACAAAAGCAGTGCAATTTAGACACCTTCCAATAAAGCCATTACATTGTAGGCTGATATGTTCTCCATTTTTTAAAGGTTTGTGCTGTTCTTCAACATTTTTTTCTTCATTATATTTTCCTAGTAAGCAAAAACACGATTTCAGTTTAACTTCACAATACCTGCAGCTCAGCAGAAAGCCTGTTAGTATGATGCTTGCAAATGAACTCAGAATTTTTTCCAGAACTGGCAGTACACATGTCAAATAAACTTCACCAAGTCTGGGGAAAAGTGTAAGTCCAGTTTTGCAGCTATTACAGAAAAGAGAATGAATGTCAGCAGATCATCTCCTGTGCAAAGAGTGACCACTTCCTGGTAGCAATGTGATGGAGAGAGCTGGACCAGACACCCCAAGCTCTGATTTCTGTACCCACCACATGCTGTCCAATAGACCTCTTCTCTCTTCTGCAATACTGACCTGCTTCGGACAGTTAATAATGCAATTAGCCCTGTCAGTCAAGATCGTAAGAAGTCATTTTCAGACGTTCGTGGCTGGAAAGCTTTGGCAGATATATATTATTACGCAAAAGCCATGTTCTTTAGAATGTGATATATAGATTGCAGAGTTGCACCTTTCTAAAACAGGAAATGTCAGTGCTGTGGACACTAACACTGCTTTAATTGTGGTCCAGTTGACAAAACCCTTATTATTTGAGACTCGTTGATACTGTGCAATGGAGATGCAGGGATGGAGCTCTCTCCACAGCTAGGAGTTAGGTGGTTGCCTCAGTGCAGTGCTAGCTTCATTGTTCTGCTTTTAAAACCTCAGGTAGCTTCTCCGCTTACCTCTCTGTATGAACACAGACATATAGACCCTGACCTTAGCCTTCATTTGCATGGTCAGTTGTTGCCCGTGTTCACTGTACCACATGAGGAAACCACACAAAATAGAAATATAAGAGCCAGAATTAATTTACCCAGGTAGCCACAGTGCTGGCATTTTTATACTTTCAGGTGCATGATTTCACAATTTAAATATTCCTTTAGTGTAGATTTTGAATAATACCTCTGTTTCTTGCACACACCCCAAGTATTTATCTTCATGCAAATAATTAAAACACTGAAATTTTCATTATGTGCACTCTTTTTTACCTTGAAGTGCAAATAAATTATTAGAAATTGTCATAAATATCTCACACTGTGTTGTGAGAAAAAATGCACAGAATTACATAGGGACCAAGTCTGTACTTGTTCTAAAAATCTTATTAAAAATAACAAATGTACAAATCTAAACAGTCACTCCCGTTTTCCCAGTTAGTTTTGCAAGATCAATGTAGGATGTGAGACAGGTGTCCAGAAGGCAAGAAGTTTGGTGAAACCCAGATATTTCAGCAAATCCCATCAGGCAAGCCTGCTTCCATATTGAAGAGAGTTGTTTCTTGTAAAAGCAGCTATTCTGTCTGTGAGGAAAGCTATTTAAATGTAATAGATTTGAAACAGCAAATCTTTACATGAAAATATAGATTGTTCATAACAATTTTAGCAAAAGTAGGTGCAGAGCATCTAGACTTCTGTAGGACATCAGTGATTACAGACCACAGAGAAACTGAAGCTCATGGCGGATAACTCCTGTGAAGCCCAGCAGTAAGGAGAGCTGTGGACTCATCTGAATGGCCTTAAAGCCAGCCACTTTCTGAGCTTCTGCCCATGCTGCACCCATACTGCAGGGAGTCACTTAGGGTGCCTTATACATTATTTGTGGAATATTAAAGGACTTTCTGTTGAGCTCATTGACTTCAGCACCAGACAACTGAGTACAGAAGCTCTGGTACATAGATGCAAGTATTCTTACCTTGGATGCCACCGTTGCACTTTCTGTTACTAATTTGCTCCAAATAAAGGTCTGTCCGCATCGGGCAGGCCAATGGCAAACACCGGTTTTCAGGTCATCTGAGGTGAGCTTGTCTGTTCTTGTCATATCCTATTAGCTCTAAATTTACTGCAGTCAGCTTCTCAAAGGGCAAATCATTGCAGTAATTAATTTTACTGCAGCTAATTTTTATTTTTAGGGAAGTCTAGAAGACTAGGAAGACTAAGCATCTATTTTAAAATAAACAGAAAACACATTGTCTCTGGAAAGAAACATCGGGATCCTTACTGGAAACATTCTAAAAATAGAACTTTTCAGCTAGAGCTGTATTCCACCAAAGTAATTAGGAATGCAAACTCACTACAGCTTTATTTAGATTGCTGATATTTCTCTTTGGGAAGGCGGCATGGCCCAATGGGAGTGGCATTGGACTGGGACACAGCAAAACCTGCCATCTGTTTTTGGCTCTACCACTGCCTTTCAGCAGGCTTGAGAGAATCACTCTGCATTCTGGGGCCTCACATGAGAGCTTTCCTACCTTCTCCAGAGACAAGATATCCACTCTAATATGACCTCTACTTTGCTGAAACACTAACGTTACATCTATCTTATTATTCCAGGGCCTGTGATTCACGACATTTGAAAATTAGGAATCATGAGGGAGAGTCTGCAAACTTACATGTGCTTGAGTCCATTGCCCAGACACAGGAATGTAGAACGAGTTGAGATGCCTTAGGGTGTCCCACTTGGCTTCCAGCTGCTGCTTCAGGAGGCTGTAGGTGTCCCATTAGTCCTCTGCTATATTTGAAAGTTTTTTGAGGATATCTTGAATCCTCTGTGGCATCTCTGATGGCACTAGGCAACCATGCCTGGGCAACTAGTTCATACTTTAAATGTGTGAGTATACAGCCTGCTTGCATAGTCAGGGAGGGTAGCTCCTAATTTAGGTGCACTGGAGTCTACTCCAAACAGATTTTCTTCTTCTCCTTGATCATGTAGGAATTCCAGGCTCTTAGGCATTTCCTTTCTTACCCCAGTTAATCTATTTTTTCTCCACTGGCCTTCACCATATTGCAACAGCAATTTATTTTCTTTAAAATCAAACTGAGCTGTGAGCTGCGTGAGCCACCATTCATGTCATGTGGCTCTGAACAGTTTATCTCTGATTTCAGTTGCTAACAAGCGTTACCTAGCTAAAGATCCACTTCTGGAACAGAGTCAGCTTTGTTCTCAGGAGATGAAGTATTAATTGATAACCGTGTTTGGAGAATGGAGCTGTTCATGCTTTCCTTTCCCTGCTGTGCAGTCATCTGCTCCCTGAAATAAAAAAATTACCAGGAATCCCTGGGAAGTGTGTGCTTATCCAGACTGGATGATGGTTTCTGCAAGTGCTAAGCACTGGAGAACTGGGACCACTGAGTTTAAGACCCTTGTAACATGATGAATCCAGTTACTCTTAATATAAAATGTGAAAAGTACATAGAAATGTTTGGTACTTGAAATATTAATATGTTAGCCTTAAAGAATTTTCTAGGCTTCTTCTAGCAGAATAAATTCTTGATCACTTGTAAACTAGAGTTTTAAATTATTTTGAACATCACATGTAAATAGATCAGAAACATTATTCAAAGTTGATTGCAGTCATACATTCCTGACTTTTCTATGAGTGCCCAGCTCTGCAAATTGCTGATCAACTCCTGCAGACACTAAAGGGAAGCAGAGGGAATGCCATACACCCTTGGGAGGCTCTGCTTTGGCAAGTGATGCAATTAAAATTTTCTTTGAGTGTACTTGCAGCTTAATACCCCTTTATTAATATTTCATATAATTATAAATATTTAATGGCAAACCAGATAGAAAAGGGTGTTTTTCTTTGGTTTCTACCAGTTTGCAAGGAGAAATACAATAACAGATCCCGTAAAAGTTACCTTCCCCTTTCCTTCCCTTCTCCCTCAAAAAAGCCATAGGGATTAAAAACTTATTTTCTACTCAGGGAAGGCTGTGGAGTTTCTAGGTTCCATAAATGGCCTTAGTAGGATCATTTAAAAACTGTAAGTAGGATGGCTCTTGGTAGACTGTTTCTCACTGCTTTGAGCATTTCCAGATTAAAAGCTTTCTGCCAGAGCCCGTTGCCCAGCTGCTGTGGGGCTTGGTTATGTCCTCTGCAGAGGCTGAAGCCTCCCCTGTGTGACAATACCCTCCCCTGGTGAATCCGGCTCAAACTCTGCTCAGGCAGTCAGAACAGGACAGGGGAGCCCGGTCTTAAACTACAATGATGATGAGGAAGGTTTGCCTCATAGCAGCAACAACTACTTTCTGTCTTCTGTGAAATTTGGAAGGTGGATAATTTAATTTAATAATGAAAGGATTTGCTTTATCAATTATGCAGAGATTTCTCTGTTCAGAATGCATCAGCACTCCTTAAGGAACAAGTACATTTGTGATTTATTTCATTGTAATTTTTTGTCTTTGCTTCTTAAAAATGCATGTGCTGGTACATGTAGTTCTCCAGTGAAATCCCTGTCCCAGATTCTAACAGACAGAACAGCCTCCAGCCACCTCTGGCAGGAGCTGCACAGTGGGTATGCCCTGTGGTAGGGCACGATGGAAATAAATGCTCTCCACAAAAAGTAAAACTAAGCAAGGAAAGGGCCAGCTCCTGTTGGCAGGAGCTCATGGCAAACATCACAGCATTAGAGATCCTGCAGCATTAGAGATCCTGCAGCGTTCCTGAGTGATGAAATGCACGTGGGTATATATTAAGCAACTTTGAAAATTACACAATTGCTGTTTCTGTGATGCAAACCTGCAGAAAACAGTCCTCCAGAGGGCTAGCTCAGATTTAGTCTAGACTGCAACTTTTACGAGACCCAGCAGATATTTTGTGGTATGCAGTTAAAGCTGGCCTCAGCATAAAGATAGTGATTTTGGCTTATGGAATGTTTTGACTGGGGAATGCCGTGATTTGTATTAATTGAAACATTTGAGCATTTCCAAATTGAAACCTTTCAATCCTACCAGAAATAAAGAAATTAATTGTAGAAAGGTAAATATTTTATATACATATATGCATGTGTACAATGAAGAAATAAATACTTGTATGTATCTATGCATGTGTGCATGCAGAGAAAAAGTTCCTTTAAGTGGATATAAGAACCAGAACAGACTTAATTTTAAATCTGCTGTGTTCAAGCAGATAAGTGTCTGATCCTTCCTTCACCTTTCCTAGTTGAGAGTGAGTAAGGTCTCACAAAGACAAGTCTTCACTTCACAGGATCAGAATCATTGATAGCAAGGCTTCCTTGTCCTGTGTAGTTGCCACGGTTGCCAAACTGGTATGGGATGCGTGAGAGTTAGAAAGAATGCACTTCATCTGTAGGTTGTCTTTGTGATAGTACTACAAATCCTGCTATAGCTAATTCTGATAAAACAAACACAGTACTTGGAGTTGTAGAAAAATTTCTACATTTTATTCAGGAATAATGATAATTACATATGTGTATCTAATACACTGCGAAACTGCTGAGACACAAAAGCTGGAAAATGGCCCTTTGGTTGAAAAGGTAGGGTTTTATTTTATTTCACAAAGCTCTTTACCTTTATGCTAGTGCCTGATTCCTGCATGCATTGTCAAGACAGCATCAAAACGTCGTCTTTCCAAAGACGATCCAAGAAACAAGCAGCTGTAAGTTTTCTGTACCTTCTTAAAAACATCTGTGTAGAAGTGCTTTAAAAAGACAACGCAGAGCATAAATTGTGTGAGAGGAGTACATATGTGTATTTATTTTAGAAACTAGGTTTTCTTTCAAATACAGGAATACAAAGCATGTGGGCAAAACAGTGTGGAAAGAGGTCGGTGGAGCCAGTACCCTTTCAAAAAGCGTTTTGGGCCCAGACTGTGGAGAGTGAGATGGCAGATGTTCAGAAACAGCACAGTGGATCTCATCCTATTTTCACTGAAGTAAAAATGAATCATAACCCTTCTACAACTGTGGATGCTCTTGTTCATGCTAAAATAATGCAGAGATGAGATACAGGAACCTGGATGGATGAACTGAAGGCCACTGTTAATTGTTACTCTAATTGCTTCCTCTTCCTACTGTTTTAGAATTAAATTATATTGCAAGGCTTAAAATCAGAAAGCTGAACTGTAGGTAACAATGGGAGTGGAAGCTAATATACTTCTTCACAGGACGTACCAGCACAGTCTGGTTTGTTAGTAGATCCTATTTATTGCCATGAATGTGTCATAAGAAGCAAAAACAGATATTTAGTAATGATATCAAGGACAAGATAAGGGTCATATTCTGTTCTCATTAATAGTAATTTATACTGACAGTAATTCCAGTAATGATCAATTTTAGCTGGCTATACAAAAAAACAGAAGTGCATTCTTCCCTCTTTTGGGCTAACAGTGTTTTTATTCATAGCATATTTCTGTTGGGCAGCTTGACTCTAGAGCAAAGCTTCCAAAGCAAGCACAAGATGGGTGACATCTCTGAATCCAGGAGGGAGCCTGGCTGTGGTGTTCAGTGCCCTGTGCATTGCTAAGAAGCTGAGGGGCCAGATCCAGTTCTCGGTCGCTAGCCCCTTTCTGGCTCTGGTGCAGAGTCCTTTCAGGTACTCTGGCCTCAGAGGGACGGTCACCATCTGTGGCTGCAGCGGCTCCCCTCCAGCATGGAGCACAGAAATCTTCCTGGGGCTGTGGCACTTTCAGGCCAGCCAAGGTAGTGCTAGTTCCCCTCAGCACTTTGTGGTGAATTTTCAGTTCAGTGGCTCAAATCGCTCCTCAGGCTTTATTCTTGCCTTCCCCTATCATGTAATTCCAGGGTTTGAGTTAATTTTTAATAAGCTATGCTTAGTAAGTTCTATAGTATCATGCAAATGTTGCTTACTTTTTTTCAGTAATTTTTCAGATTTTTTTAAACTTTGAACTTTTCGCATTGGTGATGAATGGGGTTGTTTCACGCACACATACTTCATCAAAGCTTGCAGTTAATAGTCTACTTTTCTTGCAAGTCAGTTGCTGCACTGAGGGAGTTTAAGCTGTGATTTGAAAGCTGCTCCCTGCAAGGGCAGTGGTTACAAGGCAGGCGCCTGTCACAGTCACGAGTGCATGGCATTATGATGCACAGTTTGCAGAGACAAATGGATTCTCTACTTGTAGAAACAGGTGAAGATGTCTGTAATTGAACAATATTTCTACCGGGATTGTTCTAGTGGAAACTGATGTAGTTTACTGGCTTCCTGGTTAGTGACTGGGAAATGGCATAGAAGACTTGGTATATCCTGATCACTTCTAAAAGTAAATACCGATTTCTCAACAGAAAACAGACTTTCTGAAAAAGCCACTAAATCTGTGGTCATTAGAAAATTTCTCATTTTCCAGAACTGGAGTATTCATTCCAGAGAGTGAGGATTGCTCATTCTCCCTCCAGGTGCCTCAGACATATCCTCCATCTTCTTGACGTTCAGTCTGACAAATCCACAGTGTTTCATTAAGTAGAATGTAACCTTGCACTGAAGTAATCAGTTCTTATTTAATTTTTTTTCATACTCTTCAGATGTCTTCCTGTATAACCTAAGTGCTGTTTTAGTCTGCAGACTCTGAGCTTGACTAACAGCCAGAAATGCAGACACTCTTAGCTGACCCTGCAAAGGACTTTCAATGTTGATTGCAGAAACTAGACAGGGAGCTGGAAACAGAGATATAGGGCTTGTATCCAATGGAAACACCATTCTAAACATGTGTTACCAAAATCATTAGGTATTATCTATTGCAACATCCAAGACACTAACCTTGTGCCTCTGCCTGTGCTGCTTAGAACAGTAGGCTTTGTCCACTTGATCTTACCCAGAGCTGGATTTGTTGCTCTGTCCTCTGGTGACCTTAGTAAGCACCTGGGATGGAAGACAAGTGGACAAGAGCTTCCTCAAGCTGAGAAAACAGTTATTCTCACATCACTCCTTTCCTGGAGGAGTAACCTTAATTACTAATTACTACAGAAAATGTAAGTGCCAACACCTAACTATGGTTTTAAAAAAGCTCCCTCATCATTGCTTTGAAACAAAGGCTGCTGGTGCTTACCCTTTGGAGAGCTACGCTTGAGGGAGCCCCTGTACCCACCATGGCTCTGTATCAAACAGCAGCCAGGAGCCGGCAGTGAGCTGCTGTCATCTAGCATTCACCAGTCCAGGACCTTTGCCAGCTCAATGCCACAGCACGATAGCTGCCACTGTAACTTCACATTGGAAGAATACCTCAGGACTATTTTTCTCTGACAAATCTATTAAGGAGTCTAATACAACTTTGATTTCCTTCCAGGAGGGCAAGCCAGCTCCTAGAGTTTTGTCAGGCAAATTCCTTTTTCAAAGGACCACATTAAGTCATGGTCTGGCAAGATTTTTCTACGCAATGAAACCTAATTTCCTTTTCATGCTCTTTAGTGGAGGTGAGGTAATGTGTCACTTGATTTAGCTGTATGGTTGTAAAGTTGTGCCTAATTTGATAAAAGCCTCATCACAACAGCTTCCTTGAATAATCACCAAATGATTGCCCTTCCCAGCTCCCTATGAACAATTACACCTTTCCAATAGGTATCCTAAACCTCTCTGGTTTTACTCACTTTCTCAGTTTTACCAGAAAGGAAGCATTAAGCAGAACTGGTCCAAGTGGAATAGGGTCCGTTCAGTGCTGAAATAATGCTAGTGCTTCTCCATACTGCCAATTATTAGACCTGGTCTTTCTGTCACTCCTCCTTTTCTTCCTCTCTCTCTATTCACACAGTTTGCATAAGACAAATCAGTACCCAGGAGGACAATACTGGAGCTTCTGCTTCCAAGGGTGAGCTCAGGACATCCCCTTGTAACTTGCCTGGGAAGGACTGGTCCTTTCCAAAGCCCAGGGTTTCTGTGGTTTGTCTCTTGGTTGCAGGTAGATTAATCACAACATTAAGGCAAATCCTGCTCTCCTAGACAGCTGTCTCCCTCTCTCATGTTAGCCCTCCCTTGCATGGACAGGAAGAAATGTGAGTGCTATCCAAACTCTTTAAATGCCTCAGACTTACATATCCTGATAAATCAACTGTCTGCCATTTTTTCACCTCGTGCATTGATTGCTGTGATACTGTTTCTTATTCCCAAATCATCCAGAAAGTTACATGCTACTAAGGAGGGTCTTGCATGTGTCTGTGTGTGTATAGAGGAAGGACAGGGGAAGATGAGGTTTGGGCTGGTGATTTGCCCTGCCAGGCAGCAGCAGCAAGAGGTAGAGAGGCACCATAGCTGGAGAGGGAACTGCAGAGCAATAGGAGTGAGGTTGCAGTTCACATAACAATGTGATCTGGAGATATTTGAGGTAGATTTAAAAGGTCATCAACAGGTCCTGAAAGCAGTATAGCAACAGCAACACAGAAGACTGTACAAGGTGATTCGCCTTGCTGCCTGGCAGCTTTTCAATACCCTCAGTGCACACTTCTCCCTAATCTCTGTGTGGCTGCAGAGCTGGATTCTGCAGCTTCCCCTGTTTTCAGTAGTCTTCTCTGTCATGCATTTCCCTGTAAACCATTGCAGCGCATCCTCATGAACTGCCCTGTTAAAGTCAGCACTTCACTGCCTGCCAAGGAGTCTGCTTTTGGCAAAGCTGTGGTTCATTTTAAGAGCATTTTTTACTGAGTAAGAGCAAGTTTTCAAATGGTAATCCCTGCCCTTCTCCATAAGCAGTCAAAGCCCAGGTGTAGCAAAGCAGATGAGGATGGAGCAATAGATGAGCCTTCAGTGAGATCCTCCAGAACCTGACTCTGGGGTTTCTTTGTGGTGTGTGTCTATTTATGCCATCACTTTTGTTCTGTCCAACATGAGTCATTGAGTGAACAACCTCCACGGTCAAAAATGAGTCTGTATGACAGAGAGAGTCAGGATCTATCCTGCAGCACTATGGAAGGGAACATATAACAACCTAGTACTAAGTCAGCTACCACAGTCCACATAGGAGCAGGCTGTGTCCTCGGTTCTCCATGCAGGCACTCACAGTGATTTCTTTGTGTAATGCCTTTATTTATTTACAGCCTCTGAAACAATATTTTCATTGCAACTGCTAAAAACTCTTGGTTTGAGCATGACCTTTAAGTACTGCAGAGCTGTAACTGAATTTTCTTTCTCTCCCTTCAAGTGTGTGAAAATTTCTCTACTGATAAATTCAGTTTTTGTTCTAGAAAAGATGTCCTGTATTGGCTTCTAGAACCATGTGAAATGTGTTTAGCAACGAGGTTCTGGATGGGCCCTCTGGCCGTCAGAGTAGTGGCACTGTAAAGCTTTATTATAGATTTCCAACTGATACCATTGAACGAACATTATTTCCACTATAAAAATAAAATGCACGAAAAAGTTCCTTGAATAATATCTGACAAGCTGTGTTGAAAAGTTCAGCTTGGTAGCTAAGCCATCTAACTCAGGCACCTAATTTAGTCAAGATTAATTAAGACAGGGTGCCCAAGGGAGACAGATGTTGTCAGCGTAGGGTCCTGGTTTTGAACAGTCCTCTAGTGTAATTTCTCTCCTTTTGGTCTCTGTATGAGAAGCTTTAGAAGATCAGTATCTTGATCTGATTTAAGCAGAGTGAAAACACTTTCAGAGGTGCCTGTGAGTTCTAGCTAGAGAGGTGCCTGCTAGTGCTGGCTGTCTTGTTGTGGACTGGCTGCAATCAAACATTAAGCGTAGACTATCCTAATAAAGCGTGGGTGTCCATAAGCTGTAGCTTAGTCATAGTCACTTGGGACTTCACTTTTTTTACTAAACTGTATAATTATAGAACACTTCTTTCTACTCTTTAAAGTCATAAATACCAGGTTTTTAAAATACTGCAAGGAAAAGTCTGCAACAGTAAAATAGGTTAACAAACTAAGCATAATTGGCTTATTAATAATGGATTCTAACTTAAAAAATTAGCATTAGATAATGGTCATTCTTTCTCTTTTCAGCGATCAGGTGGGGCCTTAGCTATCCCTCTGTGCGCATTTCAAGGAACTGTCTCTCTTCAGGCACCCACAGGAAAAACGCTCTCTTTATCTACATATGAGGTAAGCACCGAAGGGCAAAAAATAACACCCACGTCAAAGAAAATTGAAGTATATCGATCTAAAAGTGTTGGTCATGAGCCAAACCCAGAGGAGTCTCCTAATACGTTTGCTGACACGAGCGTTAAAATACATTTAGAGGTACTTGAAATTTGTGACAATGAAGAGGCCCTGGATACTGTGTCAATCATCAGTAATATCAGCCAGTCCTCCACACAGGTAAGGTCTCCATCCTTACGTTATTCACGGAAAGAAAACAGGTTTGTCTCATGTGATTTAGGGGAAACTGCCTCGTACTCCCTCTTCATACCATCAAACAATCCTGACAGCGATATTAACATATCAATTCCAGACACTGTTGAAGCTCATCGGCAGAACAGTAAGAAGCAGCATATGGAAAGAGGTGGTTATCAGGAAGAAATACAAATGTTGAATAAAGCATACAGAAAACGGGAAGAAGATGGCAACAGCAATTAAAAAGCATTTAATCTAGACATTTAAACTGATTTGACAGACATTGCTCCTCTTGACTCGAGTTACACTAGCAAATACAATGTCAACTGTTTTTTCCTAACATATAAATTAATTTTATTTGGGTACACAGTTAAGGAAAGTAAAACTTTTAATGATATATCGATGGGGTAACAAATACTTAAGTGCTTTACAGCTTTGCATAGTGAATTTCAAGTTATTTATGTATCTATTTGAGGAACATGTGTGTCTAAAAGGAATCCTAAATAAAGTCTTAAAAACCAGCTTTGGTTGCCTGTTGGCAGTGGGTGGTCTGTCTGTGCGAACCTGCAGAAAATCAGGGAGCAGCTCCACAGGTGGGAAGTTATAACAGTTTTGGCTGACTTGCAATTCTGCTCTTACTGATGTTCCAGACTTGAAACATTTCTCTGAAAAAATGTAGCCCAAACCTAAGACTAGCTCATTGACTAAGTAGAGGATTAAAAGATATGTAAATGGTTTAATTTTCTACTGCTCTATATGTAATTCATATGTAATGCCTATGTAAGTGGCCATTGTATAGACCTTTGAATATGGGTGGCTGAAATGTAAGCATGCATATTTTGTAAACACGATATTGTGAAACTTATGAGTATTCTCATGGTTGACATTTTTTTGATCAAATGTGACAAATGTTGGTTACTTTTATGCCAGTTACTCTGAAGAGTCCCCTTTCTTTGCCTCCATGATCTCTTAGCAAGTTAAGAAGTTTCCCAACCTTGCAGAATATTTGCAACTCAATCCAGATAAAGGCAGCATTTGAAATATTTGAAAAGCTAGAACATCAAAATTAATTTGAGTAATTCTTCATGCCTGGGTTGTCCCTAAGCAAGGAATAGTTTTACAATGCCATGTTCCTCCTCAAGGCCCACGTGAAGCTAATACTTTTCTCAACACAACCATGAGAGCAGGCGTAGCTTGCAGATAGTTACAGGAGTCCCACTGGCTCACAGCAAGAACACTACTGTTTTTTCTGCCATATATATTCTGTCAGTAAACCTGTCATCAATCCTCTTTGGATGGACCCTCATGCTTTAGATCTGAGTCAGGAGCTGGGGATTACAACCTCTTGGTGACTCATTAGGAGGGGGGAAAGGAGCTATTCAAGGTGGCCAAACTTAGAGACTGAGTTTAGACATCAACCTCAAGAGAGTGGTCTTGTTACCTAATTTGGGTCCCAACCTGTATCACCTGCAGGAGGAGCCCATCTCTCTACTGACTTATAAGGAACCTAGAACTAAGTCTAAAGCCAAGCTAAAACCAGTGACTACTCTAATTTGTGTCAAATTCAGACAAGCCAAGGCAGAAACAGTGAATGGAGTCCTCGAGTCTTACATTAAATACACTGCTTATGCTTGAAATGCTCGTGCATTTTGACTGAGAGCTCTTTTTCTGAGGGTTTCTCACTCACTTCAGTTAAACAGAGGTAAATATGCTCTCAGGACTTTCAGCAGTTTGATTAACAATTACACTGCTTCTGTAAGGAATAGATATAATTTCCAGTGACATGCGTGATGACATAATCATTTAGGTGTCTGCAGTCACCCTGTTTTCCACTCAGTGGGAACATGCAAGGGAAAATAAGCACAATCCTATTGAGGATTCCCTTACGGGTTATGAACAGACAGAGTAAAAGGGCCAAGTAGTGTGTCTCTTTGCATTCATCGTTCAATATGGAGGCATGAAAACAAGCAGACGACTTGCCTTCTCACTTCACCAACATAAATCAGGCCTGCCATCGCAATCAGTGGGGCTGTGCTGGTGTGACAGTGATGTAGCACTGAAGAAAAATCAGGGTCAAAGACTGCAGGTTGCTGTGATAGAGATGGATCACTCTGCAAGTTGTGCTTTCAGTGTGCTGCCTTTCCAACGTGAAAACAAGGGCTCTTGTAAGATTGCCTCAAGGCTCTTAGTTCCACTAAGATGCTATGTTATATGTCAGATTTAACAAGAAACTACAGTAGAAGAAACAATCAGTGGTAAGTCTGTTAAATAAATCTATATCCATATATGTAGAACAGAGAGACACATTCTGCTCTCTCTGAATATCTTGCTTTTCTTTGTGTTCTGTAGAAGGAATGCAGAAAGTATCTTCATAGAAACAGACACACTCGATCCAGATAAAGGTAGCAAAGTTGTGATGGATGATGCAGTCCATCACAGCTTCAGTTTGGTCAGATGTTCTGTTTTCCCTGGAAATGATTTGGACTATGTTAACAAGATTATGTGCTGATGTGTTAATCTCTGATGGATATATTTACAAAGGGTTAAAATTTGGAGGCACTAAAAATCTGCACAGCTGTGACCCAGAGCTTGATCTAATTGTAGAGTGTTGTCCTGCTGCTATATTAAAACATAGATTTTATTTAATGAATCTGTAAATTTGATAATGTACAAACGTCTGATTATTTTATTTTTTGCTCTAAATGACTCACCTCATTAAACAATTTAAAGTGTCTGAAAACCCAAGTTGTAATTATTGAGTACATATCCGTTCCTTGCACAATGCACCAGAAAACCTGCTGTTTGGGAAGATTTGCTGCTGGTTTGTTTATTCACATAAATGTTAAGGTGTCTTCATTTATCATTTGGGCTTAATTTTTAAAATAATTCTTTTATAAGAGTTTTTACGGAAAATTTTTTTCTTCCTCTGTTGTTCTTCCCTGTCTGACCTTTTAATATATTTCAGTGACAGCTTGACATTTGAGGGCAAAGTGTTTGTCAATGACCATTTGAAGGTGGCTTGAAAGAGACCTCATCTCTGTTCAGACACCACAGCAACTGACCGAAAAAAATCCCTTGGAAAATGTCACTTGAATCAGCACCTGGGCTTCCCCTGCTCTTAGGACGTGGGTTGTTGAATAATGCAAAGGATAGAAAACAAGAAACTGGGGAATAATTTTTGAGATAATCTTCAGTATATCCAGTGGGTCAGAGTTTCCTTTCAGTGGCACTCATGTACACTGAGAATAACATTACATTAACAGAGTTACAAGAAAAATAAATCTGTAATACGCAGGGCCAGGCCCAAGAATCCCAAATGCCTCAAAGGATTGTGCTTCTTGAAATAAAAGATATAGCCAGGTGCTGAAGTGTACATTTTCTGTACTAATCTTGATAGAAAATACATCTTACAGCATCATACTATTTCAATACAGTAATTTCATAAAAAAAAATAAATATTACTTATATGTTATTTTAACTTTATAGATTTGAGGTTGATGCATAGATTCTGGAACATGGTTTCACTTCCAGGTATGTATCACTATAATGATTTCCAAGATGAGTGTTTGAGTGTTACGTTCCTCATTCTTAATGAATTTTGCAGATTTAGATGTCTCAGAGCAGAATAGATTCTGCTTTTCTAGACTCCAGCAAGAGCTCCTATAAGAATTACAATACCCATATCTGTATACTCTTGTATGCTGTACACTCTATGTTTTATAAAACAAACTAATTTTAAAGACCTTCAGTCCTCACACAAAAAATCTTTACTCATAGAGGCAGTCCTGCTGACTGCAGTACTGCTAGCGTGCAGTAGCAAGATCTACTCACTGGACTGAGAGCTGTAATGTGGGATCCTCTTATATTGTGTCTCCCCCTTCTCAGTGTTTACCTGCTGGGTTTCATGTTTCCTCATTAGAATTTGACTTCAAGGAATCTCACTTCAAACTACTGAAAGGAGAACGCTGCCTTCTGTCCTCTTTGAGAGCATGCACAGATGTACCATGATGTACAGATGCATTATTTCACATCACGATAGTGTGCTACTGAAGTAGATGAAAACTGAATGTGAACAGTGGTTAAAAGGAATTTAAAAGGCCCAGTAATATGCAAACCACTGAGATAATTTCAAGAAATATATCTTTTCATGCATAGTAGAAAATGATCTTTACATGGATAGATGCACATTTACTATCTTTCCAACATCTAAATCTACAAATCTACTAAAAATGTTTGAATTTATAATGTTTTCTTTAGAATGTGTGGGTTTTTTTGCAGTGTTAAAAAGACATGGCTGAAATGCAGTAGCTACATGCCTGCATATGGGATTTTCTCTCACACTAAAATCCCATTTATTTCAAATGTGTGCATTGCTTAAGTGTCTAAATACACTATCATGGAGAGATACTGGATCAAACCGAATAAATCTGTTGAGGTCACCCGAGTGATTCAAGGTAACCCTGAAACATTTTTCTTCAATAATTTTAAGGAGATACAAGAAGACAAAACCAACTTTCTGACAGCTTGCTTAGGCGGCGTCTGAGAGTGTGGCCTCACACATTGCTGACGGGAAATGCACCGTAAGCCCAGGCTGGTGGTATGTGTTACCTGGATGGTCACCTGGGGCCCTTTCATTCCAGGCTTTGCTAGTTTCAGATTAGCATCA
Source organism: Morus bassanus (assembly GCA_031468815.1). NCBI lineage: Eukaryota > Metazoa > Chordata > Aves > Suliformes > Sulidae > Morus > Morus bassanus. The sequence goes on from CM062578.1 coordinate 9,503,530, forward strand.
GTCACATCTCCTGTCCTGGTATACCTAAATAACAGAACTAGAGATAATAATTGCCCCAATTTATAATCATCTACAGGCTAAAGAAGGCCCGGAAGGCAAGCTCGTTTGTGTGTGGGTACTGTCATGCCACTGACATGAAAGTTCATACCTGAGCAGCAGGATGTGTTTTCCTGTCTAGTATCCTACCCCCTCCATCCATTTGGAAGGGCTTGTGCCATTCCCCCTTGTTTGGCCTGTATAGGTATGTCAGCAACGTATCTTTTAACATTTCTTAGGTTTCTGAGAGTTTATTTTCTGCTAATTTTCTTTGGCTCTTTTTTACTCCCTAGCTGGTTGTCACTATGAGACTTTTGAAGAATACTGTGAAATTATTGTTAGTTCATGTAGGATGACAAATGCAAGAAGTCATGGAGCATGCTTCCCTAGTCTGCATTAAGCCACAGATACAGAATGAGAAGAGCAGAAGTAAGGAAGAAGTATATTTCCTCCTAGATGTCTCATTTCTCTCCCACGCTCCTTCCTGTAATTTGCCTTTCGGATGATCCTCCTCAGTATCCTTCAGTCCTTGTACTCTCTGTTCTTGGTCCCCTCCTTCTCCCTCTTTTCTCTGGGTAACCTCACCCAAAGTTCAGCTACTTGCTGTGCTGATGACTCAGAGATCTTGCTCTCTATTCCTTACTTGTCTCTTTATTCAAATTAAAATCTGAGCTTCTCTGAGATATCCTTGTACCTGAAACTGGGTATAGCCATAAAGAGACCACAGGATGTTTCTTGCACAAACCCTCCTGTGCAGGACTGTGGCACGATGCTGTGCCATTTTGTAGACATACAGATAAGCTCTGGGTGAGTCGGTAGGTCTGCACAGGACACTGTGGTGCACCACGGGTCTCGTCCCCAGCGCAGTGCAGTGTTGTCCTTGGAAGAACGGGCCTCAACAGCCATCTGCCACCTACTGCCATGGTCACTAAGAGCTCCAGTGGCTGCCTTGTCACTCACCTCCGTAAACTGTGATGTCTTTGAGTAAAAGCCTACAGATATATGCTTCGACAAGGTGTTGTGATGTTGGCTTGCACGTTTTAAGGCCATGGAAATAAGCATCTCCTTAAGCATGGAAAATGATAAACCTAGCAGCAAGCCAAGTGGCTACTTGGATGCATAAAGCATTTTTTGAGGGGAAAGGAAAAAAGAAAATACAGATCTTTAACTTGAGCATCTAGTTCTTATTTCTTTACATAGCCAACTGCTGGGAGTTGTTGGTCTAACGGTAGGTAAACCGTAGGCAGAGGAAAAAAGAGAAAATGGTTGCCTTTGAAAGAAACAGTCCTTTATCTGAAAGAAGTTTGAAAATCGGTGCATAATATTGTATTTCAGAGATCTGAATGCTAGTAATTTTTAAATGAATGTAAATCATACCAACAAAGAAGAAAAGGCAAAAGAATATTTAAAGAAATCATAGAATCACAGAATGCTTTGGGTCGCAAGGGACCCCTAGAGGTCATCTAGTCCAGCTCTCCTGCAGTCAATGGGATTGAAGAAGCATTTATAGTTGCACAGTGGCATTCAAGGAAACAAAAAGAACATTAATTAGCTGTTCAAAGAGTAATAATTCTGTGAATAACTTTATCTAATTTAAAAAGTTTCATTTAATACTTTTTAATACTCCAGAGAACTTGGACAAAGCATACCACATACAGCAGCGAGCAGCCAGCAGACCCAGAACTGGCAGCTATTTGACTATGTATATTTTATTTAGAAAAGAAACACTAGGTACCCCTCTGGTACGCAGAACGGGTAGTAGGCCCGTGATGGAGACCAACATTTAATGCTTCCTTACAACCTTATCTGCAGCCTCAGAAAGGGAAATCAAAACTTATGATCCGTAAACTGAAACGAGAAGAGGTAATTCATGCAAGATGAACTCCGGTGACGTACTGCGGCGATATATCGCCTCATTCAGTCGCTATGACGCTTCACTCCCAGGAGAGCGCGGCCGGCCTCGCACCGGTGACGTCAGGCCGCTGGCGGCGGCGCGCGGGGGAGGTCGGGGGCGGGACCCGAACCCGCGGTCCTGGCGGCGGGGGCGGGGCGGCGGGCGGAAGTGAGGCGCCGGATGCGGCGCGCGGCGGCGGCGGCGGCGGCGGTGGGAGCCGGCTGCCGGGCGGCCATGAGCTACGAGCACCGCCGGGACTGGGGCCGGGGCCGTGGCGGCGATGGCGGGTCTGCCTCCGCCGCCGCCTCCTCCTCCTCCGCGGGGGGGCAGGGCGGCCGCGGCGGCGGCGGCCGGGGGCGGCACCCCAGCCACCTCAAGGGCCGCGAGATCGGGCTGTGGTACGCGCGGAAGCAGGGCCAGAAGAGCAAGGAGACGGACCGGCAGCAGGTGAGGGGCGGCCGCGGGCCCGGGCCCCCCCCCGGCCCTCGGCGGGGGCGCTTCGTCCCGGGAGAGCGGGGCGGGGCGGCCGCGGAAGCGCCCCGGCCTCGTCCGTGCCTTTAACTGAGGTGAGGGGGGTGAAGAAGCGCCTCGTTTGGGCCGGGCTGGCCCCGTCTGCCCCCCGCCCCTCCTGCGCGGCCGCCGGTGCGGGGGTGCCTGTACCGCAGAGGTGGGGGCGCGCATTGAACGTCCTGCCTGGCAGGATGGCAGAGGCGCGTTTGTCTCTGCTCGTTGGAACTACTCGTGAGGAGAGGCTTGCCGAGAAGTCGCTGATCGTGCCAAAGGGGCTCACTAGTTGGAGAATGGCGTAACATCCGTAGGTATCCTGAGTACGTGTTGACGAAAATTTGTACTTTTCGCTTTCTACTAGAGAGCTGTCGTGCGTATGGATGAACGCAGGGAAGAGCAAATTGTGCAGCTGTTGAGTACTGTCCAAACTAAAAATGAAAAGGAGCAAGAAGCCATGTCCTGGTGGTCTGGGGATGAAGAAGGGTAAAGAGAAACAATTACTAATGCTTTTAGTTACTTTGAATTGAACAAACTTCCTACAAACTTGTGGGAAGACATATCAGAAATTATTTACATTTAGCAAGTGAATTAGGTTAACAAATACACTCGGTTTTCTCGGTGTGTATTGTCGTACTGATCACTTGGTTGTAACCATTGCTGTAAAACTCTTTCCAGATTATTGTTGAATGATCCCATTACAGGGCAGTGGTTCTGACAGCGGGTTAAGCAGCAGTTCTCTGCAGTTTTGATACAAAAGAATGTGTTACATTTCTAGATACTGATGTAAAATTTTTGATGACTGGTAATTTTCAGACTTTAATTGTTTTAACGGCATACACCATACTCTCGTCAGCTGATGATCAAGTAACTCGTGGACATAATATCTCAAAAACAGACTTAAGGTTTGCCTTGAATGCTCCAGTGTACTCTTCACAGTGGCCAAGTGCATCTTGGATAATCTTTGAAGCTTCTGTTCTCTGCACTTATTTCAGACCTACTCCAGAACAGCCTGCAAAAGTGAAACCAGAAGCTGAAAAAGCTCCTGTAAGACAGAGACCAGTCTTGGAAAAAACATTTCTTGATCGGGATGTGGAATATCTCTTTGAAAAAAATGAGCAGGATACTGATTTAGATGAGCAACTTAAAGAAGACTTAAGAAAGAAGAAATCTGATCCTAGATATATTGAAATGCAGGTACTTTTCCATGTGTTAAGTAGAAAGCTTATGATTGGATTTTTTTTTTCTTTTTAAATTAAACTAACCAGAAAACATAAATTCTTGCAATTTATTTACTAGGAAGTTGTCATGATGTTACTTTGGCTAAAAATTACCTTCAGGATTTGCAAAATGCATACCTATCAATAGGACAGCAATTAAAAAACAGACTTTCAGTGACAATTTCTGATTGCATAAAATCTAAAATTTTAAGCTTGCACATTGTTTAGTTGGGTGGGATTTTCTATTTGTTTTTTGACAGATTGTATCCCTACATTTGTGCCTAAAACTGAAAGCATAAAAATGGGCTTTGAAGGAACTGCCTCTTAAAATGTAGTTTATATTGTTCTAATAGCCATATAGAAAGTTGTCAAATAAAAGAGTCTTACCATGAACAGGCGGTTCTCCCTTTGATACAAGGCCCTAGTCTTGCAGCTGTACATACATACCTCTTCATGTACTGAACTGCTGATTTTAAATAATTTTGCTAAATTTGATGAAACTGAAAACATGCATGGAATTAAACTTATTTCTAGTGGGCCTGCGTTTATGTAAGTATTAGCCGAACAGTTTGTCCTGTTATTTCGCAGTTTAGTCTAGATCATAGATGAAATCTGTTATATTACTTCAGTGTTGAAAAGATGTTTAAAGGTATGTACTTCTATTTTCTTTTGCCCCAGAGATTCCGAGAGAAACTCCCTTCATATGGGATGAGACAGGTAAATACGTACTTAATTTGAAAGAATGTGTGTTTCTGTTGCTCTGTTGTAAAATAGGAGGCAACAGTTGTGTAACTGGGACTAACAGGAAAACTTAGTCACTTTTTATGAAGGTGCTGAAGCCTCCCAAGTTCTGACAGTGGGTTTGACTTCTTTCCGGAAAGTAGCTCAGGTTTGCTGCTTCATGATATGTGTGAGGTTGCTCTGAGGCTATATACACAGTAGGGGCAGCATTATTCATGGAAATGGTATTGAATGCTAGGTACATTTGACTGCCTTTTTTTTTTTTTTTTTTTAAATATAGGCTTTTTCTTCTTTCTCTGCCAGTTAAACTTCTAGCACGTTCCTAGTTACTTGGATTTTGTATAGAGTGATTTGACCACTACGTAAATTGTTGTGCCTTCTTTTTCTTACATGTATTTAAAATTGGGGCCATTTGTTGAACATTTGCCCTGTTTAGGATTGAATATAATGCTGATTAAACCTTTTTCTTTTTTACTCACAGACTTAATGGCTGTACTGCTGGCTCTTACTGCCACTAGTTTCCCAGTCAAAGTATAGCATCAGTTATAGTACGGATTATTATTAATTGATGTTAATTCTTCATTTGATGTCACCTGTATGAAACAGAATTGAGTATTCTGTTACGTTTTTTCTTTTGCAGGTTCAATGAATGATTAGTGAGCTTCCTTTCTAAAATTAATGTATTTGTCAAAATGTGGTCCTTCCTGTTAATATTTGTTTCTTAAAATAGTTATACTCCCCTTCACAGTCCTTTGGATTGGGAGGTAGAGGCTGGGAGTGTAAGAAATCTGTTCCTGTTGGTATAAGAAATGTTAAAATATTGTGCTGAAATTCTTCAGTTAGTACAGTCTTGGAGTCCAACAGGGAAAACGCTTGTTTTCAGTCACCAAAGATATACAGAAGGCAAGTAGGAGGGAGAAATGTCTAAAATGTATTTCAGGCTTTCATTTTAATTTATTTTGTTTTGTTTTCATACAGTATCTTAAGTACTTAAAACTAGTATTCAGATTTGATGTGCTTTAAACCTTACACATGTGAAGTGCAAATGTGCAGAAATTACTTCTGTGTGGTTTAAACTAAACTTTTTTTAGTATTATGAGAAACAGATGAGTATCTGTTTCTTTAGTTGCTATGACACTTTATTGGAAGTTCACCGCACAGTAGCAGAGAATTGACAAAATCCTTCTAAAATCTGTTTTGAACAATAATACAATAAATGTTTTCTTTGTTTGGAAACAGGAACTTGTAAACCTTATAAACAATAATCGAGTAACTGTGATAAGTGGTGAAACTGGTTGTGGAAAGACAACCCAAGTGACGCAGTTCATCTTGGATGATTACATAGAGCGCGGGAAAGGGTCTACATGCAGGATTGTGTGTACTCAGCCTAGGAGGATCAGTGCTATCTCGGTAAGTGCCATTTTGACAAACTGAGTAACTTTATTTCTTGTGATTATTTTTTTTCCCCGATAAATCTGAGGAAAAATTACTGCCTTTCTCACAGTCGTTGAATGAAAGTATATTTCTTACTGGGCCTCAGATCTGTGGGCAAGCTTATGAACTAAGTGTACAATCTGCTGGATTATTTGAAATTAAGATCTGAAAAAATTCCAGATAGCCAGATGGGTACTGTGCACCTCTGAAAGAAACTGCTCTGCCGTCACATGTACTCATACTAAATTTAAAGCTCGAGATAAGCATTCAGCCTGAAGTGGACAGTGAAGGTGGCGTTTTGTGTGTTGGTTTTCAGGCATCTTGGATTCTATTGCAAATAACAATTTTGTTAATACACACTAATTTGATATTTCCTAAGTTTTGGTCATCAAGAGAGTACTGGCACTGCAGGCCTCGTTCTTCCCTGAATTTAATCATGGCTTATATCTGTGATTTTAATGGATTTGGGCAGTGCAAATGTGAATTAAGGTAAACACTAATGTTGTGTCAGGTCCTCGAGGTATATTAATGAGCAAGAAAGAATTTGGCTTTTAAGTGCACAGTAATTACTCTTCTTGATAGTTAAGTGTCAAACGATTATGGAACCTTACTTCATATGAGGAAAAAGCTCACCCTGCAGAAAGGACGAGTGTATTGCTAATGCCTAAATGGTTGTATTCCTTTAAAACGTGTCGTGGGTTGCAAACCTGGCTTTGGGTTGCTGACAGGAAACACTGTTCTCAGTGGAGGAGAAAAAGTGATTTTTCAGGGTGTTACTTTGTTGTTTACATAATGTCTTGGTTCTAGGTATTTCCTGCTGATGAGTAGCTAAATCATAGATCAGCTGTGTGGATTTTTTAAAATTTTCTTTAATGCACTATTTTGCTTTTATTTATTTTTCTAAGGTGGCTGAGAGAGTTGCTGCTGAAAGGGCAGAAGCATGTGGTAATGGCAAGAGTACAGGCTACCAAATTCGTCTACAGAGGTAAGAGAGGCTCCCTAGGCAGTTTTTGTGCATTCATGTAAAGTCGTATCTGTTGTTATTCGAGCAAGAAAATTTGGAAAGTAGTTCTTAACATAGATGACTGCTTTCATTCTGATATTTTCTCCAAAAGGAATTCCTGTGAATAGCTGGTGTAGGGAGTAAGGTTTTTGAAATTTAGCAAAAAGTTTGAGTACAGTTACTCTGTTTTATGCAGGGTGTAACAGTAGCTAGCACCCAGTTGTGCTTTGTCTAGTAAGTCCTTTTTTCAGCTCTTCAATAAAGGTTCTGCTATAGATAGAGACAAAACTGATGTCCCTAATCTATGAGTTTCAAGGAAAAATGGAAATGCTAAAGGAGACAATGCTGTAGCCCATATTTCTGTGGAAAACTATGTATTTTTTATCTATTGAGTAATCCCACTGGGACTGGATATAAAATTAGGTGCATTGACAAGAGTTCGTAGACCTAGTGCCATAGAGCAAAAGCTATTACATTTGGAGTAATCTGTAATTTAAAAAAAAAAATCTGAAATGTTACCAGCAAAAAATGGAATCTCAGTTATTGTTGAAGAAAAACTGCTGGTGAGAGATGACAGCTTAGTCCTTTCAGCATTTTAATTTGAGTTTATAAAATCTCATTTATATTTTTCTTTAATATTTAATCAAGAATGTTATACTGCTGTATATTTAGCTGTCATCTGTGCTGAGCTTAGATAGCTGCAAGAACTTGGGGTCAGCAGATCAATGTGCAAATGATGAAAAATGATGTCTGGGAAGTCAGGGCTCTTGTCAGATTACAAGTAGTTCATTCCCCATCAACAAAAATGCTGCAACTGTGGCCTAATTCCTTGTTCCACCAATTGAACTGTAAGTGAGCGAGTTAGAGGATGAGGCATACTTCATAATGTCTTATAATGACTGCATTTTGATTTTAAGCTTTTAAAGTACTTTGTAAAATACATTAAGAATTCCTCAGTTCTCTTCTGTATCTCTTTCAGTCGGTTACCAAGGAAACAAGGGTCAATTTTATACTGTACCACAGGAATTGTCCTACAGTGGCTCCAGTCAGATAAGTAGGTTTTCCTATTTAATAAGAAACTGAATACAATTATGAAATGACTTGACTACTGAGCTGTTTCTAACAGTCTTGGCTCTGGTTTCTTTTTTTTTTTAATCTAAAAAAAAATGTGTGACTTCCTGCTTTTGTATTTTAGGCACTTGTCCAGCATTAGTCATGTAGTCCTCGATGAAATTCATGAAAGAAATCTTCAGTCAGATGTTTTAATGAGCATTATTAAAGATCTTTTGAATATTCGTTTGGATCTGAAAGTAATACTAATGAGTGCTACTTTAAATGCAGAGAAGTTTTCGGAGTATTTTGGTAGGTGAAATACTTCCTATGAATGTTCCTCTTAAGTAATTTAGGCTTCTACAGCATAATGCAGTTCAAATTTTAGGATTGATTTTTATTGAAAGAGGTAATGACTTCAGTTTTACAAATAGTTACCAGCTGCTGGAGATGCTTATTCCCTTAGTTTTATCTCATCATGAGCATACGGTGCTTTTGTATTTCTTTTCAGACATATTGTGGAAACAGTATCTCCAGAGTGTTTTCATATTAAATATTTGCCAATTTTACTGTATTTTAGAAGTCTCGGTGTGAGTGGGCAACCAGACTGAAGCCTTTAGGTGTTCAGCCTTCCAGCTTTATCCTGTAGCTGGAACCAGATGAACATGCTGGAGAACAATAGACTGCTTACTACCTATGCTTTTTTTATTCAGCAGCTTTATTTGGAGTTGAATTTGGCCTCTTCTATGAGAACTTAAAAATAAACAGAAAAACCCTATAGACTTGGCAACTATATTGCAAAAATAGTGAAGAAAGTTTATTGCCTCTATTATTTCTGTACAGTATTTTATTTGCTGTTTAAAAACTGAGTTACGCCTTCCTCGACAGATAATTGTCCAATGATTCACATACCTGGGTTCACTTTCCCTGTGGTGGAATATCTTCTTGAAGATGTAATTGAGAAGTTGAGGTAAGTGTATTTTCTGAACACTGTTAGTGTTTTGGGGTTTTTTGCTTAGTATGTCTTTTCAAAGATTATCTTGGTATAAATAGCATGTGGGAGAATTAGCTGTGTTCTTCAACAGAAAATCTTTCAAGGGAAGTTTAGTAGCTTTTACAGTAACTAAAAATGGCACACAGCTACCTAGAAATGATGGCTTGAGGAAGAAGAAAAAAAACCTTGTCTTTCTTTCGGTGTGGTGAATTTTCAGGCTACTAAATCAAGCTAGTCTTTCTGTTTGTTCAGGCTTTTTATTCTACACGTTCTTGTGCTTACTAGAGATAGTACCTGTTTTTATAAGTAAGATTTCTTTCAGAAAAGAAACATAAGAATCTTATTTACATGGTATAGCTATAGTGCAGCATATTGTCCATAATTTGGAAAACTACTATGCAGCTGGCTTTAAATTACTTTAGTTTCAAAATTTAATTATATTTGTTATTTAAATGTAAAGATATACTCCAGAGAACACAGACCGTCGGCCACGGTGGAAGAAAGGCTTTATGCAAGGACATGTAAGCAGACCAGAAAAAGAAGAAAAAGAGGAAATCTACAGGGAACGATGGCCAGACTACTTAAGGCAGCTGCGGGGCAGGTTGTTCTCAAGTTACTCTTCTGCGTTAAGTTTTTAGACACTTCTTAACTGAGAAACATAAATTAGTGCTGTATTCTATTCCTGTGCTTTTATTAATGATGTGATAGTTGCTACTGTGGAAAACAATAATGATGGAATTGCCATTACAGTTGGCCTGGCAACCATTGAAGTGCTTTAGAGTTACCACAGAGAGTTAGCTTCCTTTGCATGTGCCAACTGTAAGAGAACTTAGAGCTGTCGAGTTGCTTGCTGTTGATGTTGGTATTGTCCATTACAGTCTTCAGCATAATGTTAGGCTTCTTGAGCTTTAGTCACTAGTTCTCTTCGGATGAATTCTCCCCTTCTTCAGTCTTTTTCTCTGGGAGACACCTCACAGTATTTTAGCCTCATAATCAACATAATACAAAATGTGCTGGTTTTAAAACAAAACCAAAAAACAAAACAAAACAAAAACCAAACCCCAACAAAAAAAACCCAAAGCAAACCCAACAAAACAAAAAAACCCACCACAACTTTTTCCTCAGAATATTTTAATAATCCTCCAGAGTGGTTTAAAACCAAGCTAAATAATTTTGCCTCTTGAGCACCTGGTAGACTGTCCACTTGAAACATTCTTTTGCTTGCCAGCATTTGACTACTTTGGTAATCTGGATTAATTGATTAATTGGATAGCCTGGCTGATTTATTTCAGGAACAGCATCTTCCTGTTTTTTCCCCTGTTTTATTTGTCCTCTGCATTTTGGGACTTTGTATATATCCAGTTTGATAACAATAATGAATATAGGTGGATCAGTTTTATCTCCCTTTTCTAAGGGAAAAGTCCTCAATGTTGCATCTCTGTCTGGCCTATCCCGTGCTCTGCTCATCCCACTTGTACTCCTCCTTCCCTTTCCCACCATGTCTTTTGAACCAACTGACAATTCTTTCCATAGCGTTAGTTTTCATGAAATCAAAGGACTGAACAGGTGAGATGCTTCCTGCACTCACTATGAGTGAGAGATAAATTGAAGGGTAAACTCAGATTGTTTAGGACCTAGGTAATCCATGAGGAGGAGAGAGATCATGTAAATGCTTCAAATGCCGTTCAGTCTAAACATGGTAATTCCTAAACTTACCATTCTAAACTGACGATAATCACACTAAGCTAAATCTGAAGAGTATATTGTCTGCTCAATTACGGCACCTCTAAAGAAATAAATTGAACAGTGGTGGGTTACAGAGATGTGTGATTGCAGAGCCTTATAACAGAAACATGAGTGCATGACTTTGTATATTAGTAAGTTTCCAATATGTATGCTTTCAATGCCTGTAGGTATTCAGCAAGTACTATAGATGCCTTGGAAATGATGGATGATGACAAGGTTGACCTTGACCTTATAGCAGCACTTATCAGACACATCGTTTTGGAAGAAGAGGTACACTTCTGTCTCCTATCATCGCATTTTAATGATGTGACTGAATTGTTGTCAGTGGCTGTTCGGAATGTCAGAGCCGGCAGTTTCGCTTATCATACAGATATAAAGAAGAATTTTTTTGTTTTGCTCCTCGGAGAAGTAATCTAACAGGTTTAAATATCTAATTACTGTTTAAGTCCTGAATTTAGCATGTGGTTACTTAGTGTTTATTGAAATAATGGGATAGAATCCATGTTTAAAGGAGAGCACACATCTAAGCATTTTCTTGAACAGGGGTTGTGGGTATCGACAACAGCTATGTACATAAGAAACTTGGAAAGCTTACAAATATATTTGATATGCTCATTTATGGTCCCTTCTGAGCAAGGGATTAAAAAAGAGCCTGAATCCTTTCAGTGACACTAGGGATTGTCTCATAAATGAAACGGGATAGATTATCTGAAGGTTTGGCTGCCATTTTGATTCAGGTTGCTGCATTTCGTTTCTTTTGGAGAAGCTTTTAAATAAGCCTTCAAATTACTTATACACCTTAGTTATTTGATGGAAGGTAAGATAATTACAAATTTTACCTTTTAGTTCTTTCTGTGACTGTGTGTGTTTGTTAAAGGTAGTATTCTTTGTAGCCTGTTGTAAAAGTTACGTTTTGTGAAATAGCTGGTGAAAGCTGTCTGAAACCTTTTCAGTGTAAAACTAAGTCTCTGTTCTTAATTCCTCAGCAATGGGAGGGAGAGGGCAAGAACAATACTTAGAGTTGATGTTCGCTGCCTCATGTCTACCCTATGCAGTTGGCTTTAATGGTTTTTCTGCCTGAGTAATATAAATACAACTTAGATGCTGTGAAGACTGAATTTTTATATAGCCTAGCAAAAGTCTAGTCACATTTACCAAACACACAGCCAGGAGACTCTTCCAACTAACAGCATGTCAAGAGTAGTAGTTAATACAGCTGCATTAATAGTTATCCCCAAAAGTGCCTTACCTTGTTATTTAGTAATAACATCATCAGAAGGATCCTGTGCCTGAAGCAGTGACAAACATGAAGTAAGAATAACTTCTGTTACCATAGGTATAATGTATATAGATTGTCATAACCTGAAGCTATATATTTGGTTTTGTGTTCAAAAATGTCTGTGGATGAGCTGACACCTTGGCTGATTCCTTAAAGAGAATTTTGATTATTTAAAATATTAAATAATCTAACATTTCAGTTGATCATTTAAGCTGTGGTTAATGAGGATGAGCTGCTGTTTTGTATTTTGTTCTTCCTGTGTTTGAAAATTATACATTAGTTTCTGTTTTATTTGCAGCTCAAATTCTTCTAGTGTTGACATGGTGGTGTTTAAAACACTGCAGGGGAAAAATGTTTAAAATCAAATTTTTATGTATTACATTCAGATAAACATATGTAGCTAACTCTTTTATAGAAAACAATCTTATAAACTTTGTTCCAAATTTGAGTCAGTGAGGTTTCAAATATCACCTCTCTAACATATATGTGTCAGTGTGCAAGTAGCTGGTTCTTTGCATAGCATATGATTTATTCTAACCTCTTTTCCCCTTCACTCCCTCTTTCATACATAGGATGGTGCAATTCTAGTGTTTCTTCCAGGCTGGGACAACATTAGCACTTTGCATGATCTCTTGATGTCACAAGTCATGTTTAAGTCAGGTAAAAACCAAACTTTAAATGGGAATTCTAGCAGTAGTGTTAGTGGCAAACTCTTAATTTTTGCATGTGATTGCTGGTATTGCACTGGATATTTTTTTTCCCTCGTGTCTCCTCTCAAGATGATTGCAGTATGTTCAGCATTTTTTTGCATTTCTGTGGTATATTTCATCTACTAATGATAATAACTCATTTTCCTCAGTGTAGGAGTGAACAATCTGAAAAAGAATCTCAGAACTACATCTTTTTCCTTTTGTCCTTTCTTGTAGCTCTGATAATTTCCATCCAAAACTAAACCCTTTTCTTCATTCTGTGTTAATTTCCTCTTTTCTTGATTCTTCAGCAGCTTCTGTCTACTGCTTTGCTGATAGTTCTTTTAACTCCTGTTTATTCCTAGAAGCTTTTTTAATAGGACACTAAAATACCCTACACCTGTCTGATACACTTTAATTTGTCCTGTTTGCATAACTTATATTTTCATCTATCTTGTCTAACTATGCTCTTGACTATTCAGATAGTTGTCTTATAGTTCACGTTGTGTACGTTCCATAGATACAGAATTTCAATTCATGGAAGGATTGAGGAGAGTGTCAGTTTATTAAACTTGAGCAATTATTAAATCATTTGAGAAATTAGAAATGAAATATAAATTACCATACATCATATATCTTCTTAAACTTGTCAAGTCATCCTAGCGTAATAAAAAATTCCTTTTTACCTTTTTGCTTTAGAATTTGCCATTATGAGATATATATATACCTGTGAATTCAGAATAAGAAACAGTAGACTTACTTGAAGCATATTTTCTCTATTCTGCATGGTTGATTTTCTTGTAAATTTAAAGTTTATGTGCTTACACCATATCTTTTACTGATTTTTAATTTTCAGATAGGTTTATTATCATACCTTTACATTCATTGATGCCTACCGTTAACCAGACTCAGGTATGCTTTCCTTTATTGTAATATTTCACAACTACAAAAAAATTAATTAAGCATATGTTTGGTTTTGGCAAACATATAAATGGGCCATGGATAATTACAGGTTTTTAAGAAGACCCCACCAGGAGTAAGGAAAATCGTGATTGCTACCAACATTGCGGAGACTAGGTAAATAGCTAGCTATACAGACCAAAAAAAGCTATATATTTAATGAAATAAAGTGGTAATCTGAAGTATAAACCTGTTTTGATGTTTCTAAAATATATGTTTTTGTATTTGTACTATTTATTTATAACACTTTATCTTTAGAAATGTTTATAGACTAAACAGGAGGTTTCCTTTAATTGTTTAAAACAATTAAAGCGTGATGTTACTATAAAGACTTGCCTTTGTTGTACATGATAAATCTGAGCTTCCTATCCTCTCTGCAGACTTCATAACCCCATGTGGTGACTTCTGCCAGACCTAGGAGAATAAACCAAGCTGTTTCTTGAACTGCTTAGTAATGTAATTCTTAATGAAATTCCGAACACAAAGTTTTGTACTGTTGGCTCACAGTTCGGGAGGGTGTAAAGAGAAGCTAATCCCCTTTCAAATCCTAGGCCAAGCTTGCAAAAATTAAGAGTTGCATTTTTTCTCTGTTTTTTTGAACAGCATTACAATAGATGACGTCGTGTTTGTTATAGATGGTGGAAAAATAAAGGAAACTCATTTTGACACACAGAACAACATTAGCACAATGGCAGCAGAGTGGGTTAGTAAAGCTAATGCCAAGCAGAGGAAAGGTCGAGCAGGAAGGTAAGAATAATGGGGATAGTTAGAAAAGTTTTGTGACGTGAAGTGTCCATCAGTCTTGGAGCACATGCTGCTGTAGATACAACTTTGTTATTCATATGTTCAGAAGCAGATGCTAGCACAAGCGTCTCTTGTTCTTCTGGAAGGAATGGTTTCTCTGTCTTTCTAGGAAACTGACTTAACTTGTGCTGCATTTAACTCCATGAGTTTTCCTCTTTTTTATAGAAGAATAAGTTCTGCATTTTTTAAAATTTTTGAATTTAAATGTTGGTAGTGTTTGCCTTCACACCTGATTCATGAGGCTATGATACATTAAAGTGAAAATTGCCTACAAATTAATATCACTTAGCTACAGACCAAATTTTTTTTTAAATTACTCTACCTCTCAGAATACCTTGTAGAATATTTTCTCTCTTGTTCAGGCTTCCACTTCTTCTCTGGTCTCTTCATTACTCCTTTTGAGCAATTGATGGGAGGTTTCTGTGTTCTCCATGCCTTTTTTTCCTGTTGATGGGTCTGTGTTTCAGAAAGCCGAAATGGCTTTTACAGTTGAACACGCTTCAGTTCTAATTCCTTGAGGTGTTTTGGAAAGCTTTTTATAAACAAACACGATCATAAAGTTGCAGTGTCGTAGGAAAAAAAAAATAACAATTGTTTATTTAAATAATTCCAGAGTTCAGCCAGGCCACTGTTATCATCTGTATAATGGACTACGTGCTAGCCTTCTAGATGATTATCAGTTACCAGAGATTTTGAGGACACCTTTGGAAGAACTCTGTTTACAAATCAAGGTAAACATGTGAATCTTCAAACGTATTTATTATTTAGTTTTCCATTGGAATAAGAGGTTGAGATATTAAGTTAATGCAACTGTGAGCCTATGGTTGTCTTCAAGTCAAAATTCTGTTACACCAGAAGTACTATGTATTTAACTAATAATTGCAGCAACTTTTGCAAAATGCGTGCTTGTATCTAGATGCATCAAACCCAGGAAAAATAGGATTGTCCAGTATAAATAAAAGCTGAAGTCTGTTAACAAAAATTTAAAGTATGCTTACCCCTCACTTCCCCCCAGATATCATTTAGTCAGAGGAGCTTCAGTGAGAATGCCAGTGAGTCAAGGGATATGATGTCTTAAAAGAATGTTACTAAAAAATAGTTTTAGAACTGACTTGAGTTTCCTTTTTGGCAGTTTGTATTGAATTCCATGTGCATGCATAAGGAATACCATGTGTATGCATACTGAATGAAGAATAGATCCTTATGTTTCAAATTTCATCATTAATACACTTTTATTTTTGTCCATAGTTCTTAATTAGTGAAATTCTAACTCAAGCTCTGAATTTTTCACACTTTTTTAAATTAGTGTGGTCACTGCTTACTAATTTTAAATAGGTGTCTTTCTCCAATTGCTGTAGGTTTGTGGTTTGTTTTTTTTCTTGCAGATTCTAAAGCTTGGCGGAATTGCTTATTTTCTGAGTAAACTAATGGACCCACCATCTCGTGATGCTGTAATGTTGGCCATAAATCATCTAATGGAGCTGGTAAAGTATTGCTTAATGTACATGCAAGGAAAAATCTGCTTAGAACCATGTTAGTGCGTTGTTTGTTATCAGACTGTTCTGATTCTACAGGTCTGGAGATTTGCAACCTCTTACTGTATTGTGTAGACCCTTTATGTATCGTCACTGAACAGAGGAAATAATTTCATATGATACATGATGTTTATGGGCTGCATAGAGTAGTTCCTGAGGAACTTTTGAAATTACTCAAAATATATACGTGCACCTCACATTTAAGTTCCCTGCAGATATTTATTTAACTCACTGCTTCTGAACCACCCTGTTCATGGCTGCATCCAGCAAGCCTTCCGATCCAGTCAGATTAGTGAAGAGTTTGAGATACTTTTTCTGTGGGTAAATAAGGCCTATAGGAGAAAGATCTTCTGTCATTGCTCCTTTGGATGCTGGGAAAAGAGAGATTAATGACACATTTGGACTACTGACTTCTTGCTCTGGTATTATTTGTACAAATCAGTTGTAGCAATAAATAGAAACAACTGATTTAGATGAAGGGCAGTATTTAGACTGATGGCATGATTCTGTAAATGTTTAGATAAAATTAAAATTCAGCCATGTGTTTGGTGTTCTGTGACAATGCTGTATAGTAGCAAAGGGTAGAGTAAATAAAAACAGAAGTGAGATTGAGGGTAAGATACAAGTCTAAAAATAAGCTTGATCAGGAGAATAGGAAGACACTCAAGTGTTAATAATTCTTTGTACTTTTGTCCTGAAAGACAGTGAGCCCTAGTAAACCACTTGAAACACAATTAAAGATGGTTGCTGTTTTCTTGGATGTAATTGAACATTTCAATTTCTCCATAACTTGCTTGATCACCTTCCTACCATACCTTATTACAGCTAGTTGTGTGCTCCAGCCATTAGGCTTTCCTTTGTTCTCTAGGTATACTAGTGGCTATTTCAAGGAAATCTTCCCCATTTCAAATACTGTGTTTATTCTTTTTTCCTTTTTTTCTTCTTCTGACAGAATGCTTTGGACAGACAAGAAGAACTGACCCCACTAGGTGTCCATTTAGCACGATTACCAGTTGAACCACATATTGGAAAAATGATCCTCTTTGGAGCTTTATTCTGCTGCTTGGATCCAGTACTTACAATTGCAGCTAGCCTCAGCTTCAAGGACCCTTTTGTCATTCCTCTGGTAAAGTTTTAAGAGGAGAATTACACATAAGATTTTAAGAATTTCAGAAGGATATGGGGACTAACTGAGATGTTATAGTTTAAAAGCACTTCAATCTTATTTTCATGTTAATTACATTTTTATTAGTAAAAGAATGCCTTCATATACTATGAAGTATTGTCTTTGCCTACAGAATACTGGAAGTAGCTTTAATTTTCATGTAGTTAGCATACAAAGTATTGCTTATATATGTACCTTAATTAGGAAAAGAGAACTGGTGTGTCAATCATGAATATTTTATAGGTTCTAATTATTCTTAGGGCAAAGAGAAAGTAGCAGATGCAAGAAGAAAGGAACTGTCCAAGAACACTAAAAGTGATCATCTAACTGTGGTGAATGCTTTCACGGTAGGCATGTTTTAATGTTGTTGGTTTTTTTCTTCTAGGATTTTAATTTGAGTTATATGGATTATTCTAAGGAAAATCTGATCAGTTTATGCTCTGAAGTATTTCTTTCTTGGTTTCTAAGAAACATAAAACCAAATTAATTTTCACCCTTCTAGTGTTGAGAAATCTTGTCTTTAGGTTCAGTAACCTAATTTCTTCTGGATAAGTCTATGAAAGAGACAAAGGAAACTTAATGTTATAGTTACATGCTGAAGTAATTCAGTCTTGTCCTTCTGGCCCTCTGCAAGAGGCTGAAGCTGACTTCAAAAGTGTTGGAGACTTAGTTGTATAGTGTTGGGGCGAGAAGAAGAGGAAATAAATGGCCTGGAATGCAGTTTCTACCCAGGACTGTTAATAGCAACAAATGAAGTCCTGGCAAACATAGCTAGATTTCACTCCTCACGATGGAAAAATGAAGTTTTTGATTCAAAATGTTGTAAAGTTGTACTTTTCTACTTGTGCTGCATATGTATAAACAAAGAGATCAAAGGATTTACTTCCTCTTTTATAGAGAAAAATGTAACTATATTCTTTGTTGGATTCCAGTTTTTGCTGTCCTTCATTTTTTAGTATATGTTCACTTACAAATGCCTTTGAACTATGGTTTTAATTTTTAGGGCTGGGAAGAGACTCGGCGTCGTGGTTTCAGAACTGAGAAAGACTATTGCTGGGAATATTTCCTGTCTTCAAATACACTCCAGGTAACATCCTGACAATTTAAAAGAGGATCATGTCTGAGGGGAAGAGGAGAGGAACCTTTTGGCACAGCAACATTCTGGGACAATTTTTGTTGTTTCCTAGATGCTGCATAACATGAAGGGACAGTTTGCTGAGCATCTCCTTGCAGCTGGATTTGTGAATAGCAGAGACCCCAAGGATCCCAAATCTAATATTAACTCAGGTAAACAGAGGAAGGAAGTGGAAAATTTCTGATAGTTGAAATCTGAGTTTGCAGAACGGTGTTATTTACTTTGCTCTCTTCTACAGATAATGAGAAGCTGCTCAAAGCTGTCATCTGTGCTGGTTTATATCCAAAAGTTGCAAAGATCCGGCCAAGCTTCAGCAAAAAGAGAAAAATGTAAGGGTTTGGTTTAACGTTGGTTTGTATTCGAGGTGTTTTCTACATTAGGTAGTTTGGCAAGGTGAAGCATGGGCTTGAGTGCATGAATGAATCTTAGCTTAATCGTGGGCGTGGGTTACTTCATTTGAGAAGGGTAGATGAGAGCATGGGATTGTTGATCTTTACTTTGTTTAACATTTGGATACCTGCTAGTCTGTGAAAAAAATTGTGTCACTTTATCATGCCATGGATAATGTTACAACATATCAATAACACTGCTGCTAAAGGAGTCCTGCCATCATCTTGGATCTACAGCAGCAGTTGAAACACTATCCTTTCTTATTATTTGGCTACATAGAGCCCAGAAATTCCAGTCTGTTGATTTATCACTACTTATATTATCAGACTATATATTCTTATTAACAGTAACTCACAGTAACAGTATACTCATGAGAATATAGACATCCTTCTACGTGGACCTGATTTAAGACAGAATGAAGGGTTGAACATTTGGATCCATTTTTCTGGGTGTGTAATGTTGAAACAGCAAGCTAGGAGCAATCGCTAGGCCTATAATTAAAAAAAAAAAGGGCAAAAAACCCTCAAGTGATTATTTCTATGGAAGGAATAAGATTAGGTAGTCAAAATTCTACCTTAGATTGTAATTTAGACCTGTCCGTAGTTGATGCTGCTAGTCAGTTGATACTCCCTTTTAAACTGAGTCTGGTGTGCTGGAGTCACCTAAATGCAGTAAGTTTGCAAACCTGATGCCAAGTTACTGTGTCGCTGTATCTTTGCCGCATGGTGGAGCTAGGTGTAAGCCAGCTGCCCAGGAAAGTTCCATTTCATGATCCACTAAACAAGAGGTTTGTTACACTAACCGCTTTGCTGGAGAAGTAGTCCCACCGCTGTTTCTGTTTCAAAACACTGAACTTCATGTTCCGCAAAATACTTCTGCGCGCAGGGAGTAGAGAGCTCAGTGATCCACACCCAGAGAATTATGTCGCTGAAATGTGGGAAGGAGGACAACAGTTGTGCTTCATACATACTGTGCGTGCTTTCTGCTTTTTATTGTCTGATGGCATTATTATGTAAGAAGGGAAATGTGATTTCGGGTAGTAAGTATAGCCGAAGCAGTTGAATGTTATCCCTTGAGTCAAATTTGTTCAAAGGTACATGGTACAAATAGAGGTACACCACTGCAGAGTGGTTGACAGTGGTATAGCTAGTCCCTTGTTCCACATGGACTCTGCTTAAGGCTGAGCAAAGAATTCAGCTATCTAAGTTCCTTATGTGTTTTTTTTTCCAAGAAATTGCTTGAAAGTTGGTTTGTGTAACCAAATTCAATAACTTGAGTCCTTTATTTGGAGAAAAAATGCCACTTGTTTTTTCTGCTTGAGAGGATGACAGGGTTTATTAAGGGAGTAAATTTGGCAAAGAATTCAAACTACTTAAGTGCAGAGAGAGATGTCTAAAAATTCATACTGTAGATTCAGTTGTAATCTTTTGGGAAAGGAGTTAAAGTTTATTTGGATGTCCTTGTACTCATAGAATCATAGAATGTCCTGAGTTGGAAGGGACCCACAAGGATCATCAAGTCCAACTCCTGTCCCTGCACAGGACAACCCCAAATTCACACCATGTGGCTCAGGGCGTTGTCCAAGTGCTTCTTGAATATTGTCAGGCTTGGCGCCGTGACTGCCTCCCTGGGGAGCCTGTTGCAGTGCTCCACCATCCTCTGGGTGAAGAACCTTTTCCTAATATCCAAGCTAAACCTCCCCTGGCACATCTTCCTGCCATTCCCTCGGGTCCTATCATTGGTCGCCAGTGAGAGGAGATCAGCGCCTGCCCCTCCTCCTCCCCTTGTGAGGAAGCTGTAGACCACGATGAGGTCTGCCCTCAGCCTCCTCTTCTCCAGGCTGAATAAACCAAGTGACTTTAGTCGCTCCTTATAGAGCTTCCCCTCTAAACCCTTCACCAACTTCATGGTCCTCCTCTGGACGCTCTCTAGTAGCTTTATATCCTTCATGTATTGTGGTGCCCAAAACTGCACACAGTACTCGAGGTACTTTCAGAGTTTAGAACACTAGTGGATAACTGGAGGCGTTTTTAACTTGAGACATGATTGTGCTAAGCTTTCAAGATTTTATTTCAATCCTAAAATAAAAACTTTTTTCTTTTAAGGGTGAAAGTTTGCACCAAGACAGATGGAACAGTTAATATTCATCCTAAATCGGTTAATGTGGAAGAAACAGAGTTCCATTATAACTGGCTTGTGTACCATTTGAAGATGAGAACTAGCAGTGTATGTGAAGGTTTATATTTGTGTAATTTATTTTTGTAGCTCTTTAATAAGGTAGGATTAAGGTTCAAAGTGGGTGTGAACAGTGCCTTTGCTTGAAGCCTTCCTGTCTTGGGTCATTTCTCTTACGTGCCATCAGATTATGGTCTTTGTGATACTGGTGGTATTGTTGCACAAATAACTAATATACTGACTTCTGGTTTTTTGGTTGCGGGGGGTGTTGTGTTTTTCGTTGTTGATTTTTTTTTTTTTTTTTTCCTAAAGGTTCTGGTAATGACAGGTGTAGGTTTTCATTATTATTACTATTATTATTATTACTATTATTACTAATCCAGTGTAGCACTTTTGAATATGCCAGAAAAAGTTTTTTTCTTCTGATTGTTATGGAATAGTTGATTTGATTTCACCACTTTGTGTGAAGGACTGTATCTGGGACCATTTTTGCTCCTGTTTAATCTGATTTCATGTAACTTTTCCAACTGAGTTGCTTCAGATATGTCTTGCAAATTTATGAATGACTCTGGATAATGATCTTCTGGAATTCTCGTATAATTTTCATTAAGGCTTACTGATGTCGCTTAAGATGTTTGGAAGGGTGATTGGACAACTTTGTCTTCTTGCAGATTTACTTGTATGATTGTACAGAGGTCTCTCCATACTGTCTCTTGTTCTTTGGAGGAGATATATCCATTCAGAAGGATAAAGATCAGGACACCATCGCTGTGGATGAATGGATTGTTTTCCAGTCTCCAGCAAGAATAGCACACTTAGTTAAGGTGACTATGTTTAATAATAATGTATTTGGAAGACTTAGTGTAACACTGATTGGTCTTGGAGATTTCCATATTTGCTGTTACTGTGTACCTACTGACTTATCACTACAGCAAGATGATAATGTTTAAATGTATTCCCAGTAAGCAGTTCAAGTACACAAAGTAAACAGAAGAGAACTACTGAAGGTGTGTAGATGAATGCAAGTTAAAATGCAGTAGTAAAAATAACATTCTGAACAGTCTGTTTTGCATGGTAAACTGGGCAGAAGTAACCAGTAAAGTACTCCCTTACCTTTGGCCTTAGGAGCAGGCACTCAGGCTTTTGTTTGTTTGTTTCCAATGTAATAGCTTGACTAATGAGAATGAGGCTGTGTTGCCTACTGAGGCATCAGGAATCTGGTGGTGATGTTCTTGTTCAGCCCATGCAGCCTCTTCTTAAAAATTCATGGGGATAGTGAAAAACTGTAGAAGCTCCAGAGAAGAGTCATAGGGTGGATTTAAAGCATTTACAAACATGTCTTACAGGAAGAGATTTGAAGAGTTTATTCTCTGTAGTTTTCTGTAGCAAAAGCTGTACGATGACTTGATCAGTCTGTGAAATGTCCACATGGATATGGAAACGTGAGGATGGGGCTCTTCAGCTAGCAGTAGTAAGTTCCAGTGGAAGGAGGAGCTGAATAGAGCCCTGTTTAATATTAGATCCTAGAAATCATATCTGACACTTTTTTTAAAGACAAATAATTTTAATCCTGAAATGGTCAGCTAATGGATGTATAGGCTATTAAAGGCCATCACATCCAGAGATGGTCATCTGTTACAAAAGGTAAAACTGCTAATTTCTGAGAAGCAGCTTTTGATCCTGAAGATAGTAATGTTAAAAACGATTTGATAGGAGAACAGCAGATGTAAAGATGAGGTCAACAGAGGGCCCAAGGGATTTGAACTTACTGTAGTTGTGTGTAGCTCTAACTGCCTGTCTTTTTTTCTTTTTTTTTTTTTTTTCCTTTCTTCATTCCAACAAACTCATTCCAGAATTTAAGACAAGAGCTCGATGATCTTCTACAAGAAAAAATAGAAAATCCACATCCCGTGGACTGGAATGCTATTAAATCCAGGGATACAGCAGTACTGACAGCTATTATAGACTTAATCACAACACAGGAGAATGAAAGTGCCAGAAACTATGCTCCACGATTCCAGACTGAACGCTATAGTTGACATACTTTCATCTGTATCGATAAAACCAACATATTCACCTTTTTGTTTTTGTTTTGTATAGCGTTTATTTAGCTAGAGGAAAAACTTTTTTAGGGTAAGCTGGTAATTCCCTCATGCTGAAGAGCAGTTATTTCAACATAGTTGGTAATATCTGTATATGCATGGTATTCTGTGTTCAGTGTAGCTTTTTAAATAAGAGAAATGCAATGCTAGTAATGTTAGTTGATGTACGGTTCTTGTCCTGCTGTAGCTTTTTTTTACACCCATCAGGTAGCAGATAGATATTCAAAAAACCTGCTAAAATACTGCTTAATAATACCTAAACTGTCCTTGCTATTGGTAGAAACATCTCAAAAGACTTTTTTTTTTATTGGGGGTGGTGAGTAATTATACTTACTGTGTTATTCCTGCTGTGCAGCAGTCTTCTCACCAACACTTCCACAGAAGGTAACTATAGCTTAATTAAACTAAACTTTAAAAACACTTGTTAAATTTGTACTGTGGGAGGAAACAATCTTCAGAAATATCATCCCGCCTTTCATCCCATTCAGTTATATCTTTCTTCATGTTCTGTGCCCATCCATCATCACTACCGACTAAAATTTCAGACTACAGGAAACATGGTTAGATAAAAGCCGTGTTGGAATACTCTTCAAGATTTCATTGCATTCTAATTTTTCTTTTTTTAAAATAGTCCATGTATGGATTATAGTATTACATTAAAAGCTTTTTTCTTTAAAGTGTTATTTCATCTGTTCTTAGTTCGTAATGTTTTGAATGTCACTCTGTTTTGAATGCTTCCAACTATGTAAGCATATTTGAATAACAAGGCTTGTTCAGGATTTTGAGCAGGGCAACTTGTTTGAGAAACACTGTTCTCTGTCCTCTGTTACTGGCACTTTACAGCTGCAGCTACGGTTATTTCTAGGCTTATCCTTGAAGAGCAAAGCTCTTGCATCTAATTTTGTTTGCTTGGAAATATAACTCCTCTCCCTTCTTGGGGTTTGGTTTGGTTTTGTTTCATGTGCTTTGCAAAAATGACCTTGACCACCAGGCTCGGGAGGATTTATGAGCTTTATCCTGAAGAAAACAGAGCTGGTCCGGTGAAACTTTTTTTCATACAGAAATAAGTTTAACTTAGTGACTATGTCACTGAAAACCGGGAATAAAACTCCTTAACACCAGGTGGGTTAAAAAGCAGGCATTACTTTATTCGGTGCTGGGTGCATGGGGGATCTTTCCTCCTACCTTGCACACCTGCTGGAGTTCATTTTTGACATTTATACATGACAGTTAACACACCATGCCTATCTAATACATAATCATTGATGTGACTGGGCATCTCCTTCCCTTGGTCTGTATCTTCTTCGCTTATGTTTAAAGCTACAGTGTGATTTTAATTCAGTGCCTAGGCTCAAGGGGGGGTGTGTGGGGGGGGTGTAGTCCTTTTCATCCTCAGTGGAGTCGGTGGTCTCGATCTCCCCCTGCCGCAATTACCTTTCCCCCAGTTACTGTGACTCCCGCTGGTTTTGTTGTTTCATGGTTGTGGCATCCCTCTATCTTCGTTGCAGGAGAATGTTTCTTTCTGTTATCAGTCTCTGAAGTTTCTCAGCCTGTGAACCTTGCATTCCTTTCACAAATTGGCTCACTGAGTCGTTTCTATTTCTCAGGCTGTGAGTTTAGGTCAGCAATGGCTCAAGCTGCAAGTTTAACCCTTTAGTTATTCACAACAACTAGACCATGCTTTCTATTGGGTTAACAAAGAGGGGAGGATGCCAAGCTCGTTATTTCTGCAACACAGGTGCAAAAAAAGCACATGGTTCGACCTCCCTCCCCCCAATCAGTTTATGGTTTTACCCCCAGCTGCTGAGGCTGGTGTTGCAAACAGCGAGGGGGGAGGAGGAGGAGGAGGAACATCCCGGCCTGGCCTGGGTAGCGGGGAAGCAGGAGGCAGTTTAAGGGGAAAACGAACTCCCCGGCGGCTGTGTGCGGAAGAGGGGGGCTGCGGGGGCGCCCCGGCGGCGGCCGGGCCCCGCCATCAGCTCGGGGCGCCGGTAAGGGCGGGAAGCGGCCGGTGGCTGCGCCTCAGGGCGGCGGGGGAGCGGTGAGCGCCGCCAGGGCCTCGCGCGGGCTGCGCCGCGCGGCTGAGGCGGGGCGGGCGCCTGAGGAGGCGGGAGCGCAGGGCGCCGCCGCACGGCTGCCGGTGAGCCCTGGAGCCCACGGGGAGAAGGCAGATGAAATGAGCGATAACGTGTGTGGAAATGGAAATGAAATTACTTGGCTGTAGTGCTGTAGTGCTGTGCCTTGGTCTTGGAAGGGCAAGGTGCAGCCGATATAGGAGGAAGCAAGATGGCGCCGAGAGAAGAGCTGTGTTTTTGGGGCCCGTTGTACCTGGCTGCTCAGTGTTAAGGCAACGGGTGTGCGATGGCAGGGGCAGTTACCACGGCGAAGTGCGGTGTGCTGCTCCACATTACAAATTTGTAGTTTCTTGAGGGAGAATTGGCAGTAGTGCTGTTACTGGCAGGGTTGGATTAAAAGTCATGAAAAAAAAAAAAAGGCTGGTAGGTGCTACCAGTTTTACTCTCCTTATGCTTAGTTTTTGTAATACTTACTTAAAAGAAATGATGGCTAATTTTCTACCTAAAAACACAAAGGGCAGAAAGAAATGGTAGCAATAGCAGAACCTGGGTAGGAACAGCAGTGTTGGTTGAACAAATCAAAGACAGTCCCCTCTCTGGCCCCCTGCCCCCAGTTGTGGAGCATCAGACTGTGGTATTAGGACCACCACCAGAAGAAACGCACACTGAGGTGGTCATGGGTTGGTATGGTCAGATCTTGAAGTAACGTGACTGATGTGTAAATAATGGTATTAGCTATGCTTTCCTAACTGTGCTTGAAGCATGTAGCTTAACGTACTTTTTTAAGCAGAAAAGTATCAGAAACTTCTGTGTACTTCAGGGTTTGAAAATGAGCCTTTTGCCAATGTCAGGTGTACTGGTTTTGGCTGGGATAGAGTTAATTTTCCTCATAGTGTGTACGGTGCTGTGTTTTAGATTTGTGATGTAAACAGTGTTGATAGCACTGGGATATTTCAGGCATTGCTGAGCGGTGCTTGCACAGCATCCAGCCTTTCTTGTTTCTCACCCCACCCCACCAGCAAGTGGGCTGGGGGGTGCACAAGGGGTTGGGAGGGGACACGGCTGGGACAGCTGACCCCGAGGGATGTCCCACACCATATATATATAAAGCTGGGGGAAGAAGGAGAAAGGAAGGGGGGTACGTTTGGAGTGATGGTGTTTGTCTTCCCAAGTCACAATTATGCATGATGGAGCCCTGCTTTCCTGGAGATGGCTGAACACCTGCCTGCCCGTGGGAAGCAGTGAATAAATTCCTTGTTTTGCTTTGCTTGCGTGCGTGGCTTTTGCTTTACATGTTAAACTGTCTTGAAATCTGTTGAAATCTCAACCCATGAGTTTTCTCACTTCTACCTTCCTGATTCTCTTCCTGATCCCACTGAGGAGGAATGAGCAAGCGGCTGTGTTGGGTTTAGCTGCATACCAGGATTAAACCACGACATCAGGTTACTACACAATCCATAAGGTAATGTTGATGTAAGGTTTTTAGCTTTCTTTTTCATATGCCTAGCCAGAGATGATAACTGTTTCTCTTCCCAGTTCGTAGTGCATTTACTGAAGGGTATTTCTGTCTGTGTACTGGAGTTTCTAGCATCTTTTGGAACTCCAGGTTGTGGAATGAAACAGAATTCAGTGATGGTAATTAATTCTTCCTGACCCTTGGGTTATCTTCAGCTTGTATAAGTGATGTAGTTGTTATGATACAGCTGTTGAAAATCATTTGCAGATTACAGTAGAGCTAAGAGCATCACTGAAGAACTATATCTCTGTGTACTTCCCAGGAAACAAGACCTCCTCAGATTGAAGAAATCTTGGCATTAAAATTTACTCTAGGCTTGTTTCGAACACTTGTGTTCTGTTCACTTGTTTTGAATAAGTGTGTTGCTTTAGAAACAGGCTATACAGAAAAAAAAAGTTTGTGTGAATATATTCTACAGACACAGAGTTTAAAGTATGTGCATGTATGATGCTGCACAGAGGTTGCATTTCATGAGGTTGTGTAGGCTGAATAAAGTGGTGCTACTTTTACCTTTTTATGTTCAACTAAGTAGCTTTGCATAATGGAGAACAGATTTATTCTTCGACATGAAAGTCAAGAACAGTACTGCGTTATGGCATTACTTTATTCAGAGTTCAGCAGATAAAAATGTTCTATTTACTACATTGTAGGGGTGATGTAAAGAAGCAGAAAAGGCAGTATTAATAACAGTTCTTGTGTCACATGAGTATTTGGGAATGCTGAGACAGGTTGGTGTCAGGTGGGCACTGCTTTCCTGAAGGGCTGTGTGGTGGCCCCCAGGAGCCCACAGACCCAATGTAGGCATCTGGGCTCAGCAGGACTGAGTGGTCTTGGCGTCAGTGAGGGTTAAGTATAAACCTGAGATTTCCTTCTCATCCACACAGGTAGAGTCGTACACATTGGCCTTCGCATGCCCACCTTACACAGTGTGTATGCAATTGCATCATGTAAAATGAAACTTTGATTCAGGGAACTGAGAGCCATTTATTTTTGGTCAACTTGCTTAAAGCCTAATTAGAGAAGTCGTGTAAGGAACGGGTACAAATTCCAGGCCTTGCAAAAATGAAATGAAAGTTAATTTTACAGTAACAAACTCCAAGCTGTATTCTGTCACTGCTGGGCTGTTTAATTAAAAAGGAGATGCTAGTGTCATGTCCTCATCCTAAGGCAGGAGAGAGGGAAAGAGAGAGCGTGTGTGTGTGCACATGCTGGTTAGTGACAGCAGCAAATGAGTTTTAGATCACTCCCTCTGAAGCAGAATTGCTCATCTTAGAGCAAGTCAGAGTTAAAAGATGACTTTTTTTTGCTAATGAAAATACTATGGAGCTGCTAGAAAGGGGGGGGGGGGGACGACACCTTAGCTTTTGAAAGCTTGTTTATACGAACTTTTTTGATAAATTGCTTGTCATGCTGGCTTAAATTTCTACGACCTCTTGGAGCAATGACGGAACTTAGACTAGAGTGAGAGTCAAGTATTTTAAGAGGTCAAACCAGTCATCGGTGTTGTGCCTGCTAGATGCCTAGTGCGAGCACATGCTGATGCTACACTAAACAGAATGGGGTGTGGAGTCTTATTTCTGTGGGGGGGAATGATGTGGAGCTGAATGGAGCTGTGTAGCTTAGGTAACACTGATGGCATGAGCTGCTTTCCTAGAAAACATAGGGAAATTGCCTTCTTCAGGAAGTGTTGCTTCAGCAGCTCAGCAAAAGGCCACTGTTTGGTTTTTTTTTTTTTTTTTTTTTCTCTTCTTTTTTTTTTGAGCCTTTGTTCAGGCATCTTGCAGGTGGGTGCAGACAAACAGTTGGGACAGGCATACAGATGAATGAACTTGCTGCTGCTCTTGTGCCAGCGAGGCTGTAACAGCTCCTGGGCTAAGGGTAAGGTGGTCGCCACTCTGGCAAAGGTTCTGGGACCACAGTGGTGGCCAGCAGGCATCAGTGCTCACTGGGGAAACCCCTAGCACCCTGTGGGACACTTCCATGGAGAAGCTGCTGAAGTAAGGCTGTATAGGAGGTTCCTGCAGGTGCTTGGGAGCTGGAGCCTTACCCCTTCTCAAGGATATGGACATGGCCTGGCTCACGGAATAAGGTGTTGTATTTAGTACAAGTAATCATCTTCCTTTGTATACTAACCCATAGATAAATTAAGTCATTATAATTACAGTAAGTTCCAGCATTTATTGGAACTATTTAGTAGTAACTAATGCAGTCATCTTTAGCACAAGCCCTGGATCCAACATTTCCTCTTCCTGGGCACTCTACCCTGTTTCAGCCTTCTCTCCTGATAAATTTTGAATTATTTTGTGACTTCTAGAAGTCAGGTGTACAAAATGTTATCATATTGCAGGACTGGGATAGTAGAGGCTCAAAGAGAGCAACACAGCTGGTGAAGGGCCTGGAAGTCCTATGAAGAGCTGCTGAGGACTCTGGGTTTGCCTAGTTTGGAGAGAAGGCAGCTGATGGGTGGCCTCATCGCCTCAGGAAGCTGCAGAGAGCAGAGACTTGGAGAGGGAGGTGCTGATCTCTTCTCCTTGGGATCCAGAAACAAGATGTGTGGGAATGGGTCAAAGCTGCATCAGGGGAGGGTCAGACTGGATGTTAGGAAGCATTTTTTTTTTTTTTTTTTTAACCAAGAGGGTGGTCAAACACTGGAACAGGCTTCCTGGTGAGGTGGTCAATGCCCCAGGCCTGTCAGTGTTTAAGAGGCATTTGGACAATGCCCTTAATAACATGCTTTAACATAGGGTCAGCCCTGGTCCCTTCCAACTCTACTACAGAAGCAGATAGTTGAAGAACCTTGTACTCTTGACTGTTTTCCCATCTCCCTCTCCTGATACAGCCTCTGATTGAGAGACAAGATGCTCTCCTAGGCCTGCATTTTATGCCATTGCTCCAACTTCATGGGCATACATGGAAATTAGATCTATGGCAGATAAAGTAGGACACATGTTGGGGCTATTTGTCCTTACAGCACAGAAAATTGAAAATGCCACAGGTTACAGAACAGATTTAGTTTCTTTGACAAAAATTACATTAACAGCTTGCAGTTTAAGAAAAATACTGTTAAAAAAAAAATGAAGCTTTTTTTTAGTAAGGATTTAAAAGCATTTTATTGATTGTTGTCCTATAAAATCATGGAAGTCTTTAATTCCTGAAGAACTGTGTCTGACAATAGGAAAAATGAGAAACATCTTTAAAAAACACTACAGCATTTTTTGGAAAAACTAAGTATGAAAAATATATACAATGTATTAAAAAAAAATCTGAATAACATTAATCTCTGGCTTTATACATTCAGTTATGTTAAACATCTGCCTGTGTACAATAAAATTTGTTAAAATATTAGCAGTATTTTTACTATGTTAAATAAGTCTTTGTTCAATTTACAGTTTCTCTCATTACTTCTTTATCAGTCTACTTATAAATTAATTTACAAGGCTGTATAACCACCGTCAGACTGTCAAGGTAAGTATTTTTGTACAAAAGTATTGCCTTCCTTTTAATTTGTTAGAGATACATATTTATAAACATCCAATTCATTCATAAATTGAATCAACATATTACAGGATATAAAACAACATACAGCCCCTTTAAAAAAAAAGGCAGGGAATGCAACAAGAAGAAAGCCTTTGTACTACACATTTTTACCTCATTTTTATTGAGCTTGTATTCTACCCTGCTGAGTTATCAGCTGGTCCTTAAAAAAGGGGAAGACTTTTATACACAAACTGTCACACCTATATACAGAAAAGATGCACTGAAATTTATTTCATTTTTTTGAGTGCATTTTGTTCACACAACATTAAGGGGTTGGGTTTTTTTCTGTAAAATTCCAAAGCTAAACTCCAGATGCAAAAATTTAGCAGGTGTTGTGTGTAGTGCAATTGTGAGAAGTCTTCTCCAAAGCAGAGAAGAGCATGTGTGAAGCAGCACAAATGCGAGCTCTCTGAAAGCAAGGTCCAAGTACTATTTTATCACTCTTTCTCCTTCTTCCCTTATCTCTGCCTGAAGCATCCAATGACATCAAGTCACACAGCAGTAGGGGAAGGCAAAGATAACAAAATACTAAGTTAATCAAGGTCCTGAGCTATCTACTTCCAAGTCTTTCCTCAGTGGTGGTCTCACTATTTATAGGCACTGGAAATTAGAACACCTGGCACCTTAACTCTACAGATCTTTCTTCTCCCTCTTTTCTTTGCCTGTGGATTCAACATGATGCTAACAGGCTAAAGATGTAGGGTAAACTGAAGTTTTTGCCTCCACAGAAGGAAATAATCTCCTCTAGTACAGAAGAGCAGAAAGACTAAAACACAAAAAAACCCCAAAACAACCCCCCAAATCTAGAACAAAGTGTTCCATGTTTTCTGCAGTCCCCATCAAAACCCTTGCTCTGAAGCAATAGTATGAAGACCTAGTTAAACACATGGGGAAAACTGAAACGGACACATTTCCAGCAGTTAGTTATACTTCTTTAAAATACCTGTGCTAAAATGGATCTGAGAAACGAGATAAACAACATTATATATTTTGCAGAGTTTGGTACCTCTTTCTTGCGTTCAGAAATCCTTTCACCACTGCAGCACTAGAAGGAGAAAAAGCCTGAGCTGCCTGAATGAGTAACACGTTGTATTAGAGACCACCACCGCTGGAGGCACTGCTCTGGACTCTTCCCTGGAGCTTGTGTCAGCTTTGCCAACATTGCTTACAGTGATCTAATTACTACTTACAAAGCCTGGGATGTCCCTGGATTTGTGCTGGAGAGGTAGTCCTTTATGAATTATAGGGTTGGTTATTGTAGTTCAGGTGACATGCAGATTCTGACACAACTGGGAAGTATCCCATTAACGTTCTCAGTACCAGAGTATGTAACACTGCAGTTTCTTAGGAGCAGGAAAGCCCCAATATTGCTATTCACCTCCAGCTCAATGGATTGGGTGACTTTCTGGTGTTCAGTCTCCTATGCAGACTTCACCTGCTTCTGAAAGAAAGTAAAAAAATGCTCGCAAACAGATTGAGGAAGAATATGTGAAGAGGCAGGGATGGAGGAACTAAAGTTGAAACTGAAATTTGAGTCAAGGAGATGGCATAGCTGATCTCCAGTGCCTAAGAAACAACTTTGAATTGAAATCTGCCACTGTTCAAGCCCAGGTTTCAGTTCAGAGCTCTCAAAACACAAAACAAAAAGGGATGCATATCCAAACGTCAGTGCTCTGTTACTAGATTTTTTGCATTGGTGACCCACATCTTCCATGTGAGAGCTGTAGGGCACGCAACTGTGCCCCCACTGACAGCAGTTAGTGCAAATCCTGTAGTATAGTATGGAGAAGCAGAAACGGTCTACACATTGGTTTCAAGTCCAAGTAAGCGTCCCATCCTTTCCATGTTCTTGTCAATCGTAGCACGACATGTGATTTCTTTAGCACACTCCATGGGAAACCAACCTCTTTCGCCATCCCGCAGTCGTTCCCCTTCATACCAACCTGCAAAAGGGTCAACAGACAAGGATTAGCAAACCTTTTCAGGTAATGTTAAAGATACTTTGTCAGAAGTGTGAGTGTTGCACTCGACACAAGTCATCACATATATTATACGTTTACCTTTGTAGTGAATTAAGTGATAGGTTCGGCAGATTTTTTTTTTTTTGTTATGGAAAGACTAGGAACAAAACAGTCTGTAAAAGTAAGTATTATATGAAACAAGTGTAATACTTTTTTTTATATTGTATTTCAAATATATTGTTTAAAATAATACAAAGAATATAATATAATTGCAATCTAAAGAAAGCAATGCAGCACAATTGATAGGATCTTTGATTTCATATGTAATATTGAATAACATCGTTAAGTTAGGACTTAGTACTAAGTGCTGACAGCTTCAAGCATCACTGAGTCAGCACACCATGAGGTATTAGTAGAATCACGTGCACGTCCAGGTAAGAATCAGTTTTGATCTTGGGGTACTTGATGCTATGGGAAACTTAGGCAAAACCACAGTGCTAGACCCCTATACTTAACAGGCAGTGAAGCGCAGTATGTGACATGACTAATAATGTGTATGTTTCTCTTAAACAAACCTAGTGCTCACTCACTAGAGTATATGAGCTCCATGCTTTTAGGTAGAATTCAGTTTTTTATTATTTGTGGACATTTCACATGTCCAACCAGCACATACTTTCCGCAGCTATTTACTACCTATATAAATTATGACAGACCATGAGTTACTTTGAACATCTGTTGCCTAAACAGAGGCTGTCCCTTAGAAACCTGAACTGAAATGCTCAAGTTTTTCTTGGAAGCCAAACCTTTATTCATTGTATGGCCAATGCTATTAGGAAAAAATTTTTTTTAGCTGGGTTCACCTGCAGCAGTGACAGATGGTTACTAACAGCAAAATTCTCACTCACCATCATTTACTTTTTGATAAACCAAAACAACATCAGCAACTTGAAGAGACAGTTCATCTGGCTGCTTTGCTGTGTAAGTTCTGATGATCTCTACCTGAGTCAAAGCTGTGGAAGAAATAAGCCAGGCTGAATTAAATAATTCACATAACAGTATCTTTTATTAAAATATATACACTATTTATTTTAAAAGTTTCCATCTTAGAGTATACTCCCCCCAAAAAACCCAAAGGAGGCAGCAAATGGCTCCCTACCTGAGCAATTGCACACAAATTTGGGATAAACACACAAGGGAAGGGGCTGTGCACTTTTGCTAACAGACTGAAACAACTGACTGAGCCAGTGTTAATGAGTGCAAATGGAAATTACTGTGCGAAACAGAACTCCTCAAAGTAGCCCCTGGGCACGGGAAGAGATGGCAAGTTCACATGTACTAAAGCTACAACGCCCAGGAAAAGAAAGGGACAACGTTTCTAAGAGTATTTGTAGTCTACACTTGCTCACGCCTCCGCTAAGGGGCAGTGCACTTCCATTCTCTTGTCAAAGCTCTCAGAAATCATGTTAGTTGTAACTTACTTGTCCTGTCCGTTTTCTGCCCGTCTCTGTCTTGTCCAAGTGCTGTAATCCAGCGAGCTCTGTCACTCCTGCAAATGGCAAAGACAAAACTCAGTTTCCCAATTCGTGCTTTTGATAATGGTCAAGACTACTCCCCTTTTCAAGATTCTCTGTTTAATTTTTTCCTCTTTTGGGTAAAGAAAACAAAACAAAACCTCCTTTCTCCTCCTCTCAAAATATGGCCAGAAGGTGTGATACTACTTCTAGTAATATATTATTCAAACATATTTAACTATTTTAAGCACTTTGGATTAGAAAAAAGAAGCTTATATGTGTGGGACCTACTGGTGTGATGTCTTATATACTTTAATTACTTTTAAGTAATGTAGGTAAACTTCTCTGCTAGTGTGTGTGACTAATAATTATTAGTAATCCTAGTAAAAAAAAATCCATCTAATGTACAAAGCATCTGATAAATGCAATACAGCAATCTTAATATACAATACCAACAGGTTTCCCGTGAGTAAGAACTATCTGCAACGTGTACTTAGAATGAAAAGCAAGAATGGGAGATAAAAACAAAAAACAAAACAAAAAAAAAAAAACAACAAAAAACCCACAAACAAACAAAAAACACACCCCCCAAAAAAAAAACAACCACCAAGGTTTCTCTGGGCTCTCAGAAGGACGTATTTCTGTGTTCCAGATGTGTTGGTTTGGGGAATCTGAGAGCTGGCACAAATAAGCGGGGACCCAATGGAGGCCTAAACTAGTCATTTGAAGCTCACCTTGTATAACCTAGGAAAAACATAATCAAACACAAATTACATGTCTCGGTATTTCTGAGGAGAGCAGAAAGAATTAGCTAGATTTTAAGTATTATACAATAAATCACAGAAGTGCAAATTACTGACAACTGATTTTGGAAGGGAATGGAACAAGCTAAAGTGATGTCAGACAGTAAAGGGAAAACTAAGCTAATCCTAAATCGCCCCTGTTAACGGCTGAGCTGTAACAACTTAACCATTTTAACTTTGAATTTTGGCAAATCAAAATTTGAACTGATTCCTAAAACAAACATTTCAGTGAAATTAGATTTTATCTCATGTTTGTTGAAGGGCTTTGCTATCAGTACAGATTAGAGTAACACAAGGGAGTTGCAGGGTTGAATTTTCCTATGCCCCTTCCCCTGAAAAAATTTTTTGTTGCTATCTTTGGATAACTTCAGTTTTTAACTAAAAATAATGAAAAACATCTGCCTTCTGGTGAGACCTGATTTTGTCAAAAATCTGAAACGTCTGAAAACAGAATAAAGTTCCGTTTGGAAACAGCACTATGGTGTCTTCAGAAGTGTCAGAAAATGGGACATTTACACAAGTTATGAGAGACTTCTCTAGAGTACATCTTCCAAGATGCACCATTGCTCAGCAACTGAGGAGATGATTCAGCAAGGGATTGTAGTTAGTCTGTGAAGTCCAGCCTGAAGAGCAGAGGGAGGGCAGGAATTACTTGAATGTCCCGCTACGTATCATTCCATGATAAAGTTCACCAGTCTGTCCCAAGAACACCGACACCACCTCATGCCCTTTCTTCCAGCTAGCTCTAGAAATCTCTTTTCTGTTCACAGACTATCAGCACTTCCTTTGGATGAGGCGATTCAGAACGGAAGTCTTTCTGAGCATGCTTCTTTCAGAATGCAAAAAATATCCCACTGATTATTTTGAATATAAATATTTGTACTGTTTTTTTGGCATTTAATAAGAAACTGTGATCATTTTTTTTAAATCCTAACACACGTTCTTCCTCAAAGATGAAACTACTGTGCAAGTCCTACTAACATTTGACACCTGTTAATCTTATACAGATGGCCAAAACTACAATGCATGCTACTTTAGACATTTCAGTCATTAAAAGTAGGTGATATTAAACTTGTTTTGTTTCAACCAAAATACGAACATCTGTATACAATTTTGCATAAGCTTAACTTTATGTTTTTAGTTTTGGTTGTGTGTGGGTGTTGTTTTTTTTTAGAAACAGGTGTTATTTAGACTTACGTTTTCCTTTTCTTGTTAAGAATGGTGTCACAGTTTTAGCTGGGATAGTTAATTTTCTTCACTGTAGCTGGTATAGTGCTGTGTTTTAGACTTAGTATGAAAATAATGTTGATAACACCCTGGTGTTTTAGTTGTTGCTGGGTAGTGTTTACACTAGTCAAGGACTTTTCCAGCTTCCCATGCTCTGCCAGGTGCACAAGAAGCCGTGAGGGGAGGGGATACAACCAGGAGAGCTGATTTGAATTGGCCAAAGGGTATTCCATATCATGTGACGTCATGCCCAGTATTATTAACTGGGGGGAATTGGCCGGGGGAGGCAGCGATCACGGCTCGGGGACCGGCAGCGTCGGTCGGCGGGTGGTGAGCGGTTGCAGCACTTGTTGTTTAGTTTTGGGTTTTTTTCTCTCTTCTTCCAAGGTTTCATCTCTCTCTCGCTCATTATTTTTCTTTTCATTATATTATTATTATTGCTGTTTTATTCTAATTATTAAACTGTTCTTATCTCAACCCACGAGTTTTCTTACTTTGGCCCTTCCGATTCTCTCCCCCATCCCACAGGGGCGGGGGAGTGAGCGAGCGGCTGGGTGGTGCTTAGTTGCTGACCGGGGCTAAACCACAACAAATGGTTACAGGGAAACTACATTTCCTTTCAGACAACTCTAAGAAAAATGGGATAATGCCAGACTGTCTCCCAGTTTAAGTATATATTTCTTCATAATCTGTGTATATCATATATTTTGTGCCTTACTCACAGAGCAAGAGAACGTTCCTGACCTAACGCGGGTACTTTCATACTTGGGAACCACACACCACATGTGCTAGAAATCTTTGCGTCAGCAAAAACATTTAAATTTTACATGTGCAAAACTCTAGTCAATAAGCACTCTAAACCATCCAGCTTGGCCCTCCTCCTGTAGACTCCCTTCCCATCCTTCTCAAAGTTAAGAGAAAGTTAAGGTTTTTTGTACCTTTTGTATACATGATAATACTCTATGAAAACAGGTAATTTTCAAATGAAGTACTTCTTTTCAGAATCTTTTCCTCTGAATGACAGTCTGCTAGACTGCTATTTATATTACAAACAGTATTTAGCAAATCAATAATAAATCTGCAGAACAAAATGTCTTTTTATAACAAGCCCAGACAACTAAAAATATACTGCATTTTTTCCCAATAAAAATGCATTTCCAAACAAGTCTGAATCATCTGCTTACTTTATAATGAGATCTTTAATAGAAATCATTAATGATCTATAGTTTCTTTCAGGGTTATTCTAAACTTTGAAAGCAAACCCAAAACTGTAAATTTTTCCAGGCTGGGATATGTCTGGAGCACTCTGTTTCATGTCTTCTGTCCCGCCTCCAGCTTCCACTAAAACAGATAAAATCTTTCACTTTTGTGAAGGGTAGTGTGGAAGTTAATGGCACCACAGAGAAATGGTGGCCTCTCAGACATTTGCACCCGAAAGAACAAGACACTTCTTGTTGCTCGTTTCTAAAGCAGAATGCTCTTCAAAACTGCGTCAGGAGAACAAGGACCACCTCTATCCCAGCACAGCTCCACAGCTTCCCCAAGGCAGTGCCAAACTCCTCCTCCCATTTAAGCCAGTACTGTTTCCACTTCTGCACCATCCAACCATTAGAATAAATAATTCACAAATCACTGCTCCAGGACAAGAGCATTCTGCATTCATACCCTAACAACGTTTGCCTGCTACCACCATTATGCCTTAGGATGCACCTGTGCATATTTCCTCCTGCTAATCCTGTGCTCTCCATAAAGACAACATGGTATAAATGCCACATTGCTGAAAGTACTCACGATTAAGATAAGATACTTTAAAACAACACGGAACAAACCAGCGCAGGAAAGTATCAGAGACAGAGCAAGCTTAAATGAATCTCTGCAGTCAAATTACTCAAGGTCTCTTATCAAAATAAGTATCGAGAAAGCCTCCCTTAACTACAACAGTAAAAGCAACGTTTTCCTCATAGTAACCTGTGTTACACTTATATTCGCACGCTCAGCGTGCGCAGCAGCACGCTGTGCCACGGGATGAGATGGGACCGTTGTTACGGAGAGCCGGAAACTGACTCTCACCACCTCGACGGCTTGTAATGGACCCGTCATTAGAAACTTAAGAACCTGCAGCTCTTCAGCACCGAGTTCTGTTCTTTGAGGTCTGTAATGGTCTAAACCATTTTTGTAGGGCAGCTATATATCTAAGCAAGCTGTACAATGCATACATATACAGTGCTTTCAACTACAGTGTACTATTTGCCATTCTGGGTTACTTTGGGCACTTCTCTGGACATAATGACTATTAGATAAAAGTGCTATGTTAACACAAGCTAGGCAGGAAACCTGTGTCTTGACTTCCAGTTCTCAGAAGGTGTGTTAGAGAAGTGTTTAAACACATTGTACTCATGCTACAACAAAACCCAGTGATGACTTGGATACTTAAGTGACATTTGTAGTTCAAATTAAACAATAAAAAACTTCTCTATTGCAATATGTAATCATTAGATTGTGTAGTTTACTTCACAGTTGCATTATGTGGCAACACTTTGATTTTTTTTTTTTAACCGTGATATCACTTAAGTTGAAAAAAACCTTAAATTTAATGGAAATTCCTTCCGCAACCCCCACAAGTCCCAAGAAATACGAAGTGCTTAAATCTCTGTCCTGCAGCCCTTGCTTCTTTGCCTCACCAATAACAACTAAAGGGATTCAGTAATCCAGCATTATTATTGCATGGACTGTGGAAAAGTTACAGACCGAGTCTTGTCTAAACTTCACAGTGTAACATTATACAGAAACTTTGCCTTCTATATATAAATCTGCACTGATGAAGTTTGAAGAGCTCTATCTGTATTAGGCTAACTCTTCAGCTTCCAGAGTGCAAAATCAAACCAAGAACTACATCCGCCCAGTATGTCACTCGATGCCACAAATGTACATCTTTCTCTCTGCAGACCTCTTTTAGGTCAGATCTTCAGCCTACATTACACTTCGATACTCTTCCGTGACATGACACTGTCTTTCTGTCTACATTTTGTACTTTCCCTCCGACTGAAAACTCCCCCCACCCAGAAAGCGACAGAACTCTGCGCTGTTTATGAATGGTCCTATGTCAGTTCTCAGCTTTTTTGCAAAAATATGTCCAACGCAAGATCTTCAGTTCCTGCTTATTTTATAAGCATTTTTATGCAAAGCTATCACAGATAGTCCTTTAACACCTAGAAGCAATCAATGTATGACCAGAATTTACTGTACCTTCCATCAACGTGGACTCCCCTTTGCATTACCTCAACATAGCTTTTGCTCCTTTGTTCCTCACTGAACTACCTGGGGAAAACACACCACCAGCAACTTTGTATTTCTCCATTCAGCTGTAGGTCTGGAAGAGACACTCAGCTGTTCTCAGAATGTCAGAATAGTGCCTTAGCGGAGAACTCCATTTCAGACCATACTGGTTCCGCATAAATGTCAAGCTTTGCTTGTCATTTCTCCCTTCTGTTCTACCCTCTAATGGATTCTTAAGTTGCTTCTCTCAGTAATGGTATTAAAGTAACACTCTGCAAAGTACAGCCACAGCATTATTCACTGGCTAGGGAGCTGGCGGTCTCCAAGGCAGAGGCATAGTTAATTCTTGGCCTGAAGACCCAAAACAGTAGCACGTAATAATGTATACTTCCGTTTACAGAATGTCGACATATGCATTCAATTTTCTGTTATTCCTACACCATAACCTCAAGGAAAGAGCATTACACTAACATGACATGGACTTACAACCACTGAGTCCTCTCATGACAAGATTACGTTGGAGAAACTGAACTACCTTTGCAGAGGCTTGATTTTATTCCAATAAATACTTATTCCAGTATCTAGGGGGATATTACAGAAGCTGCGCATTCTCCCTGCTCTGCCGCTCATTAAAAATCAGAAAGGCTTGTCAAGGTTACCTTGCCGCACTTTGAAAGTATCCACTTCTAATACAAACAGTGCATACCACAGCAGTTCGCAGGTGTCCCAAGGAATGCTTCAGTGATACTGAGCGGGGCACCAACAGTCCACGACAAAGAGAGGATCATTTCTGCAGTAGCGCTCCTTTGGTCACTGCTGATCAGACACCACAAAGACTGCCTGCTTGGGAACTTGCTTCATTTCCTTTTGATTTAAACTTGCCAAGCAGAAGTTGGGCATTTCCTACTACCTTGACCGGGGTGGGGGGGCGAAGGCGGGGGGGCAGCCTGTTGAGATGATCAGGTGAAAAATTACAGAAATGCTAACTATTTACTTACTGAGTCTCTGTTCCCAGGAGCATCTCCACCTTCTCTCCTGCGTGGTTACTGAGGACTGCTAGTCTGAAGAGGTGAGCTGCGGAACTCTGCCGCGAGTAGAGCATAGTTGAAGTGTTCTTTACAGGAGAAGTAGTCGGGTCCTCACTGTCACATTGTTGTACCACCAGCTGGTCCCTTAGAGAATAATCTGTGACATT
The DNA here is from genome assembly GCA_031468815.1 of Morus bassanus. Lineage (NCBI taxonomy): Eukaryota > Metazoa > Chordata > Aves > Suliformes > Sulidae > Morus > Morus bassanus. Next base: position 9,543,487 of record CM062578.1, read on the forward strand.
GTAACTCTCTTCACTGCAGAACAAAGAAGGGAAGAAAAAACCCCGCAAGTTTAACGTTTAGTTTTCCATTAAATATGTCTGGAAGCAAACTCAGTCATAGAATCCACTTTTAACTACATAGTATGGCACAATTCTTCTGATGGCTCAGATCTTAATCTTTTCTGTTTGTTTTTGAAACTACCAATTTTCAAAGGTATAAAGGAGATCAGTTTTTAAACCCTGTGGAATTTAATTTAGTGGCACAGTTAAATGACTTTGGTTTTCTTGGGATGCCATAAGCTCAACTCAACTTCACTAAATTTGAAAACAGGCACAGCACTTATATAGAATTGCACTTTTTTTCTTCTGTAGCGTCACATGAACAACAGGCCTTAATTTTAGAACGGCATAGGAGAAAAAGTAAAATTTCCCTTTTCCTATGTCTGTAAAGCTACGGCTATGTATACTGCTTCCAGATGAACACTAAGGATCTTCATTTTAAATACAGGATAATCACCTGTACTTGTCCATCTGCATATAGAAGGTCTAGTCCAAAACCTATTTTACAATATTCTGAAACGTAACCTTAGTCAACTGAGAGTTTTAAAAATGGGCAAAAGTTTGTCACACACTATCGATCGTGCAAAATGCACTGTGCAACTTACCTTTTAGAAAGTGCTTTGTAAATAAACACACCGACTCTAAGTGATATGAATAAATATTGCTACATGTGCTTAGTAACTTCCCAAAAGTGACTAGAAAGAATTCTAAGAAATTAAGCAAGTTAGAAGCTTTGCTTTCCTTATGGTTGAAACGTAAGGGGAGAGGTGGAAAAATGTAATCTCCACTGACACAACACCATGTTTGTACAGAAAACAGAAGATCTCAGAACTACTTCTTGTGTCAGAGTCATTGAATGTTGAATTATACCAAATGACGTTATGGTAGTTTTCCCAGATAGGTGATAACATGCAAACATCAGACATCACAAATCAGAACATAAAAGTGTTACTGATTTTAACAACAGGACTTAAATGAAAACATGCACTCTTCCCTGAACAGCAGACTTTTATTTCTAGATGTGAGAATCACTTCAGCTAACCAGGATCATCTTGACAGGTGAAGACAGGACAAAGACAGGAAGAAGCACGCCTGGACAAAGCACACTGTTAGCATACGACAGTGCTAGTGGTAGCAGTGAACAGTTACTTCAGCCCCCCCCCGTTCTTTGGTCCATTACGATGTATTTATGGCATGTGCTTCAACTTCAGAATATCCAGGCATCTTAAGCAGCATTCTTCAGCACCCTTAGGTGAGTTCAATCAGTTATCGTATCTATTGTTTTTGATACTTATTCATATCAAGGCAATACTGGAAACATATTTTTTTGAAGTGGAAAATAACTGCATTTCCAAATTTTTAAAGTCATGAAACGTAACTAAAGAAAGTTAAAAGAATCTACATCATTTACTCAAGAAATAGCAATTGATCACAAGAAAAGAGAAGCCAGCTGAAAAGGCCTTTTTGTTTCCACTGAAGCTTGTGACCATTGTCTTAAATGCATTTGCAAGTTTAACCAGGATAGATCATAAACCCAGGACCCTGATAAACTAATTACCTCATAATTTCATGTAAGCTTGTGAACTTTTATCAGATTTATTGCCATACACTGGTGCAACAAGAAAACATAGAAAAAAGCTGCTTACGTAGGCATAAAGCCACTTCTCCCTCCTAGCCCATACATTGCTGTTTGTCAAATTTTACAGTAAATCAAATACATCAAATTTTAAGGTGCACCTATATATACTCTACCTTAAAGTAAAATCTATTTAGACCTCAGTCTTGAGTGATGAAAAGCTATGCTAGAGCCTCATATCACTATGGTTCATTGAAATAATTTAAACTGAAAAAATACTCGAGAAGATTAATTTTGCTGACAGAGGTATACAGAAACCTAAGCACTGAACAGACAGAAATCAAATCCCAAACACCTGGATCTGAAGCAGTCTAAAATGCTGATGGTGACATACCCCTTTCTGGCAGGTGCAAATGAAGCGTATTCTTCCGTTACGGTTGCTCAACTATTATAGGAAAATGGAGGGATGCTGACTGGGGGGATGTCTGCTGGGATATATTCTACCCATTTTGTGAACTGTCAGAAAAATACCTGTGAATACCTCAGTGGTTAGTGTGGTTTTTATAATGGTCTTTATAATTCTTATTTTTAGTCCTTCAGAAAAAGAATTGCTAAAACACAACTGAGCAACATTATGACTCAAAACATAAGTTGTTGCTGATTTCTGTGACTCATGCAGCATTAGAAGAATTTCTCTATTCTTCAAGTGATGACAGGTTTACAGATCATATTGTATTTGCAGATTTTTGTGGATTAATAGCTTCTGCCAGGGCATCTAGTATAAAAACAAAGTTCTTATTGCAATTATGTGGGGTACATTTTCTACTTTTGTTCTGTGAATTAAATACTTGAAATGGGTTTTTTTTTCCAGTACAGCTTTGTACATTCTCAAACAAGCGATGTAGTTCCATTGTTTCATGTTCTAATCCTTCTCGCAAGCAGTTTCTCGTCTCATCTTTTGTTGAGGAGTTCAGGGGCTTTACAAAGGAAGCAGAAGCAATGACAGACAAGCTCAGTTAGATTTATCACACGGACTGAAATCACTGTAGCTCAGAAGAAGATGAACACTTTCCTTCCCCTTTTCTTTTCCTTCAAGTCTCAAAACAGTACCAACAATTCCCCACAATCCGTTGGTGTTTTCCACTCTGAGGGCTGGAATCACAACTCCTCATCCAGGTACCATTGACAAAAGGCACAAAACATACCAAAACTTCCAAAAGCACTGTTGCAAGAACTTAAAATGGCTTTAAAAACTCTCCACGCAGTTTTGATTAACCTAGCTTTTGGCCAGACTGTTGTCCATGTTCCTTAGAGTAAAAAAAATAAAAATAAATCACATAGGAAATGAGGTGGAGACAGCAAACTCTCTCAGAGCTCTGTAAAATTGAAGCCAGTTTAATTATGCTGTTACACATGACTTCTTGGGTCCCAGAGCAGAAGGAATACAGATTACAAATAGGTTTTGGTCTAATTAAAGGAATTTAACATGAGCACACTGAGAAGCTGGGAGAATCTTCAATGTTTCAGCATGTGGAAAGCTAGGTTTTAATTTCCACACATATAACCCAAGGACGCTAAAAGGAATCTTATTTCAAATGGATTCTGTATGTCCTTATGTTTTGGGAAATGCGGGCACACAGCTCTTCCCTGAAACACTACGAATTTCAATTTACTGTGATTGTCCTACTTAAAAAAGCGTAAGTGTTTAAGGGAGGCTATGAGAGGGGAGGGAGTAGAGACTGTGGATTTAAGGTTTCACATTCCCCTAAATCCAGCTCTAGATTTAAATTAATTCATTTATCCACAAAAATATGCTACTTATCACTTGAGGACAACTGTTTCAAATGCCATCCATAGTAGCTGAGGGTTTCTACTGAAGAAGAAAAAAACATTTTATATCTAATATTTATCAGTCTCTCTTTCCCTCTTTTGTCTTAAAATACACACTCTAAAACAGGGAAAGGTTTGTTTGGTGTGAGTTGGGGCGGGGGGAATGGTTCTGTGTGATTTTCGTTTTGTTGTTTTTTTTGTTTGGTTGGTTTTTTTAAGAAATCAGTTCAGTATTTTAGTCTAGGCAATCCCTGCTTAGCCAAGGGCAGAAATAGCAAAAGCTAGGGATGCTGCTGTAGTTATTTGGGAATCTTGCATCTGAAAAAGAAATGTAGTCTATATGTTTTTGTAACAAATAATAAATGCATTCCTTACTAGTTTATACATTTGCATAATTCATAATAAGTGCATTCCTCACCAATTAATCAGAGATAAACCTCTACAAATCCTTCCTATTTATCTCCATTCATCAAAATAGTCTGATTTGAAACTGCTAGGCAGTCCTCATCTTTTTACTTCCTGTGCCCTCTGTGAGGCCCACAAACTCTCCTCCTTCCAAACGGATAATGAAATATGCTGATAAAGCTGACAGTGCCGGAGTGAGCAGATGTACATAAACAGAAACTTAATCTGCTCAGCCAGGCTGCAGAGGAAGAGGAAGGACATTTAACAGTCTAAAATTATTGTAATTGGGTAATACAATGATGCCAACATTCACTTTCAGTTTAAAACCGAATGTTTTTGCTAAACTTTCACTTAGATTCAGAACATAAAACAACAGGATTATTTTATATCCCTTCACAGGGAATGCATGCAAATTTTAGAGGCACTTTTATGAAGACCAAATATCTATTGATGTACTAATATCTGTTCTAGGCCACCTGTACTTTAACAGAAAGCACATGGTCAGTCTCCTGCTTTCCTGTACTCTTCCCAGCTGCGCTACTCTGAAATCCTTGGTGTTCCGTAGGAGTTACTTTGCATTTGTGCTTGCCTTCATTTACAAAATACCCCTGGCATCTTGAAAAAAAGCATGGTTTTGCAAGCAGGTAATATTCCCAAGTAGCAGTGAACCTTTGGGTGATTTCCAGTGTAGGAAGTCCAGCTGCATTCCACTGTCAAGGTATCTCAGGAGCTGACAAGCCACAGAGCCATTAAGACAGACAGGTGGTATCCTTAGGGAATTACGGAAGACAGACTATTCAATAAACGTACATTCATTCAATAATACAAGCCTCTCCAGAGTTCACTTGAAATCTTCTAAAAGCACTCAGGGTGTAACTGGTGGATTTTCTGAATAGCTGGATAAGGCAGCTATTTAGTTGTATATAACAAAACTTTATTAATTCTGGAGTTCTCTTGACCTCTGCAGAACACAGAGGTAGCTCATTGGCAGCTTTGAGCATTAATAACTAAAATATGTAACCAGATCTTTGTGGTCCCAGGAGGGCATGCAGAATAAAAGGAGGCACTTGACTTTTTGTAGAGTTCAAAGCTAGCTGTATCCTATTTTTAGCAGAATATTGTTACAGTGTACACTTCCAAGCCTGCAAAAGGTATCAGAGAGATCACCTTCTCTGTAGCCTGGTCCTCTCCTCGGACAGTTGTAAAGTGCCTGCTACAGAAACTCTACCATGCCTGGCAACAGACAAATACCTATCTAAACCCAGCAGTTAATGCTCGTCAGCTGTGCAGGAGAGGTATGGATGATACTTATAGCCATACTTCTGCTTTAGAAGAGGGAGAAAACTGAAAACTCATTATGAAAGAAATACGTACAAACATAAAAATAGTATCTGTATTTAAACTAAGTATTCTGTATTTTCATAAAGCACCAATTTCATCATACTTTGTGGAACCCGGAATACTTCTGTCATTAGCCCAAGAGAAAGCAGATCTCCCAAGCACAACACAAATAACACTTGTGCTGCGGTGCATGTGAATCATGAGGCAGCTTGAAAGAACAACTCCAAGAGATGAGTTACATTGCATGTTAATCCTTATGTCAGATACTACCTTCAAAATCCAATGTCAGCATAAGCTGTTGGCTTACTGGTCCCTGTAGCGGATGTCATGGCCAAAATGGTGGCAATTCGCAGTACAGCAAGGAGGTAAATAAAAAAAGAACAGAAGCCAGAAAAGGAGCTAAAAGAGAATGGAGTTAAGAGAGTGAAACAAAAGAGTAAAACACTACCACAAAGCTGAATGGAACAATACACGAAATCTTTAGGTTACGTGAAAGTCAGTCTACGCTTAGATCTTTGCAGAGTATTCACAATGTTTAACTTTACAAATTTCTAAGTTAACTTCCCAGAGCTACCCAAACAGAGAAGGAAAGCTGCTCGTCTAGAGGGCAATTTGCACATGCTGAATTAAGCTTCTACTTGGAACTGCTCTCCAAAGGGACCTGCCTTCTCCACTGACTGCACAGGTGACCCTGGAAGAGCACTTAAGGCACCTGAAGTTGAGCAGTCCAAACACCACCAAGCTCTTCACTGCATGCCGTAATCCAACCGACATTCATGTTCACATGAACAAAAATTAACTGATATCTTCCTGTGCACCATAAAGTTGGTCTTTCCACCACAATTTGGACATCCTGATGCATGCAGCGCTGACTATTCTTTTCAAGGTAATGCATTAAAACTTCACAAGTATTAAGAGAGTCTATGTTTTTCTAAATGGCATTTAAAAAAAAAAAAAAGGTCAGATTGTGCCTGCACAGCAGAAGGGGCTACAAGAAAGGACTACTGAACAGGAAAAAAAGTTCCCAATAAACTAAAAGCTGAGCAGTGGGGAAATGCAGATTTTTATTCTTCTCCAAAATCTTGTGTAGAATGACATACATCCCAAATTCATGTGTCCCTTTTTGGCCTAATCCCAGTGGCCAGTCTTGAGTACTATTCAGTAGCCGTTTGCCTTAATTCTTTGACGGGCAAGTGTGATGAAGCAACTAACTACCCTGCTGCTTTACAGCACACAAATCAGAGCCTAAATGATTACCAAGGTACATGTAGCTCTCACAAAAACGGACTGTCCAGTAGCTGACATGGAAAGCATAAGCCTCTGAAATATTTCATAGTGGCATGAGATATAACCACACAGCGTCCATTAAAAAGGAAGATATTTTGGTAGCTAAATTCCATTTAACCTACTTAATGGATAAGAGAAGACAGTTAAACCTTGCGGTTTCAATCAGGAGGTGAAACTATAGCTGAGGAAGATTATGATGAATAAAGTATCATTAAAACATTAGAACTCTGGAGCATGCCTGAGTATACACCAACACAAGACCTCCCTTTATCTTTTTTATAGCTAAAACGTAACAGTTCTCATTATGAACAGGTCTCTGGAACACTCGCTCACTCAGTATTTAAAATGCAGTTCTTCCAATGATGATTCTGACATTTGGAAAGTGTCCCTGAAATGAGGATGTGAGCAGTGACGTACGCCGTGTCTGGCTGGACTAGCATTACTTAAGTTAATCTCTGACAGGTACCATTGCGCCTGGCCTTGAAGAACTCCGGACTGAGCCATTCCTAGTTGCATGTGCGAGGTTCTACTTATATGGCAAACGGCTCAGATGGGAGAGCTGGAGATTAACTGCTGGGTAAACATTAAACAGCATGATTGGAGCACTAAGTAATTAGTATTTTTAGCACAGTAGCGAGGAGTGATTTTTTTATGCAATGTTAAGAATCTTCTGAAATGCAACTGCTCAAGTAAAAATACAAACATTTAAACTCAACTAGCAACAAATATTTCTGTCCACTGCTGTGGTGTCCATGGTAACACTGTGGGTGAGAGAACAGATCACCAAATGCTCAGATAGTATTAATAAGCTTATTCACTTGGGCAAAGTACATGCTTCATGCTCAGAATATCTGGGAGGCTCACAGAAATCAGTCCTTTTCAATTACATCCATTTGTTTAGAGGGTCTTGGGACAGCGACTATGTGAATCTGATCGTTAACGTGAAGTGTTCTTGAATTTTGGCTTCTGGGTCCATTTAGGACATTTCAATTCCATCAGCTGGAAGCTGTTATAAATCAAAAGCCCCGAAGTTTGGATAAGATGTGTTGTTATAAAAATCTGGTTTATAATCTAGACAACAAGCCATCACATAGGAAACCAATAAACAATGTAACAACACAGATAATAGATTTTTCACTGTTTTCCCAACTCAAACATTTACTTAGCTACCAGCACAATAGTATGTTACCAGCAGTCCCATGAGAAGAGAAATGCACTGTTTAAAAAAGTGCGATACAACTCTCATGTGCTGCCAGTGAGCCAGTGATTTAACAAGGGACTGTCACAGAAACATTTCAGCATAAGCTTTGATAAACACTAAATCACAGAAACATGTTCACATCAGTAAGACAGCTGGGGAGAAATCTGCTCACTTTCCTTCCCACCTTTTAAGAAAAAACCCTTTCACTTAAATTTTTTTCCCTTCCATTTTCATTTAGCTTTCTCCTTGCTTAAATATTAGCATTTTCTTCCCAGATTTTGTTGTCATCCTCATCCTCAAAATTTCTTATTTAAATTATGAATTTGAAGTTTCACAAAAGGTTTTCTTTTAAAAATAGCTCGTATTTGGCTTAACTAGCCAACCCAGATGCAAAATAATTGTTCTTCAAAACAGTTTTCAGCCTCGGGAATAGGGTTTATCTATCAAGTATTATCTAATCGCAACAGCAGAGGATGTAAATTCCATTCCATTCAATTTTATTCTAAACCTCCCCTCAAATCTAGTGATAAAACTTTAAACGGAGACTGCTGGAAGTGGTCACCCACACATCATTCTCAAAAACAGCTCAGCTGGGGAAAGCGTGGAGGGGAATGAACATGAACATTTCTTTATCCTTCCAGAACTTCTCCCTTTGCTAAGGCATCAAGGATGAACTTTTTAATTTGTCTGACAATTAGGAATTTCAGCTGTATTTGCCAAAAATATATCCTGTTTAGCAAGTGGTTACTTGTCATTTTGAAACGCAGTCTGGTCAAGCAATATTAGAAACTCAAATATCTACAGAATTCATTTACTCTCTCAAACACAGCATATTAAAACATATAAATAGCTTCACAAATGTTTACTGGACTTGAATTGTGTTTAGTCCATATTTCCTCCTGTTTTATGCTGCAACTGTACCAGGTCCACTTACTTCTCTTTGAATCTCCTTCATTCTTTCAAACAAGCATCTAGAAAATATGTAAAAATGCTGTGGATGCAATCAAGTTTGCCATTCCAAAGCCAGAAAGCTTCAGTTTTCATTTCCCCTAGGGTGAGGCTCACACAGCACTCACAATAACTTTAAAAGACAACGGTAACTGAGCCGTGCTCTCTGCGATTCAGGGAGTTGAACACAAAGGCGATTTTATATTGGTGAAGCTCTTACCTCTTCTTCTTGGTGATAATGAGGACATCGTTAAAGAGGAAGAAGTACACCTGCTGTTTAGAAGTTCTTTTAGAAAAAAGTCCAGTGTCTTCTACATATGCTGTTAATTCACCCCTTTTCACTAACCATCGTGAAGAAGAAACCAATGGAAATGGCTACAAAGCAAGAAAATAACATTTTAATCCTTTCAAAGCAGAGATTTTTAAAAAACAGGTAACAGTTATATATTTGGGGAAAAAATGCTTGAACAAACTCAAAGCTCAGAGATCGTGAGTACAAGCACAAAACAGAGGTTATCAAGGTTTAAGGTATCTTCATCATTCATATAAACACACACGTGACAGCCTGAAAATACTTCAAAACCAGTCATGCACATGACCCGATCGCTCATCTAAGATAAAAATGAATAGACTTGATTGGTCATACTTGGGATGGAACAGACTATGTGAGATCTCCTAAGGAGATTAAAAATAAAGACTGTCTTCCTGGAATATGTAAGTTCTTGTAGAGTAAGCAATCATTCTTTAAGCACGTCTGAACATTGGATTTTCCTCTAGGTACCTCACAGCTTTTCTACCTAAACAGCTGGAAAGAAGAGCTTCAGCTTCTCATCTCAAACACGAGGGCTACTGCACACTACGCTTCATTGCATCCCTAAGGCCAGTTAACATGACGCTCTTCCTTCTTTCTGATGGTGTGTTTTGTACCATGCACAGAATTAAAAAATGTAAAATCCTTTAACAGAGAAATACACTGTACAAATACACTTTGCAATAATATGTGAGTATGTGAAAACAGGCATGAACAGATGATGGAGGCAGCATCAGTGGAGATGGGATTGGTCCTGTTGCAGACTGAACATCACTATTGAGATGTTCAGAGTATGCAGACCTTTTTTCCATGGAAAAGCAAAGTCCGTGAGGAATGCCAGAGGGCTTACCAATCAAATGTGGTCAAATCCATTTTTTACTCTAGGTAAATTGAAGTTCTGACACAGCTCTGTGAAAGAATGTATAAAGCAGTATGTGATATGTAGGGTTTGAATTAGTTGTCTGTTTTAATGCCAAAGCAATATAGTTTGATCATGACATCATAAATTCACCAGTGGTTTGAAAGACACGTCTGAAAGTTTTTAGAGGACATCTCTTTAGGTACCCACTTATGAAAGGCCATATTAGTAAGTAACTGTCCTTCCCCAGCATGAACTTCAGCTTTCCCCCCCACCCCATCTTCCATTTTGTCAGAAAAGGTGACTGCTATATTTGACCACAATTGCTTGGCAGTTTGCTACTGCAGCTGAGGGGGACGGGCAAGTCAGACTGCTCCAGGCACGCTGCTATACTGAAGCGTGGAGTTGAGCTTGTCAGAGCGCCCTCTCAGACCTGACATGGCACCTCACTGAGCATATGTCACGGGTTCCAGGAAAAGTCAGTCAGGTTTACATAAACCTTCATCCCTCAATTTATGAGGTATAGGTAGAATCATGCTTCCAAGGTAATTACCATAACAAACCACTTACGTTTTTTCCCTTGATAGCAGGAAGGGAAGTTTTCCAAGTACTTGCTATTCTCATTAGGAGCTCTTGAAATATCATAGAGTTATCTGTCCACTGTCATAGCTTTATCTAAGATAGATATTTAAGGATACTCTAGCTCCTCTTACTCTCTATCTAGTTGATGTAGTTGAACTCTATTCTGTGGAGCAGGATCTCCATTTCTCTCTAGGGTGAGGGCCAACACCTGCAACAGCTGAAGCAAGCCAAAGAGGATCATAGCTGCCTAATGTCAAGTCCATTTATTAATCCAAATTATTGCCAACTGTGGGAGGAATAGACACCTTTTGTTTCTCTAGGCCACGAACATAAAGGGAGATGTGAGACTGCACGTCCTGGTCATACAAAGAACAGATCGTCTCTGAAGTTGTACCATGACATACAATGCCAGAAAGACAAAGGTCCATTGCAGTGCCAGCAGCTGTCCCAGCAACCAGGACTCCTCAGCCAGTGATCTCACCGACTGCTGCTAGCAGTGAACCGAGCAGAGCTGCTATGTGGGAATGTCTCTACAACGGCACACAGAGGACAGGTTCTTCCTGCTAGACTGTGCTGCCACTAGGCAATATTCTAAGCAAAGACACTGACCTCCTCCATAGGTTTCACCCCTCATTGCTGGAATGACCTGTTTGGGTCCTAACTTCAATACTGAAGATGCTGGTACTTTTGTCTCTGTGCACCTCTGGGTACTGCCCACGTGCTGGATAGAGCATCCGAGGATGTCTGGTACCATCCCCCTGCTAGCACCAAAAAGGCTCAGTGAGTAGCTTCTCCAAGTGAAGCCTGAGCTGCACAACCTGTACCTTCAGGTTCTCCAGCAGCAGGTACATGATACCACTGGAAGAGAAGAGGCATCCACTTTGCCCAGGCTTACTTATATTTGTACCTAAGACGTGCCACAGTAAATGGGTGCTTACTGCTAAATTTTGCGGAGCACATATATTTTTCTTCATGCCAAGTGAAATAATAAAATTTTTGTTTCTACTTTAAATGTAACTGGCTTTCTGCTTATCAAACTTCCCTACTTGCTTTGCTGCTGTTCAAATTATCGGTCTTGCATGATTAGACTAATGAAGACAACTGCTTTCCTTCCCTCATTTAAAACACCTTTCACAGGCTTGTAAAAAATATTTCTTCATTCAGCTTGTCAGCTGTCTTTTCATTCTGCATGGGTTGTCTTTTTATATCTTTTAATCACTTTAGCTGCTCTTTACTGAACTGATTTCAACTTGTCAATACTTGCCCATAGTACTATCCCAAAACCAAAAATCCAGTGCTTTGACTGTGATCTTGCTGTTGGAAGCACAACATATTAAATCCCTCATTTTACATGCAGCCACCCCCATGTTTTTGAATTTTGAGGTATGATTTTACAGTGACTCTGAAGTGGCACATGGAAAGACAGTTATTCCGAAGATGCTTTTTCTGCCTCCATGCAGTACCACAGAACTCTCTTCCCCACCCCTTCCATTAGGAGGTGGTGTACTAACGGCAGGCGAAGGTTGCTCCAAATTGCAAAGTGTAGCAGCCCTCTGGAACTATTGCACATTGTTACAAATGAAAGAAGCCTTACACATTTTACCTTGCCTCAGGCTGATTTATGTCCCAATATACCCAGAACAAGCAGTAATGAATATCCATCACCTGGCACTTGAACACAGGTGTCCACTGAACAAAACATTTGCTATACTGTAGGCCAATATTAGGGACCTTTCAAAACCTGCATTCTTTCAGGGTGACTACTGATAAATACCAACATATTTCATTTACCTGCTACATTTCCTAGTATTTTTGCATTCATACTACCAAGATAGTATTAGTGTATTGAATCGTCATGAAATTCCCTTCAGACATTTCTTCCCAATTAATCTAAGCTCACATATTCTGTTTTGATTTATATGACTTTTTTGCAGGTTTCTAGCTTTGTATTTACCCCTTAGTTTATTAAATGCATTTTCTACTGTATTCTCCAATTTGGAAATGCAGAATTTTGTTTCAAATTCATAATTCATAAACAGATTTTTATCCAAGTCTCCGTTAATGAATCGGAGTGAATCAATCTGGTTACAAGTCACTGTAACGTCATTAATTGATCTTGTCACTCATCTCAGATCAGTGGCTAACTTGGACTTCTATCCACCCTACTTTATTACTTTCTCCTAGGACTGTATCATATAATTTTTCTTACGGATGGTCATTTTATGAAAGACGCATCAAACCTCAGAGGTTACGAAAGCCCAGTTTAGCCCAATACTCAGATATGACACTCAGAGGAACTCCCAAGCTCCACTACTGAAATCAAAGAAGTTTTATATCGACATTCAGCTTTAAAAAAATTGGCTTACTTTCAATCAAAACTCTGCTGGTGCAGTACCTTCAAGTAACATGAAAATCAATTTTTTAAACAAATGGCTTGTACGTTTCCTGAAATGCAGTAACGGTTCCATGTCACAAAACAGGAATGTGAAACATCGGACCATCCCCTAACAGCGACACCATCACACTTTCTGTGACTACAAAGTTGAAAGACTTTGGACTAGATGGGCCTTCAACACAGAAGTCAAACAAATTTGTTTCATGAACACAAAAGCGTGTTTGCAGAAAAAAAAAACCCAAAAAACCACATCACAACCTTTTTGGTGCTAAAGGCGAAAAATTTAAGAATAAAATCTTCTGAATCTTAATTAAAAATTAAATTCTACATATTAGCCATGTAGAGTGACACATTTGAGTAGCTTCTCTTGTACTTCCATGAAATGCTCTACAGTTACATCTAACAAAATAGAGTTAAACAAAAATCTCAAAACAATCTACGATGTTCAGCAAGAGCAGAAATAGTTTACCTAATTTATAATGGTTATAAAACAGAATTGTGGCACCACGATGATGATTTTACAGACAAAAAGCACTTTAAAAATTTCTATGTGAGGAGAAACAAAAAATTCCTCTAATCTGCGCTCCAAGTGAGTTCATTACATTTTCCTAATTGACTGTATTCCAGAGGCAGCTTTTCACTTTCATATTAATTTTTCCTTAATTGCTAAAAGGGTACATCATGTATACCATCGCCTTTCTATATAAAACAAGCTGTCAGAACTTAGAATGTATTGAAAGTTGGCCAAAGCAGTCTTTTACGTGCCAGCTGGCAAGCTCTCAAACCACAGATAAGGTTTGAACCACTAAGTGGTTATATTTAAGATGCACAAAGGAAAAAACACACTTGCACAAAAATTACAGAAAAACAAAATACATGGAGTTGCTATTACTCTGTGGAACTAGCGAGAGCTGCAAGTTACAGCACATGCGGGGAAGAATTACACAAGGCCTCTCGCAACTGCAAAGCTGGGATCAATAGTGTGAATCCTCTTCCCACGGGAAACGTTAGAGACCATAAACCATTTAAGCACTTAAACCCTGTTAGGTACTTCTGCAGATTTGAAAACTATGAATAAAACTGCAAAGCAGATCGTCCAAGGACTTCAGAACACCCAAAATGCTATTTTAGACTACCCAAAGGCTTGAGACTATTATCCACCATTGTTCGCAAATGTAGCAATGTCACTTGTTAAGAAATGGTTTGTTTACTGTTGTTGTTTTAAGTATTTTTGTTATTCTCAGTTTCTAGTCAAAGTTTGAAAATTAAAATACTTTGGACAAGTTGAGAAACATCTTTTTGGAGACAGCATTTCCTCAAAGACTGACCAAGATCCTTTAAAGAACTGTGTTTTTAAAAACATGAACCTCCACTTACTACATCTATGGTAATAAAAAAAAATCTTCTCACAAAAGAATACTCATTATGTAACAACGTGAGACATTACTTATAGAAACAGTATTTTAATAAACATTGAAAAACACAGGAAAAAGTAAATATTCTTGAAGAAATATCTTGAAAGTACAATAAAACCGCTACTAACGATGACTGTCTGCTATTTTTTCCTACCAAAAAGACTGATTTTTTTTTTTAATAACAGTCAAAATTGTATTTTCAGTACTAGAAAGAAAAAAATTTGGAATACCTCAGTACCCTAAGACTCCTCAAAATTATTTGAGAGTTAACAGCACCTGTACGAGCAAAACAAAAACTTGGGATTAATAAAGGGAACTGTATTAATAAAGGTGTAGTTTAGCTTAAGTAATTTCACCTACACTGAAGCCTGCTGTTGCACAGCTTGCTACTCCAGGCAGGCAGCACACGATTTTGGTTGCACACCTGGTGCTGCCAAATGTGCTGGCGTAGGCAAAGCTGGGTAACTCCCGCCTGCAGGTGCGACCTAAGCGCCGATGCACCCAGCTGCTGGGAGAGCCAGCTGGGCGGAGGCACTGCACACCACTGCCTCCTTGAATTCTGCAGCGTGCAAGCACTCTAACGTTATCCTGCTCTGAATCACCTCCCACAAAAAGGAGGACTCCTCAAACGGACAGTTTTTACAGCAGACTATGAGAATCTTGTAGAAATAGACCATAATTCCAAGAAACCGGAAAAAGGCCTGGTTTTGGTTTCTTTTTGTTTGTTTGGTTGGTTTTTTTCTTAATTTCATGCTGCTGTAAATCCGGATAATCAAATACTATTAGGATCCTTCTCTGGCCTATAAGTATTTAGTCAGGCATAGTTTTCCTACCATGTACATGAGAACATCTCATCATGAAGCAGCAGTAGTCGGCCTCTATCCTGGTAGCAAAATCTTCACAGCAACTTACTTTGTCCTTACAGCAAAGAATACTTAATTCAATAGATATTAAAAAACCCATTTGGCTATAACATAACCCTTCTACTTAAAATGAAAATATGTGACAAAAGTTTTAATTTTTATCCTGCCATAACAGATCTTTTCTTTGCAAGATTTAGTGTGTGATATGAAGATGCTATTAAAGTTTCACTGTTTATGTATCCAACAAATACTAATTCACTCTTTAAAGGAACACACAGTTTTGCTTAGAAATCTGAGCAAAACTTCAGAACTATCTACAGCTCACAGAGAAGTGTCAATTCACGCGTGATCAAATTTATCAGAACTTGTTTACACGCTGCCAGACAACTGAAGTGAGAAACACAGCTGCTTTGCAATGCAACACCTCCCCCAAAAACATTTCTTTAATCCATCCAACAAATTCCCATTCTACAAGAGACTTCACCAGATTTGTCGATTCATGTACCAGGGGCACTGCACCATGACATGGCCTCCATTTGCAGCATTGTTGCATGAACTGCAACAATTCTCGTACAAGAAAGAAATGATGCTGTGCATTCTTCTGCTTTTGTTTTACGTGAGGAGGAAAGAGAGAGAAGAAAGCAATTCAAAATCTGACAAGCCTTGAAATGAATGACGAGAAGGATGGACACAGAGGCCGAGCAACGGGTGATTCTGTGTGAACTGTGACAAGACCATCGCGCACATTGATATGAATTACATAAAACAGCATAAGATTGTGCCATGACTGACATTAATAGGTACCATCACTCCAAGGGGGACAGGGTTTTGTCCACAAAGGCAAACCCAGAGTCTGGACATACCTCATTCTTCAGGAATTAATGCTAATTTAGTATTTTTAAAGAAAAATATCCTGATACTCTTTCCCCAAAAAGCCTCAACCTGAAGCTTAATCTGCTTGGTTAGATGCAACAGTCCTCAGTTACTCCGAGTTTCCAAGGCTTCAGCTACCCCGGAACATGAACGTGTCCTCCTTGACTGAAAAGTCATGTCAACATTACAGCCTATGCTAATTTACTTTGTTTGTGCTGGCAATGAGTCTGTCAAACCGTAACACGTACTCAAAGCTATTCATATGCTAAATGATTTATGGTTTGAAATAGCATCATCATACCTTGATTTTAAATTCCAGTTGGGAGTTAATTGTGTACATCATTTCTGTCCTTTCCATTTTCCGAGCACCTTCGTTGCATAAACGCACCAGCTAGAAATGAGACATTTATTTAACAGGTTTAATGTACTCAAGACTTGTAATAAACTCTCATTACTTTATAAAATGCATTTCTGAGAAAGCTTAAAATTTACACAAGAACCGACAGTTTCATGCAGGGTCACAGACATAATGGTTTCAAGACCAGACTGAATGGAGCCCTGAGCAACCTGGTCTGCCTTGACAGCCAATTCTGCTTTGAGGCTGGACTGGATGACCTCCGGAGATCCCTCTCAACCTGAATTATCCTATCATACTATGACAATTATTTATTCTTCAGGGGAGTCCAGATGGCACAAAGGTTCAGCCAGAAGTTCTGACTGAGAAGGGTTACAGCTCTCTGATCCGAGTTAACTCATCAGCTGCAAAACAAACAACCTTCCAGACCGACACAGTGTGACATGCTGCCGAGTCTACCACACACACCCAGCTCACTCACAGCAGAAAGTCCCAACACAAACGTTACAGCACCGTCTTGTTAAACTAAGGCAAACACCACGCTCGAAAACGTTTCATTGCAGCTGACCGTTAGAATGCCATTTTAAAGCATGCTACAGTTTGACTGAAGCCCATGCATGGGGGTGGGGAGCACATAAGAACAGGGGGGCAAAGACAGAACAGCATAAAAATGCATTCCTCTGAGCCCCGGAACATCACACGTGTATTTCCGAACTGCCAATGGGCCTTTTCTCCTTTTATAATCAAACACTTTACACACCATATACTGCTCCTAGAGAAAAACCTAAATGCGTTGGCAGCGGTGCAGTGTTGCCAGATTTAGGATATTTTCCTAAGTAATAGACAGTAATTTAGGCATAAAAACGATCCCCAGTGGCTTTTCTTAAATAAAACAGTTTAGAGTTTTTATCCTTCAGTACTCTTCCCATTTGCATTATTTATGCATGGAAAACATCAGTTTTTCCCTTAGGGTAGACAAGAACGTTCAATGCCCAAGGTAACGTCTAGCCCCAATGTGCAGAGAAAGATTTTTTTTTTTTTTTTTTTTTAATAAGGAATGCCCGGTACTTCACATTTCATAACAGTCTATGATGCACTATAGTTTCTGAAATTCTGAGCATTTTGAGGCAAAAGACAGCCAGTCCTTAGATCCTTATATTTTCTTTTCATACCATAACATTCTGTTTTAAGGAGTTGTCTATTTCCAGAATATAAATATTAATGTATTAAACAGATGGATTGGGATTTCCCACCAATTTAAAAAAAAATTAGTAATATGATTACTCGGGTTCAAAGGGAAGGAACTGGAATTTGTTATACAAGTAAGTGCTGTTGAAATTTACAATCTATGCACGGAAATAGACTTGTGATCTTCCTCCATTGTTGATTCTTGGGGAAAAAAGCATGACTACAGGAGAAGAGAACAACCTTGAACAAGTGACAGAGGTGATCTGCTTAACTTACAATAAAAGCAGAAAGATAGCTTAAGTTTGCTTAGAAGATTCAGACTACTGTCAGGACAGTGTTTTGCCTTTTTTTGTACACATGGTGCACCATATGGCTTTCTGTTGGAATGACTGGCAGCAAACAGAATAAATTTGTCCAACTACACAATGAAACAGGTGAACAAAACGTTCACTGGTCAAACTTCATGTTCATGACTAATGAACATGGAAATTAATTCTCAAGTGACTAACAAAAACCAAAAGCAGCCATTTCTCACAGTGGATTTTTGACATGACAAAAGCATGGAGTGCAATTCAGGAAGGAAAACAGTCAAAGCAGAAAAAATTCTGCATCCATATTAAACTTCTAAGAACGTACCTTGCTTACTTCTTTCAGGGCTTGCTTGCAGTTCTCGTATCTTGGTGAATCCTTAGGAGTTTTCTGACAAATAGTCTGAAATAAAACATCAGTTACTTCAGAGGACTAAGAAGCAGAGATTGTAACAAATACACAATTTTGCATACATATTAATTGAAATCAAAGAGGTGAAGTCACAGCTGTGTCCTGGGATAAACAAGAGAACACTAGATCACTTCTGAGTGCTTCGTGACACCAAGGAACGCCTCCCTTGAGAGCTTTCTGGAGCAAAGTGATGTTTTGCACCTCTTGGCCAACCTCCATCCCTGACAACACAGTGGGAGAGGCAGGCCGTATCCTTCCAGGATAAGCCGTCTTGTCTCTAACTTTTTGCAAACCACTGCAGCCGTACGTAATCAGGTTCGTCCTGTTTCAAGTACCATGTTAAGCTTTTCCTGGAAGCTGACATACCCATTTATGTACAATGGTACTTGCAATAAGAAAACTGTACCAGATTACTCTGTTTGACCTCTTTGTGGAAAGTAAGTATTCCAAAGGACCAACAGAGAAGGCTCTTAAGGCTACACTGTTATGTGTACCATGGAAAAATATACATAACAGTATTGTTTTATTAAAACAAGAAAGCACATGGAAGAGAAGACAGCTGCAGCATCCAAACAGAGGGAGCACTGGAAAGTAATGAGAAGTAAAACCGATCTTTAAGTTACACGAGAGTTTTATCTATTGACAATGTTTATTCTCGTGAGTTAGAGGTAAAGATGAAGTCCTATCAGGAACAGGCATTTTGAATCAATGACAGTCCAGTTAAATCACTTTTCTGATCAAGAAACAGAAACATCTTAAGATATTTTACATTAAATTAGTCTTTGGCTTAACTATGTTCCCTCCTCTCCGAGTGTAGCTGGAGCCATATTTCTGGTACTGAAACCTTAAAAAAAAGAATTCATTCTGAATTCTCAATATAAGGTTTACACAACCATCTCCAAGAAAAACAAATAAACAAAATTGCAACAGTGGAAAGTAAAATGCTTGGTTTGCTTGTTTAGATTTTTAGCTGAAGAGGGGAAGGAGATGAAGAGAAGAAAAAAAAGCAAAAACAAAAAACAAGGGGATGGCACACCTAGTGACACATCAAGGTAATACTGGATTATTATTCCATTTTTTTTAACCTAAAAATGTACTGCAGAGAAAAGAGTATTCAATGTCCTTGAACGAACTAAGTAAGTATCCAGATGATCAATCAAATTAATCAGTGCACAATTTGCAAATAGATAGAACAACATTATTAGTCCTGTTTCTGGATCCTACCAATGCTAGAATCTGAGCCTGGATTTTAATCTGCATTATTGCTGGTGGTCTAGCTCATAAATTTAGTTCTAGCATCTTAACTGAAATACCATTTCTCTGGGTGTGAACTTTGCTCCGCAAATACTCAGTTGTACTTCATCACACTTCCCGAGTTGCCCAGTAACCTGCGCAGGAAGGGAACATCTCACAGTGTAACACACCAGTAGAAAACGAGCGTATCAATACTGCTCCGCTCACGAGTAGCTCCCAGGCCCTTGAGAAGGGAGTTCGTTCTTCAGGGTTACACTGTGACTCTCTTCACTGAGGGTCTTAATGGCTCTGTTCCTGAAAGTAAGTCTTTATTGCAAAAGGACCCGTATCTCATCTATATGACAGGAAGTCTTGTTTTTTAAACTGTAGGGTTTAATTTTAATCCTAACACTATATACAATTTCTGTGCTAGGTTCCCTCCTTGGTTTCAGAATCATTTTGACCCTTTACAGTTTTTCTACTAGAATATCTAAATATTTAATTTTTGAAGGGGGGGTCAGGAGCTGGGGGTACTGGTCACAGGAAGCGACCAAATGCTGTAGTACTTCATAATCAATAGACCAGGGTCTACAGCCCTGTACCTGGTGTAAGTAAGAATTGATGGGGAGACTGGAATGAACTAGGACTTGAATATGAAAGAATGCGAGCGTGGAAAGGACACATATCAAGGAAAAATAGAAAAATAACTCTGTTCTCACATCCATCAGTAAGGGAAGCCGAGTAACTCTCTGCATGGGAAGAATGAGGAAAGAGATCATTGGTAAATTCCGGCAATCTTCATGGGACTCAATCCGTGATAACACCTCTTTAAATGCTGGATTTGTGGCTCTGGTGGGAAAAAGGGGGAGAGAATTAAACAGTATGTTTTACCAAGAATTGTGAAAGTGGCTAGATTTTAAATAAATTATGATTTTATTAATAGGAAAGTGTGGTTTGAAGGAGTCACATCAACTATGCCTTCAGCTTCATTTACTTAGACATGCGAGACCAGAATTGACGTTTAGAAACCTCAAGTCCTCCCCCACGCGAACATGAGTGCAAACAGACTCAGATGTAACACGCAATGAAAGGACATCTTTGACATTGATTAAACTGTACTTATCAACGGAAAGGGAATGTGACACATGACCACAAATCAGACTGGACTATGCAGCCAGGTGTGTTTTCACTCTCAGTTCCTTCAGAGGAACCTGTACATCAAGGAAAGCCAAGCATGTTAGTACATGCTTAGTTGGAAGCCATAGGTTTTGCACCAAATACCACGGCCTACTGCTCAGTCCTACTACAAATGGGGTGATTTTGCAATCGTATTTTACAATTAGTTCTTACAGTAATTTCTGCAGTGTTCGCTGCTGATAGACTTCATTAGTGCAGTACTTTACATATGGATCAAATGTTGATGAAGTATGCTTTTCAACTATATCACTAATATCATCAATAAAGATGTTGTTCTGATGTCTTGCTTCAAGTTCTTTAAAGAACCTGCAAAAAAAAGAAATTAATCATTTTTACAGAAAAATATCAGACTTATGACTTCTATACCCTAATGACAGCATGAATGGTTTGTGAAAGGGTGCAATCATCTCTCCTTCGGCAGAGCAGTAAGGGAAATCTTTACACGATACGAGTCAAAGGGTGGCGGTGGCACCTGGCAGGGCTCGGCGTAAGCAACGCTGGCAAAGTTACTTCCCATTCTCTAGCTGCCAAAACCGAAACAGCATCACTGATCTGGTTAGACTAGAATTTCCAGAAACAGGGCTGCAAAAGAAATGAAACAACTTCAAGCACAACATTAACACATTTCCTCTTGTAATAAAGGAAGTACGATACAGAAATGTTCAATGAAGTAAAGTTGTGTGTGAACTGCTAAACTAAGAACAAAAAAATAGACAACAGGCTGAGCTGGACAAGGTGCTCATGTCCCAGATACTTCAATCTATCATTAAAACCAAACACAGTTTGGAAACAGTGAAAATGGGAACAGAAACCAAAATCCTGAGCTGACTTTTTCGCCTAAACGTGCTTGTTCCAAGAACTTCCCTGTTGTTCATCCCCTGTTCCATATCTGAGTCCCTTTGGCCTCTGAAAGCATTACACTCCTCCTTGCACTTTGAACTTTACCAGAAAACAAAAGCCTTTATTTTCACAATGCTCATTAGCAATATTTTACTGTGTGGAGTACAAGAGCTCACACAGATCAGCATTAGATGTATCGCAGGTCATTAGAATTACCTACACTGACGCTCTGACGTCACTGCAACCCTCAGAAACCTAGAAGATACTGAAAATCGCTCCGGGACTAGACTTGCCTGCAGCCTTTACAAAGGATGATTCAGTAGAACAATCCTGAACTGCCTAGAGTGAGCCATCTAATAAAAACAACTCTCATACAGCACAGGAAAAAAAAAAAATAAGGAAATACTTGGAACACGTGATCTATCAAGCTAAATATTCTGAAACATATTTTATTTTGGCCCTTTATTCCATTTTCTCATTACTAACACTAGCTCTTCAAAAACCTGTCACCTTGCAGCATTTCATTATAAGTGCACCACCAATGTTCTCCAGAGTTCGTTTTACACACAAACCTCAAACATGTAAGAAGAGGAGAACGGGATGAACAGAAGCTTATCGTACAAGTGTTTAACAACATGGGTTAACTAAAATTAAGACTTTTTTCATGTGTGCTTAGGAGAAGCTGCCTAAATTGAGTGGTTGCCAGATTCTCATTCGGTCAATCAAGTGTGGGAGGTTTTGTTTGGATTTTTTGCTGCCTTTTTTTTTTTTTTTTTTTTTTAAAAGTTCTGACACATTAACTGCAGATTGAACTGAGCGATGTTTATCAGTGCTGTCATTTAATGAAAAACAGGACACCGCCTACAGATAGATGTAATGCTGTCTGCTACAGTGCACAGTTTTCTTCTCACTCTTCCCCTTTAAGTGGTGCAGTACTATTTTTTAATAGCCTTGCCACTTTTGGAAGGCAGAGTCCTCCAGCACCCTTCTATCCTCCATCCATCTCATGCCAATGCACAAAACATTTCAAGTTGTCACTGACTCGCATTATGCGACGTACTTGGGGTTTTAGTATCAAGAACAGCACTAACTGGCAAAGCCTACTAAGCTGCAGCGAGGCCTCACACAACACATGGCCAAATACTGAAGTTAACAGTTGTCTGAAATTTCATTGGGGTCCAAGAAGGGGGGGAAAAAAAAATCTCCAAGTCACACAGTCTACAATTTCTCATGAACTGCAACAGTCAGATTTCAACCGCTGACCACCATGAACTGCAGACAACTGGAATTTGTTTCTACTCTACTCAGACATGTTTATAGTTGGGAGGGCTTCTCAGCGCGCTGCCAATTTACATTGCTCAGGAAATTAGGAAATACAACATTTCTTCCTGCTGTATGTTATGGCACGCTGACAAAGTGTTTGACCATGCTGGGTGAGAACTTCCACTTTTAGAATTTATCTGGTGCTTCATCAACGACATCATCAGTCACAGTCATTGTAAGGAACAGTAAAAATCTTGGATCGTAAAAGATTTTAAAAAAAAGAGAGGAGCAGAAAGCAACAGCATACCCAAGTCCCATCCCCCACAACACATACTATAAGAATTATTACCTCTGGAAACCATGCACCAGAGTCTGAATCAAAGATGGTCTTTTTTTTGCATCCAATCTGCTAATTACTATATACAATTATTGAACCAGACACATCATAAAAGCATTTTACAGAAAATTTTAGGACAGGTTCTGTCCTAAAAAGATCAGTACGAGTGGTTGAGGGATTACATTCAATTTAACCAACTATGAATTAGTTGTGCTATGTGACTGGCTTTTTTTGCTTAATACCACAAGGATTTATTTAAAGCATTTGTTTCTGTTAATCCAGAAACAGAAAAATCCAGAACTCTTCTGGTTGAAGTTAGATCCAATTAAGTGAGTTTGATCCAATTAAGTGAAAGTCAAGCAGCATCATAAGACAGCATTTGACTTCCTGCATCTTGCCCTTATGCTGTTTAAAAGAAATGTCCAATTTGCAGTACTCCAAAACTCCCCTCTCCTAATGGCTACGTGCCAAATTCAGAAATGTAGGTTTAATTCATTTCCTGTTTGTTTCTTTTTACAGGACAAGATCTAGAAACACTAGAGATCTCACCAGCAGTGGAGTTTGCCCTGTCTTTATGACAAGGGTCTCCCCTCTTTAAAGTTGGTGGCTCCTGTTAAGGGTCATCCCATGTCCTTAGGCAGCTCATTAACAAGCTGGTAATCACCAACAGGAGCAATGTCCCAATACTTGCTCAGGCAATTTTCTTAGGCTATTTTTTCCTACTTGTTGGCACCGCTTTAATCAATGACTGATATCCACAACTTTCTCAGCTCTATAACCACAAACGCGCAGTGGTACAAGCGCAACATTACAAACTATTCCATACAATTCACCTTTATAAGGCCTAAACTGTCTCATTTACAATTGCAAAACTCCCATCAACATCAACAGAAGCTCTACTTTAACAGATGCCATGAAAAAATATACGAAATAAAGGCCCTGAGATCAATCATTTTGGTCAACATTTCTTCTCAACATTTACTCTCCCTTCACCCCTAGATAAAGATATTAACTGAGCAAGACTTACATTCTTACAAATACTGTGTCTTGCTATCTGTATATTCCAAAATTAGATTGCACTGGATTAAAAACATTCTAATTAGGCAAGTAAGAGACTAACTAGGCAGGCCAGGCCATATTAGAGTTAGAAAACCAATTATCTTATGGAATCAGTTATTATCCGGAAGCAAAGAACATGTAGAATCAAACGACAGCACATAAGAGGAATGTACAGAAAGGCTGGAGGTGCTGCAAAAAATCTGAATAATTATTTGCATCAAGGGTCACTACAGAAGAAAAACGATACCAAAGCCTTTCTGGCGAGTAAGACTGGGAAAAAGCAAACTTGGTGGAAGATCTGAGACTGAATTAAACGTGGAACACCAGAAGTCACCAGAACCAGGTGATCAGCACCCAAGAGAGCCAAGAAGGAAAAAAAAATCTGGTAACGTTACTATGAGATCACTTTATTCTGTTTGCAAAATGACGGAATACACGTAACAGCATTACCAGGTTGGTGAGAGGGACAGATGGTATAATATCATTATGGTTTTGTGTACGGGTTACACACTGCAATAATGGTTGCAAATGGGGTTTATCTCCTTGCAGGTTCATGCGATTCTCCATTGCTAACCATTCTGGACAGTGCCACTGTTCCTCCCTGTCAGATGCCACGCTCACTGAAAACATCAGTCTGTCACCGTCAAAGCCATCCTGTATGTGGAGAGGAACTGTGGTCTGGCTTGTAGATCGCTTATTTCAAAGCTCATTATTATTATTCTTGCTTAATGTTTTCAAAGTAATGATGACCTATATGTCTACATAAAGAAGACTATAATGCAGAGTTAGCTTCATAGTGATGGTGCTGCTGACACATTACTACCCAGTAACAGAAAAAAGCCACTGGAGTGGAAGCAAGTAAAATTCAGCTTCCTTCTCTTAGAGATAACAGAACTGGAAAAACAATTGCCAATTTCAGGTAACTTCATATAAAAGTAATACAAATTTCTCATCAGCCTCTCCAAATCTGAATCTTCTCATCAGGAACAGAAGCTTAATATCTGCATCACAATGGTGTGGGGTTTTTTTTTGGTTGTTTGTTTTTTTGTTTTTTTTTTTTTTTTTTTTTTGGGGGGGGGGTGGGGTGGGGACGGAATTTAAAATAGTGAAAATGGGAAAAATTACAGCCTTATTTCCATAGAATTTTTATGCTGCATCAGAATCAGAGCTTTTAGCAAAAGAATGACAGAAAAGAGGGTGATCAAAGTGAGGGACTGCATTCACAGGTGTTTGAAATTAATCAGTTTGTTACAGGAGTTACCACAATCTAAATAATGGAAAACAATACATACATACACGTACATTTATAACAGCAAACACTGCAAAGCTAACAGCCCATAAAATACCTTTTATTAGGCAATATCCACTGAGCAACTACAAAAATGAACAAAAAAAAAGGGACCCTGACCTAACAGCCTATTTGTTCATTCTGCAACAAACTGGAACAACTTTCAGCATGCCTAACCACAAGTAACTGTCCTAATGGTAAGCCTTTTCAACTATTTATAGCATTCTGGCAGAAATCCAGAACAATAAAAAGGCCATGGCAGCTCTGCCAATATATTCTGTTACAGCCAGATTCCCGAGATAGCGAGTAAATGCTCATAGCATCTAGCTCAATGGTATGCATTTCAGAAAAACAAATCTTGATTCAACCAATTAATACCCACTGACAAATGAACGCAGAAAAAACACTCTGTGGCACTAGAAACGTAAATCTTTTTGATAAATTATGAAGACATCACAACAGGAGTCTTCATTTTAAAAACCTTTCCCATGCTGAACCAACTAACGCCTTTTATAGTACTGAGAAGGAGGGCGCTTCTGCCTCTCTCCCCAAGACTGAAAAGTTACCTACCTACTCATTTGTCACAGAACAAAGTGATCTCTTGCATGTCACAAACAATGAATTTATAAATCATTTTGTGAAGCTTCATAGCAACAGGGATGAGTCTATTCCCATGTAACACACTTGCTAGAACAGCCGAACTAACAAACACAGGAAGCAAAGACCTTGGAGAATGGAGCAGAACGACTGGACACATAACTTGTCTCCTGCTCTACAAACCTGGGCTGTCACCTGCAGCCCTACCTTCACAATGACCAAGTGCTAGTACTAGCACATACTGATGTTGTTACTATATGCAAGGGAACTAATCTATCTTGATATCTGGGAAGAATTTTCTGCTAACATAAAATATGAACCATACAAAACCATCAATTAAGCATTGCTGAGTCTTGAGGGAAGCGTATCAGCCAAGGAACTCTCCACCACGGTCTAGAAATAACAGTGATTTACGGAGTACCCAGGAAACTCTCCAGATAAAGTCTGGAACTTGTCATTTCATTTCAAATTCCCCATCAGGCTCCTGCCCCCTCCCTCTTGGAGCCCAGCGGGTACCGCCACGGGTAGCACCACAGCCACACACCTGCCGGCCGCCCCACGCCAGAGACCGAGCGCAAACACTCCCAGGTTAATCTTTCTCACAAGGGCACCTGTGCCAAGTTGGCAACTGCCTCAATCCCATAACCGAAGGAAAGCAAGTTCAAAGTGCAAGTGCACTAATCACCACGTTACGCTGTTTTACAGCCCTGCGTAGGTGCTGTTCAGAAGGCAAAGCAGCAATGCCTGTCACGGGAAGGGCCAAGGGGCAGGAGGACACAGCACTGCGAGAGATGACACAGCACAGCTTCGAGTGCTGTCGGGCTTCAATTTGTGCCATCGCAGGCACTTCAGCCTCTTTCCTACATGACTGTCGAACAAGTTATCTGGGGTGGGAAACTATCACACATGCTTAAAGCTAGGAAGAAAGTTGCAGGTTTTGATACTGCTGCACATAAAGCTGCTTTTCCTATAAAACGTACAAATAAACATCTCTATACGTCACCTTCATATTGATACAGCCACATCCATAGGAGGTTACAGTGTGACATGTAGGTTAGCAAATACCACACTTCAGCAGGCAGGATTTCCTAGGTATAAACACTGCACAGACCAACCTCGCTGTTGTCCAGAGTAACGTGGAACAATGCAACGTAACTTATCTACCTGCCATGAAAGCTTTCATCTCATGAATCTGAGGTTTAAAATCTCATTTAAACAAAGCACTTTGACCCAATGATACATGAGAGGAGCCAAGGGAACAAACACATCTCCTCCCACCATGACAGCATTGTTAAACACAGATATTTCCAGACATACTAACAACTTGGTGCCTTTTCAAAGCTACACATTCTTTTTATGCAAGAAGGGCAATGGCAGTTCTCTGAAACCAGACTGACCTCTTTAAGACTTATTGCCCAGTCCCAATTAAGAAAGGCTGCTTTTTCATTCCTTATCAGTGTCTGTACAAGGAAAGCAAGATCCAAGTTCGAATAACTGTTGACCATCCATCCACTTTACTACCAAAGAAATACGCAGATGAATAGAGTTTTCCTCTTTTGTGCTTCCTGCAGCAACAGTAAATCTGAAAATCGGTGAAAGATTCGTAAGCTGCTACTAGAACAAACCCTGCAAGACCCAACAACAAAGCACGATTGCTTGAGGGGATCTGTGTGGGCACTAAATTTCAGATGATTGTGACAGTGATGCTGTGCAGGAAAGGACATAGAAACACCTAATGGATAAATAGTCTTTGGGTTACAGCTGGAAGGCTTTAAAATTTTTAAGTACTTTTGTTCTACTGTCCTTAAACACAAATATTCACATAAATAACTCTCTATGCAGAGGTTAGGCCACAGAAGAGAAGCCAGATGCTCCAAGAAGCCAGCTACGAACGCTGCTGTGGGATTTTTTTTTTTAATTTTTTTAAAGAACAGAGAATATTTTTACATAACATACAGACGGGTTTCAGTACAAATAAGTATGGCAGATGGCAGCTTCATGCCATTGTTCTGGCAATGCCAGCTTCCACAGCTCTTGTCCAACTTACTCATCCCGTTTCCTACCACGCTCTTTTGGGTATGTCACCGCAATTGCTTGTGGGCTGACACTTGATGAGATCTGGGAATTGCTCTGACGGGGATGTGAGGGAGGCGAGACAAAGAAAAACTCTGACCAGGTTTGTTTTGTGGGTTATTTTTCAACTACATCTCGTCTGGCTGACAGCTGGCTGAACTAAGGGAGTAATGGGGAACGGGGGAAACCTCCAGGCACCACTAGCACCAAAACCGGACCTTTTACATCAATGTGCAAAAAACAAAGGATACAAATCAACAAACTCACTCCACTGTGCTGGTCCTACAACAGTCCTCTACAACAGAGGGGGCTGTTATAACTCCTTTGGATAAACTCAGAATTTTAAGGCCATTCATCTCGAATATGGTTTCAATCCTTGTTTCAAACAATATTTCATCTCAAAATGAGTTATTTTTATTTTATGCCAAAACTATTTGTTGCTGGATAACAGAAACCATCCTAAGTCACTGGTGAGGGAAGATCTGGGGTTTGGGTGGCCTTTTTTTGTTTTAAGAAAAGCAGCTATACTGTTAACGTTAAAAACAGTCATTAAAAGTCAACTAGATAAAGAAGTGTGAGTTCTTAGACTGAGGACTTCAGCTAGAGAAAGAAGAAAAAAGTATCTCCAGAAGTACTTAATGACAGAAGTAAAGGAAAAACCAAACACAAAGTTCTAGACCAAGGACTGGCAGAAGAGTTTTGAAAAGTAATCTAATTACAAGAGGAAAAGTTCCAAGCGGACCTGACAGTGAGTCTTCATAAGAATCTGGGACACTGAGTTACACACCATCTGTGCTGCATTTCCACAGGAAGATAAATTGATAGTACAGAGTTTCAGAGTCATAATTTTTTCAGAAAGGGACACAAAGACAATTAATTTGTCAAAATAATTTTGGCAGCAATACAACACTCGAAGAATACTGAGAGGACAGCGTGCAGATGAAGTTTTGAATACAAGCATAGATATGCAAGACAAAATTACTAGAACTGTCTAGAGAGAGAGAGGTAAAACAAAGTAAGATTCTAATGGCCACTATTCAAGAATACTGGTTTTGTAAATTTAAAATAGAAATTGAATTACCTTTCATCTGACAAACACTGTGAATATCATCAAGCTTCAGCAACCACAATTAAAAAAAACCCAAAACAACACAATAAAAAAACCACACACCTAAATGATACAGTTGAGATGACACAGCAATTGTAACTGATACCTCACAGCCACGGGTGCTTTGCAATTTCTTTTGCTAAACCTTTTCCTAGGAAATACATGTTACCTCTCACTATTCCCTGACATTTGCTGTCAGTCCAGTTCAAGTGAGATAAGGAAGTAGAATCACGTTTTGCGGGGAAGAAAAAAGAACAACCAGAGACAGTATTCCATGGGAGAGATTGCGAAAGCCTTAAGAGAAAACCAGAGAGTAACACAGAAAACAGGCAAGTGGTTAAAGGTGCAGCCTGCATCCTGTGTCTTTTCAGGTGAACTCAGCCCTACCGCAGAAGTTTAAATCAACCCTATCACAAAGGAGGGTTGAGCAGGACTGTTCTTCAATTCTTTCCTCCCCGGCACGCAAATGCTTGAGAGTTTTGCAATCACATTATTTCAGGGAAGTCAGGGGGAAAAAAAGAATGCATTGAAAAACACCCTGATTTACTCTAGAAAACTCTTGAGTAAAACGCATCAGAAGAGAGGGTTCCCTCTATTCGTCAGTCAGTATTGCCATTTGTAATGAGAGGATCTTCATCTGTTACTCTTGGATCTTGGCAAACGGTGGTCATTTAGGTTTTGATTACATGGCGGAAGAGCTGACATATACAGGGTACATCTACACTGCCAAATAAAAAAACCCTAAAACCCCAACAAGATACTTAATGCACTACTTCATCATGTAATCCTTCGGAACCAATGCCCTGAAGGGTCTACTCTCAGCAAAGATGGCAGCTCCAGGGATTTGGAAAACATTGGCAAATCAGTTGCCTTGATTTTTTTTTTTTTTTTTAACAAAATCCAGCTACATAGTGTCTATTTTAATTAGCAAAATAAGTAACACAATCATTAACATGATCCAAAGGTCTCCTTAAAAGATTGCACCAGCTAATACTATTTTAAAGGGATTATGCTGTGTCTATGCAAAGCTTGACAAGCATTTCAAGATCTACTGGGTAAAACACCATGGAAGCAGGATGCTAGAGAGAAAAGAAGAACATGGTTACATGGTCAGCATTTAAATGACACCGCAAATGACCCCTGGGATATAGAAGATTTTCTGAAGAAATACAAGTTTTATGCAACTAATATTTAAATTTCATATCTCCAGCATTGGGGAAAAAAAAAAGGACCACGAAGACAGTTTAAGTTTTATGTTGGTGTTTCTTGAAGATACTGTACAATCCGTTAGAGTGACAAAGAAAGACAAGTTTATTCTGGCTTCTGCTCCCATCTGGTTTTAATAACTGACTTTAGGCTCATGCTAAATTCATTGGTAACAGATACACAACCGCAAATGCCCTCCACCAACACTTTCTGTGTCATACGTAGCGTTACTGAAGATTCTCAGACGGCCTCTCCAAAAGTCATCTTTTACAACACCTCTGAGCAGGCGCGAAGGCAAAGATAAGGACGCCTGAGCAGAGACTGTGAAGTCTAACACAAGAGCTATATTTAATTTCACAGAGGATCACACAAGTCAGGGACAAGCAAATCATGAATAGATTCAGTTTTCTCTACTGTTACTGTCTCTTACTGTCTCTATTAGCTGGCATTCCTTCAGAGGGGCATCTGAAATGGAGAACGCAGTGGACAGGCTGAACAGGACTTTACACAGGACAGAAGGGAATGTACTAAAAAACACTTCGCTTCTCTTTACTACTCTAATCCAATGTTATATTAAAACAGACAGTTCTCAGAAAATCTTTTAAGAGTTAAACCCATCCCCATTGGCAACCCCCCTCCAGCTCACCATCAACAGTAGATATCTTGGGCTGAGAAACTTTTCCATAAGTACCAGCCAAAAAAGGGCTTCCCTGCATTGGTCACCACTGTGACTGTAGGTGACATATCAGAGCCACGGGAGAGGAAAGCTCTGGGATCAAAGTCCAGGTTACCAAGGAAGGCAGTGCAGCAGCAGCGGGAAGAACAGGCTCACACACAGTCGAGCAGACAGTGTCATCATTCTCCAGTCACCGTGGCGGAGTCACTGTCCAAATACCCTCCTATCGTGTCCTTCTCCTACACTTAGCAAGAGCTGGCCACAGTTTACTCTATTTACATAGCATGAACATACACCATGAAGGTGATGGATGGAAGTCTGTGAATTTGGGGTATTCTTTTCAATATGTTTAAGTGAATAATTTGAAGCTAAAGGCTTATTGTATTTTCTGGAAAACTAGGTATTTTCTTGAAGGACATTTTTTGTATAGGTAATTGCCAGGCATTTACTAAATTAAGTATTATGCAACGAATATATATGTATAAAAATTTCCAAACTCATTTAAAAAAAGCATGCTTCCTCTTAAGTTCTGTTCACCCCAGAAAATGAGCTGAAGGAAGTATGATTCTGTTCAGGTTTGTTGTTCCTGAGTATTGAAGTCATATATCTCGTTTCCAATATGGAAGCTAAACTATAAAAAAACAATCACTGGGTCAGGAATGCAAGTACCAACTGCATATTATTTTAAAGATACTGTTTACCAATGCTGCTAGTCATTTGCAAAGAAACAGTGTAGGTCAACCTAGAGAGTTATTTCAGCTGCCAGAAGAACCCTCTAAACAAGTAATTCCTGGATATAAAAGCCAAAGAGTTCAGTCACGAGCGCTGACGTCAGAACAAACCACGAAGGAAGCAATCTGATAAAACACAAGGACAAATGCACTGTCCCAAGTGATCAATACGATGCAAGTCTATAAGTGTATTCTGTGGGCACCTAAATTTAAAAAAAAAAAAGGAGAAGGTATTTTGGACTTACTGCTCTACAATACGTCCTCCAGAATCCCTGGAATCTCCTGACAATCAAAAGAGGCCCCACTGGCAGTAAAAGCAGATTATGCAGCAAGACTGGGAGAAAGGCAAAAACCATAAATAGTAAATTTAGCAGGTGCTCTGCAACACCTCAAAAAACCAAGCACCTTGTGTGGTCTGAGTGCTCACCAGCACCTGCCATGGGTCAGGCAAGGCACCAGCTCCTGCACAGAGCCACAGGTGCCCCACATCCTGCTTCCAGATCATTTGGGAGGAGTTTTCTCTGTCTTGTTCCCGTTACTCTGGCCACCATACCCAACATAATCACTCAGCCTTACCAGTAAGGAAGCCACTTATCTGCTTCAAAGCGACCAGTATGAACAACTTCCTTTGAAAGAGCACAGAAATTCTCCCCCAGATGACACCTCAGTGTCACTTGTCCAACAGGGTAACCACACACAGCTGGATGCCCTCAAGACATTACTCAGCTTTCTTCAAAAATTGCTAACAGCAAGAACTGTGATAAAATACAGAACACAGACTAAGACCATTGTCTAGACCAAATAGGATGTTAATGACTTATATCACTGTCTTACCTGGAAATCAGATCAGTGATCTACTTATGAGTAATTCTCTTTCATTATAGTTCACCTGAATCACCCTGGGTCTACTCACAGTATTGAGAATTTTATTTTTACTTTATTATATATGGGTTTGGGGTTGTTTTTTCTTCAATCTTCTAAAGGAACCGAGCAACAGAATTCTGCATTCTGGAAAAGTAATGTTTTTAATGCCTAGTTAATTGATTCAATACACAGACTTCCTAAATGAACACTAGGACTGTATTTTTCCATGGAAAAAGATGAAGCTGCATCATTTAAAGTATGCTGGAAAGAAGTGAAACTTTAACCTAATTTACAAAAAATTGCTATGAGAAAGGTTACCTGGTTCCTAGCATATTCACACATGTAGAATTAAATTAACATACTCAGACAAGATGTTAATCTACCTCACAAACCCACATGGGCTTCGCTACCGAAAGCAAGACACAGAGTTTAAAAACAGTCAGAACCTGTCAAAATATTTTTTGTTCATGTCTTTTTCTGCTAATCTTCTGATATTCCATAAGCTTTTTGCCTTTTGCTGGCCTAATGGCAGAGGGATAAAGAAAATGCTAAAGCTTTCCTTTCTCCTATAAATTTGGTGATTTGACCTGTCAGACCAATTGTTCTTGAAGACATTTCACTAATTTCCCTGTAAGCCCTCTTTCCCAAGACAGGCTCTTGGGAAACTGACCTCTTTTGCACCACGTACTGAGACTGGAGAGAGTTCTTCTTACCAGAGAGATTGATTGCGCAGTATTCTCAGACTACACAAGCTTTTATTTCTGAATAAGCTGGCCTACGCCATCCCCCAGCTTACAACTCAACCTAACAGCTCTCACTGACTCGGGTTGCAATTTGTCTGACTTTGTGTTCTATCAGTTATGAACTCCCATATTATACATACAGGCAAATACACAATAAAAGACTTAAGCTTTCTGAAGCCACCTTACAAGATGTTTTCATAAACAAACACATTGTATGCTGCACGCATTATTCAGATCAACTCTTCTTTGTTAGAGACATTCCAATGAGCTCCCAAAAGCAGGGACAGTCTTTGCTGTCTGTATTCTGCTTCTAACAAAGGCAGCTTTGTTCCATCAGAAATGGCCTTGTCATGCATTAGAAGCCTATCCTAGCATTTCTGGAGAGTTTTCGTTAAACATAGTCTAAGTTAAAGTTCCTAGATATTAGCTTTAAGCAATTTTGACTAAAGATAGTATTTTTATCAGCTCACATTCTTTAGCTCACCAAACTTTTGTCTCACCAACC
This sequence comes from Morus bassanus, assembly GCA_031468815.1. NCBI lineage: Eukaryota > Metazoa > Chordata > Aves > Suliformes > Sulidae > Morus > Morus bassanus. The sequence continues at coordinate 9,577,394 of CM062578.1, forward strand.
AAAACCAGTGATAACTACACTTATACTCAGATTTTGTATTTTTAAGTAAAGGAAAGGCTGCTTAAAACATAGCATAATGGGACGGATGCTCAATATTATTACAATTTGATAACAAAAGGATGGATTTTGCTACCTTGAAAGACCTTTAAAATGGGAAATGAGTTTGGAGATACCAAGAAAGAAGCTTCTGTTTTAAAATCACTTTTGTTATTTACACAAATGAGGTTGTACAAAGTCAGCACAAAGTTTTGTTATAGTTTAACAGTATTGCATAACTCAGGAAACAAAATATGTTTTCATTTAAGTTTAAAAAGGAGTTACGAACTCTGTTTTCACTCCAAGTTATAAAAAAACAAGTTCTTAAACCATTAGACTTTCCAGGCAAGAAAGAATAAGATTGTAGTTTTAAGCTAGTGTGGTATTTTTCCATTCTTTCTCTCCCCACCCCCACTTCCTTTGAAGACCATTAATCAAAAGGGTTGTAAGAATTCCCCTAAAAATACTGCTCTCCCCATCCCCCTCTCTGCTTTAAATATTTTAAGTGAGAAATTTAAAAGTGGATTTAATGATTTGGAAGGCTTATTTAACACAGGGAAAAAACCAAACACACACCTATTCACATTGCTATACGAGTATGGTCAGCCATGTCTTACAGAAACAATCCAAAAGAGAGGCAAAGTCTGCAGGCTCATTAAACCTTTGATTTCTATTAAGCTATCTTAAAAAGGTAGCAATTACCCCAGTACATGATGGTTCTGTGACATCAATATTTGTCTAGCAAGAAACAGGCTCATGATACTTTACTTTTACAATTCACATTTCATGTAAGGAGAAGCCTTTAAAAAGTATTATTCCTTGAAAATAGGACTTTGGTAACCTGCACTCCCTGACAACGCTGCTGTCGTTCAACTCTCATTCCTGTGGCGACTGTGGATTCAGAAAATACCCAGCCTCTGGCAAAAGACCTCAAACAAAAGGGAACAGGCTGATGGAGAAGTGACAGTACACCAAATAAGTCCAAATGTACACCTATTATAAAGCTCCTAAATTAGGTTTGCACTTGATGCAACGCATTAGACTCTCACATGTATGCTCCATGGAACAAAATCTTATTACCGCATAAACTTCAGCAGACATAAAATCAAACTGCTGCACAACAGATGTAAAAATTCGACAGACTTTGTGAGGCTTCAGAGAAATAGGAGCAAAGAAAGGCCATTACCATGACTGGGAACGTGAAACTTGAGAAGTTCCATAAAGGTAAATACAAGTTTAATGCTAAAGAATTCAGAACATCACAATTTCTACAAGAAAGAAACAAAGGGGACAAAAGAAAAGGGAAAAAAAGAAAAAAAAAAGCTGAAAAGGTGGGAAGGACTGACTCCAGAAATATTCCTAGTCTGACACATTCCATATCCGACTGTTAGCCCCATTTCTGAAATGAGGCTAATATTTTTCCGTTCCACAGGTAGAGAGAGATACATTTAAAGTTGTACAGTGCTATGGCTAAGATCAATCGGTATCTTATCTAGGCCATGTGCATCCTTTAGCCATTGTGCTTGATTTCGAACTGGAAATAAGGTATAAGAAAAGAAGCATAGACTTTTTTATCTTTTAGTTACGTAGACCGCAGAAATTCACCTGCCGATACTGCTATTAACCAGACTAGGATAACGAACAAAAATTCTAACAAAGCAAACCCTCATTAAACAACTTTTTGAAATAGAATTCAAAGTATTCATAACCCTGAAGTACAATGCGAGTGCACATAGATATGCATGTCCCACACTAAATAATCCTGGCAGTAATTATCAGCAATCATAAAACAGACTTTTCAGCATTTGTGCCACGGAAGATCTGCCAACATTTCCTTTTCATTTGGCACTATTTGTAGTGCGTCCATTTTTCTTGTTCTTGACTTTATACTGGAAAAACTTACAAAAAAAAGAAAGCACAGCAGAGCAGATCTTTTTAAAAGAAATACAAGTTTCTGGTGTCAGATGCTATGGCATGCACAACACTGTTCATAAACAGTAAAATGCCTATGCTGTTTACATAAAAGATACCACAGTCACACAGTATGCTGCACATTGAGTACTCAGTAGAAAGTAAACAGTGATTCAACTGATTAAGGAAAACACTGGCAAGAGTCAGTTCTTAAGGGCAAGTATGAAACTCTTGCTCAATTTTTAACAGTTTAATAAGGGCAGACTAAGCCTAATTTGACAGATTCTAAAGACTAGGTATGACTGCTTAATGTATCAACATTTAGCTTACAGACTGTTTAGATTTGAAGGATGGTTATTTCTACTAAAATACACTATGTTCTTTCCTTCCCTACCAATTTTCAGAGAAACTAACACCATGCCTATCTCATTACATGTGAGCTCAAACATAGCGGCAAGGTAAGTCTGTCAAACTCATGTGCACGTTCACTGTTATTTGCATCTTCCATCTTCAAACTAGCATGACAGTTTTGGAAGAAATGGTTACCACTCCAAAATGGTTACTTGAGATTCCAATAAGAAACTTGCTTTTATGTTGAAACAGGTATTAAAATAATAACCGGACATCTCCAGTTCAGCCTAACTGTAAGCTCTCATTACTAAATCAATATAGCCAGAAAAGTAAACAACTGTTCAACTTTAAAAACAGAGAGTATTCTGGCAAGAAAAGCTACTGTTTTTCCAAATAAGAGCAAGAAACCTCAGAGAACAAGAGTGTAGGTAAGGCATAGCCTGAGTCTGCAAATGCTACCATATATCATAGACAGTACTAACCCAAGCTCTACTATTCAAGGAGCTGCCTGTGAGGTATCTAAGGAGAATATAATCCAAATAATCAGGGGCTTACTCATAGTACAAAAACAGAATCTATGGTTAGCAAATTAAAACCTTAGCTGTTTGTATTATATGAAATGATTCTTTAGCATTGCAGAGCACATGTATTTTGGTGCTCTGAAATAACAGAGAATCAAATTCCATTCTAATTTACTTACAGCTTGTAAAAAAACTAAGACTCTGCATATTAACACGTGCAACATTTGACCTCTCATTCTTAAACTGTCAGGCCTAAATTTTTGTTGAATTTGCTACCTGGAAGCTGTTACTTCATTTTGTGGTAAAAGTAAAGACACTATTTTGTATACTACATTTCTTTACTTGCTTGAAAAATATTTTGACTATTAGTAATCACCCTCCGGTATAATTTAAAAAAATTTATTGTAAATAATTTAAACTTATAATTACTAAATTTTAAATTTAAATTTATAAATTTAAAAATGTATCTTTTTTTTAAAATGTAGAAATTTATTGCTACACTTACTTTTTGCTTGCTTCATAAACATCCGTGATATTGGAGAAAAGGTGATGGCTCTCTGTTTTGGTCATTGTGAGACTCAGTTCCCTGGAATTTTTAAACATCCGGATCAGAATCTCCAAGCTCAGCAAATAAGAATGCTCAGAAGATATCACTTCAAATATCGCCTGCAAAGTGGAGGGGGGAAAAGGAAAAGACTTACTATTGACTAGGCTTTTTTTTTTAAAAAAAAAAAAAAAAAAAAAAAAGGAAAATATGGAGGAGGGGTGCAAAGAAAAGTTATTGGATGTAAGCTAGAGATTATAACATAAATATTCATTTCCATGAGAGCTGCATCATTTACTTAGAAATAAGTGATTCAATACTAGAAAAAAAGACTTTTTAAAATATCTATATTCAGAATTTTCAATGCAACTGCAGCGAGTTTGAAGACAAAAACTTAACGCCAACTACGATCACTCCCCATTCATACCCCTAAGAGGTGGGGTTTTTTTGGTTTTTTAATTAAAAAAAACCACCTGTTTCTGTGGTCCAGTTGGAAGCTTCGTATCAGTCATACTACTGTTGGCCAACCAGTACTTGTTTTGCTTTGCTTTAAACAGAAGTTGGTAAGTTATTTACTTGAAAGCGTCCTTGGGTAACAGAGCTCTGCTTACCCAAGCGTCTGCAGAAAAGCAAAACCCTTTGCAAAATTCAGGTTTTAGTCATATATCAGCAGTAATACCTTGGCCACTTTTAAAACATCAAGTTAGGAGCAGGCACGTGAGAAGCTGAGCTACCTGCAGCAGGGAGAGAAGCCTGGAGGCAGATCAGACAGGAGGGGGTGGCAGCCACTATCCCCATCTGCAGTTAGTGACCAGACACCAGACAGGCGGACCTCCGGTACATTCCCTCACCTCCCACAAACAACTTCTCTGTTTTATCACCCTACCACTTAAAGAGTAGCCACTGTAACTTCCAGCAGCTGGCTGACATACAAAGCAAACTTTTAATGGACTCTTGGACTTTGAAATCCACGTACTTGTTCCGTTGGAAATTTTCATCTCTGATGTAGAAACCGATCAGCTCTTAGATATCTTTTACCCCTCTAGGCTTTATTTGCTGTTAATCTACTGGAGTTCTTTTATGTATATACATGGAAAAAAATTAAGTAATTTTCATGCATCCTTTTGTCATGAGCTCCACCAAGTCACATTTGTCATCAGTGCACAGTAACATAATACCATCAGCAGAGCAAATATACCTTTGTTATCAATAACTAATGTTAATACTTGCATGTATGATTTCATTAGTTATTTGCAACTGACTTCTCCAAGCATTCTCAAACCAAAAGAGAAATATATACTTTAAATGCAACAGTACAGATCTAAGTATTTGGAAAGGCTAATGCCCATAGCTCTACAAACACAGAGACAGAGAGAGGGTCTTGCAGCTGACAGTCTACAGGAGGAGTTCACTTAGATGGTCTAATGTATGTGCTCTAGAGAAACCCTGCTCTTCTGTGACCAGGTATAAAGGCAAGGGAGAATATAGGCAGGTTGAAGGCAGTCTTCCTGAATATTCCCAACTGCCCACTGAGACCATACTGGGAAAAAAAGCAAAACATTCTGCTGGGGACATTTGTTCCTAAGATTTCTTGAAGAGTTCAAGTCTAGTGAATTCTGGTGCTACTAAGGTAAGCTTTTGATCAAACACAGTTTCTCTTGGGTATCCTGAGTCTCAGTGTTCCCAGACTGTGCTTTCAAAATTATTCTTGCCCTTCTAAAAAGTCTTCTTCAAAGAACTGAGATTTTAATAATGAAATAACAAGTTTTGGATTTCTTAGAACAAAACAAAACAAATCTGCTTTAGCTGAAGCCTGAAAAGATTATGCAGTAAAAAGAAGATTTATCAACTCCACAGAAAACCTACAGGGCCATTATACATACAAGGAAAGGAAGTCCAATGTACATATCAGTAGTCTCTCCATCTTATGACCTACCTAAAAAGCTGAAGGGATCTGGTGAGAGCAGGTAACAGCTACAACATACTACATGTTATTCGCAAAAGTGAATACTGCTCTGCAAGAAGATATGCAAAGGTGATGCTGAACACTAAATTGCCTGCCTGCCTGCCAGCTCCCTCAGCCTCAAGAGTCTAGAGAACATATACATACGTCAGCCAAACTCTGACAGCAAACCTACCTACTGCTTGGCTAACAATGTGCAGAAAGGTGCCTAAAAAGGGCATTTTGGCCTTTGCCCAGCAATTATATTTCCCATCTTCAGTCTTATTGTACTTCTCCCAGAAAATCCAGAAAGGATTTACCTAAGGATTGCTGTAGAATTCCATAGCTTATTGGTTTCTACCCAGACATTTTTCAACACAGAAAAATACATAAGCTCTCTTATTACTGTTTTGGAGGGGTTTTATTTATGCTTTTACTGAGGACCCTCATGGACTTCTTCCAGTTTGGTGACAGGAAGTCATTAGCGTAGTCAGAAATAAATGGGACAAAGAAAGAAACTTTGTTTCTAATGTGCAAGGAAGGGAGAGAATATCATCCTACCATGACCCAAACACATGTCAGAGAATGAAAAATAAAAAAGGATTAAGAAACAACCTTGATTTTGACATACAGTAACTACACCACATTCAGAGGCTGGCATGGCATTTACCAGGTGCTTGCTAACCGTGTTTCTGAATGACACCTGAAACCATATTGTGGCTAATTCGCATCACATCAAAGTAAGCAGATGTTTGAATTCTGATGGACAGTAAACATCGTACGTGGCCAGATGCATACTGCAGTTTGTACACACATACACAGAGTCTCCAGCTTGCAAGAAAAGAAGATTTATCACAAATTATTTTAGTTCAAATCAGTCTGTCTATATGACATTGTCTTTAGAGGAAAGATGCACAGAGATCCATCTCACGAATATGTTCTGAAAGATGGGATGCATATGAATGCATGACACTGACATTTAATGACGGTATAAAAAACTATTTTTGTGCAGTGACAATATAGTATGACGGCAAAAATAATCTAATGGGCTCTAAAAAGCAATTTAAAGAATAGATAAAGAATAATTGATAAAAGGCAATTTAAAAGACATACAGCAAAAGCAGGGCTTGGTAGTACAACTACATCTTAAGAATATTTATTTAGGCTCCCTCTGAAAGAATTGGCCTCTAATATTCAAATAAAACACACCTCAGGCTTGAAAACATTTTTGGTAACATTAAAGATTTTACATTTAAAAGGCACCTAAAGAACTTGTTCTCTTTGAAGGGATGTAAATATGACTCCAGGAAACATAGACTAAAAGGCTCCTAAAGGATATGACTGAATTAAACGCCTGGTGTCTCAAAGCTTCCCAGCAGGAGGAGACAGAAAAGCAGAACACATGGCCTGAACTGCTGCATTGCCTCTTCCCAAAAAAAAAGAAAAGGTAGCCAAAGAAATGTAGCATTATTAAAAAAAACCAAAAAAACAAAAAACAAAACAAAACAAAACAAAAAAAAAAAAAAAAACCAAAAAACAAACACCCAACAAACTATGGTCTAAATCTAATGTATGCAATGCAAGGTGTTTCTGTCTACCATGTACGAACACAACAGCTGTAGGTCACACAGCTAAATTAATATTTGAGGCTTGCTATACACATCTGTGAACTTCACAGAAAACCCCAGTCAGGTCTCACTTCACTACATTCACTGAGGTATGTCCTGAAGTGAAATGAAGACATTGGAACAAATTTCCATGGCAGGTAATGCTACAGTGTTTCTACTAAAAAAGTAAAAAAAAAAAAAAAAAAAAAAAAAAAAACACAACAACACCCAACTTTGTTTTTTTTCCCTATTGAAGGACATACCTCAAGAACTGCAGGTATATGGTTGGCTAGGTCAGGCTATTCTTTTCAACACCTCTCATTCATTTTGATATAGCCCCTGTAAGTAAGGAAGGAGGGTAAAGCAGAAGAAGCGAACAAAAGGAGCAAAGAGGAAGAAGGAAGCGGATAAAAAGGACAAAAGGAGCAAAGGGGAAAGAGACACAGAGAGAAAAGATAACTACATCAGTAATTGCTGCTGTTGTCTGTAGTGTTGACAGCATGGATGCACCTACTCCATTTCAGTGTGAAAGGAAAAAGGTTAGTTACACCAGATACACAGTGCTCAAGTGTTCAGAACTGTTCACAGGATTAGTTAGAACTAAGGGCACTGTAAAAAGCTGTTCTTTGTCACTGCCTTTAAAAACTTATGCACCACCTCCTACCCTCTGTGAACGCAAGGTTAATTTTACACCTTCCGCAGTACAGCCCACAGCAGTGGCTGTCTGCTGCTACTCAGTAGCCATCAACCAGGCTACATCTGCTGGAGTGTGCATACCTGGGAACCACTCCTCCAGCAAGACCCACAGGGTGCTGGCAGGAGACCCGTGGCAGGGACATATGCACATCAGCAATAGACACGTTTTGTTTATTTATTCTCCCTGGGGGGAGAAGACACTTCTCTCTAGGACAGGAAGCAGTGTGATGAGCTTGCCTCCTTATCAACAAATAGGGAGTATTAAATCAGGCATGCTGTGCATCCCTAAACAATCAACAAAAAAGAATGCGTTACTTTAAAGAGTACCTCCTGTCTTTTTCTTTCTTCCTGGCTGATCGCTGCTGATAATCCATTCTTCTTTACCTAAGGGGGGGAAAAAAAAATTAAATTTTTAACAGCTTTTGTAGAAAAATACAATTTAAAAAAAAACCACCCTAAACCACAGAATTATCAAAACATTGGACTAAGAATTCAGCTAAAGAATCTGTCCACTTCAGAAAGACAGCAATGAACAAGCAGAAATAAAAAAAATAAAAAAAAAAAAGGAGATAATATCTGTCATTTGAGTTATTGAAAGAACCAAGTAATTTCATTAAGAACTATTCCAGGACACACACACAGAACAACTGCAGCAAAAGCATGCACAGCTGAATCACGGTCACCCTGCACGACCTCCCTGGATATCACACACACACAGAAGCATGAAAACTGCTTCCTCCTTTTAAGTTAGATTTCCTGGACTGACAGACGTACATCACAAGGTTCATTTTCTGAGTCGGCCTGAAAAATCTTAGTGTCTTCTTTTGTTAAACACACCTAAAGGCCTAGACGAACTACCTAGACAGGTAGTTTGTTGGCCAAAAAAATTATTCGGGAGGAGCTCCAGCTTTACCATAAACAGATATCACAAAGTCCTGAGTAAATACCCCTGTATTTCTATCCTCAACCCCACGATGATGTCTCTCCCCACTCTGCACCCTACAGCCAAATCAGCCACAGCAAGTTTGTCCCAGCTCTCCATATACAACCATCACAAACTCCAGCCATAGCCACATTTTCCAGAGCCTGAAGCCACATGCTCAGCTACCAAATTCCACAGTAGAGGCCCCTGAAGTTTATTCTTTCCCAGCGTAAGTCACATGCATTATGTCATTTAACAGAAGAACATTAAAAAAAACAAACAAAACAAACAAACAAACAAACAAAAAACACAAACAAAAAAACCCCACAAAACAGAAAGTGGAGCACCAAGGAGGGACTGACTTTATGCATTTCCTAGAGGACTGTTAAACACAGGACCTCAAATCAGGACAGTCACCTGTGTATGGCATGCTGGACCAGGGAAGGGGAAAGAGGCCACTGCACAGCACTACACATATAAAAGATACTGTTCTCTTTGTGGAGCAGCAGCATGCCACAGGACATGAGACCTAACAGATGCACTTCCATTCTCCCATTTCTGTTTCGGTCTCCAAAAGCTCCTAACATACTATCATCAACAGCTTACTCTTCTTACTCCACTTGTTCCCTGGAATTTTAAAGGATATATCATTCCTCATTTTATTCCTGCATACCAGGCACCACAAAACTGGACAGCAGGCTCAAGAGTAAAGATGGAACGACATTAAGAAGTGCCACAGTTTGGTTTGCATGCGCACCAAAGTATATATACACACGTATATACTTATAAAAATAACAAATATTCCAGTGTTGGAGCAATTGTTCTTTTGAACACAAGTTACAGATTCCTATGTCACCACAAGCATACATTTCTGAATACCATGCAGGAACTAATTAGGTAAGACCTGATGAGATGCATCCCAGAGCCGTAAGGGAATTGGCTGATGTAGTTGCTCAGCCACTGTCCATAGTATTTGAAAAGTCATGGCAGTCAGGCGAAGTCCCTGGTGACTGGATAAAGGGAAACATTGCACCCCATTTTTAAAAAAGGAAGAAAGGAGGACCCTGGGAACTACCAACCTGTCAGCCTCACCTCTGTGCCTGGGAAGATCACGGAACAGATCCTCCTAGAAGCTATGCTAAGGAACATGGAGGACAAGGAGGTGATTCGAGACAGCCAGCATGGCTTCATGAAGGGCAAGTCCTGCCTGACCAACCCAGTGGCCTTTATGATGGTGTGACTACATCAGTACACAAGGGGAGAGCTACGGGTGTTGTCCATCTGGACTTATGTAAGGCCTTTGACACGGTCCCTCACAACATCCTGCTCTCTAAACTGGAGAGAGAGGGATTTGATGGGTGGACTGTTTGGTAGATGAGGAATTGGTTGGATGGTCTCATCCAGAGGGTTGTGCTCAATGGCTCAATGTCCAGATGGAGACCGGTGACAAGTGGTGTCCCTCAGGGGTCTGTAGGGGGACCAGTCCTGTTTAATATCTTCATAGATGACATAGGCAGTGGGATCAAGTGCACCCTCAGCAAGTTTGCAGACGACACTGAGCTGAGCAGTGCAGTTGACATGCCTGAGGGACGGGATGTCATCCAGAGGGACCTGGACAAGCTCGAGAAGTGGGCCCATGGGAACATCATGAGGTTCAACAGGGCCAAGTGCAGGGTCCTGCACCTGGGTCGGGCCAACCCCCAGTATCCATACAGTCTGGGGGATGAAGGGATTGAGAGCAGCCCTGCGGAGAAGGACTTGGGGGTACTGGTGGATGAAAAGCTGGACATGAGCTGACAATGTGCGCTCACAGCCCAGAAGGCCAACCGTATCCTGGGCTGCATCAAAAGAAGCGTGGCCAGCAGGTCGAGGGAGGTGATTCTGCCCCTCTACTCTGCTCTCGTGAGACCTCACATGGAGTACTGCGTCCAGCTCTGGAGCCCTCAGCACAGGAAAGACATGGACCTGCTGGAGCGGGTCCAGAGGAGGGCCACAAAAATGATCAGAGGGCTGGAGCACCTCTCCTATGAGGACAGGCTGAGAGAGTTGGGGTTGTTCAGCCTGGAGAAGAGAAGGCTCCGGGGAGACCTTATTGCGGCCTTTCAATACTTAAAGGGGGCACATGAGAAAGATGGGGACAGACTTTTTAGCAGGGCCTGTTGCAACAGGACAAGGGGTAATGGTTTTAAACTCAAAGAGGGTAGATTCAGACCAGATATAAGGATGAAATGTTTTACAGTGAGGGTGGTGAAGCATTGGAATGGGTTGCCCAGAGAGGTGGTAGATGCCCCGTCCCTGGAAACATTCAAGGTCAGGTTGGATGGGGCTCTGAGCGACCTGATCCAGCTGAAGATGTCCCCACTCACTGCAGGGGGCTTGGACTAGATGACCTTGAAAGGTCCCTTCCAACCCAAAACATTCTACGATTCTATGAAACTATTAAAGTACCTTTCAATCAACAACCTGAAAGCTTTAAATCACTCACTAGGAAGTACAATGTCACTTTTTTCTCTGGATGCAGTGGAGGACTTTTCTAAAAATATGCCGACACAGGAAATACCTATGAACACATCCAAGAGATTTCAGTGTTTCCTGTTAATAACAGCAACTGCAAACTTCCAGTGACGTCAATGTGGCAACCGCTGTATTCATGTTCAAAGAACTGTAGCTGTATTTTGCGATCGTTATTTTGTCATATATGGGTGTGTACATACAAAGTACATACATAAATTCATCACATAAGCAAATGGCTCAACCTTATATTCTTAATCAATGGCAACACTTCCAAAGAGAAAGAGGCCCAAATATGGAGACTATTTCTGGCATATTCTATGAAAGAAAAATTCAATTCCTATTTTTTGAGATGTCCAAAATATTTTAGCTGAAAGAGCCTAAAAATCACATTTGTGACACTATGCAAACAACTCAATGTAAGCTAAGAACATGACCAGAAAGAGTGGAAGAGGCCCAACACTACAGCTACTGATGTTGTCTTATTGTCACATTGGACTGCTTTCTTCCAGCAACTCAGTTATGACTGATTCAACCATGGAGACAAGGAGGAAGGGATGAAAGAATGACAAGTTAACTGTTAACTTAACAAGAAGTTTCTCCAAAATAAAGGAACTGTGCTGCAGGGGGTAAATGCACCAGAAATATTTCTTTGAGAAATATAATAAGTGGCTGCACCATAAACCAAATTGAACATAAGCCTTTTGGTACTAGGAGAGAAATGAGAGCTAAAGCAGAGATTAGCCCTGAAGATCTTTGACAGTAAAACCAAGTAGTCTTTTTTCAATACCACAGAGAAGAGGCAGCCATGGAAAGATGATAGTGTGAGTGGCTCAGTAAAGCAAATTGTGGCAGCTATTTAAAAGAATGAGAAAAATCACAACTGCACTTCTCCCAAACCAGAGAAAGAGATGATCAGAAAAATGAAACGCAAGATTACCAAAGCTTGGAAGGAGTTTCAGGTTAGAGAGACAGCAATTCAGAGAACATGCAAAATCTTGATGCAGCGTTACATAAATACATTGAACCTACTGGGCATGAAATGGAGGACTTGATGCTAAAACACTCATTTAATATTAAATACTTCAATAATTATGAGCATTACCTATGCTATGGGACATCTCTTTCCAGTGCTAGATCTCAAGAATATTTAGAAGAATCACAGCAGCACTGACAGTAGTAATGAAAAGTGAACATGCACCATATTCTCCAGGCTGCACAGTAAGGACCTGGAAAAACAGACATTTAAGTTCAAAGTCCTCCAGTCAGATGCAGTGGTCAAGCTCTGCAGCAGGTTGCCCAGGGAGGTGGTGAGGTCTCCACCCGTGGAGATATTAAAAACCTGACTGGACACAGTCCTGGACAACTTGCTCTAACTGACCCTCCTCAAGCAGGGGGGTTGGACAAGAGGATTTCAAGAGGTCCCTTCCAACCTAACTGACACTGTGATTCTTTGCACGCACAATAATACACATTGTCATTATCCATACCAACTGAATGCTGCATTTGTTGGAAAGTAAATACATTTAATATAGTGCACAAGTTAGTATGAGTGCCTATGATCTGCTGGCAATTCTTCAAAAATATCGAAAGATACTTTTGGAATATATTTTGGAAATATTGGTTATTCTCCTTAAATTAAACTTTTAAATTAACAGATGAAGGTTGGAAGGAAGAGACATAGTAGATAAACTAGATCTTCACCTAGTCATCTGCTTAGTTACTGCTAGCTGTCTAATCTGTAATAGGAATCTAAAGAGGAAGAGGGTTCAAGAGAGGAATTTGAAAGGAACTGGATTTAAATAGCACCCCGTCTCAGAGTCTTTAAAAGTTCTCCGAAAAGCTCTATCTTAGTTTCTTATGAGTGCATACATTGCAGGAAGATAGAAATGCCCTTTTTATTATTATCATAAAGTATTTGACAACTTCACCCATGAAGGTTTCACTACCCCCCTCAAATACAAAGTCTGGTCAGAACTGCATGAGGTGCCAAGCCTGTGTGGCCAAAGAAACCTCCTGCAGAAAGAGCAGATTCATTCTGCTGTCTCCCCTCCTAGCATAGTCCCTGCTAACAAATACCATAAACATAGTAATCTCACTCTTTCTTAACGTATGGTGAAACCCAATACTTGGACATTTTCCAGCTGACTTCCTGTTACAATTCCACACTCACTTTTTAATGCACATTGACAGCAGGCAATTTTTCCAGAGTTATAAACACAGAGATTCAGATTCCCATAGTTCATTTTCACAGTGCACTACCTTTTCCTATATACTCCCACTTCCAACCTTGTAAATCAAATAGAGACACTGAACCAAGTTTGCTGTGCTAGAAATCATGAAGAACACGTTGGTTTATGTAACTGTAAGCACGGCACAGTAATGGTTCTCTTACTGAGATGATCTTTACACTACTTTGGTCTCATGACAAATTAGTGTTTTTGAAATTACTATTATTATTACTGAATAACATTCCTTCCAAAATACCTCAGCTATTGAACATTTAACTGCTAGTTTGCCTAGAAGGCAGAAAAAAAAACCAGTTTGACTTCATTATAAACAAACTTTTTTGCAACAATAAGCAAATTAACCACATTTAAAGTACGTGATCTGTTGAAAGAAAATTTAAAGGAAATCTTTTCAAAACCACATTGCCTTGCCTTCTTTATAATTATTGAATCAAAGAGGGATTCATATTTCAGTACCTTAAACTGCAAAAGGTCATCAACATCTGTAAGACAGCTCTTCTAAAGAGACAATCTAAATAGCCTTAGAAGATCTTGCTGAGGCTTAATAACTAATTTATATAGGATATACACAGCCAATGGCCCCAGTTGTCAAATATGCTAGGTGATCATATCATGTAATAATAATCCTTTCCTATGTCACATATAGTGATGAGGTTCTACCATATTGTAGAAGTTGTATAAACAAAAACCAAAAGAAAACCCCAAAGCCTTCATTTTAGGGATATTCCTCCAGAAGCCACAGAAATGATCAAAGGATAAAAGTAACCACAGAAACACGGAATTTTTACAGTTTCTTTAGTCTCAAAATCATGCATACTTAGGAAAGCCTGTAGAAATATCAACTAGTATAATTAATTTGCCATCTTATTAGCAGGGATGCTAGCAAGATTACAGTACTGATTAAAACAGCTGAATTCTACTTTGTTTAACAATACTACTAAGATAAAGCCACTGCACACGCTTCATAGCCTGTGGTAAGGATAGCAGAATACCACCGTGTGAATACTTGGCTTTTTTAAAATGGTTTCCATTAAATATATGCAGTCAAATTAACTTACAGTTGGCTTGCAGCAATTTAGAACAATTCAGCAGAAACTTGTTTGTAACTAACTGAAGCTTTTCTTTAGTATAATTCACTCTTTTAGTGAATTCACAAACACTTTCTTTTTTTTTAACAAAACAAATCAGTAAAGTTGTTTCTTTGCCAAATACAGGACCCTAAAATGAACTTTCTCAATTGCATTGCTTTTTATGTAAAACAAAGACCAGTAATTGATCAGGACTTCCATGTCGTTGTTTAGCAAAAAAAAAAAAAAAAAAAAAGAACAGGACTGAATCCTATTTCAGGTTTGGTCCACACCACTCCAATTTACTGAAAGGAACTACGAAGCACTGATTTCACTCTGAGTTTACATGCTGCTCAGATATAAACCTGTCTCTTCAGGCTTTCTGACAGTACCTCATTCAAAACAGCCAGATACAGAATCATACATTAGCGTAACCCGTAACGCTTCTAAGGACCTGCACCCATATGGCTGCCAACGTCCTGTGCAGGCAAGGCCTAAGCAGCCATCTCTAGTGCCTGTGAGAAGTACAAAGTCACCGTCTTAAATTCAATGTGTCAACAAAAGAGGCATGCTTGATTTTTTTTTTGGTCCAGCATAGGTTAAAAAGAAAAAATAGAAATGTAACTTAAAGAATAAAATTATGAACTATTAATCCTATGCATTTCGAAGTTGTATTTGATTTCATCTTAAACTACACTGAATTTTTTTCTCTCGGTAATTTCAAATCATATACTCTAACCAGTCTGTTGTGTGGCCACATGAGCCCACAAACACTTGTGCTATAAAAAGGGAGGTGTCAGGTTACCAGGGAAACTGATCTGGCAGGAACATCAGTCTATATATACCTACTAAAATTGACTGAGAAAACAAGTTATGCTTTCTTTAAGCTGCTGGAGTTACCTTACGTAAAACCTAAACAAAAGCTAAATTGAGACCTCTGGATTTGGATTAGTAACATAAGAATAGTTGTAAACTTGTCAATAAAAAAAAAAATATTTGGAGACACCTTATATTTTGGAAGGGAAAAGAAGATGACCAACTTCAGCCAAAAACTCCAGCAGCAAGCAAGAACACCTGCTTCAATACATTCTTAGATACTCTTGTCTTTGTCTGGCTATACAATGATCAAATACTCACAACGGACAGCTGACTCCATGTTGATCTCAGGGGCTTATAGTGAA
Source organism: Morus bassanus (assembly GCA_031468815.1). Classification (NCBI taxonomy): domain Eukaryota; kingdom Metazoa; phylum Chordata; class Aves; order Suliformes; family Sulidae; genus Morus; species Morus bassanus. Next base: position 9,592,932 of record CM062578.1, read on the forward strand.
AAACAATCTTTTCATCTGATTTCTGCTCTCGGGGCTCAGACTCTTCATCAGAATCTATGTCCAGAGCTTTTTCTTTATAGTTCTGATACAATACAGCATTTTCTATAAAACAACAACAGTATGTCATTAATTGCTAGAAAGTTAGCTTAGCTGCTTTCATAAAAATTATAAGTAACATTTAAACTATGAAAGAAATCAAAACGTCAATGTGCTGTTCACAAACTCCACAAGACAAAGATAGTATCTTATTTAGGATGGACAATGGTGCAGTACAGTAACAATGCATCACTGTACCACTACCAAAAAGATCCACACTGACTGAATTAAAGAACAGATGTGTCCTTTGTCAACAAAAAACAGAAAACAATTTTTTTCTTCCTTGGTTTGCTGTACAATGTTTCATAATTAGCCAGCAATTTAAAAATGGAACAAGCGTGTCAATAGAGCAGAGTCACTAATCTGGAGGTCTAGCTATTTTAATCTACAAGACCATTATAAATCCACTACCCATGCCAATTTTTATTCTGTCAGCTTTAAATACCATTTTCACACTTCACTAAGAGAAGGAAATGATCCAAAATTCAGAAATTTGAGGTCAGAACTATTCCAAATAGGAACTTCAAAGCTTGCTTAAATAAGCACGAGGCCTACGAAACTTAACACAAAATACACTCATTATATATTTCAGTACTGCCAGTATTAATTCAGTAATAGCAATGGCAAAGAAACACAGGTGTCGAGCATACCCTTTCCATTTCCCAACCTCCTGGACCACACACCCTTTCCAAAAGCAGACAGAAAAGGACAGAGAAATTCAAGACTGGAATAACCTACAGACAGATTAAGCTGTTAAGAAAGCAAGCTCTGAAAGGTACTTCAGAGGCGGGCCAGGCTTTGGAAAATATCCAATCTTCCCCTACGAGAGAAAGGGGAAAGAAGTGAAAGGTCTGGCTGCTCCATGCACAGCTGCAACTCCTGAGGTCTTACACCGGGCTGGGTGGATCTGTTCCACCTGCTCGGACCATACAGCCCTGGCAGAGTACTGTACAAGGTCTGGCATTTTGTATTTGTTCTTTGGAATGTGTCTATATAGTTTATACACTTTCAAGGCAGGAAATTGTGTACGGCAACTGAATTCTGAGAGGCATTACAGAGACAGTTATTAGTTGGGATCAGTCCAAGACAGAAGGGAGCCATTGGAAGAGAATCTAGAAAATGTCATCAGGAGATAGTGTGAGAAAAGATGAAAATAAGAGTAAGATAGGGGGTGATGCAAATAGCATGAAGTGGAAAGTTTTTAAAATAGAAACAAGAGCAAAAGGAAGGTAACACAGCAGCTGAGACGACCTTAAGGAGGCCATTTAGCAGAAAAAAGCCAAGAGAGTAGCAGTTGTTATAATGAAACTTCCATGGACTCATAGCCAGGAAAGAATTTTTTTCCTGTTGAAATATTGGGAAAAGCAGCAAACTTGGCAAAGCCCAGAATTAATGAGTAACATAAAAAAGCAGATACATGGACAGTGTTTGGACAGTGTTTTTCTGACACTTAAGCTTGAAGCCTAGGTAGCAAGAAAAGAAAAGGATGACAAAGTCAAAGAATTCACCCCAGCACCCTTGCCTTATGAGGAAAAGAGAGAAAAAGCTGCATTAACCATAAACTCAGAGAATATTCAGGCGGTCTGCTGCAAGCGATGACCCCAAACCCGTACGCTGATCCACACAAGCTATGTCTTGCACTTGGGAAGAGTCACAGGGAACAGGCAGGAAGGCAGTCCTAACTGGAGGAACAAGCCTCATCTATGTAATACTACAGAACTGTTACGACCGACATAGACACATCAACCAGTTCCTCTTTTAGGAGGGACAGGAGTTTAAGTTGAAAAGAAGCCCTTCAAACAAAAACCCATTTTTAGCCTGCCATTCTAAATTCCTTAAAATATTCCCTGAAGTATGTCTCGTGCCAAAATTATGGTTCCATATTTTAGTCAGTTTACTGAAAAACAGCGTACTTAGTCTTTGGCTATGTACAGAAGAGGAGTGCAAAACGATCCTGAAGTCCATTTCTCTTGTGATTGAGCATATTATCAAATCTGTACAGAAAAGGGCTTACCTTCCCCATCAAATGTCCCTTGTCCTTTCAGCATTTTCTTCTGATAATTTTAACAGGAAAGAGATATATACACATTATAAGAAGAATGCAAAATAACCAACAGTAACAAGAACTACCTGTTTTATCTGATACTTAGGCACCGAGTTAACAGGCCCTAATCTATAAACTTCTGATGTTGGACAGGTATTCATGAAAACAATTGTTTCATCACAAAAAGTGAAAAGCTACTCTAGTTTTCCTTCTCTGATGCATTGTTTATACATATCTGTCCCAAATGCTAAATTTTTCCTATGTTTCAAAAGCATAGTATACTAGCTTTACAAGAGTTCAGTGAACTTGCAACTCATTTCACTGTCACTGGGCTTTTCTATGAGGATATAAGGTACCCGCCTGAGCGGCTGCCTCTTTCCACACACTCTGCAAAGAACCACCACATGAAGTATTTTGTAAACTAACATTTGGAGATCAAAACAAACCTTTGAAATAAAACAGCTGTTTTGATGCAACAAGTGGTATGGTCTAAGAATTCTATTTAAAAAAAAAAAAATGTTACTACCAAACAGTTTTGTGTGTAAACACAGGACAATGTCATGCCCTATTTTAAACATAACTTACTGTTAAAGTCTACTACCAAAACTAAACCAAAACAAACCACCTCCCTACTCAGTAGCAGTTCACAATTTGATTATTATTTCGCCACTTGTAGCGTTTTCACAAAAGCCTCCATAGCCATAATTTTTAATTTGGCTGAAGATTTTCATAAAGCTGATAATTGTTTTAATAGCTATAGCATTGGCCCTTAGCCTGGAGTACTTTTTTTACACAACTCCAAACACTACGCAGAAATCTACCAATACATTTTTTAAAAAGTAACAAATCATATTTAAAAAGAAGGAAATACAAGATTACAATACAGTATGGTCAAGTAAAAGAATATTTTCAGTAAGTCTTCATAATTCAATTCATTAACATTTAATGTAAATCTGCTATTCCTAAGGGATTATAACCAAGAACGAAAAACAGGCATTCTGCTTTTACTTGCAAGCATGAAGTTACAAAAAGATACCTGAAGTGGTCTCTATCAATTTAAAAAAACAAAAAAAAAAAAAAAAAAACCAACCAAACAAAAAAAAAACCAAAAAAAAAAACACCAAACAAAAACACACTCCAATTTTTAAAAACACTTCAGAAGTAATGTCTCTGATAGAGGAGTAAGGGAAGAAGTTCATCCTTCTGTCTGTCTACCCTAGCAGGCAGACTTTATTAAGTCAATGTCTCTTTTTTTTCCTGTTTACTACTTTTTGGGAAACAGGTTTTAAAACATCAGTTTGATTGCGAAAGAAAACCTCGATGTGCTGGGGAATCCAGCAGGAAATGCAAGCATGAGGCTGCCATCAACACGTTTTTGAGCTGCCCAGATTTCAACAGGATCATGTCCCTGAAGCCTCCGCCGCTTTACTTTGAAAACAACACTTGTAAGTGATCTGTGAGACTCATCAGTAACTACAGAAAAGTTTTGTGGTAACAAAAAGCAAACTGAGAAAACGACAGCGTTTATGGAAAACACAGGGATTGCAAATCACGCTCCTGCGCAGCCTACACCCTTCAAGTCAACGTGCCGCTGATCAGCGCAACTTACCTTTATCCTCCCCAGGCTTGAAAATTTCTCTTTATCTTCGACAACTGCTTTAAGTATGGGCTGGGACATTCTGTTTTTTTTCTTAGAATTAGAAGAGCTGTCGAAGTCCACGCCGCTCACCACCGCTCTGCGGTAGGACGTCGACCTCAGGCCGCGCCTCAGGGTCCCCGGGCTGTCCAGGTCGCCCTCCTCCTCCTCGGCATCGGCTACCAAAGGCACGCTGAGGCTCTCCACCATGCTCCGCACCTTCAGCACCCTCTTGCTCGTCTCCGCCTTCTGGCCGTTGGCTTTGCTCGTCAGCTTTATTTCGGAAGCCAGACTCTTGGGGATGATCTGCTGCGTGCCCACTTTGAGAGCGGCGGGGCTGTTGGTGCTCAGGACCACGGGCTGCGGCTCCGCGGGCGGCTCCTGCGGGGACGCCGGCCTCTGAGGCGCTACGCCGCGCTCTGGGGACACGGCCCGGGAACGCGCGGGGGGGCCCGGCGGCACCTTCCGTGGCGTGCCGGAACGCCGGCTGCATCGTAAGGGCAGCGCCGCCGCGCTGCCGTTACCGGGGGAAGGTGCGTTTCCAGCAGGTGAAAGCCGAGGGCTGGCCGTGAAAACAATCTGCTCTTGCTGCGGTTTAAGTGCTGACTGACTGGAAATCCTCAGGGGACGGCCCAGCTGGCTTCCTGGTGAGGTAATGGTGCCGTTGGCAGTAAAACCCACAGAACTGTTCGAGACCAGAGCGAGCACCTGGGAGGACGGCTCAGGAGACAGCTCGGGGGAGACCGCCGTGCAGGCTGGGGGCCGCACCCTCCCGTTAGACACCGAGGCCATGCCGGAATTGAAAACCGAGCCCGCCCCGCGGAGCGCTCCGCCGCCCGGGCAGGTGCTGACGGTGCCGGCAGGCTGAGTCACGGTGAAGGTGCACCTGTCCTCCACGGGAAAGTCGGTGAAAAGCACCCCGTTGGGGCTCTGGTACGACTGGGGCCGGGGTTTGCTCCGGGCGCGGGGCTGCGGCCGGGGGTTCGACCTCGCCTTCCACCGCGGCGCCGCCTTGTCGTCGGAGAGCTCCGCCTCGCCCTCCCCATCCATCGCCCGCTCCTCGGGGCCGCCGCCACCTCCGGGCGGCGGCAGCAGCGCCTCCCGCCCGGCGCCGCTCCCCGCCCGCTTCCCCGCGGTTCGGCAAAGGGGGAAGCGGGCGGCACCGCTCGTCAGGCCGCGGCGGAGCGGAGAGGCAGGGGCACCCGCGGCTCGCGCCCACCCCGCGCTTCCCGCCGGCGGGCGGGGGCCGCCGCTGGGCGCTGCTCCCACCTGCCCGCAGCCCGCGCTGGGCCGCCCGGCCCCGGCGGCGGGGAGGGGACCGGAGGGGAGGGCCCCTTCCCGGCCGCGCTCCGCCCGCCGCCCCGCTCCCTCCCGCAGCGCCCCGGGCCTCACCTCATCCCGGCGCCCCCCGCCCGGGACGGGCGCCTCCCCGCCCCACCTGCGGCTCAGGCTGAGGCGGAGGGCGTCGCGGAGCCCTTCCGCCAGTCCCTGCGGCCGCGGCCGCCGCGCCGCGCTGCCCCGCCGCGGCCCGGCCCGGCCCCGCCGCCGGGCCCCTCCCCTGCCCTCCGCCCCCGCCCCGCCGCCCGCGGAGCGCGGGCCGGCGCCGGGCCGGGCAGGTAGCGGGCGGCGGGAGGGGCCGGCGGGGAGGCGGGCGCCGGCCTGGCAAGGACGGGGCGGCTGCCCGCCCTCAGGGAACCGCAACGCAGGCAGAGCGCCGCGGCCGGCGGTGCGGCGCTGGCTTCGAGGAGCCCGGGGCTCGACAGGACTCGCGGGGGTCACGCCTCGCCAAAAGCTGAAATAATTTACCTCAGTGTTAACGTAAGCTCACGGGCAGCGTGGGCCGCCGCGGGCGGGAACGACACCTAGACCAGTTCTGGCGGATGGAGGAGCAGGCCAGGCGCTCGGGGCCTTTTTCCAACCCGTGCAACTCTAGTAACGACAGCCCCAGGCTTTTTGCTGGAGGAGCGCACAAGTACCCTCCACAGAGGGGCAATATCTGGTTTTATACCCGACCCGCGCCCGTGACAGGGCTCTGTGCGGCAGCGCCGTCCCCCTGTGCCGCCTCAGCCGTGCCAGCCCGGGCAGAGGCCCGCACAGGCCCCTCTGCCCGCGCACCTGCGCCTCAGAGAAAGCGTTGGGCTTGGCCGGCTAAGGCTGGCTTACTGTCTGCTGAAGTGCTAGGAGGAAGCTGGGAAAAGGAGCAGCCTTTTGGTAAGAAAACAGGACATAAACCGTGAATCTGCTGGGAATTCTCACAAATTACATCACCCTGAAAAACCTGCGTCTGTAAAAATGTTGAAACTTAACTGTGACTTTGGTACGTCGTATAACTTAAACATAGATAAAAGGAGAACAGGGTAGGTTTTAAAAAGCAGAACAAAAGGCACGGTTCACGTTGCCTGTGCAGGGTGCTGCCTTGCCTTTGCCCCAGTGGGGTGCAAGCTCTGCCCGGCTCCTGCAGCCGCCGCCCACACCACGGGTCCCTGCACTGCCAGGAGGGGAGAGCATCAGCAGCAGAGTCCCTGAAATAAGTAACACAGACGCTTTTTCTGTTCTATTACGTTTAATAATAATTGCAACGTGCCCTTAATTCACTGTCTGCTTCTCCATAATTAAAATTTGTCTTGTGTTGGAAAAAAATAACGATCCCTATATTGTAAAAGCCATGTTGTCACAGTATGTGGAGCATTCAGCATGAGTAATTATTTAGCTCCACTATTAACTGTCACATTGCATATGAATGTAAAATAAAATTTAGAGTGCATTCCTAGTATTGAATCGCAAAACTGAATTATCAGGCTTCCCTCAAATGCATGAAAGGTCAAATCTAGGTGTGATTTCTCTTCCTGTGTAATGCCGCCAATCTGGATCGGTGGAACAGAAATACCTCAAATACTTGAAGATGCTCGAGCCCAGGCCCTGAGCCAGGGCCTATTTCTGATTATCTTGGCTTTCGCTCTCAGGTTTTCTGCCACCCAAATTAGTGGTGGAACATTCAGGTCATTTACATCTAACTGAGCTTCAGGAAACGGCTAAGTAGCTGAGGGCAGGCAAGGCTTTGTTAGGCTGAAGGTGTTTCCTCAAAGTGAGAGGGCACTTTGCTTTCATTACCTGCAAGATGCAAACTTGATTCCTCCACAGATTTTAACTGAAAAAGAGTAATACAAAAGGCTTTGATGTGGAGACTGGGCCTGCAACACACACCAGCAATACAATATGGCAGATGCCTCACTAGTGGAGCCGTGCCACCTAGCAACCGCTTGGAGGGCTTTCTTTAGGGACGGAGACCAGCCGTGGGGGTTTGTAGGAGAAGGGTTTGGTGGGTACAGAGCTGGTTCTGCGCTACACATCTGTGACACTGGCGGATCCTGAACGAGCAATGAGAGCTCTGTCCCCAGGGTAAAAATGCACACAGATTCAGAAAACTGTTCAAGTAACTGCGTTTGGCAGGAGCAAGGGGGATGGTTCATATCCCTGGGAGTATATGTAACTAAAAGACCTCACCAGGTTTCTGTTTGGCAGATGCCAAATCTTGAAGTGATACTTAGGACGTTTGAAAGCTGAAGTGATAATTGTGTTTGTTACAAGAAAGGAATTTAATTAGAAAAGAGGAGAGAACTGTAACATAGAGAAGGACTATCATCAGACCTGATGGCAAACTGTATCGCTAAGGCTGTCTAACCGATTCCTCCCTAAACATATGCATGAGTACGGAGTCGGAGGAGAAGGGGCCAGGGGTAGCCTCACACAGGCTATAATTCATTCTGGTGCATCAACACATGTACCAGACTTTGAGAGTGCAAATTTTCCAACTCAAGTTCAACAAAGTAACTTGCTTATTTAAAGATGGGCACCTGCTTAAACTCCTGGCTAAATGAGAAAGGCTAGAAAAAAAACTGTTAGGTTTTTAATTGTTCTCTTCAGACCTGCAAGAGTTCATGTATCACTGAATCAGAAAAAAATAGAGTAGATTAAAAGTGCTCTATTACCTTTCTAAAGATATTAAAAATATTATTTATACTAAGCCTGTTACTAGGTAGTAAACAATCAGAAAAAAATATAGAAGAAAACATAAGAAACAGCCAATCACATGTACTCGCACATAAACTTAAGATGTATTAATTCTTCTGCCAGAAGAATCCAGGAAAAACAAAAATCTTACTCAGAATAAAATTAAGCAAAGCACAATGAAATTAAAATTGACAATTTGTCTGTCTCACAAATGAGACAAAACTTCTAACTGCCACACCAACTTCAAACAGTCAAAGCACACAAGGAAAAGTCACAGGCATAACCTAAAATGCTAGTTCGGTTGTCACTTAGGATTTCACAGCCTTATGTATTAATTATAAAGAAAATTCACACACAGGATTATTTCTAAAATTATCTCTCAACTTTCCCTATGAAATTGCCAAGGAATTGGATATAGTTGCAGCATATTACTTAACTCGTAAATCCCAATTATTAATAACTGAGGTAATCAGCTTTTACAAGATTATTCTCTTACACATACTTATTAACTACGATGCAATTACAAGAATAATTCTTGTTTCTGAACAGCCACCTCAGTGTTTGATTTCACGCACAGTAAAAAAGAAATAAAACCCTTACAATAAAATTGCCTTCATAAGTAAAATAAACTGTATAATTTAAGAGAAGAAAAATTTAAATGTAGTTATTAACACCTCGTACAAAGCAAGGTCTCAGTATAAAATCACTGAGGTACTTTTCTGAATCTAAAAAACCTGAAATGAACTAAGTACCGGCAGGGAGAGCGTGACCTTTTATAGGGCTGGCTACAGACAAAGCACAGTCGCCTGCCAAGTGTAAAGCCTGAAACACTGTACGCCCCGTGATGTGGAGGGAAGAAATCTGCCAGGAAAGCTTTCAGCTGTGTCTTCACAGCAGTCAGGTTAATCCAGTTAATGACCTTGAACATTTACTAGTGAAAATTTTAAGCCGATCCACCACTTCCTAGCTAGTACAAAAGACCTAAAAACTAGTGTTATGAATTTGCACCAAACCAGAAAGCACTTCTGTACCTGCTTGCCACTAAACTTTCCTTGATATCCGGAAGGCTATGTTTGTCATAACCAGTATGAGACAGATAGAGATTAGAAGACATGCACAGATGTTTTCAGTGGTGAATGTGGTTATTCCCTGAAAATCTACCAGGGGAAATGGAGGATTATTCATCTTTTCCCCACATCCAAATCAAGAGCATACTCTTCCTCTCTGTGAAATCAAAGAGAGAAAGCATTAGTGAGACTTCAGCTTTACCTGTGAATTGAATGCCTGTGCTTCGCAGTCCCAGGTGCAGTGCTCACTGTGTGCATCCTGTAGGATAATTTTTAATAGATGCCAGTGTAATCACTATCATACTCTACATATTTTGCGTATATTAAATACACCAGTGTCTTCTCTCCAACTCAGTACAGCAGAATTATATCTTGTCACTTGGATACAAATGAGAGGTTCTCTCAAGATAACAAACCAACAATAGTAAATTTAAACATAGCTTTGGAAAGGTCACAGGTTTCAATATATACATTTTTGTAAAATCTTAATGTAAAAATCAAATTAAAATGTTCATGCAGTAGCTTACAGGAGATGTGTAAAGCTCAGAGTTGGGACTGTGCTTTCTGGCAAACAAGAGGAAGAAAAATACTGGGACACTTTGTATGTTCAATTTCAAAAACATTTAAAATCTATCATCAAGCTCAGGGCTCTCTCTCTGGTGTGTGCTGGGCTCTTCAACCTTGCAAATACCTTGAGAGATTCAGGAAACACCTGTAATTCAGTGTTTTTAAGTAAACTGGCTTAGTCTGTTCGCTCTATCAGTGCTTCTTAATCCATACTTTGATCGGTCCTACCTCCCAGTCAGTTTTAGGGTATAAGGAGATGTGAAGCAAGAACCCGTGCCAGTGGAGACTGACTGCAGCAGAAATAATTCCTGTGCATGTGCTGTGAGCTGCATTACTTTGGAAACTGTCCTTTCCGTAAACCAGCTCCCAAACTAGCCATGCCCCTAAAGCTTCAGAACTGTGCAGATGAGCTTCGCTGCTTTTTGGGGTCCACAGCTTGTTCACCGCAGCCAGCCTCCTGCAGCTGGCATTTGCAGCAACATCTGTCCCCTTCTGTGCCTACAAGCAGAGGTGAAGGGGATGAAATGGTTCTAAGGGAAGTGCCTAGCTGCTGTTTAATCTGCAACGAAATCAACTGTATGTCCCATCTGTATTAACTGGCAGCTAAGAAATATTAATATAAATAACATTCTTTTTAAACTCTTCTCTCTTCATGACTTTGGACAGTCTGTTTACAGTCAGCTGCAAAAGAGCCAACTGTTCTGAGAAGATTAGTGCAAGTCTCTATCTCATAATTAGCATGCATGAAGGAATAAGACTCTTACTGTCTCACAAAAACCCTACCACAACAACAGGAGTGATAGAGGTCACTACAAACTGAAGAAAAGACTAGATGTAAGAGTGACAGAGCCAGACCACTGGTGAAATACTTCTATTACTGTTTGCTCTGCTCTGGCGGGGACATGAACTGCAAGGGAGTGGAGCTTCTTGCCAGTGAGAGTACCAGAATTTTACTGAAGAGGACTCTTGTTACTCCAGCAACACAGGCAATCTCAGTGCGCTTAGAGCAATGCCACACAGAAAGGGTAGAGCCTTCCTAGCTTCTTCCCCCCTTTCTTTTCTATACAACCATACACTGTGAGAGATTTTACTCTGAATAATGTTCAGCTAAATTTTAACTATAAATCAAAGAGAGCAGAAGATAGGGTCTTTAATTATTTCTATTTTCCTCTTAATTGTTTTTGCTGCTGTTAAAATAATCAGCAATGGTAGAAAGCTTTGCAGCATTACCTAAATGCTTTTAGGGGAAAACTAGATCACATTGTACTGTAGTAATAAAGAACCTGTTAATGCTCATGGAGTATCAAAGTTGAAACAAGGTGCTATTTTTTTACTGTTAACCTGGGATGTGGCTTGGAACAGGACAGCAGAAAAAGAGTAAGAAAGACTGAGTATCCTGAGAAACATGACTGATGACTGAGGTACTGCTACCTCTTTGATTCTTGTAATGGAAGTTACAAATTTCTTGTCTACATGATCATAAAAATAATTCTATGTTTACTAACACTTAAGCTGATATTACTTGTTACCCAGATGCTGTAACAGCAGTCTCTCCTGATAACGTCTCTTCACTTTCCGCATCTGGGTCCAGAGATCATCTCCTACTGTGAGAGAGGGAAGCTACCTGGCAACTCCATCATTTGCAGAGGTGCTTGGCAATTTTCCAACTGGAAGTATTTGCGATTTCAATATCTTAACCAAATTTTGATTGTGTCTATGTGGGATTTCAAATTTTGATGTGAAAACCATTTCCTGCCTTGCTTGAATTTTATGTCCCTCTTTGCTGTTACTTTTTATTTTCCAACAGAGTTTATGTCTACAATACTTCACTAGTAAAACTCCCATGGACTTCAATGTAGATAATTAGGTCCAGTAGGATTAGGCCTGTCTATTGTTAAAGTAAGTAATTTCTGTAAAAGGTTATCAAACTTTCCAAAAGTAACATCTACTTCTAATTTTTGTTTGGCAAATGTGTAATGAATCTGAATTTTAAAGGAGAATTGTGAAACTGAAAACTGGGTCCCTTCATCTCCAGTTTATTTATATACATTGTTTTTCCAGTTTTAGGATTCCATTTACATGTTTGAAATTCTGAAAGTGAATTTCATCTCAATAATTCTAAGATCATAATTTCTATAGAACAGTTAAGAAAAAGTCTCTGAAAAATGTAGATATAAACTCTTTTAACTGATTACTATAGTTAATAAGATGTTGCTATTTAAACAGTTTAGCAGGAAGATAAGGTACTTCAAACATTTCCTAACAAAAGGATTGAAGCATTGCTTGCCATAGCTGAAGACATTTTGTCGTTGCTGTTAGAAACTAAAGAAAGCTTGGGACCCTGCAAAAACATGTCTTTGCAGCTAAAGGATGCTATTTTCTGTCTGCTCTTTCTTTATTCTTTCTTTGTCTGCATGTTGCACAGAAAATGCCTGAACAAGTGACAGTGGAGTGAACAAGTGAGTGGAGGAAGAGAGGGTAATTACTGTGGGTATGTCTCCAAAGAGCTGCTTCTTATTCTTTAATCTGGGGGGTTGGGTTTTTTTTTTTCTTAAGGAATGAACGTTCAGCTCATACAGAAATTTAAAAAAAAATCTTGAGAACCACTATATTTTTATTCTGCTTCCTTAATGATAGATAATAATTTATGGGTTTGATTCACCACTGTCATTCTTTGTAATCGGAGCAGGAGAGTCACCTATTCTGTAGCCCCTCTCAGGCTGACTGTCCAGCCTCTGTGTCACTGGACTTGGCCAAACCGCCCTGCAGTTTCAGGTGAGATGTGGTTCCACTTGCCCATTGCTGACTGCTGAACCTACGTACCAGGTAACTCCACAGGACCACTCTGAACTCAGTGCTGCAGCCTCTACAGATGGGGTAGCTGTTTTAAACGGTTGTAAATGGTGGCTGAGATTTTCAAATCTGCATCTCTCAGGTTAGATGCCTAAGCTGTATTTAATGACTTACATAAATTGGGCTGATTTTCAGAAACGCTGAACCTGGTTTAGTTTCAAACAACTGGACAACTGATTAACCCGTAGTTATGTACCAGATTTGCCCATTGCTGCATTAAAATGCTGGAGTTTTATGAATGCCATAGCAACAGAATCAGAAAATGAGGAAATCTGGAGTGTGAGACATGGAAGCTTGTATCTGTTTTTCTCTAATGAGCTGAAACTCTGAAGTGTGCCTTTCCTCCTTAAATTCAAGTTTCCCATTTGTGCTCTCTACATTCAGATTCCACGCTTCGCTTAGCTTCTTGGCTGAAGTTCCTTCAGTGGAAACTATGCATCAACGCGTGCATAACGGGTGAGATCCTGGTTCTGCGAAAGGCTGTGGGAGTTTTATTATTGACTTCAACAAGACCATGATTTTGGCTGCAAGAGGACTAATTGGACCTGAATAACCGTGAGTTTAATAGAATTCCCCGATCTACTTAGTGAGAGGCCATTCTCACATTTCACCAGTCCTTCAACATGGTAGTGTTCTATGCACAATATATTGTCCAAATAATGCACAGACTTCTAGTCTTTCTGTAATAATTTTTTTTTGGTCAATAGCAGCACATGTAAGATTGTTCCTTTCCTAAACATTTTGAAAAATTGGCATGTCTTTTATTATCTTTCCTCTTCAAGCTATTAGAAGTGTTCCTAATTCAACTCTGAACACACTAATTAGCTCAAATATATTTTAATTAGTGGGATTTAGTCTGTTGTTGTGTGTGCCAAAATTCAGCTATATGGTTTCTCTAAGCTCAAGTTTTCTAAAGTTGTCTCCTTTCCAGTCATATTCATACTCTATTTTCTAGCAGTCACTTAAGTGTTCTTCTCATTTGGAAATATTTTCTATCATATTATCTAAGTCCTTTTTTCATCCTTCACCTTGACTGTGACTTATTTTCTAACCTACCATAGAGAACTTCAAGGTTCATTTATAGCTGTGCTTCTCAAAAGATCCTTAAGAATGAAAAGACAGATCCCAGACTGAACCTTCCATTTTCTCATCCCCTACACCACCATTTTCAGAACTGATTGTCCTTCTTCTTCAGACAATAAGCCCTTCCAAGGCTTTTTCTAAGTGAATTTTCATCACTCACTTCTCTCAAATAACTTTATGATAATTAAGATAGGAGACTATTAATTGTGAATACAATTAGATATGCAATGCACAAGAATCTGTATAGCTCTACCAAAATAATTCTCATACTTAAATTATACATGTTTTTATGTGTGTGTGTATATCTACATATGTGTAAATAAAACAAGCACACAAAACCCCAAAGCACATCTCAGCAGTTACGTGTAGCACTTCTGTGTTGAAAGCACAATTATTAACTAAGAAACTCTTAAAAATAGTTGTCTTAGTACCTCATCAGCTTGAGGGCTGTCATTGCACTTTACTCTGCTGGTAAGGACCATTCTCCCCAGCTTATTGTCAAGTCATGAAGAAATAAATGACATGTCCATGATCAGCCAGGAGTCATTATATAAAGAAGGATTTGTCAGGGAGTCCTACATGTCAGCCCCACCCCTGCTACATCACTGCTGCAATAAGAAATACAAAACTGGCAACACTGGAGCTTTCTGTAGCTTAGTATTTCTCCTATACAAAGGAGATCTCCAGCTGTCCTTCCAAATCTCCTTTCCAACAGCCTGTGCTCAGTGCAGATTAGTAAAAACAATAGCAGAGAATCTGGGTTTATTTTCAAGCACAACTTCGCTAGCACTACCTCTCCCATTGTAACAGATACCAGGAAGTACTTTCTCCTGCAGTAGCAAAGCATGGGTGAATGTCTCAACAGACTGAGATGACAACATGCTTGCACAGATCTCAGTACCCCAAAGAGTTACAGAAGCACAATTTACGAGGCATATTTATGGCATGGTTTGTAAATAGTAGTTCTGGCAACTGAAATTCTATAACTGATGGGGACAGTCATGAGGAAGACAAAAGGGAAGGGGGTATGTAAAACAGAATATTGCCAGAAAGAAAAGAAAGACCTTCAGCTGAAACAACAGAAAGTTAGAAGTAGAGTGAGAAGTCTGAGAATTCATACAACACTTCTATCAAGACTATAAAGAGAGAGAGAAGATGGGGGTAGAGACACTTACTGAGCCAAGAACAGAGCAGAATCCCAAAAGAGAACTCTGGATTCAAAAGGAAGGAAAAAAAAAGACGTGGATGAACAAAATGCTGTTTTGCCAAAGGCCTCTGTCTGAAGGAGAACAGCTAGTGCACTCTGCCTAAGCAGTAAATTTGACTGAGATTATTAATTTTATCTGTGAAACAAGTCCCTTAGACAAAACATTTTTATTGCTTTTCAGTTGGTTTCAAAATTAGTCACAGACTAATTTTGTCCCTTAAATCAAATTGAAGGTGATCAAGACCTTTAAAAAGGCATTCTTCCAGAGAGGCAATACTGGACCCAAAATAAGCAGAAACCTTGCCCAGCATAGCTGCCGTGGAGAATAAGCTGTTTTATAAATGTTAATAAAGAGTTTAAATACTTTTCAAGTTACTCTGAAAAAACTGAGCATGAGAGTCAGGCGAACTTACTTATTCCAGCAGGTCAGCTGGCTAGCATGCATAAGCATGGGCCTAACAAAGAGCAGGCTGCTCGGGCAGCTTCAAGTCCACATACTTTACCTAGTTGGGAAGAGCTTTAACAGGCGAGAGCCTTTCTCAAAGGATAAGGACTTACTCAGCTGAGTTCCACTGACTTTGTAAAGGCCTTACAAGTACCTGAAACTGGAAGCGAACAAGGTACTCACTTGATGGCCATGGAATCAAAACATGAGCTGCCCTGAATGTGCTGGGACACCATCTCAAACGTTTTCATGATCCATTAACTGAGCAGCGCTGGTTTTTAACATTAGCAGTGCTGGTTTTCCACCAGCTTTACGGAGCGGAAAAAAGTCATTTGAGCTAGTACCTGGCTGAGACTTCTCAGTGGTTTTACAGCATAGGTGACAACGCTCTGTGGTCTTCTAAATGATTACCAGGAACTCTGTGGATTGTGGTTTCTGTTATAATACTGCTCATATTTGTACATGGTCTTACTTACTGTGCTTTGGGGGTTTATTTTTACAGGCTGATATTATGTATTCTGTATAGTGGTTTTTTTTAATGTTGAGTTATGTTCCTTTGGGGTATAGAAGAAAAGAAGAGTGGATTAAGGTATGCACACATACAGCAAGAATGTTTCTTTGCGCTCTCAGAAAATTTTGCCTGGCTTCTTCCTAGTGAGCTCTGTGCTGTTAAATACACATGTCTGGATTCATGTGTGGTGTCAAAGCGCTTATGTTTCATTTACAGCTTTATTCGAAGTTTCTCAGGAGATGAAAGACAAATAAAGAGGCTGAAAGTATTTTAAAATGCAGTCTGAAAGCAAGAGAAAAAAATTTTAACCTCTGTGTCATTACTTGGAAAACCTAAAAACAGAACTGCAAGCAGCAGTTGGCCTATGATATTGTAAAGTGCTTCCTGTTCTTGTTTCTGCATGTTCTTTCTCTCTTAAAAAATTAGACAAATAAGAAAAGAGATACCAAATTGCTGGCATCTACTGTCCTATAGGACTGAATTAAGCTGGCACTTGTCAGGCCAACATTTAGAACTACCCCACTGCACTGTCAGTGCGTTGACTGACTGAACAGGAGGTTACTGAAGCAATGGATAAGATTCCTAGGCAATGTTATGATGCGGTTTATGTTCTTGTATTTTGCAGTGATAAAAGCCAGAAGCTAGAAGGAAACAGAGAACACGTTTTTCTCTCTAAGACAAAAGAGAAGAATATGTGTTACAAGCCAGTTTACTTAGCTTGATACCTACTTGCTCTGTAGCATAATTAATCAATTCTTCAAGTAGCAAATAATCAAATTTTCTTAGTCATCTCACTTTGAGTTATATAGGCTCTTTGATAAGAGCAATTGTTTTTAAGACCTGGCTCAGGGATGTTAAATATCAAATACAAATGCTTGCAAGAGGTGAACTCTCATGTGCTGAATGGGAGAGAGTATCCATCCAGATACTTTCTATGGATTTTACTGTACACTAGTTTGCATGTGCCTTTATGGACTCTTGTGACTTGGCAAAAACCGCACAGTAAAGCTCACAGGAAAGGAATTCGGTCTTATATTACAGAGAGAGCCATGGCACAATCCACACCTCTTAAGTTGTGTAACTAATAATTCTTTATGATCCATTCAGTTAAGCCTGTCCAAACTCCTTTGTAAATACTCCTAAATGAGTTTACTGATTTAGAATTAATTTTAAAGCTTAATTTATGCCAGGTTTAAACAGATTCAAGTGCATCCAATGGGGATGCAATAAAAATTATAGTTCACCATGTACAACTGGGATGTGGAGGGCAGTCCTGCAGTACTGACTGCAATTCGACACTGAATCTAAAGAAACAGCAAAGTACAAATCAACTATCATCCACTATAAACAGCATGACAGCTTCTTTTTTTAACTTCATTTTTTTAGTGAGATAAAAATAAATAACTTCTTAGAGGAACTAACAATCCAAAGAACAAATTAAACCACTAAATGAATCTATGAAAGTTTTCTGCAGAACATAAAGACATGCATATGGCTGAAAAATACAGACAGATGATCCTTCCTCTTGTACCCTGATTCTCTCTTCTTTGCTGTTGATGTTTAACTTTATTTCTATTAATGATAACATTCACTGTAGTACCTCAGAGCATGAGGAAACCGATTCTGAAATAGCCATCTTTTGCATTACTCTAAGGCCTCGGCACCAGAATGTCACAAGAACTGGAAATACTCGGATTCTATCTGAAGACAAGGCAGAAACATTTGACCAGATACACAATACTAATCACTGCTGAGTAGGTTATTAACCACTGCCCCGTATCATGAATGCTCCAATCACCAGCAGCAGGCACCTAGCTCCTGCCAGGGGCAGAATCCAGCCGCGCTCTGTAAGAGACCTTTGGCAAACATCAGCCATATTCCCAATAGCTGCATCAATAGTCCATGACAACGTACTGTCAAAAGGTCTAGATGGCCCTTCCTAACTTGGTCACATTGGTAATGATAAGCAAAATCTTTTGCAAGGTCTTTGAGATAAATTGTTTTCTGTCATCTGTGAGCTGGGTGGGTCACTTAGATGACAGTTTAGCCCAGGCATCAGAAGCCTTGTCACTCGTTTTAACAGGCTTTGCAATAGAGTCTTTTTGCGAGGTATCAGTCACAATAGCCTGCTAGGTGTCAAGCTACAACTAATCAGTAATTTAAAGTTTAAAAAGCCATTCCCAAATCTCCTGAGAATTCCAAGAGAAATATTTAAGGCAGAAGTGAGAGACATTAGAAAGGACAGCCAGCTGCAGATGTTCTTATCCTTGTGAGTGAAAACCTAGAAATACTTGAAATACTCCAGATAGTTATGACTGGCCAGCAAACTCCACAGCAAATATATATCTTTGTTTTAAGTAAACCATTAACAGAACAGTCTAATCACAATGATAAAAACCACACTAATATTCTTGGACTAAACTACTTAACTGTAACTAGCCATCCAAAACTAAAGCTACAAAAATTGAGATGCTTCCAATAGGGGAAAAAACATTTAAAGAGCAAGCTTCTATGACACAAAAGTTTTGAAAGCTGATGTTTGAAACACAGATTTATTAGAAGTACATTGTATTACAACAAAAGAGATCTGCTCTAAAATGTAAGTCTAAAAATAGCCTTTCTCACAGAGTCCTAATATGAGTGAAAGATTTATTTAAATTACAATATAATTAGAAACCGTTCTTTGCCCTTTGCACAGTCAAATTCTGATTCGTAATTACCCAACTGATTTAGTTCATGATTATGATTTCAGAAAGAAAACTGTACTTTAACAACAGTCCATACCTGTTATAATAAACTCCTTGCATTATTGCACCTGGAGGGATTTTAAGTACAAATATATTTGGCATTATATACACTGTTTGTATTTTGAACCAAACAGTTTTGTGGTTGAAAAAAGTAATAAAAAAGGGTTTCTCAGTTCTCCTCTATTTTATGTCACCATGTACACAGCTCAAACACAGCAGGGAAATCAAATCTTCAGTTTAAAAATCTACATCTCTTATGTGAAGTTCTATACAAATAGGAAACTGATATGGAAAGGGAGAAGGTAATGATAAGGAAAATCTTTCTTTCTAGTTTTGTCCTTCTTAATGCTGCAAGACCTTGCTTTTATAAACCCCATAAAAATTTTCTTCCACCATGTTTCAATTAATTGCACAGTCTTCAAGAAGTTAGAGCAACAGATTGCAGCTACTCTGCTCCTTACACTAGATGATGTCTGTTTAAAAAGATCAGCCTGAACTATCTCAAATCTTACCAGTCACCTTTTTTTCATGAAGTACAATTCTAGTTCTTTTTTTCCTTGGAAAAAAGCACAATAAAAGTATGGCCTTAATCCATGAAAAACACATCACATTTTTAAATTGTGGGCCTTTGGCTCCATCCTTGTAATGGGAATCTCATTCATGGGATAATACATGCCTCTGAGATCTTGTTGGCAGCCCTCACCATGCTTAAGAGAGGCCAGCAGGAGCCAAGTGACATGGTAAATTCCCTATCCTTATTCGATCAGCGTGTAGTGGAAACATGGCCACAGTCCATACCAAGGGACTATACACTGGCATTTGTCACAGAAACAGGAAAGAGGGATAGATTATTTTGGGATGAACATTTAAACACTGCTTTTATTCTACATACTTCTGTTAATGAGTTATTTGGTCATTTTAGACACATTATTAAATAGATATGTTTATATATGTAAATGCACATTTTTTTTTCCCTAGTGATCTATTTTCCTTCTGTCCACAGTCACCAAATGCATTCACAGCTGCCTGGCTTTCCCAGACTTGCTTTCACATGAAGGTCTTTCTGCTCAGAAATAACAAGAGACCCAGGCTCACAGAAAGGGACGCAGGCAGGAATAGGGACAAGGACAGGTGTCACTACACCGCTCCTGGCACACACACAAATGCACCCAAAGCTGAAAGCGCAGACCAAATGGCCACGTCCCGTTTACCAAGGATGGGACTGCTGGAGAAGCTGTAAGCGAGTTGTACAGAAAGGATTTGAGAGGCCCTTGGCAGGGCTATAAAAGCATGTGAAAAGTCCCCTGTCGAATGATACAGCAGTTCCAAAGGGAAATACAGCTGAAAGGGGAGCTCTGGCTTTTTGCCCACTCAGTTCTTGATTTCTTTACTCAGACTGTTAAGAGAGGTACAAAACAATGCCAAGCATGTTGCTTAGCAAGTTAAAGTTAAAGGAAGTTCTTTTCTTCTTTTAGCATGTTTATTTTCATTAGTCTTGTACCTGTATGCATTCATATACTCACAGGTACCTTTCTTAAAAAAACAGTTAGCTTAGAAATCACTCTGTCATAGATTATTTTTCTCAACCCATCATTGCTAGTACCTGCCAGAAGAGTATCGTGCATGCCTTGCATGCTTCCAAACCTGCTGGATAGAGCAGCTGAGGTTAAGGATATTTAATAGCCTATCAGCATATATGTACAGTACATGTTTGTTTGGGGAAATACAGATTTTCACAGCTGACTTGTCACTGACAAAGAGCCTGAGGTCTCTTTATCAAGAAGGGTACTATCTTCCATTGTCCCTATCCCTCCCAAAGGGAACAGATATTTCTCTCATTTATGCAAAGGGAGAACAGGCAAATAATGAATCAAAAAATGGGTTGCTCCTTCCAGAAATTCCCAGTAACCAGAGGTGGTGCCAGGATGGTAGGGCTGTCTATTTCTAAAACATACAGAACTTTGCCCAGGACTAAAGAACAAGATAGCAAATGGAAGGCAGCCACTGCACACACATAAAAGCTCTTGTCAGGGCAAAAGAAAAGCTCAGCATGGTTTTAGTTCTGTATTTAAAAAATACAGTATGAAAAGCTCTTCACAAAGCTAAACAGAGGCAGCTGAGCTAGCAGTTATAATAGACCCACATTAACAAGCAAGGAAGCAGGCAACTTCTGAATCCATTAAGAGAAATATTTCAAGTTTGTTTTTTTTTTTTAAAAGATCCACTTTCTCCACCAGGCTGTACACTGTCATTTCACTTACACATGCTTCACATTTTGTCCATTCTTTTTTTCTTTGGTGAAGGAGAAGTGAAAAGACTGTTCTGAAAAAACAGAATGGAACAGAATAGATTTAAATGTGCATTTGTAATAAACGCTATTAAAAAGTGTTCACTTAATAAAGAGTAAAATTAGTAAAGGATTCCTTTTAAAAAATAATAACATGTAAAGTAGGGATAGTTGCTATGATTCTTAAAAAACTTAGGAATTATTTCATACATTTCAACACCTATGAAAGGTAAGACAAAAAGCACAAGTGTCCTGCCTTAGAGATTAATTTCTTTTAAAAAGCCGCTGCTCAGCAGACACTGTGATCTTACGGGGAAAAGGATGTAGATGGAACAAAACATGACCAGAGTGAGAATGTCTGAGACATGGAAAAACAAGTGAAGAACAGGCAGTTCCAAATTCTATATTCACAGGCCAAAAACCCAGTCAGTGAACATGAATACATGACTTAATCATTTTAATAAATAAGGCCTCTGTTTTGATTTCCATGGTTTGAGAGGAAGTTTCTGTCAGGCTTCATCATTTGCCTTCTGCCATGCCTCACTGCAGTGCTGGATGTCAGCAGGGCAGCAGTTACAAGGTCCATCAGCAGTTACAGGGCATGGTCAGGGTCCATCACCTCCCCATCACAGCTGGCGTGTGGCTCCCTCTGTTGTGTGTCATGTGGGCCTCGTGGTGGTCCCTGAGCCATGCAGTGCTGTCCCCACTCTACAAGAGGTACTGTTCATGCATCAGTCAAATCTAAGTTGTGTTTAGAGCAAGTCTTCTGAGTCCCATCCAGGACCTGAGGTAGAATACCAGATTTTTTTCCAGGAACTAAGATACAAATGTCCTCCTATCTGCTTTCTGCTGGTGGATGATGGCTCACCAGTCTCCAAGTGAAGACGTAACTGAACGCTGCCAACAGTACTTTTCACTGGGAAGACGCACGCAAGCCATACACCATGTCTGCTCTGCAGAGAGCTGGTTTGTTCTGTAAATATGTGGATGGACAGCAGAAGAGCTGAGCACAGGCTAATGTACCTGGTATCTCCTTCACCTGATGGAAAAATTAACAGGTGCAGAAAGGCTTATGAAACTACATCAGAAATCACAAGGAGGAGCTTCAAAGAATGGTTTCACCGTTGTCCTTTCCTCACTAGAATGGAAAAAGGGAAAAAATTCTCTCCTTTGCTCCAGGACACTCACTCGCCCAGTGTCCAGCCAGCAGCACCCGTCCCTTGTCAGCACCCAACTCATTGGTGGCTAACCATATACAACTCCAGTTTAGTTTTTATGTACAAAGAAATTATAGGTTTATAGTTAGCTGGCTGCTCCAGGATCGGTTGTGCTGTATGCTACAGTAATAGACACCATAGCACCTGTGACATAAAAATCCAAGGCCTCTTAATCCTTTGTTTCTTCTGCATTCAAATTCTCATGTTAGGTAAAGAGCTAAAGTTCATGACTTACATTCCTAGATTGATAAGCTTGTTTCCGACTAACCTTTACAAGCCTCCAGCTGTTAAAATGTAGAACAACTAAAACTTTGAAGGTGGAAAAAGTGTGAAAGTGTTTGACCTCAGCTCTTGCTTCACCTAGTAGCAACAGAATAAGTAGATTCACTCTTTGTTCAGCTTATTTTAGTCCAAAAAAAGAGCATAGCAGCAGTAGGAATGTGAAGAGCGAATGAAGAAGAAAAAGCTAGATTTCCCTGACCTTGAGGAGATAAAATTCAGAAAAAAAAGTTACCCTGGTTAAACTATTGGATTATAAATGGATGAACCTTTCTCCCCAAGCCTCCCTTGAAATTTAAGACTCATTCCTAATAGCATTTTTTATCGAATTCCAAAAAACTGCCTAAGCTGAATTGACAGAGGTTTTTCTACAACTGACTGATCTCACCTGGAGACAGATGATAAAGTACAAGATTAAAGGTACAGGAAAACCTGAGAGAAATTTACTGCTTTTCTTTGCCAGTTTGTTAGAGAAGCATAATCCCCATCTTACTTATTCACAGCTCCCAAGTAGTATAGTCTGATGTCAACCTAGAAGAGACTGAGCCTGAGCCTAGGTAGGTCACTCCCTTGTGAGGCTTTCCCACACATGGGTTTCCATACAGGGGCCGATGTGTCTGTTCTGCCTCTCCAGGCTGGTTTGGCAGAATGCTGTGAAGGCCCATGTTTTGCAGTAAATACGGAAAAGACCTCAAGATAGCACCCAGGCAAACCTGCATCTGATGCCATTTGGCAACGCAGGCAAAGTGCCAGGATATGGTGCATTCTACGGTATGCAAAATGACCTACACAATTGCTTTTACGAAAGGAAGACAACTTTTATCCCTTTATGTTATGCAAAATATGTACTAGGTGCAGAACTTTCTAAAATTGTCATCATTAGCCTAACTTTGTTCTCATTAGGTGAGTGGCAAGATTTGTATCCTTGCCTGAGAATTGAGCTAAACCAGCAATCTGAGTTTTTGAGAAAATCCTCCCCTAAAAAAATTAATGCACAATATTATTACATTTGTCCACATAGCAACTTATCCAGTACATATTTCTATTCACTTCTCTCCATAGGGTGAGGTTATAAATCTATCAATGCAATTAATTCATAGATAACACAATCATGCATTTATGTTTTCTCAGCTGTCCCTTTCCCTTGCACAAATAAAAGAAAAAGCAGATGCTTAAAGAAAAGTTATGGATTAAGTTTTGGTCTCATTTACATCCACACAAGTTCCCTGTGTTCTTTTCAAATCTGCATACAGCTCAGCAATAAGACTCCATCAAAGAGTCCAAAAACCACATTCTTAATCAGGCTAAATTACTGCTGACCCAATCCCATTTAAATTCTGCCCACATAAAATAGAGCTGCAGCTAAGACATCTAGTGTGATAATCACTGTTGGACAGTAATTAATAGTTATTTTCATTTGCAGATCAGAATAATATGTACATCTTAGCTTGCCAATCATATTACTCCAGAATTAATGCTAGATATTTGAGGGAGAAAAATGCAAGCAACGCTTTAAACAGTGATTGATAAGCAGTTACAAGCATTCATCCAACCAGCAGTTAAATCACTTGCACAAATTGGTTTGTAAGAGATAAACTACTTTAAACAGAACCAGTGAGCAACATGTATTATTTGCAAATATATCAACTGACCCTGAGCTCCAGACACTGTTTTTTCTCACATTGCCTTTGACTCCTGAGATGCCTCCACTGCACACTGTCCTTATCTATTACAGCCTTCCATCTTGCATTCCTGCCCGATATTCTCTGGGTTAATGCCTACCGCTGAGCAGACATGGAGGAACGGTCTTTTTTCTGATCTGCACTTTGCAGCAATTATCAGCCATTCACTACTTGTTCTGGTGCCCTGTTACTGACCTTTCTTGAAAAATGTACACAGGCAAACCCTCATACAAAATCTATTGGGCCTTCAGATTTCTCCTTCAGCAAAATTCAGTGTTTGGTTCTAGGACATTTCTGCTTGCTCCGTTTACTAGGGCTGCTGCAAAGAGCAGTGATCCTTAGCAGGGTGCTTTAAATAGACGCATTGTTTAGTGACAGTTATACTTACAGATTAGGTTATCTTTGATACAAGAATTTAAGGAGCAAACAAATGAAAGACAGTTTATATGAATCACTGGAGAACAGTACCCTGAGATTTACGTTTCAGACTCCACTTAAGGCATAATTCTATTGGTATTCACTGCAGTATTTTAGCTGTGATGAACACATCTGGCATTAATAAGAAACATAACATACTTTAACAAGAGTCCCACTGCTGTCGATTGCGACTCATGAAAGTAAATAGAAAACAGTTATTTATAAAACCACTCAATCATAAAGAGAGTATTCAAGAGTCTGTAACAGAGAAATCTGCACAGTTTATCACTGTAGTTCTAGTTTATACAAATCCTAAGGTGAAGGTAAATAAACCTCCTGGCTGGTATTAGCTGGTAAGTGTTGATCAGCCTGTGTGAATCGTGGCACATCACACACGTACACAGAGTGTATCAGACAGGTCAGTGTAACTGCCACGGGAAGCTGGTTGCTCAGCCAGTGCCCTGGGCTTGTGCTGTGGGCAGAGCTTACTGGGCCATCATTTGCCCAGCGCAAACTTGAACTATTGGTCAGGTTTCAGCTCAGCGAAGGACACTGGTTGCTGCATGAAGGATGTCTGTGCCAGCCAGAAGAGCTGAAGGGTTGTTTAAAATGCAGTGTGCATTAGCTGTTGGAGGAACTAACCACCAGACTTCTTCTGCCTGTTCCAGAAACAACAGCTCTGGGAGAAATGTCTGTGAATTGCACTTTTCTGCCTACACAGAAACCATGTACATAGAATGGAATTTGTGTTTCTAAATATATACATACACACATACATGTGTGTGTATATATATATGTAGACATCCTTACCCAGGCAATTTGATGAGGGTAACATTACTACAGAAGAGATTATAAATAGCTAATCAAGGTAAAAAATAGTAGTGTCTGACTTATGTGATCAATATGATCAAAATTATTATGCAAAAACCCCATAGGCAGAAAGATCTGATTATATCTATTTTGTATATGAATACAGCACATAAGTTTATTGCAATTGTGCAAATACTTTGCAGAAGTCAAGACTGACTTATTACATGGAGAAAGAAGGGGTTAAATTTGCAAAGAACATTCATTAATGAATGTCCATATGGCCTATTTATACAATGTGTAAATAGATTAATGAATAACACAATACTCTAGCCTGAGGATGAGATGACGGTTTCCCTCTCTATTTGTATATGTCAGTATGTGATTGTTATGTTAGCTATAATTGGCAAATACGACATGAGAAATTACCGTCTTAATATTACAGGTTAAAAACCAAGCCTGCAACAAATGTTCATCCAGCTAATGAGTCTGATACAGACTTCTCATGCAGATTGGAGCACTTCACGTGTAGACCGGCAAGTTCTTCTGCAAGCACGTATGTATTTCTAGATGCGCAGACTTAACCTCTTTCTGTGCCCCTGTTTCCCATGGAGATAAAATAAAGACAAAGAAAAAGAAGAGTATGAGAGAGTGACAGTGACCATTTAATGTTAAAATATGCAAGTTTGGTTTATATGTTATCAACATACACAGTTTTTGTTACATAAAAAAGCAGGCAAAACCGCCATTTGATACAAACTGGAACTACAAGAACAGGAACAGAATTTTAGAACAGCAGTGAGCTTAAAGGAAGGCTTAGAAATGTGTTTGTAAAGAGAATAGAAGAGCCATTAGTAAAAAGGTACAGACGTGAACATTTTAATTGACATACGTGTTTCAAATTTGCAGTACTTATCAAAGTGTTGGCATGGAAAAAAATCCCAGAATTTATTCTCCCCTGTAAATTAGCTAGCTTCTCTCACTCAGTTGTACATGAGTGTTTGTGGAAACGCCCTTTATAGTAAATAGAACGAGCAAAATAAAACTGCCAGAATAATGCTGCCTGTCATCTCTTGCCTTCCCAAAGTTTGTCCACAAATGGAAGTATTTAGCATATATCGAGCTTTGGAGCATATTAAAACTTTGAATTTTGGCTTATTTACAGACCTTACTCTTTGAAGAAGCAGCTGAGAGACCCTTGCACTTTGAATAAAGCCTCCAGGAGCATATTTAAACCACCCTTCTGAATCCAATATGCTCCAAGTCAGGTTGCAAAAAAATATTCTTATTTTCCTTGTGCCTAGAGAGAGTTCAGTGCAGGGCCAAAGGAGAAATTATTAGAAATATTAAAAAAGGAGAGGAAATAAAAAAGGAAAAAAAATCTCAAGAGAGCAGATCCTAGAAATACTGAAGTTTAAAGTCTGAGAATTGGCAGGCAGCCAAGAATCATACTGAGGGCAGAAGACGACATGGGGATTGCAAGGAATTGGCAGGCAGACGTCATGAGAGATGCCAAATGAGAGCACACAAAGAGAGTGAAATGAGTCAGAACATATAAAAGGAGATATAAGAAAGAAAACCCAGCACAAGGGGAGAATGAGAAAAAGGAGACATGATCCAGGACTTGCAGCTTTAAAATGTTGGACAAAAATAACTGAAAAACCTAATTCACCAGGTTCAATCTGGTATATGACAGAGAAAGGCAACAACCCGAAATGATGGGGCACACAGTGAAAAGCACTTGCAGAGAACTGGGATAAAGCAATAGTCCAGAGAAAGCAATTGAATCAAAGTCCGGAATTCTTTCTGGGCAGGGCAGTTTGCAAACTGCAGGTTTCTATTATCGTTTCTCTCTCCTTATCTTCAGTCTCTGCTTATGCAAAAAGCGAGTCAAGGCTGCAGGCTATGTTGCTGAGTGGAGGTGTTGCAAGGGAGGAGACAGATTTAACAAGAATGTATTCCTTTTATAAAATTCTGTTGGCTCCATTGGAGATTTCAGACAAATGTGCAAGTTTAGACTTCACATTAACGTTCTGCTGCACATGACTCTCTCAGCTAGTAACAGCTTTATTTCTGTCTCTACCTGCTTGCCATGATTAAGATATAAAGCTTTTCCTGCCTAGAAAAAGCAAAGTCCTTGTTTCAAGGGTTTTAAATATAAAAGGATTGTGCCACTTGTTTTGCAATCTATGCAGCATCTGCTCTTTAGCTCTAACCTCTTACTGCAGCACAGACGTGCTGCGTGCTCCGTTGTTGGGTATGCAGTTCATCTGAAATCTTGAGCAACGTCTAGTGAGTTCATCTTCCATCTTTTAGGTTCTAACCTTTGATCCTCCTGTAAACTGAAGTCATTAGACAAGGATAGCATGCTGAATCTTTACCCTGAAATGCTTTATGCAATCTCTTTATTGTTTGTGCTTACTTATTTTGATTTACCACAATCAATAGAGGCAGTTCTAGTCTCAGATCTAGGCAGCTCTATGCACAGGTGCATATGCACATATACAACACGAATCTGCATATCAATTAAAATTCCAACAACTTCACTAACTTCTCCCTTCACGCCCATTTTCCCTTTTGATAGAAAGGTATTTTTTTACCGTCAACATCTTAAGTGCAAGTATACTTTGAATCATTCTCTAAGAATCAATTAAAGTAGATAAGAACAAGTGGGTGGGTGTGGAGGAGGGCAGGTGGGCTGGCTTTGGGTTTCAGAAGCCTCATCTCGATGAGCACACAATTCAGTATGACAGAGCGAGAAAAGCAAGACCGAGTAGGTGGGTGTCAGGCTGCTAAAACTTCACAGACCGGAGATAACACCTTGGCACCTGGGAATTGCTAAGGACCAAGGGCAAAGAGTATATGCCCAATATGCTCTGCTCCAGAAGGTAGTACTTACACTGACTGCTAAATGCCGCAGTCCAAGTCACCTCTATTAGAGCACCCAATCATTAGATGGATTTTAACTGACTGTTGGGTCCAGCACATTTCTTTAACTGAACCTCAAGATACGGAGCTAATACTGTTTGCATCCAAAAACTTGGGATATCCCGGTCATCTGCAAATAAAGTAAACATTTGCTGTCGCCTTTCATCTTCTAGCAAGTGGAACACCAGCCACTTGCTTTTGCAACAACCTGAAGAAAACCCGAGGTGCGAACTCTGAATGGAAGGAGCAGGTTATCACTATCACCCCGCCTTGCAGCTGACTGTCACCTAGGTATTATCTAATGGTGCTGGAATTAGCTTGGTTATTAACAGGTCACCAGACAAGATGACCACACATTGTAACACCTCAGGTAAAATCCTCGACACAGAAAGCCAGAGGCACAAAGCAGAAGAGGCTGCCTTTCAGATACAGTTCTTTGCTTTGCCCACACTCAAAGGTTTCTCTGCTTTGACTCTGTTGGAATATTTCATGCAGTATAAAGCTCAGGGAAAATTTCTGCAAGCTAATGGTGTGAAAGCGCTTGTATCAGTAGAATTACTTTCAACTGAGAAATAAGTTCTGTTTGTCTAGGCCCATTTATACCAGTATAATTTTATCCATGGGAAGGAATGGATCACTACAAGAAGAAAAAAAAAAAATCACCTGTCACATTCAACTAATTATGGTGGAACAGAGATGGTTTGTTTGAAGACTGATCTTACTATACAAACTCATTGTTTTCCTAACTTGTATGTAAGAATTTATTCATGAAAATATCCTTTATCTAAACCTTGCAGAGCTCTGAAAGTCTTTTATTACAATGTACCAATGTGAAAAATGAGAGACATTCTAAATCTATTGAAAATTGAGACACAGGCACAACCTAAACCAGCACTGTAGAAAAGGTGGCTTTGCATGCTACAGAAAACCTGAGAATATTCTGTGAGCACACTGTACAAAAAAAATTTTTGCTTTTCTTTCCATTTGAAGTTGCCACAGGCACGATCTTGGTTCTCTGGCAGCTTCAAATGTCTCTGCAAAGGTTCACCTGAACTAGTTTGCACTTAGCTTTTTATCCCACAGGACCCATGTTCTTAAACAGAATAGTGATTTAGCACAGATGACAAGCAGTAGTATCTATGGATGTGTCTCATTAGCCTGTTGCAAATTTACGGAAGTATCCTTTGAGATAGAAAAAACAAAATTGTTAACAAAATAGCCACCAGCTGATTTGTATGGTTTTGTTCCTATTGCATAAATCATACAATGCATTTTACAGTACCGAAATCATGAGGTTAGATGAAGTTCTTTGAAGAACAATTCTATAATTCATTTTGATATTTCAAGAAATGCCACCTTTTTTGTGGCATTTTGGAAAAGATTTGAAGTGTTTTAGATTTTTTACAGTGTTTTAGAATTTCCTTCTGATTGTAGCAAGCTATCCAAAGAGCTGTTGTGAAGAATACACAACATCATTAGATATACGTATTCCTTACTGTATAAAAGAAACAGCCCAGAGATGATTTACCCTTTGGCCACAATCTATTATGACCTTTGAACATAGGTACTCTTACCTAAGATCTCTCCACAGAAAGGGGCATATTAATGTTCTATTTGTAACTGTGGTTTTTTTCGCCCCCAATATCCACAGGCAGCTGAAGGCAGCCCTCTCCCCATCACACCCTTGCATGCCCTTGGTGCCAGTTGCTCTGAGCCTGCAGCTGGGGTGGGAGAAGATGGGACCAGGTGAAGATGCCGCAGGCAGGTCCAGCAGAGCGCTTCCACCCGCCAGGCGTTACCTTCCATCCCAATGGCAGAGCCACCCCAACTTCTGACCTTACGGCACACAGAAAATGGAGTGATGGTATTTTAAAATCACTAAAAAATCCTTATGATTTCCGCATCAGCTGAGTGCACAGGCAGCCTGAAACAGGGAGTTCTCCAGTGGCAGTCTGAAACAGGGCCTTTGCAGGCTTAAAACTGTTCAAGTGGGGGATCCCCCACCCCCAGTTTCTGGCAGGGTCTAGAATAATTTACCCATTTATGCGGTTTTGTTAAGAACTACATAGGGAACGATCATGGAACTTGCACAAAACCCAAACCAAAATGACATCTGTTCCTGCAAGGCTTCCAGCACAGTACAACAGTCTTGTGAGCATGAGATGGATTTTGAACATCCAGCACTGAATACTTTAGTGGGGAGGGAAAGCGCAGGGCCTTACAGATTACAACCACAGCTTTAGGAATGGCGAAGTGTCAGGGATTTTTATTGCTTTTGGTGAAAATTAAATAAAGGCAGCAAAGCTCTTAAAAGAACTAGGAGAAAACTCATGGCAGAATATGGCCTCACATGTTTATCCAGTGTCTCTCCAGAAGTACTTGGAGCATTTGCCATGTGTAAAAGCAAGCCAACCGGCTATTTTTAAACTCACTTGATTCAACACATATGGGCTGAATTCTGTTAGAAATAATGACCTTCTGATGTAGTTATTGAAATTGCCACTAGACAGAGCTGTTCATCTTATTTTTAACCTCAGAAATATTTATAAGCCCGGTGATGTGCTAGAAATTCAAGAGGAGTTTGTATTATAGACTCCTTCAGGAAAATGGCACATGACTGTAACAACTGCATGGCATTTGCAGCCAGGGTGTAGTTTTTGCACTACACTATATATAATCTTGTCACCAGGGCTGAGGACTGCATCTGTGTCTCATAAATTCTCTAGTCATTCACCAAGACCTAGTGATAAAGAGATGACAGATGAAAAAAAAAGATATCTGTTTTTTCTTGATTAAACTACAGTGTATGTGTTGGACTTGAAAATAAGCAAAACATCTGGAGATCTAAAAGCACTGTGACAAGTCCCTGACTGTACAGTTTACCGTCAAATACATTTTGCCAGAATTTTGGAAAGGCGCAAACAACGGTACCTTGGAAAACCAGGAGAGTTTTAATTCCAGGTACGTAATGTATATTCAAGTCATTAAGTGTGAGTGCCAGCAGACTGAATTCAATAAATAAGACAATGCAAACTTGTTAAAATACAATACTGTAGTATAATCACTAGGTAACGATATGTCTTACTGCATATGCTTTACTATCCATGGGCCCTGCTGCCCATCGCAAAGCAGCAGTTCATCCCACCAAGTAATGCAGAAACTACCCCAGAAATTAAATGCTTGCTGACATCCATGGAGCTATGCCCATTTATATCATCCGATTTTCTGGTCTCTTCTGATAAATTTAGGGTAAACCACATTTTCTTTTAAAGAAAAGCAAGCACTTATTTTGGGAAGAAAAAGAGAGAGACATCAGCATTAGCACTGGTTCTCCTGGGCTCACACCCTGATTTGCCTTGCAGGCAACCCAGAGCAGGAATTTCTGGAATTTCTGCAGCTGTAGCTACAGCATAGATTTCATCTTGTGATTGCGACTTAAACAGCTGTGAAGCCACAGCCAGCTCTTGCAGGCCAGTGTTCCTGTACAGCCCACATATAGAATAAGGTTGGTGTAAGCATTATCAAAAGTTTTAATTCATTTCCCTGCTGGTATCAGGTGTGGGGTTTTAGGTTCCATTTCAGTGTCAGGCACAGTAAGTGTTGAGGCAGGTAACTGCCATTTCTAGGCCAGGGACTCTCTCTAAGGACATGTAAAAGCTATAACAGGACTTAAGCTGTCTACACATCGCACTTCAGGATCTTAGGTAATGCCTTTGTTGCTTAAGAACGTACCTGTAAAACCTTTGGCTCTTTCTTCTCACTTACTCAGCTAAATCTTACTTCCACACTTATTTTCTGTCAGTCCTTGCCTTGGTCCCAGACCAGCGTTTCCTCCTGGTGAGCTGCACGCACCTGCGGCACGGCTGCACAGGGCAGCTGCACAGCAGCCCACATGGATAAGCATCTCATTTTTCCCCCAAACACCCCCAAACCACCACTTGCCAATACCAGCAGCCTAGTGACTTAACAAGAATGATGCAAGACAAAGTTGGAGAACAGCAAGTTCCGTTGTGTGATAACAAGCCCGTGGTGGCAGAGCTTCACCAGTGCCCAGTGTAACTGTGCCTCTTCTTCGAAGGCTGCCTGTAATCATGTCAGATACACGCGCTGCTCGGACCATGGCAGCCCCTGCCTCTAACATTGTCTCTGTAACTTAGAGGGCTCCTGTCAGCGTTAATTACTGCCATTTTCACAGTAACTTTGTTTGACAAAGCATGGCAATTAGAGATAGCTTTGTGATTTTTAGGACTCCAAAATATTACTGTATTTTTAAGCCACAACTGAATGTTACATCAAGTAAATTTTACTGTGAAGCTTTGGCGTAAAGTTGTGTGGATTTTTTTGAAAGATACTTTTTACAAGTTTGCAGTTGCACTTGTATTTCAAATGCCAGTCTAACCCAGGCTTCTTCCCCATTTATCCTCCTATCATACTAAAGTCATGTTCAGCAATAACTAGAGGTGAGATAAAAGTACCCAGTGTGACTTGGGGTTCCTTATTCACCTTGAACAATAAACCAGGCACTAAATACACAGTTTGGTTTTGCTCCATCATCAGTATTTCTCCCCTCAAACACCACTGAGACCCAAGGCCAAGACATACACACCCTGTGCTGGTATTGATGCACACAGGACAGAGGTGGGTTATGGCGGAGCAGCGTTTACTGCCGGCAGGGAAGGAGCGGGTTACGAGGCAGATGGCAGGTTCCTGCTCTCTGCCCACTCAGGGCAGAAGGGCTGAACTCCACCTTCCGCCCCGGGCAAAGTACAGGGAAACAGCCTAGCTATTAGCACATTAAACAAGGCTAATTTAGTATTTGCAATTTCCAGCACTAATTATTTCTGTAAAGCTTCTGAACTCAGTGACATTTCTTGCACCTATTACGTCCTCACCTCTTGGAGAATTTTTAGCTGAAATAAGTGAAGGACCAGTTATATCCACATGGAGGTTAAAAAAAGGAAATGATGATCCCTTTGTCAGTTCCTGACAATCTTTGGACATTGGCAAAGGATTAGTCGGATTTTGAAGATGTGTAAGGCAGAAAAGCATCAGCAGGTGTGTAAGAGAAACACTGCAAGGGAGACAGACATGGGTACACAGCCCATAGGATCAGAAAGCAAAACTGTCAACATGGCCAAATACCTGGGGCATTCTGGGTGGACAGACAGAATGAGACAAGACCAGGTACAAAAGAAAATTCCTTCTGCATTACTAGCAGAACTTCAAAAACCTTAGAAAAGGTTTCATAGAGCAATATGAACTTGTTTCTTAATTGATAGCTTTCACTCCCTAGCAAGAATTTGAAAACTGGAAATTAACTCTCTCTTCTGTTCCCTTACTTCCTTTCCCCCAGATTCCAGCAGAACTCTGTGGTATTGACTTGGAGTTTATTCGTGTTAAACTCTAACATGATTCAGAAACTGTGTTTTCATTTCAGCTGGCTTTGGTTCTTGTTCTCATACTGCCAAAGCTGGCACAGCCAACCTCGTATACAAGCCTTGGGATCTTCTTTGAATGCAGGTGATCCAAATGATTTTGCTCCTTTTGCAATTCAAAAGTGTGATTTTTTTTTAAAAAGCCTTCAAACACCTACATTTTTAAAGAGATCCATTACTTGTAATGAAATTAGAGACACTATCATATTCAGTAAAACTCTGCATTTCATACTCGGTCAGGGTTTGCTGAGAGTATGATGTAGCATAAAACAGTGGCAAACAAAAAGATAAATCTCTGATGGAAGGCTGTCAGTTAATTCCACAAGTGGCCCTTGTGATACAGGATTCAGAAAAACCTGAAGAATGAGAATTCTTCAGCCCCTTATGTGTTTGTGCACATTTGCCACAGTTAAGGATTAAGCGCATTTCTGTATGGGGTATGTGGGCTGTCCTTAAATTCTGTGCTCTTCTGTCTGCTAAATTATAGGACAAAGGTCCAGCCAGGCACTTGTACACTGTAAAAGAGTTGGGTAATTCTTAAAGATAAAGCGTTAATTGTGACAATACAAAATTCAATTACAATTGCATCCAACTAACAATGTCCTGCTTTTCCTCCAGTGTGTGCTACTGCCCCCTGTGTTCTTCCCCTTCCCCAGACATTTTTGTACCTATCTACTGTGACATCTAGTTGATGACTAGACCTTAGAGTCATTGAGACCAGATCAATATTTGATACTCGTAACAACAAATATGGGAAAGCAGCATCTCTAGATTTTTCCATAGCCTCTGGCAAGCAATAAAACGCAATGTTCACTTTGAGCAACCTCAGCAACTATGGTTAGGAATTGTTGTCCTTTGAAAATTAATCTTTGGCACTTTGTTCCCGATTTGCCAGCAATCAAGGCTTGATTTAGGCCACTTCTCTTTGGTCATCAGGCTGTAAAGTATCATCCTGTTGGCTTCCTATCATCTATCATTTAGCAGGAGAGAGGATAAGGCTCAGAGAAGATTCAGTTTTCTCACAAGGTTTAAGCATGAAAACACACTGAACTTTTCTTATTAATGCCCTGAATCTACCCAAAACAACATTTGAATACTATTGAAGAAGAGAATGTAATAAACCAAAGAACAATAGATATGGTATCTACTCTGAAAGACAGATTTCACTTGAACGGAAAACAAACCACTGAAGGCAGACTAATGCCACGAGAACAAGCAATTCCTCCTTTTATTGTTTTAGAAGCCACCTGAAATGGCTCAGTGGCCCAGCTAGATCCCACTCTGCTGCAGTACATGAGAGCATGGTTCATCAGTGGGCAACAATATTTATACTTACAGGAAATGAGGGGATTTGATCCTCTTAGGAGATGCACAAGACACACTTTCTAGTTTAAAAGCTAGAAGGGAGAAGGCAGTACAGTGGGTCATCTGCTGGCACCTATCTCAGCACAGTCCTCCACAGCATACTTCCACTATCACTTCATAGCAATGGGAGGCCTTGAACACAGCAAAGCTCGTGCTGTTCCCTGGGAAAGGGACAAGAAGAGAAAGTCAGGACTTGTCTACAGGGGTTACAAAAGGAAAAACTTGATAAAAGGTAGGAAAGAAGATCAACAAGTAGAGCAGCAGAGGAGAAGGCAGGCCAGCCACATGGATCCCCAGACATCTGTGGAGCTCCTCGCCAGTGGGGTGGCTCAGCAGTGAGACCACTGGAGATCCACAGCTGCAGCTAACGTCTGCAGCCTTAAAACCTGGGGCTGTGGGACAGGGATTCTTTATGAATATCCTGTTTTCTGTAGGATGCAGCTTTCATTTCACTGAGGCTGGCTTGTGGAACTGCATGCTAGAGCTGGAAAGACACAGCCTGGGATTTATAGCTCCCAAAGGGGAAGGCTCAGCTTTTTTAAAATGTCTCAACATTATCAAGTAGTGAAGAATCAGGGTGTGATGAAGATATAGCCAGTGACGGACCTAACCATGATGCTGTGCATGCAGGGCAGCACATACCCCATGGCTGACATGAGAAAAGATGGCACAAATGTAACACAGCAAGGAAGATGCTGGTGCCTCAATGGCAGCGATTTCTTCCAACTTGCAATCCATGACTTCAGTTCTTGCGCTCAAGTCAAATGTTGATGATATATTTCTTTGGCTTTTTATAGAGGCATCCAGTGCCTGCACCCCCGTGTGGCCCCTTCTCATTTCTCAAAAAAGCCAAACAATAAAAAACCAGCAAATACAAATAGTGTTACCTCATGACCTTTTTGGCCTCGAATAGAAGATCCTTTAACCTGTGGCTGTTACAGTCCTTTGTGTGTGATTCTTGGAAATGTTTAGTAGTCCATAAACTGAAAAGGAGTTTTTATAAAACCAGCCTTAGCTTTTTACCATGCAAATGTGTTTCTTCAGCAAACTCAGCATTTCTTGGGCAAGAAATGATATAAATATTGGCTGACAGTGTCGTTGCAGCAAAGCTGTGCAGATACTGGCCCGCACGTAGAAGTCTGATGTATTTGTGCTAATAAAAGGAGTATAGTGTTCCTTTTTCTGTCCCCATGCAAGGTGGCATACTTCAGAAGTAATGCTCCATTGCAATCAGGGATATTACATCAGTAGTGTTGGACAGGGTAGGAACAGCACTGTGTGCATGCAGCATGTATGGAATGTAAATTGATTTAATGTTGATGTCATGATAGCTGATATGATGCTTCCTGACACTTGAACATGAAGCTGAATCTGAGAAATAGATTCGAGAATATGCTTTCAGTTTTAGTAAAGTGACACCTCAAACTTTAAAAAATAGAAGTTCCTGGAGTTTTGAGTTGATCTTGTCTTGTAGATATATCATGATTTTTTAGAGTATATTTTTGCCTATGCCAGAAAGGAGAGGATAAAGACTTGCCCATCTTTTTGTTTTCAAGTAGCCTTCATGAATTCAATAACTTGAAAACCAAAACAAAAGTAAATAACCAACTTTGGAGCCCAAAGAGCAAATGCCATGCTTTTCCTGTGTGCCATTACTGCTCCTGATAGCTGTGACACCAAAAAGAGATGCAACCGAGCATTGCCACATTGCCACAGATGTATCCAGAGGAGCTGCTGTCATGGCTCCATTCAGCTGAGGTCCCAGTGCCCTAGTCAAGATGCAAGTGCCTGGATTAAGATTTCACTAGTTGCAGGCAGTTTACAATTTAGAACACAGTACAGCCTAAAAAAATATTTGGTACAGCATAAAAGATCTTTGGATCAAAGTCAAGTTTAGATTAGGATGAAGACAATGAAGTGCTCAAGCTATAAAGGCTGGAAATGTCCTCTCTCTCAAGAGGCTGAAGGGTGGTACTCTAATGAAGTCAGCAGTGCTTTGAGAACATCCACCCTCTTTGACCAAAGTGCCTGGAGATCATTCACCTTCAGGTCAAAGACTGTGACCCTTCTCGATGCAGAGCTGACACCAGGGAGGTCGCTAGGCTCAGAGATCGGGGCCACCAAGACGCCCAAGCTGAGCAGAGTTAAACCACAGGTCAGAATCTCAGCTTGTCACTTCAGTAGCTGTTTATGTGTAAAGTTTTATGTGTATCTGTTTCTCAGTTTCACCACAAAGTGGCACTACAGCAATTGTCATTCACTTCAGCCAGAGGATGATGAAGAACTTGTGACAGACAGGTTTGGGGTTTTTTTTCCTGCACTGAGTCACCACTAATTACCCTCTGCTCATACCATAATAACCCCTACAGAGGGTTCACTTTGTTAAACTTGCATGAACCATTCAGATGGGAGTTTACTGCCTCGTTTACATGGCAAAACCACCTTGCAGTACTTTCTGCTTAGTCCATCTTCCAACTTTTGGCTAATCTGAACTAATGAAATGTAAAATGATATGTTTGCTTTAGCAGAAACACAAAGTATCAAAGTCACTAGTTACTGAGCAGGGAGGCACAACTCCAGGAGAAAAAAAAGAACAGAAAGAGTCCCTCAAAATCTAGTGCACTTTCCTCCTATGAAGGCTTAATGGTTTGGGCCCACTGAAACTCTTGCCAAGATGTCCATTGATGCTAGCATCACATAAAGCTTTTTATAACTATGCTTGCTGTTTTCTAATGGATAGTACATAGCATTTACACAGTATACTAAGGGCAACACACACTTTTTCCTTCAGTCCAACCATAAGAAGTTTTACCCACTTACAAAACAATGTCAAGGACAGGTAAAGTATCTGGTTTTTTAACTCTCTCTCCCACTCTCTATGCACGTGCACATATATATACACCTACATAAACACACAGACTTACTTAATGGCTTAGCTCCATTACTGTCGTACCTGAATGCGCCATCAGGTTTGACATTTGCTTGCTGGCAGTAAGGAACACCATCCCACCCGGCGCTGTGAGGAAGCAGTGTTAATGCAATGTGCTGGCCAAGGACTGATGCCTGGGAGCTTACCACGAAAAAGGGAAAAACAAAAAGACTTTCTCTTTACTTTCTAAGGACAGGAGGTACCTAAACTTATATCCACACCCATATACCTGCCAACATGTGGATACAGCAGCTCAGGCCTGAAAGCTGTACAATGTGTGGCCACACAGACATACCCAAACTAGCACTGGTAACAGTATAGCTGTGGAAATGTGGAGTTCAAGAAGGGCTCTGTCCTACCGGTAGCCACGATAACAAATTGAAAACTATTTCTATTTTAACTGCACTACTGACATGCTTTATGTCTACTGGCAGTCTAAAACTCTTCCTTCTACCCTCATGCTGGACCTCCTACATAAAACCCAAGGAGCACAGGATTTGGTTACGAAACACTGGTACCAGGGGCTGTGCCGCATTAGAATCCCTTCTATCAGAACAAACCCTGTGCTGGTAGGGCTGTAAGAGGCTGTGCAAGTGTCCAACCGGCAAAGACCGTCAGTTGGAATCTCCCCAAAAGTGAGGGAAAAAAAAAAAGCAATTTATGAAATAGTCAAACCCATCATACCTTTGCCCTTATTAATCTCCAGTTTCAAGGCTATGATCAAGCAGTGTTCCTAGAAGCGCTTGCCAGCAATCCCAGATTTATTGGCAGTTTTGAGCTCTCTGGTACATCCATTGGGAATTTACCCTCTTCCAGCTATCCTCATACAGGCCAGCTCCCCTGACCTGCATCCAAGCACACTATATTGCCATAGCAAGGATTATGTTTTTGGCTTGGCCCACCCACTCCTCTATGGCCTTCCTTACTACCAATAGCTGAGACACAGCTGGCTCTAGCAGTCCTGCTCCTCCAGACCAGCTGGCAAATATCCTCCCCTACCAGCCTGCAGTTATCTTCTCCCTCTCATCCAAGAACTGGTTTTGGATGATTTGTTGCCACTGAAATGCTGCTGCTTTCAGCAACTGCCTGCCCTGTGTGTCAGCTGGAGTCAGCCTCGCCTTGCAGTGCGATGCAGTCAGGGCTTGGCTAGGGGACCCCAGCAACGCAGAAGTCGTGATCCCAATCCTAATCTCACTGCAGTCACTAGAAAATAACCCCCAACTGCAGGGGGGGGAAAGCAGTGGAGTGACAACTAAAGGAACTAAAAAGGGAATGGAGAAGAGGGACAGAGAGGAGAAGCCAGACGCTGTGAGGAAAAGTTCACAATAAAAGGAATAGTTTATATAAAGAAGAATGGAGAAATATGCCAGGTTTTTCAATTGCATGAAATGACCCATGGGAGAGCTGCAGGGCTTGAAATCCTTCCCAAACAGCATTGCTGTTTGTTTACATCTCATTATTTCCCAAAAGTCATTGGCAGCCCCCTTGGAGGCTATCCACTGGAGGGTGATTTTGCACATGGACCCCAAAACAGCAGTTCAGCTGCAGCATGCCCTGTCGGGCAGAAACCCCATGCAAAGTCCTACATTGAGAGAGCTGGGCAGCCCCTCCACCTGATGGAGCAGGAGAAGGAGGAGAGTCACCCAGCATCTTTACACAGTGATGACACTCATAAGTTATTCTTTAAGGAACTAAGGGATGCCTCTAAGTCATCTGCCCTTGTCCTTACGGGGGACTTCAGCTTGCCAGATGTCAACTAGGAATACCACACAGCTGGTACAAACAGGTCCAGAAGATTCCTAAACCATCTGGACGATAACGTTTTGGTACAGGTACTAAGGGAACTGACCAGGAAAGGTGCCTTCCTGGATTTGTTGCTTATTAACAGAGATGGCCTCGTGGGTGAAGTGGTGATTGGTGGCTGCCTTGGCCACAGCAACCATGAAGTCAAGTTAAAAATCTATGGTAACAGGAGGAAAGCTGCCAGCAAGACCTCAACTCTGGATATGAGGAGAGCAGACTTCAGGTTGCTCAGGGAACTGCTTATTAAGGTCCCCTGGGGAAAAGCTTTTGAAAGTGCTGGGGTCCATCAGTGCTGGCCACTTTTAAAGTACCACCTCCTAAGGACACAGGAGCAGGAAATTCCAAAGTGTAGGAAGTCAAGCAGGCGAGGCAAAAGTCAAGCAACTGGCTTGGCTGAGCAGGGATCTTCTTCTAGAAAGAAGGTGAAAAGAGAAAGTATATGGCTAGTGGAAGCAAGGTCAGGTTACATGGCAGGACTACAGAGATGTTGTTCGCCACTGTAGGGAGGAAATCTGTGTGGCCAAAGCTCAATTAGAGTTGAAGCTGGCCAGTACCGGGGGGGACAATAAAAAGGGCTTTTTAAAATATGTTAACAGCAAAAGGCAGGCCAGAAATAACATTGGCCCGTTGCTTGATGAGCATGGTCACCTCACAAACAGGAACATAGACAAAGCAGAGATGTTTAATGCTTTCTTCGCCTCAGTTGTCAACACCAATGATGGGCTCTGGAACTCCCAGAGCCCTGGGCTAGAGAACCATGACTGTGGGAATGATAAACTCCTAATAAACCCTGAACTTGTGCAGGACTTGCTCTTTCAGCTGGATCCCTATAAGTCAATGGGCCCTGATGACACTCAGCCAAGGATACTTAAAGAGCTGGCTGATGTCATAGAGAGACCTCTCTCAATGATTTTTTCAATGCTGTTGGAAATCTGGAGAGGTCCCAGTTGACTAGAAGCTGGCAAACATTGTCCCAGTCTTCAAAAAGGTCAACAGGGATGACCCCTACAGGCCTGTCAATCTCACTTCCGTGCCTGACAAAATTATGGAGGAGATTGTTCTGGGAGTTATTGAAAAACACCTGAAAGACAACACAGTCATTGGTCCCAGCCAGCACAGGTTCACGAGGGGAAAGTCCTGCTTAACAAACTTAATTTCCTTCTATGACAAGGTTACCCACCTAGGTGTCAAAGGGAAGCCAGTCAATGTAATCTTTTTGGATTTCAGTAAAGCTTTCGATACTGTCTCTCACAGTACCCTCCTGGACAAAATGTCCAGCACACAACTGGATAAACACGTAATGCAGTGGGTGAGCAGTTGGCTGATGGGTCAGGCACAAAGGGCTCTAGTAAATGGGGTTACATCAGGCTGGTGGCCAGTCACTAGCGGGGTTCTGCAGGGATCTCTCTTGGGGCCGGTACACTTTAATGTCTTCATAAATTACTTGGATGCAGGACTGGAAGGAATACCAATTAAGTTTGCTGATGACACAAAATTGGGAGGAGCTGTTGACACTCTCGAGGCCAGAGAGGCCCTGCAGAGAGATCTAGACAAATTAGAGAGCTGGGCAATCACCAACCGCATGAAGTTCAACAAGGGCAACTGCCAGACTTTGCACCTGGGGCACAGCAACCCTGGATGTACATACAGACTGGGGAACGAGAGGCTGGCGAGCAGCCCCGTGGAGAGGGATCTGGGGGTTCTGGTCGACGGCAAGTTGAACATGAGCCAACAGTGTGCCCTGGCAGCCAAGAGGGCCAACCGTGCCCTGGGGTGCATCAAGCACTGCATTGCAGCCGGTTGAGGGAGGGGATTGTCCCGCTCTGCTCTGCGCTGGTGCGGCCTCACCTCGAGTACTGTGTGCAATTTTGGGCACCACAGTACATGAAGGATATAAAGCTACTAGAGAGCGTCCAGAGGAGGACCACGAAGCTGGTGAAGGGTTTAGAGGGGAAGCTCTATAAGGAGCGACTAAAGTCACTTGGTTTATTCAGCCTGGAGAAGAGGAGACTGGGGGCAGACCTCATCGTGGTCTACAGCTTCCTCA
Source organism: Morus bassanus (assembly GCA_031468815.1). Taxonomy (NCBI): domain Eukaryota; kingdom Metazoa; phylum Chordata; class Aves; order Suliformes; family Sulidae; genus Morus; species Morus bassanus. Next base: position 9,634,395 of record CM062578.1, read on the forward strand.
CAAGGGGAGGAGGAGGGGCAGGCGCTGATCTCCTCTCACTGGTGACCAATGGTAGGACCCGAGGGAATGGCAGGAAGATGTGCCAGGGGAGGTTTAGCTTGGATATTAGGAAAAGGTTCTTCACCCAGAGGGTGGTGGAACACTGGAACAGGCTCCCCAGGGAGGCAGTCACGGCGCCAAGCCTGACAATATTCAAGAAGCACTTGGACAAGGCCCTCAGCCACATGGTGTGAATTTGGGGTTGTCCTGTGCAGGGACAGGAGTTGGACTTGATGATCCTTGTGGGTCCCTTCCAACTCAGGACATTCTATGATTCTGTGTTTTACTGCAGAGTTCAATGGGGAAAACCAAAGCAAAAGCAAATGCTGCCCAGGAATTCATAGCAAGGACTTCACGTGATATAGCCTCATTTCTATACACTTCCCTTTGGGAATGTTTTCCTTTAATGAATCTTGGAACAATTAGCAGAGTTCAGAGATTTGTAATGTGTTGGATATGTGAAATCCATAACTGCGCAACTGGGTATCAACTTTTCTTTCTCTGGAAGAGAGGGACTAATCACATAGTAATAACACAGCAACATGTGCATGGTATGCTTTTGAGGAGGTAAGAAAGTGCTGTACAAAAGAGGGCCACAGATGCTGTTCAAAGCTGGTTCTTTATTGATTTGTAAATAGGTAGAGAGCTTAATCAGTTTTATGGTATTAATCATCTTATTGTAGTAAAGAATCCATTTTTGCTATGTATGAGTAAAGAGAGTACAAGCTGGCCCTTGCTTCTCAGGGCAACACAGAGTCTGAAATAAAATCAAATTGTTTTTGATGCTCAGGCAGCTAACTGCTAGCTCACACTCCCTCTTTCTAGAGCTCACTGCTTTAATAGTTCCTGTTACCCTAGTGGCAATCTATCCTCAACCAGTCATTTTCTAATTGCATTTGATGAAGATCCATGGTTAGAGATACATTACAATGATAGTATTATTACAAATTGATATAAAATAATTCTGTGAAAACGAAAGCTTATCTCTAAATAAGAAAAAAAGTGCCCACTATTAAAAGAAATGCATTAAATGTGAATATTTAAATAGAAACCATTTTTGGATAAATCAGAAAATTTAAACACTTGAAAAATAAGGCAGCTATGAGAAAAGATTAATGTAAGGGCTACAGACACTGTGAAGATCATCTAAAACTGTTGTTAATATAGAATTAATGTGAAACAGTCATATGAATTAACAATTGCTAGAAAAATCTGAAGGAGCAGGTATTTATACAAAATCTGTGCTGGAAAAGATATGCCAATGCAATTTCTAACACTGTCAATAAAAGATAATACAGTGCCTTTCCGAAGTGAAACAGCAATCAAGAGATCTCATTTAGGTGACTGACCTTTTGATCAGACTATTCTGGTTTGTGAATCACATGCTGATTAATCAGTACTAGATATTTAAGTATCCTGTAAGTATTTGATACATACAGGAGAAACAATATATGTTCAACTGAGTGGGGAAAAAAAGTCCTTTGACAAGTTCTGAGAAGGCAGCAGGTGGAAAGACAGTGACACTTTTGGGCTGGTGGTCATTTCTCTGCTCAACTTCTGTACAGCACCTCACAAGCTAGCTACCTTGTCCATTACTGAGTCTTCCTGGATCTCATCTGACACAAATAATGAGAGTAATCCACATTACAGATTAAAATACAGTCGTTAACTAAGGAAAAGTGCTGCATCTAACTAATATACCTGTTTACTGTCCTCTGAGCTAAAGCAACTGCACTGCAGAGAGTTCAGAAATACTACAAAAATTTCTGATTGAACAATATGTAAGAACATGTCTGAACACACTCTAGACTCTTATTACTGAAGATGCTCTAAAATGAGTCTGAGATAGAGAGAATGAAGGAGCTAACAGAGTTCATCAACAAAATGCGATATATTTCATGCCACATCACATTCTTCAAATGCTTTAGCTTGCTCTGAAAAATATGAGCTCATCTTTTAATTCATCTGGGGTGCAGCACTTTGAAATGACTTTAAAACAGAAGATGCATTGTGGGGCTCATCCTCCCATGCTGCAGTTAGAATATAGAAACACAAATGGAGCAATCTCGTTATGAAACCAAAAGGCCAAATAACAAGTAAAGCAAGAGAGGGAAACAAACCGTTTTTTCTGAGGTTTATCAAGCAAGAGCAAAGTACAACTGCTTATTCAACCTTACTATTTAATTATTTCATACCTATCTGTGACATGCACATGACTTCAAAAGTAAGCAACGCATTGCACTGTACATATAATAAATGTGACAAATAGACTCTGTACTGCAAAATGCTCAGTAGGAAAACTTGTCTTCCTTGAGCTGAAACCTTCACCGAAAGTCACCCCTCACTCCACTGCCTATCTGTAGGCATTACCAGGACAGAAATCTGCAGTGTTGACTTCAGGAACAGAAAGACTGATAGAAATCTCTTGTTGAGATTTATCCTGGACACCATTTTACTGGCTCTTAATGGCTTCCAAGCAGTGGGGTGACATTCTGCACATACAGCTGAGGTGGGAATCTGTCCCTTGATGTCCGCTGCAGGGTACACTCCAATGCTGTGGAGATACGGGCCTCCTGGTTGGGAGTCCTAGGAAATGTTTTCCAGTTGAAAACAAAATGCAGTAAGTTTTGACAAACTCTGCTTAGAGAAAAGCTTTGTATTGCAACAACCTGCCTACGGGCTACAAGAGAAACCTTAACTCTGAGCTAATTTGTTTTTTTGGGTTTCAGATGCCAGATGTTATTTTTATACTTTTGTAAATTTGGATGTGATATGGACACGTCTGTCATGTAACTGTGGCCTTGCTTGGGTAATTATTTGAACTAAATTTTAATTACCACAGAAAAACCAAGTAACTGAGGTGCCCGTTAGACCTGTCCTTTGGCAGGCTTTCTGCCAATTCTGTTTTTTCATGTGAAATTCACAGTCTGTAGAGCCAAGCAAACCTTCTCCATTTTACAAACCTGCATCCTTCTACACTGGCCTTCTTTTTTTTAGAAACGCAGAGAGACGTTAGTGACTCACTGAGGTGCTCTCCCTATTCAGAAAGCACACACTCACTTTTGAAATATTAAATCAATGGAAATTGCTGTAAACCTAAATGGTGTCATGCCAGCTTTTCCTTTTAGATGTAACTAGCTGGCCTCCCACAGCAGATTTTTATATTGCAGTTACATATAAGTATCACCAGCTAAAATGCTAAATGCATTTTAATACACATAAGACTTGATTTTCCCACTTTCTGGCAACAAGCTGCAGTTGCATCAAAGTGTAAAGCTGCAGCAGTACAACATGATAGCAGATTCCTCACATCTATACCAAATTGTTATTATTTATTATCTTTTTTATGAAAGTGATATCTTTATAATCACATTTTCCCAGATTAAATGTTACTCTGCTGGAAACGATATTTCAATTTTTCTTTAGTTTGTACATGCATAGTGAAAATAGTGGAAAATCTGACTGAAAATAAGTACTTTTTGTTACCTTTAACAAACAAGCTCTTTCAAAATGAGTCCCAAATTTACTTTCCAGGTGTTCCTTGAGTCAGAACACATCTGACTGCACTTAGAAATTCCTAGCATGTGATAAATACAACAGTAAAATAAAATAGTGCAACTAACCTGGCACAAGATTTCTAATAGGGCTCTGACCTCTCAATCTGTCAAGCTAATTAGGAAGATCAGACAGCCATTAATACTGTAGTCCCCCCCGGGATACAGGACGTGTTATTAACACAGTATGACATGGGAGCGTGCAGTGGTGTGAAATTCTAGAGGGTGTCTCTGTACCAAACTCCAGCGAGTGCGAAAGCAGCCATACAGCTCACTCATCGCAGGCTGTCAGCTGCACCTCCACTGTCAAATGGGAAGCCATACAGAATTAATTATTCAGAATTAGCAGCCCAAGAAAAGTAGTCATCAACATCCATTCACATTTCATTTATAACTACTAACCTTATCCTCTTAAACAAGGAAGATATGTCCTCTGAAATTCTTGCAATTGCAAGTGGGATAAAAAAAGAGCTTCAGAAACTGAACACGATCACCCTGGTGCTGGGGAAGGGGAGGTGGAAATAGCACCTATGTGCCATCTCCACCGGCAGCTAGTTCTCGCACTAACCTGCCTCAAGACTGGGTATCCTGCAGGTCAAGCACACGAAAAGATGATTTCTGTTCCACCTTCTCTTGCCAACCCAGGGGATCATCTCATTAAAACTTAATACAGGCTATCTCAGATCCATCTGGAGTGGGCTCTTCCGTTGCTTGGTAATAGAAGTGAAATGGGACCAAACATTGAAAGGACAAAAGAAGAGGTGCCAGAGCAAACACATATATTAATGAATAGTCCCTAAGCCCAAGTGCTACATACTCAGAGGTTTGGACACAGGAATGGCTGAAAGCTTGACATATTCCATTTACAGGGGCTTTTTGGTGATGATGTAAAGAACAAAGGATGTTGGGGTGACTCTTTTGGGGTACCTACAGGGCAATTCTGCCTGCAATGGTAACTAGGCAGCAGCCAAGATGCTGTCACACCAACTCAGCAGGAAGAAGCTTCCAAGCAATCAGTGCAAGTGCAGGCAGCAGGCACAGAGCCACTGGGAGGTCAGGACAGGATATGAGAAAGTGAAGAGGAGCTTTGGGTGAGCTCTTAGCTGGCATCAAAAGCTGCTGTCATTCAATATGCTTTGAAGCTATTGGTGCTCACTTAATTTTTAATAGGAATGAGAACAGCAATATTATTTTTACTTGCTATTGCTTTGTTACACTTGCCATCTAACTTGATTCATGGTAATCCTTTTACTACAGCCATCTGCCAATTTGCAGTAAATTACTCAGACATGCTGAGCCTCTTTGGTTGCACTAGAATGTTAATCTGAACCATCTAGGCCTGCTTTTCATCAGTCAGAGCAGTGTGTGCCCTTTCATTGTCACTGCTGAACACATTTCCCAAAATGGGCCAAAATGAAGGACCTACTGTACAAGGCTTTTCTTTTGATGTCTCAAGAATACTTTATCCTTCCATTCTCAATGATTAAGCAGACCCTGGGATATGCTATTCTGATTTTCAGCTGTATTTTTAGCTACAACTTATTGTATATTTCTGTAAATAAGCGTCTTTTTGCTTTAGTTATTTTCCCCATATCATTACAAAGCAAGATGGATTTCTAATGCTTTGGAGACAAAAATGAATAGTGCTCTGGATATTTAAACTCATTTACTGTTCAGGCAGTTAATGAAAGTGCAGATCCTCTCCTTAAGTTGCAGTTGTTCAGGGCCTGCTGTGGCTTTGCCTTCTCCCCCATTTGGAGAGACAGGTTATGACTTACATCCCTAGAGAAGTGGGAGAGATTTTTTTGTCATATTTTTGTCATCAGCAGTTGAAGACAGTCAGGAATTGCATGAACCTTCTAAAGAAAACAAAGAGTTTCCTCATGTCAAAACATGGCCAAAACTTTGCTGCTGATTAAGCAGATGTCTTCCACATGAAGGGGGTCTTCAGAGATGAAGTGGTAAGTGAAGATTGTCTTGTGTAGCAGGCATGCCAAGAACAGGGCTGACATCTGGAGTTGAGCTGTGAGGGGCCAGCTTTGTTCTGTCAGCAAAATTATATTGAAATATATATCTGCATTCCTGCAGAATCAGAAAGCAAGGACAGCTATTATTCAATTGTGCCTTTGGAGCACATATCCAGCTATCTTATTTTAGCTTTCTGATTTAAACTGTTTTGGTACAGGGTGGTGCAAAACAGACTGGCTTCATTTAATCTTCAGGCAACATTGAAACTCCATTGAATAAATTCATCCTCAGCTAAGTTCCCACCCTGCACAAAGGAAGGCTTTGGGCATGCAAAAGGAGAAAAGCAGCTCTGGCCCAACAAATAAAATAAACTGGATTCATTAGTTATGTCTTTGTGTGTGCTTCTAATGGTGAGTGATTTCTGCTCCAAGCAGTATCCAGAGATGCTGTCTGAGACTGGAGGGTGGGATTAATCCTTAGCAGCCTTCCACCAGCTTTGGTCACGAGGTTATAGTCACAAAAGCATTTCCCTTCCTAATAAAGCCGTTGCTAACCCTAAGCAAATCAAACTGAGTAGGCAAGAGTGCCCGAGAGGCTGAGCAGGAGAGATGCTGCTCAGCTTTAATTCAGGGGAGGGATTATTGACACATCAAGGTTGTCTAAATGGCTTAGTACGCCCTAATGCCACACAAATCTCCTGCTACTTGGAACACTGTGAGACCTACACAGATGCACATTATGGGATTTTCAGTGTTAGAGGGGGAATAAAAGGAAACAGCAAATGCTTTCCAGCTGGCATATTTAAATGCTCTTCATCTTCCTCTGAGACATGTGCAGGTTAATTTCAGCTGATGACAGATCTCTCATCCAAATGTTGCTCCAGATAACATAAAGTCGTTATACTTACCCTGCAATGAACCTAAACAAGGGAACATTCTTAAAATCATATGACTGTATGACTGCAATCACAACTTACTTAAACATACTAACTTTAAATACAGAAATAAGGCACAAGGTTTGAACCCACTGCCTTAAACTAATGACACGCTTTCATAAAGAAAGCCTCACGAGTTAAGTACAGATGGAGTTAACACCTTAGAGACCAGCTGGTTTAGGTCATGCTATGTATGGCCTGCTGCTGACAATAATAAGAAATAGGCTGGCTGCTAAAGCTAAGTGCCAGATACAGACCATATGGCAACAATGCAACATACAATTAAGAATAATACGTACACAGAAAATTAATGTCTTACAATTGCCAGAGGCTCCCCACACATTGAAGAGGAAAGAGAACAGACCCCACGACCAGTCAGTCCCTTACATTTGTTTTCACATTTTTGGTAGGTGACAAGCCCTTTATATACAGCTGTGGTGTGGACATGTTGGTTACCCTGTGCACAGAGGAACAGCCGGTGCTTCAAGAACCTGATCTATACTCCTCAGGCTCACAAAACTCTTCTTCAGCAACAAAGTCAGGACCAGACACCTGTGTGGCATCTCACAGGCCCTGTGTCAGGAAAGAGGTCCCATATCACACCGCATTCACCAGACACACGCAGCTCTACAACCAGTGATAGGGACTTCAGTGCACATATAGTGGACACTAGACTGGCAAGTCCGGAGGGACCAAAGGCACTGGCAACTGAAGGACATAAATATTAACCTAAGAAAACAAAGAAAAGTAAAACAACTAGTTCTATTATTTATTGGCATTATTTTAAAAAGCTCTAAACTTTTCATAAGCATTTAAAATGAAACTTTCATAAACCACAAAGGCTCCTGAGACAATCCTACTGGGATAAAACATACAGGGTAGAAATAAAGTGGATTTAATCATAATTTTTTCTAGTCAATGAAAAAGAGGTATTTTATTCATTTTTGGTTTTGTTCAGCAGTTTCTACCCTTACACGGTTGTAAAATACTGAAGATGAAAAATTTTTCAGCTGTAAAGGTGAAAGTTACAATTTATTAAATATGGGGTTAGATAAATATGTTCCTGTAACAAAGTGAGAAGAATAAGATGCCTTGAAAGCTAATGCTACATGACCAAAAGTAGCCAGGCATTATTTTACGTGTGGTCTATGCTGGGACGCATCTGTACCATGAGCTACAAGACAGCTGTTGTCCACTGTACCTGCTGCGGCCAGCTCTGGCCTCAGGGCCGTGCAGACGAGGCTTGTCAGCACGGCTGGCCGTGGGACCAGGGCACAGCCAAGGCTGGACTGAGGCTGCCTTGATCTGTTTGCGTCAAAAGGACTTTCTGTTTTCACTAGAGGCTTTCTGTGCTGTCAGCAATACAGCCAATGAGTCAGACTGACAAGAGTTGGTCCATGTGGCTTTTCTTCTTCTGCACTAGTCTGACATACAGCTTCAGCTGTGTCAGCAGCAGAATTTTTCCAAGTTTGAAATGGATGCAGGAAGTGAACCTGCCATGTCATCCAGGAGGGAGAGTGAATGCAGGCTAGCACTGCAAAATCAAGAAGGGATATTGCAGATATAAAATCAGGCTGCTGGGAAACTACACTTAATCAGCTGAAAAAAGAATCCAGTAGTGAATGATAATCCCAGAGGATGGAAGACCAACCCATGATCATCAGCTAAAGGGTCTGACTTAGATTCACAACTTAATCTTCAAACAGAAGTCAGAGTCTACAAACTGTCGTAAACAATCAGTTGCATTTTTTTCATAAACACATTACATCATGAGAGGTAGACAAATTCAGCAGTATGATTGGGGGGTGATCCAAACTCTGAAGTAGATGCCCATGATCAATTCCAAAATGGCTTTATTGCACATAATTTTTTAAAACAAACAAAACAAACTAGTGCAAATGAATGTCTTTGACTCTAATAGAAATGCGAGTTTGCTATAGCCTTCATCTAACACACCTGAAGTATAACTCAACCAAAATATTTTGTCCTAAGCTCTGTGATTGCCTTGGGGAAACTGAGAGAAGACTCTGTGTTTTATGTACGTACTTGCATTTGCCTAGTAGCATTCATGGTAGTCCAAGAAATCAGGAAAGGTGACATAGTCAAGAGCCAGGGCACCACAGCAGCATCATGCGAGTCTTGTGTAGGTGCAACAGTTTTTAGGAAACCCCTGCCTTTGTTTCACTGTCATCCTCTCTTCTATGAGCCAGTTTAGACAAGAAGCTCTTCAACACAGAAACCTGCAATATCCATCAATGCACCATCTCAATCACTGGGACACAGCAACATTTGGGGCTTAGGGGCATTTGTGTAACACAGATCAGTGAAAATAACAATTCCTCCAAGGAAAAACTAATACCTGTTTGCTTCCATCTACAAAAAGACTGCTGCACCTCGTTATATATACTGATTGTATGTGGAGCTGCTGGTACATAGGTCCTCTTTCAGTGTTTTTCTAATGGAAGTTTTTCTAGGTATGATGATGTTAACCTTTCCAGCTACTAACAGGCAGAATCAAGATTTATTCCTTAGATAAAAATGAAAGATCAGTGTTCTTCTGAACCAATTGTCTAAATAATAAATATTAATAAATTGATCTTGGCCTACAAAGATAAAACCTCTAGGATGCAATTAGCCAAAATAATTATGAGAAATATAACTAACACACAACAAAATGCAAAACCCTTTTTATCTATCAGTGCTAGACTTTTCAGTAATGCAATGAACAACAACAATGTGCCAAACCAAACAGCTACTGTAACTAATTAAGGTGAGGCATCCCACCAGAAAACTATGGAAAATAACTAAAAATAGGAAACCTGAAAAATGTTATTACTCCCAAACTGAACCTGCTCACATGTAATTCAAAAAACAACGTCCAAGTGGATTGTAATGAAACTCCATAGACAAAAATAGAAAAAGCTACAGCACACAGACAATTTTATATCTAGCAGGATAGCTGGGATTAGCTAGCTGAAAAGGAATGTACTCCTGGGGAAGGAGCAGCTTTTACAATTACCACTTTGTCTTGCTCTTCATTAAATAATTCAGGAATGTATAACACCATTTGCTTACTTTAAGATTAAAGTGCAAAATAAATCCCCTGAGGCCAAAGCACTATTGCAGTATCACCCATGTACCCCTATGGTTCCTTTTATAACTCCAGGGCATCAAATTTTGTTATAAACAGCCACGCATTTTTAAATGCCCCATCAAAGCTATTGTTTTATTAAGCCTGACTGATGACTCCATGGTAATAAGTGATGTGCTCCAAAGAATCTGGTGTCTGCATGAAGGAAGCAGGATGAGACACCTTCCTGGCTGTCCGGGTGAAGACAGTACCGGACATCCTGAGGAAAGCTGGGGAATTCCCCTTCTTCTAGTCACACAGTAGAAAAAATGACATCATTAAAAGAAATGCAGATGTATCCCTGAATGGCTCAGGGGCTTGAGACGTGAAGAGAGTAACTAGGGTGATGTTCCCTGTGCTTCACCCACTGCCAAGCACTAATGATAAGGAGAAAGGGTTGGGGCTATACTCTAGCTAGAGAGACAGGTGAAAAGAGAGGGGTAAACTAAGTTCCTGGGAGGTCAGTGGACAAACAGCTGAGGCTGGTATCACTGGCAGTAATGACAAAAGCCAACAACCCAGGACACTGCTAGATTTAATATGAAAAAAATGACAAAGGCTCAGCTGACAAGGGGAGGAGGTGTTCAAGGGCCTCCCTGTTGCTACCATGGCATGGGGAGCAGTTCAGCACATGAGTACAGCCCCCTCCTGATGGCAGCCTGCTTGCTTTGCCCAAGCACTTACCTGTCATCTGTGCTACGTGCTCCAGGACACAGTCGAGAGGACAGTCTTGCCTTTTGCGGCGCTCCCTCAGCCTCCCCATCAATCACTGCAGTGGGTACATGTCTTTCATCCCACCTCCCAGAGAAGAGTGCTAACAAGGAGGTCTTGCTGCCACTTCTTCCCTGACTGCTCCTCATTTCCCACTGCCTCACATTCGTATGAAATGCAAATCTCAGCCTCTCTGCTTCCTGGAAGGCCTCCAAGAAAGAGCACTGCCGCACAGGCCAGGAGACACTGGACCAGCACGTAGGCTGTGCCCAGGAGGACTCTGCCATGTTTCCACAACATTTGGCCCCTGTGGAAGACACACTGGACACTGCCACCATGATTAGGTCCATCAGCTTTGACAACATTACTTTGAGAGGGATGGATACTTGGCAAAGATTGAGATTTCATTCTATACTACACAGGTTAAAACTCTCTGTTGTAAGTGTCAGTACATCTTACTTTACAGGGGCATCATGGAATTACTAATTAAACAACTGTTAGTGCTACCGGAGCCTGATGGAGGAGACTTTTGAAGTCCAAAGTCTTTCCCTGGTGATTTGGGCTGTGCAGATCCAGTCCGTCAGGTCTGAATCCCACAAAGCCTTCTGCACCCCTCTGTCTCTGAAAGGACAGACAGCTATCACACACTGCTTGTATAGCAACCTCAACACTCTCACTCGTACAAGGCTCTCTTGCTTGCCTGTCCAGCCCACTGTTTGAGCTCCAAGATTTTTGAATCCTCCATCATGAGGCAAGCATGCCAATATGAAAAGGGTCATCATTCGTCCTTATGGAAAAGGGTAGAAAACAACTATGTACCCTGAAGTCATTTGCCATAAAATGCTGTTAACAACAGAATGGCTCATGACATCAATCTGCACGCAGTGTCTAGTACTATTTCTCTGACAACCCAAAATTAAACAGGAACAGTAAAAGATGATGTAGAAAAATAGCTTTACAATATGTGACTAACTACAGTAAAGCATATGTGCTGCATCCTGTATGAAAACATATAGTCTATCTTCATCATACTGAATATGGGCCAAGCAATAGAAAATTCGGATTCTGTGGCTCTGTTTTTCTGAGAGAAACCCAGAAAATATGAGATACGCAAAAGTGTTTGTCATGTACTGTCTCTGCTAGTAAAGATCATGTGAGTTCTTGGTCTGTGCTCTCTCCCAGGGGATTAATGATCATGAGATCACACAAACAAAGCTGAAAAGCAGATGTAGCACTTTGTTTCTTGTAGAAATGCAAAGCAATGAGAAAACGGAGGAGACGCACTGCAGATCTTTGTAACTTCATGGGGCATTGTACTCCAATTTACAGAAGGGCAATAAATCAATCACAGACATCTCTCTGTATCAGTTATGCTAACTGTGGAGATTTGACAAGAGCAAGAGGAATGATAACATGGAGGTATAATGTGACTCTGTGGCAGAAAAGGTGCCATAACTATATGGTTATAAACACATAAAAAAAGGCAAGGAGATGGTTCTTTCAGAACAGGAAAGGGAAAGGAAAAAACTGTATTTGTCATCAAATTAACATTAATCCCTAGACCCAAACTGCCAACAAAATATTTTGAAATGACTCTTTGGTGGGGATTGAATGTCCCAGGGGAATACACAATGGGATTTGTAGATTGCAGAGTAACATGGTCAGATTCCAGCCCAGGGGATAGTAATAGAAAGTCATTTCACAGCTGTGCAGCAATCTATTTGAAATATTAGTGATTGCAGATGATGGAACTGGTTTAAAATGAATAAACAAATGGGCTCATACAGGGGTGTGATGCATCTCTTAAGATGCGAGGGCTGCTGGGAGGATGATTAAACTAAACATCATGATGAAACGCACCACCAACAGCTTTTCTCTCCAATTCTTTTATTACATTGCATTTGGACAGAACTTCGTGTTTTCAGTTTGCTCAATGATACATGAGGCTTTATCATAACCGTATCTGGAATAATGATTGCTGTCATGTTCGTCACAAAGAAAAGCTAAACAGAGTAGAAAGAGAAGCCCACTGAATTTCCAGAAGACTATCTGACTTTTCATTTCTCAACCTATAACATTATGTGCCTAGGAAACAAAGATTCTGCAAGTAGCTCATTTTAACAGAGAAACAGCCAAATACTACTTAAGTGCACTGTTTATTAAATGTCTTCATCAGTGTTCAGTGAAATCAAAGATTCACACTGAGTTCAGCACACAGGATCATGCTCACACAGCCTGATCCAAAGACAACAAAAGCCAACAGAAGATGCTCATTGATTTCAGCACACTTTAGATCAGGTCAGGATCTCAACCATTCACCATCACATATAAGGGAGTTTTGTCATCAAAATGGAAATGAAATATTTTCCCCCCCATATTCACAGCATAATTGATGAAAAGGCAAAATTCATTCAGAAAAATTATGTTGTCTTTCAGTGAGGAAGAATGCTATCTTGGAAACAAAAACTCTAACAAGAAACATCCATAAACAAAGAGCTTGAAAAGAAACTTGATACTAATCATATGCTAAAGACAAAAAGCAATAAAGACTAAAACCCTCTTGTCCATGTGCTTGCTGTCTCATATAGGAAGCTGTTGTAAGGATGCTACGGTATTATTTACTGCATGCTTAACTGCAACATACAGACTCATCACCTAAATAAGCATATTCTAAGTAAAAGACTGTCTTCACACTCCCCTGGTTTGTTGGAGGAACAGCTGTATAATTAATACCAGAACCAGATGTATTAAAAGTGTTAAACCAGTGTTAACAGAACTACAATAGGGAGACTGAAAACCTAGGGAATGATCAGCAAAATGGAGCTAGATTTGAGCACTTAACTTCTTATATTGTATCTTAAATCATATTTTATCAAATAATAATTTGATCAACAAATATAACATAAATCATAATTTATCCTATAACTTTACATAAAAGACCAACATAATGTAATATGGATTCTCTCTAACTTAATCACAAAGAGTAGGGATTCACAAATCTGTAGCACGTGCATCCTGACAATACTGTTGCATTTGTATCTCCATCATCTTCAGCACTCCTGAGTCACTGATACTGAACTGGGGCAGTAAATCCTGGCAATCTTAAAAGGAACCAGTACAGAAAACAAATTTGTCACCAAAATTATTTGGTGATATCTACACATGAAACATTATACTGTAAACTTTCTGCTGCTCTGCTTGCTATGTAGTTAAATATTTTGTCAACGTATTGTCAAATATGGGATAGGATTGTGAGAGGTAAACCCTGCACTACCATCATCGATGGTGCTAGGCTCCAGGCCCCATCCCATTTTGTAGTATTTGTATTCTAACTGTGTCAAAGTGCACAAGCAGATCTCCCACATTTAAAAGCCCATGTTTTGATCTCTGGCCACGGGACACAGCTCTCCATCAAAAGGTGCACTTCGTGCCTTCTTCACATGGGGATGTGTTGACAAAGCGACCAGAGAAAGAGGTAACCAAACTGTTGCTGAAGCTACTTTCCGTCTGACCCATACAGACTAGAGAGAAGAGCTAGCAGCTAATGAAGAAGTTCATTAGGAGGAGGAACTGGATCTGATTAACTTCTTCATAACACTGATTGACTTGGACAGCACATTGCACTAACATTTATGCTGCAGTGAAACCTAATTATGATTCCACTGAGTGACAAAATAAGATGACACAAAGCATACAACCAAATTTTGAAAGGGCAAATTAGGTCACTGTAATTGCTTGATAATTACTTTTCAGTGTTACTTGAGCAGTTCAATATATATACAATCAAATGAAGACCTGAAATTGCGTGGATAAACACCATTCAAAGGACATTCTTGCACTTGATGTGTCACTGATCCACTGCTTGCAAATGATAACAACCTGGAGCTGTAGATGGCTCGTTCCCATTGTCCCCCACGTGAACTCGGCCTGTGTTTGCCTGCTGTGTAATAGTCACCTGCTAGACATTGTCTTTGATGCCCCAGGGCAGCATTCTAATATATTCCAGCTACCAAAGCTTTTACTCCACTAATGCTTCTGTGTATTTGTCTTTGACATTGATTAAGGGATTAAAGGCACAACTTTGTCAATCAGTTAGGCTAGCAGAAGAGACTCCTGCTTCTTAGAACTGAAGATATTTTCTACCGAGTGGTTCAAAGAAGAATGTGAATGAGTGGAAGAAGTTCAGACATATGTGTCATCTTACAGTGCAGACATATGTGTCATCTTCCTGTTTTGATTTCAGTTTTAACAAAAGCACTTGTGAATATAGCAGAGGGGTGAACAGAATCATAAATGTGGGCAGGATTTAATAATCTTTGAGGGCACAAAACAGCACACGGTTCTCACATTGTACCAGAGGAAAGGATGGCTGCAGAAAACAGCTTTTTACTACAACTTTTCTCCTACACACATTAAACTCAGTCAGTATCATTACCAAAGAGAAGATAAGACATAAGAGCAATGCAAAACTATATGAACTTTTCGTTATGGACTGAGCTATACAGAACACAGCAGTTGTCTTTTACATTAGCTGATAAGAAAATATTCTCCTATAAACTTCTGTTTTCATGGAAACAACATACAGGATTATGATATAAGTCAACATCCAATTTTAATGCAAAATGATAATTTATTAAAGAGAACTACAGAATAATTGATCGGGTTAACATCTACAAGGGCAATTTATGCCAGATCTCAGATGTCACAGTCAGACTCTTGGCCCCAGCTGAGGCAGAACAAAGCAATCAGAGAGATGCCTTAAGGAGGCAGCAGTGGCTGAGGATTCCCCTTTTGCTGACACTCCCCACCTGCTCCTCTCTCCATGTGGGACACGTGCTGGGGGCCCAGTGGAGCCAGCGTGTGAAAGCTGGGCAGGGCAGGCAGGAGGCAGCAGGCAGCCTCCGCCCGCTTCCCAGCTGGGGCAACAGTCCCCGTGGCCTCAGCAATATTGTTTCCTGGCTGCTCTCTTCAGCTCCAGTGTTGTAGCCTCAGTGCCAACTCATCCCAGGCTTCATGTTTGGATGAGATTTAAATGCTGCTGCTAAAAATGGTCAATATTGTTTTATTTAGTGTTACACTTTAAAAGTGAAACATAAAATGCATGTGAATTTAGCATCCAGCATTAGGGCAGTATATATCCGATGGTGTTTGAAAAACTGTCGTATCTCAAGTCCAAACAAAGTCTGAATCCAAGGGGGTTTCGTGCAGGTAATCAGCAAGAGCGCTGGCCAGGAGTTGCTGGGTTTTGTAAAAATAATTCTTGACAAACCTTACCCTGTGAATCTGCTTATGTTAGAGATATAGCTTAGTACTTCTTTAAGCATCACATCAAGTACAATATCATTTCAAGTAGAAGCCATGCACATCCTGTCAAATCCTTGTATACCATGAGCTGAATTCATAATAAATATTTCAAACGTTGCATTTTGGGCAAGCATCTTTTCTGTTTCATACAAAACTGCCTTCTGAAAGCCTTGCTCTTCCATCAGAACCCTGGCATTTTCAGTGACAACTACGTGGACTGAAGCATGGCCACAGCCCCCAGACTGCCAGGTAAGATCACACTCTTGGCTCCTTGACAAGCTATCCCAGCAGCAGGATGCCAGCTGGCCTCTGGCTCTGGAAGAGTCTGAGCTCCAAACTGTGGGTTTGGGAAACCCTTGGATACTGACTCAAAACTGTGAGGGAAACAACCAGGAAATCTTCCAGCCTGTGCCTTAAGCTGACTTGTCTCTTTTCAGGGTTGCTGCCTCTCCGCAGCGATAGGGCGGTGAAGCTACTGCATGCCATCTCGAAGCTCTCACGCCATCTCAAAGTACTCTTCGCTAGCCGCAGAACATGCTTTCAAATACTTTCTATGTGTAAATTTACTACGATGTACTAATAAAACATCGAAGCGTGTGGATACCTTTTGCAAAACTCTTCTCTTGGAACAGATTAGTCCTAAGTTACTCTTGGTTCAAAGAAAGAAAACTGCATTAGCTTAAAAGGAATTCCTGTGGTGTGCCTGCATTTAGAGTTTGTCTGACTTAACTGGTAGCACTACTGTAGCATCAGGCCACACTCCTACGAAAAGTGACCTGTATCAATGCACTTCCCCCTTGCTTCAAGCAGAGCAATCCACACATGGGGTTTTACCTGTCTCTGCTTGTACCACATGCATGTGCAACTACAGCAGGACTGGCTGCTGCTAACAGCAATAGGAAATACTGCACAGTTCTAAACAGGTTTCATTCTAGGCATTCATGCATTGTCTTCCCATCCTTCTTACCACGAATCCTCAGCCTTTTTGCATTAATGAATATTCAAGGATCATCTACCCATGACAGAAGTACCCAGCTATTTGTAAGATATCTTGGAACCAAAAGAGTTAATGTACATTTCAAATAAAGCAGTAATCAGAACAATCCCTTCAATTTTATGCTACATTGTCGCTATGCATCCCACTCACTCCTTCACCTCAGCCTGCTTAGTATCCGAGCCATCTTTAAAACTCCAGCAAGCTTTAAAACACCAACAAGAAATTATTGGAAAAGACAGGGGAACTGCTTCTTAGGGCCGAATTCCACTCTTTCTTGACTAAAGCTTGTACAATTAGCAATAATGAGAGAAAGGAAAGCTCTTTTGGGACAGCCTGCCCATGCCTAATTGCTGTTATTTGAACGCAGCTTTCCAGCATCGTTGACGAACATGTGGCAGAAACTTTAGCTGCTTACCTTTGCAGCAGTGCAAAGCCGTGCAACAGCATTGATATAGCTTAACATATATAAATACACATACACTTTAAATACACACGTAAATATAGATATATGTAATGTAATACTAATTTAACCTAATATAGTACAATATATTTAATAAATTAAACAATACTGTAACAGCAGTTATATAATAATAACAACAATGTATAATAATGTATTTTAAAGATACATATTTAATATGCAATAGATTGTTCTTTGGATGAAAACAGTATCAAATTCACAGAGTCTAGTAAAAAGAAAAATATAAAATATCATAATACTGCAACATCTGTTTAATTTGCTTTGCAAAAGGAAAAAAACCTTTTCATATGGAATGTGATCCAGACTCCTCTCTGAATGTCATTGTGTCTTCTACTACCACGACATTGCTCAAGAATATTAGAAATGTTTAAGTTTTCTTTTTGGGTACTTTTGACCTGGAAAAATGAAATGTTCAGTTGAATTTTGAAGAGATCTTTCTAGATCAAACTGAAATTTTATACGAACATAATGAGTTACAAACTTCCAAGTACAAATATATCTTTATCCTTGAAGCTGACCTTATCATTATCATGGATTGAAGGCATTTAATATGCAAGCTTCCTAATTCTTCTTTGAAAAGCTATCAGAGGAATAGTGTGCCATAGAATATATAATGATTTATTTAGTCCCTCAAGTCCTTCACGTATGTGAGCCAATAGAAGATGGAATAGAAGATTCCGTATTATGAATGGACTAAATCAAAAGTAAATTAACTTTACTAAACTAAAAAAAAAAAATTAATTTTAATCAAAATTCTTATCATTTCTTAAACGCAACGTTTGGAAGCCTGTGTTTAAATACTGCCTAGCTCTGCTGTCCTGTAAGAGCCTCCACTGCTTTATGGAGTATCCACTTAAGAATAGCATTAGCTTAGTTTTGTAACCAACAGAATCTGAATTCACATCAGTGAAAGCAAGCATTTTAAGAGAGCTACTGCTCTGAAACTAAACCAAAGGATTATGATTTTGTAGTTACTTACTCCAGGCTGCTTATCAATGTGTTCCTACAACCTGTTAATAAAGCCAAATTTGCTCAGAAAAGCTTCACATGGTAATGTGTGTGCAATGACATCAGGAAATAAAGGGGAGATTCCCACTTTGGTTTGAGTTTGATCAGAGGGAGCACAAGCACTGCGGGAGAGTTTAGCTTTGCTGCTTTCCATTGCTTCTTTGGCAGACAGTATGTGCAGATGCTTTGAAAGGCGTCTACAGGTAACTAGCAAAGAATATTCTGAATTTTGATTTATACTGCCTGTTAAAAGATTCTGGAAACATAATAAAAATAGCAACATACTTATTTTTCATTCCACTTATTGCTTTATTTGCAAATACTACAGTCTGCAATTCAGCCCAGATCTCATCTTTCTCAGGAAGTGTTTCATGTGTATGGTTTATGGTAAAAACACTTATATTTTAAGAGAGATGTGCTCTCTCTGATTCTCTGTTACAGACTATGATTATATCAAAAGTAAAAAGCTTTCATCTAGAATCAGGAAACAAACTGAATATTTCTCTTATTGCTTCAAAAGGGGTAAAAGAGTCAAGGAGAATGGAGTGGATATTAGATTGTAATGGCATGGTATTTACAATACTATAAAAAATTTGGAGGAATATGAACTAACCTCTTCTTATGGTGGACAGAGAAAAAGAATGATTATGGATATAGATGCCCACCTTGCAAAGGGATCAGTGATTTTAAAGGCTTCAGTTAAGGCCCAAAGCAAAAATGTTAGCTGACTTGACTTAGCATATAATCGCAAATAACTATTTATTAAAATATAGGTCAATATCTGAAGTGGTGTGATTCTAGGATGAATGTATGGTTCTTATTAATGTTGCTATAATAATAAATTAAATTCAGGCAGAGTTAGACAATGGCTGGAAAGGAGAATTCTGTGTGTCAAGGCTTGGGTGGAGCTCAGCAGCCCTTCCCCTTCCCCTAGGTAACCATCTCTGTCTGGAAGTGCATTCTTTTAAGATCTGAAAATGCAGATTATACAGGTTCACCCAATGATTTCTGGCCTCTGAACAGAGACTGTTTTCCCTAATCCACAGATTCTATCCCACCAAAGACTTTTTTTTCTGGCAGATGTTGAACAGATGCTTTTTATTATAAACAGATGGGAAAGATTTTTCAATTACCAATTATTCAAAGTGACAAAAAGGACTGTTGCATAACTTAGAGACAATATTGAAATAATATTTATACACATTCAAAAAAGAACATTAAAATAATATTATTAATCTGGATTATATTAAAATTATCACTCTATCATGTTTGAAATTTTATCCTATTCCAGCCTAATCCAAGTGGAGTACTGTGAGGAATGATGGTACTCCCCACTGCAGCACTACAGCCCCACAGTGTGGCAGGGTCCTTCATCTGCTCTGCTCCAGCATCAGCTGGGAACGAAAATTACTCTTGGCTCTTTCACAAACTCCTGGCGGTACTAGAAAGTCAGAGAGCTTCAGTTTAGAAGCAGCATTGCTAAACACCAGGGCAGTATCTACTGACTAAACCTGCAGTTCCTAAGTAAAAGTTGAATTTCTTACGTCCCAACATCCAACACTAGTGGTTCTGAAGAGAACAAAACCCTGACTTAACATGAAGACAACACATTGCTCTCTTCCTTTTATGGCAAACAATGTAAAGGAGCAGGCAGCATGCCATATTTGCCATCTGAACCTATCTGGAGTAGATTGGAGGTGCAGATCCCAAAAGGAGGACCCACCATTCTGATCTACAAAGCCAGGTTCTTGCAGGAGGGTCTGTGAACCGGCACAGCTAATAAATACACTCATTTTCAGCACTGTTGCCTACAGTAATCAGTATAAGTTACATAAAAAATGTTTTAATTCATTTTAAAAGGCACTGGCTTGACTATGAAGAAGAGAGAGAGACAGAGGAGAAAAGGTCATGAAACAATTACAAAATGTCAGTCAAGAGGGAACTCCCGGTACCTTGGCAAGCATACCCAATATACTCACAAGGTAGTAGTGAAGGAAGCCAGAAATATCTAGCTAGAAAAATTCAAATGTTCTAAGTTTTCTTAACATTGTCTCTTTTGAACATTTTAAATCTCATGATCATGTTGGTGTAACATTAAACAAAGCCTTTGTTTGTTGATTAACCTTGGTGATGGAATGGGGAAGGAAAATGCAATGTAACAAAAGCATCCACAAGGCCTGAATCTAACTGCATTGGCCACTACTCCTGCACTGCACTGATTCTATGGCAGTGTAAGTAAGATGGGAACTGGACCAGACAGAGTAAAAAATAGTAATGCCCAGAAAGAAAATAAAATCTGGGTTTGGACAGAAGAGCAGAGCAGAGATGCTGTGAGACGACTCACCTACGTAATGAACTGCCGATAACCGAGAATGTCCTTCAGACGATGGACTTGTTCAAGAGGAAAGTTTTTCTTTGGCGCTCTATTTAAACAGATGTGCTGCAGCATGTTTTTTTCTAGCAGTGGTGGTACTTTTATTTTAACTACACAATCCACATTTACCTCACTCATTTTATAAAGCTTACCTTACAGCACTGCCTTTTTCAAGCTTCTCCAGAGAAAATCTTTCATCTTACAAAATAACCCTCCAACCTTGATAACACTTGGAGAAGGATGAAGAACTAAAGCTTGTTCAGAAGCTAAATCAATAATAGGGAGTTAATTTTACTTTCAGTATTGCCATTATTGTCCCTGCTACTGTTTGGAGTATTTTGAAGAGGAAGAAGAGAGGTGATAGATTTCCCTGTAACCTCTTCACCAACACTTCTGTTAACATAATATTTTGAATTTAGTACTGTGAAGGCCTGTAAGATTTTTACAGGCATTGAAAATTCAGTGTATGTCCCCTCATCCCAATCACTAGTGGGAGCAAACATAGAAAAGCTTCACATAACAGCAAAGAAAAATCACAGAAAGGGACTAATCATTTGGTTCCCAATCATTTTCATCAATGCCTCCAGCAACTGTAATTGTTTGATTTTCAGCAGTTTTCTTTTTCAAATGTTAAAACAAGAACAGATTTTCCTCTTAATTCCTGTTTGATTGCAGAGGGAATTCATGTGAAAGGATATATTCCTGGATATTCAAATAAGCTGTTAGAAATGATGTCTCATGAAGTGTTTAGAAAACATATAAACAATGTGCATTCTTTGGGATTCTTTGTCAGGGCAGATGCAACAATAGACCTTAGGAAACATGAGCAGATGTTATTCTGCACACTCTTCATTTCAGAGTCTTTAGAAATTCATGAGGTCTTTTGTAGGTTTTATGAATCTTCTAATAACAGTGCAGCTGTTCAATTCAGAACTGCAAAGATGTCCTCAGACGTTTACTTGAATCTGCAAATGTCGAAGGCAGCACTGGAATGGCCATGTTTTACAGGTTTGCAAAGGCCAACCAGGTGGTGTCTGTGAATGCTGTGTCTTTCTTTCCACCCATGACCTGGACAACTGCCATTCTGTGGCTAGCAATCCTTTGGTAATTCAAAGTGTTGCATTGCCTCCATCCCTTTTAAATAGAGATCTCAAAGACTGTTCAACTTTCTCTGAATATTCCCACTTTCTACATGGGCAGCACTATGATTATTTTCTGATTTTATGAAAAGAATCACTTAAGTTGTCAACAATAGCACAGAAACTCATTTACTTCAACACACTAGTGCATTCTCATTATATTCTGGTCAGGCAAGACGCAAATCACATTGCAGATGGTTTCACTGGAAAACGTGTATTTGATCAACAACAATTGCACTGTGCTGAACTTGATTTGATTTCTAAGAGTCAAGCTGTTTTACACTAACCCTCTTCTGAGAAAGCTGCAATCCCTTCTGGATTGTGAATGTCCAGATGGAATATTTAGGTCTTTGCTCATTCTCCATTTTTGTTGGCTCACCTTGCGTTTACTTTAAATTCACTGACGGATTTATTTAGCTCTTCATATCTTCTGCTAATCTTGAAAAATGCCCCTTAATCTTACACATGTAGTAACTGGTGTAGTAATTGGATGGTCCCCAGAAGAAAAATATGTTTTAAATATGCTTGGCTACTCTCCAAAAGGTAGGACAGTGCATCACAAGCTTCTGTCCTTGGCCTACTGTCTGAAAAATACACTGCAATTGCCTTTAGTGTTTCCTGAATGTGGCAAATCACCTCTCTAAATGGAAAGCATCAGAGTGGTAATTGATCAAATACAGTAACCACCCAACAGAATTCCTTCAGTATATGGTAATATAAGTTTACTTTACCAACAGTAACATTTATTTTATCAAGAACAATTACAATCTGCATTCAATATTTTTGTTGCTTGAATTAGAACTAATCTGCTTTATGTATTAAGTATCGGCAGTAGTCATGTTCAGCCAAATACTTACTAATATGTGTTAGCTGAATTTGATATTCCTGAGCACAGAAGAGAGAGACATGAAAGAAAATACGTAATTCAATTAATAGGAAGAGTTGCTTTACAAAAAAATTGCTGTGAGGTGAAGCAGACTTGAAATCACAAAGGCAGTTAGTTCTTCAAAAAATAAAAATGCAGAAAATCAGAATTTCTTAAAGGAAACCCTTTTACATCAGCCTGTAATTCAGAAACTCACTCCCAAAGGAAGTCACTGAAGCCAAGAATGGATGATCCTGAAGGATGGTTCTTACAAAGAAAATGTTTCTTTAACTACTGGTAGCTTGATAACCTTCTTAACAATAACTAGTTTTAGGAAATAGCAACTGACTATTTCATGGATTAAATAATTTTTTAAATCAACAGTCCCCAAACTGCAGACGGTTGGCTCCTCTTGGCCAATGGAGCTATGGTAACTGCTATGCAGCTATTTTAAGTACCACTATTAAACAAAAAGTTGTATGAACTTCCCAGTTCCATGTAGCTGTGCTGTTTGTTCACCAAATGTGTTGTACCATTAGTCCAAAAATCTACAGCCATTGGTTCACAAATGAGATGAGATGAGATAAGATAAGTAGAGAAGGCACACTGCCTTCAAACTGCCTCCCAAGTGTTCCTTACTCTTACACATTTGGTGCCAGCCACCACCAGTCACAGCTACTGGAAAAGATGGCTGTAAGCCCCATGATCTGCTTACATTGTCCTTTTCAGTCACACAGTGGAATATGCAGTGTGTACAGTCTAGGTATGCACATGAAGTGCAGATAGTGCCATATGAAAAGTTATCCTGCTTCTGTAATTTGGCTTCAAATACATCTAATGCAATGAGACAAAATTCAACCAGCTGTGCATGTGCATTATTCTAACAAAGCAAATAGAAGTTCTTGTAAAATGCAGAAGTCCTACAGACATACAACACAGACAGAATTCAGACACAGGAGACTTGGCATCTGCTTTGCAGATACTATAATTAAAGAAATTTAGGTTTTCCACAAGAAACAAAAAAAACCCAAACAAACAAACCAACAAACAAACAAACAAACAAACAAAAAAACCCCAGAAACAAAAACAAAAACCCAAAACAGCAATTAAAGCCATTAGAAAGATATGAAGATTTTATGGCTTTAAGAAAAAACAAGGCTTTTCTTGTAAGCCTGGAAGTTTAACAGAAATGTTGCTATACCCAGTCCTTGCACAATGCTCATCATCACTGATAAGGGAAGTACTCTTTAAAGTTTAGTAAGTTTGTGTTGATTTATTGCAAAACCCAAAATTAACCATGTAAGTCACTGAGGAAAGCTTCTACGTGGTCCTTGGCAGTGTCTTCCTGTGTCTGCGACTGACAGGCAATGCTCACAGATTGCCCGGCCCATGTTAGGGGCTGGAATGATGTAGTGACTTACACTCAGTTTATTCAGGCTTGACCTGGGGAGCTTGGAGTTTCCACACACTCATACTTACTTTGCAGCAAAAATGTTGATCATGACAAAATTCTATGAAGTTCATAAGGTTTACACTAGTTAAGGCTTATTTTTGCCATGAAAGACAAAATGATAGTGCTCCACTTTAAATAAGAGCAGAATTAGCACTGTAATTATTGGTCTGCGGCAGCACTGAAGTAAGCAGAAAATATCAAAGTTGGGATTGTGTTAACTCCTCCAAGGTGATCACAGTTCAATACTGAGATGGACAGACCTTAAGGATAAAAGTCTCACAGAACAATTCAAACAGTGGTTCGGCAGATCTTGACAGAATTGTAACGAATAGACAAACACACTGAGTGTCAGTAAACGAGAAGTCTCAGTATGTCTTTCCCTAGCAACCTTACTTTTTCTTGTATTAAAAAACCAGGAAAGTGGAGTGCAAAAAAGGAAGCAATGGCTCCTGTGCTTCCTGGAGAAGGAACCTTGGAGACCCTGTTGATTATAAATAGAAGAAAAAAGTAGAACAACAGAAAGAGAGAACAAGCTAGGACTTCAGCCAGGTGCTGATCAAAGAGGTTAACTGACTTTGGGGGCTATCAGAGGGCAGATTCACATTCTTCCTTTCTTCCTGTTTCCAAATTAGTTAAAGATGATTTCCACCCAGTTACACTGCAGCTGACTGAAGTATCACTCTCCTACCTTGCTGTCCCATGGGTGGGTAATTTTTGTTGTAGTGACTTGTCAATTAAAAATAAAAAAAAAAAAGAAAAGATGCCCTGCAGGCAGGTCACTTATTTCAGTTCACAACTACCTGTGTCAGATAGCTTGGTAGCACACTACCTTTGCTTCTTAGCTTTGTACTATTATAAAAGATCACTGTGAAGAGCTTATTAGAGAGAGCAATGTCCCAACAAACACTGTAGCTACACTGATCTACAGGAAATGCACTTAAAGGAATGAAAGGAAATCTGACAACTAATAATTTGTATTTTCCTAGATCTCAAGTCCAGCTCCAAGATGGCGTATTGGCCTCTATTAGTGATGCTAGTGTCCAGCAGGAAACGGACTGAAATGCTACTATTTTTTGTTTCTCTGAATCCTGATGGAGACTAGCTGAAATGGTAACTGTTCTAATTAACATTCACTTCATGATTACAGAAAAACCGAAAATATAATTTCTTTCTCCTCTAAAGACAATGCCTGCTCATTAGAGTTTGTGATGTCCATATGTTTTCCGAACTCAGGCTGCATCATTGCATATGGAATTGCTGGTAATAGCTCTTATATGCAATTATTTGAAGGTGCTTAGGCTAATAAAGAAATCAGTTTGAAAAGACTGCCAGAGCTATCAGACTGTGTCACTGAGGTGAGAGATGAACAGCTGAGCTGCCTCATGGCATGTCTCATGTAGAGACTAGGAATTTGAGGAATGACATTTCTGAGCTGCTTTTAAGATGATGCAGCATACACTAACCCCTATGGACAGACAGCTAAACTCCATGGTATTCAAATATGGACCAAAAGCATAGCATGTGACCTAGCCTCTGCTCCATCCCTTTCGGATGCATATGCATACATGATCCCATGACCTCAGGGAAGCACAGGTCCTCAGGCAGGCTCAGCCCAGGGCAGGACAAGGACTCTGACAGGACAGCATCCCTCTCCTCTGCGTTGATTACTGAGGGTCCTTTCACTTCTTTTCATGAGGTGAATAGGTAGGCTATTTATGTATTTTTCATGCCTAGTATTAGTACCTGGCATACAATATCACTGTATACCATATTACTGTAGTGAAGTGGGTAACATCTAAAATTTTCCTCAAGAACTCATATAGCATTTGTGTTTAACTGAAGTTTACAAGCTCAGAGTGCAAATACAATTACAGTACATATTCATGTGAAAGTTAAAAAAATGTTTGTCTCATGAGAGGAAGACATGTTGAAAGATAAGTTAAAATATTGTCTTGTGCAGTAGTGTTTGAAATAGCCTAGGTCAATAAATAAAAAATCCAAAAAAACCAAACTTAGTTGATAATCAAGTACAAAGCCATAGAAACACTGAGAAACCTTGGATGACTTTTTAATTATTATTCAGTATGGTTCTGATGGAAATAATATTGCCCTTGAGAATGAAGAACTAATTCACAAACAGTTCCTCTGGCACAGCTACTCTTGGAGCATTTGTTAGTTGGTGTGAATCCTTTTCAGTGAGGGAAAAAGACGGCCTTTTTACTAGTTAATTTTTATGGTTGTTACTGGCCTCACACATACAACAATTAATTTCTATAGTTCTACACATTACTTGATGTGAACAAGACTCTAAACATGTCTGTTTCTTTCCACTTCTTCCATTTGTTTTACTTACCTCCTAAATAAACAACTTTTAAAAATACTTGTAGGAACACTTTTTTTAAGCAAGTAATAAATGTTTTCCAAACTGCTTTCATATTTGGGCTTTACAGAGACACTGCTGACAATCTGTACTTACCACAAAGACGAAAATAAATTCTGCAAGGCACAGAAAATGAGGAGGAGGGAGATACTGTGAAGAGATAAGTAATGGTTTTCAGTGCTCAGAAATTTGTAACAGCTTTTGCGCACTTCTGTGCCTCTT
Organism: Morus bassanus; assembly: GCA_031468815.1. NCBI lineage: Eukaryota > Metazoa > Chordata > Aves > Suliformes > Sulidae > Morus > Morus bassanus. The sequence goes on from CM062578.1 coordinate 9,660,951, forward strand.
TCCTTTATGTGCCACCATCAGAGAACACTTTGCAGCACTTTGAGAGGACAAAGCTTTATTTTGAGTTTTATTTTAAATCCTACATGTGAAGGAATGCTTCCAGAGCTCAATATGAACAGAGATGTAATTTCAGGGATGTCCCTCTCAGATTCCTCGCTATGACAAGGAGGCAGAGGAACAGTCCTGAAAGCCACAGCCCAGGCCTGAGTTCCTAGCTCTGACACCAGTTCCCAGACTGTGCCCTGGGGACAAGGGGCACAGGGCAGGCAGAGTTGGTGAGGTGACAGCAAACTTGCCTGCTTTCTGTTGGAAAACTCAGTAACAAGCACTGCATTCCAGTTTTGCTGAATCACCCTTATCCAGTGGAACAAATGCATAAAAAAATTCAGATCAGAATACCCATTCCCATTTCCAGTCTCAGTATAACTTACCAGGTTTCTGTTTTCCTCTGTCTTCATTTAATTCAGACAAGATCATGTCTACATAAGAGGTGTTCCATTTTTCTAAGTAACAGGAATATCAGATGTGATTCACTAGGTGGACAAGATTTAACATGAATAGCAGTTGCAGTGAGCAGACTCATTAGCATCCTAGTTTCATATACTCTTACAAACTGAAGGTACATCTCCTAAAACTTTCACTAACAGGAATATGATAAAAATCTAGCTACAAAAATTTTTTGTAACTTTGTAATGATTAGAGAAGAAATACTGAAGACCAGTCAACTTCAGGTTAACTTGGAAAGCTTATCTAGGGAGTCAGAAATAAATTCTTACCCTTTCTAAGACCGTGAGACTTTTGCCATCAAGACAGAAAAGATATTGAAACTAAAATTTCCATAAATTTCAATGCGGCCAGGATCTCATTCCTGTAAATTACATCTTGGCACTCTGACTGCAATAAATCCAACCTGAATGGAAATAAGACAGGGTTTAAAGCCTGTAGGAGTCTGAAGCTGTCAGCTGTCATTTCAGCAGGTAGTCAACCTGATAGTTTTGGGCAATCCAGCAAAACTAAAGCTGATGGAGATAGATATAAGTACAAGCAATTCTAAGAGATGCTTTTCAGCCAGTGCTGATGATGGGTGTAATACCCATCTGAGCAGGCTACTTTAGACTGCAAGAAAAGCAAGTTGCCTGGATAAAACTGAAGTAATTAGTTTAAAAGATAGCAGAACTGTAATTAACACAGAAGTGGATCTATATCCAGATTAGGTGACCTTTCGCTCAAAAGCTTTTAAAACTCTCTGTGAATTGTAACAGGTCGTCTTAGAGAGTCTAGTGCATATCAAAGATATACTGTTTCAGTTTTCCTGGCTTTGAAATTTAAGCAAACATTTGTCAGCCATTTTTACAGTCAGTAAGATATAAGGAACACAACCTCAGGCATACACAGAAAACACAAGAATAGCACAAAGCTGTGGAACTGGCAGACTGTGTTGTACATATGCATGTAACTACCTTTTTCACAATGCAGTTAGGTCACTGAGATGTGCAAAGCATGAGGTCGGGGTCCAAAGCTAAGCAGGCAAGAGGCAAAGATGCCTTTGGTAAGGCAAACTGGATCTGAATTGTAATCCAGTGAAGGTGAGGACCATCTGCACTGAGGTCTTGCCTCCTTACTTCTGTGCCCTCTACTGATTCTCTGTAGCTTCCCCTTTACCTCTGCAGCATATCTCTATTAAAATCATCTTTACGGGGCTTTTAGTAGATAATAATCGGAGAACCCCTCACTAAAGGAGAGGCTGTCTCATGAACCTGGCTTCAACACTGAAATTACAGCAGTTGGGAGTGCTAGAGTGGCTGCATTACCTCTTCATCAGCTGGACTCAGATGAGACTGAGAACGACAAGGGATGGAGGGCAGAGCAGGTGCTCTTCTGCAGATCTACACTTGCTCCCTACCTCATCAGCCTGATGTGGACACACTTCTGCCTGTAACTGCTTCTTCCAGACTCTCCAGGAAGTCATATGCTTAAAGAGAGAATGGTACTAGAGAAGTTGAGGCTCCCTGTCCCCAAATACATTGGAAAATAACTCACAGACATTCCTCTCGATGTAGAATAGGACCCAGCCCATGATATTCCATTAGGTACGTGCAATCCCTTGAATGTGCACCATAATCTAAAAGAAAATCTGAATGTAAACCAGTGAGAACAAAATGCATCTCCAGGTAATAAGAGGAGACCATTCAATAAAAATTGGTTGGCAGTGTTTCAGCTCTAATATAAGCAGAGTTTAATATCACCAAGAGTTTACACATTAAGCCTCTGAACAAATTAAAAATGCTGGTAGTCAATGAGAACACAACAAGCAGTAAGCCATTCAGCCAGTCTACTAGCAAAACAAGCGCTAACCATGTTAGGCTACTTTTAAAATTATCAGGGACTAATAAAAACAATCTACCAATTCTTAAGCCAATGAAAATGAAACAGCCAGCTGAAGCAATTTAATCTCCTTTAGCTAAGGAAGAAGAGCGCTAGCTAAAGCCCTGGCATGCTGACTGACCTATAGTCCATTCTTACCAAAGGCAGATGCTACCACTGCCTGCCCTAGGGAAATGGAAGAAGAGAAAAGGAGAATTTGGAGTGCTCAGAAATGCCTTTACTTATATTTTAAAAAACCAGAAAACATTATCTTTGTGCTTCCAATGCTATTTTTTTCTTCCTAAGAATTAAACCCTCAATAAACTAATGAAAGGCCTGAAAATGTTTGTAGTTTTAAAGGGCTTTATCCTGACTTTATTTCTGTGTAATAAGCACTGGCAAAGCTACTCTATAATTTTGATTAAAAAAAATAATTCTATAAATAGATCAGTGTGGTTGATGAAGCAAAACTGCATTTCCAGCATAGGCATACACACAACCACAGAATAATAAAGAAACAAAAGACTTCATCCAGAACTTTCCAAAACATGTTCTCATTGTGCCTAGGGGCTTCAGCTGCTGGCTCACAGTCCTCTTCCCTCTGCATTCAGCTCCAGAGGAACTCCCCTCTCCAGTGCAGGAACCCAGCAATCAAACCCAGATTGACTGGGTTTTGGAATTAACTTATTTTTATCGTTCCCTTTCATTTCAGGCATTTCTCCCAGTCACAGACTCTACGTCTCTACAAGATGGGCCCCATAGGAAGGCCCTGTCCTTCCTGCGGTGGGCATAAAGTATCTGCCTTGGACGTGGAGACACATCTGCTGTTCGACATGCTATTTTTAGATTCAGCATATCTTGAGAAAATGCCTGAAGGATTCATTAGGGTGGCTTTTCATCTCTGATCAGTGCTTCCACATCGGATATAGTTGAAATGGGTATGCTCAGAGTAGGGCTCCATCCAGTGTCTGCTAGATGATTTACTTAAATCTCTGCTTAAGTTTAAGAATTAAGCTTCAGAGACTTAAGCCTATGCTTCCACCCCAAAGGAGAGTCATACTCTTCAGTAATAAAACCAGCAGTAACTACTAATAACTGGAACAGAAAACAATACAATTCTCATCTGTTTTGTCTGGAGAGATAAACATTCTGGGATTATTCCAGCCTTTCAGGACCTATTATCTTGTCAGACAAGGCTGGCAGAGATAGTATGATGGATGTTGAGAGAAACAGCTGATCAGACATTTCCAAGGTAAGCCTCTGAAAAATAGACTATGGTGAAATTCTTGGTTTTGAATTGTTGGATTTTTTTGCAAAAGACTCCTATTGAGCTTATCAGAACCAGGATTTCATCCTGTTGCTTTAAACAAATAAGTTTAACAGTAATGAAGTAAGATGTGCCTGGTATTTTGAAGCACAGGCTTCAGACTCCCACCTTCCCATGAAAAACAGTCTTTGTCATTTTGGTATCTAGAAACTTGTTCCCAGACTGAATATTGGGATGTTCTAAACTGCATTCAGATATAATCAAATATGTCCCAGTCTGTGATAATTCTGCCATCAACAGAATAAAAATGCACGTGTATTTATCTCCATGAAAAAATGCCCTTTAATCTTAGTTCAAACCCGTAAAATGTAGGTTGCATCTTAAGACTGTTCTCTGCAGCTGAAATAGGTTAAAGAAAACTCCTTTGTACTCTTCATTTCTCATGCATACAGCATTATCACTTACAATTAGGCATGACAGTTCAGTAAACATTGCTTGTATTGAGTTAATAGACAAAGCACACAGGAGACAGATAAAGAGGAAAAGAAGGGAAACAAAGCACTGATGAGGCAGACTTTTATGCTGGCAAAAGCCACAGAGAAATATGTGGATTATCATTTTTAGCTCCACCCAGACTAAGCTTCTGATATGTTGCCCAGTTGTACTTACTTTCTAAGAATATTAAGAGACTCAGCTGTAGAAAAAAGCATTAACCTGAAAGTAGTCCCTTTCATCTAAATTTGTCAGACATCTTAAAAAACTCAACTACTTACTGACTTTAGTTTTCTGAACTTCTTACTTTGTATGTATAAATTATAAATAACTTTTACACTCATATTCACCAATTTTATTTAACACTGAACAATTAAATAAAATCTTACTAAACATGGACTAATTAAGAATGGTGATGTTTCTATTAGAACTATGCATAGTGACAAAACAAAAATGAAAAATATTACTTGTATTAAACAGATCTGCTGCTAGGCACCATATTGTTTTAAAGGCTGTGAACTCTGACAAGATCATTTCATCACTAAGGGTTAGACTATAATCCCTTCATGCTGGATGGGAATTTACACCCTGGGGATTTTCTGCCATTAGTTACAGTTGGGTTACTCACAGTATAATCACTCTATGAACAAGGCTACGGGCATCAGTTGTACTCAGATCTAGGTTATTAGGTCTCAGGTTTAAGGTCTTGTTAAAGAATGAAAGATACAGATTGCATTCAATTCAGAACTGAAAACTGCTTTCGTTTATCTTTAAAAGTGACGTAAAGAAAGAATATTTTATCTGCACAATAAGAAATTGTCAAAACATTCCCCAAAGGTATCCAAATTAACATGTATGTAAATTATCTGTCATTTTGATTGCTCATAACAGTCAGTGTGCACACAGCACTAAGCACTTCAAGAAGGGATATGACCTACTCTTTGTCAGGTTGGGAGTAAGGGGAACCATTAGAAATTAACACCATTTTTGAAAACAGGACCAGAGTATCCAGCGTTGGAGTTATGCTGTGAATCATTCTCCCTTCCTCCTTGCTCACTTTTAGATACTGAACTAAGTCAAGCTATGAGGCTACGAAGACATGTAGCTGCCTTGCAGCAAACATATTATATGACTTAATTTTAGAATAGCATCTCCTTTGGTGACTACTTTAGATGTTCTCAAGAAAATCCGTTTCAAAGTATCATTTAAGCACCATCTGGACAACCCATTTATTCAAAGAATATGCAAACTTACAGCCATTGAAAAGTAATGCAGCCAAGACAGTAGATTAATTAATTAAAGACATTATTTCCTTTGTAGCATAAACCAAATCCTGTATTTTTTCAAAGCTCCTTACTGTGGAAATTCTGCAGCATTTCCATATAAGTGTTTATTGCTATAAACCCTTTCACAAGACTGTGTTCAGTAAAAATTCAACTCTGAGTACAACACTGCTCCTAGGCACAATATAAACCTCAGTGGGAAAAGGGCCCTGCAGTGCTCTGAATAAACATCTTGGTGCATGTCCTCTGTATACACTCAGCATGCAATACATGGTTGCTACCTCATATTTGCAATATGCCTTGAAGTTACTGCTTAAACAAAATAGCTGTAGTAAGAACATGGAGTTCCCAAGGGAGATATTCTGACATCCACAGTGCTGCTCATGAATGGAGCTATTACCATGGAAAACAACCATCAGCTTTTAAAATGGGATACTAATTTATAGATAAGACTTGTGTTATAATATACAGCAAACCAGAAAAAGCCCCTGATATTTCTAATATTTAAGCTCCTTGAAGGAGCAACTTGATCTCCTCCTAATCAAAACTCAAATGAGCATCCTCTCTGAGAATGCAGTTGCTTGTATTTCTGTTTAATTAGGGTCCTGCCACCATCCCTTTCAGATGCATAACTGTATGTAGATTTTACACTCCAGGCTAGCCTCTGTTTATCAGAAAGATAATGTAATCTATTATGACCAAACACCAAAAGGAGTAAAAGGAACTTGTGTTTGATCTGCATAATAAGCATTTATGACATCTTAGTTTTGCTTTCCTTCATTAGCTGCTTTTTAAGGAAGGGTTAACTTTTCCCTGTGTTTATCTTGTTAAACTATGTGAAATTTGAGACTGAACAGTCTAAAATGTACTGTTCCAGTGGCTTCAAAGAAGAGCGTTCATGTAACTGTAAAGCACTGCCATTGTGGCCAAACCCTGACGTTCACAGTGCTGAGGGTGGCCTATCAGGGCCCAACCTTTCATTTACAATGTCTAATTTTAAAAGTTGTGCTCATCTGGACAAGGAACTAAGCTTTTATTTTTTTTTTTTTCCCCCCAGCCTCCAGATGTTTTGGGGTAAGTTTTGAACATTCCGTTTTACAGTCTTTCAAATAAAAACACAGAAAAGATTTTAAAATAAAACTTCTTGCTGCATGCTGGAGATGATTAATATACAGTTTGTAAACATCATGCACACGCAAAACAACATATACTGGGCTATCATTTTTCATTCCAGTCGGTCAGTCTTGCTTAAACAGTGATGCTGTAATTTGGCTCTTTGCTTTTAGCTTTGTTTTAATCAGTTATGAATTTGGCTTTTTTTCTACTCATGAAAGTGAGCTCCAGTACCACCACCACCACCACCTTTATCTCCAGTTGCTGAGATTTAACACAATCATTCACATCTTACACCCAGGTGCAGTCCTTAGGTGTGAGCCGTAGCCAGGGTCCCTGCAAATGGGAAAGCCTGAGTGGGAATACACTGCAGCCCACATCCAAACTCTGTCTGGCTGCCTGGGACAACTGGCTGTGTCACCAGCACTGCCTGCTTGCACGGCCTCCCCTTCTGCTCTCGGCTGCCCTCATCTCCCTGTCCTGAGAGTGTGCAACAAACACTTTCTCTTACGGCCTCCAGAAACTTTTGATAAAACCCCTTTGACTGGGTTCTTTCCCAAATGCTGCTCAGTTGCCATTTCCCCTCTGAAGTTTCAGAATATGTAACCAGGGTTGCCCAGAACCTGAGCCACCATTTGCCTAAAATCTTCCCATTTGAATGGATGAGTAAATTTTAACATTGTGCTGTATTTGTGCTCCAGTGAACCAAAAACTACAGGAAAGACAACCAACTCCATTCAAAATGCAGATTTCACTCTGACCCTAATATCAACCAATATCATAATCACATATTGATTTTAATTTGTAACGGTAGGAGAAAATGACCTAAAGCAAAAATACATCTTCATAAAATTTTATTTCCTTCTATCTAATTCCCTTCCCAATTAAATATAAGCACATTAGCATTAACAGAGAAGGTCTGGTGTTGGAAAACATAAGTTCAATCATATATTATCACATTCATAAACTGTAGGTCTTCAAAGTCATAAACCTTTCCTTTTAAACTTGGCCTTCTGGAATGTGGGGAGAAATGAGTGCTGCTAGCTGGTCAAACCATCATTTTATGTCAGGGCTGAAGACACTGGGGATGAAGCCCTCTCTGAAGGTGCCTAGGTTTTCCCCAATAACTGCAAAAAGGAGCAAAGACTTTAGCTTGGACATGAGCAGATCATGATCAGGCATCTAACATGAGGTGGCCCTGCATGTGCCCTCCCCACTGCTGGGGGCTTGGCCACTGGGACTCTTGGTGGCGCAGAGACGGTGCAGCTGGGGGCTGCTCCCTTCCCTCTCAGATGTGGGGACAATGCTGCGGGGGCTGGTGGCCAGGGCTGACCCCTTACCCCTGGCAGCTGCTGCCAGCTGAGGACCTAGTGTTTGCCCCCCTTGAGCTCCAGCTCCAGCCGCACTGTAGCTGCTCCACAGCCAGACCCTGACCAGGGGCCTGGCTGTTCTGCTCGCCCCCAGCCCTGCCCCATCATTGTGGCCCTGTCTGGAGACCTTCACCGGGTCTCATCCTGGGCCCAGCCTGCAGGCTGCCATGCCAGCCTGGCCTCCACCCTGCCCCATCACCATGGCCATGCCAAGCAATCCTGGTGCTGTGCTTCACCAGGCCTCATCCTGACCCCAACCTGTGGGCTGACCTCTCACAGCCCTGCTCTGCCACCGCAAACTTGCCCACAGACCTGGGCTCTGGGCTGCTCTGGCCTGCCCTACTCCCTCCCTGGGGATGGTGGGACAGATCCTGCCCTGCTGGTCTGGGCTCCCCCCCGGCTCCCAGCTCCCTGTGCCATAGGGAGCAGCCAGTCCTCATTGCTTCCTTGCGGGTGAGGTGAATTCTCCCATATTATCTTAATATTGAAAGTACAAAAGGCGGTGATAGACAGCCAGCCCCAGTGAAACAATGGCAATTGAAATATGTATGAGAAAAAATGATTACTGATTTGCCGCCTCTGCTTACGTAGAAGGACTGGAATTATACTAGAAAAGTACCTGCCTTTGTTAACTACAAGATTAACTACTGATCACAGGAAGAAAAATACCTGGTTCATTAAGAGTGAAAATGGTATGGACACCACTGCTCACTGCTAACCAGAAATCTCTCGTAATATATCTGCATTTTCAGCTGAACACTAACCACCTGTGCTAAAATTCCTCATGTGAGACATTGGAGTTCTGCACCAGACAAATAGATAGGATTAACAGATACAGGGATAAAATAGGTATCAGAGACATGGATCAACAAAGCTTTTGTAGAGGAAAACCACATCTCACGTATCTGCTTGAGTTTTTTTATCCGTAAGGATGTAACACAAACAATAAAGTGTACATGTGTTTTCAAAATGCTTTTCTTGAGATCCTTCACCAAAGACTCTTAAGAGACCTAACCTATCATGCAAGAAGATGAAACATAAAAAATTTATAACTCTTGTTTTTCACTTTAGAAAAAACTGTTCTCAAAGGGTGAAAACAGAGAGTCATTTTATTTCAAAGAAGTTGTTCCTACTAGCTTTCACAATTTAGAATCCTAATTTGATGCCATTTGATGGATAATACCGATTTGTGACAATGAATGAGATTAGGATGAAGACATAATTTTGTCTTGTACTGAATGGATTATTGTGGGTTTCACAGGTGTCCTGAAGTTTTTCTGAACTCTCACACTAAGCGTAAAAGCAGTGTTTTCTGCAAACACCTGGGAGAAGTTCTTATTCAGTTCCATCAAGCAGTCACAGTTAACACATACTCTCATTTTCAGCCGATTTGTCTCTGTTTAGAAACTTGCATCTGCAAACCTTGTACATGGCACAGCTCCATTACCATCTGTTCCAATATCTCCAGAGCACAGACAGCGAGGAGCTCTGACAACTGAAGCTGGAACATACGGAGTGTTTATAACACAAGAGTCATTACATGAAAGTAGGCCTTGGAAGGAGGGTGAGATGCTTTGGACTGTCCTTTCACACTAATTTCAGTACTTCCTGCTGTTTTGGTTGTGTAAATTGAGTGTTAAGTTTAAAATTCAGCAAAAAGAAAATAAATCCTTGAAGGTTCTCTAAAGAAACAACACACATGTTTTCAAGTTTCCACTTTGTGGGGAAAAAGACAAACAGGGTAACAGAACTACTATTTTTAATGCTTGAATATGTACTTTCAAATTATTTTGGCACAGGAAATTGTTTTAACAGTTACAGAATATTTGTGTTGTGTATTGTGGAGCTCTTCTGCCTTGGCTGCGCATCTGCATTTAGCAGAGGAAAGAGGTTGGACCGTATCTCTGCACCATCATCTTGCTTTTCAACCTCTGGAATCAGTTCATAATAATCATTGCTGCACACAAAAGCAGAATAATTTAGGTCAGAAGGGACCCCTGGAGGTCATCTAACACAATCCCCCAGTCAAAGCAAGGCTGTCTGAACTGGTTATTTTCCTTTGGTAGCTACCAGTGACATAAACAACAAATACAGCACTCACTGTCCCTCATCATATGCCCAACTTGTGAGCTCAGCCCTACTCTCACAGATGAATAAAAATTCTTCCTCACAGAGAGCATCCCGTAGACACTGCTTGGCGCTCTGCAGAAGACCACGTTTGTTCTTGAACAACCACTCTGGAATGTTGCTTCAAATGTCAAGTTTAAGAGCATCAGAATGGGGAGAGTGGGAAGAGTATACTCATTGTGAGAGAGATCATTCTATTGGCTTTTTCAGAGCTTCTTCCACAATGTTTATCAACTAACAAGAACATTGCATGGATCCTCCTGGAAAACATATGACCTCCAATAATAAAAGGATTGTTTAAAGAAAATTATTTTTTCTTCTGCAGTGGCCACTGCTATCTCAACAGTTTTCTTGGAGCTTCCTAAAGAACATTATCCCTTTTTAGTTCAATTGTTTTATATGTTGATTTCACAGCACATAATCATGCAGGATAAGTAAGGTAAGTAAGATATTCAATAATATTATTTTCTGCCTATTTCATACTTTTCAGCCTTGTTCTCTTAACTGTTTTACAAAGGTGAGCAAGTCTTGTCTGTTTTTCCCACACAAAGGCAAGGTAACCATCTTAAATTCATACAGTTAGTTGCATGCTTCAGCCCTGAAAATACAGTACTTCTTTCTGAACATGCAGACAAGATGCCAGAGCGACCCAAAGGAACGTGTATGTTCTGGTGCACCCAGAGGCATGGGCAGGGTTCCTGAGCATCTGCTTTGGAGCTGGGCTCCCCTGAGGTTCAATACATGTCAGCTGTTGTGGAAGAGGTTAAAGTGGGGTGGAGAAGTCAGGTAGTAAGGAAAGATAGCCAGCAACTGCAGCCAGTGCAGCCATACCAAGACAAGATTTAGGACCTCCATTACCACTTGAGGGCTCAGGGTAAGCATTCATTTTCTCCACAGAAATACTGTACCTAGCACAAAGATCTGCACTCCAAACAGCATGCAGGATCCGTTCTAGCATGAAATGGATACGAAAACAGGCAGAAAGGTCTGTTGTGTACATGAACTACCTGTGTATCTGACTGCTACTCTTAAATTTGGCCAAACCTATTGGGAACAGGGAGCAGTGAAAAACCTGTCAGTATTTACAAGCTTCTGGAACAGCTCCATTTTTTAATCATTTCTAAGCTCCAAGTAAGCAAGAAAGGACAAATGAACAGTTCTGACAACATACTGACTGACAACGTGTTAACATTTTTAAAGCACTCCTAGGGTGCTTTCCAAATAGGTTTTGGAAGGTGAAAGAAATGAACAGAATGTGGTGTGTGCAGCCAGAAGTACCGTGTGATGGCAGTTTCAGTGATTCTTCTACAGTACTGAACATTCTTTGATTTGCAGAAACTCAAACAATCTGTCTCTGAAGAAATAGCTCCAGGATGTTGCGACAGGAAGGAAATGTACTCTGTAAATGCTGGAGTGTCCCGTGGAACTAAGAGATGCTGTGTCTAAAGAAAACTGCTTAGAAAATGATTAAGTAATACATGTGTCTAAAGAACAGGGTTGATATGCCCTGAAACACAGAAAGCTGATAAAGATGAAATTGCAACAAGACCTATGTCTGTTACCCTGTGTCCATTACAAAAGTCATCTGACTTGTCATCTGGCTTTTTTGATTGCTTTACATCACCTACATGTCAATGATAGAGCAGAGCAGGCATGACAGAAATTTGATTCAAGAATGAGAAATGGGTTAAATTTGCAGTAATGTTCAGTTACACAGGAACAATCAGCCCTAGACAGTTCATTCGTGCAGCACGCCAGAAGCCTTGAAACGAGGTCTCATAGCTTCCAGACACCTTATCAGGCAGCCACAGCAGCTTGATCTTTCAGGAAATTTAGCCATGTATTCAGCTGGAAGAATGACCAAGCAGGCTCTTCTGAGGCAGCAGGCATTCAGTCAGTCTTCTGTGTGTCACTGCAGTGATTTCATCAGCCAGAGGGTCACCACAGGAAAAAACAATGAACTTAAGAGAGAACTTTCATACAGGACCTACATGCTGATCTATGCCATACTGATCCACCATTTCCTGCAATAGTGAGAAGCTAGCTGCCTATACCTGTTACTGATACAAAAAGCTGCCTTTTTGACATAATACACATGCTATACTGAGTTGCTTAAACACTGCTGAACACTTATGCCAGAGTATTCAAATGTGTCATGGAAATTTGTCACCTGAAGTGCTCAACTTTCTAACAACTAGACCACCATGAATTTAGGCAGCTCAACTTTAAACACATTCATTCAAAACGCACAGCCAAAATGTAACACGGCTATATTACTGTGGAAACATTGTATTTATCAAGAACTTTCTGCTGTGACATATTTGGATTCCAAATCCAGACAAAACAAAAAGTAGTACTGTGTTTAAAATAGTTCATATGAGTATCTAATGCAGTGCAGTTTCTGTACCACTGAAGACATCCAGCACTAACATGAAAATTGTCATGTAACATGGAAAAATGTGTGAATGCTTTTCACAGCATCCTCATCTACTTTGTATACGAAAGTGACATCTGTCTGTTTGTTATCCAGAAGTCCATAATGGGCATATTTCTACTCTGTGAATACAGGTGAACTATATTCCTGTTTCTTGTATGTACATTTTAATTATTTTACAAGCATTCATGTGTTACAACTATTTTCAATAAACAAAGTAATACTGGCTTGCCAATTCATTGGGGATTTCCTTTTTTTATCACCAGTCACAGGACATTATTCCATACATAATTGTGATTACTATTTAGGATTTGTTTTGCACCTATGTAAGGAATCCTATATAACCAGGCATGGACTACCCACTGTGTTGGAAATAGCACAGGGGAGAGAGAGACCTCTCCACTAAAGCTCTGCTTTATTTGCAGTATGAGCTGGCAGGGATGATATGGCAAAGTATAACAATAAGCAGAGCCTTCATTGTGTCCTGACATTACTTTTTATGTTTAATCCACCAGTGCTGAATTAAGGTAATAACCTCTCTCAGGGGCTTTCCAAGTTAATTCCTAAAGTGGAACAAGAAGGAGTAAAGAGCAAGTGCTTCATGAGCACTTCCTTGGTCTTGCCAAAACCCGTCCGCTCTACATTCAAAGCAAGGAATAAAATGTCAGCTGTAGTTCATATAAAAACCTAAGGCAAGCACTGATTGCAATTACTGTTGTGTAATAAGGCTTGAATTTACTGAAGGGCAGGAAGAATAAGAGCTGTCTGTTAGCAGCAGGTCAGCAGTGCGCTCCAGGCCACAGGATGGGATAACACTCACACTGTGGCACAGCCTCTCCCCGTGGGGCTGCAGCCAGCCTCCCCGCCGACTGGGGCACTGCTGTCGCTTGGCAGGGCCAGAGAGCAGCCCTCGGCCCCGCAGATGCTGCCAGAACTGCAGTGTATTCCCAGGCCTCGGAAACACAAAATAAGTGGCCAGTATAACAACAACTTGCTGTAAAACACTGTTTTTCATTTGGTGTTGTGGTACTCTGTGGCACGATTTCAGCAAAACAGAATATGCAACTTTTGACTGACTTGTCACGTCACAGAGTTCCAAGTAAGCACAGGGAACAGCTCCCGCTCACTAAAAAAAAGAAATACTGCATACATAATGATGAATTATTTAAACCTTTTCTTTCTGACATTATTCTCATCTATCAGCACTTAAATGTATATGATATGTAGAATGACACATATTTCTTCAGGATGATTCTTCTAGTAAGTAAGAGAGGGAACTTTTGACATTCTGAACCTTATTTTTGTATTTTTTCAAAATCCAGCCCTTGTGGCCTGGCCGCAGTCCCACCGGCAAGTCCAGCGCTTGAATCCCACTCCCATGACTGAACCACAAGGCATGTCCCCCTCTCCTACCTTCACAATTGGTAACTTCGGTCAAAATTTTTTTCCCATAGCATAACAAAACTCAGACGTATGCCTCAAGGAAAATCTCAGGAAGGTGAAGGAAAAATGGTGACTTTAAACACTGAGCAGCGCTTGGAAACTCAATTAGACGGCTGAGTGCTGTTTTGTGAATGCTAGAATGTGACAATTTTCACTGCCCCTAATGAAAATTCTGGGTTTCTTGTAAGTGTTGAACTATAAATATTGAAAGCTGTTCTGAACAATGGTGTCCAATGAAAATGAAATTTATCCACTCTAGACACCAGCCAAAGCCTGTAATTTTTCCTCAGAAAATTTCCTATTGATAGCGCTCACAAGAGCTTTCCCACCATGGATATTCTTGACAATACTGCTTCTATTATCAGAATAACAAACGCAACCATTTTTCCTCTTGTGAGTGTTGCAACCACGGATTTATTCTCTCTATTAAACTGTCAGTAACTTTTCACTGGAAGTGCTCTCCTCTTCCAAAATCTGGCTGCCTTCCTCTGAGTTGAGAAATGAGGGAAAACTATCCAGTCGAACTCACTGAAATCACTTACTTGGTAAAAAGTTTTCATACTGTATAACCACTGGTATGTCTTCAGAATTGCTTAGCTCACTTTCCCCCTCCCAAGAATATTATAATGAGCATGTGCAGAGGACTAACTTTTCTGCTTCATACTATAGCACTATCTATGCATTTAAAGACATTTGACTCAAACTGATACAAACATCTAAGCAACAAGTAACTAATACATACATTGTGCTGACAAAACCAGTGAAATGGTGGTCATATTGGAATATCTCTTCTGAAAAGGAGTAACTGATACTCTAAGCAGGGCCCAAAGTCTACACACCCTTATCCTAGGGTTCAGCTTAGCTTGGTATGGCTTCTGCAGCCCTTATCAGCATTTTATGTAGTGTACATTTTCTCATTTATTCTGTCAAAAGGAAAACTTGCTGAAGCAGAAAAGTTCTGGAATCACTTGGGAATCTGACTCATGTGTTAAGTGGGAATTTTAAGACCCAAGTAAAGCAAATCTGAAAATCCTGAAAGAATGTGTAATACCTGACAGTGAGACCTAATGTTAAATACAAGGGATTCTGGTGTGCTAGACTGAGCACTAGATAGCGTGGCAACTTCAGGACGGCTATGCCGAGCCAGATGTGCCATATGGAAATTCAGGTTACATTTTATTGATTGATTGCGATTTAGATATTGTATGAAACGAACAGTGAGTCACATCTACAATAGTTAACAGACTATACAAATGGCAACCTAATATACTGGTGGAAAATGGAGCCAAAATAATAAAGAGGCAATTACAAAACAAGCAAAGTCAGACCCTGATCCATATTTAACCATTAAATTACAGAGTAGCAGGAAAAAATGCCAGGTTGTCTTCTTTTTACACATTACGCAGTGGAACACTGACAACAAGAAAGCCTGCATGTCTGGAAACCAAAGTCAGGGCTTCAGAGACCATGGCAGATGTCTAAAAAGATACACAAAACAAAACTCTGAACTCAGTACAATCTGAAAGTCTGGGAACTGCCACAGCTTCCCAGGAGGCAGTGTGTATCTTCGACTGGAAGGCATTAACACAGATAGCTAGGGTGTCCCCTGAGGCAGCCCCGAGCCAGGGGAGATTCTCCAGCCAGACTACGAACCCACTGCTCTGTGTTTGTCAGAGTTCCAGGAAGGAGGTGGATTGGAGCACTTTCCACAGCCAGCTTGCCTGAGGATGTCTTAAATAACCAGCAGCCACAACAGCCAAAGGGAAATCACTTTAGACAAGCAGAACTAATGAAAGAACTTATCGCTGGCAGACGATAACAGTCAGTCCCAAGGTCTCCGAGGAGAACCACACATCTCTGAGGCTCTGTCCAAAAGCAATTATGTGACTGAGCTGACAGTTTATAAGACTTTGAAATTCTTGCATTACTAGAGATTTTTAATCATCATTTAATGCTATATGGTCTGTGAGAAGAAGAGGGAACTGTATCTTCAGAAGGGTCTCACAAAAGCCTTTGGTTATAGTACTGTGCACATCGCACACTGGTGACCATGGAGAACCATTTACCAAAGGTTAAATGAAACCTCTTCCAGACTCAGCTGATTACTGGACAGATGGGATGTATGAGGCAAACTTACTACCAGCTCTGCAAATGACTTTGTTTCCTCCTTTGTTCTCTACCTGTTGTCAAAGTAGTAAGCAAAAGGCAATAACAATATGCTTTTATCAACACAATTATGCACTGCCCTGCATGTTGGCCTTAAAGAGTAATATAACAAAAATAACTGAAAAGAACAACACAAAATTAAGCAGAAGACAAGAATACAGATACTGAAAATTAATTTACAAAATATAAACACACTTTCTATTAATATACACTTATATTAATTTAATATTAATAGAATTACCTGAAACCAAAAGACTTACTGTAAGATCTCTGACAGTAATAACAGCACCTCTCATGCCTTTAATTCAAAGATCTGGAAATACTTTCTAAGTAGTAGTCTTACAATGCCCCTGTGAAATAGCTATTACTGTATCTACTTACAAATGGATAAACAAAGATTATGTGAGAGGAAAACGGGTAGAATCAGAAACAGAAACTTTTGAGTTGTGACTGCTAGTCCCCTGCAGAAAGCTATCAAAAATATGGCATTCAGTCAGTTTAGAAAGCAAGCTGCTATTCAAGTCCTTCCACATTAGCTATTTCTAGAACCTCAAAACAATTCTAACTTCTTTTACATCATATGCTTGACTCTAAATATTAATGATTCCTTTGCTTTGTCTCTTGAAGAAAAATATTGAATATTAGACATAATAATAACCTATTGTGTAGATAAAATATACTTGGGTATGATCAACATTCTTAAACAGCCGAGAAAACATTTTTGGCCCAGTTTCATTAGCCATTAGAACAAGTGCAAAAGATGATAGAAGAGGTAGTCTTAGTATGGCCCGGGAGCAAAATGGGTATATGTAGCATGGTAATCCATAGCTTCATATGTTATAATGAGCTTGTAATAAACAGGATTGATATTAATTATTTTTTCTTTACTTTTCATATGTAAACCCCCATTTTATCTTTTTAAAAATTTCTTTATTTATATAAGATGTGATTGATGCAGTTGACGGGTTAAAAAAATTATCCAAATACCATTAATGCCACACCTTTAACATGGTATTAGTGAAAAAAACCAACTGTGTGGTGGAAATTACTCCCTGTTTTGGGATCATCTAATGAACTATATTGTTACAGGTCCTCATTTTTGACAGTAAAATGTTATTGGTGACTGTAACACCTCTATCCCTTTGTGTCAACACTTCCAAAGCTTAAAAGAAAACCTCTGGTGAACAGACTGATGAAAAACATTCAATCTAGTGGCATACTGCAAGTGGTAAAACCAGGACACAAATAGCTTTTAAACTGCACAGAACTGAGTTCTGTGGTACCCTGACAGTGCAGACAGCCAAGCCTCCTGGCAAGTCTGACTTATCTGCTGAAAGGTAGACATAATAAGAGCTTGTGAACAGTACAGCTTGAAGAATGCCCAGTCAGAGCGTTAACTTCAGATCATTTCAAGTTCATCTTGGATATTTACAGTCTTCCAAACAGCATATTCCAAGCATGCTATTAGCATGAGTCATTAATCCTCCCATGTACTGTGACAGCACAGTCATACCTCTGGCTTACACATAAAGAAGTTGCAGTAGTCATTCACTTTGACTCCAACAAGAAGAAAAGAAAGTAACTTAAAACCCAGCATTTTTCAACTATTTAGCCAGTTAGCTACCTAAAAAAACCCACAATCCATGGCTCAGTTTGAAATCCCTACTCACACTGGTGAGGGTATGGGAAACAGGCTCTCCATACCAACATTTTATTCAAGATGAACATTTCTGTACCAATGTAGCCTGCTATGCAAAATTAACTTGGTAACTATATTCCAGAACCCACCACAAAAGTGACACTTTTCAAGAATCTTCAAGGTCCGACAGAGCAAAAGGTCTGAAGGAGGAGGGTGCTGAACAGGCAGATGGCATTTCCTTGCAGTAAGCCTGCCTCAGTGTAACATTTGGCAGGAAATTACAGAGAAAAGGTCACTTTCCAGAACAGCTAATAGACCTGTGGTTAGGGTATGACCCCAGCAGGGTATAATTTTAACTCCCTGCTCTGCTTCAGTTTGCTAGTTCCTCAGTAAGCGATCCTGACCATCTGACTCTTCTGGAAAGCATCTGTTCTGCTCTGTTCTATTGGAACTAAATAACAAAGATCAAATGGTCCATGTGCATTAACAGCTACAAGTGGATGAATGCCTAGCAGCACTGCAATGGCTCTAATTTGGCCTGATTTTATTGATAACCTGAAATACAATTTAAATGGCAGGTTTTTATTAAGATACCCTTCAGAGATAGCACATACATATGGGCCGACAATCTTGATTTCTGTACAGGGCACAGCACACCAGGATCTTGACCAAAACTGAAGCCTCTAGACGTTATTGGGATACAATAGTAATAAAACAGTGCAAGGCAGATACAGCGTTGAAGGTTTAGCCCTTCACAAGATCAAGACCATCAGATATTTTTGAAGAAATATTTTGCTTACTTTGTAATAGTTAATTTAACTTTAGGCTAAAATATCAATATTACTTTCCAAGAGAAGTGCAATTTTTCTACTGGCTTTTTATAACAACAATAATAAAAATAAGTACAGGCCCATCCCTGCGTGTATTTAACTCTGAAAATCTTTCAAAAATCAGTCTCTAACATACCATCAAACAAGTGAATGGAAATGACGGAACGTAGTTTCTCCACCCATTTTCTACATTTCATTTATCTTCTAAATTAAGAGTCATAAGCTGTAACGAATACATAGTTAAAAATCCAATTCATAAGCTCTGTGAACCAGCAGCAACCCTTATGATCATTTTAGGTACTGTATGAAGAAAAAATGAAGGTTGATTTGGGAAGGAAAATGTCTCAGACTTTAAAATCTACTTCTTATTTCTAAATGAAGCAACAGCTGTTGTCAAAGACTTTTAATGTTAACTTGATTCACAGAGGAAAATGTTAAACTAGTGTTTTAAAAAATCCAGCAAAATTGGAGCACAGCTATGATACGGAATATAACATGTTTTTCTGTTTCTTGCCCAGATCAGCTGCTGAGGCTTTTGGAATAACATCCCTTTCAGATGACGATGAGGCAATGGAACCATTTCCCCACTACTCCACACAAAATGTGGAAGCTGTTTCCCTTTCAGATAAAAAGCCAAAACCAAACAAAAAGAATCTTGCTAGTTTCAGGCAACAGACA
Organism: Morus bassanus; assembly: GCA_031468815.1. Taxonomy (NCBI): domain Eukaryota; kingdom Metazoa; phylum Chordata; class Aves; order Suliformes; family Sulidae; genus Morus; species Morus bassanus. Next base: position 9,680,157 of record CM062578.1, read on the forward strand.
ATGTTGCTTTTTCTTCTCAGCAGTGCCAAGGCAATGAGCTTCAGAGGCACACACTGAACCATCCTCTGTTCTGCAGTGGGACTGCCGACACGATCCATATGCTGGACAGCATTTACTTCAGGCTAGCACTAAACCCAAGCAATCAATTAGAATTAAAAAAAATTCAGATGAAATTGCACTAATAGGAGCGTGTAATAAATCCTTATTGCAAGTAATTCTCAACATTTTGCAGTTCAGGGATCTTGCTCCCTTCTTCCCATCGACTGGACCCACCAATGATTGTTATGACTTAAGAAATAAACCACAATTTCATGTGCCCTTCTATAACTATCGCAGATTCTGCTGCTGGATCTCAGGGCACAGGTTAGATTCTTTTCAGATCTAGAATTAATAGACACTGAAAACTCTTCTACAGATCTTGCCAGACCCCACTTACACCCACTATTCAGCCCTCATACACATTACACTGGAAAATCTTTTGACCATATGGAAAAATACCATATGACAAGAAAATGTTTAAAAAAGAAGCCTTTAGAGAAATGGCAAGTAGAAACATTTCCATCATCTTTTTGAGTGTATGAAATTGTTGTAGTCTGGTACATTCTACGAAGCGTATTATAGAACTATCACACCTCTTAATGCAACATCTTGGTATTTTGATTTCCGTTCTTAGTAAGTTATCATTGTTTTTCCTTGCTAAATTCACTTTTTCCATTTACCTCTTCATTCACCTCACACTTTCACTTTTATCTTCTTTCATTCTCTTGTTCCAAACTTCCAGGACAATTAAATTCTCTCCTAACATGTAATAAGCGATCTCCACTGCATTCTTTCTCCTAGATACTCTCCTCCTCCTTCTGTATCTTTGCTCGTCTACAAAATTATCCAGTTTTCTTTTCTGGTATAATTGCCAATTTTTAATTTTTAATTAAAATGTCAATTCTCTATTCTGTATGAGAAGTCTTCTAATTTTTCTTTGCAGTTACCCTGACAGGCATAATATTGAAATGAAGCACTGGACAGCGCTGTCCTGGAGATCTTTAGATTTTCATTCTCTGGGCTAGGTAGGCACACCACAAAAGCTTGTGATGGGAAGCCAGAAAAGAATGGCCTCCTTCAAGGAAAACTTTTTTTCTCTTGCTGAATACCTTGGAGCCTATGAGAGAGTGAGAGGCATTCTCTTTGGTATTTTCTATTTTCCCACTTAAGGAATACATAAAGAATACTGCTTACTTTTTTGAAAACTCCTCCTTTATCTATTTTTTGGCCCATTATAAACAAGAACATTCATAACAGAGAACTAGCACAGGTTAGGATGTCTTATCCTTAGTTATCCAACGGAGGTTGTCTTATACTCAGTTCCACTGGGGATATCATTTAATAGCTAGTATATACAGAAAGCCACCAATTTATTTTAGACCAAAGCCCCCCTCTAGCTGATCATTAATGCATCAGCAAGGGTGCATACATCATTCAACAACATCAACACCAGTGGCAAAAGAACTATTTGCATGTCAAATTCACAGATTAAAAATGTGAACAGATGACAACCGAACATCTTGATTCACACTGTGTTTCTCCTGCTTGTCAGTTTCTGGCAGTTATGAATAGTAACTTCAAAAAGTGCTAAAAATAACACAGATCCAGGCCCTGGCTCAAAATTCTTCTTTTTCTGCCCATTTTGCCTTGATACTCTGCTTGATACTGCTAACAATAAAGTTAGTATGACTCATAAAACCGTTGCAATAATTTTAAAATAACATAATAAATATATATTACGTATGAAAAAGGAGATAACAGTAACATCTAGAATTCATTCTTATACATCATTGGTAAACCTAAATGATATCTAGGTATACATCCAGGATATATGTAATTGCAAACGTAATCATTGCATTTCAGGTATTTTTTTTTTCCAAATATATGATTTGATGCATACTTCTAAAGAAGAAACTAGAGATATTTTACGTATCTTGGAGGTGAGAACAGCCTTCAGTCCTGCTATCATTTTTTAACGACGCACTAAGCACAGTACACAGTGAGCAAACCAGATAAAAAACAGTTTCAGATGGACTTAGGAACTGACCCTTTTTCACCTTGCAGAGCTTGTTAGCATCGTTAGATTTCAGTCACTGAAAGGCTCTGTACTCAGTCTATGATTTCACAGTCCAAAATTATCAGGCTATCTGGTTTTCTGTGCAGACTTGTTATTATTGCCACTCAAGTCTGCAGATAGGTGAACCCCACCGGATACTCATAAAGCCAATGGAAGGACTTTGGTGGTTGCCTCATTCTGGACACAAATAAAACTTTTATCTATGTAACGCACATATAGACATTGGTTTTGTGTGTTCAGGCATGCATACACCAGCCAATTGTTTTAGAGAGAAAACGTTTTTTCTTATTTGCAACTCAAAATTTAAAGAAAAGAGAAAAAAAAAAAAAAAAAGTAAGACCTTCAGTATTGCCGGAAGCATCTTATTCCAAGAATGAAGTAGCTTAGTTCTAGTGCTGGCTGTGAGATCTAATTTGAACAGAAAAATATTAGGTGAATAAAAACTTCAAAAAAAGTCAACTGTGTCCACCCCAGACACAATATAAAGCCAGAGTATTTTAGAATCTTAAAAAATAATTGCTATGGGAAGACAGAAAGCTGCAGCATACCTGGGACACAGAACAGTTTCTCACAGAAGCAATGAAAATAACATCCCGGCCTACAAGCAGATAGAAAAACAGAAGCAGATGCAAACATCTAGGTAAGACATGCTGTGAGGCTGGACTATTTTCTCAGGTGTCATCAAGACAGTATAAAGAAGTATGAAATTACAAAGACTCAAAACTTTATTTGGGATCTGACCCTTGCCACTAAGAAGTGAAGACCCACTTCCTCATTCATAGGATTAAGAAGAGTTGGTTGAAAGTTTCCTGAAAATTTGTCACCGTTTTTCTCTTGTGACACAGGACGGGCTGCACAAGGTGCTATGTACTGTAATCTTTCACACTTTCACTACATCTGTTTAAAATTTCTCCCAACTATAATGGTTTCCCCATCCCTTCCTCTCTTCAGATAACAGACTCATCCTTTTGCCACACAGAAAAGCCACTCTTGCAATCTCCACTGCCGTTCAGTGCTCTGCACATCCAGAAGCTTCCTTAGTGCTTTCATTTGCCTAAGGCACAAGATCTCTACTTGGAGTAAGGAGCAACATGAGTTGCACTATCTCCCCTTCTCCCTTCCGCTCCTTTGCTTTTCATGGATTTAACGCAAGTGGTCATAGCTTCCCGCTGCTCGGCCACTGGGTACACCTCTTGACAAATGCTCCACTGTGCCTTCTGAGTCACATTTCACAGCATGGCACAGCCCATGTGGTTCTACTGAAAGCAGTACAGCAGGCATTTGCGATCGGGAAAATCATGCCTCCCTGCTCAGCCAGTGTCATGCTCCAGAAGAGCTACACCAAGGAAGCTCTAGAATTATCAGCTGTGAAATAAAATTTCCACTGAATTAAGCCCAACTGATTCTCAGAATTTTTGATATGGCACTGGAATCTTGACATTCTGCCATACAACAAATGGAATACAAACATGTTGGGAAAAATTAAATCAGACAAAACACTGTGTGTTCAAAAAATACAACCACTGAAGCCAAAATCACTGGTAAGAAGAGCAAACTAATAAATAGGAAGGTCCTGTGCCAAAAGTGACAAATCATTAGTAAAGTCTGCCTGAGGGAATCCTGAACTAATCTTATTGTTAAAGTGAATAAACACAAGGGAGATTAACAATGGCTCCTAAACAACATTAATTTTGAAGGCTGATTATAATTCAGAATAGCAAAAGGGGTTATCTTAAAGAGCTTTACTAGTTGTACACTGTCAGCTCATGAGTGTAATTAGCATGCTATTAGTATTTCTATGTGTAAAATTCTTGTCAAAACACACTTGTAGTTCTTGAAAGAAAATAAGACTTAAACACAATGTCACTGCTGGTTTAAATGAAATATCTCCTTGCACTGAAATATTTTCTAAAATATCACATTTAATACAATGTGTTAAGACTATATCCTGCTCCGCACATGACACCAGTATAGCAAATTTATTTAAAATTATGTGTAGCTCACATATTCTAAACAGCAAAGAGAAAATGGTCTGTAATTTTGAAGCTATTGAGCATTTAAAGTCCTACAGAGTTAAGCAAAAGCAGAAGAATATTTACAAATTGCCGTAAGTGCTGTTAAAGTGAGGATCTCAGAAATAACATAATAGAAATAATAATTAAATAGCATCAACTAAGTAAGCTGTAGGAGAATATAATGTTATTTCTATTTATAATGAACAGCCCACTAATAGAGTAATGAATACATTGACTTCCTTCTGTAAAAATACAAATATGACTTACCAAAATTATATTGTCTTAAACCTTCTTTAACCATAGCTGTCACAGAAACAATTCTTTTCTTTTCCTCTTTCATTTTTAGATGTTTGTTTTGGAAAACATATTCCAAAAAGCTTGAGTGAGAAGAATTAATTCCCATGGCTTTAGGTGACAAGCTGCACTGTATCAACCTGCACATAGCATCAAATGGCATGTGCTCTAACCAACATGCAAGGCCAGATTTATAAAAGCATTTTGTGTACAGAGGTCAGACGGAATTTCCAAAAACATCTGTGCACCACAATCATGATGATTTTCAAATGAGATAAGCGCCTCGTTTCCCGTGGAAATCCCTCTATAAATGCTTAGGGGTGGTAACCCTTAAAATCTGGTGTCTAGTTACTATTTTTGATTCTTCACCATAGAACCAGGGCTCTCCAACCCGGTAATTTAAATAAAAGAACCTAGCGAACAGTGCCATACCATAAACCCCATTCCAGTTCTAACTACTACATAATAACAGTGTCTCCCAATTCTGTATGTATCTGTACTGTTATTACTGGTCATTTCTCTGGTGTCTGCTAACAGAAAGCACATAAAGGCAATGAAAAGAGATGCTGGAGAACAAAGATAGTCAGATTTTAAGAACTGCAGATATTTCTGTGGATATTTTGCATGTTAGTTTCAATTCATCACTAGAGTACACTTCAAAAGGCATAAATTTATCACGTCTAATATGGTAAGAGATTCATATAAAAATTAATTAAACAGCTTGTTCTGATCATAAGACAACCTTTGGTCTGCCTAGCAACTACCATGAACTGTGAAAATGAAAGCATCTTTACAGTAAATGTAACATGAGAATTTATGCCTGTTTAGCTCTATGTCTGAAATTCTGTTGTTAGATTAGTTATTTCTGTTTAATTATGCAGGTGATGGCAGAAAGGAGGCAGATGCCATTAAAAGCAGGCAACACGTACATGTAGCAATGGGGTCAGAATGGGCAGGGTGACTACACAGGGATAGCCATTTTGAAATGAAAGAATTGTGTATATCCAGAGCCAGAATATAGAAAGTACACAAACATTTAGTAAGGAAAACAGCATGTTTATGTTAGACACTCAAAGGTCTTTATGAGAGAAAGATTATTTTTTTTAGAACCAAATAATAAGAAATGTTAACAATCTTTTCTACGGATCCCACCACACTGATGAAATCAGCTTATATAAATTCATTCATGTCACATATGCTTTATTATTGACCTACCAGCTTCATTTTTTTCTCTTGCATGAAATAGGTCCTCTCTGGATTGCCTCCAAGAACTCCTAAATTCAAACAGTTTACCACATGAAGATTTTGTAATTGTGTGATTTTCTCATGCACACAAGCATGGTTATTTCAGACAGGTCATATACATACTTAATGAAAGAAAAGCAGTGGAGCAATGAGCTCCTTCTGCTTCTTGACGCCCCTGAGCATGTCACCTCCCACAGCCTCTTGATGGAATCCATCAGAGTGCGGGCAGCTTGGACAAGATACAACAAGCGACCACATTTTTTGGTTGGGCAATGGTAGGTCTAGAGCCCATTACAGTTACTGGTAAACTGTGCAGCACAACCTTGTTTACCTGTAGGCAATAACCAGAGTGGACACCTGTACTGGCAGGACGTACACATTGCATGTGCTGTACTTTTAGCATGGTGTCTATCAACTGTTGACAAAGAGACTGATCTAACCTTTCCTGCCATAAACTGATAGGAATTCACTTCCCCTCTCTACTAAAAGGGCAGTACAGATACTGTCCACACACACGCCGCTGTTTCAGAGGCACCGTTCAACTGTAATGTGTTCAGAGCTTTATCATTCACACTATTGACAACAGTTATTGTAACCAAAGAAGCTGCTGAAAACAGCAGCAAAGGCAGCATTGAGTTTCTTAGCCTTAAGTGTGTCCGCTGTCGCTAGATGCCCCACTGCATTCAGCAGTGGGCCACATTTTCCTTGCTCATCTGATAGTACTAATTTAGTGGTGGAAGCTCATCTTGTTGCCTTTGATGTCCCCTGCAAGTCTCAACTTCAGTGACCCAGCACCCTCTGCTTTCCAAGCCTGTCCACTGCTTCCTCACTGCTTCCTCACTTCTTCACTGTGGTCATAATCTCCTTCCCTCTTCATTCCTAATTTACAGCTCATGTTTTCAGGTTGGCTTATCTGTTGGCAAAGGTGCTCTAACCCCACCTTGTCAACTGGATCCTGTCTCTTGCCAGCAGTCCTCAACCCTCAAAGAGGATCCTCCAGTCATAAAAGCCAAATCCCTGGTCAGAGGTGGTACTTTACAGAGCCAGTAAGAGTCTTTCTGAGAGAAATACCACCACACTGTGGTACTTTATCAACCTTCCATAGTCATGACCATGCCCAAAATTGCATTTTTAGGTTTTTTTTCCAAACAGCTTCATAAGATGGTCTGCTTCGTTCATAAGATACATAAGTATGACCATTTTGGATCATTTACAATGAGTTTTCTCTCAGCCATTTGTTTACAGGAAAAACTCACTTCCATCCAAAAATGCAAACAGGTCACTTATTGCTCTTAACCTCTCCTAGCCTGAACAGTCATGTCAGAAATATCATTGTATTTCCTACTTCCCAAAGAAAAAATGTCCAAAAGGGGAACCTCAAACATATCATGTATTGCCTATCTCAAATAAATGAAAGGTGTAACTTAATGCATTATTATTCACTTTCCCAGAGCAAGGCATATTTCATTACATGAATATGCCAGCAGCAACTATTTTGCACAAAGAAAAGTCTTTACAAGATTCTTGTCACCATTTATAAATAATAAACTGGTTTAAGCTATATATACAGTATTTTTTATAAAATTAGGTCTAAACTCTTCATCATTTTGTATGATGACTTTATATTGTCTAAAAGCAGTTTCAAAACTTAGAAATAATGCCATGAAACCCCAAAAATGTATATGTATTACCTCTTTTACATCTTAAAAATACCTTGAACACATGATAAGGTAGGAACAGAGGCCCAGTGAACTCAAGGATTATTCTAGATGTACGTAAATTGTTGCCATCTCATGATTCTTTCAGTATCACAGCTGCATGCATACACGGGTCTGTTCCATACCCACTGCTTACAGTGGTGGCAGCAGTCACGTAACAGGAGTAGTACAGCTTTTCTGATCTTTGTTATTCTGTTGTTGCAGCAGCAGAACTACAAATCTGTAACTAAAAAAAAGATTTAAGACTGTTTAAAACCTGGCCCTCCCTCTAAATTCAGCAGGAACTTTACTTATCAGCGGAAACATACAAGATAAAGTCCATGACATTCAAGGATGAGCAAAATTATGACGTGAAGATGTGATAATCAGCTCAATCTAGGCACAATAATGGCTGGAGGAATTAGAAAAACATAGCTGTAAATATTCATTTTATAGCCTCAAAATAGACAATGAACTAAAAAGCAAGAGATTAATTTACTATGAACTGCACAACCACCAAAGACCTTTACTGCAAACTGTAAAAGCTACTATGGAAGTTGACTTTATAGCTATTATAAAATTTGATTTCATGCGTATTGTTTCTCCAGCACCATCGAGGGAATATAATGTAAAATTCACACAGTGCCTTTTTTGTTTAATTATGATAATGCTTATTTATACTAATGGCATACAGACAAAAGAGAAAGGTATCAAGAGACTTTAATCTGAATTTAGTTCTTTATTTATCCTGTTATTCCTGCTATTTTATGCTACAGGTTTATGTTGTATTCATTAAAAAAGCACGCAAGATACCATAGATTTAGAAAGAGAACTAGTGGAATTTGATTGGATACTTTAATCCCAATATCCCAAAGAAGAGAAGCTGAGATACTTATTAGAAGAACAAATTCTTGCTCAGTCTTCAGGATTTTAGTTTTGCTCAAAGGATTTGAGATGCATGTTTCAGACCTGCAAGTAAAGAGCAAGAGGAATGGAACTAGTTTGTAGAGAAGTGTAAGCGTACATATATGATCCCTGTTGTTAATTAAGGTGTGGCATACAGGAGATACTGTGTTCCTGTCACAACTGCAGAACCGCACCACAGAGAGGTCAGAACGCGCAGCCTGGCAGCATGCACCTCTATGCGCCAACAACTGGGAGGAGGGCAAGTAATGTCTCATCACAGCACAGTACTTCTCGGGCATCTTTATGTACCCTTATCCTGACTTTTTGCTACTTAAAATTCTCAGTAAAAATACAGGATCAGGTTTTGTAGGCTTGTTTGTTTGTTTGTCCCCCTTTTTAACTAGCTTTGTTCTTAGAAAAGGTCATCATGCCTGCTGGCTGCAGCTGTGGAAGATCAGTTCACATAAAACAAAACTGGTAACTTCATTTTTTCCAGAGAATTATTAATACATTCCAATAAGTGAATGACACTTAAGATTAGCCAACTTACATTTTCTCTTAATTAATATTTGGGTAGGAAAGCTCACTGTCTGTTTTACGGCAAGAAATTAGAACAAAACATATGAGTCTTTAAGCCCTAAATTAGTAGTTGTATTATGCAGAAGAAAAAACCCCAATACTTCTAACAATCATAATAACCGAATGTCATCATATGAAATCACTATGGATGAAACACAGGGTGATTAATCTTTCCAATACTGTATTTGTAAATTTCCATTTTTAGATCAAAATTTTTTAATGTTTTAAAATGTGATTGCTGAATGAGGAGATTAAAGCAAAACAATTTGTTCTGCTATCTAGAGAATCTGGGTGCATGAGGTGTTTAGTCCTGTTAGCTCCAATACCTCCTGTTTACATTTCACTGCGTACACCTCCAAAGCAAACAAGCTGAATGACACCTTGGTCCAAAAGGTTAATAGGGTTGGTGACCTCTGCTAGACATGAAATGTAAAAAGATTAATGTATCTTTTTGTTATCTACACTAAATTAAAAACTGCAGAGAGTGAAGCCTTTACACCAATCTTTGCTAATGACAACAAAACACAAACATAAAATAATCCCAACTGACTTACTCATATTCTATGTTTTTAAAATGATAAACAGTTTAGAAACATCTTCTAGAAAAAGAGATTACATCAAATAGTTTTGGCTCCTTGGACAATGCAACCAACAAAAAAGGGATGAATGTCACTATCCAACGAACAAATTAAACCTCATCTATATTGTTTTGATTGACCATATATTTCTAAAAAAGGATCATCATAAATGGCAATATAAAGTAATAGAGTGGCAGAAAAATCATTCCCAGGAGACTTGAATCTTACATTGCACTCTGTCATTTATTTCCTAGAAATTTAACTCATTCTTGCTTTATTTCTTCCTCTGCACATGAGGAATGATACCACTAACCCTTTTTCTTTTGTTAAACGTTCTGAAATCTACCAAGAAAAGCATTACACAAAAATCCACTGTAACCATCCTGTGTGCATAGTGAGACATACGGGTTATATGGCACACAAATCCATGTATGGCCTGTGCCCAGGAGTCAACAGTGGAGCAGCAGACCTTGTTACATGGCAGTATTTCCAGCCTTACTGTTTTGCCTCTCCTGTGGCTTTCTTGGTGGCATACTTTTTTAAAAGGAAAATATGTTTCCTTTTCAACAGAGATACATTTCTTATGAAGGAAACTACAATGTCAAACTTTTCCTGCAAAGACAGGAACATAGCTACACATGTTCAACCATAACTTTATAAAGATGTTTCTGAAACCAGTTCCAGCACTGCTCAGAGAGGTTTTGAATTGCTGTCGGGGCAGCGGAAAGGGGCACCGCATCTTTAAAGGAAACAGATTTGCTTCAGAAAGGGGCAAGTTGAAGAAACATCTGTAAAGACTGATAATAGATTTACTTCCTGAAATTCTTCTAGAACTACTACTGTGAAAAGCAGGAAGTACAGGCAAGAGAGAGGAAGAAAGTTACAGATGAGAAAAGAAAGCTCTCTCCCCCCCAGAATTGGCTGGAATTACAAATACTGCCATAGACTGAAGATGTCATTAATGGTATTCTCTATATCCCAAGGACACAGACAAAAAGCCACCAGTATTACTTCTGTCATCTGTCAGTTTTTCACCTCAACTTTAGGATCCACAATAAAAAGAGGAGTTGTGATGAAATACCATAACCTTCTCATGAGGCAACACCCCTTCCCAAGCAAGATCATTATCCTCCCTGTAACAGAAAAGCTGATCTGGACCAGGGATGGAGCAAACTTTTACCAAGGTACACTCAGCTTCAGGCTACTGTAACCAAAACTGGCGCTCTGAAAATAACATTTAATAATAATAAACACCAACCTTCCAAAGCAATACTGGATTTAAGGGGATGAGGACCTATTGAATAAGACATTACATCCCTAAATATAGTATTTCAGAATCTTAGATGAAAAGAATGTACACAGGTGCAGATACACTGTTTTATTCTCTCTGTATATGCACTTAAATAAATCCTGTACAAACACAGCAGATCCTCTCTAGAAACTGGTCTTTAAAATAAAAACCCAACACATTCCTCTCAAGAATATGTGCAAATCTTTGCTTCTGGTTTGGTGGGTGTTTTTTGTTTTGTTTTGTTTTTTTAAGGAAACACAATTCTTCTATTGATAACTTGTATCACAAACCAGACTTTACTCCACACTCTCAGACAAACTTGAATTTAAAAGTGATCCCAGTTAGATTTCACAATAAAAACCTCCAAACAGGCGGTTTCACTTTTCCTCCCTCCTACATTTTACAAAAATTTTCCAACTCATAAATCTGAATAGCTACTCAGATTTATTTCACGGCATATGCTGTAAATAAATTAGAAGTGTTTCAAAATCCAGGTCAGTCCCTTTGTCATGGTGCCACGATGAAGCATGGTTTGTTCTGTCTTCCCTGTTCCCTTCTATTTCTCTGGGCAGAGTGCATTGAAATCACTAACTCCACTGAAATGAAGCAATTAATTTTTAACAGTAAAGTTAAAAAGGTACAGCAGAACATCTTTGAAATAAAACAACCACCCTTTTTGTTCCAGAATAAAACATATTTGGTTTTCTCTTCTTCCCTTTCTTTATATGGAGAATCAATAGAATTCTCTATTGAATAAAACTCTGTCCAGAAAACCTAATTTTGCTTTCTGTTTCCCGACGATGGTTGATAGCTTAGTCTTACCTAATGGTCTTGAGCCCTATTAACCACTACATTTTAACAGAAAAACACTGCAATAAATACCAAGAACAACAATAAAAACCTGTTAGATCTTTCTCTGCATTTCTAAATGAAGGAAATTGATTAAATATACTTGAGCAAAGTAGAGGGATATTTATTTATTTATTCATTCCCAGTTTAAGCTGTGTGTGTTCTCTAATCTCTCTGGAGACTTTAGCAATACCATTTTGAAAGAACAGTACATTAAACTAAAGCTGGCAAAGTCAGCCACAACAAAGATACATCTTCCTTTCCCCAAAGAAACTGAAATTTTCTCCAAACTCCATAATATTTTGTGAGAATAAATAATTTTCTAGTTTTACCATACTAAGAGAAGTATGTTTCTGGTGAGAAGTCTTGCACTGATTACATCATGAGACTGAGGGACCAAACGCTGGGCTCTGTCAGTACCATTTCTCTACCAGGCTCCTGTACAGAACCAAGTCCTAGAATTGCACACCTAGATATGCTAAACTATTAAGATCCTATACAGTACATCAAAATTCTTATATCAAACTGTATCCAGAAATGAAATAGTAGCCAATATTGCCTATTAAGCAGAGACAGGCTAATAGCAAGGAAAACAATTAGTTACTATTATGCAAATTCTGAATTGGCTTTTCTATTCAGCCACTCTTTTTTGGCATCCATGAAAACTGCTTTTGTTCACACTAATATTTGGGAAAGACGTTTTATTTATGCAAATAGATGCATTTCTAAAAAAACCAAAAGTGCATGTAAATGAGTGTATTTGTGCATCAATTAGTGAATTTGAGTTCTTCTTTGCTGCAAACACACATCCATTTCAGATGGTTGTAAATGACTAGTGAGAGGGAAAGAGAAAACATAAATGAGTCAATTTTCCTGAGCACTTGACAGATACGCAAAATGCCTATTGTAGAAGAGACAGGGAAGCTATACAAATGTATAAAGACAGCAGTACAAAGCAGTGTAGTCAACAGAACTGTAATTCTTGGTCAACCTCTTAAGTCTTCTGAGACACAAAAGAACAAATGGTATTCCAAAAAATCAAGGTTTATTCTGTCTACGTTCTGTGGGCATGCTAAAAATACTTCACTGGAAAGGGCATCAAAGATATAACTAGACAGATATTTTAAAAGTGATAGTCAATGGAGAAAAGATTGCTAGTAAGACCAATCCCAATTGATAGGATTCTTCTTCTATCAGTTAGAAGATACAGTTGGCCAATAAATCGAGGTGTAGCAACAAGCTTAAGAATAAATTCCATTAATTTCATTTTTTACTTCCTCCTGAAGAGAGGCAGAATGCTCCCTACATTGGCCCAAAGGAGTACAGAGGATTGTAATCCATCTCTAAGAGTAGACAAGGGGAAGCTGGCCCTGCATTTGCTATTTCTGTTTTCTGAGGTCAAGAGCAAGTTCAGACAGAGCCTTGCAAGCCTCGCACTGCCATCTGGCACACAGACTGGCCAACTGTTTTGGTTATCAGTGACCTCCCAGCTGTCTTTCCTTCAAAACCATAAACCCCCTAATTGAGGCAGCCAGCCAGGCTGAGGCTAAGAACTACTCAAATACAGCTAAAATGTTTTGGGCACCTGCACCTATCAAAGATGATATATTAGATGCAACATATAATTCCCTGTCCGGGTGCTATCACTCAAAAACAACTTCTAAGAGAAGCAGTACAAAAAAAGGCACTAAAATTGGAGATGCAGCTTTTCAAAATTGTGATCAATTAGCATTCCCTTAGTAACTTTGATGCTGTGATTACGTGCACGGATACAGTCTGATTTCAGAATTGAAGGAACTCTGCTAATTCTGGCTAGGTGGAACTGCCAAGTGGTACTGTGAACTTTGAAACTCCAAGGAGGATTTTTCTATGATAGGCACTCTCAGTCCTCTCTCTACCAGAAGTACACATTTCTTTCCAGAATTTCCCCACATAATATGCTAGGATGAAGTCGTTCACTGTATTTCATAATTTATTGCAAGGATGGCCCACTGTGCGTTGCGTACATTCAAGTGCTAAAGAGGACTTGAGAAAATCTGTACTATTGAATGCTGGGAATTCAGACTGATTCCTGTTCCTCAATGGATGAGTGAATTTTGAATACAAAGAGTGACTCTACTTCTCCTTTGTTTAAGTGGAACTTGCAGAAATAATGTTAATGCACACTTCTGAATTTCACAGACCATTTGTCGCTCTGGTTAGAACTGAAAAGCACAACAGCCTTCAGTATGTTCTGTTTCTACCAATTATCTGCCATTTTGAAATGCAAGATCACACGAGAACTTAACCATGTAGGAAACTGTACTGGGCTAAATTCTGCTGTTTTCTTCAACTGTTGCACGAAGATGACAAAGGACAAAATGGTTGGACTCAATGATCTTAAAGGTCTTTTTCAACCTAAATGATTCTATGATTCTATGACAACAGGAAAAAAATATCTAACTTATCAATACCATCAAATTAACACGTGCAGTAGTAAAAATTAAATGTGTCTATTACATAGATCTCAAAGATTTGAAATTTTGGGCATGCTCTTTAAAAATTCTGCTCTGGGGATTATTTTGTTACCTAATTACATTCTTTCAAAGTGTTGCTTCATATGTCTTGCTTAGGAACAAAGAAAAGTAAATGCCATCAGTAGTCCATTTAGTTAACACCACTCAGCCACTGACAACATCCCATGATTATCATAGAAGGAAAATCCTCTGAAAAACAGCATCGCAAGGATTTGTGAGAATAAATACTTTGTGCAGAGACAAGCTTCTAATGAGAGCTTTACAATTATCTGAGCTGGTGGCCTGATAGAAGCAGTCAGCTCGCAGAACTCTGCAGAACAGGAAAGAAATGTCTGCCATGCCAGTCTCCCACTCTGCACACGGAGTGCTACTTCAGTAATTGTAATTACTCTACAGAATCAGTGGGCCGGCTCCCAAAGCACAGCACTGCTTTGCAGAATTCGGACTGGTGGATCCAGCACTATGTGACAAATGCCTTCTCTATTATAGGTAATAAGCATTTGAGATTTTTTTTAAGGACAGATAAAAAGGATGGATGAACCAAGAGGTTACTGCAAGAAACATGCTTCTACAAGGTGGGCTAGGGTGACTGAAAAAAAAAAATAGATCAAATCAATTTCCTCAGAATCATTAAATTGCTTGTAAAGCTGTTGTCATGACTAGGAATGTATATATACATTGTTTTGTCTTCTACTGGTCCAAAACAAAATTTCTCAAGTACTTCAGCACAAAGTGATGAAAACAGTAGTTTTTTGACTGTTCAAAGTTGACCTTCAGTATGTATTCTGGACCATTCATAAATGCTGAGGATTATCTTTTCAATCATCCGTTATTATTACAAGCACCTTGAACATCTTAACTGAGCATATTTCATCCAAAGGTGATTTAATGTAATTCATTATTCAGCCAGTATTCAGCACCAGACTTTGTGGCTGGGTGCTTATCCCAAGTTGAGAGCATCTCTGCCTCAGCTCGTTCCTCAGTCTTCACAAACATGGACAGGTCCTGAAAAAAACGGAACACCTGAAGCTTTATGGCTTTTTGCATAACAGGAAACACGGCATACCCGTGCCTCAGTGTGAAAATAAGTTGGCTTCCCCTCCACTGCTTCCCTGCTAGCTGAAGATAGAGGAAATCAGGTGTTACTTTTATGCCTTGAGAGATTTTCCCATCACATTCAAACCTAGAAACTGTGTCTGCATGTACGCACACATGGATGATCTTAAGAGCTTGAGGGACTGTGTTTCGTTCAAGAAGGTATCGACGGCTTTTCTTCTTTCTAGAATACTGAATGAATGCTTCAATATCTACAGTATATCTTTCACAGCTGTTCAAGCAGAGGTCATAGTCTGCCACTTGTAGTGCTGTGACCCGTAAGATGACAACAAAGTCTCCTCATTCATCTTCTCATATTAACTATCAGGCAAGATGCCTGCTCTTTCTTTGCTGAATCTTTTGTAACTTTTAGTCCTTTTGTTTTGCTTGTCTATGCAACATTTTGCATAGAACTTAATTTCAGTCAAATAATCATTTACACTTGAATTATTTATACAAAATTCTGCTGTTCATGAACAAACTGGCAGTCACTTCCATAAATCAGTAAGTCTTAGGATACTACCAAGAAGAGTGACATTCACAGGTTTTTGTCCAAAGTTCTTCCTTCTACACATTATAATCACTGAACCTATTTCCTTGACTGAAGTAAAAGAGGGGTTTTTTCGAGTCTTATATTTTAAGAGTGAGCAGATATGGTAATTCCTTTTTAGCAAATGTAGTTCTGAAGGAGAAGACAGAATCACAGAACACATGTTTGGAAAGGACCCCTGCAGTTCTAGTCCACTGCCCTGCTCAGGCAGGGTCAGCTATAACAGGGTACCCTGGGCCATGTCCAGTCAGGCTGTGAATTTCTCCAAGGATAGAGACTCCACCTCTCCGGGTTACCTGTGCCAGTGTTCAATCAGCCTCACAGTAAAAAATGGTGTTTTCCTATGTTCAGATCGACCATGAGATGTTGGCAAGTCCTTCTGCTCACTTTCCAGGAAGTTCTCTTTGCAAAAGCAGGAGCCTTAGCACACACTACAAGACAGGGAGTCCCCAGTTTTGCCATAATATGTTGACATATTCAGTACATATGGCAACAATTATCTTGCCTATTGCTTTTTGCTAATTTAAGCATATGTTCCCGAAAACCTCCAATAAAATTGAAAGTTCACAAAACCATCTGCTATTTATTAACTGTTATTTCATCTGTGCCTTCTGCCTACCTCTTTGCCTACAACAAGACACCTCTTGAGGACTGAAGTTGGAAAGAAGAGGGAGAGAAGAAATTGCTTGTAGATTCAGATGGTGAGACTGTGGCCAACCCAGGTCTAAATGAAAAAACTTGATCATGCTCAACACAGCCCGTCCTTAATAACCCTCAGTGAGGACTGTGGCTGTTACATTAAAAAAATGCAGTTTTTCTTTAGAGCAATTTTCACTAGAAAGGGGTAGCTACATCATGCTTTTGAGAACACCTATGAAAAATGCTCATGTACAATTCAAGTACACGTCCTGATTTCCCACCTCTCTTTTGTGCCAATACTACTTTTGCATGCTGATAATCCTCTAAATCTCTAACGTTCAACTGATAATAAAATACTTGTTATGCCATATAGAGCTACGAACTTAAGATACAGCAAGATGACCGGGTTTTAGACTACAACTTGTTTTCATCATGGTTCATTTCAAGACCGGTAATATGTGTGAACTAATGCAATGGAGATGGTAAATATGATTCAAAAGTATGTTCTTTTATGACTTACAGACACATACTCTCATTTCATCATGAGATGAAATGGAAAAGTAGAATTCAAAGGAAGTCTCTGAAAACACAGAAGCAAAAGCAGGACTGATTCCTGAGAAAAGCCATCAAAAGGACAGTTAGAGGAACTGGCAAACTGGAGTACACAATGGCTATGCTAGAGAGGGCTAGAAAGTAGGTTGCCATGAGTATCACTACATTACTGCTACCAAATCACATCAAACAGAACCATTCACTTTATATATTCCTTTCCATGGGTTAATTGCCTCAAAAAAGACTTTGTACACTTGCACTGTACGTGTAAAAGTACTAATGCAATCACTGATAACAGTGAGTCGCCCCATGGTTAAACTGCATGGCTTGTAACAGGTAGAAATTGCAGCTGTCGGTGTGCAATAGTTACTCCACAAACACTGAATAATGTATCAAATCCACAAATCTAGTTTTTTTGCCTCATTTACATTATTCCTGCATATTGACAAGTCTTAAAAAAAACTAACAACATATCTTTTTTAAAGGAAAGTCAAACATGGCAAGTTCTCTATTCCTTTACATTAGTACATCACTTAATTCAGTGTTATTAAAATTCAGATTCTTTCTTCCATCTGAATGATTTCAGCAGAGGTGTTTGTCTTCATCAGTGAACTGAAATTTCTTACATAAACTCAGTCACCAAAAACCAGTTATAATTCTCTTCACAAAAGGTTTCCACCAGTTAGGTAAGTATATGAAATGCATCTGATTACGGAAAAAGTACATAAATTTCTATTACTTAGCCAGCCTCAATAATTGCTTCTTTAAGCAGAGTCATGGACAACACAGGTGATGAGCGTGCCCACAAGCCAACTGTCATTATTTCAGACCGGCTGATAGCTGTCTTCATGCTGACAATCAGCAGTTTCTCTGAGCAGGCACTGTGCCTGCTTACATTAGTGAGTCTCTCCTATGGAAATAAAACAAACAGACAGTGACTTTGCCTGACACTGGATCAGAATTATGTACTGGTGCATAGGAAGTATTGCACAGGGAGATCAAGAAGAATAGTCATGGGAATTGATGATGTCCTACTGATTGTATAATTTCTGGCATTACTATCAGTATGATTTTGGGGTGACTGTAGCTTCAAAAGGAAGGATGGAAACATACTTCATTAATTTCCTACCTACAGAGGGACATTAGATTAGGAATTAGACACGTGGAAGCATTTATTTATTGAAATAAAACGTTCTTAATTTTACAGTGGCTTGCTTTTATACACTTCAATTAGACCAAAGTAGCCGATCTATGTTTCAGCAATTATTCAGGTATTCTTTCATTATTTCATCCACTGTCTGGGGAGGTTTTTCCCAGAAAAAAGAAACCAACTCACATTTCTTTAGACAGTAATATAAAACACACAGTAGGTACTTGAAAAAATTTTGAAGCTGTTCAGGCAACAATATTCTCATCTGATCTTAATAGTGATGTTTATGCAGCATATATAATTAAAGCATTTTCAGTATCAGCTTAATTAATCTCAGAAGTTCAGTATTCAAAGAGCAGAGGAAATAAGCTTTTGCATATATCATGTAATTATATAACGAAGACATCCAATCATAATTAAGTGCCATAATAATAATTCTGTGTCAGAAAAGTTCCATATACCTAGAAGAAATAAAAAAAAAAAAAAAAGCATGCCTTAAACAGTTTGCCCCTAGGGCTAAAGGGCTGATTTTAGAGAGACTTTAAATGCTCCTCAAACCCAAGGAGAAAGAAGGTTGGCAGTGGCGGGGAGGATCTTGCCTTGGGGAGAAAATAAAAAAAAAAAAAAAAACATTCCCACTGACATAATTCCCAGGTGGTCACACAGAAGCACAGACAGAGGACGGTGATAGACTGAGCTGTGGGGGTGCTCACAGCTGTTGAATTTGTGTCTTTTTCTCAGTAAGTAGCAGAACAAACAGCATTGCATTTGGGTTCCCAACAAGAAGGCTTTTGAGCCAAAAAAAGGCTTAACTCTTCCTCCCTATTCTCTCAAGAGATAAACGTGCTAAGAATTTAAATAGAATTAGTATCTAAATGTCTCCTCTCCGTAGATTTAACCAGTATATCTGCATTCTAACCTACCCTTAAAACTTGGTCTGTACATGGGAGTGGGAAGTGAGTGAAAGCAAATGTCACCCCATGTTACCTTTGTATCAGCTAGGAACTAGTTCTCACACCAGTGGCAATGCAGGGGTAAATCTCATCTGTGGGAGGGGAGTGCAGCTTTCCAAATGATACTGGCTTGTTTCAGGTTCTGCACAGCAAAAGTAATCTTCAAACCTTTTCTCAAGATCCTAAATAACACAATTTCCTAGGATGCCTGCTCCTCATTACATACACAATGATTTTTTTTCTTATAGAGGGCTGACATGGCTGATGAAAAAATTACTCTTCTCCCAAAAGATACTGTCTTGTGACACTGACGTCACTTGCCATTTTGGTCCGTCATCCAGAGTCAAAGAATAAACTGTTTAAAGAAGGCTCATTGCTGAGCACTTGAGTCTTATACTTCTGTGCATTCCTTGCTGAAGTCACACTTTGTGCTATTTTGAGACTCACACATGTAACACCAATTCCAAATGCCACCTTTACCATTTAATAGTTTACCTATCTATACCTATGTATTGAGAGACATTATGGCACTCCTTGCCACAACATTTGCACCTATATGGGCATGTATTAACTTCATGAATTATGATTAAATACTTTAATGATACTGCTCAGGGCAGTAGCTGGAAAAGAAACGTAGAGACTGTAATTTTATGAATATTGAATTTTTTTTGTTTGATAGTTGAAGTGTGAGAAGGAGGAGTCACTTAGGGTCTACTTGAATAAGGTTTCATTTCCCTTTCGAGTTATTTAGTCTTCCTCCCTGTAAAAATACAGAACAAATTCTAAATATTTCATTTCCTTTTTCCAATTTGGATATAACTGTGGTTTGCAGAAAGCACCAACACAGTCTAAACCATGAATTCAGTATGACATGTGAAGTGTACTTTTTTAAAACCTGATTTATTATTTGTCAATATATGCCTAGTTAAACTGGGAGGATCTATTAACATTATCATCAATAATATTTTTGTCAAAATTAGATGCATTTTCAGTAGCCAATTATGTGTAATAATGGGGTAAATTTACAAACAAAATCATATGGGAACAGGTGTCTGTATCTCAGGCTATTTTCATGCTTGCTCAGTAATTAAGAGTTGTAATGGAGACCAAGAACAAAATGAACCTTTGTACTGAATTATGATCTTTCACCAAGCGTTTTCTTTCCATGTTAAACTTAAAATGTCCTATCAGGGCAGCAAAAGGCAGCTTGCATTTCCGCTAAAATTATTCCTGTTGTCCACCATGTACAAGGCTGTGTCCAGCACATGGTTGACCAGCAGCCAAGATTGGAACCTGGATTAAAAGAATGTATACCCTACCTCTCCCACAAACATGGTTTTCCTCAATAATTCTAGGTTTGTTGCAATGTCATCCTAGTGTTTAACAAATGTTTCCAGGGATGTGAAAAACAAAGCTGCCAATCTAATGAGAAGGATAACAACTAAGTAGATTACCACAGTCTCCAGGCTAAGTCTGTAAAAGTGAAAGTGGAAAACATGGCTGAGTTCTGCAAGCATGCCAAACAATTCACCAGATGCATTCTTTGGCATAAACAAAAACCCACCAGTACATGACTAAAGTATGCTAATCCACAGCTCAGAAGAGAAACAATGCAACCACACCTCTAGCATTCCAGCCACTACCTCAAAGTTTACAGAAAGCTTACCTGGCAGCCTATGTGCTAGCATCAGTCTGGGGCTGTCTGCCTCAGAGGACAGTTTACCTACAGAACATTCTCATACAGGATCCATATGATCTCATGAGAGAAGCAGTTGGTATTCAGTGGGTTTTTTGGTAGTCTATATGAAAACAAAATCAAGGCAGTCACAGGCATTGCTAGGGGGTAAGGACAAAACAGACAAGGGAGACTTGCACTGGCAAGACAAAAAGGTGAGGAGAAAACAAGTGGCAATTGAACCCTGAAGAGCAGGCAGTGGCCACATGAACAATCAGGAGAGTCAAGCATCAAAGCAAGAACCCCGAGAAAAATCTGGTCAGCACTATTATACAGGCAGAGTCACATCTATTTTGAAAGGTCTTGCCCACAGGGCTCATTCTCACAAGGCCACAGCATAAAGTTCACTGTGTATGTCAATATATGTGTTCACATCTTCACATCTACTCATCCTCCAAGTTACTTCAGTGCCAAATCCAAAATCCAGGCACCACATTACTATTATTTACTGCTCATTTGCTGAGCTGCCTACCCAGAGGGGAATGGGCAACTCTAAGTTGTTTTTTTTTTATTCAAGGAACTTCTTTCATTAGCACTTTTAAATCAGACAATATGATTCTACAGGGTTTAATAGGAAATAACGTCCCTTCTAAAGAAGAGGCATGTGAGCATTGCATCCCTACTAAACAATAGAGGGACTTTTCTAGAGTTGTGGGTGCCTTTGTGAATGGAGTCATGGCCTTTTACCCTCCTGGCCTGCTCTGGATTCCTAGACTCTTTTACTACTTGCACTCCCTGGGATCTAGCCCTTAGTAAGGAGGAAGAGAGAGGACAGGTATCTAATACTCTTATCATTTTGCTCATCTTGTGTAGGCTGGGTAAAATCACTCCCACGTAGAGATAAACAGACTCTTTTCTGATTCTAACTCTTCCAGCCACAAGTTCAGCTTTCCTGAGGGGGATTTCTTCACCCAAGACACCTCCAAAGAATGTCTGTATCTGCTTCTCGAGTATAACTCATTTCTTACAACAGCAAGCATCTCTACATGGAGCTGAACTCAAAGAGAAACCGGTCTTGCTAGAGGAAGCACAGGAAAATGAACAAACTCAAAAGAAATGTGGAATTTGGTAACTATTCAGCAGGTTCCCAGCCTGAAAAAAACCTGGATGCAGGGGGAATACAGAGCCCTACTGTATTATCTGCTGAGAAGGTCATACAGGATTTTAGATACTGCCAGAGCTGCCCTTCTATTTCCTTACCTCTGCTGCACTGGGTCAACTGCATGGCTACAAGGCAGAGTCCATCCAGAATTACACATCTCAAAGTATTTTCACAAAATACAAAGATCAGTATATCAGACATAAAAAAATCAAGTCCACACGCTTCCTATATACGATAAGTCATGATCAATAAAACCACTGAAATCTCACTTGCTAGACAAATGTATTCTGTTAGAAAACAATTATTTCTCTTATTCTAATAAAAGCAAGCACTGAGGTAATTAATACAGAAGGTAGGCAGATTTTACTTTACTTATAAAAAAAAACCCATAATTCTAAATTACTTATGTAAATAGATTCAGTTGTGCTCGATTAACACAGCCAAATGTGATTCATTCAAAACAATACATTTAATTTGTCAACTTAAATAATGATAAAATTGATCTGCTGTAATTCAAAGGAATTCCATTTCAACTTAGAGATGATTATGTATGTGTAACTCTCAGAAAGGCCCACTAATTTGCACAGACTAATAATAAAAACACAAAAGCCCCATCATAAGTGTCATTGTTGGGAATGACAAAAGCCCCTCCAACTGTAAGTTAGTATTTCTTTAAATAAATAAACACCCCTGATAGCTCATCTTCAACATCAATATCAATGTCAATATCAATGTCTCCTGAAAGAAAACACAGTCATTGGTCCCAGCCAGCACAGGTTCATGAGGGGAAAGTCCTGCTTAACAAACTTAATTTCCTTCTATGACAAGGTTACCCACCTAGGTGTCAAAGGGAAGCCAGTCAATGTAATCTTTTTGGATTTCAGTAAAGCTTTCGATACTGTCTCTCACAGTACCCTCCTGGACAAAATGTCCAGCACACAACTGGATAAACACGTAATGCAGTGGGTGAGCAATTGGCTGATGGGTCGGGCACAAAGGGCTCTAGTAAATGGGGTTACATCAGGCTGGCGGCCAGTCACTAGCGGGGTTCTGCAGGGATCTCTCTTGGGGCCGGTACACTTTAATGTCTTCATAAATGACTTGGATGCAGGACTGGAAGGAATACTAATTAAGTTTGCTGATGACACAAAATTGGGAGGAGCTGTTGACACTCTCAAGGCCAGAGAGGCCCTGCAGAGAGATCTAGACAAATTAGAGAGCTGGGCAATCACCAACCGCATGAAGTTCAACAAGGGCAACTGCCAGACTTTGCACCTGGGGCACAGCAACCCTGGATGTACATACAGACTGGGGAACGAGAGGCTGGCGAGCAGCCCCGTGGAGAGGGATCTGGGGGTTCTGGTCAATGGCAAGTTGAACATGAGCCAACAGTGTGCCCTGGCAGCCAAGAGGGCCAACCGTGCCCTGGGGTGCATCAAGCACTGCATTGCAGCCGGTTGAGGGAGGGGATTGTCCCGCTCTGCTCTGCGCTGGTGCGGCCTCACCTCGAGTACTGTGTGCAGTTTTGGGCGCCACAGTACATGAAGGATATAAAGCTACTAGAGAGCGTCCAGAGGAGGACCACGAAGCTGGTGAAGGGTTTAGAGGGGAAGCTCTATGAGGAGCGACTAAAGTCACTTGGTTTATTCAGCCTGGAGAAGAGGAGACTGAGGGCAGACCTCATCGTGGTCTACAGCTTCCTCACAAGGGGAGGAGGAGGGGCAGGCGCTGATCTCCTCTCACTGGTGACCACTGATAGGACCCGAGGGAATGGCAGGAAGATGTGCCAGGGGAGGTTTAGCTTGGATATTAGGAAAAGGTTCTTCACCCAGAGGGTGGTGGAACACTGGAACAGGCTCCCCAGGGAGGCAGTCATGGCGGCAAGCCTGACAATATTCAAGAAGCACTTGGACAACTCCCTCAGCCACATGGTGTGAATTTGGGGTTGTCCTGTGCAGGGACAGGAGTTGAACTTGATGATCCTTGTGGATCCCTTCCAACTCAGGACATTCTGTGATTCTATGAATATTGATTCATCTGACAGTAACAATACTCACAAAATGGTTCCAATCTAATCCCCCCCCCCCAATATTTAAACTTATTAAAAGCCAGAGAAAGGCAAATTCAAGAAGGACAAGCCATGCACTGTACGGCAGTCTGTTTAGAGGACTGTATGATTCAGAAGCATGCAGTATTTCTCTTCCCTGTTTACTGGGCTGCACCAGTAACTGTGCACTAAGAGTGCCCACACTGCAGTGGTTTCGCTAGGGTTCAGCTTGTCAGGCGGTACATCAGGGCTGGCTGCACACAGGGGAATTCTCTGTCATGCTACAGAACATGCATGGACTGCTCCATAGGTGTAACTGTTTCTTCAGAGCATCCACCATCACCTCTAAAAAGAGCTGACTGATGTATATAAACCACCAAGGATCTACTGGTCTTCCTCACATCCTACGCATTTGTCAGTACACTTTATACGAAGCATATGAATATACCCTAACTGCAGTAGAAAATAAATTCAAAGAGTATGAAAATAAAATCAAGCAAACAAAAAATAAAATACACCACAACTACACTACCAGTGTTAAACTGAAAGAGCTCAGAGATAAGACTATACATTAAAGCAGAAAACATTTACACCAAGAATAGGTAAAAAGTATGAACACCATGAAAACATTCAGAACTGCTCATTCATTAAGTTATCCTGCAACTTGTAATGTGTGACCACTCCAAACCAGAAATCCCTGAATATTTAAGGACCCCATCCTCAAAAACTGACCATTTTAACTGAAATACCTGACATCCGAACTCATACATAGAAGCACATCAGTTACCTTTAATATCCTGTACACCTTCTTCTCACAGGAAGATAGATTCTCAGAGGAAGAATCTGGCTTACTTCAAGATTGCAGCAGTTTTAATACACCACCATGAAGTGTTTATACATAAAGTTTAGATTATTTTGATTTCTGATGCCTTCTGAGCATGTAATACTGACTGAAACCATTGCTAGCTTTATGCAGTATCTAGACAGTCCATCAACCAAGTGTTCCATCAACAACAAGGAGCCTCATCTTTTCTACTGTAATGGAAAAAAAAATTCGCACATTTAGATATATAGGAATTTTCTTTAAAAACAAGAATTCACACCCATGACACAATTAGGAATGGCTGAAATTTGTGAATTAATCATTAAATCAATAAGCATAATTTAAAGCAGTAAGAATAATGCATCAAAAATTAATGTATTAACTAATTTTGACAACCACACCTTAATTATTTATTCCAATGGCTACAGTGTACTAATGTACTGCAGCATATCTGGTGAATAAAAAGACTTAAAATGCTAAAACATGCTCCAGCTTTTTATATAGTAACTGTATGCTGAACGGTGAGAAAGGGCTGCTAACTAGCCTATTAGGCCAGGCATCATACAGTGCAGCAAACAGAGAACTAAGATACTATTGTGTTTTGCTGTAATTATGCACATAAGAAAATCCTGAATGCAGGTTACTAATAAAACATGAACTCCTGTAGTTATCCACACATAATTATATAATTATTTATCTGTTTCTCTTCTGCTAACCAACATGCGACACCTTGTAGCATGCAACTGCAGAGAAATTAATAATCAACCTTTCCCACTGTGCTGATCTGGTTGATCCCCAAATTAGAACTAAACAGAAGCCACTTACCAAGCTAGATAATTAAAACTGTCTAATTTTAAGCTTACATATTGGAGCCAAATGCTCTCCAAGGCCCCTCAGAAATTCTGAGGCAAAATTGTGATGGTAAATTAAATCTTCAAGCCTACCAGTGGGTTTCAACAGCCAGGGAATCTATCCAGGGCTCTGTGTGAGCTTACTCCTCCTCCACCAAAGAGCTTGGTGTTGCTATAGGAAGTAAAAACTGTGATTATAAAACCAAGAAAAATGCAAGAGTGATAGGATAGAAAAGAAGACAGGAAATATTACAATTCCAGTACATAGATCAACAACTCACCATCTGAAATACTAGGTGAAATAATTGCTTCTGTATAAATCACAGTTCAGAATAGAGAGTAGAGTTAAGCCCACAGAAAAAAATTGAAGCTAAAAAAACTACTGATAGCTCTTGAAAAAGGGAAGCAAGTGGGTCCTAGACAAACATTGAAAGGTCACAAATTGAAAAATGATGAATGGAAAGACTTCTCCGTATAAGGTACAATCAGCCTGTGGTATTTCTCACTATATGATGCCACTGAGCTGAAGAATTTTTCAAATGTAAAAAACCAGATTGGTTATGTAGCTAAATAATAAACTAACCAGAATAATAATGCCTTACACAAGCAAAAAGTTTGGAACAGTCAGTAAACAATGTATTTCAGAGCAATCCAGGCTCTAACTTTCAGCTACCCAACTTTCGTTATCAACCAGGTTATATACTATCAGCCAACTTGATTTTTTTTTTTATCTTTTCTGCTGAAGCATTTGTCACTACTCTAAGCCACTGTCTTTCAAACCAGTCCAAACAGTGGTCAAAATGGACTACAGACACACTGGAATGGCAGCTCCCTTATTCCCTAGTATTACTATCCCAAATATCCAGTCCCTTTTTCCTCTTTGTTATGCAGTTACAGCCCACCCTGATAATTAAAGTATTATTCACTCAGAAAAGGAGCAGAACATGGCATTTAATAAGAAGCTGGCAGTAAAACAAGCAAAATTCATCCTTCCTTGAAAAGCCACAGTGTGATAGTGACTTTTGCTGAAAAGAAGCCATTAAGAAAGTAATAATCATCAGCTTTTATGAATTCATGCAGAGATAAAATCTCTTCAGTTTCTATCCATTATAACATCCTTTGTTTTTTTATACAGTGCCTTGCCATTCAAAACCCATGTACTGTAAAGGACTGAAATGGGGGGGGAGGGGAGGAAAAAAGTCATTAATGCTTAGCTCCCTGCAGCTAAACAGCCTCTTAGAAGTACTCCTAAATTTCATACAATATTAACTGTTGCCACGAGCACAGCATGCATAAGGTGTGTTAGATAAATAAAATTAATTAACCTTGGCCTTGGGATTCTTAACACTGTGCATAGCATTTGGAAAAAGAGTTACCCATAAGCTCTCTCTAAACCATTTTTACATCCTTTCAGAGCCTGTAGCTATGTTAACCTAAAGGTTCTTTTAGTTCAAGATTACTATACCACCTCAATACAAAAAAAGACTTCTGCTGAAAAAAAAAAAAATATTATTTTTTACTGCAAAGAAAGCACAGAAACTATCAGTGTCCACAAGCAGTCTCTAGGGTGATAAACATGCTATTTCAGTATTGTACTGCATGTACTGTACAAACGACAAGCTCAGTACTCCCACACAGATCTCTGTCTAATACATCGATGCCTAAAAGATTTCTCTAGTCACTAGGAGCTCTTTTTTTTCTTACTATGAAATTTCAGGAGTCATCTAACTGTTACTGGTTAAATATAGGTTTTGTATTTGCTGTACATAGATATGAACATTCCCTATACTTATCCACAAAAATGCATGCATATCTACACAGATTATCTGGAAGCTATAAAATCCCACTTGTTTTGTAGGGAATTTCCATTCCTGCAGTGCAAATGACCTCAAGTGCCTATGAGGGGGACCCACCATCTTTCCTTATGCAGAATTTATTGACTCTTGGGGAACTCGTACAACTCTAAGCTATTCTGTCCTGTCAGGGCACTAGAGATGATTTAGAAAAAGGAGGAAACTAGAACTTTCAGCTGGTTACATCCGTTCTGGAGAGTAGAGCATGCTGTGGAGCCAGGATATCCCCACAGGCAGGGCCTGACTGAAGAAGCACTGTAACGACCTTCCACCTGTTACTGCACTAAACACAGTCATTGCTTTCTGACCTTGCTTTCTCCCACATAATCAGTTTTGCTATCCCTACCTCACTACTTTAGTCCAGGGCTGGTTGTGGAGACCCTGCCGGATGTCGTTACTCCCACAACATAGCCATGTTGATAGTTTCATTTTATAGTAGTGAATATGGAATTTCCCAAAGTACTGCATTTTCCTCAGTGAGGAGACGACAGCCCAGCTGTAGGCGGGCCTCTGGCTATTCTGCAATCTCCCTTTTCCTCTCCTGCTAAATCTGTTTGAGTCTGCAGAGAGCTTCCAACAACTAGAGATGGGAAAGGCTCCATCTTTAAGATTGCACTTTTCATGTCTATGGCTTTGTTTAAGAATGCATTAAGCATGTAAGGCACAATCATATTCTTAAGATCCGTAATGTCTTTGCTGGGGCAGTTTTTTTCTGTTGGGTGAGGTATTCGTATTAGCAGTGCTGCCCCATCCTTAAGTGTGGAAGGAGATATAAGCATTCAAAAGCATATGAAAGACAACACATATATGTGCCATTAAAATTGTGATTAGCTGCTATGCACATTGCTATTTTACTTGAACATACGTTACAATACATATTCTTCCTCCATATGCACATTATTTCTTGAGTCAAAACAGAAATAGGTTATTCTTCCAAGACTTCCTTGCTGTCACTTAATCTACTTGCACATCTTGGAGTGGGAGTAGAATGGGGGAGGAACATGATGCAGTGCCGTTTGAGGAGAGACCTACACTGGTGTGCAGCAGAGGGAGGAGAAGACGGGAAGGAAGCCAAGGAAGAAAAAACTCATGTGAGTGCCAAAACCAGCCTGCATCAAACACTTTCTTTTTTTTGCTCAAGAATTCATTATACTTACTAAAATTTTAGGCTATCCAAGTTTGCATCCATCCAATAAAGTCCTGAGAATGGATCTAAAAATGCCAGTGACAGCAAGGCCAGAAGCCCAGTCTTAATCTTCCTGATGCAAGCAGATCTCTGGAGGGAGCCTGAAGTGATGTGGCTGCTGCACCAGACCTAGGACCTCAAGCAGCCTCTGCCAGTGTCCTGATGTTGCTCTGATCTGAGCAAATACTGTTGAAAAAAGAGTATTTGTTGAAAGAAGAAAAAAATTATTAAAAAAAAATAATAAAAACAAGCACTACTGTTGCTCTGCTTGGGAAAATTCTTGTAAAGTGAGTTTTCATAATATAAGATGCCCTTTATATCAGAAATTATCAGAAAGGGGGGCTTTTCATTGTGGCTTGTTAAAGTGCCTGAAAACAGCAAATATGCTTTTATTATCAAAGCAGAGATGTATCTACTCAAACAAGTACCAGTTGTATGTTTGTTTCACTACTCTTTCTCACTCCACCTAATACCTGAACATGCCCAACCACATATTTTACTCAAGAGACCTAATGCTGCTGCTATCAGAGTACCTTCCAGTCCTGCAATATTTGATCACAAATGAAACGTCACTGCAGGGGGGTATGTTCTGCCTTCTACAGCTGTTGCTGTGACTACCTGTGCTGCTATCATTGCTATGGCTGGGTCTCTGCAGCAATACCCAGCAAAACAATAGTTATCAATCATACCATAAGGTAGGGAGCAAAAAAAGA
Organism: Morus bassanus; assembly: GCA_031468815.1. Taxonomy (NCBI): domain Eukaryota; kingdom Metazoa; phylum Chordata; class Aves; order Suliformes; family Sulidae; genus Morus; species Morus bassanus. The sequence goes on from CM062578.1 coordinate 9,709,492, forward strand.
CAAGTTTTAGTGAGCCCTGGTTTAGCAAACTTTTTTTTGGTTCAGAATTGAGCACTCAGTGCTGAAAGGGCATACTTATTAGTTTACTTCAGTAAATTTCCTTCAAAAAAGGCAAACCCTCAATGCTTTCCTTCCTCTTTATGCAGTATCTGAGAGGCTGAGATTGCTGAAGAGGAAACAAATGCTAAAATGGAAAAGAGAAACAGAAAATATGCTGGAGATGTTATATGAAGATTGACTGAGCACAGAAAGCTATGCTCTTGATTATTTCCTAAAATATTCCTAAAAATACCTAAAAAAAAAAATCTCCTATCCAGTTGAATAAAATCTGGTATTAACTTAACAGTTGACATGTGCATGATGGAAGCCTGATGGATTAATCAGTGTGAGAGAAATAGTGGTATCACAACTAGATCACCCTTTCAAAAAAAAAAAAAAAAAGAAAAGAGAAAGAATCTTTCATTTGTTAAATCACTAATAAGAAAATTCAGTACCAAATCAAATGCCTTTCCACTGAAAAACACAGTGTTTGTTTACATTTGGCATACACTATGGAATTCACACTATGCAACAGTTGCTTAATCTGGAATACATTAGATGAAGGGACCCCATCAGAGATAAACCTCAAAATGAAATGGCTTCCTCTTTTGTTAAACCTTACTGTCTCTGTCACACGTGCCTCTTTCTCCCCTCTTCCTAACAATTCCAGAATTCTGGGAGAAATGAAATGGACACATTAGGTCATTGACAGGAAAATGTAACTTCTAAATCTGGACAGGTCTGTTTCTGGGAATAGAAAATGATACTTAAATGCTATTTCCCATTTGCAATACAAATACTGAGAACGCAAAGTGATTAAGAACGACCAGAGAATCTTCTCTTCCACCAACTAACAGACTACTAGTGCAATGCATTGGTGAAGGTGCACCACATTCCTCCAGTATGCTTGACTCATAGGGGCTACAAAATATTACAGGTCTTGCTTTTAACCTTGGAGGCCTAGGAAGCAGTAATATAAGCTCTACTAGAAAAAATTAATTAAGATTTGCAGTTTAAGTAAACTCGGAATCATCGCATGTTTAGGAAAAACCCCTCAGTTAGATGGATTACATGGAAGGTGGCATTGGAACCTCAAACTTACACTTACTGACTTGAAGAAAGATATGGTATATTTATCTGAAATTCCACATCAGAACCTTTCACTCTAATCCTGTTGGGCTGTGAAGCTTGCCTGGATATAATGCTAAAAAGGTCTCAATTTCCTGATTCATAGGAGTTAAAACTGTGAGACTGAGCGTGTCAATAGGCCCTAATTCTCCTCATCATCCTGTAACCATCTTTCTCTGTAATGCTCTCCTGAAGCCCCGTTCCCTCCCAGGTAGGGGCTTAGCTGTGTTCCAGGTCTGTGTTCGGTGCAGCTGCGTGACCTTGGATCAGATTTCAGTGAAAACAGCTAAATTGTAAAAACCCATTTAAAAATCATCATATTTCCCTTTGCTCTACATCAAAACCATACAAATGGTGAAAGATTTCAGAGCCAAAGACTGACTGTCTTCATCATCACAATCTTCTGGCAAACGTGAGCCAGATTCCGGTCTTACAAGAAAATCTGAAGCTCTGTATATAATTGTGTGAAATGTAATGAAAATCTTGTCCTTCCCTGCTATGATCCATCCTCATTTTCCTCATGTTTTTTATCCAAATATTTTCTCAAAAAGATAAAAAATAAGAAAAACTTTAATGGACAACGTGTTATAGCATCGTCATATCTCATCTTCACACATATGTTTTCTACCGTAACTGTTCTCCCCTTTAATAGACAAGCAATGTAAAATACCTTATAAAGATTGCCACTTGGAAAGCTTTGCCAGCCATGCATTCACACACTCCCATCAGGAACCCAGCTCCTCGCCAGAGAAAATGCCCTTCTGTCAGCCGATTCATTTGCATTCTAGCTGACAAGGTTCTTCTCTTAGAGCTTTTGTTATGTACTACAGCGTCCTTCCAGATTAACACAGAGATCACTGGCACCTTTCTTAACAAGGGCTGTGCTCTTGCTTGGCAGCTAACTCTGAGATTATACTCTGAGGCACTTCAACAAAAGCTGTGATTGTTAAAATTATTTCAATTATTTCAAACAACTTACTGTGGTTTTAAATTTTTTCCCTACTAGTTTTAATTGATAATCAAAGATGGATCAAGTCAAGATATTGTTTTTGTCTCTTAAAAAAAAAATTGTTATATTTAATTACATGTAAAATGTTATAACCTGTCCTTTCAGTTGTGAATTCACAGCCTATGCAGATGAAACATAAACTGCTCTAAGTCTACAGAGTATTGTAATTAACAATCATTTATTTCCCCATTTTACAATAGTTACGACTTTTTTCTAAACTAATGTCCAACTGAAATTTAAGTTAGGCAATTACTCTTCATATTACAGAAAGACTCTCTAGTAATGCTCTGATTTAGTGATGTATTTGAGCATCTAAACATGTCACATAATGTTATTCATTGCCAACTGAGCTAAACTTTGCTACACTTCATAATTTCCTCTTCAGATTTTTCAGCACACTAATCCCAAGCATTTAAAAGTCACATCTGATCCTTTCTAAAGGGAAGGTTTAAAATAACCAAACCAAAGTAATTCAATGTTATTTTATGGGCATGTCCATAAATGTCCCGTCCAGAAGCTACAAAGTTGCATTACTACACACTGAGCTCCAAAATTAAAGTACCAGCTGATGCAGTTATACAGCTTTGGGAGTTTCTTGCTTCCAGTCAGTTGTGAGAACAGAGAGAAAATCTTGCGTCCATTTCTGTATGAATGGCTTTATTTACTTCCTGGGTTTGAGCCACTGATTATCCCTTGGATTATTCACTCTTCCCATTTCTTTTTTTTTTAAAAAAGAGATTCCTGTTTCATCACATATCTGCAGCAGCAAAGGCTTTAAGAAACATGATTAAGTACTCTGTTACAGATCAGAGAGACTGGTCACACAAGCCGCCTTTTCCTTGTCCCTCTATTTCTTCCTCTTGTACTTCATACACTGTTGGTCCTTCATTCCCCAAAACACAGCAGCAGAATACAGAGAAGTTGTTTTCTATCCAGGTAATCAGTAGCTGCTTCTTTCCAGATTTTCCTGGGGTTTTTTGTCATTCAATTTCTTCTTATTCATAAACTGGAAGTATTTTCTTCTATGACTGGTGCCTTTCTTCTATAATGGAATGATGATCTTTGTAATTTTTTAGTATTTGAGACTATAAAAAGAGCATTTGCATTTCCGTAATGCTAGTTCCATGAATTTCCAGTGGGACTGGATCACTTCACAAGTTTAGTACCAAAATTTATAAATTGATTCTTATTTTTATGAAGCAGTTTGCAAAATCCATTTGTCTTGACTTTTCTAGTCACTATCAGAGTGCTGGGCTTGCATTTTGGAACAACCTTTTGGGGATTCCTCATGTTCTTCCTATTCCAATCAGATAATCCAGAATGTCTCAGAATGCAATACTGCTTCTGACTGACTGAAGCTAACCCTTTTAAGGCAAATAATACAGCACAGCTTATTACACTTTTAGTGAATACCTGCTTGACTCCTACTACCTTGAACCACAGTACAAACACCATTAACAATTGCTTGCACCCTCAAGATTACATTTAGTACAGAACCTTCTGGATGGTGTAATTTGGTTTTTTGAGACATTGCTACTAGGTCAGTACTAACCCTTCAGTCCAAACACTAGCAGTAGAAGGACCCTGATGGTTACGACTGCCATTTTACTTTGCAACACCAAGCCTTTACCTCCAATGCATTATAATTTCTATTTTTCCTGGCATAACAAAAGCTTACTTAAGAGATTATTTTAAATTATGTTGGAGAAAGACACAGAATACAATGTACACTTGCTGTCTTCAGCTATGAACTGAGAGAGTAAACTATTTCCTTTCAATTCTGATGTTGCTCCCAGCCACCTGTTACCATGACATAATTTCTATGGGAAAGGATAAAATCTAGTGACCAAAACTTAAAAACAGCCCCAACCAAACAAAATTGGAGAAGTTACTCTGAAAAGTACAAATTGTAATAACAAATCTTTCGATTACAGGGCTGAATTCTTCTCAGGCAGCATATAACTCTATTCAATTCTACAAGATTTTCCATTAGGAAAAATGTAAACAAAAATAACGTTCCTCAGAGCCTGACAGCATGCCAGAGACTTGCATTCTTGTGACTCTTCAAACTCTGCAAATTCAACCTTGTTTTTCTGAAAGCATATGGCTGCTCTCTTTAGTTTCCAAATAAACTTCCTAGAATGGCAGTGGCATCCTTTACCAAGTACACCCTTTCCATTTCTCTAGTACTTGCAGCCTCACTGAGACTCTGAAAGCAACAGCCTGAAAGCAGACTCTATGCACACCTAGTAAACACAACGAGCACAATTATTAGATCAGAGAGATCAAGACTGAAACGGACCGGTACTGTTAACATCTACATAACAGACTATCTTGCACCCTTCAACATCTAGTCTGCTGAAGCTGTATTTTTGCTGGGGTTTTGTTTGATCGCCAGGGTCGCTTTCTGCAAGAGTGTGATGAGACAGGTGAAGAAAAACTGTTTTTGGGGAGAATGGGCTGTTAGCTTGGGGGTTTGGTTTTGCCCCCCTTCCCAGTTTAAAAGCAGTAGGGTCTGCACAGCTTGTTCAGAAAATGAAAAACTTTTCTCAAGAAACATCCATTAAATCAAAAATCCCTAGAGAAAATTGGACCTTGCAGAAATTTCTCTGAAATTTCCATATTGATCAGTCATTAAAAATTTACTCTGTCAAAGACTGAGACTACAGTAAGAGAAAATTATCGTATTTTGGAGAGGACATAACATGTAAATCTGCAGAACTGCTAATTTAAATTAGAAATAGCTACATCATCAATCAAATGGCAATCTATGGAGCTTCTGTTCATCTCCTACATATCTAAACAACAACAAATTGTAACTGATCAGTCAGTACCAATAGTAAGTTTTCTATATTGGACATTCAAACCAAAGGGCTGACATTGTTTTAAGATTGTGCAGGGATCACTAAGCAAGGACTAGAGAGTATATTTCAGTCTTTACAATTGGTTAATTGAAGGCATGTGTTAGTTTCCTCATTTAAAAAACTTCCCCCCAGCATATCTTCTATTCTTGTTCTTCCAGTGAGAGTCTAACAATACCAGCTGTAGGCTGGATCAGAAAATGACAAGCAAGTCAAGTTTGGTTCTGTGTCACAGCAGTGCAATCTATTATCTCCTTGCATCATATCCATAAACAATAATCAATGGGATTAAGACTGTAAAAACTTGGTAAAACCATAACAGACATAACAAAGCCAGACAGTAATGAAGCTTATGCTAAAGCAAAGCAGCTATTGAGGCTGCAGAATCGCACTAGTCTATTATCTTTTAATAGAAGTATATGACACTAAAATTATTCCTCTGCCCTTCCACTTATGGCCTTTAGAGAGAATGGTATGGGATGTCAGAAAGGTCAGGCAGTTATTCATTTTTAAATTATTCAGTTTCTAGGCCTTATTCATCAGGATTTAATCTTCTGTCTTACTAAACCAAAAAATCTGAATTCATATGCTTTTATGGAAAACACAGACAAACTTGGAATGAATTACCCTTACGGAAAGTGTGCCTTTTGAAGAGATGTAATACAGGAAGCATTTCCTGAGCAGGCCAATACAGTTCAAGTGTGATGTCAGGGTCATTATTCTCAGTTTTTACCAAAACATCCTGGATCAACACAGACACAGAAAATTAAAAACCTCCATCAGGAAGGCCTGATGGAGGTCATAGCCCCTTGGCTTTTGTGTTAACATCTATTACCAATACTCACCTACCACTGTTATCTGGAAAAATATATTCTGTTCCGCACAAATTTTAAGATTTTTATTTTATTTTGTTCCACACAAATTTTAATTGTATCATTTAGTACCACTGAAATGCCTATTACACGAAATCAAAGTTTATGAGCTTGTTTTTGGCTGTACCTTTAAAGCATTCCTAACAAAGCCCAGCAACAGCATCAGCTTCATTTTAGTTTCCTAAAAGGTCATTGCAGTCTTTGTGACTTTATTTCTTCAGAGTGCAGCCAACCAAGCTGTGAGATTCACAGGTAACATTTCATACAATTAGTCACAAGCATATTAAAAATAAGCAAATTAGTTGTAAAATGCATACAGAAATTCATTGCAGAATTGAGGAATCCCAGTCTCTTGACTGGCACATATAGGTGGCACAGGAAAAGAAACAGTTCTACGTCACTGATTACAGTGGTTGTATGTGTAATGACATGGCCACTAGAAAAAAGATTTCCCATCTATGAATAGATTCCACTTTTTAAAAATACCTTTCCAGAAAAGCCAGAGAAAATTTTATCCATTTCTAAAACAGTGGAATACTGGTAACAGTAAAATCAGTGACACAAAGAATATTTGCCTGTTAGAGTTGTGAAGTCCTTGCTCCAAAGATGACAGAGGGGCACTGCTATCCTACAGCTGACAAAATGCAAAATCTCAGGCAGCATAAGAGAACCACTCCTCTTTCTTGTCCTTAATTACAGCCTTTTAAAATAGTTTTACCTTTATGAGGCTAGGAAAAATCAAAATTACAGCAAAGGGATTGCTTCCAGTACACACTTCTCAAAATCTTCCCTCTGAAGTCAGATACCAGTCTTCACACAACCCTATCCATCCTGCATTACAGCCATTTCCATACTCAGCATGAACTTTCCACTCAGGATCTGTTTGGTGGCACAGCTATTCAGACATAACTGAGAAAATATTCTGTACAGATATTGCAGGTATTCGAGGCCAAAATCTCAGGTTAGACTAATTACAATAACTCCATCAAAATTAGAAAGGGAATGGCCAACTGTTTCATTCTCTTTATATAAGCATGGGGCTGGGAAGTCTAAGCAAAGCAGTTAGACTGCACCTCCTTCTGCCACCTCCAGAATCCACTTTTGCATATTCACACTTTTATCAATTACTTCTATAGCCTCTAGAACAGATTTTTATTTTCTTACAATGCAGAGTCTCATGTTGAACAAGAGCTGCATGGTTAATCCTTGTGATATCAAAGTATTTTAAGAGAAAGCTACATCTACCTCGTGTTTATCCTCTGGTATAACAGTTTTAATTAAGCTTCAAATGTGATTGTTCTGTACTTCAAAACAGAAAAATAGGCGTAATTAAACGTAAGACCCAGAATGAAAGCCAGTACTCTCTAAAATCCTTTAACTGTTCTTAACAGAGCTGCAATTTTACCTTTAAGACAAGGCAATGTTTATATTCTAGCAGTGTTTTTCAGTTACAGCCCTATGCTCTGGAGAGCTGTAGATTGCTTCTACAAGGTTTTGACCACTAGTCAATAAAAAGCAATCCTATTTTCTGTAGATCTAAATTCACTGTGGACCACAGAAATATCTATCACTAGAAAATTTATATCTCTCTGTAAACCACAAAAGGTAACTTTTCCTAACTGACCACCATGCTCTGGTTGGTTCCTTCCTCACCCAGAAGGAAGTCCAGAGCTGCTGTCCTCAATCCCACCTAATGACTCTCCCCAGAACTCCAAGGATGGGGTGGGATGGAAGGCAGCTTTAGAACAGGGGAGACACCTTTCCTCAGACACCCTGCTTTCAGCCTCCAGAAACGTAGTCACAAACTACAACTCAAAAACTTCTTAATTCTTCAACCATTCATGCACAAATGGATCCAGTAACTCTGCAGGGTTCCTGCAAGAGACTTGGCTCCAAGGATCAAGAATCTTTCAATTAGATGTCCAGTACTGATGTTAAATTTATACTACATATGGGGTATACACTAGCACAGAAAGAGAGAGAAATTTCTGCACATTTTCTTGTGATCTGAAGAGTCAAGGAGAGGCAGGACTGCCCAAAACTCCAAATGTCTCTTAGGAGAGGACAGGACCAGGGCAACTGTAATGTTCACATTTTCATTCCTTGGCTTCCAACCTCCTATTAAATCTGTCCTTTACTAAAAACACAACACAGGAAATCTCAGGAGAATAAAGAACAATACTGAGATGAGATCCCATATTCAGCCTGAAAATCAGTAGCTTATTTTTTAAATGTAAGAGTTAGAAGTGCTTCCAGCACAAGTATGTTGATATTCAGGATCTGAGAATTAAAAATAATATAAAAAGTGAATGCTTTTCCTCCCCTTTATGCTTAATTTCTCTTTTCTAAATGTACTTTGCACATTGTTAGATAGGTATAATATGTGTGGGATGTATTGTTGAGGTTGCCATGGTTTCTCATTTTTAATGAGCTTTGAGATTTCATAATCTAACCAAATACATTCATAATTATTACATCTCTTTTTTCTCCCTTCCCCCCTCCCTCCAAAGCACTCAAAAAATTACTGGTGGTAAAAGTAAAACTAGCGATTTGAAAGAAAATAAAACATCAAAGTAAAAGCCCACCCTCAAAGAGTTGGCAAACAAAAGCTTAGGAAAGTAACAGGAGAAAATTACCACCATCAGACTCAGGGATCTGTTCCACATCCTTGTGTCTGTTCTTAACATCTGAAGTCAGCATGATACTTTGTTCTTCTGGGTGCAGAATTCCCCAAAACACACAGAAAACCAAGTCACATTTGTCATCAGAATTGATGAGGAACCACTGAACACTGGCTACACCAACTCTGGTGCTTTTTGCTCAGTCTGCTCTATGCCCAAGGGGAGCATCTGAACTGCTCAGATGTTCTGTGGGCAGTTGTCTCCCGTGAAATATGTGATTGCAGTGCTTATAGCCTTGATTTGGCAAAGCAAGGGAGCAACTGCCTGACTTTAAAAACAAGAATCTGAATGGGACAACTCATGCACTTATAAGCAGGGCCTTTTTCGTCTAATTCACTGGCTCAAAGTAAACAAAACTGAAAAGGCAGAAACACTATTCATTTAAGAAATAAAAAAATGTCTATTTCCTCATATAAGTGTTTTGCTTTTATACTACTGGATAAGGTAAATAGAGATAAGTAAGACTAAAAAAAACCCTACTTGTCAAATGTACAACTAAGGAGAAAAGCGCTTAATGCCTAAGCAACAATAAAAACTTTTTGCATGAGAGCTGCTTGTCAGCTGAAACCATTTACTATCATGTAATTTTTGATTCTTTCCTGATACTGATCAAATAGGTCAAGGTAGAGAAGTAATCTAGGCCCTGGATCTCTAAATAGGTCTTTGTCCTAAACACAAAAGCAAAGGTGTATTTGTTACTTACTGCCATTGTTAACCTTACCTCGGGAAATGGGGAGTAAAAGAAACACTTTCCTTCAATTTGTGGGCAGATCAAATATGACTACCATATTTTTATATAAGAGAAGGTAATTTTAGCCATCAAGAAACTAGCAGATTGAAACCGCAGTGTTTATACAACTTACAGTTAGCCAAGCAGCTGTGGCTGAGAGTTCTCAAAAGCATCAGTCACTGCAAGGACAGAAGACGAAACATCTGAGGGCTCCCTGTGGAAATTTCAACACATGCTGTCCTAAAACCTTGCAAGGCACTTGTGTGTTTAACTATCCTGCTTTGTAGATAGCTAGACACATGAAGACCAGTAAAGCACAGACAAGCTAAGTGACTCACTTAACATTTCACAGAAAATCTGTGCCAGAGTGGGACACTAGATCAACTTCCAAATTCTTGAGATTTAATTCTCACTCGTGATACTCTGTCCACAGACCACTCCTCTCTGTCAGGACAAAAAAGGACATCACCACTACCTCTGGGTGAGACAGATGATTGAAACCCTGCTGTGATGCTAGAGATTGGAGTAGCTCTAGCACATAAGTGCAATTTGGAGGAAAAAAGAAATCACTTCTGCAGTATGAATCAACATGAACTTTAACACTGTGAAATAAACTTTTGATGTCAGCTTCCTGCATAAAGTGTCTGAGGATTCAGACGTACCAGCAGTGCTTTCTGTCTGGTAAACTCTTACAGAACAAAAGAAAATTACAATCTAAAAATCTCCATCCCATGTTCTACTGTGAATCAGAAATTGCTGATTTCTCTTGGAAAGGTCATTAACATTTTACTTGAGAGCTTCCAGAGAAGCAGTTCATTTGAGCAGTGCTTTGCTAGAACATGGTATCATATAACTACACCGCCATCTGTCCACTAAAATCACTTTGATTCCATGCAGGAGGAGGCTTTCCCTGGTTTCTGTGCGGGACAGAACAGCAGGCTGACTCTGATCTACACTACAGACTTTACCTAGCACAACCAGAAAAAGTAGTGCCATTTACTGAAGAGGTTATTGAACAGTTCTCACTAACTCCCTTTCAGCATTTGCTTATACCTTTAATAAATTTTAATCATCCTGTAATATTCTTCCTGCTATGTGGCTTTCTAATCTATAATTCTATAAAAGACAATAAAAGTCCACGACGTGGCTGCTTCTTGCGAAGTAGGATATCAAAATGCCAAGTGCTATAAAAATGCTAAGTATTCTAGGCTTTAAGGCTCTGCAGTATGGCAACCAATATTAAGGTACATTCACTACCTTGGTTCAACCAAATAAAAATACTATCTTCAAGCCTCTCAAATTTTGAAGAAGTATAAACAAAGAGGAAATTTTTAAAGAACTCTGATAATGTAGGAGGTAAGAAAATCCATAAGGTGATTCACAGGGCTGGAAATATATTTTCAATGATTGTTCTGTGAGACTGATGAAGAAATTGTAGTGTTTCCTAATTTCTGAGAGTTTGATTTCACAAACTTGATTCCATTTAAGCTGGTAGAGATTTTTTGCACTGGGAGAAGGGGAATAGGGAAGGGCTGCCTTTTTTTTTTTTTTTTTTTTTAAAGATAGTTTCACCACTATGCAAGGTTAGGAAAAAAGAGGTGATAAGGTATACTCTGATTATACAATGTGACAGGACAAATTAGACACTGTGCAAGGGGAAATTAGAATGAGCAATAGGAAGGAGTACTGAAGTTTATCTGTCTTAATACTTCTTTTTTAATGTTGAAGCACAAGATTCCTCAGGAATGTTATAATGAATTCAGGGACCTTGCCATGACATTAAAGTATTAAGACCATTTCTTTTTGTCTCTGTAGCTCTGTAAATGTTCCCAAGATACAGCCATGATGACAGAGTCAGCTTCTTACTTGTTGAGAGCAGCTATAATGTCAAAAATTAAGATGTATATTTTTGAATGGTGCATGTTTATAACAGAAAACTTTGCTGGTAATTAGATACAACTTCTCTTTTCTTGAGTTTCTGGTTTTATTTGATGGTCTTGATGAAATGAATGAGTTTCATTTGGAATTGCAGTTAAAGCATTTCTAATTATTAAACAATGCTATGTAATTATCTGCCTGTATGTCTAGGAACTGCCTTTCAGTGACCAAAGTAACCCCAAACTTGAAGGCAGCCATTTAGCGTAAGAAATTACCGCATCTTTGGCACAGAGGCCGAAATTTGTATTATCTAATGTAGAGTATACATATATTCATTTCTTTGTTGTTCAGCTAAACAAATAAGCAACTCCTTTCTATACAAACCAAACAGAACGGCAGGGTCATGCACACCCTGCTTTGAAGAGAGGACTATCCCTTTCCCTAGAACACTTTTCTCCAACACTTCATTATATTATTTAGGAATTTGCCTCCATTAATTTGTTTTCATGGCCCTCCATAAAGACCATCTCATATGGTGAAGAGCGAAAAACTGAAATAATTAGGCGAAATGTCTGTACTAATTTGAAGCATCTGATTTGAAATTACTAGGACCTCATTTCCTCAGACTATTTAGCACCACAAATAGTGTGTGAATGTCCAAAGAATCACACTGGCCCATCTCCCCTGCAAATCCCTCCTCCTTCACACATATACTGACTTGTTTTCCACCTACAGGTACTGAGTATCCCAAAGTGGGCATCTAGAAAAATGAGGTAAGCATTAATGGATGAACGTAGCAGCTTGTTTCAGATGAATTTCTTGGAGCCACACAGGAACCCTCTGCAAGAAGCAGAACAATTCTGTGTGTCAACTGCCTGAAACTGGTGTATGAGATCACTGCTCGGCTGCTTCTCTTCCTGCAACACACACATCCCATTTCCAAAATAGCACAGTATTCCGTAGGCAACAGCCAGCGTGACTATGCCTCCGAGTGAGGGATGGAAATGCAACAAAGGGAAATTTCGTATACAATTCAGTTATCCAGGACTGTTATTACACATGTACACAGATGATCTGAAGTGAAGACTGCAAAGGCATTCTTTGTTTTATCTTCTGAAAGTGCAGGTTGAGCTTTAACACTTTCAATGAAGTTGTCTGTATGCATTGTCATAGACTCAGAAAGAATCCAAAGAAAAGAAAAATCCATCTCATGGCATCTTACTGACACACATATGGTGAGGAGGGTCATGCTCTTTAGGACAACAGCACAAATCTCTGTCAACAGAAGTAATGGGAACAAATCATAGCTGGTTTTGATCATCATTCTCTGCAGTAACCGATATAAGACAGCCTGAGAAACACTTTGTCAGTACAAGTAAATGACATTTTCTTGACAACAGAATACTGTTGAGACTCACAATTTTTGATCCTGTTGCAGAAGAACAGACACTTTGGAAAACAGCATGTGTTACTGGTTTGCAGACCCTCCTGTCCCTATGTGCTAAACTCAACCCATTTGGTTTTGCTCTTAGCAAAGGCCCATAACAATGGAGAGCATCAAGTGCTAGGAAACTCCATCCTGATTTCTATCTGGAACTCAACATGTGGAGAACCTTTGGTGAGCTTCAATGGTAGCATAAGATTCAGCCTGCTCACATATTTTCAGTAATGTCTACCAGAGCACCAGTGCCCAGGAAATGCAGACTTTTCCTTTTGACTAATGTCTATGGAACAGTACATCAGTAATGGCTACACTCAGGTACTCATTCCTGCTCACTCAGCATTATTTTAGCAATCACCGCACAGCACCGTGCACTATACACCGTGAACTCAAGAGGCTTTGCAGAAGCCTGCATCTTCATCAAATTTGGGTGTTTGTCTACACAGAAACAGCACAGCACATCCATGACTACAGTAATTCCTTAGACTAATGGAAAGTTCCTGCTCCAAAGCACTAAAGTGTCTCAGTAGAACTACTGTAGTGGTCCTTTTCATGTGGCCAACAGAATGAATTTCTTTTCTAGTCTCATGCTTGTCTGAGTATAATACTAGTATTAGACATAAAACTGGCTATCACATGATAGAAAACTCTTGTGAAATGCCTTATTATCCAGTTACTCAGATCATGATTGCAGAATAAAACTTTTCAGCTTGCCTAACCTGAAGTAGGACATTCAAGTATATGCAAGAATGGGAAGGAAACCACTGCTTTCTCTTAAAAGCAGAAAACAATCTTTTCTAAATGTTAAAGTTTTATGTTTACAATATTGTCAAAGCCAAGGATGCAAAAATCACAAGTCAGGCAAAAAATAATCAAACTGATTAGTCTGATTCAGCATCACAAGACTTTAAAATAACTACTGCATTCTTTGGGTGGTGGTATGTCAAAGAGTTGATGAATAAACAGATATTTGGACTATAACATAGGAAGACTTTCCACATCACATTCACAGAGACTTCCCCCCCCCAAAAGCACTAACAACATCTAGAGTAGGGTCATGTTGTTTACATAGCTCTTTAGAGAGGGAGTTTGGAATACTTTTCTACTATTTCTGAAACCAGGAGACTCTCACGTGTTCACATCATGGCAGCATGATGACCTTTAAGAAAGCCAGACAGTATTGGTGGACTTGTGATATAGTCAGCATAATCAACAATGCTGCTTAGTTTGAATTTTGGACTGAAATTATTTTTTAAAGTCAAACCTAGTGTATCTATTTCTCATTTCTGTTCAGATCAATTATTGGTTTTACATTTAAAGTAGATCCTCTAAAAATAAAGCTGATGAGATCCCAGATTGTGCTGAACCTAAACCGGACAGTTTGAAAGCATATTATGGCAGTAACAGGAGTGCACTGTCTTAAACCATAAGTCAACTGCGTCTTGATAACTTACTTACAGCAATCCAACTATGCTACTTGGGAGTACCTGCTCTTTCAGTTTACAGTGCAATTTACACAGGCAAATTTTATTTCAAAGTTGAATGCTTGAAATTCTAGGCTTTTTTAATGGTTTTTAACCATGATTGACTGTATCTCTAAATTAAAAACTGTGGGATACCAGTATTGACCAAAATAAAAATTTAAACCCTTGGAAACACATTAAAACACAGTATAAAATAATTTCAGGAAGATCGATAGGCATAGCCTTGTCTTTAAATCACTCTTCACAGAACAAAATAATTCCTAGTTTGCTCTGCTTATTAAAACAATATGTAAGTCAGGAAATATTTTCACAGAATTCAGAGTACTATGGTACATATATGTGTTCCCCAAACTGGATTTTCCCCACTACTAAGCACCCATTCTAGAGAAAGTCTTCTGCAATACAATGTTGTGAACTGAACATGACTGAAACTGCTAATAGAACAATGTAAAGGGTATCTTTCAAAGATATTTAACACAGCACACATAGATAAAATATACTTTTCTAAGCATTGTCCAAACTCACTGAAGCCAACAGAAAAATACTTAAATTGGTTTGGTTTTGGAGACTGAGCTTCATTTTTCTGTTCATTTAAATAAGAGCAGAATCCTTGATGACTGACCCAATAAAGTATTTACTATACATGGCTTTATGGTGTGCAATTGGTGTCCACTAACTATCATTAAACCCACGCTGAGATTTTGTTAATTATTACTATTTTAGAAGAGCTGTTAAGAGCTACCATGCCAAAGGTAAGGTTCAGTGTAGCAAAGCTACTTCCTGATGGCAGAGGCTGAGTAGACTGTGAGTAGTTGGAGTACAATAAAATGGCCTCAGTTATTCAATTTGTCTAACAGAGCTGGTCAACATAATCCACACAGCATCCCCTGTGCAGACACAGACTTGTGCTCTGAATTCTCAATGGAATATTTAAAAAATTAAATTTATTAAGCAGCTTTGTTACCACTCATTGCTTCAGTCTGCAATTACAAGGGAACAGTTTTAATGTATTGCCAGTTTCAGTCAGAATAACCTATTTCTTATCTGATATATAAAGTAGGGGATTAATCATTCATTAGTACAATGGTACCAGTCACACTAGTCTTCATACACATGAAAAGATGGTAACTCTCCTGCAAACTGCTAAGTGCTCAGTTTCTATGGCAAAATCACTCAGAACACACCAAGTTCTCCCCACCTAAGATCAACCAATCTGTTATTCTTTTGCCAGAGTGATTTGAAATCCAAAGTTAAAACTGAGAAGAATACTCCTGAAGTAGGCAGGTGCTCTTTTAATAATTCAGACAGTGACTATCACCCTTCAATCTGTATCACATCTCAAGAACTGTTCAGCACTGGTACCTCAGTTCCCATAGTAAGGGAATGCCATGAGATCAAACAATCTTGTCATGCACAAGGTGCTTAAGCAAAAAGCACAAATGTCTTTAAACATGGTATCTAGGCTGTAATTTGACAAGGCCAGAGCAAGGGAAAAAAAGAAGTTCTGTCTAAGATTGCAGTTCTCTGTTTACAGTCAGTTGTGTCAGTTTTGGTACCTGGCTACATAAGAATACAACTCTGACCACAGTGCCACCTTGGGTCAGTGAAAGTACCAAATAAAAAGGGAAAAACAGCAGCAATAAAAATATCCTAGCATATGCAGAATGAGAAGAGAGAGATTCATCTATGTTAAAAATTAAGTGTCAGAAATTAATTATGAAGAACACACTGGGAGAAATTCACTGTCATAGCCTCAGGGCAATATTGACTGTATTGATCTTTCCTGACAGGTATCTGTTTAACCTGTTCTTAAAGACCAATCATAGCAGATGCTCTACAGTCTTACAAAGCAATCCATCCTTTTCCTAATAACCAAAGTCTGGAAATAAATACTAAAAAGAGATTGCAGAGGACTGAAAAAATGTATGTGCTTGGTTTTGGGTTTTTGTTTGTTTGTTTTTAACATATCCACATCCATAGACTCTAAGGTAAAATCAATCTGGTCTGAGGTGATTATTTTGACACGTGCTAAATGTGAAAAAGGAAAAACTCAAATGAGTAACAAAAAAGTTAGAGAGGCATTATATTGCATATCTTTCCCAACAAGATTTTTGATGCTATTTGTGAATTTTTTTAAAATATATCTTGTGCTTTGATTTTTGAAAAGTATTTTGAATTCCATGAGAGTAAAACATGAACAGAAGTCATTCCAATTGGTACTGTCCTCCTGATTTTATTAATAAGCAGCTACCTCAAAGTACAGAAGATATATTAATAGGTATGTAGGTCAACATGTATCTACACTAAAGTCTGCCAAAGACACTGCTGTGAGATGTGTGTGCTAGGGAGATGCTTTATCGTTACTGTAAACTAGCACAGCAGCTAGGAAATCTAGCATATTTTTAAAATTAAAGAAAAAAAACCAAACACAAAAACAAAACAAAACAAAAAAAAAAAAAAAAAACCAAGGATGAAAAAGAGGAAATTGGGAAGGGGAAAATAAACCGCCCCAAAACACAACACTGACTGAGGCCAGACCTGGTGAAGGACTGTAGGAAAACATGCCTTCTGTGAGTGCAATACACTGGCTTTTTTGACTCCTTTGACTTCCCGTCATTTCCCATTCAGTCTTCCTCCAGCATGCTCTTTTGTACCTTTGCTCTATTCATCAGATCATAACCAATGGCTACCAGTTTTATGCCCCTTGCTTCTTGATCAGAAGCCCCAGCCACCTAACTCTTTGAAATAATTTCTTTAATTTCAGCTTTTGCTACTGGGGTCATAAGTGATGGTCCTGACATAAAGTTGTGCTCTACAAAGCTGCAGTTACCCTTGAAGGGAGGTTACTTCCTCACAGACACCGTATGAAACAGGTCCAGTTGTGGCACAAAGTGAGGTTATTCCTTCACAAGTTTTTATACAATTTCATATACCGAGTATACCACAACTATTTGTTCTCATCCTTTCCTGGTTACATATGAGAAGCAACCCCACACAGGGGGATCTAAATAACAGCAGGCCCAGGATCCACTTCAATAATTCAAATTTTAACTATTCTTCATACTGCGTAACTGTAACAGCTTTTTCATTTGATATTGCTTCATTAAAGGTCATTTTTGTGTGACATTTTTATAACTAGATCTCTGACTATACTGCTAACCATATGAGAAGCTTTTTCAGGAACAATTCATTCTCCCTTGTCAAGGCGACAAAATTTAATTACAGAGTTGAAGCTTTAAATAATGGTTACATAAAAATACTTCTATAAATTCCTTTTACTTTAGATTTTGAACTTTTTAATGTCATGCTGTTATAAAGTCTGTAGCTTAAAAAGAGATCATGACAGTTATATATCATCATTACATGCTTCAAATTTGTATTAGTGGACATTGTTCATTCAAATTTGTATTAGTGGTCATCATTCATTCTCCTTCGTCACAAATCTTAGAGCTTCGAACACAACTAGAGATTACCAGCTGATTTCTTTTTTTAATTCAGCAGGTGAAGTTTTCCTTCTAAAAGGATAGCCTACATATACATCGGTCTTGAACACAACATGTCAGTGCATCTGTAGTAGTCATTTTTATGCGAGACATTTATACTTTATTCATCTGTTCTGCTCATCAGAAGCACAATGGTGAAAAAACAGCCAAAACCTTATATAAAACAACTTATTTAAAATTGTAAGGTTGCAAAATAAAGCCCTCAAAATATAAAGTCAGTCAATGAATAGAAAGATGTTTAAGTATACACGTACTAATTCTGCGGTACTCAGTTTCTTCTTATTTTCTTACCCTCTACTGACACCGCCAACCACACAGTTCTTAATTTTGTGAAGGATGAAATAAACAGTAGCAGGAACTTGATCATGGAAACACAAGGTTTTTGCACCTCAACTTGCATCAAGAGCATAACTGAGACTTCAGGACCCCTTGGACTCTTTATAAAGCAATCACAGGGATCCCTTTTTAGGATCAGGAAACACAGAACAGTATTCCACATCTATTTTTAGACAGCAAAAGAATGGTCAGATTCAGGGTCCAATACTACAATACAGAGCAAAATGAATCCCCACTGTCAGAGGTAGTTGTGTCTGTGGTTCTTAGCATGTCCAGTCTCTCCCCTTTTGTTCCTGTTTACTCCAGAAGAACTCAGTTCCTCCCTGTCCTCAGCATTCTGCAGAATTACTATTCTGTTGGGGTGTGTTGAAAAGATCAGAGGAGTAATTTTTCTGCAGTTGATAACACTGATGGCAAAAGGTTAAATTTTCTCTTACTGTGACAGATTTGGACTTGCAGTTAAGACTAGCTTCAAGTCAAAGAATGACTTAAATCTAAAACTACAGAAAGCACTTGGAATTGAGCAAAGAGCACATATAAAGGGGATGACAAGCTAGCTTTGTTTTATTTTCTCTGAGCAGTTCCTGTTAACTTTACAGTATATGGTGATCAATAGAAAGATTTACATGGGTGCTGTGCCATTCCCATTCATTTAAATTACAAATCCATGTATAAAATGTATTTGATAATGTATAATATAAAGAGAAACAACAGAACTTAATTAATATCTCTAAGTCATATGCATCATCTCCTAATTCATTAATTCTCCCAGTTCACACTTTTTTACCAGTGCAGTTTGTGGTCTTTGCCCAATTTAGGTCAAACTTTAAATCAAAGTTTTCTCTAGCTTACAAACCTGTTGAGCATCTGCGTGCACAGCTGAGCCAATCATTGCTTGTCATTTGAAGACTGATCCTTTCACCTTTGAAGACTAAGACAGTAATTCCCAACTGCAACCCAGTGAAGAATCCAACAGCAAAAACGTTCACAGATAGAAATACGGAAGTTTTTCAGTAAATGCTTTTGTCTCTCTTTGACAGTGGCATCTGTTACTCTACCTAAATTTGGGTGACCTTAAAATTCAAGTTCATATAAGATTTGCTAAATATAAAATTGGCTCAGTGTAGGAAATGCAGGGTGTTCTTTGCTCCTCTTCACATACTTCTTTTTCTGATCATTCCTCTCTCATATAAAGCAGAAATTAGCTGACTCCTCCTTTTCATAATGGAGAAAACTCTCAAGAGAACTTGGATAATGTAAAATTAACAAAGATTGGAATCAGGACCATCACTGTCCCTATTTGTGTGAAGAAGAGACCAAAAGGAACAGAAATACTCCTTGTCCCAAATCGTAAAGCATATACAGATTCTAGCTAATCTCCTGAATCATAAAGGTTGGGAGATGAATGAGTTAGTTTTCATGTCTTCATGAACATCAAAACATCAAAAGCTAGGAATTACAAACTAAAGCTGACAACTATCTTCTGGAAGCATACAATGGTGAGAAGTATGTAATAATGGGGACAGGCAGGATCTTATGATGGTCAGAGTAACATAACTGCCACCCTTCAGGATTGGGCTCTGGACCCATAAAATTTCAGTAAATTAAAACTGAACTAATCACTGAAAGTTAACCCTCCAGAAAAGATCTAATTAGTAAGATGTTGGCAGTTGTTGCAGTCACCCATATCACCATACTATTGTTTCTGACAAGGAATACATTTGGACTTGTCCATAGTATGGTACAAACCAATATTTTTAAATGTGCTTACTAAAAGCTAGTATGAGTCTATTCAACTTCACTGAGTGCTGGATGCCTTGAAAATCCCAGCCATAGAGGAGATAGGGTACATCTTAACTGGTCAAGACAACTGCTAATGGGATCTTAAACATTCACCTCACAGATCCAGCACACAAGCTGTAAGTTTCACAACTGGGAAAGCCAACTTTAATGGTCCTCTCATTCATATTTTAAGTTTTTTCATTCATAAATGTATCAGAAAACTTCTTTTTAATCTCATCTATCACTTTCTTAGAGCCCCCACTAAATTGCAATTGACCTTTCCACCAGCCAACTCCACCTCAATTTCAAGGATTTCCCCTTCTTTTCCACAGGACACTTAGGCCTTTCCAAAATGTTATGTTAGCAAAGGAAACGTCCCATGTCTTCCCTTACTGTTCATCCATATGTTGCTAAAAATAACATGACCTCTTCAATGGTTTCAGTTCCCTCCAAGACTCCTGTATATTCTTTAATCTTTTTGTACTATATGACTATCATACTCCTTTATCTGCTCCAATTTTAATATAGTACACAGTCGATACTGGAAGGTGTTTTGGGTTTTTTTTAACATTCCTTCACATAGCTATGATGTTAAGTACATGAACTCCAGAAATTTAATCAACAAAGGAGGAAGATCCAACAGAGTCTTTCTCAGCTGAATCACTAGGGTGTTTGGAACACAGTGCTCAGGAAAGAGGTTAAGCAACTGTTGATTAACATAAAGTTACTGAACAGGAAAATTCTTGTGCATTCATTAAATGAAACTCTACGTAAGATAGACTTCTTCCACACAAGGTTAGAAATTGCACTCTTACCTCCAAACCCAGAGGACAGCTGGACACAACGGGACTTCTGAGAGGCAGCTGAATCTGCAAAACAGAATGAATGCAGCTACAGGAAGATAAATAAGGCTCTTGTAAGGCTAGACTGAGTAGACTCAGAAAGTAGGAAGGCTATGGCAGTGTTGTTCACTGCATTCACAGAAAGGTCATGTTAAATGAGTTTGCATTATTTTCTGTTCCTGTTTACTATCTATGAGCTTTGGAGCTGAATGGCCTTCAGGAAATCTACCAGAATTATTTGTCTAGAATCCCTTACAAATATGAAGGCAATCTGGCCCATAATCTTTCTACTTTTCATGCTTCACAGTGATTTCAGTTGCTCCCTGTTTTAACTGAAAAAAAAAAAACCATTTTGTATTGAATAGACATCCATATATCATCTGGAACATCCAACAACATTAGAGGCAAAAAAGCTGTTCTGCAAAAGTGATAAAATGCAGGCTGAGAGCTCAACCTGTATTTTTTGCTCAATGTCTCCTAGTTTACTTTTATTCTTCATGTTTGTAACATCATCATCTTCAGATAAAATTTCTCCATAATCAAGACAGACATCCTCTGGTGGTACAATATGCAGGATAAATTCCTCACTACACAAAATTAGTTCCTCAGAGATCATAATTGTATTGGGTTTGCATGGAAAGGTTTTGGTAGCAGGAGGGCTCCAGGGGTGGCTTCTGTGAGAAGCTGCCAGAAGCTTCCCCTGTGTCCAACAGAGCCAGTGTCAGATGGCTCCAAGACGGACACGCTGCTGGCCAAGGCCAAGCTGATCAGTGATGGTGGTAGCACCTCTGGGATAGCATAGTTAAGGGGGGAAAAAACACTGCGCAACTGCCACCAGAGAGAGGAGTGAGAATAGGTGAAAGAAAACCCTGCAGACACCCAGGCCAGTGAAGAAGGAGGGGGAGGAGGCATTTCAGGCACTGGAGCAGATTCCCGTGCAATCTGTGGTGAAGACCATGGTGACGCAGGCTGTCCCCCTGCAGCCTATGGAGGTCCACAGTGGAGCAGATATCCACCTGCAGCCCAATGAGGACCCCACACTGGAGCAGGTGGATGCCCCAAAGGAGGCTGCAACCCCGCGGAGACCCTGCGCTGGAGCAGGATCCCGGCAGGACCTGTGGAGGGAGGAGTGCGCACTGGAGCAGGTTTGCTGGCAGGACTTGTGACCCCGCAGGGGACACGCGCTGGAGCAGTTCATGAAGAACTGCAACCCATGCAAAGGACCCACTTGGAGAAGTTCATGAAGGACTGCCTCCTGTGGGAGGGACTCCATGCTGGAGCAGGGGAAAAGTGTGAGGAGTCCTCCCCCTGCGGAGGAAGGAGTGGTAGAGACAACATGCGATGAACTGACTGCAACCCCCATTCCCCATCCCCCTGCGCTGCTGGAGGGGAAGAGGTAGAGAAAATCGGGAGTAAAGTTAAGCCCGGGAAGAAGGGAGGGGTGGGAGGAAGGTGTTTTTTTTAAGATTTGGTTTTATTTCTCATTATCCTACTCTGATTTGATTGGTAATAAATTAAACTAATTTCCCCAGGTCGAGTCTGTTTTGCCCGTAACGGTAATTGGTGAGTGATCTCTCCCTGTCCTTATCTTGAACTACAAGCCTTTCGTTATATTTTCTCTCCCCTGCCCAGCTAAGGAGGGCTCCCCTCAGATAGAGCAGCTTTTGGTTGGCACCTGGCATCAAGCCAGGGCTAAGCCACCACAATAATACCCAAGTATTGTTTATGTAAATGAAAAGAGAGCTATGATGACTTGGAGGCATATTAGAAACCCAGAGCTATAAGATGGTGCTATTCAGATTTATCACCTACACTGCTGTCACACTGAGCAGTCAGTCAACCAGACACACAAACTAACACAAAGGGTGTGAGCTTTCCCTGGGTAATTACTGAAATGCTAATACTTCAGAAGACTGAGCCAAAACACAAAACATCCAGCTTGAGTTACCACAGCATAACCGCAATGGATAGCTGGATAAAAGCATTGCTCATTAACTGTGAAATACTGTGTAAAAGAATGGTAACATTTAAAAGACATCCTTAACAGCTCCCCAAAGCCTCACTGTATGCGATACAACTAGGATCACAAAAATTTTAAATGTAAAGATGCCAATTTTTATTTTAAATAAGTATAGTTAAAGTAAACTGCAAATGACAATATTGATATGCCCTTTTCAAGCATAAAAATTGGTAATAACCAGGACCAAGGAGCAAGAAAATGGACAGGTTTCCAGAAAGCCAAAACATGAATTAGAAACATACCTTGATCGTGCACTGGAACCTCTGAGGAATCATGTAAGCTGTACAGCAAGGCAAAAATAAGCAATTTCTACTTTTCACTTCCTTTTCCTCGACAAACTCACCTAAGGCTTTTTTTCTTTTCTTACATCTTTAAATTAAAAGTGAATCATTTCCTACCAACTTTTGCTGCATCAGCCTGGAAAAATCTTTAGAGTACCTAATTAGGTACTCTTCTCATATTAGTCTGTAGTCCGATTTGGATATCACTATCTTGCTTCAGTAGACAAGCAAAGAAATACTGATTGTGAGTGTATCTGATTGAAAGCATCCTCCTCTCCAAATCTGAAGAGCAGCACCTGTATTGCTAACAAGCTATTCAGAGCCAGAGTCTTAAACAGTCTCCAAGATCTTTCTCACTAATCTTAATCTGAGATCTTTCCCATTAATCTTAAAACCACAGCCACTTCAAGATAGTTTTAGGCAATCTGAACAGCATTTTTGAGAGTCCAGGTAGATGATATTCCACCAGTTTTCATTTGTTTCACAATTTGAAAAATATTTCCTTTACATTCTTAAAATTTAAATTTAAAGGCCTGAGCCAAAGTCTCTAAGCTAGAAGAACTCTACTGACTTTAATTAACTTTAGCTTAGATCCTGACATTATTCTTATTTTTCTAGATGAGAGTTTTGATTTTGAATAAAACAGCAAATTCCTCAGCAGATAATCACATTATACTGAGGTAAGAAACCAATGCAGGAAAACCTTTTTCTTCAGAGGTACAACAAATGTGGGGCACAGCACTGGTGGGAAAATTGGGAAATCAATTTGGATAGACAGCTTCAGCCATTCTAGACCAGAATACAATTTTAACCAAAATTAAACACCTTTATTGCATTTCTGCATCTTCAACGAGGCTCAAAACAAGGGTCTGTGAATCCAGAGGCATATCTTCCCTGCTAAAGACTCAACAGCAATGTTCCCATTAGGCCGCACACCCCTGTTCAAATGTCATGGTCTGCAGCGTACTAGAACTGCTGATTCTCACGCCATGCAGTGAACTGCTCAGGTAATCAATCCACCTGAAAAACAAACCAACTAACTGCTTTTCTGCAGTTTTATTTTACTTTTTCCTAGACAAATCAGTTGGCTAATCTGCTTCACCTTATGTGCCCACAGACCTTGTACTGGTACAACGTAGGGGACACAAATGAGGTGTCGGGTGGAACCTGACTGTGCAGACAGACACCACTAAAGAAGAAGGGCACATAGAACCACAGCCACAGTCCTAAAATGATCTGAGAAAATGTAATGGAAAAGATGAGCAGCTTTTTCTCGCTGAAAATGAGTATCTTAACATTGTGCATTATGAGGTTAAATTGATTTTAATATAAAACAAGTAGAGCAGTTCATAAACAGTTTATACCAAATCCAAGCACTTTCAACTGCAAGTTTCCCTGTTTTTTGAGATGTCAGTAAGAGCACATCTGCAATCAATTGCCTATTACATTCATATTTCTGCCTTGTACAGTGACATTTTTTGCCATGCTTTTTTACATCAAATTCAATTTTTGATTCAATGTTTGATTGCAAGCCACAAGCCTATACAACATATCAATCTCTTCTGTAATACATGCTGTTCTTTCAGACCTTCACATGTTTTCAAACCAGTGGTTTAATATAAACCCTTTGCTATTGTTCAGAAGCTGAATGCACACAGCCTACAGACATATCCCATGACTGTGCTTGCAGTGAAAAATTCATTCTTGCCAGACTGGTGACACCACCTGTAAAAGGGAAACCTGCCAGACTTGGCATCGAGCCTGGGAAAAAGGTCTACCAAATGCTAGTGATTACAGCTGTCCCGTACCATAGCTCCCACTGTGTGCTGGGAGAGGGGGCTGGGAGGGTCTGCAAAAATTTTTTTCAAGTGGAATTAAAGCAAAATTTCCCTGGCTTTATGTCACTAGCCAATATGAAGCTGGCCAAAACAAGGAATGTTTGTACTTCTAATACTCAATCTTCACAAAAGCTGGAGTGAGAAGGATGAACCTGCTGTGTTTGTGTATGTACAGAGGCAATGTTTACCACCAGGTAAATAATACAGCATCACAGAGTTACTTTTAGTACCTAATGTGACATCTACAACTGCAGCTGATTGTCACAAGTTCTAATTAAATAACAGCCTTGAGGTTCAACTGCAATTCAATACAGAGAGGTAGATTTTGAATGTATCAGATCAGTTAGGCAGGAAAAGCGGTAGAAACAATTATGAGCACATCGCCCAATTAGGAAAAAGTTCACTAATGACACATTGTTGTTTTTACCAAGTAGTAGAAATAGACTGGTGAAACACTCATTTTTGTGGCAACACACAAACCCTAGGTAGCAGTTTAGTGCCCATTCTGAGAACTATAAACACCTTTATGACCCTGGAGAAAGTAGACTCAAAAGCAGCCTTCTCAAATTTGCTTCCCTAGATCTAAATTTCATTCTGTACAAGGCAGCTGAGGGTCTTTCCTCCCCTACACCTTGCTATACGTCCACCATACCATGACCAAAAAAGTATGTTTTCCCCCACACCGTTAATCTATGTTAGCATCACGGATGAGGAAGGAAAATTAAAAAAGAAAGATATGCTTGACAAATTCCAGCTTCTCTAAGAAAACAACAAAATAAGGATGCCAGCAGAAAATGAAAAACATACAGAGGTGACTTACACTTGGCAGGTTTAAAGTGAAGCAATTGTGTTTTCTCTTCAAAGGCCAGATATCTCACTGACATGTTTTACTTATCACTCACCCATCTCTAGAAATCACAAGTTTGTTCTCATTCTATATGTTTATCAATTTTCTAGACCGCTTGATGAAGAGACTCTCTGTGTGCAGAGATTTATAAATCTCAAACACCACGTCTCCATCAGGTGCAGACCCTCCAAATCTATCACTTGACACAGAACTACTTATGGTTCTTATATATTGGTAATGATTACGGCAAACAACCAGGGAAAATGGGAGGTGGCTGCATTTTCCCTCTCTACTTAGAATATGTAGGAACAGTCGCTACTTGTGTCTTCAAGGAGGGCAAACTATACATGCTCTTCAACTGCTGCCAGCTATCCAGTTGACAAAGTTACTTCAAACCATTCATTCAACTTTCATCCTACCCATACCCTTTGTCTATGTTAACTCAGATAGACACACAGATTCTTCTGGCATGCAGGAACAACTTTGGCTTGGGCTCTTAATCCCAGTAATGCAAGTTCCAGTAAGAACACAAAAGATAATCATATCCCTGGCAAGTCTGAATCACATGGAAATAGTTAATAAGGCATGCAACTCTGGGAGCAAAAGGGCCTAAATTCCAGTTGGCCACTTCCACACTTAACAGTATGTCCCAGTCCATAGTACTGATACTATCAGCTCAGAGACACCAGATCTGTACCAATGCAAGGTTCAGAGGGCTTCACTTTTCAAACCACAGGCCCATTTCTGCAAGCAAGGTTAAAGCACATTCATACTTAAAAAAACACAAGATGAACAGCTGAATTTAAAACCATGAAGTGGAAAGCAGCATACAATTATTAAACAACTCACTTGCCTTACTTCATCTTTCCCTCCAATCTTCCGATCACTGGTTTTCCTCTGCTATTTACAGAAGATTTTAATACAGGTAGAAAATTGATTTTTTTGGATACTGCAGTGCAGGAAAAGATAAATGAACTTTTTCTCAGTTTCCATATTCTTTTGCTGCATCTTGTAGTGACTGTTTTGTACCATATATTTGGCCCCAAAAGTGTGCACCAAGTTGTGAGGAAGTTGGTGAAAGAATATGAAATACAAAGTGACAGTCTGCACCTCCTCATCTCTCCTCACATACACATAATTCTACAACCCCCTCTAATCCATTTCTGTCATGAGGATATGATGATTCCTTACCTCATGGAAAGAAAAAAAACCCAACTTTGTCTTACTTCTATTTTTATATGATATATTAGCATACTCATGATGATACGCATGATGTGTAATCTGGGCTCACCCATACACTTCATAAGCACAATAGTTAAACCGTAGATTCACAGGGATAGGGACTACATTAAGCAAGCTGAAAACATCATTTACGATTTGATAAAGTAGGATTGGAGCAGATGAGAAGTCACTGCCAGTAAATTTAATTTTGTATGTATTCCTCCCATTGACTGAATGTTTAGAAGGTACTTGCATTTTGCCATAGTCCCTTTTAGGGCAGAGGGATACTTGCTTTAAAAGACAAGGTTTTCTCTGTATGTCTACATCAGAAATACCTGAATGAAAGGAAGAAGCAGGTTTCTTCTGTTTTCACATTATGCTTGTTTCAGAAGTCCTTTGACACTGAAGTAAAGGACAGTCCTTCAAATTTTACTAATTCTGAGTATTGGTTCCTACTGAGAAGTGATGAGACTGAAGTAAGAAACGTTTGGTACACTGATCTGCTGCATGGTAATGTAACCTTTCATAAATTTACAGATATTAGGTCCCATCCTTTTCCATTTTAAAAAGCTAGCAATATATGCCCCTGGTGACAGTAAGAACAGACACTTGTTTTTTCTTAAAGAAAATGCTCTGTAGAACACCAGCAGGAACCATTCAGAGCTCGGTATGCACAGCTCTCCATGTTTACAGAAGGTTTGGGAAACACATTAAGGCCTTCTAGCTACTGTTGCACAGTTTCAGCAGACTGTGGCTGGTCTCCTGCACTGGGGGATCTCAAAACAAAATCAAACCTCCCTGCAACAAATGCTCTGACTCCTATTTAAAATGATTAAAAGCAAAATGGAAGGGTTTATAAATGCTATAAACATATGATCAGTTCATTCTTCGTGACATATTACCTGAATTTTAGAAATATATGTGATTAATTTCCTTGCTCATTACTAGTCTTTGAATGGATTAATAATGAGCAAGGAAATTAATCAATACCAAACAAAATGGTCACCTGTGAAAATTTTCTAACATGTGAGTTGAGAACCATAATCCCACTACCAAGATAAGATCGCCTCACCTCCCCTTTAACATACAACAAATTTGTAATTTTTTTCTTTAAATATACTTTATTGTAAAAAATAAAGAAAATAAGAAACAAGAAAGTTATCATGCAAATAATTGACTTAAAGTATAAAGAGGCCCCAAAAGACTGCAACTTAATTAAATGGAAAAGTAATGCAAGGGTTACATTGGAATATAAATTATTGAATTAGGTAAATGGCCAATGCAGACTGCAATAACTACCGGACCAAGATATTTTTGCATGTAACTAGAAAAGTAACATTTTCATATGTATTAGAAACAGTGGTCATTCTCAATATACTAATTTTTTAATATACATAATTCAAATCACTTTCACATGATAGAATGTGTTCATTTAGAAATAAAGAAAATCAAGTATGAGCTGCACTCAGGAAAGTATATTTGAGGTCAGTTCCCTGCTAGGGGTGCTCCTTGTTTCATTAGAAAATAATAAATAACTTCTGTTAATGCCTTTCATAGAAAGACATTCCCGAGAAAGTTCCTGTCTCCAGATTAATCCTGTGGAGAACCACAAACCTCTGGCAAATTCTATCTTAAATGCATTTGCAAATCAGAAAACTCGGAAGAGGAGGACACCTTGAGAACCCAGACAACAAATGCCGCTGTACCAAACCAAACTGGGAAGCTGCCTAGAAACCCAAAAGGCACAGTTATAATATAAGAAGCTGAACAAAATTATGAAAAAATCTTTGAGCTTAGATGACAAAATGAACACAGGATATTTGACCTATGCCAGAAGACAGATTATAAAATAGTGTTAAATCATAAAAAGATACAGAGGTGAGGACATTTAACTCTTTTTTATTTTTTTTTTTTTTTAATTATCCCCCAAACAAACAGTAACAAAAAGCCAAGATCATACTGGCTCATGGAGTTAGCTGAAGTGATGAACGTAGTTTTAAGATACATCTTCACATTGTTTCCTTAAAAAAGTCTCCTCAGCTTTATGTATAAGATGAAGGAGCTTGTCTGCAGAAGCATAAGTCAAATTATCAATTTGCTGTACACTTTCAAGCACATTTATAAACTGAAATGTCACAATTAGACTTTTTTGTGGCAGAATGGGAACCAGTGGTTTTTGTTTCTTTTTCTAAAGAGACAAAAAATAGAACTTCAATAAAAATAAAATCCGTTGACTTTCATAAAAGACAAAATAAAGGTCAAGGAAAAGGCTTTAAGTCTTCTGGGAAATAAGAATTTAGTCCCTTTCTCAGAAATAAAGACAATCAGTGGCAGGCCTAGTCTCTTCTTCACCATCTTTCTTGCTCAAGAAGTTTTATTTTCGTCTTTTTTCTGCTTATAATAGCAGCCACTGAAAATTTAAAAAGTATTTCAAATATTTTCCACTCTATTGCAATTCAAAATAGAGGAGTGGAAAATGCTTCCACAAGTAGTTTACAAGGGCTGAAAAGTGACAAACAAGCAATGTGTACTTGCAGAAACACAAATCATTTAGTCTCCTGTTAAATTTTAATCAACTCTACAAAAAAATACAGTAATTATCAACAGCTTGCTTTATAATAAAATAAACTGAAGACACATAAAAATGAAGGTAGAATACGGCTGAAGTTACTTGGTAATTAGAGAACTGAATGCCAAATGCCCACCTTAGCTGGGTCACCAGACAGCTGGCTTGGTATGTACAAACAAAAAGATCTGTTTGGTCTTAAAGGCAACAACTGGTAAGGACCTTACTTTCTGAAGTATGAAAAAGACTTGATTAATTTCTCAATGTCTAAAGAGGTATTTACTAGTGAAAAGCTCACATGGATGCAAGTCATTCTGTACCTTACTGAAACAAAGCCCTTAACATTTTGCAGGAACTGTCTTATTCATAAGCCTCAAATTCAGGAGCTGAACTTCTACCACGTAAGTACAATTTAGACACAATGGTGTTAGAATAGTGTAATGTTAAGTTGGAAGTCCATATGCATACAGATTTGATTTCATCCAGTTACCATCCAGTATCAAACACCTTAAGCCTGATATAGCTTCTCTCAGGGCTCTCTCACTGCAGATACTCTCTTACAGTTCAGACCTAAACACTAGTCGAGCGATGTAACAGCAATTATTTTAAAGGCAGTTCCTCTGCCAAGGGGTTACTCTTACACCCTAAAATACAGCAATCTTGCTTGAGGGAGTGCCCAAGAGTCCAGAGGAGAATGTACTGAAACAGTCTGGAAGGATGCCCCTGGGAAGACTTGAGTAATGAAAGAGAAACAACTCCACACCTATCTTCTTCATTTCTGCAGTCCATAAGGATTAAGGTTTTCATTATTACATGAGAAGGCTATTTCTGCTAATTACAAATTTACATGAAACTTCAGCTTTCGATGTCCCAAAATCATACATGACTTTACACATCTATAGGGGAAAGGGTGGAAATAGGCAAAATACAAGCAAAAATCAGGATGAGGTTGATGGTTTTCTTCTTGTTATCCAGTTCAGTTTCAGAAGACTCAGCTAAAACTGGGAGGCTTTGAACATATTCTCTTCACTGTTGGGGAGCCTCTTAAAAGCTATAGAGGGAGTTCAGATTTTGAAAAGAACATGACTCCAAGCCTACTAAAGCTACGAGAAATATTCTATTTTAATTTTGCAGAATTTGACTCAGGCCCTTAAATAAGGCACAAAGGTGGAAAAAGGATCTCCATTTTTACCCTGGGCTTCAGGAAAGGATCTCAACTTGAACAGATTAAACTGTATTGTGCTTCTCTCCATATTCTTCTTTACTGATTATTTTCTTATCCCAACAAGAAATGCAATTAGTTAGACACTGAGCCATATAATGGAACAAATTTTAATTGACAGAGGAAAACAAAAAGATTAAAAAACAATTAATTTCTTCTTTACTGCTTCAGAATCTGTAATAATTTGCATTCAAGCTAACAGTAGTATCTTTCATCTGGAAGACATTCCAGGCTAATACATCTGTGGTTTACTCTTTTGTTTGCAGATATTCAGTGGCTTGTTAAGATCATGATTAGATCATGACACTTCCTAATTCTGTGGATGGTGATTCATCAAACATCAGAACTGCTACCACCTCCTCTCTGAGACATATGGACTGGCCTACACAGTAAGTGACAAAGAAAGTAAGAGCTATTTTGGAACAGAGTAACACTAGGTTTGCACCTAATGCAAATATTTAACAACCTATTTCTTTTTTGCTCTGTTAAACAACAATTGCTCCTTTTACTTCTTTTTAGAAAGGTGTTCATATATCTAACATGCATTTAGTATCTTTTAAAATAAAAATTCTCTGCAATTTGGCTTAAAGGTTCAGTATTATGTTGTGTAATAGTTCTGCCTGGGGCTCAGCTCCTCACTGTAAAAGCTTGTGGGTGTGAGAAGAGAACATCTACAACATTTATTGACTTGCACTACGGTTCTGCAAACTGATGGATTACATTGTGATGTCTCAGCCACTCACAGAAGAACATGATACCTGTTTTCTTTTAAATGAAATCTTGAGATCTAATAAAAATCCCTTTCTAGGAAAAAATTCTTTATTAATGAATATCAAGGCTACTGGCCCTCCCCATTCCCAGTGTAGGTCAGGCCTTTCTTTCTCACTCACTCACTTTCTGTCTTTTGTCTTTACTGACAAAGATAAAGAAAAGCAGGTCTAGCCTGACTGTTGGACGCAGGGCAGAAGGAAAGCAGCTTACTACAGCAGCAAAATTGAAAACAAGAATAAAATAGTTTTGAAGGTGTCACCATAGCTTTTTTGAGCATAAGTCAAAATATTTTCAGTCAGGTCTGATGGCTCAGGAAGTCTAATTTCATTATGTTAGATGGTCCAACTTTCATATGTTCACTGGGGTTTTTTTGCCTTATGTTATCCTCTTCTGCAGCTTTGGCTTGGAGAAGACACAAGACAATCATGCTGGATATATATTCTGTTCCCTCTAGTAGCATGCCTGAAAGCACTAAAACATTGTGACATTCAGTATCATCAGTAAATCCCAGGAAACAGCGGAGGACATAACGTACGTAAAGGCTGAGCTTCTCTCCAGCTAACTGCAACAGGTTGGGACATCTTAGAGGCTTAACGTTTTGGCAACCTTGCACGGCCATGAAAACTGCCAATGCTGCAGTTTTCCTCAACATGGAAGGCTTGTCTATACAGGGGAACAGTGGCAAAAAAAGCTAGGGCATGGATTTCAAACACTAATATCTACTCTGGTCTTATATCTGGTTCATAAAAGCAGACGAAAAGTCCTAGTTTCTATTAAAACCAGAGAATACAGACTTCTAAATATCTTTTTGAATATGACTTAAGTTACCTTTCACATATTTATATTGCACTTTAAGAGGACTTGTTTAAACCATAAAAAAGTTCCCTCAGTTTGGAAAACGTGGCTATGTGAGGGCTAGCACAGTTTGGTATAAGTTCAAAAATAAAGAATGCCACCATTTTTCAAGGCATCACAGATATTAACACACAAGTAGTAAAGTAATGCTAGTAACAACCTTTGCATTGTTGTCATAACAGCAATCACACTGCAAGACATCAAGAGCTGAAGTGAGCCATCAGGATTTTGAAGCAAGAAAGAAATCAATTAAATCAAGTGATTCAGGACTACTGAGCTGCTTTAACATATATGCCTGTTTGGCACCAGGTCCTTGGAATGGAAAGATTTTGGTTCTCAGTATCCATCTGGACTAAATAAACACAGAGTTCAAACATTATGTGAAAACATGGCAAAAGCTATACACACAATGACAAAATAATAAAGATCTTTCTCCACTGGTCTGCACACCAAAGAATCACCTAGTGTTAATGCAGATAAGCCAGTTTTATGAAAATTATAGCGAATGCGACAGTTACCATATTTCCCTCAGCAATACAAACTGTTTCTGGACATCTAGCAATGTCCCAAAATGAGCAATCACTGTGCAAAAATAAGAAAAAAACCCACATTCTGTATGTTTTTAATACCGACATATTAATGTCTTGCCATACTATCAGATATGCTACCACCAGAATCTTAAACCACGTGATGATGCTATCTTTCTAAGACCGACAGAAATGCTGAGAGCATTGCATGCCATTATACTGACTAGAATAAGCAGAAGGAACCTCTAAGTGGGAATAATTTAGCATAGCTAAAAGAGTCTCAGGAAAAAGGAAGCCCTATTATGCTTCACATAACATAGAAGAAATTAAATCGCTTACAGAATGCATTCTTCAAAGAGGTCTGAACTCATCTGGAAGTATACGTTTATTCCTGGGAACCAAGATTCCATATAAGTTTAGGTGCCCAAGAATGGAGATAACTTTGCATTGATTTCCACAAAACTTGGTGGTAACTGAGTATTTGACACCTACAAGTTTTGGAACCCTCACAAAGTATCCTACAGGTTCACTAACAAATTTTCAGTCTTTTAACTCTAATCTTTTTAACTCAGGATCTTTCCAGCACACACTCCTGCAAGAGCGTTAGCAGCACCTGGATGTACAAACACATCTAATTTGCTTCTGCATTCACAGTTTATATACTCACAGTTGAGGTTTTTTTCCATCGCAAAACATTTGTGTCATACGTGTCTACTCGGGGCAGTAGAATATTTGCAAAAACAGCAAAAAGGTAACTAATGCAGGTTGCACATTCCACAAGACCATAATAAAATTTGCTGATTTTCAAGAGAAACTGGTAATAGAAATACTTTGAAGCAGCATAGGAGTTATCTGTGGAACAAGCTGCTGTTAATTACTATTAAGGTTAGAAACTCAGTGGAATTCCAAGAAGAAAATTTTGTGGGAGTAACTGAAGCAATCCAAAACATTACAAAATGGATAAAATCTTTGTGCTTTATGGCTGTAGCAAACCACTAATAGATGGAAGTCTGTCAGAGGTGTGCTCTGTAGGCAGGTTATTCCACAAATTTATATTTAGTCCAAACTTAATCACATATTTTCAAATAAATAAAAAGTTGTATACAGTATTTTTAATCAGGAGAGACAAGTGAACAATTAGGTACACCTGAGCAATATAGCATGTAGACTGAGAAAACATTTTATTACTAAAATGAAAAAACAGCCATCTCTTTTCATTCACAGCTTACAAAGAAACATTTATTCCAAGTGCACGTTAATGTTGTTATCAGTGTATTAATACAGTTATCAACTCAGATCTAGTTATGGTTTGAAAAGGAAAAAAATTGAAGTTTTTATAATTTCATAAAACAAGAACTGAATACTGAGAGTTAATAGGAAATCAATTACCAACTACAGCTCACTATTATTCCCAGTGATAGTGCTTTTTAAAATTATGGGTCGTTATGGAAAAGTATTTTCCATAATAACCAGTCAACTGTGTTCCCCCGCTACCTCCCCCATGAGGGCTGACACATATATAGGTCTTTGACCATCTGAACTACTTCTGTTATATTATTTATGTTATAATGAATATGGACTCACAGGTCAACAGTAGGGATATGAAGCATAAGGATCTATTTAGTGCACACCAGACAAGTTAGTATCAACTGAACTAAGATTAATCCATAACACAGTAAGGAATAGCAGGATTTCAGCTACTTTTTACTGGGTCAAGAAGAAATGTTCACATAAACAGTAATAATATCAACATCAGTTGGTGTATTTTAGTAATACTCTTTCATGTGCTATACAGTTTGTGTTCAATCATTCAATTCAGATGTCAGTACCTTCCTCAGTGAAATACAATTTAAACAAATACTTGCCCCACTAAAATGGAGAACAGGTTTGACAAAGATAATTCTTGTGCTAACAGCCATTAGGACATTCTCAACTCTTGTTGATTTGACTACTACTAGTTATGGCCATCACCGCATGGGATGCCTTGGTTACAGCAGCAATGGTCAAGACCTGCTTTGCCAGTGACACGGACCAGATCTATACGTGCTGGTAACAGTCTTGTGCATCAGCTGTGGTTTCTCTTGGGATACCTTCAGCTTGACTGAGCTTCATTCAGGTGTAACTATAGATGATGCTATTAAGGAAAACCAACAGTTGAATTGATAAAAGACACCAAAGAGATGATAGCCCTTCTCACCCTTCTCACAAACTTCCTCAGCACTGCAGCTTACAGAAGAACAAGGCAAGTAGCAAGGAAAGAGGAAGTTTTCAGAATTACAGCAGGAGTTCAGAGACTACTTGAAATCCTCTTCTACACATCTTCAGGAGCCCTTTGCTCACAATAGCAATTCTGTGCACATTGCAAAGTAGTACTTCCTCCTGCCAAATCCCTTTGGAACTCTAACTCGCAGGAAAAGCATACTAGCCATGAACTCTACAAGGTTTCTGGTATTTCCCCCCGCCCCAGCTTATTTCTATCTCCATTATTTGCTCTACAGACTTTTTTTTTTCCACTGTGAACACCTATCCCCCTACAGTGGAAAGGCAGGCACGTTCATATACACTAACAGTCTAAAGAGAGGGTGTTTTGTCACAACGTAATTCACAGCACCCAAAATTAATCAGTTATATCATTCATTTGAAATAACATTTAGGTCAACTGTCACTGTTGTGTGAAAATACAAATCCTGGACAGCAGATGTAGAGAAACATGATTATAATTGCCCCTCAACATAATATGTAACATCCAAGAGTCGTATTGCTTCAATAACAAATGGGAGGGGGAGGAGAAACAGTAGCAGCACAAGTTTCTTATCAGAACAAATCCTCCTGCAACTAGCAGAAAAATTAGTGCTTTGCATTCACACAAGCTCTTTGGTTGCTTGAGTGTATCCATGGTAACACCCATCTTTCAGAAATCCTAGTATGCATCTACGCACTTATTCTACATTCTACCTAAAACATGAACAGAATTGAGAGCACTGGAGTATCTGCTCCATTAATCGGGTTCTACTTCAACTATAAAACTGTGTTAGAAGAAAGAAAAGCTCCCCCCATATCTACCTTCTAAACCAAATTCCTCCAAAACATGCAGCTGTAATTTCTGGATACTCTATTCTTTAACAACAATTTATTCTCCTGCAACATGAAGATGAGTCCTGCAGGATTTTGAATATTTTGGATGCATTGTTGAGTACCATTTAATAATATATGACTGGTAAATAAACATTTAAGTATATAAAAAAGGATGAAAAATATTTGATTATACCAACAGCATTTTTTTTATTCTTAGCAAGAATATGGTGTATAGCTTTTGCTCAGGGAATTTGACAGAATTAATAACTTTTCTAATCCTGATTTAATCAAAGGCTTCTTAAAAGAAAGATTTTTAATATTTTTCTTTATTTGTGGACCTGGAAAAGAAAATTACATTATATGTTAATATTAAATAAAATTACATATAAATTTCTCTACAATAAATTTAAGCCTCCTGATAAGAATAGCAAGTTAAGATAATTTGTATGATTTCTTTTAATAGCATATCAGCGCACAAGAATCTGCATACCTCAGAATGAAAGCCAATATCCTAAACAATAGCCTGTGAAAATCATGATAAAGGTATTTAAATTACTGAATGAACAGAATTGGGGTGGTGTTTCATTGAAACAGAAAAGTGTGATTTCATTAGAATGTCATTACAACTTTCAGTAATTGTAAAAGGACAAAATGAAACAATTTCTGCTTCTGAAGCAACTGGCCTCTATGCTGCCTTTTGTTCTCTTAAAACAGCAAGACCGTTGTCCTAAAGCCAGCTCCTTCCTAACAACTGTTAGGCTTCACTATACAGCATTCGGTTATTTGCTTCACCATATCAAACTTCCCTTTATTTTAAAGTAGATTGATTCAGGTTAAAACCAACAAACAAAAACCCGACCCCAAAAATCAACCCGCAGTGGATATGGAATTGTTGTTCTCTAAGGAACTTCTTTTCCTTAGCTTCATTTTTCTGCTGCTCCTTACAAATCAAATGCAGCTACAGTGCCAGAAAATGGCAGACATGTCCTTGGAAACAGGGCCTGCAATATGGGACTATTTTTATCAATAAAACACTTCTAGTGATATCTTTGAAAAGACTGGGACAACAGTCTACTGGACCCAGGTAAAACCAATGGAAATCTTCTCTCAATCCCATTTTGGCACCTTTGAAATCTTATTTATGTTGCCTCTTCTGGAGAAAACACATGGAGTTTATTGCTGTTTTTTTAGTTACTATGTGAACAAAAAAGCTAAATTACCTTCAGAATGGCTCTTGCATGTATGCAGAAAGCTAGTACAAGCTCTCTGCAGAATACAAATGTAACTTTCCAACTAACATTTGAATTTTGATATTTTATTTAATTCAAAGGCGTAGAATTTGGAAGAAATTTCTCTTGGGAGGACTTTGGTTCCTTTACTGCAGCTGCCATTCATTTTACAATGCCATTCCTTTTAGCTCTATAGTCTGACTGCCACTGCAATTAAGTCTAAAGAAGCTTTCCTTTCACCCTACTTGGTCTTACAATATATACAGAAACTCAAAGAATGCAAGGTTTGATGCTTTTTATATTTACATTGGCAAAAGAAAAAATAGAAAAAAGCTGCTTCTGCTTGGAAAAACAAAATGAAATCTAAGTAATCATAAAGAAAATGAAGAAGCTGTAAAATTCTACCTTGCCCTCTTTGCATGTCATCTTGGTAAAGACTTGCACAAAAAGATACTAACAGATGAATATCATTGATTCACCCTGGGCAAGTACACAGTAAAATGGTTTATTAGTATCCTACCTCCACAGTTACAGCATCTGCATTTCTTATCATAAAAGTACTAAGTTATTATTTCCCTTTCTTCACCTCTTTATTAAAACTCTAAATAACAGCATTGTGCCCAGAGTATTGGGGGGAAATCAATCTGATGTCTGAAAAGTCAAGGCTTAAACTTGAGAATGCTTTCATCTTTCAAAGTTGCATAAAAAGTAAGAGTAATATAGAAAGACAAACTAAGAGAATATGAAAGGAAACAGAAAAGAGGAATTCAGAAGATTTGGACATGTATTTTAATTACAGAGCCTGTAGATAAGGGTAAATTTGACAATGAATTCAAGGTAGACTCAAAAGATTCAGGCAGTCTATGAATTCTGACAGGTTTTCAGATAGCTCAGACTTACTATGCAGAAGGTAGTGAATATTTTATGTTGTTTATTTTGAATATTTTTACTTGGAGTCAGGTCTTTTTGGTTAATAAAAAACAACACTAAGTTACAAAAAAAGTATCTGTGTTCATAAATATAGATGAGAAGCCAGACTGAAAGTCCTATTAAATTGACCAGTCCCATTAACTTTAATGAGCTGTCAGTCAGACTGCAGCCCTGCCAACTGAGATACCTTCACTCCCCTCTCGGCATACTTTGCCCCTTATACGCTTGTGTACGTTCTCAGCAGAGTGGATCAACTGGGGTTTCTTCTCAGCAGCACAGCTACAGCCAAACAACCACATCAGGTCTAAAGATCACTGAAAGCCACGGTGGGATGCATTGATATCAGGTCCAGATGGCGAACTAGCCAATGGCTTTGTGATGTTAAACTAGAGTCTTTTTTGCTTTAATTTGGGTTTCTTTGGGGGTGGGGGAATCACAGACAATATAAGTTTGTCCTCAAATAAGTGAAAAAAATTAATCCACAATTCTCTAGCAATTTGGTGACAAGTAGAGGTTAAGCCAACAGATCTACATAGGTAAGTCAACTGTACCCTTCAGTTTGTTTTTTCTGACCTGACAAAAGAACCATACTATAATCATCTGCTGCCAATTCATCCCTAAATAATAATTTTAAAGAAGGAAATGAAGAATCAAGTTAAAAGCTAGATGTCACACTGTCACTGCCAAAGTACCCCTCTGTAATTTACAGATCAGAGATCAATATTACATTAGCTCTAGGCTTTAAGACTATCTGTTCTTCAAAACTTTTCCCCATCATACATGACTTTATTTCCTCCTAAAATATGACAGACTGGCCACAGGAAGAGGCAGAATGATGAGCATGTGCTGGTACCCCACCTGGAATTAACATATCCTAGGGATAAGGCAGCCCTGATATTTGGAATCAAGGAATTTCTCCCCCACCAAAGACTGGTAGTGCTTTCTTGTTTTCCTGGGAGGAAAGCTGCATGGGAGCAGTACAATTTGTTCACAGCTCTAAAGCTATTTGCAATGACTCAGTGTAAATATAAACTTTTGAACACTAAATAGTCCAAATAAACACTTGCCAAACCATTCACATAAAGAAATTAAATAAAAAATCATAAAGCAAAAAGAGGAAGAATTAAAATGTTTCACATTCTGGTTAAAATGATGAAAAGGTGAAACGAGGTTAAAATGTTTATGCCCTCCACTCTACAGACATCCAGACTGTATTTTATAATCCTTGGAGGGGCTGTGAATAGTGCATTTGTACAGCTATTTTCTTCTCTACTGAAACCTTTCTGAAATAATATCGGACATGGACATTTGCCTTGTTGTGGGTGGTGAAGTTTCATTCATGTTCTCCTGTAAACAACTTAACAGCAAATTACCAGTGCATTTTCATCCCACAAAATCACCTTAGCAACCCCTGCAAACATCATCTTTCAGAGGTAACAGTGACATGGAGATTTGCAAAGCCACCAGAAGAAAAATACCACCTCTGGTAAAAAAAAATAACAAAAGCTTTATGTTTTGCTACATAGAACCTTATAATCCCTGAAAGACACATATTCATGTATTGAGAAGCAACTGGTTTTAATGTAAAGGAGAAAACATTCCCTTTCAAAGCAAAAATTTCTGTCCAGGACATGGTGCTGTCATTGGACACCCTGCCTAACGTGGCTTTAAAATTAGCCAGTTTAGTGATGGTAATACTGATTCACTGGAATAAATTTTCCTATATCTTAACTCCCAATATGATGGTCAAAGATCTGGCAGAACAGCATTTTTTGCTTAAGAGGAATTGAGTCTGACATGGATTCAAACCAATGTTTTTCAGAACTTCTCATGGATTGGGAATGCTAAGAAAATTCAGCAAAAACAACACCGTACATATATATATATATATATTTGCTCCCTGGATTCTCAGTGAGATGTATGTTTTTCCTAATTTCCTTTAATTAATAGTTCCCAGTTTTTCTTTTCTTCTTCTTACCTGCTGTTCACTCCAGTACCAGCTTGCCACAATTCACATCTGCTTTTTTGCGAATTGGTATAGTGCTGTACAAAAACGGCAGGACACTTCCATTAAACACCCACCTTGAAATGGTCTGTAGTTCTTTCAATACCCTAAATCAACCAATAGCAACTTGCTATCCCCATAAATAATACAGCTCTTAACAGGGACTAACCCATAGCCCACGTGACAAAAATAATCTGGCTGGCAAAAAACCTCAAATACCAGGCAGGCTATCAAGCATGCGCTAAAAACGGGGGTGGAGGGGGTGGGGAGGTGTTTAACTATCAGCTTCAGGTATTCTTTGGTATTTTGCTAGACCTCAAAACTGGCTGCAGCTGATTTTTGCCATAAAATAGTCACCAATTTAGCTACATCAGTGCATGGCTAGGGTTAACCAGTATCCATATCAGGCAGCTGAAATTCCAAAAATTTAAAAGTTATTTTACAGGTTCTTTAAAGAACCTATGTTCTACGGCATTTTTAGCCACTTCCTTTCCTTACATCTTCAAGATCAACACTGACTATTTCTAACTGCGATTTTCCTATATTACATATTCTCCAGGAATCTCATACATGAAAACCAACAGGGACTTGCTCACTGCGAGCCACAGAACCCAGATTCTCAAACAGCGCTCTGTCTCAACCTCATGCAACAAGGTTGCGTTATGTTTTTACCAACTTGTATAGAAATACTCTATTTCCACCAGAATATTCCATCCTTGAATATTCAGACAGCTACTCTTAGCAACACATTACTTGAACATTAGCCCTCGTGTGTGTCTCGCTGTAAGTGTGAAGGTCTCTGGCAGCTGATGCTGTTTTAGTCACAAATCCAAAACACAGTACCATACAGGCTGCTGTGTAGAACCTCCATCCCAGCCAGACCCAGAATCAGGTCAAACACCCTGACTTAATATCTCATAATCAGAAGTTACCAGTCTATCATGGGAAGGGCCTTATTGATAGGATTTTTAACTCAGACTAAAGTAGATCATGCTTTTAACTCTGCAAATCCTTTGTTAGCGAGGCAGCTGTATCACCAGAACGTCAGAGGTTACAACAGAACACAAAGAAATGAGGATTCCACCCACCTATGTGTGTGCACGTGTAAATTTTTAGGGATCTCACAAGTGTATATTGTCATTCCCTATCATATCCTCTAAGCCAACTCTAGTTTTAGCTCTTTGATCACAATTTTCTTAGCTCCTCTGGATAAAGAGGATGAAATCTGTAGGCCATATAAAAAATGCTAAGGCCAACTTTAGAATGAAAAAAATAATTTCCAATTCTCTGAAAGCCTTGAATATTTTTTAAATATATGTAACAGGAGATAAGCTAGTGCTTAATTCATCTCTCAAATGGAATTCCAGGAAGGTGCATTTATACATAGCTAAAAAGTGCTGCAATAATTATATATGAGACCATGCTCTCCCTGAAAATAACATATTCATTTGCTGTAAGGTTACATACAAGACATTTTGAAAAGATGAGGTAGGTCAGTCTAATAGATCTGTTTCAATTACAGATCTAACTAAAAGCCTGTTTCTACAAAGTTCTGAGCAGTACTTTGAAGTCATAAGGATGAAAGGGTGTTCAGTGTCTGCCAGCCTGAGGGCTCTGGTAGAGAAGAGCAAAATGTCCAACGCCTTACTGACCAAAGCTAGAGCCTACTGTAGGGATTCCCCAGCTTTAAGCAAAAGGTCCATTGCCCACTCTTTCTAGCTCATGCTCATATATGTAATGCTGCTTAAAAGAAATTCTGAATCTAAATAACGATAGATCAGATCAAGGATGGTTAAAACAGGCTTAAAAATAAAATAAAGTAAGTGTAGAAAAAAATTACCTACAAGAATATGGAAAATTTGCTTTATTAAAAAACTGTCCATAATTGCATTCACAAGGCTACAAGACATCCAGTAGCATTTAGTAACAGTACTAATTTCTACCAGCACAGGCCAGAAGAATCAGGTTAACAATTCCCACAGCCATTTATAAAGCTTCCAGCCTAAACAACTCTTCCTTTTTTTTTTTTTTTTTAATATCTCACCATCAAACGGGAATAACAGATCAGATTATCCCTCATGGTTTAGAAGCCTCAACAAGATGAAATTTAAGTCACTCAAGATCACCAATGCTCTGTAAATCACTAGTGGGATTTGCAAGTCTTTTGGTAGCTATTAGCACCTTTATTTCAGCATATATTTTGCTTACTCAAGCACAATCACAAAACTGAAAAAAATAATCTGCACGGCTAGTTCAGTATAATACTAATACAAGTCTAACATATGCATGGTGACTCGTGCCACTGGGTTGGTCTGTGGGCCTCCTACCCTTGGTCCACTGGGACCACAGTGGCATGACCTGCTTTTCAAATGTTCCTATGGTCAAAGTACAGACTGTTCATGCAAAGGAGCGAATCTTCAAACTTATCCAAGAAACAAGCAGGGTCTATCCACTGAGACACACATGATCCCCAACATCCCTCTGTATTCATTTGGTACTGCATTTGCTGGGCCAGCCCACAGTTCATTCCAGTGCTGCTGTGCATGGTTATTGTTTGGTTCCTGAACAGTAACAGGGACAGACCTCTCTTTGACTAAGAACACATTTCTTTTGAGTCAAAACTACCAAAGGGCTTAACTTCCCTCCCCCACCATCTTTTTCCCTAAATTCTGGAATGCAGAAACATGTCATAAA
Organism: Morus bassanus; assembly: GCA_031468815.1. NCBI lineage: Eukaryota > Metazoa > Chordata > Aves > Suliformes > Sulidae > Morus > Morus bassanus. The sequence goes on from CM062578.1 coordinate 9,752,159, forward strand.
TACCCTGAAAGCAGAAGAGGGAACACGAGCAAGGAGGGATTTGGTCTCTCTTCTTCCTAATTCTATTCCTTTGCTTTTTGATCATGATCCAATGAATGATTGTTGCCACAAAAGACTCACTGTTATCGGCTTGCAATTGAAGCCTTCACAGAAAAATATTCAGATTGTAGTCAGGCATTAATGCTTAAGGAATAAAATCTTTGCTGTGTGCTTTAGAACCCATGCTTAAACATTCTGTTAATTTTATTCCTTTCTAAGTAGATAAGACTTTGGCAGGGGGATCATTTTATTCTAGTAAGTAAATAATATTAAATAGAATAATGGTATAAATATAACAGATCATGATTCAGCACAGCTTTTACATTTTGCTGCATAAGATCTACTGCAAACATGCAAAATTAAGCACTTAAGATGGCTGACAAAAAGCACAGGTGTTACGTTCATTGAATGGCTTTGTATCAGTTGTGTTTTTTCATGTTTCCAAGCAATCATTAAGAAGTTTCTCTTTTAAGTTCGAACAGTTTTCTGCAGCATTTACAGCACAAACACTACAGCAATGTGCTAGTGCATAACAACCTTAAGAAAAAAAAAACCCCAAACCTCTCCAGAACAAGAATTTATCTTCCTTCCCCTTCAACTTCACATCTTAGTAGTTTCTCCTCTTTCAGTGCTTAATACTTGTGAAACATGGGAAGAGTACACAGCATAAATGATGATCATAGAAATCAGTTGTCCTCATGACTGGCGAGTTCACTTGCATAAATACTACTGTTTTCCATTCTGCACTGTGAGCTACTTGAGCAAGCTACGAGCAGGAGATGAATGGCATGCTGCACTAAGCTCTGGCTCCTCCCCAGTACCCCAACTTAGGCAAGTATGAAGCCTGATCTCAGAGTCTCACTCAGTTTTACCCCCAACAATGATTCTGTGAAAAGAGCTCATTTACAAGAACTCCTTAAGAGAACTTTCAGAGTTACAACCTTATGGAGAAGTTAATATGTCTCCGCACCTTAATTTACCATTTTTGGAGTTTGCTTTTTTCATCCGCTCCTTAAACTTAGTCATTTTTCTATGGTGGAAAGCCACTCAGTAAATTAGACTGTAGAAGGGGAAATACATAAGTTGTGGTGGAGTTGAAAGTGCAGTTAGCTTTGGAACTCATTAGACATGCACAGCACGTAAGTTCTCTGTGTCCACAATTTTCATTTGATGAACTTTTAAAATTTATTTATTTAAAGTTCATCATGTATTGCACTCTGAAGTAGAAGCAATAAATATGTGGCATGACTTTGTAAATAGAATATGATTTCCAACAGAATTAGAATTATTTAGTCAGCTTTCAAGTCCTGCAAGGTCTTTTGTCTTATTACAATACTATTATTTTTTGGTACACCAGACTGGAGAAATCAAAGCAAGGACTCTGCATAGTAACAGTAAAGCAATTATAGCTCTGAGAACTTTTAGTTGGTAAACAGAATGAACATTTTTATATTGTCTCATCTATCTATCTGATTGTTAAAGCTACGAGCAAAATGCACAAAGATAAACAACACAGTATTAATTGCTGGTGACTAGCCTTCTTACAGCAAGTAACTCAGAGTATTTCTTTTGCTTAGGATTAATGTCACTCCAGGGCAATTTATTATCTCCCTTTCAAGATATTTAGAATTTTTGTTTAGACGCACAAATCGCATAGTGCTTTTTTTGGGTCTCTTGGCTGAGTAAGCATAACTCTTGCTTCCAGTGAAAGTTCTGATATTTAAAAAAAAAAAAGTTTCCCAGAAATGCTTCCAGTACTTTCTTTAACATTCACTGTAATAGCCTAATTTCACATATTGCTTTGTGGAATATTTCAGAAGATTAATGTAAAAAATGAAAAGAGCAACAAAGAAGAAAAACAGAAAGAAAAGTTGCACCAAATTGGCACGTCCAGGGACACGAGTTGGACTGAAGTACTACAGGACATGACTGTACTCCTTCCTGACTACCTGCAGCCACAACCTCCAGGAAAAAAGGCAGAGCCATGCAGACATCTGCACCTGACCCTGAAAAGTCCAAATTTCTCACTGTAACTAGGAAGAGTCAGCTATGTCCTAGAGTTCCTACTTTCCAAAATAATTAGAAACCATGAGCAAGAAAGCTTGATCCTTTTACATTACTTCTGCTGTTGATGTGTTTACATTAAATGCTTTTTCTGCAAAAGGAACACAGCTAGAATTGCATTAGTTACAGAATTATTTTGAATGTTAGATATTAATTCCTGAGTTGGCCAACATGCACAATAAGCAAACACACAAACCAGGTAGGGAACAAGCATCTAGAAGCCTTTCTTCATATGAGGAGTCTTTCCTTAAAACAATCTATTTCTCCAGTAGTATCTGATAAACAAAAGCCTGTTACCTAGCAAACAGTGGCAGCACTTCAACAGATGACTGCTCAGTGAGATTCTTCACCACACTCCTACTCCCAATGCTGCAACATTTGGCTGATATTCCCTGCCACAGGTTCAGCCAACAGTAACACCAGCTGAACCCCAGTGATGTTTTGGAGAGAGAAACCACCTGCAGAATGGTATGGGAAACACCTGAGGATGAAAACATCTTCACCTGCTCTGGATCTGCATAAGGATGCTTGCATAGCCTCAATTATTTCAAGATGTGAAAGAAGACGACAGAGGTTGGGTTACTATGTTACCACTCATTTCCCTCATCCAAAAATCACAACTCTGGTATTTCATGGAAGGGTGGACCTAAATTTCATAGTAAGGTCCCAAATTCTCTTATCATGAGTTATAATAGAGACTGCTGTTTTAAGTCAAATTAGACTTATGAGAGGAACCCTAGGTCCTAATGCTAACTATAAATTGTGTAACTTATACAGAATAATTACAGCATCATTCTTCTATAATTGACAGGAATTTAAATTACAAAAATTAGGATGAATGACTAAAATATGAAGATAGTCCTATAGAATAGCAGTCACCCTGTTAGTTATTTTGATACAAAACCCCATGCATTTTAAGCTGTCACTGAAATATCAATTTTCAGTGTGCTGTAGGAACCTCTCAGTATAAAAAAGCCAACAGAGGTATTCACAACCAGGTAAGGGACAACCAGAACGTTCATTACCTGAAGAGGACTAACAACCTTCATAGCTCACCTACTTTTTGTGACAATTCAGCGGCAGTAAATCCAAATGTTGGAGCTGACGTGCTTTGACTCTGTTCTTAAGCAGCGAACAGCCTGAAAACGAAGGTGCCTGTAGATGAGGAGAGGAGCTGGGTACCTGCCCACACATGCGCTCTTCACTGTGAGCACATGGCTGTGCACGCAGGTCTGGCCCACAGGAGCAGGGCGTTAATTCACACTGCAGCGCCCTGCCGCCATCCCCGCCTGCACACAAACCTTTCCCTCCCCGGGGCCTCGCCACCATCCCCGCCCAGACACAAACCTTTCCCGCCTCAGGGCCTCGCCGCCATCCCCGCCCGCACACGAACCTCTCCCACTCCAGGGCCCTGCCGCCATCCCCTGCCCGGACACAAACCTTTCCCTCCCCGGGGCCTCGCCACCATCCCCGCCCAGACACGAACCTTTCCCGCCTCAGGGCCTCGCCGCCATCCCTGCCCGCACACGAACCTCTCCCGCCCCAGGGTCCCCACGTGTGCTCCCCTCAGCGCCGGCGGCGCCGAACCTTCCAGAAGGGCAGCAGTGAGCACCAATCGCCAGGCGCCGCGGGAAGCTGGCCCAATCAGAGCCTGGTATTCTCGTGTCGTCCCTCCCCCCGCCATAAGCGCTGCCGCCCGCTGGCGCCATGACGGGATTCTGCGGGCGGGGAGGCAAGGCGTTTGGAGTAGGTGCCTTTGTGTTCATCTCCACAATGAAACCCAAAACTGCATACAAGTTTCTGACTGAATTAAAAGTGTTATCAGACAGAATGAAGTATTTCTAAGGACTAACCAACTGTTTACATGTGCCTCTGAATCGTGTGATACACAGTAAGAGCAAGCAAGCCTTGGCCAGGGCCAGGGCTGTGTTTGTGTGTTGGACGAGGTACTGTAACAGCATAATCACAAATATCCATCTGAATAAAGGTTATTAATCCACCTCAACTTCAATTCACGATGCCATGTTTGTCTTGTAAAATAAGTTTCGCAAACGCCAAGATCATTGTGTTCCATTACATTGCCATCTAAACATTTATTTGGATTTTCCTCTGTTTTTTAAAACTTTCCTCCTCTAAACTAGTAAATCTGATGTTGTTTACACATATTTATTCTGATATACTTACACTGGTAAATAGCTAACTTCAATTACACAGAAGTGACAACTTTTCCTCAAACACAGGAAGTCTGCTCAGAGAGGGAAGAGGTTATCACAGCACTGATCTTGCAATTAAATTATGCTGCAGCAATTCCTCGGGTCAATTTTCTTGTGTAAACACAAATTACAGCCTAGCTGTCTTAAGTGCCACACATACACCTTGATTGGGAACCAACCCTGCATACAAACTGGTATGCTGACAAATTGATAATGTATATGTTTAAGATTAAAGGAGGAGGTTAGATTTTTGTAGCTATTTTCTCTGTTTCCTCTGTAGGATCTGCTTATATATTGATCTGTCTGTAGCAAAGAGGATGGATGGGAAATGAGGGTGGATCCTGCCCCAGGCTGAAAACTGCATCCTTCCTTCCATGAAGATAAAGATTACAAGTGGAATAACCTGGAATGTTTTATAGCGGCAGTCTATTAATGTATTCTTCTAATAAATATACAAAAAACTAGAGTATGCCCAATCTGGAAGTGGTAACTGCTCTTCACAAAACATGTCATTTCCATTTTTTATTAGTCAGGTCTTCTCACACTTTTCCTCATTAGATCACCATAGGATCATTAATTTTATTGCGGCTAGCTTATCTTAATTGCACTAAAACAAATGTTTTGGATATCACGGGCCGTTACAGTAACAACTTCCTCCAATCTCTGTTTCCTTAATCCACTTACCCCCAAGGATGTTTCAGAATTGGCTTTCAGTAGTTACTGCGCTTTGGACATCATTAGTGGCATTGTGCCTAAAGGCTATCACAGCAACCTGTATTGTCAGTTGAAGCAAATTGTCTGTGATGTGAGATCTCAAAACAAAACACGGACATGCTTCAGTCTTTGATCAGTCTTGCCATAAAGAAATCCGAAGAAAACCTATTTACTGGGTATACAGATTGCATGGAGCATCAAGGCATAGCTGTAAAATCAACGAGTGCGCTATATAATTGTAAATAACTTAGCTGTCATTTGCATTACTTCTAACAGTAATTGCTTGGGCCAAAGATAAATACACACGACCGTGTTGCAAAAGCTGTGTTAACACATAGAACAGGATCAGGGCTTAAGTTAGTAGAACCAATAATAAAACAGATGCACGCTTCTCTACAGAATCAGGCCCTTAAACACTCTGCTCTTTGAAGCTGGGGCCATAATTGTTTGTACTTTTTGACATTAAACATAAATAAAAGTAACAGCAATATGAACTTAAGCCTCAAGCCACAGAAGGAGTTTTCAGTTGTTCTTCATTTTATGCTGATTTCAAAAGAGTCAAACTCCATTAACTTTGAAAGAATCATTCCTAGGTTCACCAGGAGGCAAGTGGCAGGACAGCTGATCTTATATGTGGGGACTAGAGTCTTGAATTGAAAAGAAACTTGAAAATACCACAGACACTTTTTAATGCCTGACTTTTTTTGAATAATTAACCAACATATTAGGGAATCTTCTTTTTCTGTTACCTAGCAGTTGTTTGCTTCTAGCCTAGTTTTCTGTAAGTACTGTTAGCAGTCTAATAACCTAATGTGCCTTATGGATTAAAAAACACCACAAATTTAGAGATATCCCTGATGAACTTTATAGATATTTGTACTTAAACCCACACGTGCTTTTTTTTTGCTAACCACTGGAAGTTTCTGGTAGCTACTTTTCCTTCCTGTCTACCATTGATATATTTCCCTGGACAAAAAAAAACCCCAAATCATGCTTTTTCAAAACATAAACCAAATGTTTGATGAATTAAATTTAATGATTGAGCTTGTGCTTTCATTTTAATCTCTTGTTACTTTGACTGAAACTCTGTTGGAAAGTACTCAGTACAAAATCTAAGCTTTTGTTGGGTACCTTTTCGCATTCTTCCTTCCTACCTATCTCAGGAACTTGCAGCACAGCTACATACCCCACCTCATGCTTACGGCTGAGTTCTACAAAGACCTTAGAACAGCTTTGTCTATACTTACCATTACCAGTGACATTAATATCAGTGATCCAAATATTTTAAATATTAACGTAAACTCATGCAGGATTGGTATGGATGGGAGTTTTGCACAGAACAAGCCTGAGAACAAACCACCTTCCTCCTAACTTGGTCTCATTCAACACACACTTAAACAGGTAACTTCTGAAAAGTGCATTTTCAGAACCCTGTTCTCTGTGCTTTTAGGATATTTATCTGGACCAAAAAAAAAAACCAATTTGTAAAATGAAACTGAAAAATATTGAGAATCCTTTCTCCACTTCATATGAAATAAAATTAAGGAAATAGAGTTTGTAATGCATTTCTTTCAGGCTTCTGTGGCTTGCTCTGTTGCTGGAGCAGTTGCACGCTGCCCCTCTGTGTGTTTCTGCGCCTCCCACATTTCCTAACTTCCTTGAATTGACTTCTTTTTGTTCTACTCCTTGCTTGGATCCCTGAAGGATCCAGATTTGTATCTTAATCTTCTTTTCTACTTCCTTCTTCAAATTACTTGTTCTCCATTCAGCTGCGACCCAAAATCCCATTGCTCCTCAGTCTGACCCCCAGTCCACTACTTTGTCTTCGCTCATCTCCTGCTCTCCCGCCCTCGCTGACTCTCGGTTAACACCCTCTGTCCCTTTCCTGACCTGAGTTTGTAACCTCTTAATCAGCTATGACTCCACTTTCTCCATTTCTTTTTACAACCAGGCATTAGCTAACTCCCACCCTTATTCTTTAACATCATCTCTCAAAAATTTTTCCTCCTAAACTTTATTGCCAAAATAATCCACAGTGTGTTAATTTTTTGCCTCATTCCCTGCAACTCTCTTCCTACGTGAACCTCAGCCATACCATCTCTCTTCTTTCAGTGCATCCAAATGCAGCTGCAAAATTATTTTGGTTTTGTGCCCTTCTCTATTGTGGCTTCTCTACTTCCTCCAAAGAACCAGCAAGATTCTGTTTGCTGATTGTGTCTTACCTTTTATTTCCTGACTTGCAAAGTACTGCAAAATAAAGTAATAAAACATGGGATTAAATAACACATGCATGCACACACACTCCCAAAACCCCTATTCTTATAAAGTGTGGTTGCTCATAGGCAGGAATGACAACCATCCTCAAGCGATGCCTGTGTTCCTGTTCTGTATGTTCCAACATAGGTACGGGGAGGAAATATGTAGAGGCAAAGAAAACTCCACAATAAACCCTCTTAGTTTCATCAGGAAAACAGAAAAAAAGCTTTGATTTCTATCAAATAAATGCTTTACTTTTATATTTTTTTATTAAATTCAGCTCAGTCTCTGAAAGAAAATATCAAAACGTATAGATGAAAACAATTGAAATTCAATGTTAGTTTTTAAAAATAATTCTCAGCCAAACTATTAATTCAACTTAAACTAAACCCAACTTTTTTGTTGAAAAAACTGTTTGAGTTAAAAAAAAAAATCTATCCAGAGTCAGATTCTCTAAGGATGTTTCATCTGATTTTTGCCTTGAATAGACTCACATTAAAAGGCATGGGAGTCAGGCACAGATGAACGTACAGTATATTCTCACCTTAAGGCATTCACATTTCATTTGAAATGGGAAACTGACTGGAGGAAAAAAAGGTACAATGTTTGGGTCTCTCTGCTGCTGAGCTGTTACCATCAGTTCTACTAAGCACTTAATATATATTTGATCAAGGCAAACTACTAGAGCAGATCCTGTCGTAGTACTTCCCAAGGAATTGTTGACTTTAAACTAATTTGCAGTTCCTCTTCCACTTTTCATGCTGTTTAACATATATTATTAGATCAGCTGCCTTCCTGAGTTTATTTATCAGTCCGTGAAGGCATTCAATTGTTGCATACTGTGTGCTGGAGGGCAAGTCTGGTGGAGGACAGGCTGTGTGCGCTGCAGGAAAGGGGATTCAGCATGCTGCAGCTCTGGCTGGTTCCACCCCTTACCCACACAGCCTCTGCTGCCCTTGTTCAACCCCACGGAATGCCATGAAAGGAGACAAAGAATGGAGAAGGAAGAATTAACTGGAGCAATTGCTTGAGAATTAGTCGGAGGTCAATGTATAGACCAGCAAGCTGATTCAGTACGTCTATAGCTAAAACCTTTGACTATCATCTATCTAGCTGTCTTCGCTAGCAATTTTTGTAGAATGAAGCTGCCTGGAATAGGCTTTTATACATTGAAATAATTTCTAGGAATTTTGTCCTTTATTTGAACCATATTTAGCCTCCCAAATATACTGCATCAGTCCTCAAACTTTATCTTCAGCCCTTTCTGAGATGTTTAGAGTAGCGTGACAGTCTGCCTAAGTTTAATATAACACCTAAAAAACCCTATGCATAAAGCAAATGCCTTTCTTTTTTCTGTTCTTGACTTAAACATGATCTTAGCCCACTATGCATTCTTCCCAATAAGCCATCTTTATTTTTGCCATAACCATGTGTGAATAGCATTTTGTGCTTTTTAGGCATTTCTTCAAGGACAGCAATGTTTTCTAACAATTTACTGAGGCCAAGGTGTTCTCTATCGACTGGAATGCTGTTTCCTTTCTACAAGGCTGAGACATTTCTACAGACCAAAGAAGATTTATGTTAAGTTGCCCATTTTTAAAGCTCTATGCAGCTCTCACTATTATCTCTAGCAACACAAAAAGTTCCCAACAATATTTTATTACATCCCTGTATGACATCTGTTAAAACTAGGCCTGTGTAACATTAACTTTCTTTTTAATTTATACTCCCAGCTACTAGTAAATCCTGCCTTATGACCACTAGAACTATAAATGCTTTCACTTTTTCATTACACTAATCTCAAAGAGAAAAACAAAATATTTTAACCCCTGAAGATCTGTGTAAAATAGGTTTTGGCCTACTGTTTGCTTTACAAGGCAAGTGTACCTTAGTGATTTTTCTGTGAAACTTTCAAGAGGCAGAGAAAATTATTTTGCTGATATGCTTAATCAGTACTGATGCAACTTTAAATATATACGCATTTACTACTATCCCTGAAAACAGTGTAGCAGTTGTTGAATGTTGTTTCATTCAAGAGTAATTTTTCAGGCTGAGGATACACAGATGAAAATTTTAATTTTTATCACTTATAACAAGTAAGGACCAACAGAAGAACGAGCACAGTGCTCCATGTCCTGCTACCAGTGCTCAAATCATGAGTCCATATTTTCACAGCCTGGACCCATCTTCTGTAGTTGTTCCGTGTACTCATTTGACAGTCATACTGCTGAAGTCAGGAGAAAGGCTGCGAAGCATGAAAGATCACAAGCTCATGTACATGTTGGAAAGTACTATTCAGTGATGGAATTAAACACGAATGCATCCCCCTTAACTTGGTAGGTATCACTTAAGAGAAGGAAAAAGCAAACATGTTTACCAGCCACTCCGCAGTCTCTCAGTGTTCTCATAGGCAGGTGAGTGACTGGCAAGCGAGATGCCAGCTGGGTGCTCAGACCCATTTGTGCAGGGTCTTGATGCAGCATATGCTAAGCAAAGAGGTCTAACTCCGATGCATTTTTTTAATTAAAAAAAAAAAAAATCTTTCCTGCTCTTCTTTAAACCCCTGGTCAGTCATCCAAGACAAGGGCTGGGACTCTGACAGCGTCCCACACTAAAATCACAACAAAGTTTACAAGGGCAAGGGACTGATGTGTGAAAGATGTGGGGGATTGGTTTGTTTGTTTGCATGTTTGTTTTACAGTAGGTCACCCTCAGCTTCTTAATCTTTATGCAGCATTTCACTGCACCCAACTTCTGGTTCCAGACAGTCATCATCATAAAGTCCTGGGAGATGCAATTCCTGGTTTTAGCCATCAGAATTTAGAACCATAGAAAAGTCAAGGTCAGAAGGGACCCCCGTATATCATCTGGCCCAACCTTCTGGCTTGTAGACCTGCATCTGAACTGATTTTGGCAAAAGTCCAGCTTTGAAGAAAGTTTGGATTTGATATTCTTCTAGGCCAACAATCTTGAGCTGATAAGAATGTTTTTTTCTTGAAAGAATTTGATTTGCAATTGATTCCCAATGCATTTTTTTCTGCTTTGTATATTGCTTTATCTGTGACTACTAGGTTCTTCAGTTTCAAGAAATTTCTGTATTTCTTAAACTGTTCTTAGTCCTAAATCATTTTAAACTTAATTTGAACCATGAGCCAGTATTTCATGGTGAATTACACATAAATCAACTATACATGTCATCATAAAAGAAATTTAAGACTTTTTGTTAGACTGATTTTCTTTTTGTCTGAAGAAAGCACAGTCATAAACCAAAGTTTCATTCAACAAGGATTATTTCCAATAATATTATAATTATTTACAATAATATTTACAATAAACTTGATAGAATTTTCCTTTACATGTAAATGAAAAAGCACTCCAGAAGCAACTACAACTTACGTAAAACCCCTCTCTCTTACACACATACTTAAGGATTGTTTTTATTACAGAGTTAAAGAGCCATAACAAATTAGAATCTTTCTCAGCACGATCTTAAGTCAACACCATTTAAATTAAATGATACTACAAAAAAATATTTTCACCATAGTTTTATTCTAATTACAATTTGAAATTCTTATGACAGGAATAGACATTTTAGCTTTATGAGAATCAGTAATAGAAACTTTCTTCTTTGGAATGTTTTTTAATAACCTATGAATTAAAAAAAAAAGTGTGACTACAGTTCTGAGACTTCACAGGAAGCGTAAGGTATTTTAGATAAATCTAATGCTGCTTAAGCACCCCTGTTTCAATGGGGGGAAAAAACTTGTTTCCTTTCAAATGCTGGGAATGGCCTACTAGAAATATTGGGGCTTAATTTCTTTTTTTATTCTAAACAGACAAAACCTATTGAAATGCTCTTTAACAAAAAATACATTTTAATTTGAAAATGAGAAGTACTACAAATATTTTCAATTTTAATATTGTAAAAGGGAAAAGAAGTTTTCTTAAACTGTGATTTCCAATAAAAATAACCCTCTGTACATGTATTATTCTCTTGTATTGTTCTTCATCAGATCCCTGTTACACTGAAGCAGGAATCTGAATAAAGGAAAATGTGCTTCATTATATAGTGAGATAGAATATTAGCAAACTAGTACATCCTTCTGCCTTATATACTCATTTTTTATTAAGATGTGCTTGTTTTTTATTAAGTTAAACATGAAAGATTTTTCCATAAATCTTTAAGCGTAGTAAACCAACTCACTGGGCTTTTTTTTTGCCATTCATAGTGCATTTTCAAATAGTATTATCATCTAGAGACTTTTATAACCTTTAAAACATTTTAGAAACAATTAAACGTGCCTTCCTTAAAATAAAATCTTTCTTACTACATTCAGCTGCACGACTGCCGAGGTCTCAATTTTCAACACTATGACTTTTGCTTTGAGCAATAATTAAAACTAAAAAAACAACGAGGCAGCCTGTACTTGCTGATTGCTGCTTTCTATTTCATTTTTTCCCCTTTTGTTCTTCCAATTGTTTAAGGTTATTTTACAGGAAACTGAAAGTTGTTGATCTGTAGCAGCACAGTATGGTCCATTAATGTCACTGAAGAGATGTCACGAAAAGAAACTTGCGTAGGAGTGGATGTATGAGCATGCCTACCTGTGTCCCTCCCTAGCATTTCAACCACGTCTACGTCTGGCAATGCTACAAAAGCAAAATCTATAAAGCATTCTTTTAAATTAGACACATATCCAAAAGTAAGATTCAGTCTACTTCCAGGTTTTAAAATATTAGTCATGAAAATCATCAAGGCTTATCAACCAAGAGATTAATTTGCTGACATTTTGTACTGTCATGCCACCATGCCTCCTAAATATACTCTGAAGCCCTCATGTTTTACCTCTGGAGGTAAAGTGTAAGGTTCAGATGATGAAATGCTTAACATGTATTTTGTGAAATGTTTTGTCAAGAAATACTTGACAAAATTAAAGTTTAGTTATAAACATTCACATAGGCTGGATCAAAGGTCATTAATTCCTTCAAGCAAAACATAAAGTGTTAAAATCCCTGTTCTACAGAAATCAACAGGAGCAATTTTGTTATTGATTTCATAGGAGCAAGGATTTTATAGTAAGTTGTTTGGCATATGGGCCTCTGCCACCAAATTCACAAACACAACCCCCCAACCCGTGGCCCTTCCCTCCTTTTTTGCTCTTGTCAGCGCAGCCAGGACAGTGCTGCTCATGTGACACCGCAGAAGGCTGTCAGCTCCGCTCCCAGAAATTCCTGTTCATTCGGTTTGGCTACATCTGATTAAACCCATTTGGGTTTAGTCCTTCTCCCACAGAAGTCCACAGCACATCTTGCAGAAGGGCTGTGACAGCAGAAGGAAGCTCCTCACTGCACCAGGAGATCCCGTTCTCTCATCTCGGCTCAGCATGAACCTGCTCGGTGACAGTCCTTCCCTAGGGACTCCCAGTAGCGTCAGTTTAAAGGGATACATGTCAAATTGGTGCAAAGATGGTTTGTGTTAAGCCGGCATGGAAGGCAAGCTGAAAATGCCAGACTATATTCCATAGACTTGAGAAGTTGCGTAGGATTTAAATGCATTTTCAATAAAACATACTTATAATTAAACATGATCCTTTATGAGCACATATTTGTTATTTAACTTACCTTACACTGTGTGCAACTTTAAAATGTAGTCCAACCTAAGCCCTCCGGAAACATCATCTTCTCTCACCGAGTCACAGCTCAAGAATAAGTTGCCAGAAATCCATGAAGGTATTTCTTTATGAACGTTGCAGGGAAAAGATGAGAACCAGACCCCTGAGCTGCCCTCGCCACTTTCTTATTTCCTAGTCTTGTGCTGGAAGGTGGGCACATCAATTCACCCGTGACTGGGAGCTAAGAGATGCCTTTGCAGGACATGGCATCCTCAGTGCCTGCAGAATCTTAACAGCATGCCTCCTGCTTTATAACGTACTGTATGCCATTATCACTTCTGATAATAAGAGGCTTCAGATTTACCTACCGACACATAAAATTGTAGGCATTTGATACAATCTAGATCAAGCTTTAAGTACCACTGAGCATTCTTATTTGCTGTCAAGACAGAGGCTTGTTGAGATCGAAATGGGGTTTCTTTGTAACAGGTCTCAGCAAGATAATAAGGTGCTGCTGGCTTTGCACCTCCAAACTGAGCTAAAATAAGGAGAAATCATAGACTCAGATTTAGTGCTTCTGGTCCTTTCCTTGAGATTCAGCGGGGATTATAAATATATTTGAGACATGTGCTATAGAGGCAGTAGGCAAAAATGTTTATTTAAAAGGTTTGCTTTATTAGGGGTACAGGCTCCAACTACCTGGTTCTGTCTTGGCTTTTCAAACTGTATGTACTGAACTGTTACTTGCACAACTGGTAGATAAGGCAGTGTTAAATTCAGGAGCAGCTTAACAAAAAGCCTGTTAACACATGGACTGAGGCACAGCCACTTCTACTTCTAACTTTCGACTTCTTTTCCCTTCAGATTTTGCTTTCAAAACCCAGATGACCCAGGCAGCAAAACATGTGAAGATTTCTGTGGGATCTGAGAGTGCTACGCAAACACATACACTGACACAAGCCATGGCCACAGTGTCTTGTCCTGCCTTGGAAAGAACAGACTGTCAGCCAGCAGCAAAATCTGAGAGAGAAATACTACTGATTCTGTTCTATAGGTTTTAGCGGTAAAGTGGAATTTCCGTTAAGCAACAAAAACCTATTGGCAATCACCCAGATGTGCCATTAGTCAGCTTGGTTTGCCCTCCAGGGAGACCCTGGCACAGGGAGAGATTTGGCATGTGCTTCCTAACCCATGAGGAGGGGCAAGACATCGGTATGGAGCTGGACCCAGAGCCTAAGAAATGCTCACCAACACAGTGCCACCTTCACCGTCAGAAGCACCTGACACCTGCCCTTATAACTAGGTCTGTACAGGTGACACAAACCCATTTAGTGAATTGTTCAGTACCTAATTTCTGAAGGCAGTTTAGGCAAGATCCTCCTATTGAAACTTGTAAGAGTGAGGAATAGATCGGCTTGAAAGGATCTGATTGATCAAGACATGAGAATCAGTAATACAAGTACAATAAACAGACACTAAGGACTTCAAGATTAGGTCACTAAGGTCTGTACATACTCCAAAACATAGCAAATACTTCCATTTCATTATGCATTTAGCATTTTTAACATCTTGTCAGATTAGCTCCTGAGCTGACACACAGCCTAATGATAAGAAATTAAACTTCATATATTTCAAAAAGTTTATTCATTTACATGACTGCAAGCAACCTTGCAATCTCCTTAGGGGGAGTCTATAAGGATTAAGAAAATTAAGTTATTAAAACTGCCAAGACCTAGACATTTTCAAAATAATATAATGAGGTGTATTCCATAGATCCACAGCGTGGAGAACATTAATCCTCTACTGTCATTCCTTTAAAAAGGATCAGCCTTCTCTGCAAGGCCTGACGCTTCACACTTATGGCCGCTAAGTTCCTTAGCCAGATTCCTAACTCGCAGTGCCATCGAGGTGTGGATGCTCCTCCCTGTTCTCCAGTGCTCACAGACCTTGGACTGAGGTCCTTAACCTCTTTGTATTGTGTCCAACATCCCATTATAATAAAACGCCATTGTAAAGAATAGTATCAGAAGATGAGGTAATGTTGTTTACCACATCCGGAAGGAAGGTTTTCCTGTTTGTGTCTGAAGTATACCGGAAACATCACCATTTGTGTATGGAAAAATAGTGTCAGGCAAGGACTGCAGACACAGTTGGGCTGTAGCAAACCTGCCCGCATCGGAGTCCACACTGCAGTGTTCCCCGACGCAGCCCGGCACTGTCAGAGCAGCGTGTGCCTGCACCGCCACGTGTTGCTTCTGTCGCTGTAACCAAGGGAGGGATTGGCAAAAACTTGTTCTTACAGGGAAATCCTTGACCACAGCAGAGGGAGGCTGGTAAGTGAATTGGATTGTGCCTGTGTTGTTTGGTGGATTGCTTAGTGGCAATTTATAGCGTTTGTGGTCTGCTGGAGCTCACAGCTTGCAGAGTCTGCTCGAGGCTAGGCTGGGAGTGAGACAGAGGGTGTGGGGGAGGCTTCCTGCTTTCCAACACTGCTGATGGACTGCGCAGCCAAAAGGATGGGGGGAACAGCGAGGAAGGGCTGAGCTAGGCAGAAGTACAGGAATTAGAGAAGTTGAAGAAAGATTTAGCAACAACAGAAGAGTTTGTTGGACTTTGCTATTTTTACATTGAAAAGAAGAAAAGATAAAACAATGGGGAGAAATCACGACATTTACTAGAGCAAGGATGCAATATAGTTCCGTAAATGGAGGAGAAAACACAGCCAATTGAATGCAGAAGCTGTGGGACCTGCATTAACCATGAAAGGATACCTAGTAGAAGTTATTTATGTGTGAAATGGGCTCTGACAGAGCTCACAGGGGAAAAAAACAAAGGATTAAAAATGCATCTAGAAAATAAATTATAGAAGAATTAAGATGTGACAGAAGAGTGGATGAAGATGCTGTACAGAAGCCTCAGGAACTGCAGGTGCATCCTAAGAAGAGAAGTCATCTACAGAAACACAATCACAAGGAAAAAGCAGAATTAATCCTGATCATGTGCATTTAAATGAAAAGTTAAGTTAAAACAAATAAGCAAACACATGCCTGTAATTAAATATTCCATAAGGTAAAATTTTTGAGAAGTTAAAGGGAGTAGTGAGTAAACTCCAGTGAGTGCATCCAGTTCTGGGCTCCCCAGTTCAAGAAAGACAGGGAACTACTGGAGAGAGTCCAGCGGAGAGCTATGAAGATGATCAGGGGACTGGAGCATCTCCCTTATGAGGAAAGGCTGGGAGACCTGGGTTTGTTCAGCCTGGAGAAGAGAAGACTGAGGGGGGATCTCACCAATACTTATAAATATCTGAAGGGCGGGTGTCAAGAGGATGGGGCTGGACTCTTTTCAGTGGTGCCCAACGACAGGACAAGGGGCGATGGGCGTAAATTGGAACACAGGAAGTTCCACCTGAATATGAGAAAAAAATTCTTTACTGTGAGGGTGACAGAGCCCTGGAACAGGCTGCCCAGAGAGGTTGTGGAGTCTCCTTCCCTGGAAATATTCAAAACCCACCTGGACACAGTCCTGTGCACTCTACTCTAGGTATGCCTGCTCAAGCAGGGGCGTTGGATGAGATGGTCTCCAGAGGTCCAACCCCTACTGTTCTGTGATTCTGTGAACTCAGCAGGTAAGAGACTTACACATGGAGAAAGCTCCACATTTTTTACAGTCTAGTCTAAGATGCAAAAAATGCTTTGTAACTTTCTTCCAAAAAGGGGGGCTTTGGAGGGGGAGAGCTGCTGAAGAGGGCTCCAGAGCCTGACTGACTGACTGGCCAGCATGAAGACAGATACTTAGGAGAAAGGAGAGAACTATGAAGAATGGAAGAATGAGCCCATCAGGCAATGAATGATGACAATAAAAGTGCTGGAGATGTTGCAAAGTGAAAGGATACTGTGAGAATGCCAAAAAACAAGCAGTTACACTTGTAAAGAACAAAACAGTGGAAGATTCTTCAGTTTAACAAATATTAGAAGAAAGAAAGGCAACCACAGTGCTTTATGAATGGAAGAGAAATGACAGCATATCACAATTTGTCTCCAAACTGACAGCAATCACTCAAAGAGGTTATCATCCTGAACACAGGAGCAAAGAGGGAGGAATAATAGCAACAAAACCCATCACATTTAGGCTAGAGGTAAAAGTCCAAGAGGGCACATCTCCTCTTCAGAATGCCAACAGAATTGGCATGTAAAATAACAGGTCTTGGACTAAGTTTCATGTTTGTTTGTTTTCTTGAACAGTTTTTTTTTCTGGAAGCTTGGGGTGAAGGTGTTACCCTAAATTATGACCAAGGAAGGAAAAGACCTGCAGGCAGCATTCAGTCACAGCATGAACAGTGAACACCAGTGCTCAAGGACACACCCTGCAATTGCATCTGCTGCCTCCATCAGGCAGGTGCTCATGGTAGGGAGAAGGAAATGAGTGATGTGGGGCAAGACAGAGGGAAAGCATCGCTGGGAGCACAGCGTACCACACTTTTCCTTGGAAAACAGGATTCAAACTGGAACAGATCTGCAGAGAAGTGACTAGGATGATCATAAGAACTGAGAGCCACTTTCACCCGTAAGGTGAAGAAGTACAGAGAACGCGGCTGCCGTTTCAGAAAAGCCCGAGAGGAGTGACAGTGCAGGGGATAAGCTGCTCAGGCTGGAGGCAGCACTGAGCCAGGACAAATGGGCAGGACCTGCCAGTGAGTGTCTTCTGCCTGGATGGATAGCCTACTGATTGCTAAATGCTTTCTCTATATTATAGGATAAAGCTCTGGAAGTCAGCAGCATTCACAGCAAGACCCAGACTGATTCTGAAGAGCAGTCTCACTGGTTATACACAGCCACGAAGGGGGACTCAGCAACCAAACCAATGACTTTCCCACCAAGGGGTGGCTGCGTGAGAGCACCTGGCCAGAACAGCTCCTCTTTACTAAGGTTACTATCATATTAACTTTGTTATAAAAACAAATTACTATTGACTGTGGTTCCAGAGTAATATTTAGACACCAGAGCCTGTCCATTTTCCAGCATCGATGCCGACAAGTCTCAACTGTAGGGATGTTTCACATGCAATGCCCAAGAGTTTTCAAATGGGGCATCCATGGAGCAATGGATGTAATACACAGACCGGAATTCTGTTTTCTCAGAGATGCTGGGAGACACTAGAATAGACTAAGGCTTTTCAGGAAAGTTACTTTCTGTCTAGGGAACTCATTATAATTAAGCTGTATAATATGAATTCGCCTACCACATTGAAATATCAAGCTGCCATTCTTTTCAGTGGCTTGCAGCAGATTTCCATTTTTGTGTGCCTACACAATGCATAGCTAATAGGCTGTCCTACCATACACAAAACACAATTTTGACTGTAAAAACAGTAAAGAACTGGCTGCTTATTTAACATCCTGTACTTTATCTAATACGGGAAAATAGCTTTCAATTAAGTATTCTTTACGTAAACCTGGAAAATTCATCTTTCAGCTGTGTTTTCATTGACAAAATTTGTTAGTATGGAGCCGGGGCCTGATCCTGCTGCAGCCAGCAACAAAATTTCCCGTTTAGTTCTTGCTATCGCATGAGTATACTGAGGGTACATTCATTTTACTTCCACCAGCAGAAATGTGTCTGTTTCATATAACATTAAAAATAAAGCTGCCAGAAAGCATGCTGATTAGAATAGGCAAAGATAAACAGCAGCCATCGATCCAAACTAAGGCCACAGAAAAGAGAATTCATGTTTTCTTTCTCTCCCCTGCTGCTGCCTGGCTGCCAGCAACTTTTGAAGCAGATGTGGGCACTGCGAACGTCACATCTGCTCTGAGAGCAACTAGTGCATCTACAGCTAAAACCTGGCAAACTACGCTGTGCAATACGAAATGCTTTGTTAAAACCAAAGGTTTCCGTGTGGTTTTACAGACTCTTCAGCCACAAACAAGATGATGGTGATTTGTTCGAGAAGCAGACGACGCAGGGTAAAAGGAAGAAATCAACACTGCCCCCCCCACCCCATCCCCAGTTCATTGTTCTTCGGTATAGCTGTACCTCAAGAAGAATCAGGGCAGTGAAATGCAATAGCACAGGTCTCTGTGGTTCACACGTATTTCTAGAATTGTACTGCAAAGATAGAATTCCCTATGTTGGTCTGATAAAAATCCATAAATACAATTGTCACAGGTTGTCAGTCCTCCAGGACTTGTTCAGAGTGCTGTCTCATTTATGAGATCCCTGATTGATATGACTGGAAATAAAAGACAAAGAGGATATTTCCAAGGACACAGTTTTCCCCGATTCTGCTTCCAATTAACTTTAATGAGGAGAACTTTGAAAATCTTATACGCTGTGTAAAAGCACCACACCTGGGCTTCCTGAGAATGCCACCCGAGCTGCTCCGGTCGCCCTTGGTCCCTACAGAACATTTGCAGTGTGACTGGGAAAATAGAAAAAGAGAGATTTAAAAAAAAAAAACAATCAAACAAACAAAAAAACCCCACAACCCTGGAGATACTTAAATTGCAATATGTAGGCAAGATGAGATTAAAACCAAAACCTGAATAGTAACCAAGCCACATGTTTTGATTAAGTATGGTTGGAGATATACAGCTTTATTCTGGCTTCATAGCTAATTATATTCTCTAAACAGGCTAATAAAACAAAGCATGCAGCCAAATGGGGTCTCTAATTAGCAAGCAGTCATTGGCTTCCTATACTCCCTTGAACAAAAACAAAAAACAAAATCAAGCAATGCTGCCCAGCAATACTGGAACAAAGAGGAAAATGGTATTGAATTGTAAAGATATTTTACCTGGTTTTCTATGTTTAAAAAAGAGAAATAAAAATTAGAAATGCATATGTCCTTTCTATCTCCAGAGAGCAGCTGGCGTCCTAGCACTTCAGGTGCCACATTGCATGATGTGAAATGACATGAAACCAATTTATGTCATCTAAATGACTTACCATTGACAGTGTATATCGGCAAGCACGTATTTATAGCTGGGACAAGCACATTCAGATTAATTAGCAGCTTTTCCCAAATGAAAAAGCAGCAGCGTTTCAGACAGACCATGTTATTTGTGAACTACTTTTGGGAAGACTGATTTTAGCAGCAATATAACAGGAACAAAAGATCTACTTAAAAGAAAAAGGTATTGAGAGGACATACATAAGGAGTTCAAATCTTCAGAGCAAGTTTCAAGGATACAAAATGCATCTCATTTTCAAATGCACTGGGAAATGATTCAGCTCATCCAACTCCCAACAAATATTTACTGCATTGTTAAAGACGAAGTTTTTTAGAAAATAAGCAACATAGAAATAAGTATTCCAGACAAAGGAATTGTGCTTCAACAAAAATTAATATTATTGGTGGTGTTTCTTACTTTTAGCCTTTTAAACTACAATAGTGACACTACAGTTCCCACCTTTCTTCTTGGTTCAGCTAATGACATGTCATGAAGATCTTGTAGAATAAATTTGAGCTGTTTATTAACTGAGTCAACAAACTGCAGTCAAATTGATATCAAAGACCTGACAGACAGTCTTATACATAAGTACACCTTTCATAGGCACATCTCTAGCTTATGAAAGAAGTTGACAAATAAAGCTCAGGGGGGAGTTCTTCAACCAAAATGAACCACAAATCTAATTTTAAGCAATATGAGGTGACAGATGGTATTCTTATTCTAACGTTAGTTTTAATTTGTTGAAAATAATGAAAAATTAGAAGAAGTGCTAGAAGCCAAGCAAACCAGTCTGACTTAAAAATAAAAAAAATTAAAATGCATTTGTTCTTATTTAAAAACTGTAGACTGTTTCTTCTCCCCAGATCAGCTTGGAGGAATAAATGTAAATTTATGGAATGTCTCGGTGTCAGCAGACAGGCTTTTTTCTTCTCCCCATCAATCTTCCTCCACAAAAAATATTTCTATAAACATCACCCGATCTCTGTGATGAGTTTGCAATATGGCAGTTCTGTGTTCTTCCCCAGCTCTGTCCTGTGAAAACAGCAACAAAAAGAGTGGAGAACTCTGTTCACACACTGCCTTCACCAGCCGGTGCAGGGAGCTGGTTAGGGACTTGCTGAGCATGCAGCAAGCTCTCCTGTCTGGGAAATTTAGACTGAAAATAAGATGCATTTTAAAGAAATAAGAGAAGTCATCCACTTAAAAAAAGTGGATTGTGACAGTTCTTCTATGCTGAAAATAGTTTAAACAACGCTATGGTTTTTTTCCAAAAGACATACTCCAGTTCCAAAAGAGCATCGCTCAGGTGCCGGCTCAGCGCAGCAGCAGCAGGAACCCATTCGGCTCAGCGACAAGATGTGCCAGCCAGGCAGTGTGGCTGCAGGAGCCTGCCCTGCAGACACAACTCTTCCTTTATCAGTGCTGTCAGGCCAATACTGTTCACCAGCATTAAGTCCACACCATTTCTACACCAAAATTTATATATAGGGTAAATTATTTGCAAAAACATCCAGATTGCAACTCACTTGCACTGTGTGTGTCACACACAGGGACACACAGCTCATGCAGCGATTTTGAGCAGTTCAACTGCAACAAAACCAACACAATACGGCAATTTAAGCTTCTTTCTGGACTGAGAACTACCATCTTGTTTCATTTACACATCTCTACCTATATAGAACAGGTCAAAACCACTGCTATAAATGAAGAGGAGTCCATTTAAAAAGTGCCTCATTCCAGGGTACAGAACTGCAGAAGCCAGACAGCCAACTAGCTGGAATTAAGGGACTCGCATATTTTCAGAGCTGTAACCTAAATTATTTCTCCAAACTCCCCTGTTCATTATTGCCTTTCTTCGCTCGTTACTTGCATTGCTTGGTAATTACAGGCCGTGTATCATTACTAGAATTCGTCAGCAGAGATTTGACTCTGCATGTATCAGGTCATAACACCACAGCATTTATTAACCCTTCTGTCCCTCTCCCCAGGCTGGCTTGGCGGATCTCCAGCCATTACTCATCTTTAGTCAATATACATAAAACTGAATTGTCTGCCTCATTTCCCCCCTTGCCAGCTTTATTAAAACAGGTTGTAGAATAATAAAAAAGAGACTAGAGATTGTGTATTCTCCTATTTAACACACAATGCCTGCTTTTATTTTTGAATCAGGGAGACAATAAATCATGATCCTTATTCTTAGAAAACTCCTCCAAGAAATAAAAGTGTAGTCTTTCTAAATGATCCTCTTCCTAGGGTTCTGTTTCATCAGTAGAAAAAGATTTCCTTCTCATAACAGAAGTGAGACTCTTAGCTTCAAGAATTTTTTTTAACTATAAATTTGTTGTAATACAGATGAATGCCAAACAAGTGATTAGAAGAGTGTGAAGAACTCACATCTAGTAACTGCAGCTCTCCTCTGAACTCATCCTCACCAGGGAGTGGGTGTGTGGGTTGCTGAACATAACCGCAGCAGCGCTGCCCCTCACCATTGTACGTACAACATCTTGGTTTCACACAGGAGCTTTTCCAAAAAATTTCAGCATTTGAGCTCTTTCACCTCTGCATGAGTATTTCATAGTATTCAACCAAAATGCCAAAAGATAAGAAATGGAAACAAACAGACAGAATCTTTTTCGTGTGTGATTAGGCTGCAGTTTACATTGCTGGAAAGAGGGATCTAATATTTTTAACTGAAGAGCATTGAGTTTGTATTGATGGTCCTCCGTCTTGAGTCATTATGCCCATGATGGAAAGTTGCACACACATCTAAAATTCAAATATTATTCAGCTGGTAAAAAAAACCCAAAGGAATAGAAATGTAATTGGAAGTTAGTTAAAATTACTAGGTTGAAGATTGAAAACAACCTATTGTGTAAAGACAAATCAAACATTATGACAGCCTGACTAACTTCTAAACAGGACTTTGTGGTTCAGCTGCTTCACAGTTTGCATTGTGAAGTTCATCAGTATCAATTAATCTTTGTTCATATCAGGCATCCCGCTTGCATGCTTATAACTGGAATGCCTGAGGGGAGGAAAGGAGAAGGGCTACAAGTGCCAGGTGGATTTAAATACAAAAATTCTTTCTTCCATTCATGCCCAGTGAAAACCAGAAGTGATGGAGGACAGAAAAACTCCCACCTGTATCAACAGAGGCAAATTCTTTTTCCGTTTCCACAGAAAATGTAGTGACCCAAAGAATACGTTCACAGGCTTCCCAGGAGTGGGGGCTGTCCATCTGATTAGGGACACTGCAGACAGTCCTTGGCCTTTAGTGAAAAGGTTTTTTATTCACTAGGAAGAGAGCTGTAGGTTGTATAACAGTAAGAATGAGACAATATGGTGATTTGGGCAATGCAAAATGTATCTTCTGTTTATTTCATCTCCTGGACTTGTGAAATAACTTTGCACTAATCTTGAATATTTTTTTCTATTAAAGCTGAGTGTAAGAAGGATACTAACATAGATATAACCTGCTCACCTGTGACTGCAGATGAAGATATATCCCAGCCCAACAGCCTGTTGAACACAGGACAAATACTTTAAGCTTTGTAAGAGAGAGTGTATAAAGTTTCACCATGGGTTGCGTGCTGATGTGTACATCTAAGAACCAGGAGCATCATCATAAATCCTCTGTCTCACTCTCAGTAATAGCCTTTCAAACTCTTCCCTCAGGTTGAGAAAAATACAAATACATTATCTCCAGCCTATACATGGAGCAAAGGCTGCTGGAGAAATCTGCACTCTGTCCTTGCACTTGAAGAGTGCTTTTGCATTAGGTGGCAGTGGGGTCTGGAAAATAATTGCCCGGTCCTGGTTGGTGGGCATTTGATCATTTTCTGCTTGGAAAGATGAGCAAAAAATGCTCCCTTCTGACATTCAATTAGGAGAGCTATTTGGTGTCAAAGTGCTGAGGGAATTTATTGGGACAAGTTGTTGCTTCTTTATGCATAATTCTGAATTTGCTGCTCTAATGAGCCCTCCTCTATATCCTTTGTGATTGTCACTCATCTTGGTGAAAATGACTTGGCCTGACAAATCCTGTTAAGCCTCAGAAATTAAATGAGATCTGAAAATGCTTGAGTACACATCCGTAGCTCCACATACTGTTCTGATCAGCAGTGTTAGTTAAGCGAGCTTGGAGGAAAGCCAATAAACCTAGAGCTATCAAACAGGATCGCCAGAAGCAATTAACTGGGCCTGAGAATAACAGGTGCTTCCGACTCCTCAGGATCACGCCCAAAACAGAGAGGATAGAAACAATTAGCTAAGATACAAGCTAATTACTCAGAGCGATCCAGGTCTATTCTGGGTGGACGATACAGTTCCCCCACAGTGGCAGAGAGCAGGAAGACTTAAATGCAGATTTGCAGGGAAAAGCAAAGCTTACTCCGCAGCAATGCAGCATGGCAGGGGCATACACTGCTGCACCCTTTGCCAGCCACAGTCCTGACAGCAGCACCATGCAGGGGCTGGAGGGCCTTGGGAAAACGAAGAGCTATGGTGGTTTGACTACTGACCCACAGAGCAGACGACATCTGATTCATTTGTTCTTCAGATGTAATTGCCAGGTAAGAGGGAAAGGTGTAGTACCTTTGTAGAGGCTGTTTAGATTCCTTAGCTCTACCCTACCAAATCCTTTTCAATATAGACTGTCAGCAGAAGTGCTATCCCATCTTCATCTTCCACTGGCCAGCTACAAAAAGAAAATTAAAAAATATTATTTAGGGAAAAAAAAGTACTGGACTGGGTGGGTAGCCTGTGGGATTGTCCTGTCTGCAATAAAGTAAGACAAGAAAAGTTGGAGTTGAGGGGGAAGATTCAGACAAGCTTTTGGATTCAAGACCTTTCTTCAGATCCCCCAAACCAAATCATGCTTCCAGGAATTGATTCTGACATTTATATTTTTAATAATTTATTGAAACCAAAAGATGTCTAGTAGTAAAAAATAGTAACTTAGTTTACTACTAAGTAGTGAAAAATACAAAAAAAATAGTAGGGGCATCAAAAAAGTTATGTAAAGGAAAACACAAGGGGAAGTTGAACTCTACAGTATTGGTTTTAAAGCTGGAAAATAAAAACTGACCATTGAATATTTTCTTGCATATCATAAGTAGATAAAGAGCACAAATACTATGAGGCTATCTAGCAATTCACCTTTAGGTCCAGACCAAGATCAACAGAAACCATAACATGCTTAAGGAAACCTCTGGGACAACCCATCTGGAGGCTGGTAGAGAACAGAATGACCAGACCCAGTGATATGTCCGAAACCCTCAGGACTTGCCTGTTTCCAGGTGTCCATACCATGGTCCCTGCTGGCAGCCTCAGAGCAGCCAAGGGAGGCCAGATTACACCGGGAAGACAACGATGTTGAATGGAAGGCTCATCTGTCTCGGTGCTTTCCTCTATTTCATACCCCCTATAGCCTTTGAAAATATTTCCTTTGAGTCAGAAAGCCAGTCTGCTCCTGCTGGGCTCACAGGGTGAGAATTCCCAGACATAGCACCTCTTTCCATTATTTCCACCCAAGAGCTCCTACCTCCCTGTCCTGGGTGCCAGATTTAATCGGATCCCATTTGGGAACTACCCTGCTAGTAGCTCTTTTCAATTTCACTCAAGTTGAGTTAAGAAAATAGACTTTCAAGACCGTTGTGCAGTGTTATTGGGTTAAAGAGAGTCAAAACAGTAAGTGAGCCAGGCTCCAGTGGGTGCATTAGGAAGGTATGCACCTGTGAGACGCTGCAGTCTGCAGACAGAATTCAAAGGCAGCTTTAAAGGTCATGCAAATCAACAGTGACGTGGTCTTCCTCTGCAGCTCCAGCATGTGATTCTCATATGATTTCTGTGATTTGATGTGGGGAGTGAAGACAAGTCAGCATTTAAACCAAAGGAGAATCACTGCATCAAAGCAGCATCAGTCAAAAATGCTAACCACCAGAAAACCAACTGTCCCGGTTCACCTGCTCTGAAACAGCCTCACTGTGCAACTGCAAGAAAAGCAACCACTTCACCAATTTTGTAGCATCGTTCTTTTTTTTTTAACCCTAGTAGCTCCACAGATTCAAGTTTTCACTAAGTGCAGCTACAGAGGTATACAAATACTTTATCCCTACAGGGTGTATCTCTCACTTTCCTTAACAATAATCCATCAGTGCTAAGCTCTGCAGGCAGGTTTCTATGTCAGGATGTACATGCACTCATGAAGCCTGCAAATAGCTGTCCAGAGCAGAGGTTTCTGCCCTTCACTCCCCATGAGTCCCCATGGCTATGCTGACTGCCACTGCAGAGCTGTGCTTTGATGGGGAGATTAGGAGTGCTCATAAAAGCAGCTCAGCTGGGAGATGACAGAAGTTGCTCACCTCCAGGAACAGGGCGTCCCTGCGCAGCACCAGGGCAGACGAGGTGGCAGGTTCACCAGAGCAGCTAAACCTGGAGTGGATCTGCATTACCACGCAGGCACCCTGGAATGAGGGTGAGTGGCAGGGTACACCGCTGCACAGCCTACCAAGTATCTGGTCACACTTGCAAATTTATCTACAGCTGGACATCAGTACCTGCATCCCTCAGACGAGAAGCTGCTCTCCAGCTCCTACCAATTCACAGGCTGAGCCACAATCCTTTTCAATACCAAATCCCATATTTGTACACCAAACTACATGGTCTATTCAGGTGACCAAGAGACATTTATGGAAATACGTTCGAAGAATGAATTCAGAGGCATCCCTGAAAGGTAGCACAAAGAATCCAAAATTGGGAAATAACATCATAATTCAGTCTGACAAAATAACCTTATGGCTCAGTGTTAGCCTTACAGTGATTTGCCCGACTTCACCCATATTTAACCCAACTTCCTCCTCAGCACATTGTGCCAGGTGAATCACTGCTGACTCATGTCCAAGTCAGATATTTTACTGCAATTTCATCCGTATGAAATTCATCCAGCCACAGATAGCTGTTGCATACCCAGAACTGCTACCAGTGCAAGGGTAAGACATGTTTGATGCAATATAGTGTGAATTTCAAACATTTATCATGTGCAGTCTTTGCATTTCTCTGCTTTGAGTGGAATTAGGGAGTTTGTATTCCATACTGAAGAGTAAGCGCTGAACACTACGGTTGTAGTAACATAATTCATATTTGTTTGAATAACAACTGCATTTTTCCACATCATTCCTACAAGAAAACGAACAAACATGTGACAAGGCTACTTCTTCAGTTGCTGACAGCAGTAACCAGATGCTCCTACGTGGTTTTTTTGCTGCTCAAATACCAGTTGCACACCAGTAAACACAGCATCTAAACATTAAGTTTTGCTCATGGGCAGCTCACTTTCTCACTTCCATGAGCATATATCCTTCTCCAGAACTTGATTTCAGCCCGAGGTAAGTTTTCAGATGACAGAGAGCCCATTTCTTGTAGTTCACAAGAGCAGCACTATGTGACTAAGTCTGACAACAGCCATATTGCATCAGGCAAAGTTAACAGAATTCCCCTTTGTCTGCATAAATACAAATGAATCTAAAAAAACAGAAATGGAAATATTCCTGAACCAGCCTCACTCTCTCCCTCCCACAAAAATAAATTCCTCATGAATAATACAGTCTTTAAGATCAACAATCCTATTTGCTGCCAGAACAACCCATTTCATGCAAACAACCCTCTTTCTTTGAGAGCATATGCAGTACATTTAGTGCACTTATATATATTTATAGAGAAAAATAAATGTATATACTTATAGTGTACACAGTAAGCACAATATATACGTACTTAAACACAAGATCCCTGGACATTCAATCCAGCCACATTTTCAAGCCACGGTGACATGCTCAGTGCATACCTCAGTGACCCAGCAGACACCACGCAACTCAGGCAAAATCTCCTTCCTGCAGTGGCTATGTGTATTACAAACAGGATTAAAAATAAATTTACAGTTGTACTGAATGCAGCTGCCGATTCAGGAGAGACAGGCCTTGCCGCAGCAAGGTAATGGGCTCCAAGGAGACAACACTTAAAAAGTTTTTCTTGAAAAGGAAGAATTCAACATGTGCATATGTCCAGTCATTGGGGATGAGGCTCATCAGTGCCGTGCAGCCACCTCTGCCCCTCTGACACTGGTAGCGTGTGTGCAGGCAGGGTCTACAGGAGACATAAGCCTGATGACCGGAGTCCTGCCACACTCTCCCTAGCTATAACTGGTGAAACAGAGAGAATGGGCAGAGCTGGAGGAAGGCAGAGGAGTAAAGAACAAGAAGTTGATCAGAAAATTGCATCAAAGCGTCACTACTTCTGTGTTTTCAATAGCGAGTAGCCATTTGTACCCAGAGTACAGTAGAGCAATCAAAAGGCTGCTCTAACTCAACAGCTGACATTCCAGATATGATACAGACCTTATTTACCCAGATGCTGTGCCAGGCAATTACATCAGCTGTGCATGAAATCAGTAACATAGCAAGTTAAAAGCAGTACAGGAAGCTGAACTGTCAGGTAGAGTCACTGGTAAGAAGTCAGTAGCACTGTGTGCCTGGCAGGATTCCTGGTGCAGACGGTGCATGCCCTCTCTCCCTGTGGGCAACTGCTATTGTTTTATGTGACTCTCCCTATCCTTTTATCCCATCTGGGCTCAAGTGTACTAGGTACACAATCAGTAGCTGCAGGGTCATAGCTACACCACCCCAGCACACCCCTGTAAGCAGCACAGAGGGCAGTCAAGGCAGCTGGCCAGCTTGAACTTTAGTGGTGTTTAAGCAAGACCTTTCTGACTATTTGCAGATGGTAAAGTTGTAAGGATAACCTTTAACCCTGGACATACATAAAATGCTTCCCTGGTACTTCTATGGTGGCCTCTGCACTTTGTCCCACACAGCAACTCATAACACACATGTAAACCTGAAAATAACATGTGTAAGCCCGGACCCTACAAGCACAGCTATGCTGGATACAGAGCATCAGCCAGGCAAAACAATCAGTACACAGCAATCCTACTAGAGGAGAGGGGGAAATCTGACAGAGTCCAGTCAGACAGGTTGTTCATTCATTGTACTTTTAGCATTAAATTAGAAAAGAAGCCAAAAGCAAACATTCAGTGGTCTCTTTTCCATCACTCCTGTTTTGAGAAAGCAGCATTTCTCCTGGAAAAGAGAAGCCTTGCTCTTTACTGATGGCTAATATGCTTAACGTCACATGAAACCATCATTCTTGCCTTGATCTCAGGGCCCCATTTCTGACACTGCTGTAGCAGCAAGTGAAGTGCAAGAACAGCAGCGTGCATCAGTACTCGCGGCAAGACAGGAAACCTCCAGCAGATCCACCCTTCCTTCCTGCGGTCCCCAGCCAAGTCACACACCCCAGGCAAAGGCAGCTCACTCAGCACCAAGAAAGCTGAAACAAGCATTCTGCAACTAAATTTAGAGTTTCTCATGTAACACAACCATTTCATACAATCTCTGAAAAGCTACCTTGGTTGTAAGTCAAAACATGAGACAACACATGGTAGGAAAAACACCCAGATTTTTCCTTTTCATCACATTTATCTAATTCTGGACCTTACCTTGACCTTAAGGAAATGAAAGGCCCAAATTAACACAAATCTTGTTTGGACCCATGAAGACCATTATTTATTTAGTTAGTTAGTTGCAAAGAATAACCAACCTCCGAAACCACAAAACTGCTGTCTGAATGTTACAACATATTGAAAGCTTGAGACAGTAAAGCTGACATCGCAAATGATAGATCTTAGGACAACATCTGGTGCCCCTGAAGCAGGGGGAGTT
Source organism: Morus bassanus (assembly GCA_031468815.1). Lineage (NCBI taxonomy): Eukaryota > Metazoa > Chordata > Aves > Suliformes > Sulidae > Morus > Morus bassanus. Next base: position 9,781,779 of record CM062578.1, read on the forward strand.
TTCCCTGAAAAGAACCCAGATCCACACTTCTAACTTTGTAATCTTTTAACTCTTTTTTCTGTTACAAAGGCAAACAAAAAGGCAGCAGAACCCTCCCTTCACAACATTACCTCTAGCAAGCAGAAAACTCCTTCTTTAACATACTTAACAGTGACCAAGCTTTTTTCTTCATAAACAATGTTGCATTTTTTTAAACTACAAAAAGCAAACCATCCCCAGGAGCCATTTCTCCATGCACTGGGCAAGCAATCAGTTTGGGTGTTTCCTATAGACAGACCCAGTTCAAACAGGACTGACTTGTCAGGGGCCCTTATTCACAGCCACCTTCCCTCGCACCCTGCTAAGCAAAGCAGCATTTACACAAAGTGGCTAGAAAGTGTTTGTTCTTTCTGCCAGTAATTAAAAAAAACCCACCCTAAAACAACCCCCACACAACAAAAAACCCCTCTGGCTGCATTGTAAGGCAGAGTACATAGTTCTAGGCCATGAGACTGAATTGAATCATTAAATACAGCTTGGTGCTCTTTAACCCAGTTGGGCTGTTGGCAGCAAAGGAAACAAGAGGTTCTGCATGCACGGCAAATTGGCAAGGTTTTCATTCCCACTCTCTAAAATTTCTCTTGTCTTTACAATGGTATCATTTAGGGTCTATTTTTATTCAAATCCCTGATGAGACCGATTCAGGTCTATAAAGACCAATTCGAAATTCTTTAGCTCAGCAGGAGTATTACAGGCAAAAGTAAACAAGCTACAAGGGTATATTTTTCTTGGCTATTTTCTCCACTGCTATTAGTATTTACAGGCAGACTGAAAAGTCACATCGTTTTCCAGGCTGATTTGCTACATAATCCAAAAAACAAATCTCTCAGAGTTGCCACATTTAGGCATACTCCAGACTCTCAACATCTGACAGACACGACAAAGACAAAATCAGAACAGCAATGCCACTTGAATAGCTGGAGCAGTCAGAGAGGAAGGTAACGCAAGCCAGCTTTTTTCCCCCATTTATCCCCATCCAGCATAACTAGCAGCTGAAACAGTACGAACCATGCCAGCAGCCTATCAGTAAATTGTGAGAAGTGATGCTGTGCTGCCAGCTTGCTCTCGTCCTGGCCATGCAACATGCAGCTGATGCTGTGACATCCTTCTGGAGAGGCACAGTTGGGGCGAGACGGGGCCACAAGACTGGCTGCCCTTGGCCAGAAGCAGCAGCTAGCACATGGTGCCGGGCAGCTTGCCAGGGGGACATGCAGCAGCAATAGGATGCAACAGCGCAATGTCCCTTCATTTTCCAATGTTGATGGCCACTTAGGAAGTGTCTAACTGGTGTCAACCATTTAAGATTTATTTGCATTAGAGGCAGCATACTACAACTTCTTCTGGGACTGACCTAGGAGTAAGGCATCCTGCAGGACATTCAGTGATCCAGCAAGGCAGAAAGTCTTTTCTGTACTGTTACCATTCGCAGGCAGACCTGGTGCCCCTGGGCTGATCCCTACAGAGAAGCAGCATGCAGAACATTCAGTGATACTTCATGAACGATTTTAATGGGAAATTATTTCTACAGCCAGTAGGATGAAGCTGTGGGAAACATCTACAGAAGCTACTGTGTTAGGAAGCCTAAGGCCTTCCAGTAACAGAAAGCTAGAGGACAGAGGATAATTTCTCCATTGCTACCCAAGACATGAGTCTTCCATTGGCAGATGAACCGCTCAGAGGACCACAGAAATTATTCTTAGTTCTATTAAAGCCAGACTCTACTCACATAATGTTTTTTATTAGCGAGAATAACAGTATTTTACTTCAATTCCACATCCTTGAGTTTCTCATGTCTTTTTAGCCTCACGCCAGTTGTCAGTCATACTGGTATCTGCACAGATAGAGGCGGCATAGGTCTCCTCTTTACATCCTGAAGCTCCCTGTCTCTTCTATACCTGTGTCAGTGCCTGTGGGAAGGCATCCCACCACCACGTGCTTGGTCGTTGCATATGGAAGGAGGCAACAGATATTTCAGTTGTAGGGACTGCTTTTAGGAGAAGAGCTGCCCTTGGCCCTTGCTCATCCGTCAACTCAAACATGGCTCTGGACAGTTGGCAGCAGCACACAGAAGTCAGTGAAACTCTCACACTGCAAAGCCCACCACGTGGCAGTCCTCATGTTTAAGTTTTACAAAGGCTAAGTTTGACAATCTCCAAGCAAGCAGAGCTGATGCTGTTCAAAAGTGCCAAATTCCCACACAAGCTCATGTTCAGAGAATTACAGACAGTTGCTATCTATCTGAATTTTTAAAAAGGGAAAAAGATATCACAGATAAAAAAATACAGAGGCGGAAAGGGGTAAAAATTTGTAACTGCCAGTGACATGCACTCCAGGAAACAGAGAAAACATTGCAGCAGGTGCTTTGTCCAGAGATGCCACGGAGTGGGAAGACCTAGCACTAAAATTAGGCTCTGCTTCCAAGTTGCTGCTAGTCTGCAGAAATGCAGAAGATGGTCCGATTCTCCTCTCCAGAAAACAAATGCATCCCTGTTGCTGACAAGTTACCTGCAGCAGGAGCTGGAGCATAGGGAGCTGCGAATGAAGGACAGACAACAGAATAACATCTGCCTCTTCCTTTGCTTCAGATGGGTGCCAATAGACAAGGAGGTATTGGGGCTTCAGAGAAGCCCTTCTTCAGTTCCTACTGTCACATTTGGTGATGTACTTTCTGGTTCTCCTGAAGAGAACAAAAATGGTAAAATCACCAGGGCAAAAACTAATATAAGCACTGGAGGACTCAAAGACCATGATACAGGATCCCTGACAAAAGTTGCTACTTTAAAATCAAAAGCTCATCAGCCATTTCAGCACATGCAGCTTGCATTTCTACTGAGTCTCATGTATTCTTAAGTAAGAGAGTATTGGTTTAAATAATTCAACCTTAGTAATCTGCCAGTCTGATTAAAAACATTGAAAACAACTTTATACTGCTGTCTGAAAGACATTAACAGCTGTCTCTCCTCATTGTGGAAAGACTGGGATTTACATATCAAATCCTAAACCCAAATCTAAAATTTTAGGCTTTAAGTCAAATAAAAATAAAAAACAAAAGGAGGAGAGGGCTTACAGTCACAAAAATACTTATCTTGCAATATTTTGATAATTCACAATTTGGAAGACATGTGAAACAAATTAATGGGAGTGTCCTGTTTTGGAACAAATTACCATGGTGATGATACCCTTCGCAGCATTCCCAGAAACTGCCATCGCTGCCTCATCTTTCCTATAAGCAAGCTTTACAGAACTGCAGCTTTCTCACATTATTTGTAGGGTAAACTTAAGCAAAACCTTAAGCCAACTTCAACAGTATTACACCAGAAACTAGTCTGTCTCTTAAGAGTCAGACCCCAGCTGTAAACCAGTATATGTCTGCTTTCATAACAGATCCATTTAGATTAGCTCAGAATACGACCCTTCCAGCTTTAGGTTGAGGGTGCTCTACCCAAAATAAGTTAAGCAACAATAAAGGAACAACATGAAACAAGTAGCAAAGAAAACTTTTAGGAATATGGCACTTCTGATAAAAATCCAAATGCAAAACCTAGAAACAAAAAACGCTAAATTGGTCTTTATGAATTGGTTAGTTACCATAGTCTTGATCACCTAGCATCATCTGATAGGAGCTGCATGTAAATTAAGTTTCTGCTGCATAGCACTCTCAATAGAGAGAGCACGTATATATATCTAGTTATGCATATAAAGCAGCAGTTTCTGATTTATTATGCGTAGCTCCTAGATGACTGCCAAGTCACCAAAATATAGTAAATATTGTATGGGTGCAATTGGAACAAAGAACCTGTAAACATTCACAATATGCAAGCATTTTTCATCCACCCAGTATATGTCTTCTATAAAATCAAACTCCTTCCTGTTTTCTATCAAAGGAAGACTGTCACCAGCAGAAGTAATAAATCATATTCTTGCCTTATGCTGAGGAAATCTCTATGTGACTTAAATGGTCCCGGAGTAGGCCCCTTCTATACCAAATCAAGTTACTTCCAAAGTCAAATCATGGTCGATTAAAACAAAAGAATACTATATTGTAGCAGTTCATCTCAAAACCAAGAAAAACATGGGTTTGGTAAGATGCATTAAGCATAATTTTAATTTTAATTTTTTTGTATTTGATAGAGGAAAAAGTGATAATAATGTCAAACATTCAGACACCACACATATACATTTCCAAAAATCAAATGCACAGAAAGGAAAACTATTCTTGTCTCACTGTCGAAATAAATCTTACTGTGGAAATAAGATCCAAGTACTCACACAACCAGTTCTGAATGACAGCATCTGAAAGGTGACATCAAAATAAAAGTCTGGATTGTCATTTAGTGAACAAGGAGGGAGAAACAACAGCACATTATGCAAACCATAAAAATAATTTAAAACTTTACTATTCTTGAATTTATGGGAAAGGACTCAGATGTCCTAAAATGATCACAGTGTTGTGTTGGAAAGAACCTTCTTCTTTACTGGTAGCTAAATAGAAAAATAACAGCAAAAATTCAAGCTACATGGAAGGAGAAATAGTTGCAATATCAGGTTGCTCAGCAAATAAAAGAAATGGTGCATTAGATCAAAATGAGGAATATTTTTTATCCAGCACTTCCACATTCAATTACCATCAATTTTTAAACTGGAAATAAGAGATCTTAAAGCAAAATATTTTAGCACTTCCTAGATGAAACTTGGCTCTGAAAATATGAAACAAAATGCTTTTGATCATTTCCCCCGTGTCCTCCCCCACCCCATGAAAACTGCTCAGTATATTCAGTTCAGACCATGGAACAGCTTTGGTCCCTTTTTTCACCCCTGCATTCAAAAGAGAAGTTAAAAGAAGAACCTTTCTTATACCAGATCATCTGTGGTTACACTAAAACTTAGTCCATTACATCCAGTATTTGCAAAATATGTTCCAGTTATTCCCACATGTAAACTGCTCCTGTCAGCTGCGCAGGTTCTTGGTTTTGAATGAAACGTGAATCCCAGCAGCCAAATTAGGAATCCTCCTCTCCCAGCACGCTGCGGTAATCATAAAAGACTAAACTGGTCACCATCATTTGAAAAGCTGTATGAAAAGGGATTCCAGTTTTTACAGTTGAACATGAATGGCAATATTACTGAAAGAAAAGTAAATTATTAAGCCCTCTGAAATACCCATAATATGCTATAATTGGATTCTCTCACCTCCACATACCCTCTCTTACCTGGCACACTGCCCTCACTCAGTACTTATCCATTTGCACAAGCAATAACTGTTTTCGGGTAAACTATTATTGCCTTTCTCCACCCTTTTTCACAGACTGTAGTTCACTCCCCGCAGTTTGTCACCTTTCTTATTAGGAGAAAAACCTGAAAATGAGGAGTCACGATTATGACAAACAGGTGCCCCAAAGGCAAAAAATTAAGAAAGATTTGGACTGCAGAAGCCTGCTGCTTGCCCTAGGAGAGGTCCATGGCTTCAGCAGCCCTCCACTGAGGTTTATACTTTGAATACCAGAATCCTTAAAAGCTAAGTGAAATCTTTGTGGACGTAATAGTGACTTTAGTCCATCCAGGGAGGTAAGATCCTGAGCTGGTGTAAATGCGATATCCCAGGCCAATCTGCGGTTCAGCCCAGGCAAGGGGTGTAGCCCAGGCACCCAGCAGAATCGCAATCTCTCCTGGTCTTTCTTCTTTGGTTGTTTGCTTTGTGTGTGTGCGATTAAAAACTGCTGGACAGACTCCGTAATAATGAGGAGCCTCATCTTTTGCCATTTTTGCACTCTAGACCAAACCTCCTCCTCCTCCTCTTGTACCTTTCTGTTGTTTTCCTACAGAAGCAGCATTTTATTGCTGACAGCTTCCTCCTGTCTCAAACAGTCACGCTCACATCTCAAATTTAACACAACTCCTGCTGCCATGGGAAGTGCAGAACATCCAGGGTGAGCTGCAATTAAAAAATTCTCAGTGTTAATTTGCAGGCCAGCTGCAATTGCAGGTACTTGGACTATTTATCTACTCTATGCAAGTGTAAATCAGCCTTTCCCTTGCCTTTTCATTTTTTAAGAAAATCAACCCCTTTTTCAATATTCCTGAGAATCATTCATTGCTTTAGCTGCCAATAGCGTGACATTAAAAAAAATTACTGTTCAGTAACAAAATTACCTGCAATCCTATGCAGCCAATTTATGAATGAGATAAGCTATAAAAATTCACCAGCCCCACCCATGCAGGAGAGGAGCTGGTGGATCCAGGACCCTTCAAGGTGCTGGGAAAGACCCCACTGCCCAGCAGGTCTGAACAGACCTGAGAAAGACCAAACCACTTACATGGCTGGAAAGAGGTCTACAACAAAAGCCTCATCGCAGGCAGACAGTAAGGACAGCAGCAACCTCTCAGAAAGGCTGGTGCAACTTGACAAAAAAGGTTACTAAGGAGAGAGCTTGAGTTTGAGGTAAAAAAGGAACAGGGGTGGCTCAGACTAAAGATTAGCATTGATAATAATAAAGAAAAAAGGCAACGTTTTCACCAGTCCTCTCTCATGCCCCTTATTTGCATTTTCCGATGCCAGCTCGCTGATACAACATGGAAACGGTTTGACCAAGTGATGTATCTGCAGGTTTCTATGGTGATCAGCACATAAATTGCCTGCCCAGCCGTGTGTGAAAGAAACCATCCGTTTCAGAAACTGCAAATTCTATGCAGAGAGAAAACCATTCCCTGAATCAGGGTATCAGAGGATTGTACAGCATGACAGAAAGCCCAGTGCTTATTTACCAAGCTGGAGATTTCTATTCTATTGGTATAGAAGTGTGGGACAGTGCAGTTAAGTGATAACTCAGAAGAGGACAAAAAACCCTATACAAAATAATACTAATTACCACTAAATAATTACACTACATAACATCATTTGAAAATATTTATAGACACAAAATACATACAAAATATTCATAAATATCTGAAATATGATTTCTACAGTAACACTTGAAAACCCTGTAAATAGATAAAAACTGGCGGCTTACAACATGGCTACTAGATGTGTTACTCCCTGAGACATGCCTGTGAGAGGGAGAGCTTGGAGGTGAACCCTTGAGGAAACTGCTGGGCTCCAGCTAGGATTTTGGAGACAGTTAGACACTAGAAGGCATGACAGGAGCTTAAGACTTTTTTGTTTGTTTTACACTTTTCTTGCAAAATGTGCCTTGAAAATGTTTGCCATCTACCCCAATACAGACAAAAAAAGGCTCCACACAACCAGCACAGAGGGTGCTGACCCTTTCCATTTTGTACGGTTAGAGATGTGGAGGATTTTTCACATTCCTTAGATGACCTTCACCTAGAGTAGAGAGAAAATGGCAAATGAGGTTTTTGTACTACAACATTTGATGGGGAAATTTTTAAAGGCATTAAAAATGATGCAAAGACTAATTCTGACAAAGTGATATTATTATCATTATTAATATTAAGAAAAGGCAACATAGGACAGAAATGGTTGTTAGGAGATCTGAAGCCAATAAAAGGTGCCCTGGAGACACGGTGAAATTCCTGACTGAAGCTTGTGCCTTCTTTAATGGAGTACCTGGGTCTGAGATTCTGCCAGTCTCTTTAATTACACACATCACCTATATATAAAGAGAAAAGTTGGAGTGGAGCAGAAAGGGCTGGCTTAGGCTGGTATTTTAATTTCCTTGAGTTTCTGTCCCAGCCTTAATCCCAGAACAAGTATGCCTGACAAGAATAAATTATGGTCAAATACATATGCTCAAGGTTAACACCAAGAATAGACCGTAAATAGGAATTTCTTTCACGGTTGGGATCATCTGTGAGTCCCTCCACTGGTTTCCCACCAGTCCATCAATAGATCAACTCCTGTTCCATCAAAAAACAAATTATGATCTAGGGACAAGCATTTATTTGAGGCACTCAAAGTCAGCATCCAAATATTGCACAGAAAGCTTTCACCAACTACCCAGAAACCCACAAAACTGATTTTATGAGTAGATGCAGAAAGATTCCATGCATTATTTTCCTACTGAAAAATCTGGTTTCTTTCCAGTTCAGAAAACAAAATTCCCAGTGAATGAACCCCCGTCACCAGCAGACGGAGGTGGGCAGCCCTTTGGCAGGCAAATGCAGCGGCTCCAGAGCAGCCACAGCACAGGTCATGCATGCCACCAGCCCAGCATCCTGGTGGGCCACCATGGGGGGAGGCACAAGCTGGCAGGTAATGCTAAATTTCTCCAGGGAACATTTTAATTTTGATCAGGCATGGAAAGAAAACACTTTCAAATAAATAAGGATATTCAATATAGTAAATAATGTTTTCACATGAAAATACATATATGTTTACTAACATATTGGTACACCAGTGGAGCAACACACATACTATTTCTTGTCACAGGGCATGAAATATAAAAATACTGTATCTGAAATTCCCAAGTGAAATTCCAGACACTTCCTGAGCACAGAATATTTTCCATTCCATTCTGCGGAAACTAAGTGTAAAGAAAAAAAGAAAACCTGAAGTTTCATACCACCTTGTTTTTGACATAACAGCTTCTATTCCCCTTTTCTAAATTACCCTCCTCTCCCCATTACCTGCTCCACTGCTTTTTTTCCCCGAGCAGGGAGCTATGCGCCTTCCCCAGCACAGAGGGATTAGCCTGCACCAGCAGAGCTATAAGGCCATGTCTGTCAAGAGCAGACATGGAAAGAATGAATTAGCATTTTTATTCCACACCCACCCAAATCAGAAAAACAACTCCATACATGTATATATCAATGAACACCCATGTAGAGAGCAGTTACGGTGAAGAGCTATTTTAAGAAATTAAGAGGAGGGGTTTTAAGAAAAAACACACGTACAACTTATTTGTGCTAATGAAACATCTAAGCATGTAAGAGTTGATCTCCAACAGCAAGTATCAGCTACACTCATAATAGGGCAAATGACAAACAGTAAAAAGGAATTAAATTCATGTACTTGGTAACTAGCTGATTGTATAACCTACATAGAAGGCTTTTGACTTCACGTTCACTGTCCTTGTGAACAATGGCGTGAAACCTTGTCTTTGTAAAAGTGTTAGTCCCTTACAGATCTTTACGATGCTGAAAAAACACCCTCAAATCCTGACAGCTGCACACTTTAGGCAGAAGCACTGACTCCATCTATTTAGGGTATTCCCAAAAGGTAAGCGTGGATAATAAAAATGAGCACTCGCAACAAGTCAAACCTTGTTAATCAATACAGACTAAGTCACTGGCTAGCACTTTTCAGTTGAGAAAGCATCAAGTACATTCCTCTTGAAAATCTTCCCCTGTGCCCAGGACTATTATTTGCTGATAGCCATGGCTGACTTGGAAGGCAATGGGCTAACGGCAGGAGTTAACGCATTCAGTGGCCTTTAGGAATCAAATCTGGAATTTGTCAATTCAAATACAACTTGGAGCAGACATCTAAGTTTAAAAAAAAATGTTTACTCAGTTTTTCCACAAACAGGCTTTGAAATTTCAGCCAGTTTTGTTTTACGCTGTTATGGAGAAACATAAATGCCAACTCCTAAAACATATTAGGAAATTAGTACGACTGAGAAAAAAGATATAATATACACAATGATTTGCTTTTCCGAAGTCAATTACTCTAGCTCCCAAGCCTGAATTAAGCAGCTGCAAACCTTCAGAAAGCAGCTGGTCCCGTAAGCCCCTTCTGCACACTCACTGACTCTGCTCTTGTGCAGCGCCGGGGTCCCAGCCCAGAGCAAGCGGCTGCAGTGCAGACCAGTAACCCCCAGCATGGCCCGGCTTTCTGAGGTCACTCTGAGCATCATTTAGTCACCCAGGGCCACATGATGCCCGTGTCCTCCCACAAGTACATCGACAATTTTATATTTTGTAAAGCATCACACGATCCCAGCACATAGATAGGAGGAAAGCGAGAGACTTGGGCTCCATCAGGCACTTCCTGCACCACAGGCTTGCTGGGGAGCTTGGATTTGCTGCCCATTAAGTCCTAGACAAAGAACTATTAACTACCAACATCTCCTGACACCATCATTTTGTAACAGTTTTACAAACAGCACCACTATATGAAGGCATGTACACCTCCCACTAAGATGTGGGACCTGATGAACACACAGATCCATAAGATGCTACAAACACACAACCAAAAGATGTCACCTTCTGGGAAACCTCCTTGCACAAAGAAATGAAACCCGAGTATGGAGCCATAGCACCACTTCTGCTACCTCAGACATGCCTACAAAACCACAGAAGATGCATGTATTCAAGATGCCTGATCAATAAACAGTAGGAATCAGCAGCCCGTAAACAATAAATCTATAAATTTATTTAGCCTTATGTTCCAAATAAGTCAATAAATGTAAACCTTTTAACAGATAAAGGGAAGTCAGTAGCGTGGTGACTGCTTTTAATCAGAACAAACCATTTTACTTCTAAAACCCTTAAACTCTGAACATTAATCAGCATTTATTGCTTAAAATTAGAGACTGCAAGTTCCATTACTTTTGCACAGAGCTCGAAGGCTGTGTGTCGCATGCCATGCTCACAGTGAGTGCATTTCAATTCATTAGCTAGATTATTTTTTCAAATCAAGGCAGAGCTTGTCACATGGTGCCTGTTCTACGCCCAGTGAAATTAGCAGTGACTGGAATAACCCATGATTGGAAATTTAAATTATTTATAACCTTTGTGTAAACCTCTCAAGCTAGTCATTTAGCACTGCAGCGTTCACTGCATTTTCCATTATGCCGAGGAAGATGATGATGCTCTGCCCTCAGGTGCTGGAGGTGTTGGGCAATGCAGAATAATCACTTCTGCAGCCACCCATCTTCGTGGGGCATGCAGTGGGGGAACTGAGGGTGCCTGCAGCTGAACGGACCATTCACCCACTCCAAATTCAGACAGGATAACATGTGCTTCCTTCTTAACACCCCCTAATATGAGTTTAACCACTGTTTCTTCTGTTGGGGTAGAATGGGAGGAAGTAGAAGTATGTGTGTGTAAAAGGGAAGAGGTGAGGAAGCTGAGAACAGTGAAATGTGCTGAGATCTTCAAATATTTTTCTTCTACAGCTATGAAGGGAGCAGGCATACTCATCGACCTAGGAGAAAGTACAAACAAGCATACCTTCTCTAGTGATACCCCACTAACACCAAGAGGTGGGCTGCTGGTGCTGCAAACAGGGTGCAGCTCCATCACCCAAAGTAACATGGCCACAAAAGCCCTGCAGTTTGAGCTCCAATTCATCTTCTAGAAAGGCATCCTGCTTTAATTTAAAGACTGCAAGTAATGGAGATTCCTCCCTACAGACATGGAGATTGTTTAAATGTTTAACTATCTGCACCACTTAAGAAAAAGAAGAAAAAAAAAAGGCAGCAGATAATTTCCATCCTCCCTTTGCAGCTTCTGCTTCCAGCTGCATCTGTCGCTCTTTCCACAAGACTGAAGGGCCGTACACCTCTGTAACGCTGTTTTTTGCAAGCAGATACATAAGGTTCCCAGGTAATCAAGTCACTTTTAACCTTCCTCTGGATTAGGTAAGGTAGGCTGGAAGTAGGTTCACAGGTGAAGACACAGGATCTTTTCACTAACTTGGTTGTTCTTCCCCTGCCCCACCTCCAGCTGTTGCTACTGAATCCTTCAACAATGACCTTAAGAAGGAAGGTAATTAGCCTGATATTTGAAGGTAAACAAGGCCCATCACTTAAGATTTGGATCTCTGAAGCAGCAGTACCTTTTCTCAAAGATTTCTAGTGTGATGCATGATAAACTGAGAAGGGCTAAACCCACTAAACTCTGTGGCTGAACCATCCCAGTCCTCACCCAAAACAGCAACCCTGGGCACAGCCACCTGGCACAAAGAGCTGGCTGCACACCCTGCCCAAAGGACACTGTGCAGATGTGCCAGTCTGAGTACATCTGTAAGCTGTGGCACTACCGAAATGAAGCACTCTGCTCTTCAGGCAGGAGCACCATCCCATCAGTCAGGGTTTATTTCAGCCTCGCCAGACAAGGCTTGCTAGAAACCCATCATCAGAGAAACAAACTTCCTAACAATCATTGCAACTTACAGGCAGCAGAACAAGAGACTGGCATACTGTCTTCCAGAGAGAGCTTGCATAGATCAATATCTGATTATGCTACATTTTGAATGTTAGATTTTCAACAAGATGGTGAAGCAGAGATACAGAACCTGTTTTGCATTGGTAATTGAAATAAATTATCATAATCCTCCCTGAGTCCTGCAATCACTATTTTTTAGCTTGAACCTTTCCTGAGGGTTTTGAAATTTTTTTCCCCCCATAAGGATAGTTGCTACACTTAAAAATAATACCTACCCTTGAAAGAAAGCTGGAGCCACAACCGAGTATGCACCCTGTTACCTGTTACAACGCCATAATGCAGGAGTGAAATATTCCCTTTTTCAACACTCTAATGGATCAACCCTTTTTGTTAATTTTATGAGCGCTGTGATGGATCACCACCAAAGCCCTTTTTGAAGTAAATGTGTTTAATCTTTCAAAGAGATCAATTTGAAATATCCCAGTTTCAAGTGAATAAATTGTAACAGTTTCAAATTGATTCAATTTCAAGTCTACTCAAATCATGTTTTACATCTAAACTTTGGATCTCAGAGAGAAATATTTCCATTTTTCTTCAAAGAGTGAAGGGTGGGGCCACCCAAAGGAACTAATACTTCTCTTTTCAAAGTTTCTACAGTACAGTGTAGTACTTACACCAAAACAACACAGAAGTCTTGCTTCCTGAAGTACAGAACTGCAATTTTTTTTATTTTAGAATATATATGTTTTCATATATGTGGACCATACATCCCTGCAGTGACCCACAGACTCCAAGGCTCACAAAGTTCATCTGTTTCTGAACATAGACAAGGCAGAAGGGAAGGAGGAAAGGCAAGCTCAGGGCACCTTTGCTCTCCCTCCAGTTCTGACATAGTTCAGGGACTTGTGTAGCTCCTGGCATCAGCCATAAAATAAAAAAATAAAAAAGTGAAGACTTCATCTAAATTACGCTCTTTTGATACAGCACAGAACAGTGCAGAGATGAACTTCTAGGACATAACTTCAATACTTGCTCTGAGACATCACGGACATTCACCAGGGTGCTCCACCTGCGACACTGCTCATCCCACTGGGACACCATAAGGCGTTGCAGTACAACCGATTCAGGGCACACAACTTTAAAAGATTCAGGCAACAGACATTCCTGCTCTCTCAGGTGCCTGGTGAATTACTGCAGAGTAATTACCCAGTAGATAGGTATCGTTTACACAGCCAACACACATCATCAAATAAGAAGCGTGCACAAAACTCAACACCCAGCCAGCACCCAACCAAGGCGTGCTCTGACCAGCACTGGGAGCATCAGAAACAGGAGCAACCTGCAGAGTCTGTGAGCAGGTCCTGGAAAACCATATAGCCATATGGAAACAGCATTGCAGGGGACTGCTTTTTGCACTGTAGAGCACACCCAGAGCAGGAACTATACCTGAAAAGAACCCAAGGTGCTTCTCTTTCTGGCTGGTCACTAGCACAAGTTTTCCACCTTATCTCTGCTTCCCACACAAACAATTTTTTTTTCTTTTCTTCTTCAAATTGTCACCAAAAGGAACTTTTACTGTTACAGCTGATGTATGCCATCAGCCAGGCAAATAAACCACTGTGCCTGTAAGCCTGTCTCAACATCCTTTGGGCAGCATAGGGAAAAGTGTTCTCCCGTCACATTCACAAGAAAAATGCTGTTAAATGCAAACTAGATCTAGGAGATGTCTTACACTGTAAGCGTCTCAGCCTCCTGGTCAGCCAGCGTGCAGTACCTGTGCTCTCCTGCGCATCAGATCAATTAGATAACTCTACAGGGATAAAAGGTTGTCTAACGGCTGTGAATTGGGAGTATGAACAAACCTTACTGATATTAAAATACAACATGTTATAAACTCCTGATACAATGGGAAGAAACAACTGTATAAAAAAGTTATATAGACCTATTGCCATTTCAAGATGGTATTCACAAATTACATAAAGTCAGTATCACTTCAAGATAAGAAACATCCATAGAAGGAAAAAGAAAAAAAGTTTGCATTTTAGACATCTGAAAATCCAACTAAAGGCACAGGGGAAGGCTTTTTTTTTAAAAAGGAAATTACAACTTTTAAAAGGACAAAGATTGCACTACTAGGTGCATGTAAAATATTTAAAATGCAGACTGGGGTTAAATTCTGCTCTCGTTTGCTTAAATAAGGCTCTGATTTCAACAGGGTTACAAAAGAACAGGGAATTCAGCATATATTTACAGAATCAGAGAATAAGTCAAGTTCAGATTCATAACAGTGTAAGTCAGTACGCAAATACAACTTCAGTCATGAAGTTATGTTAAAAATTCTACTGTAGGCAATTATGATACCTAACACATTTGTTTAGAGTTTGTTTACATTCTGGAATAATACTGTTTATGTCTTCATATTACTATGCACAAACACGCTTGCCAAATGAACTCCAGTTACCTGTCAATTAATTTCTGCTAACTACTCTAAGTGCTGAAAAACCCTCTGTGATGCTAAAGGAAGTCAGTGTCTTATACACACCTGAAACAAGCTGTGACCAGATGCACATTGAGCAGCTCCAATATATCATAAAGTCTGTAAAGAATCCAAGAACATCTATTCTCGAACTCTCAGTATTTCGGTCTAGACAGTTTTGGTTTCCATTTCCTTATCACAAGAAATACAGAGGTAAGACACAAGCTATAAGTTTTATTCACAGACAGCACTGACCACAAACAATTCAGACGAGTTCAACAGGTTGCTATCCCTACCTCTGGTACAAGGCTGCACATTGCACACGTTTAATAACCACAGTGATTTTCTGGTTTAGCAATGCTGGAAGTTAATTTGTGCCAGATCAAAAATGCCCAAAGAGAATCAAGTAAACTCCTTTTAGGCAGTTATAATTGGCTAAATAAATATATACCTAAGTTTCTACACTACTGGTCTGATATTCAGTGAGTGTAGGCACCCAATTCCTGATTTTCTACGCTCAGAGTAGAAAAATGTGGATGTTTTCCAAATTGTGGATACCAGATATAACTTTGTATGTATGCATAAATATTTATGCTCAGAAATCTGTAACTTTCACTCTCACTACAGAGGTTGAAGTATAGTAATACTATGAATAAATATCTAAGTATCTGTGAACACTCTGATTCACTCCCAGGCTGACCTAGTTCTTTGATAAATAAGCTTTTTCAAGGCATTTCTCTGCTGAGACACCAGGCCTTTAAGAAATATCTTAAACATATAGTGTTCTCCTTAAACTTGTTTTTATTGCAAAAATACATCGAGTGCATGGCACATATTTCTGGAATCCAGGCAGCTTGTGCTATACAGTAATTTAAACGTGAATCTCCTCTCTACTTTTTCCTTTAATTAAAGGAAAAACCAAAAGATCCAACAACCAAAGAGAAAGCAAACCCACACTAAAGCAAACATAACATTTGAAACAAGAAACCCAGCAGAAAATAGCCAATCTGGAGCGTGGCAGAGTATTCCAAAGAGGAGGAGATCAAGATCTCGAACATCAGAAACTTAATTACTCAAGTACTTCATTAGCATGCTTTCATCTTAACTTTGTTAATCATCAGGTAAACTTGGCAGCAAACTCCCAATACTAAATTGAGGTACGTAATATTACTGTAGTTCATTCAAGGAATAAAATTATCACTAATCTCCTCCTTAAATACATATGGCTCCCAACTACCTTGAGTCACATTGTAACCATCACTATTATGAAGTTCCACACAGTTTAAAAAGAGATTTTGCTGATTAGTGGTATAGGGAAGCTATGAAACTCAGTTTAGAACATCAAAATCATACTTGGTGGATAACACATTCATTGCGCAAACTTTTTTTGCAGTTCCAAATCCGCTTAGCACCACAAAGTGGAAAAAAAAAATCCACAACATGCACAGAATGATGTTTCTTTGTACTTGAAACAGAAAAATTCAGGCAATCTTCTCCAGAACTCCCCCTGCCCCCAGGGAGACATCCTGCTTCCTACCCTTCCACACAAATCAGGTCTGGTGTTTAGTGAACCTGGCAAAGTGTGACCTGCTTCCAGTCTCACACCACAAACCCAAAACACAATCCTCCATCACAGATTGCTGTCCTACCTAGCCAGTATTTTACTAGTCCCTACACTGCTGTTCCTTGATTTCTATCTTTCTCATAAAAACGCATGGGAGGTGCACTGTTAATACACTGAATGTCATGGACATGTATGTACCATAACACCCCAAACTTACTTTTGTTACAGATCTGGAAAATACTACACATGCATTCAATTTCTGATCACTCGCAAGAGTCTAAAGAAGCACACCTCATCACTGCATTAGGAGTAGCGTGCAAGGAGAAGAAACTATGATCCAGTATAGAAGCTTAAACAGAAGTCACATTATGAGTTTCTTAAGAAACACAAAAAGATTCACTGTTTTGACCTCTGAAATGTATCTACCATACGCATCTACAGAAAGTATTTTCAGGATATCTGCATTAGACTTACCTTTCAAACTACCTTGCTGGACAAGCAGGAGTGGATACAATGCACGTGCATACTTCTTCCTCAAAATGCCAAGCTACTTTTTTCTGAGCATGCTGGACACCACTGCTATACGTTAGGCAGAGGAGTATGCTGTAAGGTCTCCGTTCACCTTAGAGGATTTCTGCTTTCCCAGAACAAACCTATAACATACACGTAACACTGAAGAGCAAGGAGTTGCACATATTGTAGGTACGCTCGGTTTCAAGTGTAACTCCAAGAATGGATACACCCTCTCAGATGTTTAGACGTGAGCCAGCTTTCCATCCCAAGTTTTGATATGCAATCACTTCATTATCACTGCGTCATCTGGGCTCCCTTCTCCCCCGCGCAGCCTACAAGAGGAAGAATGCCAGAGCTCCAAATGAGCAATAAAGTCATGAACTCAGCCCATGTCTGACAAACATCCATGGCAGCAGAAGGATTGCAGTTTTTCTCGCTGTAGGCAAAAAAAAAATGCAATGGCATAGCTAGTCACGCAGCAGTGAAGGGAAGGGGTAATCACCTCCCATCTAGAAGACTGTCTATTATTCTGAGCAATGAGAAGTCATCTGTAAATTCAAAAAGTTACATTAAGCATTCTTATTTGCATCATCATCATTTTTGAAAACAGAAGGCTGGATCTTACGATTCTTTACCTCCCATAAGGCCTTCAGTAAGTAAACTGACCTTCACTTCTATCAATCCCTACAACACAGAGATATTTATAGTACTAAGTTAATATAAACATTAAATCATATGTAAACACATCCTCTATCTAGTGGTAACTATCAAAATAATAAATAAATCTTAGAATATTTAAACAAACCAATGTCAGTGAAAAAAAAACCTAATTCTCTGAAATCATTCAAGTACCATACCTCCAACTCAAAGGGTGTTTAAGTATCTTTTCCAATTTAAGCATAAGGCTTGGTTAAACCAAGATTTCTGCTAGACACTTAACATTCAAAACCTGCTTCTAATATTTAGGTCTGTCTTAGAGGACAGACTCTTTTAAGTGACAGCATCCTTTCTGCATACTTTCTTGTGTCCTCGATCCCTCCCTCTCAGTTTTCTTCCTTTATTTCATTTGGTGCTGCAGTTCCAGAGCCAAATGCTCATGCAAAATCAGTTCACCTGTGCTGAAATCAACATTTCAACAAAACACAGAGTTGGAGAAACTGAGGTGTAGAAAGCTTTAAAAGTTTGCTGGAAACATGCAGCAAATTGGTGCTGAGGCTGGGAACCAGAAGTAGGGCATGGCTTTGATAGAGGGCTAAGCTAAACACCCCTGTTACAGCTCTGCAAGTCAGAAATGCCTTGCTCTCTCCTTTTCATTTCTAACTCTGTCACAGATGCAGTAAACTATTTAGAGACAGCAAGATGGTAAGGAACTTAAATGATCTCTCCCATCAGGAAAGCATAATGCTTCCCCACCTCAGGACTGCCGCCACCATGGCTGGAAGGAATGCTACCAGTTCCATCATCTCATGGCAAGACAGGGAAATGATACAACTCAAGTTAATTCACAAATAAATGCATCTTATTCTTGTATCTGTTCTCAACCCTCAGAACAAATGCTATCACAAGGGTATCAACAGTCATGTTTCTCATGAACACTTTTAGGTTTATCACTTCTAACAGCTAAAACGAGACTTCTTTCAGATACCCACATCAGGCTCCACACCTGAATATCTTGCCTACTAATAACAGAGCAAATGCAAATATTCAGCTGTAGCTCAGTGCTTACTGCCTTACCTGCAATTCTATCTCTGAAAAAAATAACTTGAATTTGTAAGTATTCATCCTAATTGTTTAAATTGGGATAACAGTAGTAACACTGCAGAAACAAAGCATTTGATGAATATCCCCATAAATGAGAAACTGGTAAGGGATTACTGATACAAATGCTGACCTGTACCTTTTCCAATACCCAATTCAAAGAAGAACAAAACCCAAAAACTAAAAAACAACTTCCATTTCAGATTAGTTTTTCACCCAGAAGCCCATATCCAACCACCCTCAAAACCAACCGCAAACATCCCATTTCATCCTAGCATCATAATACAGCAGGATAACAGGAGTATATCAAAAGGCAAAAAATTTAGCAATGTCATTCTAATCAGTCTAGTTGCTGCAGCATTTCTTGCACAATTCTAATCAGTCAATCAAGCAGAGGAGAAACATCTGGGATCTGTCTGTTTCCTGGACATCAGATCTATTAACTATGCACATTTTATAATGTCCCTTTAAAGAACTTCGTAGACATAAATGGGGTTTAAATCATTAAAGCTGAAGTTACATGTCAGACACCATTTTCCTACAAGCATCCTTCTGTTGATTACCAAAACAAAGCTATGGATTCTTGATCACTTCATCTCCTCTTCGCCCAAACCTCCAAAAGACCCAGAGACTGCCAAAATAAAATAAAGTCAGTACAGAACAGCTGCTTCCAATATTTTAAGACTTATTTGAACAACTTACAAGTTCTGGTTAACTGATTTCTAATTTTACAGTGCTTTCTATAGGATCTAAGACCTTGTTAGATATTGCAGATTAATTATTTACATATTCGTTTTATGCATAGTATGTCACCTACTGAATCACTATGCTCTAGCATCAGCAGTATTAAAAAGCAGCACCTGATGCTTATTAGAGCAGTCATACCCTTCCAAAAATTTAAAATAGCTATAGGGAAATTTTGATGACTTTTCTTGACCTTTCTGCGCATAAATCTCTCTGCTTTAACCTATTATCGGTCAACCAGTTCGGGTTTCTTTGGGTGTTTTCTTCAGCATGATACTGACTACAAACAGAATTGAGATCATCTGTGGTAAGGGCAAGAATTTCAGTTCCAACCCCAATGAAGTCAGAATACACACACTCAGTGACTCTTACTTGGAAAATACAGTGAGATTCTTAATTACAGACTAACAAACCCTTAGTCTACTCAAATTAAAAAATAAAACCAACAAAAACCCCAAACCCAACACACCCAGCCCTAGCAACGCATTTCCACTCCGTTTCTCATCGCTATAACTCACTTGAATGTCTTTAGCTGTTTGAACTAAAAGTCTCCTATTGAATCACTCTCATCTGCTATGCACACGTTTACCGAAGGTTGTCAGCTCCAAATAAAAAGTTTTAGAAGTTGGGCAGATGTTGGATTCCTACAAAAATGAGATTCTAGAGCACCATGCTGTAAGGGTGTGACGGGAAGGAGAATCTTTTTAACATACACATTTTGCATGAGGCTATAAACACTGCAGGAGCAGGCTATAAGCTATGAGGATCATTATTTAAAACTCTTTCACCTTTGAACAGAGCTCATACACATACTTCTACAGCAAGTCTCAAACATCACCAGAACATGAATGGGTACTCCACATAATAGCCCCCAAAGACACAGTGAAGGTCTATCAAGAAGAGTGTCTGGGTTGCCTGCCATACAAACCTGGAGAGTAAGAGAGCTTCTAATAGCAGTAGAGCTCCAACCATTTTCCATTTACAGTCGTGGGAGTTGTCCATTAATTTGAATGGGAGAAGATTCAAGAGAACACACATGCCACTCCTTTTCATTCAAAATTCTTAAAGAAAGCAGAGGTTTCTGCATTTTGTCATTCCTCGAGGAAATCCGGTACTTAACAACACCTGCATGCAATGAGTACCCAAGTGAAGAAGTCATAAAGAGCCAGCTGCCCTTTATTTAAAATGCCCTTTGCAAAAAACTTGCTGTACATTCTTTTGAGAGAAGCAGAACCATCAGGAATCCCACAGCCACAGAATCCAACATCATCTCCAGAAAGACAAGCATCAATAAAGCCTGATCATCGTGTTGAGAAGATCCACACTTGTATTGCAAATTAGGTAGAGAATACTGCACAGTTACAATCACAGAGACTGGGATTTCAAAGACACGCTTTCTTGCAACAGAACAAGCTTGGATTTTTAAAAATACAATCATTATGTACAGCAAAATATGTGGCCATAAGACCAGCCTTAAACTAAGGCCTTGTTTACACAATTTCTGTACTGTCAGGAAGTATTTTGGCTGGGAATGTCATTGTTTTTCCAAATCAATTAAATATTTGCAATTCTCACTGTGAAAAGAGCTATATACCACCTTTGTATTTTACACGGGTATAACATATTCCCACAGGGAAAAGGAATAAAAGAGTACCTTTATATTGATACAACATTTTCCTCAAGTGTAGAAGCTAATATAGCTTTCATTATTCAGTCAAGTTAAAGCAGTATGACTTTTCTACTTTAAAGACAAGGCCTATGTTTAACAAGCACCAAAACACTTCAGAGTATTTGGAAGATCAGACTACAGAGCTCTACTTTTTGTACTGTCCTCACCAAGTCATAGAGAACACTGAACATCTAAATACATTCAAAACTCTGGTTAGACCCATGCCATTGTTTCTTAAATCCTTCACTGTTTAATGAACATACCTTTTTGGCAAGAACTAGAGTGTATCTACAAAAAAGCCTA
Source organism: Morus bassanus (assembly GCA_031468815.1). Lineage (NCBI taxonomy): Eukaryota > Metazoa > Chordata > Aves > Suliformes > Sulidae > Morus > Morus bassanus. The sequence goes on from CM062578.1 coordinate 9,802,911, forward strand.
GCATAATCCAGAACTTACTCAGCTGCCTTCAGCTGCTCTGCTAGGCTGAGAAAAACTGGACTTCATGTGCTGCTGTGTGCTACGAACACCCATTTTTGCATCATTCCTCAATCACAACAGAGGCAGTAGGGGAACAGGAGGCACTAGAAAACATGAAGAATCTGCTATCTGTTGGGGAGAACAGAATAAACATCTGCTTTTATTAAGCAGAACTAGTTGCTTTCAATACACTGATCTGGAGCAAGGCCTGTTGGGTGCTAAAAACTGTATAATCCCATTGAATTTAAGGCAAAACTGAACCACAGCAACAGCTGAGATGTAAATTTATGGCATTTTTTTTTTAAACTTCAGTGCAAGACATGGCTGCAGTCAAGCTTTCTTAGTTTTGAATGCAGTATTTTTGTTAAAAGCAGTCCCTACTATTAATAAGCATTATTCCCCTGCCCCTCTAATGCAGAAGGCCTCAAGGAGCTGGCTTCTAATTCATTTTTAGAAACTTCTGGAAGTTAAGCTGCAAAGAAGTTTTCAGTTTTCACTTAAAAGTCAGGGGCTGAATCAATTTGTCTGTTATAGGAAGGTCCCAAGCAGAAGTTGAGGGACCATCACTAGGGTTGCCTTCTCCAACCCTCTTTAACTGTGATTCTATCAGTCTGACCGATACAACCCACCTGATTTTATCAGAACAGATCCTTGCTGTTTTGAAGGATACATGTGAGCTCAGGAGAAGAGATATGTTCAATTCTGAAGTATATAATTTTTCCAAATTATCAGTAGATACCAGATGTTGCTAAAATAGGTATCCAATTTTAAACTCAACCACAAGATTATCATCTTAATTTCAATCACTGGGATTTAAATACATAGAATTAAACTAATACTAAAAATTGTTCTTCCAGTGCTCAGGCAGAAAGCTTACCTACTTAAAATAGAAGAAATTATCAGATTCACTGTAGGAACCATGGCAGTTAGTCATTGTTCAACTTTTGCTTTCATGTGGTAAGATAATTTCAAGTGTTCTTGGGACAGGGAAGAAAAAAAAAAAAAGAGTTGCAGGTTTTGTGTGCTAATCTTTAAAGAAGGGGCTAAGACAGGAAGACAACGGAGGTAAACAAACTCCCTAGATCTTCCAAATGACAGAAGGTACAGGTCTCCTCCCACTCCAACCCCTCTGCAAACCAGGAAAGAAACAATGGTCTGATGCATAATTTTAAACAGTTATAATACAATAAGATTAAAAGCTTAAATTGTATAAATAATTGACCTTTAGAATTTTATCCCAATAAACCATGCTGTTCCCAGTAAGGAATAAGGGCCTAATCTTACAAGTCCTTTTGCATTAAAGCCACACTACCTTCCTAAAGCTGCCTACTGACAGCTCACATGCTGGCATCACATAGGGTCCGGACCTAAACACAAATGAAAAACTGCATTAAAAGTGACTAAATACTAGGTAAAATAGCAGTCTTGTGGTTTGTCTTTCTTTTGCCAAGCACTCTTCTTAGCTAAATCGAGCCCGCCCCCCCTTTCACTTCTCTTAAGATATAAATCAGGATTAACAGCCTCTGTGAAAGTTAGTGTTTCATGTAATACATAAAAGCGCACAAAGTTGTTTTCTAAAAAAACAGCATTTGTATTAAAATTCTTAAAATGGATAGACATCTCTTAAATGCATGTCTGGAATTAAAATGACAGTTGTTAGAATTTTCTTGGTACATCACAACGATAAGATTTCCTTCTTTGCTGGCTGGAGGTACATCCCACAACAAAAGCAAAGAAAAAGAAAAGGCAAAAAAAAAGCCCACCCCCCCAAAATCCCAAAAGGCTAAATTCTTGTAAATTTGAAGTAAATGAAGCCTGAACTTGCAAGACATGGAAATTACAGTTAAAAGACTCAGATGGAAATAAGAAATAAATTCCACTAACAATAGGCCCTTTTGTCCTGGCTTGTTCGGTATGATTACTGCAAGGAAACTGTTAAGTAGTTTTTGGAGTAGTAGATAATGGGATTCTGTGGAGCTTTCACAGGTTGGCACCGGCTGGAACAGCTGAGTTTTGAAGGCACTCTATAGACACAGGGTTGCTGTTTGCCCTGCATCACATGTAGGAAGTCTTTGCACTTTAGAGAGCTAGTCATCAAAATCAGTTATTGCCAACCTAAAAAGAAAAACCCTCGGAACAAAAACACCGCCTCTCCCACCCGCCAAAGAAAAATTAAAACAGAAACGAAATCACACACACACACACACCTAAAAAATTGTGCAGATTTGTAACATTTTCACAGCTGATTTTAGAAAAAAAAACAAAACAAAACAAAAACACAAAACAACAAACAGAACGGGAAAACCCAACACGCTACCACTCTCCTGCAAACTCCCATCCGATACAGCAGGTAAACAAAATAGAAAATTATTTCACGAATCATCAGCAGACACTTTCTGGCACCCCACACTGTATTGGCATCAGTGTTTAAGTTAAAGTCCCAGTTCAGATGTGCAATTCTCCAGGCTGGACGCCCCGGCACGACCACCCAACTTTGCATAGAGATCCTCGGGACGGGCGGCGGGGCGCTCCGCTCCACGCGTGGCCGCGGGGGGGGCTCCGCTCCGCACCGCACCGCACCGCTGCCGCTCCTCACGCGTGTCCGGGGAGGGCTCCCGCCCGTGCCCCGCGCTCCCGGGCAGGCAGGGACCGCTCCTCGCCGCCGCCTTCCTCCCCCGCGCCCGCTGCCAGCGCAGGGCAGCGGCCCGCGGCAGACGCCGACAGGAAATATGCAACGACCACGACTGGACGAAACGTACATGCCGAAAAAAGCCACATTTCCAACACGGATTTTTTTTTTTTTTCCCCCGATTTTTTTTTTTTGTTTGTTTGTTTGTTTTTTTTGTTTCTGTGTGTGTTTGTTTTTTGGCGGCTGCCGAGGGCAGCGCGCCCGCCGCGCGGCTCGCGCCGGCCGGGACGCGGCGCCGCTCCCGCCTCCTCTGCCCGCCGCTCCCGCCGGCCGCCACCGCCGTGTCCCCGCAGACAGCCCCGGCCCGCCGCCGCCCTCAGAGGATGGCGCAGGAGGAGCAGCACTGCTCGTCCCCGTTGGGCTGCGAGGCGTAGTTCATCTGCCTGACGATCTCCGCGAAGAGCTCGTCCACCGAGGCTTTGTTTTTGGCCGAGGTCTCCATGAAGGGGCAGCTCCACTCCTCGGCCAGAGCTTTGCCCTCCCCGAAGGAGACCTCCCGCTCGCCCTCCAGGTCCACCTTGTTGCCCACCAGGATCATGGGCACCCTCTCGTACCTCTTCACCCGGATGATCTGGTCCCGCATGGGCTTGATGTCCTGGAAGCTCTGCTGGTTCACCAGGCTGTAGACCAGGATGAAGCCCTGCCCGTTCTTGATGTAGAGGTCCCGCATGGAGGCGAACTGCTCGGTGCCCGCCGTGTCCAGGATCTCCAGCACCGACGGCGAGGAGTCCACCTCGATCTCCTTGCGGTAGAAGTCCTCGATGGTGGGGTCATACTTCTCGATGAAGGAGCCCGTCACGAACTGGACGGTGAGGGCGGACTTGCCCACGCCGCCCGAGCCCAGCACCACCACCTTGTACTCCCGCATGGCTCCCGGCGCGCCGCCTCCCTCGCCTCCCGCTCGGGGCTGCCGCTTCCCTCCCGCCCTCACGGCGGGCGGAGAGAGAGAGAGCGAGCGAGAGCGAGAGAGGGCGGCGAAGGGGGGAAGGAGGGGCGCGCCCGCCCCGCCGGGCGCTCACTGGCGCCGCGCGAGGCCCGCCGGGGCGGGGAAGAAGGGGCGGCCGCGCCTCACGGAGCCGCGCCGGGCCGGCCCCGTCGCCGGGCAGCGCCGCACCTCCGGGGGCGGGCGCCGGGCCCTGCGCGGCGGCTGCGCGGGGCCGCGGGAGGGGGGGGGAGGCAGCGGCCGCTGCTGCTGAGGCGAAGGAGGAAGAGGAGGAGGAGACGAGCCGCGCCGCCGCTACCGGCCCCGCCGCCGCTGCCCCGCGGCGGGACGGCGCTGCCGCGGCCCATGGCGCCCCGCGGCCCGCCCCGGCCCATTGGCTCCGGCCCGCCGCCGCCCGCCCCCATTGGCTTCCCGGCGGCGGGGAGCCGCGCGCGCAGCGCCCCGCCCACCCCGCCCCGCTCCGCCAGGCCCCGCCGCCGCCGCCCGGCGGGAACGGTGCGGGTTCGGGGTGCAGCCTGCGCCCCCCCCCCCCCCCGCCCCCCTCAGGGAGTGGGCGGCAGCGCCGCTCCCGCAGGGAATGGCGGGGTCCCCTCGGGAGCGGGGCGGGCTCGCCCGGCGCGGACGGAGCCGCGCTGCCCTCGGCCTGCGCGGCGGGCGAGCGGCGGGGTCCCGTGGCCGGCACGGAAATGGGAGGAGGGCGGCGTGACCTGCGGCCCCGGTCCCCGTGCCCCCTTATCGGCGGAGGGCGCGGCCCGGTTATCTCCTCACCGCGGGCCCTGCCGCCGTATCGGCCCTCAGCAGGGGACGAGGCGCCCCTCGCAGCCGGCGCCAGGGCCTGCGCCCGGGCAGCTGCGGGACCTCGCGCTCCCCGAGGCCGCCTCTTCGCGGGCTCTTGGTGGCCTTTCCGACCCCACAGAGGCAGCAGGAGGGGAGCCGCTGCCGAGGCCGGGTCCCCCGCCGTGGAGGGGCTGCTGGCAGTACCTGCCCACCCTGTGCGAGAGAGCCTGGGGGGCGTTGGGGTCCCTGAGCAGCCCCCATAGCTTTCCCCAGTGCCTCTGCCCAGCTGGATCTGGAGGCTGAAGGCAACCACTCCCTGCCAGGGAAAACTGTCCCTGGTGGGAGAGGCTCCCTTGCCCCATGGGGCTTCTCAGGAGAGGCAGCTGGAGCTGGCTGGCCTGCCTGCCTCCCCCTGCCCCGAGCTGGGAGGCCACGGCCGTGGCAGCTCTGGCCGTAGGCAGCTCCAGAGGAGCACCTTCCAGGACGCCTCAGCTTCTGCGTTCTCCCCGTCTGTCTGAAGCTGGGACCAGCTGATCTCTCAGGCTGAAGGTGTGGCAATTGCCAGATGTTGATGCTGTTTGCGCTTCGTGGTCCACGAACAGCAGTTTAGCCTGGTGGGGTTGCCTCATGGGGACTGGCTGTTTGCCACTGTTTGTAGAAGTGGTTCCTTGGGCTTCCTATCATCAGACATTCCTTTCAAGAACATATCATTAGTTATTTTGGCACCCTCCAGTCTTTGGTTTTATATCCTACCCAGTTGTTTACTCTTCTCAGTATTCATGTAGTTGTGGCATGTAGGTCCTTTCTACCTCACCTTGCTTACAAACCTGATTTAAACACGGTACTTGGGGAAACAGGCTGTGGTAGACAAAGACAAAAGGATGTGAAATAAGTTCTGTAAGCAGCATTCTGTTATTCCTGAACAGTTTTCACAGAGGCTAAATTCTACTTAATTGCTTTTGCCAGAGTTCACTGTGGGGATTCACTCTGCTGGGTCTAGCTGTACTGCATCCCTGTGGTCATCTGGTGAGTACTGCAGTTCTGCTGATCCTCTGGTGAGTACCGCATCTCTGGTGATCTCCTGTCTTCAGGAGCTTAAACTAAACCCCTCTGCTATGGCTTGAGTAAGTCTTTGCAAATGAAGCCTCTCCCAATGAACATAAAGGTTGCATTCCACCAATCCTGCTTTGGAGTGGGCAACAATTTAAACAACTTTCTTAAATATGTCGTGTATCTGAAACCCGTCGCTCTCCGTATTCGGTTTGTAGGTGTAGTCATGCCCTGTACATGTTAGTTGCGAGTCCCCAGGTGGGATGCTGGTCTGCCAGGCTTCCACCTGGTTTCTCCCAGGTGCACAGTCTTCTCACTCATCTGCAAAATTTGTCAGCTGCAGGCTAATTCTGAGCTAGTTCAAGGTGCTGTACAGATCAGTCTGGAGATTGATCAGATATTTTATCTTATATTGAATCCCGAGGGCTGGGCTTTGGCTGTGTCTCTGTTCTAGACTGCCCGCTAACCACATTAGCCTTGTGACAAACCTGTAGGCCATCTTTTTTCCAGAGCAGTACTACATTTCCTTGAAAAAGTGAAGAAGATGTCTACAAGTACTTATAACCTTGTGTTCTATGAATGAGTTTCCTCTCAATGACTGCTCAACTCATGTGTAGACATGCATGGATGTTGGTTTTGGAAACAAAATAACTGAGTTCGCTATGAGGTTTTTAAGTCCTTTTCCCACCTCTTCCTGTTTCTCAGCTGTCCCTCCGATTCCCCCTTCAAGAAGTACTCCAGAGGTAGAGCTAGCATGTCACCCGCTGACAGTGCACTCCCACCTTTGTGTAAGCCAGCCAAAACCAGCCTCCAGCCAGCGTTTGCAAAGTTATCTCTAAAAACAGCCATCAAAATTGGTTGAAAGGCTACAGTATCACTGCAAAAATATTTTATTTTCTTGTTCTGTTGACGCACTTTGCTTACACTACTCTAAGGTTTTGGGTACAATGTGGATCTGCTTATCTTCATCACCTCTATAGCAAGCCCACATGTAAATTACTTATATTGTACTTTCCCCTAACATGGCAGCAGCAGATTTTATAAAGACCAGACAATTGTAATGTTGGTTTCAATCCAGTCTATTTAATCCAAATTTGTTGAACTGTGGTGTGGGGTTTTTTCAGTGGCAGAATAAAATTACTCCAGATATTTTTTCATTCTACACTATGCTATTAATTGCTGCTATTTCTGAAGAAGGAAATGTATTGTGTTCAAAGTAACAAATGATCTTTACACTGTTTGAGTTTAAATATGGAATATTATTTCTCAAGTCCCAGTCCTCTACTACATCTATTAATTTAATCTCTCTTGTTACCAGCCAGCTCTAGGTAATTAGTTAGTCTGCAGTACTGCTTTTAGAAATTTGGAGTTCTTCAAGTAATAGCAAGGAGTCTGGGGGAAGTACCTAAAAGAAGCAAGTCTGGTTTTGTTAGAAATAAACTTTCTGTGCATGGCTACAGACCACTAAGGGGATCTGCAAGTTGAAAAGGTTGAAAATCCCCGGCTAAGGGTTTAGACATCTAAGTTAAATAAATCACAAGAGTATTCAGCACATAATTTCTGAATTATGAAGCACACATTATGTTGGGTTGTTGTACTTCATGAATGGTACCGTGGTTTAGACTCTCTTGGGAATAAATGAAAATTGCCCTGAAACAAGCTTTGTTTGGGCAACATGAAAGCATTACAATGCAGCAGAATCTAGGCAAAATGTAATTATCAGACAGTTGGCTGTATTAATTGGATTTTCAAAATGATCAAGTACATTTTAAGCTCAATTTCAAGATGACTAGATACTATCTTAAAAATGTCAAAATAAAATCAGCTGAAAAGCATAAATTTGGTTACTAAGCAGTTTACCATACAATATTTGCATACATAACTAGCTTTTACTGTTTGAGCAACCCTGCTTGTTCAGTAAAACTACTCATACAAGCAAAGGTTATTTCTTTGCATAGTTTAGAAAGATCAAGTCATTAGCTTCTTCTGTTATAGTTACCTTTGTACAAGTATCAGCATTGAGAACTGTAAAGCAGCATGCGGTTTTTTTGAAAATGTTTCACTTATTATAGGCAAAGACTAAACTTAAGTGTAATTTAAATCAGTAACACATATGATATCTAGAATTTCAGTACTGTGTGAGTTTGTCAATGTCTGACGACAACAAGATTTAATGCTATAAAAAAAGGTAATGATGTTCTGCTGTTACTGAAGGGACATTCTAACCAGCTCCTCTGGTACTGCTTTAAAGAGGCATAGCCAAACCACTTACAGCCATGGGATTAACTCCCAGCCAAGGTCAGTATTAGCAAAGGGATATATAGCCTCCTGAGATCTGATTAGGTACCACTGAGCTTAGGTATGATGAGCATTTAATAGAAAAACTGTGCTGTACCCGTGGAACAGAAAAATGATGTGAGCAGTGGGTTGAGTTGCAAGATATGTCCTGCATAGCATTTGTATGCTTCTGAATTTTGGAAGGCCTGAGCTCTGTAAATGAAACAGAGCTAGAACCTGTAGGAAATGTGTGCCTTTGATTAAAAAAGACACTTTGAAAATATGCTCAGAATTAGGTGAGTGTGCAGATTTGCATGTGCCAGAAATCTGAAACTCTAATGCTCAGGTGGAAAGAGGTGATAACCTTCATTCAGATTTTCTCTGGCTTCTGTTAGTGACTACTCATTTAAATAATTTTTGTTAATATGTGTGAAGCTTTTGTGACTGCGAAAGAGACTCTTCTGAGATCATAGTGCTCTGCCACGTACTAGCTAGGTGTGGTGATAATTGTATTTTAAGGCTACAAATAATACTAAATGTTGTATTTTGACATTGAAGTTCTATGAGATAAAAGTGATTTTAATAATAATTTCACAATGTATCTATGTAATGACTTTCATTTCTACATGACTCATCTCTACAACTACCTGAAAGGAGGTTGTAGCGAGGTGGGTGTTGGTCTCTTCTCCCAAGTTACTAGTGATAGGACAAGAGGAAATGGCCTCAAGTTGCATCAGGGGAGGTTTAGATTGGATATTAGGAAAAATTTATTTATTGAAAGAGTGTTCAGGCACTGGAACAGGCTGCCCAGAGAGGTGGTGGAGTCACCATCCCTGGAGGTGTTCAAAAAACATGTAGACGTGGCACTTTGGGACATGGTTTAGGAGGCATGGGGGTTTTGCGTTGGCGGTTGGACTTGATGATCCTAGAGGTCTTTTCCAACCTTTATGATTCTATGAAGATGCAATTCCATATGCTTTTTCCCCTCCTTTCCTCTGTGACAGTGGTGACTAATGGACTTGATACCCTTCTTTGCTCTCAATTGTACAGCAACAGTTTTTAGGTCCATGGTGTAAGCAGGCCCTACAACAACGAACTGATCTAGAATCAGATCAGAATAGGCCCTTCTGTTGTGGATTCTGCTTAACTGCTTCTGGGCTGCTGGGGCCAAATGCAAAGCACTGAATGGTGAATTGATCCTCGTTTTCAGCAGAACTAAAGGGTCTGAGAATGTCTTAATTTAGCACTGCTGCTGAGAAAATCCGAAGGGAATTCATGGTCTAAGAATAATGCACACAGTCATTTCACTTCCTAATATCTGAAATGTTCCCTGGATATAATAGAGATATGTTACAATTCACTTAAGTTTTAATGACTTAACTGTTTTAGAATCTGATATAAAACAGTTAAACTGAGAAGATTCAGAATTGTTTTGGGAAGAGGTGCTATTCTGTTACTCCCATGCTGTTAGTATGTGACATTAATATTAGCAGTAAACCTTAAGGTAAAGGGAGAATAATTACTGAGGGAAACCAAGAAGATGAAATAATGTCTAAGAATTCAAAGTACAGAATTGCAGTAAGTGTTTTCTGGCATTGGGCAAATCTGGAGAAATTTTTCAATGTTTATTCATTTTGAATATATGAAATTGATCAAGATTTCTGGGCCTGAAGTAGTTTTTAATTCAGTGGTACACAAAGAAGTCTATATTTTGGAATCACCAGTAGGATGATTGTAGGTTGGTTTGGGGTTCCTTTGGTGGGGGTTGAGGAAGGTGAAAACGACCTTCTGAGCACAAAACCTGAATTTGTATTAATTGCATAAAATTATCATTTTAAAGTGTTTGCAAGTTTTAATGACTACCTGATAAACAATAGTGGTTTTAAGATTTTGTCTGCGTATTTGATCAATAAGACCTCCTCTCCCCTTTAATAGTAGCTAAGAGTGGGTTTGGTTACATTTGTCACAATAGTGTCTAATAATACTGGTACTGACATTCAGTGTGTCAGCACTGCGCAAGAGAGACTCAGTTCTCAGCCCTAAAAATTTGCTGGCAAGCTCTAACCAAAAATCAGCAAGAAAGATTTACATGGTGGGTATGAACTCGTTTTAGAGAATAACAGTGGAAGCAGCTGACTACTTTTGAAAATCTGTCCACATCCTGGCAGTGAGGGGTTGAAGATCTCTGTCCTCCTATCTTTACTTCTCTTACTTCTTCCTTCCTCTTTCCCATACCAGTAACCCTAAATACTGATCAGAAGGTAATGAAATATATTGCTATAATAAAGCATTCTGCTGTCAAGCTCTGCCCAGAAAGCTGTGCAAAAAACTGGTCATTTTTGTGTCCAGGTTATGTGATTGTCTATAAAAGTGTACTTGTTTTCCGATGTTCTGCGTTACAGAACATTCATATTTAAGAGATAAAAGAACTTTCAACATTCTTCATCAAAAATAGTCTGGCATTCCAACAGTATTTAAATATAGTAAACTTCTCCGCACCTTGAGTTATTCTTGATAATTCTATATGTGAATACATATCTGAAACAAGACTGCATAATGTCTGTTTATCTTAATCCAATGGTATTAGGTATTTGTATTCTAGAATCAAAATATCTACATATGGAGTTAAATGAGAGTCAGTTAGGGAAATTCCATGGGTAGACTAGTTTTATTATAAGTGAAACTGTTCCATCTGCTCAACACCCAGATAATCAGAAAGAAACTGATAAGACAAATTGCTAAGTGACTCAGGCCAAAAGTACTGCTTAATGCTGTAATTGGATACGTTTGTAGTAGTACGAGCTGGTTTCTCCCCTGACTCAACCAGCTGAACAGTCTCCCTTTTGCCAGCTACTTCCTGAGTAGGAGCTGATTTGTGCAGAGTCATCCTTTTCCTGCCTGTCTGTATTAGCAAGTCTAGCGTGCATGTCTTTGGGAGATGTAGCCCCACTGTGACTTTCCTCTGCAAAAAGATTCTCAAATGCAGAATACCCAAGTTTCATTTTTCAAGGAATAATAGCAGCTGCTGGTGGGTGTAAATAAAAAAAAATTACACATACACAGAAGAAAAAGTTCATTATTTCCATCGAAAGTTCTGCCAGAGATCTTATCACTACTGAAAAAATAGCCTATGCTGCCAGAACTTATTACATATCATCTCACTTGAATTGGGGTAATAATGCCATTTTATTTTTCTTTATAAAGAATGTGTTCAATGGCGTGTTTATATCCCACTCATAGATGTGATGTTAATAGTCAAAATATGCATAATTGGTCATAGTTCAAGTCTATTTCTATGTTCTTTATTAGTTATCAAGCCCCTTTCTATTTATCACAGTAGCAGTTTACATAAAAGGTGATGAAGATTAGGATTTTGGGTAAGCATACGAAACAAAGAGAGAACACTTATCAGTTACTATGTGCAGCAGTCAAGTTGTGTGTAGGTGTAGTGAAACAGCTTTTGGAACCATAAATGTAATCTTGATAGCACTTGCATGGAAACAGTGCTATTGTATGTTAATGAAAATGGTATAATCAACATGAAGTGAAACCAGTGAGTAATTCAAAAAATAAACTTTCTGTCTGCAGCAAAAGCCCTTTTGTAGAAAAATGCATTTTCTTCATTGACCCATGGCATTTTATCACACTGCAGTATTAACTCTGCTGGCAGTAGCATTCGGATACAGGAAAAAGTTATAATTTGGAGAGTTTTAACTCTTTAATTTGTTTAATTCCTCCATCTCCTGACCAGAAGCAAAGAGCTTTGTCTGACACTCTTCTGTCACAGGGCAGTGAGGAACGAATACTTTCAACTGTGATCTTATCATGTTTCGTAAGTGAGATGGGAGATTTCCAGAAGTCCTAAAGAAGCAGAAAGTGATGTTTGCAGGTCAGCAGGTTATGGTCTTTTCTTCCATGTGAGGAATCACTGTAACAGTCTGCCTTTGGTCTCAGATCGGTGGTATAAAATTTTGGTCATAAGTATTGGTAGTTACTAAGGTCTGGGGATTATTTTCCTAACTAAGAATGAGAGAAACACATCTCCTTGATAAAACCAGAGTTGTATTCCATTCGCTTTTCAATGCCTATAACTCCTATGAACATTATGGAGTGATAGGTGAATCCGACAAACTGGTGAGTCGATAGCCATAATGTAGATATTGTGGAACTGGCATGAGCAAGGGGCCAGTAGATGGGCAAAGCAAGTGGACCTGTTTCCCCTGCGTACTAGAGCAAGAGAAATAAAAATACTTATTCCATTCATTAACAAGAAAAAGTGAATAGTGAAAAAAGTGAAAAGAAAATAGTGAAAATACATAAAAGGTTTTAATTTTTAGGGGTTTTAATAGTTTTCAGTGGACAGCGTGGAACTTCCTTCTAGAATGCTATTTAATCGAAGTAGCTATCTGTTGAACAGTGTGTTGTGATACATTTTTGCTAACTGTAGTAGCAAGTAAGAAATTAATGGCTGCTAGTGCTTGCTTGCTTCTAGTTCAAATTACTGTGACGCATCTGTCAAGGTAAACTCTTTCCATTTCCTGACATTATTTCTCTTAGTACATTTTAAAAACAGTGTGGACAATAGATCTGCTCCTGGATTCAGATGGAGCACATGGTGACTTTATCATCCCCAGATGAAAATTTCTACATCCACAGTTTGTCCTGCATCAGGAGCAGTACGACAGCTTCCTAGGCCAGTTCCGTGCAGAGTGAGCCAGGTTAGCCCAAATGTCCTTTGTCAGTTGAAGCTAAGGGAGCTAACCTTGCACCGAACTACAAGGAGGTTTTCCACAGCTTCCTTTTTTTGCCAGCTTTCCTGTAGCCTCTAGTGTAGATTCAGTTGTAAGAGGAATGGAGGCAGCTGAGCTTTAAATCACGATAGGTGTTTGCAAAGTGGATATATTTAAACCCAAAGTCTCTCTTTTTGCCATTTGATACATAGGTGCTGTGAACATTTACATTGCTCCAAAGGGGAGATGCCAAGTTAGGAACATTGGTTGCAACCAGCGAAGCTGAGTTACAGAAAAACTTTACTTATTCAACTACCAGGGATATTTGTATAAATTCACATCTTACCTGACAGATCAATAAGGATTAGCTGAGTGACTTGTTCTCTGTCCTGTGTTACCATATTTTATTCTTTAGGCTCCTGAGCCAAATTGGTTCATACTGAAGGATACTTAAAATAGAATTTCTCTGATGGCAGTGGCTGTAGAAGGCAAGCTGCAGTTTGTGTCTCCAGGTTTAACAAGGATCACCCAGCAATCAGTTGACAATCAAAGCTTTAAAACCAAATAAACGTACAAATAAACCATCAAGGCCTTTTGCCTGCTTTTGGTTTTGTATTCATGGTAGGAGTTGCGCAAGAGAAAGTTGCCACACAAGCGTGTTTTGCCCTCTGTCTGAATTTATCCCCACATTTTTTCAGGAATAATGATATTACTAGACTTGCAGAAGCACACAAAAAATGCACCTATTTTTAGGCACTTGGTACAAAGTCATAAAATATTTACAGTGTGGCCCTTCAGGAAGCTGAGCATCTCTAGGTCTCAGGGAGAGAGGCGAGCCACAGATCCCTCAGCCTCCCCCTGACTGAGTCCTTAAGACTGCAAGAGAAAAGAAATTAAACTAAATAAGAGGAACTGCCTGCTCAGCTGAGCTTTAGTCTGTAGTCCACAGGCAGACTGCAAGGTCAGCAAATCTCTGCAAGCTATGTGGCCATATGGGCAATGGCAGTTTATGAAACAACTGTGCCAGATTTGGCAGCCTTGATGATGACCACATGGCAGGTCAGTGAAAACCATTTCAATGCCAGTTGTATAATTTCACTCTTCAGTCATCTGAAAGGAATATGTAAGACAAGATTTTAGAAAGGATGGCATCATTTCAGCTCTGAAACTTACACTATTCTTTGTATAGTATATAAACTTCCAATGTAACCAGCAGAGTTCTTTTGCTATGTCTTAGCTAATTGAAAACATTTGAACTTAAATATTGATTGTTATTCTTTACATGTGTGTAGCCTTGTATTTGAGTATTTTGAAGTAATTTGGGGGTAAACATATCAACAAAGGAGATAAGGGTTTTTTTGATAAACTTAAGACCCATGATGGGCTCAGACTGATACAAGTTATTTGCAGCCTCAGTAGCCTTCAAATCTCTTGAAGTCCTCTACTTTAACAAAATGCCACGTTTTCTGATTGTTTTAAAGGGCTGCTGTTTATAGCTTGCTTACACTTAGGTTGTTTCTGTCTGGTCAAGGTTGGAGGTATCATTGTTGCTGACCACTGATTGTGTCACCAGCCTAAGTACTGTTTCATCTTTCAGGCTTTCAGCTGCTGGGCCAGATTAACGTGAATGTGGGAGCAAACTGACTCTTGCAACACCTGGCCTCTGCAGATAACCCCACCCAGCTTGACTTCAGGCCAAGTCACGGCACAAACAAACTCTGTTGTATTGACAGATGACCTCATGAGAATGAACAGATAAGACAAAATGATGTTGATACTACTTGATCTATAAGCCATGTTCGATATTGTCAGCCAGGGCAGTCAGGAATGCTGATGTGACCACAAGCCCTTGGAGAATTTGTTTGAAGGCTGGCTATCATCACACGCAGTCAGGACACTGACTGCTCCCTTAGGGTGTCATCCCCGGGCCAGCTCTTGGCAGGCAGACTCCTTGCCCCACTGTGGGAACCCACCAGTGTGAGTTTTCTGTAGGCCTTTCTGCATACCACAGTCCATAACTGCAACATTAAATACAAAATGTTATCACTCACTGAATGTGGATGTATTTATATTTCTGTATACTTTATTTTGTCATAAGTAGTTCCAGTAAGAAGATACTGCGGGAGTACCAATGGCAGTTGTCCCATCATGTGAGAAAAATATACTGGAAAGACCAGACTAAAAATTACTTCAAATATTAATTGATTTCTGTTTGTAATCCATCACTCAACAGGGGTTGGGGACCTACAGTAGGCTCACGGAGACAGATTCCATGGTTCTTCATCAAGTGGATTGTGACTTACCTGAGAATCATGTCTGAATGAAAGTAGAGTAATGTGGAATCAGGAACTGATCCATAGTAAATGGGAAAAAGACACAAGTTACTTTATTTACAGGGAGCATATTCCCCAGGACAGAATTGAATTCTACTTGTTTGTCCCACTTGCAAACAGCAAACAAGATATCTGGTCCTAGGATCTATTCCAATTCATCTTACTAATGCTTCTGTTCGTTTTGGCCAGTTCTCAATTGCTCAAGAAGAGGTGAACTTTGAGAATCTTTTGGTATCAATGAAACAGATGTGGCATTTTAACACTGTAAGCAAAACAAAACATCAAAATGGTCAGAGAGTTTTGGTTTTCAACTATTTCAGGGTTTTTTTGCTTGGTTTCACCCTACTAGTGAAGCCTGCACACTACTTCACCCTATGAACAGATTCTTTTCCTGTAATGGCAAACTAAAAATTAAAATTAGATACACCATTAAAGATGGCATCCAAGGCACAGATGTTTGATAGTTATCTAATTTATCAAAATCACTTCAAATTCCAATTCTGTTCTCCAGAGCACTGACAACCAACTTGATAGCATCAGCAAATTTTGCATTTGGACTGCTGGTGTTCAAGGCATTAATACAAATACAAACTGCATTACAAATCTTTTGATATGTTTCCCAGTTTTATGGCAAACTATTGATAACTACTGTGAATACAATACAATAATATATCGACATTGTTTTCTTACTAGAAATAGTGTAGGAAAAGCTTTTCTACAGTAAAAAATACAACAGGTCCACTGGCTCCCACTTTTAATGTATGGCAACTTATTTGGACAAAAATGGAAACTGTGTAGTAGGCTGTGGTGTGGTTCGGTCATATCTATGCCTGGATTCACATAAGAAGCTTTTTAACAGGTTATTATCTTCTAGATGCTTTCACAGAGTTTAATGAAGCATTGTGGTATTCAGCCAGCTATGCTGACACTGAGGTGACTGACTAATGCAAATATATATGTAAGAGTCAGTTTTGATTTCATCGTTAACTACTGCCTTGGTATCTGTCTTTGTACCATAAACAACATATTTCATAGTTTACATTAGATTGAATCCTTCTGCAAATATAAGCAAATACATTCATGAGAACAGGAAAGTAAACTCTGTGAGACTTTCATGGCTGCACTGACAAATCAATTAAAAATATCATTTTATTGTTGGTTTTTTTTAAAACTAAACCATCCAGCACTGTAGTGCATAGCACCTAAAGCAAGAACAGTTTGGGGTCTTCACAGCCTGCAGAAGTGTTTGGAGGAGTGTTCGAGATCTCACAATTGCTGGGATCTGGAAGGAATGTGCCAGTTCTCAGTGTCATTCTCTGAACTCATTCTGCACTGTCATTGCTTAAAATAATGACTTTAAAGCTGCTTTTAGTCTTCCTGATTAAAGGCTGTCATATGAAAAGACTTCCCTCTCCCCAGAAGGACTGCTGTGGCAGGCTGTCAAAGAAGGGGTTAAAAAAAATTTCTCATTTAGTTTCACTCTCGGTTAACTGGAAGCAGAAGCATCTCAGATCCTTATTCTACGTGTGACTGGTCCGGGCATTTCCCTCCAGCTGGGGTGAGGCACCGGCGTTTGGGGAAGGGGCTGACCCAGCTGTTCCTGATGCGGCTCACCCCGCTGGCTGACTTGGTAAGGCTTGACAGCAGAAGGACAAAGGCTTTTAGGGAGTGCAGTTACCGGTGTTTACCAAGTGTGAGTCGTATTTGCTCTCTGTCTGCCAGATTCATACCTGGTGTGAGCACAGAAATGTCAGTACCTGGGTGCTGCAATTAGTAGCCTATAAATACCACCCAGAAAACATGAGTCATGCCTCCTGTGTAGGACCGAAAGCCATTTCTGAGACTCCAGGGAGTGGAGGGAAGGGGAGAGCACATAATACCTGGGACATTTTATAAGGTGTGGTGCTGACTCAGGCTAGCAACGACTAAATCGTACCATTTTCCTGACCAATAAACAGAATTAACCAGTAACAACAAAACCCCACGACTTAAACAGCACAAAGTGGCCGTCTGCCATACCATGTAAGATCACTGGGCACCAAACCTAACATCCCATCTCAGGAGGAGGGTACAGCTTGGAGCTGCAGGGGTTGGGAACCACCACAGCAATGCAGTTAGCTGCTTCTGTAGTAACCAATGTGGAGAGAATATCTCAGCACACTGATAAACATGTGCCCCGTGGCTTTGGATAGCCTTACATTTATATGGAGATCCGCGTTGGTTCTCAGCATGTAGTTATCAAGCTCAGTCATGAAAAGATTGACATCTATTAATAAATTGATTGCATTTAAACTAAGTCTGCTTACCACTAGCACTGATAAAAGAGATTACTAGACGGTATTACGAAATCAGATCATCCTACAAAAGGGACTGTGCAGGAGGAAAGAGTTGCAGCTGCAAGCTGTGCTGCATGGCGTGAGGAGAGGATGGGGTGCTCCCCCCCCACCCCGCTTGCCCATACTCTGTGGTTAATACTGCAGTCACTGTTGCCTCCACGCAGTCTGGTGCTCTCTCAGTGCAAAGGTCTGGCTTTGCTTTCTAGCTGGATTTATGGAGAACCGCAGAAGTTGGGGCAAATTTCGTGCTGATTCTTTGCCACTCGCATGTCTGTAGAGAGAAGGCACCACCAGGGAAGACAAAAGTGGGTTTGCTGTTTTAGTGACAAACATCACTGATCTGAATGATTAAAAAAATGCTATCCAAATGACAAATCTGTTAAAAGCTAATTCTCTTCTTTTATATGTAACGCAGCCATTTATTCCCATCATCAGTAGAAACCTTATAGAAGCCTTAATTATATGTAATTAACTTTTCTCTCTTTTTTTTTTTTAAACCAAATACCTAAAAACCTGTGATCTCAGAAAAGTAAGGTGTGTTAGAAGGGGAGAGCTGAATGTGGAATAAAAGTCAATCTATTCTTGCTAATGAATGTGGTCAACAGAAAATACACCCTGGTTTTTGCTTCATTTGAAAAAGAGCAGAGGCTCCAACAAGAAATATCCAGGATATTATTAACTTTACTGTTATATAGTGAATATAACTGTGTGGGCTATTTCGTAGTTGTAGTTACAATACATGAGGTGCTTGAGAAGTCACACAGTTAAATTTACTGGTGCTGTAAATAGCATTACTGGTGAGTCTGTCATCTTCTATTCCACATAAGAGAAGGACAGGCTCCAGTGCGAGGGGACTTGTCTGAAGGTAGCATTGACTCTTGTAAGATATTTTAAAAGAGAGGTAGGATTATGGCTGTAAAAATTAGGTGATGCTCTCAAATTCCTTATCTTCTGATCACTATAGGGACAAAGGTCATTTAAATTTTTAATAGTATGGACTGTACTTAGGCTGTACCAGTAAAGGACTATTTTAAGGGAATTGACAATAGTTCCCGAAGTGAGAAAAGCTGCACGCTCTGCCTGGCCCAGCCAGGGGACAGGTGCTGGGGCTGTGAAGTTGCCTCTGGATCCTAAAGCTTTTTTCGCTGATGTGACAATAAAAGCTGTACAAAGAAACAGATAAAAATAAATGCTGCAATTTCAGTGCAGATCTTTTTGTGAGCAAGATTAAGGACGCCACAAAGACGAGGAATTAAAGTTTGCAATACTGGTGATGCTTCACTTCGTGGGCAAAAACAAATTTATGTCTGTCTGATCCTTTGAGTTGTGAGGTCCGCTAGGATTTCAGTTACAGAGATCAAATGAGTGCTTATTGTAATCGTATTCCTAAGCCATGGGATAGATAGTATGGCTAAAGCCCTACTATCATTTATGCAGTACATTTACAGTTTTATATAAACCTTGTCTTGTTTTAGGATAGCCATTGTCTTCACACTTCCCTGTCTCATCGTGTGTCCATCCTCACTCCATTAAATCCAGTTTAGACTGTAGGGTTCTCAGGACAGAAGTGTGTTTTTGCAAATGCATCCGTCTACATGCAGGTGTGTGCACACATATGTACCATACCCACCTACAGCATTGCGTGCAGCAGACTGCAGAGCTCTCCGTGCTTCTTTTGCAGTATATTGAACACAAGGTGCTCAAACACATGCCTTGGGGATTCGTGACAGGGCAGCTTGCTACCTGCAGTGTTTTGCTCTGTTCTGCTCTGAGAAGCTGCTGCCCCTGTTTCCAGTATGTGCTGGGCTGGGAGTGGCACCGGTCAGAAGCACCTACTACTGCTGCTGCCACAGGAAGGGAAAGGGCAACCTCTAGCAAGGCTCCAGTATGCAGTCAGACAGCAGCCTTTTAAATCTCTGGTATGAGTTGTTAGAGCTCCCCTGGAGGCAAGAGGCTCTTAAAGTTTCATTTAGAAAAGATGATCTATCACTCTACAGGTAAATGCCCAAAGTATGTCTTTTTCACTGCAAAGGAATTCATGTTATATTTCTAAGTCCTGTCTATTAAAAAGTCAACTGAAACAACCCTCAGTTAATAGTATACCGAACCTTCACCTGAAGAGGAGTTTCACTTGATTTAACTTACCCTTGTAAGCCTTGGAGCCCACAAGCAGCTGATACTCAGCTGATTTGCCTGTCAGTCAGGATGTAGCAGTGGCACGAACAATATGGTCATTACCTGGGGACTGCAGGTAGCGGTTTGGGAATGAAGAGGGTATCTCAAAGCTTCTCCTTTGTGTGTCCTCAAATATGAAAGAACAGATTGTGAAAAAGGAGTAAAAGTAGTCTGGAACATTTAAAAAACCCCAATAAACTGCAGTGTTATCTCTTTATTGTAGAGGTACCATGAGTCTACAAGTAGACAGGCTGTGTTCTTACTACAGTTACTTCATTTTTAAAATACAATATTGGTAGCAGAAGTAAAATTTCAAAGTAAAGTTTAGTGTAATAAAGACCAAACCACCATTCCTACTCCCACTTACCGTATGTAAAAAGCCATTGGATGTTACAGCTATGCCAATAACCGAATTCATAGTACAATGAAATTCTGTAAATAGTATTTAAGCATTGACAGTATTTAAACATTTAACACACTGAGCCTGCTGTAAGTGTACTTCTTCAACGTTCAGAAATCTATTGCTTAATTAATGTTTTATGGCAGTTTGCATATGTAAAGCACTACATAAATGCTGAGTATGATTCAGTTGTCAGTATCTGAACATAAATTACATTTCACACAGGGTTTGGGATCAGAAATTCCATAACATTTGGCAAAATGGCTTATGCATTCCCAGTAATTTTACATAGAATCTATTCATAGTGTCCATTGACTGGAAACAATATATGTGATTCTTTTAGTTGAACTACTTAATTCAGCAGATAACCATTGCTGCTTCATAGTTCATGGATGAGAATTTAAGAGAGCAGCTGAGGCATACATTTGAATTTGATTAATGACAAAGGAACTGTTTCAGAGGACAGAGGACACACTGTCCACTTAGCTCGCAGTATGAAACAAGAAGTCAAAGAAAGTGACCACTTTCAGTGGAATAGTAAAATGAGAGCTGGTCCTGCCCTGCCATGAGCGTAACCAGTCTTGTACAGAATGAAGGCACGGGGAGGCGTGATCGCATGGTCCTACCAAATCCAAACTGCTGATAGTAATTTTTTCTGACATGCAGTCAAAGTGAGACAGTGCTGATAGCTTCAGGTTTTGTTTTTCTTTCCTACTTTTGATGATACTAGAGTTGTTAGGGCCTAATACTGCTCTCTTTGTGCATGCAAAATAAAAGCAGATAAATGGCTGAGACTAGCAAGAAGCAAGTTTGCACAGTGCTGTGTTAACATACTTGAATGAGCTCTAAGCACGCTTGAGTTTGGAGGGAATATTGTCACGGCAGCATAACATCTCTGTGCAGGACACGTCAAGCCGGGTAGCGTGGCCACTGAGCACTTTGCTGCTCCCGGCACTCGCTCGGCTGGGACGAGCTGGGGTGTCTGTGAACAGCTCTGCCTTGTGCTGCCCAGACTCTGCTTACAGAACTGAAGGCAATGCACAAATCTGCTGTCAGCACCAACAGCACAGAAAGGACAGCAGCCTGAGTAGAGCTGGAACTTCAGCCACTGAACAAGAATACCTGCAAAATGCCTGTGAAGGGAAGAGACAGGAAAACTGCCATGGAGGGCCATTATGGAGTATAGCCTTAGCACAGCAATTACCAATGAAAAATGGGTGATTGTGATAAAATAATTACCTAGTAGCTTCTAAAACTGATTCATCCAGAAATTTCTAACATCAGAAAATGTCTTTGTGTTGTTATTTTATGAAATGGTGTTAGTATTCACTCAAATAACAAAACACTTCTTTAATTTTTCTTTTTTTTTTTTTCCTCTGTACTGAGTATCTCAAGAGACTTGGTTGCAATGCTCTGGGATGTTTGCTCATCAGAAGATGACAGTTTGAGCTCAAGGAGGAAATTACTGCAATACACAGAGTAACAGAATGGGCTCTCCTTGTCCATTGCTTTGGACAAAATCCATGAGACTTCACTCGGAGAGCTGTAAAACTAGACACAAGAAATGCTGGCACTACTTATTTCCTGAAGAATGTATTTTCTCTTTTGCTTTCCTGTTTTATGCTTCTTCAGAACAGATCCCTTAAAGACCTTAAAGATTATCTAGTTGTAACCCCCCTGGCCAGGTTGGATGGGGCTTTGAGAAACCTGGTCTAGTGGAAGGTGTCCCTGCCCATTGCGGGGGGGTTGGAACTAGATGATCTTTAAGGTCCCTCCTAACCCAAACCATTCTATGATTCTATGATCCCCTGTAGATCTCTCAAAGCTATGAGGAAGTCTGGTCAGATACCATTGCTTCCAGGGTTTTTGAACAGTTGAGTGAAACCCAAAATCTCACCACCAATTTGCCTGGAGAGAATTCAAAGTTAGGACCCAGTCTAGTGGTCGACCAACAGCTTAAGCTGTTTATGCTTTTCTTACATCTTCCATTTGAGCAAGAGAGGGCTGAGACTTGTAACACTTCTTTCCACTATCAGTACATCTGCAGAGAGAATGAGAATGTATTACAAACACACTATGTCTTTCTCGTATGTTTTTATTAAATACAAAATACTTTAGAAGCTCCTGGTGGAGCTGAATGACTCACAGGCTTGGTAATGGGATTAGATCACCGATTCAAGACTAGTTCAGGACCAATATCCTGTAATCTGATATATGTGGCTAAGCCCTACCTCTGTTGGTGGGCTTCAGTGGAGAGATCCTGGCTTTCTCCTGCAGATCTCGATGCAGGGGGTAGAAGAACACAGGCTAATAAGCATTGGCATTTAATCATTGGGTTTGCTCATGTTCTCGTTTCTGTTCTCAGTTCATGTTCTCATTCCTGGGTCACATCATTAAATAAATAGAACCTTTTAAGTAACTGCACAGATGAGAAGGAGAGCTTTTTTGCTCCTGCAGTGCCTCTAGCCCAGTAGGAGCCCCAAAGGGATTCCTGCTCTGGCTAGCAGTGTCTGGAGCTACTAAAACCTGCTCTTTATACATGGAAGAGGGGACACTGCTGAAAGGTGAGTTGTCAGACCATGCAGGAGGGTCCTGCATCTGCCTTGCTTTGCAAATCAGCCTGAGTCATGCTGATTTGTCATTAAATGCCTCTGTGATTAGACTTTCAAATTTTATCCATCCGCAGCCTAGATATGAGACCTGTGCCATGCTTGAACTCTGGGTTTTGTGGAGCTTGTCAATACTATTCTTTAATTCTAACCTAGAAATATCTTCAACATGTTGAGAGATTTTCATGTCTCCTGTCTATGAATGGTAGGTATAGTCATTCTCTCTCATTGTCTAATAGGATTTTTACTACTTCTGATACAGAAGAATAGCATCTTCTTCTTCTCACTTAGTGCAAGAAAGCCTTGCTATGGCCAAGAGGGAAAGCTTTCAAATTGCCTGAAGCTCATAAATTTCAGAAGATAAATGTTCATACCTGCATTGACCAGGGCAAAAATATTCCAACTGTATTTTGTACGAACATCGTTATTGTCACCATTTCTTTCTTTTGAAGAGCTTATGGAAGGAGAATGTAAAACGTGGGCCTTCACAGTTTGTAACCACTTCCATGTCATCTTTGGAAACAACAGGAGTCCTCCCTTTATTTTCCTGTCCGGCATGTAACTGCCAATATGTCCATATTCTTTCTGCTCTAGCATTATTTTTTCCCCATCATACATATTTTAAGATACCCTAAGGATTTAAAAAATATTCCAGCTTATTTTAATATTAGTTTCTAGGACCAAGAGTAGTTACAGAATGCCATCTCCCCAGTACGGGAGAGGGACAGCACTCAGCTTACTTCTAGACACAGCCTTGGATGGGGGCAAAATTCCTGACCCACAAATTGCCTTCTCTTCCTGGGCCAGCTACAAGAGTTTTTTTGATTTTAAGAGGCTATGGAAGGCGCTGAACGCTGGAAAATTAAATTGTGCTTATCTTCAGTTAGTTATTTCATGAGATTTCTGAAATCTCCTAAAGCTGCCTGCAAGTGGTCTTCAGGTTAGAAAGGAAGGAGGCAAAGAGGAATGAAGCACCATTATTTCTGCCATCCCAGGAACAATCCTAGGAACAACTGAGTTTAAGGAAGTTATATATATGTGCATATATACATATATAAAAAATATACCAGGGTATTATATATTTACATATACAAATATTAATTAGGTATGTAAATATATAAATCTATTATATATTATATCTTTGTATATGTAATATATATAGTTCTGTATTTAATAGAATCTATATATTCCATATTAAAAATACATATAAAATTCTGTATTCTCTATGTCTTTTGCTATTTTGTTTCTGGGAGTTACAGGCATCATTCTCATCTCTCCCATTCATCAGGACTGCTGTGACCTGAACACGTCACCACCATTTCTGCCCACAGCCAGGTCTGTCTATCTTCTCCCACAAGTCCCCTTTTTCTTTCTTTCTTAGGTTTTCTGTTCCTGATAAAATTGTTATTCTAGTTTCAAGCTCTTCCTAAATGACTTGCAGGAGGCAGTGACAGGTTGCAATTTTAAATCCACTTAGCTATTTTTTCGTGAATAATCCTGTTTGACAGGCTTTTCTCCCCTCCCTCCTTGTCATTAAGCATGGCTGCAGTTCAGGCTGAGCGAAGAGCAGGCTAATTGTTTTGGTTAGGGACACAAATGAGAGCGAGAGATTTTCAGCTACTGTAGCCTGAATGGAAACAACAGAACTGGTTTCTAGCTTAAAAGTAGTTTGATTTGTTACATACATGAACATCTATTAATTAATTTTTGGACTGACATTTGAATATTGTTTCACTACTGGTAAAACAGAATATGGATGCCTTTAAACTGTTTATGTTCAAGGCCCAGTAATTAGAACAAATGCAGATAAAATCACTTGCTCTGTGCAAAGTTGTAATTTTATTCATATAGTTCTTAACAATGATCTATTAAAGATTGTGAATATATTTTTTGTTAATGCTTTCCAATAGCATAAATTATGCAATCTAATAATCTAAAATTATATTCCTTTCTAAAGTGAATAAAAGGCTGAACTAAGATAAGGGGTTAGAAAATGAGCGCAGATCTCCATCTAACCAACCCTACTGTAACCTGTGCAGTGCAGAGCGGCGAGGGGCGAAGTGCTGGCTCCAGGGCTCTGGCCACCCCTCTCCAGCTGGACTTGCTCAACACTTTGCTCAAGAGCACAACCGGCCTAGCTATGCAAGTGTCCCTGTTTATCTCACAAAAATGCTTTCTGCGGCTCAGTTAACAGGGCACAGCGGAGACAAGCCAGGACAGAGGGAGGAATGCATGGCAGAGAAGAGGCAAGCAGCATGCTCAGCCCCCTTGCTGGCAGAGAGCACGGCTGCACTGCTGCTGCCTTGTGACCCAGTGCCACTGTGTGCCAAAATCAGTGGCACAGGATTCGGGACAGGGAGACCTTCCCTGTCACATATGGAACAAGAGGATATTACTGGGCTGATGCAAATGTGAACTTACTAGGTATCTGTGTGGGCTGTGGATCTGATACAGATCTCTCTGCCTTTCCACTGACGTTGCAGGTGGCTGTAGTATATAGTATAGTGTATATGTAGTATATATATAACACATACACTGAATGGAAAGAAAAGGTGCCTAGATAAACCTTGTCTGTATGTGCTTAGAGAGATACATGCACTGTATTAGCAAACATCCACCAAATCACGAACAGGCAGCAGTGGAGGATGACCAAAGGAACTACAACCCACCCACAGCATGCCATCCATCGCTGGGGGAGAACTGAAGGATACATCTTTGCTAACTTGGTGAAGACAGACCCAAGCTTACTCTACCTGTGCTCTAAGCTGGTAGGATGCAGGCTGCATCAAATCAAGAAGCCAAATATTTGCGTTAGAAGTGTTGCACCAAAACAATACACCTTTCTCAGCATGGTGCAAGCACGGCCACGTGGTTGTTCCACTTATTCACTGGAGCTAGCTCAGGTCTAGCAATGGGCAATGTAAATATGAGTCTCTGGGTGCGCAACTCTGCACACATGAATTTACACCTGTATTCATCCCTTTTACACACTTATGGAAGATGCTTATGTTAGAAGCCAGGTTGCCAGAGTGCCTCACTACTCGACCGATGGAGAGAAAGAGTGAGCTTTGGGCAGATGAAGCTCCGGCTAGATGAATGACATCTCAGACTGAATTGCTCCAAGGAGGTGCCAAAAGTTGACAGGGATGAACCTGGGTATTTGTATTTGATAACATTATGGGAGCAAGCTATTTCAGTAAAGCCTCACTTTTCCACTTGGAATTTACATGTATATTCTTTTTTCGATGTTGATTCACAATAAAGTTGGGCTTCTCAGGGACAAAGCCAAGTCCACTAGCATACTCATACTCTTTCTTCCTGAGACTTCGATCTCAGTCTCTCTCTCTCTCTCCTTTTCACTTCTGTGGGCTGGGCAGGCCTTAAAGATACGGAGGTAAGTCTGTGGTCCAGCGGACATGCATCTTGCGCAGGCTTGCACTGTCCAAAATCTCTGAAAGTTCTGTTCACTCAGGTGTTTGAGGACACTTTGGGGAGCAGTGGGCACAGAGGGATGTGAGACTGGTTGTTTGCAAAATTCAGACACAGAGCACGCTGGTGGAGGGGCAGCCTGACAATGCGTTAATTACAACAGCCGCTCAGCAAAGCAGGTGCTCCCGTGCTCTACAACAGCTAATGTCTTCACTTGAGGGTTGAAATATGGGGATGTCCGTAGATCCTGTTCTAAGCCGAGTCCCGTTGTGCTGTTACTGTGCAGACACAGCGCTGTCTGACGGATTCCACTGAAGCCCGTAGGCAATCAGGCCTTATGTGTCCATACATTGAGATGTATTTATTCTGTCTGACCACACTCCAGTTTCAGTTATCTAGTAACAGTTGCTGGCTCTCAATCTCCACCACATTTGTCCTGGATATTTCTTGCCTCCTAGCACTGGCTGTGGCTGTGGGGCAGGGATGTCCCGTGGGATGCACCTGCCCTGGGATGCTCCATGGCACCCGGAGGGTCAGGACCACTCAGCACAGGCACGCTTGCCCATGTCTCAGGGCACTGTGGGGCCTTTCACTGAAAGAGGTGGCAGGGATGGCCCTGGGAGCTAGAGAGCTCTATGAACCCAAAAACATGTGTAAGGCAAGATAACACTGATGTAGTGTGGAACTGTTATTTGGGCTGTGACTTTTTTCTTGATGTTTACTCCCTAGATTAAGCACACATCCTTCAAAAGGCACTGCCAAGTACTTGTTATTTTTATTGCAGACAACCTCCATTGTGCCAATGCCCTTTACAAGCCAAATGATTTTAGTCTTTTCCACTTAGTGTTTTTGACAGAAATTTTGAATAGGTTGGAATTAATATGATGAATGCTGTGTATTAACAACTGTTAGCCTGTTAACATTTAGCCTAGCTAAATGATGTATTGTATGTGCTTGTGCTGTTGCATCCCTTCATGTTGAAGCAGTCTGGGAAAATTAATTTATTTTACTTCTTATTGATTAATTTAAAAGATTTTTGCTTACCCTGTGCTTCTGAAAAATATATAAACCTAGTTATTTTGAAAAGCTAATGGAATTTTTCAATTTGTAATGGACACATCTATTGCCATCGTGTTTAAGGACTATTTGCCTCACATCCAATTGTTCAAGTAATCAACACACACAGCACATACACTCTGATATGTTTATTAGTCTAGAGAAGAGAGGGAAATAAAAAATAACCTCCTGTTGCCTTTTAATTGCTTATTTCCTGCTTAAGACAGCAAATGCCATTTTGCTGCTATAGGATAGATAAATGGGTGGGATGGTTTTTGCACTCCATTAAGAAGGTAGTGCTTTGATTAATTATTACAGAAGCAAACTGAAAAAATAATTATTAGGAAAATAAGCTAGAGGTAGTATTATTTTCTTAAGCAAGTAATAAACGCAGATTATTTCCTCCAAAGCATAATGTTTCCAAAGTCACATAACGTGGCACTAATTGATTTGATTCTTACGTACTGCTGAGCAGATGGGTTTATACTTGTGCTTCAAACCAGAGGCTTGGTAACTAAGTGGATAAAAGCTCTGGCCTTTCACCTCAGGTGCAGCTTTGGTTTAACAGCAATGTGGGGCTTGTCTTTCTCAGCAGTTCTCCTGACTCTTTACATATAGAAGTTCATTCGTGGCTTGTTATTTACATTTCATCTGTACTAAATTCCCTTTAAAAATGTTGCTTCTCTACAGTTTTCATAGGCTTTTTAAATGCCTGAGATTTGTTTAAGGGCAAAACATCAAATCTAGACTCTTTGTGAGATTTCAGCTGCAGGATGGTGCAAATATCACATAGAAAAACTAGTGATGTGACACAGTTGGAAGAGCAAAACCCTCTCCCTGGGGCAGACAAAGACTGGGAACAGTGGGAGGAGTAGTACCAGGGATCCCAGTGGTACCTGAGCACTGCTGTTGAAGATGTTGTGGTGGTGCTTGGGCAACCAGCACCCAAGAGAACCCAGCACTGTAAATTCATCTGCTAGACATGGATGTGAGCATTTACCAGCCAGGTGAGGTGGCCAGGAAGTGTCTGTGGTGTGTGTTCCCCAAGTGATGGAGCCCCAGGGGATGCAGCCCTGCTTTCCTACCTGGGAGAAGAGCAGACATCCGTGTCTGTATCAGTGAGAAGAAACCTATCTGGAAATTTCCCTATCAAACGTGAAACTCACCTTTGAGTAGCAAAGCCACCCCTTCCAAGGGAGGGAAAAAGCAAAGAAACTCAATTTTCACTGTTCTGCTATGAGTAGGTATCTATGCGAAACTGCAGCTGTAGAACTGTTGTGGTGCAAATGGGTCTCACAGAATGAAGGTCTTCGGCTCAGTTCAGCTCCTTCTTTGCACCAAGGAGGACAGCTGTCAGGAGGAGGCATTAGCGAGCACTAGCAGAGCAGTACCAACCAGCTTTTCTTACAACTCTAGCCATGTTTCACCTGGAGATAAATGAACATTTTTAGTTCTCAACTGAAAGTTCACAGACGTGCTGTTTGTGGATTAAGTCACCAAAAAAATAAGCAAAGCTCTTAAAACTAATTAACAGCTACCATTTATAAAAATTCTTTGGGTATTAATAAAAAACTGCTACCCCACTGATCTCAGTGTGCAGCATTTTCATGTTATCAAGGCAGAGAATGAAGCGAGTGGGAGTCAGGCAGAGGGAGCTTAATCAGTCACTGTGAGCTGAACGCGGTCCTTGGCACAGTGCTGGATTTCCCGCTTAATAAATAATTGTGACAGATGTTGAGAAATCTGAAAGCTCATATTTTAATGTGGTGCTAAATTCATGTAGACATGTCTACAGAATAAAAAATGAGAGTGCACTGACTGAGCCAGTCTAAATGTACTGAAATTTCATAATTAAGTGTCTATTTAAGCACCTTTGAGTTAATGCTTTTGGGATAAGAAGTCAGAGATGTGTGTGTTCAGTGCTTACACAGGCACTGGAACATGGTGTGGTTCCACGGGGAGCTGATGGGTGATACGACAAGAGGCCACCCGTACCGAGCTACTCTGAGTCCCAGGGGGAAAGACAGTGTTTGAAACACCTCCAGCCTAACTGAACTGCCTTTTGTCTTTTTTTCTCTGCCATTATAGTATCTGTGTGCCAAGATCTGTGCTTAAGCAAAGCTTATAGCTGATGGTATATAGGAAAAGCCAGGCCCATCAGCTGTTTACATGATAGCTTTTCTGTGATTGCTCATCCCAGCAGAAAACTCAGACTGAAATGTCCCCTGGCCCTGCAGATAGCAGGTCTCTTCTGGTGGGAGTGCTCAGGATAGAAGGGCAGGTTATTTCTGTCACCTTCCCCAAGCAGCCATCGTGGTTAAAGAGGGGCACTGTCCCTAGCCAGTATCCTTCATCTCCCATGGAGAAGATAATTAGAAAAGCAATTATTTAAATTGTTTGGAGACCTTCCAGCTCAAATACCTACCTCCGGAGAAGAGTGAAGGTGAAGGAATGTTTCCAGAAAACAGACTTACACACTTCACATATCCAAGGGATGAAGAAGGGGTTTGCCTGGTGACTCATGCTTGCAGAGTCCAATTCATGTAAGCTGCATGAACTGGAGTCAGCGGAGTTACTTTAACCTCAGCCTGCAAAGGGCTGGGTGACAATAAATTTCAGTCTTTGATTTGGGCATAGGGATGAACCAGAAATATAGGTAAGGTGACAAACTGTACTTCATTTCATATTTCTAGCACTAGTACTACAATCAGCACATTAGCAATCTACCCTTGAGAAGTGTTTGGTTTTGTGCAGTCTCGTCTTTGCATTTCTGGGATTGCTCAATCACGTGGAGCTAAATTTTATTTTACTGGAAAAAGACTCTCATTAACTTCAATGAATGGCTTACAAATCCAGCCCAGCTTTACTTTGGCTTTCTTGCACTGGAGCAAATTCTGTGCTGATCAGCCCCTGTCCAGTCACAAATGCTCAGGAGCTGCACAGCAAGTCTATATACAACTTGATACAGTGATTTGAGCTGAAATCAAGTCAGTCTGTAGAGAGGACAGCTGAGAGCCTGTGCAGAAGACAATTTAAAATTCCTTGCACCATCTTAATGAAAAAGTGTCAAAAGTTCCTTGATATCTCAAATAATCCTTTACCCCCGTCAGACATTTGTGGGAATTTATGGTGGTTTCCTCCGGGTTTTCAGCCTTTTTCCTCTGGACCCAGGCTGGCACAGAACTGGAAAGGGGAAGGATTTCCAAGGTGGGTTGAAGACCTGCTGTTACTTGCTGTGGGGTGAGCCAGCCCTGTCCATCTCTCCCAAAGGCCTTTTGGCTTGTTTCTTCACAATGCCCTGGAAATGAGGATCGCTCATGCAGGGTATTAATGGTACGAGAATACTTAAAATCTTATAAACACTTTATTCAAATGTACAGGTCGTTTTAGTGGTTTGTAAGTGTTAAGCTACGCTCCATATCTGTACTGTGTTTGAAGGTCTATTGCAAAGCCTCTCTGTTAACACTAATCCCCTCAGGATCCCTCCTTAACAGAGGAGACTGCTGACAGCTCAGAACAAAGTTAAGCAAATTGCCCAAAACAGGGTTATCTAGTGAAGGGAGGGGGAAAGCCAAATGCAGGCTGAGGTTTTACATCTGTAAACAAAAGGCTCCCCCAGCCCGGAGGGTGTGAAGCTGGGAAGGTCCGGTCTGTCACATGCAGCCGTAATTCCACGTCTGTCACATGCAGCCGTAATTCCACCCGCTGCTTCCTCGCTGCTTCCTCGCAGTCTGGAACAATGGCAACATTGAGGCTCAACAACCCATCAGGAGGTTTCAAGCACCATTTGCTACTCTTGTTTACAGTCTTGTCTGTTTTAAAATCAGATCTCCTAGCCAAACAAGGTGACAAAAAGAGTCAGATTAACAAACAGGATTAGAATTCTGGTAGGGGTGTGTACACAGTTTGTCAAACAAAAAAAAGATGGAGAACGTCCAAAGAGGTAAACCCACGTCTGTTTACCTTCATAAGCACTGCATTTATAGGTATGTACTTGAAACTTTCCAGCCACTAAGGCCAGATCATGGTTGAGAGGAGTCAGAGCTACGGAATGGGCACAGTTGCAGATCACAGAGCTGATGAGGGGATTTAGGAGAGGCTCCCCTTTCCCATCATGCAAGTGAACGCTCACGTAAGGATGCGACACACACACAGCTTTGTCTCATTCACACAAGTGCTGTTGCCGCTTTTCATGCGTGCCTTGGTCTGCGCTATAAAAAACAGTGAATTTGACAGGAATTGGTCGTTTTGGCCCAGGTCCAACAATATCCCAACAATGAGGACAAAGCAAGAAGAATTCAAGGACTTGGTCAGCAGCTCGTAGAAACCGTTGCAATTCCACTGGCTTCCACTGAGTTACTCCAAATTATAAATACTGAGTCTTGGGAGAGTTTTAAGCACTGGGGATTATGGCCTAATGCCATATTATTGATACGTCTGCCACTGTTTTGGTTTTAATCCAATAACAGATAAGCATCTGATCACAGTTGTGGTGTGGGACCAAAATTTCTTCTGAAGTTAGTGAGCAGCCACCAGCTTTAAAAGCAAGTCTTCTTATCACCCCCACACCAGGCAAGCCTGTAACCCTGTCTCCGAAACCCTCATGACCTGGAACCTCTCTCCTAACATATCTAGCTGTTGGTCACAGCCACTAGGTACATGAATAAATGGTATATTTTTTTACCTGAGCTGATAGTTGGAGGATTTACATAAGAATAGGAGAGAGGATTTTTGGCTGGTGTAAGAGCAGAGTCGGCTGCGGACTTTGCTGGAGGCAGAGTGCAGCACTGCCCAGCTTCCTCACCCAGTGGCACAAATACTGTGTAACCACAAAACACAAATCCTGTAATAATTGTATATCCAGTGTTGAAGTTCAACACCCCACCTCACTGCCTGCAGCTATGTTCGTTTTTTTTTCACTGGCCCAGGGAGCACTGTGACCTGCATCCAGCTAGGCCCTCTGCATGCTGTTAGCCAGCGGAGACCAGCTTGAAGCCAGGGCTGGAGAGGCAGGAAGAGCAATCCCTCTTCCTCCTTGTCCTCCACACATGCCAGTGCAAGCCACCAGCCGGCGGGGTTTGCAAGCACTGCCCTCCAGGTCTAACTCCCTGCTTCTCAAACCAAAAAATATCTGCCAGACTGCTGCGCTCATCAGTTTTAAACCTAACATTTGGAGTTGCTGTGCATTAAAGAGGGGAGTTTGTCATTTGAATGGCAGTCAAACTTGTCTAGGGTGTCATGTTCAGTGCTAACAGCCACAGAGAGCAGGAACCCCAAACAATGCAGGTCCCTGCAGGGCTGGAGCCAGGGAGACCTCGGCCGCGTGGCCTCAGTGGAGCAGAGCAGGGGACACTGCATTGCCGAGCCCAGCACAGGCAGACCCCTTGAGCAGGGCCAGAGCAGCCTGCACACGGAGAAAGGCTCAGCTGAAGTCAGCACCAGCTGCCCATCCTCACCAGCTGGCACTGTCTTCTCTCCGTTTTACCCCCTCAAAAACGCTGACATGTGCTTGCACTTTGCTTTTCAGTGCAGTGGAAGCAGCTGCTGCCCCTTTCTGTGCTAGCCCAATGATCAGAGCTGCCACCCAGGACGTGGGAGACCCTGATGAAACCTTCTTTTCTACCCAAAGAGAAGCAAGGGTTCATATCCCCCTGAAGGAGCCGCCCAAGCAGGCAGGGGGCTGCGGGCAGGGCTGCAGGGCAGTGCTGGGGGGAGCAGGCTACACATCGGGTGGTGCAGATGCGGGAGGGAGCAGGCCTGTTGCTGAGCCTGTGTCGGATGATCAGCCTTCCTCGTGTCCCTGGAGCACACCGGGAGGATGGATGTGCGCCGCTGGCATGGAGCGGCAATCCGGGAGCCGAGAGCAGCTGAAGGGACGGAGTGGCAGGTGCCATGGGGGCATAGTGGAGAGGCAGCAGCAGCAGCACAGCCTTGCTCAGCTGGGAGCCACTCTGCCGAGGTGCAGGAGAGCTGGTGAGCCCACGCTGCCTCCTGGCCAGGGGTCCAGCAACGTGAGGGCAGGCTCCGAACTGAAACACCTTGTGGCTTGGCTCTCCCTGGCTTCCCCAGGCTCACCGTGAGGCTGGTGGCATTACTGGGGCTAGGCTTAGCTTTCTCCTAATGCCTTGGAAAAGGAAATAGTGCTGGTGCTTCACAGCTACTGCTGTGCTCACATTTCCAAACTCCCAGCCCGTGTGCGGCAACATGCACAACCGGTTCCAGGCACAGCATCTGCTGAGTCTCTGCTCCTGTGGCAGTTCAAACTCAATAGCACCTTCTCCTCTGGGTCCCAAAATGGCTCAATATGAAAAGAGCAACATGCTTGTGTTCACCTCGATGAGCAATAATTATAACTGCATGCTTCATCTCAAATCGTTTCTGTTTCCTACCTAAAAGCACCACAGAACTGCTGGAAAGAGGTGTTGGGCTAAAAATCACATGCAATGTGACCTGTACCTTGTTTTCTTATACCATTACTGCATCACCCTTTCTCCCGCGCTGCTCTCCCTGGCTGCCAGCCCCTGCGGAGGGGGGCAGAGTGGGACAGGCAGCGCAGCACTGGGCGGGACGGATGGATGCCGACACAGAGCCTGGCTGCTGTGCTGCCTGGGATGGGCATCCTCGAGGGGCCAAAATGCTGCAAATGGCAACACGTGAAGAAATATACACTGCTTTTAACTACCAACCTAGGCACAAAGGAAACCTCATACCTACTGTTGTGTGTAAAATATCTCCAAGGCAACAGTGCACAGCAGAAGAAGCTGTGTTACATTCAGCACTATCGGTTGAATGGACTCTCGATGATGTGAGTAACTGGCAGGATGCTCTCTGGTGGGTCAGCATTAACAGCCTACGTGTAGCTTGCTGAGTATTTTCAGCACTGCAATGCTATGAGTGTATTTGTGTTTATTTTATATATCTCTGCCTTTCTCAAATTTAGGTTGGGTGTGGAATTATTTCTAGATTCAGTTATATTTAAAAATGAAAACAAGACCCCACAAAAACAGCTGCTGCTTTTCACTCAGAGCTGGAAGTTGGTGAATCAAAAATGAAGGTCCAGCTTTAAACAACATTCAACACTCTTTGAACTAAAGAGCTTAATCTGTTTAGATTAACAGAAAGATAATTATTGTAATTTGATTACAGCTTATGAACACCTATAAGGAGAACAAAAGTGTGCTAGTTTTAGATCTCTCTAGCCTAGCAGACAGATGTATTTTAAGATCCAGTGACTGCAGGTTGCAGCTCTGTAATGGCAGAGCAGGGCAAATGTGAAGAGCCAGGATAGCTACCGTTTGGAACAGTTTCCTGAAAACTAGAAGGAGTCTCCTACCCCTAGTGGGTTTTTTAAAACAAGACAGTTTTTTCCTACATGGGATGCTGCAGGCAGGCAGGCAGGAATGCGGCTGGGGGAGTGCTGCAGTTTATGGTATGGAGAAGGTCATGTTGGAAAATAACAGTGATTTCTTCTGGCTTTGGATTCTTTGAATGTAGACTGTAAGTCTACAGCAAGTAAAGCCTGTGAAATGCAAACCATTTAACAACTCTCATTCTGTGTAGAGACAGGTGGCTTGGATCAACATTGCTCCGTCTTGTGCAAGATGTAATGAATCATGTCCTTGGTCAGGAAGGTGTTTTACCATCACCGCAGAGAAAACGCATGTTTGAATGTGCAACAAATCCTCGACGTACTGAGCAATTGGTCGAAAAGACTGCTCACATTGAAATCCAAGGAGGTGAAAAGGCTTCACACATCCCCGCCCAGACCTGCAGAGATGGTGCTGCAGCAGTTTTCCTGCAACCCACGCTGTCACGGCCGGAATCAGCGGCCCCTCCGCTCGCCCCCGGTGCTTGCTGAGCCTGAGGGAACTTCAGGGGCAGGAGAAGGGCGATGGCCGGGCAAGGAGGCACTCTCCGAATGGACCCATTCGCTTTGCATTTCCCCAGCTGCACTGTCGCTTGTCCCGCCGCGCGAGGGGCCCCCACGCGTGCTCACACCCCCCCCCGGCCCCTCGCTTCTGTCTCTCCCCGCGGGTTCTCGCCATTCCTTTTGGCTGGGAGGGAAAACCAGGCTCCGCTGGCGCCATCTGGTGCTCTCCGCGGGTTTTTACACCCTCCGGGGGCCGCCCCGGTCCCGGCCGGGCGGACGCGGGGACGCACGGACGGCGCTACCCGCCTTTTGGGGCCGGTAAGAGCCAGGCTGAGTGTGCCATCTCTGGGAGCGAGTGGCCGTTCAAGGGCGGGGGACGGGTGCCAGGCAGAGGGTGCAGGGTGCCGGGGGAGCAGCAGGTTTGCTGGGCCACTGGAAGCCGGCTGGCCAGTGGCCCAGTGTGGGCAACACGGCAGCAACACCCACAGAAATACTTCTTGCACCTCAAAGCGTTGCAGACAGCAAAACATCCCACCCTTATTTATACCTTTAGCTATAGATTGCCTTGACTACCTGCTTAGACTGAAGAAGAGGGAGCAAAGGTGACAATCCCTCATCAGCCGGAGATTTTGGCACAGTGAATCCCAGGTCTGAACACACGTTACACGGGGCAGCTGTCCCACATGGGCTGGGAGCAGCTGGGTCTGTCCACAGGCAGCTGAGGAACTTCTGAAGTTTGGGTATTTCTTTCTTAATACTATCAAGCCAATGCCATTTAACTCTTTCATGCGGAAAATTTCATAATGTCAGAAAGCAAGCAAGGGGAAGAGCATTTTTTTGTGTCTTTTACTCCCCTTCAGTGCTACAAGGACCA
The DNA here is from genome assembly GCA_031468815.1 of Morus bassanus. Lineage (NCBI taxonomy): Eukaryota > Metazoa > Chordata > Aves > Suliformes > Sulidae > Morus > Morus bassanus. Next base: position 9,838,498 of record CM062578.1, read on the forward strand.
AAATTACTACAAGACTCATTGACCTCAGTGGACTGTGGATGAAGTAACAAGAGAAACTGCACTGGTGATGGATCTGGGTCTGTGAGCATCATGCCCTGCATCCTTACCCAGTGGCAACACCTGCAGGATTTTTCTGCCAGGTTTTCCTGGCTACACAGAGAGAAAAATGAAAACCAGCCCTCTGTCAGAAGGGCAGAGATCCTACTGTCCGTTTATTCTTGGGCCTGTGCTGCAACTGCCACCACAGTCTCAAGTAACACTAATTGTCATGGCTGGTCCTCCATCATTCCCTTTCCTTGCTGTCAGGGGATGTCTGCGATGCTGCAGTCACCAGCCAGCCCTGGGATGTCACCCCTGGGGCTAGGAGGAAGCAGAGCGAGAAAATCGATGTATGCCACATCCCAGGGTGGCAGCTGAGCGTCGCTGTGGTCATTGCCCCTCACAGGTACAAATGGTTGTCTGGTGCCTGGGTGCAGGTCAGCATGTCACTCTCCACGGGCCACCCTCGGGTGGTGACAGTTTTAGGATTGGCACGGTGACCTAGCCACAGCCCAGTCCTCTGCTTGCTGTTCTATTAATCAAGAATCACCAGGAGGGAGTTTAGGATAAAGACAAAGAAAATAAAATGTCTTTCATGTAAAAGGAAAACAAAAACCCAAGCACAGCCCCTTTGCTTCCAATCTGGTTTCTAATTAACTGCAGTGTTATATGTCAGCTCATTTCTGTTCAGTTGTTTCCAAGGAGGACTTTAGCTCGGCCTTCATATATTTCCTAAAGTCTTTTAGAAAATGTATTCTCCAAGGCTTCTTAAATAAACCTGCATGCACAAGGCCTGTAACACAAGGTGCCCACTGATGTTTGCTGCAGAAATGTGGTGGGGGGGATGACATTTCATCCCAAGAACAGACCAGGTTACTCAGCTCCTCCCAGCACAGCCTGGGCTTTCCGAAATATCAAGGGGCCTGAGGAGCTGCTGCGCTCACATACGCAGCCACTGGTCCCTGCCTGACTCCCAGCCCTCTGTGTGGGGCTGCCGGCCACCCTCTGGAGAGGGTGCTGGGAAACGGGTTTCGGCTTCAGCAGTAGGAGGTGGAGGGCTCTGCATAATTACTGCTTAAGGAGTATGTTAATTTTCTGGCAAACACTCTGTAGAGGTGGATTAATTTGTGTGAGCAGCATGGTGCAGCTGAGGATCCCATGGGGGATCCAACGGGACCCAATGTGGTGGCCTCTCCTGGGGGAATGGGGCTGGGGCGATGGGCGGGGCAGGGCTGGGCAGGATGGCTCAGCTCCCATGGGGCGTGCAGGGCCATGGGGACACAGCAGACAGCAGGGTCAGTTCCACGCAGCTGGCAGCACAATGCCAAACCCCCAGACCTGGGACCAGGACTTGGGACCTCCTTGCAAATGCAAAGGGTCTTGTGGACCCACTTGCACCAGCATCTCCCCACACAGTCCATGTGCTGCCCACGTGGAGACAGGCATCCCTCCAGAGCTGCTCCTGCACAGGGTGCTGAGCACATCTCCCCCTTCACCACTGCCTCACATTGCCGGCTTACCTGTGAGCACTGCCCTTTCTGTCATGTGTCATTCCAGGATGTGACAAGCAACAGTTTGGGTGTTTGGTGCTTTTTATCTCATCTTCTTCCACCCCACTGCACCACGTTTGCAGCTTTCTCAAAGCTCGGCCACATGCTGCTTTGCCGTGGCTCTTGGCCAAACGTTACTCACCACACAGTACAAGACATATATTTAGCCAGTGCAGAGACAATATCACCAACTTAAAAACAGGCATAAATGAACCTGCAGCTATTGCTAACAGCACCCAAGCATACCAGAGGGGCCACGGCTGTGGGTCATTGTGGGGCAGGACAGCGTTGGGTATGTTACCCGTCACCAAGGACCAGTGCAACACCAGCATGAAAGCCACCTCTGCCCTCGCACATCTCGTCTTGTGCTGAGCCTTCCCACGTGCTGAGACTGTGTCTCTGTCCAGTGCTGGCCCCAAAGGGGTCTGCATGGCAGCCCATTGCTGAATGTAACCCCATCCTTCTGTGTCCTCCCTCATGCTCCTGCCTGGCTCCCTGCGCCCAGCCGAGCTGCCGGTGCTGCCTGAGCACCCTGCGGGAGCCTACACTGAGCAGTAACCATGGAGATGCCTGCAGCTCTGGGGTCCATCCTCTGGTGGATCTGCAGAGGAAGAGAAAGGCTGCTTTGCAGAAAAGCAAACTATTATTTGCAATCATCCTCTTCTTGTTCTTTGTACATATTGCTGAATAGCTGTGCCTGTGCTTGGCTAACCCTGGGTCTGCAGGAACCCGGCTCCTCTGCCCTGCACAAACCCGATGGTGTCCAGCAGCTGAGCCGCAGAGCTGACACTTGCCTCCAGGATGGGGACTGGTACCAGGCCTGTGCCAGTGACAATCTCACCTCTGCTGTGACCCATCCTTCAGACTCTCTTTGCCCCCTCTGAGGCAGCTCTGCCTGGCCCCTGTCCCTCGCAGCGGTTCCACAAGCAGCGCATGGACATCGGCAGCAGGGGGGAACACAAGGTGTCTCCGGGCTGCCCAGGGAGGGGAAACAGCCAAGTCCAGCGAGAACTTGTTCACAGGCACTGCACGTGTTTGTGGTTCCCATAAAGCGAGTGAATCTCTTAAAACAGATTTCACAGCAATTACCTCTGTTTGGAAAGTGTTTTGTTAGGGGCTTTCAACATCCCTACCTGCCCTGCCTCCATTCACAGGCACTTTAATGAGGTAGCTTGTCTTGGGGATTGTATCCAGCTTTCCAGTACCACGATACCTAAACGTGATCTCTAACTTCCGCGGATCTAGAAGGAGAATAAACAAGTATATGCTTTGCAAAATACAGCTAAAATCTGGGTCAGGATGAGACCAGCTTCATATAACAGTGAAAGATGTTGTCATTCCCTTAACACTTCTTTAAACTCCCCACTTGGTACCTGACCTGCTCCTGATATTTCTGTGAAGTATGAGATTACAAGTGGCACTTGCAAAATACGTGTTGTTTTCACAAATCACACATCGCAAAGAGATAGATCAGCAAGCTTTGCAAGACACGGGCCCGTTAAAAACAACAAACCCAACTGATGCCAAGTAGCCTGTGTGTGGTGGGCGGAGACACCCAGACACTTGCAGTACCTACGAAGCTGGGATCCAGCTAATGCATTACCATACCTAAAGGGAATAAAAAACCTTCAGTGCTAAACGATGCTTTCTAGTGTATTTCTAAATTGACCTGTGATACATTATTTAGGAGCTCACATTATAAGACCTTTGTTCTTTTAGTGGGATTAGGACACTGTTAAGCTCAAGAGGAGAAATAGACATCATCTTTCCAAAAATAAAACACTTCATGATTTTAAGGCAACTTCTTGTTACCGACACATTTGAACAGACCGTAATGCCAGAGCACTCCTCCTAGAAACTGCTGGGGTTATTAGAAGACTGTTTCATTTACCCTACTTCCATCCTAACATACTTGCTTTTGCATCCGGATCGCTATTCGCCAAGCACGCTGCTAGAGCTCTAATTTACATTCTACCAAAACATCACGACTCCTTTCTTAGCCTCTTTACACCCACCTTGTTTTGCTCCAGTCCCAAATTGCAGTGTTCAGCGTGTCTTGTGTGATAGCAGGGTTATGCTCTCACTATACGAGGAATATATAAGGCTTTTAATTTTGGCGCTCCCCTGTTGCTCGGACATACCTTTTCTGTCCCTTCCCTTTCTGGTCAGATCATGTTATCCCCAACACACCTCAGGTTTTCTCCCTTCTGCTGCCATGGAAGCCAGTGTCCACAGCCCCTGCCAGGTCCCACTGCTCTCAGCCCCGCAGGAAATCCCTTCTCCTGGCGATCCCCCGTGCTGGGCTCTGCCGACTTATTGTGTGAGGAGAGCATCCTCCAGAAAGGGTGCCATGCTTTGGAGGTTTTGCACAGTGATTCTGTGATTAAAATGGGCATGCAGCAGTAATTGCCTTCTCAAATGAGAGAGAATACCTCAGTCTGCTTCCGCAGGGCTGGCAGAAAGCTCTCCGTTTGGGAATGGCAGAGAAAGCCCTTGTCCCCTCTTCCGAAAACTGGGGACACTCACTTGTGGCACTCAGCCCCTGGGGAATGCGACCTGGTCCCAGGGCGCCGAGGGGGCATCTAAGCTCAAGAACTGCACTAAGAGGGACATTTAATCTGAAACTTCCCTTTTTGGACATACCTTCATGTATGAAGACTTAGGAATCCCAGTTCTCAAAGGACAAAGGCTTTCACGACTAGCTTTCTGTCTGCACCTTCAGGGTACAATCCCAGCTAATCACGTTTGACTTTTCCCATGTGCAGTTTTACTCTAGCCCTATGGAAAATAAAAGTATGCCTTGGGAAACTGCTGGTGCCATGTCCCAGGCTCTGCTCCATCCAGCTTCCTGCACAGCCCAGCACCCTATGGCAATTCCTGCTGTGGGCCCAATGAGCTGAAGGTGGGACAGCATGGCCAAAGGGTTGACACACTCCCTGCCAGGGGCTGGGGCAGACAGGCGGGCACCCTTTCCCTGACTGTATTTCAGGTAGTTGGTAGCCGTCATCCAAGCTTCAGAGGGTTAGTGGTGGCAGGAGAAGATTCAGTCCCTGGTACAGGTTCACAAGCAGTGGGGAGTACTGCCCTGTCGGGATGTCGTGATGCACCTGGGTCTCAAGCATGCCTCCAAGTCACATCATGCCAAAATAAATGGCAGGCTTGTGATAAAAGTGTAATTGGCAGAAAACAGCCACTTTCTGGCTCTAAGCACAACAACTTTCTAAATCAACAGCACTTTTTTCCCTCATTTACTTTGGAAAGCCTGCTGACTTGGGCATTGCTGCAGCCTGCTGTAAATGATGTCTGAAATGAAATTTTTCTCCTGTTCCAGCATGGCCGGACTCCAGCAGTGCATTGCAGCCGGACGCAAACCACGTCGGGCCCCACCGGGGAGATAGGGGAGGTTTTGTTCCTTTTGTTGGTCACAGCATGCACAACAACTTTTTTTTTTAAATTACAAGAAAGCCGCTTTCTGTCCCCTGAGGCCAGCCTCTGCGGAGGGTCCCCTCCAGCCAGTCTGGGGGCTGCAGCCAGGGTCTGATCCTGCCCAGCAGTGTGGGCAGGTCGGCAGCAACCTGTCCCCCTGTGCTCACTCCCAGTGCCTGGAGTGGCTGCGGGAAGCCGAGCTTCAATGGGATCAGCCCTGGACAGCCAAAACAGTGGAGCACAGAAGTAGTTTAAAGTTTCGTTTTTCCCCCATGTGCTCCTTCGGGCGCTGGAAGGGGAGGATGGAGCCCAGGCTGCAGGCAGGGCGGGCAGGGCAGGCAGGGCAGGCAGCAGGGGGTCACCATGCCCCTGTGCCGCAGGCCCCGGCTATGGCTGTGTAGGCAGTAGGCAAGTGGCGGATCCAGCCTGTGCCATTGGCAAGGCTCAGTACGGCCAAGTGCGGCTCCGGCACAGAAGCCTGAGCCCCGGCTGGCGGCAGCCTGGCAGGAGGGGGCTGAGGCTGCCGCAGCGCGGAGCTGAATGGAAGCCAGAAATGCGGTGTTATTGCAAGAAAAGCAGCCGTGGGAGTGTGGTATCCCTCGGAGAACATTTTTCCCTGTCTACTGTGCAATAATAAATGTTAGCTGAAGTGCAGCCAGAGCCTGAGGCGCGGCCCCGTGGGTGCTGTGCCCGGGGAGATGCAAACCCACTGTGGAGAGTCTGGGGGGCGAACTGAGAGTGATAGGGAGCATGGAAAAGCTGGCTTGGGAAGAAATGCTGGAAGAATTGGAGTTGGGAAGAGAAGGGAAGGCTGAAGGGAGAGGTGGTAACAGGCTGCTTTGAAGGGATCGGGAGTAGCGGAAGCAGCTGCCCAGGCTCAAGGGCCGCTGCTGAACAGCCAAGACCTGACACAGGGGTTTGTTCCATGACTGCTTGGCCAGGCTGACCCTCCTCTTTACAGCTGGCGCCAGTGACTGCCGGGGCTGCCTGAGCGGACACGGGTCACTCGCCTGGCAGATGCTGTGGGGTCCAGTGTGGGGCTGAGCCGCTCCCTGCTGCAGGCAGAGTCGGGCAGGAGCCGCTCTGCTCCAGATGGCAGTGCTGCCACTCCCAGCACTCCCAGCCTTCCCAGTGCTCCCAGTGCTCCCAGCTGTGCTCAGTGCTGCAACACTGGCTGAACAATAGGTCTCTAATAGTTTGTTTCTTTACTTGTTTTATCTTTTGTAGTCCTTAGATGAAAGCACAGCTTATGCAAGTGCAAAAATAGAATAAACAGTGTCCCGTAATGGGGTTTTATTTCCCGATGGAGTTTCAGTGCAATGCACCAGGCACAGCTCACAGCTCACAGAGGCGCTGCCCGGCCATGTGCTGGTAAATGGCATGTGATCGTCCACCGAGGGCTCCCTGAGCCCCCGGGAGGCTGCAGTGCCCATTCAAATGTTGTGGGTTATAATCAAATGCTTACCTCTAGGAAATAATGTAAGCCTCTAATAATTTCAGTGATTATGTTGCAGCAGAGGTCTGAAATGGAAGTGCTTGGGAAGAGCCAGGGAGCTGCCAGCACTGGCACCCGGTCGGTCCTGGCGAGTGCAGGGGGCTGCTCACAGCAGATGAAGTCCAGTACCCGGTGAGGTTTAATTCCAGCACACAAGGCTTCCTGGCAGAGATGCTGCTTCTCACAGAGTTCAGCTGGAGGTTGGCAAAAGTCAGGAGGTTTTCTAAGCAGGAGAGATTCAAAAAACTTTAGTTATGCTAAGTGGGACTTGCCTAAACCAACAGTGGGTTTGTGTCTGGCGGAGGTGACACAGGACTTGTTTGACATTTCCTTGCTTTAGCCCATTACAGCGATGACATATTTTTCCTGAGTATTTAATAAACAAAAAGCTAAATGAAGCCCAGGACACATAGATGGCTGTAAGGAGCTGGGCAGAGAACGGACTCCTGCAGCAAATCTCTCCTAATAGTTTCAGGTCCTCTGAAAAGAGGTATTTTTCTTCTGAATGCATTTGGTAAAGCAGCTTTGCTAAAATATAGAATTAAGCTACTTTTTTATTTCTTTTTAAATGGTACTAATCAGCTTAACACAATGAAAGGCACAGTGGAGAAGTTGCTTTGTAATTTTAGAAACCCTTGCAATCCTGATCTTACTGTTGGATTAGTCAGGGGTGCCCTGTCTCCAAATCTGCTTTCCGTGCATCTGCAGGATGGGAGGGGAGGTGGAAGGAGATGTCAAGGGACACATCTTCCACCCTGATCTTTGCTGGACATTCCCTCGATGCGTTCCCCAATGCAGCCAGGACAGATATGGGGAGCCTGAGGCAGCATGCAACCTGCCGAGGTGCCACCCCCTCCCAGCACCTGGGGATTTAATCAGAGCAGAGCTTGATACTTAAGGCCAAGAGAAATGTTTCACTGCTGGAGTTTTGGATTTTTTTTCCATAACAGATTTTATGGTAAAAGTACGGCAGTGCTAAAAGGGAAGTTTTCTGGTCCTGGTTGTGTTTGATTCTGGTATAATCAGATAATCTGATTCATTTAAGAAAAGTTATTCCATCCTGGAGTCTGGACACAAGCTTTTGTACGTTTTGTATGCTTCAAACTTACTGTACTTGAGCACAGCATAAATCCCTGTCTCTTCAACTGTAGCATCGCTTTTTTAAAAGTCTGTGCACTGATTTGCTTTTAACACCAGTTATATAGGGCATTCAGCTCCTCGGTGGCCAGCAGGGTAAAAAAAAAATCTGATATTTAAAAAAACCTCTGTATATAAATATGTATGCCTGCAATGGAGCAGAACAGCCCGCGGGAGCCAACCCACCTCCCGTTCAGCGTGCTGCTGCAGCCCATGCATATGCATATCCGGCTCCTGGCATATTTATAAACCCTCAATATGTGCATATCTAGAAAAGCCCGAGGTTGGCCGTCGGCCCTTCGCCAGGGCATGGGGTCTGGTGGGGCGTGCTGCAGTGGCAGGGCGCAATGGGGGCTGGGGCTGCCTGGGTCCACAGCCTTGGCAGTCACCGGTGGCTGTCCCACCCTGGGCATCCTCACCCGGGTTGGCATGCGCAGTTTTGGAAAAAACCCTGCGTGACACCTGCAGCCCACTCGGGAGCAGTTCACTCCCGAAAGTGTAAAATTACATTTCCAGAAAAAACGAACATGCTGCAAGTGGCTGGGAAACACAAGTGGCAGGAGGTGGCTTTGAGCAGCTATTTTAGTGTTTTATTTTAAAAACACAGGCAGTGAGTGCCCCTGGCAGAGCCAGAGATGCCAGCATTTCAGAGAAACGTGTTGAAGAAATGAGAGAAAAAAAACCCAGAAAGATTTTTGCTTCCTTAGGAGGTTTGCAAATGTGGTCTTTGGAGGACCAAGGATGCTGATTAACTTGAACAAGCAGAGACCCTGACATCAATTAAATACTGCTGATGAGGTGAGGTCAATAGTAATTATAACCTGCTCATATCTTCACGCATTATAGATGTGTTTAATCTTTTTATTTAAAAGCTTTTTACTGAAATGATGTGGTATGATAATTTCCTACAGTGTCCTGTTTCTAATTAAGTAGTTGGAAATACAGTGGATTGCACTTAATCATCTCTGCTTCAGTTAAGTCCTTGCTAGAGAAGTACCTTTAGTTCTAGTTTTTGGTTTGGGTTTTTTTTTTTGTTTTTTTTTTTTTTTAAACTGTAGCCTTTTAAGTGGCTTTGAAAATGGAGATCACACTTGTGTCAGTATTTACATACCCTTTCCAAATGTGAGCCTTAGAGTCAATGACCATGACTGTGGGACAGCCATACCTTTGTGTTTTACAGGAAAATCCATTTTCTGTGTATTTCTGGCTTTGCCTGATGCTCACTGAGTACCAGGTTAGTGCTAAATGCTAAAAGCGCAAAGGACATTTGCTCAGCAATTAATCATTATCCGCGTGCAGCTGGCTGGTGTCAGTGCATTGGCGTAATGACCTCTGGCAGCGTCGCTGGGCTTCTCTGCGGGACCTGCTGCAGGAGGGCAATGCCTCTTCCTGAGCGGCTGGAGGCAGCTGTGCCCGGGGCAGGCAGTGGGGGTCCTGTCGCCATCCCACCCAGAACTCACCTCGGGGTGACATATCTGAGGATCTCAGTGAACTTGACAGTCCAAAGCCAGTGATGCCACTATTGTTAGTGCATTACATTCCCAGGAGAGGGGAGCCAGGTCTGCTTTTTGCCGGTGTGGCAGCACAGGCAGGTGGCGGGGGTGGCTGAAGACAAGCTGCGTACAGATTCAGCTCCGTAACCCTATAGCGGGTCCCAGGGGTGCCTGGTTCTGCTGGAGCACAGTGATGGTGGTGGAAATGACAGGTTGGTACAGGAGAAATGTCACATCTTAGAGCTGCAGAGGGAGCCCTGGCTTCCACCTCCACAACTGTTCTCTACCTCATTAGTATCTCATACAAAGCGGCTTTGATTCAGGGACTGTCCAGGCCAGTTTTCAGACATGTAGAGTTGAGTACTAAGCCCACTAAGACAGATGACAATTTTCCCTTTTTTCCCCATCTGGCCGGGAAGGTGCTGCCCGCAGCAGAGCGAGCCCGGGGAACTGCAGCCCCCGTCCTGCCAGCAGCCAGGGGGGATGAAAGCACCAGGTGCTATTGGATGACAGAGGAGGGCACGCATATGCCAGCCTCCTGCCACCACTGGTGGGCATTTCTAATGATGGGCCATACAAAAGGTATTAACCACATTTTTTAAACCTAGCTCTGAAATCTTACTGAGTGTTTTAACCCAGACAATTAAGAGAGAACATGACAGCCAGTGGCTAAATATAGCTCTGGAGCGGTGGCAGCAGCAGGGTTTGGGAAGACGTTCTGAACGGAGGTTGGGAAACTGGGGAGTGCTGGTGAGGGGGGGCGTCCACTGGTTCACGCTTCACTGCCTGAGCTGAAAGTGCAGCCAGAAACGATAATGCAGCTCCTCCATCGCGCTGCCAGCTGGGAATACACTTCAGTACATATTATTGCTGATTTGAATCTCTGTGGAGGGTTTATAGCTAAGGTGAACCACGTTGGGAGCAGAAGTGGTGGGGAGGAGAAGGGGCCAGTCCACGGTGCCACGGGCAGTGCAGGATGCAGCTGAGCACGGGTCCGCTCCTCAGCTGGCTCTCCCAGGGCATGCTGGTGGCTCTCGCTTCTCATCCTCAGCTCCTCTTTCTGCTTATTTTCCAGAAACTGTGAAAGGATTTGTCCAAAGCATCCATTACCTTACACAGTGGCAGGAGTTGTCTGTTGACACTGCCTTGAGCATCGCTGCTTGTGCTGAGGGTACCAGGGGAATGGAGGGCTGTGCTGGCAGCCTGGGCTTCGGGAGCACTGCCAGTGCTGCCTGGCCAAATCAGGCCTTGTATCATCGTTCTTGAAGCTGCTGGTTCTGAGACTGAGTCCGTGCTCCCACATGATGACCCTGGTCTGTCTACCACCAGCTTACATCCTTGTGCCAGAGAGGTTGCAGCTCAAGTAGGCTGGGCTGGAGCTCGCACTCCTTCTCTCCGGCTGCCCTTGACATCCCTGGGGCTCACTGGTTAGGATGTGCTAATGTGGGTTTTGGACTGTGTTCATTCAATAGTCACTTGGCATTGAGACAAATGGATTAGTTTTGTTGGAGAAAGTTAATATCCCAGTTAAGTGGCTTTTATAGTTCCAGCTCAGCTGAGAGAGCTGATGCCGTGATTAGTGCTTTTGACTCAGTGCTTTGCTGCTCCACAGACTTTCCACGTGGTTTGGGGCATCCCCATCACTCCTCATCCCCTTCTCTCCTGGTGGCAGCATTCCCCTAGCCCAGGGGAGGGCTGGAGAGGGAAACAGGTGCTAAAGGCACTGACGCTCAGGTACAATGGTGACCAGAGAGATTGAAACACTTGTCGTGGCTTTGGTGATTGCTTAGGAGAGGCAGAGAGTAACCAGCCAGGCTCAGGGCATCCTGCAGAGGGGAACACTGGCATCGGAGCCTTGGCACCTCTCGGGAGATGTTGCTGCTGCCCACCTGCCTGCCTGCGCCACTTCCCGAATAGCCAGCTCCTGACACGCCAGATGCACGGGGGATGGTTAATGAAGCACTGTGGATCATTACATGAGCAAAGACAAGCGCTGAGAAGTTCTGAAGTTACTTAAATCAAACAATGCCAGCAGCCTCCAGCGCTCCCTTCCCTCTCATCATCAGTCAAAACAAAGTTGAAATAATAGCACGCATCTCTCCCTGCAAGCCACGAGACATCAAGTCACCAGGAAAAGGCTGAGAGCAGCTCGTCAGAGCGCGTGCCGCTTGTCTCCCAGCATCCCAGCTTTCTTGGTGATTGAGTAATTACAGCACTGACTTGCACTGGGCTGGAGCAGAACTGCTTTTATTTTAAAATAGCCCAGAAGTCTGACGGGAAATAAAAGCCGTGGTCTTTCCCTTTTCCAAGCCAGAAAGGCCCCTCACCAGCCACAGTAAGGCCCATTTGAATACTTGCAGTGTCTGTGCTGTCCCTAGAGCCTCTCCTGCACAACTTCTCCTTGTTTTGAGGGCGGCCGTTTTGGCTGGGCTCAGAAGGCTCTGTGGGGGTGATGGGGGACAAGTCCTGACCCCACAGCTGCAGGCTGGGGCAGCCACTGGGTGGCTGGTAGCACTGTCACACTCTAGACCCTGTGGGCACTGTGTGTGTCGTTGCCTCTGACCCAGCAGAGAGGCTGAGTTGCCTCCTCCTTCCCTTCCCTCTCACTGCCTGCGTGCTGGGCACGCTGTGTGTGCTGTGCATGTGTGTGTGCTCTGTGTGTTGTGTGTGCTGAACTCACAGTGCAAGTTCTGCAAAATAAAATTCATCATGTACATCTCTCCATACAGCTACCCAAAAGCCCCGACAAGCTTCTTCCACAACAGTCTTTTCCTTCCCCACTCCCCACAGTCATCATCCCTGCTGACAGGGACCAGCATGCCCGTGGCTGGGAGGAAAGGCAAGCCCCTGGGCTGGCCAACCTCTACCAGCATGAGCGTGAAAGGGGACAAAGCCTTGTCACACAGCACAGCTCCCTCCTAAAACAAGACTGCTTTGTTCTCCATGGGGCTAAGGATAAACTCGTGCTAGCTAAAAGCAGCTGGTGAGCACAGCCGCTCGTGAGGGCCATACCGCCAGGGGTGTGGGCACAGCTCTGCACGGCCGGAGGGGCGCGGGGTTTGTGCCACAGCCCTTGCCAGCCCATCCTGACCCGAGAAGTGCCTGCCCAGGCAGCACCACATGTTTCGATAACCAGTGCATTTCTGCTGGGTTTGCTCCCACCGAGCCCAGCCGTGGGAGTGAGCTGGGATCCGGGCTGTGCCTCTGCGCTGCTGCTGAGGCTGGTCTGAGCAGCCGCAGAACAAAACCAGATGGCAGAGGGGCTGGCTTGGCAAATGCCCATCTGAGTGGTGGGAAGGCAGCGGAGAGGTCTGGCTGCCAGGCCCTGCTCTGAGCTCTGGGGCTGGGAGCCCAGACCTCGTCTGTCCTGCAGCACCTGTGTGCATCACCAAGATGGGAGCAGGGTTGGTGGCTCTGGGGAGGGCACGTGGGCTCCCACCTGCTCTCAGGCAGTGACAGACGATGACTTATATTCAGCTGCACACCACAAACCCCACGTCCTTTCTTAAAGTGGAATGAAAATGGTGCTCTCCTGCCTTGCCAGAGATTTAAGTTGCTCTCTGCTGTCTGTGCGTGACGGTGCGTGGCGGTGGGGAGTATGTCACTGGTGCCCCTTCCTAAATGGTTTGGAGCGACCCTCCTTGCTCAGTACCTGGGACTGCACATCTCCAGATTGCACCTACATATATTTACATTAAAGTCTGCAAATTACAAATTGTAGCCTGTAAGGAAAGCAGGAGTCTTCAGGATCAGCCGATAGTTTGCAAGCGATAGAGTCCAAGCAGATCTATGACAGGGGAAGCGGTGCCAGCCCTGACACATGCTTCCTGCATACAACTCAATAGTGTTACAGGGACATTTTTTTTCTTTTGTTGCTGTTGACTTTTCTTTAAGTCACAGTATCAATGCTAGCAAGGGCATTAGGCATCTGGGAAATGATCTCCTTCACTCACAGAGGGTAGTTCAAAATGTTTCATGACAACTGCATCTGCATTACACCTCATTTTACTGGATAAAACATGTTAACAGCTTTACAGGTTTGGAGTCGATGAAAACGAGCATCACACTCAATGTGATGTCAAACACATATTTTCAAAGCAGAGTTCTTAACCACTGGCAGCCTGACACACTTCTCCATATGTTATATAAAGTAACTGTTTACAATATGAGCTGGCAAATATCATATAATATAACTAATAATTAGATGACACTGAAATATGACTCATTTTGAATGATCTCATATGCATATTTATACCCTTAAAAGTATTACTAGGAAAAAAGAGCAAAAGCTTTTCGAGGAGCACTGGCCAGGCAGGCATGCTGCTGCAGCTCCCAGCCGGGGATTTCTGGAGGTGCACAGCCCAGTTCAGCCCCAACATCCTGGGGGTTTCTGGGGGTGCAGAGCCTGGAGCAGCCTGGCATCTCAAGTATTTCTGGGGGTGGACAGGCTGGCTCAACCCCGGCATCCGGGGGGATTTCTGGGGGTGCACAGCCTGGTTCAGCCCCAACGTCCCGGGGCCCCTCCATGCTGAGAAGGTGCCCTTGCTGCTGCAGGGGAGGTGCAGCACATCCAGCTCGAGAGGCACCTACATGGGCAAACTGAGGAGTTTCTGCTTTGGCAACACTGAGCGGGATGAGGGTATTTCAGAAGATAGAGAAAAACTGGAAAATTAATAATTCACTGCATTTTGCCATGGTAAAATTATTCTGCTGTCCTCATTGTGGCTAAAGCTATCTGACTTCTACTTCCTAAATCCTTTTCCCTCCCAGCATCAGGCTGGGTCTCTTCCCTCCCATCGGCCCAGTGCAGAGCACCCCAGGGCAGCTGGATGGGGGCTGCAGCCTGCCCGAGTCCCCTCAGCCGCCCCACGGGCTCACCCTGTCCCACCTGCATGTTGGTGGTGCAGGAGGAGTGGAGCTGGTGGCTGCTGCTGAAAGTGCCCTGGCTCCGAAATCCAGCTGGGAAACACCGCACCTCGGCAAGTCTCCTCCGGGCAGCCTCTGTTCCTGCCATGTCACCTGTTTAGCTTCAGATATTAAATCTGGCATTTAATTACAGGTAGTGATGACAGCAAGGTTAGTCATAATGCAGTAATTAAGCCCAAGGTTTGTATTCACTAGCTGCCATTAGGCATAACACAGCAGTGAGGGAAGGCGAGGCAGCAGCACAGCCAGTGCCTGTCCTGCTGGCAGCAGGGTCACACTGATGAGATGCAGGAGCATTTCACAACGTGCAAATTATTTCTGGGATTTGCTGGGGTAGACCCTTTCACAATTTAATTTAAGTTCATCTTAGCCTAAGAGGCAAATTCTTTTGCTTGGTATTTTAAACAATTCAGTCTAAGAGGCAAAGCAGAGCCCGGAATGCAGCCCCTCATCTTCTTGGCGTCGGATGCTGATGAAAAGGATGATGGGACTCAGTGGCTCCGGCTCCTCCGTTCCCTCCTAGAGATTTCCCACCAGGGTGAACTTACTGGTGCTTCTAGATCTGCTCCCGACTCTTACGGGTACGGGGGGGCTTCATGGCGTGCTGGGCAAATTACAAAAACAACATTTGTGCGTTGCCAGTGTAACGTGTTTTCTGCCTCCCCACCCTTTACAGCAAAGTGTTGGGAATTTCTAACTTTGAAACCCCAAAACGCTTATGGTAACTGCTGCAAGGGCCATATTAAAGCAGGTCGGTCACTGGGATACCAGACCTTTGGGGAAGCAGGGCTGTTCTGCGGATGGGGCTGGGTTCACTGCCGCGTGCTCTTGGCTACTGCGAATTCCCGGGGCTGCGGCTCCGAGCCCCAGGCAGCGTGCAGGGCTTTGAGGGAACGTGCTGGTAGTAGTACCTGTTTCTTCAGCCCCTGTCAAACGAGGGTGGTAGGAACCATCTCAGAGAGAAGCTGTAAAACTTCTCTCCTTGCGAGGCTGGCTATTGCAGTAAGCAATTTCAAATGTGTCATTCAAAGTGGAAAAAATAGTATAAATTACAATTGGATCTTAGCATTTTAGGTACACACGCACGCATGTATTTAGACATACACCCTGCCCCCCATATATGTGTGTATGTAGTTGATGGTGTATTTTTAGATGCAGTGTAAATTGATCCTATTCATAAGCTCTCTGGTTAGTATAAATTGATTAAGAAAAGCACCAACTGAAAGCTTTTGTTTCTATAAAAATATAAAGTACTCATGCAATTCTGGAAAGGAAACTGAATTCAAAATTGATTTTGAAGGTTTACTTCAAAATCCCCTCCAGGACGGCTGGTGATTTTTCCTAACCAGGTGAAAAGCCTGCACTGCTGCTGCCTGCGGCTCATGCCCTGCCTGCGGGCTGCCGCTCTGCATCGCACCTTCAGCTCCTGCTGATTTAGGAGTCATTAGAGGGCTGACAGGCACACCGTGAGCTGGGCGAGCTGCAGGCAGGGCTCGGCTCTATTTTGGGTACAGATAACTATAGTTAGGGCTGAGTCATCCCTTCCAGTATCAGTTGCAGGAGAGCTTAAATGAGCAGAGCCGGTGACCAAACCTGCTGGCGAAGGTTTGGGTCCACGTGCTGGGGCAATGAAGCCAACCTGGAGCCTCTCTACCGGCATCAGCAGCCGTGGATCTGGCCCATGGGTGACAGCATGGGTACCAGCTCTGGCCCCTTCTCGCTGTCGAAGCCCGGCACGGGGCGATGGGGTGAATTTTGGCTGGCGGCTGGGAGCAGGGAGGTGAGTGCTGTGGCTGCACTGAGCTCCATCCCTGCTGCGGGCAGGGCTCCCACGAGCTCCCTCAGAGGTTTTAAAGGCAGCGTCCCTCCATGGAGCCATCACTTGCAGGGCACCGTGGCCTGGGATGGGAGTGCCTCAGAGAGCTGCTACCCAAAAATTCAGGTCTACTGCCTTATGCACAAGCATTAGAGGCAACTGCTTATACAGCCGTTTACTGGGGAATAGTATTCACTGCTATTCAATAGTA
This sequence comes from Morus bassanus, assembly GCA_031468815.1. Taxonomy (NCBI): domain Eukaryota; kingdom Metazoa; phylum Chordata; class Aves; order Suliformes; family Sulidae; genus Morus; species Morus bassanus. The sequence goes on from CM062578.1 coordinate 9,854,591, forward strand.
TTCAATGGTATTTAACCTCTCTTCAGTTTAGTAGCCTGTTGATGATCCCAGAGCCAGCCAAAGAAGTTTTCTGTACACTTATTAAGAAATGCATATGAAGCTGGCCATGGCAGTGCTAGATATCGCTGGTATGATACCAGTCCTGCCAGCAAACAGCAAAGAGAAATGTTTTTCATTGCAGATTTATTCCCCATGCAGAAAGAGAAGGCTAGAGAACATTTTCATTGAATCACATCCAAACAGTCAAGTCAGCCTTCTCCATCTGCTTGAAGTAAGGGTTTAGTTGTTAATTTGTCTCCATGGGTCTCTCTGTACCTATTTTCTGTAGTGTTACATTGGACACTTGTAGGCCATTTTTGTTCTGATTTTTCCTGTGCTCAGTTATCACTGTCAAGTGACATTTTGCCCAGTGCCTGAAGGAGAGGAAACAACTTAGAAATAAAACATCATTTTGGTGAAAAGCTATTCTGATGGTAGCAAGAGACGGCTTATAAAACTGGAGCTTTTACTCTGAATCGAGTCCCTTAAGTAATATCTGAATATTGGCATAATTTCTTTTTGAACGTGTTTAACGTTGGAAACTTTATTTTTAGTGTGTAAATGTCAAGGCGAATGGCAGCCTTTCAATCCTTCCCCCAGCTCCTCCTGCTTGGTACCCAAAGCTCCCGCTCCCCTCCAGCACCCCTCTGCGGGGCCAGGAGCCAAAGCAGTCCTTCTCCCAGCTCTCCCTTCCCTGAAGGACTTTGTTTTAAAACAAGTAGTCTTTTAAAAATCTAGGGCAAGTCAGTCTTTTGCCAAAATTAGTCTTTGTGCAAGAGCATGAGAAGGAATTTTAATGGGTAGCTGGTATGTGGGGATGGAGGGGAATGACTGCTTTTACTATCTAAATGCTGTTTTAAATAAGGCTGTAATATCAAACAGCTTTGCCACACTTGCAGATATGTTTTACAGGAAGCATCACTGCCACTGCTCAGTAATACACAAGAATGTTAAACAACAACTTACTTTTTATTTGTGCCAAATGTGTCCTGACACATTACTGAGGCAGATGAAAGCTGCAGCTCAAAAGAAAGCACAGGCAGGGCCTGGGCACACTGCTTTTATCTGGCCTGGTTGTTGTCGCCACGTTGGTAATTGCTACAAAAACCCTGCAAGGCTATTTTTCATGCTTTATTTGCCTAACTGCAGCTGAGGGGAGTAGGGAGAGGCAAAATCGATCCTCTGCTGTGCCCGGTCAGGTCCTGGGGTCCTGTATGAAGCCTGCAGTTGGGATGGGGACGGAGATGGGGACGGGGATGGGGATGGGCTGGTTCAGCAGCTGGGCTCCAGTCGGTGGTCCCCAGCTGGCACTGCCATGCCAAGCAGCTGCTGTGGAGGTATGCGGTAGAGGACATTGCTGGTTATGGAATGAATATAGTAGAAAACAGGGGAATGGGAGTTGCCAGGGGAAAAAATAATTACATGTTTGCACACCCAGCTCTGTCCTGGCTCCTGCCCCTTGTCAGCACAACCCAGGCCCTTCGCAGCAGCGCCGACCTGCCCCGCTGCCTCCCCTGCCCACGGGCTCTGCCGGCTCCTCCGACTGCCAGTGGCTGAACAGCACCTAAAAAATTATCCAAAGGGCCTCATAATTCACGATTTCTTTTTGCAAAAATTATCTTTGACCTTGTAAACTAAAATTCATAGGTACAGTCCCCTCCCTATAGCAAAGTGGTTTATTATTTTTAACTGGGATTTTACAGTCTCTGCCTGAGTTGGTCCCAAGTTTCCTGCCAAAGCTGCATGTGTCCCCCGGGATGTGCTGCATGGCAGCACCACTAATTCACAACTCTCCTGGAGCAGGAACAAAATCCACACAACATACTGCTCTTACTGGTTACATGGGATGTACCAGTCTGTCCGTATGCTGACACAGAATCTGTATGTCTTCATTTTGCATTCATCTATGTTTCTGAAGGCACCTGCCAGTCCAGGAGGGGTTTCTCTCTTCTGCCAAAGCTTTCTCAGAGCAGAAAAGATTTTCTCAGGGTGGCGAGTGAGCTGCATCACTGGTGTTTGTGGTGCAGAAGCAGCTGCTGGCTGCACTAGGGATGCCCGACACTGCTGCTCGGTGTGTTTTGGCCCAGAGAAGAGCCAGCCAAAGGGCAGCCAGTGCCAGCAGGGCCGTGCAGAGCAGGGCCATGCCCAAGTAAAGCAGCTACGACGAAACTATAGTTTCTTCTCTTTAATGATGACATGCACATCGCAATCTCGAGCATGACCTTCAAAGGGGGAGAGATGAACTTTGAGCCTGAGCTCAACATCATCAGCTGCAGCACCTGCCCAGTGAGGCAGGAGGCGGCAGGTCCAAACCCCCATCCTGGCTCAGCACAGGAAGGGTTTGGCCTTGCTGGAGTTGTTCCTGGTCACCAGGGCCAGCATTGACACTGCTCACTCATGGGAGGGTCAGTGGAGGCTTTAAGGAAGTAACAGCAGCAAGGGCAGTGTCATTTGATGAATCTCCCATAAAAAAGGCTCAGCAATACCAAACAAAGAAATCATTTCTCCTCTACAATGCAAAGTTTATTTATTTTCCATGTATGACTGAACTTCTCAAGTGTTTATGCTGAGGATGTTGAAATTCTACCATGCAAGTAGTCCACAAAGAATTAAATTTTTGTCGCTTCTTAAAAGTACTTTTTAATTCTGAAATTAATAATAGCATAATATTTGGTATGAAAACTGTATATAACCCCCAAGAGCTTCTCCCAGCTAGGTCGCAGAGAGACCAAGCGAGCAAGTCCTCTTCCAGAGGTGCCGGGGCTGTGCCCCAAGTCTCTAGCGCATTCATTCGGGATGCTCGGCTGTGGGCAGGATCATCCCTCCCCCACCTCTCTCAGTCTTCTGTTTGTTTGGGTGGCTTGATATCAAGGGTAGGGCCTTGGTGCTATGATAATCCAAATGCTGTATAATGATGGCAAATAGTAAATGTTATCTGCTTTACAGAAATTGCTTCTGCATTCTCCTGAGCGTTCGCCCCTTGCATTCTCCCTGCTCTGTTTTCCTGGCTGCTTGCTGGGTCGGCCGAGGCACTGTGCTGGCTCTGCACTGCCGCTGCCCCGCGCCCATCCGCCTCTGCACTGCTTCCCTGGCCCTAGCACCACTTTCCACTGAGTTAGCAGTTAACTCCATAGCTGAGCCATTTCTCAGTCACTGTCTTGGAGAAAAATCAGTTTCCTACAAAAGGCTGTTATTTGCAGTGGAAGGAAATGCATTTTTAGGCGCTCACTCTTTTAACCAACCAACCCACTTGCACAGATAAATCTCTGTTAGAGAGCACATGCTGCCAGGCGGGTGGTTGTGCCTGTGTGTCCATGCATGGCACTGGAGCATGGTGCTCTGCAATCGGTGGGCAGGGGACAAGCCCAGTGTGACCGTGTCCGGTCTAGAGGCAGAGGGGTGCCCCAGCCCCTGCACTGCGGTGTGCTCACAGCCATCATGTTCTTTCACCCAGTGCAAGCATCCAAGTGGTCCCGTCAATGACCAGTAACACGTATTAGGACCTGGCTTTGGTTCATAATGTCTCACTAAAACAGAGCTGAGGCACTCGCCCTGCTGGGTAAGGTCTGTAAGAGTGGCAGGGCTCTTGCTGATGGATTTCAGTCTGTCCCACTGCTGCTGTCTCTGGGAGGAGTGTGCAGGGCAGCTGCTGGTGCTGCTGCTGCGTGGAAGAGTCAGAAACTGAACGGGAAGACTTTTATGAATTATTTACGTAAATAGCTCTGCTGTTCCTTGGCTATACGGGAATGCCAGGAAGTGTAAATGGTGTTTCAAGCACTTTAAATGAGTGGATCTTCGGGTGGACACTCAGGGACACAAGTATGCTCCCATGGGCTGGCAGCAGTCCAGTGGTGCATGCACAGGCAGAGGCACAGCTGCTCAGGACCCTGGTAATGGATTCCCCTGTGGGAGTCACCGCTTGATTCTTGGCTGGGAAGTCCAGCGTACGCCTGGGCTTCAGGCCACCTGCCTGCTGGTCACTGCCCAGTGCTGGCTGTGACCTGGGCTGGGGAGCGAGAACCCCAAAGGGGGTGGGTTAGGTGCAGAGAGCCCATCCAGCTCCTGCACGTCTGCTCCTGCCCTGCCAGTGAGATGAGCCATTTATGCAGCCTGGCTGCTGGCCAGGAGTGGTGGACAAGCGGGGCAGCTGTCTCCCCTGGGCACCTCAGCACCTCGCTCCTGGTGCAGGGCTGGGGACAGCAGTGGGTCACCACCATCTTGCATGGCGGTGACACTGTTCCCAGAGGAGCACTGTTCTGGTGTGTGCGCCCCAGGGGCTATAAATACACCCTGCGCTTCACTGTCCTCTTGGTACCTCATGTAGAAGCACTGCTAGCATTTGTGACACCCACACTCAGCTGCCATGTAACTTGTGAAGCCTCCAGGTATTTATATTTCTGCCAGCAGTCATGGTTGGTTCAGTCTCAGCAGCACCAAACAGCTCTGCATCTCTCACGCCTAACCCTCCGTCAGGTTTAACCCCGCGGGGATGCAGGCACGGCTGCAGGGCACAGAGGTGGCTGCGGGGATGCCTGCATGTGCAGTGGGGCCGGGACCCTGCCGAGTCTGGTGGGGCTGTGCACTGGCTGCCCGCCTCGCTGCCAGCGGTGCTTCAGGGTAAATCCCATGGGAATGTGTCACTTCTCCCAGTAGTCTCCAAGCATTGACCTGCTCCCAGATCAGCCTGCCTGAATTCTGCCCAAACCATAGAGCTGCATTCCCAGCATCTCCCTCCCACCTGCATAGGAGCAGGAGTCTGATGCTGGCAGCAGAAACCTGAGCTGCATGGTTTGAAAACCCCCATTTATTTAATTATTTATCTGTTCAGCCCATTGCCTATTGCCACAGGCTTGTCTTCTATTTTCTAAGGCTGTAAGATAATTTTTAAAAAGTTTATAAACAAATATTCCTTATGTTCATGCACTGCCTCACATTTGCCAGGGTAACAGCAAACCACATTTGCACACTTAGGCCAAGGTTAAAGGAAGCCAGAAATAAATGCACAATCAGTTCCAGTATTAAAATATGGCATTTGCATACTGTATGTTGCTGTTTATGTTAAATATAATCAGCAAGAGCAGAGCTTTACAAACCCCCACATTTCTAGACCTGACTTACTTGTTGGTATTTAAAGGTTTCTGTGCTGAGGGTGGAAGAGGCCACCAGGTTTTAGTGGGTGTCGGATGGGAAAGGGAACTTCAGAAAGGTGTGAAACAGCACAATTTGTTGCAGATGGAATCCATTTACTGATAAGAAAATATCATTACAATTGAAGGGAAGTTACAGCAAAGCTAAAACATTTTCATGAAGTGCAAAGATAAACCAAGAATGGGAAAAAGAAATGAAAATAAAATAGGTAAAAAAATTTTAAAATAAAACAGATGATAAATGAAGTACAGATGTATTACATCCCACGTACTTGCAGTTTGCACCACAGCATCACTGTCAGTGCCACACACCTGTACTGTCAGCTTGCAGGATCAAAAAGTCTTCAAAAAGATAAATCTGTCCCTCCCCTTGCAATGCTGGCTGAGGTTCTCAGTCCTTTGGCTCTGTGCTAGGATTTTGCCTCTTGCAATTACTGCAACAGGAAGAAGATTGCAGAAGCAGTCCCCCCAGTCACCTGAAGCAACTGTGCTGCTGTGGACAAGGTGGGATGCAGGAGTTGGCAGAGGCACAGGTCCCAGCAGCCTGCGCCCCAGCCCTTTGGAGCCCCTGAGCTCTTCCAGCAGCATCCCCAGCCTAAGGGCCCTGGGAGCAGGGCTGCCTCAGGGCACTGCAGCCATCCAACGTGAATAAAGAGGTAAGCAGAATGAAACTCCATGCTGTGTGAAGTTAGGGTAGCTGCAGGCAGTGAAACAAGTCAATGGCATGAAAATAGGGGTTGACATAAAATCTGAAATATCTATACTGTCAGGCAAAGTATGGATAAAAAAGGGGGTTAAATATTTGAATTGGTTTTTAAATGTTAAGCCATTTGGGAAGGAATAGTCACTCTGCATCCTGCAGCAAAATCAGCATGCAGCAGCCATTGCTAAAGAGAAAGAAAGAAAGTTTCTGTAAAGACAGACTTAACTTTTGATCTGTACAGACTAGGTGATGCACTCCAGGCTGTCAGATTATGTTTGCACATGCTGGGCAGTAATTGCAGGAATAAATACCTGAGACCAAGCAGGAGCTGCTGAGGGAAAGAGACTGGGAGCAGGTTTTTCTCTGGCCAAATGCTAAAAATGGGAGAGGCGCTCAGAGCGGGTGGGGAGCTGGGCACCTGCTCAGCCCTCTACCTGCAGAACTGCAGGCATACCGCTTCCATCTGTGTTAGGAGGTGGGTCATTCACCTGCCACCTGTGCACAGGCTCTCCCCTAAGTTCCTAGAAGACGAAGTATCATTCATTTACTCACTTATTTTGATTCCCAGTTGATCCACCTCATTCTTCTCAAGGTTTTAAATTTTATATATTTGCAAACCTTTTATTATCTGTTCTTAAGTACGTATCGCTGCCTGAAGAATCACCTGGAAACATGAATTAACTGCAATAATACAAAAGGCAGAAAGTGTTTCATAATTTTATTGGAGCAGTTTCAAAGTGAGGTTGCTAGGTACAGTGCCAGTAACTCTGTGGCTGCAGTTCTGCTGCCACTAAAAATAGTTACAACTTCAAAAGCCATGCCTAACAGTAAATGTACATGCAAACAACCCCATGCTTTATTAAAAAACAAAATCTTTTTATTCATTAAAGTTATAGACAAATAAGGGGATTTTTTTTACTACTATTTAATTAAAGCAGTTACATAGCCTGAGCTTAAATACCAAGTAGCACTGTCTCTGCAGATATTGCAGTCAAATTTCACTAGTATTTACACAAAAATTGAACTTACTCAGCAATATTAAAATCACAGTACAATAGAAAAATAAACATTTTCACGTATATCTTTGAAACACACTGTAATTCATAGCCACAAAATAAGTAGTGGTTTTAATTCACAAGTCGTACGTCTTCAAAGTATTTGAAATTATTGTGCCAATACTGTTAGGCTCCAGAAATAATATTCTGTAGTAGGCTCTGATTCAGTGCAAAGCACCTAAAGTTAGAAATAATACAGCAAATGTAAGTAGGGTGAAACAGTCCTATTCAAGCAACTATAATTGTTGGGTTTCCTTTTTATTTTTTTTTTTTAAGTTAAGGGCTTTTAGTGTAGGGCCAAACCAATTTCTACCCATGGGCCAGCATCCCCCCGCTGCAGCTCTGCTTGCACTGTCCCCAGTCTGCAACGGGCAGTTGTCAAACATGGCTCCTCAGGAGCTTCGAATACATTTTTTTCATATTCAAATTCAACTTCAGGCCTATAGCTTCCTTCAAAAATTTTACTAGAGTTGGAGACTAACCACTGCAGGTAAGAAATACGAATGTATAGACTTGAAAAACAATCTTATCACAGAAATAAGTGATACCTGTGTTAAGACGTATCACTATTAACATTTTTGTTCTGGACCAATCTGAAGACAAAAACTAGTAACAAGGAAAAAAAAAAAAGAATCCCGGAAAGGCAATTAGCAGGTTTTTTGTCTCCTGGCTCCCCCAGGGCCAGTGTGTTTAACTGCTACAGACCTGACTTTCCAGGTAGGACTGTCCGTGTGTGGCAGCAGGGAAGAACAGCCCTTTCCATAATGTGTTCTGCCCGGCTCTCGGCGGGACCAGAGCAAGCAGTACAAGCACGTTACGCTCAGGAGGGCTCCAGACAGACTCAGCCCTGCAGCTGCAGTAGTGCTTGCTCCCCGGGGCTCCTGCTGCACAAGGCTCCTGGGCCCCGGGGTGCCCAGAGCCTTGTGCATCCCCATCTTGTCCTTCCTCATCGAGAAAGAGAAGGGGAGGATGCCAGGCTCAGGAAAACTTGGCGTGACCCCTCTTTGGGCTCATACAGCATGACCCTGAGGGTTTAGTCTACGAATCCACACTATGGAAACAAATTTTCAGCTTCTGCCCTTGGGTGTGAACAGGAAGGCAGCGGGATGCTCTGTGGCATTCCCTCACTTCTGGGCCATCAGCCACAGAAATGGCCCTGCAGCTTCCCACAGTCACCTTCCACAGGACCATGGGGGAAATCGGGTTGGGAGGCAGCTTACCAGGGCGTTTAGTGCAATCTCCTGCTCAAAGCAGGGTCAGGCAAGATACTTCTGGTTCCCTGTGTCTGATCATTATTTCATTAACTTGGTGTCAGATGAACTGGATTAAAAGAAAAAATCCTGCATGCTATGTTATGAAAACATACAAACTGAGAGCAGATCATGTGTAATTTCATACTGATTTCATTTTGTATTGAAGATTACCATATGTGGGAGTTAATGGGCATAAATGAGGAAAAAAAATTAACCCTATGAGCTGGAGGAAGCAAAATATAGCTAATGAATAATAATTTGTTTCAGCGTGGATCGCTGTAGAATGTTTGGCAAAACTTAAGCTCTAAATAACTATTTACTTCAAACCTTTTGGCATCTTCAGTGAATAATTTGTAGTTATTAAGATGCCTGAATACACCCAAAGGAAATATAGGTTAAAAGCATGACCACGAAATCAAAATGTTTAATCTCATTTGTTGGTTGAAGGCTAATGCAGCACAACAAGGGAAGGTGGATCCTTTAGGTGGTCTTCCTGTAGTGAGATGATGAGCTGAATCTCATTCCTAGCGAACACAACCGATTGTCGTCATTGATTATTAATTAACAGCCCACAGGCTGTAGCTAAGATTGCATTCTCTTTGCACTTTGGATAGGTCAGAAAGAAACTCCAGTCAAGTGGCTTAAGGAAAGGCTTCTTCGACTATACCCATCACAGAGGTTTATGTATAAACACAGGGATCACCTTGGGCCTCTAAGGCTGGTGGATTTATTATCTTCCACAAATATATTATAGTAAGGATAAGTGCCAAAAGGCAAATATTTAAGAACAGTCTTGCCAAGTTCCCCAGGAGCTAATGGCACCAGCCATCACACTGCCTGGAGAAGATCTGCTTGGTTTTTGTCCCAGTGGTGTCCAATCCCGCCATGTCTGACCAGCTTCCTCTCTGATGGGATGGCCCAACAGACATGATTCCATCATGTTACAAGTAAAAAGTAAGTGTGTGGGAGGAGATATGAATTTGGCATGATTTTGCCGTGGCTCCAACCACCCCATGTCAAATATAGCTAAGCTTAAAAAAAAAAGAGCAGGAACCTTATGTATTTTGAGGCTCAGCTTCAAGTTCCAGCTGGGTTCAGAGGAGGCTGTGACATCTTGGTATGTGTACAGCAGGTATTCACATCAGAGCAGGATGTGGTTTGAGATGTTAGCGCTGCAGGTAATAGGATCTGGAAGATGGAAAATAAACTGTGTGTAAAACGTATTTAATGATCCTTGTCGGTGTTCGGTGGGAGGCTCCCGTACGCTTCTGTCAGGTGAAGATGCCAAGTGCAGTTGCCTGCCAAGGCTGATCATCAGAAGCGATCTTCATTAAATAATCAGAACGGACTTCAGTAATGAACTGGGTGAATAATCTGGCCAGTTGCGCAGCTCCCTTCAGTGAGGCAAGATGAAACAGAGAGAGCGTCCAACGGTTCATGAGGAAAGCATAAAAACATTGCAAGTGTTCAAGACCCAGAAGACTGCAGGGCAGACGCTGGAACAGAGGTGGCCGAAATGAGCTCCAGAAGGTGGATCTCTCTGGCAGAGTGTCTATGCGGGCCGTGGGTCTCTCCTGCAGCACGCCCAGCCTGCTACAGCTGGTTAGTTTTGTAGAGTTTTGTTGCACTTGGATTTCATACACACTGTAATAGTCAGCCAACTTTGCCATATTAAAGAGACATATTGCAAAAAGACTGTAAGTAACTACATAAGGACCAACCTGGGTGTATGGTTTTACATTCTGCTGTGTCTGTTTAGGATCTTTTTTCAGACATGGATTAGTGGAACATTTTATTTCCTAACTGAAAAAGAGAAATAGACCATGAAATGCTGGGAAATGAATACGATTTTGAACCTGGAGAAGCAGATTCAGAGAATATCCTATTTTTATGCTCTCTCTCCATTTAATTCATCTGCCGTTCCAAACAAGACATGCCTCGGTTGAATGAAGTCTCAAATAATCACATAATAGGAGAAGTCATTTATTGAGAATCAGGCTCATTCTCTGGTGTTATAAATAGGCTGCGCTGTTCCACAGCCTTTTGTCAGTAGGGATTAATTAGCAATTGACCCTTGGTTGGGATTTCTTCACTACCTCTACATTTTTCATCTTATAGGGCTAAATGAGATCTTAACATTGCTTTAAGAAGCTATGCTTCCTAAGCAGCAGTTTAATTTATCTGTAGGCTATAAATGAGTAGTTTAATTTATCACTAGGTTACATATCAACAATGAATAGTCAGGGTGAAATTGAGTTTATTATAAAGATGTTCTGTTAGAAGACTCGGTATTACAGTGATTGAAACATGCTGTTAAATTTTCCATTAATGCCCAATTCTGAATATGAATACGGAGAACCACACTTTACATACTTTACAGTTAGCTTTATAATAAATAAGTTCAATAAATAGGGATTTTGCAGATTAAGAAGCTGTATGTGTGAACAGAAGCTGCTTTACAATGTTGTCAAAAAATAACTAGAGCTATTCTTGTTTGTTACCAATCACTGGAAATTAGTAAGTAAAATATAAATATTTTACTCTTACTATGAAGACTGGAGGAATGAAGATCTGTTAAAATCACCCTTAGGATTACACAGAACTGAATTTTGTACACTAGATTTATAATTCAGAGCATGCTTTCATACCATTTTTAGCACACAATATTTTCAAATACCTTTCTTAGAAATATGAGAAATGAATAAGACTGCCTATGTAAGATTTCGTCTGTGCTCTGATCACTAGCTCTCGTGTTACACAATATTGCAGTTTGGCTAATTTTGGATGACCTATTCCACCTTTGGAGAAGATACATAGTAAAGGGCCAGATTTAGTCTGTAGTATATTGCAACACCTTGTTAATACAGTCATTTATTTGTCACAGTACAAAAAAATTAATTCCCCCAATTATATATATATATATAATATATAAACCACTTATATTATCCATTTTAATAATTATTTTCTTGGGAAACAACTCTTACATTATCTCTAAAGATTGCCAGGAACAGAAATATTCTCATACCAAATGAAAACACAAGTAACTCGAGCAACTGTAGTTTTACTTGTCTGAAAGGTACAGTTATTTTCAGCACACACATTTCTCATGTTTTACCCGTAAAGAACTCCAGCAAGGCTCCCAACACCGGCAGTCAAGCGTTCACGCTGCAGCGAGATGTCGGTCAGCCCTTGGGAAGGGCGGCTCGCCCCCGGCTCCGCAGAGCTTGCGCAGGCGCTCCCGAGGCGAGCCCAGTCCGTGCTCAGCCCTGTCCCGTGGTCCCTCCGGCTGACAACGCGCCAGTTTTCCTCAGCATGGAAGGCAGGATCAGACCATCAGCTGCTCAGAACCAAATCACCTCCGCACGCGTTTGCACTCTGACATCTGTTCACAAAACGCACCATTATGGGCATGTGCAAAGCAGGCGCCTGCTTGCACCGGTTCCTAGAGAGACCTGCTTATCTGCCAGTGGCTGAGGTGTCAGTTCACCTGGAAGCCAACTGGCCTTTAAGGGGGTTCAGATTTTTCATGAACAACCATCGTAATCTGAAAGCATAATCATGCACACATCAGTAAGCCTACCTTTTGTAAAACACCGGCACTCGAAGAAGACTGAATCATAAATGTCATAAATGCTACCAAACTATCAAATAATTACCAACACTAGAAGTAGATGAAGAAATAATAGAACTGTAAAAGTGAGATAACTGGATCATGACTTTGATTTAAATACTTGTTTACAATGGCAAGTGAGCAAAAGGCTAGGTATGTGGACTGAGCCTCAGAAGAGAAGATACTGCTCGCTCTTATTTTTATTTCCTATTTTTAAAGAGAGGCTGATCGAGAACATTTTTGAATGTGGGAGACTAAGTCATTAAAACAGAAGAACTTGGATTGCTTTCTTCCTTTAGGGGATTTACTTCATATTACTTTATCTGACACACGTCAGAAAGAAATGAGAATATTGTAAGGAGAAGCAAAGCTGAATTTTGACACGTTATTTTCCATTAAAATTCTTCTGCTGACTTTGTTAAGCTTTTTCTAAGATCAGAAAATGAGGCTTTACCTAAAAGGAATTTGAGAGACTGGTAGATTTTCCTCACACACTTGTAGCACTACAGTGTCCTACTGTCTCAAAGCAGAGGATTTTTTTCAAACTGTTCCCAAATCTTTTGCATTCATTCACAAACTTGTATCTCCGTTCTGTTTATACTCAGATAAAATATTGAGAGTCATTTCCTCGCTTTTGGACTGCACGTTGTGTTCACTTCTTCTGGACGATTTCCTGGTCGCCCTGGAAAGCCGCCTTCGAAAGGTATCACCTGCCAGGAAGTAAAGGATAGGGTCAACGCAGCTGTTGAGGCTGGCCAGACCCCTCGTCACTTGGTAAGTGGCATAAACCTTATCGTTGAAGGCACACATTTGTGGAGTCTGAAAATCCACCCTGGCTCTTAGATTTAAGGTCTTCATCACATGGAAGGGAAGGTAAGACACAGCAAAGACGGTCAACACAATAATAACCAGGTAAATAGACTTTCTCCTGAGAGGAGAATTGTCCAAATCTTTGTAAATCAAAGCTTTCACAATTAGCCCATAGCAACCAAGAATCAGTATGAATGGGATGCAGAACATAAGCACTGTGGTGCACATGCTGTAAATGAAGTAACTTCTCAGGTAATCATCGGCTGTTGTGTCGTAACACGTCGTGGTTTTATTCCTCCTTATCCCCGTTCCCGAGTAGAAGAGTATTGGAGAAATCACAGCCACCACAATGACCCAGACCAGGGTGCTGATGTACACCGCGTTCTTCTTCTTCAGCCTCCCCAGCGACTTCAAGGGGTGCACCACTCCCGTGTACCTGTGCACGCTTATGCAAGTTAGAAATAAAATACTGCCGTACAGGTTCACATGGAAGATGAACCTCTGCAGCTTGCACATGATATCTCCGAAGATCCAGTCTGTTTTATTGAAGTAGTAAAAGATGAGGGCAGGCAGCGTCAAGACATACAAGAAATCAGCTAGCGCCAAGTTGAACATGTAAACCGAGATGCCGCTCCAAGGCCTCATGTGGAAGACAAACATCCAGATGGCCACGCTGTTTCCCAAAAACCCAGTGATGAAGACCAGAATGTAGACAGTGGGCAGGTAATAGAACTGGAAGCCAGTTTTGGTCAGGGAACACTTGGTGGTGGCGTTTCCCACAGACCAGCTGCTGCCGGATAACAGGTTGGGTTCAGTTCCATTCAAAGCAGCAGAGAAGAGGACTTCAGTCATGATCCTTCCACCAGAGTCACATAGATCGGAGGTGAAGCAACAAAGTCTCTACAGGAACAGTAACGCATCTAAAAAAAGAAAAGAGCACGGAAAACCTAACTGGAAGGTAAAACCTGTCCTGCTTTGCTTCAGAGGCTTTCCAAGCGGCAGTGCTCGGCTCAGCATCTCCCACCTGAGCAGGACAGCCTAGCGTGGGGTGCGGACCGTCCCCCCCAGGCAGCACCCGGACCCGCCGCGGGTCGGGAGCCGGGGACGCCTCGGCGGGTCGCTGCCCGCCGGCGCGACGGGGACGGGGCAGGGCAGGGCAGGGCAGGCGGGGCGGCGGCGGCGACAGCCACAGCGGGCTGGCCCGGCCCGGCCCCGGGACGCGCCGACGGGGAAAGGGGAAGGGGCGAGCGCCGCGAAGGGGCAGGGGCAGCGGCGCCGGCCGGGGGAGCCGCTCCGCCCGCGCTCCCCAGACGGCGCGGCCGCCGGCCCCGGCCCCCAGCCCGCCCGGCTCCCCCAGCCCGCCCGCTCCCCGCGCCGCCCGCCGCCGCCCCGCAGCCCGGCTCCGAGGAGCGCCGCGGCCGCCCGCACCTGCCTCCCGCGGCGCCCCTCGCCGCCCGCGCTCGCCTCTCCTCGCCGCCAGCAGCGCCCGCCCGGCGGGGGGCGGCGTCCCGCCCGCAGCTGCCCCGGCCGGGCCGGCTCCCATCGCCGGGCAGGGCGGGGCGGGGCGGCCGGGGGCGGCGGCTCTACGGCGCCTCGGGCGCGGGGCGCCCCTCCACGGCGCCGCCGCCGCGGGGGAGAGCGGCCGCAGCCCCTCTGCCGCGGGAGGCAGCGCGCCGGCCCCGGGCGGACTGCGGGCGGGCGGCCGGGCGGGCGGGACGAGGCGCCGACTCGGCCCAGGGGCGCGCCGCCCGCCCCCCGCACCGCCCTCGCAGGCGGGCGGTGCTCGCCGCTCCCCGCCCGCGCCACATGGCTGCGGGGCCGGGCCGGGGGCTGCGGGGCCGGGCCGGGGGGGGGGGGCCGCGGGCGCCTCGGCGGGGCGCGGGGGGGCTGGCGCCGGTGCCGCCTCGGCCGGGGCGGCGGGTGTGACCTCCCCCCCCCCCCCAACCCCGTGGCACACCCCGTGCCACCCTCCGGCCCCACCCGGGTCACCGGGAGCGGCGGCGACGGCGAGGCCGGCGGGCACGGGCACGGCCACCCGCGTGGGACGGGGCTGCGCCGCCGCGGGGGCTGTGGCGGGGCCGGTGCCGGCGCGGCCCGGGGCAGAGGGGGGCAGAGGGGGGCAGAGGGGGGCAGGGTCCCCCCCAGCCCCCCGCGGTGATGGAGAGGGGACAGGGCGCCTGGGCTGAGCCCCCTCCCGCCAGCACCAGCGTGCGGCGGGGCGCCGGGAGTGCTCCTCCTGAGCTGCTCCTCCTGAGCTGCTCCTGCTGCTGCCAGCGGCTGAACGACGCTTTCCTGATTTTGCTTTAACTCAACCCTTTGAAATCTGCTCTGCAACCCAGCTGAAGATACACGAACATGTTAATTGCTGTAAATGGAACAGCTGAGCAGAAATATGCTCTACTGACCTCTAATTAAGCGCTATACATTTGGCACTTGAGTCAGAATACGATTATTATTTATTGTCTTAGCAAAACACAATCTGCTGGTTTCAGCCATTTCTTCCTCGTTCACATTTTAGTTAGGATGTGTGGTGAGTGATACATAAGCTAGTCATATCTGCTCTCAGCTAAAAGCTGTGTTCTAGACGGAGGATTATTAGTACTTCATGAATATGTATTCATTTTTCAAACTTTTGAGTCTGTCTAAATTATAAAACTACTTTGTTGGGAAGGCTTAATTGGGAAATCAGCCGCATATTGTACCCCTGTAGGAATATGCAAGCGGATGCAGATGGAGTTGCCAGCCTGGCATCTCTTTTGGGGCAAGTTACACAGACTACAAGTTCGAAGCAACGGCTTAGATTTTGTAAATATGAGACCTTTTCTTTTGTATATTAGTTTTTTTTTTCTTTTTCCACTCATCCCCTAACTGCATATTTACTACTTTGAAGATTCTTTTTAATTTTAATACAAATTGAATGTGAAGAGAAAGGGAAGCGAAAAATGAGGCAAGAACAGCAACACCTGTAAAATCTGTGTTGTAAAGCAAGCCCTGTTTACAAAACTGTTCAGTGGTGCCCTCTAGGATTTTAAAGTGCTAGCAAAAATTAGTCCTTAGCCTTGGCGTTCCCACAAGAGAAAACACCCAACCCACAAACCAGACATACGGTGAACACAGTATAATAATATCAAGCCCACCATGCTGGCTTATGAAAAAGGCATCTTGCTCCTCACAGAATCAGCTGCATGGCCAAAACCAGAGTTCATTTTAATAAAGGACTTGGATTATTGCGTAAAAAAAAAAAAAAAGAAAAAGAACCCAACAAAGTGATGCTATTAGCATACAAGAAGCCTTTTAGTTTATCTTTCTCTTTATAATTGTTATTTCATTATTGATTTTCTCAGTCCATTGCTAACATGTAGCTTCTCTTGGCAGCTTCCTTGAATTTCCTGTCTTGAGCAAATTTTGCGTCATACCGAAGCAGCGTTAGATAGCATCAGTAAATATGCACTGTGAACTACAGCCTGTTTTCCTCTGTTACCTAAGCAGCACCATAAATCCAAACCATGGAGATGAAAGGTCGGAGCAGTAATTCAGGGAGCCCATAGCTGCCCGGGGAAGGAGGCATTTCTTAGGATTTGTGCTCGTGCTTTAGACAGGCTGAGGCAGCAACGCCAGGCGCAGGGTCCGGCCGCAGGGACTTCTCAGCATTCTCTGGAAGAGGGCTTGTGATCCCGGCTATGAACAGGGCTGCAGTTCATTAATATGGGACTTGGAGAAGTAGGAGATCACCAGCACAAGCGTTAGCAGGAGTAGGCAGGCGGACGCGGCTGCATGTGCCGGGTTTGCCCAGGCACCCGTGGCAGTGTTCACACTGACCTCGGGCTTAATGCCGACATGACATTGGTGGGGACAGGAGAGACAACACCTGATCCGGCATGAAGCCGTGGCTGCATAGAGAGGTGACACCTCATCTACTGTAACATTCTTGTGGGACCAATACACATATTCAAGGTTGAATACAAATATATAAATATCCAAAGGCAGAAATGAATCTGTACCAAACCCATGCTTCACATCCTTCAGCTGCAGCTCTGTTGATCTGTTACTCCAAGCTCAGATTTATAATCTGGTCTGAGAAACTTCAATTTATTTAGTCTGCTGTGCCAGGGCAGGATTTTCCAAGATACCTGACTCATCCCTGTAACCTTTTTTCTGAGTGTCATCTCATTTTTCAATGGCTTGTTTGAAGGGCAGGCACCCGAAGCAGACACCGTTTTGACGGTGTTGCTCACATCGATTACAAGCTGTCTCCCTGCGGTTTCTGATGGTACCCTTGAGGATGTAACGTCACACTCGTGCATCATCTCCCGACTTCTCCTGGGGAAGAACCTCCACCATCAGAAGATCAGGTGCTACCACATACTGCAAACAGCAGCAACTTTGCAGAAACACACTCACTTTTCCTCACAAGAGTGGAAAAGAGTGTTTCCCTTTTTTATGCACATTTTCTAAATTCCTGGCATTCTTGCCTTCTTTTTACTCCTGCCTCACATACCTCGCTTCATCCATCCTTTTCCTTTTTTATACCCCAATTACTGTGACTGCTCAATATTTCATCCTTTGCCTAGCCTTGCAAACCTCATCTGTTACCTCTGCCTACACTACATTTCCCGTCTTCCTACAACTTTGGGTCAGCCAGGCGCTGCTGATGGAGGGCAGATGCATGAGAAGGGCAGGGACCCTCACTCCTCACCTGCTTTAGTGGCACTTTGGACCTGCCAAGGAAACCGCCTGCCCACTGCAGCCGGACCCGTGCAGCCCGTGCTGTGTAAGCAGCTACATCCCTGCTGCTTCGTCGGCAGCCTGCGTCTCAGCACCGCCCATCTGAGCCTGCCAGTACTGGAAATGGAAATCTCACATACTGGTTTTAACAGTTTGCTCATTCTGACTGCAGTGCTTCAGCTGCGAAAGGTCCAAGCACTTAAATGAGTAAAGAACAAGGCATATTTTCTAGCAGCCATACTGTTACATGCCTTCATACACAGCCAGCAAATTAGTGTCTTCCTGCTTGTATCACTGATCTGTTCTTATTTTGGACCACAACCATAAAGCATGTTGCATTAGCACCTTTTCCTCCATAGCTCTAGCATATGCCTTGTAGCTGAATAGGTTTCTGTCTGGTATAGATGAAACTGAATTCATTCCAGCTTTGCCTCTTAATGCACTTTCTCCAAAATCTGGGATTTTATACCACTGATTTCCATTAAACTGAATGTTTTGTTCTGTTAACAGCTGATTTAACTCAATCGGATGATATATCGCTAATGAGAAAAAAAAAGCATGCTCGAGAGCAAATGGAAATTCCCAACCAGTCCAATCAGTGCTGAACTATTGCAGTGTGTGGGTGTGCAAACGGAATGGTCTGGACATAAATCCAGCTGTTTCTACCTGTTGGTTTTGGTTATCAGGAAGACAGATGCGGATTTCAATATTTCAAAGTGTGCCAGTATGAACAATGGGCCCAAACCAGCTGCAGACTGAGAGGCTGATAGAAAGGACACCCATAAATGATCATAGCAATGCCTGCTCATAGTGAGGGTAAATACATACATACATACACACACACACACACACACGCATATACATATGTATATAAGGCACCCCATGTCTCACTCGGGAGCACTGCTGGAAGGGGTGAGTAAGCACAGAACTTGGAGGGTGAGCTGCTCTTGACTCCCTGCTGCAGGACACCTTACCTGCTGCAAAAATGCTTATTTCACATTTTACCTGAATTGGCTTGTTACCTACTTGTTGGCTTCTGGTGAGCTTCATTCCCCTTTTCATTAGGAAACTCTTTCGGTCAAATAATGCTTTATCACACTGTGTTTTCTTTCTCCAGACTTTGCAGTTTCATAACTTCCTTTTTCATTTGTCACAGAAGACGGCATCTCTCCCCAGCACCCCTTATATGGTGTGCAGATTTTCCACAGTGAGCCCGAAATACTAATTTATTTTACTTTCAAATACTACTGCGTGCAGTACTTAAAATACTACACCTTCAAAGCTGTAAGAGGTCACTCAGCTGGACTTCCAATGGCCACCTGCACGTAGGTGAGAACTGAGGAAATTTTGGTTTAAAAGATTTGAACAAACACTTATTTGTACAAAAAAAGCAAAGCTCATCCTTGCCTGTCTAAAAACATGTAAAAATATATAGTAGACAGACTGTGAGCAATGGCTGTTTGCCCCAGGTTTTGTTTCCTTCCAGCCTTAGCTTCACATACTGAAGGTGCTCAGGTTTGGCCTCAACTGGCGAGTAAATCTATTTGGGAAATTTGAGGGTGAGCAGGCAGGTATGTGGAAAAATGCTTTTGTGCAACAAGCAATTTCTGTCACCTTCCTGCAAGAACTTGTGGCCCTTAGCAACTGAGGCGGAAGGCTGAATGCTGGCAAGGAAATGATGTGCAAGACAAAAATGTCCGTAACAATAAAGAAAACCAGGAAGGCGTGTGAAATCTCCCAGAAGAGATGCCCAATATGGCCTTTTCCCACTTGTGAAGGGCTGACAGAGTGGCTTTCCGGTCTTCGATTCTGCACCAGCCCCAGGGAACATACTGAACAGAGGCACCACAGGAGCCGCTCGGCTACAGAAAAGGAGTGTGTGTCCCCCCGGGAACCTGAGAAGGGGCAAGGCGGGGCAGCGGGAGGCACAGGGAGCAGAGAACCCTGACCCTGGTGCAGCAGCCCTGGCACACCGCCCTGCCACAGCACCGCAGCGAGCCTGGTATGGCGTGGGACCTGCTCACCGCTGCAAGCCTTGGCTGCCGCTGTTTGCCTTTCCTTGGAAAACAAACCTGGGAAATGACAGTTCAAGAGCTGATAAGAATAATTAGACATGTCTGTTGCAGATATGACATGCGCCGCTGGTTGAAAGCAAGTCTTAACTGAGTTCTCAGCCTGCTCACGAAAACTGCCAGCAGAATACGTGCCCAAAGCTCCACTGGTGCTTCTGCCAGCAAAGTCTCTGCTTCACCACTGCTTTGCCCTCCTGTGCTTGTTGTCCCTGCAGAGTGGAAGTTGCTGTCCTTATTGCTGTTCTTGGAGACTGTCAACTTGCTATTTAGGGGGTGAAAAAATCTTGCTGTGCTACAGTCCTCGAGGAGTTACTCCCGATGCCTGCTGCAAAGGCACGGGAAGCTGCTCTCCCCACCCCGGTGTGAGAGGAGTGTGCGCCTGTGTGCATTTTTAATATCTGAGCTGACATTTTGCTGTCTTGAAAACAAAAGCTGTTCATGGGCTAATTAAATAGATCTGCACACAGTATAATATAAGCCCCAAGGAGCGACAGAGTCCCAACAGGGTGTGAACTTTGGACGACAATATGACACAGTATTGTGCATGCAAAAGATTATAATTTTATAATCAATAGTGGGTAATGTGGTGAGTGGATAGCATGATGTTGTGGTTTAACCCAGCAAGCAGCTAAACACACTCTATCCCAGCCGAAACCAGGACACATGAGAATTCAGAGTGCTTGGTCTGTAAGGCCCTGGTAAATATCCGATATGACTGTCATATATTCCCCTAGGAATGAATACTATATGTCTTTTCTTCTCCTTCTTAGCCTTTATTAATATTATAAACCAACAAGAATCATGAAATAGCTGTTTCAGACTGCCTTCTGTATTTCAAAATATGCAAATTGTTTCTGATCAGCACTGCTGCTGTGATGCCCCTGTGATACCAACACAGCAATAAATAGAGTTAATAGACATGACTTATTAATCCTAGTAGAGCAACTACATTTCCAGAGTCTAAAGATAATGCAGAATACTGGAAAACTTGTTCTAATTACAGCACGGAGCATCTTGCCTCCTTGCTATATTGCCATTTTAAATTGAAATTACTCTTCTCAGTAGAAAAGATCTTTTGTTCAGCTACCAGCCAGGAAAGACAATTCTACTGAGAAGGTTTAATAGTGCGTTAATACTCACATTACACAGTTTCCTCAAATGGCCAAGAAGACAAACAGGCAGGAAACAGTGAAGATTGCATACCAAGGGAGACAAAATTAAGTATTTCAATTAAGTACTTGCTACCTAATGCATTGAGGGAAATGAACGCAGCGCTCCCTCTGAGGTGTTACAACTGAAGCATCCTACCAGTGTATCTCAGTGGGGTACAGGGACAGGTTTTCCTGTTTGCAGGGATGCATCTCCACGTGGCCACCCAGCTGGCTGAGCAGCCAGGGAAGCCATGGCGGGTAGCAGCGGGGCCCCGCAGGTGCCTGGTGCCTCCTTCCAGCCCTGCCTGGCTCTTCTTGCTCCCCCAAAGCCTTTTGCACCTCCAGATCCATGCTGCCACTGCAGCAAAGCTGGATTTTCCTGTACAGCCGAGCACACAATGACAGTATCACATCTCACCCTAATGCTGTTTTGAGACCTAACTCTGATTTTCACTGGAGCTATCTTGCATTTATATGTCCAGTTGTGTACATCTGAGTAATGGGTTGTCTGGTTTTTTTAGCCCTCTCTCTGTCTTTTTCTCTGTTACCTGGACCAAAGTTAGCAGCAGGGAAGGCAGCTGGGTTTTCCCAGCCCAGCGAGGGCTGTGGGGAAGTGGGAGTTGGATGGAGCGGAGGGAACCTGCGCTTGGCGGAGCTGCACGGCACCACTTGTACACAGCCTTGCTGCGTCAGGGAGTTTTCAGGTGGTTCAAGAGTGTTGTTAACTCTGTACTCTGTGTTAGTAGTCCCCGTGGTGATCTTGTTTGAGGTGATGGAAATGGGTGTGAGAGCCACGTTTCCTCAGAACAGCTGTTCAGAACACGAGATTTATGCATATGTCCTCACCCCTCACCTCCCGGGCAGGTTTCAGCTCTGCCTTGCCTCCTGTAGATACATGTGGCTTACAGGTACAGTTAGGCACCCATACCGACAGCAAGAATTTGGTAAGCAGCATAACAGGCATGTTCTTCAGGCTGCAGAGATCAGAGCAAAGGTCCTGGTTTTCTCTGGTTTGGCTGTAGCAAACCTGCGCTCCGTGGGCATCAGTGATGTGTCTTCAAGGGCACCTCTGACCGTGGCCAAGGCAAATGGTGAGTTTGCTGGAAAACACACTTGCGTTGCTGGATAATCGGTGCTGACAGCGATGATTTACTGTTTGTGTAAGAAGATGTCTCGGCCATGACCCTGAGCCGTAATAATGCACAGGGACCCCCCCCGGCATGCAGGAGGTAGCCCTGCCTCACTCCATGCCCATGGAATTGCAGTGCAGGTGTGGGGAGAGCTGAATCCCAGACTCCCACCCAAGGCAGGGACTTGAAAGAGGTGGCCCTGCATCCCCTGGCCGGGCAGGATGGCAAGGGCTGCTTCCCTGGCCAGTTCCAGATGTGCAAAGGGTGCTCAACAGATGCTCTCAGAGGAATCAGATCTCAGGCACATTCACACAGCATCAGCCTCCAGTGCTGGCCCCACTTCATGCTGGTTTGCAGGGGGAAATTATTTGAATGCACTTCCCAAAGCTCACTAGGCTGCTGAGAAAGCAGTCCTGCTGTGGGCCCAGCTGGAGGCAGCGTCCAGTTCTGGAACAGAGGAAGTCAAATACTATTTAGAAAATACCTGCAATTGGATCACCGGCAAATCATATCAATGGTAAATATCATCTGCTAATGTTTAGCAGATATTAGAAAATATGGTAACACTGGATTTTCAATTAAATTTCCCTTTTGACATTTCTTTATAAACATGTTTAAATGTAGGCAAAATTGTTTCTTGACATTTTAATATAGTAGTTGATCAGGTCATCTATTTGGTTAAAATAAATTTTGTCAACACTAAAAATACAGGAAAGCTAAAATCAGACAATGTTTTCAGGTGCTAAACTTTCCTACTGTGTATGAAACACAGAAAGAAGATGTTAAAACTGATATGTAACAATTTTTTGAGAGCTAAGGTTAAGAAATCAGAGAACAGTAATGTAATAGTAGGTGAAAGCCTGACATATTGCCTTTCTATGGGCTGGAGGTAGCAAAAACCACAATTTAAAAGTTGTGGAGGTGACCTCTTGCTGCTGATAGTGAAAAACACTTACTGAAGCCCTTCTGAGCTTTTATCCTTCTGCTTTTCTTTATTCTGTATCCACATTTTCTTTCCTAATCAGTTCTACATGAGTTGATCTAGATAAAAGGAGGAACATGCCATATACCCACGCATGGTATTATATTTCCTGCAGAAATCTCACCCTATGCTATTAACCTGATGGAGCTGAAGTGGGTGACCCATCATTTGCCATACAGTGGCACCTCGCCTGCTGTGGTGCAGAGCACCCGATGGCCTCCCAGGGCGCCTGTGCCACAGGCTCTCACCAGACCCATCATGGCCGATGGGAGCTGCTGGGTTTGCTGCACTGGCGGGCTCAGGCCAGTGTTGCCGGTGCCCATTCCTCCAGGCAGGCCGTGCCCAGGGGTGAGCACTGTCCCTGCAGCGAGCAGCTGTGCTAGGCTTCTCTGAATGCTCACCCGCCTCTCCAGGCTGGACTGCTGCTCCGGGAACTGTAGTGACGGCCTTGCTCTGAACGGAACTAATGCCCCTTAGTTCACTGGAAAATATATGACTTCTGAATTCTCTTGGATTGTTATATCCACATGGATAAAAATAAACATCCGCATACCCTTTTGCTTTGCTTTACAGCAGCAGTTATGTGTTTATGCTTTCAAACACAGAAATACTGATTATCTGACCCTAGAATTGCATTTTCAAAGGCTGTTAGCATAACTTGATGTTATTCACCACATCCCTGCTAATGGCACAGGCTCTGTTTAACTGTGGGTCATGTTAGAGTCTGGCTATATTTTCGTCAATCTTGCATTAAAGGGTCCAAAGCTACCAGTAATGATCTGTCAATGTTTTTTCTAAGGATCTACTTTGGCACCGGTTTTACAACAAAAATAAATAAGGTGCAATCCTTGCTCAAGTCTCACTGTCGGTGAAGAAACCCAAGTGGCCCTGGGTGGTGGTGGTGCCCCTCTGCCCTGCCTGCCTGCGGGACCAGCCCTGCCCATCCCCTCCTCCCAGGACCCGTGGCCTTTCTGCAAACTGCCCTCCCTCAGATTCCTGCCGAAGGGTTTAAAGGGTTTAGTTTGGGGAAGGAAGGGCCTGGAAAATACCAGTCAGGGAAATGGAAACTAAATTATTCAGTTTAGTGCTGCTGCATAATGAATCCTGGATTTTTAGCTGTCCTGATGCCAATAAAATAGATTTTATTTTATTTTGGGAATATATGAAAATATGGTAACGACAAAGAATTGACAGGGATTCA
Source organism: Morus bassanus (assembly GCA_031468815.1). NCBI lineage: Eukaryota > Metazoa > Chordata > Aves > Suliformes > Sulidae > Morus > Morus bassanus. The sequence goes on from CM062578.1 coordinate 9,878,469, forward strand.
AACTAAGTATTAGAAGTCCCTTTTTTCTGGACTCTTTTCAGATGGGTTTGAAGCTGATCAGGGTAGGAGCACCCTGAGCAATACCTCTGCGCTGATGCCTCCGCAGCCAGACCCTTTCATTCCTCCTTCAGCTATTGTTCCCTTTCTCATTATCCTGCAGCTCTTTCTCTCTCCCAGCTGCTCTGGCCTCCTGCCTCCCAGAGCTGTTCCTCCCTAGGAGCTGCTGCGTGGGTTGCAGTCACCTCTCATTACCGGGATGCTCTCAGCTGGTTTCTGTCCTGCCACTGAGCTGAAACTGAGCATGTTGAACATTTTCCTGGCCGCATCTCAGAGCACCCAGGCATCCCTCAGCTCTCTGTAACTCAGTGAAACTTCAATATGCATTTGACAATTTAAAGTAAAATTCAACAGCTCCCATTGACGATTAGGAAGGAGGTGATGCTAAGAAATAAAAAGATACGTCAGTACCTGAAATAAAAAAAGCTTAATGAAAAGCTAATCATGTAATACAAAGAAATGCCAACTCAGCTCTTACTGGAAACAAATACCCTGGCAATCATTACTAAGGCCATTTCTAATTGAATATGCAGTTGCTGAAGCAACAGCTTCAGTTTGAGCTGCAAAACCCAAAGCACTGCAGTCCTGGTCAGAAGCAGCACCGCTGCAGGGACTCTTCTGTCCCCAGGTCCCCACCTCCCTTATTTAAATTCCAAATTGCAAATAGAAATACAGATACAAATTACCTGGTTTGTATCTGAGTCTTTATTAAAAAAAAAAGATAGACATGTTGACTGTAGAAAAAAACATAAAAAAACATAAATATAAATCTATTCTGAGTTGTTGTAAAGCAAAATTAGCACATGCCTCAGCCGATGTGTGTATGTGGACACAAGAGAGAAACGCTCTCAAGGAGCAGACTGCAGTGCAGTGTTGGTGGGAAGTCCTGGCTAAACCAGACAAGTTTCCACTTTCCCGCAGGAAATCAGTTACCAGTTTCAGACCAGCTGATGAATGTTCAGGTGAGTCTGTACGGTGCCATTGCAGACTGCATCAGTCCCTGCAGCATTACAGGTCAGCTGTGACTGTTGTCCCTGCAAAAGGCTTGTCCCCATCAGAATCCCCCTATTTTCAGTGAATCACACTGGGATCAGGTCTCTCATCATATCTGATTTATTTGAGCTTCCATTCCTTTTGTCCCTGATTTTGTCTCCTGTTCCATACTAAACAAGACACTTCTCTGATTTTCTACCACCCTCTGTGTGCAACCATTTTGCACATTAATTCCTTCCAGATGCCCACCCAGGTGGGTACCGAGTGATGCCTCTGCTGCCCAGCTGCTGTTGACTCTTTCCCAGGCAAAGCCCACACGGAGCTAAATGAGGCGTTGAGCCATTCAAACCACGAGCGCTCCCCTGAAATGGTTCAGGGAAACCAAAAAGACCCTCCTTCCCCTCAGGTGAATTTTATGCTCTTTCCCTCTTTTAGTATTTGGATTTTTGCCTAGAAATCAAATCAGCTCACCCTGGGCATGCTGCACCCCTTGACAGCTGGCAGTGCCCACCCGCTACGGCAGCAGGACCCTCTGCTCCCCGCGCCCAGGCAAGGCCAGTGGCTGCTGCCTGCTGTGGGCACATCTTTCCCTTCTGCCTTTCAGCCTCTGCTTGCACTGCGCTAATGCTTTTCATTCCCTTAATGATTGTTTATTGAGCTTTTAAGGGATTAACCTTTGGCTTTTAAAATTGGAGCTTCAGGAGCTTATTTCAGGAACCTAGTCTAAAAATGTACTGGAAAAAAAAATCACTGGCATAGATAATCTTTTTTATAATCTCCAGAATTTATCTAAAAGAACCCACTGTTAAGGAAAAATACCTCCGTTAATGTTCAAACATAAGTGAGTATAGTTGTTGTACGAATCTTTTAAAGCTATTAATGATTGATTTTAATGTCTTGTATTTAATGGGGGCCAGGATCAGCACTGACTTAAAACCATAGCAAACTTCTGTGTAGAAAGGCAAAATGTACTTTGTGAGTTTCTGTTTGCCACTTTGATTTCTAATATAAGTAAAATCAAGAGCAATTATAAATGGGAGCAGGTAGAAAAGCTGTACTCCCAGAACTGCAGAGTTGTCTCAGATAAGGGTCAATACCAAAACGTACTGCTATTTCATATGGGGTTTCTTAAAAGAAACTTGTCCTTCATGCACAGGACCAGCATCATCGCACAGAGCTTGCTGGGAAGGACTGGTGTTGCAGCTGTGGTGGTTCCCATGTAATGGATCCTGTGTAATCCCATGTAATCAACTGTTACTTTGCAAAAATTGTTCCTTAGAAGTTCCTTTTGTAAACTACTGAGATAGCCAGTGTGATATTCAGCCAAGTGGCCTAATTGTAAATCACTCCTAGAATCGCACCAACACAGAATTTGCCGCTCTGCATGTAACAGCAAACCAGGTAACTCACGTTGCTGCAGAGCCCCAACCTGACTTTCTGGAGCAGCCTTCAGTGCAACCTCTACTAAACTCCAGTAGCTGTTTGCCTAATTCTTCACCTAATGAAACTATAACTCTATTTTAAGATGTATCTTATTAAATGCTTTTCAATTGTTCTTAAAATATCTGTCATTTGTGGTCTGGTATTTTGCCCACACTGATAGTTATTTTACTGTAACCTACTTTAGCTTCTTTCTGTACTCACCACGACAGAGGGGAGAGGGGAAATGTGGCTGGCAGCTGTGGCTCCATGGGGACCCTTGCTGGGGACCCGGCATCACCCCACCACCCTTCCCAGGAATGCGTCCTGCACCCTCTCCCTCCTGCTGCCTGCTCAGGCCATTTCTGCTCTCAGGAGTCCTCATCCATCTGCCTGTGCCCGCGCTAGGGAAAGGGCAGGGATGGGCTTTACCTGCTTTCAGAACCTCACTGACTTGGCTTAGGCACCCCAAACTGCACAGAGCCGTCTACCTTTTCTTTTCTGTACCCCTGACCTTTAAGAAATGGCATCTGCACACATAATAATACATTTTTAAAATCTTGATTTGACACAGTTGTAAATGTTAAGAAAAGGGAAGGTTCGCTATGATTCTGCGCTGTTTTACAGGAAACAGCTGAAATGTGACTGTAAGCTGTAAATACAAATTGCTTCAGACTTGGAGTGCCCTTTTATGTGCTATCCTATTACTACTGCACAACCACAGAGAGAGTGATTTACTGAAATTCCAATGTCTGGAAGAGGAAACCCCAGTGAGATACGTCGGGTGATCATTCCCTTTCTATGAGAGAGCTCTGGCATTGCTACTGACCAGTTTTCCCCTTATCTCTACATGAGAAGGGACAAGGGGACAAAGAGGGAAATAAATCTTTCAGCCTGAGTCACTGAGAAAGAAAAAATGACAGTAGGAGACAGAGAGAGGTCCACTGATTAAAATAGTGATGTTTGTAGTAGATTTGTGTAGTCCTGGTGCAAAGACTTACAACCAAGTAGCGGCTTATCCTACAAAACATGCCACCGTCCCTGAGCCACATCCAGGCGCAGCTCTGCCCAGCCACTACCCTGCACCTGGGTTTTTCCTTAGTGGAGTGCTTCCTCCATGCCTAACAGCTTGGTTCCAAATTATGGATTGAGACTTTTTTTCCAGGTGCTGTCTAGAAAACTGATGGACAGGTTGTACAGGAATTAAGTTCTAAATTAGCAAAAAAAAAAATGGGCACAAGCAGGAGGAGCAGGGAGCAACACATCTGCAGCAGCAACCCCAGGGAACAGCTTCCTAAAAAAGACAGGAGGCATAAATTCGCTGCTGTGAGCCCCAACAGCAAGGCAGCCTGCCTGCCCCTGCCAGCCCCGGAGCTGGCTCCGCTGCCTCACCTCACTGGCGTTCAACATTTCCTCCTTTGCGTGTCCCAGTGCAGAGCTGGCACTGTTCAGCCCAGATCTGTTGTAAGTGTGGGAGGAATGTAAAGACTGTGCCTTCTTTCTCAAGCATATTAAAAACAACCACTGGAGACTTACAGGGCTCATATTTTCTGGTGGCAGGATACCAGCAAACCCCCTTCTGGGCATAAAGAGCCCAGTGGAGGGCTCAGTTTTTAATCCCATCTGTATCACTGGTTTCACCCGTGCTGTGCAATGCCGCACACATATGACCAGATCCAGAGCAAAGGCTCCCCCTCAGCAGCCCTTTGCAGCCATTTCCAGGGACAGGGTGTGCTGACTGTCCCAGAGATGCTGCCAGGCTGCCTTGTCCCAGCCTTGTCCCCAGGGACTGCAGACACCCCGTGCCCCTGGGCTTGCCAGTGTGCCAGCACTGGCTGCTGAGAGGAGAGGGCAGAGCCACAGACAAGCTTGTTTGTGGTTCAGTCTGATTTTGGCAGACAGTTTAAATAGATGCTAAGTGATGAGGGAGCTCTCGAGGAAAGGGGAGCAGGACTTTGTCTCCCGCTGTGTTTGTGCTGCGCCCAGCAAGAAGGCACCCTCCATGCTGTCTTAATGGAAATAAATACCTCCCTGATACAGGTCCTAATGAGGCTCCATCTGTTTGGCTAAGGCGGCTGCCACAGGAACCCTGCCAAATCCCCTCCGTCCGGCTGCAGCAGAGAAAATAGCAGCCAGGGCAAAGGCTTAGTACTTTTGTGAAGTAATGAGAGAAGAGGATCATCCTGCCAAGCTTCCTGGCCAAATAATGAGATTGAGTCTCTGAAGTCATAATTTGGTGGTTAAATGAACAGGACTAATTCTATGTAAACTGATGGGTCTAATTATTGGAATAATTTCTAGAAAAAATCAGGGATCAGGTGTCCAGCAGCTGCCTCCAGAACCAGGGTGGTTTGCAGGGTCCTCCAGCACCAACAGCCCTGACCTCTTTTGCCCTGAGGCTGCCTGGCTACCCAGTGAGGGTGCGGGCAGGTGTCAAACACCGACCCTCCCCAGGTGATGGGACACCCCTGCAGCCACATCTCACTTCTGTTGTACAAGGAACATCCCAAGTGCTATGCAGGAGCCTCTGGGTCCGGCAGGAGACTGCTTAATTGCTGAGAGGCCCCTCGTGCCAGCCCCATAAGCTGCTTACAGCCTGCTGAGCAGCAAGTGGCTGGAATGGCATCAGCTTTCCTGCCCAGCACATTAGCGTGGGCTAAGCAGCCTGACAAGAAGGACTCGCTTGCTGGGTGGTGACACCCCTCCCTTGCACCTGGCACACACCTCAGGACGCTGCGCTGACGCCAAAGTCGGCTGCAGGGAAGAGGCTTTGCAGCCAGAAGTGGCAGTTCTGGTGACACTGCTGTGCTGGATTTTGCCTGGGGCAGAGGCAGCTGCCCCCTCCCCAGCAGCCACAGGACCCACGGACCTGGGGGATGAATCAGTCCCTGCCTTGCTTTCCAACAGCCCACGCAGAGAGGGGGCATGGGAGTGGGCAGGGGTTTGGCAAGTCACTTTGTCCCCGGAGCACCAGGGCTGCACACCCGACTCCTTGCCAGGAGCATGGCCTGGCGCAGCCACGGCACTGCGTCTGCAGGACTTCTGCCAGCAGCACTGTCCCGCACCAGAGTAACAAGTCCCTGCAAAGAGACTGGGAGATTCTTTGACCAAATTCAGTTCCCCTTTGTGCTAGTTTTGGCTGGGATAGAGTTAATGTTCTTCATAGTAGTTACTATGGGGCTCTGTCCTGGATTTGTGCTGAGAACAGCATTGATAACCCAGGGATGCTTTAGTTACTGCTGAGCAGTGCTTACACAGAGTCAAGGCCTTTTCTGCCTCTCACCCCACCCCACCAGCGAGTGGGCTGGGGGGGCACAAGGGGTTGGGAGGGGACATGGCTGGGACAGCTGACCCCAACTGACCCCAGGGATGTCCCACACCATATGGCGTCATACTCAGCAATATAAAGCTGGGGGGTTTGTCTTCCCAAGTCACCGTTATGCATAATAGAGCCCTGCTTTCCTGGAGATGGCTGAACACCTGCCTGCCGATGGGAATTCCTTGTTTTGCTTTGCTTGCATGTGCAGCTTTTGCTTTACCTATTAAACTATCTTTATCTCAACCCACGAGTTTTCTCACTTCTACCCTTCTGATTCTCTCCCCCATCCCACTGCAGGGGAGTGAGCAAGCAGCTGTGTGGGGCTTAGTTTCTAGCTGGGGTTAAACCACAATAGTCCTTTTTGGTGCCCAACGTGGGGTTCAAAGTGTTTGAGATAATGACAGGTTTGACTGGAATGTGCTAGATCGAATTTATAGTTGTTATTGCTGTTTAGCTATTAATGGGCAGGCTCCTGTGCTTGCCATGGGGCTTGCTTGCCTTACTGTATTTTAGGGTCTAGTTCTCATTAGTGGCTGTTTTTGCTTTCACTGCTTGCTGTACTGCTGTACTGCTGATCATCTTACCGTGCTGTGCCTGGGAATGTTCTGATAACAGCGATGGTGATGCGCCTAGGCTAGCAGATAGCCAGGGCATCGCTGCTGTTTCTATGCTGCTGTACTGGACAGGCTGGAACTCCAGTGTGAACTTGAGTTGAAGGGACTGTGATCTGTGGATGAGTCCATGTGGGAGCAGGACACCCTGAAGTGGCTGTGGCTGTGAATAAGTCCACATCAGAGCAGGTACATGTTGAAGCATCTGTAGCTCTGCTTAAATCTGTGCGGCAGCAGGTATACTTCTGAAGGGATTGTGGCCCAAGGATAAGTCCACGCTGGAGAAGGTACACCTTGAAGCATCAGTGGCTATGCCAGGTTTGCAGCCCAAGACTGCCTGTGGGTGTCACTGAGGCGTTGCAGCATGGGATTTGGCTCAGGAGGGTTTCTCACCATAAGCCTGACGGACTGCCATAGGACCCACTGGGGTCCCGCTGTTATAGCAAACACAGCAGGGGGTTGAGGGCAGGAGGTGAGGCTGTGTGTCATCAGGAGGGCATGCCTGCTTCCCTGCCCTGCCCAACACCACATGCTGGTCCTGGCCCTGGCCGGCCGGGCACTCTCGCATGGTGTTGCTGGGCCTCACATGTAGCAGCCCGGCAAAACCGGGGCAGTTTGGCACCAGGAGGGGACGACCTGTCACCCTACATGTGGCAGCAGCACTCCCCGGCATGCATCAGTGCAGGGCATTTGCTCAGTGGAGCAGCAGCTCATGCACCTGCATGGGCTCCCCAGCCTTTCCCCAAGCTCTCCAAATAAAAAAAAACCCAAACCCAGAATATCAGAATTCAGCTGTAAATCAATCACAATCTCACTGGGCAGAAGTAGGTCACTCTTTACAGGGAGCAGCCCAATAGCTCTCAGCATGCTCCCCAAAATACTTCCCTGCAAGGGCCACTGAACCTTAGGGGACAGCCAGAGGGCAAGGTGGGATAAACCCATCGATTTGCAGTCACTGAAAAGGAGAGATGCTGCGCGTCTTTGCTGGGGTTGCTGCCTTGCCATCTGAGTTATCTGGGTCAGTTATTTTAAGGCCCCAACATTTTCCCCTCCCTGCATGCGGGGTGGGTGCTGCTGTGGCAGGGCAGATGAGCAGCAGGAGTGTGCTGGTGTGCCTGAACCCACCGGCATGTCCAGCTGGCAGGAGCTGTGAGTTAGAGCTGCAAATGCATTTGTCAGTAATGCGGCAGCTTGCACCTGCTAGCAGATTGAAGGGTTTGTCAGGGAAATTTCCTGTGCGCTGTGGCAAAAGCAAATTTTGCAGTGTCTGTATGAAGAAGGTCTGCCTGCCCCAGGATGGATACAACTGGACAGTGGGGAGTGACAGTGCTACCACACTTACTACAGTCCTCAGCAGAAAGAGGATAAATTACAACGTGTCAGAAAGATGCTGCTGGTCCTGGAGGCTGAGGCATTTTAAACTTTAATACCTGATGAAATATAATATGGGAAGGCCTGGTCTGATAAATAGTAAGTAATAAATAAGTATGGTGCTGCATCCCCTGGTGGGGGCATCCCCAGGGCCATTGCCCCTGGCACAGGCACTGCCAGCTGCTGGCCTGGGGCTGCCCGTGCCTGCCTGCACCGAGCACAGGGTCTGCATGCAGTTAGGACTCTGCAGGACTGCAGTTGGCTTGTATTGCCCTTCATGCTGCTGACTTTTAGTCTGAGCGTGCAAGAGCAGGGGTACAAAACAGTGTCACTGCTCCCTTCATCCCTCCGTTCCAATGCATAAACACCATTTACAGGCCCCCAGTCAAAGGATAAGTGGATAAGTGACACAGATACCAAATAACCCCAATTTTGAAAACAGGAGTTTTTTCTTTCATGAGAAAATAGTGTGTCTGGTAAACACTGATGAGAAGATAAGGGGGGGGCAAGAAAAAAGGCCAGATATGGAGATATCCTTCACATCTCCCGGGAGATGCATAGAAAGCATAAAAACTACTTTTTACAACTCGCAGTCAGCTTTTCACTGCCAAGCCCCTGCCGAGCTAATGGCCACATGGGAGAACAGGAGACAGCCCCAGGGTCACAGCATGCACACTGCTTAAAGAGTGAGGAAACCTTCTGGCAGGCGCCCTTTCCAGCCAGGATTTGCATTATCTGGCTGTTTTACCCAAAGGGCCACTCGAGGGGAGCACTGCCACCCACCCACCCATGCACCCTCCCATGCACATGGGTCTTTCAGCAGCTCTCCCCAGAGCCCCTGCCCGTCTGCCCTGCTGCTGCAGGTTTCCTGTGTGTGAGGTCCCAAATCTACACATTTAAACTTCATCTCCTTTCTGTACTTTTCTCTAGTGGATAAAAAATTAGGTTTTTAAATTACTTTTTTTTTTTTTAGCACTGATTAATATTAAAGTGCATCTCCTTAGGGACTGTTTAAAAAAAGGCAGAGCCTTTGAAAGGGGGAACACTGAACTGCACCAAACCACATAATTTAATTTATATTATCTTGTTTAAATTAATGCTGGGTTTTAAAAGGCTGTTTAAAATCAGGACAAAGAAATCACTGGCAATGTTAACTGTGCCACTTAGTGTAAATAGGCTTTTGCAGAGAAATGTAAAAATAAATATGCTGTTCTTCTAGAGGCCCCACTGATCATTTCGTAATGAAAACAGGCAGGCAGATGAATTTCCTTTCAGTGAAAACACACAGAAAAATGACAGGCTCATGGTTATTTACTTTAGGTTTTGAAATGAAATTACGGCAATTATTTTGCTCTTCAGAACACGAAACGCAGAATTAATAGAATTCACAGAAGATGAATATTCATTATCCAGGTTTAGGGTTTTTCTGTGGCTGGTGCTAAAGCAATAAACAAACATTCCTTCAAAGAGCTGTCTCCAGCAGTGCTGTCTGCCGGTGGATCCCTGCTAGGTGCAGTTTTTGCTCTGCTTGGGAGCCCAGGGGCGAGGGGCTGCCCCGCGCCGGCCAGGCTGGGCGATGCTCCATGCTCCGGATGCTCCCGTGCCTCCGGGCAGCACACGCCGTGGGTCAGGGCACCTTTCCCAATTACTGGAGCCAGGAGCGGCAGCAGGTGCCGGTGGGGGGAAAGGTGGCCAGGGGAAAGGGCCAAGCAGATTTTGCAGGGTGCACAGCAGAGCTCAGAGGGACTCGCCCAGCTGCTGTGGGCCACAAAGCCCTCGCCTCTGCACTGGCAGCTTCTTTACAAAAGGTTGTGGACAAACAGTTGAAAAGTTTGTAATTAAAAACTACTCTTGTTCACAGAGAGGTTTATCCAGGAAAGAGACCAGAGGGTACTTGACTGGTGTTATCTGTAGTCCACAAACAACCAGAAATTGTTTAGGTTGGAAATTTAGATGGTGGGGCCCAGAGTACAGATTCGTATGCTCAGTGTGAGCTCAAATTCCAAAACAAGTTATTTTTGTTGTTTTACTTCAACACTGCCACAAGTGATCTGCTCATTAAAGTCACCAGCTGAAGGAAGCTGCCAGCCAAGTTACTGACTCTCAAATAGTCCTGACTCTCAGTACGAGGATTGCAACCTGCAGGTAAATATCCTCACGCACATGCAAGGTGACATTGTCACCGTGTTGCAAACCCACTCCAACCCAAATAACATGTGTTTGTGTTCCACATACTGAGGCTTCAGAAATCATAGCTTAAATAAACCAGAAATAATTACAATTAAAAACTACCTCTCAAACCAAACCCACCGTGGTGGCTGTGCCATGGCTTCCCGCACACTGCTGAGCCCATGGACTCAGGGACAGCTGCCCTGCCTCTGTGCACAAGGCCAAGATCAGCACACCTAGTGCCAATGCTGTTAAAAGCTGACAAACCCCAAGGCTGGCTTTGGCTGACATCTCAATCTAATGATGGAAAATGCCACTTGTGGGGTCCTGACCCTGACTGTGACCCTGCACAGGGCCATCAGCTTTGCCCCGGACCCTGGAGCAGGACCAGCGAGTCCTGCCCACCCTGCCCCACAGGATGCCCTGGCCGCAGCCCCGCAGCACCTCCATTTAAAGAGCATTAAGGGCAAGACTTATTTTTCCAGCTCACAACTATACACTAGAAAACACACAGGTGAAGATTTTTGGAAGTATTTTTCTGCTCATAATGGCAAGGTCATTTTTTGTTTTGTTTTTGAAAGCAACAAACTACCATATGGCAGTTATTAAGAGAAACGGATGGGAAAAAATGAACTTTGAAACAGTGAAATGCATCGAAACTGGTTTATTCTAGTGCTTGCAAGAAAGCAGGTCCTTCGGCAGTGGCATCCTCAAGCAGCCTGCCTGCGTTTTGTCCCTGGGGCCACACAGGTCTTCAACACTTCTGTGTGCATCCAGACTTTGCACAAAGCAAGTATGGAGCCAGGCAATGAACAGGACAATCTGCAGGCTACAGCTTCTGAGCCTGGTCTGCACCAGAGCCAGGAAAACACCTTTCCTGCAGAAATCAAACCTATGGAAGCATGCTTCCGTCCTGAAGCTCTGACCATAGGTGTGACATGGTGCAGATGCCCTGGGGACTGTCCTCTCACCCTGGGATCTCCTTCCTCTCCTTGCCCTGTGTCCCAGCTGCTCTGGTGCACATCGCTCCGCGATACCCCTCATGCATGAGTAGAGCATTTTTGCAGTGGAGACTAAATCTCCCAAAGGAGATGAGGCAAATCCAGAATGACACCACCATCTTTGAGTCCCACATGGCACAGCCTCTCCACCACCCTTCAAAACAAGTGGCCACTGCCAAAGCTCTGCTGGCACCACTGCTGATGGGGACAGCCTGGAGCCACCTCTGAGTCCCATGGGGATCTGCTCTGGGACTGGTTCTGCCAGTTCCACAGTTTAAATTGAAAGCACTACAGAAGATTTCCTCCTCTTTCCCTTTTATAGGGTATTTCTTTAAGGTTCATGCAGCCTTACAGAAGGAGGTATTAGAACAGCACAAGCTAACATGTTTACAGCTTCTCGTTTAAGTTTGAAAATGTGTTTTCTAAACTGATGGCTGTATATTTTCAGACCTTTCCAAAGCGCTTGTTTTTCTTTGTATAGCTTCTGCTTCATTATTCTAATTTAATAAAACCATAGCTAAGGCAGAGAGCTGACTCTTTCCGGCTAATGACAGACTTTGATTTGTTTGTACTTCTTGTTATAGATTTTTCCTAATTACAAGCATTTTTCAGAGGCAGTTGAAAAAATAAATGAGCAGCTGGTTTGAATGTGCAACCTATTATTGTATTTCCTAGAGCTGCGGAAAAATTATTACATTCACAGTAGGATGGTTTTCAACAGAGGAGGGCAGAAAAGGCATTTTCCAGCTGGGAGTCCATCTCCTCCTCTCCCCTCCGCCCAGTATTACTGCCAAGAAAAAGCTAATTTTTCAGCCTTTCTGGTATCCCTGGAAGTACACACCCAGCTCAGGGTGCGATGCATGGGCTCTCCCCAGGACCCTCCATGGGGCAGCCAGGGCAGGGAAGAAGCAGAGCAGCATCCCCGGGGACCCGAGAGCAACCGTGCTCAGTAAGGGAGAGGAGGGTCTGCATGAGCACAGAAGGGACTGGCAAATGTAGCGATAGCCTTGTGTGGAAGATGCTTTTCAAAGCAAAGAAAAACAGCCAAGAAACAGGGTGACTAACTCTGTAGCAGCTCGAGCCCAGACTAAGAAACGCACCCAGAGCCTCCCCAGAGCCCATCCGGCTCCCACCTTCTCATGGCATGGAGAACCCTTCAGCAGTTCAGCTGCTGTCAAGCCACTAGCACTATAAATGGTGGCCACAGTGCTCCGTCCCCAGCCCAGGCACCCTCCCCATGGATGCCAGCCACACCAGACCCCCCCCTCACAGCTGGACCACAAATACAGCAGGTAGGACCTGCTGTGGCAATAAGTAACAGCACATAGACACCATCTGAAGAGGGGCTTCAGAAATCAGCCCACCAAACAAAAAGCCTTTCATACAAGTCTCAGAGTTGGGTGCAGTGTGACCCAATTCATACATATCCATACAACAATTTCCCATTAAATACTGATTGGAGTATCTCCTGAGGTAAATGCAGATTTTTTTTCCACGCAGATGATGTTATTTACTGCACAAATGTACAGTTTTGAAGTCATATGTAAGCTCTTGCAGTGAGTGAGCGAGTTTCTGGTTGTGGGCAGGACCATGCCAAATACTGAAGCTGACCTTCCTTACCAGACACAGTCCTGCTGTTGCCAATCCCAGTTTTGGCCACTTCTTGTCATGCAGTTCATTAGAAATCATGCACATGTTATAAAACTGTATTGCTAAATGCCTGGTTAACTCATCCAAGTCAAAGTCCCTGCATGTTTGATTCATTCTCCAAACAAAGACTGATTTTCCTATGAAGACAAACCACTACATGCTTCTCTCCACCCCTTAGGCAAGAGGATTTCTGGAGGTGGTTTTGGGTTGTTTTTTTTTCCTTAAAGATACTTGATTGGAGAAACCATTTTAAGACTTGAATCAAAAGAAAAATCAATTAGGAGCCTGTGTTCTTTATGAGGATAGGTCAGGAAAAAGTTGTATTTAAATCAAACAGTTCACATTTTCGCTTGGCAACAGGTTGTTGAAGGGCTACAACCCCAGAAAAGCCAGCCAACACTTAGCAAGTTTGCCTTTTAGTTGCTCCAGTTTTTGCAAAGCAGCAAAGAAATGCAGCAACACAGTCACTGAGATAATGCTGTTGGAATTCCTCTGCTAACTCCCCGGTGCATCACTGCTCACTGTAGCAAGGTGCATTAGGTAGCAAATAGTTGTTCTGGATACCCAGGTGCAGAGAAAATGCTGAGCATTGCATAAAGGAAGGAACCAGACAGCCTTCCACACATGTATTGCAGCTGTGCATCACCTATAGATTAACAGCAAAATGCCGTCCATGCCTCCCAATGCCCACCAGCGTGGAGCTGCTCCACGCTTCAATGCTGAAGTGCCTCAGAAGTGTTGTCAAGTGGTACTTGCCTTCACTCCCTTCGTCTGGAGGATGATTAAGTTAAAAAGCCATTAAACTGGAACAATTAGGCACTCCTGCTGGTACATATATTGCTCACATAAGAACAGGCTGCCCAGAGAGGTGGTGGAGTCACCATCCCTGGAGGTGTTCAAAAACGTGTAGATGTGGCACTTTGGGACATGGTTTAGGAGGCCTGGGGGTGTTGGGTTGACAATTGGACTTGATGATCTTAGAGTCTTTTCCAACCTTAATGATTCTGTGATTCTATAAATGAGGATAATCAGGATTAACCACTCTGGTAAAAACACTTGAAAATCTAGAATTGCAAAGGGCTGTAAAAGACCTAAATCCATTGTAGAGGCATAATAGAACTTTAACATTCAATACCTATTATTTATGACCCAAGAGTTAAGAGCTGCAAAACCAGACTGGGATTCAGTGGTGGGTTTTTGCACGTACTCCCCATGCGGTGCCGGGAGAAGGTGGGCTCTCTGGCCACAGGGCATGAGCAGAGGGCAATGCTCACCACTCCTCAAACAGAAGCAATAAGGAGGAGTCAAAAGGAAACAGAGGGGAAGAAAACCCCACCAGAAGTCCAGTCTGAAAACAAGGAAACAGCATTATCTGTTCATTCAAATCATCCTTGGCTGTCCTTGGAGTAGCCAAATTCTTTGGGTTTTTTTTTTTTCTCTGGAGACCATGCTTGGGCACCAGTGCCCTTGCTGCTTGCCCTGGGAGGGCTGGGAGGAGCGAGCAGCAGGACAAGGGCTGTAGTGCCCAGCCGGCTGCTGAGTCATTTTGAGACTGAGAGAATCCCCCTCTGCTCCTCCAGCTGCAGGAACATCAGGCTGCCACAGGTTGCACCAGGCAGAAAAGAGATTTTACTCTATTTGGTGTCTTATGCTGCTGCTGTACCCTGACCCCACTGCTTTATGGTTATTTTCTCCTCTTTGAAATGGAAGAGCACCAAAGGAGGGCAGGCAAAGTCTCCTCCAGGGAATCCCGGTCTCTACAGCTTCTCTGTTTTCTGTTCAAGCTGGCACCAAACAAAAACCCCTTGGGAAAAACTCCTCCAAAATTAGTGGAGGCCTTCAACACAGGATCAAAATAAATCCTCAGCAGTGCATTACACCAGTAAGCAGCACATACTCAAGTGTGCAATTACTTAATATGCATTTGACAGGAGGAGCCCCTGATGGCTGATTTACCTCTCGCTAAAGCAGAGTGGAGCCTGATCCGGGCACACAAGCGCTGCAACGCTCAGCCCTCTGCAAATGAGTTTTCTACATTGTAATTAGACCCTAACCACCCCCCTTGCTCAAAGCACAGTCACCAAAGGCCAATGCTTTCAGCCCAGTTTGTGTCCAACGCCAGGCTCCTCCAGGGCCACCCGCTGCCTCAGTGAGCGGCACGCGCCGAGGCAGCTGCCTGAGAGTCCTGCGCCAGCGGTCTGCTCTCAACCTGGCTGGAGCAACAGCATCACAGGGGTTTTTAAACTTGATTAACGAGATAATTTTCAGATACAAATACAGTGTTCAAACAGTGAGCCAGCCAAGCAGACTCAACTCAGTGTTCAGGCTACCTCAGGAGCCCTTCTGCATCCCCCCTCACATCAGCCTCCCCAGCACCTCCAGGATCCTGACCACTTGTCTGCTAACCATGCCAGTTCTGATGATGCATAATTAATGCTGGAAACTTCATTGTGTTATGCATATGAGCTCAATCTGACCTGCAATTACAGGCAGTGGAAAACCAACCAGTTCTAACTGCAGAAGAGAGCTCTCTCTCAGCAGTCTGAAGTCAGAGGAGCAATCTGAGCGATGAGGTAAAGCAAAACCAGAGCCTGTGTCTCTTTCTGCTCTTTGATCTATTATCCCAGGTGAAGGATTTTAATGGCATCCGTTTAGGGTTGTGATTTGTTTGCTTTTGGTTTTTTGAGCACATATTTTTTATTATTCAAACAATAAAAAAAAAAAACTTGTGCTCTTCACGCAACTGGCAACCACACCTGCAAATGCCCATCCTTGCAGTGATGTGAGAAATGTCACTTGAGTTGTATAATTTGCAGTTGCCACCATCCAGGAGCACATTTCTAGGCTAATTCCCTTCGTGCCAGAGCCCCTTTTGTTTTTCCTCTGGAAACTGCTGTCATGCAGTAGGCCAGGGCCCCCCAAGCCCCGTGCCAGCTGATGGGCTGAGCGGGGCCGGTGCCGACCCCTGGAACACGGCTGCTGTCCCCTCCACTCGCCCCAGCAGAGCCGCGGGAGGACGCACACGTCTGCCCGACCAGGAGGGAGCAGGGGCACGGCGTGAGGGTTGGCAGCAGGGGCACTGGGGCACCGGGGCACCAGGGCGAGGGTTTGCCACAGCCCCGGGGCACCGGCAGGCAGCTCTCCCTTTTCCTGCCTGCAGCCTGGCTTCTGCAGGCGCTGCCCTCTCCTCCCGCTGGCCTGCCTGCCCTTTTCCCAGATAACGCGGGGTTTAATTGATGCATTAGGGGCGAAGAGCTAAAGTACACAGGCTTTCCCAGTAAAGCTAATTTTGTACAAGCTATTAGGGGTTTAAGTGCCGGTGGACGGTAACAAGACCAGAAGATGCAGGGAGCAGCTGCTGCTCTCCTTGCCCAGGATGTGCAAGGAGTGAGGGCATGCAGGGTGGCTGGCCAGGCTCTGCTCCTGCCCTCTCCATGCCCTGCAGGATGGGACGGGATGGGACGGGATGGGATGAAATGGGATGGGATGGGATGGGACAGGACCAGCCGCCCCACTCCCACACAGCTCCTGGCCCCTTGCTGTGGGACAGCGAGATGTGGTGCCCCACGGGAGGGCAGAGCCTGGGGGCCAGTGGGGCTCCTGCCCCGAGCACACCCAGCTCCTGCCGGCAGCAGGACTCCAGGGGCCGGGATCACCCTGGGGCTTCACAGGCAGGTCAAACAATTTTTACTGTTGAAAAATCCCAATTGGTTTTCAAAGGCTGAGAAAAGCAGTCTGTAAAGCCTCCTATGTCATTTGAACTTTTGGCTATTCATATCAGAGCCTTTGCTGACATTTTATAACTTTTTTATTTATAAATTTTCTTCCCTCCACAATATGCTGCGCTGCAGAAACAGATGTTCTGCACAAATAGCTTTGCAAACAGAGTTATATCTCTCAGGCTAAGTTATCTCACTGACCCCAGATGCATGCCTGCTTAATAATTAATAACTTTTTTTTAATTACTCGAATACTGCACAGATTCCTCTGGTGCACTGAAGGAGGAAACCAGACCCATGCTTGGCATTTTAATAGGAGTCGACAGACAAGCGAAGCAGCCCGAGCGCCGGGGCAGAGCACGCTCACCAAGAAGAACTCCCTGTTAGCTGGGCTATGTGCAGAAGGTCACGCATTTGAAGTTTTTAAAGTTTGCCACTTCCCACAGTTCTGGGGATAGTTTTCAGCCATGGAAAACCAGCGGGCTGTTTAAATAAGTCACCAATTTTCAGAGTCACCAAATGCTGTGATTTTCCAGCAGCAGCTTTGGTGGTGCTGTCTGGTGTCCAGTACCTCTAAAGACCATCACATACCTGTTGAAATTGCCATATGTTGAAAGCAAGCTGCACCTGAAAACGCTTCCCCTCACAGAAAACCGAGGGCATTTTTCCCTCCCTCTGTAAAGGGCTTTTACATGTGCATGGGACATCAGCGCAGGGCTCTGCCCTGGAGAACCCCGATGCCTTTCACTGGTCACTGACAGTTCTGCTGCAAAGACCCATCACAGTTCATTGACATAGAGCTGGTCCAAAAAATAAATAAATTGGTATTTCTGTTCCCTGGGAAATTTTGACATATTTTGAAATGAGCTGCGAATTTTGAACATTCATAGTTGCTATTCAGTATTTTGAGTCAAAATATTAATTTTTTCACATTGAATAGTGTTAAAATAAAAAAATGCCAGAGCATGGCAGTGTTTCAAGCTGTTAACAACATTTTACTCTGAAATGTTCCCATAAATAGGTAAGACTAGATAAATTACACCATACGACTTCATGAAACTAACATAAGCTCATGAACAAAACTAACAGGAAATGAAACCTCTCCTCACCAAAGCTTAATTGTACACTGCAATTCTGATCACCAGTTTTCCTTGTTTAACCCTGTTTTTAAAAGACCTTTGAAAATATTCATGTTCTATTTCCTCTTTAAAAAAAGATCTGTGCAGTTTTGCAGAGTGACTTACAAGGAGTTTTCCTTGCTCATTGAGTTCACTCCCCTGCTAGTCGCAGTCCCTGGCAAGCGACGGCAAACCTGGGATTCAGCCTGGGTGGGGAAAGAAATAGTCGGTAAGTCAGAGCAGCTCCTGCCCAGGCTGGAGCTGTAACGCAGCTGTCCCGGCAGAGGGGCCGTCCCCATGCTTGAGTTAAAACTCTACTAAGCAGCAACAAGAGTACCAACCTCTCCAGCACCGTGCATGGGGTGGTCCCTTTTCCTCCTCTGACAAATGCATCGCATATTTTTATGTTGTTGCAGTAACGTCTGCATTAGTTTAACGTCAAACATGCTGCAGGAACGCAGCTCTAATGAACGTTTGGCACCAGTTATGCAACTCCACGTAGCACTGCTGATCGGTACACGCCGTGCTGGGTGCTGCTCCATCGCCCACAGAGGGACAGAGGGACTGTCCCTGCCCTGGGGGTCCCGGCTCCCCCTGGGCACAGCCGGGCTGGGGCAGCTTGGGAGGAGCAACTGCCTGGGGCTGAGGGGCTGGGCTTTTTTGGGTTGGTTTGTTTGTTTGGTGTTTTTTTTTTTTTTAATGTTAACTTCCTCATTTGTCTGCAGTGGCAGTAAATCAAGCTCCTGTGCTGCTGTACTCCTCCCCGCACAAAAATCCAAACTATGGCCTGCGTAAGTCACCCCCACACATATCCTGCGGCCTGTGCCTGCTGGCCTTGTCCGGCCAAGGAAGCTAATCAAATAATTAAGAGATAAACTCAGCGCTCACAGCCTCTGTAACCCAGTGTGTGTCTGACAAGGCAACACTTAATTAAAACAAATCCCTGCATGATTTGCAAACAATTTTTTTTAATTACATTGCATTGCCCATCAGAATAATATTTTTAATGACTTGTATAATACCGTGGCCATCTCCCATCAGCTAGCAAAGCTCAGCAATACATGTTCATTTTCTTATCTCTTTTCTTTCACCCAGCACAAACATTCAAAGACCAAAATCCATCTGGAGAAACAAATGCCAACAGGCCATGGCGATGCCCAGAGAGGGACTCAGGCATTACAAGACTGGTGGTGCCCGTGGGACCCGGTCCAGCACCACTTGTCCCTGTTGTGGCTGGGGGGACCAGGGGCACAGCACCGCGCGTGGGGTGTCCGAGCATGAGCACCCCGGCGTCTCCATCCTGGCACCAGGGCTGTGTCCAAATCCCTGTTGCTGCAGGTTACATACAGATGATAAAAGCCAGCAGCTTCCCTGTGGCCACAAGTTCAACATTTTGTGTTTCAGCATGTGAGCTTTGCCCAAAGCAGAGCTGGGGGACTGGTGGCAGCTGTGTGGCACAGCCCAACCATGCTGGGTCAGGTTTGGTAGGAGGACGTGCTCCCCTTACCAAAACCACCTTGATCCAATCATTGGAGCAAGTCTGGGAAGAAAAGAGGTGCGTGAAGCCAACACCCAACTGCGACAATTACGTAGGACAAAATGCAAGCTCCAGCATGGTTTTAAAGCTCATCTCCTCCTTTTTTCTAGAGAGAAGTTGTGAACACAGCCATATTTTAGCCCTAATTAAGCCAATCCCAACATATGCAGCGACAATGAGTGACCTGTGAGACAGGGCGGTAATGCTGCTGGTACGCACTGTTCTCCAGGAACAATGACATTAAGGATGAAGTGGGAAGCCACCACGCTTGCACGGAGGCTGAAGCCGTGTGGCACAGACGCTCCACGCCTGGCGGGGAGACAGCTGGGCCTCCTCCGGACTATTAAAAATGAGGGGATGACTCAGCCTCCCCCTGAAAAGCACAGCAGGAGCAGTGCGTGGAGGCAAACCACGTGGCTCCTGCCAGCCGGTGGCAGGCAGGTGGAGATGTCCCCATCACACACCTCTGGTCCACGGCCATGGGGGAGGACCGCTGGTCTTCAGGGCTCCAAGCAGCATCCCAGGGGTGTTCATGCCTGCGGCGCAGAGATGCACTTGGCAGGCAGCATGCCTTGCCGAAAGGCATTACCAACTTGGCAAGGGATACCGCTTTCCAGACAAGAAGAGACACGAAGTTGTTGACACATTTCTTCCTGTTCCCATTCAAAACTACATCGCAAGCAGTGCTGCGAGAAAGTCACGTGCTGGATTTAACAGATTTCCTCCCAGAATGAGCCTTCAGCTCAGAAGGGTAGGACATGAGGGATTAAAAAAAATTAATACAAAATTCTGTTTGCCTGAGAGGACTGTCACAGCATGCTCGAAATAGGGTGCCAAATTCTTCACTGAGTTCTGCCCTGTAGTAACCTGAACTGATGCCACTTGGAAAGCAAAAGACTTAAGTAGCAGTTTGCTTCATGTAATTATTAATATCCACTCTATTGGGAAAGAGTTTACAAATAAAGTACAGGAAAATGTTGCCCATCCGTCCCAAGTGTGTACCTTCAAACTGCAGTATTACAAACCATTGCTGGGGATTGGGGCGGGGGGGAAGGAGGAAAAATTAAAAAGGGAAAGGATTGGAAGTGTGTCCCTTCCCCTGCCGTCTGTCCGCGTGTCTGGCGGCAGGCTGGAGGGATGCCGACTTGCTCGGCAGAGCGGGGTGCAGGCGCTGGCCCCCAGGAGCAGGGCTGTGAGGCACTGGGGAAGGGGAGCACTGTGAGTTACTGAAACAGGGTGAAATGTAAAATGCCAGCAAATAAATTGGGAAGTGGCGAGGCCTACATTTTAGCGCTGAATATGAAATGGCACAGAAGAGGCATGTGAAAAACAGAGCTGGGTTCTGGCAGTTTCCTACGCTGGGTGCTGCCTGTGGGACGTCGCCCTGCGCCTGCACATTGGGGCATCTCAGGGCATGGGTCCAGCCCCGTCCTGTCCCGTCCTGTCCTGTCCCATCGCATCCCGCCCCATCCCGTCCCCGGGGGAGTGGGGCAGCACTCAGCCCTGCAGCAGCCCCCAGCTCATGGGGTGCTCATGGCCGCCAGCTGCAGGGTTCACCCTGGGAGCGATTTGGGGTTGGCAGGACCCTGGGACATGGCTCAGGCTGCAGGAAGGAACCACAGGGGAGCAGGTCGCAGCCCTGCAAGATTGGGCGGGCGGGTGTGCAGCTGCCGGGGTGCCGGGCACAGCCCCATCTTCCTTCTTGTGAAAATGAGGGCTTTTGCCAGCATCTGTTGAGCAGGGAGACAGATGCATGTGTGAACTAGCAGCTGGATTAGCTTTTGCTGTCCTGAAAGTAAAGCGAAGGCTGAATTCCTGAGAAGGAAAAACAGATTGGGAAACAGGAGATTGCCCAATTTACCTACCAGTGAGTCAGAAAGCGGCAAACCTGGCATGTTTGCTCTTCACCAGTGAGCACTTTTTGTTTGTCTGGAGTACCCAAAGGCAGCCAGTAACTACCTGACGGGGGGACACCAAACCCCTCACTGTGCTGGCAGAGTTTTTGCACATCAGGCTCTGCACTGGGCTGAGCCGTGCCGCTGCCGAAGGCGGAGATTTCCGGGCTCAGTTTGACACCTGGTGCTGTGGCAGCACTGGGCGAGTCCTGGCCAGCCGCCCGCCGGGACCCAGAGCCAGAGATCCATGGCGCTGCCCCAGCCAGCACCGCCTCGCCCCGTGGTCCCCAAGACACAGCCTGCCTTAGTGACACGGCCACCACCAGGGAAGGGGACCATCAGGGACAGCTGTGGTTACGGGGCCTAGAGAGAATTGAAACACCCAGCATTTTCCTGACCAGTTCCAGCAATGATTGTAAACAACCACCTTAAGCTTACAATGGTCATTTTATTATTGTAATTAATACATTTGTTACCTAGTGTGGGTATGCAGAAGCCTGCCTCTGACAACAGGCCAATGTCTATGTTTGCCAACATCTAGTTATATGAGGTTCCTCCAAACAAAAAATAATCTAAGTAAATTTGAAGGCATAGTGCATTAAAGTTCAATTACTGAGGCAGCATCGGACACAGAAACTTGTTGAACCCAAGACATGAGTAGGAGCCCAGGTGGGAAGCACTCACTGTAGCATCTCAGCCAAGCCGATGTAGCTAAGGTAAGGCACATATCAGTGCTTGCCCTCATTTTTTTGCAATGTTTAAGGCCACTCATAGACAGTACTCCTGCTTAGGCATCTCTTCACAGATCGTGGCTCCCCCAGCACTGCAGCACCCCTTTCCCACACCCTAGGCTGGCAGCACAGCGGGGGCTGTGGAGGAGCTGCCGGCAGCGGCCGGGGGCACTGAAAGGGAGGCTGGTGCATAAAGTGGGCTCACTGGCAGGAGCCCGACCACACCAACACACCAGCTCCTCCTGCCTCTCTGGGTCTGGGAAGCAAATGCCATCACTATTTTATCTTGCTTAAGATCAGCCAGGCAGCATGCGGATGCACATGAGGAACAAGGGGCACAATTCATCTCTTGGTGACCCTGCCCTGCAGGAGCAGCACCTCTAAGCTGTGCCATGCAACCCAGAGATGCCCTGAGCAGAGTGCTGTCCCACCCAGCAGCATCCCTGTGTCCCACCCAGCACACCAGCCTGTCCTGCCTGCATGCCCCGGTCACCATGGCTCAGGCAAACCCAGCCCCAGCGTGGCCAGAGCCCCCGAGAGCAGCTGCAGTTGCTGACCAGTGCCCCACACAGGCACTGAAGGTTTCGCAATGCAAAAGAAAAATCCCAGTAAATTAATTCATATATTCTCATTTTCTCTAGGATTTAAATAAGAAGCATATTGCACTGATAGAAGATAATGTTAAACTGTACTCCAAACTGGGGGATCGCCCCTGATCCTCCTGGCAGCTTCTGGTTGCCTGCACTGCCCAGGATACTGCTGGGCAGGAGTCCCAGGGGACGTGCTGCCAGCCC
Organism: Morus bassanus; assembly: GCA_031468815.1. NCBI lineage: Eukaryota > Metazoa > Chordata > Aves > Suliformes > Sulidae > Morus > Morus bassanus. The sequence continues at coordinate 9,900,853 of CM062578.1, forward strand.
TGGGAGAGGCAACCTGATTAGCAGCAGGATGCTGCTGCTGCTCTTCCGCAGAGCCAAGATGAGTGGCTCTGGCAGGAAGACGGATTGCCATTTTGTTCCTCCACCACCACCACCTTGTACCGCAGGAGCTCCAGGGCAGCACCAGCACGGCGGGCGCTGCGCCCGGTTCCTCCTGGGATGCTGAAAGCGGCACGTCCAACCCAAATTCTGCCAATGGGAGTTTTTTGCTGTGTCTGACCATGAAGACATCAGACAGTTCAGAACCACTTCCTGGAGCCTCTGAGGCTCAGCTGAGGTGGAAAAAGCTGAAAGACCAGAAAAAGTTAAGACCACAGAAAAAAAAAAAAAAAAAAGAAATCGATAGTTGACACTGGGGAAAAAAAAGTCAAGGCCCCAAAAATGTGAGGGGCTGAAAGCGGGGGGGGGAGGCCAGGAAAAAAAAATGGAGGCCAAAGAGGGGTGGGAGAGTGGGGAAAAAAGGGGAGGCCAAAAGGGGGTGGGAAGGCAGCAAAAAGGTAGGAGGTGGGAGGCTGGGAAAAATGTGGAGGCCAAAAGGGGTTGTGAGGGCAGAAATTAGGTTTAGCTGGAAGGAATGAGATGCTGGGAAGAATCATGAAGCCAGGAATAGACTGGAAGGTGAGCAGCAGAGATGGGCTGAGAAGTCATGGGAGACTGGAAAAAAGCTGAGTCTGAAAATTCTGGGGCTGCAAAGGGAATGGGAGTCCAAGAGGGAACAGGAGGCGGAGAGGCTACTGGCAGCAGGTGGAGGATGAGCAGGGGCAGGTTTTGGGCTAGCGGGCATGGGGAGGAGTGGGAGGCTGGAGGAGGGACTGAGCAGTGATGGGAAGCTGAGAGGGGAGTTTTGGAAGAGGAGGGGAAGCCTGACAGGGTGGGGGAGGCTGGAGGGCGGGGGAGGCCAGAAAGGGAGAGGTGGCCTGAGGGGGCCATAGCCTGGGTCTCCCCACCCTGCAGAGGTGGAGGGTGCAGAACCAAGCCCCTGGCAGGTCTGTGCCTGGGGCGGGGGCATCCCTCCGGTGCACCACCAACTGTGCTGCTACTGCCTGCTCCCACGTTGCTCCCCTGACCCAGTTTTTAATCTGTCCTTCATTTACATGCAGAACAGAGCATCCCATGGCCCCACGCACCCCAGGTGCTACCCCTCACCCTGCAGGACCCTCACCCCCCAGCCCCCGGGTAGGGTTCCCGTTACTGCTATCTTACTGCTACACTGCTTGCCACGAAGCATCACTGTGTTACAATGGAGGGGATGGGAGAGCCCCCATCCAGGAACAGCAGTCACCGCCACCCTCGCCAGTGCCAGGCACAGCGCAGCAGCCTCGCGCCACGGCTGTGTGGCTGGTCTCACTCTCCAGCAGCACCAGAGCTTTGAGATTGGCCTTAAAATATTCCAGAAAATGTTGTGGCCTCAGTCTTATTTTGAAACTGTGACAGAGAAAACCCACGTTTCTCTGCCCTGCTGCTCTCACGTTGCATCGCTGTGCATGCCAGTGGCAGAGCTCCCAAGCCACCGGGATGGGGATGTCCCTGGCTGTGCCCTACAGCAGTGACCAGGAGGGCTGATGGGGCCCTGCAGCAGCACAGAAACTGCTTGAAACGCTGTAGAGCATCCCTTGTGATGTGGGTGTAGCTTCTCAGCACATCAAGGGCGTCCCTGTCCTGCTTCACTCACCCACACGTCTCAGCAAGCAAATAGTTGTGAATCCCAGGACTGCTTCCATGACCTGAAACAGCCCAATCCCACAGCAACCTCCCTTGCTGAGGCACCACCAGTCCCCGCCAGCCCCCCGGTACCCCCTTAGCACCACATATCTCAGCCTCACCACCAGCTCCGGAGGCCACAGAGGAGTGCTGGGAGAGCCAGCTGCCGCCTTACAGTGCAGGGGGGGGCTGACCTGCAGCCCCAGATTGAGTCTGTTTAGGGGGTTAAGAGCAGGAAGCTGTGCCAGGGAGGGAGGGAATGAATGATTAAACTGTTTTCACTGCCTGCTCGCAGGCTCAGGGACTGCAATCGGGGCAACAACCCTGGTCAGCAGCTGGTTATCCAGAGTACTTTGTGAGGGGAGGGCTCAGGACCTGGAGAAAACCCCCTTTTCTGTGGGCACCAGAAGCCTGACCAGAGCTCCTTCCACATGTACCACATCAGATGCCAGCCCGCCAGCGGCCCGTGTGCCTGCCCACGCTTCCCCGTGCCCAAACACAGGCCAGCTGCAACCCGAGACTCAGCCCGTGATGGATCCACGTGCAGCTACAGAAGGGCTCGTGCTCCTTATGCTGGAAAGCACGCAATCCCTGAAGCACGAGAGCCAGAGACGCCCTGCCTGGGTTTTGGGTTACTGCAGCTGAAATGATGGAGCTGCTCTGTTTTGTCTCTTGCAAGGCTCCAGCTCGGTCATTTAACTCAAGAGCTGTAGATGCAGTTAAAAACTCTGGTTTTAGGCCATCTTAGATTTTCTCTGTTCAAAAACACTAAGAACTGCTCACTCTTCTCAAGCATGTAATAGGTACAGGACAACAAACATCTTCTCAGCTGGTTTTGGTAAAGTCCCTAATGTACGCACTTACTCTCCCCAACCTACTCAAGTGACAAAATACCTCCTGGCCCTTCTCCAAGCGGATTAAGTTGGCATGCTTAAGCCAAGCTCCAGAATTTTCTTCAAAAATAGTAAAGATCAAAGTAATTCCCTACAAAATACACCGGGTGTTAGCTGCAACTCCAGGGAGTTTTCCAGGCAGTGGCTGAGCGGGAGGGCTGAAGAGCTTCCCGGTGGCAGCGTGCCTCCCAGTGTCAGCCAGCGCTGCTTACGGAGCAAGAGGACAAGATAAAGCTTTATGTTATGGACAATATGCAATTAAAAAACCCCCAAACCCAAACACACGGTGCTTTACTTCCCTCTGTTCCATATGAAGCCGAAGTAGTGGAAGGACAGTTCTCAGCCCTAGGATCACGGGCGTGAGTCCTGAGTTCTCTCCTCAATAGCACAGCTCGGGGAAACCTTTACCAGGCTGGGCTGGCTGGTGGCTGCGAGCACCCCCACCTGCCGTGGCACCCCCACATGCCTGCCAGGCCAGCACCGCCATGGGCATTGCCTCCTGCACCACCACCTTCACACCGCTGCACCAGCGCATGGCCTCCGTCAGCTGCTGAGCCAGTGTCTTTGGCTGCAATCACCTTTTATTCTGTGCCCTATCTCAAGACCAAAGGCGAGCAGGCACTGGCCCATGCACCCGTATAAAGTGCTGCTGAACTACAGCTGTGCTGAGAGCACAGGGCTCTGGGAACAGGCTGCTCCAAGCTGCATGAAAAGATGAACAGAGATAATTGAATTGCAGACTAAGTTGAAATTCCATTATAGCAACTCACAAAACCAACCACCAACTGAAGAGGTAGGTTATGTTCAGGCATATGTTACTATCCTGGTTTTCCAGGCTGCACACTGTAATTTCAATGTAACTAATAAATCCCCCTATTTTCAATATGCCAGCCTCCCTAGAAGAGCGGCAGCTGTCCCAGCTGCTGCAGCGAATGCACCGTCAAGGGAAAACACCTCTGTGGTGCCTTTGTATTTTTTTAACTCCCTCCACAGCACGCCAGGGAGGACCAGGGCTCCCGCCAGCCAGGCAGCCTGCACGCACAACACTTTCTGGTTTAGCTCAGCCATGGCCTCCGTGGCTCTGGCAAAGCCTGGTGAACCAAATGCAAAGGGGTTTCTGAACCGAAAGAGATTTTGCAAACAAATTGGAGCTTAGCAGGGTCACAGTGTTGTAGCAATGGAAATTGGTAAAACTCCAGCTTTCATGGCAGGGCAGTTTGTGCCCAAGGGATCTCCTGGCCAACTGATTTTGTGTTACAGATAAAACACATAAGAGGGCAACATGGACACAATGCTTGCACCACATTTTAGAGGTGCATGTCCTCCAAACAGCATGGAGTTGTTTTAGAGAATGGACACAGTTAAAGTGACTAATACCTGGTACTGGGAGAAATCAATACAGCAACGCAGCAGTAAGTGAAGTTAGGAAGGAATGCTGATAGATGCTCAGATACCCCCAGACCAATTTTACAGGGCAAGTTAGAGTCTTGTTAATTCCCTCAAGCTCTCTTCCATAAGTTGCTCCTTTTCATTCTGTATCTGTGTGACTATTTTAGGATGAAATTTTCAATTCAGCACAGATGTTCAGAACTGGGTTTCATGCAGTAACGATCTTTTCACATCATTTTCCTTTTTGCACTAGAAATTACGAACAGAGGAAGGAGCTGGAGCCAGCAGCAACTGTCAGAGGCTGGGTAAAATGACACACTGGATATATTTTCCCCCTTTGCTTATGGCTGCCGATGCCGCAGGCCCTGTGACCACAGTCACAGACCCCTTCACCATCAGGTGTTGGTGTCTTCTACAACCCTCCCATCCCAAACCCCACATTCAGGTAACATGCTGTGAGGTGGGCTGTGATTACTGGCACTGTGAGGAACGCACCAGACACTGCACTGTCTGTTGTTCACCAGCTGCTCCTCCAGCCCGGCCCGGGAGCAGCCCATCTTCCCCAGCGGCACAGCAGCGTACCCAGCCAGACACCAGACAGAGATTGATCCATCTAGCATGTGTGTATGTACTAATTAAAAAGATGGCTTTTTAAATACAGGCATTATTCCACCACCAGATCAGTTTTGCTGCAGGACACACAGTACGGTCGCTACAGCCCCAATGGAAGAGGTAACCAGTCCTGCACACAGCAAACAGCAAGGACAAAGCATGGGTGGGTGGCTGCCCATCACCTCCTGCCCAGGCTCACGGTGCTGCCAGAGATCAGACCTATTTCCACCCCAGCTGCTGCCTGCACTGGTCTTGTGGACCAGGTCATCCCCCAGCTGGGCTCCCCTTCACCCAAATGCCCCAGAGAAGTTGCTGGAATTATCCAAACCTGGCACTTGGCCCCAGCTCCTGTGCACCACGGGTGATGGTGCTGCATGGCGGGGACAGCACGGGGGCTGCTACACTGTCTGACGCTTGGGGTGACCTGGGCCAGGGGAAAACATGCAAACCTGCAGCCCCAGGCTGGATGCACACACCCCACGCAGGCTATTGCCACACTTATGACTGGCAGCAGAAATACCCCATGAAATGAGATGCAGCACATCCTACAGACCAGGAGCACGGTGGCTGTCAGTGCCCAGTGCTAGTTTTCATCCACCACTAAGAAGCGTACACTGAGAATGCTCAGCGCTGAGCCAGGCTCTTCTTCATGCTTCTCAGTCAGGATTTCAACACCTCATGCTTCCACCACGGCAGGTCCCATGCACGTGTGGCCAGGGAACACACAGAGCTCGTGGCACCCCGGGCTGGGGCACCACTGCCACCGCTCAGTGCTGAGCCAGCCCCCAAACTCACCCAGTGTTAAATGTGCCTCTGCTGAAACAGCTAGTGAGCACCGGAGCGGCTCTGCTGCGGGACAGCAAAGCCAAGCGTGCAGACGGTGAGGGCAGGCATCACTGCTCCCGGCTGCTCGGCAGGAGGTGGGTGCAGGACGAGGAGGGAAGGGACAAGCAAAGCCCCTCCAAAGCCACCTGGGCTCTGTGCCCTGACATTGCATGAAGGCACGACCCCGCGCAGGTCAGGTCCACCTGGATTTGCCAAACCTGCACACAAACACCGAGATAGACTCCGTGCTCAAGCGAGCACTGGGAGAAGACTTTCTTCTGTGTGCTGATGGCAAGATATGGTTCCTGACCCGTGGTGAGCGTGCTATCGGCAGGACACAGAAGTCTATTTTTAGCCTTACCAAGACAAGCAGCTCGGATGAGACTTGCCCACTCAGCGGAGGTCAGCTTGTCACCACAGGAGTTTCCCCCGTGACAGTGCACCCCACTAATGCTAACAATAACATAAACAGTTTGTTTTGTATAAAGTGTGGTTTAGTGCTCTAAAAAACCAGCTGTACTTGAGAGGAAGGTAGAAAGCAGCAACTTCCACTACTGACCTTTTCCTGGACCAGAGGTATGCATTTAGGAGAGAAAAACGACACATGGGTGGAAAAGGCAGTTAGCAACACTTTACAGAAGGGTTTGTTTTGTTTTCTTTAAACAACATTTTGCAATGCCCCTGCAGAGTGCCGTGGCCGGGAGGCAGCCACAGCTGTGCCAGCCCAGCTGCAAAGCTGCTCCTGGGGCAGTGTGCCTGGCCCTGCCCGATGCAGCATGTTGTGCTCCCCGTGGTGAGCATAGCCCCAAACACCATGTGCTCCGTATACAGCCGGGGCTGGATAACCAGCACATCCAGGCGAGAATGGCCTGGGATTAATAACAGCACCGAAAGAAGAGCAGAGAAAAAACAGTTCCCTTATAACTGGATGTTTTCTCTGGTGCAGATGCTGCTCTCCCGGACGAGCATCCCACCTCTTTCCTGGCCAAGACCATCTGGGCATCTCACCAGCACCCCACAGCTCAGATGTCCACGCTCAGCCCTGCAGCTTTGTTCCTGTTTGCCCAGCCTGGAGGACAGGGAGGGCTCACTCTCCTGAGTGCTCAGATATATCCCCCATCCTTTGGAAGTGCCACAAGTGCCTCCCACTGCTGCAGTACCTTGTAGCTGAGGGCACATGGAAACAGTCAAAGCAGTTTTGCTCTCTCCACCCCCAAAGCCAGGGGTCCACACCATGCCCATAGCACCCCCATCCCACCTCTCACAGGGCGCCTGCCAGGGAGGGACCCCGCTCCCATCACCCCAAAGGGGACTGAACATGCAGCGCTGTGCCACGTGCTGTTTTCTCTTCTAAGAGCATAACCTGTCTTTTCCCATCCCATAATTGTCGCTCTTCTCTTGCCATTATTTAATCAAATGTTTCCCTGTTAGTGCCAGGTAATTGCCAATATATGCCACAACAAGCTTGCTAAACTCCTGTGATGGGTAAAAGACTCCAAACTGGCTATTTTTAGGTACCAAGAATGTATATGCGATGAATGCTGTTCGGTTGTACCCCCAGCGCTCTCCATGAAAAACAGCATGCTGGCTTCTTACCTGCTTTCAGTTCGTTCCTTGAGTCTATATAAACAAGAGAGACTTTTCCACCTCCCTCCAGCCCTGGGGGCTGCAGGCAGCAGGCACCCAGCGCAGGGCATCCTGCTGCAAACGCCGCAGTGCTCGGGTCTCCTCTGGCACACGGCACAGCTCCTTCACCAGATGGAGCTTTTGCAGAAGCACCACAAAGCACCATCAGGTACCATCGCTCTCATCAGCCATCCCACCCCCCTGAGGCTTCCCCGCACCACCAGCCAGCAACCTGCGATGAGAAATACCAGTTAAAGCAGCTGCACATGAGCTGCTCTGGGGCCTTTCAGCTGTGCCTTTCCAACAGCCGGCAGCTCTGCACAGCAGTAAGCTGGAAAGCATTTTGAGGGGGGTGCACTCATGCTGCAGCATCAAAGGCTCATTACCATCCTGCACTTTAATCACTCAGTGGCACGACAGAGGCATAAACCCAAGGGGAATCTCACAGCACTGCAGCCCCACTGCCGTTCTGCACTGTTAGCCAGAAACCAGGTGAGTCGGGCTCGACCTTGGCCGGGCTGACCCGGCAGGGAGACCTCAGCCAGTGCTGTGCAAGCACCAGGGCAAGGTCTCCCTCAGTGCTGGCATCCTCCTGAAGCTGTAGATGAGCTGTCTCCTGGAGGATGTCCCTCCAGGGACCCCAAGCCATGCCCACCCCAGCCACCAGCAGCAACCAGCTCCTACCTACGCACCCAGAAGCCCCCAACTCCCTCCAACCCTGCCCTGCTGCCTCCAGCCCTTTACTCCCAGCTGATCCCCATCATGCCCACCCCCCGGGGCAGCTCAGCACCAACACAGGCAACCTGTGCAATTCTCCAAACCTGCCTTCCCAGCAGCTCGGGGGCCACAGGAGCTGATGCTGTGATGGGTCACTGCATCCCATGGCACAGTGCGCTGGCACGGTGGGCGTGCAGGCTGGCCGTGTCACTCTCCCCGGCCCCAAGTCTCGCTGACATGTCCCTGGGCACTGCCGGAGGACAGAGCCATGCCGAACCAGCACCTCTCCCCAGCGCCAAGGCTGCGCTGGCAGCCAGCATGAGGCACCGAGGTATCGCATGATGCCACTGCCGGGACCACAGAAAGTGGTGTGATCAGCTCTGTTTGGGCAGGAAATAGGCTTCTTTTTATTACAACTAATATCTGGATGCAAAAAGACCCTCAGAATTATTGTCTCCTTCTTCCTGATGCCATTCCCTGGTCTCATCACAGATCACACAAAGGCAATTAAAACCCCTTTCCAGGTTTCTGCTCCTACTTCCCCAAAGGCTGAGAATCTTTTCGTCGTTTTAGAAAGCATCTCAGCTGCAGACACACGTGGATCCCTTTGAACAAAATTCTTCTATTTGGTTTTAACAACTGTTACAGCTGTTAAAGCTCCTGCAGTTGTTACCATCCCAGCCCCAGCTGGCGAGGTGCCACGGCCGCGGGCTCCCCGGGCCGCGGGCAGCAAGCGCCGCTTTGGCAGGAGCTCCTTCTCGTGGCTCTCCTCAGCATCTGAGCGGTTTTATGTTTTCTCAGCTCTCCAGCAAGAGCCGCGCTGCGGGCAGAGCTGTTGCTCAGTACCTGCTTAGCGGCGGCAGCGCCCGGGTGCGATGGGACAGACCCGACGCGCTGCGGCGGAGGGTCCTGCATGACACCGGCCTCCCGCGGGGCTGGCGACCCAGCGGCAGCGCCGCCGAGCAGCCTCCTGCCCGAATTCAGTCGCGGGAGCGCTAACCACCGATAGCAGCTGTCGGAGCTGTCTGATTAACCACAGGAACCTCCGTGGCCACCTTCACTGGATAGAGAGAAAATAGTCATGTTATTTTTGCTAATTTAGAACATCCGTGCTGCTCGACATGTTATTTTTTAACTCGGCGGCTAAATGCAATGATAAACTAAAATGCTGGTGTCATCGCAAATATTGATGTAAACGCAGTGCAAATGAGCTGGGTGTTCAGCCCATAGGAATGAGGCATCCTGATGTGCTGAGCTGAGAAATGAAGTCAATAAAACCGGCCTCTGAAACGTGAGCTCCTCCGCGAGGTCTCTCAGGCTGCTCTAACAAACACAGGAGACACCTGAAATCCTTGTGGAAAACAAGTGTTCCGATGTGTTTCTGAATTAAGCCTGTGATTTTTTTGGTCAATAATTTTGATTCTTAGAGTGATTTGTGCGAGACTAATCAAGCAACAGTGACGCATGGAAATGGGGCTCCCTCTAACGTCAGCCACCGCCTCGCTGCACCCCCATCTGTCTCCTGTGGGCACTAAAACCGGGGGCGGGCAGATGCTGAGGGTCCCGTTCTTTTACCTGCACCTTGGAAGTACTGCCACAAGAGGGTAATAACAGCTTGGTCTGGATCTATGGTATCCTGTTACTTCACATTTATCCTCTGGATTAAACAATAATATCAGGTATACTTAAAATTCTTAATGTATATCCTGTATATTTAACGTACTATGCACTGTTGAAGAAAAAACCCCAATACCAGCATATAGATTTTTTTCCCCCAAATAAATTATATCCCTTCAGTCAAACAAACATGCAGATAAAATAAAAAATGTGTACAAAAGAAAGCAGTGAGATTTTTAACCCGATATAGAAAAACATAATTAAGAAAGAGAATTTTTATTAGGGCAATTTCACTTTATTTTTTCCATACAGCAAGGTCAACTATAGCAGTAATAATAAAATAAGCATAAAAACAAATTGCAGCCCAGGACAGAGTACATAATTTGGAGCAACTACAAGCAAAAAGTAAGTCTGTGATTACATAATAGTAAAACCAAGCACATCTGTCCTTTCAGCAGATGAAAGTTGCGGGGTTGCAAATAAGTGCAACTTGATTAATTATTCAGTGTGAGTACTGGAGAGATCAGATAAAGTAATGGCCTAATCAATTCTTCTTTCCAGCTTTGGCATATATAATGACAAGGTTTCTTGAACGCTTTCCATTAAAATGGTAAAATTTCCCAGGGTTTTTTTTTTTTTCACCTGCTAAAAGAACAGGACCACTACAGCAATAAAAAATAATCACATAACAACTACAGCTACGGTGTGCTGTTTGGTTTGCCTGTTCATGATTTAACTCTTTTGTGAAAGTCAGTATTTGTTTTGAAGAATCTTTTTTGTGAACAATAAACCACTGAAATTGTCAGAAACTGGTTTGAATAGCATATATCTTTAATATATTTTTTTGATACTTTAAACATGCAGTAGTTTTTGAATAATGTACGGAATATTTGATCCATGATTTCACCTTGATGGTTTGAAGTACCTGCTTTTTTTCTTTTTTTTTTTTTTTTTTCTTTTTTTCTTTATTAATGATTTTCAGGCAGATTTGAACCAGTGGAGCTTTTGTCAGTCATGAGATCTTGGAAGGATGGCATATCTTTCCAGCTGAAAAAATCCTGGCAAACTACAAGCTGTCCACATAAAGCAAAGCAACTTTTTTGAAGGGGTATGGAGTGCTAACTCTGTGCCACTTTTGCAAGCAATTTTGTTCAGCCTGTCATTTTATTAGCCTTAACAAAACTCCTTGTAATTATAGACATTTTTATTCAAAATAAGATCTTACTATTATACAGGTTTCTCTCTTTTTTGACTATATACAGAAGTGCAAAAAGTCAACCTTCTCTCTATACGTTCCCACATGCTAAACTGCAGCATAATCAACCCTCAAGAGTTTGCACACACACACTATAATTCTTGTTACGTAAACTTTGAGTATTTGGATTATCAACAAAAAGTCCCTTGATCTATTGATTATGCAGCTTATTTATAACAAGGCCTGATATTCAGGGATTTCAAAAAATATTTAAACAATATTTTAACATTTGAAATGGATACAGTAGAAAATAAATTTTATTCTAATATCTAGGAACTAGATTTTCTCATAACAACTAATTACAAACAAAATAAATCATCAAAATATTACTCAATTGTCTGCCAGGATTGTTGCGATAGCAACAACTTAACCTCTTACTTAGCAATGATTATATAATTATAAGATATCCATATAAAAGATCTTTGTTCTTTTAATGAAAACTAGACAAGAACTAACAATGACTGACATTCTTACATTGTAATATTAAATCAGTAAAATATAAATCATTTAGTTAACAATAATACGAATACTCATATGACACTACATGTAAATTCAAAACTGAGTATGTTATGAAGAACACTACTTTTTTTCCGAAGAAAACTACTTTTTTTGTACTTTGAAAAAGTCACCAGTAAACTCTAATAAAACAAAATTCTATAAACTGAAATGGTATTCAACTGGTAATAGAAAATGAAAACAATCTAATAAACGTAAGAAATAAAAACTACACTTTTAACAAGAAAAAAGTAATATTCTATAATGTTAAGTAACTACAATAACATGTGAAGTCACCTATACTTTCTTAACACGATTGAAATTACATTGGTATGGGTTTTAACCCGTAATGTAATAATCTAAGGCTTTAATAGATGTACAGTACAATCAGTAAAATCAACACATCATTCTTATACTATAAAGCATCTCTCTCAAGCATAAAAACTCGCAGTAAACTTGGAAGTATGGAGAGTTCTACAACCGAACTCGCGCTTCTTCCACTCCACGCTACGCTACCAGTGACCTGGCCCCCACTTCAGCACTTTGCTGAACAGAGCAAAAATATCCTTTACTAGCTGCAACATCCAAACCACAAAAAGGAATTCCTTTGGATGAATCCATTCTTAAAACTTGAATGCACATCTATTTTTTTGTTTTTATTTTGTAAAGGCTTTCTAAGGCTATAAGCAGTTAATCTGAACAAAAAAAATCACATATAAAACTCACCCAAGTATTTAACCCACCCAATTTCTACGCTAATTAACATCTCCATTTTTTCATATTTTGGTTTGTCATGCATCTGATGTCAGTGCTTCTTTCGTCTTTGTTTAGAGTCACCATGTAAAGCGTGACTTTGATGAAGTAAAAGTGAAACCCATCTCTGCAAAACATTTATAGTCCTTTTGACTTTCGACAGAGGCTATAAATAGAAGCAAAAGAAGTTCCTCAAACATTTGTTACTGTGTCTCAGAAATGGCTTTTCCCTTTCGTATATCATGTTATACATTAAAATATGCATAAATATTACACTACAATGCCTTAAAATAGTCTATATATATGTCCAGTATGGGTTAATTTGTACGGCTAGAGTATCTTTCTTGTGCTGTCTACTGTTACTGTAAGGAATAGTTGGCCATTTCTGAGACAGCTTTGGTTTGAAACAGAATGGTGCCCTTTGACTGATTAGTACTAATAAAGTAAGCGAAAATGTGGTTCTGAAAATAACACTGCAGAAATAATACTCTAATCAGATGTACAGTCTATGGCACTTCATGAGAATCCTTAACAACATGGTATTTAAAGCCATTGATGTGCTTTAAAATATACACAGTTGTGGTTTTGCTTGGCACATTCATCTCTGTCAGATACCTCTCTTACCACTTCTTACAATCTAATCTTACATTAAAAATATTACTCTTAAACAAAAATTACTGTGCATGCACGCTCTCATCTATAATGGCAATTTTAAATACAAGGTGCACCTTTGTTATTTGTAAACCTTGAAAGAAATAAACTTACTTTAAAAAATTATATCTTGGTCTACAGACGTACCAATACATAATAGATTTATGGTTACACCATCGTCTGTCTTTTCAAGGTGACATACATGATTATGCAGGAAATAGACGACGTATGCATATTCAAATCCATATGCATACTTCTGTGCTAGAAAAGATAGACAATGTTGTAGTTTTTAGACAATAAGATCACCTCAGCACAAATATCAATTAAATGTACAAAGTATATAGGCAACAGTGTGCAGTGGATTTCCAAGTTCTTGTTTCATCTCGTTAACATGCAATGTGTGGATGTCTTACTGCTGAGGGCGTTTCCGAGTGTTGCTTGACGGTATATACATTATGGCTAATGAGCTTGTCCTCTTCTCAACCCAAACACACTGTCCTTTTCTCTTCAGTTATGATCTAGAAAGGAAAAAAGATAAAGCATTTTCAACACAGTCATAACTTCTTGTTGGCACCACATCAGCCCAAACTTTGTATTTGCAACAGGGAAGTCTGCCACTGAGTATCGGGGAAGCTTGCACCCAAACCCCTGCAGGATTTCCCTTCAGTAACGTTCTTGCAGCAGAGGTTCACTTTACAAACGAATTCTGCCGTGATACAAGCGCACAATACACTGGCCTCCCACTGTTCCTGAGCCCCCAGCCGTGGGATCAGAATATGGGGGACAGTTTCCAGACCCTAGAGCCCACATCCTGGGAGGCAGCTCCCCACAAAGTGCTGTGTGAGCACTGCCCAGCAGCCCTGGGCTCCTCTCTCTTCCCAGGCCCAGCAGCCACTGCCCTGTAAAACCCAGGAGCCCAGCCAATATCCGAGAGGCACCTAAACATCCACAGAAATCTGGGCCCTATGTTCCCAAGGTAATTTTTCTTACTCAGCTGCCCATCTAGTGTAGCTATTTCTCTGGTCTCTATTGCCTGTCACACCTCTAGAGAGTGACTCCTCCTCCACCTCCGGATGGTGCCTAAAATGGGGACACCCCAGTCCCAGCTGACTGCGGAGGCAAGCCTGGTAGCAAGCTTCGGCTGCAGACAAGAGGCATCCCACCTGAGTCACTTAAGCAGTGTAAAGATGTTTATACTAAGCTGAAAGGAATAACTATTATTATAAACCCTCTGTGGCAAATCAGTTAATCCTAACCCTAAGTAATAATTCAATTATGGCTGAGGCATTCAATAAAAAACACAGCAGAAATGGAGTGCAAGGGAGAGGAAGGTAATACAATTGACAAGCTATCCTAGGGGAGGTGATGTGCTGTGGGTGGTCTTAATGACAGCAGGCAATTTAGTGACAGACTGGAAACTACAGTTTACTCATAGGGAGATACAGGGGAAAGTGTCTTTCAAGCTTAGGCACACAAACCCAGATTTCAAACTTTGTGGGACAAAAGGTTACAGTTCAAAAAGCTGACATACACTGCCTGCAATTGCCGTTCACACCAACACAATGCAGGTATGAACTACGCCTGCACCGTGGGACCTCTCCTTGCCGTATCACTCATGCCAGGAAAATACTGTACATAATGCATCGTAATCTGACAACCTGTGTTCGAGAGAAATCAGGCTTCAGCTAGGCAGACGACTAAACCTGTATTTTCAGAGATGCCGGCTTTCCAAATTTGGAGATTTAAAATTAGTTCTGTATCTAAAGACAGCTTAACGTAACCACCTCCCCGCTAGACCTGGCTCACATCAGTGCTAGAGCCATCATCCTTTATAAAGAAAATGTAAAACTGCTATTCAGAAGTTTATCCATACATATAATATGTTCCTTCTACATCTACAAACTAATACCGACATCTGGTCCAACACACTCGCTAACGTGGTCACTGCTAACTACAGCATCTCTGCTCAGAGAAGAATGGCACGTCAGTGGAGTTCAGAGCCTCTTCCCCTGGATCTTTTTAGTTTTCTTAGAAAGAAAACAAAAACATTCTGTCCCTCAAAAAGACAAATTATGCACACATATAGGTAAGAAAACTGTAAGCAAAAACACATTGGGAACTTACTGTTTGATGACAAAATGTCTACATCTGTGTAACATACTTGTGGCTAGTCAGATGTTCGGCAGATATTATGGGTATCTATAGGTAAAAAATGTAAACAATGAATAACACGTGCAATGAGCCAACCCAGAGACACAGCATTTTGCTATAGAACATAAGTTTGGAAAAGTGAGGATCAGCTGTGAGTTGGTGGATTTTATATTGTAACTATAAGTTAAAGTCAACTGAAGTGCTACAATAGCAACTTAAAACTGGAAAACATTGTGTTAAGTACTATTTGACAAATATAAATATTATTGGTTGTTTAGGAAATAAGAGAAGTTAAAATCTACAAAAGTCATGCAGTGCAGTAATTGAAAATTGCCCTTTTTGTTGGCCTACACAAAATTCTGTGCTTTCAGTGCATCATTTAAAATGATAAATTCTACAGTGGCCTTGTTTCAGTCTGATTTTGTGAAGTGTTCACTGCTTTCACTGTCTTGGTTTCTGAATGCCAAACCTAAAATGCCCCAAGCCTGATTTTCACGGCTGGTGAAAATCCACTGCCAAGAAGAGCTGCCTGCTCTTCCCACGGCCACTGCAGGCATCATGGTGGATCAGCTGAAAAGCTAAGACTCCCCAAAGCAGTGAAACAATTCTCAAAATGTTTGTCTGTGTAAACAGAATTCACTACAGGGCTCTCTTGAAGTGCCCCATCAACTCAGCTTCCCATTAAAAAAAAAAAAAAATAATTAAAATCAGAGTAGATTACCAGCAGTACAAATAAACTTATATTCTACATCCCATCCTTGGGTCCCAGCTGTGCAGCCCTCTGTGTGCAGTGCACAGGCTGAAGTCCATGGGAGCGAGCCCAAAGAGACCTTGCAGGTCAGGCCCTTGAGAAGGGACAGCATTAAAGCATGCAGGTGTTGGAGGAACCATGAGCAACCTCACATTATAGACAGGACCACAAATCCGGCTGGAGGGAGCAAATAGATGCGCCCACGTACAGGGAAACATGCTGGGGTATACGACACAAAATCGATTTGTAGCATTACAAATGGCTGTTGCACTTGAAAAGACTTTTTCCTAGTGGACACTAAGGCTGACCTGTTAATCCGCACAAGAAAGGGAACAAGGTGGTGTCCTCTTAACTAAATTGTTTACAGGTCTTGGTGTCAGTTTTTCCACCCCTTGTGCCCTCTCCTCCCCTAGCAACTCCACACAACTCTACAACATCGCCAACTTGTACAGAAATGTGCTTCAAGCATAATGAAGCTTCTCATACCATTTTTTTCTACTGCTGCAGGACAGGCTGTTGCACCCAACTGTGTAGAAGCATCAGGGATAGTGCTGTCGGAACATACCAAGGACCTTCAACACCAGTCAATGAAGATGAAGGGCCAGATCTTAAGACTTTTGACATGCATGCACATTGCATTGTGTGGCATTAAATAATTTCAGCATTGCTCACATAGTATATACATATATTTGTTATATATGTATATATTGAGGTTTGGCTGCAGTACTTTACTAAGTGTGTTATGAGGCTCCAGGGAGGATATGCATGAAATGATCAGATTCTACAACAGAAAGTTTCCCTGTAATTTATTTGGGAAGTGCATGGTTATTTAGACAGAGATGATTTTAAAAAATAATGTTGTTTTTCTGTGGCTTGGCTTGTTCTCACAATTCTCTGGACTTACAGAGGATATAGAAACATTTAAATTAATTGTATGGTGCAATAAATTACAATATTAAGAAACTTCGGGCATACAGGTGGTTGCTTGCTTAGGTGACATGTATGCAGAGGTAATCACACCTATGAACTAGCTTTTCGAAATACAAAATAATTCTTATGCTGGTTTAAATCTGTGAGTGACATGGTCACTCAGCAAACACTTCTCAAGAGCAGAAAGTGCTACTTGCTAAGCAGACTAACCTGAGTATTTTTTGGAATTGTAAAATATCCAGGTCCCTTTTGAGACTTGGGATGTGCACACCTGTATATCACTGCAAGAGTGTAATTTTTGGAATAATATTTTTGAGAGATCAGTAAGCCGACAGGTTAACAAAGAACGTACAGCTGGACGTAGTACAAAATGGTAGTGTTCAACAGGCAAAGGTGGAAAGGCTCAAAGCCAAAGGCTCTGGACTTAATCCTGTGAGAGCCTGCAGCACTTGGTACCCTCAGTGGCAGCACAGCGCCCGGTGCACTGCAGCGAGGCCGGGGGCTCCTGGCTCTGCAGGAGCTGGCACCATCCACCCCAAGCACAGAGGTGCAGGTGCAGCAGGTCACAGGCACGGGTATTGCTGCTTAACATCCAACTGCAGCTGCAAACCTGACAACTTTATGTTGGGGATTTTGAAGTTGTTTAAGGAGTTAGCTCTAATGACTTAGGGAGCTGAGTATGTCAGGTGAGCCTGCCTTAAAAACTGACATTTATCCTCAGAATTAATTTCATATACAGAACCACACCTGCAAAATGCTAAAGAAAATTTTTAGTTCCCTTTTCTAAAAGGCACATGTGTGATTCCCACTGAGTCGAGAGTAATACCTGCATATTAGACCAGAACTGATGGTTTCATGACAGAAGGGAATTCTAGCTTTCTAGTAAATCTCAAAAAATAATTTGTTTTTGTAAAAGAAAGAAGAGGGTTTTTTAAAAGTTTTTACTGTTGCACCTTCAGCCAGATGTACTACAGAAATCTGCAGTTTTGACAACCCAGCTAGATGAAAACAACAGGCCGTGTTCTGTTCTCAGGTGCAGCTCCTCTGGCCCCTGGTACTCATCTTCGGAGCATAGTTTCTGGCTTTTTGGGGAGGACTTTTATTTAGGGGAGGACTTCTATTTAGCACAGCATTATTCTTTTATTCCTGAAATACATCCAAACATGGCAACAATCGGGGTAGCTATTTAGAAATAAAACCAGACTCTAATGGATATTTTCTTAACTGACGTCTGTCTACTGCAACAAGTAATCAGCCCTTTCCTAGCAGAATCAATCACAAGCTGAAACACAGGTTTAAAAGAAGTTTCTGTGTGGCCCATGCTCAAACGTTTTTGTTTTGCTCTTGGAAGAGGAGAGTCAGAACATGTTCAGACTGTTCAATTCAGACTCTTGAAATTCTGATCCTGCAACCCCTCCGCACAAAGGTTTTACTGGCTTTCACTGGAGTTCTGCACTAAAAGGAACTGTCGGCTTCACAGAAATAGAAATAAATAATGGGTTCCGTGTATTATCCCTTTCTCTTTACATCTCTGAGAGCAGAAATAAGCAGCACAGCCCATAAATGTTAAGACTGAGTCAGAAACTCTATTATCAATTATTTTTAGCATCAGAAATGGAACTGCAGCACCTTTTGAGCATGGATAAAGGCTTATTAAGCTGTGCTGCAGGTCTTAGAGAGAATGTGTAGGCCAACAAGAGGTAAAATCAAAACCCCCATGCTCATTAAAAGCACCAATTTCAAGTTGTCTGTAAGGAACAAAGCTGTAAATTAGCAAACCTGGTTGGCTGTGGCTGTTGCAGCGAAGGGAACACTTGTGGCAGATGTTGTTGCTGCAGACACAGTGGCTGGCGTAGCACCGTGCACCATGGGAACTTTCGGAAGGAAAATCATATAAGCAAACATACAGAAGAGTGTAGCAGTATGGGAACCAGAGCGACATGTGGTAGGATAATTGAGCATGGTATTTATCACAGCAAAAAGCCCGAGACATCATTGCCAGCGCGTGACATGCAATCACAGTGCAAAGCAGGACAACATTCCAGGGAGAAAGAGGGGAGGGAAATGAAAGAGAAAAAAAGGGGAAAATGCTTGTTACCATCAAATCAAGAAAATCGACACAAACAAGCTTAACCATTTCAATACAATAATCAACAGAAGAATTTTAAAATGCCCTTATATTTACAAATTTTTGTCTTTTAAGAATTCAACCCAAATATTTACTGCAAACAAAAATTAATCTTGTTGAAGGACAGATACGTCTATGTGGCTATAGTAAGATACAGTCTTTATTAAACATAAGATAGTTTCTAAACACTGGAACTCATAGTCCAATCAAAATCCACCAAGGAACAATGTGCAATTCAAACAACTGCTATACAAAATTAACAACATCTATGTGTCCATGTCAATTAAATAAAACAATTGCATTTAATTGACAGGTGTTAGTGCAGGAGGCTAAGGGAGATGGATTGGCACAAGAGCTACAAGTTAAAATCTAGCAGTGGATTTTGAGGGTCCGTGAGCTGCACCACAGGTTTAAGATAATCAAGAAACAAAGCTGGCACCTACCAACACTTGTAGCGGGTGTCATGCACAATATTGAGCCTGCCCATCATGCATTGCAACAGGAAGGTGGATTTGGAAAGGGAAAAGAATTAAAACAACCCATCACACGTGTAATTAGAAAATTTCATTTGAACAAAGAAGAAAAATTGTTATTATGGGAACAGTGGCATGTAACTGTCAGCACAATCAAACCATACAATAGCACAGTGATCCATTAGAACTAGTCTTCAGTGAAGGGGAAAGAGCTGATTGAACTGTGTGCTGGTATATCGTGTTTGCCTTTGTAGCACCGTGGACTATCAGCATGGCTAGGAAAAGTTTCTTTAGCTTTATTTTAAAACTTTTTTAGTCTTTTTTAGTCATTTTGCCTTTTGACATAAGCTTTATAATGGTCTTTACCCTGGTTTCCTCAGATTAAAATACTTTAAAGTTGCACCTGCCTACAGGTACCTGAGGTCCACCCCTGCTAGGACACCAGGACAGAGTAGCCAGAGCCTGTCTCGGATGGGCTGGAGCGACGATTCCTCACAGAGTGATCACTTGATCTGTACTGTTTCATTAGCCGCAGTCTGACTGCTCCAATATTTAGGTAATATGTAGGCATGCAGTACTTTTGTCATATCTGCACGACCCCTGTGAGCTGCTGGTGAAGTGGAAGTGATCCTGACTGTCCTCTGGTCTGTTTGCTTAATATGCAGCTCAGAGGAGTGACTGAATAGCTAAAGTCTCCCATGCAGCTCATGGCAGCACCTAAGAATACTTGTTCAGCATTTTTTTCTACATTATTGGACATATTTTAAGCTGTTGGTGTCTGGGCTCACAACCTGCAAGTCTCTTTAGGCTACACAAAAACAATTGAAGTGACAGCACCTGGTGAAATCTGCCCTGCAACTAGAGAGCCAACAGCAGTACGGTGTTTTTAGGAACATTATGTATCATTTTTTAACTATCACTAAGTTGGTAATTCTGTTTACTTTACATAGCAAAATGCCTTCCACCAGACTGAACTCAGAATCTTCTGGGTTTGCCTCCCATATGATAGATGAAGATATACTGATATTTCAGAATATCCATTTTTCATAAACAATTTACTTTTTTTATTTAACAAGTTAACATTTATTAACACCGCTAATCATGCCTGACACAGCAGAAACTGAAATAAACTCTGAAATCTGGGAACAGAGATTGGAGTGGAAATAGAAATGTATTCTAGAAGACTGCCAGTGGGAGCCACAGCAATGCCGCTTCCTTGACATTACGTGACCGTAACAAGGGGGACAGGAAATTGTTTTAGCTGGTGCCAAGCATTGTAGTGGCTTGCACAATCTCAAGAGCATTTAACTAAGCAGGGAAGAAGTCAGTCAGTATAATTACTGCTGGGGACAAGGTTATTCTTTGTCATCACTGTATCTGCAAGGCTACAAAGAAAAGGGCATAATCATGTTTCCTAATTAGTCTTCTATTTCTGTGTCATGGAAGAGACTGAAAATATTCACAAAGAAAGGTTAAATAAAAGAAGGGTAGCTTTTCTGACTTCCTGATTCATGAATCATGGATGAAGTTGATGGGACCACTTGCAAGATTAAAAAGTGGAGCAATATTTGGCTATAAAGTGCAAACAGTAAGTAAAATGGCTTTCTTGGTCCCTCTTATGACATCTCTGTGGTGTTAATGAGGATACACAGAAGAACCTTTGAGTTCTGTCTCTCTGCAGAAGTGCCCTATTTATAAGGTTGTACATACTTCATTAGATTTGGAATACTACGTCATTCCATGCATAATTAGGTCTACATGTTAAAGACAAGTTAGATTTTCATAACAACTCTGAAATATCACTGTAAAGCTTTTCAGCTCAAAATTTTAGTCTGAGTTATCATCATTAACATTATAACCAGTGCACACAGTTTTGAAAGGGAATTGAAGCAAATGAGTATAAGGCAGAAATGAAAATACTAGCCAGGGTGCAGTAACTTGCAAATATGAAGACATAATGCTGTATGACCCTCTTACCAGTAATAAAAATCATTTTTGCTATGACCTTAATATTCATCTTGACTTCAGAAGCTTTGACTGACTAATGAGAATGCATGAATAATAAATGTGCAGTTTCAAATGTTCCCTAGCTTTTCAGCACAAGGCAGAATTTTAATTCAAGGATGTGCTCAGTTAACTGATCGTAACTTCACAACCAGATTATTTCTGCAGTGGAATAAAGCTATTTTTATAAATATTCCAGGTTTACTGGTGTTTTAAGCATTTTTTTCTCTTCTCTCCCTCGTATTATTCCCCTCAGTCTATTTATTCTGTCCAATCTACTAAATACTAATCAAAAATATCACCATAGACAGCATAAGCACTCCTGTCAAGGTGAACAGTTGTGCCTGATCTTTCCCTCCCTAACGTTCTGGAGGACAGCAGTGTTTTTACACAGACCCAGAAGCCCCATGGAGGAAGGTGCTTACACCAAAATCACTTTAGGTAAGCATCTGTGCACTGACTGAGTCCCAGCGATGAGCAAACAAGTTCTCTGGAGTTGAAGCCACAGTAACTAAATAAATATGCAATGTGTTAACTTAACAGCAGAGGTGGCTGAAGCCTCGCCACTGCTGGCTACGTGGTTCAGCTGCCCTGCTGCAATTCTGCCCCTCGCAGGTGCATCAGGAACGCAGCTCCTGGGAGTATCCTGTAAACCTGACCCTTTTCTTCTGGAGGATTACCCTTCTCAAAGAGTCTGGTCACCTGGTTTACACGCACACGCCAGGAACAGCTGTATCAGCACAACTGAGGAGACACTGAGCTGAGGCACAGGATGGTAACAAGCACGAGGGCATGAATTTCATCTAGTTGCACACAGGAGCTCTCTATCTGCACGTACAAACATAGCCCCAGCCAGCTCACAGTTCCTGCAGGACAAAGAGCACGTGCAGAAGTAGTGAACACCAAGTAACCAGTGCTCTGCAAGTTCACAGCTCCACAGCGAAACGTTTGCCCATGTGTCTGCCAAGGCGTCAAGAGTCGGCAGCCAGGACTGAAGTCCCAAAACAAACTGTGAACATCCATTAAGTTGTGCAGAGCCTCCTCATTCAGCAGACTAACTCCACTTATTTCAACTAGCCAACACCACAAGTGTTCCCAGTTCTTTCTTGCAACACCTTTTAGACTCCCCTCTCAGTCTGGGGACAGCTTCCAGCAGCCAAGGTTTCTGGGAGACCTCAACAGGCAGAGAGGCAGCTTTATTTGAGAGTGGTGAGATGAGTATCTAAGAGCATTTAATCATCTGAAGTGTGCTGGAGTGCCAGTGTCCATCTGCTGGCATGGACGATCCCTTTATTTGCTTTCACGTGCTCTTGCGTACCGGCAGCCAGAATGAAGCCTTACAATTTAGAAGAGGTATCTGGGTTTGTTTGGAACATGAGTGGAAAACTCGCAAGGGTGAAACATCACAAGTGAAGTGTCCTGCAGAGAGGAGGGTCCTGCCAAGATCCTCCATAGGCGTATACACCTGTACCATCTAGGTTCTGTGAGTGTCCTGCCCTCCAGACCTGCTGCATTTTCACAAATTGCAGCTGAAGCAACTAAGAATACATATGAGTAATTACACTTTGGGTGTCTGAACCTGAAAAATGTCACTTTAATTCAGACCTCGCTGAATTAACCTGCCTCTGCTCCATGGCACTGGAGCTGAGGGCACCCACACTCTGTGCTCTCCCATCAGTTCTTAGGGACTGATGGAGAAACTATTTCCAGATGACTATGCACAAACAGGACCGATGCTAGTTAATTTGAAGTGAGGAAAACTAAGAAGGGCAAAGTGGCAAGTAAAATTTTCAAACTTTCAGAAGTTATTAAAGGATTATTGCAAAGCTCAAACTGCTGCTATCTGAAAAATATAAAAAGAATTTGTAGCAGCTCATGCTAAAAAATCCTTTACTTATCTTGTCTAACATATACTAAACTTCAGTGGTCAAGAAAGGTCAAATGAAGCATCGAGAACCACTGCGCAAACTCCTGTAGGTTTCAGTATAGATTTGCTAGAGGAAGAGCTGAGGTAGGTTGTGTGTAAGTGCCAGTGTGAAAGATCCCAGTCAACGATTTAGTGCAAGTGAGGTCTGATGCACATGAACCATAACCCCAGCTTCTAAGTTCAAAGGGTGTGAGTCAAAGCAGCTCAAGTACTTCCAGAAATCATCCAGCCCCTCGCTGATTTAATGGAAGCTGGAAAATTGGTGGTTTACTAACTACATCAGTTATGCTTTGCCAAAACAAATCTGTGAAATTGTTTAATATCTACAAGAAGGACTGTGATTGCACAAGCGTTTTTATATGAATTTTAGCATGTGGGCTAGAGATCTGACATAAAGCTTACTCAACCAGAGTCTTTCTATTGACTCCAACAAGCTTTGCAACAAGCTTGTACTAATACATTTTAGTGGTTGCAATGGATTTTTGGAACCTAAGTTGTTACAATGTACTACATCAAGTAACTGATTTTTGTGCCACTTAAATTATATATGTTGGTTATATGCCAGATTGTACCATCAAGAAAGAATGGTAAAAGGCATTACACCGAATTCCTGGGAACACAGCTGCCAAAACTGTTTAGGATAAAAACCTTACATTTTTTCGGTAAAGATCAAATAGTTGTATTTTCTTTTCTCCCCTCCCCATAGCTAATCAGCATTACAAAGGGCCGTCCTCATAGACTCCTTCCAATATTTCAAGTACAGATCTACCAGATGTCCTCTGTGTTTCATCACCTACCTCCTAGAATGATAGTGCTATTTTAATGTGGGTTCACATGTAAAAACACTAACTCAGCTGTGTTAATATAGGCATAAATTTACATGACATACTAGATATATAATTTTTCATGAAGCGCTGTTTGCTGAACAAAAACATATATTCCAACTTTAAGTCCCATCTACTTCAGCGGGATTTCCACTTATGTAAATAGTACAGGCATCAATTCTTCAGCAATTACACTAGGACAAGTATAGATTTGATCACTCCTGAATAAAAGCAAGTGCACCTCGGTTCTGCTTAGACCAAAATCAGCCCTGAGGCTCTAGTGATAGGGGCCTGAACATTGATTTCTTGTGTAGGTTCATCATTAGACTATCTGTGAGACTGCCTGCCTGTGCCTTTCATGATCACTGCACCATAATTAAAATCAAAACCTTCAAGTGTGTGTGACTCAGAACAACTGCTGCTAAGCACATGAAGGCAAAGGGGTCTTACAGCAAAAAGAAACAAATACAACAGCTTAAGGGATGTGTAATGAACAGAAGTTAATCGAGGGAAAGAGGAATGAGAGAGATTTCAAATTCTGATTTGGGATGACAGAGCATGACGCTGATTTTTATATTAGACTGGAAAACACCCACCCAGCTTCCGAGAGGAACAGAGAGAAGCCAGCCTTCCTGCAGTCAGCACCTCCTCTGCCCGCGTCTCGCCAGGCATGGCAGTGTCTCAGCCTGGAGAGAGGCTCCCTGCACCTGGCAGCAGCCGCCCCGGCACTAGCAGCTGCCGCGCAAATACCTCTATGCATTTGCCAGCAGGAACAAACGGTTATTTCCTAGTGTCTTTTTTTCCAGAATTCCCCCTTCACCCTCCCCAGAAAAAGGCAAATGATAAGCACTTACCTGGTGGGAGAAAGGCTGTAGCTGTATGCTGCTGTAACTGCATGTTGGCAAGAGCTTGCTGGTATTGGAAAATACCAGTGTTAAAGACTGCGGTGGCACCATTGGTTTTTTCAAGCGCAGGCCTCTTTGGTAATGGGGGAAGTACAGCTTGAGGAAGTCCCTGAATGGTGGATGGGTATAAAAATAAAGTCCAGTAAAAAAAAGAAAAAAAAAGGAGGGGAGGGTGTGGGGTGTGGAGGAGGACGGGAGGGAGGGAGAAGAAAAGGAAAGAGAGAAAGGAAAAAAGAAAAATCAGTAGAAGGCAAAAAAAACAGGCAGCACCATGTTTATCCATGAGCAAGCAAGCAGCATAGCAGACTTAACTACCAAATAAAAGGCAAGGTAAAAGATTTACAAGGGAGCACTACTTTAGCCTACCATTACAGCGGCACAGGTAACGTGTTGGAGCCGTACGTTATAGGAACCGGCGTAAATATTACGCTACGGTAAAGCTTCAGGGTTTCGATCAGGAGCGAGGCTATTGGGGTAGGGGGAAGCAGCACTGCTAGCTCCATGAGGATCAACACGTAGAAGCGATGTTAATAGTCACCGTCCGGAGCGGATGGCAGGGCTGCTGGTGCCAACCCACTCCCCGGGCCCCAGCGCCTGCCCGGGCATGCAGAGCACGCGCCGCATGCCGGCACCCCCGGGCCGCCTCCGCGCCACAGCGCCGCGAAGCCATGCCAACGCACCCTGCGCCCACGGCCGGCCCTGCGGCGTGGCCGCCCACGCGGCACCCGCGGGGAGGGAAGGGGACGGGATGGGACGGGACAGGGGGGATGGGAGGGGAGGGAAGGGGACGGGAGGGGGCCGGCAGGGCGCGGGGGCGGTGGGGTCCTGCTCTGGGGCCTCCTCTGGGGCCTGGCCCAGCCCGTCCGCCCCCGCGTCCCTCGCCGGGGATCGGGGTCGGGCGGGGGGGACCGGGATATTCCATTTCTACACATTAAACCCAAACTTGACTCTACGATACAGCTACATGCCAAGCTAAAAGGTGAAAGGTCATAGTACCAGGTCAAAGGTTGCCTCGAGGGGTCGCTTCAGTGATTTGACAGCCGACTGAGTCTTAATTAGCAGGCAGCGAGCACATGATGGCAATGGCCAGTGGGGTCAAGCGCATTAACATAAACAGCAAGCAGAGGTGCATCATGGGGGCAGCAGTGCATTTGGGTAGGTGAGAAAAAACAAATAAAAACAAATCACCGGATGCCGTGTACAACGGTAACAAGACTAGGCATGCACGAGGGGCCGGCGGGCGGCCCCCACGCGGGCAGGGCGGGCAGGGCAGGCGGGGCAGCGGCCGCCTCCCACCCCGGCCCCCCTCCGGCGGGCAGGCCGGGTGAGACGCGGGGCGCTCACGGCTACGCAGGAGCGGAAACGGGGCTCCCCGCAACCGGCCACCGGCTCACCACCCGTGCCAGCCGGTGGCGGAGCGCCTCGGGGAGCCCGCGGCTACCGCCTCGCACCGCCAGCGCTGCCGCTCCCGCTCCTCCTGGCCGCCGCACCCCAGCGCGCCCCGCTGCGCTCCTCTTCCCACACCCCCACGGGGCTTAGCACAGACAGGACAATATGGCACCATGGCCCTCCTCAGGGTGCTGTCCTCTCCTCGCTAGGAAACCAGTCCCTGAGCAGTTCCAGATCTGGCTGCTACAACTACGACGTTTGCTCTAGTGCCCTGCGAGAGCTGCCGACAGCCCTCAGGTGGGGGCCAGGGGAGGTGGGCTGTGAATAGCATTAACACAGTAAGACTGACTTCAAACTAAGCCTCTACAAACACGGACTTAAGAGTAACTGAAATATGGGTTTATCTATCTGTGCAACTAGATAGATACACATCTACCCACACACAAACATACAATAAACTATATATACATATATGCACACACACGTACACACACGCACACACGTATGCACACATATATGTACATATAGATACTCTGTACATCAGCAGGCAAAATTAGTGAAACACCTTAATGGTCTGAAACTACTTAAGAGCAGATCTGGCACCACATGCTGAGAAAGCTCATTGCACCGTGTAGTGACTGGGATCCCCGAGCACACGCACACGCACCCCCCTCCAGCAAGAACAGCTAATACATCAATTATTTTCTCTCGTCAACATACTTCTATTCCAGAGGTGTTTTCCAGACTCACCATGGCAGCTGCAGTCGCTGCTGCCTGGGCAGCTGCAGCTTGGTTAACCTGGTACTGGGCAGCCTTGATCTTGGCTTGCAGATGTGCAGGAGGGTGAAAATATTTGCACTTTTCCCGTGAGCATCTCCCTTTGATGTAATCCATGCAGACAGTGACCGTGTTGTCGTTGGTGTCAATCATCGCGCTGTCGGCGGGGTGAGCGAACCGGCAGTCGTTCTCTCCCCTGTTGCAGTTGCCACGCTGGTATTCTCGACATACCTGTGACACCAGGAAAAGAAAACTGCTTAATTGGGGTGACGGGTGTCACGGGCATGGCTCGGAGCAGAGTCGAGATTTCTGAACATCTGCAAGAGCGCTGCGAGGACGGGAGCCCGGCCCCAGGAGGAGCAGAGTGGTGGTGGGACGGTGGGCTCGGCTCCCTAGCAGCAGGGACCTGGCTTCTCTAAAGCCACTTCGGATGTCAAAGAGCATCAAAACCCACCAGGATCAAGAGACAAGCACACAGCAGGTTTTATTTTGGCTCCAGCTTAGCCGCCCACAGGGCTTTTTCTGTTTTCTGAGGAAACTTGCTGTGGTTAGCTCTCAGAGATCACCCCAAGCATCACGGTGCTTGGACGTGGTCACGCTCCACTGTGATCTGGCTGTGCCCAAGTTAGCAACACTTGATGCATTAATTAAGGTGACCGGCCGCAGGTGCCGGGAGGATGACTGCATGGCCACTCCCGAGCAGCCCCCTCGGACGGGTGCTTGCTGGTGCCAGGGAGTGAGGTGCTCCCGTTGGGGGATGCGGCACCGCACCGTCCCCCACGATCCAGGTGTCTGCCACGAGAGGGCAATCCAAAACCCGCAGTGGCTGCCTCTCCCGGGCTGCCCGGCGATCGCCCTGCGGATCAGCGGAAGGTGGGCCGCATTGGGAAAGAGCGGAGGCTGCAGCCAGAGCAGTCACCAGTCCCGCTGTCACACCGCCACCGCGCGAGAGCAGCCAAAGCAAGCTGAAGGAATCAGAAACCGCAGGAAGAAACCTGCTTGGCTGGAGGGCATCCCCCTGCAGCATCCCCACTGCTGGTACGCGGGCTCCAGCCCGGCCCCGAGCTGGCACAGACCCCTCCCGGACCTCCGCCAGCGGTGCAGACACTAACTTCACCACCAGTGTGACAAGCATTGGCTCCCTCTTCACACACCTTGCAAACCCTGTATTTAAAAAAATGACGTGTGTTCTTCTCATGGTCAGCTCTTCACAAACCGCAAACAAAAATGCGTTTGTCATTTTAGTTTTCCAAAGGCTATAGGAAACAGAAAGGGACAAAAGCAACCAAGTTTGTATAAAAATAAAACCACTTTAGTCGATGGAATTTCCTTTTAAAGGTGGGTGCCCATGAGCTTGGATCATCAGTATTTCCTCACGGACGTTGGCTCTGATCCCTGCAGCGAGCCAAATTTGGTTGTTGTTTGGTTTCCGTCCATGCTAGTGCTCTAGCTGCTTTTTAACCCCTGTGCTGCTTCAAGTACCAGCTGCCCATCATCTAAGACTTATGAAATAACATCCCCAAAGGACAAGAGCAATGCCATTTGTGAGCCCGCTTGCAGGAAGCATCCATTTCTCCAGTCATTCCAGCATGACCCTATTTATAGTCTTTTTCCATGCAGTGACAAAGACTCTGGATGTATACTTGCAGCAGAGCCAAATGAGCCAGTTCAGGCACCTCCATTGCTCTCTTTCAACCCCATGGCCCTACTGCTCGCAGCTCAGTGCTTGCAGAACTGTTTCTGCTGCACACATGAAACAGACTGGGCAAATCCCTCAGCTGGAAAATAACCATTTGCCTTCCAGGTAATACTTCAGCTGCATCTGTTCCCTGGTCCAGTCCCCATGCAGTGACATGGACTGCTTTGCCAGCCAGCATGACAAGGAGTGGCTGGGGAAGGAGGTGGTGCCTGTTTAAGCCATCAAAAAATACAAGTCTGCTTCTGGTATCTGTTGCATGCTAGCACCATCCCTGCTTATGCAAGACTCCTTGGTCTCTCTCCCCTCTCACTCTCAAGCATACATCAAATGGAGCTGGCATATCAATTCTTCTCCAAAAGACATGTGCTGGGTTGGTCAACCCCACCACCTGCGTTATGATTTGCTCTCTTTCATCATCTAGGAATACTTTCTGAGCCATGAACCAGTGTCTTCTACTCAAACACAGGCCTCCCAAATAAACAAAAATGGATAATTTCCTTGGATTATTTGTTTGCAGTCTAGAAGTAAACTGAAGTCTTTTCCTCTGGAGAAAAGGATGCAACTAATGTCAGTGGACTGTCTTTGCTCTATGTCTTGTATTGGTGACCCACAAAACTGAGGTCTCAAAACCACTCCACATATAAGCAAGAACTACTCCATTGATAACACAAAGATGATATATACAAATTCACATATCAGCATATATATATATAAAAGTATCTATATACAGAGAGAGAGACGGAGAAAGAAAATGCATCCACAGATAAGCTAATTTTATTATAGTTAAAACCCAAAGAAAAATGACCAGAAAACTGAAATAGTTAGGTGGATAGAGATCATCTTTGGCATGTCCAGAGCAAATTTTCACAGAGCTGTCACGCAGTAGCTGAGATAAGGCAATGAATGGCTCTCTCTCAGTGCTCCTTAACAGATCTCTGAATGATGGTTTACAGCAGTCAGACACAAACCATAATACTGCTAGTCCTTTTAATAAATGTGACCAGCAATGGCTTTTCAACCACTGTGATGGTAGCCGAGAATGTTTCCAATTCTTGTTTATTTAAAAGCAAGCATTGAAAATGGTATAATTTTTTGCCACAGGCATGCAGTAATATATCATTAATCTGCTTGAGTGAAGAGAGGCATGGAAGCATGATGTGTTGTCTGGGCTTTGAGATCTGGAGAGCTTTTATTTAGTTATTTATTAATAGCCCTGTAATTAGTGTTGTAATTTTCAACTCAGTATGTTAAGAAACATACACAAAAAAGGCACCTATATGTCTCTAGCCTGTCTAAAAAATGCCGAGTTAGTGCTGCAATATTACTGATTCATCATAATTCATTTAACTTGTTCTAACTTTGGGCTGAGTTTATTTTGATCACCCTGCTGGGATTCAAGTTGCCCGTCCTGGTGGGGAGACAACCGCCATGTCACCTCAGCTAGGGCAAAGGCCCCACGCTGCTCACCCAAAAGCAGGCAGAGGTTTGGCTGGAGGGACATGGACAGCAGAGCTGAGATCCCTGCCCTTCCAGGAGCAAGTCACACCTCCTGTCTCCTTCACTGCATTGAAGAGAATTTATCAAAATGGGCATATTGTTATCCAGTACATTCTGAATGTTTAAACAAATGGCACCACTAGGTCAGATTTCCTGATTACCCAATATCTGAAAATCTCCCAGAACCTCTAAGCTGCTTCTTTCTGGCAAAAAAGGGTATATATGAAGCAAACAGGAAAGAGCAGCTTGATTGTGGTCATTCTTGATTCTTGAATACTTCTAATAGAAAATGATGGCATTCAAACGGAAACACATGCATTTTAAATAAAACGGTTAGGCAATTCCTTTCTCTTTCATTTCCCTGCCCTTCTCACTTCTCTTCTAGTTCACTCGAAGAGCCATACTTTTGTTCAAGATATTTCTGGCAGTAGAGGAGTGTGAGGAAAGCTGTAGGAAAAGCCTCAAGCCATGAAATTTCCACCCTGAGATCCAGATTCCTTATAGGAGTGGCTGAACGCACTGGACACCCAAACATCTGCATGCTATCTGTACAGGCGACACGGTCCAAATACGTATTAAATCAATCCTACCGCTAGTAACAGTTACCGACCTTATCTTACGAATATTCACATTAATTCAGGAGACTAGGCACACTGCCTGACAGGTTTGTGTTGTCTGCCTGCTTTCCTTAAAATCCCAGGTATATGTATTGAGAGCTTTTAGTTGTGGAACAGTCTGATTCAGTATCCCAGAACACGTGTGCTAACTTAATTAACGCCACAGTACATCATTCTTGAAAATAAGTATTTAAAATTCTAAGCAGAACAAATCATACTCCAAGATTAGATGCTAACATCATAGCGGTTATTCTTCTCAAGGACAGTTCATTCCAAGGGAGAGCGAGCTAAGCCTTATAAAGCTCTCTAATCATGTCATAACAAATAACAATACCGACAGCAATAAGCTCACTTAAAGAGCAGGTAAGTACATGCCAGCTTCTCTGAGAGGTAACAATAAGACCTTACAAAATCTTTCAAATCAGTTCTGCATTTCTGTAATCTATAAAGTACATGAAAATGTTTTGCTATTCATAAAAATGACGTACTTATTTGGTATTTGTATACTAAATTCGTATACTCCAGATTAAATGACCAATACACTGGAAAGCCCTGGCAAACTATCTTCTCACCTACATATTTCACTACTTAAAAAACTGCATTTGTTGAAGGGAAAAAAGGAGGAGGAAAAGACACCCCCTCCCCCCAACAGATACTAATTTTGTAAGACAGCAGTGTGGTGTGGAATTGCAGAGTCAGTAGGTCAACATGAATGTGCTCTTGATCCCAGTCAAAATAAAACGCAAAACTTAAACAGCTTAAAGGGTAGAAGCAGCTGTATTTCTTTGAAGTGATCTACATGGTGCAATGGCTAGAGCAGAGCAAAGGGAAAGGCCCTGTTAGGAAGGCTGGGTTGGGACAGCCCTCCTCCAAGGACAAGTACACCTCCCAAGAGCAGAGCCTACTGAGATAAATGCAATTACAGCAGAGAAGGCTGCTGGGTGCTGACTGAGCTGGGACGTTAGTCAATTGGAGAACATGGCTGAGAAGTAGGTGTCCTGCTTGACTGTGTTCTGGCTGTGAGCTGAGCCCACAAGAGGGCTGGTGCTGCCTCCCTGGTGCTGCCAAGGGCTCTCCCCAGCACAGGGTGCTGCCCCGTGGGAGCTCAGCCAGTGCGCAGGGACCCGGCACGCTCCTGCACCGCCAGCATTTCCTGTGGTGAACGAAGTCTGCTCCTGGAGGAATCCCCGCACAGGGCCATTTCACCAGGAAAGGTGACAAAACAGGCACTCCTTCAAGTCTCAGCACTTATTTTCACGGGTTCTCAACTTGGCCACCATCTTCCTTTCCATACAAGGTCAAAGCAAAACCACTCGGCCTTTTTTTTAAAAATTTTACTGATTTCAGATGTTTTTGCTGGCTTTTCCTAATTGATAAAAATGTTTTTTACTGAAGACTGTGCCCCTGGGTGTCTTGTGAGAGTAACACTCTCACAACTCCCTCTCATGCAGAGGAGTTTGGCTCAGCAGTGTATCACTTCTCTGAATAGCTATATAAAGAGAATGCAAGCATCCGGAGGATCAAATCCTGCACGCTGAAGTCCCAAATTTCATTAGGTCCCTGTGCCCTTCAGTTACAGTCTGCTGGCCAGCACAAGCTCTGCCCCAGCAGCTCCAAATGAAGACATGCCCCCGCACAGCCCTTCTTGGGCTCCCACTGATGTACATGGTTCCCTGGCCACAGGCAGAGCTGGTGCTTGGGGACTTCAGGTACGTCCTGCTCCTGCTTATGAACAGAAAGCTTTTGAGCCCACATGTCCCCAACACCACTGACAAGCGCTGTGGACTCTACACAGGTGGAAGCACAATCAAACACCGCAGCCAACCTCGGCGCTGTGACCCAAAGGACTCCCCACCATTGGCATCCTCCTCTTGGTACTCATTTCCAAACCTAGAATGACTTATTTATGAATTTATCTAATTGCATTTTGGTTTTAATCTACCTCTGGCAGGTATCCACCATGAAATAGAGTCCCTAAAGGAAAAACATCCCTTGGTGATTCCAAACAGCCACTTGTGCGCCGGCTCTCAGCTCAGTGCGGCTGTCTCTCCTGTAACCTGACCATGCTTTGGGGAATGCTTTCCTCAGAGAAAACATCTCTAAAAAGGGAATGATGCGATCCCGCAGAAGGGGAACCTGTGGTGACATGAGCTCTGAGAATAGTGACAGTGGCAGTGAGAAACGCTTGCTGCCAGATGACCCTCCACACTCCTCCCACCTCACAGCCTTCTAAGTGGCAGGTTGTCAGTCAGAGATGCAACTAAGAAGAAGGAATCAATTTTCCTTGTAATGAGAATTAATCCCTGTTAATGCAGATGCATGGGCAGAAAGAAAAGCATTACATTACAATTGGCTGCATTTTAAAACAGAGATCCTTTTTGCTCCTCCCATCACGCTCTCTGAGTTCAGGGATCACATCCCAGAGCAGAACAACCCATCCACCCCCCCACCCCCCCCAAGCCTTCACACACTCCCCACACAGAGGTGTCGCAGTACCAGGATCTCTGAGACCTGCCATTGCACTAATGGCACAGGAACGCTAGTGCTGAGCACTGGCCACCGGGGTGGGAGCTGAGGGCAGAGCAGGAGGGCTGCGGTTGCGGGGACAGGTCACAGCACAGCTCGGCTCTCTCCACGGCCGATCAAAGCTGCCACTGGCTGCTGCATGGTACTGGAGACGGAGCGCACCAGGGGCCGTGCTACAGGGAGAGCCAACCTCTCGCAGACAGTGCATGCCCTAACACACAGCCATGTCCAAGACAGAAATGGGGTGACAGTGGATCACCCTGCCTGCTAAGCCTCTCCCATGGACACCTTTTAACCACCAGACCTGATCGGGGCTGCCCGCAGGCTGTGCTCGCAGGCGCGCTCCAAGCGCGCAGCAGCCAGCAGCACATTGCTGGCTTGCCGCCCACGCTGCTGCAGCGCTGATAAGGTGCTGAAAACACTGTCAGGCCTTTCAGATAAGAAAGATTCAGGGCAAGGGAGAGTACCAGCTAGAGAGCACTAACACCTGTCAGGGTTGTAGCAAGGATGATAAGCCGGGCGCGGGAGACCAGTGGGAGAGTGCTGGCAGCATCTGTCCAGAGTGAAAGTAAGAGAGAGGCTGAAAGTCATCTTTACCCAGGTAGCTGAAGCTCTGCCCTTACACCTGCCCCCAGTGTTTGGCACCCATGCCTGTGTATCCCCCCAACGTTAACACCTTCTGGGCAGACACTAAGACAGTTTTGAGGCACTCTTGCTGCTGCCATGGTCATTCCTAAAAGGGCTCAATATTTCCATTTCTTTCTGCAACAGAGGGTCAGAAGCAGAACTACAAGCATTAACTTACTGTATGATCACTCAGTCACTCCCCGTCTTTACCCATCACCAAGATATGACGTTATCAGCTGAAGTAAAACCTGCATTATTTTCTTTCACAAGAAAAATATTTTTTACCTAGGAGACATAATAAATGATACAACTTGTGAGAGTAAGTTACATGTATCGGCTCCTACCTCCAGCCTGTCTGTCCTCATTAGCTTTTGGGCAGCAGCAGCGGCAGCAGCAGGAACCGGGACACCGGGGTTCCCTGTCACCAGCATTGGGGCAGTAGGCAGGATCTCTGCTGGGACCAGGCCTGGGGAGACAGGCCCCAGGTAGGGGTTGAAGGTGGCTGATGCGTTGGTGGCTAAGCTCGGTGCAACGGAAAACATCGGCTGCAATCAGAGAAAAAAAGAAGAAAGACACTTTAAGTATTTATACTTGCCATGCTGTGAGCATAATAACTTTTTGGCTTGAGCGCAATGGTGCTGAGTTTCTGCTACTAATGGGAAAGAAGCATTTATCGTGTTTGTGGGACATGAAGGACAGCCGTGCAAACGTCACACATTAGCAAGACCACGAGGACAGGCAGCCCCTGCCCGCCTCTGCTGGTTCTCCTGTTCAAGCTTCCTCTGCATGCTTACAACACATGGCAGCTCTTGGAGCAAACTCCCATTTGATCTGCACTTGAGCAACTCCGTCATAAACAAGTACTCCTCATGGCCACAGGAGAAAGTCTGAGATTCTCGGAAGGACACATCCAAAACGTGTGCGAATGTCCGCTCTTGGGGAAAAAGGCATTTGTGTGAGAGCCCCGAAACACCATCAAACTGCACTCAACTTCAGACACAGATAAATGCATTTCTGACCCTGGTGACAGCCAGCACTCGTTCAGAAATTACAGAGGCTTAATACAAGAACAAGACCAGATGACCATAATAATTTATTTTTACAAAATTAAACAGACTGTCCACGCAGATATTCAGAAAGAAATACACTGCATCAAGGATATGCTTTATTTAGAGTAAAACATTAAGCCAGTGAGAGAGAGCATGCGAACACTGTTTTTTTTGTTTGTTTGCTTGTTTCAAAAAAAAAGAGTCAGATGCCCTTTTAGGCTATCACATGTGAAGATAATTGGATGTAGAAGACCAAATAATGCTGTAAGATGAAATGCGGAGCTGTTACACTGCAGTAAAGATTAAATAACTCTTCTGCCCCACTGAATGCAAAGGCATTGTGCTACCAGTGTAATTGCCAAATAAAATTTAGTCTGGAGTTTTTATCTTTAGTATCTAAATAAAGTAGTTACTCAAGGAGTTTAGATTTTTCTTCCAAACTAATTTTTAGAGGGAAAAACAACTACAGAGTTACCACAACTCTTTTTCTCTGTTTCATATCTGTTTAAGCCAGACAGCATATAACACCACCTGTTTTTGTATTCCTGAGGAAATGACTGAACTGTTTCGAAGCAAGGAACAAGTCCATTTGAAACACTGGACAAAAACACATGCAGAGATTACTGAAGAAAGAAGACTGAAAGTTGTGTAAATGAGAATAATTTCTTTAACGGCTCTGGTTCTTCATCCACGTCAATGAAAAACAGGCAAATTTTACAGGAAATAAAATATTACTCAAATACTTTTCATTACTGCGTTATCAGCTATGTAATAATGAACATCGACAACAGAACTATGAACCAGTCTGTTAGTGTGTAACTTAAGGGATATCAGTGTTTGATTTCAGCCCAATGTACGCACTGTATAGTAAATAAAAGACTATCCCACTTATTTTCTACTGAGATCATTTTATACTAATATAAATATCCTGTGGCCTTTAGACCACTGCAAAGTAATAGCATATTTTACCAGAGCCACTTCATATAGTTCTGAAACTCACAGGTATTCTGCAATGTGCTGTACACATGTAAATCAGGAGATAAAAAACTGTCCTACAGACACATCAGCCCAGACTTGGAGCCATGTTGCTGGCAGAAAGAGACCATGAAGTGGCGAAACTTGGGCAGCACACAACCACTTCTCGGTACCAGAGTCGTCTGCCAGGGCACGAAGCCATCCAAACACTCCTGCACCCAGAAAAAATTTCTGGCAATACAGTGGCCTCGGAGGACACATGGCACAGACTGGATCTCCCCAGGGACTGGCCCCAGCCGCCCCAACACTGCCCCAAGGCTCGGGCAGCTGTGGGATGAGGAGGAGCAGGACACCAGCACACTGCCCCCTCTGCCATGAGGGTCACCCCAAGCACGGCCCTGCCATCCACCAGCATCAGCCGAGGGTCAGCTTGTAACTGCAAACTGGCCAGAACTGGGACCCCGATGCCATTCAAGAGAGGAGAGACGGTGTGGGGCCCCAGGTCAGTCCGAGCCACTGGGCTCATCTCTGCTGCTTACTGCTCAATTGTTCTCCTGCGAGCTTTCACTTCTCCATCTCTAGAAGCAGAGGTAGTATTTCTCTATCACCATGACCAAACCATACAACTACTTACTGGCCGTGCAGTTAGGGCCCTACTATGCTGTGCATCATGCAAACCAGCTAAAAAAAAAAAAGCAGCTCCTGTAGATCCGCAGAGAGAACAGAGGTGAAGGAGGACATAGCCTTGGATGCAGCTCTGTGCTGCCAGATGCCCCATAATCCACATTGTCCCATCTACTGAATAATTCTGCTCTAAAAATGCCTGTGCACAACCAATGTGAACCTCACCAGCAGGTCTGATCTCCATGGGTCTGCCTTTCAAAGGCACCGCTCCCTAATGGGGTCTATTGATTGGGAAGGAGACACGGGGGCACCTTTGGAAATCGGCCTCTGCAGCGCAGCAGAGCTGCAGCTCCTCCCTGGACAGACAGACAGGCGTTCTGCCAGCGTCCCAGCTCGCCAGCCCCGCAGGACCAGCTGCCTGCAGGGAAGGAGCTGGAGTCGTTTAATGCATCTTTAACAGTCAGCTACCGAGCACCTGCTATGCCAAGGAAAGCACAAGAGTGTACCACATACACTGAGAGAAACACTGACAACCTACAGCTACTTGGGAATTACAAACACACCTGCAGGAAGGTCTGGGACCTTGCTCTGCTGCAGATTCGCACCTGCAGTGTGCAGCAGATTGCCTCTGGAGCCCCAGTGCTCTGCAGAAACGCATGCCTGAGTAACAGCCCCGCGGTTCAGACCTGTATAGAGCAAGCAGCCTTGGGGGTCCCCGTGCTCCCAGCACCCCACGTGCCCCTGAAGGCGAGGAACAGCCCCAGTCTCCAGCCACCTTCACAGTCCATCTTAGCTCTGCTGGTCTCATATCTGCATCTTCCTTCTTCTGTTTAGCATTTTTCACACTCTTCCACACTGGAAAAGGCAAATCCAGGGTCTGACATTGCTACTGTCAAGCAGCACAGCATCACCAACTGATGTGCTAACACCAACTGATGCTCTAGTACCAAAGCCGTAGTCTAGATGAGCCCAACTCCCCCTAAACCGGTTTACAAGCAAGGAGGGCAGAACTGATCCGAGCAAGCAGAGCTCTTCCTCAGGATCTCAGTGCCTGCAGTCAGCAGGACATGCAATTCCCGCTCACCATCTGAAATCCCCTCCCTCAAGCGCCAGCTAAAGGCAGATAAGAAAGTGAACTAAAAAAGAAAGATGGGAAAAGTCCACAGATATTACATGCAACTAAGATAATGAAAGCATTTATCAAACAGACATATGAATGAAAGGATCCTACTGCTTTGCTTACCAAATTAGTCTCTCTCATTAAGTTAGTTCACTTCCTTTTATTAAAGCATAGGGTATTGATTTTTGTAAAACAAAACAAAGTGACTGAAGCATCGTTAGATGGGATGATACAAATCACTTGCTAGAACACACTGAAATAACATCTGTTTCAACTGTGCTAAAAAATAAAATAATTTTAAGGCCAAATTAGTAGGATGACATCCATTTGGAAACACCATTGCTGGGACAGCCAATGGGCCTTGCTATAAATCCTCGGATTGAATAAGACTGAATTTTGAAAATACACTGTCTGTAATGTTTGAACTTAAGTGACGTACACAGAAATCACCCAGGCACGGGTAGAAGGTTTGTGCTGCACTTCAAAATACACTGACTTAGATTTTGTTCGTTAGGGACAGTGTGAGTGTAGCATAAAGGAGAATTTAAATTTGATTTAAATGTTATCCTCACACTAGCCTCTCTTTATATTAAAAAGGAACGTTAATCCAAAGGGCTGCATTAGTATTTTTTTTCACGTTTACCCAAATGTTGGTGTGTGCCTACGCACTGCTTTGTATAAATCTGAGAGAGCCGTATTTGGTTACAATTCATCAAACAAACAGGTTAACGGAGAATAATATTTTAAGCAATGATTCTTACTGTTGGCTGCATTTTGACTTAAGCTTTCTCATAGTCCCAGATATAATTTTGCTGGCACTAAGGCCGTATCACTGTACTCAAATCAGGAAATAAAAACAAAATTGTGGCATGTGCACACATCTGTTTGGAGCTGCTGAAATTGAAAAATCATTTTGAGGTTGCTCTGGAGTTAAAGCACGTAAAGTACAGCCTGCTTTTGAGCTGTCTAGCTGTACAGACACTTAATTTGGCTCTGATCTGAAAACCATCAGCAGCGGGCACCAGCCCACAGGCAGCCCAATTTCTTCTGCAAGACGGGAGTAAGGAGCAGGCTGCATGGCGCAGTGTCAGGGCAACCCCTGAAGCACCGCGGTGCGACAGCATTTGGTGTCTGTGTGCTGATGCTGCCGCAGCTCATCTCCTTGCCTAGGTGACACAGACAATTTTATTTAAAGAAAAGCCAATCAAAAGAGAGAAAACAAAATGTGGTATCTTCTCATGCTGTGCTAATAGGTACTAAAGTCAATTTACTGTGATGATCCTACCACAACATTTTCTGCTTTTCTCCAGAACACTTTTTCTTGAAACAGCTGAGGCATAAAGCTCTGTGGGAGAATAACAGTTACATTAACTGAATCAAATAAGCTACAAAATATTTTCTGGCACTCTGTAGATCCACAAAACATGGGGCGAAACAACGATTTGGCACAATATGAGAGTCCTTTCTGCTGAGATGATTTTTCCTAAGGATTTAGCTATATTTTGAGGAGTATTAATTGTCACTATGTTTTTTGAAATAAAAGTTGAAGAACTCATCTAACAGAGTGAATGTAGGTTTCCTAATGGAAGGTATCTAAAGGTAAATTTAACTCCCTAAATTCTACCTTTGCCAGCAAGAAAGGAATAAAAGAACTGTCAGAGAAGTGCTAATGCAGATATATTTATTTAATATATATTTTTCAACTTATTTTTTCCTTTGCTGCCATTTTACCCATTGAAAGAGAGAGCTTCAGCCAGGGGAGCATTGTTTGCCTTTTTATGTAGAATATACCAGCCTTGCTCATACATTAATCAGCGCCAGTCTCGCTCATACATTAATCAGCACCCTCTAATGTCTGAGCTAGAAATTTATATCAAAAGGGTTCTGGGCCAAATTTATCCATAGGTTAGCTGAAATGACCTCTCTGGACTGCATTAGAGAGGGATCTGGCACAGGGTGTTCAGCTCCCAAACGCGTATGTGCGTGGCAGGTTGATGCCAATCACCTTTACATTTGCTGAAACGAGGGATTACTGCAGAGCAAGAAACTCAGCCACGGTGTTCGACTTTGTGGAACACTGCACTGTGCTTACTTACTAAGGTATAAAAGAAACAGATATGATGTACTATATGATCACATTTTACTATGACCAGATGAGATTTCTGATAGATTCTCCTTCCCTGACCCCTTGGCTTTTTGTAGAAAGTATTATTATCTGTTCTTCTCCTTCTTCCCGCCAAGCCTGAGCTGTGGATTGTGCGGTCAGACTGACATGCACCACACATCACTCAGGGCAAGCTTTCTGCTCTGTCTGACAATGTGCTGTAAAAACCAAAGTCCAATTCCAGGAAGTAATTCCCTGAGAAGGTTCCCCTGAGTGAATGGAAAACATCCAATGGGAATCTTCTCCAGCCCAGAAATTTCCTAGAGCACATGAAATTGCAAAGGAAATGTCTATTTATGAAAATCTCACACAGATCACTCACTTTCTTAATTTTAAGAAATAAATTGCAAAAAATGAATTAAATTAACAAACGATGAATAAAATTAATTAAATTAACAATATTACTTCAGGTAAGGGAGAATTAAGCAATACAAAGACATACAGACCAGCATTTCATTGTATCTGATTTCTCCACCAGTTACCGATGTTTGTAGGATTTTACGGCATGTAAGCACACCTGCTAACTTACTTCAACTACAACTCATTGTACTCATTGATCGAATCCAAAAAGCACACATACCACAGGCTGCAATGGGGCACCAGGCATCATGGCATTGGCAATCTGCATCTGCTGGGCCAGCATGGCCATATTCTTCTGCTGAATCAGGTTATTGCGTCCATTTATCTCCAGCTGCGTTTTTAAGTGTGGTGGTGGGTGAAGATATTTGCAGTTTTCCCTTGAACATCGACCCTGAAGAAAAGAATTGACACAATTGGCTTATCAGCTATAGGAGTATCTTGGTTCCTTATGTCATTGGCTAAAACAAACACAACACATGCTACAGACCTAGGAGGAAAGCCCCCGGCTACTTCTCTAGGCTATCACATACTGACGAGAGCAACTTGACAATTCTAGTATCAGCTGCTTGCTTTGCTTTTCTAAACTATGTATTTCTGCAGTACCACTCTAAAAAATACTGCTTCTTTTAAAAGTTGCTGAAGGCAAGCAAATACCAGTTGTTTTGAAAGTCCAGCATGCCCGTCTGCTATGGACAGATGTTTTTTGCTCAGTGAAAGCCATGCCCAAGGGGACCCAGAACAGCCCCCCCACCCACAGAGCTGCCTCCAGGAACCAGGCAGCTGCGGAACCAGAAACCCAGCAAAAGAAGTGCAGTCTGGCTGCAGTAGTGAGCCTACAAAAGTTCATGTGCTGCTCTGAAAATGCTAAAGGCTCACTTCTCTTTCTGCTGTACATGGGCACAAGAAGCACCAAGTGCACAGCAAGACGTGTGGTCAAAGTAGCATTATCACCAGGAAAACAGCACCAGCTCTGCGCTCTCACTAGACCTGGCATACAGCATCTTTCAAGAAAACCTCTTACATATGATGCATTTTTGTTGCAATTGTGTAAACCAAACAAGAAAATCAGAATTGACTTGTTTCTAAACTTTTAATTAAATTCAGATGCAGTAAACAATTAATTTGATGCACTAATTCTATTTGGATGAAAGGACATTCATCAACTTGACAACCATTCACAACAAGAAATAATAAAAAGTAATTCTATGTACAATATATATCCAAACCCTACTGTACCTCCGTGTTACCAAGTAAACCAGCTTTGCACAAAAGACAACCCTGCTTGGTGAACTCTCTTAACGCGGTCTCTTGCTCTGGGTGCCCTCACCTGCGGGCTCCCAGCTGGGAGCAGGGCGGCTGGCGCTCGGCAGCGCCGGGCGCTCGCCCGGCGGCTGGGCCAAGGGGAGCTGGGCACGAACATGACTTCTGACAGCTGGCCCCAAGTCCCCTCAGCTGTGGCTCCACTGTAGAAACCTCTAAAATGAAGGGCACAGCCTGAGCGAAGGGCACCGCCTGCACAGCCGCTCAGCCACGGTGTGTGGCAGAGGGAGGTCAGGGAACAGAAACCCCCTCTCCTGGGGAAGAGAATCCCCTCTTCTCATGGCATGTGAGCTGTGATCTCGCATGCCATGAGACTTCAGAAAATACAAATTCATTAATTTAGAAACTTTACACACTAACTGTTCTTTAAAACTGTAACACTGGAGCCCATACTTTCATTGAAGGGCTG
Organism: Morus bassanus; assembly: GCA_031468815.1. Classification (NCBI taxonomy): domain Eukaryota; kingdom Metazoa; phylum Chordata; class Aves; order Suliformes; family Sulidae; genus Morus; species Morus bassanus. The sequence continues at coordinate 9,942,651 of CM062578.1, forward strand.
GTAACAATAAAAAAACACAACTAAAAAGGAGAATCGATTCCTTCTCTGGAAAAAAACAGATTCCTTAAATTACATTTTCTTTCCTTTACTCATTCATCTTTGAAATAAATCCAAACAGGAACAATGACAAAGCAAAAGACAGCCTTAATTTAAGTAAGAAACGGTTTTTATCAGGAAACATTAATTCAATATAGTTTGACCTTATAGTGCAATTTTGCTCAGAAAGTTAAAATGTATTCTTGTTATAAGATCTGCCAGAAATCTAATTTGTACAATGATTTTTGTCTCCCCTTAAGGCTGGGATAAGTGGTTTGCTGCTGCCCCCTTCCCAATCCATCTCGCCTGCTGGCAGTCCAAAGTTCTTAAAACTCATTTTCATAATTCAAGTGACATCTGAGTGATCCTTGCATAGGAAGATATACCTGATACAAAGAAAAATACGTAAACTTTTGTGGATGTTTTAGGCTACACACCAAGATTACAGAAAGTCCTATGTATATGAGGACCACTACTGTAATGAACAGCAAAGGAAGTTCATCTTTCAGAGCATCCACTCGTAATCCCTGAGCATATTTCCTTGAATTAAATGCATTTTCCATTACATGATCCCGTTGTTGTCCAGAGACAACACAGAAGAGCTGAGCAACTGCTGCCAGTCACAATGGGAAGGTGCAGACGAACAGAAACCCTGGTGCAGGCTGCCCCGGCGCTCGGCCATGCTGTGCTCGCTGCTGCCTTGCTGGCCCTGGGCCGTGGGGCTGCAGATGTCGGTCTTCTCGTTTGTGGCAAGAGTCGGAGGGCTTCCCGAAACCCTTTGGCGCGGGGCCTTTGCCTGCCCCTTACACAGCCCTGCCACAGGGCTCACGCAGGCATTTGCTCATTGGACTGAGGGGTGCGATGGGCTGTCCTCGGCAGAGCTGACACACAGAAAGGACCACTGAAGTCACTTGCAGGAGTATCTCCCTAATAACACAGCTCCAAATGTTGGAAAGCAATCAAGAGAGGGGCTAGATAATGCACAAAAGCTAAAAGCACAACATCTATTCCACAGATAAGATGGGGAAAAAAAACATGTGCAGCCTGAGAAAATATTTTTACAGGGGAATGGAGTTTCCTACTGCAAATAAGGATTAGGATACTTCAGTAACAAACACTAATGATTCATAAGCAGAAAAGACAAATTGATGGTGGCAACAGGAATCAGTGTTTATGGAGCATGAATTTTATACGTGTGTGCATATACACATATACATGGGTGCACGTATGCATCTGCTGGTTGCTGTTCCACCCGTGGGAGCTCCCTGGGACACCTCCAGCACTGCACGGCAAGAGCAGCGGGCGGCCTCCGGCAGGGCTGTGCCCGCCCATGTCCGTGGGGATCAAAGCCAGCACCCAACGGCCCGGAACAGCAGCCAGACCTGCGCAGGGCCCTGGGGCTGGGGTGGACCAGCCAAAATGGTGTGCGGGACATCTCCCACCCGGCTCCTCTGTACGCTCAGGGAAAAGCATGCTTTCAGCCTGGGGGATGCTTTCGGACAAAATGACCCTCAGTTCTCTCCTTTAATGCCTTACTGACAACACAGTTCAGTATTTAAGCCATTCTGCACAAATAAACCAACCTCATTTCAGCACCGCACCCCACCAAAGCGTTTCACAATTATATGAAATGGTAGGTAAAAGGCAAGCACTTGGGAACAGCTTCATTTATGTCAATTTTCCTCTTGATACTAAAACCCATGTTAATTGTTGCTGCCACCAAGTAACACAGGGCAAATTACACATGTACTAGCTGCCTGGAAGATGATATCTTACATTAGCACAGTGTAAAAATCAAACTTAATTACTGCTAAATGAGTAACATGAAACTACAATGTGTGTTGCTGGAATCGTAGAGGAGCAATTAACAAACCTGATTCCAAAATGCAGATTAAACTCAATAGCCTTATCTCAGTGGTGGGGTTTAGGCTGCTCCACACCTCTCCAGACTGGATCCAAAGACTAGAACATGACCACTTAATGTACTTGATAGACTCAAATGCTTTAAGACAAGAAGAAACAATTCCAGTGATCTAATGCAATGTCCTCAGGCTCCTGGGAAATAAGGAGCCCTCTCCATTGTTTCCCCATCAAGGCCATCATTTCTCTTCCCTTAGGAGCTAATCTTTAAGGAAGACAATTTACTCTGAGTTAAAGACTACAAGAATATACCACATCCCCAGGTAAACTGTACTTATGCTTAGTTATCATTAGCTACTATCAAAAAGTTTACATCTTTCTTATTTGTATGTTACTTTGGAGTCTAGTGCAGCATTTAACTTTCAACCTTTCTGAATTTTCAAGAATTTTCAAGAAGCAAATTTTCCAGAAGAAATGCGGACTTCTCTGTTTGGGAAATGGCTTTCTTGTCTCAGTAATATTCCATGGACCTCGAGAAACGGTCCACAGAGCGCCCAAGAGTCAGAAACCACAGGATGAAAACCATTGTCAAAAATCCCAATAAAGACCACACTCTGCATTCATCTCCTTTATACTGTGAGCAAGTAGTTTCTTAATTACCTTTTCACTAGATTCCGGTAACTTCAGTCAACAAAGTTTAAGGCAGGTTTTCATCTCTCTGAACCTCTTCTGAACCCTTTGCTGTTTTTTCAATCATAAAAAAATGTGTACTATAAGTGAGTAAATTCAGAGAAGCAAAAGTTGAGCACGCCGATGGTGTCCCAAAATGCTGTATCAGCACACTGGTACAGTTTTACCAGAATCCTGCTAGACTAAAAGTTATTAAAAATGCTCCTGAGGCTCCTCAGGCATGCTATTCAGCAGAGGCTGCCCACGGATCTCCAGTCCCTCGAGACAAGCAGGACAGGGCCTCCCCCACAGGCAGAGCCAGCAGGGAAACTCACGGTGCACAGTATGACAGTGGGGGGGAGGGAATCACTCCCACAGCAATGCGATATTTGGGCAAAAACCTGTTGCCAAGGTCCCACATTTACTTTGGTGCTCAGGACTCCTGCAGGAAGAAACCCGGCTCTCGTTCACACCACAGCTGACAGCCGGAGCAGCAGCTCCCCGCCAGCAGCCATGAGGAGAAGAGGCTGGGCCGGGCCCAGGCGATGTTGCTGGAGCCGGGCATGGACAGGGACCCGCTGCGGTGCCCGGGGCACACCGGCCAGAGCGTGCCGTGCTTTGTGGCCATGCTGTGGCTCCGCCACCAGCCTCCCATGGGAAACCAGGCCCGGGCAGCCTGTGTGGCCTGCCAGCCATGCAGAGCAGCGCCAGCGCCCTCCCCACACGTGTCCCCACTAAGCAATCCCGCTGCCACTAAGCAGCACCCATCAGGTACCACACTCCCGACAGCAGCATCACCACGAGTACACAGCCCCACGTGCCGTGACAAGCCTTTGTGCATGCCCTGCTCACAAATATGCCCTGCAGAGCGAGGAGGAAGGGGACGAGATCGGCCGGTCAGCCAGGCGGCTCGGCGTCCTCCCAGCCGGAATGCCAGAGCAGGAGGATGAGCAGGCCGCTCTCACATGATGTTTTTCTCCAGCTATCATATCAACAACGTTCAGGCAGAGAGCCCAGGGTGAACTGAACAGCCAGCCTGACTGTCATTAAATTAGGGCAGCATGATGTCTGCAGTATTTTAAGCTGTGTAGTCTTGGCAAAAGCAGGTGATGGAGATGGGACAGGGAGGAGTGGGTGGCACTCACCCACCAGGGACCTATGTGGGGGCCCTGGGAGGTGACCCCCCGCACCCCCTGCGGTGCTAGGCGTGGGTCTGGCATTAGCCACCCTGACGGGGCTGGGGGAGCAAGGGTGTCATTCTTTGCTGGTAACGCCTCCTGCCTCGCTCTCCAGCACTTCCCACGCCCATGTTAAATATTTACAGGTCACTGACCCGAGCACATGGCAAGCACACGCTGAGCTGCGGGGGAGCCATGGGGGGACCTGGCTGCTCCTCAGCACCGTTTGGGGAGGCAGGAGGGATTGGGCTGGGGGGCCACGGGCCCAGCATCGCCCCGGGGGCTCTGTCTGTCCATCCACCCCCACTGCCTGCTGGATCAGGCCCACCTCTGAATACCTGCCTAATCTAAACGCCATGCAAACAGCAAGGGCTTGCAAGGGCAGCGCCAAGAAAAGACATTTGTTTGTAAGCTGGTCTACCTGCGTGTCACCTTCTGCACCACTCCTCCTCCTAGCAGCGTCTCCAAGAGCCCTTCTCGTGCCGGTGTGTGATGCTGAGCTCATGCAGCTCCCACGCCCCGGGTGCAGGCAACTGGCCCTGGCTGCGGGGACACACTGCACCTCCACCCAAAAATGCCCAGAGGTCCTTGCCTGCCACTAGCAGCCAGGTCCCCAGCTCAGAGGGCGCAAGCAGACTTGCCACTGGCTTCACACACATGCAGCACACACCACTCACCGGCTGTGCCAGCACTGCCAGATGGCATCAGCACCCGGCGCTGCTCTGGGGAAGCTGGGTTTGCATCCCGGCCAAAACCGCGGCAGCTGGGTAGTGAAAAAAGCCAAACCAGGAGCAGCTGCAAAGACAGCAACTGCAGAAGAGCGGGAGCTGCCATGCTGCATGAGGAGCCAGCACAGTTGTGAGCAACCCTGAATGGCCAGGGACACTGGGATGCTACACGGAAGCCATCAAACATGGCTTTTTCACCCTTGCACAGCTTCCTAGGAAATAAAAAACAAACCCCAAAATTTCCCTTAAAAATGGTTATTGCTAATCTCAATTTTTTGTTACAACCTACACACCAAACCCTGCAGTCTAGGTATTTTCCTGAAGATCACTGCATTTTTGTAAAAACTGCTAGTCAGATTATTGTTCTGAGGAGTTTTTAGCTGGAAATAGGAATTAATAAAATGTCTCTGTAGGAAAATATTTACTTTGTTTATTCATTTGTTGACAGAAAATGCCTGTTTTCTTTGAGTTTTCTACTTATTTCCCTAGACAGGTGGAAATGAGTAGTGCTGCCTCTCAGCATGCGCCTTGCCTTCTCCGAGTGCCAGACAACAGCACTTGCCTTTATATTTGGGAAACCACTGCAACATGGAAGGGATGGAGTGAAGGGGGTGAACCTTCCCATGTTACGTTACTACTTCCCAACCACAGGGAAATGCGGTTTTCTTTATGTTATTTTTCTTACAGAAAAATCATTACTTATTGGGACAGACACATTTTAGATGTGCAGGTTTCTGTTTAGATGATTGATAAAATACCAGGAAGAAGTGTAATCTTTTTAGCTGACAGCAGCTACTATTCAAAGACAGACTTTTAAGTCTTATTTGAAATATGGGGGCAAGTACACATTTGCTTCTGCTCTCATTACAGAAGTAAATCTTTCAAACTCATGCTGGCTCTCCATTTTTGTCTTAGTTTTTAATATACAAATTTATTTCCTATTCCGTATATTTCACTTCCATTGCTCAAAAATGCAGTAAATAACAGTCCCCTCCGGTCATGGGATCAGGATGTCCCGGCCACAGCCTGGATGCCTGTGCCTGACCCCAGCAGCGTTCAGTCTCCTGAAATGCCTCATCGAGGTGCAACGCAGGGTTAATTGAGACCTGGTGATCAGGAATCAGGTTGGGAGTTTTTCTTCGTGTTGCCTTCAGGGGAACAGGGACTTGGTACCTGTCCCTGAGGCACTGCCTTCCAAAGACCACCAGAAGCACCTCCCAGCTAGGCAATTTAGTTTTATTCCCCACAAAGTGGGAAGCATTTCATGTGGATATTTGCAGAACTGTGGAAGAGAAAACATGCAAAACTCGGACAAAAAGGAAACCATAGTCAATCCTGTCTTGGAAAAATCACCCCAAAATTTCTGCATTCTGAAAATACAGTGTAAGTATTTCTACAATACTTCAATCACCTGACAACGTGTTAGATTTTGATGTTACACCTAAATATTTAAGACTTTCACGTAGACGAGCAAGAAATTAGTCCACTTCTGTGAGGTTACTACCATGTTCTTCTCTACAACACCATTTTTCTATGAAATGCAGCACATCCTGTTTTTCAGAACCCACATTAAATGTTAGAAATACAACTGCAATTCTTGCTCTCTGAAATGAATTTCCTTCCAGAAAATACCCTGACTGTATGTTTAATAATGAAAAAGTATTCTTGAGATTCACTTCTGAGATTACAAGCTCTTTTATCTATTGCAGTTACGGCTTAGGTAATACGGGTACTAACAATTTTTATTTTTTCCTAGAGGGAATGTTTAATGGAAATATCAGCAGAAGTCAATAACTAATTAACAAGAACATAATTTGAGCTTAGTGTGCTGCAGAGCCCCCTGTGCAACTGTGCCGCTGCCCAGCAGAGAAGCGTGACCCACCAGCAACCCCAAGGCACGTGGCGCGGTGCGGCAACAACCCCGACAGCTCACCCACGGCCACAGCGCAGCCCACAGCTGCAGGCAAAACCCTGCGTGTCCTGCAAACGCTCTTTCAAAGGCCAGAGGTGAGCCTTCCCCTCACTTACTGGAGCAGCAGAGATCACAGCAGAAACCTCACTGCTGACACCGGGTGGGTTTATGAATTAATGGCACCCAAGTTGCTCTTGTCCAACCACGCAATCTGCAGAGAAGATCTCAGGGTGGCATCGGGTCCAGCTCTTGCATCTGTGGCCCTGGCGCCTCTGGCACACAGCTGCTGGTTTCTACCTCCATGCTGGTAAGGTGCATGTGAACCCCCAGTCTCATGCACACACATGCCAAAGCACGCACACTTTGTGCAAGTATCCACACCAAGGTCTAAAAAGCAGGTCCCTGCGTAGTTTGAGTCTGAGTAGTTGCTATTAGGCCTTCAAAGCTGTTTTAAGAACTTGCAAATGTCTATGGCTTCAATACCCACATAAACTTTAAAACAATTCAAATTCAAAATAATTACTTTCCAATACCTCTCCTTAGAAACACCATCTATCTGTCACACAAAGGAAGAACAGCAAACTCATCACCCTGGTGGACTTGGCTCCAGTCTAAAACTTTCTTGGAAAGCACAGCTTGGTGATGCAATAAATAAGGTCTAATTAGCAAACTGCTCTCGCAAGGTCATTACTCCTATGGGTGCAAGCTGTCAGGACCCCATGGCGCCTGCGAGGGACCTGCAGGTTCCCAGAGCAGCCCCCGTGCAGGGGCATTGCCAAAGCCGAGACACCTTGTCCTCACAAACTCTGCAAGCAGGCAACAGGAGGTTTTCCACACTGAGTCCTCACAGGGTGCAGGAAGGCAGGGAGGACCCAGACCACCCCGCTGTGGCTTTGCACCCACGGTGCCATCATCCAGTGTGACATCCAACATGAACTCTCCTCTCCCAGAAGGAGCCCCGGGGACCCCACCACATCCGCCACCTCCAGTACCCCCCTGAATTTCAGGCTGAGGTTCCTCAAAGCAGGGCTTACCCTGCATTTGGTTATTTCCACAGGGACGCTATTTGCAGTAACATAATGTGTAACTGCTGTCAGTGTTCCCTCTAGCATCTGGATGGGCTCTGGACTGTGATGGGGTGTGCCCAGCCATGGCAGGGCACCGCTTGGCACCGCGCCGTTGCAACCAAACCCATATAACAGGGGAGAGCAGCACAGAGGCGACATTGCATTTGTGTTTCTATTTGCAATGTTACCAGCAATGAGCCAGACGGATAGTGCTGGGATGCCTGGCGTTTTGGAGAGGAGGCATCCTTTGCAGAAGAGTTGATTTGGCATGATCAGTAAATATCAGACTGGGCACAGCCAAAGTAGAAATACAGAAGAATTTTGCATGGACAGAAACTAAATAAAGATTACAGTTACTGCTGTCATTTGATAAACACTGGGGAGTGCACACTGAGCACAGCGATCCTGCCATCATTGTTTAAAGTTATCCTTCTGCAGCAGTATAAAACCAGAAGAAAACAAACAGACCCAGCAAGCCAGTGTGTGCCATTGACTCTGCACGTCCCTGGTATGGCACTGGCCCCTTACTTCAGTCAGAGCAAGCTGCCTGACTCTACACGAAGTTTTTCTCTATGCTGCTGGAGTTAGGTTAACATTGATCGCTCTCTGCATATCTGAAGTACATACATCTGTACGGACAAGTTTCATAAATGCAGTTGGTCTGGGAAAGTCTTAAAACTGAGCTGCGCCAGCCTGCTGGGTCTGTTTATTTATGCTATTTTTATACCACTGCGGTAGCACAACCCAAGTTACCGAGTACTTACTACACCACTTTGCGCGTGTTTATACAAGAACTACTGCTCACAAAAGCAAACAGTAAAGCTTCTTGTTTTTCATCAATCCACCAACACCGTACCATTACGATATCACCATAGAAGTCCAGGGGCAGAGGAGAACCGAGAGCACCAACGTGCTACTCGCTGTGTGCAGAAACGTTACTGGAATAAACCCTGGCTCTTCCTCCAAGGTCCCTGGAATAAACCCCTTGCTCTCCCGAGGTCCCAGCACCAGCCCCGTTGCTGCAGGGAGAGGCACAAGGCCCCGCTGGCGCAGCTTGAGGAGGACCATGGAGCCCTGCATGTTGCAGCAGGGACAGCATGGGCCACGGATGCTAGGGCGGCTTGCTTGACCCAGCCGCGAGCTGGCCACTTGCTTCAGAGCCGAGGCACGCACTCGCAGCCCCGCAGCACTGCCCGGCTGGGACCGCTGCTGCCTCCCCTCACCCCCCTTCACTAACAAAATTTAAGAAAAAAGGGACAGTTACCTATAAACACAGCTTAAGTACGGGACTGATGCAACAACCTTTCAACTGAGATTTTTAGCATACATTGCTGCTCAGGATGTCCTGGAGCCAAATTAATTCTCCAGCTAAAAATTGTTGCTTAGCAATGGGGTTTGAGATGCAGGAGAGAAAAGCGGGGTGCCTGTGAAGGCTGGCCATGGGTAAGCAGGACAGGCCTGAGGAGCTGCCTCTGCCCCAGGGTGCACAGCCTCGAGCTGGTGCCGGACCCCCGTCTTGATGGAGGTGTCCATGGGGCACCTTGTGTCCAACAGGTAAAAACAACCCCCCCGTGCCACAGAGAAACACAAATTGTGCCCCAAACTCTGCTCCAAACTCTGCTCTTGCTTATTTCAAAACAAAACTGAAGTGAAAGAAACACCAGCCCTGTGGAGTTGTTCCAGGTTTTGAGCAAACATTGTTTCCTCAGGTGGTTTTGTGAAATTACAGTTAAATGTATTAACCTGCACACAGCATTGCTGTCGTTGTTGCTACCATTAAATCAATGAGACAACCTCTACGCCACAGGATGCAAAGAACTTGGCTTTTAAACATAAAAGCATCTACCAGAAACAGGCTTTAATCTCTGCCAATGGCTTTCAGCAGCTACCACAGCATTTAATCACCTGCAATGTTACGACGGACTGACCAAAGCATTTCTGTGCCATTAGAGTTACCAAGTCCTGCTTTTCAAAATCAGATGTATAACCCTCTAATATTTAACAGGCTATCTCCTAAAAACAAAAGAAAAAGCTTCTTGTGGCCAGCAGACACTCCTATGAGTGCTGCACTTCCCATCTGCGGTGCATGAACATTTACCACCCCATCACTATTTAACAATTATTAATGACTGACATTTTTGGGTATTCCAAACATGCCACAATACTGAATGGCAACAGCCGCAGCTGAGGATGCTCTGCTCATGTTTCCTCTCCGCCGGGGGGCTCTGCCTGTTGCTGGCCCCGCCGCACCGGCGCTGCTGGTTCCCCTGTGCTGCGGGTACCCGACCTACTCACATCTGGGTGAGCCAGATCTAGCAAACCAGCAGCCACTCTGAACGGCACAGCTGTAACAGATTAAGTATTTTTGATCCAAAACAAACATGCAAACACCTCCCTCTTTTAGGGAGTATAAATTCCTTCTGACAGCAGAGCACTTGGTGCATTAAAACCCAAGCAGGAAGATGGCTGTTACATAAAATCCGAATATTGCCTGTAAATGGTAAAACTATTTATACCAATGCCCATGTGTTTTACAGGAAAACATTTAACTACACGTAAGCTATGGTTTGCTTTTTAAAAATAAACTGTTTGCACTTGCTTTGTTGTAGTAGCTGGCCCACCAAGCATACATTCAGATAAACTTTTTTAATATTAAACAAAAAAAGTTACCGGACCTATTTCACTGACTTGAAGCGTACAAACTGCAGTCCTGGTGAGTCAACAGCTATGCTTATGACTCCAAAGCCAGGCAGCAATCCAGAGACAGGACCACGATTGCTGAGGCACTAAACAACGTTGATGTATAGCCCATTTTGAGACCCAGCCCAACACACGCTGGAGGTGGAGCCACTGCACCTCAGCTCCTCCACTGCCGCGGTTGCCCCGGAGCATGGCCAACCACCCCCAGCATTGCTGTGGGACTGTGGATGCCTCTCCCCAGAGCCGGTCTGATACCATAACCAACTGCCGGTTGCCAAACCCACCGGCTGGGAGCGATGCTTGTTAACGAACCCCCATCCGTGCCCACAGAGGCAGGCCCTATTGCAACCCCCCACCGCTGCCAGGCCCCAGTTCACAGCCCGACAGCCCGCCAAGGAGATGGCATGGGCTTGGGTATTCCCAAATAATTTTCATGTGCAACCAGAACACCTGCTGGTGGCAAATATATGTCTTCAGAGGAAGGAGGTGAGGGCACTGGCCCCGTGAAGATCCCTCAACCCCCTCCAGGCCTGGGCTGTGGCACGGGGGTGCCAATGGCAGCACAGGAGCTGGTGCTTCCATCCTCTGCAGACACGCTTTTCCCACTTAAGGTGAAAGTTGAAAATTAATTCAGGTTTTTTTTTTTTTCCAGGGGGAAACAGCTACGATTGTTTTCTTTTGTCCAAAATCGCACACTCCAGATGTGTGGGGAGCTCGTTTGTTGCTCCCCAAGAGGCATACAAGAGGGTATGGACATCCTTCACCCTGATGCATCCCTGAAGTTTCTCCGGAGGCTGAGCCAGACAAACCCGCCGTTCCCTGAACGGTAACGAGGTGTGCTTCGTCACTAGCCGCGCACATGAGCCACCTGAGCACACAAACGCATGGCGCAGCCCTTCACTAGGGACCAGATTACTGCAGGAGGTGCAGATGACACCTGTCAGCAGCACTCCACCCCACTGAGCACAAAGGCTTTTAAACAAGAGGTACGTACTTACCCATCCTGGGATGGAAATACTTTATTTTATACTTTGCACAAACCATCCCGAGGATCTGTCCTTAAAAACAAATGCTCTCTATTTTCTACATTAGGCTGTTCCAAAACTTGTTAAAATCCAGGCAGTCGGCCCCATCACCAATGCCCCTCTGCCCTGTGCAGGCCTTGGCAGGGCTGGCCCTTGGCACACACCGCTCTCGACTTCCCCGACAGTGCAGGGACTGGGGGGACTTGGGCTCCAGCCCGAAGTTCGATGCAGCATCTCAAAACAGGATCTGCCCGCAGCCTCACTGGTTCGCACCTCCTGCACTGCGGTGATTTCACCCCGAGAGGGTAAGCAGGGATATTGTTGTGTTTTGCTGGTTTTGGAGCCATTCAAGCAGCGCATTCCTTTGCGGTTCCTCCGCAGCACTAGCACACTGGAGGAAAACCGACCAGCTCCAGAGCACCAGCAGAAGGGCAAATGCCAAGATGGGATAATCAAAGCTTTGTGCCCGAGTGAAAAAGATGAAAAGCATCTGCACATTTCTGTTTCTGTATGTGGTTTCAATGCATAAAATGAAAATACACCACAGCACGGCAAAACCCAGCAGGCTCTTGTTTCTATGGACAATAACCACATTCCTGGCACCATCGTGGTGAGGCTACCCTGAGAGCAAGCGTGCCGGTGCAGCTGCCTACAACAAACACATGGAGAATCGGGTGAGACACACGCCCCCCGCCCTTGAAACGCACACTTCCCCGTCAGCACAGCAAGCAGCCTGGCGACCTGTGGAGTGTCAAAGGACTGCAGGCACAGAGGCTGGCAGTGATGGATGTGGCAGTTTATGTCTCTCCGCTCGTTAGCAGCTCAAGCTGCCCTTCAGACCTCATCTGTTTCCCCAATTATCACTGCCACACTTTGATCCGCCCAAGCACACTTCTCCGGTCTGGAAAATCATCCCTAAATGTCCCGTTGAGCAACAGCCCAATTCCACCTCCCTGTCAGTCTCACCTCCTGCTTCCAGCGGCTGCCGAGGCAGGTGGGCTGCCACCGGCCCCAGCTTTGTAATACTAGCCTCAAAATAATTAAACAAACTTATAAGTAAGATAGAATCCAACCTACAAATCAAGCACAGAGCTGCAGTGGTTGAGGTAAACCCCTCCTGTGGCTGTGGGGTGCGAGCGCTCAGGTCCAAGGGCAGCCCGGGGACAGCACGGCACTGAGCTGGTACGACCACGCCGAGACCAGCAGCCATGACACCCACAGCAGAGTCCCTGCTTGCAGAGGGAAAGCAGCAGAAAACGTGATAAGGGGTTGATTAAACAGCAGCAGACGAGAATAAATATTGACAATAACTGCTGAATTTCTAGTAAACAAAGGATTTCACCTAAACACGCACTGGCCCATCACAGCTGAATATCCCTGGTATAAAACACTGAGGCTGAGGAGCACGGCACTGAGTGCACGGCCACAGCACCAAGTGACAGCAGGAGAGGGGCCGCATCCATGCTGCACACGCGCCGAGACAAGCGGTGTGCAGCCACCCAATCTCTTTAGCAAGGCCTGTTGTGACAGAACAAGCGGTAATGGTTTTAAAATGAAGGAGGGCAGATTTAGACTGGATATAAGGAAAAAATTTTTTACAATGAGGGTGGTGAGGCACTGGCACAGGTTGTGGAGGCCCCATCCCTAGAAACACTCAAGGTCAGGTTGGATGGGGCTCTGAGCAACCTGATCCAGTTGAAGATGTCCCTGCTCACTGCAGGGGGGGTTGGACTAGATGACCTCTAAAGGTCCCTTCCAACCCAAACCATTCTGTGATTCTACACCCGGCCCGGTACAGCCCCAGGGCGCTGGGGCACTGCTGCTGCCAGCCGGGGGCAGAGACACAATGTCTGACCACCCCATCTCATCCCAGCAACTTGTCAGCCAAAATAACTGATGTTAGTAAACAATAAATTTTATTTTGCTTAAGTTAATCACAAATGGAAAAAAGAAACAACTACAGGGAACCACTGGAAGATGCCACTCACGCCCACTCCCCTTCTTAATTAAGTGCAACATTTTTGGTTCATTAATATTCCTACAAACCTCAATTTGCTTTGGCACCTGCTTTGTGTATCCAGTTAGATTACATTTCACCATTTAATAATAATAAACAACAGGTTAATGACTTCCTTAGCACTTAGATAAATCACTCTCTTCAAAATACTGACACATTATTGTCACATACTGACATATGTTTCACTCTCATGTTGCTGTCCCATACGAGCGCTCCAGGAGGTGTCACAGGCACCTTTACAAAAGGAGGAATCTGACTCATTTGAATTTGCTAAGACGTTTTGTCTCAATTATTGGCATGATATGATCTTGGTTATAATAATTAAATTGATTTGGCTACAAGTTTTATACTTTTTAATTATCTTTGTGCACCTCTTCATATCCAGTGTAGCCATAAAACACACTGAAGTGACCACTTAATGACGCCTTTGTGCGTGTACCTTGTTGATAAAAGTCTCAAACCCTCTCATATATCACTTTGGCTTTTACTACTAATGGCACTTGTATGGGAAGAAGAGCCATCGAATTGCCATGAAATTCAACAGGCTTAAAAAAAAAGAAAGAAAAAAGAAAACAGAGTAAGGAGACTCCCAGCATGAACCCAAGAGGAAAGAAAACAGCACAGCAGCGAGTCCCGCCCTGCTGTTTCTGAAATCTGCGGGGAGCTGCCCCAGGCTTTGCTGGGAGGGCTCAGCACTCCTCCCAGCCCACGCACGGGACGGAGGCAGGGGACGCGCTCCAGGACTCGCCCAAGCCTCTCCCCCAGCCAGCGGCATGGGATGGGATGCACCTTCTGCTCCAGCCCAGCCAAACCCTCACCCTGTCATCACCGGCAATTCAAACTGCACAACCCCGAGCAGGAGCAGACAAGGAGAAACAAGGGGAAACACAGAATGATCCCCAGCTCCAGGAACAGCAGCACGGGGACAGGGGTGGGCACAGGGATGTGGATGGGAATGTTCACGCCTGCACCACTTTGCTTTGCACCCTCCTCCAACTGCGCAGCACCTGCAACGGTGTCACTGAAATGTCCGTCCAGCTCCAGTCAGTCTCTAACCCGGGGGTAAGGTGGCTGCTGGAGACTCTACCAAACCATCGGGAGTTGTTGCTTTGCAATAGCCATTGGCAAATGCATCAATAGCTTACAGAAATATAAATATGTTTCTAATCCTTTAATACAATTTGGGATTGATATTCATATTATTACAGATGTTTGTATATCCACGTGTCTGTATATACACACTATATGCATCAATTTATCAATATTTATATTTACACCACCACTCCCAAGTCACACAAACTCTGTAGACTGAAACAGAGAAATACAGGATTTCTTCCCAAGTAACCCTCCACCTGCACCCCAACAAGCACTGCACTGCAGGACAAGAGGGAACTGCATTTTTCCAGGCCAATACAGGAAAACCAAGTGCCCCCACCGAGTCGGTTATCTCCCAGGGGCTGCACGTGGATAACGACAGTATGAGAAGCTACAAAACATTTCTAGCAAGGACTTCAGAAACTGGTCTCTCTAAACTCCTAAGGCCATAAAATCCTGTTAGAGCAATCTCTAGTAATCCGTATGATCTTTACTCAAGCATATAATAACTAACATTTTAAAAGTAAAATGAATGAATTTATGTCAAGATCAAGTAAAGCACACGCAAGATTTAATCTATTTATCGTTACAGCTTCACGCAGCGTCAACCAGCAAGCGGCTGTGAACACAGCAGCACTGTACAAAGCCTTGTCAGCTGCAGGTACTGAGAATTAGTTTTATCAACATTTCTGTTCACAGTGTATAGTCTCCCTGTAAACGACTTGGTCTGAAAAACAGACCCTTTGCCATCCAGCCTCTGCGCTTAGGATCTCAGTAGTTCCAAGTAAATGACTAAAATGAGTAGTAAGGTGAAGATCCACCCGGTTGCACTGCAACTGTTTAATGGATGTCCTGCAGCATAATTAATATTTAATAATATTTTCAGACTTCTGATTTGTTTTGGTGTGATATGACAGAAAACAAGGCAAGTTGTCAAATGCTGCATCCAAACTAGGGGAACAAACCAAAAGGACACGGCAGAGTTCATTCACGCAGCAGAGCTGCTGAAACAGGTCGATGTTATTTACAGCAAATTTAAAAAGGGAATGCCACAAGAGGGATGACACCATGTATGTTATCATATACTTTTTACACAGTTGATGTATTTTAAAATTGTTCAGAAACCCGCCCTGGCTGTCCCCAGGGGTGTTCCCACCGTCCCAGTCCCGGCTCTGTCGCTGCCGCCCAGGGTGTTTGCTGTGCACCGCCTCCAGCGCCTGCTCGCACACTTTTTATGGTTCCATTGAACTCAAGCATAGTTTTCTTATTAGATATCAAATATAACTTTTAAGGTAGATATATGCACATGTAAAAAAAAAAAAAATTAACCCAAACCCAGATGTAACTATTTTCATTTGTTTTTGCAGCGCACTGGCATTTTAAGTCTCTTCTACCTGGTGAAAAGGGGAGGTGGTTGGCATGGTGATCTAAATTGGATAATTACTGTCCTCACCCAAGTGTAAATACAAAGCAGAATTCTCCATTATAGGTGCTATATTTAAAACTGAATTGCTGTAGTTTAAAAATAAAATCTTGCTTTTGTGACTTCAAGAGAGAGAAACTGCCATCACCTGTTGCTTACATCTGCAAACAGAGACTAAGTTGAGGCCAAATACAGCAAGCTCGCCAGTCGTGCCTCTGCAGCAGGAGCGATGCCAGTCTGATGCCAATTTATAAAACTCTCCCCTAAATTGCACAGGCGCAACACAGAGCACTATTACGGCATCTTCATAATAAATTTAACCTGGAACATATAGAACAGACAAAGCAAACAAGCGTCATGAGAGGGTGCAAGGCACCATCACTGTGCCGATCCTTCTGCACGGAGCCCTGGGACTGAGCTTGGCGACGGGCACCCGCTGCAGGAGGGACCCCCAGCCCTGGCAGCCCTGAAGGCTCCATTTAGCCCCCACAGATGCCCGTGGCTGCAGCACACCCCCAGCCTGGCATCCCCCTGCCCGCCCCGCTCAGACAGAGTACCTGGCCCTTCTGACACACCGATGGGACCAGCCTCCTCCCCCCCAGCCTGCAGCTGGATGCGGCCAGAGACCAAAGGGCCCCTTTCAAGATGTGCATAAGGGGCTTGGGGTAAGCTCCAGAACAAGGACCCGGAGGGGAGTGGGGGACAGTCTCTCCTCTTCACACTAAATAATTTACTTCAGAAAGGGAAAGCGCACTTTCCCCTCCTTTAAGCTCTGAAAAGGCTTTATGGCGATCATACACCATTGCATTGCAATTATGGTGTCTGAGACGTGAGCAACGTTAACAGATTACAGCTGCAAACTGCCATACTTCTTTCTAAGCATGAGTGATTTGATAACCAATTCACAATATACCCACTGCAAAACCAAAAATATCCTTTAAAAAAGATATAAAATATTTTCAGAAAATTTCACTTTAATTATACGTGATTAATTTCCCTCCTTAAGCTCTGCATCTCATTTCCAGCGTGTTGCTCCAACAGCTTTCCACAACACTATAGCTGCACTCACAGCTGTGCTGCCTGCACTTCCACTGCTTCTGCAAAGTGCCTGTTTTTTTTTTTAATAATAGTAATTCAAAGGCAGTCCTTTACATAATGGGAAAAGCAGCAGAAGCCAGTGCAATACAGAGATATCTGGAGCTGCCCACATTACACCTCACCACCACTGCTGAAATGTATCCCTGTTTTTCAAGGCACAAAACTGGCAGAGCACTGTAGACCTGTTGGACTAATTTAAAAACAAAGATAAAACCAAGAGCTGATAACAGGCTGCCACAACGCTCAAACAAGACACAATGTGGAGGTGCATTCAGAATGCATGTGTTCAGGTATGAAGACACGGCAAAGGGAAGCCGGACCTGGACAGTCAGTGACAAAAAGGACATGCTCCACCCCTACTCTCCTGTATTAATCTCACCAGTTTTGTTCAGATGTCCGAAATCCTAATTGCTAAACCTCTTCTCTAACATCCTACAACCATCAGACTTATTCTGAAGGCTCATTCTGTATTTATTCCATTAAGAGAAGTGATCCCTACAAACTTTCATGCAGTATTAGCCCTTACAATGCACATCACTTTCGCTAGTATATTTTTGCAGTAGCAGTGGTTCATTTCTCCTGAAACCTACTCATGCTGGGTCCCTTGTAGGGTTAGGTTTTAAGCAAACTGCACATTTATTACGCAGGTAGCGAAACCTGGGAGGTGTCTAATCTGCCTACATCCTAATTAATAACTTGGCTGTTGAGGGATGAAGCCCCAGGTGAAACGAGGACACAGACTGCAATGCTCTGCTGTGCCGGGCGAGACGTCAGTGGCCGAGCAGCCTGCCAATGCCGTGCCGCCTCTTCTTGCATTTATAGTTAAGGTCATTGCTGAATAACAAAAAAATTAACGTCATATCAATAAATTGTTCTCCACTTTCCGAAAGTACACCAACAGCCCTCCTTCAGCAATCTGAAGGTCAATTGCTGTCATTATTTTTTGTCTCGATTTTTATTGAAGACAGGTTGATTTAAAAGCATTGGTGAAAACTGCAGCCCCACACCACCGACACTGGAAATCACTGCTGGAATCATAACCTGAAAATGCCAACACGTTGATATGTTTGGGGTTTTTTACTGACATGGTTTACATGAGAATTATACATTTCTCTATTTTCTTGCTATTGCTTTTGTAGTATTCTTCCTTGTTGTTAGCAAATACAGGATCTTGACACGTTATTTTAAACACAGTTAGAATAAATTTGTCAAGCAAATATTTTATTGATGGAAAAATAATTAATATGGACTGAAACCATTCCTAAATTTGACTAAAAATTACCTAACAACATTAGTGGGAAAATTAATTGGTAAAATACTGCTTTATTCAAGTGAAGTTAAATGACAAATTCTGATTGAAATATGGAAAATTATTAAACTTAATTTCAAAATAGGATTTGACTTGACAAGTGAGCACAAGTGAAACAAAGCTTTCTGAGTTTGTATTTTGTGTGGCCACAGCTTCCGAACAGAGAACCCCACTATTTGCTTTCTGATGGTGAGACCTCCCAGCAGCGTTTCCAGCACCCTGGGTGCAGCGGACGGTGCTGCTGCTGCTCTCCCAGCCACCCACCCCACCGCATGGGCCCTGTGCGGTTCCTCCGCTGTGGGTCCTGTGCCTGTGCTGGGCATCTCAGCACACGGACGGCTGCTGTCAGCCGTGCTCCACGCACCCTGCCCCGTCCGGGTGTCCGTGCCGTACCACCCTTCTGTGCTTCTGATTTCTTTGCCTGGCAAAGTCTCTCTCTCAACCAGATTCTTTCCTCAAGCAAATCCAAACGTAAGATGTGCCTGTTCAGATCCACTTCTACAGCAGAACTACCCTACCACAGCCTGGGCTGCCTCACCGCTGAGTACCCTCTGCTTCAAGCTTGCAAAGTCATAGGTGAATAGATCCACCAAAAGGTTAATTAGAGGCTGGAAGTACCAGAACTGTGATTCCTACCCCAAACACAGGCAGCTCACAGAAGACCTGCTCTAAGACCTCTTTTGTGACAAGAGAGACCCACTGACTTGGGATTAATTGAAGGAGCACTGGGCAAGGTCAGCTCCCCTTCAGGGATGCTACCAGCCCCAAATGTTAACTGAAATTACTGGAAGCTGCAGGCTTTCAGTGCCCTGCAGAAGATGCTCAATATTTGGCAAGATTTATCTGCATCACTCCTGCTGGTCTCCGTCCTTTGGAAGGGACTACACTGGGTATGGGCTAATTTCAGCTAATTGTGGTATCTCAAAGCTGTGCTGAAAAATTATCTTATGTTTCAGTCAAATACTGAAAATTTATACTCCAAATTTTAAACACCTAAATGGTCATTTCCACCACTAAAAGACAGATGAGGTGTCAGCTGGGAGGACCAGTGGTTCCCCTGTGAGCAGACAGACTCGTGCAGAGAACGAAGGAGATGCCTGAGCACGCACCAACAGCGAAGAGCTAAATGATGCCTTCTCCTGCTGATATGACCAGTTTAGGGGGAGAGGACCGCTTCCCGGGGAAGGAGAAAAGACAGAATGTGAAATTTGCCAGGACTTGAGGTACTTCTTACAGATACAAGAATTATTTTCAGATAAATAAAACATCTTCCTGAAACCAAGGTCAATCACTCAAATGGGAACTGTTCTGTGAATCAATACCAAAGCCCAGAGAAATAATTTCAAATGCATCCACTGAGCTCTGCTCTGAGATGCCACTTTCATTTGAATGTGAAAACAGAAAGTGAATCTTCACCAAGTGAACACCAAGCATGGGGCTCTAATGAATCTTTACACAAGTAATGAAGAGCGGGTTAGTGGGATTATGGGAAGCAACTGCTATTTTTACCTGGAAAAGTGAATAGCTACTTTCTCAGTGCTAAAAACTTTTTTCCAAAAGTTTGCAAAGAATAACGATTTTGAATTACCAGCATGAGAAATTATCTTGAATCTCTTTCAGTAATTCCACACTGAAATCTCCACTGAGCAATATGCTCTGCTTCTCTGTGCAATTCTCTAAGAGCTGGCTGGCATTTTTAGTCAAACCAGTCAAAATAAACCCAGCACATTTTGCTTGCTAGGAAAACCCACTAACTGCAGGGCATGGCCGTCCATTGAAAGTCACTGAAAGGGGGCACGGAGAAGTGACCTGATTTTCAGGAATGCAAACAGCTCTCCGGTCCCTAACCCCCACACGTGCGAGACATTTTACAATACAGTAAACTTTCTTGGATGGAAACATATTGCTCCAATAACATCCAAACCTTTCTACTTAATTACTGCACATAGCCGGTACTGCCAAAGTAAACTGAGAGCAGTAGCTATGGAGGGGAAGGGGGGAGATGTCAGGGAACTGTGACAGAGACTCTCCTATGTGTTACAGCAGATAACAGCATTTTTACAGCTGCGGGGACACCTGTGTGGGTGCCGCTCAGGCAGAGGTCTGCAACAGCAGAGGACAGGCTGCCTTTGGCAGCTGACATGGAGTTCTGCCTTTGGCAACACTGAAAACTTAAAACTTCTGGCCCTTTTTGTACAGTTTGCTTATATAGTAATCAAATTAAGGCCATTCAGCCTACTTATTTAAAAAAAAAAAAAAAAAAAAGAGACTGAAATAACACACACAGCCACACAAGGAAGGCCTGTGCAGGAGGCATAGTTCGTATTTGCCCCTAATTGCACTGGATTTCAAAACTGCTTTGGTCTAATGTCACTACACCACAAAACATTATGCCCCGAGATTTAATCTCCACGGGACTTCAGCTCTGAGGTACGTGAGGATGCCAGGGCTGATGGACCACTAATGTCCATCACAGCAGGCAAAAACTGGACATTGCAACCCTTAGAGTAACGGTGTGAGGTCCCACGTACAAACCCGAGCTGACCCGCTGCACCAGTCAGGGAGTGGCTCACACTTTAACAGTGAAGGTTTCCTTTTGGTTCACGGTTGCCACCACCATGGTACCACTGACGGAGGCACATGGAGAACCGACTGAGTGCCACCCAGCCTTGCAAACCCCAGCAGCACCAGCCCGGCTCGCTGCTGCCTGGGGCCAGGTGATGCTGAGACACTGTTGTGCCACACTGCTCAGGGACTGCTGGTGGCTGCTGCTCAGGGCATTCTCTGCTGCAGGAGGACGAATGTGCCTTTCGTCTGTGCCTGGCTGCCAAAGGTCCAGCTAATCCCAGCGCCAAGCACGGGACGAGAGTGCAGCAAGTCAGCACAGGACAATGAAATGGCACAACAGAGACTGACCTTATGGGGTTGTTTAAAAAGAGACACAAAAGAGAAAAGAAAAACTTCACAATACACAGAAAAGGAAGGAAAAACGCTTAAAGCTTCCAGTAACGACAGATGTCAGGCCAGAGGACACCCCTTTTCTAGCCAGCATCACTGCTGCGACCGAAAGGACAAAACCACAAACATACTTGAGTAAAGCAGAAAATACTTTCCCTGTCCAACAAGAACTTTAGAAACTAATAAAAGCTGTAAAATTTCTGTTCTGAAAAAAAAAAATAAAAAAAAATCAGGAAATCTTTAACAATTTTTAAGAAAAAAATTCTACCTGTTTTCTGCAACAGGGAACTCGGTGAAGCCAATGGCTTCAGCTTTTGACAAGACAGTGATTTCCAACAAAAAGCATCTCTAAAAAACAACCACCCACCTCTCTGCAGTCAACTTGTCCTCCTAGGACTGACAGCAGAAATCAGCGTTGTGAGCAGCGGCCCACAGCCAGGCTGATGCACGTGTGCCAGCCAAGCCCTGGGACAGGCACATGCTCCTGCTCCCCAACAGGCCCAACGGCACATGGTCCCCGCTGCCCTGCCTCCGAAGGACACTGGGCATCGCCACCAGTACCATGTGATGCCCTGAGGTGCAGCCACTTGTGTGACCCCAGTTCCGGCACCCCCGTGTGCCCTACAGCCTAGAGGGCACGGACTGCCAGAGCCCACAGAAATGTACCTGCGGTGGCAGGTACACATACTCTGACAAAACAGGTATTTAATTTAACTGTATCCATGGGAGAGGCACAAGAAGAATCCAGAGCGAACAGTTGGTCTGCATATCTAACCAAGCCAAGAAGTGTCAGCATCTGATTATTATTTATTGCACTGATGGAGCTGGAGCTGTCAGAAGCTGCTGTAAGCAGAAGTACACTAAACAAAACAGTAATTAATGTTCAATCATGCACCAGCACAGGGCAAGGCCAGCTGCCCAAGGGTCAGGGTGAAATACAGCTCCTCACCACATCTCACCATGCTGCCTGTGTTGCAATTAGACAACTACAAAGTTTCCTGTAGCTTGACATTACTACACTTAACAAGTTATGAACGGCAATGAAATTTTGCAAGACTTAATCAGTAGTTCACCAGGAATTAATGAACCCAGCAGCATGAACCTATGAGCAAGGACAATGCACAGACCTCAAGCCTAAAAGCATCCACAGATCAGCAACAGCTCCTGAAACCTGGTGTGCCACCTACCCACAGGGCACTGCCATGTCCTCACACCTTTCCTCTTGATTTCTGTTGGCTGGCAATTAAATACCCCAGTCCCTTTGAAATTTTTCTTTTAAAGCTTAATTCTGTCTTTTTTGAAGTGAAAATCAAAGAACAATCATTAAAAGATAAAGATTAGGCTGACAGAAAATCAGACTTGCATTTTTCCTTAAACATGCAAGACAGAACAAACACTGCTCTTTTTTTTCTCTCTACTGCGTTATAATTATAACGTAAGTAAAATTGTTACCTTTGGCCCTAGCTGAACTTTATATTCCACCTAGCTAGGTGAACTTTATATTCCACCAAATAGTGAAATCTTTCTCCTAGAGTTAGACCGATTACCAGAAACCATACGTAAGAAAGTTATGTAAAGGAAGAGTAAACACACTTCAAAAGGAAACAGGAGAAGGGCTGGTTATATGGCACGCAACTCTCATGGAAACTTTTCTGATTAAAAAAATAAATAAATTACCCATGTGCCACAGGGTAAGGCAGGGGATCTTCACAACTCCTTCTCAATCTCCTTGCTGTCTACTGGGTGTGGAAGGAAAGGGGGTGTTTGAAGAGCGAAGGATTTGGCAGAAAAGAGAGATCACATGAAATTTGTCAGACAGCAGGTACTAAAACACAGGGGAGATGCAGTTAAGTTGAGTTTTTAAGAGACCTGGAGGCCAGATCTACGAAACGTGCCAGGAATAGCTGGTGACAGAAAAAGATACCCTCATGACAGGTAAGCAAGGCTCTAGAGAACTGTCGAAGTCGGTGCCATTACAGAAAAAAAAGGACAGGGAATAAAAGAGAAAATAGAAACAATTGAGCATGAGGAATAAGCACTGCAGAGAGCACACCACCACAGGGCAAGTGAGTGGAAAGGAGAGGAGAGGGGTGGAGGAGGACTGAAAAGGAGAACAAAAGGCTTTGGAAGTCTAAGATGAGAAAGCCCAGAGGCTCAGGCTCTGCCCATACCACGACAGCAGCAGCCGAGCAGTTTGCAGTGGGAAGGTCACATCTCTGGTCCCAAGGCACTGAACATGGCACAAGCAGAAGTCTCTGTAACAGCTCACTGCGTACGTGGTACCATGTGTCCTGACTGCAGCTATGGCCACAGTCCAGCCAAATTCTCCATGCTGCTCCATATTCCTTTAAACTTTCTCCACGCCAGCGCTCATTAAATCCTCTCCGCTCATTAATACCCACTTGTTACCCCTGTTACCCTCAACAGAGAGCAGAAGCCTTCCTCTCGCCCTGGTAAAGATCCAGAAGACACCCATAATTCACATCCCAGCGACTGCAATACTAGGAGCTGCAGAGAATGCCGAGTCAGCGCCTGCGGGCAGCTGCAGTGGTGGCAGAGGAGCCAAGCCAGGGCAGCTTCGGAGGCAGCCCCCTGCCAAACACTAACCAAAGAACTCACACCACCAGGTACACGCAGGCAGCTATTTATACGGTTGCAAATAAACAACGAGGACTTGTACAGATACCTTTTATAGCCAAAAAGAGGTGTTTCTTTCCACACACATCTAACGGCTACTCAGGTGGCCCTTTGGCCAAACCAGCTGCCCGCACCTACCTGTGACGCTGATGGCTTGGCAACCAGCACGGCACCCAACAGTGCTCTTCCCCAGCCATGGAGAGAGCATGTCCAGTGCAAATGGTATATCTGTGTAAGTAAAACAGGGATAACATTAAATCTAAAATACGGCTCTGATCAAGCATTTATGGCACACTGAAAACCTTGCATGCTCTTGTAGAAGAAAACCTCTAGAAACGGATACGGAGAAAGCCTACAGAAATGAGGAGTGCTTTGTTGTATGGTCATTGCTCGTCAACATAAAACCTATGGAGCCTAACTGGGAATGGGTACTGTTCCATATAATTTAGTAATTGACAGAATTCAGCACATGCAAATTAAAACAATTAAAATTAATACCTTTTACAGTGGTACAGTGCTGTCAAAAAGAAAAAAAAAAGAGGGAGATGCTCTCCCCCGTGCAGCCAGGCCTGCTGTAGTCTGTAGGCGACAAGTGTTTTAATTCAACATGAGAGAAACTATTTTCCATTCTGTGTTATTTTTCCTGCCCAAATTCTGCTGGATGCTATTCACTTTCTATCAGCTTTATCTCTACTTTTAGGAAATGTTTCTCCAAAGGAAAGCAAAATCTTACACTTGTCCAAAGAGAACGTATAACTGTAGCGTCCTGCAGTGCAGCCGGAGGAATGGGGAGGGAAGGTTGCAGTCAGCTCCCTTAACTTTGTAAAACAGGCTCTTTTCCTTCTATTATACTGCACCAGCAGCATTTCAAATATTACTAATTAAAGAATTTAGGCATAAACTTCAGATTTTTTTTATAAATCGGCTGATTTTCAGAAAATCTGAGTGCTTTGTATCCCTCGTAGTTTGTTGAAACGCCAGGCACAAACACCACCAGAAGTGGCAGCAGGTCCGGCAGGATAAGCCTGTCTTGCTGCAGGACCTCTGGAATTGGCACTTGGGTGCCTGTTCCTCTGAGACACAGCAGCATCGCCTGGCAGCTGGTGGCCCCTCCCGGGGCACTGAGAACCCCCCGTGCCCCACTGGCCCCTGTCCTGCCTTCTGAAAAATGGGGGAAATGCCTCAAGTTGTTTCTTAATGCTTGGGATAGCTGAGTAAGCCCTCGGTGGCAGAGCAAGGCAAGGCCCTGAGTCAGTTACGCATGGCCACCCCTAATACACAAAAATAACTTGTTTATTCCTCCTGACATGTTATTTTTACACCGGCAGCTCCGGGTATCCATGGCGGTTTGCTGCCGCTGGTCCCAGCGAAGGCACGCGGCAGGGGCCAGGCACATGAGCCCTGCAGGGAGCTGGATCAGGGACGTCCCTGTCCAGCCCGGCCATTCCACCCTGGTGCAGAGGGCTGCCCTGTGGGGCTGGGAGAGGTCCACTCTCAGCCACTGCCCACCCTGCCAGCTGTGCCAGGCACCCAGGAGAGCCATCCTCCACCTCCACCCGGTACTGGCCAGTGCCTCCACGCTGCCCTCAGAGCTCCAGAAGGAAAGCTTTTGCCTGAGCTACTGCTGCCAGAGAAGAAATGTTTGATTTCCAATAGTCTGGAGGAAAGCCCTTCTAAATCAAAACATGCCCATGGTCTTCAACGAGGCAGAAACAATTCCTTCATACACATGAGCAGCATTTATCTGCTCAGCATAGCTGAGGACAACTTGACGATGCCCACCCTGGCTGCACCGATACCGTTGCTTAAAGGAAGAACCAAAGTGCAAGTTTCCCTTCTGCAGACTGAACGTTGGTTCACAGTACATTCCTGGAGTAACTAGTTAAAGCTCTTCTCGGGTTGACTTCTCTTTATGAATACTGGGTTTGGTGGATACAAGTCCAACTGAGTGAATGTGAACATCCGTAAGGGCTGCTAATAACAAAGCGTGGCTGGTGAAAGGTACATGGGAACACAACGGAGCCAGAGCGGGACAGCGGCAGAGGAAGCTTCTGGCAAGTAAATATTGCTCAACACAACACAAGTATTGGGGAAAAACTGACGGAGTGTAATAACAGGAAGCTTAGTCACTTCTGGACAAAAAAAGCAAAGCGTATGAGAGGGGCGGGAGAGGAGCTAAGCAGCAGGCCGGAGTGGTAGGGCTGGGAGGGCCCAGAGAGCGGAGCTCAGCTCGCAGGACAGGCAGGGGACACGCTCTGCCATGGACGCCGGACCGGCTGGAGAAAGAGGGCTGTCCTGCCCGGGTGCTCCCGCAGGGTGCTGGGCCAGGGCAATGAGCAGCCCCGCTACAGCAAACCCTTTGCGAATACAGCAGGATCTGCTGCACAGGCTCCTCTCATCCCCAGGCAGCTCCAGCTAATGACTTGTGCTAACGACTGAAGTGAAACTGTGACCTAGTCAAACCACATCCCCAGCTTCTCCTCCGCTTTCCTGAGCGTGGAGAGCACCACAACTGCTCCGCCTGGGGACAGATAAGAAAATACTAGGGGACACCAAGGAGGGCTGAAATACAACAGTTAGAATTCAAGGATACATTTAACTTTGAACAATTACCATTATCATTCAAACCTACCACAGAACAGCTTCAGGAGGTGAGTTAAGTACAACTGATGCAGCACTGGACAACTGCCACCTTTCACAGTGATCGCTTGCTCCCACTAGGAACCACCACAGAAACAGCGTTGGAGATGACCAGCGGCTGCATGGGAGTGTGCAAACCACAGCCAAGGAAAGGACCCAGGCGGGCAGACCACGGACCACCACACCCAAGTGCAACCCTGGAGAACATTCTGCTCGTGTATAGAATTAGCACATTTCTGGTGACTCCCAAGCAATATGGTAGTCAGACCGTAAGGGTACTTTGCAGAAGCCTCAGAAGTGGGGAGAAAGTTTGAAAAGATGATCAGATTTCCTGATGGTGATCTGCTACATTGAAAAGTACTTGTTACCCTTAAAATACCGGCTGTACTGCTCACTGATGACACTGATTGTTAGTAAAGAGACTATGTTAGAAAACCACAAATCCAAAATTTTACTACATCATCTGGAAGGGCATGCATAGCAAGAGAGAAAGACAAATTTAAAATTAGAGACTAGATAAAGAAAGCAACCAAACCATGCCAAAATGAAGACAAGCTTGATTAATAAAGTTCTTTACTGCTTAGGCAAATGAGGGGAGAAAAGGATGCAATGAACAAATGGTTCAGCAGCAGAGGAATAAAAAAAACCTTAACCAAGTTTATGGTTTAAGAACTACTCCAGTGAAGATCGGTCTATAAGTAATTCAGATTTCAGTGGCAAAAAACCAGAACCAGATATTTGATATCGGGACGAAAAGGGAGAATTAAAAGTCTTTAACAAAGAACAAGTTTAAGCAAGCAAGGGTAGCAAAGGAAAAGTGTCATGGGCAAATAAAGGCTGATACGTCAGGTTTGTTTTACCTAACAAGTGTGTGCTAAGGCACAATAAAAGCTTCCTAACCAAATAAACAACCTTCCAGTCCCTGCAGGCTAACCGCAGCTGTGGCAAAATCAAGCAACTGGGTGTAAGGCTGGAGGCCTGGGCCAGCGAATCTGAGCAGTGGAGCAACACATGAGACCTCACATAAAGCAGTGCTTCACGATACATTTTGGGACACACTCGTCATGTTTATTTAAAAATACCAAAACCAAACACAACCCTGAAGTGGTACAACAGCTACATGGAAAAACAAAAAGAATGAGAGGAGGACACCAATCTTAGCTGAGGGGAAGAGAAGCTTGCGTTGCCTCGTTAGAAACGTGCACGTTATAGACACAGCACACGCGCGGCAGGGAGGGGCTGTGAGGGGGAGCACAACAGGGCGCGTGTGTGCGGGACACCCCAGCAGCCAGCGCGCGGCTCGAGCATCCCTGGTCAGCGCGGGAGGAGCCCGGCACCATGGCAGGAGCACTGCCAGACACCACGACATGGCCCTGCAGACATGCAGACGGAGGGCAAAGGACCGGCCAGCGGGCGCCTGGGTGAGGTTGGCCTAGCAGTGCCGGCATTGCCTTTGCAAACCTCACCTGGCAGACACCGTGCACAGTCTGCGTTCACGGCACGATGGACACAGAGCGGCCCTCCACAGACCAAAGGACACTGGGGAGTGCCACTGGCCCCTTTGGGTCTCTGCTGCTGCTGGTACCATCCCAGCTGGACAGCCAGGGCTGGCCAGCAGTGCAGGAAAGCTCTGTAAGCGGCTCCCTGGCCACGGGCAGCACAGGACGGTGGCAGAGCTGCAGACAAGACGGCAGGGCTCAGCAGGGGATGCAGCGGGATGGCTGAGCCAGGTAGGCACTGGGTCCACCAGCCCAGCCTGTTTCTGCCCAGCTCTGAAGTGGGGGGTGGGGGGATGTCACCCTATGCCACAAGTAAAGTTTTGTTTAATATCTAATTTGTGGTGGCCAGCTGCAGCTTGCCTTCACCATGCAATAACGAAACAACACCTGAGGCATGAGCTCAGCCCAGTGTCCAGCCACCATGCCCTCAGATCAGCGTGCAGCTCCACCACCGACACGCCACGACATGATCCAATAATCGTTAACACTGGGACATGGAAACGCTAACGAAAATTGACAGTTTCAACCCATACCAATGAAGAAGTTCTGGCTCAGAGCTCTGTACTGCACCGCCTGAAGCAGAGGGGAACAGCAGGACACTGCTGACCCAACAGCAAAGCTGCACTCACCATGCCCTGTATCAGTCACAGACTTTTTTTTTTTCATACTGCTTGGGAATAATTTTCTGCACTAAGTGCTTTCCAGGCGTCATAACACTGATATTGTAGATCAATATTTTACAAAGACAAAGCTGCATGATGGATGTATGCACTAATTAAACCATATCTAACAAGCAGCGCTGCTGTAATCACACACTCTGTATCCCTTTCAGCTTTTACACCAGAGCTTCGGCCTTGCTCACTTTCTACATAAAACAAAATGACAATAGAACGACAGAACAAAAGATCCACTGTAAGTCACAGTGTGCAAATAAAGATAGTATCTACGTTGTCCATACCAGTGCAGTGCAAATATAATTAAGGCTACGAGAAAACATCACTTGCTCTCAGAAGCTCTCTATCTTCTCTCTGTTAAAGCTCCTGTAGAGGCTTTACTTTTAAAAATGCAACAACATACCTACATATATAGGCGCATAGATAGGCGCTGTTAGAACAAGCCCGATAGTTCTCACACTTGAGGAGCTGGGACTCTGTACGGCCCAAGCAAAGCTGGTAACACACAGACCACACACCGCAGCACTGTTGCGGAGCGGGCTGGGAGCTCTCAGCGCAGCCAGGCACGGTGCCTGCCCGTCCCCCTCCGCTGCAGGCACATCCCCACATCCGAGGGGAGGCTGCTCGCTGGCCTTGGCACCAGCCGGCAGCCCTTGTACAATTTTGAGATACATGCCTTGTTCTCGTTGGAAAGGACCCAGGTAGAAGCCGTGTGTGCTCAGAAATGTGGCTGCAAGATGAATATTTGGTATCAAAGCCCTGAAAAGCTGAACTCTGCCAAAGTCACATATTGGGGGGAAAAAAGGCAATGATAGCTCAGAAAAGCTTATGAAATATGTGACAATGACATTAGAGGAGCAGAAGGTACATATGAACAGCAGAGACTGTTTTTCCGCATCTGTAAGGTCTTAGAGAGCATCTGGGCTCTGAAGGAATAAAGAGGTGAAGATTAATCTGCCCTTGCTGTTTTGCTCAAGTTGTTGAATAGATGAGGTCAATGGACATGAATTAGTGGGAAACACAGATGGCAGAAGTTATTTTTCTAAAGTTAAATAATCACGAAATATGTCAGAATACTGCTTTGTGGTCAGAATTCCCTTTAATTGTTTATTTTAACATGGGCACTGACAATTGAAATGTCCTGTCACAAAAACAAACTGTGTAGACAGAAGCAGCAGCTCTCCTCTGGATGGAAGTTCAGTTCCCAGGTCCTTTCAGTGCCCGGACCGCAGCAGCAGGCTGCCCCAGGGGCCAGGCAGGGGGTCCCACCCACCAGGAGGAAGGTACAAAAACCCAAATGTAATGGTGAAAAGCGAGGAGGGGGGAGTATCTGTTTTACAGAAGCAATCTTTCTGTAAGAAATGGCAGTTTAAGTTCATTACAAGACATTTCAACAGTTCCACTACCTTTCCCATATACACTGAAAAAAAGAAAATACAACCTCTGCAGATATTATCTGTAGTGCGTATGAGCTCAAAAACATGCCTATGACCTGAAGACTTGAATGTTCTCGCTTTAAGTTTTCAGCCACATAGCTGGTGGGAAATAAAAAATTTTCCATGTGTGGGAGCCAACTGAACTGATGAAACAAAAAGTAACATTCAGAAGGAAGACTAGCGTATCATGACCTCATTTGAGAAGCACTTTTTCCCTAAGTTCAGCATGTGTGAGGCAGAATCAAAGTCACAGAGATGAGAGCATCAGCCTCGGGGCTGGGCTGGAGAGCTGCATTACAGGTGTTTGCTCTGAAAGAACCTAAATTCTCCTTTAATATATTTCACATAGGTCTATGAGGGAGGAAACATCTCATTTCTGAGTATTAAAAGGAAATAAAAACACCATTAAATTCCCCTCTTTTTCCCCACCTTTTATTCTAACAAAAAAAAAAAAGTGAGACCAGACTGGCTCCAAAAGTAGTAAAACAAGAAAGAAGTGAAATAGCAAATGAGAACTTTCTACACTATAACCTCCCTACAGTAAAACAACTTCAAGCTGAAAGCTTCACCCACCACTACTGCCAAGCCCTAAAAGCCCCAGCAAGGTATTTCACACGATCCGGAGATGGGCTGCTCCCAACAGCCAGTGCTGTCCCCTGCACTGCCCCAGCCCCCACATCCCACTCCACTGCAGCACCTCCAAGGGCGATGGCAAAGGACAAGACACGGCTTCACCAGCACACACCTCCCTCGTCTTCTTCCGCATAGACGAAACCACTTAATGTCAGGCTTCTCAGCCGTGCTGGCAAAATTAATTTTCCCACTCCAAGAATGAGGGCTTGGAGCCTGTCCACTCCTGTCACAGAAAGAGGAGGAGGATGGCAAAGAGGAGGGAGAAGGAGAGATGGAACCAGAAGCCAAGACAAAAAGAAAGGAGTAAGAAGGCTGGAGGGAGAACTGGTGTTGCTGCCTGTGGTTGCTCCCGCCACTGTTCCAGGCGGTGCCACTCCATGCGCCATCCTCTTCTTCGGGCTTCACAGTAATGACAGCAAGATCAGAGAGTAAGGAGGACCCTAACTGCTGATACCTTCACGCGCTCCTGGACTTGGCCCTATCAACAGTATCTGAACTTGTATTAGGCAGGCCCTTAAAAAAAAAAAAAAGAGTTCCCCGTCCTCCACTGAATGCCCAGCACTGAGTGTTTCTGCTTGGGAATACAGGTCCCAGCTTCCAGCAGGTAAATCACCTCCCAACCATCAGAGCATGCGAAGCGACACAGCAATACCACCGCCACTGGAAATCCCTGCCTTTCTCAGCTCCCGAGGGCTAAGATATTTTTTAAACAAAGTTAAAGAGCAGAAGCTGAACAGAGTAATTTGTCAGGTGATCAAAACAGAACTTAAGTTGTCACTTAATAATATTTAACTACTTGTCATTTAAATAGAACAGAGAGAAAAGAATGAAGCAACTATGGATGGTGCTGGACAAGTGACCTTTTGCTGTACTCCAGACAACAATAAAATCCAGCAACGCTTTCCAAATTTTAAAAATTAAATATGGGTGTATTTTTAGCAACTGCTATTTTCAGTTTGTTTAAGCACAAAGCAGAGTTTCTTAATTCACAAAAGGCCTTTGCAGCTGCTGAAGGCTCCTTTTTACATACATAATCAAAGTCAATACACAAAACAGCAGCCTGAAAAACACTTGGAGGAGCCACCTGGCACCAGTTGCTGCAATTGCTGGAATAATTCATAGAAAGGCCAAGAATTCAAGAGACATGGGACAAAATTGCTGGTGTCTAAGGATGCGGACCCAGTGATCCACAGCCACTTTATCTCCTCGCTACAGGCAGGGTCACAGAGTGCATCACCATGATAACAACTCTCTGTCATCCCAAACTACCAACCTCCCACCCTGAGGGAAATCCCCATTTACGTGCCCAGCGAGAGTGCCATTCTGTACCCACATGCCCAACGCCACACCGAGCAGGGACATGTCACACAGCATTTTGGAGGCCAAGGGCTGTGCGCTCCTCCTAAATGTACCACCCTACAGCGTCACTCTGCCAGCTCACACTGCGAGGTGGCTTCTGGGTGTCAGAAAGGTGTCACTGTCGCACTTTCTGAGAAACTGATGGCAGACCTCTCCAGTCTCAAGCAATGTATATGGGGAATGAGATTAGGAAAACATTACTTTTTGAAAAGTATTAAAAACAAGCCATCAACATACTGCAAAAATACATGCAGCAGTAACGTATGTACAAACCAAGGAAACCCACCACAACCAACCATAACTTTATCAGAACACACACACACACACACACAGACAGGAAAAAGTCACACAGAAAAGGGATGTTTCAGCTCCAGAGCCCTTCTGGAAGCAGCAACAGATAAAGCGTAAAACTGAGAAGCAATTTTCATAGTGTAATTTACGTCATTAAGTTGAATTTTTAAAAACTGTCTTGTGAAATAAAATAGATTAATGCCAAGCTCAGCTATTTTTCAAACCAGTGCAATTAATAAGGGAGAAGAGTATAAATAGAAATCAAAATCAAATTACTTTCAGGGTCTTTTTTTTCCCCCTTTGAATAACAGTAGGTGCACGAGACAGACTGCAAGGCAAGACTGGCCTTACAGCAGAGAGATCAAAGAGCTGGTTTGAGTACTACGCTGATTTACCTGGAGTGCAGTGGGCTCACTATGTCTGCATTTTCCACCCATAATGCAGTTGTCAGTTCTGTGCTATTTCAGCAGACTTGCCTGTTGGTCCAGCAGACCTCCAGCACAAAACGGCCACGTGCTGGGACAGTCGTACTGGGGTGCTGACCTAAACACCCGGTGTCGCCCCAAGCAGAGAGTCCGACTCTGAATTACAGCAGGCCGCCCTCACCGCCGGGGCACGGCTCGCATCCCCGGAGCACCCAGACACGCCGCGTGGGTGCAGACCACCACGGCCAGCGGAGCCTGTCCTGCTCAGCACGTGCAGTGACCGTGCCGGCAGCTCGAGAGGGGAAGCGCGAGGGAGCAGAGCAGTGAGCTGCATCTACCCCAGCCGTGCAGGGCCACAGTGGGTAAAAACACTTCTCCCCATCAGCTTTCTACCAGCAAACACTGCAGACACAGGAATGAGACACTCTTGGGGACCTGCTGATCCTGCCAAAACTTCTGGCTACCAACACCCGCGGCGCCTGCGGAGCTGACGGCAAGCCATGCTCCTCAAGCCCAGTCCCAGCCTACTGGAGACACTGCCTTTTCCCCAGCCTCAACTCGAAGGAAGACGGGGATGGCTTGCAGTGGGGTGTGAAAGGAAAACACTGACTAAGCCTTAGTTTTTGTGAATGTTTTCTTTTTCCTAAAATGTTTATGTTTCAAATACTTCACTGCAAAAGTTTTATTTACAGATTTTGCCAATCTAGAGTTTAAGACAGGTGTTTTAAAAAACTAAATAAATAGTTCATCTGTTGCCTTTCCTGTACTTTACTAAGTCTTTAAGCTTTACCACTGAAAAAAAAAAATGTCAGTGGGTGTCTGATCCTATTCGGGTCACTTGGTGTTTCCCTCCTGTCTTTGGAGGGAACAAAACTTTATCCTTACCCCAAAGCCCTGCTTTTGTTAAACATAACAAGAGCACTTCCCCTACCTTTCACCCACATGTTCTGGGGGGAGCTGTCTTTTGGTTTCCTGCACCCTAGTTAACTGACACCAAAAAGAAAGCAAGTACAAAAGAATTTTGAAAAACAGCTTGACTTAAAAAACTATACAGGATACAGACAGATAGAAAGCCAGAAGAAAGCAATGCACTACGATTAGTAAATCATGTAACAGTTGGAATATGTCTTGCTATGTACATTATGCCAATACACAACACAGGTACCACAAATAACTACTGCTGCCATGTGTGTGCACACACGTGCATGTGCTTCCAAGTACTGCAAGCCTGTCTGCTCACAGCTAATTAATGAATGACAACACCTCTCCGTGCCTGGGTGCCAAACGCTTTCATCAGAATCCAAACCCATCGCTGGAACCTCAGAGCAACTTTGATAACAGATCTACTTAAATTTTACAATCCTTTCCAGCATTTGCCTGGATCTAAAGCCAGTCAGCTTGCACACAAATTATAAGAGAGGCATGTTGTGTGAGCAGGGCCGGGAGGTAGATCACAGCTCAGCCCCTGCGTTACGAGGCCAGGATTCATCGCAGGCGGCACTGGAAGCACCAGTGCATGCGTGGCAGCCCTGGGGGAACAACAACTGAGCATCTCCTGAAAGCCGCTCCCGCTAGCCCAGGGCCTCCCCGCACCTCACACCGTCGGGGCGGCAGTGACCAGCCTCGACGAACCCCCAAAAGCAACACAGCTCTAAAAGTTTACACCTCCTCTCCCTCACCTGACTTCAGTGAACCTTGCTTTGTGTTATTTTCCGTCATTAATCTGTGATGTTCATATACATAGACATATATATAATATATATAGCATATACTGAGCATATATACACAAATAGTTTACAGTGTGTAAATACACATATATGTATAGCACAGAGTAGAACATTTAGTTGAAAGCTTTATAACAAGTAACTTTAAACTTCCACTGTAGCCACTTTTTCAGTGTCTAACCACTTAGGTATTTACACATCTAAGATCACCAGAAACATCTAAACAATAGATGTGTGATAAACACCATGTAGAAATATTTTACATTGTTACAGACATTAAAAATATCTTCAGCTAATGGCCTGAAACGTTAAGAGGCAGCCTCTGCTTCCCTTCATATTTTCAGTGCCTTACTTCAGCCAAATGTTAAAAGTTTCCAACAAGGCAAAATTAGGTGCACTTTCCTCCATATTCAAAAAAATCCATCAAGTATTACTTTTCTCTTCAGATATATTTAAAATCACACCAGTAGCCATGCTTGCAACTAGCTACAAAAAACTGTCTTGCAAAGAGCTGGCAGAAACTGAGAACAAACACATTTTCTCGAGGAATTTAAAAGCCTTTCTGTATGCTATATCCAACAGATGCATTGCCCTGAGCAGTTTAGTTCTCGACATCTCATCTCTTGTGTTTTACTCTTTCTTCCTCTTCCCCTTCTGTCTGCTCACACTTTTAAAACAGACTCCTTTCTCCTTTGTTATCTTTCAGGTGGTGTAAGAGCATCTGACCTCCTTCAACCTCATGCCTTTTTTCTGTCGTCTGTCTCTCCTTTTAATTTCTTTCTTTCTTCTGCTTTGTCTTCTTTTCACCTTCATACACATTTCATTTCTGTAAACTGAAGAACGCCCATGGTTGTCATCTCCTCTTCCCCTTTGACTACTTCTTTTTTCACTTCCCACTGATGATCTCCATTTCCGTGCACGTTGAACATGTCCTCTCACCGATGGCCTATGCCATCTCACCTCTGAGCGCCCTCCCTGGGACCGGGCTCAGCCCCGAGGCGAGAAGGGGCAGCTGATCCTGGCCGCCACCACCACAGTCCATTCTCTGCTCAGGGCCTCAACC
Source organism: Morus bassanus (assembly GCA_031468815.1). Taxonomy (NCBI): domain Eukaryota; kingdom Metazoa; phylum Chordata; class Aves; order Suliformes; family Sulidae; genus Morus; species Morus bassanus. The sequence goes on from CM062578.1 coordinate 9,978,107, forward strand.
ACGGTGCAGTGGCCAGGAGGAGCCCGGCAGCACGGGGGCCGCTCTCCTGTGCGGATGACAGCCCCCACGCAGACCCCCTGTGCTGTGCTTGCCAGACGGGGGTAAAGCTGGGAAGCTAACAGCCCCATGATTCACCTTGGTGCAGGAGTACGCCAGCGCTGAGCCCCGTGCAGGGAGGTGGCAGTGGCGATGCTTCCCCGGCCATGCCGGTGCCTGCCTGTGGTTTCGGTGAGGCAGCAGGTGCGGCAGAGGCAGCCTTGCCTCCTACAGTTCCTGCTCGCAGCCGCAGCCGGGCCCCCGCGCCCAGGGCCAACTGTCACGGCAGCCATGGCAGGCACCCAGGTTCCTGCAGGAGCCCAGCCATGGCGGGGGCCACGCTTAGAGATCTGGGCTTGGCTGGGCAGCACTGCCCGGCCCTGGCCCTGGCCCTGATCACACGTGGGCTGTGGAGCCAGCTTAGCAATCCTCATGCTCTTGCCCCCACCAAGACAAAGCCTAGAGGCAAAGGCGCCTTCGGGGGCAGGAGGACGGGTCCCACAGTTACGAGGGGTTGCCTGGCACCGACCACAGCACCCTGCCCAGTGAAGGGGAGAACATCAAACCCACCCACCGCTACCAGCCAGAGCCAGCCACTCTTTGGATAGCTGCAGCTTTCTGCCTGAACCGGGTTTTTTCCCCCCAAGATGTGAAATGAAAATACACATGCAAAGAAGGGCCGAGGGACCAGCGTGCGGCCTGCTCTGCTGATCCGTTCAGCGCCGCAGCGGCTCCTCCTCCCATCCCCCAGCTCTCCTCCAAAACCCAATACATGAATACGCTATCTGCTTTCACTTACAGCCAAATGTATTGTAAAAAATGAGGCAAAATGGCATTAACAATGTACCAGTTCCTTAGCTGGCTACAATAAGGTGATTTACATAAACATTTTAGCACCCAAACATCTTTATTCTTCCAGCCTTGAATTAAAACAAACCAACCAACCCCCTCCTCACGGAACTTCCTGCAAAAATATGTCTTTAATGTACTAAAGCAAGTAAAAACAGACCTAAGAAAATTGGTTGAATTTTTTATATAACAGATAGAATGAGATTAAAGAAACTTCTGATTTCAGGAAATACTTTAAAAAGGAAGGAGTAAGCGCAGTAGCTGCATTCAAAATCTTGCATACAGCAACTAAGATGATATTCTTTCTTCTATACACAGTTGTACACATTTTCAAAGAAACTACTTGGAACACATTTTGTTCATCTAAATATTCATGGCTCCCATCCTGTCAACATTTATGTACTTGAAAAACACTTACCAGTGAGTTACCCGGGAGAGTCAGGCGACCACAGACTGCAGGGCACTCTCGCAGGTACACACCCGCCCGCTCAGCGCCTGCAGGCACCACAAAGCCCACCACCTGACTGGGCATCGCCCTTACGAACCTGTGTGATGAGGGCAAATGAACCACCCTGCCGTCCACACTCCTGACCAGGTCCTAAGCAGGGTCAGTAACATGATGATAGTTAAATGAATACCAGTTATGATTAAGCACTTCATGATATGTCTGTTCCAGATCATTTTGGTATGAAATAATTGAGTTTATACTCAATAAAGTTTCTTTCTATTTCTCCCTTGTTTTTTTTTTCCCCTAAGTATAAAATCAAGCCATCCATAGTTCAAATAGGAGATGTGATATAAAAAGGTAGCCAGAAATTCTAGTATTCTGGACCTTAACCAGTACAGCTGGCACACCTCCTTAGGAAGAGCGGTTTACTTCAACATAAAGAAGCCATTATCAACTTATACCTGCAGTGGATAATTACAGAAGAAACCAAACCAAAAAACCACCCAGCACTTCAAGGAGGTTTTAAAATCAAATGAGAAATAATTCCTGAGTCAATTTTCTTTGCATTTTTTGAAATCAACATTAGAATTAATTATCTGCGTGATTCAAAAGGGTTTTTTTAAAAGTAAAATGAGCAACAATGCATACAACTTGCACTTTGGAATGCTCGTCTCTACTCAAAGGAAGCAGGCGCATAAAAAACCTTAATCATTTACAGCTACTTTAATTAATGCCTTTTAGCGGTACCGACTATAGGAAAAGGCAATTGTCAGCTCTGACAACCAACCAACGGATCTCTCTCCAGCTGCTACGAGTATCTCCAACAGGCTGAACTCTACACTTATCTCTGAGCAGAGGGCTGCAAGGTCCTGCTCCACTGAAATTTAACTGAAGAGGGCAGCTAAATGATTGCAAGATAACATGAATCACCATAAGATCTCTGAAGAAGGCAGAGTATATAAACGAGACTTTGACTCTGTACAATTTAAGATTATTTCAGTCAACTTCCAGGCTTTAGGAAAGTAATGTTCCAGGAAAGCTTTAAACACAGTAATCCATGATCTAATAAACTGAATACAGTTGCCAAAAAGCTGGTATTTCTGCCTTCTCACAATGGCATTCTTACCTTTGCCAATTCATTTATTTTAATGATCTAAGTAGCTGTACCACAAACAAAAGTCAGCTGCATCACACTGCATGCATTTAAATTTTGGTTTGTATATAATCACTGTGCCTTTCTCCCTCACGTATGTATCTACGTATTTCTGAAAAATTATGCAGGCTATTTATACGGTTGGTGTTATTTTCCAATTTATGAGATAGCACTCATTCTCTCTCATTCATGTCACTAGGAAAACCGCTGATTTAAAAAAACCAAACCAAAACAAACACAATTACACATGTTTCTACTTGTCTCCCTTCAGTTTTACTCATGATGCTTCAGATTGGGTACTCTCACTGTGTTAGCAAATGGCCAGGTTAGTGTGCTGCATCTTACTGGGTTGCCATTGAAGTATTTTTTTTAAATCTGTTTACCTGGGCTGACTGAGGCCTGCCACAACTGCTCCTGAGAGCACGGCAATCCCTGCCCACCTCTGGAACCACGGGTTGAGCTGGTGGCTACAGCAGGGGCCAAGTCCAAGTCCAGAGGCCATAATACGGAGGGTTTATTTCCCTCCACGCCAGCTAACAGATCCCACTGCCTGGGCTGCTGGGTTGCACCAGCTGCGCTTCTGTCTTGCTCTCCCCCTTCCGCTTCATTTCAGTCCTCGAGTAATACCTTCCTTCTACGTTTTAAAAATGGTCCTTGCTTAGCACATCAATTTCCTCATATTTAACACACATTTTAGTTGATTTGTTGCCATTAGGCTTATTTAACAATTGCATGCAGAAAAGTGAATTTCTGACCAACATTATCACATTTTTATATGCCTTCAGGTTTATTCTTCCTAAAGAGTTCAATAAGCGTCCTTGCAAATTTATTTCTCCTCAGCACAAATACTGTTCCATATATTGTGTGCTTTCACAGGGGAGAGAGCAGAAATTGCACCCGTGTGTTCACTGCTCTGTTTGCACATTAATGAAACCAACACTAAGAATGTTTTCTGAACACAAAATACAACTTGCAAATAAGTTGTTACAAGTAAGTTACTGGAGGGAAGGGGGCGGGGGGGGAACATTTAAATATGTCTAAACACTTTTTCCAGCAATATTTTAAAATACCGTCCAATTCTATATTGATACTACCTTTGCTAGTACCAGTAGGAAAGTGCAGATAGCTTTTCATTGCATTGAAAGTAAAACTGAGTTGACTTTACAGTCTGGAGACCCTTTTAACTAGTGCTCTCAAGAGTTTATAATCATTTCCCAAAAAGCCAGTTTTAACTGAAGCTGCATGGTACTACTGCTCTAAAAATTCCTTTTTTCCTCCTGTTCAGTCCAGCCACAGAAAAAGATTAACATACCTAGTTCTGGTTACAGTGTGCTTTGCCTTTTGCTGCAGGTATATTTTGCCAGTTTGCAGCTCCACGCACATTCACTTCTGTGCAACAAACGCTTGGCCCTTGGCCAAGTGAGAAATTCCCCTGACTGACAAACCCCACCACAAGCGCCCCCAGCATCAACTGGAAATACTTAAATCATAAATTACTTTTTTTTTTCCCTATGAAACATTTCCTTGTGCTCCACTATCAAAAAGAACTTTGCATTTTAAGGTACTTTACTCTGAAATAAAGCTGCCATATATATCCAAGGGTATCCCATCCATCCACTACCTGCATGCCTTGTGCAAGGAAAACATCTTACTCTGCTCCATAAAACACCAGGTGCAGCCTCAGTGTTCAATAAACAACAGGAATAAATAACAATGTAGTAAGTACAAAGAACTGACTCTCCTTCAAGGAGCATCTCGTTTGAGTGTGAAATCTTTAATCATTCAGTTTGCCCAGTCAGGGTTTTTCCTAACTTGCCTGTATTTCTGTTCAGCTGCAATCACTGCGTAAGTCCGAGTTGTCTCTTCACTCAGTTCATTGCAGGGGAGATTTTACCAGGGTACTGGACAAGCAAGGATATGTTAATGCAAATGGTCTTTTGAATGCGCCCTACCACCAGAAAGCTGAATTACAGACACAATTTACACATCAAATGCTGGCTCTAAACCTTGATTCCACCGTAGAAAATGGGAAGTGACAGAAGAGCTGCGCAGCCTGTCCAGCTTCAGCTTGCCCTGTCTCCAGCGGCACAACGTGCTCTGAACTCAGAGCTGCTGCCCGCTGACAGCTGAATTCTGCTCGAAGAGCAGGACCAAGTGTACAATTTTTTTTGTCCCAGTATTTGCTTCACCTTTGTCAGTTTATAGTGAGTCTCAAGGTCCCAGAAAACATTTCACAGAATATTATTTTCTTCTGTCTGTTGTCTTCAAAAGGCTTCAGTTAAACATGCATGCTACATTAACGAACAAAGAAAAAAAATGTGAACTGTTCTTGACATTGCTATGCTAGCTACTACATAGAGCTAAAAATCTGCCAGGCTCCTGTGAAGTGAAAAACCTCTCCATGGGCCGGTCAAGGCTGGAAAGACTTCTCTCAAAACAAACGTGCAACCTCTCCCTTGCCCAGTATAGAAGACTAGCACCAAAATCGCACAGGATTTTAGACTGAATCCTGTCAGGATAAAGAAATTCACTTCTGCAATGGATGATCAGTCTGTGCTCATACAGCGTAATCACTGTTACAAATTCCTCATGGAACTCTGCTTGCTCACTTGCACACTTTTACACATGGTTATTCCTTAGACTTCTCTCCAGCACGTATAAAGCATGCAGTAGCCAAATTCGTTAAAATTCACTCTTGTGTCTTCTTGCAATCTTAACCTAGTAGCTTTTATGATTCGCTTTTATTTGTGCTTTCAAGACTGAGGATGTTTTTAAAAGGACGTACGTCTAGAGAAAGGACAGGGAAAACAGCACTGGAAAACCTGGAAATTGAAGGATTAATATTACTACGGGCTAAAATGTCATGGGGTTTCTGATGCCTCTGAAGTTCAGCAGGTGGGCACTTCCCTTGGACAGCAACTTAATCCCTCACCAGGAAATAGGAAAGACTTAGGAAGAGCAGAAAGCAATGACCTTTATTTACTCCTGCAAGGTGGTGGTTACCTAGTTCACCTCCAGCTACTGTGGGTTGGTGTGTCTGCTCCTGGATTGTGTTTTTTTCAGCGTGTCCACAAACAAACGATTCTGCTCCCCAGGTACACTGCAGACCCCCTTATACCTGAGCCAACTCTTGCCCGCAATCTGCCCCAGCCATAAACTGCAATCTTCCACCTCAGGTTCAACAGCGTTTGGTCCTACTAGTCCCACAGGCATCTCCCCCCGCAAAGGAGGTGGCCTCAGAGCCACCCACCTCCCACGTCCCCACAGCCTCCTCCCTACATTGTGATCCAAAATACGTCCCTACAGCCCCCGCTCTATATCGGCCGCTTCCTGGCCCCTTGGGCACATAAGGACACACACCTTCCCATGCAGCCGGCACGGCAGGACAGACAGGGTGCACATACATGAAGGACAATTTCCATACTTTGCCATTCCTCTTTTTCCAATTTAAACCTCAATCTTACAATTATTTATGTTTATATTTAAGCCTGGAAACCGTTCCATTCAACTTCAGTGAAATCATGCTGACCAAAAGTAAACAGCTTTGTTTCCTCAAAAAAACCTGCTCCTTTCTTCACATAGTACTCTCTTCCTTTTTTACTAACTCTCTGTACTATTTCGCCAAGTTAGGAATGGTCCGAAGGAATCTGGAGCTGAAGAGAATCCTTCCAGGAACTTCACGGGACTTGAAGTGCTCTCAAGATGCAAGCTCGATCCAAACCCACTACCCCAGCTGGCCCCTTCAAACCCTCCTGCTAAAGCACCACCGCTCTTCAGCAGCCTTTGAGCAAACTTCTAAAGTGTCAGCATTTTCCCACCAGAGCAGCACTAGTGTTCCCAGCATCCCATCTCCGAAAAGTGAAAGAACTTTTCAGGATCTCCAGGGTTGAGAGCTGGCAGTCAAAGTGCACTGGGGTGCAAAAGGCTGCCGAGTTTAGCACTTTTGTCAAACGGGAAGTTTATGCAGTGACTGGGATATAAAAAGAAAAATGCAATCTGAGGAAACAGATCCTGTTTACCACACCAATCTATCTGCTACATCCAGGAATGCCTCTACTCACTCTGAGCCAGGGACACCACCTCTTGAGGCAGGGCCTATGAAACCCAGCTCCGTTTCTCCGTAACGGAGCACATCTCGACTCCGGCCTGGGCACACAGACACCGGGGGGGGGGCAATGCCCCCAACGGCACTCATCAGTTCTGCTGTAGCACCACCCCTTGGGAAACCCTGGGCAGGAGGAACGCACCGGAGCACTCTGCCCCGACCCTGCCAGGCCCTCACCCCTGCAGGGGTGGCACAGGGGCAGCTCCCAACAGGGACACACTGGAGCTCGCGGAGCTCAAACCAGCATTGCCTGGGTACGCATTCCAGCACAGCGTCTGGTGGGATCATGCGAAGCAGCAGTCCTTCGAGGTCTCCTATGTTGCTGCTAAAGCAGCAGGAGCTCATGAAGCTGTTCTGTCCCACAGTTTGCCATTGCTGATGTGACGCACTCCAGCACCGTTACACCCTGAAGATGAAGTAGCTGGATTTATCATTCCTTTTTAAAAAATCCACTTTACCAGATGTTAATATTTTTCTCTGTTTGATTAAAATCTTGGAGTTGCTTCCAACTACCTCAACTAGTATTTTGTATCAGTTAAATTAGAAATTCCCTAACAAAGAGGGTTTGTCATAAGTATTTCAATAAATTCAAACACGAACCCCAGAAAGGTTTTCTTATTTGCATAATCCTGTGTTTCAGTATGTTAAAATTCAGTGTTTGCTTAAATCTTATTTCAATAGCAGTAGACCTTCAAGAGGCACTACACAAATTAAGGAAAAAGACACAATTCTAAATCAGAAAAAAAAAGCATCCCTTTTGTTATTTTGTACAGGAATTAATTTAAGTGCTACTGTGCAGCCCTGGATGAAAAAGCAAAAAGCCTGGATCCCCCAGCCATCGCATGGGGCTCACACAGTCAGGCGTGCAGGGACCAGCTGCCACTGTGCTGCTTGTGGGCAGATTCACCTGTACAAGTCCAGTCCCTCGCGATTAAGGCTGCCAGCAAGCGTGCCAATTAGCACAGCCAGCAAGACAGAGACTCAGTGAGGTGGCTTCATATCCTTTAAAGACTAGAAAGATCACCCTCTTATTTCCCCCAAGCATTGTAACACAATCCAGGTGGGAGGAAACACACAGTGAGGCAATCAGTGGACAAAATCAAGCAATTAGTGTCACTGAAATTGCCTGTTGTCTGGGAACCTGGTCCTCAGAATGGGGAGACTGACCTGACACCGCATGCAGTGCTCCCCCCTTGACGATGCTCCAGCCAGCACCGGACTCTGCATTTTCCACCTTTTGTTCCCTTTGAAGGCAACACAGAGCAGGGAGAAGATGTAGGATACACAGGAATACTTTTTAATTGCTCTTCACCAAAGTCTTCTCTGCCCCAAGCCTGTGCTTGGGCACAGGGCCCTGCTGCTCTCTCCAAGTCTGGACCCCAACCAGCAACGGGACCATGCAGGGACGGCGCCGGGAACTGGTTCTCAGGGAAGAACCGCTCCTGTGAAACGGGGAGAGCAGGCGCTCGGCTCTCACATGAGCCTGGCCCCACGCGTCAGTCACCAACCCATGGGGAAAAACAATGCGGCACAGAAGGAAGCACAAGAAAACAGAGAGGATTAAAGAGATGTCCATTACTAATCATTCCCAAAACAATGCTGGTTTTTCTCTTAATAGGGTTTTCCCAATCTGACCAAATTGGTAGGAGGGCAGCAGACTTGCCCTGGCTTTGAGAATTCTTCTCTAGAAGACTGGCCATTCTCAGCCATTAGACACAGCCCCGATACGGTGTCTATTCCTGACGTGAAGGACAGACTTCTAAGAAGCACCCAGGGCAGTATTTCCTAAGTGGTATCCTGTTGAGCTAACAAGGCTATGCAGTCCCAATGAAGAAACATTCATGCTTCTCCAAAGTCAAAAACCAGATGTGATCATTCAGTCTTGAATGTCATTTGTTGCTTCCAACAAATTTTAGAGTGAACCTTGGCAACAAGGCATCTGTATTCAGAAAAACAGAGCAACAGAGACTTGGGGTCATCCTGGGAAGGAGAGAGGCCTCACATGCTGCTTCTGACGACTCATTTGAAGATTTGGGACAAATGACTGAATATTCTTGACATGAGGTTTTCTTATTTTATGCCTCTTTTAATTTTCCCCACAAATTAGTTCAGAATTCTACTGATTTTGACTGTACACAGCAGAGTTCCTGACCATACGTAACAGAAACCCAAACTGGTTTCTATTATGCATAGCCTCTAAAAAAAATGACAGTGCAAATGCTGGAATGCAATGTTTTAATTTTTTTTTCAATTTCTTCCTGCAGAGGTAGAGCTGAAACTGTAACATGAATACTGAACACAGTAGTGAGCCATAACTCTTGTGTCTGAATGTCCAATAAGATTTAAAAATGCTATTTATATTCCCACAGAGGAACACACATAGTTTTGATTGATTGTTGTTTTGTTTTGTTTTTTAATGGACTATTTGCCACTCAGCCTAACAATTGCGCCATTTTCCCAATGTATTTGCCACTCTCCCTTTGCTTCCTCTTCTGGAGCTCAGCCTACTGGCAGACACACAGGCTGAAGAGGAGAAAAATGGCAAATCAGATCTCAGGAATTTGAACACTGTTTATATTTTCATTTTTTTTCCAAGGGTTACTGCTTTACGAGATTCCTTGGAATCAGACATGTGTCCATCCGCCTCCCAGCCCCTGAGCCGAGCCGAACCGAACCTCTGTGCCCTGAATGCTGTTATTGATTCACTCGAGTGACGCTGTACACCCCAAAGTTAAAATTACTAGAGTCACCTGCTGAAGTGTCCTGCAACTATGTTTCTGGAGTTTTTTTCTTCTGTCTTAATCAAAGGACTGACAGAGACAATGATCTGCCATTCTCACATTGTTAGTGAAATACGCTTACCATGATTTCCCTTTCTTTGTATTAAAATAAATAAATAAGGTCCTTATTCTACACCCTTAGGTAAGTATAACGTGAAGGGGAATGAGAAGTCAAAAAAATCATCATTTTTTGAAGCATTGACAAAGTAGAGAGATTTGAACAATTAACAGTTACATCTCTGAGGTGGTAGAAATAAGGTGCTGAGTTAATCTATTATAATAATAATAATGCATGTTCATATTTTTAAGGCTTCTCAGTAAAAAGTAGCATGTCACTTTTACAGAGTTCAGCAGTTTCATTTTTAAAAACTAAGTACTTCTACAACAGAAGATAAAATACTAACACACTATGTATTGGTGATTCTTAGGCACAAGGTACCAGAGCTTCATCAGACATCATTAGTGAAAATATTGAACCTCTGCTCTCTAGCTTTTTCTTAGAATTTAAAAAAAAAAAAAAAAGAGAAATGTGAAAGTTCAAGACTTCAGCTGTTGAAGGAAGAGTAGTTTGAAGTTTGCACTTCATCGGGACATGCAACTCAAGCATGACATAGCTACCTTAGCAGGAGCATAGCATACGAGAGCAAAAATTTATTTGAAAGTCGCAGTGCCCGTAGCGAACATGAGCTCCAAACTGTGATTCAGCCCAAATCCTGCACTGTTTACCGAGTCCACAGAAATCACGTGAAGTTCAGATCAGTTAGAACCAGCATGTTTTGGATCACAACAGTTTGCAACCCGTAGAAAGCCCACTGACTGCAATGGAGAAGCACTACCAGCAGCACTGACCACAACCAGGCAGCACTACAGAAAAGACAGTCCACATCACCCTTTCCCCACATTCTTCCTCATTGTTTTTACACTTTCAAAAATACATGGCTAAGAAAGACTCTGTGGCAGCGTACACACAAGGATGTGGCGCGCACAGACAAGCTGCAGGCAGGCTGACGGGTGTCCTCAGCGCTTCTGCAGCCTCCCACATGATTTGCGTTTGACATCCATCTCCCCATTGTTAAGACATCTTTATCTCAGTTTTCAGGAAACATCAGATGACTCATCTATCGGAACATCTGATGAAGTTAATGTAATTTCAAAAATTATTCTTACTTAGGCATATTTTTCCAAGCAAAAAATGAAGAAAAATGTTTTAAAATTATGCTAAAAATCTAAATTCTGTTGCAAACCGGTTTCCTGATTTAGGAACTCAAGAGTTTATTTTTGCTGTAGATAGTTTAACAGGCTTTTAGGCATCCAAATTTAGGAAAAAAATCCTTCAGCATTTAAACAACACAGAGCCAGAGCTGACTCAGCCACTCAAACGCACAATTTGAATATACTACATAATCATTCTTGTTTTAAAATTATCCTTCTAATATCTAAGGGCTACATTATCCCACACACATTTATCTTGAGTAATGCACTACCCTAAGGACAGCCTTGCAGGTTTCATTAGGACTAATTATGAATCAGGGTATTCAACAGAGGGATGATAAAATCTTCCTCTGATCGACATGGCCCTGACCTCCTCCTTGGACTACCTCGTCGAGGTCACAGCAATCTATGTGTCTTCCTTTTTCTCCACCACACTTCTAATTAACATGTAACAACTGCTGTTTGTTACCAATTCAGAATTAAGAAAGAACCCATAAGGTGCCCGCACAGGACATGTTTCCCAACAAATGACACGTGTCCAGAGCAAGATCAGTGCTGCAGTGCCACAGTTCCACAAGTAGTCCCTGCAAATTCTGACCTGGTACCTGCGGGTGGCAACACAACATGGAGGAGAGATTGACGGGAGTAGATGCCCCTCTGTTTTTGCTCTAGACCTACATATACGGTTTTTGCTTTCATTTTATGGGGCCGGGGGGAAGCGTTTTACCCAAGCTGAAAGTTCCACTTCTGAAATCTATTTTTACCTCCTATGAGCAGACTAGATGAGTCGTACTTGCTTGCGGCTGGCTGTGAGCTCCGTGCACTCCGTCCCTGCACAACATCCGCAGAGGACACCTGGGACGGAGGCCAAAGTCTGCCGGGCAGAGCTGAAGGGTACTGCCATTTCACGGGGTCCCCTCAGAAAGTATTTGCTTTGCCTGTTTATGTTCTAAATATAGCAGAGCACACCGGCCATCTCTAGCTCATGAGCAAGTATTGCTACCAGGGGCTGCAGCTCTCTGCAGCACTAACACATACCTGCCTGATGTCAGCTAATATAAAGCATTTTTTCCAAGACACACTAATTCCTGGGAGCGCTATGAGTGAAAGATGCATCCATAGTTTGTAAAGAAAAAGTCAGTGACTAAATATCTGTCTTATGTCCAAGAAACCGTGCAAGAACAGCTGTTTAGTTAACACTAATATTACATATATTTATAAGAAATCAAGTATTTTAATACTAAGATCAATTTTTAGGCATACTGTTATTTGAGTAAAGAGCAATATCACATCCACACTGAATTCTTGAAATATTAAAAATTACCTTTGAATGTCCTCATCAAAAATCTTTTTTTTCTTTGGTAAACTATTAACTGACCTTACAAGGCCTAGACAATCTGGTATAACATTTCCCTAAACTGTTTTTGCATAAGACCTGAAGTTTGTGATATTGCAGAAAACATAACAAAGTAACTAGTGCTTGTTTAGCTTAACACACACAAAAATTGACAAAGATGTGAAACAAAACCAAAACTGAGTAACTGCTTTTCTACCACGTGGGTTGGACAGGGAATTCAATAAAGAGATATTCCATTTTCTGTTTACCAAAGGTATTTTCATACATTATAAAAGCTATTTAACAAAAAAGAAGCTGCTCAGGAGCAAGCAGCTCTCCTTGCTCTGGCGGCAGCAGCAATGCAACCCGGCCCTGCTCCCCAGGCTGCAGCGAGGGGATCCACCGGGTCCCCCGGGAGCCTCTCCAGCACCCAGCACATGGAGAATGCACCTCAGCCACAAGCAACCTTTTAGCATGAACACAAGTAAACATATCTGGTAAGCAGTGTATTTTTAAATAGCAGATTCCTTCCCAGCTTACAACTCAGCTACTGTGTTGTCTTTACATGGGCAACAGAAGACTCTTTTCAACAGGGTATTCTGAAGCAATGTAATAACGCTGTAATGTTACCTACAGTTATTATCCATGGACCTTGCAGCTCTTTACAAAGGTGATAATTATCTCCTTCATTAAAAAAGGAAACAGAAGAACCCTGCTGACAGCAATGGAAGAGCCAGCCGCGCTGCTGGGGACGGGGAAGCCTGCCCAGTCCCTGGTCTGTCTCTCATCCAGACACGAGCCCACGCTGCCGCTCCGGGGTCCAGCACCGCTGGCCTCCTTGTCCAGCACTGAGATTTTAAGGCACTTCCAACGACCATGGATGTCAGAAATGTGAGTGGAGGACGCTGATGTACAGCAAACTCAGGTGATGCCACCCATAGCGAAGGAGATCCACGTCCAATTAATTAACTCTGGCGTCTTGTTTCAACCTTTTTGGTTGGATCCTCGCTCTGAAAAGCGCAAGGCCAGCGGAGGAAGGCCGCTGCGACTGCACTGCGCCGTCTGATCAAATTCCAGTTCAGTAGGAAATTAAACCAGGGTATACTGTGGGTACTATTTTACCAGTAAACATGTCTTCGCTCTCACACCCTCTCACACAGAGGCAGGTTTAAGACTCCAAGGCCAGGCCCGCGTTTCCGGCAGGTATGCCGCGGTGGGCGCAGCGCCGCAGCACGCCGTCCCCGCAGTGGCAGCCTGCGCAGCCTCCGCTGCCACCAACACACCGGCGGGGCGGCTGCGGTGGCGGCCAACAGTGCAGCGTCCTCGCAGCGGCGGCTGGCCCGTGCCTTGCCTCGCCACGCCACGCCGCAAAGAGGAAGCCCAGGGGCAGCGGCCATGGCGGGCATTGGCGCTGGGCCGCTCCTTCGCCGAGGGCGACGCCTCGGGGCAGGGACTCCCTGTCAGCACTGGCAGCTCCGGCACTGCTCTTAACTACAACACTGTTTTGATGCATAGAAATGTTTTATATCCACGTTTTAAAGTGAATTTTTCTTCCTCCCCCACATGCATTATAATTACTGTAATGTTAAAATAAATTTGAACACCACAAACAAAAGCATTTTGATATCCCTAAGTTAAAACATGGCTGCGGGTGGTGGGGCTGAGTATTTCGGGCGCGAGAGCATTTTAAAGGTTCACCCTCTACCCTTATCTGCAACAAGACACATTTTTAAACTCAGGAGCATTGCAGGATTTATATAAAACCGCTACAAACCCACTTCCTGCCCAGCCCCTGCTGCGATCGGGGCCTGGCTGCACAAGTGACCTGCAGTAGCTGGTTACAGCTACAACTCCCTCCCCAGAGCACATCTCTGCCGTGAGCCAACTCCACGCACTCAGGCTCTGCTCTGCTTCCCAGGATTTGGTCCCAAGAAGAGAAAATGATACTGTAGAAAAAACTGAGAGGCATATTTCTGTTTCCCAACTTTTGATTTTTTTACGACTCTACTGAATTAACTGTGTACTGTTTGTGGGATGAGTATTTTAAATGTTAAGATTATTTAATTCATAAAAAATTTAGTTCATAGAAAATGAAGGGAAGGCGCTGGGATGCACACGTTTAACACCTATTACAGTACGAGAGTAGCCGTACACTTACAGCACCTAACTCAAATATGCCTCCTAAAAATCACAGTGAGGCTGTAGCCTCTCTGCTACAGCCCTGCTTGCACATCTACAGGCACCTTGCCTTCTGCTAAGCGTTGTCCTTCCCTTAAGCAAGTGCATTTGTGAAAAAGACAGGATAACCAGAGGAGTCCAAAGCACAGAAATGCAAGCAGGGCGCTCACAGACACCCAAATAACCTAGGGCGCAAAACACTCTTCTAAGGTTCACCATCAGCTGTCCAGAGACACCAACAACCCACTGGTAGTTATGAGATGGAAACAAATCCTCATATTGCTTACGTGGTTTGTGCTATTAAAAACAAAGAATCCTTACAGTGACTTTGCTGTTTCTACGTGAAGTGCCCTTTATTCCAGCTACAGGCAAAGAATAATTTGGAGGCAAAGAACCAGTCACTGTAGACATACTGGAGGATTTGAGCCCTGCCAGGCCCATTTTCCCTTCATCCCCCTTATCCTTCCCCTTCCCCTGAGGAAAACAGCAAAACAAATCAACAAGCATCAATAAAATAAAAGCAGCAAAACATCCCACTGCTGGCAGCCAGCAATTGCTCCCTTTCGGGCTGCAGGGTTTCTCTGGCTACAACTGCTTCTTTCATTAACTGTATATCCTTGAAAATAATATAATATTTACTCACTTTCAATGAATCAAAGCAGGCGATTACGCGTCCGTTTTCAACTTGGCAGCTTTTCGATGGGTGTGCAAATTTACATTCCGTGTCTGGTCGTGAGCAAGTCCCTCTTTGGAACTCCCTACACACTTCCAGCGTTAGCCATTTTGTGTCCCGAATCGGCGTGACACTAACAGCCATCTTTAGATTTTACAGGTAGGTAAAGTTTCCAATAAAACAGACAAACGAGTAGCTGAACTGATAAACTGGAAATGATGAAAGCGCCACCTCCAGAATACTTTTGTCCCCCCACTCCCTATTTTAAAAGTACGTGTAAAATTGGGTGGCCGCAATCTCAATGGAAAGATGTGCCACCAGGAGTTCGCAGCGTGGCACCGTTAATCGACAGAGGTTTCGTACTTAGAGAAATGCTAGGATTACCAGCAAGGTGAACGTTAAAAAGTGTGGCCCGGGACTAGCCTCATGCGCTCAGTAACCCATCCTGAGTGCCGACCGGAGCCCACAATGCAAGCATGAAAATGTGGCAGACCCTCTGACACGGGATTTCCAAGCTGCTTTCAGTTAAAGTTGTCTGAAAGGTAATCTCCACGCAGCTGAATTTGCAACGGGGTTTTGTGGTGCAATCGGTATCGATTAGTTTGGCATAGACAGATGCAGCAGTTTAGAGCAACGATCGAGACTGGAAATTTTTTTTTTTTTTTTTCTCTCTCTCTCTCCTCTCCTTGATTTTCAGTCAGAAGATATCTGACCTTCCCAGCAAACTTTTATTTTTACAGTAAAGCAGCCTACGGCAAGGCCCGATAGCGCCTTTCTCTCGGTTTTGGGTGGCAGTGGGGGTGTCTGGCTAGAGGTGGCGGGCGGATGCGCTGTCGTCGCAGTCTAGCTGGCAGCAAGCAAGGCAAAAAGCAGCGGCTGCTCTAGAAGCGGTCCCAAGCAGCAGAGACGTCAGGAAAGGCACTTCTTAGTACCAACCTGTAGAGAGAAGAGACACGTTACAATTCACCGGGCGGCATTTCGGGGGTGTCCCGCGGAGCCGCCGCCGCCGCCCCGCGCAGGGCACTCACGCCAGCCGCCGCCGGGCTGCGAGGAGAGGGGCCGCTTCCCCGTGCGGAGCCAGGCATGATCGGGAGCGAGCCAATCGCAGATAGCGTTGCAGCGATATTCCGGGCAGGAAGCCAATGGCGGGGGCCGTCTTATGAAAGGTCGCGCCTGTCAGACGCTGGCTGCGCTGCCCCGAGCGCCGAGCGAGCGCGCCCGCCCGACGGGGCTCGCCCGGCCGCCGGAGGACGAGCGTGTGGGCCCGGGCTCTACCCGACATGCAGCGAGGGGGACGGACCATGGCGGCGGCGCCGGAGCGCCCACGCGCGGCGCGGGGAATGGTACCGTCCGCTGACCCGCCCGCCTGCGCGCCGCCGCCGCCGCCCCGCCCCCCCCCCCCCGCCCGGACGGGCTCCCCGCGGGGACGCGGCGAGCCGGGCCCGCCGGGAGCCCGTTACAAGGGCGGCGTTCCCGGGCGGCCGTTGCCGCCCGCGGTCCGGCAGCGGCACGGCCGGCACCAGCCCTCCGCTCCCCGCGGCGCCGGGACTCGCTTCTCTTGAGGACGGACCCGAGACGCCGCTCGCTCACGGGAGCGGCCGGCCCTGCTGCCGCAGCTGGGACACCGACCGTGCGCCCCTCGGTAACCCCGTCACCCCCACAGAGTCATTTCGGGGTCACCGCAAACTCGCCTGGATCTGCATTCAGCCGAGACCTCGGGAAATAAGTGCCTGCACATGTGCGACGGCCCCCTCCAGAAGAGAACGATTACTCGGCCCGCTCTGTTTGTTTCCTCCCATTAACATACTGCAGGTAAACTACAAGCTTGGTGATAAACATCATTCACTTAAAAAAAAAAACCCCGGGCATTTAACGTTCTAGAAAGGAGAGGGTAAACCTTGCCCCTCAGGTGGCAAGGTGGAATGGGCGTTTCTTTGAGACAAGTTTCAGATGCCCAGCTTTGCCGCAGAAGTCTGGTGCCATGTGTAAATGTAACTCTAAAATAAATTATAACTCTTGTCCCAGCGTGCAGATCTCGGAAGAGCAGCGCGGAGCAGAGGGGCCCTCACGGCAGTGCCCACAGCACGCTGCGGGACGCCGGTGCCCACGGGCAACAGTTCTCCCGCCAGCACAGCAACCCCCAGCAGCAGCCCGCCTGCCTGCGTTTAGGGGAGGGTTGTTTGCATCCCTGTCTTTCTAAAGACACTGCTTCCATAATCTTCATACTTCCCACCCCCCAAAGCAGCATCGCTGACACTGCCATCAGAAACACATCTTGGGAAGTGACGCTGGTCAGCATGGGTGCAAACCAACAGATGAGGAAAATCTACAAGGAGACTTTTTCCAGGGGCTAAGTGATTAGAACAACAAACTACAGGAGAAGTAAAGCACACCTAATGCAGCTAATGAGATTACAACAGGCACCGTGGTTTCCTTGCCAGGACACTTCTAATCATGTCCACATTTTTAATCCCTGCTAGCAGGAGACAAACAACTATGCATAATTACTTGCAAGCACAAGTTAACAGCTAGGTGTCTTCTTGGTAAACACAGATATTCATTTGCTTCAACTGCTTAAAATTCAGAAGTCAGAGTCATCCTGTGCCAGCAGTCACTACTGATCAGCCCTTGGGGATACAGCTGAGATTCAGGTCTTAAAGAGTTGTTCCATAAGAAGTGCTCAGGCAAACAAGTTTGGTTCTCCCAGCTGTGCCATGCTGCCCAGCCATGATGGGTTAGCACCAAGAGATTTGAAAGCGCAGAACAATATCCTGGGACCTCACGATGCCGCCTGCCCACGGCCGCATGCCAGCGGGCCCACCTGGGCACCCCAGTGGGACAGGCTCCAGGCATCCCCAGCCGCCTCACGTGGCACTGCCCTTCCCATCAGAGAGCTTTCGGAAGCCTGAAACACATCACCCGGCCTCCAGCCAAGGTGTACTGCAACTCACTCTGTCCTCCACAGACACAGATAATAAATGTACCTGCTTCCTCCCACCAACACTCTTGCACAGCACATAATGACAACTTCCAAGTGTGAGGGCAATGCCGATGCAGCCGGTAAGAGCTCTCTACAACAAAGCTGCGAAAGAGCTCTACAGTATACAATCCATACCAAGCAATGAGCTTTTGCAAACACCAAGAGTTAGAGCAGCAATTGATGTATTTTAAATGCTAAAGCCAAAGCAAGTTAAAGGCCACATTTTCAAAACAAGATATTTAATTGCACTCTCATTACAAGAGTAGTCACCCCTTACGAGGAAAGAAAGATAGCATGAAGGCAACATACAAAATGAAAACCGTTGAAAATTATCTTTTGTGCTCAGGTGTAGTGAAAGGAGTAATCTTCCTGGTAAAACTCATGAAACTATGTTTTATTCCTAGCTTTGGAGTAAGTTTTCTATTTGGAGTCGGACTAGCTACTTACTCGCAGTGAAATCCTGCTCCTGTTGAGGTCAGTGACATACCTGGAACTGCATTAAACAAAGCTGAATTTCACCCTTCATTCTTCAGGCTGCCAGCTACAAAAAGAAAAGTATTACTCCTAGGAGCCGTGATGCCTCAGAGGTAAATCTTCTGAGTGTGAAGAAATGCTAGATGTATATTTTGTCTGCACAGTTACTTGAAGAAAAGTAGTTTTGTCACAAATGTCAGCTTTAAAAATAGCCTTCTAGCAAAAATAAAGACTGACTTCAGACCAGAGGTATATCTTCAATATCTCCACTAAATAAAGATGTTAGCACAGAATTATAATTTTTTATCTGCATAAACTTTTTTCCCCCTCACTTTGAAATTCTCTTGTGATATTCCAAGTTAATAAGGAGTCCCCAATAAGCCTCAAATACCACTGTCTGCAAAAAAAGTCTCTTTGGGCTGCCTCTGATAAGCTCAGAAAGACTGCACAAATCCAGAGGGAGGAACCACAGTGAGAGGACAGGAAAGGGGTTGAGTTGATTTTTAGTAATTTTTTTTTATTTAATTAAAATTTATTTGGGGGCTGACAGTTTCCAGACTCCATGCACTAGGCCATTCAGTACTAAAGGCTGTTCTTAATCCACAGGTGGTTTTTGAAGTTCACCTTTTGAAATTTGCAAGTATTTGCTACTTGTCTTGGGACTGTTGCAACATTGGTTTGGACAAAGCACAACCTTGCCTTCACTGATTATTGGGAATACAAGGAAAATGAAGCTAAAAATACTGAAAGCAAATTAAAAAGCAATTCTCAGAAAAGACAAAAGAGAGAAATAACACTGAGAAGTCATTCCTTAAGAGGGTAAGAGAGAGGACTTAGTTGTCTGTTGAGCTGGGTCAATGAAAATCATTAAGAAACAACTTCACAAATCAATGGAAAAGTTATCTGAAAATGCCCAAGAAAGTGAAACTAACACAGAAAGGACCCTGCAATTATTGTTTCCAAGTTCTGATTAAATATGTTCAATTTCTATTACTTCCTGTTATTGCTATAAAGAAATGTTGTACAGCCAGGTTAATGATACATTTTTCCTCCTCTTCTTACAGTCTTTGACACGCAAATAAGGTATCTGAACAGGAGCGTCTCTCTGCACTGGGAACTGTTCCCGAGGAGCCATTGTTTTCACTCTTCCTGTAACTGGGTTTGCTGGATGTTCCTGTTTTCTCTATCTCAATTCACACACGTCTCTTAGAAAGAAAGATGTATAAAGCTGGACAGGCAAAAAGCACAACACTAAAGAACAACATGGCAGTGAAGAATGCTATTTTTATGCTGAGAGAAAGTGGAAGCTGAAAACGTCAGTCTCAATGACATGAGAACTGTCAGCAAGAACAGATAATTACACAACGTGAATTCGTCCTCATGACAATGACTCTAATAAGATAGGAAATGGAATAAAATCAATATTCTATTTACTTTGACAGTACAGTCTCAAAGCTTGAAATTGCCAAATGGCTGTCTTTTAAATAAAGAAATACAAAAATTACTGACTGCCTTACAGTATTTTCAAAACACCTCTGCCAAATTCAAAGTTTACCAATAACATATCTCAACATAAAATTTGGAAAAGATACAGCAATTACTTCATGGCACAATTGAGGGATATAATTACAGCACTGTCACAAAATTAAGCAGAAACAATGAGCTAATTAACATCTTGGCCACATAACAGTGAAGGATTGGTTCAAGAAAAATATTCTCTAGTAAACTACTGCTGAACAAACCAAATAGCTCTGCAGGAACTGTACCCATCACACTGATACGACAGCACGTAAAAGCAAATAGACCCCTCTCTCAATTTTGTACTTTTGCATATATCGGGGAAAAAGTAGAGCGCAAAGGCAGCAGCACAGAACAGCCAGCTCTGAAGTGGGAATGCCCTGATACTGTACCATTTAAGATGTATTTCATAGCCCCTACAGCCCAGCAGCCTGCGACATAAGCAGAGCTTGGTAAAACTACAAGCACGTATTAGCATTGAACTACTAAGCAAGTCCCACACCGGATTTGTAAAAAACCTGCCAACACTACTTCTATGACCCAGATATTCTGCATAATATACACAGTTTTAGTAGTAGTAGTACTAGTAGTAGTGCTTTAAAGGTTATTTCTGTACTATTTGAGCTCTGACAGAGTTGCTTGGGAAGGCAGTGCAGCCTCCCACTGCCTTCAGTGGGCTTCTTAGGCAGATCCTCATCAGACATGTTTTTATCTTGAATATATTTCACAGTTTTCAGAAACCATTTTAGCAGAAACACCTAACTGTGACATTACATCTGAATTTAACACATTCAAGCGTACTCAGTTCATGAAAACTGGAGAAATAATGAAAAAAGAGGCAACACCGTGAAGTAAGTGCCCCCAACTGCCTATGTGTTACCACAGCGTGCAGAAGTAAGATATTTCCTTGAAATCAGTGCTCCAAGATTTACACCCCTAATCAAACTGTGAACCAATTTCTAACAACAGTGTAATGGCACTGACGTACAAGTCCCATAGCCCTATCCTTTCTTACTTTAGATTTATTAGAGTAATGCTATTTTCAAGTCAGAAAGTTATACTGCAAATTCCATAAACCCTCTCTCCTTTAAAAAGTAAATGGTTACGCATTAACCACTATTATTGTAATCAAAAAAACCTTTAAAGTCAAGAAATATGTCTGTTAAAATTTTTCTTTTTTTTTTTAATAACCTATGGTATATATCAATCTCCTTTGCAAAATTTGGGACTTCAAAGTCATGAAGAATTCACATTATCTGACAGCATTAGATGGATGTGTATTTATAAACTAAAACAGGGAAAGGTCAGTGTCTGCCTCTAGACGAGGAAATGAGTATACTGGCTATTATTCTGCTCTTTCAACTGGTAAGCCAGAGACCCAAAATGACAGGAAGGACTGCTCTGCATTTAATCCATTCTGCCATTGATTTATGTATTACAAAGCATTCACATATCCATCCACACCACCGAAGCTGCAAATATCGGTTTTGGTAGTAAAAACATATCCATACTATAATTGCTTTACCATAACATTTACATAGTATCTTTTAGAAATACGAAGTTCTGTATTACCCTGGCATAGGGGAATTTCAACCATAAAATAAGTGATGCAAGTCTGAAAAGAAGTTGTTTATCTTTAAAAATAACAGCAATCTAGCAATTTCACTTAAAATTCCGAGAAGTAGGGTTTTTTTAAAAAGAAAACAAACTGAGTTGAAATAACCAAAAGGTTTTTTATTAAGATCAGTCTCATGTGCTTGTTCTAATGAATACTAATTTTAAACATTGTGTTTCTATACAAAGCCATTTAAGAGGCCATAACTATACATAAACAACTATGTTATTTACTAAAAAGTAAAAAGCTATTTATAAATCAGACTCTTGAACATTAAAGACATTCTGTTTGGTTAACTACAAATGCATGTAAGCCAAGTGATGCAGGAGAGGAGCAGGATGACCGGCCTCAATGGCGTCACACCAAGATCAGTCTCCCACAAACCCAGCATCTCCTTGGGGGCAGCACGGGGCGTGCAAGCACAGCTGGCCCGGCAGGTTGGTCACTCCAAATCATCTGCCCCACACTGTCCCCTGCCACTAGAAAAGCACATTTCACATGTGAAATGTTTCCTACTCTCTCCTGCTTCATACACGTGTGCGACTTTATATTACGTGTCACTTCTGCTTGTTTCAGTGGGAGCAGGCTGGGGTGCCTGCTGATTATGCAGCCAAATATTAATAAAGAACACCCTGCAGGCAGCAGTTTCTGGGTGTTTTCCTCAAGAACACAGCCGCATGCCAAACCTCAGGACAAGTCCCACAACTGAGACTCAAAACTGGGAAGTACTTGTAACAGTGGCAAAAAGGATAGCTACACATCACTGAAAAACACTCCCATATTGACAGGTGATTTCTAACTGTACTTGTGTGTGTGTGTGTATATATATATATATATAAAACACCATGATTATTAGCATCATCCATGAAAACAGCTACTACAGAAGAAAAGAAATGCCCATGACTCAGCAAGGGAAGCAATTGCTTCCCTCTAACATCGAATTCAGCTGATGCCGATGGTTTCAGGGAGGAAAAGTGACCCGGAGGAGCTCTCAGTTGCGTGAGATGCAGCAGACACCCAGCCTAGCTTCTTGCAGGTCAGACGCCTTCACATCTACTTTATAGCAAGGGAAAATACACTGGCGCTTTATTACTACTGAGGTTCTAAATTAAATTTACATGTTACCTCTATAAAGGTTCCCAATTTTAAAATCAGATATATCGTTTTTCACTTCCCTTCCTAAAGCAGCTGCCACGCAGCCTTGGTTGCAAAGGGTGGCTTTTTCCTTCCCCAGAAATGGCTGGATCCCAGCAGTGGGTAAATTGAGTCCTGAGAGACCACTCTGAGAGCACCTGATGTACTACGGCATATACATGGTCAGTGCTAAGATTCTTATTAATTTATTACTAATAGCATTTGCTTCAGGCAACAAGCTCCTCCATGTAGCTCCACTAACTTGCCCCAGTCCAGGCCCCCCCTCCTGCGTTGGACTCCATCACCAAACTCTAGATTTCAAAGCTCTCGCCCGTTCACATGATGACTGCTTTGTTACGTGAATAATTATGAACTAGGAGCCTGGATGCAGCCACCACATCCTTGCACACACCAAATTAATCGTCAAGATTAAATCTGAACTTAATTACCAGAACAGAAAATGCCATTCACGTCACCTGCTCTGAACCGGCACACCGTCCCACTCCCACTCCCGGTCGCACCCCGCCGTCCCACTCCCCTGAACCGCCACGCATCCCTGCTCGCCCTGCGGAGAGGCGGACTGCCACAGCGGGGCCTGCTGGGGAGCACCAGGGCGTCTTCAGCAAAATTCAGTGTGGGGCACCTTACCACCAACTGCCCGCTGCATAAACGGGCCTGCCCCTAGCGAGGCCAATCAGAAGTTATAATTACGTGCATTGCTTCATCTCGCATCTGACTTGAGGGCAAACAAAAAGGGACATGAATACAGATAATGAGGAACATGTTACACAGAGTTCCGCTTTCGACAGCAAGTTAGAACTCAGGTTTCAATGGCCTGGTCACTTCAGCTCAGTAACGGTGAGCTGTGGCAATGCCGTGACGATCACATGCTTCTCTCCAAGGATGAGAAAATTACATGGGAATGGGTGAAAATGGGGTTGCTGATGTTGTAGGGACTGAAGGAGAGCAGCACTCCCCCAGACAGACCCATGGCAGCGCCGAGCCGGCACCGTCGAGCGCAGCGCCACGCAGCACCTCCCGAATAAAGGCCCGGGGGACCCGCACCTCCGAAATCACCCCAGTCTCCAGCAACCGCAGCCCTGCCACGCCAGGGACACCCAGAGCAGCGAAGCATCGACAGCTTAGTGCGAGGGTAAAACTGCCGGACTCCCGTTAACATGAATCACGAGGCAACAACAGTGCTGGAAAACTACTCCAGCACCTGTTGCAAGATAGGAGATAAAGCCAACTGCGTTTCAGTTCAAAACTTTCTATTTCTCAAAAGAATCTCAAATCCAAAATAGAGTATTTTCTACATTTTAATACATTCTGGCCTTACATTTAATTAATATTTATCAATCGTATCCTTCCAGGACAGTAAAAACTTATGTGACTTACCAGAAAATACAATGAATCTAAAATAATTTCTTTTCATTATTTATGTAAGAACCTAAGTCCTAGAGAATGGGGTTTTTAACTCTCCACGCTCTGTTACCATCCAAGGTATCAGAGATAACTGTTATGCACTAATGTAAGAGCAAAATGATTCTTCTGTTTACAGCAAAACTAATCAAGTTTAGGAGACGCTTTCCTTGACTTAACAGAGATCACTACACATACAGTGCTCAGCAGCACAGATACACTTATTGATGTGATTAATTTTGCATTGTGAACAATCTCTCACCCACGCTAAATAAATACCTGTGTCTTCAGACATCAAGGAAAAGCTCCAAATTAGTCACCAGTATTAAAAAGAAATAATAAAAACTGAATGACTCTTTATTTTAGGAAAGATGTGAAAAGCCTCTTTTGAGACCATTTTTTAATCAGTATTTGCTATAATTTATTGTTATGCTTGTTCATTTTGAATCATGAGACTTACATCGCTAACAATAATCATGAAAAACAACCCACTAGCAGCCCGTGTTCAGAACAGCTTTTTCTGCACAAAGCCTCAGCCAGAAGAAACGCCACGACTGGTGGAGGTGAATTATGAAGGGACTTCTGAGCAAGACTGTTCCCAGCGTGCAAGACGGCAGCGATGCAGTTAATGGGGACACCCTCGCAGTGCAACAGGGCACTGCGCACAGGGCTTAAGTAGCCCTCCTCCCCAGCTCAGGAGGCTATGACTAGTCACAAGGAAAAGCAGCTCCTGCATTGTAGCCTTCCCAACATTGGGCTCTCAGATTTCCTGGGAGCAGTCAGGCTCCAGGAATGACATCAAGAGCTGGCTTTGGTGATGAATTTTGCTAACACTCATTTTGTTCATGGACTCCCCGATGTCTGAATGTCCCAGCTGGCATAACGCTGCTTCAGTACATGCTTACATACAACTTTTCTCTCGTTTTTAGCCTTTTACTGTGGCTAATAAAGATGAACTTAGGGGAGGATGAAACAGAGACTTCTGGTTACTCCAGCTCCCAGAAGACGGCCCTTTCAGAAGGTCTGTGCTCATACGGCAGGGAGCTGCAACGCCATCACGCCTGCAGCCCAGCGGACAGCGCTGCAGCTGAAACCCCAGCCGGTGTGGGGTCCTGGGGTGTTCCTGGGGCCACCAAGGGAAAACTGCTTCAGGGACACTGCTGATGTAACACACAGAGGCACACAAGATCACCCACAGGCTGTTATCATCTGAGCTCACTAAACTTCTCATATTAAAAAACAAAAAGAAAAAGATCAAGCAGCAGCCTCACTGGAAGGTGCAGTGGGCACAGTAGCACCTTCTTCTGCATCACCGCAAATGGTGGCGACAGGGGGTTTCCAGCTTGGCCAGTCAAATCTTTAATAATTTTTTCTTTCTGTGTTATGCATCAGGTCATAACCCACCACTCTGCTAAGTTTTTATTTACAGCTGTTGCATGGCTGAGCTATCTGAATTATTTCTGAGCTCCCATCTTCCATGGAACAATCAAGGAATGTCTCTGAGGCAGAACGAATGCAGACCCTTCGTCACCCTCTTGCATCCTTCTATTTCTCATGGTCTCACATTGTAATAGCTGCCAGATCGCTCTTGTTCCAAGAACACGTGCCTGCGACTCACCCTCTCAGCCCACTCTGCTTAGGTCAGGCGACGGCAGTGGCCTTTCCCACTGCCCGAGCAAAGCCATGCACACAAGGCTCACAGTCTGGTCTCCAATACAATCTCCTTCGTGAGCAAGGAAAAGTGAACTGTGTCCTTTTTGCTTGCTCTGTAGTCAAACATTTTTATACTCAACCGGTGCCAAATCACAAAACACATAACCTTCAAATTCCCATTAATTCTTCTTGCAGAAGAAGCAACCTCTTTATATTCATGCAACATAAAAATGGATCACTTTCCCCAAAAAGCCTGCTACATCAGAACAAAAGGACCACAGGTATGGACCAACGATTTTAGACAATTTTTTTAAGTGTCTAAAAGACTCAGATTATACCCCTGTCATTAGAGTTACTTTAAACATTCTTATCTTTTAAATGATCCAAAATAACAGCTTGAAGAATGACGCCATAGGAAAACCCAATTCAAAAAAGTGTTCAGGCTCATTTAATGGTGCCACTCACGCACTGAGCGCTAATTCTGCAGCTCCTTGTCTATTTTCTTTCCAGAGAAGAGCCGCAGCAGAGGTTCCCTGGCCAAGCAGACAGTGAGGCTGTGAGCCCATGTGCTCGGGGAGCACGCACAGTCACACCAACCTCCAGGGACGAGAACACCCAGTGATTCCACACTGACCCCTTCAAGACCCCCAGCACTGTTCCAGTTAATGCTCTTAGCACTGCACAGCAAGTGTAGAGGCTTGCGTAATACCCACAACATTTATCATAACTGTCTACCTCCACTATTTTTACCTGTCTTCCCTAAGTATTTCTCACATGGAAGATTCCTCTCTATTCTCTACTTGAGTTCTCCTCTATGTGTCCCCTTTTTCATTAATGCACCTGTGCAAGCTACCCAAATTGAACACCACAGTGAAGGAATTTTGGAAGAAGCTCAAAAGAGTACCGTTCTCCTTGTATTCTCACTCTCACCTCTAAAAGCCATTTAAAAATACCGAACATGAAAGTTTAAAAGTATGGTCTTATACAAAAACCTGGAAAATTTGGAAAATAGCTTATAAAAAGATTTAAGATAAAGCAATTTTTATAAAAATGGTGATTAAAGACAGAATGCTTAGAAGCTGTAGAAAACAAAACAAACAAACCCAAAGCAATAATTTTGTCAGTCATGCAGAAAAATGAGTGAAAGAAGTTCAAATCCTTATATTTTAGTTGCCACCATTAGCTGTATTTAGTTAGAAGAATTGAACAGAGCTGTGTCTACTTTTCACAAAAAATCATGTCATTAAAGATTTATTTATGGAAAATACTTGCACATAAATACAGGAGCTCAACAAAATGCTGATAAGAAGCAAGCAAGATATTTTCCCAGGGACTTTCTTCTAAGCAGTTTGCAAAGCTAATTCGTAGCAGCAAGTATCTGCACCCCCAGAAGAACAGTTTTAACTGTTACACATCAAAAAGCTGCAAAGCACATAATTACATTATCAGGATCATGGACTTACTACCTTTGATTTTTCACCGCTTGTGAAAGAAGTCTTAAAGTCAGTTTAAGTTTTACCTACGTATTGAGCACTAAAGGATTCCCATATAAAATTACACATGGAAAGGACTTCACTGAAAACCAAAAGTGATCACACGAAGTCAAGAATGCTGCCCAGGCACTAATAAAGTCTTCCAAACACTGGAATAAACTTTTTTTTTTGTTTGGATTTTTTTTTCCCAGCCTCAGAGAGTCACAGAAAAAAAAAAATACTAGAGTTTATTTCTCACAAGTAAATTATGCTGTGTTTATCAGTATGTGCAGTTGACGGGACCTTTCTTCCATGGAAACCAGATGGCACAAGCAACACCAAAATAGCCAGTGTCAGTTGGGATGGAGAGCACCGACCCTCAGGGTTCGGCGAGGAGGACGACGGGCAGGCGGTTCTAAGCACAGCCAGCCCCAGAGCAGCCGCCATCCCGCCTGCACCTCTGCGAGCAAACTCAGCAGATGTTGGAGCACCGGCTCTCAGGCGCCTGCGCACACAGAGACACGTATTTTCTATGGTGAATCCAGGCCTAATTACTGCTGCCTTCAGCTTGGCAACCTGCTTGGAAAACCTGACACATCTGCCTGGTTCAGCAAGCTCCCGGAGCCTGCACGCTCCTCCACGGTACCCCCAGGGAGCGCAGAGTTTAAAGGCTCAAGACCTCGGGTACACCTAGACTCAATTAATGCAGCAAACTTCATTCTCTCCTACAGCAATTTACTTAAATTTAAAAGAAAAGCTTATCTCCTTGAACACTGTGTAGGTGTCACTGCAGCAGAGATAACGTCACTGCAATGTCAGAGCTAAAGTGGTCTCAGGAACGAGCTCCTGTCCCACGAGCCCTGCTGCAGGCTGGCCCACGGTGGGCTTCGGCCGCACACCTGTGGACCA
This sequence comes from Morus bassanus, assembly GCA_031468815.1. Lineage (NCBI taxonomy): Eukaryota > Metazoa > Chordata > Aves > Suliformes > Sulidae > Morus > Morus bassanus. The sequence goes on from CM062578.1 coordinate 10,006,054, forward strand.
TCTCCCCCCCCCCCCCGGCAAAGAGGGAGCTTGGGGTTAAAGGACTACCGAGAGAGGCGCGCCGAGGGCTTTGCAGAACCAAGCTGACGAGCTCTGATCGCTCTCCCTTTTTTAGAAGGAAAAATTCCCATTAACTTCTCTGGAAGCAGGATTGGGCCCAGAGCCCAAACATGCTCTGGGTTCCCAAGTCCTTACTCACCGCTCGCAGTCGGACTCACTTGCGCGGGAGCCAGCAGCACAGCAGGAATGTGCAGAGCCGCTCCAGGCAGTGCAGGCAGCAATGGCTGTGGGAGCCCGGGGTCCGGCACCGCGCTGCCCTCCGCTCCTCCAGCCCACACCGGCTGGCATCTTCAATGGAGCTCAGCCAGAGGAACAAGCCTGTGCTTCGTACTTGCTCCATTAAATACCACACATGTACTTTATCAATGCTGTCTCTCTCTGTCTGTACAGAGGGTGAATGCAGATGCCGTCAACCAAGCCTCCCATGTAGGCTCTTCAGGCGAGCTTGAACTTAGAGCCACCCAGGTCAGAATGCGCTATTTTACTTTTACTTTTATTTTACTTTTCTCTCCAAAATATACCTGCTCCAAGTTCAAGCCCAAGGCATATTTTGCCTTGCCAGATGATCTGCAACCGTCTCATGACTTACTACATTGTTATCATTACTAAGCTTGGCAAACTGGGCTGCTAAGTCTATTAATCTTCTGAAACACGAAGTCTGAAACAGTAGAAACAAAACATCTCACTACAAGATACATAAAATGTGGTATAGTGAGATAAGGGGAAAATTTGGTGTGCACTCTGTCAATTTTTTTTCTGTGCCACTGCAAGCAAGACTGACGCACTTTTGTAAGAACCAACTCTGAATGTAACGTTAATGACAAGTACGTAAGTGAAAAAAAATTCCTTTTACAACAGCAGCCTCCCTCAGCAGCAGACAGCAAGGTGTGCTTCCAATAGGAAAACCTGGACTATATGTAGAAATTTAAATTGCCACCTGTTAATTCAAACAAAGAACTGATAAAATGAGTCTAATACAGCTGGCCTAGCAACGGAGGGCTACGTGAAAGCTCACTTCTCAAAATGTCAAATGACTAGACATATTTTAACCTGTCTAGTATGTCTTTTTATTGTGCTGAAATTCATTCCAATTCAGCCACCAATATACAGCATGCGTATTTATGTCCCAAAATATTCTTCTGTGAGAACAAATATTTGGCATGTTTGCCAAAAGCATAAGGTCCTAAGAGCAACACAGGCACTTGCACACTTTCTGATAGTGCTCAAATAAGGGCTGGAAGTTGTTTCCTTCCGAGACTTCTTGCCAGCAGCAACCACCAGCTCCAGAAGGTAGCGAGGCTGCAGAAGGACACACAGACCCAGCACTGCCCATGCCCCTAACGCTAGGTTAAATGCTGATTATACACTTGGCTTATGGAAATGATCATCTGGCTACACAAAACTCACAGCCAATTTTGGTCTACTCACTCCTGGCTTCCTCAGTTTTTCCATGCAATCTGTAGATTCAAACAAAAAAACCCCTGAGCACACTATTTAGCATCCTAGAGACAGAAGTATACTTTACCTTATAAATTGCTGGTGATATTTCTAATAAATGCCAAATAGCAATCATCCCATTGAAAATTCTAGTTGCATTTAGTGGGAAATTAAGTTAGACTTTAGCGAGGACAGATTATATCTATTGCAAACTTTGACTTTTTTTTCTTTATGGTACATTAAAAGAGAGTTTCCCCAGCTAGCTAAAATAAAGATATTTTGGAGAAAAGTATTCTTTTATAACAATGCATGATATGCACATAATTTGAAACATGGACTACTTCACAGGGTAGTAGCTGAGAGCAAGCAGACATTTTAAAAAAATAACTTTTCCCAGAGGAAAAGCAACTCTCCTGATACATCTCTGGATTTCATCCTGAGGTCAGCGCACATCAAACCCTCACACAGTCATCAAACAGCCCGATGGGCACGGACAGCCTCGTGTGCATTGGCCTACACCAGCTCAGCACTGCTGCTGTCGCTCCCCTGTTGCTTCCACTGAAGCTATGGAACAAATTTCAGATCAGCCACAGAGCAGGAATATTTACTGCTGATTCTGAATGCCCATAACAGTGTAAAACAATATTTATCACTGGCTTTGTTCTCCAAATAAAGCAATGACTAAGACGTTCACCGTGCACAGACTGCTGAAGGTAGAACAGGAAGGGGTGACATCGACTGCTCGCTCGAACATCCTTACCAGGAACCACGCTCCGTTATAAAATGCCATACGCAAAACCTTCACCTCTGAACTTTTAATATTAAATGTTTATTTTTTTTTTATCTTGGGATGTATTCAAGTTTCATCACAACTGTGATACAGTTTTAATGGTCCCTTCTCTTTCCTTGTTAACTGCTCTGAACTCTCATTGACACTAATGGGAATTACACTTGCACATATTCACAGCAGAACGGACTCCAAACGTCACCGAGGATAGCAATGAAAAGCCATTCACATGTTTATCCTTTTGGTAAACAATTAGGGGGTAGTAGGAAGGAAACATTGTTTACTTTGCTGCGTTACTTGGGAAACTAAGTTAAAATATATAATTATTAATAACAAAATAATTACCACAGGCAACTGCTCTAATCCCTAAGGAACACCAGCAGTGGAGACCACCACATACGCAGGCAAAGGAAAGCCCTGGAGTCTCTGCATGGCCTGGGTGGTCCTGCCACCCCTCTGCCCTGTGTGGGGGTGAAAATAGCAGGACAGATTTGAACATAGGAGTCCCCCGGGAAGCGATCAAACCCAGCCAGATTCCACACCTTATAGCTGTTAGGCGTATAAAGCACATTGACCAAAATCCTGGATGTACACATCCGAGCTTTGCTCGCACCCCGGCAGGTCTCTGAGCCCTCTGGCAGCACCTGCACATTTGTGGGCAGGATTATTCTGCCCCTGCTTACAAATAAATGACAGTACGAAACCAGAGTATCTCAGGCAACACCTGATCGCTGACATTAGTGTCCTTCCTTGCTCATACTGGAAAACCGTCATAAATATATAAAATAAAACTACAGTAAAACTCCTTCTGGACAGGAGCAGCTGCAGGAATTTTTTGATAAATATTTATAGTTACAGAAGTCATCCTCCACATGGACAAAAGTCACGCAAATACGACAACAAAAGGGAAGAGAACTTTTTTTACAGTTTTATCTTAATGAGCTGGTCTTTGTTAACAGCAAAATCACCTCTTCATAGCATTTGCATTTAAAATGTGCATAAGGCAAAGGAAAACACATATTAAGCCTTCGAAGGTAATGAATAGCTACTGCAAGGCATCTTTTATAATCCCACACGCGTGACTTCCTCGGTGTTAGGCTGTTAGAACAACGATGGTTGCAGTTTATACATGCTGTTCCTAAGTAGCAGTCATCGTCTATTCTGGACATGAAGAGGTGCTAAGGCTCGTCCTCCTAATTACAGACATTCCTGTGCCGTTACCACCTCTGCATTAAATCTGAAGCAGCAGAATAAAGCAAGTACTTAAAGGAAATAAAAACAGAGAGGGAAGCGTATGTTTTAATCTGAACTGGCCACGAGATCTTCATCTACACCACACCTGTAAGAACCTTTACTGTGGTCACATAAGCCATCCTGGACAATACAGTAAAAACAATGCAGTTCTAATGGTCTCTCTCCTCTGGGCAACTAAATAATGCCCTGTGGAGCATATAAAGCTCCACAGCTTTATATAGTTAAATATATAAACAAATATATAAAGAAATATATAAATAAATATATAAAAAGCATATTAAAAAAAATAAATATTTTTATTGCTGTGGAGCAATAAAAATGCCCTGTGGAACAACACCCTTTTGACTGTTTAATGTTTGTTTCAGCTGTTCAGTGTGATGCATTACCATCTCCTGTACTCCAAATTTATTTTCCAGGTTTCCAATATACATGGGCTCTAAGTTCAGGGAAGTCAGATTTGCACCTGATGCAGGGATGCAAAGCGATGCAACTCGCACATTCTGCAAACGCCACAGAATAGTACATTTACCAGTCCCCTAAAAATCTTTTGGAGGACAGACTGCAGTGAATGACATTACAGATTCTTTCCAATAGTATCTTCCGTGCTTATGAAAATTTGGAAAGTAGCGTTTTCAGTTCTCCTGCGACCTGCAAACTGCACAAGCACCAGAAACCTCCATGCAAAACAGGTTTTAAAAGAAAGCAACAGCAGCACCTGCTACTTTCAAATGCTTGTTAGTGTGTGGTATTTGTCACAGAGGTGCCTAAAAATGTTAGTTTATTCAATCCTTGGCCTCACTATAGGAATTGGAATATAGATAAACTCAGTAATTATTATCTAGTAATACTAGAAAATGATGAACAGCATAGTGTTCTTAGTGAAGCAACAAAGTAGTAGAATTCAAGAGGTGGAGTAATGCAAAACAAAATTAACCTTTGTCCAAAACTGAAAATTAATGTCTACATTTAAGGCTTGAAGCAGCTTGATTTACACTTATTTATTTCTGATTATTTTATTGATCTTCCCAAAGCAGAATGAACTAAGAGAATTTCAGTCTAAAGAAAAATCAGCAAAAAACCCTGAAATTTTTACACGTCCCCCCCCAGCCATACCACCACCGGCAGGAGCAGAGGGCTGCGTGCCCGCCGCTGACCGCAGCCCAGCATGGAGCCCTACGTGCAGCCCCAGCCTTTCCAAAGCGCCCATGCTGCGGCTGCCCCGATAGTGAGGTACTCCAGGGACCTGCACAGCACCCTACTAAACCCCCATTCGAGCATCTTGCCTGGGATTATGCTTTTGCCATCTTCTAAATCTCACCGGGATGAATGGTGCTGAAAGCCCTCACAACACTGTACACCAACCACAGCAAGTCAGTGAAAGAATACCTTCTTGGCCCTGCCTGCCTACAGAAAAACCTTTGAGCAAAGACTATTTTGCATTATGATTATTTCCACAATTAGATTAATACTATACCAGAGAAATTTTAAATTAAAATTCTCTACTTGCACTAATTAAACTGTTTTGTTGATACTCCTGAAGACAGATACTACCCATTGCCTTGTTAATCTACTAGATCCAAAACTCTAACCTCTTCTGCCATGAGGGTGAAGAACGCAGGGCAGACAACTGCCTAGGAGGGTCCAGGCTGTAAACAGTCATCGCATACAGCTGAACTTGCGATTTCCCGTGTTTGCAATACAGCTTTCATCCCAGAAAAACACGAAGCTCGTGCCGATCCAGCGCACAGCACAGCTATGCTTCACAACACTTCTGAGACAGCAAGCATAAAGGAGGATCTTGTGGGTAGATGAAAAGAGATCACAAAGCCAGGCTGTTCCCACCGCAGGGAACTCCGGCACTGTGCAGTGGATGTATGGAAACCATACCCTCCGCTGCAGCTGAGGGGAGTTTTCACAGGGCAGCTCTGACACCGCTTCCTGACTCAAGTGAATTACAAACTGCTCACATAATGCCCCAATTTTGCCCATCGATTCAACTGCCTCATAGTACAACTAAGCATCCGTGGACTCAGACCCTTGCCTGCCATTCAAAATAAATTTAACCCAAAGATGGCTTTAAGGAAATAGGACAATAAATACGCCCCGTCACTTTCTCTCTCACATATTAGATGAAGAAATCTGTTGCCTGGGTATAGTAGCCCAAGCAAATAACAACTGCACAGTCCCGTACTTTTAGGTGTCAGGTAAGCTAGGCAAACTCCACAATTACCACAAAACTTACAGGGTAATAAGTTTTCAAAATTTTCTCAAGTCTGGAGACTAACTGGTTATAAAACTTAGAATGTTCAGTCATCGCCATCACTCTTCTATTTAAACAACTTTTGTTTCAGCTAAGCCTAAAGAAGTTTTGTAGCTCAGAAGCCCAGCCTTTAAATCCAGGGCAGTCCAATTCCATCTTACAATGTTCTAGTCTATACCTGATCCGACCGGAGCTGAGGAAAGCAGAGTGACACAGGCCTCAAAATTCAAACTGCAACCGCAGAGCTCAGCTCAGCGTACACCCAGCATCCCCATCCCCTCCAGACGGACCGTCAGGGTGCTCCACTCCGCAGAAAACCTCAGGGGCAGCACTCCCCGCTCAGCCCGCACCACCCCGCACGCAGGGAGACTCCCGACACCTTGGGTTTCTGCACCGGTATGTCCCAGCCTTCCACATACAGCAGTTTTGTCACCCATTTCAGTGAAACCGGGGATGCGAAGCCTTTAATTTCTTTCTCTTTCATCTCCTTTAAATTGTCATAATTGCAGGTCTGTTAAGGGTCAGCACCAAACAAAAGCAGACAGAACCCACGCGCCCCAGCAGGAGCCTGTGATCCATCACCGCTTCCAAGCGCCCGACCTCAGGCTCTCACCCTCAAACTTCCCCTGCAGTAATAAGTACCATCGGTTAATTATTCATTATGCAAATTATTTCCTTTCTGTCACTTTGGAACATGTTGTTGTTTCATTAGAACCTTTTTTCCGTAGTGCTAAAGATCTAGTCCAGCTATTTATTCAGTGTTATTATTCATTATTTACATACCTCTCTCCTATCCATTACGTGTCTTTGTTAAACCTGCTCTCATGCCGTTTTGCTATCTCTAATTCTTTCTCACCTGTGACCTTCCGCTACCGCCGTATGTTTTGCAGGATATATTCCACCCTTTCAAAAATCACCAGAAGAAATAATTTCTTTATCAAAGAAATAATTATATATTTTTCTAAAATAACCATTTCACAGAGACGACATCCCCGCATTTTTCTCTTCTGCTATACTAACACCGTACCAGACTGATTTGTTTGCAGTAACTAGATGCAAAACAAAGCTCTGACTCCAAGAACTTTCTCTAAAAAGACATTAAAAAAAAAAAAGTTCTTTTCCCACCCAGTTAACCTAGAAGCTCCCGAAGGGACAGGCAGCACAGCCAGTACGTATCAAGATGGGATTTCGCTCAGCACCGCGACGTGCGTGCACCCGGGCTGGTGACGGCCCTTTGAAGCTACCGGCGTCGTCTTTAAAGATCTAGCCTAAATAAGCGGAGCTTTTCCCCAGCTCCCGCACTCCCAGGAGGCGGGCGGCCCCAGCAGAGCGGCCCGCCGCGCCGGTACCGCCCGCCCCGCACCGCCCCGCCGCCTCCCCGGCCCGCCGCCCCCGGGGCTCCCCGCGCCCGGGACACGCCGCTCGCCCCCCGCACCTGCCCCGCACGGCAGCGGGGCCGCGGCCGGGAAGGGCTCCGGTACCCGGGAGGGGTCCCGCCCGGCGAGCCTCCTCAGCCGGGCCGCGACCCCTCCGGCTCCGCCACCGCCGGGAAGGGACGTCCGGGCAGGCGGGGCCGCGCCGCGGGGCGCCGCTCCCGGCGCCTCCCCCCCCCCCCGCGCCCGCCGGCGGGGGACGGCGGCTGCCCCCCGCCCCCGGAGCGGAGGGGAGCGGAGCGAGAACCCCTCCCTCCCGCCGCGCCGCCGCCCCGGGCAGGCCGCCGCCCGCGGGGCCCGCCGCGCCGCGCCGCGCCGGGGGAGGCCGCTGGGCCGGGCCCGGGGTAGCGGCGCCCCCGGGCACCTGCAGCCGCCGCCGGCGGCACTCACCTCTGGCATGCCCGCGGGGCGGGCGGGCGGGCGGGCGAGGGGCGGCCCTGCCCGGGAACGGCGGTGGCGGCCCGGCCCGGCCCAGTCAGGGGCGCATGCTGACAGCGCCGCCGGCGCGGCGGGAGGGAGGCAGGGAGGGAGGGAGGGAGGGCGGCGGCGGCAGCGGCCCGGGCTCCCCGCGCCGGCCCCGGCCCCGGCTTCCGCCGCCGCCCCCGCCCCGCCCGGAAGCGCGCCCCGGCCGCGGCCCCGCGGGCAGCCCCGGGCCCCGTCACGGCCCCCCGCGGGGAGCCCCGGCCCCGGCCCCGCGGGGAGCCCGGGCCCAGCGCCGGGCCCGGCCCGGCCCGGCCGCGCTCACCTAAGCCAGGCGCAGCCTCCGGGATCCGGGCGACACAAAACCGAGGAAAAGGTGAAGAGCGGAGGCGTCGCGGGCTGCCCTTCCCCGGGGACTCGCCTCCCTCATCCTCCCAGCGGCGGAGCGGCCCGGCGCCTCATGAGTCACGGTGCCCGAGCCCCAGCACACGTGCCCGGCCCCGCCGCCGCCTCCGGTTTCGGAGGAAAGTAAAAAAAAAAAAAAAAAAAAAAAAAAAAAAAAAAAAAAAAAAAGAAAAGCTGGGGGAGGGAAGCGAGTGGAAAATGTCTCCAGCAAAACAGCGCTGCCGACACCGCCGCTCGCCGCCCGGCCTGCGGCGCGAGTGTCCTCAGACTGCGTTATCCACTAGAATACTGGTTTTTCCAGGCCCCCCAAAAATGCTTTTCCTCTGGTGAGGCAATAGTACCGATCTCCTTTCCAGAGCAGGCAAAAAGACCGTGCTTTCATCCCGTTCCCCGCTCCTTCTTGGCAAATAAAGTGCATTGCAAACTGGTAATTTTTGCCCGCTTGGTCCCAACAAGGCAAGCCCAAAGGTTGATGGCTGCCACTGGGGTCCCCGGGGAGCTGCGCCGTCTGGCGTGGTGCTCCCACGGGCGCTGGGCGGGGGTGTCCCCGCTGCCCCCGGGGCACCCAGCACACGCTCCGGCCAGAGCGGGTGGCCGGCACCCACTGCGACGGCCGGGTGCTGCTCTGAGCCTCCCTGGGCTCCAAAGCGACCCTCTCCCTTCGAGACCAGCACGCCCATCACTGAGGCCGCAGTTCTGCTCTGCCAAGTGTCGCAGGGGAAGGTGTCGGTCCCACCACACCGGTGACACCAACAGGAGCCGTGCAGAAAAAGGAGCTACCATAGTATAGTCAGACACAACATAAATGTGCCCCTTGCCAGGACACGCATCTAGGGCCGTGCACGAAGGAATCTCAACAAAACAATGTGGCACTAACCTAAGGGACAGAAAAAGAGCAGGACATACACCTCATTACGCAGAGAGGCAGGGAGGCTGCCAGGCAGGGGGGTGTGCGCAGGGGCGCCAGGGCATGTGCGGGGTCTGGTCCCACCAGTGTCAGCCCGCCGGGAGACAGAAAGCAGGACGGGAGCTCCAGAAATGGTGGTGGGGATGAAACGACGGAAAGAACTGGAAACAGCCTGCCAATGCCAAGACTGGAGGAAGCACAGCAGTGATCTTTCAAGATTTAAGGACACTATAAAGAGCAGGGAACAATCTTGTCTCTGTATTTATGGTGGTGAGGACAAGAAGATGGGCTTAAACTGCGGCGAGAGAGATTCAGGCTGGACTTAGAGGGAAAAAAAGGACTGGCAAGGGTACTAAATCAAGATTAGACACTCATCTCGAAGAGTGATTTAGGTATACTCCATCCTGCCTGGGGCAAGGGAATGCATTAAGTGACCTTTTGTGGTCCCTCTTCTAGCTCCTTCTTCCTCTGACCCTGCTGAGGTTTACTCTTTTTGATCTATATTTCTCTTTTAAAGTGTGCAGTCTGTTCCATCCCTGAGCCTCACGATATACCTCTTACATTGGTTTTTTGGTTGGGTTTGGGGGTTTTTTTGCCATTTGCCAGAAAAGATTGCTGTCTCTTTGAAAAGCATGTTTTTCAGTTCTCTGCATTTTACTATTTTAATAAAATCAGTGGCAGGATTTTCTGACTTTGTCTTTTGATATCAAGGCAGCAGTCGTGTCTTAGCCAAACTGACACCCAAAAACTACAAATATTTGCAATGATTCCAGGAGACATTTTGCTTAGTATTTTCTTTCAAACTATTATACGTATGAAGCAACTATTTATTGATAAGGCTGAGTACATTTCAATGCATATACACATATGTTCTGAAAAAAACTCAATTATTCTTTTTTCCCTTAAACTTTTAATTTCAATTTCTGTTTTCTTCCATAGGGAACAATTCAGAGAACTGTTACCTTATGGCAAGCACTGCAGCAGTTTCTGTTCCTCCCTGGTCCCTGTTACTAAATGTAACAGTAGGCCAATTAGCCAAGACAAGGAAATCCCTGCTTCCCCCTCGGTGCAGGCTCTGGCCAAGCAGCTCCCGCCGGTGCTGCAGCCCAGGCTGATGCCTGGCCCCCAGCCTGCAGGTATCTCGGTGGCGGGTTGCCGGATGACCAGCGCAGCTGCCCATGGCTGCTGGCTGCCAGCGCAGAGCTCCCACCTCTCCGCAGGGATGTTACCACAGGGAGCTTCCACAGAGGCTTTAACCACTCTTAGGTTTGGAAAGCATTATAAGATGGACACATCAAATGCTCACAGCTCCACCTCCATAGAGCTTTCTCCTTGCTTTGGTTGTGAAAACTAAGAGCAATCAAATAAATGAGTGTTCACGGAGAGAAAGAGTGTGAATCCTATAAACGAGTTCATGCCAAAAAGACAGCATAATGTCTACAAGGAGGCAATTCTTTCTGAAGCTCCGTAGTTAAGCATCGGTCCTTCACCAGCAGGGACTGCAGCACAGGGGCATGCACAGAGAGAGAAGGGGTTCAAGGGCTGCTGCAAGGAGCTGGGTACCACACGCTTCAGAAATTAAAACATAAAAAGCTATAGAAGGCTTTTCCATGGTTAAGTTTTCAAGTTTGATCTGACCTCCCTTCTACCTCCCTAACAGTTCAGGCCAGTGCCCCAGTCCAGCACAGGCACTTCACCAGAGGGGCTGATTTAATGCTCCGGTGCACGTGCTGCTTGGGATGTCCCGTGCCCCACATCTCTCTTCCTGCTCGCCTCCTTTTGTGTGGAAATACCAGATACTCCAAACATCTCTGTCCTTTACACCTTAGGTTCCTTGGTGATTTTATTCTGAATTCCGATCCTTCTATTCTTTACTATTTTCATTGTTACTACCACACCGGATTCTCTCGACTGGAGGCACACGGTGGCCACAGCAACACTTGGGGCTGGATGCTGTGACAAGCAGCGGTCATGCAGTGGTGCCCTGTTGCCAGAAAATAAACACACGGCATCCCTCCCCCTGAGCAGGCTCCCATTTTCAGACGTGATTTAATTTCAGCCTCCTTCTGTTTCTGCAGGCTGGGAGTCCCATGCCACGTATTTTTTTTTAAGCTGTGAGGCTGGTGTTCATCCCCAGTCAACAATAACAGCAGACTACAAGTAAACTACAATGCACATCGACCTCAGGGAAGACAAGGAAAAAGACAAAGCCTTTGTCTCCAGTATCAGGAATGTAACTTGCTTGTGTTAAAACATCTCTGTCAACACAGACACCTTGTTCCAACTTTATTTTTTCTACCAAACACACTGGGAGTTGTAGTTCTGCTACAACTTTGTCTTTCCATCTTCTCCCTCATGTGCTTGTCTTTTCCCCCCAAATCTTGTAATTTGTGTTTATAATTCTGAGCATCCCATGTTACCCATACTCAGTTGTTCTGGCATACATTTATTTTTACCTTACAGATTAAAAAAATCAGTACTAAAGTGGCATCTCCACTGCAATTGAATGCTACTTTTATTCATTTATAGATACTGAGCTTCTGTTGGCTTCTGAAATTTCAAATGATCCAAATGATCCAGAACAATGAGAAATGACTCAGAATTACATCCACATCCTTCAATCCGTAACAGAATAAGCCAAACCACTTTGCTGCTGCTTGCTTTGAAATTTATTAGGCTTGGAGACTAGAAGAAATTTGCCTTTACGTTTGCCTTTTTCTCCTGCTCCGTACTTGGGGCTGAACTAAGCAGAGTTACATTTTGTGAAATGAGGTCATAACGGGCTTTTCAGCTTTAATGAATAATTCCTCACTTTACTTTGGGAGACAAATAATATAACCTGCTCAAGAGATCTGAACTCCAGCTGTTTCCTTCTTAAGGCTTTTTGTTCTATTATACAGCCTGGCATTAATGTAATTAACTTTTCTTTTTGTGTGCTCTAATCACATCCTGCAACAGACCGCGCAGCACTTCTGAACCTGTAGTGAGAAACGGGATGCCTTGAACGTCCCTCCTCAGGAGCTGCCCAGACCGAGCAGCCTCGGGGAGCATCCTGGAGTGCTGAGTGCCTGAGGAAGTGAAGGCACATCACTGACTGGGAGAGCTTGCTGGTATTTTCTGTTTATCTTTTTTTGCTTTTTTATAGAAACTGGAGACTGAAAGGACATAAAGAAACATTCCTTTTTCTTTCAGGAACATATGCCATGAATTTACACTTGTGTTTCAAAGAAGTTTGTCCCAGATCAGTAAAAAATTCATGACAATTGGTATCCCATCGTATTTTTATATCTGTGTGATATACATGTCTTTGCCTGACGTTATATAAAGCAGCAGCGGTACAGATGTACCACTCAGATAGCACCAGCATTGGTTGCACATGCCTTGAAGGTCTCTGGGAACAAATATTGTAATGGATCATTTGTTGCTCTTCCTGTTTCTGTTCTATCACAAAGAAATATGTGAGGCTATTTCCTTTCTATATGCTTACATCAGTACGCTGGGCATTTTCAAAGCAGTTGTTCCGGTCACAAAGTTTTCTGTACAAACTCCTCACTGCCCAGATTTCTCTTAAATAACTTCAGTAGGTCAGTGTCTGCACAAATGATCTTTCCTATACACAGAGCTAGCTTTAAAAAACAGCTGGTGTCTAAACTGTCCCTCCTTGTCTTGCCTCGGCAGCAGCAGCAGAGCAGGTACATGGACACTGAGACGCTCACAGCTGCACAGCTGGAACAGCAGCTCCCTACCCAGCCCCCTCCACCCCCAGTTTAAAGGGCTTAGCTCCACAGCCGTTATACAGTCATGTTGGTAATTAGGTTTATTTAGTTTCATTTTCCCGTTGAGTCCATTTTCACATGACAGCACACAGCGACCTGCCTGCTGGGTTTGGTACTTGCTGCCTGCGATGGCAGCAGCCCTGCCAGCCTCCCCTGCCAGCCCTGCCAGGAGCTGCCATCGCCGGGCATTTCTTCTGGTGCTGGCTCCTGCTGGGAACCCCGCTCAAACACGTCACTTCTTTGACAAGGTACAGGGCCAGCTTGCCTTATTGTTGGGTTTATGCCCTGTTCATCCACGATGTCATTTCTCACTGTGTGCTATAAAGTGAATGTATTCTATTTCACAGAGGTTTTTATAGGTTACAGGGGGTTAAACCCTAGAGCACAGATGCCAAGCACAAGCTCTGCAGTAACAAGATGTCCAGGCAGGGCATGGTAAAGAGGAAATGGTAAGGAAATCGTAGATCCAGTGGTCTCCCAGATTATCATCTGATAATTATAATTACCATCTGGGATACCAAACAAGACAATGGACTAATTATCTTCCAGCAGAGAAAGATAAAGAAATATGTTATCGTACATTTATGTCAGTCAAAGAAAAAGACATAATTAGGAGACAAGGGAAAAAAGAGACACGCTGTGTACAGAGAAAGTATTTTGAGAGACATTTTATATTTTAGAGTCACTATGTGTTATTACAACTGGAGCAAAAAAGAGGAACTCTCTTGGCTGAGCTAACACAGCCCTCGCGCAAATGAAGCAAGAGTCTGACCTCCAAAAATTGTGCAACGGTTGCCTGCCTTTCCCTTCAGAACTTGGCGAGGAAGGCTGCAGGGCCAACAATGATCCAGCCCAGGCTGGCAGAAGCCCTGCAAGCACAGCAGTGGGACACCAACGTGTCCTGGGTGCCATGCGTGAGGCTGGCCATTGGCATCCTCTTCACAACTATGCCTCAAGCAGAATAAAAGCACTTCCCACTTCAGTTCCTACTTCAAAATGATCTGAAGGGAAAAGTTTAAAGTGAAAACTCTGACTGATATGTCATCCTGTAGCAGGCATGGCATTAGGGACATAAGGTGAAAATATATTTAAATTTTCTCTTTGTCATTGCAAATGTGATAAATACTCTGAAAGATGACTTAAGTCTGCAGAATTAAGAAACCTGTATTATGGATGCCTTACAGGTCATTTCTAGCCCTCACTCAGAGATCAGTTTCTGAAGACATTCAGCACAGGCCAAAGGTAACCTGTGATGCATGAACCGTGGCTACTTTAAGCGCCAACTTGGCAACCGTTTTTCGATCATTACGCCATAAAAGCAGCCACGCTGGCAGCCTGCTGCCTCCCCATGCAGGCCCAGCGTCCCTATAGAGGCCTGGTGCCTATAGGCGGGCAGGCCTGTGTGACTGGAGGCGCACAAACTGATGCGCACACAGCCAGCAAGGACCAAAGCCTCCAGCTCAGCTTGCACCAGCGCTTCAAACCCCAACTCCTGCTTGAGTAAGACTGTAAATTGAACAGGAATCTTTTGCTAAAGAAGAAAAAGTCAGTTAAGACCAAATTTAATTCAGAACTAGCTGAAAAAGTCCCCAGACTCCAGCCAGCTGTGTAGCTGATGCTAGGTAAGAGCAGCCTGGATGAACCATCAGCCCTCCCAGGTGCCCCATGCCCCAGCGCCCGGCACATTCCCCGCCTGCGCTGCACCACACCAGTGCCTGCAGCACCCCTGGGCAGGAACGGGCGCAGAAAGGTTTGTTCAGCTGCACAGGCGCTTCCAGCTGTGCACCCGAAGGCAAAGCTTCTCTCCTTAATATTTACAGTAACATAGCACTTAAAGGATAACTACATTAAGAGATCTGCAGTCTCCTTAGCAGCCTGCCCCCCGATCCGCGCAGCGACTACAGCAGCTCCGGGCTGCTCTTCACTGCAGACTGACTGCAGAACTCCCACCCGCGAGGAGTACAGGGTGCTGCTGTACCCCTGTCTGTTAAACAGATAAATAAAAATCACAGTGCAAATCCATCTAGCTTGAAATATGTCTGGTGGCTTCATTTTATCATACCAAATAGCTGGAATACAGTAGTCAGAAAATAAACCTGGTACTCTTAATTTTCCTATGTTTTTTCCTGGCCTTCATTAAAGGCAGATACATGAGTTACTGCAAAAGCAGCTTAAACACAATTATGGTCCTGGAGAAGCTATTCGCTTCCCTAGGCTGTTATTTGTTCGACACTCATGAAACTCAAGTTTCCCGAAAAGGTCGGACATTAAATTTCAGTTTTGCTGATAAAGAAGGCAATCGTTACATCTCTTCTAACAAAGTGCAACTTCTGCAGTAACGAACTTCCGCTTCTGCTTCACAGCAACATGGAGGCCATCGCTTTCACACTACAGTGCTAAAATGTTTTGGGTTTTTTTTTCCTGTTTTAGTGATATTATCTGCATGTGCGTTTTAGTAAAGATAATGTATAAATTTCAGACTTGGCCATTCCACTGTATTGTCCTTTTATTTTAAAGCTTCCTGCAACTATCAAGTGACAATATTTTTGTCAAAATTAATAAAGTATTTAAAATCTCTACTAGTCTACAAGCATATAAATAAGCAAAAGCCACACTGTGAATTTCACAGCAAATAATTATGATATATGCTATGTCCATTGCGTTCTCTGTAAAGATGAATTCTTTATTGCTCTTCAGTTCATGCTGGAGCCCAGCTGGCAGTGCCAGGGTTCCCTTCAACCTCTGTGGGGAGCAGCACGAGTGCTCAGTCCGGGTGGACCCTGCCTGTGACCCAACATAGCATTTAATCACGGAAAACTGGTGGGACATTCACTGGCAGCAATGTATTTCATGGCAGGAAGCCAAGGGTTAACTCTCAGGGGATTAATGTAATTTTCATTTCTCATGGGCTTTCCCAACTACTCCTAGGGAGACAGAGCGGGGCTGGGAAGCAATGCTCCGGGGACGGGCACCCACCCGCCTCGCCCAGGGCTGGAGGGGACCCGCACAGAGGGGGAGCAGCGCTCGGTCCCCGTTGAGAAACACACCCCAATTGCAGCACAGCTATGGTGGTGGTGCCTCAGCACAAATATCCCGCCCTGTTTCCAGTCCACCAACAGTACAGAATAAACCGTTAAACCAACTCATGGGGCTCTTGAAAGCACGTGAAAATATTTCTCTCAACTTTTCCGGCAGACCAAGCACCACAGGAGATTAACTTATAAAATTATAGTAAAGCAGAAGACAAGAGAACCATGTGGCAGCCGGCTCCTGCACCAGGTTTGTCCCATATAGTCCTGGGAGTGGGTCAGTGCTTGCTCAGGGTCCCGGAGCAGCTACACACCGTGGGGGTCCCACTGCACCCCCAGTAAGTGCCAGGAAGGGTCTGCTTTGGAATCTGACTGCTACTTTTAATACTCTTAAGAACTGCAGAGTTTTGTTACTTAAACTTTGCATAACAAAATCTTACATTTAGCGCTTATTTCTTTAACATATTATTTTAATTTTCCCAACATATTATTTAAATTTTGCCTAACTTACTTCCAGACAGCAAGACCTGTATGCCAAAGTAGGTGCAATGAAATGCAGACATAATAAAACAATTTAGCTTTCTGAACAACTTACCATAACCCATTAAACAACTGTACACTATTCTGCTGTGAATTTGCATGGCCGGCAAGGGCCACAAAGTGGGGTAAAAAGCATAATTCTTACCTGGGGGGCCTGATGCGCGGGGTGCGTTGGCGTGTGCTGCAGTGCTCTGGCAGCGCAGCCACCGCCTCCTCCGGCAGCGCACGGGGCTAATTACAACATGGGTTTTTTTGCAACAGCAGGATGGTGGCCTAGCGAGAGGGGAAATGGTGAAAGGCCAGAAGAATTACGCTTTCCAAACCCTATAGGTCTAAGGATGTGAAATAAGCTATTCGCAGTAGCATACAGCAGTAACCATGGCGACAGGCTGTGGTTTGCATATATATTTTCTTAAAGAAGCAAAAATTACTTTCAGCTAATAAAAAAAGAGGTGCAAGGGGAAGTGCTTTTGCATTGCGGCCACATCTCGAGTTGCAGCGTGGCTTGCTGCCGGGGAAGCTCGCATCTCAGGCACTCACGCACGTTTTGAAATGCACCGGTTGAAGACGTCTCTGCTGTGACCCGTTAATCTGCCCATGGGCATCTGGTGGGGGGACAGGCTCAGGCTGCCCAACCAGGCCATCATCCGCAGTCCCTGGAAATGGGGCGATGGTTGGGGTGGTGCCCCTGGGGCTCCCTTCCTCCTGCAAGCCACAGATAACAGCTGCCTGGCCAGCACTGCTGCTGCTACCGCCGGCACACTGCTGGCAGCACCTGCAGCATGGCCAGCCTCACTGACCAGAGACATTTAGACCCATTTTTCTTGTTTCTGCTGTGGCTGCCACTATCTGTGGGCTTCCTGCATGAGCAACAGCCCTTCCGCCCAAAGCCCTCCAGAGCGAGAGCTTGCCGCACGCTGCAGAACTTGCTAGAAATGGCCCTTGCTCAACCCAGGGAGGGAAATGTTATCCCCTCGGCTTCACCGGTCACTGCCAGTCTTTGTAAAACCGCAGAGCAGCTCCCAGCCCAGGGCAGTGCCTGGGCAGGAACCATGGTAGGTATTGTACAGGGCAGAAGGGGTGTGTGGGTGGTAGCTAGGGAGCAGCAGCAGCACAGGCACCGCTGCAGTTGAAACGCTGTCTGGCTTCCTTTCTGCTTTGTTTAAGCTGCTTTCCACACACAGTGCAAGAGGGCTGCCTACTTGCAGGGTACGTTACACAAGACCTACACTTGCAAAGTGGCCTGTTTCTCAAGAGCTGCGTCCCTTAACTGCCCGTGCTTCCAGGGTGTGCTAGAGGTGCAACCTACAGGTAAAAGCAGCCTGGAAACTACTGCAAAGGGATGCTGCAGTCAACATTAGCAGGAATTATGGACAGGATTTACTGTTATTTCTTTCCTTCTCTGCCAGTGTCTCCCTCTACTACTGTTGTGCTGTTGGAAGGCTGGTGTCAAGGCATGAAGGTTCACCATCTCATTCTACAGAATGCTGCATGAGTTAACAGAATATTTTTACACAAATTACTCATCCCATTTCATACCCCTCCCAGCACCGTGGCATGTACC
Source organism: Morus bassanus (assembly GCA_031468815.1). Taxonomy (NCBI): domain Eukaryota; kingdom Metazoa; phylum Chordata; class Aves; order Suliformes; family Sulidae; genus Morus; species Morus bassanus. Next base: position 10,023,926 of record CM062578.1, read on the forward strand.
AGCTAACCCAGAGCTGGTGTGCTGGCAGAGCAGGGGCAGCCCTGCTGCTGGGGACCAGGAGGAGGTGTCTTCATCTGCACAGCTTCGTTGTTGAGGTTGCTGCAAGAGCTGCCATTTAATGAAATGCAGTTTCTCCAGACTTGGTCATTTTTATCAGCATCACTGAAGCCTGAGGTGGGGTGGGAAGACAAAAGCTAGCGGGGACAGGCAGGACCAGTGCTGGGTGATGGCCCTTCCCAGCAGCGGTGGAGGCAGTGGTACAGCCCTGCACACTGGGGAAAGGAGAAGTCGCATGAGCGCCAGAGCTCCCTTTTGTCACTGCTGTCAAGCTTCCGCACCGCGGGCTGGCTGGAGGGGGAGCATCCATGGGAAGGCTTCTTGCAGTGGGGCAGCATTGACCCTCACGCTCCTCCCTTGGCAGCAGCCCCCAAGGTTCTCCTTCTCTAAAGGATTTTAAGCTCTTGATGCTGGCTTTCAAAGAACTGAGCGTTGCAGACAGCATCTCTCAGGGATCTATTCCTGGGAAATAACACATGGGTTTCAAAGCAGAAATAAGCAGACTGCTCAGCACAATATATTTGCTGTACTATGCTTACATTTGTTTTGCAGGTGGAGGGACTTAACTGGTAATTCCTACAGGATGAAGCCCAAAAACCTGTTTTATAGGGAGCAGGATGCTCCAAGTTTAATACTCTGCCACTTTATACAACAACGGAATTTCACCTTTATACGTGGAAATTAGGAGATTATTTACAAAACAGGCTTCTTCCATGTTAAAAACAACTATTAACGAAATACACCTTCACATGGACAACCCTAGGAAATTTTTTTTAATGACTCACAAAGTGGTATTTTGCAGGGCAGCTGTGGTTCAATGGCGTGTTTCAGGAGCAACGTCCTCCCATGCCGCACCCAGCCGCTGTCAGACTCTGCTCCTCCCGGCCGGCCGGTGCGTGGCAGGGCAGGGCACGGACACCCGCCCATGAGAACAGGCTCTCATTCTGTCAGAAAGTGATTCATCTAGGTTGGCAAAATCCCTTGTATGGACGCTGTTAAATTTTGTTAGGATTGTTTAAGCTGAGACACACGATTGAATGAGATCAGATACTGCTATCATCACATGCAAGTCATTAAATCTGCAGCAACTGCAGTGCAGAACACATTTAATCTTTAAGTGTTAATTGCTCCTTAATATATAGTACATTAAAATGCATTAACTATTTAAGGGATTTCATACTACAGATATCCACTAAGCAGTGAAATCTTAAATCAAGTATATATACAGCTACCGCTTATTTAGGGGGGATGAAGGCCAAGCCCACAAACTTCACATGTGTTCCTAGGTCTTACGATGAAAAAGACTAAGCAAATTTACACTGCATAGGTTATATTTCGTTTTTGAAAACTACTGGTATAAAATATGCAAGCCACTGAACACAGCTGCAGGAACAGGGCTGACAGGAGGGGGCGGGGAGAGAGAGGCACTGCTAAGGAGGCAGGGGGAGAACCGCCGTCTGTCCCACACACGGTAGCCCCAGGGAGATAAACAATTTCTATTTCTTGACCCACTACGCTCCTCTAATCATGCATCTCAGCTTTAGAGAGATGCGACATGGAGTGCGCCAGCTTCTGCTGCCCTTTGGGGTGCTGCCAGGCGTCATGTGCTGCTTTTCACACAACACTGTTATCTGCTGCACATTATCACAGGGCAAGGTTTCTTAATTCATGCATCTAAGCAGCACGCTTTGCCGGGATGCAGCGGGTGCTGTGCAGAGCTCCAGCTCTCCCTGCCCGTAAGCGATGCTGCCCACGCACGGGGCACACAGTTGCCCTGCAAACGCAGGGATGTTTGAGGCCAACACTAGAAGGCAGCGCGTGAAATCTTGGTATGTATATTTATCAGCAAAGTGCTTTTCACAAGATAAAAGTCTTGCAAATATTATTGCTAAGGAACTCTTCTTGAGCCACCAGATGCAGGTAAGCAGTTGGGAGAGTTGAAAATGGCCTGGTGTGCCTGAATGGTTTTCCCCAATTTTTCAGCAACATAAGGATTTTTAATCAAAGAGCTATCCCATTTAAACATCTTGTTTTTCTTACCTGTTTGAAAGTATCACAGTACCCCAAATCTACCAGGACCAGGGACCATAAGAGTATATTCTGCATTAATTGCATGTCCTCCAAGGCATAGGGTAACCTTTATTTTATTCAGTTTCAAGGATAAAATCTTTCCCTCTGGGCTTTGCACCATTAGTTTAATCAACTGATGTAAATAATGTAGTAAACAGATTAGGGGAAAATGTAGTTACATTTTCCAGCAAAATGTATTTCTCTCCTGTTGGTAACCAGCAATCTTTCCCAAACTGAGAGTTCAAATGTAAAGCAAGATCCAGGGCATTGCAAAGATCCAAATCTTGAGTCTTGATTTCAATTGCAAATAAATAACAAGATACACAAAAACTGTAGAATGTAAGTGATAAGCTGATTTGATTTTACCATGATTTTGGAACACTTTTCTAAGAAATACCTATTCCTAGTGTAGAATTTGGTGCATTTTTGCAAGGACGTGGATACCTTGCATGAGGGAGCTCCGCTTTTCCCACGCAGAAGCCTTTTTCCAGGCAAAGCACAGGCACACTGGTCATTTGCCAGGGCTTTTCAGAGGTTCAGCAGCCTGGTCAGAGTAAAACCTCTGACGAGAGTGAAAGGTAGTCAGAAATTTCAACCACAGCAGTGCAACACATACTGTTTTTCCATGTGTGCCAGCCGCTTGTGCAGGAGTCCAACATGCCCTCGAGGTCTCCATCAGAATGGAAGCATCCCTGGAGAGGGGTCTTGTTCTGGTCTGAAAATCATAGCTAAAATGACAAAGAGATGTTTCTCATTTATCATACAGTTCTTACACTGCTGGGCATAGCGTGTAAGCAAACATCACCCCTTCTTGTCTCCTCAGGTAGTTCACTAACGTGATATCAACACATGGGCTTATAAGATGTTTAGAACAGGGCAAGTACGCTTTCCCTGCAGTGTGAGATACACAGCTGGGGAAGTCGTCACGCTCTGATGAATGAGTAAAACTCTTTGTTAATTACTGATTAAAGATGAACTTGTTGGCACACTTCTGCTCAGACTGTCGTGTGCTTTTCTGTGTTTCTTTTGCATCGAACTGACGTATCGTCAACACCAGACTGCTTAGGGAGATTTATGGTGGTAGGGCAGATGACAACGCTCTCTGTCTAGCTTCTTCCTTTTTTTTTTTATTATTACTCCTAAAGAGTTGTCCAAAGCCTGAGGTCTTTCTTAGGCCTTATTCTGCAGATATTAAAATAATGAGTTCCTTTGGAAGGGCTCTCTTCTCTCTTGAGCCTAAATTACCTCCAGCAGGAGCTCAGCAGAAGGAGGACAGCCAGAGACCAAGTGCAGTGTCACTGTCTGCCTTTTGCATCTGCGCTGGAACAACATCTTTGCTGCTTGGCAGCTCATCGATGCTTTCTGCATGTTCCCCGGCTGAAGTCATAGCCCTGCGTGTGACTTGTTGCTGTGGAGATGCCTGTATCACAAACATGGGAACATGATGCCAGAGAGCAAAACAGTATGCAAAAGCAGAAGAGCTGAGCAAAATGTTTTTTTCCCCTGCAAATGTCATTAGCAATTGCTAACCTTGTGGAGGAAGGATCTTCAGAGAGGACCATGAATGTGTCTGTTCCTGGGGCTGTGCAGGGCCACATGTGCCATCCCAAGGGCAGATGTCTGCACCCAGGGCTCATGCCATGCGGCAGCAACAAGGCCACAACTGTGGCACAGCACCTGCCTCCTGCTCCAGGGGTTTGCCGTGACTTGGGCTTTTTGTTTGAAAATGTAAATGCGTCTAGACGTTCAATTAGTAATTCATAAGACAAAGCTCTGAAGAACCCCTTGCACGGCATGGCAGCCACTTGAAAAGCCTCAGAGGAGAGGAGCACGTGGCGCTGTGGGCTGTGCGGGACCAGGGAAGCGATAGGGGATAACATTCCCTGGGCGAGCTTCAGCAGCTCCTTCCCTTCTACAGCAGTCCTTCGGCGGGGAGCGCTTCACCCCCAAGGGCCGGGGAGAGCCATAAACTGACACTGCCATTACAGAGCTGAACACGTATTATGGTTTTTGGGGATTCTGGTATTGTTTATTGTAATAGATCATTACTGTATTTTTAATTATTCTATTTGGGATGCCACTTCATAAAGAGAACCTGGGTGTTGGAAAGGAGGGCAAACATGACCTGAAGATTTACAGTTTGACTACTGAGAGGCTGGTCTTGGGTCAAAGCCTGAAAGAAAAGCCTTGTTCATGAAGAGCAGCTTTGCTGAGCCTCTTGGTGCTGGGCAGCGGGTGCAGGGAAGCTGTAACCTGCTCTCCAGCCTCCCGGCAAGCAAGTGCCGACGTTATCACCCACTGCTGTCTGCAGAGGCAAAGACTCAAACAAACGTCCAGTTCAACAGCTGTTGTGGTAACTGCTGGCAAAACCAGGGTGTACAATTGCTCATGGTTTGTAAACAGCCCTACATTACTTCATTTTTTGAGTCAATAATATGATTCCATAATTATGCAAATTATACTGGCTGCAGAATAGATGAAAAATTCATAAAGCAAACTGTTCTTCTGAAACCAAATATCCTCCATAATGCTGAAAGGCTCCAAGTTTATAATCAGGGTTTTCTTGTTGTTGGTTTGTTGGGGAGGGGGGGTTTGTTTTGTTTTTGTTTTGGATTGTTTTTTTTTAAAGAAAGAATTTGGGGGAATAACTCTCATTAATACCTGTTTTGTGTTAAAAAGACATTTGAGCAAGAAGCAGAAATGTAAGAAATATCATCTATGTACTTCATAGCATTCATGTGTTATGAAGGATGTAACTGGCCATCACTTGCATATATGTTATCTCCCAGATAGGACATCCAATATTCAACAGAACAGGACCTGAAAGAGAACAGTGTAGCCAAGAAGTAACAAGAACTAAAACTAAATCATTCTCTAGGGAACAGTGTGCTACAGTCAGCAGGGATGCAGCCAGTTCATCAGAGTCCCAGGTAGCTCTGCACAAAAGTCCCACTGACACAGAAAAGAGTCTTTGTAAATCCCATTGAAAATCATTAGAAATGTCAACAGGGAAAAAACACCTTTGCACAGCAAACTCAAACACTATAGCCTGATATTTCTCTATAGACACTTTGTTCCTGTGGTCTCACAAAGTTGCACCAGCCACTGCTGTCATAAACCTCATTTATAAGCCTCCCAACTTCAGTGAAAGCTCTGCAAATTTCTTGGCTAAAAGGAGCCAGGAAGGCACACAGACCTTTATAGAATCATAGAATCATTTAGGTTGGAAAAGACCTTTAAGATCATCAAGTCCAGCCGTTAACCTCACACTGCCAAGCCCACCACTAAACCATGTCCCTAAGCACCACATCTACATGTCTTTTAAATACCTTCAGGGATGGTGACTCAACCACTTCCCTGGGCAGCCTGGTCCAGCCCTTGAGGAGCCTTTTGGTAAAGAAATTTTTCCTAACATCCAATCTAAACCTCCCCTGGCACAACCTGAGGCCATTTCCTCTTGTCCTATTTCTTGTTTCTTGGGGAAGAGACCAACACCCACCTCGCTACAACCTCCTTTCAGGTAGTTGTAGAGAGCAATAACACCTCCCCTCAGCCTCCTCTTCTCCAGACTAAACAACCCCAGTTCCCTCAACCTCTCCTCATAAGACCTGCTCTCCAGACCCTTCACCAGCTTCATTGCCCTTCTCTGGACACGCTCCAGCACCTCAATGTCCTTCTTGTCCTGAGGGGCCCAAAACTGAACACAGGATTCGAGGTGCGGCCTCACCAGTGCCGAGCACAGGGGCACCATCCCTGCCCTGCTCCTGCTGGCCACGCTATTGCTGATACAAGCCAGGATGCTGTTGGCCTTCTTGGCCACCTGGGCACACTGCTGGCTCATGTTCAGCCGGCTGTCCCCCAGCACCCCCAGGTTCTTCTCTGCTGGGCAGCTTTCCAGCCACTCTTCCCCAAGCCTGTAGCATTGTATGGGGTTGTTGTGACCCAAGTGCTAGACCCAGCACTGAGCCTTGTTGAACCTCATATAATTGGCCTCGGCCCATCAATCCAGCCTGTCCAGATGCCTCTGCAGAGCCTTCCTACCCTCAGGCAGATCAACACTCCCACCCAACCTGGTGTCGTCTGCAAACTTACTGAGGGTGCACTCGATCCCCTTGTCCAGATCATTGATAAAGATATTAAACAGAACTGGCCTGACACTGAGCCCTGGGGAATACCACTTGTGACCAGCCACCAGCTGGATTTAATTTCATTCACCACCACTCTTTGGGCCTGGCCATCCAGCTGGTATTTTACCCAATGAAAAGTATGCCTGCTCAAGCCATGAGCAGCCAGTTTTTCCAGGAGAATGCTGTGGGAAATGGTGTCAAAGGCTTTACTAAAGTCTAGGTAGATAACATCCACATACTATATATAACTCCCTAAAAATATCAGTGCTCTCCCATGAGGGAATTTATAAAACTGGCCAACATCTTCCCAAGCTGGCTTGCTCTTTGATAAACAAGCTGGGCATCCACTGTACTTCTGCTTCAGTGATGGCATATGTGGGGCTGAGCAGAAACAAAATATACAAAGTTCTCTCTCTTTTCATATTTTGGAATACAGCCCCACCAGAATACATCTTACCAAGTGGCATTGGTAATTTGATTTTCATCACTGGTATCATCCATCATTAAAAAAAAAATCAGGATCGCACAGTACAGCAATGTTTATACACTGTGTATCCCAACCACACAATACAAGCTGTTTTGTGCTAATACGCTTTGAAAACAAACTTCACTCGATTTTGTACACGTTACTGTTTGTTAACTGCAGCAGGCTAATTTGCATTTTCATTTCTTCGTTTCTCATTTCACAACATTAGCAGAGAGGGACTATGACATACCAAAACCATTTTAAAACTAGTGTTTCCCTGGAGACCCCTTGCATTTTATGACGCCCCTGTCTGTGCTTTTGATGAGATGGTAAAGCCTTAGTAAACCTTTTTCCAAAGGAAACAAACTTTGGAGTACACCTAGGAACTGCAAATTGCCCAATTAGTATATTTCTAGAAAAATAAAATAGGATCACTATTAAAATACTTTGTACTGTAAAAATGAGGTTTCTAATATGATTTTCATATAGCAATCAGTAAAAATTAAGGAGACGGTTAAATGTTTCACATCCAAAAGACATGGGGCAGATCTGGATGTTACTGGAAATCCGAGCGATAACCTGTGTTGCGTGTTTTCTCCAAATTTCAGTGACAACAGGAGTCGAGGTTGCTCATCCCCACCTGGGAGTCTTTAAAGCCCAGCCCCCCTTTGGGGAGTGCCAGTGTTGGGTTCAATTTCTGTTCTAGAATTTTTTGTCAAGCTAGGAGCCCTTAACAAAGCCCAGAAAGGCCTTTTGGGTCATCCCAGGGTAGATGTGCCATCCCATGGCTGGGAGGCTGCCCCGCTCAGTGGTCCTGTGGGATGGACTTGGTGTGAGCCCGGAGCTGGCACCCATGGAGGCTGCTCCCAGGAGCCTCGGCCTCGTGATCCCAGGGAGTCCCAGCACTTCCCAGCTCCTGCTTCCCTACAGCCAAACCCAGCCCTGGCACCTCACAGCCGAAACGAAGGGCAGTGCTGCTTATGGCACAGACAACTGCAGCATCATCCAGAAAGGTCAGTGGACGTCCCAACCTGCTGAGGCCATCGGACACGTGAGAGAAAAGACTGTCTTTAAATACAGGAAAAAACTGCTAGCCCCCATTAAGGATAAAATAGTCACTCATGCTTTATCTGCTTAGATAAGGAGCAACTGAAGCCATCTGGAAACCATGTGCACTGACGGCGCGGAATAGCAAGGGAAAGAGAGGGTCTCTGACACCACACGGCGTACAAAAGCCGTGCAATTAAATCTGGGGGTTTTTGTCTGTGGGATAGGAATGATGATGAATGACAATGCGGGGGGGGAAGGAAGCTGATATATTAAGCTGAAGCTACATGTTCAAATGCTGATCTAGCAAAATATAAACCCAAGAAAAAAAATCTGTTTTGAACTTCCTGAATTCTACTGTTTCCCAGTGAAAAAGGAGAAATCCAGGCCATTTCCATCAGAACAGAACTTTTCCTACAGTGCTGTTTTCTTCTGTGTTGAAGAGTTTTCTATTCTGTATATATCAATAGCTTTAACACTTTCTTATTAAAGCTGAATTTTGTCTGGCCAGACACCCGGCACTGTCATCTTCATTATTTTTCTGAATTTTGGTCAGGTCTTTTGCTCTATTTTGAAAAATAATAATTTTAAAAGTTTCCAGGGGCAGGAGCATTTTGTTTTGTTTGAAAAGAGTGAAGACACTTTGACTAATTTGTAAAAGGTTACCTCAATCAGAGGAAATGTGGGAAACATATGGACAATCTCTTCTCTCCCTAGTTAGAAGATAAAGTATTCACCCTCCTCATTTTCATCCCAGTGTTTGGAGATAACAGCTTTGCTTTCCTGCTGTAAATCATGTCGAACAGATCCAGATCGGAAACAAAAGTCTCTTCCCTGATATGGGAACTAGTAGCAGAATCCTAATATTTTGATATTAAAAACCAGTCGCCCCATCTTGCACCTTCTTGTGTTGCCTAAACAACTTTCCTGTTTTCCATACGAAATTGTGTAACTCAACCACAGACCTGCACTGGCCGTGAGTTCTGCCATGGGCCATCAGCTCAATTTCCCTGAGCTCCATCTGATATAGAATCATTTAGGTTGGAAAACACCTTTAAGATCATCAAGTCCAACTGTAAGGAGGAGGAGGTTGGCTCAAGGAAGTAAAACATGTAATTCCTGAATATGGAAGATAAGCAGCATATAAATGCAAAATACTCCAGGTAAAATGGCTGATACTTATTTGGCTTCTGTTTTTTGCATTTTTGCCTTTTAGAAGTTAAATCCCAACAACATTGATAGGTATTAAAGGCCTTTCTGCTGGATTTTTTTTAACTAAAAGTATGCAGGCATAAAATAATAGATAGTTTTAAGAAGTGAGCCAGCGAGTGCTTTGGAGAGCAGGCTGACAAGTCCTCCAAACAGCTGGTTCTTACAATCTGTTTATACTTAAGACTACTTTGCTCCTTGGACACATGCCAGCATAAACATGGCATTTAAAGTAGGCAAGCCAGCCATGCTCCAATGCATTTCATTCTTAATACAGGAGAATATCTTTCTTTCACCTTCTAATTAACTTGATTTGTGAATCTAGAATCAGAAATATTCTCATTTCATATCAGGAGCAATATATGGTCCTCCTTTAATGCTAAGTTATTGGACTGGTAAGGTAACCAGTTCATCCCCCACCCTGACCTTCTGTTTACCAAATTACCTTTTCTTTTCTTCAGTATCAAATACTGGTATAAGACCTGTAACACAGTTAATTGTCACTAACAGCTTTGCTGTTTGACATTACTTTCAAAATCTCATGCTATGCCATGGGAATAGTGAAGATCTTCAGTCTGAGTATGCTACAGCCCTTCAAAATGCCATTTCCCCCCTGAGATTCACAACTAATTTAATTTCTTCTAAATCCCAAGGACTTTAAGAAGTGGATCACCACACTGAAGTGTTTACTGTTTCCTGAGGAATACGGGTTTGTTACTGCAACAATTCTGCCAATGCCAACCTCTCAAAGGACAGACTTCTTGGCAATAGAGTGATTTAAGCCTTATTCACATGAGTCAAATGCAGATGCCTGATATAGCAGAGTCATAGATTTTTAGGAATGAAAAAAGTTTATCTCCATTTGCTAAAAGGAAGCCTATGCTGTTGCTTTCCGACACGTTTCCTGGAGCTTTGTGCGGCCTTACATCAGCAGGTCCCAGCCAATGGTGTCACTCTCCTTTCTCTGGGCAATCCTTCTGCAGTGCAATACACCACCATGGATCTTTTCTGCAGATTTTCAGGCCTAGTTCTCTAATTTTCTTTTTCTATTCTACCTGTTATCAACCCACTGCCTTGCACACAGCCAGCATAACTCCTCTCCTTCCCTGCTTTTCACAACCTCCCTGTTCTTTCAGAGCAATATCACATTCCTGCCCATACCAACTCAGCCAAATTAAATATTAACTCCTGGAAACATTCCGCATTTCTCTCTCTCACTTATCTTCTGGGCAAGGCTCCTCCTAAGCTCTGAGGTTTGCTGGTATTGTGGTGCCTGTGATGCCGATGGCTCATCCCAGGCACCACACAGCGGCTTTCCGGAGGAAGGCTTTCCCCTCCTAATGCATGGGTTGCAACACGCAGGTGCACGCAGCCAGAAATACCTGAGCTTCCTTGGCTGCCGTGCTGTGTCACACATTAATATCTAACCTGCTGCTTACCCTCCAACACTTGTGCCAGGTTTCTCTTTTCCAAGGACTGGTTGTGCTCACAGCCACTCGCCAGCAGGCACAGCTGGGGTTTTCAGAGCAGATTGTCAGCTTGCTGCCCCGTCTGTCCATATCACTTCTCCCCTGCCCGACTCACAAGCTTGCGTTGAGTTTGTGGGATCCCTACCAAGCCGTGCCATCTGATAGTGTAATTATCTTTCCCTTCCACATCCTTAATGATATTAAAGGTGATTTGGCTTAACCTCACCCCTTTGACATCATAGTGAAGAAATAATTATTACTGACCTCCTTTAACAGTCCTTCATCCTTTCTATAAATCCACACAGAACTGTCTCTTCGATACCACTTTATAAGGCACATTATCAAATGTTCTCTCAGTGTATAAATGTAGCTTCACCATAAACCCTCGCTCATTATAACTTCCATCAAGCGGCTCATTTTCTCTTGCTTCTTTTATTTCTTTCCTTACTTCAGTAGGGAGACTAGAGCTGAATTTACTACAGAAGGAAATTATTTTTCTCCTCCAAGGTGATATATACAGCCCCCTGCAGTAAGACTTCTGGAAACAACCAAACCCATTGCTAATGTTTTCCAAAATCACTTGGAAATCACAGAAGTTTCGTATGGGTTCTCCCCTTGTGCTTCTTCAGTATCAGTAGCTTATTTGGGGAGATATGTGCATGCTAGACTTGTTTTCCAATTAAATACAAGAGTAAAGCAGAGGGTCATTAGTGTGCTATATGTATAAGAGCTTTTCTTATTCTCCTAATCCCATACAGATTTATTTATCCACATCTGGTACATCAGCCCCACACAGGCAGTAACTCATGGTGGTCTCTACAGCTGCAGCATGCAGAGGAACCATCACTCCAGTCACAGCCTGACCAAGCCATGGGTACGCTGCTCTGATTTTACCAACCTCCTCCTCTGGAGCCATCTGAACTCTCCAGATTTTATGAAACCACAGAGCAGACCATCTAAAGAATTCACTTAATTACCACAAAGCCACAAAGCAGCCCATCTAAAGCAGTCACTTAATTAGCAGCCTCTTAAGGGAGGCCAAGTCACCGTCTCACCCCCATGCCCCCCCTGCTCACTCCAGCTGCCCCAGCTGTGAAAACAGGGTGCGAGCCACAAGCATCCCCCGCCTTGGCGGGTGAGGAAGGCACCGCTGGACCCATGTCTCCTCCCATCCTCAGCACTCCAGCATCTTATCTAACCATCTTGCATAACCATAACTTAAGACACTTTTATCTCATCTCTAAGTCTACTATGTCAAACTTTAGCTACCCAGCTATAAGATCCATAAGAGGCATTGCCCATTCCCTCTGTTTACATTCCCCATATTTTGCTCTATGGTCATCGTTACTGCAGCTTCCCCAAATGTACAGCTATTCTCTTAAACAGAACATGAGAGGGTACTTGCTTTTGACTCACACACATCTAGCCAAAGCTGTGCTTAAGTCACTCTGAAGCAGAAACGTGGCTACAATATAGAGGACACCCTGCAGGCAATGAGAACCCTTCGAAGTGAAGTGTCATGCCAGCATTAAGTTAGAGTATTTCCACCACTTACTATAGGCTCTGGCAAACTTCATGAACAGACATTTTCACTTATCCTCCTTAACAACACTTGAATTCTATCAATTTTTAAATCTTCTTAACAAAACAGTCTATGACAGTCCCGAAAAAGTAAATTAGATCAGCATAAATAACACTGTTTTCAAACCAGTGTCAACTCTGTAAGTTTTAAGTGTTTATTGGAATTAGAAATACTTGGTATTAGAAGCCAACCAGAAGTAGAGGCAACTTTGATACCTTCATCTAAGAAAGAAATATCTTCAAAAAGAAAGAAAACAACTAATTGCTGAATTTTTTTAAATATAGTTATCCATTAATCTAACTCTTTACATTTTATGACCCTGTATTGCCTGAAAAGACATAGCTTCCCAAGCCTTAGTATAAACAGTGCTTTTGACAGCCACTGAACAACTCTTGTATGTCTAATAGAAAAGGAGAAAGCCCAGCAAATATCACAAATATCTCTTTACTTACCCATAACCAACCATCATTTCTTTGTGCCAGACTCATCCCTCCAGTATTCTAAATTGGCCTTCACGGGCCAAATCCCAGCACTTTCTTTTCTTTTTTTAACTAAATATAAAGTATTACACTTGTATGCTATTTCACAGTTGAAGGCCCACAGGATTTGCACAAGTGGCCTTTCACCTAACAGTAAAAACCTGATATTTTATCATGGAAACATTCCCTTCAACCTTATTTCCCTGTCTCCAAAGAGCCCAAGTGTCCAGTTCATATACCAGGAGCACACAACAGCATTTATTGTAACAGCAGAAAATGTCCTGTAGCCACTTTAGTAAAAAATAAAATAGGATTTGGGAACCAGTGCCATGAACAAATCTCTTCCATAAGTAAGTTGTGGAACAGACATGGTAAATGAGGTTTGCCTTGCTCCCCTGGAGTGCTCAGCTCTCTCCAGACCCCACACCACATGCCTTTGTCAGGAGCCTGGTAAGTCAGAGGGGTTAATTTGGGGATTGCCCTGATGCTCTGCTGGCTGCCCTGCACTCAGGGACTCATGCTGGGCCTGGGCACAGGCGCTTTTCTGCCCACCCCCCAAGCTCTTTCACCTTTTTTTCCCCAGGAAAAGTACTATTTATGCCAAAATATTATAACAATGCAGCAGCTTCAACTTCTTATTGGTCTGAAGTATTGCACTTTCAATGACTCCAGCTTGTTTGTTTGAAATGAAGGAGACTGAATTAAGCAGAGACCCTGCAGGAATTCAAATCCTGGACATGAATCCTTCTGAAAACCCATGGTGGGCAATAATGCAGAAATTCAGGGGGAGGAGGGGGTGGAAATTTAATTTTCCCTGACTCTTGCCTGGTTTGGGTCTACAGAATCTTCCCTGGCTGTCAGGGCTGTGTGGGTGGGCTAGACAGGTAGCATGGGCAGCCTCAGTCCAGCAGGCAGCTGGCAGTACCCTGCCTGCACACCCATACCCTGCCCTACTCAAGGGCTCACAAGGGGCTGCCCCACCACCCAGGCAGCACCCCACCATAAACAGGCTGCCCCAGCAGGCAAGGCATACCTGTCTCCTGCACCTCTCCAGAGCGTGCTAGAAAGCCAAACCACCTCCACATACTCTGCCATATAAACACACAGCCACAAAGAGTGAAGTACTAAACCTTTCCAGAGCACCCAAGAAGGGTTTGCTCTGGTTTTCATACCTGCACCAAATGATGCAATTTAGCAAAACAGCAATCAGCTGGAGCAAATAGAGAATTGCACCTGAGGAACAGGTCTACTGACCTTTATTAATATTTTGTGAAACAAGCAAGATGTTGTTGTATGCTTCAGCAATTAAATGACATTTTGAACTGCAGTTCAAGTAGAGGCATCAAATAGTTTGCCAGCCACATTTAGAAATGAAGAAATTCTCCATGGAAAGACACTGTAGCCAAGTTCTTATTAGTTGCTTTTAATATTTAACTAAGTATGTATGCTGCTGTGCTAACAGAAGCAGTAAACTCTGATCTGTTTGAGAGCTCCGGCATTTTGGCATTTTATCAAAGTATTTCCTTTGCTTCATGAGAGGGTTTTATATATCTGCGATCCAAAGCAATCACATCTTCAAAGTATTTTGTTGCAAAATTGTCAAGCTGCACAAGTGGAAGTACAGGACAACTCTTCCTTTATACAGAATACAGCAATTTCAGGAACAGAGGTGTTTTTAAAGGATCACAATCTAAAGGACAACTATCATTTTTTTTCTGACATTTGTTATAGCAACATCAGCTGATTAACATTAGCTTGCCAGAGTGGTACTGGCTGGATTTACCACTGAAATGCTGAGACCTGTTAATATTGCTGGCTCATTTTAACACTGTGAGTAGCAGAATGGCTCCAAAATAATACACAGCCTTTCGTGTATAGTCACACTAACAGTGCTCACATAGTCCTATGTGTTGGGAGGTTTATGATAGGAGCACAGTCAGATTTCGTTTTGATGTGAACACGGAGAGTTATTGCCAGTTAGTCTACACATACACTTAAATAATTACATTATGATGAGCATAGCAGACGTGACTTTCTGTGTACCACATATTTTTAGCCAAATAAAGAGAATGCTATTTTTTTCATTTTTTTTAGCAACGGAATTCAAAGCTCTGGCAACAGCAGTGCCCCAGCTCCAGCTAGACGCCCTGTTTTGGCGACTTACACATTTTTGTACGCCAGTATTTAGTTTCACACCCCTTCTGCCAGGTCCGGCAAAGCCAAAGGCCATTTCGCTCCCATTTTAGAATACCAGCCCCGTGTGCCAAGAAGGCAATGCCATTCCTCTCCTTTTAAGGCTGGCTGCATGGTCCTGGCCCCGGCAGGAGGGCTGTGGTGGGCGGTGGGGAGGCTGCAGCGTGCTGGTGTGTGGGAGCTGAGCCCTGCCTGCAGCCGAGGCGCGGGCAGGCAGGCAGGCGGGCGAGCGGCAGCGTGCCAGGCAGGAGCTGCTGAGCTGGGGAGCAGCACAGGAGCAAAGCACCAACAGCGGCTCTGCAAAAATGCTGCAAAGTCTCTCTGGCTGCTACTGGAGATGTCATTTCATAAATCTTTCTGCAAATAGCCGAGTTTGGGCCACGCCCTGCCCTCGTCCCGTCTGCTGTGCATCTGCTGATCAGTGGTGCTGCTCGGAGAGGGAGTGGAGACAGGACTGCAGGGCTTGGGGATCCCCGGGGGGGTCCTCCACAGCCCATCGCAGCCGCCTGCTTGGGCACAGCCTTCCCTGTCTGCTTGCACTGCTTTGAACAACAAAATGCGATCCCTGCGGTGCCAAAATGCAAGGGTTTTGGGCACTCTCATGTCAAAGCACAGCCATGAACGCTCAAATGGAAAAAATACCTGTGAGTCAGTGTTTGAGGCTGTTGTTTCTTGAGGGGATGGGCCAGGGAGGAGGGCGGCAGGACCTGCCCTGGCTGGCTGCCATGAAAGGCCTTTGGCTTCAGGTCTGCATCGGACGGATGACACAGTTCACTGCAGGGAAGGAAAAGCATGGCCAGGAGGTTGTTTCCACATTCCAGCTCCTGCACATTTCCTCTGGCTCCAGGGGAGGATGGCTGAATGTGCTTGAGGAAGCAGGGCTGCACGCGGCATCCCAGGAAAGGACCGATTGCAGCCATCCTCTCCGGAGCAGGAGGGCGGCCCTGGGGGAACCTGGGGGCTGCCAGGGGAAAAACAACGCTCAGGCAGCATGAAACAACTGAGACAGGCCATTTAGTTCCCTGCCTAGAAAAGAGCATCACTTTTTTGTCACTGTATTTGAAGTTATGCTTAAATTTCTCCTCCAACTTTGCAAACTGAAGTACTCAAATCAATGTATACTTCTACACACACTCCATTCCACTTTTTCTTCTTTTATGTGCAATTTTTTTTAAAATTAATGACCATCTCAAATACTACATAGATGAGTGATGGAGCAGACCACACAAAATATGCTACCTGCTTTTCAGAGATTCCTTAATTTCTGTGTAACATTTCTGGGGACAAGTGCACGCACCCCTTTAGCCAAGAGCCATGTCTGTGTTTCCAGGGCTACAGCTCACTCGAGAGCTTTTAGCTGACTGCGACACTGTAGAAGACAGTAGGTTTTCCCATGACTATTATCTAAGGTAGAGCAAGATTGCACTTGTTCCCCAGCCAGGCAAAGTTGTTGCCATTGAGGTGGGAGGCAGGACACAGCAAAGGCAAGACAAAGATGGCAGGAACCGACCAGGGCTGCTCAGAGCCCTGGCACGGGAAAACCTGCAGGGCAGAAATGTGAATTTCTGCTCAGCACCAACCCTGCCCCTTGCAACCCTTCATCCCCAGAAAGAGGGAGCAGCTGCCCAGAGAAGGGGTGGACGTGAGTGAGGACCCTGGGGCGATGGGAAGGCAGGGGCTGATCCAGAGGGTGGCTGAGAGTGGTGGGGAAATATTTGCACAGGTTTAATTAGATTTGTACAACTCCACAGATGGTTTGCAATTTCTTTTCAGGTAGCTGCCCTGGCTCAGACATCCCCTGCAATATGACGCATCCCTGAAAGCTTTCAAACCAAAAGCATGTCCAGGGAAGGGGGATGCATTGGGATGAAAGGGCAACCAGCCCCGGGCTGATTCTGCCAGGGGCTCCTGTCCCCGGAGGGCAACAGGGCTCAGGGTACCCTGGGAGCTTGAAGGCTGCAGGGCTGGGGGCTCACAGGGCTCATGGTGGGGACCCAAGCAGGTCAGCCTGAGGCAGGGAGTGTGGCTGGGATGTGTGCTTGCCCTTCCTCCCTGCTTGCCCTTCGCCTGTGGGCTGGCTCAGGTCTGGTTTTCAACAGAGGGACAGCAAGCACTATCATGCTGAAGTCGGAGTCATCTCATGGCTGTGCAAATGCCACGGCTCATCCTGTTTTCCTCACTCTAAGCACCCACATTGCTCCCCTCCTACAGGATCCGGGGACGCTGGGTGAGCCACCTGCCAGGCTCACCTGATATAGTCATTTCACATTGGCTGTTATTTGAATAACCAAGGGAAGGGGACAGCTTTATGGTTTCAGAAATTGTTTCCCCTCCTTTTTATCTTTATGTTACAGTTATTCAATGGGGATTTGTCTCTTTTAGTCATTTTCCACTCAGCCTATTTTTTTATTTTTTTTAAATATCAGTTTTCAGTGTCACAGTAAGAGAAAGGAAGGTTCACTGAATGAGGGGACATTAGGATATGGTGAGACTGTAAACTTTAAAAGAAGAAAAATGTATTATATACAAATGAGACAAATCTATATCCAGTCCAGAAAACCCAATGATTATTTTGCATACTTAGGGGAAATGCAATAGCACACTCATCCATCCCTAAATGACAAAGATTAAGAGCTGACAAAAAAATTGGGGAAATCCTGTTGTTTTGTTAACCTAAGGGTAGTAAAATCAAGAAACAGGGCCTCAGAGGTACACATCACCACCAGCATCAGTCTTTGGGATTTCTAAATTTTCAAAGTATTTAGTAACAGGAAATAACCTGAATCAAGGTCTGCCACCCACGTCATCCCCCAGCTCTGTCCACCTGATGGATCATGCACAGCAGGATTTTAGTTGTGCTGGGGTTCATCCTCACTCCTCGTGACCTCGAGCAGATGGGTGGTGTTTTAGGGGGGCCATGGATATGCCACTTCCACTCCCCAGAAGTGGGATGATCCAATAAAGCAGTCACGGGGGCTGTGCAACACCCAAGAAGAGAAGCTGTGCCAGCGTCCTGCCTGCTGGCAGCGCGGGAGCATCCCTCATTCTGCACACATTGCGAGTAGCAGGATTCTGTAAATACATTAGAGCAGTTTTCCTGAAAGATAAAACATAAAGCTATGGTCAGTAAGGTACATGTTGCTTTTGCAGATTAGTTCCCCTGTATGTGAAGCACCACACACTGCGTTACAACCCTGCTTCGCTTCAAACTGTGTCTCTGCCCTCTTTATGGCTTCCTACTTGGAGACTTAGAATCAAAGTAGGAAACAAAATTAATTAAATGGGACTTCCCACTCTGGCAGCAACAAGAAGCAGCGCGACCCCAGCCACAGCAGTGGAGACCAAGCTGCCAGTTACTGAACCATGACGTGTCGCAAGGCTTTAGTAACAGCTCGAAAAGAAGAGGCATTCCTACATTCCCGGTGTTTGGGCCTGGTACATTTTTGTCTTCTGAAAATTACTTTAATGATGAGAGTTCTTGAAAACAAACATTTCTATAATCATTGAGTAATTTTTTTTTATTAATATTGTTGGGAATCTGTTGAGATGAATGATACTCAAATATTCTAAATGAAAGAAGTGACCTTATTTAGGCAGTGCTCTAAATCAAAGAACATTTTGGTTGAGTCATTTTTTCTTCTAGCAGTTGACCATATTCTTGATATAATGTTGTCCTCACCATTTATATGGTTTCTCAATCCCCAAGTCTTTATTAAAACTGCTAGAAAATTTGATATTTAGGAATAGGTCTTAGTGCTCTTTGACAATGCCTGTGGCAGTGCAGCTGGGAGAGCTTTGGTTTGGCTTCTGCAGATAACAGTTATGGTAAAGCCTTGAATTGCAGAATCTCACACTAATTCTTATTAAGGTGATGAAAAATCTACTTGTTGAAAAACATGTTCTGTGCAAGCTACAGAAGGCTGTATAAGGATGCAGGAGAGCTAGTTGACTGTGTTACTGCAGACAGTAATAGAATTACTCTCCAGTTACTTGTAATTAGAAGTTACAAAGCATTGCCATAGTGATTAAGTCCCTAAATGACAAACAATCAAAGTTCTATACATGCTGGACACCAGTTTGAGCTTCAGAAGAGTGAATTAGCTGTTCCTATAGGTCAGAGAGTCCGTCAGCACCAATGAAACATATTGCCAGGGTACAGCAGTTGTTCTCAGCAGCTCTTCACAGAGCCTGCCCCATAAAGGGTGCTGAGCATAACAAGAATTAGCAGCCTGGCTTTGGGGTCTTTCAAATTAAAATAAAAAAAATCTACTTTAAATCTGATGTTTTGTCATAGCAGTAGTAGATAGCAACAGTCCTTATTATGCAAATATGCTACAGCATGTTAAAAATGTGAGAAAAAGACAGAAAAAGAGAAATGAAAAAGAAAAAAATTAATTCTGTATCTGAAGAGTGCAGCAGTGGATCACAAGTCCTCTGGAGGAGGCTGTATACATACTTCCATTTTGGGATTGTCAGTTCTACGGCCACCTGCCTTAGGAGTGGATGTTTTTCCCAACTGCATTTCTCAGCTCACCAAAACATCCTCTGGGGCACTGTGCCCAGCCAGCCCTTTATCCGTAAGGGGCAGCTCCACAGGCAGGTGTGGCAGCACACTTCTCCAGCCCCCAGCAAAGAATGTTCTTATAAACAATATTAATGCAAGCAGCACACGTTCCACTCCATCTTCTGCACTTGTAATCATCTAGAGAGAAAAATGCTCATTCAGCCTACAGAAACACACATTAAGGGCCTCCAAAGCGAAGGGGAGAAGTTGAACCGCAAGGATGGCGGCAGCATGTGGGAAGGGATAGCTCTCCACTGTGGGATCTGGATCCATCGTGGGAGATGGGTTAGACTGGGGGGTTGCCATAAGCCCCCGCGCAAGGGACGGCACAGCCGTGCACGTTCCTGTGCCCTGCAGTGCTCCTGGCCAGCTCCACCCAGGGCTCCCATGAGCAGGCACGTACGGTGCTTTACACTTTACAGCTCATGGCATAAAACGGGATCCTGTGGCTTAAACCAAATATTTAGACGTTACTTAAGCATGCTATTGCAGGTTTGAAGGGAGGCACTGCAGTGTTATGTTGGCAGTTACACCCCTTGTCCCAGGGATGCCAGGGCTCAGGTGCGGCTCTGGCTCCTGGTGTAAAAGTTACATCAAAACCTGATATCTGTAGGAAATTTCTCAGCCACTGCTGATTGCAAATTCAAATTCCAAGGTATTCTAGTTCACAGATCACTACTGCCTCACCCTTTAGTAACTCCCTGTCTCTTCAGTAAATCCTAGTCCTCAAATTTCTTTAGAAGATGCTGCTAATTTTCACGGGTCTAGTTGAGACCTACTTTCAAACACAAAATCTGCTCTGAAACACCCTCCAAACAAGCATTTTTACAGCACATGTTTTCCCAGTCTAAGGAATTAGCCAACACAGATAAAGTATTTTGGGGCTGGTGTTGGGTTCACAGCATCTCAAGAGGCCACATATCTTCGTTATGAGAACTTCCCCTGCAAACAGCCCTTGTCCATACCCACCCAGACCCATCCTTTCATGGCCAAATTAAAAGTTATCAGATCAAAAAAATGGGAAGACAACAGTAGTACTTCTCTTCTGTCTTTCTCTGACTTAGGATCTGAGTCTGGCCACAAAAACAAAAAAAAATGTCAGGGATTTTTCTGTAATCGCACATTTCCCAAGAACTACAAATGGGCTGATGTACCTACCACTTAACCAGAATGCAGCAATAAACACAAACCCCAGCAGACAGACATAAAACAGACATAAAACACCCCATTCACTTCACTTTGACACAAGCCAAAAAATTCCACTATCTATTTTCCTATGACACAACTGTTCGTAGAAACAGCCATCCCATTGCAAAGTGTATGGGCTCATGACCATATTCTGGAAACACTTGCTTCTGAGGGCAGCCTTTCCACAGCCTGCCATCCATTGAAATAAAAACAGAACAGTGCTCACTCAGTAAAGTTCAGTTGATGCAATCATTACAAGCTGAGGACATAATAGGGCATAGGGCAATATCTCTAGAGCCTTTGGTTAATGATTAGCTTATTCCGCAAACATAAGCTGGATTTTCTAACTCAATATTTAAAGTTGTACTCTTTATATTTAAGTAGTAAGCATACAAGCGTGTTGTAACAGATTTCAGGTAAATGAATATTAGGTCAATTTTTTTTTTTTTTAAGGTGAAAAAGGCACTAGCCTTTGGGGGATACACAGACCTTCACAACCTGTAAGGCTCCACGCAGCACCGGTGGGGACTGGACTACTGCAGTGCTTTGTCCATTCACTAGATGAACTGTTGCTCCATATGGAGCACGGTGCTGGAGGTGGTAGCTTCAGATGTTGCTAATGAAAGAAGCAGCAAAAAAAGGAAGGTAAATTTCAACAGCTGCTTTTAAAGATCACTTTAACTGAAAAATTGTACTTGGTAAATGCCACATCTGGGATCAGCCAAGTAACAGTAATTTTGGGGAACAGGCTATTGATGGAGAACCGAGATGGCCAACAGTGGAAACAACTTCAAGATGACAAAGGCTGCTTCACTTGGGTTCTGCCAAAAGCTCATTTGGAGCTGCAGAGAGCAGAATCCCCACCCCAGCGTTTCCTGGTGTAGCTGCCATGTTCTCAGAGATCCATCTGCTTTGGGAGCAGTATCACCTTCAGAAATGCAGTCCATGCTACCTGCTACAGCTAGGCCCTCTGCATCTCATCTACAGTCACACTTGACACAGCACTTCAGCCGTCTCCAGCGGTATCCCTTCACCATCTTCCTAGTTTACTCCCAGGTGTCTTGTGGTTGCTTGTAGCCTGGTAACCTCACTCCAGAATGAACTGAACACACAATGATATAAATGGTGATAAAATCCAGAACCTCTGTAGGGATCCCTGCAGAAGAGTAGGTGAGACGGTAGCCTTGTTGCACTGCCAAAGTCATGGCTCTCTCATAGCACCAAGGGCTGTAAATAGAGAGGTGACATCTCTCAGGCTTACTCCAAAGCAGTGCAAGATGCACCTGAGTGCAGACCAGCTGACAGTGCCTGGAGCAGTGCGAAGGGATGGAAAGCCTGGCTCCAGCCCTGACCTTCCATCCTGGTGGATGGCACTGCAGTCCTGGGCTCTCTGTATGACAGTGTGCTCACAATCCAGACTCATCTGCTAGCCCAGATCTTATTTTACCTAATCCATGAGCTGTTATTCAATTGCTTCCTATAGCAGTGGCGACTATGGATCTGAGGTGGATTTACCAATCTGTTTCCAAGGTCAGAAATGACATGAAGGTAGAAACTGACTTAATGAAAGAGAAAAATCCTTTCAGACTTCCTCATTCTCACAACCACCTCACATTATTAGATCATATTAAAAGCAGAGGTATTTCTTACGAATGTGAATTCCCATTTCAAAAGTGATGAAGTCCTCCACTCCAGAGGGAGTGACATTACTGATGATTTGCCAGACTCTCCTCCTGCCCCAGAGAGGCATGTCCGAAGATGATGTATGCTTGAAAATGACCTGAACACTGGATTGATCAGCTTTCTTGCCAGGCTTAAAAACTCTTTTCCAAGCTGAAAATAAATTCTCATCCAGGGTGTGACTCTGGAGCATATTTATGTCTTGATCTGGCCCTGTCCCAGAAGCTGCAGCGATGCTGGTGATAACCTAGAGCAGTAACAGTGCCATCAGTAGGGCATGAAGGCGGGGAGCAGAGCAGGGCTTCAAATTTAGCCTCTTAGAATACTCAGTTTTGAAAGATTTTGGCATTTCAGGGAAAAAAAAAAAAAAAAAGCTTCTAGTGAATTCACTGCTAACCTGTCAGTATACTAATCCTATTCCTGCAAGATCTTCATAGGACTGTCTTTGCACATAGGACAGATCTAGACCCTTGCACCAGCTCAGGGTTATTCAACTGCTGGACTCCTCTGTTGGCTGCAGTGGGTCGGGGTCACAGGGCTGGTCAGGCAGACGCTGCAGAGATATGGAATGGCATGGCCTGTGAGGGACAGCAGTACCAATAAAACAGTCATTTAGAAGAATTCAGTTGGGTTAGGCACGGCATAAAATGAAAGAAAATGAGTGCTAGCCTCCTGTCACTAATCACTGACAGAAAGAGAGGATGAAGGGCAATTCAGACATGAGTCAGTTAATGGGAAATACTATGCAGTCATTTCTCTGTGCTAGTCTGAAGAAAACACCATCTGCACTAAGTCAGCAGAGGACACAACTGGAGAAACCAGACTGAAATGATTACCTGTTTCCAAGGGCTACTATGGGACAAGACAGAAAAAAATTTCCAAACCAGAACCAAAACGTGGAGCTGTAGTAATAACATTAAGTTCATATTTTTAAAGGTGACTAGATTACTTTTGCTTTAAAGAATTGTATGGGTAATTGTTTAAGAAAGTACCTTTAAGAGGCACTGTCTGGGGAGAAGGAGGTGACACTGCAGGTAGCTTCAGGAGCTGAGTGGGCAGTGGACGTGATGCCGCAGGGGCCTGGATACAGCCAGGGTATGTAAAGGACAGCGATGAAAAGGAGCATTTTGAAAAGTAACATCCAGCTTTTGAGCTGTGGGTGCGCCAGTGGCATGTAAAGGTACCTTCTACATTACTTGAAAACTGTTGCACAAGAGCATCATACCCAATCCTGAGCAGGAGCCATCATGCTGGAAGGGCAGGGAGAGTGGCGCTGGTGCCCAGCTTCGCCGTCACTTACACACTGCAAATGTTCAGCTGAGCAGGAAAGATTCCCGGTTTGGAATGATTGCTAATTAGAAGAAAAGAAAAGGTATAATGAAAATATATACCTTAGAGAAGTCAAAACACATGAGCTAAGGCTGCATGTCAACAGAGGGGAACATTGAACTGGCCAGTCCTCATTACAGATCTATTATTAACGTCCACATTAGGTCAGAACTACCTGAAAGATGAAAATTTGAGTAAATTGGTTTAAACAGTAAATACCAAACTGCAGCCAGAATCCTGTCACTGTCTGGCAGAATACCAACAGACAGCATCTGAAAGAGCAAAGGTATATTCTGAGATTTGTGTTTCCATATTTTCACTCTCACACTCTGATAAGTATATTAAAAAATTACACACTTTGCATGCTAATGTCATGCTCATACATAAGTAGTTTTAAATATTATTTATGCTGGGATTTTATCCAATCCTGCAGGAAACAACAAAATTAATGGCAGCGTTATGGAAAAGCAAACACTTTGCTCCTAAGCACAAGAAACTGCTCAGCTTTACATTTTATATTCAACACTTGGTAGTTGCAGAAAGAGTTAATCTCCCAGTTCCTGTGTTTCTGCAGCAACTCAGGTAACACACACTAGAAGCTGGGGGGCGAGTTGCAACAAGCACGCCAAAGCCAATCCAAGGGATCCTGGAGGGGAAGCAGTAAAGTCATATCACCAAGGACGCACCATGTGCCACTAACTACTGGCCTGGGCATTAACCAAACCTTGGTACAACCACCCCAAAAACTAAAGCACAGCAGTAGCCCTGGAAAACAGTTCAGAGAGGACAGAAGGGGGGTTTCTTGGAGGAACAGGGTGGCCAAGATCAACAGCTGCGCCAGGGAGCAGGAGGGTTTCTAACCAGCCTCCCAGGCAGGAAAGCCTGGTCTCGCACAGCTCAGGTGGTCGGAGGGCAGAGGACAACTGAAGCACCGGCACCTGCTCACAGGCTGCTGGTGTTTTAGGGGGTTACGGTTTCACCCAGCCGAGTCCAGCAAGCCAGGGTTGTGTCTCAGAGGTGGAAGTGGCACTGGCAGCATTTTCTGTCAGCCCACAGGAAACACTGATATTGGTTATGGGAAAGCAGCCTTATAATAGGAATTTAGGAGAGCACTAGATAATGGAACGTACATACAGATTTTTTTATTCTTATATGTTATGAGTAGAGAGATTTAATAAACATTGACTTATTTCCTGACATTCCTATTAGAGATAAAAATGCTAGCCAAGCTGCTTTGTTGTTGTTCAGCTAATCAGTTACTGCTTGGTAATTTTCTCAGCAACATTTTTAAATATTTAGCTTCGCACTAACTACTAATAATTATTGCAGGCTGAATTGCAGGAGATCTGGCAAAGACAGTGAGCAGTGCATTTTGTTCAGTGAGATAAATATGCAAGTATCTGGTTTTTTTGCTATTTATTTTATAAACAAAACAAAACCACCAAAATACTTGTAGTATGAATGTAAAAACTACTTTGCTAGAGTTTTTTATTCCTGAAGATACACTTTCTGTGATTGAATCTGCAGTTATAATGTTAATGGAAATTTACCTTATTTAAACTGTTTAAAATGTAATTAATTACTTTTCTATTATACCCCAATACAGTTATCCTTTATTTTGCTATTTGACATGCAACTCAAGTATTTAATGTTTCATATTACTGAGCCATCACAGTTTAAACATATGAGTACAACAAACTGAGGATTCACAGACCACAGTCTCATTTACCTCTTGTTGCCAGAGTAAACTTTAAACCTCTCACACTGCAAAGAACTTTGCTATTTGCAAACAGACCCAAACACCGACCCCTGGCACCATCGCTCTCGGGTCACCCGTCTCTCTATGGTAAATGAAGGATCTCAGCAGGGGACTGCCTCTCTCCAGGCACAGGGTTATGGTGCTGTCATAGCTGCAATTAGAAGACATAAGAAGTGTATTTCGTTATTAATCACATCTCATTTTCATGTCTGAGGTTAAGTCTGAGTTGCCCCAAGAGAGGTGAAGCAGGCACTGAGCACAACAAGATCCCCTCCATCATCACGTGCCTGTGCCGAAGACCTGCCCTGTCTTGTGCTTCCTCCACTACAGACCACCCTGGCCTGATGCAAGATGCAAATGAACAGCAGGCAGTTTCATTACAGTAAAAAATACAGGATTTGCTGAATGCAGACATTTCCTGTTACTTTATATTTAAATAAATTGATATTTTTCTGATTTTTACAACACTTTTTCAACTTTCTCCATATACAACAAAATATGTCATTCCATTCAACTTCTGATCATAAGGGTATTGAAAAATCCTACTGAAGAAAAACTCTCCACACCTTCACATTACTGTATTGTATTGTGTTGTGTTGGGGTACAGCCACAAAGCAGCATGTCAGGAGTGAAAAGCCAGCTGTGGGGAGATGCTCCTTTCATGGGTCACCAGATGTCACACTCCTAATCCCGAAAATATTTGTAATGCACTGCTGCTTAATTAATAGCCTTCAGACAGCTGAAGGAAAAGTAATGAATATGGATGAAGAGTACGGGAATGTCACAAACACATTACATTTATTGCCCGTGCGTGAAGTCAAGCTTCTGAACACTGCATTTTCAGCCAAGTTGTCTTTTCACTGTTCTAGGCTGGTTTGCCTTGTCCATGGCAGACTGTATCCCTATAGCAGAGCAACAGCACGTACAGAGTACTCTGCAGAAAGAGAGTCCCAAATCATGTGGGCATCATTATTTGTACCTTACATTTTAGAAACAGATATGAAAAAGATATGAAAGATCAAATTACAGAAAGACACAAAAACATATATAAAGTGCCTATCCAGACAGCAAGTCCATTAAAACAGATTTACAGGTTGCCTGTTAAAGATATAAAGTGGAAATCTTTAAAATAAGAAATAAGATTTAAGGCCAGCACAAGAAATCAAATTCAAGAGCTTCATGCTTAGACATACTGTTTCAGAAAATGATTATTTTTCTATTATATCAGTACATTATACAACAGGTTGAATCACTGTCATAATATGCAGCAGCTGTCATAAAATGCTGATTTCTCTTTGATATAATTCAAAATAGGAATAAAATAGCTAAGAGGAAGCATTTAAGTCTGTTTATTTTGATCTTTGTCTAGTGTAGAGCAATACTGAGTGTCACCTAGAGCAGTCTGAAAATAGTTTTAAGAATCATAGAATTCTTTAGGTTGGAAGGGACCTTTAGAGGTCATCTAGTCCAACCCCCCTGCAGTGAGCAGGGACATCTTCAACTGGATCAGGTTGCTCAAAGCCTTGTCCAACCTGACCTTGAATGTTTCTAGGGATGGGGCATCTACCACCTCTCTGGGCAACCTGTTCCAGTGTTTCACCACCCTCACTGCAAAACATTTTGTCCTTATATCCTGTCTAAATCTACCCTCCATTATTTTAAGACCATTACCCCTTGTCCTGTCACAACAGGCCTTGCTAAAATGTTTGTCCCCATCTTTCTCATGTGCCCCCTTTAAGTACTGAAAGGCCACAATAAGGTCTCCCCGCAGCCTTCTCTTCTCCAGGCTGAACAGCCCCAACTCTCTCAGCCTGTCCTCATAGGAGAGGTGCTCCATCCCTCTGATCATTTTTGTGGCCCTCCTCTGGACCTGCTCCAGCAGGTCCATGTCTTTCCTGTGCTGAGGGCTCCAGAGCTGGATGCAGTACTCCATGTGAGGTCTCACCAGAGCAGAGCAGAGGGGCAGAATCACCTCCCTCGACCTGCTGGCCACGCTTCTTTTGATGCAGCCCAGGATACGGTTGGCCTTATGGGCTGTGAGCGCACATGGCTGGCTCATGTCCAGCTTTTCATCCACCAGTACCCCCAAGAAGCATGCAGGCTTATTCTTTCTTCCTTGCACACTCAGTAGGTCTTGAAAAGCTACTTTCATAAATGCAACAAAAATCACACAAAATTCCTTGGAACCTCATATGTTTTACAGTAAGCAGAGGAACAGAGTAATTATAACTAAACATTAATTCCTCTCTATTTATTTTGGTACCAAGGTCAATTCTGATGTTATTTCTTCCCTTGCCAAGTTGTACTGAATACTATGTCCAAAGGTATTGCAGTCAGGAGAAAACAAAGGATATGTTAACCTCTGACGGTAACTGGAAAATTCATTTCTGGCTTCTTTGAGAATACCACTGAAATCACTCTAGGAAATAACAAAAATTGAACCAAAGGAGAGAGCATCTGCCCACCCAACTCTGGCTCCATGCAAAAGATGAAGAGGAAGATGAAAGATGCGCAACTGCTCCTAGGTAAAGGCAAGGGTGAGGACTGGGACAGGCATTCAGGGGTCACAACATTTATCCTAAAAAACATAAACAAAAGCTGTGAATTAAAAGGGATTTTACGGAAATAAAGTCATCTAAAATGCCTCGTGACACTTCTCTAAGTGAAACAAAACTGGCAGCGAGAAGCACCATGGTGACAGTCTAACGCCCAGAGCAGGATCTCCCATTGGACATCCCTGTGAGTCCCTCCTGGCTGCTCTCACAGCCTGCCCTTGTCGTGCCAACACCACAGACCCCTGCGGTGCTGGCCAGGGCTGCAGGTCCGACACCTCCCGTGGTGATGGAGCCTATCCTGCCCTGGCTCAGGCTCCCACACGGCAGTGCCGGTGGCAGCAGAACAGAGGGCTCTGCCCATCCCCACGTCCAGCTTCTCAGGCAGGATTTACAACAGAACAAACAGTGTGCCATCTTCATAGCCCAAATGTCAAGTTAAGGTCTGGGATGAGATCTGCAGGCATGGAGCAGATAAACTCTAATAAAACACTCTATCACAGTAGACAACACCAGCTGGTTGAAAGAACCATATATCTGCATTATTTAAGTTATACCCACTGAAGTCTTGGCTTGAGTACACAGAATTTCAATTTAAAAACCCAGAAAAGCGCCTGCCTTCCCCTCAGCCCCACTGATTGGGGCACTGCTACATGCTCCAGGCTGAGCAGGCAGCTCCAGTTCTCTACAGGATTTATTTCAGACAGAGCGGGACACTCATCCAGGCAGCTGGCAAGAACAGACATCGTCTGCAGTGCAAACACTCCAGCACATCGTTTTCCCAAATGGCCTGAAGATCATGTTTCATGGGGTATTATCATATCGAAACAGCAAACTTCACCACATGCAGGAAAGCAAAATTATGAAAAATATCACTACCACCATATTTTTATATTTTAGTCCTTAAAAACTGCTGAAACAGATTTCCCATTTGATTGAAGCAGCTCTCTGCATTACAGTGATATTTTAAACAGGATAAATCTGCTTAACTCCATAGAAAGAGCCCCTCTCTCTTGTCTTCCCCTTCCAGCCGCTCCACACTGGAGCCAGAGGGCTCAGTGTCAAACAGGAACGCGCCAGCATCCGATCTCCTGATTTTGGTTCAGGCAGTTGTTTAGTTACCAGTGACATTCCCTGGTCAGCATACCCCAGGGATCAGCAGTCCAGGCTGCAGCTCCAGCTTCAAACAGGCCAAATTCTTTGCTTAAGAAAGAATTCAGTGACTGGCTCAGCTGCATTTTTAAGAAAACTATAAAGAAAAAAATCCTGTCCAGTAGGCCGATAAAGGAGAAAAAAATCCCCCACAAACCAAAAATCATTCCCATTATCCCATTTCAGTTTTCAGAACAATGACCCATCAAGTCACTCTCCTCAGCAAACATATATATTGGCCAGAACCCTTTGCTATATATGAGCTGTAGGGGAGAGAGGGACCGATGCACAGGTCTGGTCTGGGAGGCACTGAGCACCCGCTGCCCCTACAGCGGCAGCTGCTGGACCCCAAACCCCCCAGCACCCCTGGGACCGGGGCTGCCAGCAGAGCACCCAAGGTGTCCCATGAACTCACCCACTAAGGACTCAAGGACTGTGTCTGTACTTATTAAATCCCAAAAGGGCTGCGGACTAATGTATTTTCACAATATTTCAGTGAAGATTTGCTGCCCTCTCGCAGGCTGCAGGACTCGCCAAACAGAAACGGCCTCTGACAGAGGCAGCGAGGCAGTCTGGTTTCCAAACACATCAGGCAGCACAGAGCTCAGAAGCAGCACGAGGCTTCAGCACAGCCTGCTGATATTTTTTAAAGGCACCGTGCTTCGGTCCTTCGCAGCTCTTCTGTTTTCCCTGCCCAGATGATGTTAAAGTTTTCCAGTAGAACTCCCTGAAGAAGTGCTCATCTTGCCTCCCTTCCCAGCAAAGCTGGGCCAGGAACAGGTAGCTTGTGCCAGGAATGAAATTCCTCTGCAGGGAGGCTCCAGCCTGCTGGTCCCCAGGATGGCACCGAGCAACCGGCGGCCGTGGTCGCTGCTGGAGGACCTGTCCCAGGAGGGAGGCTGCCCCAATCTCTCTCTCAGCTGCCTGTACAGTCATTCAAATGAGACCTTAGAAAGAAAAGGCACCTTCAGAAACATGAGTGTTAATAAGACTGGTAATATTAACTGATGCTAAGCTGATGTTACAGCCATTACAGGATCAAGAGTTGGTGTTTTCATGCCATTCAGCTCCATTTTCACAGGGGATTACTTTGTGCACCCTTTATATTCACATCCAAAAGCCCCATGGAACTGGAGACACATTTAAGATTTCTTCATGCAAATTTCAGTTAAGTCACCCAAAATCTCTTTGGGAATAACATCCAAACCACACACAGAAGTGAGCGTGGCTACTACACAAACAAAATATCCCTGAGAGAAGATCCCTATTTTGACTTCACAGCATAACTCCTTACCTATTTAAGCACC
This sequence comes from Morus bassanus, assembly GCA_031468815.1. Lineage (NCBI taxonomy): Eukaryota > Metazoa > Chordata > Aves > Suliformes > Sulidae > Morus > Morus bassanus. The sequence goes on from CM062578.1 coordinate 10,054,156, forward strand.
CAACAGCATCACGTATAAGGTTATCCACGTTTCCTATGATGCACCTTCAACCTATTACAGCACAAAGTTGCACTTTTCATGCTGCAGCACCTTGTCCCCATGTGAGGGCAGACAGTGCTGCCAGGTTTTGTTTCATCAAAAGCCAAGGTGGATCTTCACACAGACGTGCCTTCCAGAGCCACAGGATGAAGATGCCTCCACCACCAGCGTGGGTGCTGCTCCATTGAGGGCATCGCCCAGGGCGTGAGGGCGGCTCCTGTGTCAAGGTTTCTGAACCGAAGGCTCTTCTGTACAGTTGAACTGGGGCAATGCCAGTCTGCCTGGGCTGGGCTTAATGGAAGGCTTTATTCCAGGCCTAGCCCCCAGGTGCAGAGGTCAAGCAGAGAAGTGTTGTTGACCCCAGGGAGAAGAGTGCCATGAAATAAGCAAAACCAAGTTCTTGAAGGTATATTGAAACTTGCCACAGGTCAACTAAATGTGTTGTTACTAATTTCATAATGACCTCCCTAAAATGCACAAAAATTAATTAGAAGAAGATAAGAAAGAACAACCTGAAAACCAAATAGGCACTGAAAATAAACTGCTGTCTCTTATCAGGAAAAGGTTATTTCCCTGTGACAGAAATATATGCACAAACCTCAGGCAAAACAGCATTGCTTAGGGTAGTCAATATCTAAATCATTCCCTGCAAATATACTGGTTTTGAAATGAACAACAGAAACCAGAATTCGTCCACACACCATAAAAAAATTGGGATGATAAAGTACTTCCTCTCCTCTCAAAAATATATTATTAGATATAAAATTATTGTAATTAAACCTCATACATAAGCTTTTTAATTCAAGCCTTTGTAGAAATGTACTATAACAGGATAATGTTTGTTTTTACTGGCTGCTACTCACCCTGGAGAAATCACCAGCCATTGTGCTCCTTCAGAGGGAGGATTTCCTCTAGTAAACCTGCCAGTAAAAAACAATCAGGCTTCCTGATAGCTTTATTTGGTTAGAAGAATGGTAAACTCGTAAAGTGCCATGAGCTATTCAATAGAAAAGATTAGATGTGAGCAGCCCAAAGTTCATCATTTAAAGAAATCTCAATTTGAAACTTTCCATTAGCTGATTAGAGGAATAAGATGCAGGGGGGTTGTTTGTTAGCTTAAAGGAAAAAAGAGAAAGTCCAAATTCTTTTTAAAGCTAGCTTGCATCAGCTACCATTACAAAGCTGGAAAAAAAGCACATTTGAAGGATTCACACATTTTGAGTCATTTGCCCTATCAGCAGAGGATGGAGGTGCAGCATGGCACGGGCTCCTGTGCATGCATCCCCACCCTTATAGTCTACAGCAGACTGGCTCTTGGCTGGTGACTTGGCTTAAATTTGCTCTTCATACTCTCACTTACACAGGATATTTCTGAGTATTTTTACTTGTAAACCATCTCTATGAAATAATATTTTTGCACATTACCTCCTATTTGCTACATCTGCAGAAACATCTTATGAGGAAAGTGAGACCTTGCAGAAGCTTATTGATTAGAACAAACTTCTGAAGTACGCACCAGGAACCTGTTGCTGGAAAAGCAGAAGGAAGGAATATACCATATCAAAGTACTCTTATTTCCAATTTCATACTAAATTTAATACCAGGTTCCTTATTAAAGCAGTATTTTCTGCTGAAAGACATACAGTGCATAATTTTGTACCAAAAAATTCTAAACTTCTCTAAAAAACCTCTAATAGCTTCCTAATGCTTAGCATGCAGCCACATGCTTTGCAATGTGGAATCCTATTAAATACCTCTGAGAATATCTTAGCAAATCACTATTAATCATACATGAGATGACTAAGTAACAATCTTATAAATAGGATACAGTGCCATTACATGTTAATATTGTCTAAGAAAAAAAAAAATCCATCAGAGAAGAAACCAAAGGAGATACCTAATAAATCAGTGATGTCAATTGGTGGTATAGTAACCACGTAAGGAAAACTTGAAGCAGCAGCCCAAAGCAACCACTGCTTTTAGCTTATAACTATAATTCATTCAATGCAAATTCAGGCCTGCGCTGGTCTCATCACAAATATCACTTACTGTATTATTACAAGAAATTTGGCATTGGTTTTGGTTAAAACCCTGTTCACCAGCGCTGTGGCTCCTGCCTTCCCTTCCCACCGACACAGTGTTTCACCAGCTCCTGCACACAATGCAGTGTAAAGCAACGCGGCTCCAGAGCAGCATAAGGGCAGTGCGGAGCTCAGTGGCTCCGGGACAGACGTCCAGTCCCTCCTGGGGTAGGAGAGAAGGCAGGGACCTTTTTTTTTTGTCAGTCAAGGTGTTTGTTAAACCAGGGGTTTTTCTTTTTGCCCACTTTCTATGTCCCACAATACACTAGGGCGGTATCTTCTGCTGGGATGGCTCCATGTGTAAGGGGATTTTATTGCAAGTTTCTGAGTGATTTACTATAATAATCAAAATTTGGCCCATTAGTTGATGTTTTCAGCTCTACAGGTGTAAAAATTTACCCAGAATATTGAGTATAATGACCATCAAGCGATTATTTACTTAGAAAGTTTCCCAGTTCTCTGCAACCTGATCACAGCTCTTCTTTTGCATCCTTATTCAGGGATTCTGAAACAGCATTTTTTTTAGCCTTATACTTTATATTGTCACTTCAAAGGTACTAAAACCTACTATATTATGCCAATGGATATTTTGGCACTCAAAATTTTGAGTTATAGGCCAGATAAGGTTTAACACATTATGCTGTGAGTATGAATGCTGCCTATACGCATCATATTTGTCTTAAATATCATGTGCCATTTTCAAAATATAATTCTCTACACCTGAATTGGACAATGATTTAAAATAATTGGAATTACTGCTGTTAAAGCACATGCAAAACTTACAGTCTACAGAAATAAAAGGAAAGCTACACGTGACGGGCAAGCTTGCGCCTGGGGCAATATTTTTTTTTCCAGCTAATTCAGAAACCTATAAAGGTAAGGATTCTAATTATGGAAATAGTTGCTGCTTTCACCACCAGCTTTACTACTGTTGGGTTTTGCTTTTAATGAAGCTCCTTTCTAAGCTTTAAGTTGCACAGTCCCATAGACTAATGGTAACACCATCTCAAACTTTAGGGTTCAACAAATAACATGCACTATATTTTAACTCCTCTTCCTTACAGACAAAGGTAAGAGGTTCCTCAGGGTGGAGTTCCTAGGTCACAATCCCATCGGCCGCGTCTCCGTACCTGTGGAGGGGAGCCCCACCAGTGCGCTCGCTAGCAGGTGTCACTGCTGGGTGCAAAGGGATGCTGAGTAAAGGCTCTGTGAACCTCTACTGCACACTGGTCCGTGGTGCCTGGAGCAGGGTCATGTCCTGCAGATGCATCGGGGGATTCAACTGGAGCAGGTTCTTGAGAGCCTCCTGGCAGGCATGGGTGGAGGAGAGCAGCTAGGGCCTGGGAAGGAGCACAAAGGGACAGGAGTGGAAAAGGAGGACTAGAAGAGGAACACTACAAATGATTGGCAAGGGAAAACAACTACAAGGGCATTAAGTCAATTTAAACATAACTATAATATATATTATTTTATAATATCCATTTTAAATGTATGTTATATAATATGGTTTTATTTATACATATTTTAATATACCTTATATGATTATATATATTTATAACAGGAGGTGGTAGAAAATAGTAGTATTTCAGTATGTTAAGGCCTACCCTGTGAATTGTCTCAATGCAGTTATGAGCCTTTGCAATAATCACCAACACTGCAGTCAGATGTGCGCTTCCAGCTGCAGCTGAGCCTCCCAGGCTGTGCCCCAACCTGGGCATCACCCCCAGGTCCCTCCTCTAACAGCGCCGGCTGATGTCACTGCTCCCAAACCCAGAGCTGCAAGCGTGATCTGTCCCAGACAAGGACACACCGTTATCCCAGGGTTTTCCTAACTCTGTTGTATCAAACTGCTGTGGGTCAGCCCCAGGCTGGGTGCAGGCAGGGACCGGTGCGTGTGCCCCCTCCATGGCCATGCAGGGCTGGGGACCAGCCAGTGTTTGGCTCAGCATACTCACAAAAGCCTAAAGGGAAGAAAAAAAAAAGTCATCAAATAATTATCATGAGGTATTTAAACCAAAAGAACGGAAGGGATAACAACATTGAGTAGTTTTAAATGACCTGGTTAACAAATTCACTTCATTTTTCTGTCTCCTAAGCATCTCTCCTATAATGCTGCTGGTCATACCAGGTGATTAAAGGTCACATTGGCAACAAAACGTTTTTAAATCGTATTTTATTACAGTCCTCCAGTTACAATACGGCATTGTGGCCTGCCCTCCTCTGGGGTACCCTGGCATACCAGTTTTTACTCCATTTACAGCACAGTGAATATCCACAGTTTACTTCCAATGCAAAAAAAGACTTCACAGGGCTGATCTAAAAATACAGTAACATGTTCCCAAATTTCAGGTATGAATATTTGCAAATTCCTTCAATGACATCAAAATAAAACATGTTTCTCACTTACGTATGTCAGTACTCACCTAATCCAACCAAATCTGATGCTGTTCGTCCCCAGTTGTTTTTAAAGGTTTTCAGATTCAACCAAAACTTAATTACCTCTACAAATAACAGAAAAACTGCTTGCTTTCAAAATTTCAGGTGTCTTTGCAAATTTAGCCTGAGCTATAATGTCATGGGGCAGGATAAGGATGAGTTGTGTCAGCAGATGAAGTTGGGCATAAATGCCCTAGAAATGCCAGTCAATGCCAACGTTACCTGACAACTCCTGGACTGTAGAGCGATGCTCTGAATGTCCTGTAACACTCTGAAACAAAGATCTGAACTCTCATCCTCATTTCCTGTACATGACGGATATTTTCCTTATCACATGCTATTTCCTTGCCATCCACTCAGGGATCTCCACTGTCACTGTCATGTTTTCAAAGTCACAAGGTAGTCTTGACGAAACATGGAAACAGCATACACTGACCATCAGAGCCTACCAGCAGCCTTTAAAATGTTTGATTTGCTCAATCTCAGCTGCCCACACAAACAGGAATATTGCTCACAAGTGTATTTTTGCCAGGTCCTGCACTTGGGTCACAACCATCCCATGCAACGCTACAGGCTTGGGGAAGAGTGGCTGGAAAGCTGCCCGGTGGAGGAGGACCTGAGAGTGCTGGCTGACAGCTGGCTGAACATGAGCCAGCAGTGTGCCCAGGTGGCCAAGAAGGCCAACAGCATCCTGGCTTGTATCAGCAATAGTGTGGCCAGCAGGAGCAGGGCAGGGATGGTGCCCCTGTGCTCGGCACTGGTGAGGCCGCACCTCGAATCCTGTGTTCAGTTTTGGGCCCCTCGGGACAAGAAGGACATTGAGGTGCTGGAGCGTGTCCAGAGAAGGGCAACGAAGCTGGTGAAGGGTCTGGAGAGCAGGTCTTATGAGGAGAGGTTGAGGGAACTGGGGTTGTTTAGTCTGGAGAAGAGGCAGCTGAGGGGAGAACTTATCACTCTCTGATAAGGAGGTTGTAGTGAGGTGGGTGTTGGTCTCTTCTCCCAAGTAAGAAGTGATATGATGCAAGGCAATGGCCTCAATTTGCACCAGGGGAGGTTTCGATTGGATATTAGGAAAAATTTCTTTACTGACAGAGTGGCCAGGCACTGGAACAGTCTGCCCAGAGAGGTGGTGGAGTCACTGTCCCCGGAGGTGTTCAAAAAACATGTAGGTGTGGCACTTGGGGACATGGTTTAGGAGGCATGGTGGCATTGGGTTGACGGTTGGACTCAATTATCTTAGAGTTCTTTCCCAACATTAATGATTCTCTGATTCTATGATTTTCAGTCAAGGGTTTCTAGCTTGATATTATTTCTCAATTTTGCTTTAGAATTTAATCATCTGCACGTTCAGTTTATTGAAGATGATGATGAATTTCCCACTTCCTGACTTAGTGTCAGACAAGCCGAACAAACCCAATTTGTGTCCCACAATGTCTTCTCCCAATTGAAATAAGCTCAAAAGAAAATTGTGTGGGTTGGTATACATAGCAAGAAGTTAAATGGGTACTAAACCCACGCTTCCCCACTAGCTTACATCTGACATGCTGCAAGTGTCACTAGCGGTGCACAAGTGAAACCATGTTTGGGAGATGTGCTTCAGCCCAAGACTCTTGTTATCACAGTCCCGCTGGTGAAACATGTCCTCACCCCTGGGGAGCAGCTCCTGGTGTCAAGCTCGGGGGAAAGTGCTGTGTAAAGGAAGAAAGAAGGCAAGTGTTAAGCTTAAGAGCTGAACATCACTCACCCTCCACTCAGATGAATCATTCTAAGTATTTAAATGTTTCCCAGAATAGATTTTTTTAAAGTGATTCCTTAAAGTCAAAGTAAATCCATGGAAATAGATACTCCTTTCTACTCTCTTTCCCTATATCCATGACAGTATCTTCCCAAGAAGCTGTAATGTCACAGCCACTCAGCCTAGGTGACAGTTTCTTATTACAGACATATTATTTTCCTATAGCTTTTATTACAAGCTATTTTATTAAATTGTATCTCCCCTCCCAGGCACAGGCAAGACATTTCAGCTCTGGAATCTCAGGTCTGCAGAGGGGAGCTGTGGGGAAGGATGCCCAGTGACCTGCAAACAGCATGGCACGGGCATTGCCTGCTCTATAATGGCTACAAGTGAGGAGGCATGAAAGCAGCTGGAAAGCAAGCAGCAGGGAAACTGAGGCTGGCATTGAGAGAACTGCAAACAAGGTCAACAATGGCATTGCTGCTGCAGCAGTCAGTGTTTTCCTTAAACCTGTGCAGTTACACAACATGTATATAATAAAGTGACTCTTTGTCATCGTCTCAGATGCTTACTGAGATATGCTGCAATAGGCAAAATACTTTAAAATAAATGGACAACACATCACTAAAAAGAAAAGAAGGATCAATAGCCAAGGATGTTCTTAATCAACATCAGACGATAAATCATAAAAGAGCCAATATTTTAATAGATCATTGCTTAGTTTACTGGTTTTGGTATTTATGTTTTATTTTAAGCATTTGCAGCCAAAGCACACTTGAGCTCAGTTTTACACCTGAGACTTGCATCCTGTGCACAAAAACTTTTTCTTCTGCCAGCGTCCTTGGGCACTATTTTGCCAAGTACTTTTCTAGCAGAGGCAACAGAAGGCATGACACAAACATCCTGAAAATTTTGTATTGTCAAATTCATGTTGTCATCAAACCCCAGAGAAGTTTCTTTGAAGCCAGCTTATGCTACACCAGTTTCTGGATTTCCTTCAGTGTGCTCCAGAACCCAGCTGCATGTGGACAGCCCCCCGCTGCCAGCGGAACCATGGCATGTGCTGTATTTTCCTGGATGCTATCAGCTACACCTTCATCGGATTGGTCAGCCACCTGGACAAATGCGCAGCCTGGCAAAGGAATGAAGTTAACTTTTCTAAGACATTTACATCTTTGAGGGAATAAATCTATAAAATATTAGTTTATATTAAATTCTAAAATAAAATGCTATATAAAGAAACAGCAAATTTTAGCATCTTATCCTGCACAAGGGAAAAAAGCCACAAGTCTTCAACAAGTAGTCAACTTAAACATTCTTTTCTTCCTAAATTAAGAGTGGAGAAATCTGTACTGAACAAAAACTTACAAGTTTAAGTCATTCTTGCCCCTATTATAAAGGGTTATCATTTTTTTAAAAAAAAAAGTACTTTAGGTGCCCCTTCAACATAACTCAATATTGCATCTTTTATGCCCCCAAAAGTTGCACTTGCACAGCCACTTCAGCTTCTCCATATCACAGAAGAAGCCAAGTGATTAGCACATAATCAATCTCTTTGCTGAAACTCAGTAGATTTTTATTGTCAACCCCCATAACTCAAATCTGGTTCCTAAGAATTACAGTCATTTTTAGCTTTAGCTTTTTCAGTTCCCAGCATCACATGTAGGCAGCATTATTCAAGTTAGCAGGTTAATGATTTAAATGTGTAATTAGCAAACATCAAAGAGTGGTTTCTGTTCTGTTGATATGAAATAACAACACGGGAGATTAGCAAGATTTAGATTATCTTGTTGTTATATCAAGTCTTTTTTCAGGGAGCAATGCAAGCAGAGGCCAAGCATTCCTTCCAGGGGCTTCTCCTTCACCACTCCTGTTTGCAGCACAGACATTTCAGTAGGTGGCTGAACTGCCCCTCCTGCTTGGCAGAAACACGAACCACTGCCATTACAACACCGCTTCCTCCAGCTTCACTTCCGAGCCCAAAGCACTTTCAGCCTAATCAAAGATTTACATAAGGCAAGTATATGTAGATAGAACCAAGAGAAAAGCCCAAAAGCAAATACCACCAAACAGCTACCTTACGGAGAAGTGTTCGCATCTGCATATTTCTCCACCAACAGAGACATTAACAGCAACTAACAGTTTGGAAAGGCTGCAAAGCCAATACTAAGAGCAATACCTTCCTACTTAGTCACATTATACTCATCAGGTACATCGATAGCTTTTGTGGCTAGATATAGTGACAGAAAATACAGCATTTGAACTGCTGCTGTTGGGTCTGACCAGTAAAATTATTCCTTTAGACACCACACCTCTTGCCACCCCAGTGTGAGAGCATCCCATCAGGGAGCAGCTGTTAACCCCACTCTGCTGCAGGATGCCAGGCAGGGACGCTGCACCCAGGCTTGCTTTCCTGGCAAGGGCAGTGAGAGCAGTAGAGCTAAATCCCCCAGCTCAGGGTGGGACGGACGGTGCGTGTGCCAGAATAACACATTTCTGATGTTCCTCACTGGTGTTCAGCTGCTGGAAGGCATGGGCCACTTAGCAAGGACCAGCAGCCTCCAATCTTTTCATCTACTGCAGGGCCATTTCATTTAAAGTTGGTTAATGTTTTGATGTAGTGTTGGAAGACTTACAGTTTCCATCACGTTTCCCTCAGGACAATATTAAGGAGAAGATGCCCTGGAATGAACAGCCTGAGCTATCACGAAGGACTGATACAGCGACGTCTTGACTCAGCCAGCAATACACATCTGCAGAAGACCACGGGCCCTGTAGGCTGACCCTGCTTTCACTTCCATGTGCCACATTTCACAATCCTCCCACTTGTGTCACAGAGAGCCTCTTAGCAAAGACCAGTTCCCCTTCACATTGCTGCATGAACATTGAACGTATACTTCCGTTGCTAGATAAACTAAACTGGGTCACTTTGTTTCTCTATACTAACTCGCATTTCTATCTGATAGTTCACACCACAACCCAGCAACACACAAAATGCTCACAGGAGCTTTGCCTCTCTAGCAGATATTCTAACAAGGCTTTCACAAGAAATGTCACATTCAGCAGTAAAATTTTCTGCTGCAGTTCATTATTTAGTTAGAAAAAAGATGTTTGAGAAAGGTAATCTCATTCTTACCTTTTCAGCTGGTCTCTTTTCTTCATGCGCCCTTGGCACAGCACTCTAGGTGCTCCCACCCACAGCTTGGGGACAGCATCAGGACAGAGGATCCTCATACAAACAGGCAACCAGAATCATGCTTTCTATTTAACCCCTGCTGAGTGTCCACACCCTGCCTGGTGGGGAGTCCATGGCTCCTGAGGCAGGTGGAATTCATCCCCTCCTCCAGCTCATCAGCACTGCTGGCCGCCCCCAGCCCCCCACCCAGGTGGTGGGATGCTCCCCAGCCCCCTGCCTCCGCACTTCATCACCCGGCCAGGCAGATTGAATAACAGCACCTACAGCGTATAGCCTCCAGTTGTTCGGAAAGCTGGGCTATGCGAGGCATGGTCTTCATCTTTCCCATCAGAAAGAAGGAGTCAAGCCAACAGCAGGTGGGACATGTCTGCCTCTCAACAGCACTCACCAAAACAAAGCAGGTCTCTAGGAAGGGAAAAAATTCATAAAACCAAACCTTACAGTAGCTGAGAATGCAGAATTTATTGCAAAAGACAGCAGGTAAGCTGATTAATTGCTTTTATTTATCAAACGACTTAATTATTTGAACTGGAAAGTTATTCATGAGACTTTCCATCCTGCAATTCTTACATGACTACATCAGGAAGTGAAGTAAGAGTGTAGGAATGGACAATATGAGTCAAAACCAGCAGTTAAATGCTTGGCTTCACTTACATGGATCAGAATCAAGATAAGACATGGAAAAGTAAAAAGCATTAAGATGAGTCTAACAGCCACCTGGCCCGTGACATCTCAGGGTGTTTATGCATTTGAGTCCGACCCTGTGTTGCTGATCATTTGGTGTAAAGCTTCTTTGAACAAATATGTAGAAATGTAAGCATTTAAGTATGTGTTTTACTGCATAATTCAGATGTTGTCCGTAGACCTTGGGGGTACTGTTGAGGTGATAATGTTTAAACAAACAGAGGAGGGCATTTGGCTGGCCTACAGACTCTCGTAAAGAATTAAGTTCCTCCTGGGCTTCAGGAAGATTATTTAGCTTAAATATTTTTAGAAAGGGGAAACCAAATTGAAAACAAGCAGAAGTCAGCTGAATTAATATCTCTATTGCTATCAACATCAATAGTTAAAAATCTGAAGTTGTCCAGCTGTACCAGCCACACTATCAGGTATACACTGGTGTGACTCTTCACGCAGAAGGGTGCCAGAATGCAGCGATGGGAGCCTGGCAGGTGGGCACAGCCAGGCAGCCTAGTATACACACTGCACAGTTACACCTCACCTGAGCCAGGGGAGAGTTCATTTCAAGTTTCCAGGACTTTTCTGACTTTTTGACTTTTGCAGACATCCAGACTTCACATGGCACAGCACTAAATCCACAGTCACTGTGGTAGCCTGTGGGCAATTCTGTTCTTCTGGAAAGACATTCTTATACATAATTATTAAAATAATGCATTGCAGAAGCTGCTTTGGCATAGAGAACTGCAGGAGAGCTGGTGGGGAAAGCAGTGGGGTTCCTGTCCCTGAAGCAAGTGTGCCTGGGAGCGGCACTGCCTGGGCAGTGACGGGGCAAGAGGCAATGGGCACAAACGCAAATCCTGGAAATTCCCTCTAAACGTCAGAAAAAAAACCATTGTAGGACATTTTACATATTCCAAGCTGCTTGGGTTTTGAATGAATAAAAAATACACTCATGCATTTTTCAGCCCACTGCTCTGCCGGGTGGGTTGGGAGCTGAGCTGTGATTTCCCTCAAAAGGCAGGTCCTGCTCTTGCAGCTCCTTCCCCTAAAATCAGGCGTCTCCTGGAAAGCAACTCTCCCTCTTTCAGACTGACACGTCAGGCACCTAAAAACAGTAATCGAAAGTAGCCCAATGTCTTGGCTTCTACATTTGACTGGGAAAGCAGACAGCTGGGCTTGGAGCACGCCTCTGTGCTGGGGAGAGCCAAGGGTGCCCGGCGCTGCGACGCGACCCCTTGCTGTACCCAGCACTGCTCATCGCAAGGAACATTTATTTTTAGATTGCTTACCACCACTAAAACATACTTGGACTGTTTTCAGTCTGACTCACAGCTAAATTCCTGTTCTTCTGGAAGCTGAGTTTTCTGTCCCCAGCCAAAATGAGGGAAGACAAAACAAAATGAAACCAAAAAAACCCCAGCTGGACCCAAATTGAAGCCCAATGCTCACGTGTCCAGCCCATGCTGGTGTTGGTGCCCACATCCCAAGCAGGGCATGAGATGGCCAGGATGGCCAGCACAGGATGGCACAGGGGGACGGCCAGAGTGCTCAGGCCAGCATCAGCGTTGGTCCATGGCCGCAGCCACAGCAGTGACAGGGCATCGCGTGGCTCTCCCTGGGGAGGACCCACACCGACCGCCCATCACACGTACCCTACACCTGCACCCTGGCTCAGCCCCACCTAGCCCAGCCTAGGTGAATTACAGCCCTCAGGAGAGCTTGTGCTTTGGGGTTTTTTTATTTAAATTCGTCTGTGTACTACTCAGGAGTAGAAGAATTAAGTAGAGAGGGGCATGCATGCATAACTTTAACATAGAGGTTTTTATCTTAATGTCACCTGGGACATATAAAACAAAGCCAAAAGCCTCTGAGGGGTCACCAAGCTGGAAACACCATGACACCTGGGGCTGGGGGAGAAGTGCTATTACCTTAGGATGTTTTTTACAGAATTATGTATTTTGCCTCTAAAGTGAGATGCAGTTGGTTCATGCAAAGGCCCTGAGACCTGCCCCTTGAAAGCAAAACAGGTACATCTGCAGAGAGTAACTTCAGAGGGCAGGAAAGAGTCCTTTTGAATATTAGCCATTTTGGAAAGAAACTTTCAATTTTTTCTAGCCAGATGCTCTAGACTATTTATTCATTTTTGAGATAATTTCTGTAAGGAATCCTATTTTATCATATTTTTGCTATTTTTAATTGCAAGACCAGAAGCACCATAGTAAAATGTGTAATGATAAGAATTTTCACTAATTAGTTTGGGGAAATGGAAATTAATGTGGATTTTAGGGACTGCCACTAAATCAAGGGTACAAACCAGGATTATCTCAGAAAGTGAAAGGGACCAGAACCCAACAGGTCTTAAAATCACCCAAGGTACCTGGGTTCTGTCTAGGAGCTCCTAAGCTAAACAGAATGGCTTTTATGAAAGCTAAGAGGAGAAAACAGTAGATCTGCTGCAGCAGCATTAGAAATCAGCACAGTGAGCTGAAGAGAGCTGGGGCGATAGCAGAGAGGAATAAGCTGCTGCTGCTGCTGCTGCTGCTGTGATATTCACCTTAGGCTAGGCGATGCAGGAGCTGCAAATGTCACAATTTCGAATTATTGAAAGGGTTAAAATTAATTTATTATGTTAATCAAGATCATACAATCAGGATAAAACCAGACTCAGAAATAGGGTTACTAAGAGATGACTAAACTGCATTTTTTCTGTTTGCCTTTGCTGTAAGTCCCAACAAGCCGCTGCAATGCCGCCTTTCAGCCACAGGAGAGCATGAAGAGCTCGGGTCTTGGGTGTCAGTTTTACACAACCAAGTTTGAGCTGGGGCACAGGCTCGTTCTGAGACCTGGCTCAGTTAAAAGCAAGTGCAAAGCTGTCAGCTTTGTTGCATGTGCAAAAGGTTTCTTACTATGTGGCTTTGCTTTATATCTGCAGTTTAATATGAGCTGATCTTAGAATAAATGGTCAATAAAATCTAAGTTCCTCTTCCTGCATCTTAGGAGGCTCACAAGTCCAGCTGCTGGAGCACAGCATCTGCAGTGAAGACATTAAAAAGAAGGAAACATTGCAAATGACAATACGAGACACAAACCAACTGTCACCAGTGTGGAATTTTGGCAAAAATATGTGAAATGGGAAATAATATCTGCCATGAGAAATCTCAGAAGATGTTGGTTTTACATACTGCCTGGATCTGTAAGTGCCGCAAACCTGTATAATAAGTAGTGCTGTGAAAGACAGTTTTCAAAAGCATTGGGATATATAACCCTGAGCCTCAAAATGGTTTCAGAGATTTCAGCACACTGTTTGTAAAGGCAAATATTACCTGCTGCTGTGCTTTAAAAGGCAGAGCCCAGCTCAACCCTTGACAAACCAGATGTGCAGGCAAAGAGTGGAAAGATGTTGAGTGTGGCCAAGGAAGGTGCCAGCTCCAGGGCTTTTCCTCCTCTTCAGGAAGGCAGTGAGCACTCAGGGTGTTATTTGCCTAGTCCAGGCACGTAAATATTTCTAGTTTCTCTGTCTGTGGCTCCAAATCCCGCTTATTTGTGGGAACTGAAAGCAGGTTGTGGGTTGGGCTGCAATACCTGGGTTCAGAGGGGAAATGCAGGGCAGGCACTGAGCCTGCGCCCAGCTGAGCCTGGCCCCACTCACCCCATAGCCCTCAGACCCTGTGCTGGAGCAGCAGTGCTTGCTCCTGTGTCCCCGCTAGCAGCTTGATGCTACCATCCCATGGGAAATTGTTGATGTGATTTTTTTAGTATTCTTCTTGGAGTTTAATTGCTTAGAAACAAAAAAAGAGCTTAACAGCTGCCAGCCTGTTCCTGCTCGTTAGAGCTATTGCAGTCCTTCAGAATTTCAGCTAAATGAATTAATAACCAATTTTCTAATTAGCTAGCCTCTGTCTTTTAAGATTTCGTGTGCCATGATATGATTAGTACAAATACTGGAGAAATACTAGCATCACTATTACAAAAAACAGTTGATATAATGTATGGGAGTTCTATTAAGTGGTGCAGGGCTCTCAGATGCACAGGCACTAGTTTCTAACTTTGCACCTTTTTTATGATGGATATATAGTTTGTATTAACAGAAAGAGCATATATTTAGAGATGATGATTACTTGCTGGGTACCAAGCCGACGGGGAAATGAGACACTGGTGTGTACACAGGGAGGTATCCTTAGTGACTCAATGCACTTAGTAAGCAGCAGATGACCCTGCTCCCCTCAATGGACACAGCAAAACAAATAATTGAACATATTAATCCATAAGAACTGTCACTACACATTGTTTATGAAGATTGGCCACTCCTGGCCATTGATCACCTGGACATGGGATGCCACGTGCCGTACAGATACATCTCTGGTGGGGAGAGGGCAGTGGCATCCAGTGTGCCCGTGGCTCCAGCCCTGTCACGGGGCTTGGACTGGCCCCGTCCCAGCCTGGGCAGAACAGTGGAGCCAGAACCTGGCCAGACCCCGAAAGGACCAGGGCAGTGATGCCTGGATGTTGTTGGGCTGGCAGTGCCTCCTCTTCCAGCAAACCAAGCCTTGAGGATAACATCTTAACCGAGACCTTCAATGCATCAAAGTAACTTGAGCTTCTACATGATTGTTCTCTGTGCTAAAAAACCCAAAAGCAAAACCGTAAGTTCCTTCCTGATTGATACGAAGAGCACAGAGTCACCTCCCTGGCAGTAACACAATTGCTGCCAATGTGTTTTGACAGGAAAACAAGATCTTTGATAACACTGTGATAGGACCATGTCCTCATGGCTTGGCTGTGTCTGCCTCAGAACATCCCGTGCCCACCCATGGGCTGGAATGAGCTGGGGTGAGTGTCAGGCAGGGTGAGCTGCACTCCCCCAACAAGCCTTGCCACACTGTCTGCTCTCTGAAGGGGCAGAGACGTGTTTTCTAATATCATTAAAAGCAGGTTGTGGCTTACTCTTTCAGATTCATACAGGCCTAATTAAATAGTTACTTTCAAATTACCAGTGTGGATGCTCCCAGGGAAGCTGCCTGTTGTCATCTGCCCTTCTGCACACACAGCTTCTGGGGAGGGGCTGAGCTGTCGGCACTACGTGAGCTGAGTATTGCACAAACTGTTTTCTGGAAAGTAGCTAGCAGGCAGAGGTTTATTTGTCTTCTGCTTTCTCCTTCCTTCCTGCTCTGCCTTCAGTATGGGGCAGCCCCTTTCCCATTGGCAGCCGAGGTGTGGCTGCTGAACTGGTGCTTGCACAACTCGGGGCTGCTGCCATCTCACCACCCAGCACGTACGGCTGTCACATGAAGGAAAAAAGGGATGGCTGGTATCACGAAACTGCCCTATGACATCAAAAAGTGAAGAAGGCTGTTTCTGTACCCTGTGAAGATGATGGCAGTCACCAGAAGAGAAACACTACTACTGAGAAGGAAGGGCACGTGGCAAACTGCCTGCAATGGGCATTGCCTTTAACGGGCCTGGAGTGGGGGCACTGGGAGCCACGGTGAGCCTCTTGCCAAGGAGCAGTCTATGTGGTGCCCAACGACAGGACAAGGGGCAATGGGCACAAGTTGGAACACAGGAAATTCCACCTAAACATGAGAAAAAACTTCTTTCCTGTGAGGGTGACAGAGCAGTGGAACAGGCTGCCCAGAGAGGTTGTGGAGTCTCCTTCCCTGGAAATATTCAAAACCCGCCTGGACGCAGTCCTGTGCCCCCTGCTCTGGGTGTGCCTGCTCAAGCAGGGGGGTTGGACGGGATGATCTCCAGAGGTCCCTTCCAACCCCTGCCGTTCTGTGATTCTGTGATTCCAGCATTAACAATATTCACCACTTTATTACACTAATCTCATGAATAACTCTGCTAGGTGAACAGGTGACCAGAAGGTGCAATGAATTGCATTGTGGAGCAATAGGCATTGTATTTGGTTTGGGACATTCCTATGTGATACACACATAAGAAATCAGACTAAACAGAAAGTGGATTTGTGTTGAAAATGCAAAATTTCTCTTTCACATTCTTTCTCTAGCCCAAGCTGGATGGCAGCAGTGAAAGCAAATATAGATAGTCAGATGTAGGAGCTGACAATCACAAATCTCTATACGGAAAAAAAAATTAAATACAAAGAGCATGTCCAGGCAGAGTGTACATGGCCTTTCCACTTCTGCTATGGGATTATGTATATATTTAAAAAAAACCAAAAACCACCAACTCCTCTTGTGCCCCACATAAGCCCATTGACAAGAAAAAGAAGCCACTGAGTTGATACAGGAAAGCCCCAAACAGCTACAGTTTTAGAAAATAAAAATTTATTTGAAAAGTCCAGTTCTATCCACTGCAAAAGGCAAAGTTAAGTCTACTAAAGGTATTTCAGCTTAATAGTTACTGCTGTATGGCATGTCCCCTGGAAGAAAATTCCTCTTTAATGTGTTAGACTCCAACTTTAAAAAGGGAACATTCGACTCGCTTTTGGGAATTCTGCTCTTAACTTCATTTGTATTGGGCTGAACATGTGCAATGTCACACCCAGATGAATTATTGCCTCTTGGTGCTACGTACAATGGTCCTTAACAAGCAAGAGGTGTGTATAATGGAAACTCAAGTGCAGCCTTATCTGTCCCAGGCCATGCTGCCATAACACGTGATGGATCTTTTTTCCATTACTGACAGAGTGATTTAGTGATTTATGTGTAAAGATTTGTTACAAAGCAAACAGAGGGAAGAAAATAAAGATTTAGGCACATTTCTCTCCAGTCAAAACTTTGCTTAGCACTCTCTGGACACCCTTTCCCCACCAGTGCAGCCTGGCTGCTGTTTCCAGCCCCCCCAAAGCTCTGTTGTTCAAGCATGGGAACCACTGCCAACTGAGCAAGAGAGCAGTGGCTTTAGCCAGCAACATTGCAGGGGGGGAATGGGACCAGCCCCACCACGGCAAACTTCTTGGGGAGCAGTGAAGGAGACGTTCATGCAATATGACAGCAAAATCCTTCCCACAGCATCACCCGAATGAGCTCAGGCGGATCCCCGCAGGTGCCCTGAGGGTGGCTGGGCATAGCACCCAGCACGTGTCTTGGCCACCCACTGACCCAGGGGAGCACTGGCACAGGTATTTGTGCAAGATACAGAAGAAAGCAGCTACTTTATCCCTCAAATTGAGCCAAATGAGCACTTTTGCTCACAGACTTTTAGGGTCTTACTGTTAAGAGGAAAAAGGCAGATAGAGTGGCTTCATGGACATTAAAGAGAATAGCATATAAAAAAAATACTCAACACAAAGGAGGTTTGTTTTTTTTTTTTAACAGGATGCACAGTTTATTATCAGGCAGGCAGATATCAGTGAAACATTTAAGCATATTGCAGATGAACAACACATCAGAAAACAGAACTAAAGTTGTCCCTGATGGGACACAACCGGCGGTCCCTTCTCCACACCGCAGGGAGCAGCGAGCCCCTGGACAGCACTCACATTGTGCTTCGCTGGGGGCTCCTCCATCGCCTGCTAGAACTCAGGCAGAGGAGGGGGCTGCCTGCGCCCTGGCCACACTGCTGCCCATGCTCCGTCTGGCGCGCCCCAGTGCTGTCAGCAGGTCCTTCCCGAGCCCAGGCTCGTACAAGCATCTTACATCATCGACCTCTTCACCCTTTATATTTGAAGTCAGGTCAGTCAATTGGAGAGTAAGTTCTGCTGCTGCAACGATTCTGCAGGGATGTTAGGTAGAGAACTAGCTCCTCGTTAGCTCCTGTTTCATTTTTGGAACTGTTAATGAAGTTCTAACTGTGAGGTCCAAATTCTGCTTCAAGCTATACATTCTGTTCGCACTCATAGATAATTACATTAAAGTTAAGTAAATCTATACTTTGAAAAGTGACCGCAAGAATGCCAGTATAAGCTTGCATAGCTGTCCCAGTGATGTACAAAGGCAAATCTCAGTTAAGAACTGAACCAATATGTTTTCTTATTTTTACTTCTGCAAGCTAAATCCAGCTTTAATATCAAAGTGTGAAAGAACCTGTTTGCACAAGTACACACACATATACACACACACATCTTCACTGTCTCAGTGCTTCCACGAAATGCTTGTAAGACCAGCAGCCAAATGTTACAGCTTTCTGCACTCCTTGCACTCATGACAAACAAAAATAGGAACCTAGCCAATGCCTCCCTTCTGGAAATGCTGACGAAACATTCCACCCAGCCATTTGCATACCCTCCTTTTTTGCCATATCCGAGACGCCAACCCTCGCCAAATCAGCTGAAAATGTAAATTGTCCCAGTTATTTATTCTGAAAGGTAAACCCCCCAGGATATGCAGAGTTTGCAAACACTTCTACAAAGAAGACTCAACCTTGATCACTGGATTGTGTTGACCATGTGAAATAGTGCCCCTGGCACATTTTAGCCAAGCCTAGATCCAGTCCAGTCCAGCATCAGGTTACGGCTCACAAAGAAGCTGCCTGAGAGCAGCCTATTTTCCCTCTAAGAACTACCATTATGATCTTTTATTTACAATATTAATAGGCCATAGCGTATCCTGCTATGAGAGCACTGTTTCCTGCTGTTCTGTTTTGAGTGAGCATCACTTCTGGTTTGCTGGAGTCAGATTAGCAGAAGGAGCATTCCTGTACAATAAGGTAAGTGCATTTAGAGGAACACAATCAGCTTACGCATATTCTATAGCATAAATAGAGTTATCTTAAAAAAAAAAGGCACTGTACATTGGTGAATGCTCTCCCTAAGAGATTTTCCTCTCCCCATCTCCCACTACAAGAGGTCTCCTTATTCATTCATTCACTGGTGGTTGTCAACCTGCTCAAGAGCTGCCTTATTTTTGCCATCAGCATCTCTCTGAAGTGGTCACCCATTAAGAAATAAAAAACAGGATTAATGGCACTATTGAAAAATGCAATGGGTCTCGTGATGATGTAAATGGTGTTGATGATGCCCTGCGTGCACTTAGATACGTTCAAGGCTGGTATTCGGGAAGCAAGTCGGACATTGCGCATTATGTGATAGGGAGTAAAGAGCAATGAGAAGATTACCACCGTGAGGATAACTAAAGTAAAAGGTTTTTCAAGTGTCAGGAGGGAACTGAGTTGCTCACTCCTGTTTTTAAGAAAAAGAACCATCTTCACATAGAAGCAGCACATGATGATGAGAGGGATAAGGAATCCAAAGACAGTCAGAAACATGCTATAGATGAGGTTTTTCATGGGGTCTCCAGAGCTTGCATAATCAAGACACTTGTAATTATTGTCAGGTGTTACAGGCTCCAGGAAATACATCAATGGCAGCAGTTCCAGTATCACCCCGATCCATACGGCAACAGACACGATAAGGGCCATTTTCCTTTTCTGTAAAAAATGTTCTCTGAAAGGATATTTTATGAGCATGTATCGGTCAATACTGATAACAGTGAGGAAAAGGATGCTGCTATACAAGTTTGCATGCAACAGAAATCTGTTGCTGTGGCACAAGATGCTCTCATTTGCCCATTGACCTCTGGAGTAGCTGTTCACAAGTCCTGGAAGAGTACACAGAAATAATAAATCCGATAATGATAAATTAAACAGGTAGATGTTGCCACTTTTCCAGTTTTTCAGGCAGAAAATATAGCCAAACACAACAATGGTGTTTCCAGTGAAGCCTAAAATGAACTCAAGGCTGTACACGATGGAAAGATAATACTTTTCTAGGACTCTGTTCATCACCAAACAGCCATCTGTCTCGTTCACATCCTGGAAAGTCAAAAGAAAAAAACATAAACATCAAAAATTAGTAAAAGATCATTGCATGGCTATTTTTATATTGTTGCTGTAATAGGTGAATATAGCATGCTATTTCCTTACAGCTTATACGGTGAGTAGAGACTTGAACTCGAAGAATATCTCTTATGCACAGAAGATTTCTACTATCAGCTATTGACCAGAGTTACTGAGCAACAGGACAACTTGTGTGAGCAAAAACCTGAGTGAGGAGTTTGAAGTAAGAGTATCGCCTGAAGGCATCTGCCATAACATGCCAGCTGCTGCTTGGCCAAACCCATGGCAGTACCAGAGGCTGGGAAAGTGAAATTTGCCTGTCGCCACTTTGTCACATCCCTTGCTGGAAGTCATCTGCCTCCCTGTTACCCAACCCCTGTCCCATGGATTCCTCACTCATCACTAAAGCAGAAGTCTGCTGTCAAGACTGGTAAAGGATGAACTCATTAGCAGCAATACGGCCACACTCTGACAGCATTACTCAGAATTCATTAACAAGTCAAGAGAGAGTGTGTTTATTAAATGAATCAAACCATTCATTGTGCACTTTGTACGGTTTTGCTGGTAACTCTGTACCAGAATTGCATAGAAAGAGCTGTGACGATGAAGTGTGTATCCTGTGCATCACGGCAGGCATACCAGAGGACTTCTGAGCCATTCCTGCAGATGGAGAGCATTTCTGCTCCTGGGGTTTTACAAGTTTCTTCTGTTTTCTACAAAAAGCCCTTTCCAGAAGGGAAGGTTCAGTTATGACTGAGTCCTCGTTGATATGAAAGCTACTGTAGTCAAGGGGACAGCACAGTCAAGATGAGGAAAAAATGCCTTCGAAGTCAAATTCACAAACTTTAAGTCACTTTTGTTATTAACTTCCTATGAAGTGAGAACACTGTACAATTTATTCAGTCACAGCTCACAACTGCTGCTAAGCCCACACCCTGTGTATTATGGAGTCCCCCAGCACAGCCCCAAGGAGCGGCTGGAGGGGAAGAAGCTATTCCCTGCCAGGACAACACTGAGCACCGGGCTGGCAAATGCGTGGCTGTCTGCAGCCAGGAGAGCTCCGGGCAGGGCTGCCAGCACCGCTGCCACCCCTCCTATACTGCTATTTCATTTTCGCTTTGGCTCCAGACAAAGAGCTTCTCCTTTCAGCTCGGTAGTAAGTAGCACAAGCAGTATTCTTTAAGGAGCAAAGCTTTCTAGGAAGCTGCACCAAGTATGAGTTTGCCTGAGGACAAATTTTGCTTTCTTTCTAAAGGCTGGTTAAAAAAATGCTTTCATGCTACAGGGAAAGAAACAGAGTAGGATCTCAAGTGCTCGCTCCTCTCCCTTCTCAGGCAAAGACACCCGCACTCACCTCCAGAGGAACAGCAAGATAAAGAAAGCTTTTAGCAAGAGCCTTTGGTTAAAATATTAGCAAAACAATCAGAAAGCAGGGGAAGACAAAATGTTAAAAAAAGAGGATATAGAATAAAACTGAAATCAAGCTAAGTGTAAACTCTGAAAGAGCAGCAATGTGACTGCCACAAAGTCTGCTAAAGACAGTCTTCACAAATAGGTTAATTGTTTTAAGTATTTTTGAAAGCTGTTCTGGTGTCTAGAATTTGTTAATAGGTCTCTGCTTTCAAAGCATTGTATTTTATTTTAAAGGTAGATCATGAGACAGAATAAAGTACAGCATATACAAAACTTCATAAAGTTACATGTAGCAAATATCTATACTTATACTGTGTACTGCAGGAGACAGAAATGATATAGCCATGAATGCTCACTCTGGTCAGAATAACCTCACATGTAGCACCTAGTCTAACCCTGGCTGTTCAGGCTCTTGAGAAGAAACTCAATACTTTAGTCAGATTTTAATTCTAGAAAACACTGCACTAACAGTAGCACTTTTAATACAAATGATAATTTAAAAATTACTCTATTGACAGATACATTGATTTAGGTAGTTGTTAGAAAAAGAGTGATTAATCAATTTTAAAGTAAGCAGTCAGGGTAAAACAATTAAAGGTTTCATTCAGAAATGGTCTCTCTAGAGGAATAGCAGAGTCTTCTCGAGAAGCCACAGTCTAAGAGCCAGCTCTTGGGCCACAAGCACACCTTACCATTCCCAGGTCTGGGCACTGCCTCTCCATCAGCACTCCTGGACCATGCCTTGGCGAGAACTTTGAGATTCCCTGGAGTGCAGCACAACATTGGTGTTTAACCTAATTTGCATGTGATTCAATCATTAATGAGTCAAGGCAAAGGAGCGATTTGTTTGGCTGAGCAGAACAGAGACGCAGTTTTCGTGGGAGGAAGGTAGTGCAAAAATGTGTGCTGAGCCAAGAAGAGAGCAAACAAACACTTCCCCTTTACAAGACCTGTTTGGAAACTACCCAGGGGAGGATGGGCGGGCTGCAAGTCTGCCCTGCGCGGTGGGGAACCTGCGGCATGCTGAGAGCACCTGCCACATGCAGGGCTCTGATAAAGGATTTCATAGAATCATAGAATCATTAAGGTTGGGAAAGAACTCTAAAATCATCAAGTCCAACCATCAGCCCAACACCACCATACCTCCTAAACCATGTCCCCAAGTGCCACATCTACGCATTTTTTGAACGCCTCCAGGGATGGTGACCCCACCACCTCTCTGGGCAGCCTGTTCCAGTGCCTGGCCACTCTGTCAGTAAAGAAATTTTTCCTAATATCCAATCGAAACCTCCCCTGGTGCAAATTGAGGCCATTTTCTCTCGTCCTATCGCTTGTTACTTTGGAGAAGAGACCAAACCCCACCTCACCACAACCTCCTTTCAGGTAGTTGCAGAGAGCGATAAGGTCTCCCTGCAGCCTCCTCTTCTCCAGACTAAACAACCCCAGCTCCCTCAGCCGCTCCCCATCACACTTGTTCTCCAGACCCTTCACCAGCTTCGTTGCCCTTCTCTGGACACGCTCCAGCACCTCAATGTCCTTCTTGTCCCGAGGGGCCCAAAACTGAACACAGTATTCGAGGTGCGGCCTCACCAGTGCCGAGCACAGGGGCACCATCCCTGCCCTGCTCCTGCTGGCCACACTATTGCTGATACAAGCCAGGATGCTGTTGGCCTTCTTGGCCACCTGGGCACACTGCTGGCTCATGTTCAGCCGGCTGTCAGCCAGCACTCTCAGGTCCTTCTCCACCGGGCAGCTTTCCAGCCACTCTTCCCCAAGCCTGTAGCGTTGCATGGGATGGTTGTGACCCAAGTGCAGGACCTGGTGCTTGGCCTTGTTAAACCTCAATTTCACATGAAATGCTCCGGTTTGGATGACGTGCAAATCTTACAGCAAGCCACGGGGCTGGCAGTCGGAGGTCCCCAGCTCCTGCCCTGCCTGGCCAGCGCTGTGCAAAGCACTTACCTTTTGCAGGCTGCAGCCGCCGTCGAGGTGGAGAGCCCAGCACTGCTTCTCGGAGGCGTGAGGAGGGAAAGGTGCTCTTCATCCCACATTTTGAGAGATCCCCAGAGGCAACAGGAGGGCAAAGCCTCGTGGTTTGTATCCTGATTACGTCCAGTCTTCTTCAACCACAGAACAGTTGCTCCTGTTACACTCAGAGATCAATGCAACAGATGCAGCAGCTCAGATATATTCTATAGTTAGCAAACCAATTAAAACAACATATTTTAGTTATATTAATTATATTAAAGCACAGCACTAAAGAGCACATTCATATAGTAACACATTTTAACACTTCAAACTTGATGGTTTATTCATCATTGCTTTGTAATATTTATTATGTTTTTAACCTTGAGAATAAATGTTGCTAATGCAAAATGGCTCTGCTTTGCTGCAATTAATGCACCTGAACCAGTTTATATCAGCACAAAAATTGTTTCTTGTTTTCAAATGATACGGTGGCATTTTTATATGTGGTTTTGATTGTATTTTTACCTGCGGACCACTGTCTTCCACTGTTCAGAAGCCCCAGGGCCCTCCATAAAAGATTAGGGTTCAATTTCTTGAGGCAGGGCACACCCAGCTTGGGTGTCTTGGCCGAAAGTGGCGATTGTCACACAAGAAAGTGAGGGTGCTGCAGTTTTCTTCCATAAAAATGAGCAGGAGAGCAATCTCAGCTGTGTTTTGGGTTGAACATGATTGGGTGGCTGTGTGGCTGACACATGTGAGATGCTCCCTGTCTGGGATTTCCACTGCTACAGGGCAGGTTTGTATCCAGGGGAAATTTTTAGAAAATCCTGCACTGTGCAATGTAAGCTTTCATATACTTCCATTCAACTTTTATTGCTGTGCATAAGCATGGCCTAAGTGAGGTTTCAAGCCAAAAAGCTGCTGCTGTGTGGCTTGTCAATATACATTAATGACTGAAGACCAAAGGATCAGTCTTTCTTTCCTGGCTCATGTAAGAAGTAGAGCTCTTTTCAGTCTACTACAGAAAAAAAGTTTCACTCTATGCAGGCTGCAGGGCTGCATTTACAGTCACAAGGCCTACTCTGCAGGAAAAATAAAATCCCATCATTTGGGGGCTTATTAATCGCCCCTTTAGTAAACTTTTTTTAGTAAAAAGCCAAAACCGCTTTATTCACCCATTAATGGCAGCTTGCTCAGAATCGCTGGCAGATACCAAACCAGCTACTGCTGCACTCTGAACAGATGGCCATGCATTTGCAACAAGCGCACATACACTGACATCTAACTGCTTCATCCAATCCCAGAAAAACCAGGCCATTCACACAGTATTTAGATAACATGCAGCATCTGGAAAACATGGGCAGTGCCGGTGCTGCTGTGAGCTGGGTGAGCTGCTCCCGGCAACACCGTATGTTGTTACGGCACCGATCGGCTGCTTCATTCCTCGCAGGGGACAAATAAACTGGAGCTAAGTTCTGATGTTTTAAGCGTATATAAAAAAACCATCCTCTGCTGGGTTAGCCCTTTGTATAGCTTGTGTACTTGAGGGCAAGGCTTCCTCAGGCCAGAGAGGAGCCCCAGGGGTTGCAGCAGAAGCCCAGGTGACAGCGGGTGACAGTGGCACTGCACCGCACTCCGGCCAGGACGGTCCCTTCACTGAGGAAGGTCATGCCCAGGAGAAAGGGATGTTTCAGCCATAGGCAGAGCACTGCTGGGGTGGGTATCTCCAGTTCTCGGGCAGACCACTCAGTCTCAGGGCTGTGGTCTTGCCAGGCCTACCCCAGCTCCTGACTATGCAGGTAACAGCACAGCCTAATCCCAACCGGCCCAGATCGAGTCTTCTCCAGGGAGTCACTGCCATGGAGAGCACTGCAGAGCAAAGCTTTGAGGTTGTCTGCAAACATGGCCACCACAAGGCTAACTAAAATAACTTTTAAAGCAATTTCCTTCCTTTTCAGAAGGAAATATAAAGAGCTGAGAAGACATGGTTCACCTCTTTTCTCCTCTCCATGTACCCAATAGCCCTGCAGTGCTGAAGCAGCTCCTGTATGTGGCAAGTAAGTGTTCAGAAGAAAAATGATCCAATGCTCCAGATGAAAAAAGTACATTTTGAAAGAGTGCAAGAAAGAGGAGTGCCAGTGAAAGACTGAGCTTTAAAAGAGCTCTGTGAATTTCCACTACAAGATTTAAAAAGAAAGCAAAGAAGAGCTGGGCAGGTTTGGGACTAGTGGCAGGTGCCTGCTCCACCACACCTCCGTCCCACTCAGGGGCGGGCTGGAGCGGCATCGCCAGTGGTCCGCACAGTGCGGGCAGGAGGTCGGGCTGCCGCCTCGGCAGGAGCATCGCTGGGGACAGGCAGGGCTGACGTGCTGTGGTGGTGGCTGGGAGCACAGACCAAAAAGGACATCACAGCTAACAGATTGGCTTGACAAGGGCAATTGCCTGCCTTGTTCTTTAAGACAGAGTAACAGCAAAGAGGAGAGATGATGCAGGTTTGACACCTGTTTTTAACCAAGGGAGCTGAAGGTTGGCTGTAGAGCATGCCACTTCCCCATAATACTTTTAATTTAGCTAATAGAAGTAGTGAACATGAGGCAGCTGGCAATGACTGCGGCAGCCAGGGACCGTGCCCAGGTCCTCAGCCACTGCTCAGTCTGTTCCTCTGACCGCAAGAGAAAAACCCAACCTGGGGCCCAGGTGCAGCATCTCCAGCCATGCTCTGTGCCAGGACTGCAGCTAAAGTCACAGGGGGGCTATTGTGTTTTTTTTTTTATAAACAACATCTGGCACAAACACGGGGTGCAACACAAACTTCTATGCATCAACAATCACTGCCGAAATCCAGAAAGGAAATTAAATTACAGTTATCTGGGAACATGTGCTTCACCACTGCACGTTGTGTGGCAATTTGGACAAGCCCAGCTCATTTTAACATGGCTGTGTAGAATGAGTACTTCTAAAAAAAACACTCTTTAGAAATACCTATACTGTTTGCGCCAAATATGTTTTCAGAAATTAAAAATCCTGGAACTTGCACGTTTAGCAAATATTACTGAAGTGCAGTTACAGTCCTTAAGTTTAAGTCAAAATTTGTATGCCTCATTTTTAAAGCATAAGTAAAAAGAACAAGAAGCTACAAGTCATATGTAGATGGCTGCAGAAAAACTATCATGAGCTGTAAAAAAAGCTAAATAAAATAAACTGCTAAATGAGACATTAGCTTTCAGTCCCTCAAATTTTGGAAATAATCAACACAAGCATGTATTCAGCATTACTTGGCTCTGCCAAATTATACAAAAGAGCAGTTTCTGAATTTTACCAATGCAATTAAATTAAAATTTAAAAAAGCTAACTCAGAAAACAAACAGATGTTGAAGCTGCTCATTAGTTTAGCAGCGCTGTGGGCCATGTTGATGCTTCACATGGAGCAGCTTTCTGGTTTTACAAGAGCCAGGAGCTACTATTGTTCTCTCCTATCATGGTAACAGCAGGATGAAATGGGAAACGTAACTGAGGCAGGAGGAGTAGCTGCCACCTGCTCAGAGCTGCTGGTTTTGCTGTACAACCATCGTGCCCTGACAGCTAAACTGAACAAAATGTGTGAAATCAACTAAAGGAATAAATAGAAGTTTCCATTATGCTTGAAATAAGTCTTCTAGGTCTGCACATCTCTCGCCCCAGCTACCAGAGGGATTTCAGTTTCTTTACTACAATCAGCAGTAACTTGGGCTTGAGCTTTCGCAGCGCAATGATCTCTGTGTGTGTTCACAGAAAGTTACTGCAGAGCGTGAGATCAGGCAGTGGGGAGACAAAGAGCTGTATGGAAACTGTGAGCAGCAACTACTTCATTTTTGCATCAGTATCGTGATACAGGCTGTAAAAAATTCCAAATGGAGTTGAATGGGCACTGACAACGTAAAGAACCCATCACAAGTGAGTCATTGTGCATGACTGATGACAGAAGTTGTTTATGGCAGATGAAGTGCTGTGAAAAAGTTTAATATGTATGGGCAGAAAGCTCATGATAAATGAATGACTCAAATGAGACTTCCTTAAATGGCCAAGTAAAGCATTATAAAAGATAGCACATTACATTAAACCATCATTTCAGACCACTACTTTATATCAGTAACAATTTGTAAAGAAAACTAATAAATTAACTGATCTTAAGTCTCCACATCTTTCATACAACTGTATTACAAAACTGGGATTTTTTTCAAGGAGACCTGGTAGTTTATGCCAAGGTGCGGTGCCTGAAGCCCTGGATGAAGGAGATCTAGTAGTCATCGTATATTTGGATTTTCAAAAGTCTTTGTGAGGTCCCACCCACAACACAGGTTTGTGAAGAAATCTGTTCAATTTCTGGCTTTATCAGGGTGAGTCCTGGAAACCCCCATGGGCATCAGTTCCACCCCCCCAACCTGTTCCTATGGACACATGACATGAGTCCTGGGATGTGAGAGCCCAACACACTGTGGCACTTAAAAACCCCAGGAAGGTGCTTCTGCTGCCCAGCTGCAGCCGGCAGTGAGTCGCTGAGGGTGCTGCCATAGGAACGAGGCTGGAAACTCACCTCAACTGTTTTCTGCTACAGTAATTTCAGATTTTCCTTCTCCGGTTGCTGTCAGCAGGGTGGGAGGGAGCCAGGCTGGCATCGGGGCACGGGAGGGACCAGAGCTCAGCAGGCAGGCTGGCAACCAGAGCCGAGCCATGGCTTCACTGAGTGAGATAGATTCACATCGAGTTTCTTTGTCAAATGAGTCAAAACTTCTCCTTTTATAATTGGCACAGAATGTTTACCATAGTATTTTTCACTTACTGTATTTGAATATTATGATTATATATGACAAGAGAAAATGATCAATCACTAATAAGTCATACCTCACATGAGCAATTACCAGAATGTATATAAAGAAGCACCAGGCTCACGCCTTGTCACCGACCCTCCCGAGGCCGGAGAAGAGCCGGCACTGCCGGCTTGCAGGGGAAGTCAAGTGCTTCCAATAACCACCCACACAACAGTATGTTACCGGGAACCAGGTTCTTTTACGTTCTACTCCTAGCAAATGCTGATCCCAGTATAGGTTCAGAGACAAATGCTTTTCTACAAACTATAACGATCAGAACTATTCCTGCACCTTTGGCTTTTTTTTTTTTGGTTGGGGGGGGTGTGTTACATAATTTCTGGTACTCTCTAGGTGTATCACGAATGTCCACTCAGGACAAACTAGAGGCATTCAAAGCGATCAACTGAAGTTAGATAGCATTATGCTAAAGTAGGTCTCATACAGTTTAATGATAATTAAAGGCCATTTCTTTTTCTACCTATAATAATAAAAACTAATCAAATATTGGCTCAGAGGATGGTGAGCAGAGAGGACAGTGTTTTCTCGACAGAGTTTTTCCCCTCTGGCTCTATCTCCTCCTCTACTGACTCGTTGTTCAAGAGGGAGGTTTAGAGCTCTTCAAAATATTGAGGACAACTTCTACAATATATCTTAAAAGAATGAAGGTGCTTTTAGAACAGATGGCTCTCCTCTGCTCTCAGTCCCGTGCACACCCCAAGAGGCCATGGGGATGACCAGCTGTCTGCTTGTCAGCGCACGACTGTGGGACGGCCACGTGCCATGGTAATCGCAGTTCCTGAACATACATTATTGGGAAACGATAATCCCCACAGAGCGCTTTTCTCTCAAAATACTACACATCCATCATCCCTGTGTGAGATTAATTTCCAAATGACTATGTCCTTGATGGATCATTTACTTAGAAACTGACTCAAAAGCAACTGATGGTCTTTTCCTACATACCAGGCTTTAGGAAAGCACAGCCACTGACATTCCCATTCAGTTCTCTGCTACAGGCTTATTCCGTTAAAAAAAAGTGCATGCAAACAACCCATCAAAGCATCCAATAAAACCAGTGTCTATGGTGAAAAGTGTTGCATGGCCAGAATACCAGGGTGCATGCTGGGTCTTTTCAGAGCACCTGAAGGTGCCTGATAAGGTTTCCAGCATGAGAAATAAGGAAACCTTAATTACACAATGTTGACACACCTCACAAACCTCTGAACACTCAGGCAGCCGATACGTTTTTCCCACTCTTCCAATGAAAGGCAGAGGGATTTATTTTTCATAACAAATTGTGCTTGTGAAAGATATTGTTCTGCCTGGCAGCAGCTCACAGAGCCACGCTGCACTCCGCAGGATTCTTAGGAAACCCATTGCTCTCCAGATCTGCAAACTGTACCTTCTCTCACACAGAGGGGTTTAAAGGGCATTTTGAGGAATACAAGGTCTCTCATATATAGCTATGTTGAAAGAACAAGTTAATACAAGTTGCAAAGTCAGTACTTGGGCATTTACCTTTACATTTGCTTATAGAAGTCAAACCTTCCAGAACAGATTGAGGTCCAGAAGGCAGGAGAGAGACAATTTTGGGGTGGGGGAACATTAGAGAGTCAGGGGTGAAAAGCACAAGCACTCCAAGGGTGCGTTAAAAGCCCAGTAAGCAGGAGAGATTCTGCCTGCATGCAAACTGCAGCATCCCACAGGGAGCCCCCACGCAGCAGCGAGCACACCGGTAGCATGCCAGCAGCGCTGGGGCCGGAGGGGCTGGGAGCAGCAGGAGGTGACCTTGGCTACTGTGCACAGTTTACCAATCCTCAGTACATGTCCATAGTGACTTGGCAGGGAGAAATTCATCCCATACCTGGGAACCCCCGTTCCTACAACACCCCAATAACACACTTCTTTATTACAGTCAACTGGTCTTTCAAGGAATGTTGTCAGTACAAATCTTTCCTCTGAGAAACAGCCTAATGCAACCGCCATCCATTCAAAAAGCAAACAGCCCCTCATGATTACAGAACTTCTTCATGCTGCTTTGATAGATGTCTATAGTATTTCTCAGGCAAGCTGTTGAAATTGTGCTGCCCAGATTTAATCGTGCAGCTCCCAGTCAATTTGAAACAAGTTTGCAAAAACTGAGCATTTAGACTGGGAGACAAGGGCAGGCTCCGGCTGTAAATTAATGTCATGCTGTTAAGTTAATTGGGTTCTTTAGCATCTTGCAGGCTTTAAAGAAGAAATGCAACTGGAGTCAGGCCTGTTTGTTGTCATTAAATACCCATTAGCCAATTTATATTAGACTGAGGCCTATTAAATGAGTCATGCATATTTAACAGCTTATTATTATGTATTTGCATTTGACTCGTTGGAATGAGTCATTAAGGCTGACCTTGAATGAAATGTGGTGCCTTTCCTGCAGAGCCTGTTAAACAGGGGATGTTTATCCCCACCCAGGATTCATGCCCATGAGCAAAATGGAACATGGGACTATTCTTTTAGGTTATAAATTATTACTAGGGGAAATTAATTAATACCTTGCCCTGGCCACCATGAACCAGTGGAAGAGAACTTTGCGATGACAGCTGCAGTACAAGCAGGTCAGCAGCACACGCTGCTGCTATATACCAGCCCAGATGGCGTCGGGCAGAGGCTGTACAGCCTGTTATTGTAAATGTGATAGCCTAATACTGTTTCTACCCTTGGTACAAAGAAGGGATAGAATTAAATATTTACTTTTATTTATCTGTGGCTTGTTCATGTCAGCCCAGCAGTACCTGGCTTCCCTGTGCTCCAGAATAAATGTGACCCATTTCTCCTCTGCTTCAGTCCCCAAGCCAAAGGCATCATGTTTGGACTTGGATACTCGTTTGCCAACTCCCTGCCAGAAAAATGCATCTGAGCGTTTCTGTGCTCTCCCTGCCTTCGGGTGTCCCTGATGAAGGGGCTACAGCAGCTCCTGCCCTAGCTGGCCACGGTAATCAGGGGATGTGTGTAGGGTGCTCCCGGTATTTCAGATGCTAAAAGCAGCCCACACTCCAGCAATCTCACTTTACCCCTGGTGTTGCTCTTTCTCCTGCACACACACGGCCCCACAACCCCAGCTCCCAGCTGAGCCTTGCTGGTGCCCTGCAGTAAAACCACCCACTTGGCTGATCCCTAAGGACAGGGAGCCAGGGGACAAGTGGGCACCAAGGGGCTGTCACCCCTGCAAGCACGCATCACACCCCTGCATGGCTGTGCATGTGGCTTTTCAGTAGCGGCACTACCACCCTTCAGCTGCAGGTTTCAACAGACCCATGGAAGCCCCCACCTGCCCCAGAGTTTGGCGTAAAGCTTTTCTGGCTCAACTCCTCCTGCTGCATGAGCATAAGATAAAGTTGCCAACCTCCAATGCTTCCCATGGTTTGGCTGCAAACACTCCAGCTCTAACACAGGCACTGCCGGGCTGAAAGAAAGTAGCAGTGCAAAAGCTTCCCAGTCAGAGCTGGCTTATAAACATAATTCAAAAACAATTTTGCCTGGCTTAAATGTAGTTTACCACAAATGACAGATTTCTTGAAATAATGAAATCTGAATCCAGACGAGGAAAATTCAAGAAGAAACAGGTGGGGACAGCAGGAAGCCTTCCTAGTGCAGCACTCAGCGTTTGCCATACCCCTCAAAGGCTCCAGCAAGGAATGCTGCAAGCCCTGCGGCACTGCAACCCCATCCCAGCCCCGCGGTCGGGCAGAGCCTGGCTGGCACGGCTCTCACTCTGCCCCAGCCCCAGCACAGCTGGGCTCCAGGGTGCCAAACTCACAGCCTGAGCTACACCCGTCCCCCTCTGCCGGCCTCCAGCAGTGTTCAGGTTTTGCTAAAGAAAAAAAATAAGCTATCTTAAAGTTCAAAATTAAGTAAATCGGGCATTGTAGCAGGAGAGCCAGCCTGCCCTGCCATGGGCAGCTCCTACCACTGCACTCGCTCGGGTGCAGTGCCCAGCCTTTAGCCACAGTTGTGCCTGAACATGGTCAGCTCTCCACAGCAAGGCGGTATTTCCCACACAGCATTTAGCCAAACTTTGTGACTCTTCTCCATAATGCAGTATATTTAATAGCTGAACAATCATCCAAAGCCGAAGGAGGATTATACTGCACAGACCTTTTGCAGCCATTTCTGTAAACCAGAAGTTACATTTTTTGCCACGGCTGTCTTCTAGAGGTAATGGACAAGCCTCTCTGGCTCCTAAAATCAGCACGATTAATATGTCGGAGAGTAAATGGCAGGCTTGAGAAGTTAGAAAAACCTGCAGCATCACAGTGACTAGAACCTGATGGAGGAGAGAAGGCATAGAGACAGAAGGTGGGAGAACGGCTGAGGACCTCCAGGTTGGCAGCAAGCCCTGTGGGCCAGCACCTGTACCCACTCATCTCAATAGCACCGTGCTGGGTGCTGTTGGGCAAGAGATCTGGCTTTTGTGAATTGCTGTGTGCAAACAAGCAGCCTATATAAAGAGCAGATAAACTGCAAATTAATCCACTCCCACCTGTATATCCTCTGCCCACAATTCTGCTTTTATGACAGCAGCGTCTGAGCAAGGCTGCAGTGTAATGGCTGTATGTAAGATGTTATTTGCATAAAATGCCTCCATAGTACACACCTTACATACAATAACACCCCTTAGCACTTTGCCATCTGTTATTTAGAATTGTACTAATTATATGCAGGGCCTGAAAATTAAGACAGACATGAAATTGCTTCAATTATTCAATTAATTTTTATTTTCCTGGGAGGAATAGATCTTCACTGGTAATGTATATTTTAATAAGTCCAACACACAGATTTCTTTTTCTCGCCACAAAGCCCTTTTTTCAACATCCACCTCCCAGGAAAAGAAGGAGGAAGGGGCCTTTGCTGCTCTTGGCTGCTGCATGGAAACTTCACTCTAGAGCCTTCCTCCTCCTCCTCCTGCTCCCAGGAGAGCAACCCAGCCGTGCAGCCATGTGGGAGGGAGGCGGGTGAGACCTGGCTTGGGCTCTGCCACCCCAGGCCCTCCAAACTGACATGTCCTGGGGCTCTTCCTCACACAGCTGCAGGTGTGCAGAGCGCTTTGGTGTTTCTCTAAAGTACAATATGTATTTTATTTAAAATGTGATTTTTGATTTATACAAAGCAACATACATAAAATATATATCATATGCTAATAAATGTTGGGTTTTTTTTTTTAAGATACGAGGGGCAGCTGAGTGTAATTAGGGCTTGGTGAATAAGCCCAGCAGAGAAGAGAAGTTAAATGCAAGGTCATGATACATGTCAGTGAAAGTCTAAATACCCCCATAATTATTTTTAAATAGAAAAAATAAACATGGTTCAGCTTCTAAAAATAGTGCTTTTTTTTCCCTTTTTTTTTTGTTTGTTTGGTTGTTTTTTTTCTTCCCTCCCCTTAATTGTGATGTACTTTAAGGTGAGTGAATATTAACCATATTAATATTTGAGCTATAAAAATGTATTCTGGTTTTTCTCTGAAGACAAGGCCAATAAATCAGCTAATATTTAAGCATTACAGAAGCTGGTTTAAAATTTCCCACATGGCTGATAAATAACACTGGCTTCTCATTCGCCAGCTTTTAAATATTTTGTTCATTCAGGCAACTGCTGTTGCACTGAAGGATAAAAAGGAGGTGAATAAATGGAGCATTTCTTCTTCCACACTGCAGTAAAGCTGCAAAGAACTGGTAATAGAGCACTAAAGACATAAGCCTCCAAAATGCACCTGCCCTTACCACTGCCCTTGTTTGGCTATTCAAGCAGGTGGGTGCGGGTGAGTGAGCGCCATGTGGCTGGGCATCACTCTATTTGCAAAAAGAATTTCCTGGGGCAGATGAGCACTCTTCATAGGCAATTGATAACTAACTCCACCTCAGCACTTTCTAGCCACAATTAGTGGATTTATGAAAACCATACCCAACAGCTGAGGCTGAAACAAACAAGGGTGTAAAATCCAACTTTATGATTTGGGTATTTTTTTCAGCTTTGCTGATGGTGGGACAGCCAGGGCGCTGCAGGGAGAGCCGAGCTGTGATGGGGACCCCCCGCACCTCTTCCCTGACCCCTGGGTCCCTCCTGCCCCGGTACCCCCCACCAGCGCAGCCCAGCCCTGGGAGCAGGCACCCAGGCAGGCACTAGCACTGCACGGACGGGAAGGTCTCTCCACCTTGCACATCACCAAGGGGGCAACGGCCAGGCAGGGGGATCCCTGCAGGGCTCTGCCCGGGGCCACCACGCTCCAGCACAAGGGGGTTCACCAGCACTGGGGACACTGACACTGCAGCAGAGGCAGGGAAGGTGGGCAGGTCACAATCCTTGTCTAGCCTGAAACGTGCTCTCCCTCAAGAAAAAAAAAAGTACAGCAAGGTACAAATATTTCAAAGAAAAAAATTCTCAGAAATTTTGTATAATTGTTATAGTTAAAATATTCTTAATGTAATTTCAGTGGGTTTAGACTTTTTTTGTCCCAGTTTAATATCTCTATGAATGTTGCATATATTCATTTTGTTTCTGAGCAGTTTTCTAAACCTTGATTATTTTGAGGCCAGAGACTTAGCAAAGCTCTCTCTGTCATATAGGCTGGTATCTGTAATTACATTGTCTTCCAGTAAGTAGGCTTATCAATAAGGAATACCTGAATTAAAGGCTTTCTCTGCAGCAGTTTTTGTTGTCGACAAAACAGCTGGGTGTCCCGTGCCTGGTGTCAGATAAGCGATACCAGGCAGCTCCGGGTTCTCCTTGCTGGTAACGCAGGTTTGAGATATGCTGTCCTCTGCTGGGGAGTGTTCAACCTGGGGCTCCTGGCTAACCTTAGTGTGAAAAAAAAAACAAAACAAAAACCAAAACAGCTTTAGAGGTTAACCTTTAAAGGAAGCCTTTGAAACTGCTTCTATGAAGTGGTTAATGAAAACAATGAATATGCTGAGCAGCACCAATGTGATTGGGCCTTAAACTGAATTTCCCAATAGGGAACAACTTCAGTTCCAAAAATACTGGAAAACCAAAACTATTTGCCAAGTGTGGTTTTTGGGGGTGTTTTTGTTGTTTTTAAACCAGTATAGTACTTCAGCAAAAAGTTAAGGACTCTTAACAAACTGGTAATAGGGATCAGTGGGATACTTTATTTCCTCCTCTGCTCACTTGCAAGTGTGAATTAATTTCATTTTCTCTGCATTCACCTACCACTGTATCATATTTTATACAGGGGAACCAGAAAGCCTGAGATCAGCCCCCCTGCATGCATGGGCATCCTCAGAGGGTTTGATCTGTGCAACTGGAGCTGGCTCCCCTGTGAAC
This sequence comes from Morus bassanus, assembly GCA_031468815.1. Lineage (NCBI taxonomy): Eukaryota > Metazoa > Chordata > Aves > Suliformes > Sulidae > Morus > Morus bassanus. The sequence goes on from CM062578.1 coordinate 10,089,616, forward strand.
TCCCAGGAGGGCTGCAAGGATCAGCTGTGCCTCTCAAGCAAGAGAGAAATGGAGGAGCTGCTGGCCAGAGGCCGATGCTGCACCCCAAGCACACGCCAGCAGGGCGAGACTCAGCCCCAGGACCTGCCGCAAAGGGCATGGTGCACGGATGGCGCATGAGCACAGCGTGCCATGCGGGAGGGCCCCGAGCCCCCCTGCCTCTTGGTGAGGTTTGGCAGGACAGGTTCATCGGCGGCAGGGCAGAGCTACGGTGTGCCTGCCAGTGCGGCCTTCCCCAGTGGGGACACCACTGGCTAAGCTGTGCCGCGATAATGGCAAGGCTGAGCTTCATCTTTTATGACCAAACACCAAATTTCATTTCAGTATCCACTGGGCAAAGCCTTCCCTTGGGGTGGTTTTTACTGTTTTCTGCTCTGGATAAGCGAGTTGCACACTGCAGGTTCAGCCTCTCCTGCCAGAGATGCTGACATTACAATTTTCACTGTCTTATTTTGTGCCTCACCAAGCATTTCCAACTCAAAAAAGTCTATTTTAGGAATTTAATCAAAAGCATATACAGTCCAATCAATCATTAATCCATATTGAGGTGCTGGTGGTTGAAAGACATTTACTTCTTGTTCCAAAAAGAGTTCTATAAAAGCATGCAGGGGGAGGTTGGTAATACTGTTAGCATTTTTGCTTAGAGCATAAATTGTTCTACTATCTTACAGGTATAAAACTTTTCTAAAGGTAAGAAAAATTATTTCTAGATGTGTCTTTCACTTTGTTCTTCTCACTGCCAACATCTTCACTACTTTATCTCCTCGATGCTTGCTAGATTCTCCACTAATTTAAGCATTTAAGGCATGGCTTCACTTCCTCCCCAGGCTCCCTTCTCAGCTAACAACCATACCATCAGCAAGCCTGCCTCCCCTGCTAAGCCCTTCCTAATGCCTTCCCTGAATATCTGTCTGAAGAAACAGAGGAAATGCTGGGACCCACGTCCAAAGCCCTCCCCAGGCTTTGCCAGGAGCTGCACTCCCACACCGTGGAACAGCTGCTTCAGGGAAGCGCAGGAAGCACCAACAGCCTTGCTCAGGCTGCAAAGGCAGGGAGTAGCAGTGCACACCCAACAGACGCCGCTGCTGCTCTCACGATGTCGGGGTCTCCCCGTGTCCCTGATGTAGCTGATGCCTGAGCCACAACAGAGGAAACACCAAAGTCAGTGGCAGCATGGACAAGGACGGCGTCCCAGGTTTGCTCCCGCTGGGCTGGCACGCTTTCTGCCGGCAGAGGCCGGGTGCTGCCCAGCGTCTCTAGCACCCCCTTGAAGGGAGGCAAAGCCTCCCCTGCACAGGGCAGGGTGGATCCCATGCAGGGTCCCACAGTGCTTTTAGGCCACCCGGGCTACCCCAGCCAGTGCATGCCCAGCTCTTCAGTCTGCCAGGAACCACCACCCTTCCTGCTTGTCGTGCTAGTCCTTGTCACCGACTGAGCGTTGGATGAGCTTTTCCCAACACTTCAACCAGACTAATGCTGCTTTATCAGCAGCATCCCAGTGCCTGCAAGGAAGGAGAACACTCAAAGCCAGTGTCAGTGACAGCAATGTAACCCACTGATGGATGCCTGCTTTCATATGCCAGCTTTGTTCATGTCCCCCTCTGACACAAACAAAATAACTGTCTTCTCCAAATGTCTTTTTCTGCCATTTATATGGAAGAAAGAATAAAGCAGCCTGTAAGACTTGGAGAAAGGATCACTGATAGTGACTAAAGGCCAACTCAGTTCATCCTGCTAGCATTTACAACATTGGAAATACCCAACCTCGGGAATATTCTTCTGGACCTGACCATATCACTGTATTAAAAGTCAGACCAAAGGTGTTACTGAGGCCAACCCCCAAATCCCTACTTCCTCAGGAATACTAAGCTGCTGTTAATTCCAAATGAGAGAGAGTTAAAACTTCAGTCAAGATGTCTGCTGCTAGCAGACAGGAGCCCAGTCCCATGGGCGAGAGCTGGGACCTGCTGGCAGCATTATGGAAAGAGCCATGTGAAATAACTTCCCAAACATGCTGGGAGCTTGCATGAACATGCACATATCCTAAGGATGCGCAAACATGCAAGCACATCGCACTGCTGTGCATGTGGACTATACAAGATGCTTTTTAGTCCCATGGTATATTTTGTGACCAGTATGTTGGCAATAAGGCATTCACCATTTCAAGGATGGATTCAGAAGCAGAAACACAGAATGCTCCTGCTGCAAAACCAAACCTGATTTTCCGACCCTGTCTCCTGGGGCGAGCAGAAGCCTTGGCCCAGCCCTCCCCACAGCCAGGCTCAGCTCCCCACTCGTCTCCATCCTAGTCGCAAGCTTCAGCATCCTTTTCTTGATAAAAGACACCTACTCAATCATTTCTTTTTTCTCTCCTCAACAACCACAGTCAAGCATTACTGAGTATTCACATTAATGGTAACAGCACAAGTAAAATCAACATCTCCCTGGTTTTGGTCCTGGTTGTTTGCAATAGTTACTGTGTGTACTAAAGACAACTTGTTATTCCTTTCCAGTAAATGGGATACTTGAGTGACAAAAAGTACAATGCACTGGAATCGAAGACAAGTTTAATTTTTCTATTCAGCATAATAAAGATGAAAAAGAAAAATATGGCAATCATTACATATACATTCCATCTAAACAGGCTGCAGACCCACTCAGAAAAAAACAGAATTATTGAAGATTCAGTATCTTTTATGCAAAAGAAAAAAGCAGGGTGCTAGAAGTACATGTTTGTGGTGTGTTGTGATCAGTTTAAAACCAATAGCCAACCAATCTGTGCTTTCATAATTCAAAATTTTTAGGGTTTATATTTAATACACAAAACATTTATATGGAGGATATTTGTTCAAGACTGACAGCTGAATTGTGTTTCTTTTGCAAGCCTATAAAGCTACTAAGAATTTTATTTTTAAAAATTCGTATGTAAAAACTGCTAAACAATTTTAAGGACAATTAGAACACACGATACATAACTTATTTAATAAGTAAATCGTAAAACATACAGCAGTGGTATTGTAAGGCTAGGACCTTCACAGTCTTCCATTACCTGATGAATATCCACAGTGCTATTTTCCTACACTATTTCCTCCTAGTACAAGGATTAAAGAAAGTAATTATCAAGTAAGACAGTTGCTTTTAAAACAAACAAACAACAAAAACCAACAAAATTCACCCCAAAATCCACACAACAACAAAACATTTGCACTGTGTTACAGCTGTCCCATCGGGTTTTCAAGTCCTTCCCTCGAACTGTGCTGGAGAGAGACAATAGCACAAACCCAGCAGCCACATGCAAAGGGCAGAGTTTCACTAGGCAGTAAGCTGCCTTTTACTTCATGAGGTCAGGTCCCTGCGCCTCTGCTCACCCCATCGCCCACCGGCAGCAGTGGGGCATTACCAGCATGTCCCACAGGACAAGGGAGCACACCAAAGGGGACAGGGAGCAAGCAGCCACCAAGCACCTCCCATGCGCAAACAACGATGTTGCCCATTTGCACAAGCTTGCTATATAAAGACATTGCGATAGGAAGAAACAAGAAGCAACCAACACAAGACATCAAGTCCCACACACTGTGCCAGCAGGGGGCTTGGGTGAACCCAGGCAGTGTGCGGGCAGGGTTGGACATACCAACCCTTCTGGTCTTGGCCAGGAGAGAAATCCCAGTGCAGTCCCAGTAGTTTATGGGGTTCTGAGCTCAGATGATAGCACTGAAAGAACACTTAGGTTATAATCAGACTGATTTTCCTGCCAGAGAAGATGAGAAACACTGCAATCCAGGCACTGCAGGGCAACACAAAGATAGCAATCACACCCAAAAACTCACATAGCTCCTATTCTTCTACACTCTCCAATCACACCCAGTGAACACAAGTCAGGCATACTAGAGCAACATATTCAACTCATAGATTCTCATTTAACCACTCAATATATCTGTTCAACAGCCGGTGCCCTACAGCTAACTCAGTTGGACCTGAGACAAACATCATTGCCCCATGAAAGGCGTCCTTGGCATGATCATGCGTGACAGGAACGCCCACTGCCCGGAGGCGCCCGGCGTACATGACTCCATCATCCCGTAAGACATCATGCTCACAGGTGAGGACGTAGGTGAGGGGCAGCCCACGTAGCTGAGCATCACTCGCCAGCAGTGGGGCCGCCCTCAGATCCAGAAACCCCGGGTACTTCTGTGCAAGCTCGGAGCTTCCGTAGGCAGGACTGGTGTAAACATGATCTTTCTTCATCTCTTCAGGCAGCAAATTGCTCCAGTTTACAAACTGAAACAAGTGGCTCGATTCAACTGGGACATGCCTGTTGGAGGTCATCGCTTCCCTAAGAGATGAATCAGAAGTGAAATATTCACTCCAGAACTTGACCATAAGTGACTTGGGCAAAATGGGCTTGTTTTCATTGTCTTGATAAGAAGGCAAATTCAGGTCAAGGGTTTGAAGAGCAGGGTAAAGCAAAGCTTGGGCTTTGAGTTTAGTTTTGACTTCAGAGTCCTCTAACAGCTGTAGAAGAAAATAGAAATAATTACAAAAAGTCAGTTAAAAAGTGTTGGTTCTCCCACACTGACAAAAGGTCTTAAAAGTAAGGAATTAACACACACATTTTACAAGATAAGCAAAATAAGATTATTAATAAAACAAGGATATATTAAAGAAATGCTAAATTCATAGGCAGGTCACCTAAAATAGTATGTTGTATTAAAAATTCTCAAACATCAAATATAATTTCATCTTATTTCTCCTGTTGAAGATTAACAAGGAAATATTCTTTTTGAAGCATTGATGATTTCTGAAGTAGTAACAAATGCTTTTTTCTGTAACTATAGAAAATTTCCATTCCTATAGCTTAAAAATTGCAGGTTTCTGAGGCTTCTTTAATCACTTCACACAATTTAGAGCTTATCCATCTATTTGGTTTAACCCTGAGGTGTTAGAACTCAAGCAACTACAATTCTGTGTATTTTAGACATGTGAAAAATAAAATGTGATGAATTGAACACTGACATTTCTTATGTCATCCTTTCTCCCTCTTCACTAATAAATTTCCACCTACTCCCTCATCTTCCATCTTCTATGTCCACAGAAAATTCACAACCTTTCCAAATTAGATTCATTACAATCCAAATAACTTCTCAGAGCAACAACATTGCACTTAATTTAATAAACCTGAGTGAGAAGTGCAAAAGGCACTGAAACTGTGTGTGATCAAATGACACTAGAACATTTAGCCCTCTCTCTTTTTTTTTTTGCAGCAATTTACACCTACATGAGCCAAATGGCTAAAATTCCCTTTTCAAACAACATATCTAAAACAGTCAAAATCTGCTTAAGGATAGAGTGATATATACCCTAATTATGGGGCAGAGAGACTTTTTTTAGGGTATAAAGGTTTGGAGGATATCATAGGTGGGTTGACAGTTGGACTTGATGATCTTAGAGGTCTTTTCAAACCTTAATGATTCTGTGATAACATCAAAGTTACTTTGATGCCATTAAATACCTCAAGTAAACTTGCTTGGCTAGAAACTCAGAGCCCTCACTGACAGTCCTGCAGGCTGCATGATGTCCAGTGTACACAGACCATGAGAGCCATTTGGGAGGTGCACTTGCTTTGAGCAGAGGTTTTTGTTAGTCTTTTGTAAGAGTTCATGAGGCGACAAAAAAAAAGTTAAGCTAGCAAACCAGCTTATTTTTTTTACCTGTTGTGCCACAGCTGCAGCTAAATTGCCACCTGCACTGTCTCCTGCAACACAGACCCGATCTGGGTCCACCCCGTACTGGGAGAGGACGCTGCTCTGGAGGAAGAACTTCGTTACTGAATACACATCTTCAAACTGAACAGGAAAACGGTATTTAGGTGCCAACCTGTAACTGTTAGAGGCAAGCAGAAGTGTGTTACTTCCTGGTATTTATAAAGAGAAAGGCTTGCTAGCATCTGCCCTAGTTGGTGAATGTTTATTATTTTCTGCAACCAGCAAAGTGGGAACTCTCTGTCTATCCTGGAGGATCAAATATTTTATTACCCACCCAACTTCATAAAGCAATATCCAAAATAACCACCAACCACAATTCACCACTGCAAGCTTGACAGCTTTCATCTACAAATACTTAAAGCTAGCAGGAAAGCATATGATCAAAAAAAAGATATTACAAAATTAGATTAATTTATTCCAAACCCTTATCCCATCTAGAAGGAGAATCTCTCTTACTTGACAGATACCACAACAGCGTTTAACCTGCTTGAAGTCCATCTTGTCAGACGATCATAGGATTTCATGCCTGAAATGAAATGAGAAACTTAGAATATATTCCAGTACATTTGAGAGCGAACACATACACAACAGCATGTTCCTCTCTGCAGAAGCTTTCAGGTGACTTTCCAAAACCTCCACCCACCTGTGCCTCTGCAGCAGCACAATGTGACCGTGGCACACACGGGTTTATCCAGAAGCACAAACTAGAAGAAGTAATCCAACTATTGCTTGAATGCTATCCAAAAGGATGAACAAAATACATTATTTATACCTCTGAACACTACACAATGCAGAGAGGCTCAGCTTTTATGGCAGAGAAAAATGGAAACAAGAACTGGACCAGAGGCCAGATTAAGCTCTCTGCTACACATACACATTCACACCAAAATTAAAGAGCTTGCCTGGGAAAAATATTTTGGTTCATTCTCCCTGAAACAAGCAGCCCAACAATGAAAGCGAGCTATGGATTGGTTGTTGGAAATGTCAGCCATATCTACTACACTTACAATGCCAGTTTGGGTGGTAGCCAAGATAACTTATAGCCTTTTATGTAAAGCACTGAATGACAGCAAAGAGAAGCTGAGGATGTGCTCTAGGAGAGAATGCAACTGCAAGGGAAGATGAATCACTTCCATAAAAAAATAGCAGCAAAAGCATGGCACACTGAACTAAAACATTTTAGAAAGCCCCTCTGGGCATAACATGGAAGAACACCAAGCATCAGATGAGCACTGATAGTGCAACTGTAACCAAAACCAAGGAAACATGCTTGCCCACCTAGGAGCACATTCATGAGAAATAAAGATGCAGTAATAGATGACTTCTGATATGGCAAAACTCCCTAAAATAGATTTCAGGGGACAATAAACACCCACTGATTTTCCCCAAGCAAGAGGTATGAGGAAGTGTCTAAGAATCGAGCTTCTGGGAACCAAGGAAGCCCCCAGTCTCTGCATCTCCATTTGATTTTCACCCTTACATGGATGTTCTTTTCCTTATTAAGATACTCAGTTTTGTCCCTTTCTCCCCCTAATACCATGTAACCAAGCTGGGGCTAGAGATAAAACACCATGACAGAAGCAGAGCCCTGGACCAGACCCTTTGCCCTCCACTTCAAGATACACCGACCACCCTCTCCCAAGCTGGTGCATTTTAACTGGTCAAATACCAGTTCCCTGACTCTCTCCCATAAAACAAAAGGCAGCACTTAAACACAGGCCATTGAGATCTTTCATACAGACCCCCAGTACTGACAGAGAAGAGCTTACCTGCCTGTCCTACGCACCATCCTCCACCATGGAAGTAGACCACCGCCCTTCTCAGCCCATCAGAGGGCTTTCTGGGCAGGTACAGACGGATGGCAACGTTGCTGAACTCCGTGTCTGTCACAGTGACGTTTTCATCGGACGTGGGTGCGATGTATTCGGCAGCTGTGATCAGCATCAGAGCTTCCATATAGTGCATCAGACCTAGCTGATCAGCAACCTCAGACTAAAGCCCAAGAAAAAGGAAAACAGCTTTTTAAACACAGCCTTATTCACTCTCAGAGATTAAATTTCCAAAAAGCCATTTGATGCTCTGTACAAGTCTGTAAAGCTGCTGTAGAGCCAAATACTGCTGACACAGAGGAGTCACTGTCTCACACTGTCAAGCTGTCCAGCCTGAGCTGTTCAACTCCCTTATTCACTTCCATGTGAAGCGCAGTGGCTGGAAGGCAGCCCAGGGGACACCACTGTTTGTCAGTGCTAAGACAACGACTGGAAGCACAGGCACAGAGTATAACTAGGATGTAACGGAGAACGTGGAAGAAAGCAGAATCAGTTGAAACCTCCTGAGACCCAACATGAGGGTCTGCTCAATGAGCCAGACCTCCTCATTTTTCCAAGTGGTTACAACAAAACCAAGTAATACCTGCTCATGTGATGAACTGCAGAAGCAAAAGCAGCCAGTACTTTCAGGATGCTGAGGACACCAGTGGCACAAATACAAGGATACAACAATTTGACTTCAAACTGCACAATGATTTTTAATGATCAGTTCCATCCCAGTAGCCAAGCAGCATAATTTAGAGATGAGTACCCTTACATTATTAAAAGGAAATATTTTCTCTACTTTGAGGTGTTAAAAAGGCAGAAGTATATCTTTGCCACTTTACCACAATCCAGCTCTGTTCAATTTCTTCAGTTTACATCAAACAATTCTATTGGTTACATACCCCAATGTTCTTCTATATAATGAAGAAGTGCTCCTACTCATTAGCAGAACAAGAATTAAGTTGTGTGTTTATTGTCCATTCCATGTGGTCAGCAGGTGAGACAAAATTTTGCCATGCTACCTGTGCCATTATACCTTCTGAAACTATTTGCTGCACCACCACCCTTGAAGAGGATCCAATTTTGTCTGAGCCACACAAATCCTTTCCTTACATTGGTTTGATATTTTACAATGAAAAGCTAAAAACAACCCTGCAACCCATGTCCTGGTTTCCACCAGCCCTCTGACCATGAGGTGATTCCCTGTTGAAGGAACTGACAGAAGTACAGGTCTGGTGTAGGATCACCCCTGTCACCCAGCACTGGCTCCAGCTCAGCTCTGACCAGGAAAAATCCCAGTGACTCCCTGACCTGGAGAGAGACTCCACAGGGGCAGCAGGAGCATCCTCCGGGAGGGGAAATAACGATGATGCTAACTGGGATCTGTCTGCCTGATAAGTGCATTAGTCTGGGGGATCTTAAGAAATACCTATAGGGTTAACTTTTTAAAACAGTTCTTTCTCCCAGAAATCTTGAATGTATCCCAGCTGTACAGCAGCACTGGAGCCCCAGCCCCTGTGCAGCCCTCCAAAGTAGACAAAGCCAGGGAGGCCGTCGATGCTCCTGGGCATCATCAGTGCCCCTGGCAGAGCTACACAAAGGGCAGGGAAATCTTTCCCAATGGGCTCCACAGAAATTCCCTAACAGAAGAAAAGTGACGTGGTTCAGGGAGTTCAGAACCAAGGAATTGCCAACTTTTAACACTGTTCAAGCAGTTTCCTTTGAAATTCATGTTTTAAAACATTTATTATTAAATTCTATGGTTTTAAATTAGTTTACAGTTATTCTAAGATGCTAAATGAAATTAAAACCAAACCACAAACCCTAGCAAGTAAACCTGCAGGTGAAATGCAAGCTCTAAAGATTAATATTTGGCAGCTTTGGCTCTCTGACATGACAATTTATGCCAATTAAAGCATTTCAGAATCCCTTTCACTCAGAGATTACTTTAAACCTTGAAAATAAAAACTTTTTTAAAAATTGTGCTAGCTTTCATTATACTGAGTCTTTGGTACACAAGAGTGAATCCAAGCGAAAACATTTCTAAAGGCATTTGTTATGGACTGTGCTAGAAATGCAGATCCCAACTACTCCTTCCAAAACCAACGGCTCCCCAAAGGAGATGTCACTTTTCCTCACAGCTGTCTTGAGGGAATTGTGACAAGCAAAGATGTGACCTGTGTTTGCTCATACATAAATTTAACCGGCTTTTTTTCCTCTTCATTGGATTAAATTGTGTTTAAAGAAGCTTACTTCTCACATTGCTTTTAAGACATTAGAAACATATTCTAAAAACACATTAAACATGACTGGAAGAAAAATAAGTGTCTTTATTTTCTATACTGTGAAAGATAGTGTAAATACCTATTTAAACAAAAATTTAGCCATATTAGAGATTTACTGTGGGTAGAGTGCAGTCCCAGTCACAGGAAATGCCGGCAGTATGAGGAACCCCTATCACGTGTAGCCTCCTTAAAGCAGAGTATGCTATGGCAATGGGATGCTGGAACTACTTGCAGCTAGAAGGCAAAAATAGCATGGACTGCTTCATGATTTGGAAGCACTCTAGTATCTAATTCCTAATGATATATTAAGGAATAGCTGGGGGGGGGTGTTTTAGTTTATTTTTTAGATGACAGAAAGGTATGGAGAATACAACTTCAAATTTGCTTGAAAGCCATTTGCTGTTTGACTCGCTGAAAGTGAACTAAGAGCTTAGATTTCTAGTTCATTTCAAGCAAAATTGGAAGAAATTTCAAACTAATTTGTGTATTACTCTTCAGTTTAATGTGCACCACTCTTGTGCATAGTCTAGTTAAACACCAAAAAAATTAAGAGCTGACACTATGATAATAAAAACACTTTTTTAAATTTCAGGCCACTCTACTATTCTTTGCCTGAGCAGGCATAAACAATCCTGTAATTGCACTTTGATATAACTTTGAACAGAATGCTTGGTTTGGAAGATAACTGGATTAACAACAGGCCTAAGTTTATTAAACTTATTAGAACTTTTTAGCAAAACAAATGCTCCTGTGACTGTTACTAGCACTGTGTTATCAGTTTTTCAGAAAGGAAAGCGCATTGGGACATGCCCAACATTGACATTAGGGTTGCCGGTTTGTATGTGCGCATACACACATGCTCAGCTTTTTCTGTGGGTCATTTCCACAGCCTGGCCTCCAGGTCAGTGCCCTGCCTGCACCAGTGCATTGCAACGACCGCCACTGGATCCTGCGCCTGCTGCCAGCACCAGCACCTCGGCTCCTTCATAACTGCCCCAGCGACGGGAGACATGACCCAGCTTCCCACACAAGTCTCATAACTGCCTCATCACATAGCAATAGAAATAAAACCAAGTTCTGTCTTATATGTTATCTGAAGGTGAAAAACAGATTAAACTCAGCGCAGGTTTGAGATTAATAAGAAATAAAATAGCCCAGCCTGGTGCAGAACCTGTCAGAAGCTTAGCTTTTCAAGAGATGCTTTATTCTTCCCAGGAAGAATGTAAAACAAACTCACAAAACCCCCCACCCTTTAACTGATCACCTCTTGAAAGGTATAACGTCTGGCATTCGGAATTTGATGTTGTAAATCATACGATCTCACCCTGCTTGGTTTGCTTTTTGTAATTTTTTTCTTTAAAATCATATTTAAACCAACTATTTAATCATCTTCTATACATAATCTATTTTTTCAGAAGTTAGAAGAAGAGAAAATACAGCTAAGACCTAACTGACAATACTTGATAGTGATCACCACCATATTTAAGAATCACTTCTCTGAAGACTTGGACCAAGTGATGCTGGGGAGCTCTGCCAAACTCTGTGGTTTGGAACTGAGATGAAGACAATTGAGTAGTAAATGGCACACAGGGCAGAAGGAAAATTCAGGTCTGGTCATGAGCTCAATGAAGACAAACACATACACGTGCCAAAACTGCATATTTTTATGTAAACTGTGTAATCACTGTGGATAAATATTTCTCAGCTGTTGTATTTCCCCAAGGATTAACATCTTGAAAAAAATACATAGGTCAAAATGAGTCTTGCTGCAATTCCACTGAGCTTGTGAAAGTTCCCTGCCTTGGGAGGAATTCCCTCGGCTTCAGGACTGAGGCTTTTCAATGCTCTCAGAGCCGTTTTTTCCATAAGCGGACATTTTACGTTGTGGAAAACCACTGGTCTACTGCCTGTGGTTTCAAGGCCATTGTCATATAAAATCACAAGAAAATTATACACTCATCTGAAAAGTCTCATTGTCCCAGATCTGAGATTACTGCATGTTACAGGGTTAAGAGGAAAACCAACCACTCTGGGGGTTTGTGTTCCTTGTGCTTTGAAAGCATTTTCCACAGTCACTTTCTCTATCTTCCATGAGGGGGGCATGGCAGCAAAGATGAAAAAACAAACAAAAAAAACCCAAACCAAACATATTTATGAGGAAGGGAGCCTCGGCTGTGCCTTGGCAGGCAGAGAGCCTGGCACTGCTTTTAGCAGCTTATTTATCTGAACAGGCAATAGTTCAGATGGAGGCACCCCTCCAGGTGAAGCTTTCCATCAGCTGGAGATGAAGACAGGCAGTTTGTGAGCAGGGCTGTAAAGGGCTCAAATATGGATTTCACTGCTGGTGAGGAGCCAGGCCAAGGACAGAGGAAGCTTTGGGAGGATTTCACAGAACTGCAGCCAGGGAAACATTCAGCTAGGAAGAAAGATGTGTTGCATTTTATACTTCCTTCACACATCTTATCTTAGATTGCATGCTCTTGGTACTTCCTGAAAATATCTGAAGAATTTTGTGTGAAGGACCACAGAAACCGGCCAGTTTATTCTTCTAGCTGGAGGCTGTTCTCCAGCTAGACAGCATGTAAACTTGAGACGTTATAACAAACACAGAAACAGAGATATTCCCAGTCTCCTTTCTGCAATAAGATGGGTATAAATGGACTCTTCAGCATGCCGCAGGCTGGGCACACCAGCAAAACCAAGCACAGTTGCCATCCCCTGCAGGAAAACCCATGGCAAGATCTCAACACAAGCCTCTGACCGCCCTTTGGAGCCCCTCAGCACTCACTGCCATGCCCAGCAGAAACTTTGAAAGCAGCCTTTTATTCAAACCAGTTACTCATCCAGGCCAGGAAACCCGAAATCAGAGGAAATCTCGCACAATTGGCACAGAAGCTGGAGAGCTCCCCAGGACCTATTAAAACAAAGAAGATGGAGGAGGATAGAGATTTGCCATTTCATGGCTTTCTGGGCACATTGTTTTGCGAGCTTGAAGAGAAGACCCTCCTGGTCAGGAGTATCTGACAGTGGCAGTATTATTTCCCCTTTTTCAAACCAACATCAGGGAGTCAAAGACTAAAATAGGGTCCCCTCTGTAAATTTAGACCTATTTTAAGTGATTATAAATTGTTGCCCTATAATTGCATGACCATTCAGAACATATTTAGGACCCTTTAGAGCCATCTCAAATCTAATTTGCACCAGTGCAGCTCCAGGGAGGCTATCTTTGTCAGAGTCCCTTAGGTTTATGGTTCTGCATGAAATCGGAGCACAGTAACAAAACATGCTTGCTCCGTTCCACTGCTGCTGCTAACAGACTTAGGCTTAAGAGGCAGCCAATGCAACAGCCACAAAAGACACCAACTCCATTTTAAAGTGAAAACACGCAATCCTCCAACACTGAAAGAGAATGCTTCTGCTTGCTGAGCACTTAGCACTGCTGTGCTGAAGGCTACAGGTCTAACCAAGTGAGCAGACACAAGGTGTTCCTGGGGAAACAAGTTATTTGTGCACATACTCTCCTTGCAGGCTACATCCAAGAGGAGATTTAAGAGGGGAAGAAGCAAGGCAGCACATCAAAAGCACAGACTACACTTTTTCATCTCCCACCACTCAGACCTCAAACCACAATATCTAAACAAACAAGGAAGCAGCAAAGAGTCCATGAGTAAACACACACAACACAAAAAATCATCCCACTCCTCCTTCTGCTGGCTGTACAGACCCAAGAAGAGGTCTCCACTGCAAACAAAGGCTGTCTGACACACAGATGGCTCTGGAGATCAACAGTGGCTTTTAGATACTGTCCACAAGTGTGATGTTTAGGAGATATCCCAAGAAAACCTGCACCCTTGGCTCCAACAGAAAAATCATAAAAGAGGTGGCTCCCACAGACTTCTGAAAATAATACCCACCACATTTTAACTGAAACAACAGAAAATGCAAAATCCCAAATTCATGCACTTTGGAGCAAACAGCCCAGGGATTTGCACCTGCAGCAGACAAGCCTTTCAGCAGCATCCCTCAAGCAAAACTAGAAACCTCCCTCCTGGCTCCTTAGACCCTCCTTTCAATATATTTTATGGTTGAGAAAAAAGTAGTCTCGAAACGTTTGTAGCCACCCAGAAAGATGTCTGCAACATTCAGTCCCTCTCCTCCCCACAAGCCTTCATCTTTGACCTTATTTTTAGATTTTGGTTACACTGCTGCAGCCACTGTTGTATATTAAGTACAGGCTGGATTCAAAACTGCTCCCAGTTTAATGTACTTAAGAGGTGGGAACTACAGCACCATTATTTATGCATGGCGTGCAGCCTCACAGTTTATTTACATATGTTTGAAATGGCTGTATAGCATGACTGAAATGAAGCAGAAGCCAGGGATGTAATTTATATAAAAATAGCATGGAAAGACATAAGGACCATATTGTCAGTAAATACTGCCATATAACTACAGATAGGGTATAATACCATTGCCTTTCCAGACTGTGACATATGGTTCTGTGCTGCTTAGATAGATGCCATTTTTTGGTAGGCAAGATTACAGTGGTATTAAAAAAAGGGGGGGCGGGGGGGAGATTTCTACATGCTCTAGTATTTTCACCCCTATGATTAACTTTGTGTAGTTTTTAGGCTCATGCTGTCAGTAGATTCCTACAAAGCCACAAAATTTAATAGTTTTTAAAGAGGTGCTCTAGTTTGCCTTTCTCTGACGTCCAATACAATACTTCCAAGGAAGCTCAATATACAGCTTCCAGAGAAACAGGAAAAATTCAAGGAGCAGTGTTTCAGCTGCAAAGGATCATAAAGCAAGATAAACTTGTTTGCACTTATCTATCCATATTCACATTATGTATCACATTTGAAAAAAGGACATTCAGAGTAACTGGAAGATTGCACAATTAAATCTTTTCTAAGTTTTTTTATAGACATAGTTACAATAAGACTAATGCTTCATTTCAGATACTACTGCCCTTCATTTAGTATATTACCATATATATATGTATGTATGACACATATTTTAATATCTCTATTAACCATAGAGACACCAAGAACACTTTCTGCTCCATAGCTGTGTCTCCCCCAGGCCAGCCCCATACCAAGCCCAGCACCAAGCTCACCAGGTGGCTGACGGTCCTGAAGCCAGCTGTGATGAGCATCACTTTCCAGGGCTCCTCAAAGTCCTCGGGAATGGGGGTGTAGACGTAGTAAGCAACAAGGGCAGAGGCGAGGAAGAGGCACAGCAGCTTGGCTCCCATGTCTACAGTCACAGCTCCTCCGAGACTGATTGATAAAGCACTTTCACTGACTCTTAACAGCTACCAGCCAGCACAAACATGTACGGCAGAGTTAATCCCATGTTTCTTTTGGGTCCTGGCCAGGAAGAGATTTCTGGGCTGACCACCCAGGGCAGAGGTTACTCTGCCACGCAGCTCCCGACAAAACATGTTTCCTGAGCAAGGCTTTCAGCCACTCAGAGCCAACCGAGCTGGCATTTCAAGCCCAGATGAAACATAGAGGCTCCTACATGCCCATCACCCCCTTTACTGCATTTGACAACAACATCCAGCAGGAAGGCTCAGGAGGAAAGAAGCAGTTGAAAAGTAAGGAACAGAATGTGGCCTGTGAACTGAGGGTTGCCACAAAGTGACACTCAAATGCAAAAAGGTATAATGAATATTCAGGAGCTATTAGCTGCTGCTTCATAATGCAGCCATTCAAACACAGCCCAGCTTACAGATACACAGCAAGATCAGACTACAGCAGTGTGTAGCCCACTGTTATTTCTCAGGCAATAACAAGCACCTCCTGCTTTGGCAAAAGCACACCCTTCGTCTTCTACTAACGCACCAAACTGGTTATGCAATAATAGGTTTGGCAGAAAAAACAGTAAATTTTGCAGGACTTCTGGTTAATATTTGAAAGATCAGATTTAATTGCCACTATTGTCAAGATTACAAGATTTCTATGCATCTCCCAGAGACAACCACTTCTGCACAAGTTGGACTCAAAAATAGGTAAAAATTCCACTAAGGAAACGCTACAAGCGCAGGCATGCATACAGAAGAAGGGGTAAAAAGAATAGCTGTAGCACCAAGATCCCTGCTTTAGAGATAAACAGAAAAGGTAAAAAACTTCATTAAAATTTGAGTTATTTCTTTGTCATGGTTTAACCCCAGGCAGCAACGAAGCCCCACACAGCTGCTTGCTCACTCCCCACAGTGGGATGCAGGAGAAAATTGGAAGAGTAAAAGTGAGAAAACTTGCAGGTTGAGATAAAGACAGTTTTACAGGTAAAGCAAAAGCTACACATGCAAGCAAAGCAAAACAAGGAATTCATTCACCACTTCCCATCGGCAGGCAGGTGTTCAGCCATCTCTGGGAAAGCAGGGCTCCATCAGGCATAACAGTTACTTGGGAAGACAAGTGCCATCACTCTGAACATTCCCCCCCTTCCTTCTTCCCCCAGCTTTATACATTGAGCATGATGCCATATGGTGTGGGATATCCCTTGGGTCAGTTGGGGTCAGCTGTCCCAGCCGTGTCCCCTCCCAACCCCTTGTGCCCCCCCCAGCCCACTCGCTGGTGGGGTGGGATGAGGGGCAGAAAAGGCCTTGATTCTGTGTAAGCCCTGCTCAGCAGTAACTAAAACATCCCTGTGTTATCAACACTGTTTTCAGCACAAATCCAAAACAGAGCCCCCATACTACCTACTATGAAGAAAATTAACTCTTTTCTTAATTCTTATTATTCTTAATTCTTTTGCTGAAGTTTTGCCAAGTATAAGGAAGCACAACCACTTGTTCTCTCGCACTGAGCAGCCCTTGGGGATAAAGCACCCTTTGGAGGACCAGAATGCACAAAGCTTCACAGAAGAGTGGAAGCTGAACTGTGTGTCACCAGCCCAAACGCAGAGAAGGAGGCAGCTTAAGAAAATGTTTGATAGATTGACTAAAGTTCTGGGCATCTCCAAGATATTAAGGCATTCCAAAAATCCAGCTGCGCTACCCCTCCTCAGCCTAGGATGGGACACCCTGTTCTCCCTCGTCAGTTCTTCTGCAGCACAACAGCTGAGCCAAAGCTTGATGGTCTTGACACCAGTCCAGCAAAAAGAAGAGAACACACACCTCTGTGGTCACTTCACCTGTCCTGGAGGCCAGTGCCAGGTGCTGGGGAAAGGGGCAGGTGAATCCAGAGGTGAGTTTGCTGCAGCCCCACGCCCCCAGTCCAAGCAGGAGCAAGACTGAGCCTGCATTCCCAGCAGGCACACATGCACTAACACACATGTACACGCAGGGCTGGACACGCAGATCAGCAAACCCCATCTTCTCTTTTCTACAGCTCAGATCATTTCTCAGGGGCTGGCTTCGGAGGCTGCAAGGCAAAACACAGATAAAGGAGATATATTTCAGGCAACAGGGGAAGAGAAGGCACAGCCCGGTGAAGAGGAATGGAGGACGAAGCCCTGTCCTCCCACTGTCCTTCCCCAGGAGCAACAAAAGCTCTCAGGACAACTTGCTCTGCGTGACCACCACTCACTGTTTCAGCACTGGCAAATAGCGTGGAGGAAGACATGGCCAGACCCAGAATTACCACAAAACTGGACTTTTATTTTGTTGCACTTAAGGAATGTTTCACCCTCTTCTTCCATGCCAATCTCCAGCTGAAGCACAGCCGTGCAGTTACAGCATGTACTATGCACTGTCCTTGCCCCGAGTTCACCTTTGGCTTAGGCAAGAGCTCACAGTGCTTAGCCTTCAAATAACATCTCCTAATCCCCTGGCAAAGCCAGCGCTCCTGCCCTCCAGTGAACCACCACAGCAACCTACCCTAAATCACAGTGATACTGGATAGAGAGAATAATAAATTGCCTTGGATAAATGCTGAATTCAATCTTAAAGCATCAACTTCAATATGAAAGTACCCACACCATGCTAATTTTATTAGAGCCCTTTCAGTAGAAGGGACCAGCTGAGACAGCACAGACCCCTCTCAAACAGGGGTATGGGTTGCCAAATGAATCATGTGAACATTAAAATCCAAATCAATGCCATGCAGTAATTACCCTTTGCATTACACTCCAACGTCCAGCCTCCACACTGCTGCTGCTTTTCAGAGCCCTGCACCAGCACCCACCACTGCCAGTTTGCATCATGTACTCTCCCACTACTCACCGCTTTCTAAAGCAAACAAACCTTGCTTTGCTGCTCTTCCTGCACATAGTGTACCGACAAGAGTCAGGCAGCGTGCCCTCCTTCCTATCTTCTGCATTTTCATATATTCCAAGCTACTGGTGTTTCAGAAAATAAGGAAAGAAAAAAATTAATATAGACTTAAGTGGACTAAAGCCAGGGTTAAAACTGCAACAGAAAGAGGAGAGTTGGAGCGTTGCCCCACCTGGGACCCCCTCCTGCCCACTGTCCTGGGGCCTCACTGACACGCAGCCCTGAGCGCAGTCCTTGCCCGGGCTGCGTTGTGGAGGTCTCCACACTACCCATGCACTACCTCATGTGCTGGGCACATCACCTGTGTGGCACTGGCTGGACTGAAGGGTGCTCCTGGTGGCCACAGCACCCCCTGGGCTGCCAGGGTGGCCTCACTGTTAAGATAGACACTAATTTGATCATGTGATGACTGCAGTGCTTTTATACACCCATGCTGAGAAGGGTCACGTCTTCACTGGGGTATGGAGTAACAGCTTACAAAAATAGCTGGAAGAGGCACGCGGGCTCCATGCCTGAGCATGTTCGTCACGCTCTGGTTACCCACCTGGGGGGCTGGGCACACCACTGCCCCACGCCTGCCGGGAACAGACATGCTGGGTTGGGGATAGCCAGCCGCTGATGCCCGATCCACCCGGGCAGGGCTCCAGGGGATAAAGGATGGAGACACAGGCATTGAAGGGGGATGCAGGAAAAAATAGCTCCAGCCCCAGGGACAGGTGGCGGCATGGGCAGCCAGCTTGGTAGGGCAGAAACTTGTCCCCAGCTTCAGCAGGGGGCGGCCAGATGTCCCAGGCACCTCTGCTGGTGCCTGGCGGCTGTAGCCATCACACTGGGACAAAAGGAAAGGCATAAATACTCTAGTTAGTTATGTTATATGCCAAAGTGGTTTTTTTCATTCTAATACAATATTTTAGGAAATAAACTGAAAAGCCACTGGGAGGCAGTACAGCACTGCAGAAGTTTTCCTTTCCAAACAACTGTATTAAAGAGCATTCAAAATCAAGTGAGAAATACCTGTTCTGTAAGTCCTTCTCTCTCAGCAGGGCAACTGTACTGTACAGAATCAACTGTAACTGTCACCCAGAGACTCCGAGAAAGAGAAAGGATGAAAAGCAACACTGGAGCTAGTAAACGCTGTCCATGTTTGCCTTCAGTGAAACAAGTCACAACCTTGTGGTAAGAAGCAAAAAGTATCCTCTTCTGTCCTTTAATACCTCTGATCAACGTCCACTAAAAGATAAGTATAATTAAAACAGTGGGGGGCTGAAAATACCCTCTGAAAGGCAGCAACGCCACACCTGCTGTAACATCTTCATCCAACACAAGAACACACAGTAAATAACAGCTATTTAGGAACCAGCTTAACAATGCAAAACATTAAAGCAAACAAAAGAAAATCCACACCAAACCTAGACGTATAGTTGTAAACACTAATTTAAGCAATAGATATTTTGTGGTTTATCAAGCCATCTTACCCTCACTGCTAAACTGCTGCATTTTGTTCTGCAACAAACTGAAGTGTTTCAATAGCAAGTTTTCCTGAGTCTCGTGGCTCCACTGGCTGCATTTCATACTAACAAGTTCAAGAGCTTCATGGTACAATATTGCTTGTCCCACCACAATCAAATCACTTTCCAATCCATCCTCAGTAAACTAAAGAGGCTGCAGTTCATGTCCCTCACTGTAGGGGATTAAGACTTGTTAGCAGAGGTAAAACAGGATTGCATTGCTCAAAGGTGAGGACAAATCCTTTGCATGCCAAACATCAGCACATCTGCAGGTCCAAGGCCTCAAGTAGGGGCACCAGCAGGAGGTCAAAGTAGCACAAAACCAGCAAAGTCCTTGAACAGTTGTTTAATTTGCCTGTACCTGGGGCAGCTCAAGAACCAGCAAAGCAGTGGTGAGTGTTCAATGCACAGAAGAAAACATCAAGTGCTGCAGAGGGCTCAGAAGGAAGGGGAGCACCTGCTCCAGGGAGGGAGGGGAGGAAAAGCCCTGGTACTGTTATCCTTATTGCTGCTTCAGGTTTAAGTTTCCAGACTAGAACTATCCCTGACCAGCAGACAGCTGGAAGGCGGCATTTGACAGAGATGAGTGAGCAGTGAAACTGATTTGAGAGAGAGAGAGAGAGAGAACAAATTGCCTTACTTATTTTTTTATATCCTTTTTCTGCCCTCCCCCCCACAAAAAGACTCTTGCATATTGCCACCCATTCTCTACAAAAGAGGTCTGAAAATTCTAGCTTCATGTTGAATATACATGGTGGGATTCACTGTGAATTAAACAGCTTTCGGCTTAATATTCAAAAGGTAGTACTGTATTTCATATCACTTAACTAAGCTGCAGTCAGGTATTTCTACTTTTATTTCTTCATTGTTATTATCCATACTTTTTAATGGTGCTTATAGAACCGGGTATTGGCCTGTTTTTATAAACTAAAGAGATGGCATTCACAAAACGTTTTATACAAGAGAATTTGAATATAGTTTTTCCATCTGTTGTTTATTACTGAACTCTAAGTTGTATAAATGGAAACAAATGTCTTATTTGAGAATATATTTATACTCTGAACTTAAAAAAGCAATTCACTGAAACTTAAATAAGCTGAAATTTAACACATGCAGTATTTCTGAATACATGACAAAGCAGCAGTTCCAGAAATATGCTAGACTCATAAAAGCATTAAAGTATCCAATAAAACACTTTCCAACTCAGTCTAAAAAGCACATTATCAGAATAAGATAACAGAAGATTTCAAATAAGTCAATATTTTATTTTGATGTTTTAAAATGAAATATCTTATTCAAACATATGACTTTTTACTATTTGGAAGAAAGATAGCAATATTTTTGTCTTTTTACTGTTCTGAAAGTACTGATTTCCTACTTTGTTTTCATTTTCACCACTGATTGAAAAAGCAATTATTTTTTCAGTTCTAGTATGAGCATGCAGTCTTCATGGACACTGGATGGATGGATATTAAATAATCAAGTTATTTACCTGAATTCGTTCTTTACCTCCTCCTTAATTACTTGAATTCTGATTTTTTTTTCCATGAACAAAAATAATCCATTTAAGATTTCTGTCTATATAATAACGTTATGAGATTATAAAGGTGAAGTTACTAGTCTATAACAGATACAAAGACACAGTGAAAGGTGAGAAATTACTGCACAGTACACCTGCTCTTCATCAAATACCTCAGAGAATGAAACAACACCCAATTGAGTGTTATAACAGTTGCCATAGGTCTCCGACAGACTTTTGTGCCAGTGGTTAAGCGCAGAGCTTGAAGACTGTGGCATGCCTGCTGTGCAGTTGCAACAAAACATCCCTACCAACAGCAGCTTTGCAAGTGCAATGAGAAGTCCTCTAAACCTTTGACCACTGTCACCCCACCACACAGAGAGAGAAGAGACCCAAAGAGAAATAATCTTTGTATCTCCCTCATTTCTTCACACAGAGTTTGCAAGAGGACTGACTGAGAAGAGCAGCCCAGAGCAACTCATGCACACCACCCATGGAGGCTGGCAACAGCCAGAAGCCTTCTGCCCCCTCACCTCCCATACCCCATGCTCCTCCTGCTCCTTGCAACCTCACCCCTGGAATCCTGTAGGGAGGAGTCCCTCTGCCTTGGAGGTGACATGCAGTAGGAGGACTGTGATGGTCGTTTAGCTCAGTCCTCTGATGAAATGAGTCAAACAGAGGTCTGCAGCAAGTGAAATTCATTTTTTCCACTCATCCATATCCATTCCTCTCCCAAGTGAGTAAATACATTCAGCAGAGAAAAGCTGCAGAGCTGTGTCATGGAGGCACTATTTCACAAGAGCCACCTCACTCTGAACCAAAACAATCACTGCTTTAGAGGTAGATCAAGACAGTAAACTCCTGTACCTAACTCACATTAAACCAGAAATCTACACCTACTTTAAACCACCTTCACTGATTTCTGTTCTACCTTAAGTTTTAAAGGTCAAAACAACTTAAACCCAAACTTATATCAACAGATCCATTTTGCCACACCTCTAATTTCCAGCTTCTCAGTGTTCACCTAATTCTAGTTTTCACATAGCTTCGTATATTGCTGAAAAGTTAGATTTACAATCCCAGGGGAACAGAGACTGGTAGAGAAGAAAGAGCTGTGGGACAATCAGCAGGAATCTTACATAAAATTAAAGCAGTACTGATAAAATTTAAGTCCAAAGCAGTCATTTGGGAAAGTGGAACAACTGCCTGACAGACCACAAATAAGGAAAGAAACCATTTAGTAAATGTTTTCAGCAAACGAGTGTTTAGATTTGTTTACTCAAACACACATTTGAATTTATGAATGTACATATATACACATCTATGCATGCAGAAACATATTTAAGGCTGAATTCTGAAATTAGTAACACTTCGGGATTGCGGAGTCAATGGGCATGCTGAGGCTGATGAATGGAGAGACATTATGCAAACCAGAGGTCTATGCATTTTTCCAATTGAGTTGCAATGGCATTTGGGGGGATTAAACTGCTGTTAAAGCAACAGAGCAACTCTGAAATGCAATTTCAACAGCAGATAAGAAAAAAGCATGATGAAAAACAGAATTTAGTTACTTTTGCTGTTTGTCTTTCAAAATGAACACTTTGAGATGTTTTTGAAGATTATATACAAGATTATATAGAGTTCCCATTTGCTCTGGGGTGCAGGGTTCTTCCCTGCTGCTCCAGATGCCCAACAAGACCATTGATTTGGGGCAGCCATATTATCCTGTGCTGTTCATGAGGTCAGATAAATGACTGCAGGTTCTTTCCTGATATTATAACCTACAAATTCAAAGAGGGAAGTTCATGGTAACCCTGACTCACACAGATCCAAGGGGTCAGAAGAGCTGTCAAGTCTAACGAGACCGGTCACTCGAACAGGATTGCAGAATGCTGTAGCTTGACTGCATGCAAAGGCACAGACTGTCCTGCCAAGGCATCCCTCCAACTCTGCTGGGAACATCCCAGCTCCTCTCCAAACCAGCTGTGGAAGGCAGCCAGTGCTGTACGGCTCAAGGACACATTGCTCTCACTGCCCCCACTCACTTTCTCCAAAATTAGGAAAAAAGTTAGGAAAACAAGGATGGGGATTTCAATGTGCTGGAGGAATTCTTCGACGCTGTTATTAAGGAGCTAAAGCCACGGTGAACAGGACTATCAAAAAGTCACCATTTATATTGGATCTAATATTTATTAAAACAAATATGCAGTAATATCAGGAATTTCATTGACAAGGAAAAAAGAAATGGTATGAAACTGTTCATAGCTTGCTTGTACTGATACAGACCAGGCAATCTTTGGCCTGGAGGGGAACACTCAGCAGAAAGTTTCCAGTTGTTTCTTCAGCAGATTTTGTTCATGTTGGTACCTCCTAGAATTCAGCCAACCTTTTCAAGTCAGACTCTTCACCAGTAAGAAATGAGTGGCCTGAAACAAAGTAACCACTAGAATGCGTTCACAAAAACACACATGCAAATCTGTGTGCTTTTGAGTCTGCAAATTAGATGAGGAAGAAACATGCCTGCCAGAAGCAGTGACGGCTCACAGCCCTGCAGACATGCCGCAGGTTTGCACAGAGTTCAGGGCATCGTGTTTGCAGGATAGTGCACCATCACGAGTGCTCTGCTTTGTGTCTCTTTCAGACAAGCACAATTGATACAGACTTATTTCTGCGCCAACTTTCCTGTTAGTGTAATGCTGCCTAAAGTCAACACAGCTGTTAATGACCTGCTCTGAAAAATCTATACTCAAGCAGCTGAAACACAACCCTGCTTCATTCTACTGCTTTCAGTTCCTGAAAGCTCTGCTTTGGGTAGCAGTGATGACATGGAAAGCAGGGTGGGAGCACAGTTTGGTGGTACCTGAGCCTGGCCACATGGACATACCAGTGCTGTTCATCATCGTAAGAACACCAAGCAGGACATCACTACCTGAGCAAATCATTACCCTTGTGACTCCAGGTACTTTTCCCACTGCCCACATAAATACAGCATGTGTAACTATCTGCTGCCTGGATACCACTCCATACAAGTCTGTTCAGTGTAAATGCTTGAATGTGAAATTTAAGATTACTCAAAGGAAGTGAGCCACTCCTGGTGAAAAAGAGAAAGGGAGCCAAACATGAGTATTTCCCCAACAAAACAGCCTTGCTGTGACAGAGCTAAGACTGTCAACACAGATTAGACCAATCCAGGCATTACTACCTTCCTTCCTGGAGTCTGTAAAAATAGAGACAGTACATAGCCATGGGTGCCAAAGGAAAAAAACCTCAACTCCTCGACTTATTTCTCTGCATCATATCAAGTTCCTACAGAAAGACAGACACAAAATATGAAATTGAAAATACAGCACAAGTTGTCTATAGTAACAATTCAGCATTCTTTTAATTTGCAGTGCTTAGTTTATGAAGTCTAAGCTCAGACCAAACACCTTCCTTTCAGCAGTATCTGGTAATAGAGCTGTATGGAGTTCGACATCCTTCAGTTTGAGTGAAAAGTTCCTGATTGCAAAAACTTTCACTTGGGAGGGGCAGCAGCCAGCCCAGTTCCTCCACTTGGCAGCACTTAGAGAAAAGGTTATGTACACTTACACAGTTACTGCTAGCAGCTAAAAAAGGATATATGCACCCCCCAAACTCTTCACTCCCGAGTTTTATACTTCACACAATTAATTTTTGACAGGTATAAAATCAACTGTACATACAATTTTAAATAAATAGTAATTAATGTATTCCACTAATATCTACAGCATGCTAGGCAGAGTCCAATAACAGATAAAGATGTCTCCCACTGGACACTTGGTAATGGACACTAGTCAGTCTGCATTGATTAATACAGCTTGCTAAGCTACATGAACAGGATAAAACAGGAGGCACACTCAAAGATTTCAGAACATAAGTTAGAAGAAAAATTAGTTCAATTACTGTTCCCCGTAAATTTGCTTGGAAATTAGGAGCTTTTAAGCTTAAGTTTAAGAAACCGATGACAAACTAAAAGAATTCCTGGAGCAGTCCTGACCACCTACAGACCCACACAGCAGTTACCAGGAATTCGACATCAGATCTGCTTGAGCGCTGAGGCATAGGCAGTAACATGCAAATACCTTTAAAGAGATCTCCAGCTTGCACTTCAACATCCCCTCAATATCTTTGCTTGCATCTGCTTTGAATTGATTGACTCCAATCAGAAATTTAAAACTACATAGCTCCAAAAATAAGTGACTTTAGACCATGAACTCCCCTGTCAAAGTAAGGGGAATATTAAAGAGTGCAGACAACTCTACTTGCTTGTCTATTATTCTAAAATTATTTTGTATTACACATGAACTAAGAGAAGGCATATGGTCTGTTGTTCAAATTACAACTTGATTCATAAACAAAAGACAATAAATTAAATAGAACATGAAACAAAACATATTGAAAACACTAGTCCTTGAGCGTCAGGTCTAGACATCATTTTTCCCATACTAATGCTTATTTTTTATTTCTCATTTTATTCTCACAGGAATGTTTGTGAACAGCATATTTTGTGATGCCACAAATCCGACCCCAGTGTTTGTCAGGTCTGTCAGCATGTTGCCTACCCTGGCTGCACCTAACTGTATTTCAAATAAGTATGAAAAGTCCATGAACTGTTAAACTGAAGATAACTGAGGAGGAATTGTTTTTAAGATATCTTTTGAAAATAATGCTTTACTAGATAGTATTTCTCAGTCTAAAATTCATTACTTGTGCTGAATGAGTACGGTGCCTTAGGGAAAGTGTTGACTTTTTGGGGACTTAATATGCCTAATTGTTTACATTGTGTTAAGAAGCTTACTCAGTACATTTGCTTTGGATTTTAGCTCCCTAATGCCTGTATATCTGACCTGTACCAACTATCAAGCTGTTCATTAGCCAGAATACTGCTGTTTTCTGAGCTACTGATCAATGACACTGCACAACAGACTATCTGCAAAGTCATTACATTAATGAGCTTAACATTAGTTTAATAATTTAGTGAACCTATTGCTAAAAAAAATACACCCAAAAATATTCTCCAAGAAGAATATACCAAACCCCTAACCACCATAGGGAAAAAACCTTAACCAGGAATTCTTTCTGAATGCTGTGAATGCTTTCCCTGATCGCCTCAGAAGTTTCAACATATCCCATGATCAGTGCAACTATTCTCTAGCTGAATCTTTACAGCATTTAATAACAGATGAACATGTGGCCACAGCAACATTCCCATAAACAACCGGGAATAAAGCAGGCAAAAGCCTGTGCTACAGTTTGGTGCTCCAAATGTTGAAGGAAAAATAACTAGCAGAAACAGTTTTGCTGTCTGATTCATATGACTGTAGACAAAATTTGCCCCTCATCGTAAGGTGTATTTTATGGGTTTTCCCACCAAAGATATTTCTTATTCATATTTCTTCCCTAAAGTTATTTCTTATTCATACTTCTTCCCCAAAGCTATTCCTCCAGCACCTGCAGGAGAGGTGCCATGTGAACACCTTTCACCAGCAATCTGCAAAAGGGTGCTCCACCTTACATAAAAAAGTCCTGCTTCACAGAACAAAGATCAAATTTATGTGCAGACCTCATTTCTAGCAAAGTTTTCTTTTTTGAAGCAGCAAATCTTAACTTTCATAATTTGTTCCTCTTGTGAATAGGAGAGGGAAAGGAAAACAACCAGAAATAATTCTCAACAGCTGCTGAAAACACTAACACAAAATACTCCAGAGACATTTCTTTATGCAAGAGAAATACTTGGCATTTGTATTTGTAAGAGAAAGTTTAAAGGAAGGTAAAAATGTTGGGCTACCAATTATCCATCACCTGAAGTCATACCTACATCAGTTGTCTGCCAGCGCAGTATACATTCAAACTCCTTCTATGCCCAGTGGAAAAAACGTAGGCTCAACCAAGGTGAATTACACAACTCCCTCTTATGGAGAGATATCGCTCTCTCTTATGGAGTGATACATCTTGAGGAAGCTCACCAGGCAAGTGCAGGACAACCAGGGGATGAGGCCCAGCCAGCATGGCTTCAAGAAAGGCAGGTCCTGCCTGACGAACCTGATCTCCTTCTATGACAAGGTGACCCGCCTCCTAGATGAGAGAAAGGCTGTGGATGTTGTCTACCTGGGCTTTAGCAAAGCCTTTGATACAGTCTCCCACAGCACCCTCCCAGAGAAACTGGCGGCTCATGGCTTAGAGAGGTGTACTCTTTGCGGGGTAAAAAACTGGCTGGATGGCCGAGCCCAGAGAGTTGTGGTGAATGGAGCTAAATCAAGCTGGTGGCCGGTCACGAGCAGTGTTCCCCAGGGCTCAGTGTTGGGGCCAGTCTTGTTTAATGTCTTTATCAATGATCTGGGTGAGGGGATCAAGTGCACCCTCAGTAAGTTTGCAGACGACACTAAGTTGGGTGGGAGTGTTGATCTGCTCGAGGGTAGGAAGGCTCTGCAGACGGATCCGGACAGGCTGGATCAATGGGCCGAGGCCAATTATGAGGTTTAACAAGGCCAAGCACCAGGTCCTGCACTTGGGTCACAACAACCCCATGCAACACTACAGGCTTGGGGAAGAGTGGCTGGAAAGCTGCCTGGCAGAGAAGGACCTGGGGGTGCTGTTTGACAGCCAGGTGAACATGAGCCAGCAGTGTGCCCAGGTGGCCAAGAAGGCCAACAGCATCCTGGCTTGTATCAGGAATAGTGTGGCCAGCAGGAGCAGGGCAGGGATGGTGCCCCTGTGCTCGGCACTGGTGAGGCCGCACCTCAAATACTGTGTTCAGTTCTGGGCCCCTCAGGACAAGAAGGACATTGAGGTGCTGGAGCATGTCCAGAGAAGGGCAACGAAGCTGGTGAAGGGTCTGGAGAGCAGGTCTTATGAGGAGAGGTTGAGGGAGCTGGGGCTGTTTAGTCTGGAGAAGAGGCGGCTGAGGGGAGACCTTATTGCTCTCTGCAACTACCTGAAAGGAAGTTGTAGCGAGGTGGGGTTTGGTCTCTTCCCCCAAGAAACAACCAATAGACATGAGGAAATGGCTTCAAGCTGTGCCAGGGGAGGTTTCGATTGCATATTAGGAAAAATTTCTTTACTGAAAGAGTGGTCAGGCACTGGAACAGGCTGCCCAGAGAGGTGGTGGGGTCACCATCCCTGGAGGCGTTCAAAAAATGCGTAGATGTGGCACTTCAGGACATGGTTTAGGAGGTATGGTGGTGTTGGGATGACGATTGGACTTGATGATCCTAGAGGTCTTTTCCAACCTTAATGATTCTATGATTGTCTCTGAAAGGCTGTAAAATAAGATTATTCATCTTTGGAATATCTTAATGTTCTGAAGAAACGGGGGTCACATTCAATTTGTGCCAACAGAAGGTCCATCCTACAACAGGATTTGAAAACAGTATTACCATAATTAAGTCGTGGAAGAGCTCAAAAAGCCTGGGTCATTTCCCTGCCTGTAAGAACTGTTTTTAGCAGCAGCTTCATGTTATGAAGACTTAACTGCAGGTTGCTGTTAACTTTCAGTCAGAATTAAATTCAAAAGCGTGAGAAATAGAGCAGTAACTGCATGTCCCACAGATATCACATGTGCAATACATTCACAGAACTGGCAAATCTAAAGATTTCTTCTTCATGTTTCCACAGAGATCATCATTGTGAAATGCTGTTTTCCCAATAAATGCATTTTTAAAGCCAACCTCACACTAACATTCTAGTTTTCATTCTCTCTATTACAAAAAAATCATTCATTCAGCTGAAATGAAAGATAAAACTTATTTAAAACTAGAACCCAAATACTTTTGTTTGGGTACATATTTTCTTCTCTCCTTCCATCTGTTTTTTCACATGTCTGCATACCGCCTGTTCTCAGCCAGACACAGACATACTGAATCAATGTTCTCCCAGCATCTGTGGCCAGACTGGAGCTGAGGAGCACTGGAAATCTCAGGGAAGTCCAGGCCACAGAGGTTTGAGTAAACTGAAATAATCGCAAAACGTTGGCTGATTATTCAGAACAAACCAGCTGATGTTCACTCATTACGATGAAACGTGCAATAAATGCTAATGCATCAGGGGAACCAGAATGGTTCTGAACAACTCTTTTCAAACATAGCACAGCTGAATGCCAATAGTCGTACTAGATACTAGCAGTGTATTTTCTCAAAATACCCTGCGAAGCATTTAGGACCATGGGTTATGTCTGACTGTTCGGAGAGCTGAACTGGTAGAAATCCCTCCCAGAACAATCTCATTAGTGCAAGGTCCAAAACAGCAAAGATTCAAGCAAGGTCCATTTGCTCCATCATTCAATCCACCAAAGCTGTATAAAAACTGGAAGAAAATAGTAGTGCAGAAAGCATTTGGTTGATTTTAAAAGTCAAACTATTTAAAACCAAAGCAGAAAATGTGGCCTCAGTAAACACACTATTAGGGGAAAAAAATGTTTTCTGTAAGTGTAATCATGTCAATATCGTATTGACATTTACCTTATTGCTTCATTTTTATCTTATGCTAACTTGGGCCTAAGGAAGAAATAGAAAGTGATAACTCTGATGAATAAAAATGAATGAAATGAAAAAAGGAGGAAAAAGAATAAGTCAGATGTTATTAAAAAAAAAAAGCACCAGTGTTTGAGATTTCAGAGATCTCCCTCCCATCCTTCCTCTCCCACCCATCCTCACTAGGAGTGAGCTCATCAGCACGCCACTCCTGGCATCTGCCACTCCTGGCACCCGCATGTCTTGCTCACACTCCTCCTTGCTTCATTTGCTTGGTCTCTGCATTACTGAAAGCGCCGTGCCCACACAGTCCCTGTGGCCAAGCAGTGCTACCAGCCACGGACACTCACACAGCCAGCCAAGCCCAGATAAATAACACAGATTGCACCAAAGGCTCTTCTGGAGCCCATGTCTGTGTACCAGATGCAACAGACCTGATTCGTGCTACCAGATGTCCCACCCCAGGAGCAGCAGTGCTGTACCTCTGCACACACCTACATGCGGTGGGTACCACAGCCCCTCCACCCAGAGCACAGCATGTCCTGCAGCAGAACCAGCAACGTTTTCTACTGCACTCCTTAAGTAGCTTCTGCTTCTAAGCTTTTTTTTTTTTTTAAATTGAATTTTGTTAAACTCACTGGGGTGCCAGGCTGGGGTTGGAGTACAAGGAACCAAAATCCCCTTTTCCTTTCTGTAAAAGAAAAAGAACAAGAAAAGGAAATACCTTGATTTTCCTGTCCTGCAATGCATTTTTCATTTCTTTAAAAAAGTAGATTTCTTATAAGTCTCCAAGACGGCCATTACTGAGCTATAATCACACTAGTAAAACCTACCTACATGCCTTTGAACATTCATTTTAGCATTAAAGCTCCATATATGACATGACAAAAAGATAGAACAGATCAGTTTGTACTGCAGTATATTTCATGTGTAAAATGCAGCTCAAATGTCAACCCAACAGTGTCAAACTGAATCTACAAATGCAAACATAAGGCAATGGTTCAGTAATCCCCAGCTTTGGATACTCTCTTACTTTCTAACAGCCTAAGCGTAACCATGAAGCGCTTTAGGGATTTGTGAGCTAAAATTTGCCCTGAAATGCAGTCTGGACTACAAAACCACAAACTTAACAGGAATATTAAATCTTTCTTAGAGTTTGAAAAAATAAAGAAGTATAAGTATTTACAGAAGAAATACCTAAATAAAAGAGATTTTTGTTCTTATTTTACCTTTATTGCTAATTTACTGCTGACTGAACTAAGGAATTTGAAGATAGTTACGGTATACATTAATTTGATGTCTCTTTTGTAGCCAACCTGCCTTTTCCAAGGTATAACCAGGATTACCTCCTGCCAGGATTACCAGATTACAGTCTATCCGCTGGCCAGAGTAACACATCTATTTTCAATGGGAAATACTCTATTCATTCTCAGTAAGTTAGTGCTTAGAATGAATACACACAGATTTTAGCATCAGAATAATTCTGAGAAACATTGCAATATCACATACTTTTAATAAGCATTAAGGGCATGGATTTGCAATAACTGATTGTTAGTGTTTACTAATTGAAGGTTCATAACAGAGACATTTATTATGTTTTATAACACCTACAGCACCCAGCTCGTTCCAGTGCTGCTGCAGAACTCCTGAACGGTCTCCAGCAAGACTCAAGATTCTCAAGCCAAAGCTGAAGTGACTTCGATGTATGTACAATTGCAATAATGCAACTGAGTCCATGAAGCTCACCAGGGCTGTGGCTCAGGTTTCTCCTTTACAGCAGAGCCAGTCCCCATACTTCCCACTGGATGTTTTGAAGTGAAAACTATATACAACTATAATTCGCTAAAACCTTTAAAAATAATTTCTGACTCTAATAATAATAGTGCAAGCCAAGCAAATAACTCTAAAACCACTTCTCTAAATGTTAAACAGGTTCCAAGACACTGCATTTTGCCTATAGGGAAAGTGAAGACAAGAAATGTGAAGTGACTTGCTTCTTTGCACAGATCAAGTAAAAAAGGCAAACCTGAATGTCAGTACCTACTGACTTCCAGGCAGTTTTCACTCTCACAGCTCAGACTGCTTTGTGACCCAATCAGTTACAAAAGCATTTTAGAAAGTTCTCTGATGTTTTTACACATAACAAGCTGCAAGAGAATTCACAGCCATTGCCAATAACTAACACAGCTGAGTAAAATAGTCAGAATAGTAACAAGACTGAAAACACTGCTATGATTTGACCAAGGGCTGGCCAAAAAGGATTGTCCAAAAACTACATAGAAATAGTCTCAGAATGTGAACGGTATCAAGGATTAAAGATCCATCTGGAGACTACATAAAAATAACCCTTACTTTTAAGTAATCCTTGTGATTAGCAACGAGCTTTTCTTGTCTCAGCTCATAACAGGCTAGGGTCCTTCCGCAAGCTGCTTGTAACATTTTCATCTAAGACATAACATGCAATGACCACCAAATTCTGCATCCCTTACACTCTCAGGGATGCAGCAGGGAGCTGTACATGCGCAGCAAGTGCTGCCTTCCAGAGAGGCTGCTGGGGAGGCCACACAGGCAGTGCAGCACAAGAAAGGTGGGTAGTCACCAGATCCTGGGAAAAAAGGATTCCTTGGAAGCCTGCGTTAAGTATGTTATTTTGGGGCTTCATCCAGCTTTCATAGGAGTCAATGGAAAGTGTCCCCGTGGTGAACCACATACCTGCAATGCAGTTCACACATAGCAAAAGGGGTTTTCACCCTTAGTAAGCAATACAAAACTGCCAGTTTTTAAGTCCAGTGGGATTTAATCTATATATAGATTAATTCTGAGTGACATAGATGACACACCTAATTTTAAAATAAAAATGTCTATAGTTTTGTTAACTCTAATAAAATACAATTTTACAAGAAGATGCAATTTTAAAATTGTAAAATATATTACAGAAGATTTAACTTCTACAAAAACAAAACAGAAAAGTCAACTTTAGAAGGAGTTTTACTTCAAGCCACAAAGAGGCAAGCATGAAATTATCACAGTCTGTATTTAAGTGGAAACTTTGAGTTCCTGAGAAACTTCATCCCTTCTGTAATCCTGCCATGAGCAGGAACTTTTACTGTCAACCCTGCTGTAATCCTGCCACAACCAGAAATTTTTACTGTTTTTCCATAGACTGAATTCTTTCTGGTTAGAAACATAAATTCTGGCTTTAGTTCCCTAAGCAAGTTTATTCTAGAGGTGATCACAAAACCAATGTTAAAGTGGAGAGCACAGTGGAGTACTTTGCTGGCACCCACTTCCAGAAGCAAACTGGCAATTAATTACAGCAGCCTTATGACAGAATGCAGCTCTGATTTCACTCCTGCAGTGGCCTTCTCATATCCAGGAGGGGAAAGCCACTCATCTGGGGACTTACCTGGGCCCCATGGGCAGAGGTTCTCCCCATCGTACTTTCTAGTTGCTGCTGGAAGAGAAGAATGTCACCTCCTGCCAGTCAGGGACCCCCAGCACAGCTACAGGAGGCTAGCTCCCACAGGGAAGCAGGGAGGAGAAAACATTCTCAGCTTCTTCAGTGAGCCAATAGACCCAGGTTCTCAGTGTCCGACCCTTTTCCTAGCACCATCTCAAATAGCACTCTTGGTATCGTCATAAAGTGTAGCCACAGGCAGCAGACACTGCCTCGCTGGAGCCTCACACAGGTCTCCTGCCCATCCAGCCCTACGGCTTCTCTCCCTGGATAGCCTGTCTCTGATATTTTTTCTGTGCTCGTGCCTGTAAATCAGACATTTTCTGCATTTAGTTCCTTTGCTACTTAAATAAAAAACAGGAAAGGCCTGAAAGTCATTAGTCAGTGGATCTGCACCAGGAGTGGGTTTGACCCAGTGCCTTTTCCCAGGCTGTGCTACCCTCCACCCAGCCTCATAAGGATCCTTTCCCAGATATCTGCCTGCTGCAAAGGGCCTGTGTGACCAAACAGTTCAGCAAGATTAGCACTTCCTTTTGTCAGATTTTCAGAAGAAATCAGAAATAAGAACTAGATCCCAGTCAACCATCAAAGCCAAGAAACTACTATCTCTGGGAACGAGCTAATGTGTTAGACATGTCATTCAGACTCCCTGGCTTGTCTTGGTCTTGAAATAAAAGTTATTTTAAAAACCACATCTGGAAATGTAACACAGCCTCCTAATGACTCCGTGTTATGTCAGGCACCTACAAACAATTTAAACACAACCTGTTTGTGCAAGTGGAAGAGTCTCTCTCCTACTAGCACATTTCCACAGGCTCAGGAAGAAAACCCCCAAGGGATGTTCTGGGCTCTCCATAGCAGAGCGAGGAGAGGGCAGTAAGATGCGGACAGGCCCCCAAGAGATTCATTCCCACATGAGGACGCACCTGCCGCTCACCGGTGTTCATGCGCTGGCTGGCCAGCGCAGCCTCAGCTTGTGCCTCACACTCACTTCAGTGTGTCAGCAATGGGCTAGTAACAGCTTTGCAGTCACAGGCAAGGGACTTCTACCACAGGCATATAGAATCACAGAATCATTTAGGTTGGAAAAGACCCTTAAGATCAAGTGCAACCGTAAACCAAATGCTGCCAAGTCTGGTTGGACGCTTCCAGGCGGAGGGCAGTGGTACTGAGCAGGCCACGGAGCTGGGAGCAGGAGGAGCTGCGTGCTGCTGCAGTGGGGAGAGCCGACACCACTGTGACTAGCTCCAGCAGGGCTTAGCAACGTCCAGATAATGAGGTGCCAACATAATCCCTCCAGGTCGTGCTCTAAACCAATATGATTTGCTGGTAAAGACAAGCCATCAGAATGGTGGCAAAGGTCCCCGTGCCCCCTACCAAAAGGGGAGCCTGAGCACCAGCAGCCCCAGAGAGCGGCGCTGTTGCAGGGTCGCCATGCAGCACCCAAGCCACCGTCCCATGGGCCCCGGCATGCTCTGCTTCCCACTTCTGCCTTCGGTTTTCAGAGCCCTCACGAGTGCAGATGTACCCTGTACAAGGGAGAGAGAAAACGCTCCTTTTCATTTTGTTTAGACTAGTTTTGTTTCAAACCAGGAGCAAGCTGCATTCTCCATGCTGCATGAAGGGCCTGTGTGTTTGCAGGGACACACCCCAGACCTCTTGAGCTTCCTGAAAGGATTGGTGCCCCCAAGAGCTCCAGCGGTGCGGAGACATCTTGGCAAAGTCTGGTTGTCCTGCTAAAGTGGCAGGCATAACACGAGTGAGTGTACTTGAGAGGAAATATTTTTGGTAATTGACAGAAGCTTAAAACAGGTTGTTTCACCTTCAACACAGAGCATCACTAGCAAGGCTATAGTTTTGCATTTTCACCAGAAGTTTTTAAGCTTGATCACCACCTAGATTACCCTGAAGTGCTGGGGTTGAATTACATAACTTGGATCTCTGTGCACAATTAC
This sequence comes from Morus bassanus, assembly GCA_031468815.1. Classification (NCBI taxonomy): domain Eukaryota; kingdom Metazoa; phylum Chordata; class Aves; order Suliformes; family Sulidae; genus Morus; species Morus bassanus. The sequence goes on from CM062578.1 coordinate 10,124,665, forward strand.
TGCTTGAGATTTGTAAATTAAATTAAGAACAAGAAATGAATTGAAAGGCAGCAAAATTACGTCCCAATGACAACACGTTTCACCTCCACATCGCACCTCTAACTTCAAATTACTCAAAATTTTTAAAGCTGTTTCAGAATGCACATTCCCACTCCTCCCATTTGCTCCAACAGATTGCTCCCACCCTCAGAGGTTTTATATGAAGCCAAAAAGCACTCCAGGGTTATGTCCTGGCCAGCGTTCCCATCTCTGCACCTAGCTGCTCTTGGGGGCTACTCAGGAGGCTGTTTCACTGCAGTTACTTCACACTAAGATAAAAGAAAAATGTTTCCCTGAGCCTTTTGCCTTGCCTAACCTCCTGTTTAGAAGTAGACTGTGTCACTTGGTGACATTAGTTCACAGAGTTCTGAAATTAAGCTTGTAATTCTTTAAGACGACAAATGCTCCTTCTGTTACGTACACTATAAACAAGCTATCACAGCAAAACAGGCAATAACTCCTATCTGTGAAAAAACTCCCCATAATAGCCCCTCCTCCTATTTCCATTGAGATCTAGGGCCTAAATTTTTTTCAATAGATATCCCTTACTACTACTATGAAATAATGGGTATGCCAGACTATAAGCAGTAACAGAGAAAAAAAAAACCCAGCAATATATGTTTACAACATTTTTCTCTGTTTAACAAAACCACTTTTCCTGTTTGCTGTTGCCCTGCAGAGGCATCCTGAGTGGTAAAGGCAAATACAAGCAGCTGACCGACCATAGGACAGACATGCAGGAGCCTGCAGCCAGCAGGTGCAGATCACTTCCCTGCACAGGACCCGTGAACAGTTTGAGCATGAAAATGGACAAAACAAAATGGATAGTCTGGCACAGGAAAAAAGTCAGACAATATTTCTGGATAGACAGATTTATCTAAAAGACCTTTTTGCTGGAAAGCAAAGCAAAACCGTGGTTTTCCAGTAGCAGTCAAGAGACACAAACAAGAAAACAATATGCTATGGATTTAAAAACATCCATGTTAAAGAAAGTGTACTGGAGGAGTGTAAAGTATGGCTCAAATTGGAGCCATTAGCAGGAGGAACACCATCACTAGCAAGCATCTGCACAGTTAAGATAAATTTAACTGCCATATTAAAGGACTAACAAAACACCCAACAAACCCAGATGACATCAACAGGTCTACAGAACTCCTCGGATCAGCCAGCTGACTTCCCTAAAACAGCAAGATTTACATCAGGAAATTCTGACCTGCTTGTTGGCTTCAAGCACAACTAAAAGAAGTATTTCAACTGCACCAGATTTCCCAGTGCAACCTGCAACTCAGGAGGAGGATCTGTTGACTTTGCTGTCATTCCTGTATGGTTATCTAAAAGGCTTGCCCTGTATCCAGAGCCACAATACCCCCCGTATAGATGAGACATACAAGAGCATCTCACAATGCACTGTGAAAAACATTGTCATGCTTATATGAGCTTGTATCTAAGGGCTTAAAATAATACAGAAAGATTTTCATAGGATGCTATTGTAAGGAAATAATTTTTTCAAGTTTTAATCCTATTTTTAGCTATTGGGAAGCTGATGTGTATTGAAGGACTTTTATGATTATTTGCACTTCACATGAAATTACTTCCTGGCTTTTGTTGTAATTCTCCATTCCTGGGATCTAATTGCTGTAACCCTTGTTTCTAGCCTCTGAGGTTTAGGCAGACTGATTTCTGGTAGATTCTTCCCTCTGAAAGCTCCCTGACCTCCTGCCTTCAGCTATTCTGCCTGGGCTATGTTCAGTTGGCAGCCAGAGCTTCTCTCCCAGTGTTGTCCCCTTTGAGGACAACAGTTGCTGCAGATGCTTCATCTTGCTTCTCAGCCCTTACAAACTTTTTGTCCTTTATAGATTCTTTACAGTTCCTTCAAGGGCTCTACACTAGGAACACTAAGCCAGAGACCTGGCAAAATGCCAACATTTCCCCGTCTTAGGTATTAACTTTAAGAGAAAATGCCAGCCACAGCAAACATTTTTCGGTTACTGCTATGTTGAGCATCCTAAGGGCTGATACACGAAAAAACGTATAGTGCTGAAAAACAGGAGACCAGATAGATACTGCATAAACCATGCTCTAAATTAACACCTTTAAATTTTGATGGAGCTCCGTGACACTTGCAACTTAATAGGATTACTTGTACTCCTCCCCTTGATTAAAAAAAAAAATATATCCAAACCAAACAAAAACCCACAGAAGCAAGCAGAAGTACAAACTAAACATAAGTGGTCACAAACAGAAGGGAAAGGACCCTCCCAGGTCACCAAACGTTGTGCTGCGGTACACAGCCTTACACCGATGTGTTTCCTCTTGAAATATATCATCTTCTGAACAACAAAAATCCTATCTGATAAAATTGAGCCAAAGTGCCAGGAACTTTGAACTCCAGTTCAGTAGGACACAATTCCCATGAAAGCTCAGGTTTCTCATTGTCTTCAAGTATTAGTCCCTTAAAATCATTCAGATTAATTACTTCAGAAACAGTAGATAACCTTAAATATCAAAGAAATATGATTCTCAAATATCAAAGAAATGCCAAGTGGATAATGGCAGACGTGCTGGGAAAAATCTGAAACATCAACTGAGCTGTTGAATAAAGTCTAGTAAAGAGAAGGCAATCATATCTGACTGCACTCACACCTCACCTCATACTTGGCAGGAAAACATAAGGTAGAAATAGGAAATAATATTATTACTAATATCCCTTTCAATGTTATTTACACTTATCAGTGATGACTTCTGCTTCTTAGCCCCTTGCTCATCATTCCATGCTTTTTATTAACAATTTTTGGACAAAGTATTTTAAACAGCCATTAAAAACACTTAAACATTAAAATCACTTAACACACATTTAACACACTTAAAAACATTAAAACACATTAAAATCACCATTCTGTGATTCTGTGAAAAGGCTTTCAAACCCTATGAAGGTTTGTGCTAGCTATGGGAAAAAAAAAAGTGAAGCCTGGGCAAATGTGGACACAGACCAGACTACAGATGCTGAGATCATCTGGGGAACCAATGCAAGTCCTCCAGCTCCTTCAGCCCACTCCTTGATCCACTGTTCTCCACTCCCTTCTATCTCACCTTGTATCAATACCACCAGGCAAATTTAGAGAGAAATGGCTTTTCAAGAATATATTAAAATATTTGTCACATTATACAATTTTCCAATGAAAACAAGTATTTGTTAGCAGTGCTATGACTCAAAAGTCTGAGTGCTGCATTGCTGCTAATAGCCTTGAGCAATGTGCCTTGAGCAAAAGAAACACAGAATGAAGACAGACATTACCAACTGACTATCAACCAAATAGGCAAAGGCTTCCCAGAGCCTAGACATATATAGCAAGAAGCATGATAAGAAATAGAGTTGATCGCTATCTAAGACAGATCACAGTGTATTTCATGGTAGAAAATGTTATTAAATATAAGCACAGTAGTAACAGCCAAGTCCCAAGAAATAGGAATTGTGCACAGCAGCTTCTAGAGTTACTACAACAGCATACACCTAAGTGAAGGAATGCAAGAGCTGTCAGATTTCATAAAAATGTTTAATGTCTCCTCACAGAAAGCTCAGCCAGACATCAGTATTCAAGCCAAGGTGGGTAAAAGTCCTGTTACATTATTCCTAGCTATGAGAAACAGTTATCTGCTGAGAACATTTTGTTGGTACGCTGCAATTCTAGATTAATAACTCCCTTAAGTAAATAAAACGACATTTCCATAATAGTTTTGTATTCCCAACAGCTAATTTCCAAAAGCCATGGGGGGAAGAGAAAAGGAAGAAAAAGCACATTTTTCTTGCAAAATAAAGTAGTAAAGTCAGCAAGATTCTTTAAGCGTCCTGAAAAGTGATAATACATGATTCTTCAAGCCAGCTGAGGAGCTACCTACATGAGGAAATAGTATTGGCATAACTAGAAGTGCAATAGTGAAGTAATGAACAGGCTGTGTGGCCATGATTTCACCTGAAACTGCAGCACTTCTGATCTGTACACTTGGAATAATTAAGACAAGAATGACTTCACACAGAGCGTTCCTAAAGATTTAACAGGAAAATAAAGACTTTAACAGGAACCTAAAGAATTACCAGCTTTCCTACAGATAAGCATAGAAGATCTTCCATCAACACCTACAATATTATATAATTTTTATGTTTCTGTAGAACCTCAGTTTGACAGGTTTGAAACTACTGGCAAGACCAATACCTTCATAAAGCACAAAGTGATGTTTTCCATTTATGCAAATCACACGCTCCTTTATTGCAATGCCTACAAGAATGAGCTACTGAGATGTGTGAAAAGGAGGGAGGGTTAGGGGGGGAAATCCTTCCATCACCTGAGTTCAATTGCCCAAACATTGCTACAGATGATATTTTCCCTTTGCAGCACTAACTGTGGTTGGAATGAAATGTAGTTTGGAGACAGTCAGTAATCAAGTATTCAAAAAAAAGCATTGCTAATAATACCAGGATAAACTAGAGCAGTTGCTTCTCACTTCACAGTGCACATAAAACAGGATCCCATCATTAACAAGCTCACACACTGGTTTTAATGGTTGCATGCATTTTGTGGCAATTCAGCAGTTGTTTCTCATAAGATAATTAAATATATTTAAATATAGGAACATTGGGAAGGATTTTAGTAATGGATAGAAAAGAAAATTCCATTCACATGGTTTTGGATGAAACAGTCCACTGAGTCCTGAAAGATTCATACACAGCAGAAAACACACAGGTCTCCCTACCACTAATGTTTAAGTCGTCCATTCTTTAAAACACTGATCTCTCACAGTCACTACTGCAGGCGCTCAGCACACATGACAATGTATAAGCATGGCTTTAGCTGTCCCTTGAAACATCATCTGTCATTTCAGTCCAGGCAAGGAAGGTTACAGCCATATTTTACTATAAACTTATCTTCAGGAAACTGGTATAGGATACAAGATAGCAGTCTATTACCACTGACATCAACACAAACCAAGTTCTAGCGCTTTTACAGGGTAGAAGGCAGTGGAGTGCCAAGTGTTAACTTCTCAGCAAGAAAAGTCACTTACATAGTCTTAATAGCATTTTTTTTTTTTTTCAAAAAGAAAAATATGACATAATGAGGTTTAAGGCATACACTATACTTCTCTACCCCTCTCTCAGATGGATATTTTTGAACCAGTAAATGATCTTTTAGCCAAACTAATAATTTTCAGGAACATTTGAACAATTTGATCCAAAAACATTCCTACTACAGTCCTCGTTTCTAGTCTGTAACTGATGACACTATTTCTTTCAGCCACACTTAGAAGTTTCCCCATTTGCACCTATTTGTAATTCATCCCACACGGCCACTGCCTGGAGCCCCATTCTGCATCATCCCTTCACACCAAGGCAGGCAGGTTTGAGCACACCCCCGTTGGCGAGCAGACAATGCCAGCACGCAGACGCACACGCGCACAAGTATGGCAGGTTGCATAACTGCCTTGTACAGGCCCATCCTCAAGTGCATGACCTTGCTTAACTTTATCTCTACCTCAGTCTTTACATGTAAGTATCAACTGTAAACCAAGCGTGAAAGTAAGAAATTGTGGAAGAGCTTTATTTCCAGGCTACAGCTACATGCTGTATGTTCAACTCCAGGGAATTTTAATGTAGATACTACCAATTGTGCTTGGATTGTACTGCAGTGTCAAGCTGACTGGGGATTAAGTACACATGGAAGGAAACACATTATCAGAATTTACCACATGACCAAATCTATTAAAGCACCAAGGAAAAGACATACTGATCCAAAACATATGAGCTCAGAAAGAAAGGGGAGAAGGCTATTTACTCTGTCCACTTCTCTCTCCTGCTGTTCGGTTTGGCACAAAGCACAACTTTCCTCAAGCTGGCATGTAGTATTCATGGTTTGTTAAAAGCCTCTTTAGTTTTGAATGTACTTTGAATGTACTTTTCCCTGTATTTATCTAGATAGTTACACTAGCAATCATTTTAAAAGCACAATGGAGGTAGATTGATCCTGGTGCACACAATAAATGTTCACCGATACACTGAAAATGTTGAAGTACTAAAGAGTATGGTTTATACACAAAAAAAATCCCAATTATCACAAAACTGGCAAGAAAATAAAATCTTGACCTGTTTAGCAAAGAAAACAACTATGATTCTTAGATATCATATCTGTCTTATCCAACAACATGCCTCAGCTGCCATCTGAAGTTTGATTAGAGCAGCTGAAGAGTGAAAGGCACCGATTTCTAGTAACTGCAGTAGTTCTGATATGCACCGATCACTCAGTGTAATTCAAACCATTACTAAGATCACCTGAGCTACTTTCAGAGATCATTAAAATGTTTTGAATTCAACACACATGTATGTAAAGTAGATATTTTGATCTCTGTTTACAGTCAGTATAAGTTTCAAAATCATATCATAAGCGGATGCGATTTAGGCAATAGATCTTGCATATGAAGTTTCAAGTGCCAACTGCTGCATACGTGACAGATACTGCAAGAACTACAGTGAAGAACAGGAAACTACAGAAAAACCAGCACAGAATGGTGTTAAATGCCTAAGAAAGTAGAGGGGGGGAGGCCTAAATGAGAAAAGAGTCTTAAACTTCTCAGTGCAATGGCTTAACAAGTTTAAAATTGTGTTATGTTCAGCATTCCCGAATTCCCTGCTGACTGTTGCTTCTGTGCAGTATTTCAATTTTAACAAAAAACTACAGCTCATAAAATTGGTGAATAGAAAAATAACGAAGACGAACAGCGTGTACATCCAGAAAGACAGTGGAAATTTCCACATTTACTCGTCAAGCCAGTTCAGAAAGGAAATGAAGCTAAAACATTCCGTCTGTACAGGCATCCCACAGTCCTGTTCAGAGCTACTGAACACACATTATCTGAAGGAACAGATTTGTGAAACTCTCCGTGCAAAAATCTTTGTACTTGCATATCTGATTTAGGATACTATTCTGGTAGTTGCACATGAAATCAGACATTTACACATTCAACCCTTTCCAACTATTCTCAAACTCATCAACTCTGCATATCAAACAGGTTTTCCTATGGAGCAAAACAAGGTGTAAGACAGTAAGGATTTGAAAGAAAGCTGAATCTGATTCTACCTAATGAACTACATTTGAGTAAAGTGTCACATATCCCGCAGTTCTGCTGAGCTGGTTAAATGTGTCACCCACCTTTATGCACTGTACAGAAAACAATGAAATCAAACTGTAGGAAGGCTGAGCTTAACTGGAACAAAGCCAATGACATTTGCAAGGCACATTTGGATCCATCCTGCAGAGCAAAGATTTTTAAGCCGAAAAATGAGTGCCATTCTCAAAGAAAACTCAAGTCTCACTTGAAGCCAGATCCTTTTTAAATGCTAAGTTTCCACACTCTATTAAAGCTTATTTCACCTTTTTATAACTTTATTGCTAATAACAGTGATATGATTTTAAACACTAGTGACCTTGAAAGTTGTTTCAAAGCTTCAGTAAAAATCTCTCACTCAGACTCTCACTGTAAGGCTTGCATGACAACCTGTCTGTCTGTAATTTACAGCCGCATTACTCATTTGGTAACAGGTCTACAGGGAACCTCGCCTGCTGAGTTCCTTCCCCACAACATATTTCACTTTGAAGTTTTCAGCCACAGACCTGGGGTCCATGTGTACTTGTTTAGCTGAGCCAATAAATCATGCCGCTTCAGCCTCCCTGTTACAGAACTATTTCTTGCTTACAGTGATTTTTTAGCAAAATTAGAGAAGTCACTTTTCATTAAGGTCTTTATCTTTTTTGATTAGTCTGAAGTTTCTGAATTGAATACTTGAAGGAGTCAATGTCTCTTGCTCACATTTTCCTTTAATTTCTAGGATCACTAAGTTGACATCAGTTTTGTGATATACCCTGCAAAATTGTTTTTAATATTTTGTCCAAAACCCTGTGACTTGGGGTGCATCAGTGAATTCAGAACTACCTTGTTGTGTTGGTTACAAAAACAAACGTAATTGAGTCCTCTAGTGTACAATATGCCCAGGCCAAATATCTGTCCTATAAATTTTGTCTCAGTGTTAACACCCTTCAGCATGGAAGTACTGCCCATACACTCATTTGTGGAAGCAGATGAATCATTTTTGTAACGAGTGCACTCATCTCAACAGGCTGATTTTTGTCTTATCTGGGTAATCAGCAAAGGGGCAATTAAGTTGTGCCTCTTCAGTTTGTGTAAAGGAAGCAAGGCTCATGGATCAATGCTATGATTTTGCAAACACAAAATTTCTATCTAGCATGGTTGAGTGACAGACACTTTGAGACACAATACTTCTCCAGAATCAAACGCAATAGGTTGCTCAGCACCTAATAAGCAAAAACATTTTGTGGGGGTTTTATCACTCCTATACCCCAGCTGCTGAAAGCAAGATTTCCCGAGGTTACTGTTTCTCTTAGAACCATAAGGATATATTTTACTGTCCTTTCAATATACAGAATACAATTGTTAAAATAAAACACATTCCGATTATCTCAATATCAAGATAAATAACCCTTGTACAATACTTGTACTGCAAGACCTTCAGGGCAGGGACTGACTCCAAATATTTTTTACACTGCCTATTGATATTAGTGGCATATATCTGTAAAGTACTTGTCTAGCTTCAAAAATCATTTATTCATATGAAATAACACAGGGTTTCGTCTCAGAGCATTTCTACCCACCATAAATCTAAGTGCCATGAAAAAATCTAGATGCTATTTCAGTTTCACCTGTGGCACCCCCAAGCACCAAGTTAAATGGTGGTAAGCCCTTGCACAGGGCTGTGAAGGCTATGGAAAGCTGTGCTATGAAGGCAGCAGCTGTGGGGAGCTTGCACAATAAGCCCGCATCCTCCCTCAGTCAGGAGAAAACAGAGGAGCAGAGCCAGCCAAGATAAGGGTATGAGGTCTTTATAAGGCTCCCCCGGCTGAGTGGTGTTGATGGCATTTGTTAGATATACTTAATATCATTTACACCTTCAAATATATCCAGACACTTTCAGTCTCTCAAGACAGAGAGCACTCACAGAAACATCTGAACTGGGGAAGAAAAAAAAAAAAATAAAAATGGAGTGCTGGCAGAAAGCGAGCCAAATGTGTTTGTCAGAGGCACTTGGATTTGCAAAACTAAGCCCTCTACAGCCAACTCTGAATCCTTGGAAACCAGTGGGAGTTTACCTATGTCATCACTGGATCAGAATTTGGTCCCTCATCCTTACTTATTATGACCTAGAAATTAAATCCAGCTCATACACAACCAGCCAGGTATTTTCTATACATATTCACAAGGGAAAAGTCTTCAGAAAGAGCAGAGGAAGCAGTATGGCACTCTTACTTTGTTTTAGAAGTCTTGAACCAAAATTATGAGGGAAAAAGGGAAAAGCCAACAAAAGACCATCCATAAAACAATGTCTGGTGGAGCAGAGGCTCAGTGTAAGGGAAAGTGTAACATGTTTCAGTAATAAAGAAAACATAAGGTCCATATTTTTACACTGCTTTCCAAAGCATCTGCATTTAAAAGATTTGATCTGTTTGGCCTCTCTGCCAGATGTTCCTTATTCTTTTTATAGTAGAGATGGGTGAAAACAAGTACAGTTTATCTCTTAGGTCAGAGCAGCCTGCGTAGGAATGACTGTATTCCCTCTTGCCTCCCTTGGAGGCAACCCGAGCTTCACAGAGCTTGGTACAAACTAGTCGAATCACAGATTATCGCAGTTCTCCACAATTTTCACTATATGAGAGTAAGAAAAGTTTTGGGTTGGGTTGAGCAAACAATTGCATTCAACTCCAAGTATTTTGTTTTAAACCAAGCAAATTTTTAACCATTTTTCAGTGAAGAAGTCATGAAGAGATTACATCAGTTTGAGAACCATTTCTGTCATGAAATCCAAATATTCCAGAAAAGTTTTGATGAAAATCTGTGCCATGCTGAAGTGATGGCAGTAGAGACCTCCTGCCAAAAATCAGGCAAGAACCTTATCTGCTCTGAAATCAAATCTCCATTTGAGGTGTTATCAATATGTAGGTAGAGAAAAAGCAGACTCAGTCTTCCTGCCAGCTGCTAACCACATGCACTGATGTACATGAAGGGCAGCTTGTTACTCACTCAGGCATGGCTGCCTCTTCTCCTCTGACCAGCAAGACACATTTACCTACAGGTGTCCAGACCAGAGAGATCCAGGCAGACCAGCTATGAGGAAATGCAGGTGAATTCAAACCACAGTGTGTGCTCTCAGCAGTGTACTTTGTGAACACACTGGCCTCACCCTTCTATCAGTTTCCTGTGGGGCTGTGAAACAAGCTGTGAAAGTCTTAGTCCCCATCAGAAGCATTTATTAACTTTGGGTTCACACATCTGGAAGATAATTATCAAAGTTTTGCTTGTGAACAAAATGTTGATAGTGCCACTCCTCGATGCAGCAATGAAACCCTCCATAAGTCAAAATAGTTTTATTACCACCAGCTGAGAGAATCTTGTAAGCTTCAAGAATATCAAACTAAGCAGAGCTCAAAGTTGTGAAAGCCAGAAAGTGTTTATGCACACATACATGCAATTGTGGACACTGCAGACTTTCCCCTTCCTGTTCCACAACCATTTAACCTCCTCTCCTAGCTAACATCTCTGTACATTTAACTTGCTTTTCAAGTTTTATGAACATTGTCTTCAGTTTTCCTTTAAGAAGAAAAACTGCTGCTGCCCTTCTGGGCACAGACCTTCCGCACCCCACCCCACCCCCAAAAAAAACACCAAAATAAAATTTTAAAAATTAAAGATTGTCCTCGTAGACTGGGACTGCAGAACAAGGTTCCTCTCTCTGAGCAGCTCTGGGCATTGCTCCATTCACTTTCCCCAAGAGGCATTCTTCCATTGCTTATAAAGCAGCACCAGAAGCCCAGTGGTTTTCCTGGTAAGACACTGGTGGGATGTCCAAGTGTCCAGCTACCACAAGCGAGCATGGCCACAGGAAGGCAGCTGAAGGTTTCGGCAGAAGGGACCCACCCTCGCCTTGGGGCTGGTGCTCCAAGGTCAAAGCCCACCTGTGACAGCAGCAGCTTTCTCAGAGCAGTTTGAGACTGCGGGATGGAGTCTACAGCAGCTGCACCACCTTGTCCGCAACATCCTCACTGTTTGAGCAGTGGCACGCTGCAGACAGCCCATGGCATGCTCCTTCTGCCCTGGGACCCAAAGTGAAGCCCCAACACCGCAGCTCCCAGTGAAAAACTCAGATTCTTGGATACTACTCTGGGATTGACACAAGAACCAAATTAGAATAAAAATGTTCTTTTTAATTATGCTTAATGTCATCACAGGATGAATGGGGCACAGAATTCTCCAGTTTTGCCCAACAAGCATGATTTCGCTCTCACAACTGTCTAATATCCTTCTAGCTGAAGTCAGTTTGGACTTCACATTGTAAACAAAAACAGAACAAAGCCAAAGGTTATCTGCTAAATACACAGTAGATATAACAAGCCAGAAGCCAAGAGCATTTGTAGTTACATCTAAGTACTTCCAGACAGTCCAGACTCTCTGGTCTTGGCTAATCTCAATGTCAGAAAATGTTTTTCCAGGATGGGGTTTGGTTTGTTGTGGGTTTTTTTGTTGGTTTTTGTTTATTTGTTTTGTTTTTTGTTTTTTGGTTTTTTTTTGAAAGATTCAGAAATGAATTGAGACTTTGAAAAAAGCCACATTGTCCTCTTTTTCATTCTTTCCTTTCAGTGAAAAAAGAATGCTGAAAGTATTGTCAAGAAAATGAAAGACTGCTTTAGTTCAAATGCTGGAAAACTGATGATTTTGGCCAGGTACAGCCTCGGGTTATTCTATCTATCCTCTGCTTTCAACGCTGAGTGGGTAACTTATCTTCCTCAGCTGCTCTAAGGGACATGGCCTCTGTTTAAAGGAGAAAAAAAAGGTAAGTATTACTTAGAGGCTGCTACAAGTACACCACAGTATACCACCCTGTGTGCAAATGCAAGTCAAAGCACAGAGAAAAGAGGAATAGTAAAGTGAAGCTGCTTTAAAACTACATATTTCCTGTTTCCAATGTGTAACTAATGCCTTTATTCTGTTATGAAACGAAGGAAAAAATGTGCAAAGTGTTCGTAAATTAAGATGAAAATCTTCTGTGACTAAATGTAATATTTACTTGAAGTAAATCTCATGCTTAGATTTGTTTTTTCAAGTGCTTTGAACATAAACAAGACTTTATAAATACAGTGGAAAATGTTTAAGCTTCAGCCAGAGATGACTGTTTAATTTTAGAAATTAACATTGGCTCTGGGCTGACAGAGGAATAGCTCAGCATGACAAAGAACCGTCATCTGGGCCTTTTGATGAAGACCAGTTTATTGCAACAGGTTTCCAGCTTATAACTACAATACAAGCCGATGTTATACCATGTCACAGAGAGCTAAGCTTGCTTTGGAAATAATTTGTTCACTTCTATTATCCAAGTACCATCAGCCCTAAGACAACATTGAGAAAAAAAGGCATTTTCTTTTCATACCAAGAAAAATGCTGGCAAGCATGAAAATGAGAGGCAAATGTTGTTGCAGAAATAAGAAAAACATTGCTCGGGTTTCCGAACAGAGCTGTTGGGCATGTGGCTTAAGAACTGCTGGAATAGTTAAGGGCACATTCCTTTCAGCTTGATTCAACAATTTTCTTCATATGAAAATTACAGTATTAAGCTTACTGTTGTGGAAAGATAACATTTACTAGCTTTTAATAAAGAGTTACTAGCTTTTAATAGAAAACTTTCAGCCAGTGTTCACAGTCTGCTGTAGTTTTACCCAAGACAGGCATTAAAGTCTTCATTGGTCTAACTATTCACAGTTACTTGTTTCAGTCATTCAAAAACAGAGCTATTGCCAATGTCCTGAGCTAAATAAAAGATTATTTGTGTAGTGGCAATATATTTTACCTGCATACCTCCTCATAGCCAGCCAAAATGGCCATTTCTGATACTCTCCCTTTGCTTGGGAAACAAGCAGACAAATGCCACCATGAGACATGCAACTGTCTGTGTCTAAGCATGATGACTGGCCATGCCGCCAGCACCCTTTTCTCCTGCACTGGGTGCTTGATTGCACATCAGTCGTGTGCCACTGTCTGGAGACACCCTACGCAGCCATCTGCCCACCATCCCTGGTGAAGCCACAGCTCCGTACCTCTGGTTGAGGCCCCGCGAGCACCCTGTGCCAGGACGCTGCCTGAGTCAGCAGCACACACAACTTGCTGTTCCAGCACAAAACCAAACCCGAGAGGTTAGGCTCCCCATAGCCCACTCAGGCTGCAGTCCAGCGTTTGGAAGCACAGACCCCAGAGAGCAAGAGCAGCCATTGGCATGGTCCTTCTGCTGCTGCCGGCAGCGCGGAAGCAAAGAGACAGGAGCCAGCTAACAGCCGAGTTGCTCTGCTGCCGGATCCAAAGGAGTCCAGCAGTAAGCTACTAACTTGTCATGCAAGAGTCAACTATGGTGATTGAAAAGCTTGTGAGTTTCTCTCATGCAAAACTGCACTGACACAGGTTTTTGAGCCAAACTGGCCCTTTCAAGAGCCTCTTATAGCAGCAGAACAGCCCACTGGGAGGTAAGTCAAGCCTTCAGTGAAAGCAAAGGGCAGCACAGGTCTGCTCACCAGCAGGCTAGCAGCAATTGCTGCCAAGCATTTGGTGGTGAAGACAGGGGCCCCATGCCTGTGGCGGGGTCTGAGCTGCAGCCGACAGCTCCTGCCAGCAGCAATGCTGGGGACGCTGCCCCTGGGACGTGGCAGCCACCACCAAGTCGTCACTAAATGGGCACTGCTTCCTATTCAGGAGTGGACAGAAAGCCTAAGATATGCGGGGAAGTTCTTACAGAAATGAGAAGCCCACGCACCCTCCTCGTGACAACACCAGTAAGTAACCTTTCCTACTCAAGCAAAATAAAATCTCTCAGTGGCTGGCATCAGCACTGAACTACCTTGAGCGGGACTAATGGGAAAGCATAATATAGCTTGCTTCAGAAATCCAGTCTACTAATCAGATTTAAGATAAGGTGCTAAAATAATTTTAAAAATTGTAAGATTCCATAATCTAGATGGAGTCTATAAGTTTCATCATCTAATTTCTTTTAAAAAAATGAGTTTAGCCACAGAATGCTAAAAACCAAAAGAAATCGGTAATTAAAATCTATGTTTAGGTTTACTGGGGGGGGGGGGGGGGGGAAGGACAATAGAAAAGCAAAGTGCTATTCATTTGGAAGTAAAGTAAGTGCATTTCTACTTGTACCGAGTTTACTGTTGACTGCCACCGGAAGAGGACAAAGTGCAATTTATATTTCTTTTCCTACACACAGCTTAAAATCTCTGTTGTGCCTATAGCTAAAGCAGCGCAAAGCAAAGGGTTACAAGGCATTTACTAACTCCTCCTGTTGCCTGCAGACACCGGGACAGCAGTTATACTGTTTTAGCCAGACTCTTTACAAAGCTCAGATGCGTGGGTGTCTTCTTCATCCCTTCTGAACACCACATGGATCTGAAGAACCACACTGAACTGTCACACACTGGGAACCTTGCCATGTGAATGCTTTCAATCCTTTATCAGCAGTCCTGGCTAAATGGTGAGGTCCCAGTTGACTGGAGGTTAGCAAATGTAGCATCCGTCTACAAGAAGGGCCAGAAGGAGGATCTGAGGAACTACAGGCCTGTCAGCCTGACCTCAGCACCAGGAAAGGTTATGGAGCAGATCACTCTGAGTGCCACCACGTGGCACATGCATGGCAACCAGGTGATCCGGCCCAGTCAGTATGGGTTTATGAAAGGCAGGTCCTGCTGACTAACCTGATCTCCTTCTATGACAAGGTGACCCGCTTACTGGATGAGGGAAAGGCTGTGCATGTTATCTACCTAGACTTCAGTAGAGCTTTTGACACCATTTCCCATGGCATTCTCCTGCAGAAACTGGCTGCTCGTGGCTTAGACAGGTGTACTCTTCGCTGAGTAAAAACCTGGCTGGATGGCCAGGCCCGAAGAGTGGTGGTGAATGGAGTTAAATCCAGTTGGCGGCCAGTCACGAGTGGTGTTCCCCAGGGCTCAGTGTCAGGCCAGTTCTGTTTAATATCCTTATCAATGATCTGGACAAGGGAATTGAGTGCACCCTCAGTAAGTTTGCAGATGACACCAGGTCGTGCAGGAGTGTCGACCTGCTCGAGGGTAGGAAGGCTCTGCAGAGGGATCTGGACAGGCTGGATTGATGGGCCGAGGTCAACTGTATGAGGTTTAACAAGGCCAAGCACCAGGTCCTGCACTTGGGTCACAACAACCCCATGCAACACTACAGGCTTGGGGAAGAGTGGCTGGAAAGCTGCCCAGCGGAGAAGGACCTGGGGGTGCTGGTTGACAGCCGGCTGAACATGAGCCAGCAGTGTGCCCAGGTGGCCAAGAAGGCCAACAGCATCCTGGCTTGTATCAGGAATAGTGTGGCCAGCAGGAGCAGGGCAGTGATGGTGCCCCTGTACTCGGCACTGGTGAGGCCGCACCTCGAATACTGTGTTCAGTTTTGGGCCCCTCAGGACAAGAAGGACATTGAGGTGCTGGAGCATGTCCAGAGAAGGGCAACGAAGCTGGTGAAGGGTCTGCAGAGCAGGTCTTATGAGGAGAGGTTGAGGGAACTGGGGTTGTTTAGTCTGGAGAAGAGGCGGCTGAGGGGAGACCTTATCGCTCTCTACAACTACCTGAAAGGAGGTTGTAGCAAGGTGGGTGTTGGTCTCTTCTCCAAAGTAACTAGCAATAGGATAGATTAGATAGATTGGTTTAGATTGGGTATTAGGAAGAATTTCTTCACTGAAAGGGTTGTCAAGAATTAGAACAGGCTGCCCAGAGAGGTGGTGGAGTCACCGTCCTTGGAGGTGTTCAAAAAACATGTAGATGTGGTGCTTAGGGACATGGTGTAGTGGTGGATTCGGCAGTGCTAGGTTAATGGTTGGACTTGATGATCCTAGAGGTCTTTTCCAACCTAAATGATTCTATGAAGGACACCCTTGCATGTATGACTTATCCCTCCATTCCCATGTTAACTAATCTTACAGCCTTTGTTTCTCAGGGCTGAGAAATATGCACCATTACACATGGCAAAGAGGAACAAAACCTTTAGAAAGCAAATATATTTTTAAATTTGGATTTTTGAAAATGCCACTTAAAAGCCTTTACAAGCACCTACAATTTGTAATGCAGGTGTATATTCAGCAGTTAACCTGTATCACAAAAGCACAATATGGCAAGTTTGCTGGTGGGAGTATTGAAACCTAGAGAACATGCCACAGTCCTGCCCTCACCTGTTTGCTGGCCCCACACTATGGCCAGCCGTGCAGCCCTTGAGCTGCAGAGCCCATGGATCCCCTCCAGCCTGCCATGGCCCACGCTGGAGCAGATGAAGCAGTGGTTTGGCCACAAGTGCTTCTTCCCTGCAGGAGAGGCAGGCAGGCCTTTGAACACACCAGACCTTGGGACTGAGCAGCCCTGAACAGACAAGAAGGAGCCATGCTCAGGAACATCCATTTTGACTTTTCTGGGAAAGTTAAAACAGCAACTGAGCAAGTATGGTATTCTGCTGCTACTGCACTTTTTGTTTGCTAATTGTTCTGCTTCCATCTCCCACTCTTGAAAGCAGTTTTACCCAATTCTTCCTTCACTCTCCATCATCTTTACGGATTTTCAAACACAAAACTCAGTCCCTTCCTCCCTGTGTCAAAAAAACCCCAGAACCACCTACACACCACTGAAAGATGCACAAAGGGTGGAGGAACCCCATTACTCTCTCCTGTAAGTTCCCATTCCAGACCTTTCCCCACTGCCCATCTGCCCCCAACCAGACGCCCTGCCTTCGCACCCAGGTCCTGCCCTTCCTCACTCCACCAGTGATCCAGGCTCCCAGAACAAAGGGACCCTTAGCAGTGGTTACTCTTGTGAAATAAATAACAGACACAACATGAAATGGAAAAACAAAATATTGAATATCTACCCAGCAAGCTTATGGCTTTACAGGCTGCATTGTGAATGAAGACATGCCTTTTAAAAAAATGCCATATTGATTGTCTGGAATTTGTCTGTGTCAGGTTAGTAAATACAATTTAGCTACTGACTGAATAACAACTTTTTTACTGAGAAAAAAAGTTAAAATCACATATATTTAGACTGTTCAGATTCATACACAGTGTTAAATATAGCCAACCTCTTCAAAGTCATTTTTCCTAGTGCAACAAAAAAAAGGAAGTCATGCTTTTGTTTTTGAACTGTATTCAATTAAAACGTCAACTGTCTTGCTAAGTCTTTAGATTCTTAATGCATCACCATTTAATTTCAGAATGCAAGCCAAGGAATAAACTGAAAAGAACATTTATTTTAGTAGCTGTCAAGTTGCTTCCAAATGCTCTCTCTATTCCACATCCTTAATAGAAAACTAATAAATAAAACCAGATTATGCTGGGCCGAATGCAAGGCATCCTGATGCTCAGAGCCTGACTCCTCACCAGAGGATCCCTGCTTGCCCCAGGCGTCCCGGTGGATCCTGCGGCACCTCCTGCCTGTGGAAAAGCCACCCAGCCCGAGAAGTCTCACCTGCAGCCACATTCTCCAGCAGCTGGGCAGAGGCTGCAGGTGAGGAGAGCTGCGCTTCCCCCTGCCCTCCCTCACCCACCTCTGCCTGCAGTGCCAGCACCAGGGCCTGACCCAGAACACTGCACCTTCCCTGCTGCTCCCCAAAAGGACAGGAATTTGTGTTAAGGGTGATGCCAACAGCAGCAGGGAGAAAAGAAAGGGGAGTAAGGGGTAGGATACATATATTTAGGTTTATCATATTTTGATCTGTATGAAAGCATCAAATTTCTTGACTTCTAGCACAGCAGTCTGATATTCTATAAGAGGTTTTTATGGAAGAAAATTGTGTTTTGGAATAGTTTGCAACATTCATCCTTGGAGAGTGTATTACATTCAGTAATGGAAAGGTCATTCAAACTGACTTACGGTTCTGACACAAACCAACAGAAACATACAGTTAAGTCTGAAATATACAGCACATTTCCAAAACAAATGAAACATAATAGCAGTCACTTAGGCAACCAACAAGGAAACACTCTGTCCTCCACCAGTCCAGTTTTGCCTTATATATATGCCAATACAAAAATCTTTTGTTCTATCTAGCACTGCTGAAGGGTGCCCAGTCTCATTCATTACGCTCAGGATCAGCGAGCTACTCCAGAAAAGCTGGTGTAACAATGGCATTTCCTCCTCTGTTCCCCCTTACCCCATCCATGGAAGTCAGCACTGATGGAGCCAGCCCACACAGGAGAAGTTAAAGCCAACAGCCCACCGATAGGCAAAACCCCATTTCACATGTGGTTTAGACAAAGTAATGGCAGCCACCAAAGAAGTATTCCCCACGTAAATAAATGCTATTCTAAGTCTATAAACTTCTTTGGATATATCAGATTGGACTCTGGATTCATGGAATTAGAATGGAGTTTACTCTAGTGATACAAAAAAGTTCTTATAAACTTCTGGGCCTGAGGAACCTAGATCTACGCGCTTGCCCAAACATCCATAGCTCAGAGCCACCCCACTGAAATAAAACTCAGAGTGTTCCAGAAACACCTTTAGTCATATAATTAATTCAAAAGTCCCACCTTTCCTTTTAATCAGCAAGTCAATAGCACGATACAAAAAGCACAAGCTTTTAACCATCGCCTTTACTGAATTTATTGGGAATTATACAGATGATCTCATCAGAGTTAATGTAAGTTCAGTAGTGTATGCGCCTGTACATCCCACCTCATGTATTATCAAGGCCACCTCTCCTCAAGACACAAGATACTTGAATTGTGGCCCAGTGTTACTCTCATTTATATACTTTATCAGACTTTAGACATTTCTACCATTACAGTTAAAGATTAAAACATCCATTTTTTTTTAATTGCAGAGTTATGTTTGGTTTGTATAATAGTATACTTTCCTGTACAAGTACTAGGTTAAACACAATCTGGACAACTATTTTGTAGGACACAAACAGAAACTGCACAATATTATTCAATGTTAGAACATCAGTAAACAATAGAAACTTCAGAAATCTCGAGATGTTTGTAAAGTCATATTTGGAAGAGACCTTGATCTTCTCTGTGGTGATCCATTTGAAACCAGAACACAAAATAAACATCTTAAATCAAATAAACAACAACATAGCTTTAGCATTGTTTAGATGTTGAACTACAACACATTCAAAGCAGAGTTCAAAGCAGGCCAGCCATTTCTCATTTAATTTTGTCATAGGAGGCAGATATTACAAGAGCCTCAGAAAGACAACAGCCACACAACAGCCACTGCATACTATTAAAGAAGCCACAGGACAATATTATTAAGACAAAAGCAGGAGAACAGACATGCAGAGATCATTATCTAGTTATAGCCTCACAACCTCATTGTGAAAATTACAATTTCTTAAAAGTTTTTTTAATAAGGCAGTTTATACTTGAAAATGATTGAGAGCACTCTGCTGAACATACAAATAGAGAAAGAGGAAAATGACAAGTTTAAACACTTCATTTTTTACTTTTTTATCCATATCACACTTTCACACTGTTTTCTCCTCCCAAATGATTTTTCAGATGCTATTCAGATAGAAATTGTTCAATTACTTAAAGGTTTTAAAAAGTTACACCAAGTGAGCATTCTCTCCTACCTTCTTAACCAGCTAACTGATGCAAGTTCTACACAAGACCAACACCAATATTACTTCATTTAGCATACTCAGTCCCAGAGTCCATACATTTACTAACTGTTTGTTAGTAAAGCTATAGCAGAAAAGGCTTCTAGTGTAAATTTACACAGGAAAGTATACTTTGGATTTTATGCAACCTGCCATGGCAAATTCAGCAAGTAAAATAATAAATAACATAAAAAATAGTGAAGCAAAAAACATTATTACTTCCTATACTGTCAACAAGTATACTCCAGTACAGCACTCAGATTTTCTTACCTGTAAAACAGGTAATCTCTTCCCTCCTCCTCATATTTTAACCTGGAAAACCTCTTATTTTCTAGTATTGACCTTGACTTAGAAAGACCCATATAAGAACTCCTACATTTGTAAGGTTTCTTACGTCCTGCTACCAGCAGGTCTTCAATCATAAGTCTCAAAACCATTTAATTGAAGAAAGCACAAAACAACACTAACCCTCACCAAACAAAAGATCTGAACCTATGCTTACCTTTAAACAGTCCCTGCAGGTTTGTGTGCAAAACATTAGGCATGGTATGACTCACCCTTCTAACATCTGAAAATAATGAAGTTCTCTGGCTAATTAAAATGCTAACAAATTGAGAGTAAAACCTATCAGCTGTGCAGAAGAAAGGCTGCAGCTGAGACCTAAAAAGCTAGCATACATGACTTTAAGGCATTCCACTTTTAAAATTTTAATTTAATTGGAACTGGGAAATAAAACATAATATAATTCAGAAATATACTCTCATCTGTAACTTGGAAATAAACATCCATGCCTTGTTTCTTTTACCCAGACATATCTGCTTGCTTGTTTGGGCAGAGGGTAGGGGGTTTTGTTTGTTTGTTTCAGTGGGGGGTTTTTTATCTGTTTTTTCAATTATTTAAAAGATGAATTAAATTCCAATGTGCAGGGCCATCTTCATGAGATGACAAATTCTTACTTCATCACAACCAAAAATTATCTATGGCATGCATCAGCTTTTTGTTTCTTTTCAGTTGGCTGGTAGGTAAGTTTTAAGATTCTTGTTAATGAACCGCCAGAACATCTTCCTTTAACCACTGCACTCTACCTATAGGTTACATAGGCTTATAGATTTGTAAGTAACAACATACTGCTCTTTGGACCCACTTATTTTTACCTGAGACACTGGCTAATTACAATTAGCAATTGTCAAATGGTTAAAGATGGTATTGGCTATTAAACAATTATGCTATTCCAATTCTCACTGATACATTACATCATTAAAGATAACGTATTTAGTCATATATAGTCATGACATTTTTGCACCAGAACTGTGATCACACAATTTTATTAGTTAATCTTACAGTGTTGCTCTTACAGTGTGATGAGATACAGCTTTACCCAGAGCATTATGATAAATAAAAGAATATGCCTTTTTAACTGATTTTAACTACTTGTTCTCTCCAGGAGCTGTTATTTACTGCCCAGCAGGTGCTGAATGCCTCCTGGTGGTGAAGTACTTTCAATTCACAATGACCACATTTATAGGTAATAGTTTCTGAACTATCACACTTGGTAGTCTAAGTTTAAGACTTTCAGTTCTAACCCGAAGTATACAAGTGTACCTCAAAGTACACAGAAGGCAATGGAAATACCCTGGCTGATTCTGGCAGAAGCTGAGGAATCTAATCAGGCAAAGAACTTGAGGGAAAGGCTTATCTTGGAAAACTCTGGGGTTTGAATTCATGTCATGCTCAGTTCCCATCACAACACATGGAATTCTCCAAAGTGCATTGGCCTCTGTGAGCCAAGAGACTCAGGAGATGTGTGTGCTAGGAGAGAACAGAGCTTTAACAACAAAAAAGTCACTCTGCCCCAAAAAAATCTGTAGTGGCTCCAGAAGAATGCAGACTAATCCTTTAACTTCACAAGATTTCTCAGTTTGCAAACTATTTGCAAATACATGTATTTTAAACCACATAGGTGACATTCCTATGTGGTTTAAAACAAACAAATGAAACCAAAACAAAGCTGCTGGTGAGTTGGTATATTCAGGGGAAAACAGGTGAAGCTTCCTAAATTAAAATTCAAACCTCAGTCATGCTTTCTGCATACTATACAAACTTTTTTGCACCTCACACATTAATCAAAGCTATTGATTCATGGCAAAGTTACTGGTAGGGTATGAGAAGATACAGTTAGGGTTGGTTTGTTGTTTGTTGTTTTTTAATATATGAACTGCTCATATCAAAACAACAAGGGGAGTTAAATCCCTTATTTAAAGGCACCTGACTGTAATTTTGTGGAGATGCTTAAACAGAAAATTTCCTGCATACTCTTAGCATAACTTTTTTTTTTTTTTAACTGCACATGCAGGAGTCATCTAATATACTTCTTTGCTTCAGATCAAATAATATCATGGGAGAAATCACAGGTCACTTAGTTCAATCAAAGCTGATTGTAAGAATTTCCGACCCATGTGGTTCTTTTATAAGTAGAGTAGTAAGATTGGCATTTGGCAT
Organism: Morus bassanus; assembly: GCA_031468815.1. Lineage (NCBI taxonomy): Eukaryota > Metazoa > Chordata > Aves > Suliformes > Sulidae > Morus > Morus bassanus. Next base: position 10,146,970 of record CM062578.1, read on the forward strand.
TAAACAGATTCACTCAGATCCTAACAATTTGACAGAAACCGTCTACAAAAGAAAGTACTCTAAATGTAAATTCTTCAATTTTAAGGTCAGTTTTTAAAGCTGGAGGGGACGACCCCAGAATATTTACAAGGGCTACAGACTTACAAAATGCAAGAGAATCAATGCTGCAATATTTAACTAATTCTGTTTGTGTAGCTAATTTTGTTGACATTTTATAAAGCTATGTTTATTCAACTTTTTGGTTCTTCTCGTGTTTTTTTTTGGTTTTTTTTTTTTTTTTTCTTAAGGCAGTCACAGTTCAGCATTGCTGGAAAGCAGTTAGTTTCACTGGCTGCCATGAGAGCCCTTCTGTGGAACAGATACAGAGGAAAGGAAGGGCAGCAGTGAATTACTCCCCCCTGTAGAGTTCCAGTACAGTGACCATCCTCCACTGTCCATCAGTCTGAAAAATGAGCACCGACACCAGCCTGAGGAACCAAAACTGTTGTATAATATATGCACCAAGTCTTTCTACCCTCCAGAATCCAACCCACAATTATTCAGCATCAGAGCCCTACCAATTTCAACAGAGCATTGTCTCTGCAATTCACAGCACAAAGTAAAAAAAAAAAAAAAAATCCACAGATTTATGCGACTCCATCAGTACCAGATAACAGGAGAAGAAAAGAATGGCTATAAGCTTACCTAGAAGGAGGACCATATCCAACTAGCAAGAATGTAGGATATTCAACCTACGAATTAGCACAAAATCTGGTATGTAGGCATGTTGTGATTGTTACAGATTCAAGCTTAGTTTAATTTTTCAAAATAAAAGAATAGCCTACTGTTCATATGAGCATTTTCTTATAGCTGTCCCTTACATTGTCCTGATGATGACTTGCAGCAGCAATGTTGAACCCACAGGACCATGTTTGACAGCAGCCTGGCCATGGTTTCTGTTCAAAGGCAAGGGCACTAAATGATCTACTGGGAAATAAGACAAGAACTGCAAGAAAGCTCTTTCCCTGGAAACAGTCATCCACCGAGTCAGACACCAGCATGATCCAGAGACTGACCTTGAATTGAATTAAAGAGTCTTCCTGTGGTTATCTATGTACTAAGGCATAATTTTGCATGATCCACATTCACTGAATTTGACTAACCTTTTTGTATCAGCATAGCTATCTTCCCCTCTCTTAGGACCAAGGCCCCTAAAGTTTCCCAAGATGCTAGATCTAACCTTGCATTCATCCTGGTAGCTTATTTACACCTTACACTGCTAAAATATTCCTTTCCAGAGCAAGCAAACAAGCCACCACAGCTGCTTCTTCAAATTTAAATTAAATTAAAACAATTCTATCATCCTCTAATAACACAAATAACCAGAAAAGTTGCTGCCTTATCCTATGCATGTAAATTCATAATGTATAGTGGCCATCAAGAAACAATGACATGCCAGATTAAGTATCCTCACAATATACCTACAGACTGCAACACAGAGACCTTCAAAATCTGATTTCAATACTGCTTTTGAAATTAAAACCATTAAAAAACAGTCTAGCCAATGTTTGAGATGAGCATTGAAAACATCCAGTCTACACCTGCAATACTACTTCAACAGGAATATCTGTGTTTCAGTTCATCTGCTGCTTGAGTAGATTTGCAGGTTAACATCTCTGCTTGCGAGGTGGTCTGAAAGGAGATTAAAGATCTCGCTGAAAGCACAGGAACTACTGATTGTGCATGTCATTGTAGATCAAACATGTAATTACCCTGTTTGAGGATATGTTCCAGTAATGAGGATAGCAGATTTTCCCCATGCACACAGTGTTTTAAACAAGCTCTTCCTCTCAAGTGACAGATGATCCCTCTCTTCATGCCCACCTCTAATAACTACCCAGGTGAAAGAGAAAGATGTTACAGCCTTTCACAAGGCAAGAAAAGATAGCTCTTTCTCAACTAAATCGGTTATTATCTGTGTGCCTGTAGTAAATGCACCAAGCAGGAGCTTTTGATGTGGCTGCCAATACTGTGGATGATTTATCAGGCCCCACGTCATCTGAGCTGGATAGAGTTCAAAAGCGGCGGCCAGTGGGAGTCCCTGGCTGCTCAGACCCAGCGCAGACATCAGCAAAGAGCCCGTCCCAACCAGAAAAGATGAATTACCTCCTGTCCTCACATCTGAGGTGCTCACCGGTCAGAGGGGTACACAAAAGAACAAAAGAAAGCCAGAGCACAGAGCTCAGCAGCCACCGGGCCACCGCTCAGGATGGGACGGGGCAGGAGGGAAGGGCAGCCGCAGCCCGGCGCTCCGTGGACGGGCAGTGCAGCCAGCTGGGCCGGGCGGCGGCCAGCAGGCAAGGACAAGGATGAGGATGAGGATGGGGATGAGGCGCAGCCCTGGCAGCGGCCTGCCGAAAGGGAGGCGGCGTGGTGGGCAAAGCGGGCAGGCTCCCGGCGGGCCTGTCAGTGCCCTCGGGGCCCGGACAGCACTGCTGACAGGGAACGGCCCTTCCGCCGAGGGTCCTGTGGAGAAAACAAACATAAATGCACAATTTTACATTAATTTAATTTTAGTTTTACGTTAATTTTATGGCCGTGACTTTAGGAACAGATCTGTGAATTAAAACACCTGTGCCTGGTAGCATCATCTACGCAATTTTAATTTCATTACTCTGTTAAAACTATAATCCTGTACCCTTCCTCAGACCCGTTCTCAGGACACACAGCACTTTTCACACACCCAGAACAGTGTTTCTGTAGGAACCGGAGGACTGCGCGCACCTGCCCTCAGAGGCAGCGGCCGTGCTCCCTGCTCCCGTTTCTCCCTCCAGGCCTTGCAGCCCTGCGAGGAGCAGGCGAGTGTCTGTACATGGCAGCTGGGAGACGCGTTCGGGGAATGTCCTATTTCATTCCCACCTGAGAAGCTTGCATTTTCTGTCTGCAATTAGCACTCAGCACAAAGCCAGCACTCCCCAGGACAGGCAGCACCCATAACTGACACTGTTTAACACTTTCCAAGGCATCTTAAAGAGCTGAGAAGAATCAACATGGATGCCAGGAGGTGATAACTTCCACATCAGAAAGGGAGCTTTTTACCTCAACTGGTTCTAGCAATCTGCCTGGGCAAAATCTGCATCAATTTAATTTGTTTTCTGTGGTAAGGTGCTAACTGGCAATACCTGTCACAATGCAGAAGATACTTAAAAGGCCCAGCTTTTTAATGTAGTTGTTGATAACTGTGAAACAGCTTGTTTTACCCTAGATGCTATTCTCTATTGCTATACGTACTCAACAGCACATGAAAGAGCCTTATTTTCTCCTGGTAAGATTTTTACATTGCTGTAGTTTCACTAAAATCAGCTAAACTTCTCTCAAGCAGTAAGAGAGAAGTAAGAGCAAATACAGGACCAGTAAATCTAAGGTGCATCGTGAAATCAGTCACGCACTTCTGAAAGTTAACAAGGCCATTAATTTCCACAGGAGTAAAACTGAACTCTGATGGGATTACTGCTGTGAGATTTTGCCCGTGGGAAACAGGAGTGGGATCTCTTTTCCCACAACCAGCTGCCTTGTTCTTTCTACATAAGTAGAAAAATTTATTTAAGCTTTATCAGAGTTCCATATGAAAACACCAAGGTTCAGGCTCTATGCCTGAATGTGTTTGCTTATATGTATGAGAGAATCTCAGTCCTCTTTACGTATATTCCTCTGATGTACTGCTTGGTTCCTTTGAGAGCGGTATACAGCACTGCATTGCATGAAGCAGATGTGACTTATAGTCCCTATATTAATATTTGCATAAATACAGTAGCAACTCAAAAACACTGATTGTGTTTTCAGAATCAGTTGATGCTTTGCTGGGAGCTTGTCCAACTCATTACAATGGAACATAAGTGCCTGCCTATGGCCTTCAGCCACAGAAGAATTGTACCTAAGTGTGTTATTTTCAAAATTCCCAATGAGGCACTCAGAGGGTCATGTAACCCTTTTAAAGGCTGTCCAACAACTCACTGAGACAGCCCTTAACAAAACCTTATCGTACTTATGTTATTTGCCCTGTTAGTAACCTATATTTCACAGTCTGGCAAAGGCGATCACTCACTTTAAAGCTTATTTGAAGAAACTGATTTATATCACAAGTTTCAATCAGATGCCAGAGTTCTTTATTGCACTGGAGGTACTATGATCACATCTAAAAACTGCCATATTTGCTTTAGAAAACCAGTTAAGACTACCTGAAGATGTGCCACTTCGACTTGGTGTGTACATTAAGACACTGTAAGTCAATGTAATCTTTGCCCTGATGTCTAAGAACTTGAATATATTGCACATTACAGCAGAATTTTCTGTATGCACACTCAAGCACAGTTTACTTAATTTCTTAAGCATTCAGCCTCAGAAGCTGAGATCTATAGCTCTGAAGAGTACATAGGAAATACCACACTGAAATGTAAAATACCGGTCTGGTTCTGGCTCTGAGTGTTAAGCGCTGTCAGAATGCTCAATTCTGCATAAAAGATCCAGATATTTAAGATTTAGTTTGGACCATATAATGTTAGGTTAAGATCAGTTGAGAAACTAGAAATATTTTACTGAAAGTGCTGCATAATTTTGTGCTTGCAGCCTTATCCCAGGACTCTGACTCGTTGCTCATTTTGTTGTGCATGGAGGAGGCATGGGTATACACAGCATCTGCTCCAGAGAACCAGGTAACAACAGGGACTTCCTTCCAGATGTAGCAGTACTTACTGCTGAAGATGTGAGCTGGGTTGTTCTCTTATCTCAGAGTTGTTCTTTCAGGCTTCAAAAGCTCTGGCAGATACAACTGTACCAAGTCACATCTTCAAGTTTTTCTGTGCGTAAATTATGGCAGAAGCCATACATTTTTCAAGGGAAAATAGTTTTTGACAAAAGTACAGGGCTCTAGGAGCTTAGTGACTCCTCAGTCCAGCACTGGGCATGTTTCATCTGGTCAGTTTTGATAGATTCCCACTCCTTCTGCCTGACTATTTAAGAAAAATGAGACAGTGGGCAGCCTTGTGCCCTGCAAAGCAAGTCCTTCACAGTGAATTAAATTTGTGGATAGAATTGGATCACATACAGTTCTGTTAGCTTTCTTTTTCCAACATGAATTTAAAATAACATATTCCTACACAGATAAGAGATGCTGACATGCTGCTTTATCACAAATTTTAATATTTTATTTTGTTTGTTATTACTTCCCTATTTAAGAAAACAATAAGACAATCCAATTCTGACACAATCAGACACACGATCTGGTACCATAGAGTGAATTGGCACAGAAGCCATTAAAAGAATTTGGCCAGTGAGAAGCTGTGAAGAAAAAGAACAACATGAAAACATTTTGCAAAGGGCCTTTAAGGAAAACTGGCATAATATGGAGAGAAGGGATAGCAGAAGGAGGAATAAAATGAGGCAGAGTGGGAATGTTGTGTGACAGGAACTGAGACACCTGGAGTACTGGTCTGCAACACAGCCAGATCAGTCTCACAAGGAAACAGTGCGCGTGTGGGAGGGAATGGCCAGTATCTGCAGTGGAAGAACGAATTAAAAAGCAAACATCATCAAACAAAAAACAGGTACATAATTCAGGTACATAATTCAGATTAGAATTGCATAAAACAAAATCTCCTGCTGACACTGATGCATAAAACACATCAGTACGGTGTTCTTTAACATTCTGTCCTGCCCTGTTAATGTAATTTCTTTTGACTCCTATAAATAAAGAGATCATCCACTATTTTCTTCGAGATCCCAGCTTTGCGATTCAGGCCCATCACAATTTCCTTGAAGGAAGCTGTTAATACACCTAAAGATATAGATGCCTTATGCAACAACTCCTGATGCGCACAAAACACATGCAGCTCCCCTGCACTGGTTTCTGCTGCTGCCACACCAGCAGTACTAGCGTTCTACCTTATGAACAGGGTTGGCCACTAGAGATGCAGACTTGCTGCTTGAAAAGTAAGAATATTCCCATTTTCCAAGAAAAGAAAAATGAGGAATCATTCCCTCCATATATCATTTGCTTTCTGCAACTTCACTCCCTAAAACTTGAGTCATTTTGTACTGACCTGTTCATGCTGAGGAAGAAGAAAAAGAAAATGCTCATTAAAAAGTAGACAAAAGAACTGAAAAGCAAAATAAGAGCACCAAATTATGAACTCTAATACAGGGTGGATTAATGTGTGCACTTGAAAGGTCTGTGCATATTTGACATTGTACGCCTGGCTTTCTTCAAGGAGACAGAGTTGTAAATAATGTTGAGATATGTAATAAACTAAGCAGTGTTCAGTTCCAGGGCCTAGGCTTCCACTTGATTTGAATGGTATTTTTGCATGAATGAAGATCTCAGAATTGAAGTTTGGAACTATGAATTTTACATTAGTACACTGAACTAAGGTTCAGAAGAGCCAGTTTGTTTCCTTGCGCTACCACAGATATTTATGTACTTTTGCGCAAGTCACCTACCGACCATAGAATCATAGAATCATTTAGGTTGGAAAAGACCTCTAGGATCATCAAGTCCAACCGTCAACCCAACACCACCATGCCTCCTAAACCATGTCCTGAAGTGCCACATCTACGCATTTTTTGAGCGCCTCTAGGGATGGTGACTCCACCGCCTCTCTGGGCAGACTGTTCCAATGCCTGACCACTCTGTCAGTAAAGAAATTTTTCCTAATATCCAATCGAAACCTCCCCTGGTGCAGCTTGAGGCCATTTCCTCTCGTTCTATCGCTAGTAACTTGGGAGAAGAGACCAACACCCACCTCACCACAATCTCCTTTCAGGTAGTTGTAGAGAGCGATAAGGTCTCCCCTCAGCTGCCTCTTCTCCAGACTAAACAACCCCAGTTCCCTCAACCTCTCCTCATAAGACCTGCTCTCCAGACCCTTCACCAGCTTTGCTGCCCTTCTTTGGACACGCTCCAGCACCTCAATGTCCTTTTTGTCCTGAGGGGCCCAAAACTGAACACAGTATTCGAGGTGCGGCCTCACCAGTGCCGAGCACAGGGGCACCATCACTGCCCTGCTCCTGCTGGCCATGCTATTGCTGATACAAGCCAGGATGCTGTTGGCCTTCTTGGCCACCTGGGCACACTGCTGGCTCATGTTCAGCCGGCTGTCAACCAGCACCCCCAGGTCCTTCTCCGCTGGGCAGCTTTCCAGCCACTCTTCCCCAAGTCTGTAGCGTTGCAATCATCCAGCAAATGTGTCCCTCTCTCCCCTGAGACCCTCTGGTTTCACATGTGCCGCCAGCTACCTTGCCGCTTATCCAGCCAGCCATCCCAGCTGCTCCTGAAATACAGCTCTTCCTCAGGTAAGCCAGTTAGCTGCTCTCATGGCTAAAAGCATGATGCCAACAAAAGTGAAACAAACGTAAACATAATGTTAATGAATGTAACCTGACTACCGCAAATTACATATGCTTCGAAAAGCACACAAACTATACAAACAAGTTGTAGAGGAACACTGCCTTTCCTCCTTGCTTGTACAAAGTAAGGTTGTATCATGTAAATGTACATTAGGAATTGAACTGCTAAAACACAAACTGAAATTGTGTTCCATTTTTGGTATGTATAGTTTGCTGTGAAGACCCAGTTCCAAAGTACTTTCTTGATTCAGCTTTCCTCTTCTTAGCACTACTGAGTTTACACTCAACCACACTTTCTTGCCAAAATATAGTTTCACTTAACAAAATCTCCCTTGATTCTCCCCAATAATTAATTCCATCTATAGCAATGTCTTTTAATATCAGACATGTGCCAGAATTTGCCAGCAAAACAGAAAGATCAGCATGGGTTTGTATAACCATTGTATTTTCCATAAAGCAGCCCCATTAAATCACAACCACATTATAATGTAAAATATTCCACATGTTCTTCAGCAACCTTCTGGAGGGAGAACTTTGTATTTTTTGTAATTTAATACTCTGTTTCTCAGAAGCATAGTAAGAGCTGGATTTTAATTACAATACACACAGTGTATCCCTAGATGAATACCCTTTTCTTAAAACTTTGACGAGGTACATTGTACATTTAAAATATTTTTTTATTTTAATATGGATTTTCAAGTATATGTTTTTGGAAAATTTCTCGGAAGAAACTTCAATCCCTTTCTACCACAAATTATGGAGACTAGTACAAATCATTTTAAAATGTCTTTTACCTCATGTTTACACCCACAAAAAAACCCAACATTGGAATGTGTCACTCCAGAAGCCTTGACCTCAGTTATCTAGTAGAAAAAAAATTACTCATGAAAGCAATTCATCCTTTGCCCTTCAGACTGTAATTAAGATTTAGAAATATGCCTAATGGTAGCCCTGCAATCCCCTCTTTATCGCTCCAGGGAACAGAATTCAGTAGGACCAGGAACAGTGTGATCTCTCATTTTCCTTGTTCTCAGGGCAGCACCTAAAAATGTCAGCACATAATTTAGTGCCAGTGCTCAATCGAGGCTTTGTTATTTTTTTCTGCAACCAAAAGTGTCAGGTAGTACAAGCAGGTTAGTGTTTCTTGACATAAGCTCCCATGCTGAATCAAACTAAGACCACCCATGTGTTTCACAAAGACAACCGCTGAGATGATAATGAAGGTGATCCAGTAGGTACCTCAAGTAAAGTTCCAGGTGGCATACACATAAAATCACATTACTACCAACTTCCTGAACTTCCCATAGTTTGTGTTACATTTCACAATATGTTCATTTTTTTAAGTACAGATCATCATGATGTTCTTCACTACTAAGCATAGGCACTTTACGGATTTAGATCACTTCCTTGTTTGTTTGATTTTGAATTTGTCTGAAAAATTTTAGAACCTTTAAAAGATATTTTTGAGGCTTTATCTTACCATTACTGCTCCAATTATACATTTGCCATTTGCAAAGAAAACACAGCATTACCCCATAATAGGATGTTTAGTCATCAAATCAGTCCAAGAAATAATACAGAGTTAACAGCCAGCCACTGCAGTAACATATCCAAGTCTGCAAAAAAAAAAAGAAATTTTGAGTTCATATACAAGAATACACTAAATTGTTCATGCTTCTCTTCTCGTTACATCTTTCATTTTAATCTTAGGAAAAATTGATAGTGACCCTAAGCAGACTTAAATAATAACACACCTGGTGTCCACTCAAATCTGTAACACCTGGCTCTTAACAGTTACCTTTTCCCAAGAATTCTGAGGTTCAGTCAACATTGAAAAAATACTGTCATGCTGTAGATGAACTGTTTTCAATTTTCCATGTAATCTTAATATGGGTTATTTTGCCATTCCAATAAATTAATTCCACTATATGTGCTTAATCCCTCTTCCTGCCTTTAGTTAAACTCTGCCAAGAAGGACTTTCATAGATACTCCAAAAGCCTTTTCTTACTTATTTCCTCTGAAGAACATTGTGATTCAGCAAAGAATCCGCTCTTCCTGGGAATAACCTCAGAAAGCATCGTATCAAGACTGTCAGCCTACTGTGACAAGCAGGCAATGGTGAGACACTTAATCCAGGTCAGGCATAGTGCACCTATTTAAATTCCATGAACGCACAAGTTTTACCTGATTTTCACATTGGTGGTATTTTTTCAGTAATGTTTGACTAGCTGTAGTTTCAGTTTCTTCTTACGGCCATCGCAATAGGACAGATTTACGTAGCACAACATGGCACTATCATCAAAACAGCATCGTACACTCCACCCACGGAAATAAAAGGCAAGCCACCTGAATAACTGAAAATGTTATTTTCAGTATATCATTCTCAGAGAATTATTGTTGATACGTGTGTAGAAAGAAACAAGTGTGAAGCACTTAATTAGTTTTCTTGATTCTGCAAGAACAGGGATCTTCACATATTTTTACCAAAACAGCCTAACAGATTCGGTTTGTCCTAGAATGAGGCTGACAAGAAAAGATGAATACTTGGGTACACATCCTACAGCTTCTGTTTGGCACCATGGCACAGAGGCAGATGTAAGCAGATTCCTGCTGACTTGACATGCTTTGGCTTTCCTCATATAAAACTGAAACATTTGGCAAAATTAACATTTCTCCAACAAAAACGCCAGTTCTGTGGAAAGTGCAAAATCTCAGTAAAAACACATTTTGACTGAAAATTCCTACTCAGTTCCAGGCATAAGCAACAATCTGGTTGGAAGGTTCATGGAAAGTCAGTTGCCAGGCATTGTCCACTTCCCCGTGGCCTCCCTTACACATTTATGAACATTTATCCCTAAGAAAGCCACAACGGGTTACTAGTCTGTCCAAACCTACCCGGAGTGTTACGCGGTAGTGACTTTGCTCTGTACTTGGCATAGCTGTTCTCTATATACATTTTTTTTTTTGGTGGAAGATGTTTCACAACTATATCAAATACAATCACCAATCATTCCTGGGACATCAATATTTCAGATAAACAGGAGTATTTCTGGAAAAGAATGTGGGGTTGGTGTGACATTGTTAAAGAGCTTGTTTCCTGAAACAACACTGAGTCTTTGGTAACCTGGAACATAGAGATGGAGTCACAAATGAGTGACACAAGCAGAACTGCCACAAATCTGAGTGACAGTTGAATAAGCTGCATGTCTCACCCAAAGTACCTAAATTCAGCTGCTGTTTGCCATGCCACGCACAGATAGAAAGAATTTTGTGGCCGGACCACAAACAGCCATATTAACGCAGTTACTAACGTGCTGCATGTTCAACCAACTGACCTCTGAGGAATATAAAACTGAAAAGAATCAGAGACAAGAAGTGCTAAGTGCATTTGGGCCTTGGTGGGAAAAATTCAGGTGCCGGATAAAAATCAGCAGTGCTGGTATGTGTGGTGTGGTTGGTAGATAACACTGTTGAGTAAGAGGCTGGGAGGGGAGTAAAAAGCTACGGGGCTTCTTCCAGTGCCACTCGGAAGATGTTGTTTAGACTCACAGCATCATTGAATGGTTTGGGTTGGAAGGGACTTTCCAAGGTCATCTAGTCCAACCCCCCTGCCGTGAGCAGGGACATCTTCAGCTGGATCAGGTTGCTCAGAGGCCCATCCAGCCCGACCTGGAATGTTTCCAGGGTTTTCCTCAAAGTTCCTAAATTTTCACTTTGTGCAAGCAGTGATGTACTAGAAATTTCCTGAGGCTTTGAGGGTTCATGTTTAACTTCTAATCCTGACTGTGTAAGGGTATAATCATTTAGGATTAGTTAAAGCATCTATTAAAATACAACTGTAAAGTTTAGCAGCTCAAGAGCCATTAGGGAGCTAGGTAATAGTGCGTTAAAGAATCTACTAACCTTTTGTAGCACATACTTTCAATACAAACATGCCATCAGCCAAGTTTCTCACTGTTAGGAACACCATTTAGCAAAACGTAAGGAGCTGAAGTATTGACAGACTCGATCTAAAAAGGAAGATAAACCGTTCCCCAAAAAGCAAACTCAGTAGCAGCTTCAAAGTGCCACCAGCCCCTTTTCTGGAGGGATCATTTCCCCACGGCGGCAAATCCCGGCTCTTCTGTTTCTCACTCGCGCGGGCCGGCTCTCTCCCGGTTTGCTCTGGCTGCGGCACCGGAGCCCCCGGCGGGGCCCGGGCCGGGGGGGGGGGGGGCGGGGCGGCGCTCCCGGTGCCGCAGCACCCCCGGGCGCGGACGCTCTGCCTGCTGCGGGCCGCGGCGGCGGCTGGCAGCGGCGGGCAGGCCCCGGCCCCCCGGTCCCCCCCGGTCCCCCGGCAGCGCGGCGGCGCCTCCCGGGAGGAGGAGCCGGCGGCGGCGGCGGGACTCTCCCCGCCCGGCCCGGCGCTGCCCGGCCCCGAGGTAGCGGCCCCGGCGGGGAGGGGGCGCAGGTGGGGGCGGGCGCCCCTCGGCCAGGTGCCGGCGCGGCCGCGGGACCCGCTCCCGGGCGCAGGTGGGACGGGAGGGAGCCGGGAACCGGGAGCCCGGAGCCGGGAACCGGGAGCCCGGAGCCGGGCGAGGGCCCGGAGAAGCGCGGCGGGGGCGGGCGGGGCGCGGGGCCGCAGCGGCCGCGCGGGCTTTGAAATTAGTTAATTTTGCTTGGAATAATTACTGGCAAGAAAGGAGCTGACGTGTTCCTTCCCGAGGATAAATTGCTAGCAGATTTATAAACGCTCCGCACAACCGGAGACGTGAGGTAACGACAGCCAAATACTACAGTTTCCACGTTTGCTTCCTTCAAAAATTAAAACTTTACCTGTAAGCACCCGCCCATGGGGCACATCGCACCGAGACAAAGAAATGGTGAGGCTGTTTCTTTAAAACGACCAACACTGTAGATCATTGCACCGATCTAAATCCAAGAGTTTTGGGTCTGTTTTGTGGCTCGGTTTTTCTTTCAAGTTACAAAATTCTTCTTTCCTTACAGCTTAAAACCGAGCGACTCAGCACAGATGCCAATATAAATGCTTGCGTGTTTTGTTTTCCTTGTAGGAATCTGTTCGCTTTTGCCGTGAAGGATGGTAGCGTAGTATTTTGCCGCAGGATGAAAGCAACACGCAGAGGCAGACCCTGGTGGCTGGGGACCCTCCTCGGTGCCTGCCTGGCTGCTCTCCCCGGCAGTATCGCCTGTCCCAGGCTCTGCGCCTGCTACGTCCCCACTGAGGTGCACTGCACGTTCCGGTACTTCACAGCCATCCCACCGCACATCCCTCCAGACGTGGAGCGCATCAATCTTGGGTATGTTTAACATCACGATTTTAAATATTCTGACCAGTTACCTTTCAACAGTTTGCAAAGCAATAATTAAGAGCTTCTGGATTTAGGGCTAAAAATTAACCAAAGCAATAAATAAATCTTAAGAGCTTAACGTTCCGCAGTATTCAGAAGCGGTTGCAATCACAGATAGCAAAGCCTAAGACCACCAGCGCTAAGCGGAGATTTTGGGGATGTATCACAGAGCATGTAAGAACTTAAAAAGTTTTGAACTTAAATGAATTCTTTTATATTACCTGAACATTTTGCATCTGTAACACGGAACTCAGAAGGAGTCTGAAAGAGAGAGAATTCCTTCTGGCAAAAGATAGTTCAGAGCTCAGACAGTGGGCTGGAAAATTAGTATGTGCATTAAAATCTTCAGAGACTTTGTTGTGACTTTAGAATGTCACACAAGGCTAGTATCTATGCTTTTATCTATCGAGTTCATGGGCAGTAACACTTGTCTGAATGTTTCAGCCTCCAAAACGGTTCTGTTGTGTGATTGGTTAAAAGGAACAGGGAATAGGTTATACCCAGGCTCGGCTGGCCCGTTAACGCCGTTTCCAGCAAGTGTCCTCTGTCATACAATCAAATGACGAGACCAATCAGCAATGTTTGACTGATCCTTGTATCACTTTTGATCCGCATAACCTTTGAATCATCCGTATCTGTATGCAGAAAATATAAAAGGAAGTTTTCACTGAAGTCTTCCCCCTCATCTGCCTTCTGCTTCTGGGCAACCAGTCCAGATCCCAGCTCCTGACTCCTGTCTGCCCTTTCCTTTCGTTGATTTTGTTAACGTTGTCTAGAAGTGCTGTATATGAAGTCTTGCAATTAAGTACCAGTACTTTTAGAGGACTGTGGGTTACCTGAGGTGTGGGACATGTGTTTAAAATACCTTAATTACTACTACGGAAAGGCCATCTCTCTGACTGGTGAATTAATCCAACTTATTTGTCACCACGGGGCACGGGAAGTGTGACTGCAGCATGAGAAGAGGCCCTGCGTTAGCTAATCAGGTCACATAAGTGTGTCAGGCACACACATGACTTCTTCATACAAGAAGTCAAAGGCATCGCAGAGTAGGTACTCAGCATTTGCGAGACTTACACACCACCTACTAATTCTGGGGTAGCGTAGTGTCACCACTGTCGGTACTCAAGCTGGCTAGAATAGATATGACCGATGGTCAAACCTCCTATAGCAGTGCAGCTCTCACTTAAAGAGCTCTCTGTTTCATTTTTGGTTCCCTGTTTAAATCCAACCTAGACTATCCATACTGCATGTATGCTGATGGAAGTCAGGGGAGGCAGAGGCTATGACCCCATTCACAAGTAGTGTGCGCCCCTGAACACCTGTGGAGTGGCAATAAAACTCGAGATGCACAACTGAAAAGGGCGTAGTCTGGCCAAGGAGCAGGGAGGGACTGCAGGACACTCCACAGAACCCACCTGCACCATAGCCTCGGCACAGGTGTCGTCATTCAGGTCCCAGGAGGAAGGTCGCAGCCCAGTGCCCTTGGTTTTACCTAGTTCTCAGAGGACAGCAAAGGAGGGTCGCTTTTGTTCACGGACCTCTCTGGGAGACTGCAGTGCTGGGAAAGCCCGCGACTGAGAGAGGCACCAGTGTATCAGCAACCTCTACTGTTACAGGAGCTCCTTGCTCTTCTGCATTGAAGCCTAAAACTGGCATTTGTGTCTACATGTTCTTGCAGTTATTTTCCCAATTCACTGTGAATACAGTCTTCAGAAAGCTGCACTGGAAAAGTTACCAAATTTCTTGCTAACATGAAGGAATGACTTAAAATTCCATCTTAGCAACCAGAAGTGCTATCTACCTTTACGCATTGCCAAAGAGTTGTTCTTTGTTTTGCTTTTGTTTGTTTGTTTTAAAACTTGTGAAGTTTAGCTGTCTGACTAAACCCAGGTCCGGGATGAAATGTTTGTTACAGTTACAACAGCTTGCTTAAACTGACGGAAACAGATTTTTCTGGCCTGGAGAAGCTGGAGTTACTGATGCTGCACAGCAATGAGATAAATACAATCCCCGATAAGGTGTTCAGTGATTTATATTCGTTACAGGTAAGAATTAAATGTAGGAGACAACCTAATCTTAATTTTTCTTATGACTTTTAAACAATCTGCAGTAATACTGATAAATGGAAGCAGACCAGTGGTCTGTAGCATTTTGGTTTCCTGTTCCTTATTATATCCACGTGAAAGATGAGGACCTTCAAGATCCAGCATCCTAATGGGAAATGTCTTTCCTTCCCAGGTGGGCATTCAGGTACAGCTTAAAGAGTGTGATGAACATATTGGTAGATATCTGTCAGCAATATCTTAACAGGCAACTGCAGCTGAAGCTCTCTTTCACACGAGAGAGAAAGATTGCAGAACTCCAAGTACTGCATCTGTGGTAGGAAACTTGTCTTTAGTTAATTTGCTAGTCAGTTGGGGTTTTTTTGCGGATTGTTTTCCATCCAGATTTCCCTTTCCCTTCAGTACAGTATAGTCCTGTCCCTTTCTATCCTTCATTAAAAAAAGGCTCCTACCGAACAGAAACTGAACATACTACATATAAACATTTCAATGCTTTAAAAAAAACTACAGTTCCTTGGTTTTATAATTGAAAATATTTTTGAGGCCTTTCAAAATGTAGTATTTGCCTGTTTTGTTCTTTAACTGAAATATTACCTATTTATAAAATATTACCTGTATCTACATATATTGTAAAAATTGGTAAATGCACGGTGTCATACAGGGATTCTGGAGCTATCTCAGTATCTCACTGTGCCATGTAGATATTAATACATAAAGAAATATTTACATGATTATTTAGGAACGACTATTCCCAACTAATTTGATGTACAGGTAACACGTATTCTCCAGTTAAATTTCCATCTAGAGCTGTTATTAACTGCTATAGAGAAGTAATAATGTTGTAGCTGTGATGAACTAAGAACATGAGAGACCTGAACCGTTCAGACAGAAAACACGGTATTGGCTCAATTGCTGGTTTTAGAGGATTAGGGGTGCGCGTGGGAGGGAAAGGCAGAAACCAGACAAGCTTTGGAGCATACAGATCTTCAGGTTTCATTAACCCTTATAGGGGTAGTTCTGCGCCTGAAAGCTTGCTTGTTAACTCCTTGCAACTGACTTAATAAAATAAGCTTTATGGAGTCCTGCAGGCTTTTCCTCCCTTATCAACAAGCAAGATGGCAACACAACTGTAGATAGTTTTAATGGAATTCTGGTTGGCAAATAAAATAAACTTGCATGTTATTGTGATTTTGTACTTTTTTTTCCTCATTAATTTTCAAAATACAGAATGCGTGACTCTAACAGTATAATTCTAACAGGAAAAGTAACAGCAAAAAGGCTGTCTTGTGTACCGTCTTTAATACTTCAGCAATATGCCAGATTTGTCCATCTCATAGTTACGACTTTGACTTTTAACCTGTCAGCAACAAAATCGCACCTGAGAGTTGAGGTTTGGCAAGTGCACATCTGACACGACACAAATCCTGAAACTGGGAACACACTTAGCAGTTCTGTTGGTTAAACATCAAACAAAATGGACTGTTGCATGCATTTTTATAGTCATAACACTGGCTGGAACAAAAATCACTAGCACAGTTTATGGTCCAATTCTGCTTACCCTTTTCATAAGTGTGGTTTAATTGGGATTTTTTGAAGGAGAAATCAGCATCGCTTTATTTTTTAATCACTGCGTTTTGTAAATGTGACTGCAGAAGTGTCACCTTGCTGGGCTGTTGGAACAAGAAAGCATCCTTGCAGTCCTGCAGCTAACGTTGCATTTAAAAATAATTCCTCTTACTAAGTTTTTTTCCCAATTGCTCGCATTACTGGTCTGGTGAAGTACTTTCACTTCACAGAGTAACCATCAATCAAAATTTGTTAGGTGTCTTAGAACAATATAACATGGGCTAATATTATCCACTTGTTACTTTTTCATCAACAGGTCTTAAAAATGAGTTATAACAAGGTCAGAATACTTCAGCAGGATATTTTTTATGGTCTAAAGAGCTTGGTACGGTTGCATATGGACCACAATAAAATTGAATTTGTAAATCCCAACGTTTTCTACGGACTCACATCACTGAGGTTGGTCCACTTGGAAGGAAATTTACTTAAGCAGCTTCATCCAGATACTTTTGTCACCTTGCGCTATAGCCAAATATTTAAAATATCTTTCATGAAGCACATATATTTGTCTGACAATGTGTTGACGTCACTACCACAAGAAATGTTTTCCTACATGTCTGAGCTAGAGAGCATTTACCTTCATGGAAATGCATGGTCCTGTGATTGCAATCTACAGTGGTTTGCAGAATGGGCAAAAGAGAGACCAGGTGAGCTGAAGGCTTTGTTTATGCTTTTTAAACATGTTATAGCATCTTATTCTTTCTGATAAAGGTGATTGTCTGTTATTTATTTCTTTATTCTCCCAGAAAAGTCTGGAAGACAGGATTTTTGTAGGTACAGGTAATCAGGATAAACAGATTAATACCATTCAGTTTCCCAGATTAAGTGAATCTAGTGGTCTTAACCCATTCCCAGGTGCAGCTTTCCTTAATGGAACATTTTCCTTGGCTAGTGCAAAGCTTCTGTGCACCAGGAGAATCCACAGGGAATAAGGAAGCTAATTTTTATGTAACTGGCAAGAGTGAAGGCCACATTGTACTTGATTCTTGGAAAAAGAAAGAAGGAACGGGACTCAAGGATTTCTCTGTTGCTGCCCTGAGTAGAGGTTGCACACGATAGCGTGGTGTTACCCCGAAACTGCTAGAGCCTGTGTCTCTCAGAGCAAAGCTGTGGCCACGTACCACAGCAGAGCCTCCTTGCATGTGTAAAACCACGTGGTGTAAAACCACTGGGACAGAAGGGTGCCACACGGAGCTGCAATAGCAACAGTCCTTAAGCAGTTTCATCAGAGACAATTCATAGGTTTTCTTAGGTACCTTCGGGTTTTCATAGGTTACTTCAAGATAAACTTTGTTAATGGTTTATTCACGAGAACAGCTTGCTGGTAGCTATATGTCTTTATTAATACTAAAAATTGTATCACAAAAGCTTACTGCATTTTCGTTCCCTTCAGATGTTATAAAGTGCAAAAAAGACAGAAGTTCTGGTGCTCAGCAGTGCCCAGTTTGTGCTAGTCCAAAAAATCGTAAAGGGAAAAGCTTAGTGGATATTCCTTCTGCATCTTTAACCTGCACTAAGCCAGCCATACATGACTCCCTGAAATTTAAAAACCTCACAGTGCCAGATGATGGGGATTTCAGTTCCGTATCTCCCAAGGACTTCATAGCTCCTATAGGATCCATGGTTTTGAACATGACTGACCAGGCAGGAAGTCGAGGTAACTTGGTTTGCAACATCCAAAAACCTAAAGAAATGTCTCCCATCTCATTTGACAAAGATGGCAACAGTACAGTGCTCAAAACATCATTCTCAGCATTTCTTGTGTGTGGCATTGATTATGAACATATTCAGCAGCTATGGAGCATACTGGCACTGTACAGTAATTCTCCCTTAAAACTGGAAAGGAATGTCCTAGCAACAAACATGCCTTTTTACAAATATAAACAAATCTACTCTGAAAAAGATGAACTTTTTACCAATATAGAGACTGAACTGAGAGCTGAACCATCTTGGTTAATGCAAAGCAAAGTGGCATTACAGTTAGACAGGACAGCAACCACACTTAACACATTGCACATCCAGTACTTTACGGATGCTCAGATTATTTTGCCCAGTGCTGACAAAAAACAGACAAGAAATATCTGGACCATCATCTCCAGGGACAACAAAACACAAACAGAGCACACTGTTTTAGTTGGGGGGACCGTAGAACTGGAGTGCCAGGCAATGGGAGAACCAGCTCCTGCAATAGAGTGGATATTGGCCGATGGAAGCAAAGTTAGAGCTCCTTATATCAGTGAGGATGGAAGAATCGTAGTAGTTAAAACTGGAACGTTTACGTTACGGACAGCTGATACTTTTGACACTGGGCTTTATCACTGCATAGGCACAAATTACAACGATGCAGATACTCTCACATTCAGAATTACTGTGGTCGATCCTAACGTGGAACACAACAGTGTAAATGGAGCCCCACTTTCTACATTTGTTGGCAGCACACTCTACCTTCCCTGTACATCGACTGCTGTTCCAGATGCTGCCATCAGCTGGGTGTTACCTGAGCATGTGATTCTTCATCATTCTGCAAGAAACAAACATATTTTTGACAACGGTACCTTGAGAATCCAAGGGGTAACAGAGCGTGACAATGGCTACTTTAGATGTGTTGCAGCCAACCAGTACGGTGTTGATCTTTTGGTTTTCCAAGTGCTAGTTAGAAAGGACGAAACCACGCTGAAGAAAAAGCATGCAGCTGTGGGAGAATGGGAAGAGGGCAATGCCTCTGGCAATGCGATGCTGGCCTCTGCTACAAGACAGAAACATCCCGTAGCTACTCTAGCTACCTTAACGGCTAATCAGGAATCCGCTGCCTCAGCATCCAGGAATTGGGTCACACAGAGTACACATAAAAGGAACAGCTACGGGAAGATGACTTACAGGCACTACAGGGACAAAATAAGCAGGCGGTTTAGAGGACACAGAAGACAGTTTGTTTCCTCAGCCAGGAGAGTCGATCCGCAGCGCTGGGCAGCCTTTTTGGAAAAAACAAAGAGGAACTCAACATTGATAGAAAAAAGAGGAGATGTTGCAACGAAACCACCTATTCAAGTCCGTAAGTTCTCAAAAGTTCCTGGGGATGAGGAGGAAACATCTGGTGATCTCCTATCTCCAGAAGAAGAAGAAATGATACCAGTAACAGAGAGAGCCACTGTATCTGCTCTGGGGAGAGCAATGGAAAGCGTGGTATCTGCAGGGCCTGAGATGACTGTAAGTAACACCCCTGCTAGGAAAACCTCTCTCCTGGTTGCAGAGGCAGTAACTCCCCTACCCTCTCCATTTTCGCAGTCTGTGCCATCTGACAGCAGAAGGCCACAAACAGATCTAAAACCTACAATTACAGACTCATGGGAAAGATCTGATTTAAGTCAAGTATCACCAAATGGTATAAAACAATCAGCTGTATCAAATGGAGCAAGTAGAACATCTGCGCTCTTCCCTGCTGGGCAAAGGTTGGTATATTCTGGGGAAAGTATTAACCAGCATTTAAAATCTGTATCTACGACACCCATGACAGATGTTACAGACACCAGCAAGTCTGTAACTTCCCAAAATGCAATGGACAAGCTACATGTTTTTACTGAGTCCATTGATAAGATTTCCACCAAAACAGATCATGAGATATCTGTAGTGACAGTCAGTGAACCAAGTCCTGAATTTGGTCACATTTATTTTCATAGTACTCAGAACCGAGTCACTCCTAAGCCACCATTGGACTCAACTATCATTACTCATCATCAAATTCAGATTATTCAGGACGTTACAACCCATATGCCTCAGGGCCAGCAGCAATATGGAAGACGAAGGAAAATTTCTGGTAGGAGACGAATTGTTAGACCAGGACATATTCCAAGTGTGAAAGAGCACAGATACAATTTTGGGAAGCCAGGATTTGTCAGAGGAGGTACAGCTGTGACTGCAGATGTTCAACTGAATATGAAATACATATCAAATTTAGCAACCTTAAATAATTTAAGCAGCTCCATCAACCCATTTAGCCCAGAAGCACCTCTTTCCTCCCCCTCTACCATAAATATGCCATTGGAGCACCCAGTGGGTACTCATCAAAACACAGCAGTCCTCAGGGAGGAGAAAAACAAAGCTAGTGCAAGGCAAAAAGCCACTATGACTGTCATGCCTTTAATTACAAAAGGCACTCAAGATACTCCTCAATGGAAATTAGAGACCAGTGCTCCATTTCAGACAAATACTGATGAAGTCCAACCTTTTAGTATCAGACAACCAACAACGGCAATCCATACAGCTCATATTATGACAGAAATTACACATAGCATAAGCACTAAGATATCTTCTACCCTTGAATCAGTCTCACCCAGCATTAGGCCTAGAACCTCAGCAGAAGATTCCCAAAGAGCTAAAATTACTTGGGAACATCTCTTTGGAAACGGTGCACAAAAAGAGGTTCTTCTTCAGAAGCTACCAAAACAACAGACAGATATGTTTCTATCAACAGAGGTATCGACCATGCTTCCTAAAACTACAGCAGCATTATCTATGTCCAAAATGTCTCCTTTGCACTTTACACCTATTTCAACAGGTGGGAATGACAGCAGTGGTTTCTTGTCTGTAAACAAACCCATTCATTATGGCAATGGTAAGTCAGAAGAACATCCTCCCACTGCAAGACCACAGTCCTACTCTAGTCCTGCAGCTACTGCAACCAAAGAAATGGATGTAGCAAGTTTGAAGCCAAGAGTTATACCTATTATTACTCCTCAAACTGACACCAAAATCACCAAAAGTAGAACATTCAGAGTGGGAAGAAAGAGAGGTCAGAGGAGGAAGAGGCCCCCTAAAACATCTACTTCACAAGGTGTGACTGCAGGCCACAGCACTGCAGTGATTCCAACGGTGAATACAGCCACGCCTGACGAGGCAACAGTTAAATCATTAATTATGCCTACAAGTCTTACGTCTGAAAAACCTCTCTCTGAGAGTGTAAGTGCAGCCGCAGCGAGAGAAACGCCAACACTGCCGATCCTTAATGCACCAGAGGCACCTCAGCACGTGCCTGCAGCAGCCCGGCAGACATCAGCAACCCCTGTCACACAGAGGAACATCCAGTCAGCCACGTTACCACCCGACAGTCGTATTGCTCAGAGCCCCACCACCACAATCCAAACCACACCACGGCTTTCAAAGCCTTTCAGCGCCACAAGCGCACGACCTGCCACAGTCTGTGCAACACCTGGGTCGGAACCTGCTCAGCAAATCAAAGCCACCGCAACGGCACGTGAAAAATCACACCTGAAAATGGAAGAGAGAGTTATTCAAGAAAACCAGGTAGCACAGCCGACATTCCCAGCAGGAACCGAGTCAAGTACCAGAGCTCCTGCTGCATCCACAGACATCTCTCCTCCCAGCGCTCGGCATCCCACCCCGCTGCCAGCCCCAACAGCAGTTGTGCCACCTGCACGTACTGCGAGAACCACCTCGCCTCCGTGGGGGGAAACCAAATTCTGGCAGAAGCCCTCTGCCAAAGTCACAGAGAGAGGCAACACATTAACTGCCAATACACCAAGTATACTGAAGTCACCACGGGTCGTGACTCCATATGCTCCTCTGCGGGGAAGGGACAAGGACAGCTCTGTCAAAGGCTGGTCTGAAAAGAAACAAGACCAGGAAGCTACGACCGCCAATCTTATAGCCTTGGACTCTTTAAGCAGAAATCATTTTGCAAAGCCCAGAATAATTGGAGGAAAATTAGCTGCTTTTACCGTGCTAGCTAATTCAGATGCTTTTATTCCTTGTGAAGCTACTGGTGACCCCCGTCCAACAATACAGTGGACCAAGATATCATCAGGTAAGCTTGATAAACCTCTCTGGAATTTACCTTCTGTTATAGTCTTGTAATTTGGCAGGTGTTTTCTGTCCCAAACTCATTTAAGAGGACTATGAAATATCAGTGAAAAGATGAACATTGAAACAGTGAAAAAGAAAGATATCCCAGCACACTTGCTGGAGTGTCCTACTACTAATTATTAAACAGTTCTTTAGGGAAATTAAAAAAAATATATAATCTATATTTAACTATAGTTCTGTGCTTATTTTGAGAAGATTTTAGTATTTATTGTATGTTACCTGCTATTTCAGAACAGTGAGGCAAGTGAAAAGAAAAATCTGTCTGTGGTAACAAACCACCAAATCAAGTTAAAGCTATGCCAAAATATTTTTAATACGCAAAGCCCCATCTGCTTTATCCAGAGGACAAAGTTTTGGTTTTGCTTTAAAGCTTTCTCACTGTTTATGCAAAATACTATTATTTCTCTCTTTCTTATCACTAGTGTCTTGGTTATTTGGGCAAAGTAGACCAGGAGAGGGAAAGTGTTTTCAGGGACTGAGTAAAAAGAAACAGAAGAGAGAGGTTCTGACGTGCTGTGCTGTTGTCCCCTTGCTTCCATAGGGGCCGATGCTCCAGAAAGCCGAGGTGACGGCAGATGGATGGTGTTTGCCAACGGCACGCTCTCCATCACCCGGGCAGGCCTGGAGGACCGCGGGCAGTACCTGTGCACCGTGGCCAACCCGCATGGCGTGGCACGGCTCCTGGTCACCTTGTCGGTGGTGGCCTACCCGCCCCGCATCACCGGTGGCAGGTGGCAGCTCCTCACCGCTCACTCCGGAAAGCCCGTGGCAGTGAAGTGCAGAGCTGAGGGCAGGCCTCCTCCCACCGTCTCATGGGTTCTAGCAAATACAACGCACATCTCCGACTCTTCCGCAGGAAATAACAAAGTTCACGTGGAACCAGACGGCACTTTAATTATCAAGGAAGTCACTGTTTACGACAGGGGCCTCTACACATGCATGGCTAAAAACCCAGCAGGCACTGACACGCTGATTGTCAAACTGCAGGTCATTGCAGCACCTCCCGCTATTCTGGAAGAAAAGAGACAACGTATTGAAGGAATGATGGGGGAAAATCTGAAACTCCCTTGCACCGTGACAGGGAATCCTCAGCCCACTGTCCACTGGGTCCTCTTTGATGGCACGGTGGTGAAGCCTCTGCAGTTTGTAAACGCAAAACTGTTCCTGTTCTCCAATGGTACCCTCCACCTTAGCAACATCGTCCCTTCTGACAGTGGGAACTACGAGTGCATAGCCACAAGCTCGACTGGCTCAGAAAGGAGGGTGGTGAGCCTCATGGTGGAACACAGAGATACGCTTCCAAAAATAGCTACCGCCTCTCAAGAAATGACTCAGTTGAATTTTGGGGATAAGTTGCTTCTGAACTGCACCGCGACCGGGGAGCCAAAGCCCAGGATCCTCTGGAGGTTGCCTTCCAAGGCAGTTGTTGACCAGTGGCACAGGTAGGAGTCTTTGGGTTTTTTCCCCACTTCTTTGAAACTTCCAACGCTGTCTTCTCTGGTGCTCATATAAGAAACTGTTACATCACTGAAACAACACAGTGTGAACTAAATTCACTTTTAAACCTTTAACAGTGGTGAAACATCTGTGGCGATGCCTTGTTATTATATGACTAATAACAGACGACATCACTTGTCATAAGTGGGTGAGGTCTTACCAAAATGGATACAAGTCTTATTTGAATTAAGGAAACTGATGTTAATCATACATTGGGTGAATTTTGGTCATTTTATAGGAGGAAAAGTTATTTACAGGAGATTTGCAAAATAGGACTCAGGAGGAAGGGGCTTCTATAGTCTCTGCCAAGTCTACCTTTGAGGGTCTCCCCCACAACCCCTCCCACAGTAACACTTCACCTTTGCTTTGGGAGAGACAGTCCCAGATCAGGACGTTCCTAGCAGGCCCATGAGAACTTGCAGCTGGGCTAAGGGAGATCCAGGTCCGTGCCCTGCTGCAGGAAAGGCAGCCAGAGAGTAATCACTTGGTGCCAAGTGTTGTTCTGGACAACATGCAGCAGCACTGCCAGCTGTCCCTGGCCGGGGACAAGTTTTGCGGGTTACCTGCAATGAGAAGCTTGAGGGAGAGAGCAGAGGCTGGCGGGGTGAGGGACATAAGGTTCAACAGGCTAATTTGTTCACAGAACAGTTTTCAGGAAGGTGGAGGCGGCACTGTGCAGCTTTGTGCACCTCAGCGAGAGTCAGCGAGCACGTGCACATCCACGTAACAACAAACGCGGCAACTATATCAGGTTATAACCTGCTGGGTCTGCGGAGGACATGGACACAGTGCCTTTGGAGAGAGCGTCTGTATCGTATCGTGCTGTTAATGCTGTCAGTCACTTTCAGTGCTCAGTATTCACCTCCTGCATTTTGTTCCGTAATTCTTTTCCTCTTTCTCCCCCACAACAGAATGGGAAGTCGAATCCATGTCTACCCCAATGGATCCTTGGTTATTGAGGCAGTCACCGAAAAGGATGCCGGTGACTATTTGTGTGTCGCAAGAAACAAAATTGGAGATGATCTGATACTGATGAAAGTCAGCATCACAATGAAACCAGCCAAGATTGACCAGAAACAGTATTTCAAGAAACTGGTGCCATATGGAAAAGATTTCAAAGTGGACTGCAAGGCCTCTGGGTCACCTGCACCAGAAATATCCTGGAGTTTGCCGGATGGGACGGTGATCAACAACGCGATGCTGGCAGATGACAATGGACGCAGGTCTCGCAGATACGTCCTCTTTGACAATGGAACTCTGTATCTCAACAAAGTTGGAGTAACAGAAGGAGGAGATTATACCTGCTACGCTCAAAACACCCTGGGAAGAGATGAAATGAAGATACACATCACAGTCATCATGGCAGCCCCTCAGATAAAGCACAACTACAAGACATACATTACAGTGAGAGCTGGAGATATGGCATTACTGGACTGTGAAGCTGCTGGAGAACCCAAGCCAAAAATATTTTGGTTGTTACCTTCCAGTGACATGATCTCCTCGTCAACAGCCAGACACTTCCTGCACGTCAATGGTTCTCTATCAGTCAGTCAAGTCAAACTGTTAGATGCCGGGGAGTATATGTGTGTTGCTCGTAATCCTGGAGGGGATGATACAAAATTATATAAACTGGATGTTGTTGCTAAACCACCTATCATAAATGGTTTATATGTGAACAAAACAATCATGAAAGTGACGGCAGTAAGGCATTCAAAGAAACAAATTGACTGTAGGGCAGAAGGGACGCCTCCCCCTCAGATTATGTGGATCATGCCTGACAATATTTTTCTAACAGCTCCGTATTATGGGAGCAGGATTGTAGTACACAAAAATGGGACACTTGAGATTCGGAACATAAGGCCTTCTGACACAGCAGATTTTATCTGTGTGGCACGTAATGATGGGGGAGAGAGCATGTTGGTCGTGCAGCTGGAGGTATTAGAAATGCTGAGGCGACCAACATTTAAAAACCCTTTCAATGAAAAAATAATAGCAAAACCTGGAAAACCTACCACATTGAACTGTTCTGTGGATGGAAACCCTCCACCAGACATAAGCTGGATGTTGCCTAATGGCACATGGTTTTCCAGCGGCATCAAGACTTCCCAGTTTCTCACGGGAAGCAACGGTACCCTTACCGTCTATAATCCTGATAGAGACAAAGCAGGAAAGTATCGCTGTGCTGCCAGGAATAAAGTTGGCTACATTGAAAAGCTGATCATCTTGGAGGTTGGCCGGAAGCCCAGTATTCTCACTCACCCAGCGGGGCCAGTGAAGGGCATCAGCGGGGAGTCCCTCTCGCTTCACTGCCTGTCTGATGGGAATCCCAAACCAAACACGGCGTGGACTCTGCCGGGTGGCTACGTGCTGGATCGGCCACAGATCAACAGGAAATACATACTGCTGGAAAACGGTACTTTGGTGATACGAGAAGCCACCATTCACGACAGAGGAAATTACGTGTGTAAGGCCCACAATAATGCCGGAGATTCCTCTATAACTGTTCCTGTCGTTATTGTAGCCTACCCCCCGAGGATTACGAACAGACCGCCACAGACCATACACACGATGCCTGGTGCAGCCGTTCAGCTCCACTGCATAGCACTGGGAATACCAAAACCAGAAATTACCTGGGAATTACCTGACCACTCAGTACTCTCTACAGGTCACCAAGGCCGAGCATCTGGGAGCGAACTGCTTCATCCCCACGGGACATTACTCATCCAGAATCCCCGACCCTCAGATTCTGGTGCGTACAAGTGCACAGCGAAGAACCACCTTGGCAGTGATTTCACAGTAACGTACATTCACGTCATTTGAAGTAAGAAACACAGCATGAGTGATTGCTATCAAAGTCTACAGCTGGACTGAGTTCATTCGTGGAGTAAGTTTAATATAAGGCAGCCACAGGCATGTGAGTGCCTAAATACATTTACAGTGTTCAGTCTGCAATGACCGTGCAAAAAAAAGGGAGGAAAGGCTCGGGGAAAATTAGATCTAGCATTATTATCTCGCATTGGTTCTTTCAGTGATTAAACAGACTTAAATAAAAACAAACTTAAGGCACTCTTGCACTGCCAGCAAACATTGAGTATCAAATAAAATTACTTTCTGGAAATGTACCTAAAGATCTTCAGTAAAGAATAGACTTTTTCAAATTAGTTTAATATTGTCCACCTTGTATGACTGTCATGAGCATGGATCACATAAAGCAAGAGTATCTGAGAACCAAAGAGCAGATTTTATCGTGATGCAGATTACCTTCTTAATATGTTTGAATATTTAGTATGTTTTTTTTAATAAATGTTCAATGGTGAAACAAATAGTGAAGCATTTCTAATAATACAGCTCTGTTTCACAGAGTCTTTTTTGCAGAACTTTGGGATGATACATACAGAACAACTTTGTTCCTATTTTTAAACAAGAGAGTAAGCTCTGTTTAGTGCTGTTTAGGAAAAGTGTACGGGCCACATGTAGAAACGCTCTAGCTTGGTATCATTTTCCTATTGTCACAAAAGCATTTTTTAAAAATTTCTCACTAGAAAATAATTGCATCAATTTGCATATAAATTTAGACTTCTGGTTCCTCAATTCAGTAGTGAGGTCTAGGAAGCAACCTTCTGTATGTGAGGGAAAAATGCCTTCACAATGGTAGGAAATTGTTACCTACACATTTTACACTAATGAATCACAGATTCATTAAATCAAATCAAGTCAAATCAAATTAAGTCAAATAAATCTGTAAAAGATTAAGCCAGTAACTAAAGCTCATAGTTTCTTATTTTCTTACTAAGAGAGAGGTTAATGTCAGGACAGAGGGGTGAAAATACATGCAATGCAGCCTTTCCCCTTAAATTTGCAAATGCAGGACATATGCATATCATGGAAGAAACGGCGCTGTCCCCCCAGTCCCAGCACTGCCCGATCCTGCTGGAGTGGACCAGAGACTGCAGGGCTGAAGCCAGGGCTGTTGGAAAAGAGTGGTCTCTTCATCCCTTAGAGAAAGTCTGATGGATGTAGGAAGGGTTCAGGGTAACCATCCCCTGAGCAATTCCAGCTCTTTACATTATTTAAATAATAAGAAATCCAAGAGCAGTACCACATCTCTTTTGGGGCTGTAAGGTATCACCTACAAGAAGGGTCCGCAACGACACCCCTCAGTGCTAACGCGACAGCAGCACCTGAACCTCGTGCGTTAACGTCTCTCGGCAGCAGCTGATCAGCACACAAGGCACTCATCAGAGAAAGTATTCAAGCGCCAAGAGCTAAATGCAGATTCTACCTCATTTAAGCATGTCACAGTCAACCTGGGGAATTTTTATTTTTTTTAATTGAAGACTAGAACCTCAGCTTGGATTGCTTTTGTGCTGGTTTGATCATTTCCTGACATCAACCACATAGAGTCTGCTCTGTGTGTGTGTTCCCTCCTTCCACAGTGTTGATGGAGCAGTAGCCACAAAATGGTTGGATTACAGGAATCTCTCTGGTTAATATCTCTGATAGCTTCAGGTACTACAAAGAACAGTAAACCTCCTTAAAAAAGCGTGAACAGAAATACTTTTTACATGAGTAAGACTTACCTGACTATTGTAAAAGCCAATCAAAATTTACTTTTCTACAGATTTCCGTGTAGTGAGTGTTATTTCATTAGCTGGCTGTACTGCCTCCCACAGTCCTCCGAAGTTTGTACTCTGAAGCAGTGCAGTCTTCCCCCCTCCCCACAGACCACCTGCCTACGATACCATCTATAAACTCTTTGTATGGTAAATTAAGCAAATTGAGTTAATACAAAACAGGGAAAAAAATATTCCTACGTATATTTTAAATGCTCTGCATGTTCCACTTTCAAAATTAATGCATTAAAAAAAATTATAGACTAACTCCTAAATTACGTAAAATAGTAATAAATTTATTCTGTTTTTTCAACTCTAATATGAGCAAAATTATGATGTATTTGAACAGGCCTGAATAATAACAATTTGTTTGTAGTAATTTTGATTTATAATTTACTTGTGGTTTTGCACTCAGCTGATAGTACATAATGCATTACACCGCTGAAGCTCACCCAGCAATCAAGACTCAAACCCGGAATTTGAAATACTTACCAGACAACATTGGTAGCAGACACAGGTAACAGGAATAACTCATTTAGGGCGATTTCAGCACAACGAGCTGTCAGCTACGGCAGCGCTGAAAACGCAGAAAGGACGTTGGTGGCTTTTCCACCCTCACTTTGTGAAAGCCAGCACGAGGTTTGGTACTGAAGCCGTCGAGTGAGACACAGAGATTCGTTTCCTGAGAGGCTTTACCAGGACTTAGAGATTTCCCTACGTGAGTAGAGCAAAACCTGGTTTTGACTGTTCAATCCTTTTTACTCTGTCGTGCACTCCTTCAGAATTGATCAACAGTGAACTTTATATTAAAAAGACCAAATAGGAAACACTGCTACTTCTAGTAGGTTTATTAATGTTACATTGTGGCTTTTAATATAAACTTCAAGAAGTTCTAATACAAGCAATAAACCCACTTCAGCACCTTCTTACCACAATGAGAGCAAGAGAAAATTGGTACTTTAAACAAAGAACTTTATAAAGTGCATATGAAAATTACAGTCAAATAATCACAATTTAAATTGATGCTTGTTCTACCAACAAAGAAAGAGGTGAACATTTTAATGAACAAATTAACTTCTATGCCAAAATCGGAAGTGCCTTTCAGTTCAGTAGTTTGGTCCAGTGCAGTTCTTTAACAAAAAAAAAGAACAAAAAAAAAAAAAGAACAAAAAAAAAAACCCCAAAACCAAAACCAAAAAACCCAACAACAAAAAAAACCCAAAAAACCCAGGAAGTGTTTCCCACAAATAAATAAATCCAGCATTCTTTGTCCTCTTTAAAAGTAACAGGACCTAAAAAGCACCAAATTCATAAAATCTGCGATAACATTCTTCAAATAGGCCCACAAGTCCATACATTTAAATCTAGTTAAATGCAAAAAAATCCCCAAACCCAAAAAACCCACCTTGTTACATATTCACATCAACTGCAGCACAAAAAATAATTATTGAAATAATAAGAGAAGAAAACTGAAGTTTGCTTTCTAGCAATAACTAGTGCATTGAATTTTGAATGTTCTGTTCTTCAGTGCAAACGTAACTGACGTCTCCCCTCCATCTCCGATTTAGAAGTGTGATGGATGCCCGTACTGGTTCACTCCTTGTTGTGGCTGGTTACCTGGTTGACAAAGCAAAGGGAAGTGTTTGTGCCTCATGACTGTGCTCTACAGAAATACAGAAAAATACCTGTATTTCATGCAGCAGTAGCCAACAACAGTCACTACCTTCCCTTATATACCTAGCTAATGCACCTCAGAGGTGCTTATTTCCTCGGGGACTTTGCCTGGGGTAGGCTACAGAAGTGAGGGGAGAAAACACGCAGCAAACTGTGACTGGGCCACCAGCCCACTGACTCGGGCTTCTCTGGAAACCAACAGAAATCCGTGGGGTGCACTAGCACCAGAATTTTGGTACTAAGTCACTACTGGGATGGGTAACCAGCTGTCAGTAGGTAAATTACTTACGTGTATATATGGCAGCATTTGAATAGGCAGAATACCTCCAGAAAGATAATTCCACATTCAAATATACATATATATTTACGTACATCTATGCACACACACACACTTACTAGAGAGCTGCTTCTGGAGCTGCCTGACCAGCGCCGCCGTCTGTTGTTGCTGCTGTGTCTGTTGTAAGCCTTGCCTTGGAAACTGCAAAAGAAACATGAAAGAAATACGCACAGCGCAAGTGCCACGTCAGGTAACTGCAGAAGTGTTCGGCTTGTGCTGCCCTGTCAGCTGCTGACAGAGCAGGCGGAGGGGACAGCAGAAGGCAGGCAGGCAGGCGTGCCTCCACGGCAGATCCTGACTGCATTTTAAGAGCACAGTAAGGACACATGGAGCACACTCACAACTTCCGGAACATTTGTTCTCTTTATTCCCTGAAATCTCATACATTTCCAGTTATGTTACAGGTATCACATGTGTCCAGCCAGACACAAGGGACAGAGAGTCTCTGTCTTTTCTCCTCTGGAGAGGTCAGTATTCATCCTACAAGTCACTCTGAGCAGCTCTACTGCCTGCGTTGCTCAAAGACAAGGCAAATCAAAACTGCAAACCAAAAGCCTTGTTAGCATTTTAAAACACTTACATGTGGTTGAAGCATAACAGTCAAAAGGAGCTTCTTGAAAAATATTTTTCCCAGGGCAACGGCACTTCAGATAAAAAGAAGGATGAGCGCAAAGCGCTGCACACCTGCTGCAGGGTCGTAGCTGCACACTCAATTCTTGGCTCCAGTGGAACAGGAGACAGATCAGTGCCCAGCCAACTGGGCCAACTCCTCCACTAAGCACAACAATCATCATTCTGATCCTTACCCTAAAAGCACACAGGGATCAAGACAAGGCCCTTCCAGTCCATGGCATTAAGCACAATGGGATTAGACACAAAAAGCTTCCACAGAAATCTACTGTTAATGAATTAAATCATTACTTCAATCACTTTGAAAGTACCCTGCGTGTAAATGCATTGACTTTCACAAATTTGCACCCTATTTATACTTGCATCAAAGCAGAATTTAGTCTTTAATTGGTCTATCTGACAGCATGCATTATTCCCTACCTATCTGACCCATGAAGTCTATTTTTCAAGTAAGGATGGGTAGGAGAACAAGCACCGCTTTGCTTTCCATGCTTCTGGCTGTCACTCAGACGAAAATTGTTCTCTATTAACAACTTTTGCTGATCATTTACCTGCATGTCAGAGTACTGAATATACTGCACACCACACTACTGAATTACGACAGACAGACCTGACACAGACCGTCTGTGTGTGTACTGTTGTTGGTACAGACACCTCTGGAGCCAAAGGTCTGCATATACAAGAAGCATTTCTTTCCCTGGAAAATGCGTCACCCATATGGAAGACAGACACCTGTGCACCAGCTATCTCAGACTCCCGCAGACAGAGAGTTGACAGCACAACTCCCTCATACTTACCTACTCCTGGGAGGGAAATCGTGATGAATGAGGTACTGCTATGCTAGCAAGCACAACCCAAACCAAGCCTTCACCATTTACTGTCTGTCTTATCCTCAGGGCCTCTAAGCTCTCTAGATCTGTTTCCTATGTCCTGGAGTTCTCCTTCTCATTATATTTGGTGAAAATGCATGTGCCTCTAATTAAGTGATTTTTTTGTGCTTCTGCACAAGGATACACAATACACCTGACCAGTTTGAAAACCTGATGGGCTGAATAAAAATTGAGTTATTCAATACCATCATAATAACATATAACATCACATGCTCTACAGAAAACACCCATGCTTTGTTTCAGTGAAACCTTTAGCTTACTGAAGGGAGTTTCAGTGTTTTACAAGACTTCGGCATCTTTTCCCTTTCTCAAACCAAATCCTTCACTTAAAATACATTGTGTAATCTTCTGGCTAACAGTCCTTAGTAAATGCTGAGGTTAGTCAGAAGCATTAACCACACCAGGGTTTCCTGGGGACATGAAACCAACACGCAGAAAGCTTTCTGCTGTGCTAAGTGCTGGAAGAGGAGCCTGCAGCCAGGTGGGTGCTCTGTCTCTGTGACAGTCTTTCGCATGTGGTTTGTTCAAGACACAAACACTACTAAGAAAAACTCAAAAATGCGTGAAAATGGTTTTTCAACAGCTATCAGATAAACACCTTTCATTTATCCTTACTCTTGCACTTAAGCTGCCTCCGAGTTCCTCTGCCAAATCATGTTGATTAGTGCTTTTAAACTCAGAAGCTAGCAATTTCAGCATTACTGTATTTTCTCCATTTTTCTATAGCAAACTTTTTCTAGTTTTCCTCAACTATCTTAAATACATCTGAAAAAACTGCCCAAATACAGGAAACAAGCATAATGACATTGTAAATTCAGTGGACGTGTCTATAAAAATCACTTGGTAGCGACAGTGATTTGGTAAAATCATACATTAAGCTATAAAAGGCTGCAACTCAGCATGAAGGAATGTCTCAAAAAAATTTTGTTTGTACAGTTGTCTTCATGCAGCTCTGTTTTATGACTGACAATTTAATTTAAAAGGATCTTCAAACAATACAACCCATTTTTGCCCAACACATTAGCAGTACAACCCAAAAATCAAAGGCCTGAAGTCACTGACAGCCACTTGCGACATGACGTAAGGCAGGGACTGGAGTTTGGTAGTGGCGGAGCTGCCAGTGTTGGCAGCCGACACCAGAGGGAGCGCGGATGCTCACACAAACACAGCACAAGCACAGCAAACTGGAGAAATGCCAACCATCAGCACCTTGCATTTCCAAATGAACGCTTTTCTTAGTGTTACAGCAAAAACTAGTTCCACAAGTAGCCTCAATCATACACGTTATCCTGCTTTCACTTCAAAATATTACAATGACAGAAAAATCCACCAATTTATATGCATCAGCAGCACCTACAGATTTCTCATCGAGTTTTTAAAGTTAGCAAGAGCTATTCATTATTACTATGATATATGAATTAGGATAACACTTATAAAAACGCATAGCACAGCAAGCATAAACAGGAAAAATTCATGTGTGTTAATTTACCTTAGCTTGCTGCTTTGGGACTACTAAATGGCATCTTTAGACCCCCAGAAAAAAAGAACCCTGACTTTCAGTGAAGCTTACAGCACTTGGTTCTGTATCAGATTTTCAAAATCGTCACTTATTTATGCTGCAGAAGGAGTAAGGCTGAGGATGACTTCAAAGCATCTCAGTTTTTTCCCCCTTTCAATTCACATAAAGAGATTTAAGACAGTTAGTCTGGGCAGTCTTATTTTACTGTTGATGGAAAAGAGATGTAGAGAATTAGAAAAGCACCAGTACCCATTTTGTAACTATATCCCCCAGTAATTCTCAGAAGAAATGCTACGGCTGTTTTTTTGTATTGTTTGGGATATTAACCATTAGTTTTAAATCAACACTGCTAAGTGTAATTTCAAAAAGATACGTTGAAATGAAGCATTTGAACTTTTCCTTACACACACGCACACGTCTTTTTTCATCCAAAACAACATGTCATCATTGGCCCAGCTTTGGTAATAAACCATGGAAGTGCAGGAGGCAGTGTGTACCCCAGTCCTAGAAGGAGCATCTTTGAACAGCAAACTCAAACGTGCTGCTGCAGAGGCGCTGGGGGCTGAGCAGGGAAGCACATGAGCCCTCCTTGCCAAGGCCTGTGTTCAAAGCTGCACTTGCCTCCCCATCAGAGGCCAGCAGGCGAGGTCACCCCCAGGGACACCTCAGTGCATGCGTAGGACACCTCTTGCCATGTTTTGGCAAGACGGACACATTTATGCAGTCTTCTGTGGACAGATGCAATCTTCCTCTGCCCACGGTCAGAGTCAGGCAGGAGCTCCCTGGATGCACTTAGCAGGCTGTTGAGCTGCAGCTAATACACTCTGTTGTCACAGCTACAACTTGTGGCCAGCTCAGGGTGTGGGCAAAATGAGCTTGTTGCCACCAGCACTGGGCACACACTCCACGGCATTCAGAGCGGCGGAGGTACAGCACGGCAGGTACCAGGGAGTCAGAACCAGCAGGCAGGCGGTGATGCAGGGAAGCTTACACAAACCCTCCCCCCAGACTGGCACGCTCCCATCTCCTTAAGTGACAAAACCCACCCTGTCACTACCTTCGCACCTGCCCGAAATATCTGACAGTCACCTCTGCTTACCAAAGGCTGCTGCGGTTGCACGGGCTGGAGACCAAGCGCCTGCTGCTGCCCCTGCTGCTGCTGCTGCAACTGAAAGAAACGGGCATTGAAACAAGTGACACAACACACACACTGCCCTCAGGGAACGACTATGAGCCAAGCAATATGGCTTCTCATGACTGATGTCCAGCGTAGGATCTAGGCTCACTTACAGCGCTGGTTACTGAAGGCCCCATGTGGGAGATAAGCCTCACAACTCTCCACTTCATCATCAGCCACACCAAGGCTGACGAGGAGCTTTGTTAACAGACAAAAAAAAATTACTCAAAACCTGGTATATTTAGTTTACTACAACATCAAAATATTTAGATAAAATACATTATCATTTGACAAGAACTGGCACAGATAGCTAGTGCATTAAAATGAAAACATGAAGATAATTCCAACCATCAAAGGGCCATGGGAAGGATTTTTAATGTAATTTATTTCCCCTGTGCCAAGCCCACATATTTAGCTGCCAAACTGATACCTACCTCCAAATTAAAAATATATCATCAAATCAGAATATAGGAAATAGGCCAAATAGGAAGCAAGCCCTTCGATTTAATTCCAGTACACATTGTAAGGCCAGACAGGGGAGAGCACAATCAGTGCTTCTTTCTCAGCACATTCAGCTAGGCCATTCTCAACTTTACCTTCTCCAGAGGCATTCTACAATCTTGAAAAATGAAAGTACTGAATTTTACATGTATCTTCAGAGCTCTTTTGGAAATCCCAAATGTAAACAATGAATTATTGCACTTGAGTAAAAGCAGTTCAGGTTAATAGCATCAGGCTCTGCTGTTTCATACTTGTATACTCATGCAAGTGAGTGCGTAACGCCATCACCTGATACAGTGATGTATACACTCCCTGCACTGAAATATCCCTGGCCTCTAGTGCAGCTGAGTCCCTCACCTGGAAGAGTCTCTGCTGTCGCATCTGCTGCTGTCTCTGTCTCATTGGCTCCGGAGGCAGCTGTACTGAGTTCAGGGTTGGATGAGGAACTGCGGTCGACGCACTGTCCAGTCCCCCTCCCACCAGTGAATTCGGCTGCAAAGGCTGATGGCTCAACCTGATTGGGGAAAAAAAATAACGGACTTTACTTCATTTATAGACAGAGCACGAGTTAGTCTAGGAGTACCCAACTATAAGCTGAGACATTAGACTTCCACAGATTTAAAAGACAGGAAGAATATATATTTCCAAATATGAATGCTTTGAAAAATACTCCATAACAGAAGCTGCACCACACTATTGCCCAGTAGCTGATATAGGTAATAACATGCTCCTCTAAACAAGACGTGCAGATCCAAGCATTCAATTCTTGCTTTATTAAGAAGAGTGATGAGTTTCTACATTTCAAGCAAGAATTCCACATAAGTGCTAAAACATTCTCCCAACCAAAATATCTCATAGTTACATTACCATGGATTTAAAATTGATTATAAAGACTTTTTACTTTCTAAAATACTGAAAAAACACACCAAGCAAGAAATACTTTCTTAGGATGTTATGGGAGTAATTAACATTGACAAAGCAGAAAGATATACATGGGGAAAACATGTTAGCTACCTTGTATTTAGACTAGCTGTTTAAAACTCAGTGAAGACAAGGCAATTCAGATTAGTAGCTTTATTCCTAACACAAGGCGCTCTGTAGGTTTTTGTACAAGGCTGTCAACAAAACCAAGGCCAAACTTTTTGAAATTGAGCATACTCTTAAGATACCCAGGCTTGCAAGAATTTAAAAGTAGTTAAGGAACCAGTGATTATTGCAGAATATGTGGTAACATTCCCAATTCCAGAAACACTGATTTCATTAAAAATAACAAGAGTTGAGAGAGAATTGCATAGCTACATACAACATGACACTTTCATATTCTGCTTACAACAAGCAATTGATGAGCAAGTCATTTAAGTACACCTAAACTTAGCATCTAAAGGAGATTTTAGTTGTGGGATCAAATTAGAGCTTAAGCAGAGAAAGAAGAATATCTCTACTTGGTAACAAAGCTCATCAGGGGTACTCCAGGATAAATTACATGGGATAGCGAGACAGGACTGAAGCTCTGCTGAGGAGCTAGACCACCTCGTGATGATTGACATCCACGTTCCCTCTGCTGTTTCAATGAACCTGCGATCCGCACATGGGGAGCGCACTGCGCTGTGCAGATACTGCATCACAGCTACGGCT
Organism: Morus bassanus; assembly: GCA_031468815.1. Taxonomy (NCBI): domain Eukaryota; kingdom Metazoa; phylum Chordata; class Aves; order Suliformes; family Sulidae; genus Morus; species Morus bassanus. Next base: position 10,183,744 of record CM062578.1, read on the forward strand.
GCACAGTGCGTACAGAGGCAGACCTTGCAAATTTTGACTGTTCCCCCCCCAGCCCCTTTTATTTTAAACATTGTGTTTTTCGGGAGTCACTCTACTGAACATGTCTATTTGAAGTGGAAATTAAAAGTGGCAAAATTTCTGATTCAATTAAGAGCAGAGTTGGACTGTTAGTTGGACTATGCTAGGCTGTTAGAAAAATAACCTGATTCAAGGCAGTCATTGGAAACTCCAGTTTTCCACTCTGTTTACTCTGTATCACTCCCTTTTACAGATTTCTTCCCTGCTTCATCTGCCTTCTGTTTCATTACATTTCTTTACCAATGAATTTTTCCTGTTTCTCATAGGCACTGCAACTCAGCTGTACTTCCAAAGTGAAGTCAATTCAGTCTATTCAGGCTTAAGCAAAATTCATTTGTCTACTGCTAGTTAAACTACCAAGCTGGTCTTGTGTTTTCTTGACTACAGACTCTTTGGTAAACCTGGAATATTTATTGCTTAATACCACACATGTGTTTGCATAATATGGATACTATATCTATGTGTGTAGTGAAATAGGATCCAACAGCTGTCTTTAATTTAATTTTTATGTTCTACAAACACATAGGACAACTGGGCTACAACGTGTGCCAAGACCAACTTAAAATAAAAATTAAATGAAGGAAAAACCAGGGGAAAATTGGAGAGAAAAGCATGTTTATTGTTAATTAGACCCAGTGTTAACCTCATTTTTGTTTTAAATAGAGCTGTGGATCTCTAAACAAAGTTGCCATTAAAATTCTGCAATGTTAAAAGCTTTAGATCTGTAATCAAAGTTGCCATTAAAATTCGGCAATGTTACCAGCTATGAGAACTGCAGAAGCTCACCGCTGAGTGCCTGTCACAGGCTGGATGTACGCAGCAGCCTGCTGTTGAATATATCCGCTGGGCTGCTGCTGCATCTGCCGCAGCCTGTCCATCAGCGTGGGGCTGGAATGAGCTGCTGTGTACGCTCGAGGGTTGTAGCTGGGGGAAAGAACTACGCCACCAGGCTGCTGCTGCTGCAAAGGCATCTGAGTGCTGTACATCGTGTATCCGTGAGGCATGCTCTGCAGGGAAAACGGACAGAAGAGTAACTTCACCGTGCCTGTATTTAAATTAGCTTAGCTATAACAGAAAGCGATAGCTTTTATCAAAGACCCAACTCCTGGACAACCAGAGGCAAGCCAGAGAGACGCAGTGTACCCATGCACCAACCTGTGAGTCCCCCACAGTGGTTGTACCCCAGTTCTGTTTGTGGGTTCAGGCAGCTGCAACATGGGCACGCACAGCAGGATGGAACTTGCACTGTGCCACCCCTCCCTGAGAGGCACTGAGCAAGAGCGGGGCTCCACTCCACAGCTCCACCTCTCTCTTTTCTTTGTTCCCCCCTCCGAAATCCCAAGTACCAGAATGACCATGACATAATAAAGAGTTACTGGTATCACTATCTCACCAAAAATTGGCCAAATTTCAGGCTTAACACTAAAGTACACTTGCCTTTATCAGCAACAACATTAGGAAAAACTGGGAAGTGACCGCATTAAAAATGTTTATGAGCTATAGCCCGTGGAGACTGCAAACATCCCAAAAGGAGGCCTCACTGTTACACTAGGCCACACGCACCAGGCACATCCCAAGCACAGAAAAGCAGGCTGGGAGGTAAAGGAGCTCTGTTTAGAAGCATTTTTATGCAGACGTTCCATGGGAGTAGCACAGTACCTGTGCTTGCTGTAACCCTGGGTACTGTGGAAGCTGAGATGGGGGTCGAACTTGCGGAGTGAAAATAGCAGCTTGGTCCATCGGCTGACCCTGAAAGACACATCACCCATCAGATATGGCCTCCACACCCCGAACAAGTCCAGTCCTGGACACAAACCCCACCAAGTTGTGTCCTAAAGAGTCATAGAGACACTTGACCATTTCCTTCAAGACAGCACTGTTGCTCAGTGCCAAACTGCTGAACTGTATTTACTCATAGGGAGATGGAAAAATTGACTTCTGTTTGATTTTTGACACTACTGTAACACTGCAGCAGTGAAGAAACAGCCATTTACTGAACGGAGCTCTTGCAGACACCCTTTAAAATGGGGCTTTGCAAAGGAATAGAAAAAAAATATTCTAGCTGTCTTGAAGACAGTACATTAAATTATACAGGAAGCTTAGAGTGAATGATCATCTCTAGTATAAATACACAGTTGATACCTTTCTCAGGCTATCTGATTACTAGCTTTTCCCCAGATGAAGCAGGCAAAATGCTGATTAGCAAATTTGATGACGACATACAAAATACCAGTATGATAAATGGGTAACACAAGCATCTCCAGCTCCCAACCCATACAGCTTGGAAACAGTCTGTATTTGTGATCAGCAGACAGCCTAGTTTGTTCATTTCAAATTGCCTCAATATTTATACCCAATTAATGGCAAATAATTTAAAGATTTCAACTATAACTGCATTAGTATGTTTTGAAGCACCAGAAAAGAAGAAAAAATAAAATGTTAGACTTAATTTCAGGACCAAGATTGTAAAAAACTGGTGAATGAGAATTTGCCAAGGATACCATCAAGTCTGTGTATTTTCTGTGCAATTGCCATGCTGCACAGCTGCACTTGATCGTTCTGAAAACCATTCTACTCAGCTGGAAGCAGTGATGCTCCTTCCCTGTAGCTGCCCAGTTCACCACAAAAATAAATAAAAAAATCCAAGTCCTCCAACAAAGCCTTTGCCATTTTAATCAGGATATCCTTACAGATATGTATTATACTTTAAGGCTAAAAGTGACTTTGATAACACACTGCAAGCACCAACATTACAATCAGGGCTACCCAGTGGAAAAGAAAATCTCACATGGGATAAAATACTGAAGCACTACTGGAATTCTCCTTCTTTATCTGCTCCCACCCCTTTAGTGGTAACTGTACCAAACATTAACAAGTCTGTAAGAACAACCAGCAGCCCAGTAGTGTGGCTATTATTTTGGATTGGGTTTGAAAATATGTCCATCCTCGTCAACAGACCTGGGAAACAAGCAGAGCTACCTACTGGGAACGAGAATTGCTCAGGGAAGCAGTACAGTAGAGAGCAAGCGTTCCAGCTTCAACCGATTTGGTCCCAAGAGACATAAACTGCTGTGACCGGGGCTGGATTAACCTCCCTGTGCTTTGCATAGAGAACAGACAGAAGAGGGCAAGGACAAGATGGAGTACTACGTCCAGCTCTGGAGCCCTCAACACAGGAAGGACATGGATCTGTTGGAGCAGGTCCAGAGGAGGCCACAAAAATGATCCGAGGGCTGGAGCACCTCTCCTGTGAAGACAGGCTGAGAGAGTTGGGGTTGTTCAGCCTGGAGGAGAGAAGGCTGTGGGGAGACGTTATTGCAGCCTTTCAGTACTTAAAGGGGGACTATAGGAAGGATGGGGGCAATCTCTTTAGCAAGGCCTATTGTGACAGGACAAGCACTAATGGTTTTAAACTAAAGGAGGGTAGATTCAGACTCGATATAAGGAAAAAATATTTTACAATGAGGGTGGTGAAACACTGGCCCAGGTTGCCCAGAGAGGTGGTAGATGCCCCATGCCTGGAAACATTCAAGGTCAGGTTGGACAAGGCTCTGAACAACCTGATCTAGTTGAAGACGTCCCTGCTCACTGCAGGGGGGTTGGACTAGATGACCTCTAAAGGTCCCTTCGAACATGAACCCTTCTATGATTCTCTGAAAACCAGGGGCAAAGCTACCACACGGTGCCACAGGGTTGTCACGCACTCATTTTTCATACCTTCCTTTCTTTTAAAAACAAGCAAACAAAAAAGACTGACCTAGCTCGGCTCTGTGCCAGCCTGTGGGACCACCGCTAAAGGGGTCACTAAGGTGCAGACAAGACAGCAGGGAGCTCTGGTACGATAAGCCACACTAAGGTGGCAGAAGCTACACTAGGGATTTGTTTTAAAAACAAGCCAATATCTCAGGGAAAATTTTGAAAAACACATCAGGGAGTACAGGAAGTGTGAAGAGAGTAACATCTATCAGTCCTGACAAAAGTTCAGACAAAATTAAATTTATCTGGAAAAACATCTGCAAAATCAGACAGGGAGCTCTCAAAACAACAACCTGATAGGTGAGAAACTGAAATGCTGAACATACATCTTGCAGACAGGATGCACATAAAACAGACATCAGCCAAGCACCCGAGGAAGGTACTCAAGTACTTAAGATTTTTCTTTCTTTAAACAGAGGCAAAAGAAGAAAAACAAAAAAAGAACAATAATTTCTCCAAGCAAATGGCTTCTGAAACTTTTTCATAAGGTGCCAACCACAGGATAGATAAAGATGTAACTTGAAGTCACCCAAAGGTGAAATTTTGTAAAACCCTGACTGATTTCTAGAAAAACTGGTGCCATAAGCTATTCCCCACAGTAATACAAACCACCTTGTGGGTTCTGTGGAAGCTGCTCTGTAGGGCGATGCTCCATGTGTTATCCTTTCGTTTCTCTCAGTGACAGCTAACCTGGTGTGCCCAAGAGCAAAATTTTCCACTCATGCCCATGCAGTGTAAACAGTGGCCCTCCAAAGTCAGTGGAAGTTGTATCAATGGAAATTGGATTAGGCCCTAATTCTGTAAGAAAATACTAAATAAGCAGCTGCATGATCCCAGCAATACACGGTGGGCAGAAAGCCACAAGTGAGTTTTGTCCACAAATCTTTTCCCTGCCATTTAAAGCACACACAAAGCAGTGGAGCTGGCAGGGCGTGAGACTCAAGAGCAGCACACCCGTCCCAAAGGCACCACTGCCTAGGCCAGGCAAGCACCACACACAAACCCACATGTGAAACGTAAGCAAAAAGCTGTTCGTTAGGTAGGGGACAGATCACTTTATTCCACAGCAGCACACGGCCACCGAGCAAACTCCCCTGTTGTGGGAGACAGCTCTGCATTCCTGAGCAGCAGCAGCAGATGTTGCTAAATTCAAAGGGACTTCTCCCTCCAGGCATATTTTAGTAAAGAGTTAACTAAACATGCAAGCCAATTGTTGCAAGCCAGAACTGTGCATGCATTCAAACAAAAACAAAAAAAAAAAAAAAGGAGAAAAGACTTAAACACTTTTATTCAATGCTGATGCAATGTTACAGTAATAACTGCTGTTCTCTTTGTTCTGCTTGCACCTTAAATTGAAGCAAAACTTACTGCTTTTTCCTGTTAAGGTATGGGACCACAGTGGAAGGAGTTGTCAGGTGGTGCTGGGACTGGCAAAGGTGATTGTAGCAGCCATGGCACTGTAGACTGATTTTGACCAAAATCTGACTTCAAAAGTAGAGAAACACTAACGCTTATCTAAATAAGATGATGATGATAGATTTGAGAGACCTCACTGTATACTTGCTGCATAGCTAGGTGTGCCTAATTAACTGCAAATACAGTGATCTATACCTTGTTCTGACATGCTACCAGTAATAACAGGAATGACTGCACATATATAAAATATGGACAACAGGGTAAGCAGCAAAGCCTTTTTAAAAACACATTTTGCTTTGTCTTTCCAATTAGTGCTTTTAACAACATTGCAGTTTCCCTAAGACAAAATGAAAAGTCCTGCAAACTAACTCTGAAACAGCTTTTCTAATTAGTATCTGGAAAGCCTTCCAACACAAATATTAGGGATAAAACTTCATGCCATCATTGTTTTTCCCCAGAAACAACTGAATTTTATGAAACAATAATTTAACAGGTGTTAGCTGTTACTTGCTTTGGAAGTAACAACATATGGTTACTCTAATAACTGCACATCCTGCCATAGCTCAGGAACAGACCATCAGGCAGTATACTGTCATGCTCAGGTGGGGACAAGAAGTATTTTGGAAACTACAGCTCATGCACGGCCAGGGGAGCTGACCCTGACTGCCTGAGTTGAGCGGCATGACGGTGCCCCACCACAGCGGGAGCAGGCCTGTGTCAGGAACGGCTCCACGTGCTGCCTGGGAAGCGCTGGTGGCCACGCTGGCCGAAAAGGATGTGTGGTCCGTCCCTTACCGCTCATCTGACACGGCAGGCAGTGCTACCCCACCTTATGTCATGGCAGAAGGTGCCACAGTGGACAGCAGCAGAGAGGAGCAGACCCAGCCACAAGTGGGGAGATGAGGGCAGAATGGGAACATGCCAGCCATGCTTAGATGGACATGGCATCGGACATATCTTTCAGCTACTCGAATCTTTCATGGCAAGAAACACAACAGAAGAGGAAGAAAATTGATCAATGATGCAGTTATTGGAAACATTTGTAAGAAAAAAAATATTCTATGTGTGCAAGTGTATTCGCAGCCTTCCCACATGCAGCCACTGCGCTACTTAGTGAGAGGAGTGCCAAAGCTTAGCATTCTCATCAAAAGCAAAGTGTGCAGCCTGTGTGTTGAAAGAAATGCATGTTTGTGCGAAAGAAAAAATATAGAGAGGTTCACGGTCTCAGAGTGGTTACCATTATGTTGTCAAAGCCATCCTGAAGGGATACAGCAGTGCTACAGACATCCTAAAGGAAAAGGACAGGCGAGAAAATAGCAAACAATACAAAGAATATACACGATTAGGCTCGGATTGTTAGTGGAGCAGTACAGCACCTTTACAGAGCTCACCTGTATGCATTCAAAGAATGCTGGTGTTTAGGAACACTACCAAGGTCCTTTTGGGTGGTTTTTATGCTAATGAACCTCAATACTTTTATGAAATATATGAACAGAAGCTCTAAATGTGGAAAGGACTCCTTACCATGCACAGGAGCCTATTAATTCTATACAAAATACTCAAAATGTTTTTAACAAGTCATAGTTCTTAAAGACCTTGCACCATAGCTATTCTTTTTCAAGAGCACAGCGTGTACGGCACAGCACTAAAGAGCAGAGTCCTTCTGGACTGATTTTACAGAACTGTCCACACCAGTGCCAGTGATTTCAAGTCGAGTGGGTAATTTCATTCTGCAGCTGCAGAAACAAAAAAGCCAAAGAAGAAACCTTCCTTATTTAAGCTCTGCCTAACAACATACACCACACAATACCAATGCTTACAAATCATCTTGTTCCTAAATCTTCAAATGCTACCTTCAGGCTTGTATACTGCCATAGCATTTCCTACTCTAAATCCAGGACTGCAGGAAGAACTACCACAAGTTCCCCATGGACACATTTCTCAACTAGAGCACTGTGCATGCAGGGAGGCAGGTGTCCCACTGGGGCAGCCCACGGTGCCAGGGAGCATGCAAAGCCCCAGTGCCACTGGGACCTCAAAGGTGTTTCTCTGGTGTCAGCATTTCCAGCAGACGCTTAGACAACAAAGAAAGCAAGCGGAACAGCCTGGTAAATTGTTCATTCATTTCATTACAGTGAAAGTTTTCAAGTATGAGGCTGAATGAATCTTTCCAAACATCCAATAAGACAAAATACTATAACCAGACAGAAAACAATGTGTCCATCTGTGGTATTCCCCAGCACACCACAAAGGAGCTGGTTGTGCATGCCACTGTGTGCAAGTAACTGGGAAACAAAGGCTGGGTTTGAATGGCTCTGGTTTGACTTGGTTTACATCAGTTTAACGTATACTGACTTGTATCAGACAGATACTACACTGGCTGATCGGGAACTGTTGACTGATGAACATCAAGCACATGTTGTACGTTAACTGAAATACGCATCTGAACCTACCCTGTTGAATTTTAGTGCAACTTTTACACTGTAAAAGTTCAATCCAAATTTTATGAAAAAGTTCATCACAGACACCTTATTAACCTTATTTAGGCATGGACTCATGCCTTCATGATAAGTTTATTCTCCTTCCTGACAGCCTGTCTATGCAGCACTTTGGAGCAGAAGTTAACTGTTGATTGTAACACCTCAGATACTGTCCCTATTTGAAACCAAAAGGGAAATGCAACATCTTTTGTCCTGTAAACATGACAGTGTTAAACAACAGCTTTTCTTAAATGTGAGAATAATGTGTTATTTTAGATCTTCAATTTTTACTTTTTGATCCACCTAGTCAGAAACAGTGATCATCATTTGTTTACTCAAGGCTCTTATTTAGCCTGTATTCTGTCATAGTAATTGAAAGTCAGTTGGACCTAATACTAAAATAGTAAGATTCTGCCTAATGTAAGAAATACTACAGGGTTAACTCTAGAGCCCAGTAGCCTAACATTTAGGGTACCTAATCCTTAATACCTCACAGTGCCTACAGGACACCAATGAGGGATCAAATATCCACTGTACCACTGAAATTGTAAAACACACATCTAGAGCTTTTGGGGCTGTTTTCTTTTTTTGTTTGGTTGTTTGGTTTGGGTTTTTTGTTGTTTTTTTGTTTTGGGTTTTTTTTTAAGGCAGAAGACAGCACACATACAGGGAAACCCTAGTTTCACAATTTTGAACAGCCCCATATAAAACTATTGTAGCCCATCAGCAATTTAAGCACTACAGAGGGCTTTGCATGCATCATAGCAGAGAGACTGAAAGAGTGATGAGAAGGACAATGAGGGAGCTCTGACAAAATAGAGACAGCATAGGAGAAATTACGAGGATACTTGCTGAAAAATTTGACTATTTTGAGCAAAGAGGGCACATCACAGAATCTGAAGGCAAGATTGCATAAGGACAATGTAATATATACTGCAGTGAGGGTCAAAATCGGTACAGATGCAAAAGCCAATTTTCTGTTCTTACGCCATCAATTCAAAAGCAGCCTGTCTGTAGCCATATTCTGAAACTAGCTCAGGCTCCAAAGGGTGTTGCACAATAGCCATGTGCAGTTTGGCACACAGCAGCTGTACTCTGCGAAAATGTTAGGAGAAGAAATACCAGCTATTTCTAGAGAACATGGGCGTCTGTGTGCACACATGTATGGCAATGGCTCCTGCTGGACTCCCTGGAATATTAATTGTGAAGAGGATTGCTGTGCCTCTGCTGCTTACTTGTAGCTTGGTGGTACATAGCACCATGCAATTCCACTATGAAAGCCTCTGTGACACAACAGGGAACAAGATTATCATCAAGTAGCAGAAGGAAAACCTGATTTTATGAAACACTGGAAAAACGGAAGGGGCAAAGAGACGAAAAGGCAAATGAAGTTTAAAAGCAGATGCCTCTGGTTAAGCAATATTTGGTGAGTTATTGCAACTGCAAATATCAGCTGGCTCTCCACTCCATAAACCTATGCAGGGCAAGCAGCCCCAACAGAAGGCAAAGCCACTGTGTCGCTCTTCAGACTTGGGGGTTCGAACAAACCTGTTGGAGAGACCGTGGCTGTGCTTGTTGCCTGAGGAGCCGCTGCTGCTGCTGCTCTTGCTGCAGGAGTTTCATCTGGAGCAATTGCTGCTGAGGCGTGATTGCATGGATAGAGGGGGGCTGCATCATGGTGCCAGAGCGCCGCTGCAGCATGTTCGACAGGGCTTGCTTCGTATTAGTTGGAACAAAGGAGCCTGTTGGATCCAGCCTGGAACCACCTAAAAACCACCCAAAACACAAATGCGTCCTCTGCCTTCCATAAGAACGTTGTTGGTACAGATCACTGCTAGTTCATCAGCTCCAATTTGGTTAGCTCTACATTAACGTTGATAAACTTATCTCTATAAAGGCAGTGAACTGGATTAAACCAGATTACTGGTCTAAAAATTAAATGGGCAACATAACTTTGAAGACTACCACTTGTAAATGAGAACAAAAAGTAAACAGGCTATGGGCTGTCGCATGTTCTACATCACATAAAACATTTGACTACTACTGAAAAACCAAAGTTGCATGTCAGATCAAAAGCATATGAACCGCTTATGATGTCAAATCAATTTTATCATGAAATGGCAATCATTTACACACTCTGTGCTATTTGATAAAAATCATGTACCTATCTATGATTAGGTTTATTAAGGTCACATATTTTTTTTAAATTGGCATTTCCTTAACTTTGTAGCCACTGTCTGGTATTTTCTGAAGACTTTTATGCACTTAAATACAGATCTAGTTGTATTTGGAGCTTCAGAAAAAATATTTAACATTTATAACTGGAAACAAACTTCTAAACTGTTCCTGCATAATATCTGAGAACAGAATAGTATTTCTCAAACATCATAAACTGCTGCCCCCTAGAGCAAGTAAAATACCTACGTTAAATAGTATACACCTTAACTCGAAGAAACAAAACAAGCCTACAAATAATAAAGTACATATCACAAATCCTGAAAAAAAGTGAGCCCATGGATTTGTTTATTCCATCTAACAGATGTTAAATTAGCCACCATGTGTCTTGGTATGAATCAAAGAAGAAATAACCCAAAGGTCATTTGTTCTTTTAATCATCCCTCTCTTATTTCACTCCTCACTGAACTTCTACCAGCTTTCTTATGTTATCACCACAGTAGGTCATTTTTGCTATCTACCAAAAAAGTTTAATAGCTTAATAGAGACAGACCTACAACAGATAATAGAAAGCCCTTCCAAAAAATGGCTAACTAAGGAATAAAATAAATGGCATCAGCAGGCACAGCCTGCTTCTGAGAAAATTAGAAACAAAATGTGGTTATAAGAAGTCAATTTTTATCATACATCAAATAATAAGGCCCCATGTCTGTGAATTCAAAGCTCACACGTACCTGGTGGGAGGGGCTGGTTCTGCACAAAGAAGCCAGGCTGCTGCGGCTGTCCCATGATGTTGTAACCCCACAAGGCAGACTGAGGATGGTGCATCATTTGAGAGGAAATTGGTGAATAAGTGGGAGGCACTCTGTATAAGTTGTTCTGTGGATACTCCTTAAAATATACAGTAAAAGTGAATGTTACTGACATTCATACCTTACTAACTCATAAATAATGCCAATTTTCCTACTAAATTATTAAAAGACAGAGACAGTTCCCATTGTCGTTTGCAATGATGTAAAAAACAGATAAAGTCTCAGGCTGCCCACAGGTAATTAACACTAACAACTTCATGGACACACCATCCATTTTACCTTTTTAGCAAGTATTTTCTGCAGGCTATAATTTGGTATAGCACAAGGACAGCTTACTGTATCAGTATATAAATAACAGGAGGAACTTAACTGAAGCATCACAAAGGCCAGAAAATTATCTTAAAATTACAGCTATTTAAAATGCAACACATTGACAAACCAGCTGGATGCTAACAGAATACTGTCATGCCTACACGTACGACTACACTGGCAGCAGTGTGAAGAGGACATAATTGCACAGAATGCTGCTACTGGAAACATACATTATTATTTGGGTGGTGCCAGGCATGCCTTTCAAACCCATGCGCTACGTCATTCTTCAGCTTAGGAACACACACCTCAAAAACCATTAAAACCAAAAGATAAAGTGTGTCAGAAACCAGAACAAACTGCATGGTAAAACAGTTTATCTATGTGAAAGAGCTTCTTTCAAGCTGGTTTCCATTTGAATGGATGTGGGTTTGAACTAGCATGTTTGCTCTCAACATAATTTGAGCAGGAGGAATTTTAGAAATTGATGCAAACAATAACAGCTGTACTTTACACCAAACAAGAGAAAGCATATACGGAACCCAAATAATATTTAGTGAGTAAGATCCAGTCTAGCATATTTTACATAGCACAGTACATTCCTCTAGACTGAGCTCTATTTGATAGAAATCCACCCTCCTGACCATCTCCGTTCACTCCGTTTATTACGATCTGCTCCTCCAGGTGCAGAACAATTTCTAAACAATTTCTGAAGGTAGCTAAGACAGCACCATGCAACATCAGATGCTTCAGCGAGATGTTTCAAGTTTTGTATGGGGCACCAACTACTTACATCAGCCCTTGAGCTTGACTTTGACTTTCGCTTCCTGCCCTTTGTCTTCTTCTCATCATCTGTGGCAAGTTTTCCCTGATCTGAGAGCTCTCCTGACTTTCTTTCTGGTTCCTGAGAGACAGGTGTGGTGGGCTCTTCCTCCTCCTCCTCTGGAGGAAGGGGCAAGGGCTCGAGGTAGTAACTCCGTGGTTTGGGTTTGGTGTGTGTGTGGTACAGGAGAAGATGCTGCTGCTCCTCATACTTTATCACTTTCCTGTCGACACGAACTGTACCAAACCATGCCCAGGAGAGAGGAGCAGGATTTTTGTGACCTTCGAATAAATCCCAAGGGGACACCTTTTGTTTTGTTGAAACTTGAAGACCCTGTTTCAGAATAAAAGTGAAGTTAGTATTTTAAGAAAACTGAATGCTAGAGCAGACTACTTGCTTTTTTACATCATTATTTGAGTCAGAAAAATCCAGTAGGGATTTTTTCCCCTCCACAAAATGTACCAAATGCATACTGGTGGGATTTTAACCTCTATCCAAGGCTGCCACTAGATAAAAGCAATTAAATTTTTATAGTACCATTTGCTTATAGCTGTGCTAAAAATCTCAAGTTCCATCTATTGTATTTTGGAGGAAAAGTCAAATATCTATCAAAAATTGCTAATCTGAGAATATGCTTGCTAAAAGTTTACATATTTAAATAAGGTGAAATAAACCTAAGCAGTATATTACAAAAAAATACCTACCTAGTCTGCAGAATAAAATGCTCTATCCTAAGCTCTATCCTTCCCTTTTAATTAAATTCACTTAAAAAAATTATGCATCCCTTCATATTCCCAAAAAATCCAAAACAACTAATACACTCCCCCCACCCCATTTTTCCTCTGTCTTTTGTAAGCAGGATCACACCCTCCATCTTCCTCCCAGCAAGTAACAGGTCAAAAGGTTCCCAGGTTAAATGAGCTCTCAAATGTAGGGTTCTGCTTGAAAAGCAAATACTTTTGTAAGAGCTTCTGCTGTTCAACTCCAAGTCAAACGTTAATTTCCTTTCTAGCAACTATTGTGGAGTTGGCTCCAGTCACGACCCTATATTGCAAAATTGAGCAAGCTTATGTCAACACTCATCAGCTTAGCTCTAAGACTATCTGTAAGTATCAGTGAATTGTCAGGGAGAAGAGGATGGAATCACTGTCGGTGCTGCTGCAGGGGTGGTGGTGCTGGTGCATGGTCCAACTCACACTAGGCTGCTCGAACCCATTCAGCTGGAGTTTAACAACTCCCTGTGTGCCTCTCTCTAAACCCACTTCAGGTTTCACACTCTGCCTGAGAATTTGCACATGGATCACGCAAACAAATACTGTGCAAAAATATTTGGAATAGAAATACATTTGATACCAAAAAACAGTCTATCATTTGCAACTATTTTTAAAGGTATTGTTCCACAAGCCCAGCATTCCTCACTTTTGGCATCATTGCTCATAGAAAGCCTACCTGCTTAAAAGAGACTGTATTGCTGTGGCTGAAGCTTTAGTAATGACTGAGAGTACATTACAAAGCTGTATTACAGCAGAAGTATAATGCTTTTATGGTACCGTGTATAAATACATGTACTGTACAAGTTGTACCTGTTTGCTTGAATTTCCCACGCTTCAAAAGTCATGGAAAAAATGAGATGAAAGCAAACATTTACTCTTGCCTGTTTCTTATCAATGGAGTCAAATCCTGCAATTTTGTTCCCCTTGGTGTCGATCAAGGATCCCATTGGCTCACAAGTTATAATATCACACGTCTGCTTTGGCAAAGGGAGCAGCTGGCGAACCTTGTCGATGCTTTCTGACCGCTTGTCTCCCAGCTCTTTCTAGAGAATAAATACATCAATCAGTCAAACAGAAAGGGGGACAAAAGGAAGAAAAACACTGCACTGCTTTCACTATTAGAAAATTTCCAGTTTCTGGATGAATCATTTCCTTGTACTTTTACTAAATTTAAACAAGTGGCTTTGCAGGGTTTTTTGTTTTCTTTTCTTAAGAATGTAAGTTATCTTTTCATCTCTTCTTTAAAAAGAGCATAGAAAATATGTAATACAAACTTAGTGTCTCAAACATGAATAAAAGCAACTAAGTTTCTTGCAGGGTCCCTAAATGTAATTTAATATGAAGACAATACTGGAAGTCTGTCTTCCCACCCCCACATTCCTGTATTTTTATTTTCTTCTTTTTCTCGTTGTTATCACTAGCGGTGTTCCAGTCTCTCCTCTTTTTCCAAGAGGCCTTCCTAGACGCTAGAAATGACAGGATTAAAAGATGAGCAGAGAATGCAATTCAAAAGAAATGCTGAAAATGACAAGACGTAACACTTACTTTTAATTTTTTCACTAAATTCATGTAAGCCCTCTTGTTTTCCTCAGGCCCGCCTTGGGAAGCATTTGACAAGTCTGAAGCAAGCGTCCCGTTGATGAGGACGCCCAGCATATCGAGCACAGTTGTGAACAATTCACTGAGAGTAAAGACAAGTGTTACCCTGAGGAACTGCTGATTGCCAAGAGATCCAGGGACAGATATTCACGGCAAAGGCCACAGATGCAGTTCTTTAGACAAGACAGGTTTTTCAGAGCTTTCTGCATACACACACACATCTCGGCTTGCATGCGTAAGCCCCAGTGTTTACATGCAGGTGGACTGTCAAGATGTACACACAAATCTCATTATAAACCCCAGCTCAGAGCTACAGACAGCACAAACTGCTAACAGAGAGTCATTAGGAATTACAGGCTCTGACTTAGGAAAGCGCTCAGGTACATGCTTGTTAAGGAAGAGTGGCTCCAGTGCTCTCCAAAACAGAGGTGTTCCCCAACCAAGACCAGCACTGAGCGAGTAAGTTGCACTCAAGCAGTAACAGGGTAACAGTAAGAAAAATTTAACAGTAACATACATGCAATCTAAACTGAAAAGCACTAAGGACATGAATTAGCTTATTTAAATAGTGCAGTCATACTTGTTGGTCTGCATATCAACAGTTCCTGAAGTGATTATCTGGAGGAGCAGAAGTGCCCAGTCTGTGGTCCACTGGGTACTCCTCTGCACAGTATCAAACATGCCACCTACCTGCAAAACAATACAGCAGATAGCAAGGCTCTGCATATATCTCACAGATGCACACTTCCCTTATCATTTGTATTACTTATGAATAAAACTGCTATCCAGTCCCACGAGTTCTTGTGTGCTGAATGCCATCTTGAAGTGCTGACTTTACATAATGTTTCCTCCCCACCCCATGCTCCCAGCCAAAAGCTTCTCCTAAGAAGGAACTACAGGAAAGCAAAAAATTATTACACTGCTCAGTTTCATAACTTCACTTTCATGTTTGATGCAACAAACTGAAGTCAGTAAAAAAATTCTCAGAACTGAAAAGGTGTTGAATTAAAATTTTATAGTTATCACTTTGCTTCCACACCCAAAAATTAGACAATCAT
Source organism: Morus bassanus (assembly GCA_031468815.1). Lineage (NCBI taxonomy): Eukaryota > Metazoa > Chordata > Aves > Suliformes > Sulidae > Morus > Morus bassanus. Next base: position 10,199,023 of record CM062578.1, read on the forward strand.
GTCCAGTGCAAAGAGAAAAAAATCTGAAGAAAAATATAGCATTGATTGAAAATGAAACTGCTAAAGGATATATTTTACCCTATGAACATTTTTTCACTATTTCTACCAGTATAGTATGATACTGTAAAATATGCCCTGGCTTTGAGAAGGAGCCATTTTACTAAAACGCATCCTTCAGAGGACCAAATTGCAATAACACAAGAGACCTGCTCCAGTTGCAAGCCTGATTACCAAACTTGTCAGAATAGAGTCCAAACCCCGAATTTCAAAGGTACAACACTTCTAGCTAATGAAAGCACAGCTCAAGCCCTCAGAGAGTGACAACCTGCAAAAGAGAAAACACTTCCCTACCGCACAACAGGATGCCTAAGAGAGCTTACGTCAAAACGACACTGCTCTTTCCTTATTGCTGCGCTGCAGCACAGGGTCTTCCTACTCTATCATATTGCTACTGTCAGCTTTGCTGTTTTGCACATCATCCTTGCACCCAGTATCTGCATCAAATCATTTTTTCTGATGCTTCCCACTTCACAACTTTCCAAAAATAAATCCTTTTATTTTGTCATGTTTATAATCACTCTGAATCCCTTCACTGTTTGTGCTTGTAGTTGTTTCACTTCGCACAATTCTTCCGCATGCTTAAAGCTTATTTCAGGATTGTGTCTTGCTCAATAAATACAGAGACTGTTTCAGTTCTCAGTACCCGCTTTTAGCTCCTAAACCTTGCTCAGTTTCTATCTAAGATTACTCCTTGAACTATATAAGTGGTCTATGGTTTACAAAAGGATAAAATCTCGCTGCTTTAATAATAAACCAAATATTGCCAATATCAAGAGTTCTCCTATGCCATGACAAAGTGCATGTCTCCATGGTACTTGGTGGCAGCTGATAGCTGCTTTACTTTAAGTGCAGCCACAGCAATCCCAAAGCTGGTCATAGCTGGCTCAAGTCCCCTTGGCCTGAACCAGTGGCAGTGTAAGGCTGTAGTTACCCGTCTGGTTGCAAAGCCACATCTAAGCAGCTTCCAAAGAGGTGGGAAGAGAACAACGCTGCAGTGTCACTCCTACCTTGGTACTCCCTCATTTGGCCTTACATATAGTCTCCACACACCTACTACACTGTGCTAAATGAGCCACAGTGACCCTGATGTCTGGTACAGAGGTTTTAAGAGATGTGGGACATTGGAGAACTTGATGGAAACTTTCTAAGTTGATTAATACATGTATCCAAGTAGCAGCAACTGATATTGCATGTGTAATTTAAATAGCCAAATATTACTTCCCCCGAGAGCTCTGAAAGTCTCAACTATATTGACTGCCTAATTCCATAAAATCATGGCTTGTTACATGGGGATAAACCATCAGTGGACAATGGCTTTCAAGGTCCACATAAAGATGATACATTTCTGAAGTTCCAGGGGCACTGAAAGGAAGAAAGCAGCACAAAAATAAGGCATGAGTAAGGTATAGGCTGTCCTCCTTATTCATTTTATATGAACAATGTCCAAACGTTATTGCCAGGAGGCAGCAGCTGAAACAAGAGAGACAGGAAGAGCAGAGACGAACACCAAAGTAGCAGAGACCTCCTTGTGTCAGGGCAGAGGGGGCACCAATAGCCCTTGCTGTCCCTGGCCTGCCCCACCTGGGACTATCCCTGCCCCCATCCCTGGCCCAGAAGCCCCAGGTCAGGAGCCTCAGCGTGTCCCCATGGCCCTGCCTGGCCATGCTAGGGCTGTGTCTGACCCTGGCTCCCCTCACTGAGCCTGATCCTGAGCTCCCCCCATGGGCTGACATCCTGGCATGGCCTAAGCTTGTCCCCATCCCAGTGGCAATGCCTGATGCTCAGGGCTGAGAGCTGCCAGCTTTCAGGAAGCTCCAGCCCCTGTGGTGCCCTGATGCAGTGCTTCTTGCTCCTTACCACCTACTCCAGAATAGCTGATACATTTTTGATTAACATCAGGATAACGACACAAGCTTTTCTTACCAAGTTAAGACGAAGTTGCAGGGCTTCATGCATCATTTGCCTAGCTTTAACATCATCCTGGTACCGTTCTTCCCTCCAGTTACTAAGGATCTAAGAAAAAGCATTTAAAGTTTAAGTATTTGTGACCATCTATAAGGAATCCTAAAAGATATTAACCTTTTTATCCTCATTCCTGTTTAAGGCTTAGAGCAGATTAAGCAAACTAGCAGGGGGGAAAAAAATTACTTTGTAAAGAGCCGATAATCTGCTATTAATTGTGTGACTAGATCATCCTGTTATAGCAAAAAGAAAATAAGCAGCTTTGTTACGCATTTATTAAAAATATTGTTTCAAACACCCTAACTGTTCACCACAGGTACGTAAATAGATCTCTTGCACTGGATGCAGCTCCCCAACAGGATCTGGTGGGATCTCTGGATGAGAAATGACCAGAACCGTAGGGAACATGGAGAAGCTGCATGTCAGGGAAGAACCCATACAGCAAAAGGAAAGCCCAAGTGCCAGTAACACCAGGGGAAAAAAACCTTCAAAGGAATGAATTTAACTAGGATGTGGACCTATGTCATAGCCTGGACCTGAGCTGAGAGGCAATATGAGAAAATAATGGCCCTACAGGTATGAATTTTCACTGTCACAGTAATTCATAGAAACTAGAGACAGAAAAAAGGAGACATGTACCCACTACACTGGGCACTGTATATATTAATTTTAAAAACAGTCTTAGGGAGCTATTGTAGGCTAGAGCACGAATCAGATGGGAGTAGGAAGTCTAGAGCAGAATCAGCAAAGGTTGTGAGTAAGCACAAGTGATCCAAAGGAAGAGCTGTAGGCAATGGACCAGTCTGGGATTAGCAATATTGTTTTCTAAAATATGAAAAACTCTTAATCTGTACCAACTGGAGGAGATAAAGGGTTTTCCTAAAGAAGAAAGTTTCAAACTTATAAAAACTTTTTATAATCAAGGTAGAGACTGAGAAGACTGTTCCTCTCAGGACAAACATATTTTATTGTGTTTCCTGGAAAGACTCAAATTCATCATATTTCTCTGTAACAAGTTTAGAAAAAAGATCTATTCACTCTCAAAAAGGAACAAACACCTTCCCATTCTTCCTTCCTTGGACTGTTCCTTTTGGCATACCATTACACTGTAATTTGCCTCGTTTTACACCATCGTATACACATAAAACTGATGACACATAAAACATCTAACAAAGGGTGCTCATGGTTATGTGCTTGTTTTACCTGATTAACTTGATTCTGCAGTGATGTTAGAAGCCCTTCCCGTTGCTCATCCTGTCCCTTAAGGCAAGTAAGTACCAATGAAAGGAAAGGTTGCTGACTCAAGAGAGACATGCTTTAAGAGAGGCAAAGAGAGAAGTCAATTAGGGAAGTTATTTTGATACGTCCCGTCCTCACTCCCTTCCTTGTTTTGTCTACTTCTTTTTTTTTTCCTGGAAGTGGCACTGCCTGCATCTATGTCTGTTTCTGTTTTAGTAAATTAAAGCCTTGCCAGACGAATTAAAAGAATATGCACCAGCCAGGAAAAATGCACATATTATGCATGTCATTAGTGAGAACCCGCCTAGCTCAGGGCATTGAATGACCAAGAATTGCATGGACACTTGAAGGCCTGACTCAGAAACAGAACATGTTATTTTAAGACTATTTTGATTAACCAGGGATATAATTTTAGTGGAGATTAGGCAGCTAAAGTTTCTAATCCATGTTAATCGTCTGAAGTGAATCCCAAGCAAGTTTCCTCTACATGCACTGATTAGAATGACAGCTGCCTAAATGCCACTAAAATTCCAACACAGGCCTGGTGTCATTAAACTGAGATGCAGCTTTAGCTGGTTGTAGGAGACATCCAATAACAATGCAAGGGCTTTCAGATTTTTTGTATACCCATTATAAACATAAAATTAAGGCAAACTGAAAGAAATACACGAAGAGGAATTTGGAAGTACAACATGTGAAGTACAAGAGAAGTTAAAAATGTCAGCAAAGGGATTTGAGTAACAGCTCATGCAATGATTTTCAGTTTTAGGTATATAAGCTCCTTGAAAATTACATGCATCTGTAAACACAATATAAATACATATCCCCACATACGCATGTGTATTTATTACAAGTATTCATTTCAACAATTATTTTCATTTGACATTTAACTTGACTTCAACAATTTAGGTGACAGTCTGTATAAAGGAATGACAAAATCCCAAGGTCCCATAAAAGGAGCAAAATAGAAAGTCTGCATTTTCAAAAGTCGTGTTAAACAGTTATTTTTCAGATTTTAGGAACAACATGGTAGGAACACTTCTTCATTTTCTCATTAATGTCCATAAAAAATAATTACAGTTTGCAAGACAGTTACTCTTGCAATTGCTATCCCTGCTACACAAAGCAGACTTTGAAAAAAGAAATAGAGATCTTATATATGTAATATAAGATTTCATACCTTCCCATAGTATCATTGGTTTTGTCACTCACAGAGTAATAAAGTTTGTTTTTGATCAAGAAGAGATTGAAAAGCTTCAAAAGCACACAAGGAAGTAATTTATTGTTACAGCTAGAACAACTTTGTAAATGCTTTTACTTCTGTGCATAGGAACCACCACGGAGGAAGGGCTCGACAGTTTCTATACCCTTTTTATTTCGGCTTTGAAAGAGGCTTGGTTTAGATATTCTACACTAGAGCTCTCTCATAGGAAAAGAAATAGAAGATAGAGAGAGGTTCCATATTCCCTTCTACTGATGCAAGTAGCAAGAGAGCCAGTGAATAAAAGTGGAAAAGTGCTGAAATGCTCAGAAACATCTAAAAGAGATCAGGAAAGCAAGATGTCTTTTTTTATCTAACAACAGATCAAGCAAGTATTAAAAATTAATTAGAAGGACAAGGAAGAGATGGATTCATAAAGCTAATACAAATTGTACTTAACTCAAAAACTGAACACGGCAAACAGAATTTCCATAGGTCGATATATCACATAAGCAGCTTATTAAAGAAACAGCCTAGATGAAGTAGGAGGGTTCAGCATAACACAGACTGCAATTATGATGGAAAGAAAAAAAGTAAATCTCCTAACCTTAAAGGGAAAATAAGCTACGTGGAAGACGCTGGAAAATAGCAGTAGATTTAAAAGGCTCCACAGAATTTAATGACAACTATAAGTCAAAATCAATACAGGCAACACAGGTTTACAAAAGTACTACAAAGTAGCAAAGCCCAGTTATTGGTCCCACCCTCAGGGAAAGCATGCTGCATGAACAACATCAAAGGTGGTCAAAAAGACAATGCACGTAACACGTAAGAACAAGAAACTTACGGTGGGACCATATATAACAATTAAATACCACAAGCCTTTAAGAAGTGATTTGATTTTTTGAACAACTCTACTTTGGAAGAGCTTCACAAAAAGAAAGCTGGTTGGTATTTGAAACTAAGAGACCTTGTTGTATGTAGTAGTCAATGTGATTTCTATCATAACTCTAAGAAAGTACAAAGAAATTATAGGCACTGTGGAAGAATATATTGCTAAAGGAAAATCAATAACCACTAAGTCATTAAAATTCTCATGCATTTGGAAAGTTAGAGATGAGCTTAAGCTTAATTCCCAACAGGAATTAAGTGACATCTTATGAAAATTATGGGACCTTAACGGCAAAAAAGGTAGCCTACTGCCATAGAAGGGAAGAGACAACAAGCCCTCTGACCATTCTTTTAAATCTCTAACATTTCCCATCACCAAGCTGCAGAATAGCCACTGGAAGATGTAGTACAAAGCTTTCACATTTCTTCCTCTGAAACCAATGATATTTCTTCAAACTAAATGAAACCTGAACCCTGTTTGGAGTTGAGAACTTTTTGCTCCATAAAAGTGAACCAATGAGGTTTTGTGAAGCCAAAATCCAGTCCTCTGTATACTCCTCCTTCAAAAATACCTTTCAGCTCTGCACACAGGGATTTCCCAAGGTCGTACCTTTTTTGTTTCTGTCTATCTCTTTCCTTCTTAGAGGATGACCCCAAATGTTGACCTTTCTCCAGCTCCTCTCCTGCAGCTTTCAAGACCCTACCTTGAACTGAGGTAGGCAGTTTTGCAATCAAGGGAGCCACCAGCCACACTCCTCGCCGCTCAGAGGAACTAGAAGTAGAACAAACTTATTTCAGTCAAAATATCCATATAGTTTTGCAACCAGTATTAGCTGTTATAAGACTGAACTGCTTTAATAAAGCAGTTGACACAATGCATCTGGAGTAACTACTGTGGACTGAGCAGTCACAATTTCTCGTTTCCAGAAAATTCAAGAATAGCAACTATATTTACTGTTAAACAAAAGTAAATAGAAGTAACCTTCAGGTAACTCATTTCCGAACATTCCTGTTTCAAGTGCAAAAAAGTCTAGGCAATCTACACATAATTAAGCATCATGTTGGCTAAAATAATTAAAAAGGTGCTACAAAAAATACCTTAGGAATGTCTTTTTACCATTCTGTCTTGTATTACTTGTGTCAGCATTTCCAACAGAGTTTGGACTGAAGAGGCCTATACCAGAGTTAGAAGAGTTATTGTTTAGATCAGCGGATTGCTGAAACACCTCTATTGTCGCCTTTGCAATATTATCCAACAAGCTGTTCATTTCAGCCACAGACCCAGAACCCTACAGTAAAACATAAGTAAACTAGCACATTCATGGTATGTTTGCTCATGGACTACGTTAAAATTTAACATACTTTTTTGCATTAAATATTTAGATAAGAAAGTTTGAAAACAAATACTCACAGGCTCCTTCATGCACTGTTTGATCATTAGTTGCAGTTCTAACCAAGACTGCCGGAGGGTCCACTGATCTAAGTTCTAGGTAAGAATTAACATTATAAATACATGTGTCAATACTTCACAGGTCTGAAGAAAAAAAAAAAATCTCATAATTGAATACATTACATGCAAAAGCCTCATCTTATAAGCAGCGCATCACAGTCACTACTCTTTTTAATAGTCTAATGATATCCCAAAATATCAGACCTATTAAAGAATGTACATTAACTTCCACATCTTTGCAGCTAGTATCGTTACTCAATCCTTTTAACTATGCAACTTTTCTGAATAAAAATCTCGCTCTCTGCAAAATCTGAGTTTAGTTACACATGAACATGGAAAACATAACTCGCTCTTTCATTAGTAATTACATTAATCCATAATATTGCCATCCAAGCGGACATGTTTGTATTTAGCACAAGGCCATCTAGACACAATTAAAGTAAACGCAGCAGCTGAAGTGATTACTGTGCAGGACACTGATCACTATTTGTTCTGGTCCAGACATTGCTGACTTGATTCTTCACTGGTCTATTCAAAGAAAAGCCATTTTGTAGTTTAAGAAATGAAGTGTCCCTAATGCAGCTGAATTTGAAGAAACAATCAGTTTAGGACTGTCCATGAAGGCATTTAAGCCTTTTCCATGGAGTAGGAGTGTCTTTCACCACAGTACTATCACAGAGCCCTGCTGAGACAGTAGGTATCTCCACCTAAGCAGCCCTAAAAGCAGCTCCCTTTTTCAGTGGCTTCCTAATGACTGTCAACGATAAACAGCAATTACAACTGTGCTGCATGCTTGTTTCCTCCATAACTGTGGAACCAGAAGTAAGGAAACACCAGAAGTCACATTATAAAACATTTACCACAGAGACAGGGGATCCTGAGCACATACAATCTTTAAAGAACCTAATCCTTGATTGCACCAGGAACTGCAAATCAATGTCACTTGGTGGTGCTGCTGAATGACAGGTTAAGAGTCAGTGCATCACAGGGAGTTTTTCCACCTTTTCCCCACTGCATTACCTGAAGTATGCGTTTGATATGCTGCCTCTGAGGGTTGTCACCCTCGGTGCATTCTTTAATACCATGAGGATAGCAGATAAGTTGAAGGAGTTTCTGCGCTTGTTTGTTTGAAAGAACAGGATCCAAAATAAGATCTTTGTCGGTGCACAGCCTCTCAGGTTCTTTTAAACAGTGCTCTCCAACCCATTCCTGTAAGTAATCAGATAACAGATTCACAAGACAGTTTCAAGCCAATATTAACTTTTGGTAAGCTAAACAGAAAAGTGATTTTCCCATACGCAAAACCTGAATTGAACGATGGTTCATGCAACATGCAAGATTAGAAATGTCTTCTGTCATTCAGTACCACCTGAAAGTATAAGACTGTTAAAAGGTTTTCCAGAAGTCATTTCTTCTACACTTTGAGAGCAACTTTGCAATGAAACAAATGCTACTGCAAAAGCACTTTGAGCAGACAGCTGATGGAGTTGTCCTACTGTCTTCAAAGTGCTTGAGATTCACAAAAAACACCTAAATTCTGATAGTGTGTAGGGAGATGCTAATAACTAACGAAAGAAATTCCCCCACACCCCCCCCCGATAACATACTAACCCATGTATAAATTGTCCAAATTGGGAAATCCAAACAGAAGTCAAATATTGAAATACTTCAACATTCATTTTGCACCAAAATATATGTTGCACTTTTCAAATAAAATAATATTGTTTCTCCAAATGAAGAGAGAAGAGTAGTTTTAGAGATTACCTGCTGGCAAATTGTTCTTAGCACATATCTAGCATACTCGCTTAAACTAGCAGTTTCTATGGAAACAGCTTTTCCACATGATTTCAAAGTGTGAGAGGAACCCCAGATTTCATCCTCATTGAGTTCATCTAATAAGCCTCTCATATGGAAGTCTTCGCTCTTCAAGGAGTTGACATTGTTGCTGCCAATCTCAGCGTCACCTGTACAGCAGAAGCACAGAAGCACAGGGTAAACTTTCACCCAAGCCCCTGTGCCCTCAGACCACTTACATGCCAAGGGACGTCTTCGGAGGCACAGGCCAGCTGAGGAGTAAAGCAGGAGTGAGGCAGTCATATTCAAAAATGGCAGCACTAACTGACTCTGAAAATTACTATGGTCAAAGTATTGTCCACTTGTTTCATTTTGCATAGCATCTTTTTAATGGATATTACAGAAGTAGGAAAAGGTTTATACAAATCAAACACAAATAAAGCCACTATGTGCTTGACAGGAAAAGGTCTGCGAGTGCATGGAATTGCTTTGACAGATAAGGAAGAGTTGGGTTACTCGCCCTTCTCAGATATCCCTTTTCCAAGTCTTCTCTCTTACTTTCATTTATTAACACTCCATACATCAAGAGACAAGGTTTGAGCAGTGGCCCCTTAGTGCACCTTAATATGAACTTCTTGACAAGAGAGACTGATCTTCCTGGGAATGGAAAAGGGCAGAGCACGCTGAGGGAGCCTGGCAGACACTGGTGAGCCCCTCCTTTCTGCAAGGCACCGGCACGGCTCTACGACCACCATCTACCTGAAACCAATGGGTGTGACCAAAGGAGCTCACTTCAAACACAAAAAAATCAGACCTGTAGCACTTCACGTTTTACGTGTTTACAGGCCTGAAACCTTGGACAAGGAAGAAGATGCAACTACAACATGTAATAGTGGGGAAAACAGCCCACACTGCTGCACATAGCAATATCCTAGAGCCTGTGAGGCCATCCAGGAGCATGCATGACAACAGCCTGCATGAGAAGTGGGCTAACATAGCCTAATATTTTAAGTCAGCAAAAATTCCTGTGGATCTTAACAGATGCACCACATATGATAGTTATCCCTTAAAAAACCCCTCAGTTTACTATCAAGATCAACAACTAATGTGACATCACAAGGCTAAATGGCTTGCTTCAGCCACTCAAACACACACACATTCACACCGGGGCCTCCGGTTACACATATGCTAGGATTTTTTACTAAAATCTACAACTACCAGCAAAATATTTCAAACTACTGCACCAAAGATACTGACAGCCTTTCAGCAACTGGGACCACATCCCCAGACTACTACACATTTACTCAGAGTGCTCAAAACACCACAGTGCACTGGGTCCTCCTGCACACTCAGTTCTGTCACTGTTTCTGTTTTCCCCAGTATTGCATTACCCTGGACGAAAAAAAAAAAAAAGAGGGTTTAGTGGAGTTACTGCTAAGAAAAACAGCCAATGCCCAAGCCCCCACCCTAGTTTGTGCTGCTTTAGAGTTACTCCACAGCATACAATTCTTTTTTTAACAAGACTGAACTTTTATTTAACAGTCTATCAAAAAGAGCCCTGATGCGCTGTGACAGACCAGCCTGTACCCAAGACAGTACCTGCCAGCGGGTGGCAGTGGTGGCTGTGACCCGACAGAACACATTTCATCCCCGAACACCTCAGCCTGCTCTGCACCACCGGCCCAGCAGGCTCACCCAGCTCTCCACCATGGCAGGCATGCTCCTGCCCCGATCTCCTCTGCACGGCCCATTGCAGCACAAGGAATCAACTCCTTACAGAGAGGGGAGAGACTGGATAAACAGTGCTGTCACTTGTGAGACAGAATAGAAATTATTTTGAAGTAGGCCAACAGCAAAACAGTAGAACATACCCTGAGAAGTGAAAGCAGTTATAATCCCTCTGTTCCCCCAAATCCAGGCAAGTCCAAAAAGCCCCATACCACTGACCCAATGGCTGGTAGAGCAGACAACATCAAGCCCTGCAGAAGCCAAAGCTTGGGACAAGCTCATTGCAAAGAGCATGGGAAACAAGCGGATGAACATCTGTGCCCAACGCACGTGAACAGATGGCAGCAGCAAACAGCCCATCCATACCCTCCCCACATTCAAGCATCTTACGAGCTTGTGAGTGCAGCCATATCAAGCCCAAATCTGTACCGATGAAGGACAAGAGGGAAGAACCTGGCAGGCAAATAATAGGATGAAGAGATTGATACCAAGTCACACATAAAGCTGAAGCCACCCTAGAACGCTTTGATAAAACTTGTGAAAACATTTAATACACATGCTCTAGGGAGCAGTTGACTGCAGCACCGTCTTTCACTGTGGGCAGAGATTATTTTTTCTGACATAGATTTCTACTCACAAAGTTTCCTCGGCCTAGAACTGCAACAGCTATCATTTATCCATTGCTTTTCCTCAGCAAATCAAGTACAATTTTTAAATAACTAATACAGGGTGCCAGGAAGAGACATCTCTAAATATAACGTTTTGAGTACAGGAGATGTACTGCAGTGCAGGCACAAATAAACTGTGAGTCCGAATTTTCCTTTGTACCACCCTGCACCCTATCCAAACCACAACCCTGCATAGAGATGAAGTAAGTCTTCACACCACACACCATTAATGAAGAAAAATAGCAAATCTCAGCACTCTGAATAGCAAGAGAACATAGATAATGGCCATAAATGTATTTCAAACTCACTCTCAAATCTATCAGTCCATCCCAGATAGCTAACATCTTCCTCAATATAGTCACATCACTAAGTATCATGGGGTTTTTAAGACAGTTCTGAGACATTGGCCAACAGAGAATATAATAATGGCACTCTAGCTGGAGGTATACCCCTGTGGGTATGTCCACATCTGGAAGATCTTGCTTGTTTAACTGGACATTTACTTAGCTCCGAAAATACACATCACCATTGGTCACAAGAGCTTTAACTGAACTGAAGCCAAACCAAAGCTCTGAAGCGGTTATTTGTTTGGAAAAATAACACACTTGTCATTCATGGAGCATTGCTTAGCAGCGATTCTTTTGCAACTTCCACAATGACAGACACATGTGATTTGTGGTAAAACACAGAAAAAGGTGGGAAAAATTATCTGAGACTATATTTCCTCTCTATTTTTGAGAGGGACTTGCCTGAGTTTGAAATGTACTGGGACTTGGTGGCAGGGGCAGGAGTCAAAATGTGAAAAAGTCACATCTGCTTAAAGCTTCATCAGCTGGGGCTGACTCACCAGAGAAAAATTCTGTCTCTTGACCTGTGGGCGAAATGCTACTCACATGCTATAGCAGCACAGACAGCATCCACATTTTTCTCCTATCATCAGGGTTTTCCTTTCCCAGGAGCATTCCCAGGGAATAGAACTAGCATGATCTGTTTTTTACCCAAACGCTAAAACAAAAACATTAGACATGACTCTTCATAATCTTACCAAGCATCAAAATTGCTTTTAAGACTGCAAACACAGCTCCCACTTCTATACTGTTGTGAGCAGCAGCCAAGAGGTGACGATCACAAGAAGAACGAATTCCAGGAAATAATTTCCCTATGGAAAGAAGAGTAAATCTTGTAGAAAATGGTTGTTATTTACCAACTAAAATTTCCTTTGTGCAAAATCCTTTTCATCTAGAATAGCTACAGAAGTACAATAACTGAATGAACAATTGAATTTTCTGAAATTGAAACTGAAGACCAACAAGTCATTAAAATCAATTGAGATACATGGTTATGATGTATTAATATAAAAATAAGCTATGATCATTTAAATAGAAATAGGAGCCTGCCATTTCACAGCGTCCATGTAAATAGTGAATTTAATCACAATGAGACACTGAAGTGTGTTTTGGTTTTGACATCACAGATTTAGGAAATTAATTCCCTCATCTAGCCTTCATAACAACTGAGGCAAAATTAATTAATATAAATGACTGTTGCACAGTTAAGCCGAATTCCGCAGCTCAAAAGCAGACTGCAAAAAAAGTCAGTGAGTGCTTTTTCTAACTTGAAGGAGAAGATGGACTGAAAGACAGGGAGGGAGAAAGGAAGGATGAATCTATCACCTTTCTGAGGTGGTTAACTGGGCCATATGTAAGAGAAGTCTGTATCATGGTCACATTTTATTTGATTTGTACTACTTCTTAGAGTTCAGACATGATTTTTCTTATCCATTCAAATCTATGTTTATTTCTAGGGAAGCCTGGGACCATGTAACATACTTCTGTTACTCAGATGGTATTCTTCACAGCTCTTAAGTATTTTTCTCGAATATGCAACAAAAGCTCATTCATTTCTGGTCAAAAAAGAAACTAATATTACTTTTACATGGAAGACTTTGACACCATGTAAGAGCTGAAAAAAAATTTTTCTTTCGATTTCATTTTCCCATACAAATAGTCTTGTCATCAAATTTGCTAAAATACTTATAAGTCAAAACACAGGTTATTTCCAGTCTTGTTTCCTTTTAATTGTTAGGTGCTTGTTCCTTGCCCTTTTCCTTCTTCTTTTGGTCTTTGGCAAACATACACAGGTCAGACCACAGAGTATTCAAATTTAAAAGGAAAGAGAACTACATTAATATATCCTGAGAACTAATTTCCTCACGTTTCTTCTGTCAGACTAGATGCTTTATTATACCCTATTTAAAATCACATTTAATTTCAATTTACATGCAAGGCTACCAAACTGCATGATGTGCATCCGTATTAGTTTTTGTATCACTGTGAGATGACCCACTACAGGAGCTGTCACTGCCCTGACAATACTTAGTACGAAGGAAGGTGGGGACTGTGATATGTACCACCACTGCAAACAGCAGCACTGGCACAAAAACAGTATTAATAGGTCCCAGGCTCACATGACTGTTTCAATGAAATTCCAAACCAAAATGAAAACTATCAGGAGAGAACAGTTCTTCTAAATGTATTCCTCTTTGCTGAAGTGTACGCAGATGCTGTGTTAAAACTTATTTTCTTTTTTAAGATGTAATATTAATATGGCTGAGTTTTATGTCAACATTATGCCACACCTGGGTGAACAGGTGTTGATAATAAACAAGTTTCGGCAAACTTCTGGAGTTTTACATGCATATAAAACACTTCCCAAACAAGAATAGTACGAATCAACCTCTCACTAGTGAAACATCTGTGATTTTAAACAGGCTATCATTTCTATTTGCACTACGGATATTCTCACACATGAAATCTGAAGCAATCAAAAACCATCCAGGTTCACTTTCTGAAATGGAAGGACCATGCAGCAGGCAATTTACCTGTTCCCTGGGGAAAGAGGCAGACCTGGGGTGTCCTGAAGAGGTGCAGGAGTAGCCGACAGGTCATCCTTGCCCCAGGCTCGGCATCCGGATCTCCACAGGCTACGGAAGATGGAATGTGGACATAAGGCATCTGCCCAGGACCTTACAAGTCCCAGTGGCAGGCCTGGAAATGTTCCACCTCACAGCCCCATTTTAAATGGCAATACTATAATTTCATCAACAGGAATCAGCATTTATGGCCTTGAGTCACTAAACACCAGGAAAGAATGATTTTTGGTAAGGAAGAGGCCTAATTAATGGCAGAAAAGAATACATGGTTAAAATGGCTTTTGACAGTCAAAGCAGAAATAAGAAACACAAATCCAAGCAGAAAGTGAAAAGAAATGTGTGAAGTGGCCAACAAAGAGGACCATAGCTACAGTACTCCAGGGCTGGAGGGGAAGACAACGAGGTCAGAGAGAAAATGGCAATGTCAGGCAGACTGATGCCAGAAGGAAATGCACAGTCTGAGTAGATCTGCCAGACATGGGAGCACATAGCGTAGAGCAGAAGAGCTGTGAGCAGAAGGTGAGGCTGCATAACAGAAGGGGACAGTGTGCTGTCAGCAACTCTGATACCACTTGTCACTTGTGGGTTCTCTGATCTAACTTGGCATCGCTCCTTTTGGGAACTGCAGGGACACACATGCTGCAATGCACAATAGGTGGCATTTCATACACGAACGCAGTTCAGATCACACTACTTATTCAATCAAAGGAGATTTTTTAAGAAGTCTTAAGTTTTTCATTTTACATTATTCTCTTGGTATTTTCTTACCAGCTGCAAGAAGAGAAGGCAGTGCAACATGCTGAACTACATCTTCCAGAGAAAAGCACTGTCGGGCAATCAATATAGCAATGAAAGTGGCCAGGGAATCGTGAAACGACAGGTCGCTCACCTTGAAGGAAAAGCATTGCAAGGCTTCACATTACAGCGCACATACCACTGCCACAATTACTAAGGAATTAACTAGAAGAATAAACAGTAAAATGTTTACACATAAGCAGTTGTTTTCTATATTTTAATGCATTTCCCAAACATTTTATGGCAAAAACTGATAGCTCTTAACTTCATTTTAACAAACACTTATTCCAAATACCACTAATTCTGAAATAAAAAACATCAGTCTTATAAAAACCAGAGAAAATTTTATCATTCTATAAAAACTGGTAACATCAATAGTCATTCCTTAGGTTCAGGACAAGAATACGTCCCCAATGTACACAGCTTCAATCTGTTCCTAAAGGCATAGGTAAACAAACAATAGATAAATATATGGAATCAGATATTGGATAACATTAGTCACCGTAATCCTGCTGATTTTAACAGGACTACGGTAACTTATACCAGGTGAGTAAGGAACAGAAAAGTGTACCACCCCTTCCACAATCTAAAAGCCAACACCAAAACAGGATCTTGAAAATAGAGATAGTTATTTGCACATCCATCAGCATTTTAGAAAAAGTATTCGGACGTGCCTGCTCCTTTCAAAGAGTACCTCTGATATTCTGTAATAAAGAAAAAAATTCACAGAGAAAACTCTAAGCACTGCCCAAATTCTACATTAACCCTGAAGATGTAGGAAAGAATAAAAATCGATCAGGAAACTCATTAAAAGCCTTGAAAACTCAAATGGATACACGACTAAATTTGAGCTCAGCATTTTGTACTGAACGGAAACCTTACTACGCTTCCAAGCGCACCCTAAGCAAATAGGTTTAACAGGTACTTCAGAAGATATTGAACTTACATCCACACTGCAGAGCAGATCATTGAAACCCCAGACATGATTTGAAGAGCAGCAAAGAGCTTTTACGACCCCTAACCACTCTGAGCTAAGCACCGTGCAGCATGCCGTCAGCTCTGCGCAAAGGTTTGCTATGTCATTAATCCTAGGAAAGAAGAGAAAAACTAATACAGAAGCAAGATATTTTGTGAACAATACTTAGGTCAAAGCAGATCAGTGCTTGGCAGAAGAACTGGTGTTTCCTTACTTAAGGTGGGGGTTTATGTCCAAATGTCATTTATGTTACTGTACTATAACCTACTGTTACTCAGTTGTGGACAACTGGAGCATCTGGAGAAAACCCAGTATGTGACTTGTACCCATAACTTGCATCCATCCAGTCTACAGTAGCATAGGGCCTTCATTTTGTGTAAATCCTACTTTTGTACACCCTCTATTCGTACCAGCTTCCCTACCTGTGCTGAACTGCCCAGGAAGAGGGACGGAGCACCCAAACCCCCGCAGCCCACCATGACAGAAGACCTGCCCCTCTCTACAGGGGCACACCCTGGCCTTTCCTCAGCACTGCCACACAAAAGCAGCTCCATCCTCTTTCATGTAAAACTGTCACAGGAAAGTGGTGCATGTGGTGCGCATCTCCCTAGTCCCCAGGTCACCAGTGACATTTCACTGCAGAAGCCCTCCCTCCCTATGCCAGGCCAGCACTACTGTTTAGGAGGGAGGAGAGAGTCACAAAATCAATTGGCATTAATGAATTTTACTTCGTAGATCGCATACTGTGTAATGTGTGATTCGGTGTATGACTCAGAGTTATGTAACATCTTAAAAAAAAAAACAGCAGAGTTGACTCATCCCAGTGCAAGTTATTTTTTCTCTGTTCCACAGTGAAACTCATCTGGCCACATTTAGATGTTCCCCTTTGTTGCTCTTACAAAACTGCTTCCTCTCAGCTGCTCCGCTCTGCCAAGGATGCCCCACTTTTCACAGAATCACAGAATGGTTTGGGTTGGAAGGGACCTTTAAAGATCATCTAGTTGCAACCCCTCTGCTGTGGGCAGGGACACCTTTCCCTAGATCAGGTTGCTCAAAGCACTGTCGAACCTGACCTTGAACACTTTCAGGGATGGGGCATCTACAACTTCCCTGGGCAACCTGTTCCAGTGTCTCACCACCCTCATCATAAAACATTTCTTCCTTATGTCCAAGTTAAATCTACCCTCTGGCAGTTTAAAACTGTTGCCCCTTGCCCTGTTACTACAGGCCTTGGTAAAATGTCTCTCTCCATCTTTCTTATAAGCCCTCTTTATATATTTAAAGGCCACAAGAATGTCTCCCCCACATCCTTCTCTTCTCCAGGCTGAACAACCCCAACTCTCTCAGCCTTTCCTCATAGGAGAAGTGTTCCAGCCCTCTGACCATTTCTGTGGCCTCCTCTGGACCTGCTCTGGGCATTTCAGAGATGGCTTCATACTGGGGACAGGGAGAAGGATACAGGAAGTGCACACATTGTGGGCAGGAGTCAATCAGAAAAGAAAAGAAAAAAAAAAACAAAAAAACCCCACAATTTCCTTGCGTTTTGTGATCTGTCAGCAACCTTAAAAAAGACTGTCAACTACTGCTGCATCTAGGCCTAACTATCAAGACCCAGAATTTCTTAATAAAAATTGGAACAAAATCAGAACAGAACACCAAGTTCTGGTGGTTTTGATTGTCTAAGAGGAATAAAGGTGCTGGGGGCAGAGGTGAAGGCTAGATCTAAAAATCAGCGTCTGTTTCACCCTACATCACAGACTCTGCAGAATGGAAAACCAGGGTAACACAGTTTCAGCATTGCAGCGCTACATTTGCACAAGAAGGCAGAGTTTACATGTTCACACACTGGAAGGAGGAAGCAACTGAGAGAAGAACACCTGAATTATGAATTAAAACACACTGTCAGTGTAAAACCCTGACACTGATATTAAGCTGTTTTACTGCAAGGTTCTTCACTATACTTCTTGTCAGTACCTTGAGATCATCTAAAAAGATCTAACATAGACTTAAGACCCAAGAAGTCTCATGCTGGATCAGACCAAAACTCCACCTGACTGCGACAGGAGCCAGCACCTGCTGGTGTAAGACGACACCCACAGTAAGACAGTGCTGGACAACCTGTTGAAGTGCAGATCTCATCCTTAAATCCAATCATTGGAGATCAACTTGAACTGTGCACCATGAGGTCCAAGCTACTCTTAAAATATAACTGAGAGCTGTTAAAACTCTAGTAGCTTCTATCCAATAAAACTCTTAATACTTTTAAAAAATACTTTGGGAAAATCTACATAATGCCTATGAAGATGAATTCCATAACTAATAAATTACACATTTACTAAATTAAACACTGATTCCATCAGAAGGAAATGACCTAGTGCAGAACCTTCCCTCGTTTACAGGCTTCTAATGAGCAAAGATTGTGCTGAGCTGTTTTGTCTGAACAGCACAATCGCTGATACAAAAAGCTTACTATGTTACAGTGAGTACTTTCTACTTGTTACTCCCTTCTGTTAAATTATGCAGATTGATTTAATGAAATAACTCAGAGGAAACTTACTCAATAAATTTTCAGCAACCAGAAAGACTAATGAATGAAAACCATTGCAAAAAAGACACAAAACAAAAAGGGGAAAGGAAACTTCGTACATACCATGTAAAAATCCACTCAGTTCCAATTCTGGCACGGTTTGCCTTACCTTCCCGCATCTTGGTGCCCCATGCAGACATTCATTAGTGCATTGCAGACAAAGCTGTAGCGGTTGGCTGCGTTATCGCTCAGGATCTTGCCCAGCATTGAGTAGTTAATGCTGTGAGCAGAAGGATTCTCAATAAAATCTAGCATGAACTCTGGGTCCCAAAGTAAATTGGAATTTGAAGGCTGAACGTTGCTGTATATTGTTTGCTTCACCTTAGAACAGGCACTACTGAGGACCAAAAAAAGAGAGAGTTGCCAAAAAACGTACTTTGCAGA
Source organism: Morus bassanus (assembly GCA_031468815.1). Taxonomy (NCBI): domain Eukaryota; kingdom Metazoa; phylum Chordata; class Aves; order Suliformes; family Sulidae; genus Morus; species Morus bassanus. The sequence continues at coordinate 10,217,690 of CM062578.1, forward strand.
AATACCGTTTAACATCCCATGTAGGATTAGAAAATCCTAGTTTGGTTACCATTCTGCACACATTTTCAAACTCACTTTTGATACCAGAAAATAAGGCTGATACATTAATTTCATTCAAGTTTTCCTGCAAATAAAGTCTCAAGTTTCCAAATCGCTTCTATGACATTTTTATGACTGAAATTCTGAGCAGCTGGATAAGGACCACACAATCATTCCTCACTAGCAATAACTTTCTGAAGCATCAGATGCCTCTCCATAAACTGTAACAGTGCTTCATAACACCGCTCCCCCTCTTTATGTGTTATGACACAGTGAACTGCAGTGGTGGTAAGAAGAATTAATTAAGGAAAAATGAGAACATTTATCCAAATTAAAAACTCTACATTTGGTAATAATATGACATAACAGACAACTTTTTGAAAGGTGAACTCAGTAAACACAGAAAAGATACTTGAAGATCATATTTTGACGTTAACAATTATGACAAAAGGTCAAGGCTAGGAATACCTACATATTAATTGGCTTTCTTCAGGGGAAAAGAAAAGGTGTTAGTGAAGAATGCAGATTTCACACATGAAAATGTTCTAAGGAGCATTTGTCTCAAGTGTTGGGTTTTATACCACAGCTGGAAACGACACCCATATGGACAAACTTCACTAACTATCCCGACTGGAAAGACTTCCTCATTACTGAAAAAAATCTATTAATTGAAATTAACTTCAAATACATGAAACCTTTGGAATTTTTTAGAACTCCACTGGCCCCAGGATGAAAAGACAGAGGAAGCACTGTGCCGCCTGGAAGGCATCTGTGACCTGAGGAAGGAGCACAATGTGTGCAGCAGCGCCTGGACACTGGTCTTGGAGGGCACCCCTGGGGACACCCTGTCACTTCACAACCCCTGCACACTGCTGCTCCTTGTCGGGATGCTCCAGGGCAGGAGGAAGAGGCCATAAGCAGGATAATGAATCTACAAAAAGGGTAATGCCTGACATTAACCCTCTGCTCTAACAGCCAGTGTAACAGCAAAGAAAGAAAACCAACCAGTGGAAAACAAATACCCCCATACCTCAAACATCAGGCACTATTTAAATGGGCTCTCACGTACTAGCATCCTGGGCACATATATGTCCCCGACACTGTGCCACTGCAGTATTTACCTATACTTACCTCACAGGTCATAGAAAGAAGGGTCCAAAACCCAAACTATACAATACTAAGCATGTGAGCAAAGCAGCCTCTGAAACTGTACTTGCACAAGAAGTAATGCTGGGGGAGTGGTCAGAAGATAAGATTGAAAAAAAAAAAAAAAAAGTGAAGGAATGATTTAAAAGGGGAAGTTTAGTGAATACAGCTAAACATACCAAGCATACTAAACAAAAACATGCAGCTCACTTAGTAAAACCCAGTCATGAGAAATACTGCAGACGACATCAGAAGCCATTTCAAAGCACTGCAATATAAGGAAGGTAAGTCTCTAAACTTGAACGTTTATGAACCGTAGTGTATAGTCGCTTCAAATTGACTTAGAGGGAAATAGCTGGACTTACAGCATGCTAAAAAGGAGCTTAAAAAGTTGCCATGTACAGACAACTTGTTTTGGTTTTGTTTCAATTGTAGCAAGGAAACCAAGAAGAAAATGAGTGTAGCACTATTACCTTATACACAACTTTTTAAAAAATGTATACATAAATTTTATTACCGGTTTTCAGAGAATTTCTAACTCCACTTGTCTGAAAAAAGGGGCTTCAAATCAAGTGCTGTATATCACACATTTAATACTTTAATTATCTCTATATTACTAGATGATATTTTGATTTGCTATTGTAGGTTAGTATCAATAAAAATGGGGTTTTTTAATTGCGTTACTGAACTTTAGGTTTTAAGTAAAAAAATGAACATACAGTTAAGACACTTCTGTAGTTCTTCTATATTTCATATTTCTTCTTCCTAATGTTTCGCATATTGAATGTTACTGTTCCCATGTATTTGTAAACCTATTAAAATGTTAAGGTTATTACTGAGAACTCTTTACCTGCTCCCTATGAAATGAAAACCACAAATCTGAAATATGCAAACTGAACCCAGGTATATAAACTAGGAGGGGAAACAGTAACTGAAGTGGTTTGTAACTCTCACAAGATGCGTATTTGCATATGAAAGGTTTCCACTCCCCCTTTAAAATGTAAGAGCCAAAAATACAGCATATGGGCACCTAAAATATTTTTTTAATTTAAAAATCAAGGAACTGAACATTTGAGCATCAAACTTCACAAACTCAAACATGTTTGTGCCTCTCCCCACATCAAAGGAAACATTTAATAGAATATTTCAGCTGCGTCAGCTAAGATTTTATTTTCCATCCAACATTGTATGTATTACAGCCAATTTGCTAATGCATTATAGAAACCAAATCAGTCACATCACAATCTCCAAAGGAAAGGTGTGCAGGGAAGGGTCCAATGCTGCGCAGCGCAGCTGCCTCGGCATCTGACCCGACACGGACGGTCCCCATATCCCTCGCCCCACACCCGCTCACTGCATGTGAGCACTGCTTGCTGAAGCAACCCCCTAAACTAACCACAGTGCTGCGAGGAGGGCTCAGCCTCTGCTCCTCCACAGCAGGTACTAGCACAGCGCAAGGGCTTCACAGGCTCAGGACCACACGCTGTGCTGCCATGCTGGCACAGGCAAGAGAATTGCATCAGTAAAGCTAAAGCAGCAAAGGCAATGGCGTATTTTCCATGGAAAGCAAACTGAACTGAAACCGCAGCAGCTGGCGTCAGTCTACAGGCTAGGTAGTGGTGAGAAAAATCCCATTACAACCCACCTGAAGAGGTCTCCAAACTTGCTTCTCAGGTGACTACAGGACACGTACAGATCATAGAGGTAAGCTAAAATACACCTTTCCGGGGAGGAACACTCTGAGGGATTAACGACGTGCTTTACCACCCCGCACAACCTGCAAAAATAAAACCATTCTGAGTTCATTCCAACACACCTTAAAAATGTGTCTCATATTGTACATATCATATAAACCCCAACATTAGCTGGGCAACGTGAAGACAGACTTTATATCTACGGGCTTACACGGCTCGTGTGAAGTTTGGTGTCACCTGTGTGCTTGCCTGGACTCCAGGGAGGACAGGACACAGAGGCACTCGGGGAGCCCAGGGCAGAATCGGGCAAATGAGTAGGAAATCAAGATACGCAACTCCCTCCTTTTCCGAGGTTACAAAGTGCACGGGTCCCACCAGTCCCCTGCAGTGAGGAGCAGGCTGCAGAGGTGAGCCATCTGCTCCACTCACCTGAGCTCGCTCACAGCCTTCCAATAGCAGCACAATAGTTGGTCTCACTACCTGAACCAAAACTGGATTTTTTGCTTAAGAGAGGACACCAAAAATACTTTTTGGAAAATTGCAGCTGCCACAAACCCTTCAAAGACTTGTGCAGTTTGCTCTGAGTTGAGGATGAGGCAGGCATGGTAACGCCGCAGAACAGCAACAATGCAGACGCACAGCCCCGTTGTGTAGCTTCCTGCCAGGCTGGATGACTTTAGCAGCAGCTCTGCCTCCACAACACTCAGCTCGTTCAACAGCTGAAAACACATATACAAAAATAATGAACTGAAAATAACTTCCAAGTTAAGCATGTAAAATAGGTGCAAAAAAAAAAAAATACGTTAGGGAAAAATAATACGGCAAACAAAAACGAAATTCTTTACTCACTACAGAACAAGGGAAAGAGGGAACAAAATATATCTACTGATTTCCCATAATTGTCAAAGTCAGAAGTGAAATTATCTGGCACTGTTTCAGAGGTCAGGAAACTGAAACAGGTAAAAGCACACAGCAGCAATCAGGAGAATTTGCAGTCCAGCTCTTGGGTTTTTTTCTCGTTTTACAGAAAATGTTTCACAGCTTTATCCTGACATACCCCCCCCCCCCCCCCAAAAAAAAAAATGAACTCTGTTTACCTGTATTGCAAAGTCTATAAGTCCATTGATATTCAGTGCTGGCTCCATGAGATCAAAAATGAGCTGTATATGGTGTGCCAAGGGAAGATGATATGATGTTCCTGAGGCAAAACTAGTTATCTGTTCAAGAACATTACTGGAGATCTGTGAAAATAAGTGTTGAAAAGTCATATGGTGACTGAGGTCTTCTCACGTACACTAGTGCTCCAAAAATCCTATTTTATAAGTGGTAATAGCAAGTGGCAGCATTTTGCAGATAAAAGTGCTAACAAACCATGCATGACTATCTATTACTCCACTATTCTGTAAGTCAGTTGTAATGCCATTTTATTTTCAAAATTGACAACACAGAAAATGCTGTTCTGCTGCTTTACAGCCGAGAGTCAAACTGTTCTTAATATCTGCAGTACCAATTTTTATTCTGTGGGGTATTTTGCTTTAAAGAAGAGGCAAAACCATTTTTCTTTTCATCTTACTGAAATGCAATTTTTTTATTGATGGTTGTCAGATAATTAATAACACATTATCCTGCAAACAAAACATGTAATAAATTCATTCAAAAGACCAGATCCAAAGACGTCTTATAAATTAAGTGCCAAATGTGTACCTCTTTTACTTTGTTTCTTATGTTAGTCTCTGGTTATTAAAACATACTTAAAAACAGTAACACCGGACAAAGTGATGAAATCCTATGCTGATACACTTACACACTTACAACTCCTAATATAAACCAGGAAAACTAGGTTTGTCATTTAAAACAAATTATGTATGTTCTCCAGTCAGCCACTAATATAGCTTTTTAATGGTAAAGGTTGACCATAACTTCTAATATCCAAAAAAGAACAAACTGTATTATCCACCACCTTCTCAAAGTGACATACCCAGTTTGTTGCACAAAACCACAGAAGAGTTCAATGCCCTTCATAAACACAGATACAGTAACATATGGTATTTTAGAATACCAAGGCAGCACTTTTTCTCTTGTCTTTGAAGAAACAGTGCACTGAAAATTGTTGGTATATACAAAACACTTCTAAAAACCTACATTTGCTGCCTATTTGGTATCTCAGCAGAACATAAAAGGCTACGATTTTATACAAGGGAAGTACCTGAGATGTCACCTGATGTTGATCAAAATAGGACAGTTGCTGTAGTTTTGTGAACACGGTCTCTAGGGTTGGAAAAGCTTCTTGTTTGGTCTTCCTGGCTTTTTGCCCTTCATCCCCAACTTAACAGATAAAAAATTATTTTGGTCATTTTATATTTAATAGAGCCCTAGTAGTTTTGCATTATTACTGATTTAAAAGACAACAAAAATCTTAATAAGCTTTACTCATGACTACATAAAACCCTACTTGCCTCAGTCTTCCATTTTACCTGGGACAAATATACGCCACAGCATGTAACAGTATCAAAGCTACTTCGAGGTTATTCCAATGCAAAACAGGTGACACCCAAGAAAAACTGGAAAACAGTCATACAGTTTTACTAGGTGGGTAAGGAATATGTATCACTCACTGACCAGTATCTCATATTCTAGGCTTTAGCCTAACGCAAGTGTTTACAGCCAAATTGTTATAATGGAAAATAGGGACTTCTAACCACAGTGGCCCTTTGCCATCCTGGCACAGCCGTAAGGCAGGCCAGCAGATTGCACTTTGTGCTGCAGCACTCTGGTCAGTACTTCACGCAGTGACTGTGAAGGGGATGAAAGCCAAATTATGTGATCAAAATGCATGGCTCCAGACAACTTGCTGAGCACCTCACAGCTCCTGTGATCTTTGCTATAGGCTACCATACAGCAGCGTTAAAGCATTTACCACTCATTTCAGTAGTACTCTTCTTATTCAGAATTTTGAGGATGTCTTTGGTAATCTTCTTCAGCTGATGCCTTGCTTCATCACGCTCCTTACCAACACCGTAAAGGAGAATCATGCGCTGGTTACACTCATGACTTGAAGATTCATCCTGAAACGATCAGATATGAGTGAAGCCTCTTTTCTTTTTTTGTAATCACCTGCAGAAACCTGACCCGAGTAGCCCAGACTGCAATAAACAATAACTAACTCTTCATCACAAAAAGCATCTCCTGTGGTTATCAGTGTGAAGGAAACAGTGCCAAATTAAATCATTGAAGAGTAAGGTAAAAATACAGAAGGAGAAAAGGTAATCTGCTATTATGAATTCTGTATGTATCTATAAGGAGAGAGTTAGACGATGCATACAGATGACCCTCCCAACTGTCCCCTGGATTGATATTCAGTAGCAGATTAGTAAATAGAAGACATGTCTAGAAACTGTCTGACATTTCTCCTATTATATACTAGTCTATTGAAAAAAAGATGCAGCCCAACTCCTAAAATTCTATTTTGCACATCCCAAAGAAATTGAAATATGTATAGTTCATTTATATTGTAACTGGTTATATTTAGTCTTTCAGTAAAAAGTATCATATAATGTTGATGCATTGTAGATAAATTAAAAACGTGGAGCACTGCTCTGCAAGTCATACAAGGTATAAATATTTTGTTCAGTACTATACTTACCTTCTCCAAACTAACCAATCAATACTTCTTTCAACTACTTAAAAAGTTTTTAAAAAAATAAGGCTGTGTACAAAAATAAAGAATCACAAGGCAAAAAGGTAATAAATGGGAGTGCAACTCTACACTCAGAAAAGTTGCAGTCTTACAAAATACATGCTCTCTTAAAAACAGTGACTCTGTCACTAGCTCAAAAGCAGGAAGTAAACCTCTAATTATTCTTAAAAGTTCTATTTCCCTGTCTCTCTTCTAGAAGAAACAAAAGCAGAAGCACTGAGAGCATCACCTGGAATTTGCAGCTGTCTCTGGCTAAGGAACCAGGTCAAAGCCAGAAGGTGTAAGTCTCAGAACTGAGATGCACAGCTGTTCCTCCAGCCTCTCCTTGCTCTGTGGGATTTACACATGAACACTTCTGCCTGCACACATGGTGAAGAGCTAGAGGAACTGCGAACACCTGTCCATCAGCAACACTAGCTTACCATCACAGGAAATAGACAAGCGTTTCATCGCTTCTCAGCAGCACACTACGGTAATCTCTTTGATTTTGGGATGGGGGGAAGTTGTCTGATTTTGCATGCTCAGGGAATACTTATTTCATTAGGATTAGACTTGGCAGCTGAATCTGTTATGTGCTTCAAAGCATAAGCCAATTTATTTCTATCTTACAGACAGAAATAAAACTTTGCAGCTCTGTAAGGAAGACGTCAGGGATGTTTGGGCATTGGCTGACAAAGTATCAACTCCCCCAAGTGCCCTATTTTACAAAGGCAGAGATCATACAGAAATATAGCAATTTTTACAATTGCATCACTACACACCTGAAAGTCACTCCTTTTGAAATGCAACACTGACTGATTCAACATATCTGCCTGGCTTTCCCAGGCAACCAGTTTGGATCAGACCTGATCTGATCAAGGCTTTCGGACTAAGAGCAATAACTGTTACCAGTTATGCAGACGCCAGCCGCTCAGTGTGTGGATGACTGGCCAGCTGATGTGCTCTTGGTTTCATGGTAAGAGCAGGCTTGGAGGGGTGCAGTGCTATGCAGGAGTCTCAGCAGTGACTTTGTGCAGGCGCTCACTGCAGAGCACAGGAGGCTGCAACTCCTGCATGTTGGCTCAAGACAGTGAGGTTTTAAATTTAGTTGCAACACAGCACCAGTAAAGCAACTGTTTTAGGAAAATGACAGGATAAACTGTCAAACTAGAAGTAAAGGTATACATGAATACCTACATAAACAAAGCTACAAATAGTTTCAGACTTTGCTGGCGAATGTGTAACCGCTGAAGTAACAGACACCATTAGCTGTCCAAGTGCTAACATGAAGCGTTGAAGAGCAGGTACTCCTCTCTCACTTCTTGCCCTTGGAAGCACCAAACAGTGACTTTGTGGGGTGCCACATCCACCCTTTGAGTACCCAGGTGAAATGGAGGTGGCCTGTGAGCAGCTATTCCCAGGGTCTGAGCAAGGGCAGGGAGGGCAAGGCAGAGATCAGCTTCAGGGACAACTAAAAGTGAGGCTGCTATAACGCCACTGGGAGATACACATGACAAGCCAAGCAGAAATACAATAAAAAGGGGCATTTGATTCCTTTTACTTCAGCCTGGCATTATTAAATATGCAGTCCAAATGAGTTTAAATGCTATCCCTTTCCACACTGAGGGCGATGCCGAAACGGACATTTCTCCCTACTCCCTGGGAGGAGAGAGGCAGTTCGGGCAGACGTGTGTCAGTCGAGCGAAATCGCAGCCCGGCCGGCCTGCATGTGGCACGACAGCCTCGCAGCCGCTGGCGGAGCGTGCCACCGCAGCCCGTCTGCCCCACGCCGACCCATGCACTGCAGCCCTCCCCAGCATCCCTCTCACCAGGCCATCGCCCAAGGCGGCACAGCCGGGTCGAGCCCGGCTAGGCCAGGACCTGCAGCCCAGCTCAGGACTCAGCGGCTGTAACACCAGCAGCAGGGCCGCAGGGGCCGGGAGATCCACGTCAGGGCTCCCGGCCCCACGCCGCACCCAGTGAGAGCTGCGCTGTCGCCTATGGGCTCAGGCCAGGGAACAGGCGGCACGACGCCGGCCGCGCTGCCCCCACAGCCCGCCGCTGTGCTGGCCCCTCGCCCACCCCTGCAGCGCGGGTCTTGGGGAAGCTGCGTGGGAAGCTCAGGAGGTTAGGATGGAAGGTCACCTCAGTGCTTTAGTCACGGAAGATCAAACCAGGCTACCTTAAAAACATAGCTGCATCTAGTGCTCTTCTGTAGAAACCTGACATCCTCAGTAAAATAAAACACAACTCAGAGCAGTCAAAATCCCCACAGAAATGTTCCCAACTCAAAAATTAAAAGTAGACTAAAAAGGTTGAAGTCTTATGACAGATATAACTCACTATTTCATTTTTTTCTTTTTTGTTTTTACAGGGGGGGGCGAAGACAAAGTACAAATGAAAGCCACAACAAACTTCAGCTACTCTAGAAACGACAGTAACTGCACCAGTGATAACAAAATCAGTCAAGTCATTTTTCCTTTGCTTTATACAATTCTGTTCCTGGTTGGTATCACCATGAACAGCCTGGCAATGTGGGTCTTTTTTAAAATATCCAGTAAATCCAATTTCATCATCTTCCTCAAGAACACTGTCATTTCTGACTTCCTCATGATCTTGACTTTTCCATTTAAAATCCTTAGCGATGCAAAGTTGGTATCATGGGTACTGAGAGGATTTGTGTGCCAGGTCACCCAGGTTGTATTTTACTTCACCATGTACATTAGCATTCTGTTTCTTGGTTTAATAACTATCGATCGCTATCAGAAAGCCTCTTCGCCATTCAGAACATCAACACCAAGGAGCCTTTTAGGTGCCAAGATCCTGTCCACAGCAATTTGGATATCAATGGTTGCTCTTTCATTACCCAACATGATTCTAACGAACAAGAAGAAAACATCTAAGAACGTAAAAAAGTGTGCTCTCTTGAAATCTGAGTTTGGCTTAGTCTGGCATGAAATCGTAAACTATATTTGTCAACTTATCTTCTGGGTTAATTTAGCAGTCATAGTTGTATGCTACATACTCATAAGTAGAGAACTGTACAAATCCTATAAAAGGACAAGATGCCCAGGAAAGGCATCCAAAAAGACTGTAACTCTGAAGGTTTTCATCATTATCGCAGTGTTCTTTATTTGTTTTGTGCCGTTCCACTTTACCAGAATCCCCTACACCCTGAGCCAAACAAGAGCCGTTTTTGAATGCTCTGCTCAGAACACCTTGTTTTACTTGAAAGAGAGCACGCTGTGGCTGACATCGCTAAATGCTTGCCTAGATCCATTCATATACTTTTTCCTTTGCAAATCATTTAGAAAGTCCTTGCTAGACATGCTGTGCAAGCACACAGCATCATCAGAACTGAGAGCACAGATAAAGGAACAAAATGAAGGAGATGACACAGATGAGACACCGCTCTAGAGCTAAGAACTACCCATACCCCTTCTTGGCCACATACGTTTACTGGTGGGCGGAAGCAGCACAAATCCTGTGGAAGAATATCTAGAATTTCACTGACTTCTTTAGAAATTGTCCTACAGATGAAGCACAAGCACCCTGGAACCAACATCACTTGTTGCAAAAATGATGAAACTAGAAAGCTTGGATAAAGTAAGAGTACCACCTGATCACAGCCTCCATGCTTGTCAGAATTGCTAGGAAGAAGTTTGAACTGTATAGTTGGAGCTGTAAGGAAAAAATTAAAACAGAGTCACGAAATGCTACAGATGAGATTATGAACTGCAAAGATTTTGCAGAAAGAGCTTAACTTGGGCCAGAGCAAAGTCCATGACAACACAAGATCTGGGAAATGCAAATAAAATCCAGAGTAAATGTGATTTTTAAATACAGGGAGTTGTCACTTTGTATGCAATTGGCAGACAAACAGAAATATTGGGCATATGTAGATAAGCTACTTATCTGTGCAGATTTTTGGTAACAGAATAACATACTGCTTATCTCATTATATGCTTGCATTTCTTAATCCATTGACCAATAATTAATAGTTGTATGTCAGAGGAAATTATTTCATAATCAGGCTTATCTTGATGTGAGTTAAATCTTCAAATACTTCACCTTACTATATGAATAAACAAAAATGTACACTTTTATAGAGAACAATATATTATATTAGAAAATATAAAAAGACTCAATTTACAGAATACTTAGATCTTCAGGTGCCCTGGTTTTGGCTGGGATAGAGTTAATTTTCTTCATAGTACCTAGTATGGGTATTAGGCAACCATACAGTGGCCTGTCATGGTTACCTCCCATCAGCAGGCAGGTGTTCAGCCATCTCCAGGAAAGCAGGGCTCCATCACGCATAATGGTGACTTGGGAAGACAAACACCATCACTCCAGACATGCCCCCCCATGCTGATTCTTCCCCCAGCTGTATATGCTGAGCATGATGCCATATGGTGTGGGATATCCCTTGGGTCAGTTGGGGTCAGCTGTCCCAGCCGTGTCCCCTCCCAACCCCTTGTGCCCCCCCCAGCCCACTCGCTGGTGGGGTGGGATGAAAGGCAGAAAAGGCCTTGACTCTGTGTAAGCCCTGCTCAGCAGGAATGAAAGCATCTCTGTATTATCAACACTGTTTTCAGCACAAATCCAAAACAGAGCCCCATACCAGCTACTATGAAGAAAATTAACTCTATCCCAGCCAAAACCAGCACACAGGGAAAGACTCATGGTAAAATCTTTCCTGATTATTAAGAGCAGCTTTTTTGCACTATACTAAAAATTTAACCACTTTTCCTTTTTCATTTGGAAAAGTTGAAAAAAACCAGGGACGCATTTTCAGGTACATAACATTTTCAGGTATCATACCAACCACGCATGAAAAAGATCCTTGGCTATTGTAATAAATTATGGTTCATTTATTATCACTGCAAACCAGCTCCAACCCAGAAATATGTTTCACCACCATGCAAGAGCTCAGTCCTGCCAAAAGCCATTGCCTGTCTACCCTTCTCCGTGCCTGGCAGGGCACCGGGCGTTTTTATGACTGATATCCAATTTCCTAAAAAGTTAAAAGACAGTTCACTTTAGCACTCAGCCTTAGAGTTTATGCATCTCTTATAACCTGCCTGGATGAATTAAATATTTTACAAAACATTTCATGCATTGCTTATGCTGGGCATATGCACCAACACTGACTACAATCAGTAACTGGGTTACACCACAGAAACAGGGCACCATGATTTCCCTGGAACCAGGGCTGCCGGTCACTCCAGAGCATGCTCTTCACAACCAGCTCCAAGGGACCCAGGACTGATCAGCTCCAGCTCATGCCCAGAAGGGAAGTGTGAGATGCCCCACTTCCACCCACATGCATTGCCCACATTTTTTGTACCTACACATGGAAAGAGAGTGGCAATTATCTGATCTGATCAGATGAGCTGTTCGGACAACAGATACTACAGCTATCTGTGCACCGTACAGCAGTCACTGACACATACGTGGAGGCACTTAGTACCTGCCTCTTGCAGTTGGAAACAGTATCAAGAGGTCAGTTTGGAAGAAAACGTGGGAGATGCTGCCTTGGACATCAGTCCTGGGGTATTGCAATGGACCGTCTCAGCTTTATATAGTCCCTAATGAACGAACAGAAGTCAGGTCAGGCAGTAAGGGACATGTCACGCTGATGACAATGGCGACAGTGACCTTCATCCCGGTCATCCTCAAGGCTCTTTACTCCCTGCCAGCTATTTAACACCGACATCAGCATGCACACCTGCATTAACCAAAATGTAGACACTAATGCACAAACTTACTGTCAACACAGCTGCAGTCTGAGAACCTCAAAAAGCAACCCATGTCTGCCCACAAAAGGATGGCTTGAGTGTGAGCCATTTCCCACATGGCAGCAAGCAAAGAGCCAGAACCCTAAGTCACATGAGTGGACAGGAAAATACAAGACAAATCACACGACTCAGCTAAACTTATACAAAAAGTTCTGTTTACAGAGAAATGCACTAGATTCCAACATTATACATAATAAACATCTAATAAATACAAAGCATACCATGCAGCGGCAGCAGCTTCTGCCAGAATCAGAAAGTGTCTGTAACCAGCACACTGTACCACCTGGCTACAGTGACTTAAAAATAAACCAGAAATCCCATTCTGGAGATCAAAAGTCAAGCTCAGGTTCATGCATCAATATTAGCAGGCTACAGAGGGAGGGTGCAGTTTCTGAATATGTTGGTGCACATGATTTTGTAGCCGAGTAATCCATTGTAAGGGCGGCTCTGAACAGACTTTCTGGTCATGCATTTGACTATGACTAGTGCCGTGCGGAACAGGGGAATTAACACACACAAACAAGAACTCAAAGCTACATTTGAGGATTAGCCTGGAAAACTGTCAGGAAGCACTCGGTGTTTGTTCATCCCGTGTCTCTAAAGGCACCAAATAGTAATGGCACAGTGTAGGTGCCATCAGGTCTGCCCCACATAAACAAAAAGCCAGAAAATATGCCGGTCTTGATGGATATGGTCATTTTTTTCTTTATTAGTATAGGAGAAGGTAGTGTACTTTCTGACAGAGAGCAAAAGGAAGAGAGAAAAGCAAAGCAAATGTGATTAACTAACTCAGGCGATACACAAAAATGAGGAAGGAAACAACACACCACACCAACAGAAAAAGTCTCATCTTTCTACACATTTCCCCATTCTTAATACTTTGCTCAAGGCTTCTGTCAGCAGAGGAACAGCGGAGATAGCCAAAGACCCCTCTCTGAAACAGTTGCTGCCAGGTTTGCTCAGGTACTTGCATAATTGGAGCGTTCACGTGGTGTGATGGGGCACTTGGTCATTTGGCTTTCAGATCTAAGAGGCTTATAGCCAGCAGTGTACATCTTACCTTGAAAATATTATTTAAATATCTGTGCTGAGAAAGGAAGAACGGTATGTGCTTGGTAAGAAATACCAGAACTCACTTCCCCAGAAGCACCTTGCTTTTGGGCCACAACTGTAAAATTTCTATTCAATGTTAGAATATGTTTCGATGTAAAGACAAATGGTGCTCTAGGCAATCTGCTGTTATATCTTGCTATTATATTATCTTAGGCCTCCATAATGAATATATACCATTTTGACTTTTCATTAGATGTTAGTTTGTAAACAACTTAAACTTAGGCAAAGACTTAGATTTTCTATGAACTAGAAGAGAAATCAATCGGTCTATTTAATGCACGTTCAGGTTTTGTGTTTGTGTAAACCTGCCAGTCACTGTAATGAACATATAATTTTAAATACAGAATTTTATATGTTTTCTCTCTCCTTCTCATCCAAGTCTACTTCAAACAATGGGAGACTTTGCAAACGAGAGTATTGGCAGTAACTCCAGCGGAGCACCCTCCTCTGCACAGTGCCACCGAGACACCACAGTCACCCACTTGGTCTTCCCAGTACTGTACACACTCGTCTTCCTTCTGGGACTCGTACTAAACAGCCTGGCTTTTTGGGCTTTCTTCCACATCCCAAGCACATCAACTTTCATTGTCTACCTGAAAAATATCTTAGTTTCTGATTTTATAATGACCCTGATGCTTCCTCTGAAAATCCTGACAGACTCTGGCCTAGGACCATGGCAACTTAAAGCCGTTGTGTGTCGCTTCTCAGCCGTAGTATTTTATGACACCATGTATATTAGCATAGTGCTACTTGGTCTCATTGCTTTTGACAGATTTCTCAAGATTGTGAGACCTTTTGGGAAGTTCTGGGTGCAAAACCTGACCTCAGCAAAGATCCTTGCGGGTCTAGTCTGGCTCTTCTTCTTTGTTCTCTCTCTGCCTAACATGATCTTATCAAACAAGAAAGCAACGCCCCAATCTGTGAAGAAGTGTGCCTCATTGAAGAATTACTTCGGACTCAAATGGCACGAAGCTGTCAATTATATCTGTCAGTTTGTCTTCTGGACTGTTCTCATCCTCATGCTTCTATTTTATATAATTATTGCCAAAAAGGTATATGAATCTTATATAAAAACACAGAAGAAAGACAACAAAAGTGAACGAAGGATCAAGGGGAAAGTATTCATCATTTTTACTGTGTTTTTCTTATGCTTTGCCCCCTTTCATTTTAGCAGAGTTCCCTATACTCTGAGTCAAACGACCACCCGAATGGACTGCCGCCTGCAGAACCAGCTCTTTGTTGCAAAAGAAAGCACTCTGTGGCTGGCTGCCACAAATGTCTGCATGGACCCCCTGATATACATGTTCTTGTGCAAACCATTTGTAGAAAAGGTTTTATGCAGGAGAGTAAAGACATTTCAGAAAACAGTTCATACAACCCCAAAAACCGAACTGGACACACGAGTATCTGCTACTGAGTCTTGACTCTGCAGCTTCATGCTCTACAGTCTCTGCATATTCATAGAGAAGTTAAAAAATTATTTGTTTTACTTCCACTGTAGAAAATTAAAGGGCAGTTGTACTGTAATATTAAAACTTAATAAAAACGGCACAAAGGATTTCCCTATTTATGCTTACTGCTTAGCCTTAATATGCAAAAAATTGTCACTTAAACTGCTGGCCCCGATCTAACACCAATTTTCCTCCTGAGCTGTACTCTCTCATTGACACCATCATCATTAATCAAAGCTGTGGAAGCCCAGCCATGTCTTGGTTGTGCCTGCCGAGCCACAGTACTGCTGCACTTGCACCAGAGATCTGTACTCTCAAGTGACTTCACAGCCATAACTGCCTCAGTTTGAATAGAAAAATAGCATCAATGATGCATAAAACTAACAACAATCAGTCTGTAGTCTTGCGTTGCTGTGCTGGCTCTGCAAAGCTAACAAGAACAGAGGTTTGTCTGATTTGGTCACTAAATCATGTCCACCTCACAGAATATAGACAAATCATAGCCTATGAATTAAAATACCTTCATATAACTTAAGACAATCTACAGCATAATTCTATCCACTTTAAAAAAAAAAAAAACTTACTTGTTAACACTTAAGCAGCTTACTGACTGTGGCTGCTTCTAAGGACAATTTAGCTTTATTTGGGATTAAAACCCAGAGCTGTTGGTTTTGTATGTCAGGGATTCTTACTGTGGGTGTCAGCTCAGCTGGCACATTGCAGGGCAGGGAAGAGGAGGAGCCATATTTGACAGAGGGAAGAAGGACACGGTCCCTCCCCATCCCTACCCCACCTCTCACTCACTCATAATTACTCTCCTACCGCCTACACTGTTTCACCATCCTTCCCCTCCACTCCCAGCAGGGACTTTGGTGGAGGACGCAGTCAGCAATACCCCAGAGTCCCCCCAGAGCACATGCTTCATCCAGGCCAGCAGAAGACCCAGGACTGCTTCCCCTGCAAAAGGCATCCCAAAGCCACACAGCATTTCCCGCCCTGTACTCGGCACTGGTGAGGCTGCTCCTTGAATGCTGTGTTCAGTTTTGGGCCCCTCAGGACAAGAAGGACATTGAGGTGCTGGAGCATGTCCAGAGAAGGGCAACGAAGCTGGGGAAGGGTCTGGAGAACAAGTCTGATGAGGAGCGGCTGAGGGAACTGGGGTTGTTTAGTCTGGAGAAGAGGAGGCTGAGAGGAGACCTTATTGCTCTCTACAACTACCTGAAAGAAATTGTAGCGAGGTGGGTGTTGGTCTCTTCTCCCAAGTAACAACTGATAGGACGAGAGGAAATGGCTTCAAGCTGCGCCAGCGGAGGTTTCAATTGGATATTAGGAAAAATTTCTTTACTGAAGGAGTGGTCAGGCATTGAAACAGGCTGCCCAGAGAGGTGGTGGAGTCACCATCCCTGGAGGTGTTCAAAAAATGTGTAGGCGTGGCACTTCAGGACATGATTTAGGAGGTATGGTGGTGTTGGGTTGACGGTTGGACTTGATGATCCTAGAGGTCTTTTCCAACCTTAATGATCCTATGATTCACCCCACCCTACCACTCACCAGAGGGGAACACCCAGAAATGTCTGCCTTGGTGGCACGTTCACCCTTCCCAGTCCCGATGACGGGCAAAGAGAAGGCAGCAAGCAATACTGTCTAACCCTCCCCATCCAGAAAATCCCTCTCCTCTCACCGCATCACTCGCAGAGCTCTCCTGTAGCTATCCCACAGGTAAAGTCAAAATAGACTGTGCCTGAAGAGAAACTGCTTTCTAATCCAAAATCCTGGAATTTATTTCACTATTTTATTGACTCCAACTCTACAATGCATATTAAAAAAAAAACATGTTAAACTTACCTTAGCCCTCAGCGATGCTTCCTTGCTTCTCAAACAACATGTTCCTACCGCTACTTGTCCCCCAACATACCTGCCACCCCGGAGGACTACCTCTGCATCACATGCTGCTCAGGTGACATGGTATTGCAGAAGGGGCCTCAGGGAAAGCAACACAGCTTGCTCTCTTCCATCAGCCCTATTGCTTGTTATAACTCCCATCACCCCTCCTGCCTCCCGCCCCATACCCAGACACTCATCTCCTGCTGCTTTGTGACACTGTGGAGCTGAAGTGTGAGTCCTCAGCACCTTGCTGAGAAAACAGTCACGAACCTTATTAACAAACTTCACTTCTTCCCAAGCTCTCTTGCTAGCTTTATGCCTTCTCACACATGCCAGACGCTTTGATCACCACTTGATTGCTATTTTTAGAAATTAAATATTTACAGCAGCCTAATACAATCACGCAGGTTGCTCCATACCACCTGATTTTTTCAAAGCTGTTTTTGGATTACTGTGCATTAATTACATCTGCCTTTGGGATTCCCCAGCCTCTGCCACACAAGTAGATGTATCTCTTATTTAGCAATTTCTACTCACATATCTTCTCCACTAGGCATGTTACATACTTTCCATAAGTGTAACACCCTTTTACAACTGGAAACTGAACTAACTGCCAATCAGCTCTCAGCTGGTTCCAAACTTCCCTGTAAATCAATGCTTTCTCAAACAGTGTCTTCCTCTCAGGATTAAATGCTATTCAGGAATTAATTCCTCTCTTCCCACACACACATACAGTGTTTAACAGGATCAATTTAGCTACTTTAATAGTAATAGTAAAAGTAAATATATTAAATATATTCAATTATTAGCTGCTAAAATAGTCACTTTAGCAACTGCTTAAAGTACAGGAGTCTGAAAATGTTTCTTGAAGCCTGTTGACATAGCACAGCAATTAACATAGTGACCAGAGGTAAACATCAGGAGAAGACAGTTTGTAAATCAGCTGTGATACTCCACCAGGCAGGTGCCCACGGAAATCTGTGTTCCTGAGCTTTTGAGATATTAGGGAAGAATTCAGCGTGAAACTTTGCAGCTTGGTCCTCTCTCTTCGAAACGAATCACACCAACATAGCTAATACAGAGGTCCTCAGGGCTTTCAGCACAGACTTATATCCAGCTCTGGATTTAAAAGTGGAACTCTGGCCCATTTTTGTGGTTATTACAAAGAAAGACAGTAACATAAAATGAGCAATATGGCAGTAAGAAACTATGAAAATGCTGAAGAACAGAAAACTTATTCCACTGTGGAAGTTTTTTTTTTTTTCATTTTCTCATTTCTACTTCTTGTAATACAAGGCTCATTTAACACTGTGCACAAACACATACTGGCAGTACACAGAGTTAAGTACCAAGAGCCTGCATGTAAGGGTGGGTGTAACCACAAAATGGGCTGAGTTGCTCCTTAAATAAGGGGTGTGCCAAAGGTTTCAGAGGAGTCTTAATCATCTGTTTTTCAGCTGCTGCTTCTTAGGTAGGTGAAAGGGAGCCAGAGTTACCAAACTCTGTAGCAGAGAAATGCATGGTGACTGCAAAGATAGGACATCTGGTTGATGCACTTACAGGGGAAAAAAAAGCCCCCTAAATTCTAACATTTGGGATTTTGCACTTTTTTTCTGCAAGTTTTTAGATCCCTGCCTCCAGATGGAAATAAGAATTACAACAGTTAAAATGCCTCAAAGTTTATGTCTCTGCTTTTTAAGGCTCAAAAAAATAACCAAAGCAATATTTTGTATTTTACACCTGACAAAAATGGAGACATGCTTTGGGAACAGACTCCCCTTGGAGATGAGGAAGCCACCGGTCTAGACCACAGGTAGAGAGTATCAGCAGCATGCCGTAGAAAGCTGCTCTTTTGGGCTCTCCAGATGTCTTTAGTGCAGTCAAGGAATTTATGTAATTCACTGAAGTTTACCAGCATATTCAGTACAACAGTCACCATTTTTCCAAATCCTATTTTTTTCCCAACTTCCCAACTTGGAAAGGCTGATACTGACACTTGTGCCCCAGGAGCTGCTAAGAGAAACCTTTGCTTTTCCTAGATTCAGTAGCTGTACAAGACAGAGCAAATGCACGTAACATTTCCACTTTACGCGTGCTTACTCCGGTCCCTCACCACCATGAGGCAGCAGCAGGGCTTTTCCTTTCCACATCCAAATGTTCATTTGCTCACCTTGTCTACGCTCCAGACTAGAAGCAACAGACAACCTAGAAACTGGAAAACTGGCACCAGGCCTTAAACTTGTTCAGACAAATTAACCTTATTCCAGGCTTCTATGGTCCAGGATTCACACAAAAACTATTGACACTTATTCTAAACATTTTTACAGGTTGTTGGGTTCCCAAAAAGGGAACTACAGGGCACTAGGCAGTCGAGTTTTGTAGGAAATCAATCTTACTTGGCTACACAAATACTTACATATATTTCTTTGTATTTTTTATTTTACTTGCATTTCAAAAAAAGGAAATATATTATACCTTTGCCTAATACATGCACCATCTATCCTTTCCAGTTTTCTAACATACTGCCTCTCCTCAGGGGGACAGCAAGTTAATTCCTGAATGCCTAAAGAAAAATTCTGTACTTCATGCGTGTCCAGACTCTTCAGCACAGCGATACACATCCCTCCATCAAGGCTCCTACAACTCCGAGTACTGAGAAAACTCTCATAACATACAGTGATACTTCAATTAATTAGAAATGCAAAACAACAATTTGCATCATGAACAAGAGCTGGGAAGCCGAGCTGAGCAACGAAAATATTACCCATACGACTACACAGAAACCCACAGAGCCAGCAGGTTGCATGTGAAAACTAAAGGCACTAGAACAGACCTAAGTCTATAGACAGGATCAGCCAGCCAAGGTGTGTAACTTCAGGTTGCCTATCAACATAACGCGAGGAACTGGAGGATAGAGGAAAATAAGAAAGGAGCTTTTTAAAAGTCAGTTCTTAATTAGCTCCTTTCCTCCCTCTTTTCCTTTTGGTGACAGTCATCAAAACCATGACGGAAGTAAACCAGTTAAGGAAAGGGGAAGTGTCAAACTCTTCAAGACACTTCCACTGACAAAAGCACCTCCATCTTGCACATCTGAAGGTATAACGCTGGAGAAATCATCCTAGTGTTGCAAGCTCTGATCATCCTACCACTTTTCTATGTTTAAAAAAAAAAAAAAAAAAGAAAAAGCCAGTCTCATGTATTATCCAGGTGGCTAATCTGCTTTAAAAATAACCCCATAGTTCATATTGCCAAATATGATAGTAAAGGAGTTTTAGAATGAAGCAACACAATAATTGTTGTAATAACGTTGTTCAGGCTCTTATGAAATCTGAGAATTGCTCTCTAATCACCAGAATACAAAAAGTGACATCCAACCTTTAAATAATGTGAACAATAGTAAAGTTATAGGTTAGCTTTCAGCTTTTCTTTACATCAGAGCTTCACATTTCTTTCGCGCTGTTTTTACGACAAGCTCCACAGCATTTCCTTTTCATGTGGCAGCTAGTCCTGACTTGCTCCAGCCTGAGAACAGCCAAACAACAGGTCTGAATTAAAAGCCTGCTAGGGGATGCTATGACAGTGGTTTCTAACCCATTAAGTTTTACCGATACACTAAAATACAGAGATTTTACAGAAAAGTTAATGTACTGTACCACATTCAAAAAAACAAACAAAAAGCCCCCCATTCTCATGTAGATTTTATGAATCTATTTATTATTTGACCACTGTTAACACACAAACTTTGGTATGCGTACTCCACAGAGTACCAACTATTAAACACTTGGGTCTCTGTAAGAAATTAAATCATATTTTTTTAATCATTTCCGTTTTCACTTCTAATTTTTTCCCTTCTTCCCCACAACATGTCCTGCAGCACTGTTTCTTATACCCCAGCTTAAGACAACACCAGCATTAGAAGTGCCTGAAGAACACCATAACGCACTGTCGTGCCATGTCTTGACTGAAGCCCACAGGACTGAGACCAGAGGAGCGGACACATCTGCCAGCACCACCCCCGGGCCAGAACCATGGCCCGCACCAGGGACGCAGTACAGCACCCAGCTTGGGAGCGCGTGGTCTTGTGCAAAACACAAGTCAAGCGTGTAAAACTGCTGTTTATGCAAATCTGCTTCCAGCCCTCAGCTACGGCACTCAGACTTCCAGGTTCCTGAGTCGCTGGTCCCAGGCACCTGCTGTTCCTCAGAACAGAGACAGGAGCTTATCACTCCCACGGCTGAGGGGCATGATGTCAGGCAGTTCGTGCACAGAAATACTGGAAGCAAGACCAACACAGTAGGAACGCTTTGTTCAGTGCCCAAGCCGTGAAGTCTCTGCTCCTCTAAGCACTAGGAATTTTGGGTTGTCCAAACATCCCAGAGAAGGACAATCTATTATGAGATATCTCGATGGAAGAGAGAGGTGGATTTCTCCTGCAACTTCTGCAATGTACCCCAGAAACGTCAGAGGTCTTCTCTTCAAGAAACCTGAAGGACTACCTATGTGGTCTGCAACAAGCAGGTGTCTACCGTGACAACTGGATGAGTGTTCAGACATAGCTCGAGAGCAAGGTTTCTGAAAGATGGGAATTTTCAAGAGTCTAATCCCAATTGTCGAGAAGCCACACGAGAACCCACCTTCACTCAACTCTCCCCTGTAAAGAGTCATCCAGAGACAGGATGCAGCACCAGGACTGCGAGCCCTGTTCACATCATTCATCTCCAGGGTCCACGTGCCGGCCGGCAGCAAGTCACAAGCTAGCCTGATCTCCAAGTGGCTCCTTGAAAGGATGCAGTATCTGGGGGGTGAACCGAACGGCATCAAATGGGAAACTGGCCTGAGGCATGTGGTGAAGATAATCTGTGCACAGAACAGCAGTCACAGACCATGACACTACTCAGCTACACCTAGTATAGAACTCCTTTGCACAATTAGGCCCCACAAGATACAGACAGAAAATCACCACTGGTAATACCCACAGGAAAAGGCTAAGAAATCACCCTGTCAGAGCTAAGCTCACAGGGCTCTAACCCAGGCACTGACAGGTCTACATTGCAACAAAGCCAAAGAACAGACCCTTCGGACAATGGTTGTTTTACCAGTGATAAACTGGAGAGGAGACCACAGTGGTGAAAAAGTGGTGCTAAGGTAAGATGCAAAGGTGAGTATAGACAGGTCTGACTCCAGCATCAAACACCTGGTATTGGGGAAGAGATCTGAGAAATCCCCAAAAGGGCAGAGAAACAAAGAAAGAGATTTAAATTAAATCCCCCAAATTCTCAAAAGGAGGAGATGAGGCCAACCCCAAAATCAGCACAGAATTTGCACAGTGCCCTGTCCTCAGGTATATCAGACTGTGATGAAAGTCAACCAAAGAGCTCAAAGTACAAGGCCCATGCAGATACTCTCATAGCTCTGGAGCCTCCCCGCTACCGCACAGCCACAGCAGAAAGGGCAAGACAGTCAAACAACCTTGTACACTCCCCAGAGGAAGACTGAGGTCTCCACTTAATGGAGAGCAAAGAGTGATTTATAGAGATAGGAGTGAAACACCTCAAAAGAGATTTAATGCTGAGAAATCAAGCTGTTTGCATGGCTATGCAGTGAGCTGTACTGTACCTGAGCTGCATGAACCAATGATAGCGCTTCCCACTGTATCCCAGGGTGGCTGTCACAGCCCTGTCCATGGGATAACTTCTCAGCTCAAAGGAACGGCCTACAAGACCATGAGTAAGACATACTCCTGTCTTATACAGGCTCTAATGAGAAAACCAGATCACCACAAGTAATGTTAGGGTAGAAAATGACTGAAAGACACTGAGAAGGTGAACCAAAGATTGGAAGGAAAAACAGAATGCACCACTAGTCTAGAAACAGGACAAGCAGTTGAGAGGGGAACAAAACATGAGCAACTGCTAAACACTGGAGCACAAGGGACAGCTGAAAGAAGGTGAAATAGTGGCTGGCACACACTGTCCTATGCAGCCGTGTGCAAGGTCTGAGAGAGGCAGAGACTTCGTCAATTCTCCTCTCTCGAACTGCAGAAAAAGCCTTCTCCATCCTCAGGTGATGTGATGTGTACATTCCAGCACGTGTATGCAACAGGGACCGTCACTGAATGTCAAAATATCCAACTCCTGAGATCAGTTTTGCAGCTTGTACTAATAAAGCTAAAAACATGACAGAAGTATAACACGTGTTCCTGCTGCCTTCCTTTGCATTATCTGTTTTGCCTTGCAAAAGCTGGTCTTCAAAGATGAGCCGTGTCAGAAGTCTCCTACAATCAGGGACTGCACCTGATTCAAGGGAGAGGCCCCAAGGCAAGTGTGAATTTTACAGTTTGCCCATTAGCAGAAATGTAGAAATTAGCAGAGTGCCCCCTGGACACACGGCCAGAGGAAGCTGTTCACCAGTACAGCAGGACCTGCTCCTGCTCCAGCTCCTCACAAGGCTCCACGTAGCTGTCAAGGGCACCTTGCAGAAAGCTATCCAGTCTCAGAAGAGGGGGACTGGGGATTCAGTCCCCCAGATGTTTGAGGAAAAAAGAAAAAAATGTGTATGGAGAAGTCCAGGCAGAACAGAGCTGTCCAAGAAAAGTGACTTGGCAGGCATTGCCCTCATAGCATTAAGAGTATTTTTTTCCTTCCTCCTGAAGATTTAATGAGGGAGATATAATTTTGCTTTCTTTTTTAAGAAGGTAGCAGAAAAGGGAAATTAACCACTTCATCCTCTACTGACAAGAAGCAAAATTTTGTCCTGATATAACTACTGCCGTGATTATTTCAATGCTCTTAAGGCACTAAATTATCTTACTCTAAATGTGTGTACACCCAGGACCCCTGACAGGGGGACTGCAAGAGTCAGCAGGCTTACAGTCAGAGTCTTAAAGAACACCATGACAGTAAAAAGTACGCAGTAAACAGACAGTCTAGTCATTTTAGCTGAAATATTTAGTTACAGACTTAACATTTTGCTTTCATCCTACACACTATTTCGAAGCAAGGATCTGTTGAAAGCACAACATTAAAGATGTCTAAATATAGTCAGATTAATAATTGACATGATAATCTCGATTAGCAGATATTTGCATCTATCCAGCACAAGATTTTTCAGTATCACATTAAATTCGCATTCACCCTGCAGACAAAACTGTATTAACTGAAAGGCACAGGCAGAGTTGCACAGGTTGCTGTAAAACACGACTTCAGACTGTCTGCAACGTCTCACTGCACAAAGACTGCTGCCTTTAACAGGCACTAACCCACCTCTCAGGTGAATCACTGTCTGCGTCCTGGGCGCCCGAGCTGCTCTGGAGCCAGGAAGTGAGCGGGAGCGCGCTGCTCATCTACCCTGGCATGTGAGTCATTCCCAGGAATGAGAAAGCCAGTTGCTCCAGTCGCTCCTGGCCAGGGGAATTTTGACTCTCTGATCAGGTATCGCAAAAAAAGCCATCGGAAGCAAAAAAACTTACTTCCAGATATGGTTTACTTAACTACCTTATCGCAAGAAATACTCTCATGCCTACTGTAGTTTCAAGATGCATTTTGGAGGAGTCTAAGGCACTTTCGAGATGCAACTCAGAGACAAGCGGAAGGCGACAATGGTGACAGGTAAGTGATCTTTGAGCATCTGAAAAGCATTTGATAAGTTGTTCTGTGAATTTTCTTGCTCTTAATCACACTCAAGTGAAAAGAAAACAGGAATTAAGATACAGCTGCTGAAAACCAGACTTGGAACCATAAACTGAATATCAGATCAATTAAAAGTGTGAAAAGTTCTCAAAATACGGCAACTTTACTAACCTTTTATTCATTCATTAAATGTTACTCGTTATCTTTTTCCCAATGGAAAAAAAATGGGTTTCTATTAATCATTCATTCTAAGATACAAATCAAAGTGCAGGAGCGTTCACAGTTTCAATAACTTACTTCCTGACAGAGCTTAATTCCTATCAAGTAAGATTCAGTAACTATAACATCTGAATTTGGTATAAAAGGTTTGTACTATATTCCTTTTCACCTCTTTCAGTAAAGGAAAGCATACTTGAATTCTCTTAATTATATTATACAGAATAAAGGTTCTCTTCCTTCATACTTCACTCAGATCATGTTAAAACTTGTCAGGTTCACTGGAAAAACCACATAGCTCTGAACAAGCAACTTACAAACTATACGTCTGATTAGTCTCAAAGTTTGGGAAATATATATGGCACTTTCAAAAACCTATGTCATTTAAGGAGTATTTTAGATTGAAAAGGTTATTCTTAGTTACGAAGAAGTGAAAGTAGCAGTGCAATTCAAGTTTTTGTATGATAAAAAATTACTTGCCATTTGTGCGTTATAGGCACTGTAGACATCTGCCTTCTCATTATGTATGCTTGGTCTGGAAACTGGTAGCATTTCACACTTTTTTCCATCTTTTTAAAGAAGATTCTGCAATCTTCTTTTAAAAAGGGAAACCAGGAAACTCAGACAAGCATTCAGCTGATGTCACTGATTGACTCCCAGAAGTACAGGCCCCGGATGACAAGAAAGCCTCCAACATTTCTCCAGTTATGAGCAAGGCACCTTCCTCTTTGCATAGGCAGCCAGCTCCCCTGCACCAGCCAGACCTTCTCCTCCCCCCCAACTCTACTCTACGGGGAGGGGGAGTTGGCAGCACCTGGGGACAACCCTCTGGAATCGTGGGTCAGCTCTTGCAGGAGGGAGAAGAGAGCAGGGGAGCGAGGCCAAAGGGCATGCAGGGACATCAGAAACCCCTGTTTGCTCTAGGGGTGTGTGAGAAAGAAGAAAATTTTCAGCAGCACCAGCCACCAGTTCCTCCTCCCTCCCTGTGGAGGGTTGGTTGTCTTTCCCAGCTCAGCCCTGCTGTCTCACCCTCGGTTCCCCTCCCTAGCTGCCAGGGCCCCCGCGGGGCAGGGAGGGAGCGGGGAGACCAGCTCGCCCAGCACCTGCACCCCGCAGCCCATCGTGCGCTAGCACGCACCCGCGCTGGGTGCTGGAGCACCAGAGTCCCCAGGCACTGGGGCGTCAGGAGCTGCCTGGCCGTGTGGATCACGGGAACACGGCTGAGCCAGGAAGGCAGCTGGGCAGGGCGGCCAGAGAGGGAACAAGCATCGGGAAGGAGACGGCAAGTCACAATCCGGAGTTTGTCCGACACCGAAGCAGCCCTTCGGAGGCTACATGCTCCTTCTCAGCCGGGAAGCCTACTCCACTCTCCGCACATAGCCTAAGATGAGATATAAAGGGGGAAGCTCCTTCTCCTCTTTTTAGGACAGGTCACTTGCTCACCTCTGCACATCAAAGTTCAGAAAGACCTCCTCTTTGACCAAGTGACCACTAGGAAAAGCCAGTCAAGACATCTGCAGTAAGACTGTAGCATTAAACCTGAAGCGTGCAATATTTATTAAATGTTTGGAACTAAGTGAAAAGTGCCTGACATAAACCAAGAGCTACAGACCCACCATACCGTGGGTCAGCTGTCAGGCTCTGTAGGAAACCAGGCTGCAAGAGACACTAACCCCAGTGCTGCCATGAAAGCACTAGAGGAAGTCAGCAACATTAATTCCTACGTTTCAGCGGTCTTAACCCTTCCCAACATAAAAAAATTACAGTACTTTCTTAAAAAAAAACAAACAAAAAAAAACCACCAACCAAAAAAAAACCACAAAAAAATGCCCTCGCACCCTCGATTATCAAAAGCAGGTTTCCACATCTGACCAACACTGAACCTCACATGAGATACTACAATAACCACTACTTCTTGTTTTTCTTCTGATATGTCACTGACATTTTCCCAAGTGACGACTGATGATGAGCAGTGTAAATCGGGCTTATATCACCTTCACTGCAGCAGCAGCTTCTGCTATTATACAAGGAACAGGCAAGAGCTGGCAAAGCAGTTGGGCCAAAGGAAGAGCAGCAGCTCTCTGCATCCAGCACCCTGAAAACCCACCCAGGATTTGCAGTCTGCCCATTTCTGAGAACAGCAGAGAGAGCGGGGACTCTCCAGGCTGCTCACAGGTCATGAAAAATTGGGGTTGCACCAGCCTGAACTTCTCCTAGTCATAACCCAAAATCCTCGTGATCTTTTCCTTCCTCTTTGAAATAGTGGGTTGCTACAAGTAGCTAATATGGTTAATTGCGTCGCAGCAATATATACTGAAGCACAAAAAAACTCAGCTGACAACAATAGATGAGGATTTTTTTGTCCTTTTGCAATGTGAATTAGAATTGCATATAAAAAATCAATAGAAATTGTTTCAATGCAAAGTAAGCCACCTAAAACTGAGACTGGAATTACTTAGAAGTTTAAAAGGCACTGTCTACATACGTGTACCAATAATAATTTTTTTTCCCCACAAGATATTTTTTCACAGTATCTCCTGTGGCATTTAAGAGTAATGACAGATGCACAATAGCAAGAGCTACAATAGATGAAGGTGTATAATGCAATCACATACCTTGATTTTTTTCTTTGTGACCCAGACAACATCTTGACTGTTTTTAAAGTTTCATTATGATCTTTTTTAACTTAATGTTTTTCACTGCATAATACCAATAATCAAATCTAAAAGCTAATATTTTCAGCAAAAAGCTCCAACAAAACTAGCCTGACACGCAAGAGAGTCTTCGCCTTGCAGGCGTGCTGCAGAGCAGGGGCCTCTCAAGAGATCTCTGCTTCTCTCAGGGCAGAGCAAACCGGGGAGCGGCTGCGTGGCACCGTGCTCCACTGCAGCACTGAGCAGAGGAGCCTCCTCGCCTGTACAGAAGCCAGCTCCTCTGGAAGGAGCTCAAGACCACCCAAGCACCACATCCTGAAACTTAATAACCAGTTTTTGCTTTTTGCCCAAACTATTGTGTTTATAAAGCTTTTTAAATTTAAAAGACTATGACCTTGGGATAATAAAGCATACTGGATAAGTAAGGAACAGCCTATGGAATTGAAGGGTGATTATTTGACAAAGATTTCCATGCTGCCTGTTGTGCCAAGAACAGACTCCATGAAAACACAAGCAGAACAGGAATGGAAAAGCTGGGAGAAAGGCTTGTGAAGAGATTAGAAGAGGGAAAAGTTGAAGTTATTCTAGAGAAATACATGTAACTGTGACCCTGCTCCTGGCCTCTGCCTCGGAAGGGAAGACTAGGAACGTGACCTGGTGAGAGATTAAAGCTGTGTCTTCCAAGCAGCAGAAGAACTGTAATCCAGTGGGATGGAAAGGGGACAAAGTTTGCAAATGACACCAAACTGGGAGGAGCGGCTGATACCCCCGAGGGCCGTGCTGCCATCCAGAGGGACCTTGACAGGCTGGAGAAATGGGCCAACAGGAACCTCTCGCAGTTCACCAAGAAGCGCAAAGTCTTGCCCCTGGGGAGGAACAGCCCCCTGCACCAGGACACGCTGGGGCACTGGCTGGAAAGCAGCTCCGCAGGGAAAGACCTGGTGGACAAGTTGAATGTGAGCCAGCAGCCTGCCCTGGCAGCAAAGCAGGCCAACAGCCTCCCAGGCTGTATTAGGCAAAATTGCCAGCAGGTCGAAGGAGGTGATCCTTCCTCCCAGCTCAGCACTGCGAGGCCACACCTGCAGTGCTGGGTCCAGCTCTGGGCTCCCCCGTACGAGAGCGACATGGACATGCTGGAGCCCAGCACAGGGCCACAAAGACGACTAACGCATTGAAGCCTCTGACATACTGGGGGAAGCCAAGAGAGCTAGGACTGTTCAGCCTGGAGAAGAGGAGGCTCAGGGGGATCTCATCAGTGTGTACAAATACCTGAAGGGAGGGTGCAAAGAGCCAGGCTCTCGTCATTGGTGCCCAGTGACAGGACAGGAGGCAGTGGGCACAAACTGACAAACAGGAGGCTCTGTCTGAACATAGGGGTTTTTTGGTGGCGGTGGTGTTTTGGGTTTTTGTTTGATTTGTTGTTTGGTTTTGGGGGGTGGTTTTTTGTTTGTTTTTTGGTTGGTTTTGGTTGTTTTGTGGGGGTTTTTTGGTTGTTTTTTTTTTAATTACTGTGAGGGTGGTCAAGCCCTGGAACAGGTTTCCCAGAGAGGTTGTGGAGTCTCCATCCTTGGAGATACTCACCACCTGACCAGACATGGTCCTGGTCAGCCAGCTGCAGCTGATGCTGCTCTGAGCAGGGATTTGGAGCTGATGAGCGACTGCAAAAGACAATGTCAGGAAGGAATTGAAAAGACTGCAGGTGGAGGCTAACCAAGCAGCAGTGAGCGGGTGGTGGTGCCAAGCCGCCAGGACTTCGGGACTGCCACTTACACCTAACCGTGCTGAGCACGCTGTGCAGGGAATTTGTATCTTGCATGGTATATTCTTAATGGGGGTTCAAAGAAAGCAACTCTATAGGGTTACAATACAGCTTCTACTATCAGCAGGTTTCGTGCAACCAGAAACAACTGTCAGCATCTTCTAGAAAGAAGCAAAGGAAACATTCCAGAGTTAATCCTTTCCTCCTATCTAATTAGAGGTTACCATACTAAGAAAATATTAATTATCCCAACTCTGCCAACCATTGTATTGTGCTTTTTTTTTTTTTAAAGAAAAAAAAAAAAAGCAAGCAATTGCAACACATAGCTCCTCTTCCACCAACAACGGCCATTTACCTGCTGCCCAATGGAATACCATTTCTGTTGGCGGTTTTCTCCTAACTCTTCATGTAAAAGCAACTGCAGCCTAAAGTATATTTCATACCATATTGCTTTAGAAATGGCAGTTGAAGTGCTGGCCTCTTGTACAGAAAAGACCAGCCTGCATACAGCCAATTGCTGCAGTCACCCCGCGAAAAGCAAAGCACAATACACGAGACCAGGACCCACAGTAAATGCGTGACAGTAGTTTCTGTTCTTTGGTCAAGAAAAATGCACATGCTTGTCATTAAGGCAACAACGGACTGGAAAGCATTTCTTCAACATCACTTAGGAACTACAATGCATATTCAAGAGGAAAGAGAATATCTGCATTTTTAGGTTTTGCAAATAAGGTTAAAAAATAAAGTCTTACAGTAATGATTAACAACATTTACTAGATTTTGTAAACTCTGCATAGAAAATTTGATTCAAAGTAAGTAATATTACTCTGTGAACTTTTAATGAGGAACAGTTCAAAAGACAGAAAAAAGAAAGAACTTGATAGTTCAGGCAGCATCCCCAAAAGGCCTCATGTCAGAGCTATCCGACACAGGGGAAAATAAGGGTTCATAATCATTCATTTGAAACAAGAAAAAAATTAATGGCTACATTTGGACAAAATATTCCAAAACTGTCTTTGAGAAAATTAGATCTGTCCAAGTAATTTTATTTTTTTTAAAGTAAGGAATTCATGCTATCCTAAAGGCATATTCCCCAAAACCTGAGAATTTTGTATATTAAACAGTATTATTTAATGCTTACTGCAGCATTCTGCTACACCCAGTTCAGGCTCTCCCACTACTGTAAAACTGAGTTACAGTTGTATCTCACTGCAACGTGAGATTTCAGGCAATACCTACAGTGAAGCATGCATAGAGATCGATGTAGAAAGCGTAAATGAGCACATTTAGCTGGTTATTCTGTTGCAGGATAAATCTATCACAGGCACTGGAAATATGCATGGTACTTTCAGCTGTCATATACAAAGGACCAGGAAAGGCTAAACCCCAAATTTCAGTGACTGCATGCTGGAAGCTCTATGGGTTACAGGAACGGCATACAGATAATTTTTCTTGGAGACACCTCTTGGGCTAAATGACCGTGGGGAAGGAAGTCTCCGTTAGCAGCGTGTCTCAATGCGGATGTGGAGGGATTGCTTCTCCCACGCGTGTACCGACACAGATGTCAGCTCAGTGTTCGGCAGAGGCTTCCATAGGGAAGTATGCTCTCTAACCACTGGCGTCACGTGCCTTCTATTGAAGGCAAATGGATAGGATAGGGCAGGGACAGGATAGGATCCTGGAGACAATAGAAGCTGCTCCACCAGCTGAAGGCAGATGGAAGCAAGCTGCGCCGCAGCTTGCCTGGGGCCAGGACACTGTGCTGTTCAGAGATGCGTGAGAGAAAAGTTAGGCTGGAATTGAGGGGGAAGTTCAAGGAGGAACCTGAAAACAAGAAGGGGGTTTTGTACTAGATACTGAAGCAGACGAGAAGCTTTCTGAGCAGACACAGTGGTTCCTGTTTCTGGGTATGACTAAGCAGACAAGCACCATAAGCCGCAGCTGAAGGCAGTTATACCCTAGTTCTTATTTTTCAGTCTCTCCACAATTCAGTCGGTTAAGCATGGCAGTGTTACTGCATTACAGGGAACTAGCACATACTATCCGCATGCCCATTCACCACCACACTCCTAGGAAGGTGGACACTGGGAGCTGGGGGCACGGAGCCCCATGGAGGACGATTTTCACCCTCTCCCCAGCCACCCCACATTGAAGCAGTTTTGAAGCAGCCAACACGTGCCAGCTGGCTGAGTCAGACATGCAGGGTGGTGGACACCACCATTTAGCTGAGCCAGCCTCTGGTAGGCACGCAGGAGCAGGCACCCCAGGTCTCTAACACTGAAGCAGAGCGTGGCTGAGGCAGGGGCACCCCTGGAGCTCTCCACCCACCCTAGTCAGGGCCAGCAACACCAGGCTGCGGGGCCATGCCCAGTTGGGAGGTATCTCCCAGGATGGAGACCCAGAGCCTCCATGGGCAACCTACACTCATGCTTGACCACCCACACAGTAAAAAAAAAAAAAAAGGCATTTTCTTGTGCTCAAATGTAATTTCCCAAGTCTCAGTTTGTGCCCACTGCCTCCTGTCCAGCCAGGGGTCACCACTGAAAAGAAAGAGCCAGGCTCCCTCCCGCCAGGTACTCATGCAGACTGTAGGAGCCCCCTGAGCCTTCCGTGGCCCAGGCTGAACCATCTCAGCTCTCCCAGCCCCTCCGCAGATGAAAGACACTATACTTGGTATATGACTACATCTGAACACAAGTGGCTGTGTTCCTGCAGTGGACAGGAGTCTCTGACTAACGCAAACCCTGGCATTAATACTAGTTCTTGTCATGTTCGTGCTGCTGCCAACAGCATAGCATCTCCTGGCACAACTGGTACCTAAGCACCGTTCTGAGGATGGGGATGTGACAGCTAGAAAAATGCAAAAAATAAGAAAGTGTACAAAGCACAAGAGAGTAAGAGATGCATACTCACTTGCTGTAGGTACAAATTCCAACAGGAATATCAAGTTATTCCACTATGTATTAACAGTATATTAACATACACTTTTACCAAAAGGGAGATGGACAATTTTTAACAGAGGCCTCCGAGGAAGGAAAAGCTTGTAGTGTCCTAGTTATTGCGATTGGGCTCTCTTTTAGTGAACAAGGAAAAGCACTAAGGAAGATAAATAGATGCAAGCAGGGAAAAATAGAACACTAAGGCTTGCTCAGGTGATGCAGTATAGGAGTGGACTGAAATAAAGAAGAGAGCAGGGATGCAGGCTCCACTTGTCTGCTTGCAGAAGCTTTATGCACATATACACTTACCCTGCAGTCTATACTGATGCTTTTTTCCCCCTAAATCTTTACAGTTGACTCAGTGATTTGGTTCTGATAGGCAACAGAAAAGAACATAATTGTAGCCAACCAACAGCAATTTTAATAAACTGCTTCACATTTCTATTGTTTACATTAATTCTGTAATTTACCAAACTTTATGGTGATCAATGCAGATTAACTGGCAAGAAGCCACATATCAGAAAGTTATGTGTTCAAATAAAAAAACATCACTTAAAACTCTGCAGCCCTATGACCTAGAATATCTAGCCTAGTTCACAAAAAGAATTTTCTGATTTTTAAAAAGTTTTAAATAAGAAGAAAAAAGAGCAATTAGATTTGAGGATACAGAATTTCTTTAAACAGTGAGGCAACTTAAAGCCTTAGTCATTAGAAAAACTATACAGTCATTCCCTACCCATATGACACTGAAGTCTGCCATGCAGCCTATTACTTAATTTCTCATCTGAAGTTATATCAGTCATGCATATAAACCAGTCTATCAACATTAGCAGTAAAAGATTACCTCATCTGTAAAGCAGTATGTACTTAACTTATATTTAATGCAGTTGACAGCCTTTAGGGAAACGATAGAAAAAAAACAACCAACAACCAAGTGCATAAAAAGTATCCTGGTTTAAAAAGCTATTTGAATAAAGGAGCAGCTTCTAGTGCATCTTCAAAACCATCCAAGGAGAATATATGCATATGGAAGAATGAGACAGCTGGTTAGGATGAAATTGGTCAGAAGGAAAGTGTCCGGAGAACTGGACAAGGAGTAGAAAACCAACGTTGCCCAGCACAGAAATACCATATTCAAACAAGTAAAAAAGCTACTCTCAGAGTGCATAGTCAGTGAACAATTATAAAATATCTTAAAATACTCTTTAAAGAGAAGACAGTCTTCATCTCCCATTCCATGAGAACACATGGAAAAGGGTGAAATTTCCACATAGGATAACTTTCTTCCTACTCCTAGAGACTGCAATATAGTGGTCTTTATCAGGAAAAAAGGAAGCTTCTGCAGTACAGGGATACACCTGATTTGGCTCAAATGAGCCTTGCTCACTCACCCTAGCATGTAAATAATGGAGCCAGACTACTCCAAGTGCTCTGTCTACCAGAGTACCCCTTAGTCTAATAGAGTTAGGTAGGAAACTATGGAAACACCTTTGGACTAGCAAGTCTAAGCAGGATCATCTCTATGTATCCCAAAACGTTGTCACACAACCAGCTCTGTGCAGCAGGGGCCATCCTGCCTACACTTCTCTGCTGCTCTGCACAAACCTGTTTGTTTGAGACTTTAAAGCTTTGAACTACAGCAGCATAAGGGAAAGTCTTTAGCGCATAATTAGGGCAGCTGTCAGTAGGTGTTGTCTCTAACCTCCACCCCATGCATGCACCAAAGCCTCTCTGCTGAGCTCAGCTGTGCCAGCAAGGCAGGGTACAGAACATTGCTCGTGTAGTTTAGCTGTCACAGTTTACATTTGTGAAGAGTTTGCTGCTTTCTTTTTCCAACCCATACTTTGTTGGAATATTTTTTGGAACATGTTTTAACATTAAAAACATCAGAAATAAGATGACACAGAGCTATCCATTCAGAGGCTTGATCCTAACTGGTCTGCAGGAACATCGAGCAAGGTCCCAGTATGGCTTCCAGGTGACCTGTATTTCCCTGGGCAATTAAGAGTGTGGTCACATCTTCACTGGCCAGGAAGATGCATGTGGCAGGGATCCCCCCCAGTCAGTACTCTGGGCAGGAATCAGCAAGCCCATATGGGATTCACTAAGAGTAAGCAGTGCTGACTTGAAAAGCAGAAGAGATGGGATGCTGCTGCTCCTGTCACCCATGCAGCAGCACCTTCCCATGCTGCATCTGGGACAACAAAGCACAACCACCGAGCAGCCAGGCTGCTTTAGCAAGCACAGGTTTTGCATAGACTGGGGAGATAAGCAGACCGCACCTGAGCAGAGTTACAGGGCAAGCACCGGAGCAGTGCTGATACTATCAAACCCCAAGAGGCGCAGGTGAGCCCATCAGAGACTGGGGACTGTAACACATTCCCTGGGGCGGTAAGAAACATGCCTGTCCAGGGAGAGCCTTCTGTGACAGTGATTTAGCCATTTCTGGTCCAAGTGATTGCGGTCCATTCTCTACAGTAGTTTTCAGCTATAAAACAGGCTAAATCCCAAGACTCAGACTAACAGCCCCGTGGATTCAAGTAACAGTACCCAAGAAACAGAACACTACCCACAAGGAGGAAATAAACTGGATTTTGATCCACACCGAATTGGGGCTTTAGAGTCCTAAGAATGTTGTGTATGGCCCATCTCTACTGACAGTAAAGCACAGGATGCAGACAGAAATGCAAACAGTGCAAGCTAGAGGGATAGGCCAGAGGACAGCTAGGCAGAGATCCCCAGCAGCAAGGGAGCTTTCTCACCAGTGTCAGAAACAATCCCTCAGTTTTCTGACGTAAAATGAGACAGAACCTTTGGAGAGCGTAGGTGCTGTCTGTACATGAAGAGGCATTCACAGGTACGAGCTGGTGCTAGATTTTTGCAGTTTCGTAGTGACAACATCCACCTAAAAGGATGGATGGGGAGGTGGAAAAAAGGCAGGGGCCTTTTTGGACAGAATTTAGAGCAAATCCCTTCGGGACCCGCAGTAACTGACAGTACAGTAGTCGTCCATTTAGGACAGATCTGACCCCCAGCTCCATTGAATCCTGCAATGTTTCCCAGGGTTACAGCATGGGAACACAGGAGTCTGAAGTTGCACTGCCTCGAATCTCAGGCAACACAAGGGATGCTTTACTAACTTCTCTGGACTGAGGATCTGCGAGAGCACTTGCCTGAAGAGCCTGAGAGCAGGGAGCTTTCCAGGTACCGGGACCAGGAATTACAGACTTAAAAGGAACTCTGAAAAGCAGGGAAATAAGCATCTTATTTGCATAAGAAGACAGATATGCATCTGTTCATAAAATCACATATTCTTTTGATCTCAGTGCCTCCTGGGCAAAAAAAGGATAGCTGCAAATTATAAACAACAGCAAAAAAGCAATAGGTTACTGTTTCTCAGACCAAGAGAAAAAGAAATATCTAAAATACCCCTAACAATCTCATTATGGACCCCAATTATTACCAGAGCAAATAATGCCAGACATGAAGCCAAAACGACAAAAAGCTTAAAATACCAGAATTAAAATTTTTACTGATGCTTTAAAATGTAATGACTTGCTTTACTGCCATCTAGTGACAATTCAACGCAGTTCATAACACAGTGATAACCACATAAAACAAGTTTAGATCTGCAAAAGGGCTTCAGTAATTTCATTGACTATCCAGGCCCATATGAAAGGCAGTCAGGTCCAGTGTAATTGCTGAGATCTGAACTTTTTGCTAGTTTTCCTATCAAAACTCGTAATGAGAAAGTGAAGCATGGAAAAATCAATGTATCTGCATACTGCAAGAGTAAAGCAATCATCTGGAATGTAGTCTTATGAATTGGTATTGTCAAAATTTCTTTGAACAACGTCAAAACATTATAATGCCATCATAGCATAAATTAGATTCTGCAGTTTTTCAGTGTTCACTGTAGGCTGGCTTCATAATACTCTGAAGCACTTCATTCAAAGCCATGAGAAAGAAACAGGAACTTACAATTTCCACCCTAGTTCGATGGATACATTATAAGTTATACACACATCTCTCATAATTACATATGAAGCTTTTTTACTTCAAGAAGTGAGGGATGAAAAACTTGGGGAAAAAAAAAATCCATGCTTAGGCATCCGTCACTGAAATGTCCAAGATTGCAGATAAACAAACAGGACGTCCAAGCAAGAGATATCAGGCATAATATCAAGGGCCTTTACCAAGGAGTAAGAAACCAGCTGTAGTGGCAGATCACAACAAAGGCATGAAGCCGTTCAACCACCATGCTGTGGTAGTTAGGAGACCAACTTCACCTACTGCCATAACTGGGATGGTATGTTTGCAAATACTTGTATGCTAACCTATTTTTAAAGCTGAGAAGGGTGGTGTAGAAATACCCGCCTGGAGAGTAACAAATCTAGTACCAATTTAAAAAAAGAACATTCTTGGCCAGGCTGTTAGAGCCAATAGTCACAGTCCAGGTTTTTGCAAAGGTTTAGTCCAAACTTTTGAAAGAAAATCAAAATAAGGAAAACAGGTTTTAAAAAGTTAAAAACCAACATATTTTACAGAACTTAACAAACTTGAAATGAAGTTTGCTGGGACAAAAAATGCAATATCATGCAGCTAAGGACAATAAAAAGCCTGCTACACACTAGCACAAATCCCTGTGAAGCACAAGAGGAAAAAAAGCATGTAAGAGCTGATCCCAGCACAGCTGTTTGCCACCTTCCTGGTGCAGACGTAAGGAGGAACTGAGGAAGTGAGATCCCAGAAAACGTTAGATGAGTTGTTTCAGTGGTGGTAAGGAACTCAGCCATCAGGAAACAAGCTTTTCTTAAACATCATTTGTAAAACAGTGCAAAATATTGTCAGTGGGATTCAAGGAAGATTATCTTAACTGGATCAGGTACAGAGAAGGGCTGATATCTTCCAAGTCTTGCAGAAACACATGAAGGCTTGCTTAATCACAGTAAATGAAGTCTCAGTACAGTGAGAAAAGTCCCCCTATACACAGAAGGCTAAGTATCAGAGATGGAGACGGGTTCTTTAAATGAAAGGCACTGCTACAAGAATATACGAGACAGAAAGTGGCCATGGAGACATTCAGGCTGGAAATTAGAATAATGTTGCTAAATATTACAGCAATAAAGCTCCAGCACAGTTTTGTTAGTGATGTGGAGAAAGGGAAACAGTTTTAACAGTGAAACTGATAGTCTTAGAAAAACTAACAGGGCAGGATTCCCTGCAACGATGCAGCGGATGCCCAGCTGTAAGTGAAGATGTGGCAATGAAGACCTCGACAGCAGAACAGCTGTGCAGTATCCAGAGATCAGCCATCAGCATGCCTCAGCCCTTTCCTTGGGAATTCTGGAGGATGCTCATTTCCCAAAGCTCCTCTCCCTGCTGGGGAGAGAAAGCTGTGGTCTTCTGTTTTGCTTTGGTTTTAATTCCAATTTATGTTCCCCAGAATGTAAAGCTGGCACAGCCCATGCCGCATCCTGGATCTACGGCTGCCAGTGGGACTCCTGAAAAGCATTTCAGCTGAAAACCTATAGCAACGTAAATGATGGGGTACAATTTGTCTTATGGAAAACTGCCAGGTAAAATAATGTTGGAAATTTAAGTGATGGAGAAGTGTTTATTGTATTACTATCAGTTCTCACCAACATTTTAAAGAAATAAGTAATTTCAGAAAAGTATGTCTAAATACTGCCAAGTGCTGCCCCCGTGGGTGTCAGTCCTGGTTTACCACACCAGCCAAGTTCAGAGTATAAACAATATGAAATCAAATGCGCTATAGTTTTATGAGAGAATGTATAAGTCCGAAGTTTTTTCCCAAACATTTACACAAGAAATCTTAAAATACCCAGAGACTGTGATTTTAAAATACATTTAAGTGAGTTTTAAATTAGCATTTTAATAGACCCAAAGAGTCTCTCCAGAGTCCTATCTCTTGATAAACAGATCATCTCAGCTCACAAATCGCATTCTGTCAAGACAGCCAAGAGCTGACACTCCGTAATTTTGATTAATAGTTCGTTCCCAACATGCTGCCACGCAGCTGCACTCGCCCACGCCCCTACACAAGACCAGCGACAGGCAGTGCAGACCTCGGCCTGCAGCGCGGGGAGCGCCCAGCTCCGCTTGGATGGCAGGCGGATTAACAGAACTCAAAGCCTTCTCACATTTCATATTTTACTGGTTCTCTCTACAGAGAATTTCCAGGCTATTTATCACCTTCAAATACTGCAGAAACATTTACTTGCACAAGCCCCCTCCGCTGCTGCTCCCCCCACCCCAGCACTGCTCCAGCCTGTGCCTGCCTTACCCTGGCTCACCCCTGCTCCGGCAGCCAGTGCCAACCGGAGCCCCCGAAAACTGGCGTATCCGCCATGTCTGTGGAGCACGTCCCAGCAAGCACTGCCCCATGCCGTGGAGAGGGAGGACGCCACCGGTGCGGCTGTGAGACCGGGTGGCAGGGACCGGCCCCACACATGCTGCATGGCGCCCAACCCACACCTCACCTAACGGGTCCTTCCAACAGCCCAAACTGAAAGTGTCTTCAGTGACACGAGGGCTGCGCTGCTGCCCATCGCCATGCAGCATTCACCCCACCAAGCTGGGCTTTCCGGTCTCCTCACCCGCAGGGCGGCAGCAAGGGCAGGCGGGGAGCTCCTGAGTAGTATGGGAACCTCGGGAATATACACGCACTCACGTCCTGCATTTTTTTTCCTGTCAAACTATTTGCAGAAGCAGCTTTACATTTCAGCAGGAAGCACAGATGTGCTCAGAATCTAGCAAGCCACAGGCACATTTATTTTGATACATGCAATACTCAGGAGCACTGTTTTAAACTCAGGTTTTCCAGGCTGGTTAATCCAAGCAGCCTCTGGAATCACCCAAAGATAGGACATTTTCTAGAGGACAGTTCTAAAATGGCCCCATTTGTAAAACAATGGAAACATACTTTAAACTTGTTCTCCCTTGTTCCCACAGATTATCCTCTGAGCCAAGACAACAGTACCTCACCCAACTTCACGGCAGGTTTACTCGGGAACTCCACACACAACGAATTCACCACCATTGTCTTGCCTGTGCTTTACCTCATCATTTTCCTAGCAAGCATCTTGCTGAATGGCCTAGCAGTGTGGATTTTTTTCCACATCAGAAATAAAACAAGTTTTATATTTTACCTCAAAAACATCGTGGTTGCAGACCTTCTCATGACACTCACATTCCCATTCAAGATAATCCAGGACTCGCAGCTGGGACCGTGGCACTTCAACTCTTTCCTGTGCCGATACACCACGGTTCTGTTTTATGCAAACATGTACACCACGATTGTGTTCCTCGGACTCATCAGCATCGACCGCTACCTGAAAGTAGTGAAGCCTTTCGGAGACTCCAGGATGTACAGCATCACCTTCACCAAGATCTTATCTGCCTGCGTTTGGGTTGTAATGGCTTTCCTAGCTTTACCAAACCTGATTCTTACAAACGGCTACCCGACAAAAAAGAACATAGATGACTGCATAAAGCTGAAGTCCCCCTTGGGAGTCAAGTGGCACACAGCTGTCATTTACATCAACACCTGCATGTTTGTAGTGGTTCTGATAGTACTGATAGGATGTTATATTGCGATATCCAGGTACATTTATAAATCAAGCAAACAATTTATTAGCTCATCAAGCAGAAAGCGAAAGCATAATCAAAGCATAAGGGTTGTCGTGGCTGTATTTTTCACTTGCTTTCTGCCATATCATTTGTGCAGAATACCCTTTACTTTTAGCCATCTAGATAAAATTTTAGATGACTCTGCACATAAAATCTTATATTACTGTAAGGAAATGACACTGTTCCTATCCGCATGTAATGTCTGTCTGGACCCAATAATTTACTTTTTCATGTGTAGATCATTCTCACGAAGGTTGTTCAGAAAATCAAATATGCGAACCAGGAGTGAGAGTATTAGATCACTTCAGAGCGTCAGAAGATCAGAAGTGCGCATATACCATGAATACACTGATGTCTGAAGTCACCCACATAGAGACTTTTGCTAATTTGTGAGAATATTTGTATATCATGTAAATAAAACGTATCTTTGAGTATCTGACCATGGAAGTTCATTAAGGAATGTGCAGACATGTACAGCTCTTCTGTTTCAGCATACCTAACATCCATTTCAAACATCAAAAGCTTAAATCCACACAGAGATCAGGTTCACTTAGAGGGGTTTTGGGGGTTGTTTTGGTTGGTTGGTTAGGTTTTTTAAGGCCAACAGAAGCTAAGGATCCCTCAGCTTGGAAAGCAACCTGGAGCTCCAGGAGGCTCCAGCTGAGATGGACAAGCTCTGGCCTCAGAGCAGGATCCAACAAGGCAAGTCAACAGTTCCCTGGGCTTCGTGTTTGCTGTACAGCCTTTGTTTCTGCCTGTTTTTACCTGCCCAGGTGAAGAGCTCTGCCGTAAGAGGACAGCACACTTCACCCCACCTACTGCTGAGCTGACTAACACGGGGGCCACACAGGCATGCGGTCACAGGACCGGCCGCAGTGTCACCCCCTGCACCACGGCATGGCCTCGCCAGGGTCTGGCGGATGGCCGCTGAGGGGCACGCGGCAGGTGAAGGAAAGGGGAGGAGGCGGCACACGCTCCTGTGGAGACCCTTGGTGCACCGTGGGCAGGCGGCTGCTGGGGCAGGGCAGCCATGGGGCTCATCTGCAGAAGCAGCACTTCGCTGCCAGCTGAAAGTGTCTCAACTTTTCCTCTTGCACGTTTGTGGTGCCAGCAGCACTATCTTATCCACAGATCAAACCTACCAGGCCACCACTCACCCTCTGCAAAATATCAAACAAAAAAAATTCAAACACAATCCTAGGTTAAGTCTCTTCTCAAAAAAAAAAAAAACCAAACAAAAAACCTGGTAAAATGGCTTTTAATTCCCATTTATCTCATTCTAAGTGAGGAAACAACAAAAAATGTCCCTTGACAGACTTGCATGTGACAAGACTGAGCAATCAACATCAAGCTGAAAATTCAGTTTCCCTGCACCTTCTATGCTTGCTTAGTACCACAGGAATAAGACTTAAAGCATTAGGAATTTTTTGTTCAAAATTATTTACAACTTTGGCTGCTTTCAACTCTTGGCAATAATTGTGTGCAATAAGCAGGTGAAATTCGTTTTTGGAGAGCAGGTCAGGCAACACCTTCAGGGTATTATTTTACAGTGTGGTACATGCAACCAGAGCAGAGGAAATATTAAAGAAGAGCATCTAAAATCAAGGCCAGAAGAAAGGAATAATAAAAGATCAATGCAGCAGCTGCTGAATGAGAAAGTGTTGAGTAACAACTACATTATTTAAAAGAAGAAACTAAGTCCTGGAGAGTACCCACCAGAGCTAATATTGTCTGGGACACCTCAAGTTATTTCAATGAGATCCTGGCAGGCTTCACACCACACGAGCAGCCGACAGCACTCCAAATTTGTTTATAACAAGGACAGAAGAAACGAAAACCACTTGTCACAACCACCTGTGCAAACACTCCCAAGCTGGTTTTGCCCCAGCTCATCCTGGCGGCACAGGGCAGGCAGCCAAGCTGGCTGAGGCACCCACGCCAACAGCGTGGTGAGGGCCACAACAGGGTCCAAGGCTGCTCCAGCAGCTCCTCCACCCCGGGACATGCTGTGGGGACCTCTCAGGGTAAGGCAGAGATAGAAAGACAAGTTCCTCCTCCTTTGACAGCTGCACTCTACAAAGGAGGCCATCTCCCACCAAATGGTGCAGGCACACGCCCCAGGTGCCTCCCGCGCTCCCTGGGGAGCTCAGAGCAGCCCGGCCAGGGGCCCCAGCCTAAAAGGCAGGGACAGGGAAAGCGCAGGCTCCCCAGGGATGAGCTCCCCAGGGGCTGGGAGAAGGATCTGCAGAGGGGCGGGGAGGCAGGGAACCATCCCCCAGGAGCATGAGTTCAGTCACCTTTAGCCAGCAGAGATCACCCTGAATTCACAGCGTTTGAAGAACAGCCTGGGCATGCGATTCACCTGCCGAGCAGAGGACGGGTGGCCCCAGGCGCACACGGCACTGCACAGCCCTGACACCTCCTCCCCTCGGCTCTGCAATCTCCCCAAACATCCTCAGTGTGGCTGGAGAAATCAGCAGGGTGGATATATTTGACCACTCAAGGCTACAAGGATGTGTTTGTATTTAATCCTGTAAACAGAACAATGTTTACATGAATCATTTTGTCCTGTACTTCACCAGGGATTAAATCAGATTTGTTTAGAGTAAAAACAGATCATACAAAAAATAAACAGCCAACTTAAAAAAAAGA
This sequence comes from Morus bassanus, assembly GCA_031468815.1. NCBI lineage: Eukaryota > Metazoa > Chordata > Aves > Suliformes > Sulidae > Morus > Morus bassanus. The sequence continues at coordinate 10,259,995 of CM062578.1, forward strand.
AAAAAAGGAGATTTTAAGGATCTGACGGGTGTTTTGGGCAATTAATTTTTATACGTATCTTATGCAACGTAGTGCAATTGAACAAACAGAAGATGGCAATAGTCCATCATCAAGTGCCTTATTCATATAAGGATTTTCCTTTTAACATAGGAAAAAAAAAACGTTTGAGAAGAAAATCCTGAAAATGCAGCATTCAAATAACAAGATAAAACATTCAAATAACAAGATAAAATACTGCATGAGAACGCCTTTGATGCAGTTTTCTATTGAAACAAGGGCTGGTTTTCTTTTTTTTTCCCCAACACTGTTAGTTTAGTTTTAGATTGTCTTATGCATAATGAAAAAGTTGAAGTGTAAGTATTATAATATTTGGATTATATATTTTGATTAATGCAAGTATTATAAAACTACTTACATTGTTCAAGGGGGACTACTTCTGGAAAGGAAGACAGGATATTTTGGATATTTATCCTACTTTAAGTAAAAATATTTTAAATGGCTAAAATACCACAGAATATACTCTGTTTTCCAATCAGCTTTGTAGAAAACTATGTTCACACACCACCTAAAATACTAGTTCTGAGATCAAATTTGCAATTTTGTACTCTTAGGGGTCTATGCGCATACAAAACCATATTAAAATGACCATTTTTGGGACTGAGTTGCATAGATTAACTTCTCCTAAGCACCAAATTAAATGGAACAGCATACTGGGTTGGTTTTGTGAAATGGTAGTATTTAGGACTGCAAGATCAGTTACGTACACACAGACATTAATAACCAGACTTTCATATTAGGTCTTTTATGGTTAAAGAAAGACAAGAGCAACTGCACCCAGGGCAATGCCCTTCAAAGAATGGCCTAAAGATACCCCTTCCAGAGCATCAAAGAGATAAAGCAACCAGTAGTTTCTGGAAAGTGTGGTCCCACAAGGGATCAGTGGGGTATCCATACAAAATCCCATGCCGGGAAGGGAAGATGCAGCCACGCACTCCCAGTACACAGACCAGCCAGGATGAGTCTCTGCTCTGAAGCCTGACAACTTGCATGTATACAACACTTCACTGTAAAATTAGCCCCAAAATAAGTTTACTTTATCTTGACAGGATGTATCTGTGATAATCTGTTATCACTGTTTTATACATGCAGTTACATATACAACAGTTCTTTGAAGATGCTGTTTGTGAAATATTTTCCCAGGGCTACAAATGAACTATAAAACAACGCCCTAGTCCCCAAATACCAGATAACTACATTTAATTTGTCTAGATTTGACATGGAATTTTGGTCCTTAAAAGTTCTTCTTGAAAGAAAAAGGTACAAGAAAGTTGGTAGGAAAATTCTTAGGCCCTGATCTATCGCTGTCATTTCAGAGAACCAGATCAGGACAGAAACATAGGTACATTTTAGGTTGTGCAGTCTGAGACTCCCATTTTTAATAGGTTGCTATACATGAAAAATGGTTTTCCAGGTAGAAGCATGACAGCAGATCAGACCGAAGAATGCACAGAGCACACAATTCGTGAACATTGGTGGGTTTTTTCATTTAGGAAGCTTTGCATTACATTGTAATTGAGTAGCCCAGCCAGAACTCTCCATGCCATGGGGTTACCGTGGAAAAAACATTACTTGAACATGTATTTAGAGACAGTTCCAGACCACTAACTGTGCAAGATTTTTGCACTACGTATATTATGCCCTTCACTTACGAGGTTTCTCTACCAATAAACTTTACTGTGGCTTTCCACCTGTGCAGCTTCCTAGGCATCTTAAAAAAGGAAACTAGAACCCCGAAAGTTCTAAAAATGTATCTTTGTATTGATGCACACCAGAATCACAAATTAAACAATCGTAATTGCGTAACTAGTGCAACCATGATTGGGCTTATCCAAATGTGCGTCAGCCCCCTTCCTCAGCTCTCCCCACTGGACCCTGCGCCGCCCTGTAAGGCAAAATGTTTGCACTGTGAGGGACAGTGGTGCCATCTGAACACGGCCAAAGACCTGATGACTAAGTTCCAGACAGATCCTTGTAAGGCCTCTGAAGGCTATTCAACAATGATGCATAGCCATCTACCCATCAGCAAGAAAAAAAAAAGGCAGAAAGTATCTGCCAACAGCTTTGATAGGGTAAAAAACAAAATCCAGACGTCCTGCAATACTTTTGTAATTAGCATGCCTTCTAGTGGGATTATTCTGTAAAAATATTTGCCTTTTTCCTCCTGCTTTTATCAATTCACAGAGCTTGGCCACAGATATAATACAATCTATGTGTTTTCACACTTAGTAGGGTTGGAAGCACTGACTACTTCATTAGAAGGTTTTCATAACAAGGCACAGACCTATAAGAAGGTTAGTAGTCAGAGATATTGCTTATATATGGCAATGGTTTGGTGGCGTAAGATCCTTCATTTAGAAAAAAAGAAGTCTGAACCCATCAGCCACATTCCTGTCATCAAAGGCTTCAGAGCTGCCACCGCAGCTTGCACTTCTGTCATCAGACACATGAAGAACCAAATCACCACCACCAGCAGCTCTTTCAGTCACCAGATACGCTCTGATATGCCATCAGTTCTCTCCCATCTCTGTCTATGATTCTGTATTCTCCAGTTCTGATACGGAAGTCCATCAGCAGGACCATAAAAAAGGTTTCCTTTCATAGGCACTGAGCTCAGACAAAAAGTTCAAATGATTTCCTTAATAAAACTATGGCTAGACCAGCAGAAGTGAATTTTAGGGGAAGCAAAAGACTTGTATGGCTAAAGGTAAAACACATTATCAGTTTGTTCTTAAGCCACCAAAAGTTTATGATATACACCAAGGGTCTTCTGGCAATCATGCTCACTGCTTGGTTTCCAGCCCTTTGGAAATAGCAGCTGTATCTTTAGATCCTTAAATATTAAATTTGGCTGGCATTTTGGAACAATATCCATGTTTGCATAACAAAGTGACCCTTCAGTTTGCCCTGCTGTCTAAAGTCATTCCAGTGGGGTGAAACTGTACAGAAAGCTGAGATGTCCTACCCACCCTTTAAGCTCTTAATCCTCTGCCCTGGACAACTGTTTACTTCCCTCTGAAGCATGCAAAAAATTATTTGTGCTACAATGTTTAATCCATCACAGAATGGCAGCTTACACTTGAAAACACTGCATTTCTCCTTCTTTTGGGACTTCACATACTCATGGAGAGCTGCACACTTCAATCTTTTAATGGAGGCAGCACTGTGACTGATGTACTTAGTTCCAGTTTAACAATTCTAACAAGTTTTAACCAAGAATGGCATTTAAAACCAAACAGTACAGCCATGCCATCAGGCAATCCTACAATGGCGTAAGTTCGAAATATAAAGTATGAAAAAGCCATTCCCAAAGTTACTCACCCTTGGATCCTGCTACCTTTCAGCACATTGCCTTTTTTCAAACAATGGCTATGAAGCTTGAACTGTCCGCTGCATCACGAGACCTGCACAACTTTTCAGAAAGAAACCACATCACATCCACACATTTTAGTGCTTCAACTGATATTCAAGACGACTTTGCCTGCTTAGAATTTACTTCCTTTTTCAATATACACTGCCTACTTGTGATCTTCAGAGAGGAAGACCCGTGACACTTCACTTATGGTCCCCTGGCAAGTGGTGTTCTGCTTCTATCGCTCAAAAACTCTGCGGCAGCCAGAGCTCACTGCAGCTTCTCTGCACAGGAGCAGCACCGAAGCCCACTGCTGGCACAGGCCTCCAGCCTGATCCACAGGAGAGAAGCAGCTGCTCCGAGCACACCAGGTATGTCCTTCCCTAGGATCAGCTAAATGGTAAAGAGCATTCTCTCAACTTGGGCTTGTATCTGCATTGTCTGTTGCTTTAAATTAAAATTCTACCCCCAACTGAAGTCTTGGTAACTACTTCCATTATAAGCCATTTTTAAGGTATACATATTAGTGCTGGCTTGTTCACAGGGACTTATGTGTTTCATTTTGTGCCCTCCTCTTTCTTGTTGAAGAAGGTAACAAGCTTTGCAAAAAATATATATGTAAACAAGATTCTGGATATCTCAGGGCAATAAAACATCCTGGTTCCATGCACAGCCTGGAGCTCCAGATGTCTATAAACCCATGAGTGCTTTACAGTGATAGCACCACCAAAGTGGGCACCACTCTATCTGCCTTCCTTTTTATTATTTTCTTCCTAAGCAATGACTCCTGACCACCATAAAAAGAGATTTCTGAGTTAATTAGTATATTGGTTTGAGTTAGTTCAACAATTTTATGTTTCTATCAGAATATGATCAAGTTTTAAATAAGCAAGAGACTAGATTTTGGACAAAAAGAGTGTTTGAACATATTAAACATGTATGTCTATTTTACCACTACATTCATATAAAACTACTCAGACACATAGCCTTTTGATAAACTCCACTGCCCATAGTCTGCTAGAATTATACAGTGGAAACACTGTTCAAATTAAGTAACAAGCTTGATAATATGTGAAAGTACTTTGTTTAGTTTGTATTGTTTCAAGTACAGTGATAGTCATTTGAACAAAAATTAGTTCCAAAAACATCTCATGAAGTTTCAGTGGGTATTGCTCTGAAAAGTCATGGGGCTAGGAACAACGACTAGGGATTAACACGAAGCCTGCCCGTGCAGAGAACAGGCGTGCCATCATGTTCCTTGGAGTATCAAGCTCTGGTCTTCACCATGTCACTAAAAAGCCAATCAGCAAACCTGGACCCCCATTAATAAAACCAGTGGGAATCAACTGCAGCATCAATCTGCTCACGTTGTTATTCTGAGTTACTCAGTATAAATTATTTACATAATATTCTAGAGTAGTCATAAATATGGTGCTAGTATTGTTTTCTTCAGAGAAATGAAGTCAGTACAAAACTACAGTTTGTTAAACATTCACTTACCCAACATCAACCCCAGAAGTGCTTACTTCCAGAACTCCATTACGCAAAGTTGAAAAATAAGGACAGGCAGCAGTAATTTGCAATGCATGTGTTGTTCAATGTATCTTTACAGTCAGCTGAGAAGTAACTGCCAGCCCTGCCATATGCACATTACACAAGACAGCTTTCTTCTAATGTTATCAGGGTTGACAAGAACAAGATGCTTCACTTTGTTTCAAAGCATTCTCAGGGTTAGGTTTTTTGGGGTTTGGTTTTTTTTTGTTTGTTTTTGTGTGGTTTTTTTTTGTTGTTTTTTTTTTTGGGGGGGGGGGCACAGCTGCAGGGGGAGGATAGGAAAGGATAGCCAAACAACTATGATCCAGACTAAGTGATCTATCTACTTTACAACGTCAAAGCCCCATTTCTAGGTTGCACAAGAGCATCTCATGATCTGATATGGGATCCCAGGAAAGAAACTGAGTGTTAGAAAGCACTGATGACACCTTTTAAGCAAGGTAGAATTTTTCAAGTCAGACTCTCAATTCAAATCAAGCCTTTCAAATAGGCAATCAAAACCCAAACATGCAACAAGCATGCAATCAAAACTGTCCTACAGTTTGCCTCACACTGGAGATCAACTCTAGCTCCCTGCTTCAGCTCTGCCTGCCCTGGCATTGGTGTGTACTATGGTCACACACTGTCCACATGCTTTCATTAAGAGCCAAAAGTATCTGAAACACAAGTTCTGTCCCACTGACAAATGAGCACCTCATGACTGGTGACAACATTCATAACTGGAGATGACAACTGCCTAAGACTTACTGCTTTAGTACACACAGAATTGGCAGTTCCCATTTACAGCCTCACAGTCCCAGAACCTGGTCTTGATATGACTGCCGGGATTTCACATGTACCTACGCTCCTACCTGCCGCAAAGCCAGAGGCTAACACTCTACCATGCATAAAAATCAGGAGGTTTCTCCATGAAGAAACACTTTTTTTGGAAGAGTAAGATGAACCCCCACAGCACTGGTCATTTCAGTTCTGTGCAGACTCAGAGGCTTACAGGATCAGTTAATTAGCATGTGAGGGCAGATGGTGGGGAAAACGATGCTGCACTGCTGAGATGATTGCCAGATGTGACATTTCCAGGAAACCTCCGGTTAGTAAAGAAAATTAAAGTGTAAACCTAACAGGCAAATCCCCTGATGGCATAAGATATTTAACGCACAAAAATTCTGTGCCAACAGATAATTTCATGGACTTTCCAATTGAGATGCTGCAGAGCACAGTCTGGGTCTGTGGATTTTATGCTCTAAAAAAGGAAATGTGCAGGCAAAACATGGAGGAAGTTTACTCTTCTTATTTATAATAAAAGGACAACAGAATCCCATGACTGAAAGTTTCTGTAGCTGTTTCCATCAAAAAGGAAAGACGATACACAACTATGTACAAAACTCAAATATGTCTGCTTCCTAATGGTCACCTGGTTATTACCTTGAGGAATGTTTATTCACCAATGGCATCCCAGAGAAAACAGATCTTCTCTCTTTCATACTCAGATGAAGATGTAAGCATGATGCATTTCTCCCTCTAACCAGAGCAATGAGACTGCAGCAGAAAACCAATCCTGGGACAGGACCATGCAGCGGAAAAGGGCAGCTCCTGCTCTGCAGAACCAGAGAGCTCACCCAGAGCGGGACAAGACAGTTGGGTCTGAGCCCTGCTTTCCCCAGTACAGGATTACTGCAAGGTCAGCGTAAGCACTCCGGATCACTTGCCTGTGCTCACATCCACCTTAGTTAGCTAGGAGAGGTCTACTTTATAAGTCTAAAAATAACCAGTTACTGAGTCATTCAGGGATGGAGGCCTATGATTGGACTGTAAATCTGCTAACCAGCCCAAGAAGGAACATCATGCTTCAGAAGAACATAAAAGAGAAACTGCTCTGCACTGTAGAGGAGAGCTAGGTCTAGCTCAAGCTTTCTGTACCCAGGAGCAGAGCACGGCTCTGTGTATCTACACCTCCTGGCATGAACTGAGCACACCTGCAGTAAGCCTGAGACGCTCTAACATTGGTAATGCAGATGTGGCAGAAGAGACTTCTGTTCTCATACATATACAAGTAACATTAATTAGCCCTGGACATGCTGAAGTGTAAGAGCCATCTCCAGAAAACCAAGCAATTCTTCTGGCAGGAGTCCCACTTCCACACCACATCGCTACTTTCAGGTCCAATGTGGTGTGCAGTCACCTCTGCTGCCAACAGAAAGCACATAGGTGGTTTTGGGCCACTTTGGGGAAACTGGAAAATAAAAAATTTGGGGGTAGAAATAACATAATAAACAACAGGGCTTCCTCCCCACTTTGCCTATGAAACAAAAGGCCCCTGCAGCATAACTGCAGCAGTAAGGACTGCCGCAGTGTAATACCTTTGACCTCTTTGCAACAAGTCTGTTATGATAACAGACTTGCAGTCTCCCTTGGAAACCCTGATGTCTGCTTAGATCTGCTTTGTAACCATCTCCTCAGCTTCTTTTCAAGCAGAAACAGAGGGTAAAAGCCCGGCTTCTGTTACTGCAGTTCACAGGAGACTGAGGAAAGCAGCCTGTGTGTTGGTGCCTTTGGAAAATAGTTGGGCTGGAGAGTGTGTAGAAGAAAGCAGGAAAAAAGCTACCTATTCTGCATTGTAATTAAAGCTGAAAGAAACCTGGAAAAGCTGGCTACCAGCCTGGGCTGTGCTCTGGACTTCACTGCCAGTTTGCTTTGAGGCACTCAGTCTTCAGACAAGAATCTTAGTTTTGTTGCGTGGCATTTTATTCTACCAGAGCCCAGTCCTTCAGTGACAAGTTTGCCATATTAGCCTGTAGGAAAGACTATTTCTGTTGCACAAAGGTTGACAGTCCAATGCAAATTGATGGCTGCAGGCTCAAGTCCTGATTTTCTGATTAATCAGCAAAAAAGGTTATTCAGCTCTCTGCTTAAATACTCAATCACTTGAAACAATGGGAATAACTTTTGAATGTTTAAGCTGTTTTCTCACTGCTCAAATTTTCCCGTTTGCTCAGTCTTTGAACAATGGCCTCCTTCAACAGAAAGTCTGGGGTGCTGCATCTAAAGTGAGAACTGCCCTTGGGAGGACTTAATTGAAGGGAGAGATGTAACTGAAGTTAGTGCACAATTCTGCTTTGCCAAGAAGTTCCTCTTATCCTTTATTTTACGTTTCTCTTTCAAACTCACTTGTCTTGGCATACTGTGCTTTTCTTCCTCTTCTGCAAGGATTTCATCTGGACACAAACAGAACATTGCTTATTTTAACTTTAGGCTTAGATGAGGAAGCTATTAGAAAAAGTTTGTTGTCAGTCACAGTCTGAAAGTTGATGTTGGTCCCAAAAGGGATACTCAGGCTTCTGCTGCTGGTTCTGGTGAGAGGAAAAACCCAAAACAAACAAACAAACAAAAAAAAAAAAAAAAAAAAACAAAGCCCCCAAAAAAAACCCCAAAGGAAGGGGGTTTTATTTTAGAATTAATTACAAACTCTGTCTCAGAGGACCAGAGGTTTTTAAAGCACTTGTGATCAGCCAACGCCTTATCTGACCCATTCCTCTCATCCTTCCTTCAGAAAATGACAATAGGGTGGATGGAAAGAGATGAAAAGTTTGGCTGACTGGGTGCCTTCTGGGGAGCACCTGAAAAGCCATGTGCATTGTCCTGCCTGATCCTTCCCCAGCTGCAGAAGGTCAGCCAGAGGAGAGGCAAATGAGGCAGGCTTGCCCTTGGACAAGCCTCCTCGCTCCACAGCCTAGCCCAGAGCAGCCAGCTCCAGTGGGGCTTCGCAGGCAACAGGCCTCATGGCTTGGAGCAGCCAGGAGATGCACCAACGCCAGCAGCCTTCAACACCAGCTTCTGGCAGCACAGTCTCTCGAGGAGATGGTTGCACCCGTGGTCCAGCAGGAACAGAGCGGGATGCCCACCTGAGCGCAGGCTGGGAACAGCAGCGCTTCCCCCTGCAAAGCCACGTCCCTGTCGCACAGCCAACAGCCTGGGCTACGTCCAAGCCTGCACAAAGCCCAGGTCCACCGCCACAAGACTGCAGACCAGCCTTAAAGAAGAAATAGCTTGTGCTGCCACCAACTCAAGTATCACAGTGTGAAACTTGGCTCCCAGCTCACAGGCATGATTCCTCTCTAGCCGATTTCCACATTCGCAACAAGAATGAGAATGGAAAGAGAATCTGTGTTTTTCCAAAACATGCTTGTTAAAGTAATACCCCATGACAAAGAGAAGGAACAGGCTTTTCCGGGCCCCCCTGCCCTGCCTGAAACCCTCACCGACATAGTGAGCCTTGGTAAGGGAACATGTCCCTGCAACAGCAGTTCAACAGCCCCCTGCCATTCCTGGCAATCCCCCATCCCCAAGTCTGGCAAAGCGTTCAAAGCAACACAGCTCGTCCTGGCTGCTCCCAGCCCAAGCCTGCGGTGCCAGGCACTGGAGCAGAGCAGGAAGATGGTATCCATTGAGCCTCTCCCAGGAGAGAGGGGAAAGTGCCCGAGCAGGGTGTAGGCACACGAGGACGCTGGACATGCACAAATGTAGGTACACACAAGCAGGGGAGCAGCTGGCACTGGGAACGAAGCAGGGCAGGTCACACTGGGCAGGTGTGCTGGCAGGGTTATGCTCGTGAGATGGGTGCAGGACAGGGGGAAAAGAGTAAAGGGATATGCAAGTGCTCCTCTAAGCCTTCCCAGGACAGTGGGTGATTGTCCCTCATGAGGAGAGTTAAAAATTGCAACCTCTGGCACACACTGTCTTCCTAAGCTACAAGTTTAACCCTCTCTTCTCCCAAGGCATGTGAAGAGCTATGGGTCTTTAGGGCAGACAAATTTCCTTCAATTTGCTTGAAACTGAAGGCTGACAGTATGAGGTATGACACACAAAGTCCATGGGATGTGAAACCTAAAGCTACAGCCCACCAGCCCATGGGGCAGACATAGTGCAACAGAGCCCACAGAAGCAGTGCCACCAAAGCAGGCTGTTATCAGCAGGATCCCTGCAGGAGCTGCTGCAGCTCAAGGAGACTGCCCGCAAAGGAAGGAGCCCAGTGCCAGGAAGCTGAGAGGGGACCAGAGCATGCCCCTGCCTCTGACATCCAAGAAAGTAACTGAAACCAAACTTAGACATCACAGCACCTGCCTACCAGACCCAAAGAGCTCAGATTCAGATCCTCATAAAGGCTGAATGTTCACACTGCTGCAGAAATATATGGCACATTAAAAACTGTCAGTGAAACAAACATCCAAACTCATCACCCAAAAGCAATGAATAAATGACCATTGCTGGTCTCTTCTCCCAAGTCACTAGTGATAGGATGATTAGATTGGATATTAGGAAAAATTTCTTCACTGAAGGAGTGGTCAGGCACTAGAACGGGCTGCCCAGAGAGGTGGTGGAGTCACCATCCCTGGAGGTGTTCGAAAAACACATAGACATGGCACTTCGGGACATGGTTTAGGAAGAATGGGGGTGTTGGGTTGACGGTTGGACTTGATGATCCTAGAGGTCTTTTCCAACCTTAATGATTCTGTGATTACAGCTTTGATCTCAGAGTCTCAGAAACGAGAGGGGGGCAAGAGTACTCACAATAATATAAAGACAGTTTTGTCTCTGAAGATACCCCCTTATTTCACTGAGAAAGATTCAATGAAATTTGGGGGAAGGAAGGGACAACACGTTCAGGTTAACCCGCACCAGCTCTGAGTAGAGGATGCGTACACAGCAGCAATGCATTAGCAGAAGGTACACTCATTTGTCCATGCCTTTGGGCATTCTTCTTGTAAGGTGATAAGCACCCATAGACGGAAGGTCTGTGAGGGAACTGTGTATTTAACAGAGGGTTTGGGCTACACACTGTAAAGCAGAGCTCAAGTCATGTACTAAATGTTTATTAACACTAATGTAGGCAACTTATATATTTCACTTTTTTAAAATTAAACATATAAACCTCAATTTCTCTCCCCATACCCAGATCGCTCTCAGAATATACTACTTTCCCAGATTCATAGAAAACATATTAGCTTTTCCATTGCCGTACATTCCACTAATTTTGTGCTTGATTTCAAAGCATCCCAGTAAATGTATGGGAAGAATAGGAAGGGATGAAGACAGGTGATTAAGGTTAAAAGGAAAGAAAAGAAAAAGAGAAAAAGAAAAAAAGAAGAAAAAAAAGCTATACACCGAAGATTCATCACTTATCCCAAGAATACATCTCTAAGCCTTTGAGCACACCCTGAGCAACAACAACATAATCCCATGCGCTCCAGTTCAGAACACTCCCATTAACAAAAGCACAAGCTATCAGAGTAGTAAGCGTTACAGAAAAGGTCACAGCTAGGCCTGGGAACAGTTTAAGAAAAGAAAACACCAGCCCTTAAGATCGCTTACTGCTTTGCCAACTGCACAAATGTGTCTTTCTTGAAACCAGTTCAACACTGATCTTTGTGGAAGTACGTATAAGTACACGAAAATAGCACTGACCATCTGCAGCACTTGAGATCTCTACCGCATTTAGCCAAGTGGTAAGGCACAACTCACCAGCTCTTCAACTTTGTGCTTGCGGAGGTACAGCTCACTCTGAACTACTATCACTAGCGAAACAGATAATGAAGATAATACTGCAAAGCATTTCTTTAAAGAACTAAAGCCTACCCAGCTGCGAAGAAGCAGGCAATGGGTAAAGCAGAGCAGACAGAAGACTGCACTCCAGCCAGTAAGTAACAGAATCTGCTGCAGCTTACACAGTTTTTATGGTGTTTTATATTTTAAGGCAGTTGTAAAGGGCTTATTCCGTAAATCTGTTTCATAGCTGACAAGGGACCACACGTGCAATTTTGTACTTCTTTCCAGGTGAAAGACTCTGCCTTTTCATTACATGTTTCTGTACATTACCAATGCTCTCAAACATTAATTTTTAAATAACTACCACTAGTTGTTTTTTTTTGTAAATGACAAACAAGGTGAAAAGGAAATCATCCACACCTTATGCAAGCCACAAAGAAATTAGAACACAAATGAGCAGTCATAACTGTAAATAAATACAGAAAACCAAGGCAGACAAACTGCCACATCAATTAGTCCGAGACATGGAACAGCCTCAAGCTATGCAACTAAATACTGCTGATCTACAGGTAAGGATTGCTCTGTATTGTATATCTTAGCAAAAGATATTCTTCTTAAGCAACTACTTTTGTTTTAATTTATGACTGGGAAACATAACTATATAAGACTCATAGTTTAAAACATCATAAAATAGAATAAAAAATCAAATATTTAATTGACAAATGTTACTATTAAAATAGAATATTAAAGGAAGCAATTTCTTTATCTGAGCCGCATTTTACTTCTTCTAAATACCCAGCTTTAGGATAATAAAACTACTAATCATTAAAATGTTTTACTGACATAGTCATACTAGGATAATTACAAATTTGATAGGACAGTTGCTTTTAAAAGCTGGTCTGTTTAATCCTCTAATATCAAATCATAAACTGACCTTTCCTAATACCCTGGTCCTAATTTTTCCTCTTATATCCACTACTCTATAATTCAGATACTATAACTAATGGGAGAGAGGAAGGATCTCGGCGGGGGGTTTTGAGGCTTGGTTAAAAAATGGAATATGTGAGTTAGATCTGAAAATGATTCTGCATGTAAACAGGCCAAAGCATTACCCAGTTTCAGTGTGAGTATCAGGGTTTATACAGATACTTCATAGGCTCTAATCTTTTAATGCTAAATGGTTCTGGTTTTAGAATAATTTAGACCCTTGTCTAAAAATCAGAAATAAAAATAGAATGAAAAATTTAACTTATCAGGAAAATTAGGCTGTTAAATTTCAGATTTCAAAACTAGCATAGGGACTCCTGGACAATAAGAAGAAATAAAACAATTACTGGTGGGTTTTGCAAGACAGAAATAAAATTCTACCTTTGAGGTGTCCTCACGCTGCAACCAAACGAGCTTACCCTGCCCTTCAAAGAACTTAGCTACTGCTGCTCTTTATACCCATTGGCTCTCCTCACTCACTTTGTCCTTCAGAACACCAAAAATTAATCAAACATGCCAAGAAAACATCACGTATGATCTAATTGCCTGTAATAACTTTGGTCAGGAAGATCTGAAATAAAATGCTGCCAATGCTAAATGCTGTCTACACTAACTGGTGCCATTTTACGTGGCACACTTTCTCCTGCCAAGTTAACAGCAGTAAGTCTTTTACTTAAGCTGTGTTTGTGAACTCTGCAGAAGCGAGGCATGGGAGGGCGACACGCTAAGTGCGTGGCTGTTGGGGCAGCTGGACCACCCTGCGGCCGAGCAGAGGCGAGTCCAGCTGGAAGGCGTGAGGCTGACGGGGCTCTGCACCTCCCCAGGCCCCCTCACTCACCTAATTCACCCGCACCCCTGCCTCCTGCCAGGGCGGTGCAGTATACTACGTTGCTTTGATCTAACCTGGGGATAAAATCGTTTATCTTCCTCATCACTGGATTATCTGAAAATGTCAGCTTGCAACATTTTTTTCTTTTTTTCAAGGGTGAGCAGATGGGGAGGAGTGGAAGGAAGGAGGGGAGCAAGCACAACAAAGCTCAGTACTCAGATCTGCATTGATTTTAGAAACAGATGTTTTGTATCCAACTGGAAATGAGAATTCATTCGCAATCGTAAAAAAGTCAAGACTTTCTACTGCAATACTGCGTACTTCTGAAAGGTGTTAATGGGACTCCTCTCAGCCCAATCATTGGCAGGAAATGTTTGTAACGCACTCAACTTACAAGCTTGGGAATAGTTTTTGCAAATATAAGGAATGAGAAACAGGTACAATCATTAATTCATAAGGATTTATGAATATTGGCTGTTATACAAAGGTCAAATCTTCACACACACTGCCCCCCAAAGAATTATACAACCAACCAAAAGAATACAGGCAGCCAGGGGCAAATTTATTCCCAACAAAGAGATGTCGCAAAAGATGTCACTGCTTTATTTCATGTTTTTTGTTAAAATAACATTGTAAAGGTTAGATGATATAGCCAATTTCTTCCAAGCTGAGCAAGTCAACTGCTCCCTTCAGCTAAGAAATGAGGAAGAAAAGACAATCCAGGCTAGGACCTGCTGCTGCCCAGTGCAAAGCAAAGGGCTGCAGATGGATGCAACGGTGGTTGGGGTACTGCCACCCCAGCCAGGGTGGGGTCCCTGCCTAACAGGTGATTTGAAGGGCTGCAGTCCCTGCACAGGCATTAGTGATGCTAAATGGGGACACTGGCAGAAAGGGCAACTGCGTAGGGCTTGGGGATGAGATGCACAGAGGAGGAAAAAGACAGTACACAGGGCAGACAGTTCACAAGGTCCGACAGGACTGGCACACGATATCAGGAAAGCCCCAAAGGGCAGCATTCTGAGTCGGAAGAGGTCTGAGTCATCCCACGTTCAGGAAGTCAGGAGTTTGTAAATAAAATATCATAGCATGAAAAAATACCTCCCTCCATCACCGACTGCTACCTCCTCACCAGAATATCCTGAATTTTGCCTTTTTGGATCAAAAGCGAGAAGTACTGTTAAGATGTAAAGAGCTGTTTACACTTCTTCCCCTTACTAACCGTAGCTGCAGGCAGGACATACCCGCAGTGTCACCAAGGCTCGCCTGTGTCGGCAGGAGCCACTGCTGCTCACGGGAACGCAGCAGCAGCGACCTTCCCGGGACACATGGCCCTCCTCAGCCACTTTGACAGGGGACGCTACTCTCACCGGTACCCCGATGATCAGCCCGAGTAGAAACTCGGGAGGCTCATACAGTCCTCTGTCTTCTCATACCAGATGTGAGTGGTCTTGAAAGCAAGACCTGGAAGGCAAAGCAGCATGGAACTGACACCCCTAGAAATTACTGCCACACTTTCCGATCCCCCTTTTCTCTGAGCTACACCAGGGGAAGCATGCACTGAGCACCACCACGTACAATGCTATCTCACAGTTACTCGCTTACTACTTCCTGTGACAGGAATGCTACTTTATTTTTTCTGTCATCCTAATTTGACTATTCATCCCATTTTCCTCCACTACATTCTATGCATCTATGACAAGCAAGAACTACCACCCAATACGCCATTTTAAAGGGCTGAAATAGTATGTAGTGTATTTTCCATACTTTTATTCTCTTAAGTATTAAAATCCAGACATTGCCTTATGACAAATGTTATAATAAGAACAGAAAAATAACGAAATCTTAGTCTCTTGGCAAACTTGCAAGAAGTCAAATGTACCAACATATCTCCACAGTCACTGCAAAAAATGCCTTCCAAAGGAAACCAGCGATTACAACCACGGACCCTGAACGTCTCCACCTACGCCACCAGCTGCCAGGTTGGGCACCTTTGTGGAGATGTGGAAAGGGAGCAGACCAGCCCTGAGCATGCACCGGCTGAAAAATGCCCAGGCGACTGGAGGAGACAGCTTTCCCTTGGACAGCCCCTGCCTGCCCCTGCCAGCTCTGAGCTCCCAGAACACCCAGCTGGGTGCCTTTAGAGCGCAACCCGGAGAACGGAGAGACAGGATCCCTCCACCTGCGAATCACAGCTAGCAGGCCCTGCTTTTATTTCCCTCTGCTGGTTCGGCTCCTAACGGACAAGTGAGCATGTCTACCCTTTTAAGCCCCCCAGGGAGACACCCAGCAACCTGCCCTTATGGTTTCCAGCCAGCGGCTGCCCACACACTCTGCTCAGAGCAGAAGCTCCAGAGAGTGGGGCAGGCAGCTCGCGCTGCAGTGGCCAGGGACACATGTCCAAACTGGGGGCTGCTTTCTGACTGGATTACACTAGCGTGGCCAGGACTGAAAGTTCAGACCATTACCAATACTCCTACCACATTAGAAAGAAAATCATGGAAGAAAAAAAAAAAAGCACTACTCAGCACAACTCGCAACTGTTGTGCTCTGTGTATTGCGCTTCCTCTTTCTCTAGATTTCTCATAACATAAGTGATAACATTTGGCGTGATCTTATTCCCTGATAAACTCCATTTTGCAGTTCAAAAAAGATTTCTGGGGACAGTGACCACGGTCAATTCCAGATCCAGTAACTGCATTGTATATTTATTTATCAAGCAGCTGCATTAATTTCCATAAATAGCTAAAATGTGCACTCACTACTACAGAACCTTTGTTATATTCAGGGTAAAAAAAAACCAACTTGTAAATATTATTCTTATGTTCAGTAAAGCAGCCATGTATTTTGAAATTTGACAGCCAAGTTACAGAAGAAAAAGTGCCTTAATGATATTGGATGGGTTATAAATGATAGCATAAGAGTTTGAATACAGAACGAACTAAGTATTTTTAATGGTTTATGCAACTTCCCTTTTGTGTATTTTGCCAAGACAGCATGATTTGCAAACTCAGAAAGTTCACAGCTTTTATATATTTTACCAAATCAATCTTGTTAATTTGGTGAATCAAGTTTGCTGATTTTGCACAACTAGTTGATATTATTTGCATAGAATAAATATACTTTATGCTGGACCAAGCATTTGAACATGAAATGCTGCTCAAATATAAAAGGCTATTCTCATATACAAATCACAAATTGCTGGGTGCTAATACAAACCCTACACCACCTGCCAGCAAATAGCAGTGGTTACAAACCAGCAAAACAAACAGCAATGTTTTAAGAATTAGGGAGAAGACAAAAAAAAAGAAGCCTTATGCTTAGTCATCACCTCAAGTAGCATTTAGACAAAAAGGTTCTAAATTGACATACCAATTAACATCAAATGAGGAATATTTGCAGTTTCCAGATGAACCCCAACGTGGTAAGAGGGGTGAATATCTATGTTGTTATCACTTGGTGGAGCCACTGCAAGTTCTCATGTTCTCACGAGAGAAGAGGATGTTCTCATTATGAAGGTTTAAGGGCAGCTTGAACAAGAATGCAAACAGAACAAGCATGAAAGGGCAGGTCCTCTATAAAGTGGAAGCATGCCTTCTGCCAACTACATGCAACCCATCTCTGCAATCCACAAATTGGCAGAGGAGTGCAGCCACCATGGTCGCTGTGATTATGAGGATCCAGAAGCACCAAGCAGCTGCATGAAGGCCACTCTGCTAGACTGATTCTTTACCAGAGCACAGGAGTTAGACATCGTATGTCACATCACCATAACTCCTACAGGATCCACGCTGGGACCCATGACTGATGGAGGGAACAGGCTAGCAAGGTGACAGTGTTCGCTATCAATGCTGAATTATTCAGAGCAGTAGGGACAAGGCCTTTTAGAAAGAGCTCAGTGTGTGACTAGGTGACAAAAAGAGCAGATAAAATTGATCATGAACACAAATTACATAATGCACGGCAGGGTGGACACAAAAGCTTCTAGCCTTACCCATGCAGTGATGGGCTCTAGGTTGAACATGACTGCTCTGTGACTCCGTCCCTAACCAATTTTGAAGTCCTGCTGAAAGATCTGAAGACTTGTCTGCAGTACTGATCATTAGACAGTCTAAACAGGTGTTGCACTGTGGGAACCCCTCAGCACCACATAATTACACTGTCCCATGTTATGATACACAAATCTAACAACTGTATTTTCCTGTCTCTCACATAGGTCTCCCAGCAAGAGAAGGGGCCCTGTGCCTGAGAATGGAAGGTGCCCTAGACCCTTAACAAAAAGCACCACAGCAGTCAAATCAAGAAAGGTAAGGACAAGCCATTGATATTGAAAGATTTACAGAGTCTAGCTTGGACTTTGGCAGTGGGAAGAGAACAGTTTTCCAATACAGTGTGTTACTGTCTTAAAAATGCCAGTCATTATTGGTGCTTTCCAGTCATCTGAGTGGTTGGTTAAAGGATACAGAGGGAAAAGTGGAGATCCTTCTAGTTTTAGCAGCATCACCCCAAACCTTACCCCATTATCACCTCCTAATCCTAACACACCTATTCATACAGTAGTTATAACACCCGTTCTCCACACCATCTTTTTCCTTTAAAAACCCAACCAAACAAAAACAAATGCCTTGATGACTAGAGCTTAAACAAAGATAGGATGGCAGGTCTTCTTATGGGAGAACTACCAGGAAGAGATCAAGTGCAGGCTTTGGGTGTGAACACAGGGAACAACTGTGCCATTGGTCCACTTATCCATGCAAGTTCCAGAACAGCACCTAAACTGGTCAGCTTTTATGGCATCTGCAAAAGAGGTACAGAAAACAATACACTAAAAGAAACAATTTTACCTATTTAAAAGAAAATTTCCATTTCTAGTTATTGCAAGGTTGCATTCAAGTTCCAATCTGCTACACGGAAGCACCAGCTACTGACTCTGAATTGTGGCAATAAGAAAATTCTTTATTTTCCAGAAGACTGGGTGGGGTTTTCTTCCCAGCTCCGTGGCACATGTTTTCCAGTTGCCTAGGTTTTCATTTGCCAAATATGGCAGCATGGTATCTATATTTGTTCTGGCCTCCCTACAGAGGATAATCCACCCCCGTAAACATTCTGTCAAAGAAAAGCAGACAGCAGATGTGATTTTTTCTTGGAGATCCTCTAAAATTTAAGTCTGAATGACTTGAGAGGACAGCTCTAGCTTCTGTGTTGTGCTAACACAGACACAATCCTGTATGCCATGCTACTGAAAGTAAAAGTTTAAAGCAAACTGTGCTAGCTGCACATAAGGCTTTCTTTCAAGTGAACATTAGAAAATATTGGCATACACAAGATATTTCCATGCCTGACTAACAGAAGAAGAGTGTTTTCTATGCCTGTATACAAAACAGAACACTTGTACAAGGAATATTCATATCCCTCACATGCTTCGTGGTAAACCAGTGCTAAAAATACATACTGGTCCTTAAGGGTTAATGAGATGTATTTTGAGTCACAAAATTGCTGTGGCTTGGTCCCCCTTCTAGTTCCCAGCACGTAGGCTTATACCCACAGAAAAGGGGCAGCACAGGGCCTGAAGACAATGGTTTAAAGTCAAACGGAGAAGCAAGTGGATGCTCTGCAAAACAGCAGTATGCCCTTGAACATCATCAAAAAGTGAGATGGCACCACTTGGAAAATACTATGCATCCCTGCTGGAAGTGATAATGTGGTGATTTCTGAGAAGTATGACAAGTTTATTTTGAAGTAAGAGTAGAAATATTATACTAAGTAATGGAAAGCATAGCACCATTTTATCTTACTGAGATAATCTTTCTCTGCTTCTAGGAACAAAGATACTGTAAGATGTCCAACTCCAGTACAAACTCCTCGGGAAACAACTGCAGTCACAGCACAGTAATAACTAGGATAGTTATTCCCCTGGTCTACTGTTTAATTTTCATAGTAGGATTCTTGCTGAATGGTGTGGCAGCATGGATCTTTCTGTATGTTTCTAGCAAAAAGAGTTTTATTGTTTATCTCAAAAACATCGTTGTTGCCGATCTCCTAATGAGCTTGACATTTCCCTTCAAAATTCTTGCCGATTCAGAAATTGCACCTCCACAGCTCAACATGTTTGTGTGCAGATACTCTGCTGTTGTTTTTTATACAAACATGTATATCGGGATAACATTTTTTGGCCTTATAGGTTTTGACAGATACTACAAAATTGTAAAGCCTTTATTCACCTCCTTTGTTCACACAGTTAACTACAGTAAGGTGATCTCTGTAATCATATGGTTATTGTTAATGCTTATATCATTTCCAAATATGATTTTAACTAATGAAATCACTAAAGAAAACTATTCCAGAAAATGTATAGTTCTTAAAAGTGAGCTTGGCAGACAGTGGCACAAGGTGTCAAGTTATATTTCCACAGGGATATTCTGGGTTGTTTTTATCCTGCTAATCATTTTTTACACTTCTATATCAAAAAAAATATATAGCTCCTATAAAAAATTCAGAAGGAACTCCGATGTGGCCAAGAGAAAAACCAGCCGTAATATATTCAGTATCATGTTTGTATTTGTAATTTGCTTTCTACCCTATCACCTCTGCAGAATACCATACACTATAAGTCAAACTAGCTCACAATTCAACTGCCAGTCAGCAAAAATGCTGTTCTATGCAAAGGAGTTTACTCTTGTACTGTCTGCTGCAAATGTGTGCCTTGATCCCATTATTTATTTTTTCCTCTGCCTACCCTTTAAAGAAAAGCTGTATCAAAAACTGCATCTCAAGCTGAAAACTTCAAGTGAGGTTGAAATTTCTAAATCCAGAAGATCAAATACACTTCGGGAAAGTATAAACATAGTGTAGGTCCATGTCTGTAAAGTAATGCACATTTCAGAAAGTTATTCAAGAATTCAAGTCTCAAAGAAACTGAACAGATGAGAACCAATAATAAAACAGAAAAAGGTTTCAGCATAAAATACCAAGTGGTGTTTCTCTGTATAAAAACATTATTGCATGTTGCCAATATATTTACTACATGCTATTCCAGCTGATGCTATGATTACATTACGGTGTGATATGACCTATCTGGATTTCAAAAAAAGAGAGAGGAATAACTGGAACAACACATTCTGGAGCTCCAGACCATGGTTCTCTGAACAGATTATCCAACAGACCCAATAATCAAACTGATTTGCCATTGATTCTCACAAAGCCAGGCACAACACACATGATGGTCAACAAACCAGCCTGAAGGGCCTGGGAACAAGTGATCACTCCACCTCAGCTGGAGCAGACCCCTCAGAAGCAATACGATGAAGTTCAGCACCAGCCTCTCTGACTTGGCCTCCAGCAGCCCATAAAAGAGGACTGAGACCCTGTGGGGAAGCGCTCTCATGTATTTACCAGCCCACAAAGCAAAGCGTTGAAGGCAATATGCATCTTAAGGAAGGACTCTATTCAAACAACCCAGGGATGGGGGAGAAGATTTTTAAAAAAAAAAATACAGATCAAATTCTCAAAGATCTGCACGTAGCCTGAAAAACCCTTGGTAAAATTTATGTATTTTTTATACATATGATTTCTTAAGGGAAACATTCTATAAAATTAAGAATTAAACATGATTATTTGCCACCCTTAGACACCAAATGTCAGAGTACTTCTATAAAATGTGATGCTCAATATAAACAAGTGTTTAAAGAGAATCCTTCTGTAAACTAAATAGCACAGTTACACTGTACCGTATTCCTCAGGACTTTTCTGAAATAACATGGTGTATGCCAAAAATGTTCACACCAAATTGACTGAGATTTTAGTAACTCCCTTTCTGTTGTTGTAGAAGGAGGTAAGGACAGTCAAGGAGCCATTTGAGAACACACACATACAGCTGTCTAGAAACTCTGGGGTATATTTAACTCCAGAAAGAATGATTTGTTGTTTTTCCTACACTTTTGGCATAATGATAAAGCATTTGTCTCTGTACAAAGGTAATAGCTGAAAGCCACCAACCTTCTATATATAAATATAATCTCTTTTTAACTGTGTTTTTCAGTGCAGCCTTTTTTTTTTTTTTGGATTGATTTTATCATTGTACAGGGAAAACACACTAGTGCATAAAGTACCCACAAAAGCTTTCAAGGCAATGGCTCTGGAAGCTGAAGGCTTTCATTTTACTTAACAAAGAAGATACAGGAACAGAAATAACCCATGCTTCACCATTCTGCCACTGTGTTTCATTTTAGTCTTAACAGATAACCTCTCAGGGTGAAAGATTTTTAAATATATGGTCTTTGAACTTCCTCCAGGCCTGTGGGTAACTTCTTTTGGTCTGAGACCACCGATCTACAATAACAGTAAATATAATCCTGGGTGATGTTAGAATAAACTAAAGGACCAGACAGCTCTTTAAACTGCCTGCTGAGTTTAAACACACCTTTGTGGAGCATATTTACCTGCATTTATTTCCCACTTGCCTGAAGAGTGGTCCCACCCCAAACCCACAAAGCAGCCAGCACCCGACACCTGGGGGGAGCCTGGATGTTCATCTGACAGCAGGGGGGACCCTCAGCCTGAACCAGCCCTTAGGGACTACAGGAGAAAGTTGCGTTTTTGTTGTGTTTTTTAAAGAAAATACATGAAAGATTATGTATATGGTTCTTTCGGAGCTCCCTGACTCTTGTAAAACTGAGACTTCGCAGGCTTTTCCCTCCAAGCAAGGGAAATAGTCTCCAGGGGAAGGGAATCTGTTGCTTTGTGGGAGATTTTTTGTCATTTATGGCAAAAACATTTAGTTCTTACATGGCATGGCTTGGTATTTGCCTATGTAAATCGAAATAATTGCAGCTGTGACAGCACAGTGGCAGACAGAGATGAAAACATTTCCACAATGTATATGTATAACTTTGTAATTACTTTGCAAGCTTTAAAAGAATTACTTACATTGTAAAATTGTTTCCTCGCTCCACCAGATTACTGATATTAGAACAACAAAAATCTACATAAGGTACCCAGGGGAAAGCATGCTGACCAACACACTTTTGAAAAAGAGTCACTAAATTTCTAGCTTTTGGTTCACTTTGAACTGGGATGTAAAGGTATGGGGCCAATTTTTTTCTGCACTGTGTAAGTTAATTCTTTCACACCTTTCCCAGTGCATCACACCTCAGATAAACCTAGCCAGCTCCTCAGACACCCAGAAGTCTCATAGTCACGCTAAGTATGAGCTCTTGTCTTGTCAGCCTACCACCTGGAGGAATTTCCCTAAAATTCTTGCAGGGAAAGTTATAGGTAACCCAGAGCTACACAAGGTTCAACGGTGACCCAGTCCCCAGCTGCAGCTCATCCTCCTGACTTACTTGTGACTCCCTCCATTGCACTGCAAGAACAAGAAGCTGGGTTTGGTCTGTTTATTCTTTGGACAGCTAGGTTATTCAGCTGAACCTGGAATCTCTTGCAAAAGCATGGTGCCCCTGCGAAGAGCAAACGTGCATTGCAGGCTGCCGAGAGACATCAGACACACACATTTGCACAGAAAAGTTGTCATGCTCATACACTTCACCTCTCTCCCTCAAGCCTGGTGGAGTACCCTATCATCCCTTTGTAAGGAGACACTGTTCTGCTGTTGAGATAGTACCCACGTAGAGAGGCATAAATCTGATTCAAAAATGCCATAAATGTCACATATTTTAAACTAGGCATCACCTCATAAACTTGCCCTAGCTTTTAGCGATATCGTGCAGCTATCTACCCAGAAGCCATCTCAACATTACACTGGACAAATGACAGTGCTGCAGTTACTGCGGAATGGGTTATTTATGCTAATATTGTGGTGTAAGGCTTCAAAATGGATCATTTTCTCTGCCACTGATAGAGCATAGCAATTTTTCAGGAAAAGAGCGAAACCTAGCAAATGGAAACCCTTCTTCTGAACACTGTTTCAGGAGAGAAAGCTCACTCCACAACTGCCTCAACATATAAAAAAATCCTGGTTGTACAGAAATCAGCAATAAGACTCTCACGGAGTTTAATTTTGCAGGATGTCATCTCAAAAAATTATCTCTGTTGTAAAAAAACAACAAAAACAACTCACCAAAGAGGGTCAGATGCCACATGATCTACCTAACAAGGCCACACAGTCACAACCAGCAGATGTAATGAGGGAGCACCCCTTGTATTTGCTAACTTTAACACAGAAGGGACAGGAGGGAAGGGCTTGTTTCCTCTCTGCCAACACCCTCACACACACTCTCCCATCTCACCCCAATAAATCAGTCTTTCATAATGAGAGCATCTTCATTACCACCTCTAACAATCATCACTTCAGGGCACTGCCTATCTGTAAAACACTGCTGAAACAATTAAAACTAAATATTGATAATTGATGGAAGGCTACAGGGCAGTATACCTGTTGTATCTGGAGTTCACACAGTGCTGTGTGCCAAGCAGAGCAGATCCCCGCCCCCTCCAACAGGCTCAGTGATACAGGCTACACTGAACACAACTTACCTCCTTATGCTCTGAAATAAATATATGAATCAGTTTTTTCTTCATCAGAAATACCTGTTTCTGCTCAGAATTCATAACTGCCCTGTGCCAAGATCACTTGTATTTTTCCTTTACAATGTACACATTACAATGGGATAAAAAATTTTAATCTGTCAATGAAGGTCATGAAAAGCAGTAAGAGAAAATACTAAACTCACTAGTTCATACATGTTTGTACAAGAAAAAAACTTCTTGGCTACGTGATTAAAAGGATGGCAAGTCACCACTGAAAGATTGCTCCTCAAAGGCGCACCTCAATACCGAAACAGTGACTGTGACAGCCGCGCACAGAAAGAGAGGAAAACTCTCTCACGGCACTAATTTGTACCATCTGCTCATTACTGTGCCTCTGATGTTGATTTTGAATGTTTCTCTCACAACTGAAGATAAGCTGAAAGAAAATCAACACTTTGCAAGCGTGTTTTGTTTTTTTTCCTATCATCACATAAATGATACAAAATCATGATAAAATCAGGGTTTCCCATCAGTTCTCTATCATACATCAACTGCAGAATTTCCACCCATGCAGATCTGTCTGGCTTGTACAGGCACATGAACACACACTGAAGAAACCAAAACTCAAACTCAAATTTAGCTCTCAAACTGTTGGTGCCTTTAACAGCACATTTATACAGAGGGAAGCCCGGGAGAGCCACATCCCTCATGCAAGTAATCCACCCCAAAACGTTCTCCAACGCAGCTGTCGGAGCCAACTCCTGAACACGTCTCTGGAGATCTGCCCACAGGAGACAGCGTGACTGCCTGGACCAGGAGGAGGAACCGCCGGCAGGGCTTGGCCCGTGCCTCCAAGCAGGGGAGGAAGGACACAGGGGCAAGGATGCTTCTCCTGGGAGAAGGAAGGTCTCCTGCTCCCCCAGTGCCATCCCGCACTGCAGGAAGCTTAGTTACCTTCCCCACCTGAGTGTGGGTGAAATTTCTCCCAGTTTTCTCCCACTGCACCCAACGCTGAGAAGACTGACAGAGAGAGTCCCTGTGGGCACAACATGCAAATAAGCCTTACTTTTGTAACTCCATAGAAAGTAGGCTCAAAAACCTTATATAAAGGAATCATGTAACTCTATGCTTGACAACCTTCCTGATTTAAAAGACACAAGGATATGAATGATATAGATTCAAACATTAGCCTCCCTACAGATGGATTAACAGGTTGTTATATGTTTTCCTCATTTAAAGAGAGGAGATCACACAGAGCCTTAAACATCCGTGCCTGGCCAGGACTTGCTAACACTTAATGTTCTCCAGGACTGAAGACAAGGAACACACAACGAAAACGAAGGACTCATAGACATCCCCTCACCATAAACTGCACCTGCCTGGCAGCCGCAGAAATAAGGACAAACATATTGTAAATGCACACTCGCATGCAATCCTGCCTGTGCTACTCCAATACAAAATTAAAGAAAGTTGTCCTTTTAAACTTAACTGCACCCCTTATAGTACATCTTTAATTAACTTTAATCCCAAATAAGTCTCACAGGACCCTTATCTGAGGAACTTTAAGTAAATAACCCCTGAAGTGACCTGCTGAAGGGGGAGGAGAAAACACAAGTGGCATCTCCTGACGGAATCATCAGCCAAACTGAGTACTAGCACACCCCGAGCTCATGCTGGGGATCTGACGTGATCTTTACACAAAGCATTCATCCCTAAAGAGCAGAGCCTGCCCAGGCGGACATCCGCTCTCCCACATCCTGGGCAGCGCTGCCCTGCACAGCCCCAACACTCCCCGCATACGATGCTGCGACACAACATTTCACAGCTTCAAAGAGTCAAACCCCAGCTGAGGAGAACCCATGAGGACTCTGAGGTACATCCAAACTTACTCCCCATCTATACAGGCTACTCTCACACCCTTCCCCTTCTCCCAGCCCCTCTGCATCCCCTGTGGGTAACCTAGCCCACGGCCTTCAGGAGCGAGTCCTAGCTCGCTCTCCTCTATGAGGCCAGAGTCCTGGGCTCCCCCTTACCGGAGGCACCGCTTCCTGCTCAGAGCCCACAGCAGGTCCTTGGCTCAACTACACCTGCAGCGGAGGGTTCTTGGAAGAAAAAAAAAAGGTTAAAGCTTACTAATAGCAGAGCTCCAGAAAGCCTCTGGAAACTTTTTCTGGATGTGAAACCTTTCTCCAAATGAATATGCAAAATGTGGAGAGGTATCAGAAGTGATCCTGACACAAGGACCACCCACATAAACCTTTGGTGTGTCTAATTCAAATCACAAGGCTCCTGATTCTCTTTTAAAGGTCATCAGATTTAGGGGTGGTTTTTTTTCAAGGTCTAGATGTTATTTTTCCTTTCTTTGTTCTCAGAAACGATTTAATCATTTTGGCTGAATTCCCACCCACGCCAGCACCTCTTCCCTTCCTTGCACTACCCCCCAAATCCCAGGAGTCAGCCTAAGCAGGCATGCATCATGGAAAAATTCAAATCAAAAGTCAAAAATTCAACAGAGTTTAAACCACCAGAAATAGGGGTTTATGATGAGAAGTGCTCAGCGACTTTAATTACAGCAAAATTTAACATCTGCATCTGTAATTTATGAACTAAAATGGCCTTTTAAATTAGACATATAGACAGGGGAATAGGAGGACACTGAACCACAATAAAAACAGAATTATGACTCAGTAGACTCACATTCTCATGTTTCTTCTCCTCCCGAAACACTTCTGTAGGAAGTGTAGACCATTTTTCAGTAAACTTTTACCTAACCATCACCTTGTCTTTTTAGACCTGAAAAAGTTTTCTGAGATGTAAAACTGACTCGACAGAAAAGGGGAGACACAAACGCGCACACACACAGAAAAAACTGACTGAATGCTACATTTCAAGTTTTTAAAAACAACAACAAAGACGACAAATAAAAGTATGGAAAGATCAGTTCTGCATGATGAGCGTAACACCATAAAACTAGTCCATATTTGCTCAAAACCGAACATAGTATCATTCCAGATTATGAAGCTTTGCAAACATTTCCACAAATATGGTCTGAACTTTAAGCTTATGACTAAACTTAAAACCAGACATTCTTAATTCGTTTATTCAGAAAGCTCTGGTATGTGATTTGTAAATTACTGTGGATTCTCAACTACAACAAAGCGCTAACATTTTGCGGTTTCAATATCATTGTCAGTATCTCAGCCCCCTAACCTGGTGTTAGATATTTTCTCCTGGGGTAAAAAAAAAAAAAAAAAAGCTTAATTAAAAACATTTCACCTATATCCCTGATGTGTCATTTTTATTTTTAATAGTGCTTGAAAAATGTCCAAAGGTTTAGAATTTTAATTGCTATCAGTAGAATCCCTATGTGCCTTTAAATCTGCAAATTAGCTTGCAACTCTAGAAAAAAACTGGAATTTCATGCAGAAATATTATAATGAATGAGGGCCAACTACATTGCAAAATCCTGATTCCAGATGAATTTTAAATATAAGACATATGAGGGAGGCAGGGAAAGAGAGTTTCAGATTTTTAAAAACAAAAGCAAAGAAACAGCCATTGACATCACACACCTACAGCCCCAGGTGAAGAACCTGGGACTAACCTGATGAAGTTTTAGGAACTACATAAAAAAGTCCGCATGGTGGGGCTGACCAAACCATACATGTCTTGTCAACCTTACATATGTGAACACATAGTAAACATTTAAACTTAAATCTTCAGGCCTGAAGTTAGGAGGAGAGAGTGAAAATTGCCCTGCCTTCAGGTCCGCTAGGTATCAGCAAGTTTACAGCACTGTCCACCATCCCTGTCAGCTCTCTGATGCAGACAGGTCATGCAACTCCGACCATCTTTCCTCCACAAAAACTGTATTTTGAATTGCAATAATTGTAATAATCCATGCTCCTGGCCACATCAACATGGCTAACTCAGCTCTTTCGCAGCCATATTTCTCCCCATCATTCTCTATTTCATCCTGCACAGCACTGAGTGCCTGAGGAGCAGCTCACTGCCGCGCTACACGGGGCAGAGCGTGCAGGAGGGCACTGCCCTCGGCGTGCCTTCCGCTCAGCCACCCGCTCCTGCGTGAGAAAAAGGAAAAAGAGGTCTCTCTGGGCTGTTCCATGAACACTTACTTTTTTCTGTCACCTCTCTTTTAGGTAACTTCCACGTGGTTTAGTTATCTCAATGCTGGTTTTAACTGCGTCAATCAGCGCATTTAAAAACCACAGACACATTTTTAAAAAAACAGCAGACATAACCAGAGGAAAAGATTAACACACTATTGGACTGAGAGAGCAGTCACCGAGAGACATCAGACCTTTGCAGACTAATGCTCAGAAGACCCCAGAGACCACTGAGACAGGTAAGTGCTTTCAGTTTTTGTTCCAGCCTATCTAGATCTATGTAAATATATAGCCTGAAATATTAACAGTGCCAAACGCAGAGAAATTCAGGCTCAGGTATTTAGCAAAACAGCCTTTCCTTTGCCTGTAGTCAGCATTACTTGGCTGCAGTCATGCTGTATCCTTGGAGGCTCCAGTTCCAGCGGTATTTCAGGGCTCAGTTTGCCGGGCTGCCTCTGCCCCTTGGAGGACGAGTGGGGCTGCACCATGCCCCAGTGCAGGGAAACTGCCACCGCCTCAGGACCGTGGCAGCAAGCCCAGCAGCTCCAACAGCACTGCTTGCTCCTCACCTACACTGCACATACCCAAACTTAGTTCAACTCACTTACATGTGCTCAGGACAATAGAGACCACTTGCAGAAAACCAACTGCAAGAAACAAACTCCCCCCCCCCATTTTAAACCATTAGAGTATCTGCAGTCGTTTTGGTTTACAAATTATGCACACCTGCATACATGTTTTACAGCAGAAAATAAATGTGCAAGTGCAGTAGTCCTCTTACATTATAAATTAAAATTAGGAACAATATAATGAAATAAAAAAGTGTTGCAGTCTGATGCTATTCAAGACATAAATGTATTGGTTTTCATTCCAAGAAATTCTAATGAATGCTCCTCTCCCACAGACATCCCATGCAGCAGTCTGACAGTGTAGCAAACAAACAAAAAAACCCCTCGGTCATGGAGTAGTATATTTAGTTAAAATAAGACCAAAATTCTTCCCTATAATTTGTAATGAAGCCTAAAAAGGAAGTGAGCAAAATTATTTAATAGCTGCTTCTTTCAAAACATGCTTTTTCTAAAGGCTTCATAAAAATAGGCAATTAATTTATCCTCTGTTCAAGTAGGAAGAGAGGGCAGTTTGCAAAAACTTAGGACTGATTAGAACTATTTGCTCATCTGTCTGACATATCTGCATATTAGTTTGACAGTGCATTAACTTCAAAACTCCTAATACATTTTTATAGAACAAGACTCCTACAAATATTACCCTTTTTTTAGGCATAGTTTCAATTGTTCAAAAGTTATGAAGTTTTAGTATGACCATTATTAACCAGATGCTTGACCTTGAACGGATTCAAACCTTTTTCTTTGGTGTTTTGCTTGGTTGGAGGATGGGGTTGAACCACACACTCACTCAGAAAGACCACTCTAGTTGAAAAGTTTCTCAGAAGTCTATATGATTTCAGGAACTAATCCTAATACATTTCCAGACTTTTCCAACATGAGAACAAAGTCCTCTTGAATATCTGTGAAGCAGCATGAAGAGACAGAGAAATATTTCTTCCCAATTGCTTTTTTTTTCCAGGAAATTAATCAAACAAAATTCTCAGAGAATAACTACTGTTGCTCAGGAGAAGTTGATGACATTGATGTCTTCTTGGTTCTTTTTGTAGGTTGTTGATATCTGCTAGCAGCAAAATCAAGTTGCACAAGAAGTTTACAATGTCAAGCAATGTTTCACAATGCCCTGTCAGTGAAGATATGGAACCTTTTACCTATTTTTACTACTTGATATTTCTTATGGGATTTATTGGAAGTTGTTTTGCACTATGGGCATTCACACAAAAAGATCAGAAACAGAAATGTATGAGCATCTACTTAATTAACCTCTTAACAGCGGATTTTTTGTTGACTTTGGCATTGCCAGTAAAGATTATTGTTGACCTAGGAGTTGCATCCTGGAAACTGAGAATATTCCACTGTCAAGTTACAGCCTGTTTCATCTACCTGAACATGTATTTATCAATTATATTTTTGGGATTTGTAAGCATGGATCGTTGCCTTCGGCTAACACACAGTTCTAAGATCTACCGCATTCAAGGGCCTGGATTTGCCAAGATGTTGTCTGCAGTCGTATGGACAATGGTTCTCCTCATAACAGTGCCTAACATGGCTATTCCAATAAAAACCATTGAAGAAAGTCCTGGTGCAGGATGCATTGATTTCAAAACAAAATTTGGAAGAGACTGGCATGTGTTTACTAATTTCATATGCACAGCAATATTCCTGAATTTTTCAGCTGTGATACTGATTTCCAATTTCCTTGTTGTTAGACAACTCTACCGACACAAATACAGCGAGAGTTATGCAAATGTGAAGAAAACCCTCATCAACATACTGCTCGTAACTGCAGGCTACCTGCTGTGTTTTGTTCCATACCACATTGTTCGTATTCCCTACACTTTGAGCCAAACCGATACCATAACCAGCTGCTCTCTGAAACAAGCCCTCTTTAAAGCTAAAGAATCTACCTTGCTGTTTGCAGTATCAAACCTCTGTTTTGACCCTATTCTGTATTACCATCTTTCCAAATCATTCAGATTGAAATTTACTGAGACTTTTGCAGCACCCAAAGCGGCAGAGGTTTTCACAGACGAAGTGGTACAACACAGAAGTGAAGAGCAAGTATAAAAGTACTAATTCTAAAATACATCAGAGGTGTGTGCAAATCTGCAGTATAAACAGCCATTGAGCAACTGCAAACATGGCTACCATGGTCAACAACATTCCTCCTGAATCATAAGCCCAAGTAGAAGGAAAAACCTTGAAAAATACCAGTCACTTTGTTATACATTCACAGAGTAGGTCTGAACTAGCAGAATGTTCGATGTTGCCTTTCAGAAATATTTCGATGTACCAGTGATGACCTACCAGGGATCAGCAACACTTAAGAATAAAACACGTTCAGACAGCCTCAAACATACCTTATAATTATTTATGGTAAACACCTGAATCCACCTTTTCTAAGTTAAATATTGCATACTTACTATATTAAATGACTTGGTGCAATCAAGTGAAGAGATTTTTTAATAGCAGTTCTTCAGCTGCAAAGCTTTCACATATACAATTAACCTAAAAGCATTTTAGGGGGTATAATTTACTCCAGAAAGTGATTTTAAGCTGCACTGATTAAACATTATTGTATCTGCTTACATCACACCTGCAGTTTTTATAAATAAATTTCTTGTTCTTGCCAAGTTCCACTGCCTTTCCTTGCTGCTGCTTCAATGAATATGAAAAAAGCTAAACACATTATTACAGAAAATTCAACAAAATTTTAAAGTTAAGATAAAAAGTATAAATATCCAGTGTGTTCTCTTTGCTTGCTTTTTCTATAAAAATGTGTAATACAGCAACTAAGTTTATTAATATTCTAATTTACAATCACTTCCAAAAACAATGCATATGTAGAATAATCAATATTCAAAATTTTAAAAAAATCAATTTGCATAGACAAAATCCAGCTACCTGGATTAGTTCCACCTGTAAATCAAAAATATTTCAGAAACAAAACCAAGTCAAGTTAACTTTTTTCTAATCCTTAAAATGGGCAAAATACGAATCAAACTTTAAGCAAGCATTCCAAACTGTCCCGAACAGAAATAGCTCATTCAGTAAGCTCGTAACAATTCACCTGCAATAAATCAGAACCCAAACTTTGTGGAATAAGAAATGTAAAGCAAAGAGAACTGTGGTTATCACATTGTGCTCTCACATGACACTTCCTGGACTGGCAGGATTTATTATTGTTAAAAAGTTATTCTTGTTGTTTAAAAAAAAAAAAGATTCTCGAGTAGATACATTCCGTTTCAAGGCTTGTTCAGTATTTGGGCTCTTTTTCCAGCACAGTAGAAAACATGAGAAGTCATCTGAATGAGGGTTTGGGATCTGGAATGTTATTTATGGGACTTTCTTCAGTTCCCATGAGCCTACAGACAAACACAACAGCAGCAGCCAAAAATCCACGCTAGAAACAGCGAGGAGTGGGTGGGAGGAAGTAACACCACCCTGTCCCTTACGTTTTAGAACTATTTCTTTCAGATATTTTGGTATTAATCCATCTGTCCGACCACAATATCAAATTTTCTATTTAGCAAGCTTTTATTAGACCCTAGAACGTGGTGGTTTTATTGTGGTTCCTGTCTCCTTAACCCGAGTAAGTAATCACACATTATTGTATCTCTTCCGCATTCTTCCAGCTAACCCCCTTTCGATAAAACAGAGATGCCCGTGCGCTGCACTAAAGCCACCCCGCAGCGCACAGTGTGTGCACGCAGGCATCAACAGCATCATGCAAACCGGCCAGGAGCCCTCGGGTAGAGGTCACACAGCCCAGCTCTCTTCAGATAGTAAACTTTTCTTCTTTTAAATGCTTTGCTGTCACATCAGGCAGTATCTTTACACACACAAGTACAGAGGTCACTCACCAGAGGTATAGGGAAATGTGTTGCGTATTGCAAATGGCGGAGGAGGTCATAATTGGATGGAAAAATCAGTTCTCTCAGTCTTTCCCTCTTGACTGACTTCTCGCTGGTAACTGAAATTCTTCTGTCTAAAGAAGAGTTCACATTCTCACAAGACTCCCCAGGCATCGGAGAAAAAATCTAAGTCATGTAAAACAAACGTTTAAGGCAACTGTAACCTCTAGCTTTCAAAATTCAGCAATTGCATTTAGAGATATGATTTTACTCTTGCTTACAGTTACTTTTTAAACATCTGATGTTTTTTGAAGATAGACAAAGCAAAGGCAATCATAATCAAGCCTGAAATTTAAGATTCATACAACATTATATCTCTATGCCTATCTCCATTGCTATTAGACAAGTTTTAAACTAGCAGTATTCAGTCAGGCAAAAAAGCATTACGATTCAGAGCAGTCTCCACAATTCTAATGCTGCTGTGACACAGAAACCACAATGAGATAGTCCAGTAATTGAGGGAAAATAATGAAAAGGGTGAAGTGGGAGGTGACGAGACATTGTAAGCAGGCATGGATATGCTTGAAACCACCAATGTGACAGATGTCAGGCAGAAACAGGGGTCCCAACATCCTGCAAGTGAATCTGCACTAATAGGTCTGGGCACAGGAGTCCATGCAGATACAGAACAAGGACCAGTCCGAAGGAAGAAACTGGGATATTCAAAAGTAATGCAGAATCAGGCTAACAGTAAGGAAAAAGAGAGAGGGAAATAGATTTGGAAGACAGAGCCAAAACACAGAACAGTCACTTGAAAAGCAAATGGTATCAACGGGGTTCCTCGATGTCAAAGAAGTGGATAGATCTGCATATTTATTCATGTTTAACTGTAATACACAGCACTCCAAATATGCTGGGGAGGAAGGGAAGAGGGGAGAGAGGAGTGTGCGTGCGAGCGTGCATGTATGTGTGCAGGTGGACAACTAGAGGAAGCACAGAAGAGCAGTAAGTTGTCATATAGCAGCGATGCAGAGAAAGGAGGCAATGCACTGACACGGAAGGCGTCAGGGACTGGATGCCAAAGGATACCGGCTGTCGATGGAAGGAGCAAGGTGGTGCTAGGGGCATGGAGAGACACTCAGTGGCAACAGCAAGCAGCAGACACAGGCATCAAAGGCATGCAGAAAATCAGAAAGTTAAACCTACTGGAAATTCCGAACCAAAATCTGCCTTAAAGTCACTCTTGTCTACATCATCAAAAATACTAGCGGTTCCTGGGTCAATGCCCATATGTTCCATAATACTATGATCCTAATAATTGCCAGAGAGAAAAACAAATATCAGTCACATTTTACTGAAGACCTGTTTAACTCATCACAGGCAAACCCAAGCACTCCAACTATTTAAGAATTAAGAAAATAGTACTGAGGGTAAGAAGTTTGCAGATACTGACTTTCAAATCTTTACGATAAGCCTTATTTCATAAAAGTACTTCTCAAGACTAAATCCACAAAAGCCAAAGGGGGAAACAAAACTTTACAGTATATCCCTGTGAGTAATTCTGCTCCACGAACACCTACAGAACAGGAAGCTGACTCTTACCTTCCCAAGATGTATTTCCTACTTTGTTGTACCACAAAGGGCAACTTGTAGAAACCCCCTATATTTCAGGGCAAATTTGGCCACAAGACTGACGTAAGAGGTACACAAAAAACTAAAAGGAAATATAAGAGGATGCTTTAGCTGCCCACAGGCTCCACATGGACTGTGCAGCAGAACAACAGGCTACATCTCATCACACGAGTACAACCGTGGTCCGCAGTCTTGAGTTTAAAACTGCCTTCCTCTTGCACTAGTTCTAGAAAAGGTTACAAACTGCTCATCTGATGGAAGACTGGGGATTGCACCTGGACTGTGCACGTACAAGTCATCAGGTTTGGCTTCACGGTCTTCAATCGGTGGCTGTGTAGCACACAGTAAGCTCCTGATCATCTGCGAGCAGATGACCAGGCTGCGCATCGCTTACGCCTGCGCTGTGCCAGCATGCCCCACGCTACACAGAGGACATGGGGCTTACTCCAGGCTTCCCACTGACTCCTCCTGCTTAAACCTCTCCCGTCTCTTCATTGAAGCACATCTGCAAATAAGGTTTTCCACTGGTACATTTAGAAGTCTACATTGTGTCTTTTTGTTTGTCCGAAGTTATTTAGATCAGGAGACAACTGTCAGTTCAGTATATTTGCACCAAAACAGCAATATTTACAGCTATATACAAGAATTAATTTAATGGACCACTTTCAGTCTTCTCAAAGAGAAAGAAAGAGACAAGGAGGCACAGATTAAAAAACTTAGTATCTCATATCTGAAATATTAATGCTTTGGTGAAAATCTACGTTTAACGAAACAGCGAACCAAAAGAAGAAGAAATAGCATGAAATGTTACCTCCAGTTTCACATCATGGTCCTTAGAGTAGTGTTCATCCACAGTTTCCCCATTAGGTGAACGTGGTCTAGTAGTTGCAGTGATTGACAAGTCTCCACGTGATATTAAAGTGCACATATACGCATCATGGGAGAAAACATCATGCCGAGTGAATTCAGAAAAAAGCAGCACCAAATTCACAAACTCTGTCTTCTCATGGTCACTATTTGGGTCAGCTACCCAAAAAAAAAAAAAAAAAAAAAAAGAAGTTAGACTGTAGTTTCAACTTATAAATATTTGGGTTTTAACTATCCAAATTGCAAAACCCAGCAAATTAATTTTAAAGGCCTACTAAAAATGTCTCAGGCATCTTGCACAGTTTCTCTTTGTCTCCACAGAACAAACCATTTCCCATCTAATTTGCATTTTTTGCTTTGCTACTCGCTCCAGACACTTCAGGGGACAGACTTCAGACAGCAGTGGATTCCAGAGCATCCTACCCCATACACATCTGCCTCAGTTGGGAGGCGTGTGTGTGTGTGTCAGCAGTTCAAATACTTCTAAAAATTAAAAAGACGGGGGAAGAGGGCGAAGACATTCCTTGTGTGGAGAAAAATTAAAGCTGAAGCTTTGGATTATAACAGACCACCCAACAGTTGTCCTTTCCTCCCAAATTATATTACTATAGTAAATGTTACTGTCTTATCTATAGTACTTTTGTATTCATAACAGAAGACCTTTTAAAATATTTTCAAAGAACTCAAGATCTCTGCATGTCAGGCCTCTAAGATGTAAAAGCAGTATTTTATTAAAGCTTGATAGTGTAGTGTATTTTATCTATTAAACATGCTCACGCACGTCAGGAAAAAATTTATTAAAATAAATGCATGTTATTTTGCCAGTGCCAAAGCAAAGCCTAGAGAAATACAATATATAAAGTTTTGTTATTAAGTTTTCATTTGTCACAGCTATATTTAATTTGACTTGTTCTGTACCACAGAAAGGTTGGCAACATTGCAGTTAACAGAAAATATCTTTATACCACACCAACTCCATTGGGCAACAAAACCTCCAGCTACAGAACTACCAAATCCGAATCGTCAACATTTATTTAAAAGCAAATTATGCTTTACAAGTTCAAATTAGTTCAATTATATAACACTACTTCTATTTAGAAATTCTCATTACACTGCAGCACAGAAGCTGTAACAGTAAGCCCAAGAGCACACCAGTTCAGGGTCACAACTCTCCTCTGCAGCCCCCAGGTCCCACTAGTCCATAGCTGCCCACCGTGACCCACCCCTCAAAAGCAAGGCGTGCAGACTGGGTGCTGTGTGGAGGAGCATCGTAAAACACACACCTGCAGACCAGGCGATCTGCCCTCTTTCAAAATACAGCGGTTACATGCTTTTCATTTTTGGAGACACAGAAGCTCAACCACTGTAAAAATAATACAATACCACAAAACTTGTCCAATGCTCAAAAATACCAAAGAATATTTCAAGCAAGGAAAACATTCCCCAGCTGCTCTCCCTACCCTGCCTTGCAGAGCTACCCGGGTGAAGAAAGACGATACCGCATTTGAAACAAGCGCATCAGAAACACACGTCTAAATAACACAAATAGTTTGGATAGTTTATTAAAACCAGGGTCACCACTGGCAGGAAAATAGAGCACTGCCAATACCTCAGAGTCTGTAACAAATTTTTAAGAAGTTTCTCCTTTTTCGGATGTTGAGAGTTTTCAGTATCATGTTTCAAACCACTTAGAATCCCCTTTAAGGTCACCAGAAGAAAAAATGCACTAACTAGCAGTACTTGAGATACCAGAAACACGAGCTACAGTATCAGGCAGTTTTATTAGACCAAGACATTTCATAGAGCAACCTACGATGAACAAAGATCCTTTTTTTAATCCACCTATTTGTCAGCTAACAGCTTTCAACTTTACCACTTGTGTGTAACCTCCAAGTCAGTCACTTCGAATGTGGATGTGTCAAAAAGAGGTGCGTGTTTGATGTTAAATGTGCATAGACTGCAAGTAGTTTCCCCAAATCTCTTGCAGCTTAAACAGATATAAACAGTAAATAAACAGTTTCTGCCAATTTTCCTTTTGTGAAAAGAAATAAAAAACACAGGAAGATCCTATAACATGGCAGAAGATTGAAAAAAAAAGTGTATATGAAAATAGAGCAGGTAATCATGGAAACTGTGAAACACCCACTACAGAAAAACAATAACTTCAGCAACCAGACAGCAGATCAGTTGCTTCTGACCTACTCTGGAACATAAATTAGTTAATACTCACATAATGAGGGAGCTTGTGTATCTAAAAACCTCAGCAGGACATTCTGAAAAACAGGAAGACTGGAACCTGTCAAGGAGGCTGAAGACAGAGATTCCTTTTCATCTAGGACTTCAGATTCACCACATCTCTGCACAGTTAAATAAATAAAAAAGCATGTATCTACACACGAATGCATGTAATATTCCCACAATTTGCATCTGAGGCAACTATACATGTGACTGTTTCCTACCTCTTCATAATATCCAGACTTGCTCTAGAACAACAGGTTTTTCCCATTACCTAGTTTGGTTATTTCTAAGGTGTCTTATTTAATCACTTTGGATTACTTACTGAAAAGGAATGCCTGAGACATGTACCATCATCTGCAATGACACTCTTTCATATAAAGCAAAAATTTAATATACAGAACTTCCTGGACCAAAGTGAATAGAAAAGGTAACTCCTCGTTTGTGTAAATTACACTAAATATAATAATAATCAGGGCAAACATTTCTGCTTTGAGTGATTTTGGTGCGAGTGAGGCAGAAACGATACAGTAAGCACTCTTCCTCCTAATTAACGGCTTGTGGTGAGGAGTAGACAAAGCAGAGAGGCTTTGGAAAGCGGAAGTCATTTTGCACCTCATGCTGTCTGTACCTCTGTCTGTACAGATGCACTTCTGAGGATGCTCTCATCTGTCTGTCCCCACACTCAGTCTGAACAGACATCACACATCACTTTTCTGGGGAACCTTTTTTCTAGGGAAGAAAACAAAAAAAACCTCAAACCCTAAACAGAACACCCATCCAGTAAAAACTGCCTGCTGGCGCTGCACGGATGCAGGAGGTGAGGCCGAGGCAGCGGTGCTCCTGGCTAGGGGGAGTACCACTGGTCCAGAAAGCTGCCGCAAGGCTGCAGTGAACACACTGCCTCTGTTTAACCCTCACTACTGGGCAGATTTAGTATTACCAAAGCTTTAAGGAGAAGCATCGGCTTATGGAAGCTGGAGTAGGATCATTTGCCACAACAGAGAGACAACAGTTTACATCAAAGATGTCACTACAGCACCCTGCTGCTCCAGTGAAACGTTTCGTTTCCCCTGAAAACAAAGCAGTTCTACAGAATTCAATATCTAAAGTTACACTCGAAATTAGCCTCAAAATGGATCTTCATTTCGGAACCTTCCCAGAGTCCCCACCAGCTGAACAGCCCTGCCCCACCAGCCAGACCCACACCCCTCTTTTTGAGGGACTCCAGTTACTGTGGCACCCCTTTATTTGGACAAGTAGTTCACAAAAATAAAACATTTCAAACAAACAGACATAAATCAGCTAACATACAACATTCTGAGTTAGGTTGCAATTTTGTCTTATTTTTAAATAGAAGGCTTTTTCATTTTGAATTTATCTAGAATTTAAAACCTGTAAATTGATGACAAAAATCCTCAGTGCTCCAAAAGCCATCAAACTTACTTGCTTTGTAATGAGTAGAGATTAAAGTGGTATTTCCTTAGAAATATCTTACTTATTAAGCATACTATTCACACTATTCTAGAAGTGGAAATAACTTACTTCTGCTTCAATTTCTGCTTGCCTCTTCTCCAGGAGTTTGGCTACAGCCATGGCCCTGTGCTTACCGGACCTTTTACAGCTCACAGCCCATTCACAAAGCAGCGTTACCACAGCTTCATCATTTGGGGCTACCTGTTCAGTGCAAGAACAAAGACAGAAAACCATTTCACCCACACAGCCAACAGGCTATTTCTGAGCAAACAGCTTGCAGCAACCAATGTTCTGGGGGATGAAGACAAAAGCTGGTTTTTGTTCTTTAGTACTGACAGATGCATGTTTGCTTTATTCACAGTGTTTTCAAATTAAATATAATCTGGAAGCCAAAGAGGGAAATCTCAGTTTTCGCACTGGTGATACTTAAATCAAAATTTTCCTTTATGATAATGTTGCTTCACAAAAACAGGAAAGGGTGATCTGCTTACGAGCAAGAGAAACAGGAAAAGCATACCACACAGAGCCTCTCAACCCAATTAACCACACAGAATCTATGCTTTCCTTACATTAATTCTTCCAAACCTCCTTCGTCTGTTTCCAGACCATTACTTGCATCTCACTGACACATTAAAAAAAAAAAACAAAACAAAAAAACTAACTTCTAAAAGGTGTATCATCTATCAGATAACCAAGGTCAAAAAACTCCCAAAAAGCTCAATTTATTTCTGACCTAACACTGACATTTTTAAGAAACAGTACGTATCTTTAGAAAACCTGTATTTACAGAATAGCAATGGAATATAGTATGCTTATATCTACTGAGTGTTCATCCAATCTCTGTTTCCACTAACCACCCATATTTTGGAAGTATTTTTTTCTTGTGTGGTACTGAACTGTATCTGCTGAACTTCCTCACTCCTGCCCAAGCTGGCTACCATCTCTGAACACTTAAACGTAAGACCAATCTGCAAATTAAATAAATGTGATTTTTCTTATTTCCCCAGGATTAGTGGAAACGACACTTAAAAGCAAACATTAGAGGAGCTAAAGTCAAGCATGGCACCCTCAGAAAGCGAATATTTTTTTCCAGAGTGATTAGGAATTACAGACCCACAAGCATGAAAGTTACTGCTTCAAAGCTATCCCAATCGTCCTCCTTAAAAAACACAAAAAACCAACGGTATGCTAAACAAGGCTGGTGTGTACAGGCACACCCATCACACAGAAAAGTTTCCTGTCAATACACTTCACCGGGCAAGTAAGGGATAGTAAATGACTAGGGGTGGGGGAGTGGAGAGAAGAGGGGAAAACGCTTTTCTCTTACCCAAATGAGGTGACATGGTAACATCACCACTGTTGTGGTTAGATACAGAAGTATGGATACTACATATTTCTGAAGGCAATGCAGAACACCTCAAGGAGTCTGATCTTCACACTGACTTCTTTCGCTTTCTGCTAACAAGAGAAACCATGCCAACAAAAAACCCAAGCGCTTCTGTAGCTCAAGCAGGAGACACCAACTTAGAGCTCAGGCAAAGTGCATCGGGTCACCCGTTCCCTGAAGCTGCACCCACGCTTCATCGCATCCTGTGGCATCCCAGGGACAGCAGCA
Source organism: Morus bassanus (assembly GCA_031468815.1). NCBI lineage: Eukaryota > Metazoa > Chordata > Aves > Suliformes > Sulidae > Morus > Morus bassanus. The sequence goes on from CM062578.1 coordinate 10,300,228, forward strand.
CAGGACCTCCCTCGCCCTCTTTCTTACGCAGAATGGCACCTCTCGCAGAATGGCCGAGCAGCTTATCTTCTCAAGCAAGGAGCGGGCGATGCTCCTACAACCGAATCCCTTCAGAAAAGTAAAGATGGAAAGCACTGAAGAGGTAGGCAATGGGGCACTAATGCCGAAGGTCAGAGCTCACTGTGCTGGGGCAAACACAGAGGGGGAAATCCTGGCAAGAGACATTTAAAGGAAAACTTACATGCAGTACTTCTGAAGGAAAAAATGGTTATAAAAGTGTTCCTGCATGCTTCTGTTCTGGTCTAAAGAAAAAGGCTTAGGTTGTTTTGGGAAATGTCAAATCATAGAAGAAAGCCAATTTTTTGGCTTTCTATTATTTTCCACTGGAGAGAAATGAGGGTGCTTTTCCTCCAAGGAATACGCACGCTGTACAAATGTTGCCAGCGCACAGAGAGACACTGAGGTACACATATGCATGGGCACATGTAAAAATATTTCCTTCAGACACTGCCTGAGACACTAAGCCAAGACTCAATTGTCCTCAGAGCTACGCTCAACTATACCTAGCACTGAAAAGCAAAACCACCAAAGCCTGCAGTCAGTGAGCTAACCACTTCCACTGCTGCTGCTGCCGCTGCTCAAGGGAACAAATGTTTAAGCCTTATGACAAATGTGAAAACAGCCCAAAGTAAAACTCTGGTCACCATATACAAGAGCACACACAAACAAAATTCAAACCAAATTTCACATGCCCGTGTTTTTGGAGTCCTTGTGACTAATACTTGCAACTTCCTGCCCATGCTGCTTACCTCTGACCGCTGTGAATATAAGACTCAGCAGTGCTCGGCTTGCCTTCGCTGCTGAGTCCTCCAGTCCTGACATCCATCACTCTGTTTTGTGAAATGGGAGCACTGTGCCCCAGCAAGCAAGTCCATGGAACAGGCACACCGGGGAGGTAGGTCATACAAGACCAACCTACCTCAGGGTTGGCTCCCACGTCCACCAGAGCCTGTGCACCCCCACATTACAAAGCCAGATACCAGCAGGCCACAAGCATTTGTTATCAGACATTCTGCCTGTACTTATGGGTTGTAATTAACAGGATACCTCATTGGAATTGGACACCCAACCGTCTATGATCAAGGGCTAAGGCTTATTTACCCAAGCACATTTCTTTCACGTTTGGTTGGGTTTTTTACCACCTTTCATGAAGCTCATTGACAATGAGTGCAGTGGAAACTAAATAACATTGTGATCAACAGCAAATTGCATATTTAGAGTTTTAGGTATTAAGCCAGCAACAGTCACTGTCTTTTTTTTTTTTTTTTTAACTAAAGATTGCATAAATGACTTATTTGATAGCCCAAAGAGAAGAAAAAACCCAGGGCAAGCTGACCTTTTTCTGTTAAAGATCTATGTTATTTCAGTTATTTCAAGAAATGCTGTGAATTCTTACTTTTGAACAGCACTTCCATGTGTAGCTCTGTATTAAAATTCTCTTAACAAAAGGGATAAATAAAGGACAGACGTTTGTGCAACTCACAAGAAAGTAACATGAAGTTATCCTGGTCAGGACTGCATTGAGGTCTACATAAATTAACTACAGATTAATTCCTTGTCTGTTCTACCTGAACTTCAGGAGATTTCACAGAATGACTGATCTGCTTCAAGCAGCTTACTTTCAAGGGACAATCTGGGGTTTTTGGGTGGGGGTGGTGGAGGTGGTGTTAAACAACTAGGAAGAGATGGCTCTACAGTTAAGAAAACACAGACAGTTAATTCTGTTTCTAAATGAGTCCTCTGCTAACACTGTGATATTTATTAGTGCAAAAATATAAAAATAACTCCCCAATTCTATGTCCATAAAAAGCAGAACTACATTTTCAGAGATGTAGAATTCAACATCACCATAAATCAAACACCTAGAAGTGATTATGTACCTTAAAAATCACAGTGTTGATTCTGCAGTTTCACATATATGCAGAACATAACCTCTTTTGAAGGGAAAAAAGCCCACCATAAATCAAGGTGTTTATCCATCTAAGAATTTCAGCCACAGCATTTAAGCACCTAAAAACAGTGAGTTTGGTTCTCAGGAACTGACACATACAGCAACTAAAAAAAAGTTATCTGAGTGCAGGTAATTATTTGAACCCTCTGATGCAGACTTTTGTTGGGCAAGTTGGCATCACCAGAGCCATTCCCATACACTGGGCTCTTGGAAATCGGGGCCCTGCAACAGCTGAGAAAACTGAAGCTGAAGTGTCTAACCATCAAATATTTTATTTTGTTTTTGAATGAAAACAACAAATACATTTGAAAGATGTATGTAGTCCCTGCAATATAAATAATTACCCAAAACCCCTACAGTAAGTACACTTCTACAGCAGTACATGGGCAGTGGAGGACTATGCCAACTCACAGCTCATCTGTAGAGCCACAAACTGGAAAATGAGTTAGTCCAACGCTGGAAACTCCAGCACTGAGCACTCACTGCTTTGCTGAGTGCGGACAGGGGTGTGCTGCTCCTGGGAGCCGGGGCAGCAGCACCCGTGATGCTGATAACGCACATGGAAAAGCTCTAGCTCCCTGCCCCACTGTGCAGCTGCCTCCTGCATACTGCATGACTTCCTTCCTCCTGATGTTGTCTCACGATAGCTGTACCTCATGGTTTCCTCCCTTCCAACACCATGTTTACTTAAACATGCTAAGAATGCCATTAAGTATCACCTCAGAATAATCAGGTTCTGGATTTGTCTAATCTGGGATCTTGTATCTGCAGAAGGTCTCGCCTGGAAAAGTGTAGACCACATTTTGAGGGGCTCAAACTACTGCCTTGAGAAGTAGCATTATGATCACATTTGTACCCTTAAAATTTCAGGGGCAGGAAAGCAAAAAGATCAGTTCACACGTTACTTAATGACTATGTTTTGTAGGGGAGACAAGACATAAGGTGCTGGAGCACAGAACAGGCGTGGGTAGGCAGGAACTGCAACTCCCTCGGGCCGAGGGAAGCTCTCCCACAGATGAGACCCTTCCTTGAGATTCCTAAACCCTCCACAAGTCCTAATGAAAGAAAAACACTTCAAAGTGGCATTAAATGGGAGAGATTATCTACACCAGGGAGCTCACACCTTTGAAGCAAGATTTCAAGTTTAGACAACTCACAACATTAGTCATTTCGCCACAACCCAACATAGCTGTGACCTTCCGAAAGCCACCAGTAAGACCCTTTCAGAAAAGGCCAAAGGCCTCATCTCCACCAATTTATAACTGGAGCAGAAGGTGGGTGAAGAAAAGAGTTGGTTTGGTTTTATTTTTTAAAAAGCACCACAATTAGTAACACAGGAAAGTATTAAAAGGAAAGTATTACACGTTACTGATACTGATAGGTTTGGAGATAGGAAGCCAAAAGTACTATTAACCTCTGCTTTTCACAACTCTGAGCCCTTTTCCCACTAGTCCCTGCTTTTGTTATTTAATTAAAATTTGCTCCTTAGGAACTAGTTTGACTTTGCGCTAGCTAAGGCCACCGTTGAGGCACCTGGACTGCAGAAGTTATCTTTCTGTGGGGGAGGCAGGAAGACCAGGGCGTAATGCCCAGGAGCTCAAATCACCAAGCAGAAGGAAACTCCGACCTCCTCTCACCTCACCAAAACCTCTCCAGAAAGCAGCCAGGAGTATGACTCTGTGCCACTAAGGAATGCCCACGGCGTTTGTCACCACTGCCCCGCGGTGCTGCCATGCACACTGGGGAGCTGCCGCCCAGCCCAGCCGAGTCCAGCCCAGCCGAGCATCCTCCCTGCGCTCGGAGCCACTTATGGGAACTCGCTGCGGGTGGCCGGGCACACCACCTCTCATGCCACTGGGCCTGCGGGCCTCAACACGTTTCAAGGGATAGAGATGAACAGCACCTGAGAAACCTCTCCTCCTACCCTGAGACACACTGCTGCTTGTTGGGTTGGGAGCGGGGGGGAAGCTTGAAGCAGTGGTTTGTATATACATATATACACACACTCACACACACATGTGTGTATATATATGTATATACATATTTATATGGCTATTCCTGTTCCTTTCAAAGCAAGAGGATATTGAAAATATCAAAATATCAAAATCAAAATCATCATCAATATTAAATCAAATCATTCAACAAATCTGAGCAGGTGCTTACTGCAAGTCAAGTCTGTGTCACAGGAAGCCAGTTTGTCCTTAAATCATGAAGAAGGTTAACAAAAAAACAACAAGAACAAAATTTGAGTGCTTCCTAGTACGATAGAGTTCAGTCTCAAAACACAGAGCTGCTTTCTTTCCAATGTTGTAGACTTGTATCATTTAAGAACATTCCCTTTAAATACTAACTAAGCTTTTTCTTTTTTTAAAGGTAGACTATCTAAATAAATGTGTAATCACAATTCCAGTCGGTATTTTCAAATTAACTCCTCAGTGAAATAAAATTAACATTTTAACATTAAACTCCAAATCTGCTTTCTAAGAAGACAAGAAAGGGTTTTCAGAAGCCATATTTTTATTAAAAGAGACAAAGAAGGGGTACAATACAGCAATGTTTATTAGTACAACTCACCTTTCTAAAGAGAATGTGTGAGGAAAGAGCCAGGAACAAGAGCACTATGTAGGAAAACAAATGGGCCTGTACTATACACAAATGCCTGGCTCAGAACCCCAAAAATCCATGCAGGACAGCTCATTCCGTTTGAAAAGACATCTGCATACCCGTAACAAATTTTCTATGGAAAAATTGTCCTCAAAAGTTTGGGTTTTTTAAATCAACTAAACACACTGACACTAGCAGTGCAGACTAAAATACGGAATATGAAGAAATGCCTCTGACTACAGCCCAAGAGGGACAAAGTCGTTACAGGATGGCAGGCAAGCTCTGCATACACACCGCAACACTAACAACAGCTCAAAGACAAACCTTTTTATTGGGGTACGACTTGCATATTTGCTTTAAATTATGAGACCATGTTCAACAAAATATTAACCACTGCTTTGAAGTTGTCTAATATAAAAAGAAAAAACAGGTTGTGTGTTCTTTTTAAGGACTCCATCAGTTATTTACGTCACAGAATAAATTTTTCCCTTCCAGAGAGATTTCATACTTTAGCTCCCTTAGACACCTAAGTGAGCAGGAATCTGATGTTGGATTTACTGAAATAATAAAGGGGGAAAATACCCACACAAACAAGCTTCAGATAACTAAGCAATCTGAGCAACTGAACTAATGCTAACTGCATTATTAAAAATCTTACAAGAATGCTCATAACATGTTCTGTTTTCTTAGTGCTTGCAGAAATAGACTCTGATTCTGCAGATATTTCAATCCATTTATTTTGCTCATCTTGTCCCTCTTACCTGTCATGCATTGCAACACACTCAGATTCAGGTCCCTTACGTAGTAACAGACTGTTAAATCCTAGCTTACTAACTAAAAAGACATCATGAAACCTCCTTTCCCACAGACACAGTGGGGTTGGGGTTTTTTTTTGTTTGTTTCATTTCCAGCAAAGTGATCTCAGAAAGACAAATATTAACTCTCTGCATTTGTAACAAGCCCTATTCGTGAGAACCAAGTTCAAAACAGGACTTTTTTACTCTAAAATGAAAAACATCTCTTGGCATTATAAGAATTTAGTTGGACTTCAAAGACAACATGAGAAGCAAGACCTCAATGCAAGTTCAGAGACCTAAACTTTAAAAGCAATCCGGGTGCACAAATACACATGAATTTTCAGGATTCTGCATAATGGTTTCAAGAAATTCAATATCAGTCCTTAAAAATCAAGCGCTCTCTCCTTTCATCCATTTACTACTGCATACTAGCTAGAAAATACTGCTATGAAGTTTCATCTGCTAGGTGTCCCTCCCACCGCTTAGGTGTACTTCAAGCGATACTTAACCAAATTGTATTTTTCTACACAGGAGACTGACAAGATAAAAAGTCTCACCAACCATTCTAAAACAAAACAAATTAAGAGGGGGGAAAAAAAAATCGTTTCTTAATTCCCTTTCTTAGTTGTACCTGTGAAAGGCTATGACAGATAATAAAATACAGGTAGACCAAAAGTTAGGCAAGAGTTGAGTGGGTTTAAGCCACAGGAAGATGACAGGTGAACTCAAAGAGGAGTTTTCAGAGACGTTATGAAAAAGTTGCTATTGCACTCTCTAGCTCACTTTTCTGAGGACTCTATTTTTGCACAAATTGACTCAAGCCTTCAGAGGGAGTGATCTCTAAAAGGGGGTGGAGAGGAATCAAAGGTGTTCCAAATCTGGATGAGTGCAACACAATTTTACTCTAATTTAAAACTGTATGGTAGCAATACAAACTGTTTACTAGATTTATTTAAAGATACCTCCACAATAACCACCACAGTGGTAATCATTCTGGAGCTGTGCACAAGAGATGTTTCGAGTGAAGGAAATGTCAGATGGAAAATACCTGCGGCTATAAATAAGGCCAGTAGTTTTCTCTGCAATACCATCTGAAATGAAAGTGAATTTACTGCTTTATGCCATGTCATAGATTTCTAGATTTCAAGTCCTCCTACTCAGCCAAATCTACTGAGAAACTCTATACAAGTCAGTGAAGCCAAATTAGAAATGAAAGGTCCTTTGTATTACTCACTGTGCACGTGGTCATACCCACAGGGTAGCATCGTTCTTACCATATTAATTGTGATATTACATTTTTATTGGCTGTCAGACCTTCACACCAAAAGAATTCAACAACTGTTATTATCATTAAGAACTTCATGGACAAAAAGCTGAGCATGGATAAAAAGTGGTCCCATCTGGGTCGCCAAAACTGTTCTCCTGAAAGTGGGTTCATTCACCTGGTGTGCAAAATGCCAAAATACACACAGAGCGGAGGTGTTTTATTCATTTCATATTTGCGCAAAGATGGGAGCTAGGTGGTAACTCCACAAAGCTAGCATACCGCACCTAGAAACTACAACGTATTTATACAGTTAAATGTGTTATTAACAGCTTTTATTCCTGCCCCCTCCATTGGTTTATTTCTCACTTCATCTTGAAGGTACAGCTCCCTTTAAATTTGCCACACATGCTCAGAGAGTAAGGAGCTTATTTCAATAGGGGGCTTTCTGACCTATGGGTATGATTTTTAGTATTATAATGAGGATAGTTCACCTAAAGGACACATAGTTTCAGTTCTTATCAACATGCATAAAACATCTCAATTAGTTGTCCTTGACTTCATACTTTATCACTCAGCTTTTGGTGTCTTCTGAGGCAGGATGTTCCATTTTATCAGTCTCGGTTCTTCTTCAAGGATAGAGTCATAAAACAAATGCTTCCCTATCTCTCAGTTCCCTCCTTTGTCCACCCAATTCTGTTTTGCAAAGCTGACATGGTCCATTGTTATTACTCAGTGGAAAATTTCATTTTCTGCAGGCTATCAATCTGACAGATATAGTAAGTGCTACTTTTTGGGTTGCACACAGAGCCTGATGGAAGCCCTGTGCCTGTAAGGAAACCTACCACACAAGAGCACCCAGGCTGTGATCCATGATTAAGGCTCAGACGAACTATTCCTATGGGATTACACAGGGACCATCACTCTTAAGACACAGGGACAGTCAGTGAGAAATGGCAATGCAATTCTTATCTCCTATTTAAAGTCTGTTTAATAATGCAGCATTTAATAATGCAACCAGTGTTCCTCCATGCTAAATCTTCTCCAAGTCATTGGAGAAACGTTGGATTCTCCTCCCATTTCTGTGGCCTCTCTCGAGGTCAAGGATGGAGGGTTTGTTCTGGGTCTGGTCAAAATGTGGATTTAACACCACATCGTCTCACACAGCTTCAGTGTGTCACCTCTGTCATATGCAACATGACACTCAAAATCTGAGCTCTCTTCAATGCCTGCTGTCCATCTGCCCTATTTGTCCTACTCAAACTCAATGTACGGCTGCAGCTCAGCCCCTCACTCCACATTTTTCTCTGTTTTGCTCCCTCATGTTCTGTCACCAATGTCACCAGATCCCAGCCTTCAGCACCGTACCTCTGCATCTCCCCATGGGATGAAAAGCAACTCTTCCCCCTGCAGGGCCCAGAACACCTGGTCTTTCAGCTAACCTGTCTATACCAGCCTACCCTCCCTCATTCCAGTCCCTTCCCCCAAGTCTTACTTTTGCTCTGACACTTGGAAGTCATGAGTTATTAAAACAATTCTGAAGAAATCAATAATGTGCATAAAAGCAGCATCTGAGCACATTTGTCTGTTTTCAGCCTCTCTCAGAACCCAAGTACTTTGTAGCAGGAGCCACCTTCCTTCCATTCCAGCGTGTGCCCAGTGCTTTGGAGTACCACCCTCATATATACTTGCACTGGCATCATTTGCAGTCTTCACGACAATGTTTTACAATCCAGCAGGAAAAATGGACAGGAAATAGGTTCCAAACATGTTTCAGTTGGGCTTACATCAAAACTGACATAGTAGATAGCTGTCCTTCAAAGTACATTTTGCTTTAAATAACTATGTCAGTAGGCAGGCGTCCTAGTGATGGACATCTTATTTACAAAATAAAAGTCCTTACAAGGCTTACATGAGTTGCCAGCTGAAAACAGAGCATAGACGACCTCATAATTTATGGCCTTTTCCACCAAGAAAAAACAGCCTAAGTTTATTAAGGGGGAAGGAAACAGAGACAAAAAAAGACAAACAGCATCACATGTGGCGACATCCTTGTGTGTTTAACCTTGCAGCGCCACAGCCGATGCACAATCAGTGCAGGGAGGCACCGACATCCAGCGGCCGTCGAGCAGCTCCGCAGCCCTTCTGCAGGGCACAGGGCAGGGCTTCACCAGCCACAGGAGCTCACCCACCAGCCTGCCCGGGAGGTAAGCAGCTGAACACTAACACTGGCAACTCGAATGTAACTTTGGAAGTCCAAATGTCAAAACGCACAAGTAACATCAATCGAGCATTCAGCATCCCAAGGCAACTTCTTGTCCAGCTGCCAGAAGTTAAGCTCAAGCCAAAACAACAAACAGTCTTGAAAACTTCAGATGAGGTTAAGAAGCTGCAGATAATTTAAAAGGTTAATTTCATATCAAATCCAGACCAAGTAAAGTAAGACTGAAACTTTCAAAGTTACATTTTCTCCTCTCAGAAAGAAGTCAGCATCTTCTTTGCTTCTGTCTCCCTACAGCCTCCTGCGACTACTGTGCAAACATGGGCATATCACCACTTATGTATGACAATGCTTTATTCCTACTCAGCAAGTAAAATGTTATGCCATTAGAAGATAGGTAGTCCTCCAAATTAACTAGACCAACCTTCATAAAAATGTTTGGTACCCAGAACTGGGGAGCACATCTTTACAAGAGCTGTTCTGGGGCCAAAACATGCATGTTTTCAAGGCAACCCAACCATAAGTCATAAAGTACCATAAAACAAAGGCAATAATAGCAGACAACCTACAGTAAGAACAGAATAATCACCTTACTTTCAGAAGTCTCTCTACCAACACTGCCTTAAGAAATGGTTTGTTTGTACAATTGTAGCTGGAATTCAGAAAAACTTTTTGGAATACAGACAGGGAGAAGGAAAAAAAAAGATACAAATACAATTGCAGAGGGGCAACAGCACAGAACTACATCATCTGACCCCAAAAGCAGATGAAATCAAAAAGCCAGCACTGAAACGATGATAAAGCATATCACACCTTACCCATTTTAAAGATAGAAAAGAACTTGTGTGTTGAACTCCTGATTTCATCCAAGTATAAGGGTTAACAACGTTCAACAACTTCATCTGCCTGCTATAACAGCTCTCCTTCCCCTATCTCTCTCTCATTACTGTAATAGTGTATTTGAAATACAAAGACAACTACGGCAAGCATTTCACTCCTACCTACCAGTTCTGAGTTTCACAGAGTTTGTTGGCAGGTGTATCTGTCTGAAAATACTTCCAGAGACGTTATCCCCCCACAACACTATATTCTGCTTGTTTATTGCAAAGTCATTAAAAAGCTAATTGATAATCATTATGCAGTATTTCTGTGCGATAGAGGGTCTTGAATTATGACCACCAATCGCTGAGAACATAGTCATGAAAAAAAAACAGGTGTATTCAAAAAACAAGCCATTTTGCATAAAAGTTTTTAAAACATTAACATGAGCAGCTATGACAGATTCACTAATACTTTCCACTTTAAAATTTTACTTCAGCAGTGTATTATTAAAGCTAGCTATTTCTTCTTTTCCCCAAACACTTTGCAAGGAAACTCAGGAGTTTGACATTATACATAGGCCCAGTGACATTACCACCTGCACTGCACAAAAACAAAAATATTAAAGAGTTCTGATGAAGTTTTTCATGATCTCTGAAAATGGTTCTAGCACAGGTAAAAATATCAAAAAACAGAGTATGTCATTTTAGAATACTTTACTATACTTAATAACCTATTAGTCTACTACTTTCTACAATAGATGTAACAGTAGTTATCAAACAATAATCCGGAATTTTACTTGGCAGCACCCAAAAAACAAACCACAAAACCTCAATAGATCATTTCTCCTAAATGAGGTTTACATTATGTAGAACTGAAGAATTTTGTATCAAATATACACAAACACACAATTCTCATAAGTAAAAATAAAACCCACTATCTACAGATTATGAAGCGAGAGGAGAATGTAGCCATTACCTCTTGGTTATCTTTATTCTGATTTGCCCAGAAAATCTTATGATAAAGTGTCTCCATTGAATTGCTGGAATCTGATCTGTCAAAACAATGCCGATCCAACACTTCTAAGGTGTGCAAAACTCGGCTGATGGTCACCCCTAGAGATGGGAGTTAGAGAGGAAGAAAAAAAAAAAGAAAAAAAAGGTTTACACAGGAAGACATTGCATTACATCCATCTGTCAAATCTATTACTAGAATTAATCATGGTGCAACAGGATTATACTCAAAGAAGAACAACAGATGTAAACCTAAAGCTCCCAACGTTTGTTTCATTTTGAGTTGTCTTACCTGCAGTTGATTCTTGGCACTTGTCAAAAGACCACCGCACCTCCACAGCACGACCTCTTTGTTTTATCTGCTGTTCTACTTCATAAATCTTTGCCCGAACCTGTAAAAAAGATAGCTGCTAATTAGCTAGTGGTGGGAAGTCTCAATTTTCATTTCCAGCTTGTGACAGCTTTCTCAGCAGGAGCAAGGTACCCTATGGTGTTCCACAACACTCCCTACATTTGGGAACAACAAACCAAAATATGTTCTGTTCAAATGTTTTTGTCTGTTACAAATCATCTTGCACAGTAAAACGTCTTTTCCTCATATTCAACCCAGTAAAAGTTAACTTTCAGCGTGTCTGAAAAGTCACATCTCACAATACGGTACGCCAAGCTTCCTCTTATTTGCCATTTTACATCTTAAAGTAATTTCAGTTCAATAACAGAAAACATCTGAACATAAATTAAATTCCTGATATTTTCACAAAATCAGTACCTCAATGAAGTACAAAGTAAGGTCATCAAAAACTAGCACAACACTAGTCTTGAAACTAGACCTAAAGAAATATCTAAACTTGGCTGTAGTCCTAATGATCACAAATAATTATTTGGGATATAAAACAGATCTTAATAATCAGACAACAAAAAAAGCTTACCTGCTGATTAAATGCTGAATTCCCACCTGGCATAGGTAAACTAGATGGAGCAACTTGAAGTAAATCCAGAGGTGAGCCTGGATTAACGTTCTTATTTTCGTTTGTGGAATAATTCCACACCAAGGCACTTGGGCAACAAAGAGTTACAGTCTGCAAGCAATAGTACAAAACAGAAGTAATTTCTTTTTCTAAACATGCGTGATAGACTATACCAACAATAAGAGTCCACGAGACTAGAATCGCTTTTGGTCTAACTATTACAGTGAAAGAAACAAAAAGACAGGCCTATGCACAATTGCTTTAAAACATCCATTTCAGGAAATTCAACTACTATATTACTTTCCTTCTTCATTATTAAAAAAATTAAATATATACGTGTTCAACTCCCATTTGTATAGCTTTTGTAACGCCAAAGAACACCACCAAAGGTTAATTTCAGTCAGACCCTTTCTGTGAAACATGAATGGGCTTTAGAAAAAAGAAGTCATTTTGATGTTCAGCTTAACAGAAAGAAGCTACATGTGAAAAATCAAAATTTAAGAAATTAAAATCAACTCTTCTGTCAAGATTTTAAAGTCCAAGAGTCATTTAAATGCACCATGAACTTAAGATTTACTTGAAAAGAAAGATCTTGCATTGACAGGTTTCAAAACAGTCATTTTACAATGGCTTGTCAGCAGGTACCGATTACCCTGTAGCATTTGGTATTGTACAGAGCAAAAGCAGAATGCTTTGGTGTTTTGGGGTCAGACCTTAAATATAATCTAAAATGGTGGAAGCTGATTGATCTTATAGATGTTTAGCTTTGAGACTGCTGGATTACTTCTTGGGAAGCTCCCCAAGTCCAGATCTGGCTTACAAAGCAGCACCTTAGCAAGAACGTTGCCTAGAGAAATGCTCCTCTGAAAAGACAGAGAGTTTGTCTGAATCCAGGCTGTCCTCTAGACCTGCTTGGCAGCACAAGAAAAAGGGGTAGAAAAAAGAGCAGAGAAAACACACACACATATACAAACCCAAATAGTACAGGAAGAGCAGAAAGATTACCAGCTGTGTTGCTAGTAGAGAAAAGCTGTAAAGCTGCCAGAGTACACAAGCGTACCCCAGCAGCCCAGGACGGAGGCAAACGCTGACGTTCCCAGGGCAGATCCGTGTTCAGGAGTAAAAAAGTCACAGCATGCTGAGACCTGGACAGGATCTAACTTCCTGACTCACGCACCCTCAGCAGAGAGAGGGATGCAGATGCTTTCCCACTTCCTTTCCTCAGATAGCACCGACTGAGCCTTCCCTGCGTACAACCCGGCCTGCCTCCAGGCTCTGGACTTCCCGCACTGCTGCACTGCGACAACTGCGGGAAAGCAGCAGCCCTCGGAGAGGGAGCTGCATGCCACAAGAAAGTGCTCTTTTACTGTGGGGGTGGTCCAGCACCGGAACAGGTTGCCCAGGGAGGTGATGAAGATGTAAAAATCTAGCTGGACATGGTCCTGGGGAGCCTGTTCTAGCTGACCCTGCCTTGGGAGGAGTGAGGGGTGGGGGGCAGCGGCAGGGAGGTGGATGACGTCATCTGAAGAGGTCCCTGCCAACCTCACCTGTTCTGTGAATTTGTGATCCCACAAGCATCAGCATACTCCTGGTACCACCACCAGTACATGTCCTGTGCAACCCCCAGAGACAGACAACTGAACAGACAACAGCAGGAGGGTTTCAGGAAGTCTCACCAGGTCAGCACTCAGGAAGGCAAACAACCGTAGCTCATCATACAAGTCCTTTTTTAGAAAATAATTACTCTCTTGACAATTCTGCTATTGCTGAGCAACAAGCGCAAGTGAACAGTCTCTTCTGTTCCAGTTTTAAAAACTGTGGAAGTTGGTATGGCAATATAAACTGCTCGTAATTCTGACAAAACCAAAATGAAGTGGCCTGCAGTGGCACCAGGCATCAGTGACAAGCTGGAATAAGCGAGGAAATCCTCAAAGGTTAGAGCCTGCAGGAGTCTGTATGGTGCTGTCTTCTGTCCAGCCGCACCCAGCAGACAGTCAGGGTCTGGCAGAACCACACAGGTTCACTGGTGATGAGACCGTGATGAGATGCACAGAGCACTACTACAATCAGAAACACCCCATCACAGAGGGAAGGCTTGGCCATCCTGGCAGCAGAGTCGCTCCTTCCCACAGCAGAGGTGCAGATAGATACACAGGCAGCACAAGCTTCTCCAGGTGGTTCCACCATTGCGCCTCAGCCAGCATGGAGAATCATCCACCCTCACGCTCCCCCAAGACCCACTCAGTCCTCACCCTTTAACGGACACAGGTACATTTCAAAGCACAACTAGCACACCTTGTCACATCCAAAAAACACTCTTTTCCAATAAACTGAATGATTATAGCCTTGAAAACAAAGAGCAACAGAACACTGGCCTACCTGCAGCATACAACTAAGTCCATACACCAGTGGACGGTGTTGAGGGCAGGAGAGGAAATCTGAGCAGGCCAGCTGTACCGGGCTCAGAACGGGACCAGGGGCAGTCGGACTTGAGGCTGCCAGAGGAGGGTTACTTGGTCCAATAATCATATGAGGAGAGTGTGCAGCTACAAGGTTAGGACCATCGCTTAGCAATAAAGATAGGCGTCTGGCACAAAAATAAGCAAGGCGACGGGATAGGTAAGCTGACTGAACAAACTCTTCCGAATACTGAAAGTTAAAAAAAACAATAAAAAAGCATAGTTTACTACACAGTCTACTCCATGTAATTCGCTTTCTTTAACAATCTAACATTGGACATGCATAAACTAGAAGGGATCACCTCAAATATTTAAGAGTCCAGAAGGTAAAAAAAAGAAAGGACCAGCTCAAATGCAAATCTATACTTCTGTCTCAAAAATTTCATCTGCCCTCCAGGACCAATTACATTAACAGGATCCTTCTACCAATCCGAGTTAAGGATTATGAAGCATGAACATTTTAAAGGTGTTTATAAATTCCAAACATGCACCATGCAATATATATCCCTATATGTGCTAAGTAAAAATGTTTATATAGATTTTACCACCACAAATATTAAAATCATTTAACATGTATGAATCACGCTTATATTGATTTTGGCTTTAAAACATGCATGTACCTGCAGCATTAGCGGCAACAACAGCTTAAGAAGATCATCATCAGTGGGTCTGATTTTTTCCAGAACATCCAGTATCCATGTCAAATACTCGTGTCTCTCGAGCATTCCTTCCTTAAAGGATTTAAAGTCACACATCAAATATTAACTGGGAGCACTAAACAAGAAGGTGTGTAATTACAAGTTTCATTTCATTTCTGGTTTAGCTCTTATTACCCATGTCAGCACAGAGTTACCAAGACCCTCAACCACCACTACACGTGCAGGAACCAGCCACCACCATGGCAGCCCTACAGATAGGGAAGCAATTGCATACAGCACTAATGATCTCTGCAGTTGGGATCCAGCAGGCTGCCTGATTTACTGCTGACAGACTCCCTCCCGGCAACCCTTCTGCTATTTCTATCCTTGGGTAGAAATAACCAGAGATATTCTGTGCTAGCACTGTGTGGACCTGAACAGCCAGGTCACCACTCCAACACCCAAGGCTTCATGTGCCATAGCAGCCTCAGCCTGATCCACAATCATTAAAAACACTCTTAAAAGATGGGATAATATAGAAGAGATGGAATAATTGAGTATATTGCTGCAATCACAATCAAGCACACTAAGCAAATCAAAGCTTTTTCAGCTAGCAAATCTTTAAAATGAATTAGCATTTACAATTTATGCGAGTCTTATGACAAAAGCTACCAGTAAGTTCTAAAATTGAACTTTCCAAGAATGGTAACCTCAAAAAAAAAAAAAAAATCCATACACTACTTAAAGTATTACCTGAAACATATAAAATGACAATTTTTCATTATATTCCCACTGCTTCAGGGCTTGTTCCATCTCTTGAGGCATTACTACAGAGCTGTTGCCTTGACTGGAAGTCACATGATAAAACTCCGCAACCTTTGCCAGCTGCTCTCGAAGGTATCTGGTTATAATTTGAGTCCATTCTACAAAATAAGCTTCCAATTAGAACATTTCAGGTGATAACAGGTTTCTTTCACAGTAAGAATCGAAACAAACTTATACTGCCTTTGTCATCAGAAATATTCCTCCAAAACATTAACCCCGCAGTTACATAATGCAGCACCTATTGTGAATTAACGGGCTTCTTATGTGCCTCTCCTGTGCATTGGTCTCAAAGCACACATACTCTCAAGCATGCAAGTAGCCTGCTAGCTTAGCATGATGTAAAAAGCTCTGACACGAGGTATGCCTTTAGGGAATGACCTGTCTCCTTCATCACGTTTCAGCATTCGGCCACAAAACAGGCTTCAAATAGATAAAATAAATATACTTCATTATTTCCTTCCATCTGAACCGTTACTCTCCTCTTCCTTCCCCCTCCAAATATACTCGATGGGACTTTGCACAAGCAATGAGATATAAAACTGTTCTTTTTATCATCTCTCTGAAACAGACAACTCCTCCAGATTTTTACTCTAACGAGAATGCAAAAGCTCAGGAGCAGTTTCTTAGGTCAGAATGACCAGCACAGTGCAGAGGTCTGCCAGTAAGACTGATTATCTTTCCTTTGTCCTAGATAAATCAGTAGGTGCTGTTCAGCAAATACACAAACCTACTAAAAATTACCAGTTTTTCTTTCTGCTTGAGTAGTGATCCTGTATTTAGTATAACTTGGAGAAATTAGTGAACAAAAGTAAACTTGCTTGATCATACACAGAAAGCTTTGGGAAAAGAGGAATTTTAAGGAAGGCATTCTCTTAACAGTAACTGGAATGACCAAGGATATTTGTTAATATCTCAGAGACAAACATCTGACAGAGCTGTATTTAATCAGCATGCAGCATATTTTAGAAGAGCATGCTCTTTTATGAATACATAATGCAGTTGCTTTGACAACCTAAGCCTGTTTACTGTCAGAGTTACAGGAACTACCACTCTCACACACAATTGTTTTCGCTGTTTACTACCCACCTCAGCCTTCAGCTAGTGCGTTCATTCTTTTTTCCCTTTGCATTTGTAATTAGCAGCTCTGTCAACATATATAGACTATATGTTGAATGCTTTTCTATCCAAATCTACTGAAATTTCTATATGAAGCTAGAGGTTTTTAGTGTTTTCATAGAGCAGTTTAGCTACACTTAGTTCAAACATTCACTCACTTTTGGAAAAACAATTCCAAATCTACTACTTCAAACTTATTTCATGTGACAGAGACATTCACACGACAATAATTTTCCCAAAACAATTACCAATATCTCTGTGCCACTGAGTGAGAAACAATGCAAATGCCTTTCTGTTACCTGAAGCACAGATATAAAGCACTTTGGGAACTGTCAAAGGCTGCTTAGTAACACGCAGCAAACTACTTCCCAAAAAGCTCTCAACAACCTTTGCAAAACAGGAAACTTGGACAGAGGATGTAACCTTCAGTAACCCACCTCACAATACTCGCTGATAACAGTCACAGGCACCTCAGCCCACAGACACCCTTACTGGCTTCATTCATCCTCGCTGTGAAGCAGGTGCCACCATGGTGCCAGCCCAAAGCAGAGCCAGGAGTACCTGCCTACCCTGCCAACGCACACTTCCGCCGTGCACCTTCCCAGTAAGCATAAACTCCTTTTGTTTTAAAGAGTTACTACTCTCAGCCACAGCAAACTAGGTCTAGATCAACTTATCACAACGAAGTGGACAACCTTAGCTTTCCTCACCTCCTCCTTACTCCCCTTTCTCCATGACTCCCAGACAACCAAGAAAGAGGGTGTTTGTTTTAACTACACCCTAACGAATACATGTCCCAAGCAAAAGAACAGCCCCAGTCTTGGTGCACAGCATCACCATTTCAGTCCCCCTAGGAGAGCCACAGATGCTCTTTTTTCAAAGAAAAAGATCACTAGCAGAGCTACTCATGACAGATTAGGAAAGCAATCAGCCTGCTCTCGCTGCCTTCTCCGAGCCTCCTGCTAGGGTCTACCCAAAAAAATGCTTACGCCATTCAAGAGAAAACAGAAGACAACCTGAGAGGTTGGAGAGGGGGGCTGTTTCAACATCCCTTGGTGCAAAGGATAGAAGGGGAATTCGAGAGAAGGAAAGAGCAAGTCACCCAGCCCTGCTCGGTAGGTGCCAAAACAGCTCAAAGGAGCCTGAATTCATCCCGTTTCAGAAGAGGAGTGGGGAACTGTGCTAATTTCTCACCAAAACAGCACTGACCTCACTACAGAGAGGGTAATCCCAGCACAGCAGCCTCCCAGAGCTCATACACCAATGGAGGCAACAACCTGACTCGATATCTGGGCAGGTGTCTCTTCTTCTTGCCAGTCATGCACGCTGCCTCCCCCCTTGCTCTGTGTCTCTAAAAAATCAGACTGATTTTTAAGAATACTTTTTAAACTATCACCAAAGAACAAACATAGGATGTTTGCTAGAAAATAGAAAATATACTTTTGGGTCTTTAACTAGGAACTCAGAGTGAAAACTAGTGTTACAAGCCTACAAATAATAATTTTTAAAAAAAAAAAACCACAAAGCGAAGTTTGAAAGAAACAACAGAATGAGTTGGCAGGAAGCAGTAGACATTTCTCACAGCAGTACAGAGATGCTGCTACACAGCAGTGAAATTGTCTGTTCTGAGCACAGTTATTTCAAGGACAAGGAAGAAAAACATTCATTCCAGACAGTAGAAGAGCTATAGGTAGCGTATGTGAATTGAGAGAGTAAAACTACAACTCTGATAATAGTTAAAGTAACTTTGAACACCTCAAAGGTGTTCACTGCTTGGCCCACTGGCTTGATGCCAGCGTCATTTAAGGTTAGTATTTAAAATAAATACATTGCTACCTATGTTTTAATAAATAAGCTTTGAAATTCACATTTCATTCCAGGCTTTCTAAATTAGCAGTTCTGTTCATTCCCTGGTAACATTGATCTTAGCACAGCCTTTGCCACTCCTGCCAGCCCTGCAGAGACCAGTGTCAGTGGTGAAGACGCAGCACAGTCAACTCCTCAGATGCTGCGCGTGGAGATTTAGGGAGGAATCAGCTGGAAGGAGAAGCAGCCAACAGGGCAGTATTCACGCTACATGGCTCTTCGTACTCTTTGACACACACTTCTAAGCAAAACTGATTTAAAAGAATTTTTATTTCCCTTCCCACTACAAAGATTCCTCTCTGGACACCTAGTAAACTACACCAAAGCCACGAACAAGAGGAGCAGGCCCCTTCAGCTATTATAACGCATTTAGACATTAGAGATGTTTATTTACCAATATTTGGGTCAGTGGCCTGGCGTTTCTTGATTTTAGCTTCAGAAATAGCAGCGTAGTAGGCACACGTCATTTTGATCAGCCATGCCGCTCGCAGCAGTGGCACAGAATATTTTGCTAAGTAAGCAAAAACATCTTCTTTTTTACTGAGAATGGGGACCTGAAATGAAACAAGAAGCAAGTTATAGCACACAGTCCAAACAGCAGCTGGCACCTGTGGGTTAGCCCAGGCCTCCTCTGCTCAACCCCGCGCTATCTGGAGAGAGGCAGACCTCTTCACCAACCTAGGAACCCACTACACTAACAATAACTATTGTCTAGACACATAGAAACAGAGACTTGACAAAAAGAGATACTGCCCCACGCTTCCCCCAGCTTTCACCAGGAGTACCCTTCCCCTGCTCAGAGATGCCTGCAGAGCCACTAGCAAACCTCTCAACACAGCCAAAAGCATCTGAAGTGCAGAAACAGTCCTGCAGCTGATCCTCAGAACCTCTGGAAAATGGAAATATATCAAGGTTTTGGGTAAGGGTTCAATTACACAGACACCGCCAGTTTAATGGGTGCCCCTGGTTCAGCGGAGTCTGTAATAACCAGAGCGTACCAGGGCAACACAGCCTGGCCAGCTAACACTGCATGCGCTGACCACGCACACTCTGCTGTGGCTGCTCCCACAAGACTTCCATGTGAAAAGTCCCTCCATGCCGTCACAGCAATCCTTACACTTTTCTGCATAAAGGTAGAATAATTTTAAAATGCATTTTAAAGCAACATATATGAGAACAAGACATTTCATACCCAGTGGAGACAGAAGGGAGTGGAGGCACAAATGCTGCACTTACTATCCTCTACCAAAAAGTCCTCGTTACTCCTTCAAGCATACTCAACCTTTCTGACAAAAGTGCCTGGAGAACAGAGGCACATCAATGCTGAAGAGAGCAGCAAACAAAGCACTAACCCTTTCCTGTAATGCTCTTCAGTGGTCAGTCTAGGGACTCTACAGAATCAATTTCATAGTGTTCTTAACATGCTTATTTACTGTTATCAGCAGGTTTATAAATCTGGTCATTTAAAAAAAAACATAAATAATGAAAGAAATCTCTTCAGCACTTCTATTCACAAAGTTAACCTCTCAGAAAGTTATCAGGGAAACTTGTGGGTGGCATGCTTGCCACAGCAAAGCTCTTGTTTTTCTAGTGGCTCTATCGGTGGCAAAGCAGCACACATTCTTCACCAACTGCACGGCAAACTGACCAAAAACTGGTGAAACTTGTACCTTCTGCTATTTTGGTCCATTTATGCTCAATAGTCTTGGAATAAGAGTTCCTTATTGCAGTTTAATTTATACACAGAATAACTCCCAGATACTGTAAGATCAGCTGCTTGTACACAGAGCTTCAGGAAAGAAAGGCATGAATAACAGCACCGTTGTTACTGTGTTCTAGACGCCTCCTTGGCATGCAGTATCCAAAAAGATAGCTCAAAAATTGTCTTTTCCAGATGTACAAAGACTGCTACAAAGCAACAAGAGCTCTTCTCCCTAATTGGAGACTTAAACAAGAATGCAACTAATAACGCTCTGTAACAAAGATTGTTAATACAAATACAAATTTAAATGTGAAGAGCATGTAAAGGGATTGGAGTTAACAAGCAGGTTCTTTCAAGAATGTATTGGCTTCCTAGTCGATTATTTCCTCGCCAGACAAGAATTTCTGTAAACTCTCCTTTGCTTGAGAAAGGGACTGTTGAAGTGTACAGGCAAAGAATCTGGCTGTCAATAGGATAAACACACCTGAGCTAAAATATAGTCATTCAAAGGAACTTTTTACCAGGTAGATCAGAAGTTCCCCTTTGCCCAGGCACCCACCTTGCAGAGAGGGAACATGCTAAAGAGCAGCAGCTGCCTCCAGCACTGCTCCACATCCAGCATGCTCAGAAATATTGCCCTATTCTTATAGCCCAATTCAATATAATCCAATATCCAAGTGTCATGGTTTAACATGGCAGACAGCTAAACACCACACAGCCGTTCGTTCACTCCCCACCCCAAGTGGGATGGGGGAGAGAACTGGGGAAAAAAAAGTAAAATTTGTGGGTTGAGATAAAGACAGTTTAATAGGACATAAAAGGAAAGGAAAATAATAATAACAATAATGATAAAAGAATATGAAAAATAAGTGATGCACAATGCAGTTGCTCACCACCCGCTGACCAATGTCCAGCCAGTTCCCAAGCAGTGGTCCCCCAGCCAGCTTTCCCCCAGTTTATATACTAAGCATGACATCACATGGTATGGAATATCCCTTTGGCCAGTTGGGGTCAGCTGTCCTGGCTGTGCCCCCTCCCAGCTTCTTGTGCACCCCCAGCCTTCCCAGTCGGCAGAGCACAAGCAGCTGAAAAGTCCTTGATTTAGTGTAAGCACTACTTCGCAACAACTAAAACAACAGTGTGTTATCAACATTATTCTCATACTAAATCAAAAACACAGCACTATACCAGCTACTAGGAAGAAAATTAACTCTATCCCAGCCAAAACCAGGACACCAAGAAATAGAGGAAGGAGTACTTTGATACCTTTTTTGCTAAAAGAGTCAGTGGTTTACTTCCTGCTAAATCTGTGAACCAGTTGTGAATTGCACTCTGAGACCGAGCAGTAACCAGCCAGTAGTTGTCTTTGGCATTTACTTGTGGCTTTTTCTTTCCTGTGTCCTGGAAAGTGTTAAGTTTTAGCTTTTCTGCTAATATGCTGCTAAAGTAAGCGCCAATCTGTGGGGGAAAAAAGCAAAACATATATGACAACCCAGTAAGCAAGCATCTGTTGTACATTAATGCACAAAGGATTTCCATCTGAATAGATGTAGTCATCACTCTAGTCTAGGCTATCAATCTAATAAGATTACACTGTAATTCCCTGCAGCTAGGAGATGGGGATTCATGATATTAAGCACCCATGCAACATTTCTGCATGATCTGCTACAGCTCACCAAAACCAAGCCAAAGACTGCCAGGCCTCAGAGATACCAGAGATGCAGCTGCCATTTACGACAGGTCACTGTGAATGCCCAGAGCCATATCCCTCAAACAGATGAGTGTCTCAGATTTAGGCCCTGATTCAGTGTATTCTAAGTGTCTCAGAACATTCCTCGCCTTCTACACTTCACTACACCATAAAGTGTGTAAATACAAGCTTTGCACTTCTATTTAGAACAAACTACACTGCACAAGGACTGCATTTGTTGTCTGTCAATCATCAGTTACAGCAGGCAAAACTTCAAAGATTTGGATTAGCTAGGAAACGTTCTGACTTCTATTCAAAACACCTCTGCTACCACTCAACACCTCCAGAATGAAAAGCTTTGCTTCCCCAGTACTTTCAATCCCAAAACTGCACAAGAAAGCCCAATAGAGGTTTTACTTCCCATGTGAGCTTATTTACTTTTCAAAATTACTACAACAGAAAATAATTTTTAGGCCTGTCAGTAAGAATAAAATGTTTGATTTTCTAATAAATAAATTCATAGTTGGGTAATTTTAAAATCTATTAAAAGCTTTTAGGAGATACTGAACTTATTTTGGTAATTCTATACTTAAATCTTCCAAATAACTATAAGTGCTTCCTTGTGAATTTCTGGTTTACTTTTCAAACAGTTCTGTTCAATAGTCAAAACATGAATAATTAGACTGTAAGACAGAAAATGCCTGCTGGTAGCAATTCTAGAAAACAAAATCAGAAGAATGTAACAGGAAAACCTTTAACATTTCAACAATCGTTTACCTGTATCTCTTCTGCTAAAATAAAAGAGCATCACTGTATAAGAAAATTCACATTTTCCAATAAGCCGTAAAAAGTTACATAGTTTAAAAGTCAAGTAGCAGAAAATTACTTTGCCTGAAAACATTTTTATATAAGCTTCTTGATAACATTCTCCTTCAAACTGTTTCTTCCTGCTTTCCCCAACAGAGAAAGAAAGAGAGAAAGAGAGAAAGAGAGAAAGAAAGAAAGAGAGAAAGAAAGAAAGAGAGAAAGAAAGAAAGAGAGAAAGAAAGAAAGAGAGAAAGAAAGAAGAATCTGGACAAATCCTCCAAAGAAATACAGGATGGGTTTTTTTCTAAAAAGCTATTATTTACAATTTGGAGGATAGTAACTAATGTTTTAGTAGTTTTTATTGCTCATTTGTATCTCACACTTTGACTCTCAAAAAAACCTAGAAGAAAGCTAAGTTACATTTCACTAAACATTCCAAGAATATATTTCCAAGAGACCTGGACCACAGTGACCAGTTTCTCCCAGCAGAGAACTGCCTGATGAAACAGAAGACCAAAGAAAGTTAAAGATGTGTAAACACTAGGAACTTTCAGGGGAGGAGTTACTACTGTCTTTGTAAGTGAAGCAAATAAAAGAACAGGAGCAAAAAATAATGTCTCTTCTACAACGAAGTGTGCTAGTTATGTTTTGTTCTTGGCATCCATGTTTTCCTCTGAAGACTGACAACACTAGGTAGCAGAAACACAGCTCAGCATTCTTATATTAAAGTTAATTACAGAACTAATACGAAGACTTCCAAACAGAAAGCGAAGCAGTCAGGAACCAAGTACAATCACAGCCATGTTGGTTCCAATTTCAATGAGCATACTCAGAGCAAAAAGCCCTGTCTTACCTTTGAGGCATTAATGACAATATTTCTAGCAGATCCATGCTCATCTCCAGAGAAGGCAGGTTGATTACTGAAGCCTTGCTTTACATTCACTGCAGTAAGTTCATCCTGCAAAGAGTGTTTTAAGGGCAAAAAATGAAATGACAATTTAAGAAGTCACATCATTCTGAGAAGCATGTTTTTATAAAGAAAATGTATGTATTTGCTAGTATGTCACACTCTGCATCCGCCTGAGCCCTCAAAGCACTTTGCACATTCATGGGATTTCAGTGAAGCAGAATTCAATGCCACTCGTATCCTCCAGTCCTCATTAGGTGTTTGCCTTACTACAGACTTCAAGGCCATAACTTGATAAGGATGCTACTTGTTTTGCTGGAAGAGAATTGCTGCCCACGAGAAGGGTAGCAGGAAACAAGGCCTTGGCAGCCTTCATAAAACCTGGAGTGCTCCCCAGCACCCAGCCCTAAATCTTCCTCATGAAAGTGGTGCCGGTCACCAGCCATCCTGACCAGCGGAGGGAGAGCAGCGCATCCTCCTCTCCTCGAGATACACTGGGATCGCCGGAACCAGCTGCATCACTCCACAACAGAACACTGCTGCACACCCCTCAGTACCACCAGAATCATAAATGTTCCTTCCCCCAGCACGAAAAAAATTTCTGCATCATTGTTTTGCTGAAGTTTAAAATGTTACTATTTTGGTTTGTGGCCTCACAACCACCATTTGAGAATCTCTGCTGAAATAAGAAACAGACCACCTCTAGCAGAAACAATTTCAAGTAAACATCTGTCCCTGTTCCCGCTTCTTCTGGAGTTACTTTCACAGTGGAAGGATTACTAGTCTCCTACTACACTATCACCACACCTCCATTTTGCCGCATATTGGTATTTAAGCAGGCTTAGCTGGATCATATTCACAGCAAGAACACAGAACAGACAGAAGTGGGGTCGGCAGCATTTAGGTGCAAATACATACTTGAGCCTTCACAAATGCAGAATATAACTTCCTAAGCAAGCCCCATCCTTCCCTATCTTCACCAAAGTTAATATTTTTCCACAGAGGCTGTGCAGTTTATTCACTTATTCAGGATCACATGCCCGTCAGACTGAGGTTTACCTACCCCAGGTGAATGGGGAACCTGGCCTGCCTGTTTTTCATAGTCTCCCTCTGAATAGAAGGCACAGATCTCCCCCAATGAACCAGTTACTTGGCACCAAAGGTACTCTACACAAGCTCAAGTGGTCCACTGGTAGTGGGTGAGGTATTGAAATAATCCCTGAAATGACTGTGAAATAACCTATGAAAACAAAGAGCAACTGCTGTGCAACCAAGCAAATAAAACAGGAGAAAATAAAGTTAAGAATGTCACAATTTTACTGGAAGATTTTATCACTAGTTTTGGGCAACGTGTCCCCCAAAAAACAGCAACCCAGAAGCTTCCATTCAGTTTATTCTCTTACACTTTGCAACACATTTTGCTTTTCAGTATTTTCACAAAGTTTGGGAGCAACACAGAAGACAGTAATGTATTTAGAAGAAATCTAGCTCTCTAGGGTTTATGAAGTTAGCAAGCCTCATCTGAATTTTAAATGAAATCAACAAGAAGTGCTGGAACACTCCTCCACCCACACTATCCCCAAGACAGCCTTGAAAACACAGATAAAGGCAGAGATGAAAGTGATCAAAGATATTATAAGCAAATAAATAAAAGGTAAATGGCGAGCAGATGGAGATCTATGTTACTATTAGTGCCATTTCTACAGATGACCCTAGTTCTGTTATCTTTAAACTTCTCTTTTGAAAAAAGCTGTCTAGATATCATTGTGCTGAAAATAACTGAGAACTGTATGTTGTACTGCTATATCTACCACTACTGTAGGAACAAGCTGCGGATGGACTGACAACACAAACACATCAGTGTTTTGGTTTTGTCTGGCTCAGATTATTAGCTCAGATTTCTCCCTGCCTTCAGCAGCAGTTCAGAAATTTTAAACACGGAGCATAGCACAGTTGCATAACCAAACACCAACTAGAAAAGACCTGAACACAATGCACAGAGATACCTCTACAAACAAATTAACAATAAAACGGATGTTCACAGGAGCTCTCATTACATCTCACTTAGGTCAGCTCCGTTAACAGCTTAGGGTCATTTTCTAAGAGCACAGCTGTCCCCTAGCAGAGGGGGAAGTTGCCTGGACAAACAGGCAGGAACACCAGCACAGCTGAGTTGTACAATACTGAACGTACTGGCGTTAAGCCTGCTTTCACTTGGCTTGGTTTGCAAGCCCTCTCCTAAGGACAGAATCAGGAGCACCGCATGCTGCTGTCACTAAGTGAGGTGCTCTGCGCCGCAACACGCTGGATCCTCTGGGCTCCTGCAGGGATGTCAAGCTTCCTTTCAAAATGTCAAGCAGGGCCCCAAGAGAGCCCAATCAAGGCTTAAAACCCTTTTGCAATTTTAAATAGCCAAATGAACATTCAGGCCCAAATTGTGTTAATTTGCTTCAGAAAGAATTTGAATTGTTTCATGGGGGATATTTAAGATCCAGGGATATATCTGCAGTGCTCTGTTTGTGAACACAACGCATACAGATGGGTATCTTTACAGAAAGAAAGCCCGACAAGTTCAGGCCAATGTTCACAGGAGCTGAGCATCGTCAGCTCTCTGAGAAGTCAGACCCCAACTTAAGTCTGCACGCATCACTTCATCGCAGCTGTGACTCCTGCAAAGCGTGTTCAGAGGAGGCCACCTGTAGCACTCACCCAGCCAGCTGCAGTCAGGGCACTCAGATCTAGACCCAGAACAAATGAACTGACTCTTAGGATCAAGCATCGAGGTGTTGTTGGGTGTTCTGGACAGTATAGTTCCATATTAACTTGCTTTTAATGAATAGGAACAAGCTCTTTAAACTTAAGCATTCTCTTGCTTCCTTACTACTGGAGTTACACTTGCTTACTGCAGCACCAAGCCAGTAAGAGAAAAGCAGAAAGCTAATGCTGTACAAAGGTTTTGAAAAACTAGGAACTGGCCAATTTATTCTGACATCTAAGCTGAGCAAGTAGACAATGTATAGAGCTATACCAGCACTATATGACAGTCAAAAACAAGGAATTTTTGAAAGGCATTCTTTTTATCCCTAAATCAAAAATTTCCTTCAGAAGAGAAATTTAAAAGAAGTTCATATTAAACTCATGAAAGCAACAGAACAGATCTTTTTAACCAGTCATTACTTTTACATCCTCTCGCATGCTCTATCTTTTGCCTCACATCTCTTTATTACAACAGGGCACCTACTTTCAGCAGCCTGGAGCAACCACAGCGTTAGCTTGGAGACCCAAAACCTCTGCGTGAAGGTCCAGGATTTCAACCTGTGGGGGGTAGCTGCTGCAGCATAAACCTTCCACTCATGCTCAGCTTCCACTACATTGGGCTTGGTTTGAACAACGAGATCAAAAAATAACTCCCTAGAAGAGACAGTATAAAATACTGTGCCAGGTACAGATTACTAAACAAGCTATATTTCATGATGAAGAGAGGAATAACTATATTTAGAGGAGCATTATCCACCCCGAATCAATGGCTCAGAAGTCACAAACAAGGATTAGCCATATCCAAGTTGCAGAAGCAACTTTTGCCAGACTAGGAAGATGACGTACTGGCCATGTTACAAACAGATACTGAGAACAAGAAGGAAGATTGGTTGCTTATAACACTGAAGGGCCCAGAAAGACAGGTCTATTCCCAGCTGGCATAAGGGGGAAAATACTGGAGAGGCCCCTCTGACAGAAATTTCAACTGCTATACCCATCCTACTGGTGAGACGGTGGTCTGGGCTACTGGTGATTGCAGAGGTTGGAGAATTGAGCCTTGGAAGGGTCAAACCCTGTGCACTATGTGTGGAGAAGGCAATGATATTCCTTCCGTCTGAAGGCTATTTCTCAGCATAAAATTATGTCAATTGTGCTTTTTTGTGCTTTGAAACTGAATTCAACTGAAGATAAAAGCATTACTCATGAGTAAAATCATCAGGATTTGGCCCTGATGATATGGTACATTCAGTGGTTATATCTTTGGCTTGTAATAAACACAATTAGCATTATATTTTATCCATCTCAGGGAGACCATAACAATTTAGAGCACAGGAAGTGTTAGACAAAAAGTTGATTCTAACACCTGCCTTCAGATGCTCCTGCTAGGGCAGGGTTTTCAAACCAGGGATTTCAAAGCAGGGATTGCTGATTATACAGAGAAAATATGTGCAAAGCACTGTCCAATGTTCAAAGAAAACACATTACAGAAAGACAAGGAAAGCTAATTCCTCCTGATCTTTCTCTTTTAGAGCAGTATCAGGTGTTAAAAGCAGCCCCATCAGGTGACTGCATTCAAGCAGAAGCTATGTGCTATGCAATTTTAAGACTTCCCTCCCACCACCCCCTTATTTCTGCAGAGAGCATTTTGCACACAGGGCACATGCCAATGCTCAGGAGCTAAGCGTTACCCCAAGCTTTTCATGAGGGGACCTTGAAAAGGATGCAGATTTCCACCTAGTGCTCAGGTGAATGGGCTCAGGAGCTGGCTCTGAAGCATGAGCCCAGGGTCCCTGGAGGTGCTAGCTCCTAGCAGAGAGGGAATTTATAAAAGCACAGGGCAACACTCGGCAACACCAACCTCACCAGACAGTCCATTCCCACCTCCACTAGGACCTGTAACTCCACATTTGTTTCCTTTTTCAAATGACAGGCAGACCTCACCAACCCAAAGGTTGGAACGACACAGGACTATGTCCTATAAACACCCCGTGCAACACACACTAACACCGCCCATACACATGTGGAATGAAGACTTTCCCCAAGCCACATTTCAATCAATTATGTTATGGCAAATAACAATGAGCCTGTCACAGTTATTTTCTACTTACTAATGCACCCATGTAACGTATTTTAAATATTAACCATCTGGGCACTTGCCATTTCCATTCTTATTGTAAATGGCTGCATATTTATAAATGTGTCTGCAAGGATCAATCCACCACCTGACTAAAAACATGCAACAGTCCAGAGCTGAGTCCTAGCTGAGTTCAGAGGCAGTTCTGCAAGCCTGGTCACGGTCACAGATCAAAAACACATATTAGAGAAATATTTCTAGTTGCCATAATCATCAATTTTTGAAGTATGATGAATCGTGGCATAAAGGTGAAAAGAGAGAAAGATGTTGCTAGAGGTCAGGAAATTGAGACGTGTCTCAAAGGATCGGTAATGGACTTGAATACACATCTTTTATTGCATGTTGTGCAAGCTCCTCTCAACCAGCACTAACCAATGGTCGCTCTCTGATGAGTGCTCTCCAGCCTACCTGAACCAGGTGATAAAGCTCATAAACAACTAACAAATTACCCTTAATTAGCCTCCTTTCTGGAAGTCTCCACAAGATGACAACAGACCAGGAAGAGAGCAATGCACGAAGAATATTGCATGGCTGCCGTGCTGTACTTGCTCCGTTTAACCAGAGCTCATCCTCAATGTCAGTCTAACTTCCACAAGCATTGAATTCACTAGGACAGAAGACAGCTGGGAACACCTAAAGAAGAGGACATCCCTGACCAACCACGCAAGAAGCAGGGGTACTTGGTGCACACGGCTTCATGTACAAGTCACAACACAGCACGCAAGGCAAATCTCAGAAAGACGCATTGACTTTGCTGGGAAACATCCTGTTCACAAAACCCTACCTGAGGCTTCTTCCACCCACCTATGGAGACTGGGAAGCCAGGCCATGGAGAGCCCACAACCAACCCCACGGCTTTGCTGGACGTGCCAGCCATGTCACAGCGCCTGCCCCAACTACGCGCTCACCCCCAGCACTGACCGACGGCAGGTCTGGTTGTGGTACCTGGGAGTAAGACAGCCACAGCCTAACGCAAGAGTAGAAGCTACAGCCCCGCTCACCTCTGCCCTGTGATTTTGGATACACTTCCCGACCTCCAAAACCCTCCAGTCCTTTCATTCCTCCAACCACGGGTTCCTGCTGTCAGGTCAGAAATGGGAGTGGGCGGCTCAGCAGGCCCACGCTCGCCCCAGCCAGCAGCACCTCTCACCCTCCGGGCAGCCCGTGCCCCTCACGGGCCCGGGACGCCCCTCACAGGCCGGGGGCTGTGCCCCTCACCGGGCTGGGGTGCCCCTCACGGGACTGGGACACCCCTCACAGGCTGGGGGCTGTGCCCCTCACCAGGCTGGGGTGCCCCTCACGGGACTGGGACACCCCTCACCAGGCTGGGGGCTGTGCCCCTCACCGGGCTGGGGTGCCCCTCACGGGCCTGGGACACCCCTCACAGGCTGGGGGCTGTGCCCCTCACCAGGCTGGGGTGCCCCTCACGGGACTGGGACACCCCTCACCAGGCTGGGGGCTGTGCCCCTCACCGGGCTGGGGTGCCCCTCACGGGCCTGGGACACCCCTCACCGGGCTGGGGGCTGTGCCCCTCACCGGGCTGGGACGCCCCTCACGGGCCGGGGGCTGTGCCCCTCACCGGGCTGGGGTGCCCCTCACGGGCCTGGGACACCCCTCATGTGCTGGGGGCTGTGCCCCTCACCGGGCTGGGGTACCCCTCACGGGACTGGGACACCCCTCACAGGCTGGGGGCTGTGCCCCTCACCGGGCTGGGGTGCCCCTCACGGGCCTGGGACACCCCTCACCGGGCTGGGGGCTGTGCCCCTCACGGGCCCGGGACGCCCCTCACGGCCCGGGGGCTGTGCCCCTCACCGGGTTGGGGTGCCCCTCACGGGCCCGGGACGCCCCTCACGGGCCGGGGACGCCCCTCACGGCAGGTGCCCGGCCCCTCTGCCCCGCCGCCCCGCAGAACGAGCCCGGCTGCCGGCCGCGCCGCGGGGAGGGCGCCGAGGCCGAGGTGTGCGGGACCGCCGCCCCCGCCTCGCCGCAGAAAATGCAAGTCAGCGGGCGGCTCCGCGGCCGCCGGGCGCCGCTCAAAAGTTTCGGCGGAGGCGCCGGGCCGGGAGGCGAGGGCGGCGGCCCGCCGCGGGCGGGGGGCGGGCGCGGCGCTGGCGGCCGGTCCCCGGCGCCGCGGGCGCGGGCGGTCTCACCTCCTTCTGGCGCGGGTCCTGCGGGTAGACGTCGGGCGGCCCCAGGCGCGGCCGCTTGAGCGGTCTGTGCTCATAGCTGAGGAGCCCGAAGGCGGCCATGATCGCTCATGTTCGCCGGCGCGGCGGGCGGGCGCTGGAGCGGGCTCCGAGCGCCAGGGAGCAGCACTCGGCGGCTCGCCCCCCGCCTCACCCCCGCCGCGCCGGGGGCGGGCTGCGCGTCGCGGCGGCGGACGGGCGCCGGGGCGGTGCGGGGCGGCGCGGCCCGGCCCACCCCGCACCGCTGCTTCCCGCGGCAGGTGCGTGCCCGAGCCCTCCCCCCCGCCCCCGCGGGCACGGCCGGCGGCCCCCACCGCACCGCACCGCGGCGATGGCGGGACCGAACGCCGCGCCGGGCACAGCGGCTGCGGCCGGGGACCCCCCCCCCACCGCGCCCCGGGGGGGACGGCGAGGAGGCGGCGGTGCGGGAACAGCCCGCAGCGGGGCGGCCGGGCCCCCCCCCCCCAGCCACGGGGACGCAGCACCCGCCTGTTCACCCTATCGTCTGCTCCCGTGTCGAATAGCATTCATTTTAGCGGATAAATAATTCATTCGGGAAAATAATAGCCCGCTGCGGACGAGGCAGGTGCGCCCGTGCCTCGGCGGTGAGGAGGCCGGCTCCCAGCGCAGCCCCGCTCCGGGGGCGCGGGCAGCCTCTCCTCTGCCCAGGAGGAGCTTTAGGTAAGTCCCAGGTACAAGCTGCCCTGGGTAGCTAGCACTGAGGAGGAGGGTGCAGCAAAGCCTCCCCCCAGTTTCCACCCACGCCTCTCCCGAGGTGCAGCCCCTCACTCTGCTCCAGCCGTCCGGTGGCTCCAGCAGCATGAGGCCAAGCAGAGGAGCGAAGGGCACCCAGTCCCTCTTCCTCTGCTGGAGATCCTGATCCCCCTCCCGGAGGTACCAAATGACTATGGAGAGGCACTGTGCTGCCCCGTCAGCAATGACCACAGCCCCTCTGGGGCTGCAGCCTTGGGTGGCCCATGGGCTAGTCGCCCAGTCTGGTTCGGCTGCTGCTCCCAGCACAGGGCAACAGGGGCATGCTGCTCTGCACTTCCCGAAGGATGATCCCAGGGGCCAGTCTGTACCACCCAAGCGGATCCACTGATCCCAGTGGATCAGCCAAGCAGGGCAGGAAACGTGATGTCTACACTGGTACTGTTTCTGATTAATGAATCTTCAAAACGAGTAATACAACATTAAAGCTTTAGGACTCTTCCCTTTTCCAGCATGCAGGTGGACGTCTTGTACTTGCCTTCCTTCCTGAAATGGGGCTGCAGTCTCCATCGCAGCCTACAATTAGTCTCCTGCTACGCAGAACACAATCCTCTCTCTCAGTATCGGTGCCATCTCCTTAGGTATTGGAGTGGTAGGTGCAGTCCTCTATTAGCATTACAATAAGCAAGCATGAAAACCTTCCCCCACACACATTTTCTACCTGTTATTTGTGCGAGATCCTCTCCTTGTGCTACATCTCTAGGACAGTACAAACACAAGATACTTTGGAAATACTCTGGAGATTAGACAGCTGCAAACAAGTCTAAACAAAATTAACAACAGCACTCTGCATATGAGCTTATGTTCGAATTTAGTATGGACAAGAGCAGGAAATACAGGCAAACCGCATTTCTTTTATCTCTAAGCAATTCTCTAATCAAACCACAAATAACTTAAAACCTGAGGCTGAACTGGGCAATAGCAATAAAGTAGGATAGTAATGTCCTACACTGTCTTTTATTTGTTAATGCATCTTCTACTTAAATCTTTGTCACTTCTGGTTACTGAATTACTTTTCATGCATCCAGCTGTGTTGTTCAAAGGCAAGGCTCAACAAGTCCGAGATCTTCAAACTTTAAAATTTAGCTCTGAGATGCCTTCCTTGACAGGTTTATCAGTCTTTGCATGTGATCCAAGGGCATGCTCCGAAGAGCAGCAGCGTTTTCCAGCTCTTTTCCTTCACTCCACCAATGGATAAAAAATGCTTCAGAGCTTTTCCTAAGTTCCACTGGCACACTAGATCAGTGTTGTGATCAGCTTTGGAGAGATTAATATCATGTACATTTTAAGACAGTATCATTACATTTTATTCCTGAGACTTCGTCAAACACATCTTGATCTATTCAAACACACAGATCCCAGTCTTTTGGTGTTTTTTGTCATGCAGAATGGTCTGACAATCTCATAATGGCACTCACTGTTCTGCGTTGATTTGCCTGCATTTTACAGCACCTCTGTAGTGCAAGTGTCCCAGAGACTGACCCGATGAAGTCCATAGATCAGGGTTACAGATCTGGCTATAGATTTGCACTGTCCACTGCTGCAGTCCTCACTTCAGTCACTGATGTTTGGGAAGTCCAGGTTCAAATCCAGGTTTTTTTTAAACCGACAAGTCTGCAAATATTCTGATCTGGAGTTTTAGTTTTTCTCCAGAAACACTGCCAGGGGAGCCAGGTTTGGTTGAGCTGTCTCTGTTCAGAGGGTAATAAGTATTTCACATCACCTTTAGTCAAGTGAGTAGTGCCTTAAGCCACCATTGTAGTACGGGAATTTGAGGAGTAAGCAAGAATGGCAAATACCCATTCATAGTGGTTTTTTTACCATCATGACTAAGTTTTTGTCATTTGCTGTGACTTTGCTGAAAATATTGCATTAATTATTGGTTATGTTCTTTCTTCAAGGACATCTCTCATTTTTAACATCTACAGGTCTGTTCAGTTCTCATGGTAGTGAGAGACAAACAGCACCACTTGTCTGGACTGTGGCTGACTCCAGCCCACACACAAACTTCCCACAGGTGTTCCCGCTAAAATGCGCATCACTATGGGTCCTCATCACTCCTGGAGTTTTCATCCTGAACATTTCTACAACCAAGGATGGCCTTTCTAGTAAATTGATATCAACTCTACAGCAGTTGTGACACAGTGGAAAAGAGCATAATGTAATCAGCATCAGTTCTACATATATGACTAGTGATTACATGACTCTGGATATACAAAAGTTTTCATCCGTAAGAGTTATAAAATCCAAATCTCTTACAAAACTTGGTGGCAGTTTTGAAGGCCCTAAAATCTCTTTCTACTCTATCCTTACCATAGGAGAAATTTAATTGATAAAATTAAAAATGAAGTGTCCATTTGACTGCAATGATTGCCAAAGATCAAGTTAGAGCAGGACATTTCAGTCTCTGTAAGAAGTGGTATGCTATTACTGCTTTTCAGGTTCATGTATACAAGCCACTGTTCTTCATCTATCTATACCTCACATGGCATATTTACCCATAAGTATTGTAAACTGGGGTTTAGGCATCTGTGGGAGAAAAAAAGGAGGTGGTTCTTTTCCACTCCTCACTTAATGGGCATTTGCTCTCATCAGAAAGATCTAGCTCAGTGCATTTTTCATAGTGGTTATTCACCTCATGCACTGTTGACCTGCATTCATTCCTAAATGCAGAGTCAGTGAACTGGAACAGTACGTAGTGCTGCTCACTCTGGGGACTGACTGAAGGAGGAGCCGAGCATCCCCAGTTGCGACCAAAGTTACGTGGATGGCAGCATTTTATACATCACCACTAGTACTCACACAATGTCATGTTATACTTAGAATGAAAAGTGAAATTAATTAGTTAATGGTCATACAACACTCCAGTAACTTGGGTTGAGAAGTATTATAGTCAATTTCTTTAAGCATGGGGGGTTTTAAAGAACTTAGTGGTTGAGAGAAAATTTGAGGAGAAAGTGCATCAATGAATTTAAAATCAGCCCTTTTCAGGAGCAGCTACACAGGAGCAGATAACACCCTGTTAAACAGGGAGGAAGAGTACCGAGCCCTCTACAAGATAACGGCTCAGGTGGAAAAGCCTCCTGAGACTGTCATTGTACCACTATACAAGTACAGCATAAGAGGCAGGACCCCGGTATAGCTCAGTATCCAGTCAAGATTGTCTGATAATATAGCCTTACCCTAATTTTTTTTTTTTGTAAGCTAAAAGACAACAACCACCTTTCCTTTATCTTTTCCATTGTATGCAGGCCTGAAGGGAGAAATGGGTATTTAGGGGCACAGGAATGAAAACATTCCATCAGCAATCTGCTCGCAGAAAAGCTAGGACCAAAGAGCAGGACAAAGAGGGAGCAGCAACCAGCCAAGATTCGGTGAGAAGTCCCAGGGTACAGCTTTGTTCTGCAGGGGCACAGGACGAAGGAGCTGAAACCTGACACAGAGCAGAAGGCAGGGAGGAGCAGCGTGCCTCCTCACCAAGGGCAAAGCCCCAAGCAGCCAGCATGCCAGAGAGGGGTTATGGCAGTGATGGGGATGACCAGGGCCTCCAGAGCCTGTCTGAGCCAGTGCAGAGAAGGGCACATTTCCAATATCGCAGGAAAAACCAGTAACAGCTTTAGTAACATCTTGGACATACGGGATGGAAGAGGGACCTTAGCAAGGTGAGTAAGCTGAAGAAGGCGGCTCTTCTGCAGTGAACAGGATGGGACTATCAGGCAAGACCTGAGACTGCGACACAGACTGCGAAACAGCTTGTGATGCATTGCTCACTAAAGGAGTGTCCAAACACTTGGGCCAGGAATTAAGTATCATCCCAGTCACAGGAGTGGTTTTACAATATTCCTTGGCTACTTCTACTTGGTTTTTAAGCTTGTCCTTGAACAGTGACTCACCTAAGTCTTGCTTATAGCGTGATATTATCAGAAAGTGGGCAACCTGATACTCCTAAGGGAAGAAACAAGTATTTCTGTTTCCCTTTTTTTATCCTGTGATTTGGTGCATCTTCTTTGCTCTTGTCATACGTTCAAAGCAGTAATTGTTGTGGTAGAACATAACATTCACAATAAAATATTCTCTGTGATCCTCAGATACCTCAGCTTCACTTTTTCAGTTAATTATCCATTAGTAAACAACCCAATAATTATCCATTCAGTAAATAACTCATTATTTGCTTCACATGCTTTAGAAGCAGGAATATATTGCAAAAACCTGACAAAAGTTCATTGAAGGAGACCTTTTCTAAAACTGCCAGTCTTTAACATTAGAGAGCATGAGCTTCCCCCCTGCCGCTCCCAACCCCATACTTGCTTGATAACCATAGTACCCCAGGTACCAGGAAATATTATTTTAACCGCCCAGAAAGCAACATTGTGTTACTGTGCAGACACAAAAAACCAGACCCTGTCAGAATGCCTCCTTAGTGTTTGCTGCAGAATTCGCAGCTGGCATTAGAAAGGGACTTGTACTGTCTGCCAAGGCACATATTAACTGAATTGTTTTCAAACAAATTCAGTCAGGATCCATAGCTGATAATGAATATTCCAAGAAAAAGTTACTCCAGGGCAAACTCCAGGACAATTCTTCATCCTAATTTCTAGCTTGTTTATGCACAGTGTTATCTCCAGCCCAATCTCATCTCCACTATCTTCACGCCACCAGCCACTGCCTAGCCTATTGCAAGGTACAGCCAAACACTGCAGGGAAAGCCCCCCCGGTGCTGGCTGTTCCTGTATCACCACCTCCGCTTTTCTGAGGGATTCTGAAACGT
Source organism: Morus bassanus (assembly GCA_031468815.1). Classification (NCBI taxonomy): domain Eukaryota; kingdom Metazoa; phylum Chordata; class Aves; order Suliformes; family Sulidae; genus Morus; species Morus bassanus. Next base: position 10,336,551 of record CM062578.1, read on the forward strand.
CTTAGCTCATGCAGAAAACTATGTAATTTTCCATGGCATAAAGTATTGCTCCAGATGAAAAGGCTACCAGAAAACTGACTCTTGAAAAAAGCAGTCACCAAAACAGATAAATGTAGTTAAATCTTTTCCTCATTAAGTTCTTCCTAGGACATAGTCATTTTTATAGGCATATGTTCAAGTCTGTTCCTTTTACTGCTATTGTGCTGGTGATAATCATACTAAAATATTACAGTTCCTCTTCAGGGAACAAAAATCATCTGTAAAAATAAGCATTTTCCCAAACCTGTATGTATTCAGCACTGTGTGCAGAGTAAGCTCAGTGGTAATGGACCCCAGTGATACAGCAGTGTGCCATCTTTTGGTTACATATGATGATCACAGCACAAGCCACAGCTTTATTTAAGCATTAGCTTAAAAAAAGAAAAAAAATCATTTGTCTGTACACAGCCTTGCTTCATTTTAATTCCAAGGTTGCCTTAAAACCTACGTAGTTAAAACAGACTCAGTCTTTAAGCCTAACTGGTATGACATGATACTCTTAAACCACCTGAAGAGTATTCCTGCAATGGATATGCATCCAGTTAACAAACCACTTTCTAAGTTGATCGGTTTAGGAAAAAAACCCCAAAAGCTGTGTTTGCTGAAAGCACTGGCAGTCAGTAGATTGATGCAGACAGCCGTGGTTCTGGTCTTAGCCGAGGCCCTGAGTTAGCCACACGCCAGGGGATGGGTTGTTTTGTGCCCACGGCTTTGGCTCACATGAAGAGCAAGGCAGGTCCTTCATGGCAGCAGGAGCCCAGCGGAGCCTCTCCTGCACAAACCATGGAGAGACAGCGTGCTGCCGAGCCTTGGCATAGACTGGGTCTTCTGTAAAGAGAAAATGTGTTTGTGTATATTTGAAACCTGAACTGAAACATTTGTCTGAGCATCCTACACACTGCAGCCAAAACAATACAATATTTAACAGAAACCCTGCCCTTGCAAGGGAACACCTTGAGAAGGAAAAGCAGTGCCCAAATGCAACCAAATACTACAGAGGGGCCTCCTGGCTTCGCAGGGGTACTGTGTGTTACCTGTGCCATTGCATTAGGAACAACAACAAAAAAAAAACCACCCAAAAAGAAAAAGAACAGAGCAGCTCAGCATTGCTAGCTTTAGAGGAAAACCTGGAAAAATAAAACCCTCTGAAAACTTCCTTTTTGGATAGCAGATAATCAGATGCGGCAGCCAAGCTTGTCTCTGAAATCCCCCACTCACCCAATCAGATGGGGCTGGGAAGAGCAGAGCACTCATCAAATTACAGAGAGGCTCCTTCTGTCATCTTAAACCCTTGTTATCAAGTGACAGAGGATGCACTGAAACACTCTACAAACCGCTCTGTTTTCCAGCTTATTTAAACACATTAGTGTGCAAGCTGGAGCTGTACTGGAGGGGACAGGGAAGACAAGCCTTTACAGCATCTTTCAGGAAATGTGTCCCTCATGGAGGTTCACTGCTGAAGCTCTCTAAGGAGGGGGCTCCTGCCACGAGCAGGGCTGGCTGGGTGTCTGGGGCTCTGGCAAGCAGGACTGGCCAGGTGCCCAGGGCTCTGTCCGGGGAGCTCGGCTGTTTGCCCTGCTGATGAAGACCTTGTCTTTGCTTTGCTGAAAGCTGCGTCCCCACAGAGGACTTTGCACGCCACCATGCCAGCCCAGCAGAAGAAAATTATCTTTTGCATAGCCGGGGTGCTGAGCTTTGCTTGTGCACTGGGCACCGCGGCAGCCATCGGCACGCAGCTGTGGGTTAAGGGGACAATACTCTGCAAGACAGGAGCCCTGCTCGTCAATGCCACTGGCCAGGAGCTGGAGAAGTTTATTGGCGAAATCCAGTATGGGCTTTTCTATGGCGAGCGTGTGAGACAGTGCGGGCTCGGGGGGAGACCTTTCCAGTTTTCATGTGAGTAACAATGGCATTTGAATTATTTAACTCTGCACTGCTGTCAGCTAGGGGAGCCGGGAGATAGCTGCCCCAGTGTCCCCTTGCTCATACACAGAGCCTAACAAGCATGAAATATTCTAAAGCAAACGCTGCTGTTGCAGCATTCTGATCTTCAGATTCAGATAACTTATTTTCTAATACTAGTAAAGCCACACTAACACAAACATTTTCAACAATCTATGTCAGTTACACAGATATCTACATTTCAAAAGATTCATACCATTACTTTAAAGAAAGAATATTTTTGTTTTTCAATTAATCTCTATCATCTTCCTCTGTGCCATCATGAAAGAATGAACTAAACTAGCAGAAACCTCATGAAAGAGCTGGGGCATAGGTACATCTGGCTGTTGTTGAGAAACAAAGCAGCCAAAAAGTTAGCAATCTGCTGCATTAATTGGAAGAACGGCTGGTTGATACTAGCTGACATTGTCAGTTGTTCTGCAAGTCAAACTTGGTATCTGACATACAGAATTTTGAAGACTGTTAGCAATGGTTTTGCTTTACATGTAATATTCGTAACCTATTTGTCTTCAAGGCTAGGAAGATCAATAAAATGATCAAGTAAACACACAGTTTGTATATAGCAGCACATTAAACGGCTAATAGCAAACAGCCATTTGTTATATGTACAATATGCCACCTGAAGTTATTACAAAACACAGTTTAGAAGAGTTTTGCTAAAACAGCACTGGTAAATTGCTTACATGAGTCATTTAAGGCAAGGCAAGTTTACCAGATTAGGCATCAGAAATTATTTACTATGTAATATTTTTCCAAAATAGTAGATTGAATTAATTTAATATTAAGATTTGCCATCTCCAAGTTCCATCACTAGTCTATCTACACAGCTGAAGTTCTCCTCTTGATTTCTTTGTTTGCCATCACAGCATGCAGATATTTGACCCTGCCAGTTATAGGCTGGGGTGAATTTTCAGAGGGGTCCACTAAATCCCAAGGAATTAGTTTTCTGCTGTAGCTGAAATTGTTATGAACCACAGCTGACAAAGCTGCTAGCAATCAGCAGCTTTGTGACTGACATTTGTCCAGGTTCATTACAGCAACAGAGCTGTGAGGCATGGATAAACTGCTGTAAAATGAGGACCAGATGCAGCTGCAGCCCAAGGCCAAAGCCATCTCCCCCAAGCAGCCTTGCACTGGCTCTGGCCAGGTGCGCACCCTAATTCCCACACCTCCCAGCTGTGGGAATGAGCCCAGCTGAGCAGCCCCAGGGCTTGCACCAGCCCCCCCACCAGAGCTCCCCAGACCAGGAGAACAGCAGCAGAATGAATCAGTGGCCAATCTGGTGCAAGTGAAGTTATGGAAAGGTCCCCTATAGCACCTCAGCACACAGCAAGCAGCAGGGCATCCCCCTCTCTAGTCCATATCGGCTCAGTGCACAAGGCAGGACTAAACACAGCCATAACAGACAACTCCCATGCCAGAGGGGCCACAGCTGAGACAGGCCATTGGCTTCTGTCCATTTTCTTTCCATATACTTGTGACTTAGATACTTTTAAACTATTTCATTGATGTGCCTTGGACTTGGGCTCCCATCTGTACATTTCATCTTAAGACTGAAATATTTTAATGTACTGCTAATGTGATTGTAGCAATAGTTTCAAAAGAATTTTAATTGTGGGTAGTGTGAATTAATATTAGAGGTACAAGAAAATACAAATGCATAGCTTGTTTGTGATGATTTAATAATATGAATCATCATGAATTTTTAAATACCTCACAATGCAACATACAGGTAAGCTCCAGATCTGTGCAAGTACCACAAAGCATTTTCGACCAGAAATACCTCAGGGTTACAGAGTTTGCTCTCACTGCGGCCATACACTTTCTAGCCATGCTCACAGAAGTCTCATGTAACCAAGCTTTCCTATCCAAATATTTACCAAACTTGCACTCAATTTCAGTGGAGCACATAAACACAAATGTAGCCAAAGAACAGAAATAATACAATGTGAAGTTTTTAATTAGTCACAGCTAAGCAACCCACTTTGGAGTGGTAAAAAACCAAAACCTGAGTGTTCATACAGAGCTGCAGAATTCTATTGCACAGGACAATATTAAAAATTAATTTCTTTACTATGAGTGCCTACTGTACATATCCAAAGAACTCCAAGGCTTTCAGGAATTGCATAAAGAAAACATTGAAAAAATAATTCAGTCAACATCAGTAAATATCACTGTTCTCATTTTCAGACAGAAAAATTAGGTTTAAAGCATGTGCTTTAATGCCTGTTCCCAGGATCTGAAATCAAGGCTGGATTTAATCTTATGCCTGAGACTCCGAGTCAGAAGTGAAGCTGCTGACATGCCTGTGACAGAGCAGCATCCTTCCCTAGAGAGCAGCCTTGTTTCCAGTGTCCCAGCCCATTGGGCACCAGCCACAGCAGATCATCACCTGCAGTAGCAGAGGTAGCAGGGCTGAAGCACTGGGGTCAGAAACACAACCCAAGAGCCTTGACCAACCTAAAACTGAACTCAAGCTTGATTAGAGCATTCTTTTACCTTTTATTCTCCTTCCATACAATCCAAGCATTAATAGTGAAATATTTCAATAGGTCTCACTCACAATATTCCAAGCCCATCTTGTCAGCCTTATTTGCTTGCATTGGCATCCTTTATATAACACTCTGAAAAGGTAATGCTGTGAGGTGATCTTTGGCACTGTGTATACCTGAAATGTAGGCCAGTTACAGCCTAAATAATTTCACAAGCCCAGTTGCACCAATTATGGCACTCCACAAGGCAGGCTTTGCCTCTGCGATCTTTTACTGACAGCTGAGGGTGGAAGCATTGCTCTCCTTCTCACAAATTGTTCTCAGATCTTTTATTTAGATTAAAAAGCAAACAGCACTTACTTTAATAGGATTTATATTTAGAAATAATGGTTGGGTAGCTTAGCAAAATATGCCTCTACTAGAAGCAGTCATTTCAGAGACCACTTAATGAAGGAGGCTGGTTCACATTCTCTGGGGCTGCAGCAGACCCATCCCATCTGAGTCAGTGCTCTCGGGAACTCACTGGGAGTGTCCCAGAAAGCAGGACGACTGTATACAATATACACATCCATAGTTTAATGCACTGAAGTGCACTTTAACATGTCTGAGAAAAGGCATGGAAAATAGGCTAAATGATTTAGTTCTATGTTTGTTGCCACTAAATGCTCCCCTCTGACCACTATGTCTCTTTTAATTGTAAAATGAATTTGCTCTGCCAGCAAACCCAGTTCAGCTGGGGAAAGCCTTCTGCTTCATTTGCTCTTGCTGATTCTCATCAGTTTCCGGGTCAGCAGTTCATTTTCTAAAGGTCACTGGCATGCATACCTAACACACAATTTCATTCATTACAATGAAGGAATGTTTTTCTTTCAAGACAACACAGCTGCTGGAATTAATTTTTCCTGATCCGTCACATAAAATTTTAATGACAAACAACTATAAATGCAGGTGCCAAGGGAAAGATTCAATACAATGCAGTAACATGTTTTCTTAAAATACACAATACAAAATTGTATTATTAAAATACACAATTTTGCATGTTCTCCCAAAACATCAGGTAGCATTGCAAGAACTAATGCTATTCCTTGCAGAAATTCTGTGCAGATAGGGACTCTTCAGCCTTTTCATTGGCCAGCCTGAATGGTACAACAGTAAAATTGCACCTTATACCACACTAAGAGTACAACTGCTTCTTATGCTTGTAAATATAAGAAAAATGTAATGTAAAGTCCAATAAACACAAAGTCTAGTTTCTAAAACATGCTTTGTGTTTCACTAGGATGCTATAAGGAATTTAAGCACCAGTGGCCAAACTAGACAATAAGTAGCCATCAGCAGAAGTAACCTTTTATGCAGGTATTCTTCCTTCAGGTAAATTTAGCAAACAGGTGGTTTTGCTCTGCATGGCACTCACGCACGCAGACAGCAAGCAGTTATGTGCCTGGCCTAGACCTAGGAGCTGTGAGCTCCCTGCGCCTAGGAGCCAGGCTGGCGGGGATGCCCCAGGGAAGGGGGTCCGGCAGAGCAGACCCCGGGCTGGCCTCATCCCCAGGAGCAGGCGGCTCCTCCATTACCCAAGGAAGGCATGAGCACTCATGCAGCATCGCCGATGGTGGGCACAGGGCTCTGCATGCCCCCTCGTGCCCCTGTGCCTGGTGAGGGTCCCCAGGCCATGGTCCCCGCCATGGGCACCGGGTGCCCCTCTCTGCGCCCAGCCAGCCAGCAACAACAAAAAAGGTGACACTTAACACAGCTTCAAGAATAGTTTGCAAACATTTGCTTCATTAATTTCCCTTTCATGTAGTCAGGGAAATAAATTGACTTGCCACCACATTACCTGCTTCTCTGTTTACTACGTTGCAAGCTGCAGAACTGTTTGATGGTAAACATTTTACAAGGTAGAGTAATTTATGTGAGGTTTTTTTACTCTCTGCACATTACAGCTGCAGCAAGGCAGCACCGAGGCATTATTACCCCGACTTTAATCGTGCCCCTGTGGATCTGGAGCAGTTAAGTGTATTTGATGATTCCTTCTAAAATACACGTTGTTGCCAAACAAACGTGAATGATTAAGAATTATTCTCTCATACTGAGTCTGATTGACTATCCCCTTGTGCCCTAGCTAAGCAGGATCACAATTTGAAATAGTAACTAAAAAGCTGCATAAAAATATTTAAAATAAAATATTCCTAAATTTTTGCATACATAGTCACACCAGCCATTACATGGCTGGAACTCAGCACAGCCTTCAGTCCATCAGGCAGCAATAATTAACTCTAATTGCAAAACTGCACATGCCATTTGTGTACTGATTCCCACTGTTGCAGTCCCAACCTGCTCCGTGCGCCTTTGTGGGGCAGGAACTGGGACAAATGATATAGTGGCAAATGCAGCTATACCAAAATTTTTTGCGTTTGGAAACTTAAAGTTATACAGTATATGGTGAATGCACTGCACTAACATGTAACTCACACAGTACTCGCACCCACTGAGCAACAGCCGCCTTACTCTCAACTCCACAGAGCAAAGCTCTGCTGCAAACAACCAGCATTTCACCGGCTGGCAGGAAAAGAGCTGGCACAGTGCAGCACCAGCCTTCACAGCTGCATGCTCATTTTACTTGTTCTGTCTTATTTTAGCTTGGTACCCCACTTCTGTATTGTAAGATCTCTCCATTTGCTCTCATAGATTTATCTTCCCTTTTTGGCCTTGGGCTTCCAGACTCAAAATGTTCCATAAGTGTTTTACTTGGGGAAATGCAGGGGAGAAAATTTTGATCATACAGAATTCGTTTATTCTTTCAAAATTTCAGAGAGTTTGTTGCAAAGATCTTTGATGTAACCTGTATGAATTTCTTTAGTATCATATTCCATTTTAAAAATCATTTCAAATAATATATGTACAGAAATATATCCCTTTTCTATTTTCAAGGATTTTAAGCAAAATACCAATTTTTTTTCTATTTTCTAAAACCAGAAGAGTGCCAAAGGATAGGAGGTAAGAAATCTCCAATCCTTTTAGGTGTCTACATGTCTCTTTGGCAATAACCGTTGGTGGATTTTTCACAGGAAGCCTCCATACCATAAACAACTTCACATGTTATATTCCCCAGATATCATACATTCTTGGAGCTTTGAATATCCCCCAGCAACATGCGGTGCACAACACGTTTAACCTGCCAGTATGTCAGCACTGTGGCTTCACTAATGATTTCCTGCTTCTTCATAATTAATGTAGACCTTTTAACTTATACATTTATTGCTTAGTGTTTTCAGAAAAAACACCCACATTTTCAGCCAAAATTCTCTGGGTATAAACTTAATACAAAATATGCAGTGTTGTTTTGCTAATCCAAGCGGTGGAGTCGTTGCTCTGAAATAGAATGGAAGTCAGCATCCCAGCCAGGAGCAGCGCTTTGCTTCCCTAGCAGATAAAGTGGTCAAACCCTAATATTTGTGCACTTCAGACACATCAGTCATAAGTAAACTGCACATGCTCCTCCAAAACAAAGGAGCACACCCCCGAGACTAACCAGAGCCCTTCACATCATCTGCCCAATGATCTCCTCACTTGTCCATACAGCCAGGACTTGAATATTCCCAAGGACTTTGTCCATCACACTTTGCCCGTGACGTGGTCCAGACCAAGAGGCAGATGCAAGGGAGAGGGAACCCTGTACCCACAGGGGCTGCCCACCCTCCTCCCTGCCCACGCACCCAGCCCAGGAGGGAGAGCCAGAAGAAACATCCCTCGGGAAGGGGATCTTCCTCACCCTGTCCCAGGTACCACAAGACACAACACACATGGTATGGATACTGACAGTGTTGGGAACTTCTCATCCTCACCTGACCCTCCCTGCACCTGTATTTTGGAAAATAAAATAAATACAAGACTCTACTGACCAGAACCAGTCTGAGAAATGTGTTTCATACAAGTTGCTGATCACTCCAGGCAGGGTCAGGTGTAAGACCGACACACACATTAATTGTAACCAAGCCCAGAAGCTGATAAATATCCAGGCAAGCAAATGAATACCAATTGCCCTCCACTCAGTGAATGAGCCAAGCAAGCGTAATTTCGTTTCCAACCTCATGTCTCTCAGGAAGACCTCATGAGCATAAATGCAGAGAATCTGTTTCTGGATTTACTGTCTCCCCCTCCAAAAGGGACAAGTAGATAGCCAAGTCTCCAGCTGAGGGACATGAGATCAGACCCCTCACACAGGCACTAAGTAGCTCTTCACACCACTGTGCAGACCAGTGCAAGGTAGACCTGCTTCCTCAAATACAGCTTCTGATTTTTTTTTTCCTCTAAGAATATGCTGTTCATGTTAAGGACCAAATATGACCTGGCAGACAGTGGGCACATTACCCTCCAACGTGCTTCTGCATGATCTGGTTTCTGAGGAATGAATAACCCCCAAAACCTCGCACTGCCCTGAACAGTGCCTACAGGTGGAGAGGAGTTTGTTCTGCCTGCCAATGCACCGGGGTGCGGAAGCAGCCACTGAGGATGCTCACCGACAGCAGGTCCCCAGTGCTTAAAGAGCTGGAGGCACTGGGGTTCGCACCCTGGAGAGCCTGGCACAGACACCAGGCAGGGAAGGCCATGGGCAGGGTGCCAGGACTGCGGAGGTGCCGTTCTGCATCCCGCACGGAGCATGGCTCGAGCAGGGGGAATAACGCGCATAGGGAAACATGCTTGGGAAGGGGAGGAGAGGCTTTCCCTATAGCTGATCTTTCTTTCCTCACCAGTCTACACTTCCAAGTGTCACAAAATGCTTTTTCCTCCAATCATCCATGAAAACCTGTTTCTAGATAATTTCATTTTCATCTTCAGTTGCATTTGGAAGAGCATGATTTAAAACAATCATCACAAACCAGCAAGAAATCCCTGGCCTGACTTCTAAAACAACTTTGCCTAATATGTATAATAATGTTTTCTTCATTTTGTTTTTAGTTTTTCCAGATTTGCTCAAAATTATCCCTGCAAGTATCCATGTTAGTGTCATTCTCTTCTGTACAGTACTGATCATCTTTGCTCTGGTGGGAGCAGGTTTCTTCATGTTCAATGCTTTTGGCAGCCCTTATGAAACTCTGCATGGCCCCATCGGGTTGTACCTCTGGAGCTTCATCGCGTGTAAGTACCACTACAACCTTGGCCTATCAGGCTAATGCCTGTCCGTGTTTGCTACTTATGATGACCAATTTATTGGCATAGGAGTCTGTATTAGGGACTGTGGCTGTATTGACTCTAAACTGGCGAAATAAAGTTAGGCAGAAAGGCAGATGACTTCGCTGTATCAAAACATGCGTTTTCCAAATTGGAGTTAAGAGCTAACACACTGAAATCCTCTATGAGGGTGGGCAGTGGGACGAGTACAGGTGCAGGCAGCTCCAGTGCCCCCGGCCCTTCTCTGTAAGCTGGCAGAAAAAGGGGCTGGTGCCCACAAGCCTGGGGACCAGGAGCTGGGGTCACATCCCAGATGCACAGCACACAGAACCAGGAATCACACCAGAGCATGGAAAGGGGTGGCTGTGGAGGGACAGGACACCCAAACCAAAAAAAAGGCAGTAATACAACTGCTCGTATTCACCAAGATGGGAGGCTTCCAGTTATGCGAGATCACCACTTACACCAGAAAGACTTTCTCAAGGAAGGAAGGCATGAGAAACAGAGAGGAAGAGACTGACAGCAACTGCCTATAGAAGTGGTCTCTGAAAAAAAAAACCCACTACCAACAGGGATAACGCACTATCCCTGTCTCTCTGCCACTTACAGAGATGGTAAAGCCCATTCTCTGTGTCACCAGCTTGGCTGACAAGAAGATGTACCATTATTTTACAAGGTATTACATATTACAATCATAATTTAATAAAGGACTTAAGTACATATGTGTCTTTAAAGATCCAGACAGTTCAGTTATGTTCAATGGGACAATGAGCAGCTTAAAGCTGAAAAAGAGCACAGACACTTTGCTGGATCAGGGCTCTAAAGCAGCCGTGCTAAATATGATGGGTCCTAAGCCAAATTCAATTAAAAAAGCTTACCACTTTCAATAACTGTTGGCTTGGATTCTGAAAATAATCCCTGTTAAAGCTAAGTTACAGTGGCTGTAATAACACTGTCAATACAGCATTTGGTTGTGATGTATATCACATGGCCTTGCTACAGGGATTGCTGAGACAATGAGCATCTCTCCCTCTGTTTCAGGTTCCTGTGGTTGCCTCATCATGATTCTCTTCTCTTCAGAAGTGAAAATCCATCACCTTTCAGAGAAAATAGCTAATTTCAAAGAGGGAAGTTTTATATTCAAGACTCACAGTGAACAGTTTGCAAATTCATTCTGGATTATCCTGGTTTGCTCCCTGGTGCAATTCTTGAATGCCTTGTTGATACGATTCACTGGATTTGAATTTCCCTTTTCAAAATCAAAAGATTTAGGGACAACCACTGGAGCGGTTGACCTCATGTACTAGAATTACATGATTAAAGAACATTTAAAGCAAAGAGGTTCATTACTACTACATTCAACCACCACCAGTGTACTAACTTGTAAGTAATTCTAAAGAAGTTAAAAAAAGTGAAGGTTTCAAATAATTGTCAATATGACATATGCAGTAAACAAAAGACGACATACTATTTTGTAATGTCTAGATCAAAATACCCGCTCTTTCTTGGGGTAAGGCTTTATAAAGACATGTACTTTTTTTTCCAGTAAGTTATTTGAAAAGTAGCTGGTATGAAGAAAACTAGGAATATCAGTAGCATTGAACTGGATCTGGAAAGTAAAATAAATGGGTTGCAATAGAGGCACACACTATCACCAGCAGCAGTTTCACCCTTTAACCCTTGTGAAGGCGGGGATGCAGTTGTTACCACATTGGGGTAGCAGAGAACAAGGACACCCAGCAGATCTACAAGCATCAGATAAGAGAAAAGAAAATGTATGGCCTTTGCTCGTAACACACATCAGGCCCTGTCCCAAAAGCACAATGCCAAGAAGGAACACAATGCTATAGCGAATGTTTGCAGGACAAAACCCAAACACCTAAAGCCACCACTAACACTTTAAGCTAGCATCACATGCATAGCAATGTCATTGTTTCTGTCCATAAAGCTCTCTTTTGGGTTTTTCAGTTTTAGCAAACCAAACTGTAACTCTTTGACCCTGAAGTCCCAAAAGCCCTTGTTTCCCTGTGCAATCACTATAGCTAGGGGTTTCCTGATCTTGGTTAAAGAGACACACCCAGCAAAGCAGGATGTAGATGAGATGCCAGATACTCCCTCCTACTTGCCCGAGGGAGACAGCCTGGCTTGGTGCTGCTGAACAGCCCCTCTGCAACACACCAAGGCAAAGAGTATTTCCAAGAGCAAAGTGACAGGAATGCAAACCAGGCACCCTTCACATTGTATTGCATCCTCACAAAGCCCCACAGTCAGAAGCATGAGGAGCCCCACCCAGAAAACAGCCCTGCAAACTCTCTCTCATCAAATAATACAAATAAAAAAAATCAAAACCTTTGGCAAAAAGCAGCAATAGAATAACAAAATAGACAGGCTTACAAGGCATGCTGTAGTTCAGCAGAGATTAATGAAGAAATACATGAGGTTCTCTACCTCAAGGCATGCAGGAAACCAGAACGGACAAGCATGTCACCCCTTGCACCCTTAAGCTTCTGCAAATCAGTTAAAACAACCAGCCTGCTCATCCCAGGTACAGCTCCACCAGCCCAGTTACGTACAGAGAGATCAAAAGAGCATTATGCCACCAAACACTACCTCCATGGGATTACATAGGTGCCTTGGAGATGAGGTGCTCCTTGCAGGATATAGGAAATTACACTCAGAGCAAACACAACAGAAGATCCACAGAAGGAACAGCCACTGCACCAGCAGCCCATTTATCTGCCGGGGCTGCAATCTGCTTCTGCACAGCTGCAGGTGGGGAGCAATCCCGCCCAGCATCCCTCGAGTCACCTGTGGTGAAAATCAGGCCCAGGTGCCTGTTAGGACTCAGCTCTGAAAACTATATGCTTCAAGCTCCAGCAACTTGCAGGGTGACCTTTTTGGCATTTATGCCAGTTTTTATACTTTTACTATGAATAGCAAAATATTACTGGGTTTTTTTGTAAAAGGTTTGTCAGCTATACCCCTACTCCACAAATCCTTTCATAAAGCAGCCCTGCCACCCCACGTTGTACCGTATATTCCTAGACTGTAACAATGTGTAAGGGCTACTGCAAGTTGCCATGACCCCCAATTTTTTTTTCCATTATTTTATTCTTAAATAATATGCATATTCTTAATGTTAATTTATATTCTTAACACATAACGTATTACATCTCATGGAATTGTTTACTATATAGCAAATAATGAGAAGTAATGTTTCATCCTTCTTGTTCCTGGTGTTTCATGAAGCTGCTCTGCTTTGCAGCTCTGTAGCAGCTTTGGCAGTTGGCAGTGTATGGGATCAGACGTAAAGACCACTCATGTGCCTGTGTCTGTCTCAGAATGATCCTTGCCAGTCCTGAAGAAGGAGCTGACCCATATGTGTAAAATACAGACTTGCACAGACCTGTCTCAGCACAGAAGATAAACCTGTTCCTGTCCCTTTTGCAGGAGAGAGGAGCCCCTGACTCAGGGTTCAGGCATTCTCACAGAGGGATCTCCTCACAAAGAGCCCCGCTCCACCGTTCCCCTTGCATCCCATCCCATCACACTCACAAGCACGAGACCAGCTGTTATTTTCATTTGTATCCAGTTCCCAAGGCCAACATAACAACTTCTTAGCAAAATAAAATTTAGACAATGTTTGTGTTTGACCAGCTGAAAGTAACAGTGAGACCAAGTGTGACCTGCTTAGCCCACGCTCCTGGATGAGCACCAGCACCTACTCTCTGGCTCACTTGTAATCCATGAGCATCAGCTGAAGAAGTTTTGCCCTGTTTCATTTCTAGACTACCATATTTCATTATTTAAAAAACAACAAAATGTGTATAGTGAGGGGAATATATAAATATATTTTGAAGGTTCTTGAAAAATCAGATTTTTTCCTATCCCAATAAAAGGTTAGTATGCATGTGTGTCTGTATGTGTGTGTGCATGCGGTGTGCATATACATAAATCAAAATATATATAGTAAGTATGTATATACAAGGGTGTGTACCAGGCTTAGACCACTGGCCCACAGTGCTGATGTAGGGGTGAACAGAGGTGCATCGTGTTGCAGATGTGGAGCTCACTGTGCTCTCTGGACCCATATTCCACCCCACTGCTGTGACTGCCCTGAGCAGGGATCCTGGAGGTCGTACTGCTGGCTCCCGTAACGGACCCTTCTAAAGCATATCCACCTTAACGGGTTTTGTTGTCAAAGTTACTACCCCAAGCAGAGATCTTTTATTATTTGGAAACAGCATGAACAATGCACTTAGTCGACGTCCCTGCAACGGCAGGAGCGATACGCCCACACTGACATCTGCAGACTTAGTTCCATAAAGTGCAGCCAAGAAACAACACACCTCAGCAAGACCCTGTGGTATGGAGCAGTTTAGGCATTAGTACGGCAGGAGCCATGCTAATGACAAACCCTGCAGCCAGATGCCCTACAGCCTGGGCCCGGGGAGCGGTGGGTCGAGGGAGACCTCCCCCACTGCCTGGCACGGGAGGGATGCTCAGCGCCAGCTGCGGCTGCGGAAATGCCAGCGCCGCTGCCCCAGCGAGGAGCCTTTCCTCTGTGAGTTATCACAGAGCTAAGATTGCGCTAGGGAAGAAGTTAATTAAGCTTCACAGCTTTCTCTCTGACATCTCAAAGCATTTACCTGCATCGTGGAGAAGTTGGGAGAGGTCTATGCCAAAGCCCTGTTGACACAAGTGGGGGTTTCTCCCCTTGGGCCAATATTCACTTGTCTAAAAGGGCTTTGACATCTGGAGATGGAAGCTGCCATGGAAATGAAAAGTTTCATTAACTTCTTAACTGTGTTATTTTTGCCGGCAGCCGTCGTTGCTGTCGGAGGCTGGGAGGTGGGGGTCCGTGTCCCCTCCTACATTGTGGTGGCACATGGATGAGGGTGTTGCTTAGCCACCATCACCCCAAGGTTGGACTTCACCCCCTCCCCAGGGAGGCACCAGGCAGGCATGCAAATGGCCCAGCCTGGATGGAGGTGGGAAAAGGGGCAAGGGGAACCAGCCCCTCAGGGGGGCCAGGATGGGGTGGTGTGGACGCTGCATGCAGCCGAGGGATGGGGTGTCCTAGGCCATGTCCTCCCTCCGGTTTTCCAGGCCAACTGCCGAGCCAGGTGGGGGGTTTCTGCCTCCCCACCCTACAGCCAGTCCTGGGCTGTTTGCTGTCCTGCTGCCCAAATTTGTCATCACCACCAGCACCGAGAGAATGTGTGGGCTTGATGGCAAAAAAACACGTTTCGGTCCAGCATTCTGTGGGAAGACACAAAGTCAAGTACATTATTGACAGGATGACGGAAAACATGAGAGGAAGGTACAGGACACTGTTCCCCATCACAACTGCTCTGACATTTCACCTGATGTCCCCAAACGGGCACAGCTCACTGGGAAGTGGTCTGCATGGCAGAGGAGAGGCAGGTAATGACACTTGCACTCATTCCTCAGGACTTCACCTCCTCCAAACAGTATCAGCGCTCAGCCACAGCTAACGCTGCTCCTTGCTTGGTTGTGCTCAAACACTCACTGAAAACCCCTTTCCATTCTCTCCACCTCATGATGGAGAGTGAAGACACTGTGGCACCCCCAAACACCTGCCCACCCCACACTTACCATTTCAGATCACTTGTGGTGGGTCACAGAGAGGTGGGCGCCATGGGATGAGAACAGGAGGGATCCAAGGGCTGCTGGCTCTTGCAGCACCAGCAGTTACATGGGTTTAATTCCTTGGTAGAGACTATCAAAAACACCAAGCACAAAGGGAAATAAAGGGACAAGTGAAGAAACATTACAGCAAGACATGTGCTGTTGCAGTACTATCAACCAAACAGAAACCATACCACGTCCTTGGCAGGAAAGCATGGTACCATCATCCCATTTATTTTTATGCATCTTCATTGATTGCTGGCAGTGAGAAGCATCTCACCCCTGGCTCCCCAGCATTGCTCGGATGAAGAAGGGAGTGAAGAGTCAATTTGACCCATCTTTGCATTATCCAGGTGCTGAGCCTAGTCTCTACCAAAACAAAGCCCCCTCAAGGAGGTGCGGGCAGAACCCATGGCCCCTGACCCTGGATGCCCTGTGTACGAGCAGGAGACCGGCACAAGGGAGGGCACTGGGCCTGTTCACTCCATGGCACTAGAGGGGTTAAAGCAGATGTGGTGCCTTCAAAGTGCCAAAGCCCCCAGTGCTTCAACACTCAGAGTGAATTCCCCATGGTGTGTCCTCACCCAAAGCTCTTCTGCATCCCTGGTGCAATGCAAGCCTTGCCTGAGGGAGCTGGTGCCTGGTTGTAGCGATGGCCAGCTCTGCAGAGCCAGGTTCATTCTCCTCTGCCATAAAATACCCAAATCTTGTGAAGTCTCCAAATCTGGAAAGGCAGCTTGTCCCACACCCTGAGTTCTAATCCCTTGAAAGAGGTGGGTTTGCATCAGCCTGCTCCATCCCAGTTTACTTACAAATGTGGAGCAGATTTGATTTCTTTTATTCCATTTACAAATCTATAGGCAAATTTATTCTCCTTATGTCAAGAACCTGAAGAAATAACAAATCAACTCATGAGGTAAGCCAGTGTTTATCAGAGAGGGAAGGACTGACTGATTTTGCAGGTCAAACCCCTTTTGTGCCAGCATGCATCCTTGGGAGGCAATTAAATTAAGCAGGGATGCACTCTAGAGTATGCTTTGCCGCTACAGCCCAGCTCCTAAGGGGCATCTTTCTTTCTAGCCAAATTCAGTTCTTAGGGCCCAAGAATACAACTCCCATTGTCTGCAATGGGAATTGTCCTCTGCTCCCCATACCTGGAAACATGCAAGGGAGAAGAAAAAGTTAGCTCTAACTGTGTTTGATTATCCCCATTTACAAGCACTCTGGCAGCCATGACCGTTGATAGCACGGTGGTGCGTTGCTGCTGCCACAAAGCCTTCCCTGTGCACGGAGGATTTTCTGTGCAAGAGCTCTTGCCCCATGAGCACAAGGTGGTGCTCACCCCAGCACACTCAGCATGATGCTCCCACCCGGCTCTTCCCCAGCCCTTCTCCCAAGCAGAAGTGCATGGTTTAGACTGAATTTGTTAGGAACCTGGTGAGTACTCTACCCTTTCTATAAGGAAGAGCTACTCCAGTAGAGACAAAGGGGACAAGGGAATTTATGTCAGTTTTTAGGAAGCTGAAAGACTGGAGCCTGTGTAGCACCAAAAAAGAGAGCAGGCTCTTTTACCCAGTAAAGCCACAGCTCCTTCGGCTGGAAGAAAAGACCAGGCATTTGATGTCTCACGTGCACGCTGGCCTGGATAGTTTCAGTTTTTATAAACCAAGACTTGAGCCAAGCTGTTCCAAATGACCCTGCAGAGAATGCAGAGCCATCAGAGCTGGACTGTATGGCTGCCCCGGACAGACCCAGCTTAGACATGCCTGGGGAAACCCCGAGCAGCTCCCTTGTGCACCACGGGAAGGCAGGCTCAGCTCATTAACATCAGCTCAACCTCACGTTTTTTCCACTGAAACTCAGACAGACACCCCAGGTCGGTGTGTTCTCACAGACCGAAAGAGAAGAAAACAAACCATAAGATTTCCATGACCCCTGTAGCATGAAACCAGTGGGTTTCCCCCCGCTCAGCTATGCAGTGCCTGACCCGTACCCCTGAATGCCAGTCTTGCTACAGCAAGTGCCAGAAGTCAAGGGAACATCACTCTGCACGGATCTCGCCTTTTCCCAGCTCATCTCACCAGTGAACTTGCTCAACTTTACAGACATCTGCTAAGTCTGCATTTCTTTTTCCCTGAGCTACACAATTCCCACCCAGCCCTCGCAGCCCAGACCTGGTCCCACTTGTTGTCAGCCCGTGCAGAGGGAGCTGCAGCCCTGCGGCTGGAAAACACCCCCTGCTCCTGCACCGCACCACGCCTGGAGCCAGCCCTTACAGCACAGGCACATACCTGCAGTCAGCTTTATAGAGCTCTGTGTCTGGCATTAAACATTCATGCTGCTTATACAGCAAACAGAAGAACACAGACCATGATGGGCTCTCATGGAAGTTTAATCACGGTGTGACGGTGGGAGCTGACAGTGAGCCCCCGGGGGGTGGCAGGCAGAGGGGGCTCGGGTTACTCGCAGAGGCACAGGTCTGGGGGGAGCCGCTCCCTGAGCAGTCCCAATGCCCACATCCCTCAGCATCGCCCGGAGCGCAGGTGGCTGCAGATGGGTGACCGGGAGGCTGAGCACACCATGCCACAGGCACAGCTAGAGGAGATTGCCAGCAAAATTTCAGATCTAAACAAATGGAGAGAAATTTTTAGTTTCCATTGGTAAGATTTTTATTCTGCTTCATTATCACATTTTTAATTCTGGTTGCTTTTTTAATATCATTTTTTAAACTATGTTTTATTACAATACTTCTGGGACCATGGAAAAAGGTCTTCATGTACTCAGTAATGCAAGTACTGTAGCTTTTACTCCTCTTTCAAAGTTCTTTTCCAGCTGGTCTCCTGTTTCTTCATGTTAGCAATGCCTCTTTTTTTAACTTGTATTTTATATTCCCTTTTCAGTTTGGAACTCAGCAATACAACTCATCAGGTAACTCCTACTCTAAAAGGTAACATTTTGTATTTTTCTAGTGGTTTTTGGAACTGTTCAACCAGGTTATCGTATTGAGGAAATTATGCAGCTATATATGCAGCACAGCAGACAGTCTTTATGGAGATGTATTTCTTATGCTCCTCCTTTAAGAAAGAAGCATTTTCTTCAGATACTTTAAAGAACTGTCTTCCTGATCTAAATCAAAGTGGCAGAGTAGTCCAACATAAATTAACATTTCTGTCTAAAAGTAACAGTTTTCATGGTCAGTTTTAGAATACAGGAAAAAAGGATAACAAAGTAAGATCTCTAAACTATAAGTATTTGGAAAACATGCTGTGTCTTTAGGTTGAAACGCACTGAAATTTATTCCCCATAATTCAGACAAACACAGCATTACTTTATACTCCAATCATTAGCTTGTAGAGATGTATTTGTAATATTCAAAAAAAGCTGGAAGTCAAACACACCCATGCTCCCTGACAGCACATATCCTGCCTCCCCTGCCCCTCTGTAAGCTCATTGCTGGGTCGTTGTGCCCACCCCACTGGGAATACTGGGGGGGATCATCTTTCAGTGCAAGCGAGGCACCCGTTGGCTGCATGCAGCGGTGGGACGATGTACCATCTGCCCCTCTCTCTGTCCAGCGAGGCCAGGGCAGCACTGGTGACGGACCACCTGGAGCTGGAGAGCCCGCAGGGCCACCACCGCCGCCTCACCCCCCCTCCGCCATCCCCAAGGCCCTCCTGCTCTCTCCAGGCACGGGCGGCCGGCCCATCTCCTTGGAAATGGCAATGGTGAGCAGACCTGCTGAATTAAGCATGAGCTGTAATTTAATCTTGTTAAAAGAAAGAGACTCGGGAACCTTACCTGGCATTACGGGAGGCTCAGCGTATTGCTGGGCTGAAGGCTGCAGCCTGCTGTTAGCTGTAACAGAAGTATATAATCATAATGATTTATTTACAAGACTTTTAAAGAACATGGTTGCAACACAACCTTAAAACTGGTGTACTATAATTCTCATTAGACAATAGGTCAAATGACAAAGTGTAACGTTTCCCTGCCCTTTGGTGCTTTCCTAGGGAATAGCCTCGGAACAGGAGGTAGAAGTTCAGGAGATCAGTAAGATATTTCTACTCTCTTCCTAATACCTGGTTTTGAGAGCACCAATGACAGGTGCCTGCTGCCCCTGCCCATATGAAGCTTGGGGGGGTTCTGCGAGTGATAGCAGGTGGTCTCCAGTGCCAGTCTTACCACCTGTGACCTCCTACACCAAACCAATCCCCTGTCACTTGAGCACAAACTTAATGAGAAGCTCAAGGGCTCAATACTGGAGGCGAAAGCCTGGCCAGGGCTGTGTTACTGAACACACATCTGAAAAACATCCAGTACTGAAGAGATTTACATACATAACCATGCTTACTGTCAGCTTCGCATGAATCTGTCTTCTCCAGTTCATGACCCGCTTGCACAAATCACCCAGATCAGCAGCGGGCAATTTTTAATGGGAAAAGCCATGATGTATGTTTGGTTTACTTTGCTCAGCGAATACATCATTCACCAAAATTGAAATTAACTACGAAAAACGTTCCAGGTGGGCCCAGGCAGCGTCCACAGACTGGGGGTGGTGCAGGGTGAGGCCAGTAGGCAGGTTCACCCCCCGCACCCAGGCAGGTCCCTCGCAGCACCCAACGCAGGGGAGGGAGGGGGGCAGCCAGGGCCATCACCCCCCACTGCCCACCAGTGAACAGCACCCACCTGGCCTTGTGGCAATGTGCTTGTGTTAAAAGTTACCATAAATGAAACTCACCAATATAATTAGAGATTGCAGGCGTATCTATTTTAGGTGGAAGCCACATGGTTATTTGAACTTTCTCTTTTAATTCAGCTGCCAACCCAAAAGCTGGCTGTGCATGCCTGGATGGCTCCTGGGCACGGGATGCGCTCAGCGATGGCCGTGCCTGCCCTCCGAGGGGGAGGCCACAGATGAACCCTCCTCTGCTTCCCACCAGCACTGCACCGTGCCGGCCACTGCTGTACAAGCACTTTACAGGGGGTTTGCAGAGGCAAGCATAGGTGTTTAATTCTGTCCACAGAGGTGCCGCTGATGGCGGCAAGCGCCTTGCCCAGGTCTTCTCCCAAAACGTGTGGTGTATCTGAATGTAAACTATTTACATGCCGCAACTCTACTTCACAGGGGTGGTTGAATGCTGAATGAAGTAAGTCACTGCATTAACCACAAACATCAACTTTGCTTTGAAATTATGGGGCCTGATTCTCAGTAGATGATTTTACACTCTTCTGGCTGTGAGCACACACACTGAACCTGTATCCCGAGGCCCCACTGTCATTAAAGATCCTTCACGACGCTGAGATGTGAAGGGAGCTGAACCCAGCCCATCTTTCTCCTCCTCCACAGGGGCTGCGAAAGCTGCTATTTGGAAACGTGTTCCACCTCTTCAGCTGCGAATGGACAAAATCACACTTCAGGTTTCGTGAGCCGTACTCTGACCTGGCCTATGCTTTGGAGGCAGAAAAGGTAAATGTTTCAGTGCAGCAACTGGCATCGTCTCCCCAGCATCTCAGCCACTCACGGGAGCTGGCAGCCAGCACTGGATGCCTCGGCCATGCACATGCCTGCTCCCCATGCTCTGCACACCTGCGCCCCATGGCAGCACCCTGCGGTCTGCCCACCTGCACCCCACCCCTGCTCCCCACGCTCTGCATGCCTGCGTCTCACACTCTGCATGCCTGCACCCTACGCTCTGACGCCTGCACCCTACGCTCTGCATACCTGCACCCCACGCTCTGCATACCTGCACCCTACACTCTGCACGCCTGCACCCTACGCTCTGCATACCTGCTCCCCACGCTCTGCATACCTGCACCCTACGCTTTGCACGCCTGCACCCTACGCTCTGCATACCTGCACCCCACGCTCTGCATACCTGCACCCTACACTCTGCACGCCTGCACCCTACGCTCTGCATACCTGCACCCTACGCTCTGCATACCTGCACCCCACGCTCTGCATACCTGCACCCTACGCTCTGCACGCCTGCACCCTACGCTCTGCATACCTGCTCCCCACGCTCTGCATACCTGCACCCTACGCTCTGCATACCTGCTCCCCACACTCTGCATGCCTGCACCCCACGCTTGCACCTCGCGCTCTGCACACCTGCACCCTGTGCTCTGCATGCCTGCCTGGCTGAGCTTTCTTCACGGGGCAGGTTGCAGGGGTTTCCAGCTGCAGGCACGCTCCACAGCTGTCCTGAGCGAAGCTCCTGCTGCCCTCACAGTGGAGACACTGAAGCGTGTCTGGAAGCAGGATGAACTGTCCTGATCCAGCAGCACGCTGCAGACACAAACTTTAAATACCACAGTATTAAATGCTTCCAAGGTGAAGGTTCAAGAGACAAGCAGCAGGTTGTTGTAGGTGGGCACAAGTAAGTGGAACTTGCCCATTTTTTGGGGGGAATTAGGGTTACCTTCTTCTTACTGCCCTGCCTGGAAATCAAATAGGTGAATTCACCTACATTTTCATTTACTGCAGGAGGGAGGTTTTCTTCTTTCTTATTTATCGTCATAATACTGCCCCAAAAAAGCAGAAGACCAAGATACCCACTTAAAATTGCAAATCCCTTTAACCTGCCAGGAGACTGAAATGGCTCACACTGGTCGGGGACTGCATGATTTCCAGGAGATCAACATCACATCTGCTAGTTCAGGCTCCTTAGCACTGGAAAGGGTTGTCTTTCTGTTTCTAGGGGGGAACAAGAGCCATTCTGATGGCTGTACAAGCACACATCATTAAATACCTGCTCTTCGTAAGAAATACAGAATGTACTCACCTGGAAAGGTAAGAAGCTGAGCCTTCCCATGGGACATATGGAAACTATTTCCTTGCATTATTTGGACTAAGACAGACTAGCACCAGCCTCTAGGTTTAACCAGGCTAGACACAAGTTCAGGTTTGCAGCTGCAAGTAGGGATTTCTACCCAGGAGAAAAGCCTTGTCTGACTCCCAGGCAAAGCTTTTTCCCACAAAAACATTTGGTTTTGTAACAGTGGTGTTTCTTCCCTCGTCCCACTCCCTGACGCTGTGGTCACAGCCTGCAGCAGCGCTTGGGCAGTTTCGGCGCTGCATGGCTGCTCACCAGGCTGCCAGCCGACACCGGCCCCGGGTGCCGCTGTGGGCAGCGTTGGGAAGGGGAAGGCAGAGCTCAGCCCTCTGTGCTGGGGACACCCACGCGGCAGCCCCAACCGGGACGAAAGCCCCCACGGCAGACACATCGCTCCCAGCACATGGGAAGCACATCCGCACCAGCAGCAGTGACAGCACCAAGCCAAAAGTGGAAATTTCAAGGACAATGGGCACAGCTCGACGTGCAGCTGCCTTCTCCACAAATCCCCTCATGTCTTTGCATTCCCACTTGTTATGGCTGTACAGTCCTCCCAGCCACTGGATAACTCTGGCGGGGCAGGACCTCTGGGGTCCAGTCCAGCCCTTGGCTGGGAAGGGGCCCATTTCACACTGAAGTTCAGCCTCAGGGTTGGGGGCCTCTCAGCATCCCTGAGGACGGACCCTCGACACAGACCCCCCAGCCCCCAGCGCCCTGCCCCACACCCCTGTCTCCTGCACTGCAGGCTGTGCAGGATAAGCCGGCAGGAGCAAGGGGAGGCGCTGGCTGTGGCCCTGGCAGACACCCTGTGGGCAGCAGGAGGAGGTGGGAGAGCTGTTATCTGCCTCATCACCACAGCCATCTATGTTATGCCAAGCGGAGACTACAAAGCCGACAACTTCACGGAAAGAGTGAGTACAAAAACACCTTCTGCAAACAGGATTTTCTTTAAAGACACGTTTGGCCTGAAATTTTTAAAGAGAAGAAACATACAATCTCATAAACCTATTCCCTAACTTATGGTGCACCACAAGTTGTGAGCACTTTAGACCCACGTCCCAGCTGGAGCCTGTAAGACACTTCTGCCTCCTCATAGAGGTTTAGGTGAGTCCAGAGGCTGCTGTTCCCTTTCATTAAAGGCTGATGTTTCTTCTCCTGCAAAAAGGAGAAACCGGTTAACGTAAAGCTGTTCCTCTAACTCTTTGTATAGAGCTGAACTCCTCAGTTTAGGAAGGGGAAGAGTAGACTCTTGCATTATTCTTTCATTTGTCTAAAGGAAACACCAGATTAAAAAGCTCATCTTCTTGATATAATGAATGTCTCCTTTACAACATCTTCCCCTATGCTCATACCCAACAGATCCAGCTGTTCGAGTTCTCTGAGAAAGCAGCAGCTCAAGAGTTCATCTTTGACCATATAAACTGTGTAAGCATAGGATATTTGCTTTATTCTGAGTTATTTTGTTGCTTTCTTACATCTTATTTCCCACTCAAAAGTGGACCTTATGGAGATTAATAGTATTGCCTTCAGCAGGACATACAGACTGTTAATGTACAGTTAGTTCCTGGATCATTTCTAACCTTTCCTGTGGGAAATGATCCCACTCCCTCTAAAATCCCCAGGACTTTACCCACCAATGTCAGCACTCCCAGTCCACAAATGCTGGGTAAACAGGAGCAGCATTTTGTACATTACTCAAATACAAAATATGGTTCCTTGCAACTTTAGCAAAAATCTGGGGAAAAAAGTGTACTAAATCAGTTTAGCCAATAACTGGAAGTTTCTTCTTTTTTTTTTTTTCATACCTGATCCTATTCAACAAAATTAGTTACAAAATCTTCCCGGAATAACACCTTATTCATTTGGCTCAACATACTCACCTAAGGTTGTATTAAAGCAGAGGAACTGTTTTAATTAAACATCATATACCTGCCATATCATCATATTAATTAAACATCATATACTTGTCATAATTCCCCCCTGTGATTTATTTCTTTTCCTGTGACTTATTTCTTTTTCCAGTTCAAAGGTGAAGGAAGTCATGGAGTGATTCTGTTTTTATACAGTTTACTTTTCTCTAGGACACTTGAAAGGTACGGGTTTTTTTTAAACATTTTCCTCTAGTTTAGTTACATCTGATGAAATGGTCTTTTCCTTGTTTTACTTAAATGTCCATTCTTAGTCGAATGTGGAGAAGCAGCTGTCCAAGAGGCAGATGCAGACCTGCTGGCTGTGTTTTACAGATACAGAGGTTGTACACCCTGAGTATCTGCCTGCACATCCTGGAGCAGCGCAGAGTGAAGCCCTTTGCATACACAGCAAAAATAATGCACTGTATAAAACCAGGAGTTATCCCACTGGCAGCAATAGTCACTGTCACAGTCAAGTAAACTTAAACAGGAAAATCACAAGAAGTTTAAACAGAGAAGAATTCTGCCAGTGTGACTATGCTGGCAGAGGTAACTGATAGGGTCTTTCTAAACCTGATATAATTAAATTTGGGTAAAGATGCTTTAGAAAGGTACAGAGGCATATTTACACCAATATAAAACATGATTCGTACTAATGTGACCCTATGATAACTATTTAGCAAAAAAATTGCACTGTTACTTCCAATAGCTTTGTTCAGGCTCCGCCTGGGTGTCACCGAGGCCTTTCAGCAGTAATTGCGCTAGGGAAATCCTGGCTCCGTCTGCAGGGGGTTTGAATCTGACCCTAAATTTGAATTTTAATAGAAAGAGATCTGAAGTGCAAGAGCTCCAGCTGAGCATAAAACTGCTGTGTCAGCATAGCCCTGCTGTGCCAACAGCACAGAGAAATAAACAAGTCTATGGAATTTCTTCCTGCTTCCTGTTAATCAGACAGTGATGTACAGCGATCACCTCAGGCACTGATCCGGATGCTACCATAACATTTTGTGCTTGGTCGTACAGGGTCCAAGAAGATTTAGACGGCACAGCAACTCCTCTGTTAAAATTTAGTTTTGGAAACATCACCTGTACACCGGTAAGATTAGCCTCATTTCTCAAGTTTTCTTTTGTTATTATTCCCACATTTGATTGAGGAAAAAATTCTCACTTGTTAATCCAGTGAAAAAAAAAGCATAAGGCCATAGAAAAATATTTTGCAAATTCTAATAATTTAAAAAATGGATTATGATGATGACAATGATGATGACAATAATAATAATAATAATAATAATAATAATAATAATAATAATAATAATAATAATAATAATAAAGCCACAGGTAGTCTGGCGTCCTCTGTTCATGGCAGGCACAACGGAGCTGGGAGCAGGGCACCAGCTGCCATTTTGCACAGGGCTCTTGCTCCGCTGCCTCATGGCGTGACCACGGGCTGTTTCTCACAGGCCGTGCTCAGCCTCCTCCTAACAGGCCGAGCGAGCCCACACGAGCTCGACAGCAACCAGGAGCCGGAGCCCGGCGGCGGGGGCATCGAGGCACGGCGGCGGCGGGGCTCGGTGGGCTACCTGCGCTGGGGCAGGGCGCAGGCGGAGCGGCAGGTGAGAGCTGGCATGGCCCCGCGGCCGGGAGGCCCGTACCTGATGACCGCGCGCCAGACACCAAGGCTTCGGCGACAGAGACCGCATTTAACGTGGGGCTTCACCCCTCTCTCCCCAGGTGTGCCCCAGGCTGAGGACGCCCCGGCTGCCCGTCTGGCTGTGCAGCGTCACCGGGAGGCACAGCGTTCTCTTCGGCACCGACAGCCGGATCCTCTCCGACTGGAAAATGGAGAGAGTCTTCCACCTGTACTTCTACAACGGGCAGCAGGAGCAGACAAAAACAGCCCATCTAACAATAGGTATGCACCCGAGCTTACCGGGGGATGGTATGAGGTATGGATGTCACATACAGACCGTGCATAGAATTGTATATGTGTATAGCTAGGTGCGTCTACTTGCACATCCAATTCAATGCTCTGTATTTAATATATACATTCATACACTGTATTTAATATTAACCTGGATGGAATGTGAGGAGCCTACTCTAAACAACAGTGTAAAAAGACACCAATGAAAACCTGGCTTTGAAAGGACTGTGACATTTCAGAAGGGGCAATGCCCTCAAGCAGGTGGCCCATTGCTGGGAAGAGCTATAGGAGCATTTTCTACAGAAGCAATAACTCCTGAGTCCCTGCATAAACCCCAGTTCGCTGACACGGCCCACCCCAGCCCACAGCTGGTTCCTGGGCATGGTGGATGCTCAGCACCGGGTGAAGCCGAGGCTGTGCTGTTCTCTGTGCCGGGGGTGCTGAGCGGGGCTCCGGTGGGCAGGCGCCGGGTGAGCTGCCAGCGGGACAGAACCCACCCCACCCATGGACCACACAGTGGGGACAGCCACCAGGCTCACCTCCGTGGGCACAGAGCCCTCAGTCTTGTCCCGGCACGGGGGCCACTCAGGTCTTCGCCATTTTTTCCCCTATTCCCAGATGTGACCAAAGAGTTTTTACTGGAGAAGTGGCAGTTCTTCAGGATACAAGATGCAACTGTCACTTCTGTGTTAAATACTCAATACGGACACGCTGTTTAAAACCGTGTTTCGTCTTCTGTTGCTATTAAGTCCCCATTAGTCCAATATGAATGCCCTGCTGACTAAGTGTCCTAGAACAACAGTAGGAGAAGGAAAACCCACCCCTCCCATGGGACAAATCCCAGGAGAGAACGTTCCTGTAAGTGCAAAGTTTAAATACAACAGGAAGCAGAATCATTTCATGATTAATTCAAGATTTTGAATAAACCTATTTCTAATGCAGCGATGCTGGCATCCAGGATGGATTAACAGCCTGTTTTCAGCATCTAACTTAGACTTAAGTTTGTATTTTCCCGCCCAGCAGCCAGGTGCCACCATGGCCCTTGTGTTCCCTCTCAAATTTTAAATCCACACCAGGAGGAGTGAACTGCTCCTTGTAGCATCGAAAGGGTTGCAAACCAGGATGCGTACTTAGGATGTAGGTTTCTTGTTTCTCCGTGCCACTGCGCACCGTTTACCTTCACTTTCTGAAGAAACTTGAAAACACCACACTAAAGGCTAAATTTGCAGGAAAAAAGGGTGAATCAAGATCCATGGTCATGATACGCAGCATGGCCGCAGATAAGGATGTGCGTGTCTGTTCAGAAAAACAATATGCAAACGTACCCTGCAAGGAGTTGAGAGCTGTATTTATAGTGCCTGAATTTCCCAAGGCGGGGGCCTGCACAGCGTGGGGAGGCAGCCCCCACTGGCCCAGGGAGGCCAAGTCAGCATTGCCCCGAGCTCCCTCCCGGGGCAGGGCAGGCAGCACACCTGCAGCAATCCCACTGATTCTGCTTTTAACCTTTTCTAAAACTTTTTTGAGGGGGGGGTGGGTTTTTTAGACTTTTTTTTTTCTTGCATTTCCTTTTCAGATACTCATTCGCATCACTGGGAAGAGGACCGAAGCGAAGACCCAAGCAGCCCAGGTAAGAGGCGTCCATCCGTGGAGATGGCAATCAGGACCAAGTGGGCAGGCGCGACCGTCAGCTGGAACGGGACAGACCCCTTCTTCTGAGGAGTCGAACGGGACAAACCCCTCCTTCTGAGGAGTCCCGGCATCTCCCACTTGCTGCCGACTCCACCAAACAATGCAGTCCGGTGGAGAAAAAAAGCTTTCACCAATAAAACAGCCTTCGGTGCCTTGAGCGGATGGCCTGTTTGGCAAGGCATTACACCCACTCTGAAAGCCTGCGCAGGTGAGGAACAGTTGCTAGCAACACTGCCTGACTGCACGCATTTTCCAGGTGGTAGGATGCAGGTTCTTCTGCTTCCCACGACAGCTGGCAGACAAAGGAAAGAGGGTGGCACTTTGCTTTCTTCCCATGCCAGGCAGAGATGTTAAAGAAATCAAGAGTGCAGTGGAAGTGAAATCAATATTGAGTGTTGACAATGCTGTGTTCACCTAATTTATTTAATCCAGTGTGTGCAACTAATTTAGCTGTTTGCAGTGAGCAAGGTTTCCTCCAAGCTCTCTGCAGCTGTGACTTCTGCAACTGGGTCTCTCTCCTGCTTCAGTGACAGCTCGAGCGCAAACCCGGCCAGGCTGGCTCATGGACCTGTCCTGCATCTCACGCACCAGCAGGGAAGCACAGCTCGTACATGGGCACCGGTGCAAAAGAAAGTCTCGTGAGGTGCTCCCTGCTATGAATTCAGCGATTTTACTGACTCTGAGTGTGGCCAAGTCCTGGCACCCTGCGGCTGCTTGGAGAGTGCAGGCAGGGCACATCACTCCTTGCTCATGTTAACCACTTTCCACTTCCTTTTTTATAGTCATCACCCCAAAAAGTCCTATTAGTCATACCAAAATGTGTGTTGCTAATGACAACTGTACTGAGAACAATAAACCTTTCTGCAAGTGATCCAGAAGCTTGGTTTAAATGATTTGAATTTAAAAAAAAAAAAAAAAAAAGTGGTCACAACCAGTCTGAGATTCAGCCCGGCCGGGGCGAGGAGCCCGCTGGTTAGCAAGCTAACGTGGGGTCTGCACTTGTTGCCCCCCTTCTCCAATTTCTGCTCAATTCAGAGCTCTCCTGAGCGTGTGGCATCCCTGCTGCAGAGCTGTGGGTCAACCAAAGTGCTGCAGTCCCCGGGTTCCTGCAGCCCCAGTGACTCTGTGACAGTTGTGCCACTGCCACCTAGGCATGGGCACCGCGCACAAGGGCCTGGGGCAGGGCTGGGAGCCCCCAAAACCTGGGGGCATTGGCAAATTGGCAGCCCCCAGTACCGGCCACGGAGCTACCAGCACAAGCCGGAGCCAGAGGGTGCTGGCAGGTGACAGGCAGCCTGCCTGCAGGCAGGAGGGCACCCTGTGCCCCCTCCCCACCAGAACCTCCTGCCAGACTGGGGAGGCCACACTGCCCACCCAGCAGCACCCGGGGCTGCCCGCGGGGGCTGCCCATCGGAGCTGGGGACAACGGGGTAGAGAAGAGCCCATGCTAAGGCGGGGGCCTTGCAACGAGATGCTGCAAGACGGTGCTTATTTTAACTGGGGAATACCAGCATGCGCTTATGCAAATAATGAATTAATAATGAATACATGAAACTGTGCGGTAAATGCTAACAAAGCTCAGTCACCCAGCACAACACGGTATATTGCGAGGCTATGTATGCTGTATAATAGCTAAACAGGTTACTACAGAGATAAAAGGATGCAAGGACCGGCCTTCCAGGGCCGTCTTCCACTGCGAGGAGGCAACGCCAGCCCTTCCTCTTGCTCCTGACAAGCCGTGGGGACAGCTAGTTTGTCTGGCCCTGCCAGCACCAGCTCTTGCTCGCGCTGCAGAGAGGGGCCCCAGGACTGCAGGGTCTGCGCCAGCCGGTCGCCCTGCCATGACCGCATCAGTGACTTTGGCCACCAGCATGGCTGGGGGAACCAGGGCGTCAGGAGCCCATCCTTTTCGGCCGCACCCTCGCCCCCAGACCCCCTATCTCCCACCGAGCCCCTGCTCACCCACACCCCACTGCCCCCCCTCCTGCTCACAAAACCGGGTGCAGCAAATGCCTGTCTGATTGCTAAAGACAGAAAAAGGAAAAGAAACCATGCTGCACCAGACTGCAGGAACACACGCCCTCGCCGCCTCCCTCGGGCTTTCAACCTTCTGCCCCCACGTCTTCATGTCTTTTTATAACCTTCCTGCAGTGCAGGGCTAAATTTGAGCTGCAAATTTCCCTCAATGAGAACTAAGCGCTTGCTCATTTCTGCAAGGTAACATCACGCGTGTGGATGCTTTAAAAATAAGAAGCAATAATGACACAATCTGGCTATTAGTCAAACTTTCAGAAAAAAACCCACAGCTCTGTCCTCGTGATAGGGACAACAGCTACAGATTTTCACTTCTAGTCTGGAAATTTCTTTGCAGAAGACAAATAAACCTTGCAAGACCCCACACACATCCCACAGATACTCAGGGGTGCCGTTGTGTCCTGAAATACAGGAATATTTGGGGGGATCAGGGGCTACCCGGCAAGGAATGCGAGCAACAAATCCAGACACACACAAATGAATCTCATGCCGTGTTTTGGCACCTTGCATGAGTCGATCTCAAGGAGGAAACAAGTATCAGAGCCCCTGGCAGCTCGCGGACAAGCTGCAGGTTTTTACCTCCAAGGGAGTCACACAAGAAGAAAGAAATGGGATCAGCTGCATGAAAAGGCTTTTGAGGCCACACATTACCGCCGGAGATAAACTCTCCGTTAACTTTCCTGGCAGGTAGGGAAGGTGTCAGTTATTCCCCGCATGGATATGCCCCCATCTGTAAGTCTCGGCTGGGTGCTGCCACTTCCCTCCCAGCCACCCTCCCACCGCCCTCTGCTTCCCGGCCGTGAATAGCTTCAGAAAGTGGTGGAAATGTCCTCACCCATGAGGTCCCTCTCCCGCACGGACCTGGTCACCTATGGGCGATGGGCTCTGAAGCTGCAGAGGAGACAAGCAGAGCTCATTTCTCTATTTACCACTGTTTTACAAATCATCTTTTTACTGCAGACGATCATTCCTATGGCACAGACACAGTAACCTACGCCTTGCAGGGAGCCAGGCTATGGTTGTCCTCAGAGACCAGTGTCTTTGTTAGCAGGGGATCAATAACCGGGAAAGCCTGTGGCAGCCTCGTACCTTTCTGGCACTTACACAAGCAGCTCAGAGTCTGACTTGTGCATCCCAAGCAGAAGAAATGGACTCTATTCAGAGCATCTCTAAACCAGACACCAACCTTCTAAAAACTACTTTGTACGTTATTTATTTAAGAGGAGTCTTTGAGCCTGCTAAAAAAAAGTGGGATAGCCACATACTGACATTTAAAAAAAAATAATTATATATATAGAGAGAGCTTAAATAAGATATTTTTAAATTATCCTGTATTATTGAAAGCACAGAAAAAACACATTTTATTTGTATAAACATCCACACCATTCCAGTCTATTTGTGAAAAGGCTCTTATTTTTCCTCTTCCCTACACCACTGAATATATAATAAACCACAGACCAGGGAAGAGGTCTTCTCCAAGACCACAGGACCATTCCAGCCTTGTTTTCATGCCAGGCCATGGGATCAGGGGCTAAAAGGTCTCAGCACTGCAGGATGGAGACTACAATCTCCGGGCCTATTAACTTTGATTCTCTAATCTCAAAAGACACACTCATATGCCTATGGCAAAGTTTCTCAACAGCTTTTACAACCCAAGTTCTCTGTTTTGTTTTGATATAACCTATAGACAAAAAAGATAGAGGGAAATTTCTCAAAATCCTAGTAACTCGGTAGCCTTTTTTAGTCTGTATGTTGTATGGTTATATAATTTCTAGAGAAAATGGTACAAACATCTAAATTTTACCATGCCTGAATCTATTAAACATTTTTTCTGCAGCAGTTAGTTATCAAGAGCTTGACTTTCTGTTGTGAATTCAGTTTTAATTGGAACCTGTTTGGTAAGCCATTGGTGAAGATTTTAAGCATAATTTTATTTCAAGATGCCAAAATACTGTCATTATTTGGAAGTGATTTTTTTTTTAAACTTCCCCAGTGTAACTCTCAAATCTTTCCTTAGTGCCACCTAATTTCTAGGGCTTATGGAGAGACGGCTGACATAGGCTTCATTCAGTGCAGTGCTTGGTTCCCATAAAAATTCAGCAGGAATTCAGGTGCTCGTTCCCGTTTGTGCTTTCCCAGTGAAAACTTCCCTGGTGAGGTCCACCCTATGATCTTGTCAATTTGTACCTTATAAAGTGCAAGGCCTTTTCATTACACCCCAATGCACAGTGCATTACTGAATGATTTCTCAAAATAGCAAAGGAAAACAATCTGTAAAACACTCTGTCAGGAGAACTGCATACAAAAGAATTTTTTCTCAGTTCTTGGCCTGCGCCATCTCGCAAGATTTGATGGAACTTTACAAACATGAGAAAAAAAATTTTAATGAAAGTCAAGTAGAGATAGTGCCTTAACTGAAAATTAGGTGAGGCCTGGAGTCAGGAATGAGTCGCACAGCTGCACATCCTAAAGGAACTTCAGTAATAACGCCACTTTAGCGAAGCGTTAAAAATGCTCAGTGTGGGTATCTCAGGAGAAAGTACTGCTTGTTTAAGGCCAAGAAGCCTCAGAGCCGAATCGCAAAGAGAACTCTTGGGAAAATAATGTATGTGAGAAAAATTTGCCCGTTTCGCTGACAGGGGAAATAACCTTGCGTGACGGAGCTCGTTTCTGGTCACCCCGATTGGACACCCTGCACAGGGGCACCGGGCAGGATTTTGTACGGAACAGGTGAGAATTGCATCTACGCCCAGAGCGAGGAGAGCCATGACATCACAGGGGCCGGGTGAATTCTGAACAACAAGCCTACACACAAATATGCCTATTTAGCAATGACTCCACCGCCCACAAGCAAACGCTCTTCTTTATTCCTCAATCCTGCTATAATAGGGAAGGGATCTTGGAAGATTTCTGTCCTGAGACTTCAGTGTCTTCACTTCTCCAGTGTTACTGAAACAGAAGACGTTTAAAGTACCACATTTTTTTCCCCCAAACTTCTTTTACCTGGGGAACGAAAACAGCCCAACATCTTTCCTTGTCTGGTGCCCACATGTAAAACCAGAACTAAGAAAGCATCCCACTCTAAACGACATTTTAAAACAGCCCAAAACATCTTTTACTGTTCTTTTTCACATTTTTACTGCTACGATCCCCCGTAAGCATCGCGTCGGCCCGCGCCCAGCTCTCCTAACGCCCGCTCGCGTTCGCCGGAGTCACCTCAGTCACCCCGGTTCCGTCCCGTCGGTCGCTACCCACGCGTGCCGGCGGGCGGAATTCTCCCCAGCGGTGACCCACGGAGGAAGATGCCGGGTGGAAGCCCCGGGGGGGCAGGTGCTGCCCCACGCACCTTCCCCGCCACCCTCACAGGGCACCCCACGCTCCGCCAGCGCCCGCACCGGTCACCCCCCGCCGGCACCTTCCTTCGGCTGCGAGGGTTTGGGCCGATACGCGCTTCATCACCGCTGACAACGGTACGTGTTTAATTACCGCGGACAGCTCCGTTTCCCAGGGCAACCGCCCCCCCCCGCCCCGCCGAGCGTCCGCCGAGCGTCCCCGCCGCTCCCGCCGCCCGGCGGAGGCCCCGCCCGCCCGGAGCATGCCGGGACCGGGGCGGAGGCCGCGCGCAGCCGCCGCTTGCGTCAGCGCCGCCACCTCCCTCCCTCCCTCCTCCCTCCGGCGGCCCGATGGTGGTGGCGGCGGCGCGGCGCGATGAGCCGCCCGTCCTCCGCCGGCCCCGGCGCTAGCAAGCCCTGCGGCAAGCAGCAGCACGCCCCGTCCCCCGCCGTGTCCGCCGCCGTCCTCCCGGGTCCCGGCGGGGCGTCTCCGCCGCCGCCTCCCCCTCCTCCTCCTCCTCCCCCGCCGCAGCAGCAGCATCACGAACTGACCTCGCTCTTCGAGTGCCCCGTCTGCTTCGACTATGTGCTGCCGCCCATCCTGCAGTGTCAGGCCGGGCATCTGGTCTGCAATCAATGCAGGCAGAAGCTGAGCCTCTGCCCCACCTGCCGGGGCTCGCTCACCCCCAGCATCAGGAACCTGGCCATGGAGAAGGTGGCCTCGGCCGTGCTCTTCCCCTGCAAGGTAAGGGGGTTGGCAGGGTGGCCCTGGTTGGCCCTGGGCCGCCCGGACCCCCCTCCATCCCCATCCCCCTGCCCTGTCTTAAGGCTTTCCCCACAAGATCCTTTCCCTCTAGGAAAAAGGGGGGCGGCGCGATGGTCAAAAGAAGGGAGAAAAACTTTTATTCCGGGTGGAAAAGTTTGGGTGTTGGCGGCTGGCAGTCATATTACGTCCCCTCTGCAAGAAGCACAGCGGAAAAGCTTACCCGTTTGGGTGTTTCGGTATAAACAGGGCCTTGAAGCGTGGGGGGTTTTATTAACGGCAAAGAACCGCGTGATCCTCTTTCAGCCCAAAAACCCAAATAATCTTTCACTTCCAAAACCCTGTGAACCAGCTGGGGTAGGTACAGGGTCGTGCTTGGCCATGTCTGCGCTGGCTTCGGATTTGCACACTGAGCAGACTGAGGAGGGGAGAACAGGCTGATGCAGAATTTCCCGATGGGTTTACATCTCCTCTTCATTGCTAGTTTGATACAGAAATATTGCAGCTTATGGGAAAACTTTAAGGAGCTTTCTAAGGTTCATCCAATGTAAGCAACAGCAGGCTCACTTGGCAGTTTGTAGAAGGTGATGATTTCTTGGCATTCACAAAAATGCCCATGCTGAAGATACCCTAGGAATCTCCGACCGCAACAGCACATGGGACTCAACCAGAGCCACTGCAGACAGCAAAGCTGTAGCTCTGCAAAGTCTTCATTTTCTGCTGGTCCCTGTCCCCTTCCTCCTTTTATTTCTTCCCCATCATAAACACAGAACAGAAAAGGAGGCACTTGCTGGCCTCCATTAGCCTGTTTCATAGTTCTGCAGGTTTCTAAAATAAAATAAGATGATGGGAGTGCCACCAGGCTTTAAAAGCAAAACTTCTAATGATCTAATTCACTGAAAATCCTGCTCTAAATTTTGTCCTACTATTTGGCATAATCAGTAGATACAAAGGCTAGACCTCCCCCCCCACCCCGTTATCTTAACCTATGCTGATGCTCAGTCTTAAAAGAGTGTTTTATGGAGATAGCAGAAATTCTGTTTGTGTCTCTCTTGTTAGCTCTCTGCAGCCCTCCTTTGGAAGGGCAGGGGCTGGTAAGATGTCAGGTCAGTAACTACATCTGAATTACTCTTTTTTTTTTTTTTTTTTTCCCCTCAAGTCCATTCTGTCTCAGCACTATTTCAAGTATCCAGATTAAACATTTAAATCTCATTTTTTTAAGTGAGTTTTCTATTTAAAAGAACTAGGTGGACTGCTCTGAAGTGCATATCCTTCCTCATAGACATTTACCAGGATGGCAGATAGGTACATACAGGCAATGCTGTGCAGGTCTTTTTTATGCCTTCCTGGATCCCCTCGATGCTTATACCTCCATAATATCAAAAGCACTTAAAAACCGCAGCCTGAAGTGATGGAGGGACAGATGCAGGAACTGCTGGAGCCATCGCTGATGTGGAATATGAGAAGAAAGTTTTAAAATACAGAGCTGTCTGTGGCGAGGTGGAGAGCTGTGGTCAGGCTGGCAGTGGGACCGATGGAGCCAGAGCGGGCACTGCCAGTCTCTGGTGGCACATGGCAAGCTTTCCAGTAATTGCTGCAAGCAGGCACTCGCCACCTCTGCCTGGAAAAGCCAGTCCCTAGCAGCAGCTTTCCCCGGCCAGCCTGCAGGAGCATAAGGATGTGCAGGGAGTTACAGCAGCTCCAGAGCAAATTGTCTCTGTCGGCGTGGTTGGTGGCCAGAGCCCCGTCTGCCTCGGGGCTGGCTGGGTCACGGGATGGGACAGCTATTGGCGTCTCGCAGAGCTTTTGATAGCATGGGGCTGTTTCACCACTCACCCTTGAATGGAAGTTAACCTCACAGTGGCAATAACAGATGGAGCGCAGTGGTGGGACGCGGGTCCTCTCTGCTGAACACAGCAACAAGTGCAGTGAGCCACATGCCCAGCTGTGACCCAGTCTGAGCCCAAGGGAATACAAAGAGCCAGTGCGGGTTTCTCACTGAAACGCTGGCCTAGTTCTCATTTTCTAAAGTGTCTCGCCAGTCTCATGTGTGACAGCTGCTATTCCCTGCTTGTCCTAAACAAAACGGATGCATCCAGGCTGGAGCGGCTCCCCGGACCAGAGTCCTCACAGCCCTTCATTGCACTGAGGTGCAGCTCTGCTGCCCGCAGGGTGCCAGTCTGTCCAGCAGCCGAACTGCCAGGCAGGATTCCTGCCTTCTCGTCCCCACGCGTTGTGGGTAAACATAGCGTGGGAGAAGGACAAAAAAGCCTACAGACTCTTCCCTGTAAAGAGGAGAAGATATGACATTCCTAACTTTACCTGTCAGACGTTACTTTACTCACATGGTAACAGAAAGGTTTCTTAAGCCCTTAATTGATGGGATTGGCTTCTCCCCCCCTTGAGGTTTGCTTTCTCCATGGGTAGAGGAGTAAGCGGCAACAAAGAGAAGTATGTCTAAGAACACCCCTCACCCCGTGTCCCCCGCGAGAACTGAACAGAGATCCCTGCGTCTGTCAGGCAAGTTCTGGTTCAGGTGTATCAGCTGTAAACACTTCTCCAGTTGGGCATTCTCTAAATATAAATAATAAGAAGGCAGCTAGCACATGCCAACCAGTTAAGAAAACAGCATTTCCAAAAATTCGTCCAAGTATTACTCCTGTGGTTGATGTTGTGCTCTTCAAAGCAGTGACTTGGAGAAGGAGGGATGCTGGTGAGGTTTGCAATTGCTGAAGCAAATCCTGGGGATTGGGCAACTCAATGTCTTGGGTTTGGGACTGGGAGAGTTTTGGCTCTGACCCGGTGGTGTTTTGGTGGTCTCTGCAATAACCCAAGGTGCAGGTCTGCACTGGTCGTCATGTCAGAGGCTGCTGCTGCAGCAGGCAGGAGGCCATGGACTGGGCTTGTGCCGGATCGGAGCTTGGTTTGGTTTCTTAGTATAGTGCCTGCAAGCCAGTTCAGAGCTGGAGAGGGACTGAACCAGCAGTGGTTGGTGTGCCGCACCTCGCAGCTGCCCAGTGAGATCCTAATGCAGGCAGGAGCCCTGGGCCACGGCGCGTGGGAGGGGACGGCTGGGGCAGCGCAGCGGGTGGCAGCAGTCCCCGGCCCCAGCTGCGTGCAGGGGAGCTGGGCGGCGCTGCCGGCAGGATGTCGAGTTCCCCTGCGCCACGCTGCCGTGGTCACACGTGTACCCGAGAGTTGCCTAGCTCGGACCCGTGGAGCTGAAAACATGGCGCTCACGGCGCCCCGCATCCCAGACCAAGCTGCAGTATGGCCCATGCGGGAGCATGTGTCCTCCCCGCGCACCAGCATCTGCTCATGAGCTCTCCGCCCCCCACTCGTTGGGCACACCACCCTTGCGGAGGCAGAGGTGTAAATAAGTTTCTGCTCCTCTTCCCTCGCACACCCTCTCTTTTATGTGGATTTTTTCCGCTGTGAGCAGTTCCTGCTCTGCTGCTTTCACTGTTCCCAAGAGCTGCAAAGTGAAATTAGCACACGTTAATGTTTTTCTCTCTTACTTCTTGGGCCCAGAAACAGCAACGAACCGTCAGGGCTGTAATTCTCAGTCGGCGCTTACATAGGTTGCAGACAGCCAGCATGAAGGTGACCTACCGTGCCCCTCGGCGGTGAGTGCCCATCAGGTGCTGCAGCGGCACCAGGGGTTTCAGCAAGAACTGCCCCGCTCTGCAGCCAGCACACCATGCACCAGGGCCTGGCCTTGGTCTGACTCGCCTGTGGTTTTCACCACATTAAGGGAACCTGAAATCAGCTTTCAGAGGGTGGGGGGAACTTACAGCTCCAGAAAATGTGAAAAAACAAATAGAGATGGTGGTCTGTCTGGAGGAGGTCCCTGCACTTCTAGAGATAACTGTGAATGGTATTTGAAATAAATAGGACTGAGACATGACAGAGCTGACAGAAAATGGGGATTTGGTGTTGCCTGTGGCTGTAGCTGCTTTGAGGGTTGTTCTTCTTAAAATGCTTTAAGAAAGAATTACAGTTATTGCATCTCTGTGCTTTACAGGGCTTCTGGAAAAATAAATCTACAGAAGGGTTTAAATCTTAAAGTCACAGTAAAGTTACTGAAAATATAAAATGCGTTTCAGTGCTCTAAGCAATCTGCAGAGGATAAAATGCACATCATAAATACACTTAAACTCCTAATTAATGAATGCCAAAAGGAATTAGTTATTTTCTTTCATCTTTTAAACAAGTGCAAGTGCAAAATAATATAAAGGTGCTATCTAGTTATGAAGCTGACTTAATTGGGATACAGGTCCTTCTGTAACTTTGGGGGTTTTGCCCAATACTGGCTATGACAGAAAATAAATCTTATTAATTTGAAGCTGCATGAAAAGACACCAGAATCTATTTTCACAGCAGTGTGTGAGATACACTGTGATTGTTAGCTGCTGAACTTGGAACTGTGACCTGGCTAACTGAGCAGTGTAGGGTGGGAGAGGTATTTCTCTATTTTTAACCACTTCATCCGAAGTCTACGGGAAAGCAAGTAGAGTTGTGAGCGTTCTCTGTTGTCGTTGGCAGAACTGCAGTCCTCATGTAACCATGAGTATTAGCCGAGATCTGTGCCCTGCCATGTTTTGCTAGCCTTTTGTGGTGGGACTTGACAAACAAAGATGTTCACGCTTGAGCGATCTTAGCGTGGCCATGGAAATGACGTGAGACCAGCACTCCTCATCTGCCCTATGTAAAACTGTTCCTGCTTGCGTTTCAGTTTACAGTAGACCTTACCTCCAACATACACAGGCAAAAACTAGCCCAGCCCTAAGGAAAGAATATCCGATAGCAAACTCAGTGTTTGTTTGCACACTGATAGCAGCCAGGTTGGGCAGCTATGTGGACGGCATTTAGCAATGTATAATAGGGAAAAAGAAAAAAAAACAAACAAACCCCCAAAACTTCTGCATAGGTACACCAGTGAATTCTCAGCGCTGTGATTAATTCAGCCTAACAATAAGTTTTACTCATAATAAAGGAAATTACTTTTCTAGTTGTTATATACATTAAAAAAAAAAAAGTACATGGGGCTTAATTTTTCAAGGGATTGAAACCCCATTCTTGCTAGCTTTCCTAGGAGTGGTGGTGCTCTGCATCTTGGCAGCTAGGACAGATACCTCACATGAAGAGTCTTCCAAGGTCCTTTCGCACAGCCATCTCTAACTGGAGATACTGCCATGTTTCGGAGTTTCCTGATGCTTCTAGCCCTTTTGAAGAAAAGTAAATGCAGTAAATTCATTGTACTGTGCTCTTACACTTTGACTTGCAGAAAAAATTGAAAGTCTTTCTGCACCTCATAACCAACACTTTGAATTTAAAAAGTCGAAGGCATAGTGAGACTGCATATAAACGGAGAAGTCTTAAACAATACCAGACTGATCGATTCCTTTAATTTTCTTTAGACAGGTGGTAGGAGGTAGGCAGAACTGCTCTATGTCCTTAGACCACTGCTGCTACACCATCAGTTCAAGGGAAAACATGACAGGTTTCCCATGTAAGCAAACAACTTGCAAACAGCAATTGCACATTCATGTCATTATTGTATACAAGCTTACTCCTGTATATTGTCCAATGCTGCCTCTACAGTCTCTTCAGAGCTTTTCAATTAAAAAAAAAAAAAGTCATTTTGAAGATTTTAAGCAAATATACTAAACCTAAACAAGGTCACAATTTCTATTTCCAAGACATAATAGACTCTAATCAAACAGTGGGGTTTTTTTCTGATAAAAATGCATGTTTGTTTTGTTTTTAACTGAACAGACATCCCTTACACATAGGGGTCTGCTTACATCACCACACCTGCACGTGTGCATAAAGCCTGCACGCTCTATATGAAATGACAGAAAGCTCTCTGGTCCTTTCCCAGATGAGCCACAACAGCAGACCCAGCACTGCTGGCAGAACAGAGTTTATAAATGCACTCTGCCGGGCAGCTAGCTGTGGCCTGAGCCGGCTTCCTCACCGGTGTGAGGCTCTGGAAAGCACAGAGGCTTGCCATTTTCTGGGCTGGACCTCGCTGTGCATCCCTCGGGGAGCTCCATAGGGCCACTGGTAGACTGTAGCAGCTGTACCCAAGCTGAAATGAATGCTTCGGAAGGCTGGAGGGATCTTAGACACAGGGACAGATGTTTTACAAAACACTGCAGGAGGGAGAAGAACGAGAGGCTCTCAGTCCTCAATGGGTCCCTGAACACGGCTGGCACACATACAGGAGCAGGCAGGCCTCTTCTTTACAGAAGCATTATTTGTATCTCAAGCTACTTGTATACTAGAGGGAAAGTCTGCTGGCTAGAGCAGGAGGGATTTGAAGTTGGCAGTCTATTTGCAGCTCTGCTGCTGATTTCCCATGTGGCTTCAGACAAGTTACTTTAATCCCATGTCCCTGCCTGCCTTCATTTACAGGGTTGATAATACTGGCATGCCTCTGCTGAGCACTTTCAAGCTTAACTGATGTTTTCCGAATGCTTTAAGACACTCAGAAAGCTATCCTGTCAAAGTGAAGTTCAGAGCAGCACACGCAGAGTGACATACGTGGCAAAAACATGGCATGCTAAGTCATGTATATGGTGATGAGCTCTGAGCTGACTGTTTCCTCTGAGGAAAGAGAATACAGTGCCAAACAAACGACTATGAAAACAAGTACATAATACTTTCCAGCATGGAATACTAGAAATGATGAGAAGGGCAATGAAAAAGCAGAAGACAGTCACGCCAACCCAGGCATTAGTGTCACGCCTGCACTGTTAACACAGTGCACAGCCCTGGCTCCCTGTCTCAAGGTGGACACAGTAGAAGTGGAAAAGGTGCACAGGCCAAGTAGCTCAAAGGTATTGTATAACCAGTACACAGGGAGAGACAAAACAGGCTTTTGAGGGGTATGATAAAGATCAATGACTTTTGCCAAGCAGCATGAAGATGGCAAGTCAGTTTTTGCTGTTCCTGGTCTCCCATCATTGGTAGGGCTCCTCACCAAATGAAACCCACAGGGATGGGTTGGGAGCACACAAAAGCAGGTACTTCTCACAGTGAAGGGCAAAGCCACCACTATTTGCGTGTCTTGTTTTTACACTCTCACTGCTATAGTCACCACTGGTTGCTTTCACGTAGACATCTGGTTTTGCCAACCAGCAGCTTGTATATCCTTACTAATTTTGTTAATGAGGTTAGACTCAGAGCTGCTCTTCAACACACTGCATGATGGAAGTGTTAATGGGGGTATGAACGTGGGAAAAAACAGCAGGCCAGTGGGGCTGGAAGCGTAACACGTACCTGGGTCGCTGCACTACGCAGCAGGGCAGCAGGCATGGCAGACCGCGCATTTCCATGATGGGGCTTCTGCCTTTGGCAGGAGGATGCCTTGTTCCACTGCAGCACCCTGCAATAAAGCCGATAGCAGAGGATTAAGCAGTAGGGGCAGACACAGTAAGTGAAGGCTCACATTAACTTTTTATGGCTTATAAAACAAACTCCTCCAGAAGCACAAGGTCAACCTCCTGAAAGGAGGTGGTAGCGAGGTGGGTGTTGGTCTCTTCTCCCAAGTTACTAGCAATAAGACACAAGGAAATGGCTTCAAGCTGCGCCAGGGGAGGTTTAGATTGGATATTAGGAAAGATTTCTTTACTGAAAGTGTGGTCAGGCATTGGAACAGGCTGCCCAGAGAGGTGGTGGGGTCACCATCCCTGGAGGTGTTCAAAAATCATGTAGACGTGGCACTTTGGGACACAGTTTAGGAAACATGGTGGTGTTGGGTTGACTTCATGATCCTAGAGGTCTTTTCCAACCTAAATGATTCTATGATTCTATAAGTTTCTGTCCCAGTGTTCCTAGCACAGTATTCCTAGTGTTTGCAGTATGGGCATTTAACCCTTCAAGCTGAAACTTCTTGTACGTGTATTAGCCCAGAAATAATCATTTATACCTTGGTTATATCTGTCCTCAAGGAAGTGTCACAGTGTCCGTTAGCAGCCATGCACACATGTTGTAACCTGCGTGGTAGTGTTAGCAGTGGTGCTGGTATCACTACAGATACCTACAGGCTGGGGGAGCTGTGCTCTTGGTGAGAATAGGAGAGACTTTTTTCTCTCTCTGGAGGTAGCGTGAAAGCAAGATGGTCAGTGTGGACAACCGAACTGACTAGAAAGAGGAAAAGTATCCCCAGGTGTTTAAAGCAAATTAATCCTTTAATGTGCCCAATGACATTAAGAGAAGTTAGATGGTACTTATTTGTGCACTAGCTTTATGCTCAGTGAAAAATTGTCATCTCTCTTTCCACTTCTCACAACTGCAGTGCTGAAACTGTTCCAGTGTTTAAAAAAAGCTGTGGGGAATCTGCATTTGAATTTAATGGAAGTGCTTTTGCTCTGTGATGGTAATAAGGTACATCTATTAAAAATACTTCACTCTAGTAGCTGTTTCCTGAAACTAGAATCCTTTGTTCTTTTTAAAGAAAAGAAAAATACAAACCAGGACCACTTCAGCTGATCTGGACCGATCAGATCTAACTACAACAGCAAATCTAACTACAACTCAGCCTTACAATCCATTTTATCTGAGTGCTTGCATTAGAAAAAAAAAAAAAAAAAAACAACCACAAAAGACAAGAAGATTCATTTTTAAGTGGAAACAAAAATAAGTAGAGCTCACCTCTGAATCCAGGGCTAAATAGAAGTATCTAATGTAAAATTTGCAATGAGAACAAGAGTTCTGGTTGACAACCAGTGTTCCCAGTTGACAGGTGGGAGCAGCGAACACTAGCGCTGGTGCCTTTCCTGACGGCTTGTATTTGGTCTTTTTCCAGTACGCCACAACAGGCTGCTCTCTGACACTCCATCACACAGAAAAGCCAGAACACGAAGACATCTGTGAGTATCGTCCCTACTCCTGCCCATGCCCTGGTGCCTCCTGTAAATGGCAGGGATCCTTGGAAGCCGTGATGTCCCACCTCATGCATGCCCACAAAAGCATTACCACCCTTCAGGGAGAAGACATCGTTTTTCTTGCCACAGACATTAACCTTCCGGGAGCGGTTGACTGGGTGATGATGCAGTCGTGCTTCGGTCACCACTTCATGCTGGTGCTGGAGAAACAAGAGAAATACGAAGGTCACCAGCAGTTTTTTGCCATCGTGCTGCTCATCGGCACCCGAAAGCAGGCAGAGAACTTTGCGTACAGACTGGAGCTGAATGGCAACCGCCGCCGGCTGACCTGGGAGGCAACGCCCCGCTCCATCCACGACGGGGTGGCTGCGGCCATTCTGAACAGCGACTGCCTAGTTTTCGATACGGCTGTAGCACACCTTTTCGCTGATAACGGAAACCTCGGCATTAACGTGACTATTTCTACATGTTGTCCGTGATGTATTTGCATAGCTAGTGAAACCTAGGCTGTCTGGACATAGTGCTTTACATTCACTAAGGGTTTTCTTTTTGTTCTGTTTTTTTTTTTTTTTTTTAATGTTATTCAACTATGTCATCGGGTATGCTAAGGTTCCTAACTAGCCAACAACATTTTTAACTTTGGAGAGAAGAGGAACAAGAGTGTCCTGTAAGTAATATGAGTGGGAAAAGGTCTTTTTAAATTCTTGGGTGCCTTAGGAAGATTCCCCACACACAGTCACCTTTTTTAATTTAATTATATTTTATTTAAAGAGTGCTTCCATTAGACATGTGGCTTAAGAGACTTGAAGAACTGCATTCCTGTTTGGAGCACACCTAAAAGCCCTTTCAGGAGGAATACAGACTTGCTTTCTCACTGGTGAGCTTTAATAAGAGTTTTTAGAAGGTGGGAAAGGAAAGAAATCCAACAACCTCTCACAAGAGAAGTTGTGACTCAAAGGGGAACAATGGGTACTTCAGTCTTGATACTCCATTTCCTGCTACCTTATTAAAAAGGGATGGGCATTGGATCATTTGCTGTGCTTTTAAAAGAAAAAAAGGGGAGGAGGGACTGGGGTGAAGCATGGCAGGTTTCACAGAGCATGGGAATTGCCAACTCCTGTCCGTTTTAGGGGGACCAGTGAGCCCAGCACACAGCACAACCACTCACAGCCGGGTACAGATGAAAGCAGGAGGCACACATCTAATGTATCT
The DNA here is from genome assembly GCA_031468815.1 of Morus bassanus. Classification (NCBI taxonomy): domain Eukaryota; kingdom Metazoa; phylum Chordata; class Aves; order Suliformes; family Sulidae; genus Morus; species Morus bassanus. Next base: position 10,380,456 of record CM062578.1, read on the forward strand.
CAAACAGCTAGAGCCAATAATATAAAAATATACTCAAGCTGTCCATAAGCAGCTTTCCTTGGAGATGTATTTGACTATTGATTATTGTAAAAAACTAATAATATAGCAAAAGCTTTATGGCCAGTGTCATGTCATTTGCTATTTAAGTTTTGTTGCCATATTTACTTTTATTTTGTAATAAATATTTTGCAAAAACTACACTGCATAGCATGCTGTGCTAACATGCGTGTGCGTGGCAGTAGCTGTTGCTTCCCGGTTAGTTTACGCGCTCTGCCTTGCTGGCTCTGCTGGGCTTCCCCTGGCACAGGCTGGCTCACCCGGGCGAGCAGCAGGACGCCTCAGGGGGTGCTCGCCCCCACCGCCGCCTCCCAGCCCTGCTGCCAGAGAGGGCCACTTTGCAGCACAAGCAGGAGAACCAGGTGGGGACTTCAGTCCCAGGGGCAACAGTGACAGCCTGACTCATGCAAACTGAAATCACGGTCTGTTGCCGAAGCTGAATCTGCCTGCAGCTCCCCCTTTGCGACCAGAACCTTCTGTCTGAATCACTCAAGAGAAATACTAGTTCCACATATGGCTTTGCTGAATATTAAGATGTTTGCCATTTGGAAGAGGCAATGAGTTGTGAGGTGCTACAGTCCGCTGAGTTATTCAGTGGTAAGAAGCCTCATAATAGTGGAAAACTACATGTAAAGTGACAGATGAAGCTTGGTGTGAATAAATATAATACATAGGGAAGAAAAACAGTCCTAACTGCATCCCTCCAGGGAAGAGCGCTTTGGAGTTATGACGGAGTCCTATGCAAACATCACCCAAGTCCCCAGAAAAGCGCCCAAGAGAATGACAAGGGCCGCATCAGCAAAGGGAAGCTTGTTCCAGCCTTGAGAATTTAGAAGTGACCACAACAGAAAACCTCCCAAGGAATTACTCTAATCTTTTCATATCCAGTTCCTATAAAGATCCTACATTTGATCTCATTTACACTGTGCTGGCAGAACTCCAGTGGCATCAGCCGAGTGAACTAATTCACTCCTGCTTAAGCAGGATCAAAGTCAAGCTCTGGCTCTGACAGGCATTAACACCTGTGCTTTCAGCAGAACTTGTTAAGCAAGTATTCCTAAGGATTTGATTCATTTTCCCTTATTTCAGCAACATTCATAGTGGAAGATAATTTTTCTTACTGACAGTTGGGACATAAGTGCTTTTTTGTGTAAAACAAAACTCTGAAGTGTGTCTTTGATTATAGCAGGATTAATGAAATTAATTACTCCAGCGTTGCCTATAACCCCCATTAGGTAAGTTAACACACATTATTTCATTAGGTCTTTCCACACCATTCAGTTCTGAAGGAATGGCAGAGTTTTGTTATATCTCACAGCAAAAAACCCCCAACACGCAGCATCTTTTCTGACTGAAACAGAATTTAGGATAAGGAATACCTCAGCTGGTACTGCCAAAAAGTGAGGTGCTTCCTCTTCGGACCAGTGAATGAACAGGTGAGATTCGTTCCAGCACTTAAAGTGTTTCAGGTTTTCTTCCCTACGCAGCTGTATGACTTCCTGAGGGTGATGTCTGAGGGCTAGAGGCAGGATAGGCTTTTAGGGCACCAGCACCTTCCACGGGAAGTCTCAGCACATTAGTAAATGTGTGAAAGTTCCTCAAAATATTCAGAAAAAAGTTCCTGAGGCCAGCCTGGTTTTCTTAACAGAACTTCTGATCACCAAAAAAGCAACATGACTTTGAAATGGACGGTGAAACATACCAGGAGAAAACCCTGCCCAGGAGCGGGCAGCAGCATGGGAGCTGCAGCAGGCACACCTCCCTGCCGCAGGGAGCTCTCCCACCACCCCGCCAGGCTACAGCGAACAGCGTGCGCCCAACAGCCCCTCTCAGCATTGCTCCGGCACCGCCTGTGAGCGGTTAACTGCAGGTGACTATAGGAGCGACCAAGAGTTGTGCCTATGAACCAGTTTTTCTGTTGAGTCGCTACACTATATTGTTGACAGTTTTCCCTCAAGACAATTTCCACTTTAAACACCAAGAAAAATGCAAAGACTCCTAGGGATGAATTTATAGCAAAAGCACGGTACAACTCGAGCGGCTCCCACCTGCGGCTGTGCCAGCGTCGGGCCGTGTGCCGTTAGGGCAGGCGCTCGCCTCCACCTGTGCCACAACGCTGGCCACGCTGCAGCCAGACACGAAAGCTGTGGCAGTACCAGGATCTGCACCAACCGACCACGGAAGCAATCTCCCAGGACCCCAATGCTACAGGGAGCTCGCAGCACCAACGCCAGCTGAGCAGCATGTCCAAACACTGCACTAATACCCCTGGCTGCACCTCAACATGTTCTTTCCATTTTTAAAAATGAGTAAGACTTACTTATTTTGTTGTAGAGCTCGTGTTCTACTTGTGCTTGTAAAACAACTGCAAATTCTTATACAAAGTCCAGATAATGTCGCACATATGCGTTGTCTTAAGGTGCATCTAAAGCCTGCATTTGCAAACGATGTATCTGGAGAAAATTGCTTTCTTTTGTTCTCCAAGCTGTAAGTGCAGATTCCTCGGAGGGATTCAACAGCACCTAGTCCTACAGGAGACATCAGCAGCGGATGCGTAACAAGCATATGACACAAACGTAAGAAATCTGGACAGGCACGTGTTTCAGGTGCAGTTAGGAGTTCATGTCCGAACAGGCAGGTCACACCAGGTTTTGTAACCGGCGGTTCACCCTCAGCCCGGCTCCCGTTTCACGCAAAGGCCGCAGCTCAGCGCAGAGGGCCGCCGGCAGCGGGGGGATGGAGGCCGGCAGGAGCCACCTCCATCACGGATCACCGGGGGCTTCTGCTCCCCCGGCGGGCCCGCTCGGCCTCCCGCGCCCCCCGCCGGCCCGGCCCGGCCCGGCCGCTCCCGCTCCTCAAGCGCAGCCGCCGCCCCGGCAGCCCCCGCGCCCGCCGCGTCGCCATGGCGACCGCCGCGCCGGGCCGGAGCGGGGCCTCGCCGGGCCGGGCCGGGCCGGGCGCGGCTCCCCGAGGAGAGCCCGGAGAGGTGGGTGGCGCGGGCCGCGGCGAGGCCCGAGGGAAGGCCCGAGGCGAGGCCCGAGGGAAGGCCCGAGGGAAGGCCCGAGGCAGCCCCCGGCCGCCCTCAGCCCCGCGCCGGGCATCGCGCGTAGCGGCCCCATCGCCCGAGCGACGGCGGCAAGGCGGGCGGCCGCGGGGCCGAGCGCCGGGCTGCCGCCGTCCCCGGTGGAAGGAGGCGCCTCCCGACCGCCGTTGGATGGGGCGCCGCGGCGGCGGAGCTGCGGCCGAGCCCCGCTTACTGCACCTGAAGCATTCGGATTTTTAATTGCGTACATTTGGAAAAGGCTCCTTCATTAGCATAATAGTCAAGGGCAGCTGCTTTGAAGTCACTGCGTACGACTAATAGGTGGGTTTGTGTCTTAAATTAAAGGAAATGGAGACATCGGGCAGCGTCGAACCCACCGCGGCGCAGCAGCTTCCAGGAATTTCGGTGCCGGTGCAGACAGAAGCCAGCTGGCTTCACGAGCACACCCACAGAAAATCAAGTAAGAAACAGCTTTGTTCAAGAAAGAGGTTGCTCACTTGTATTGTCTTTCACTCGGGCTGCCTCGTACCCCAGTGTCTCCCGCAGAAGACACGGGAGTTTGCAGTTTCCCGGAGATGCTTCTGCAAACTGGTTGCAGACCCGGGGGCAGCCCCAGGAATCCCCCTCTGCGGTCCCCTCATGAGCCTCTCTGCAGCGCTGCTTCTAAACGAACCTCTGGGTCCCCGTTGAGCATGCAGGAACGCTCTGCCAGCCAGCAGGCGTAGGAGTGCTCAGCAGATGGCAGAAATAGCGTATTGTATTCCTGTGAGAGGTACTGCCAAAGCCTCTAAGGACAGCTGAAAATGTATCAACCTTTTTTCTCCTCTTGCTCAGCTGAGTCATCCCAGCACGTGACTGAGTAACCAGCTCCTTCGCTTGCCCGCTGAAGTACAGCATTGTACCTTAGCACACAGCGTATTAGTGGTAGTTGCTGCCTGATCCCCTCCCTTTTGGGCACCACATCAAACAGCCTTTGTGCTTCATTTCCAATGCCAGGCAGCCCTCCTCTGTAGGAGAACGTCTCCTGCATCTCACGTGCCTCTGGGAGCAGGAGGAGTGATCTGGGCCACAAAACACAGCACACCAGCTGCAAGTACTGGGAAAAGCTGCGTGCAGATCCATCCCAATAGAAAAGGGGCATGCACAACCCACGACAGATAAACAGCGTTCTCTTCGTTTGTTTGGAAATGCACTGTGAATGTGTTTGCAGGAGAAAAATATTGCAGGCTTTGCATTTTAGGTGGAGCTTCAGAGTCCTTGGGATGACTGTCACTATAACAATCAAAGTACAGAATAACCAAACTTGTGCCAGTGGTAAATCATCTACCTGGGTTTGGATGCAGCAGCGGTAGATAGAGATGATACAGAAGCTGCAAAGCCCATTAGAGAGGGCAGAGTACAAATGTGGAGCATCCACCTGCCCTGAGCACTGCACCCCAGGTACCAGGCTTCCCTGTGTCCCTTGGTGCCACGGTGCCCCCAGAGCCATGCCCCGCTGCGCAGCTCCCCTGGTGCACTTTGCACTCCCTGAAGTCACTTCTTCTCAGGTGGGGTTTATGATCACTGACTCTCTGTGATACAGCTTGATTGCAAAGGGTGATAACTACACATCTTTGAACCGCAATTTAAAAAAACAGTGTTCAAACAATCAAGCAGCCACATCATTCAGCCTTCTAAAATTATAAGTGAATCCCATAGCATCACTTCCTGCTTTTCCTCCTGTGCTGTTGCATTCACTTCCAGACACGTTTCCATTGCAGGCCTGGGAGCTGGGTGTTGACCTGGGGCTGCTGTGATTTTTACCCCATCCTTTTTACGTACATGTTCTGATTTTTTCATACGTTCCAAAGAGAAGGACTTAGAAAGGATTTGGTATTTCAGCCTGCCCAGAGTTTCAGCTGGCTGGGTATTTTCTGGAAAGCAGGACAAGCTTCCTTAGAAGGGCAAGACAAATTGTGTGGCAACAAGGGAAACTGAAATTCAAGAACTAGGAATGTTTAGTTTGCCTGAAGGGGAGGCTATGGCAGCTGGCATGCCGGCCACATCGATATTCAAACAGAAGGTGATGTACATGGGACAGCACACAGTTGTGCACCTGAGGCGGCTGGATGTTGGTAGCATTGCCCACTAAGAGGGAACCTGGGACTGCTGAGGACAGTGATAGACACCCGGTCATCTGAGATGTTTCCTGTTGCCCCAAAGGCCAAAAAACCCTTTGCTGCACTCACACAGCATGGACTGCACTTGGAAATGAGAAAAAAATTCAATCATCTCTACAGCTCTTTCTTCCTGGGACAAGAGAGGCTGGAAATGCTTTAGAGGATAATGCAATACTACATTAGTGCTACAAGTCACCGACCGTAAGCAGTAAGTCATCTCCATGACTTAGTGGGATGGTTTTGTAAAGCCCTGATCCAATGTCAGTGCCTGGTTCAAGTACCTCAGGCATTTGGGAAGGGTTACATGCAGATCCACAGCCACCCTTCTGAAAGCGTAGGACCAAGTCTGGCAAGAAGATCTCGGGCAGCCAATGTGGTTGGTGAGAAAAGGCTGGCATGCTGAAAAAGGACCAAAACAAATGAATCTAGAAGATAAGCTTTCTGAGAACACAGCACTGCTGTTCAGTAATTCTCATTATTGCTGTTACTTGCAGCCCTGTCGGAAGAGTTCAGCAGCTTAGATGTTTTGTGTGACATGGAGGTAAGGACTCACCCAGGTTGCATATATACATTTTATGTTTAATGATTTTACCATTTTACCCCTGAACAAATGTATGACTCCACATTGCTTTTCATATTTTCCACTTTGAGTTCAAAGAAGATTTTGTGAAGCTGTTCAAGAACTCTCTGTGCACACTCCCCTCTGTTGGCCTGCCTACCCTTCTGGCCTACAGACCTGAATCATCACGAGGAAACATAAAGATTGAGGTGGGTCAGTGGTGGGTGTTCCCTACTATGTGACTTTTTTTGTTTATTTTGTTTCCTATGATTCCCATGTAGGAAAAATAAAAGTAATGCCCTTTGCAAAGCCAGTGCAGGAGTTCCTTTATGAAAGGGTTTTTCTTTTGTGAGGCTGTTGAAACAATGCTTGTTGTGCACACCTAAGCAGCAAGAGGCCATGCAACTCCTCTCCCCACTGGTGCATCCTACGTTGAGAATTTCCTAACAGAAGATTTTGCCCTTTGGCTAAAACAGAAATACAATATTTATATTAGTACTAGGTATACAGCCATAGAATCATAGAATTGTTTAGGGTGGAAAAGACCTTTAAGATCATCAAGTCCAGCCATTAACCTCACACTGCCAAGCCCACCACTAAACCATGTCCCTAAGCACCACATCTACATATCTTTTAAATACCTTCAGGGATGGTGACTCAACCACTTCCCTGGGCAGCCTGGTCTAGCGCTTGACAACCCTTTCAGTGAGGAAATTTTTCCTAATATCCAATCTAAACCTCCCCTGGTGCAACTTGAGGCCATTTCCTCTTGTCCTATTGCTTGTTTCTTGGGGGAAGAGACCAAACCCCACCTTGCTACAACCTCCTTTCAGGTAGTTGCAGAGAGCAATAACACCTCCCCTCAGCCTCCTCTTCTCCAGACTAAACAGCCCCAGCTCCCTCAACCTCTCCTCATAAGACCTGCTCTCCAGACCCTTCACCAGCTTCATTGCCCTTCTCTGGACATGCTCCAGCACCTCAATGTCCTTCTTGTCCTGAGGGGCCCAAAACTGAACACAGGATTCGAGGTGCGGCCTCACCAGTGCCGAGTACAGGGGCACCATCCCTGCCCTGCTCCTGCTGGCCACACTATTGCTGATACAAGCCAGGATGCTGTTGGCCTTCTTGGCCACCTGGGCACACTGCTGGCTCATGTTCAGCCGGCTGTCAACCAGCACCCCCAGGTTCTTCTCTGCCGGGCAGCTTTCCAGCCACTCTTCCCCAAGCCTGTAGTGTTGCATGGGGTTGTTGTGACCCAAGTGCAGGACCTGGTGCTTGGCCTTGTTAAACCTCATACAGTTGACCTCGGCCCATCGATCCAGCCTGTCCAGATCCCTCTGCAGAGCCTTCCTACCCTCGAACAGATCGACACTCCTGCACAACTTGGTGTCATCTGCAAACTTACTGAGGGTGCACTCAATTCCCTTGTCCAGATCATTGATAAGGATATTAAACAGAACTGGCCTGACCTGAGCCCTGGGGAACACCACTCGTGACTGGCCGCCAACTGGATTTAACTCCATTCACCACCACTCTTCGGGCCTGGCCATCCAGCCAGGTTTTTACTCAGCGAAGAGTACACCTGTCTAAGCCATGAGCAGCCAGTTTCTGCAGGAGAATGCCATGGGAAATGGTGTCAAAAGTTCTACTGAAGTCTAGGTAGACAACATCCATAGCCTTTCCCTCATCCAGTAAGCGGGTCACCTTGTCATAGAAGGAGATCAGGTTAGTCAGCAGGACCTGCCTTTCATAAACCCATACTGACTGGGCCGGATCACCTGGTTGTCCTGTACATGCTGTGTGATGGCACTCAAGATGATCTGCTCCATAAAGAAAAGTCAAAGAATACAAGCAGGGCATAGAGTTCTCTGTAATCCTTAGCAGAGTAAAGTCATCAAAGAGAGTTAATCCTAGGCATGAGGTGGGGAGCAAGGGAATTTCCAGAAACTACATTCCAGAGAAGCCAAATATTTCAAATTAATATGTTCAGAAATGGATTTGAATGAAAGTACTAAACACGTAGCATAGTAAATGAAGCATAAGTGAAGCGCACCAGCTAAGCAGCCTGGAGCAAGTACCCTTCACCCCTTGCTGCTGTGGCTGGATGGCTGCTATCTCTCCGGGGAGTGCTGAGCTAGGTGTGCTGCCCTTGGGAGTGGAGGTGTTAGACACGAAATTCAGCAGCATGCTCGTGGCAGCTGCATCTTCTATAACTCAGTGTTTTCAATAAACAGATATTGCTTTCAGAATATCTAGTATCCATCCTAAAAATATATCCTGCAGCAGTCCTGATTTGTGTCTGCTCAAATATGCTCAGCTCTTTCATCAACAAATCTGCTGGTGGTTCCTCATAAAATTCCTCACAGATTTTCCCATGATCAACAGTGCAACAGTCAGAGAGCTTTTTCTCTCCAAAGACAATAGCAATGTATTTGAAAAGGTCAGTGCATCAGAGTACTCAACTATAGTGTTCTGCTGCATCTCTGAAGCTTTCCCTTGGAAGGAATGTGTCTTATAAATACTACAGTCATTCCATTTCTTGGAGGTCTTTTTTTATTTATTTATTTGCTACAGATTGGCTTTTATTTTTAGTGGTTTCCTGAACCGAACGTTTTGAGTTAAATCCTTCCAAGATACCCCAGACACAGATCTGTTTTAACAGCTCTTACAGGCTTTATAACATTGCATTTTGAGCAGATCCCTCTTTTCCTGAGGTAAAATGAGGATTTGCATGCTGATACCCTGTTTCTGTCCTCCTCCTGTTCCCTCTCCCCACCTCCACTTCAGACAGAGGAGGACTGTGCTCCGAGGTGCGAGTACTGTGGCAGCCTGCTGAAGCTGTTCCCTTCCTTCGAAGATGCTTGCGCACCATCACAGGATTATGAATCAGTAAGGTGGTGGGAAAGATTAGCAGAGGTTTGCTGTGGAAAGGCCTGCTCTTGTGGCACCGGTCTTCTGCCTTTCAGAAATTCTGCTGCAAGAGTTATCGAGACCTCTATGAGTTCATCGTAAATGAGAGGAAGAACCACGAAGTCGCCTGGAATGTTCCCATTGCTGTCGGCGCCCATGAATCCCGCAGCACTGAAGCTGACAAGCTGCTGTCAAAGGAGAGAGCGTACCAGAGGTACCGTGAAATAACCACGGGGAGAACTGGGGATCAGGTCTGTGTAAGGAACAACAGGCAACTCCAGAGGGAAAAGAAGCATTAAGAAAATGAAACTGCGGCAAGAGGGAATGAAAGAAGAAAAAAAAATTTCCTTTAGGCAACACAGGTTCATATTCTGTCTGGACCCTCTTGGCTTTTCTCTTCTCAGGCTGTATTAGAAGGTGGTAAGGTATGTGCTAAATAAGCATTAAGTGGTGCTGACAGACATAATATCTAGAGGCAGGTAGAGCCAAAAACATAACTGCAGCTGTGGGAGGGATAATATTTGGGTCTAGCTTTTACCTGAGGTGCTGAAACAAAGCTTGAATTTTTATTTCTCTATTTTGCTGCATAATCTGTGACAGGCATTTGGATTCTAATTTCCAGAGTCACGGGAACTCTGCAAGTTTGAGTTCTGCTGGGCTGTTTAGCAGGAGGCCCAAAGCTTATACAAATATCTAAGCCTATGGCACAGGCTTAAAGAAAAGTAAATCAGCATACCTGGAAGTAAATCATTAGTTTCCTTGAAGATCCTTTGCAGTCTGATGGTGCAGGTACCTCATATTATGTACAGAGCATAAACCAAAGCCATTGTCGGACACTGACAAATTTATAGGAAACTAGATAAGAAAAATAGTGAAAATATTCTGGGAGATTAGCTGTTTCCCTGATCTTGTGGGCAGGTCTCCTTCTCTTTTACATAAAATCTTGACACAAAATCCATCACAATGTTTGGCTCTGCTGTCAGCAGAGCTGATGCCATTGCAATCACAGTCTGTTCACTGAAATCTCTGTATGGGAGCAATTCCTTTTTGCCGAGATATTATTATTTTGGTGATATTCCATTGCCTCTGTTATTTGCAATTACACAAGTGGAGAGAAAAATAGGTTCAGAAACTTTTATTCCTACAGCAAGGATATCCAGTACTTCTAGCTTTCAAAACAGGGTATATGAAATGTATCTCAGGAACGCTTTCATTTTCCAGGCAACAAGAGAGACAAATGGCCAGACAGTTAGCTTTCCTGGCAGCAGAGCCAACGAGCGTAGCTGAATGTGAGTTTGCATTTCCTTATGTATTTATTTGGGGTTTTTTATTACAACAATGAATTCAATGGAATTGCTTGTCTCTAATGCCCTCTAATTGAACAGGAGGATTTATACAGTGACATTAGTTCATTGTAAAGTGTGCAATCCCATTAAATTAGATACTGCCATATTAAATAATCCCTCACATGAAAAAATAAAAGCAGTTACATTCTCATTGCACAGAGAGGATCTCCTTGCTGTGACTTTCAGTATTTATATCTGAACATTTCAGCTGAGATGCAGAGAAACTGACCTTAGAGAATAGTAAGTTGGCAAAGCTAAGCCCTTGGAAGGTAGGAGCTGCCAGAATTAGGGTGATCAATATTTTGCCTAATCCTTGCCACTAATTCCTAGCCCAGGCTGTGGATGACTGAGCAGCCCTTTGGATCCAGCTATAAAATCAAAGGCATTTTGACTAAAAACAGATGAACTAGATTTACAATATGGGCATATTTTCACAGAGGATAGCAGGGCACTGAGGCTTTTGCAGCACCAAGGGTTTCAGATCATCAGTCCTCCAGAGCATGGAGCCATGAATGCTATCCAACAAAAGTCATTCTTTACTCACACAGATGCATATATATACACATAATTGAAAAAACCTACATCTTTTTTTCATAATCCTGTTGTCTGAAATAGCTGAACACTTTGGACTGTTCCTTGTTAGACAGAAAATACCCCAAGACAGACTCCCAGGATGGAGCATTTCAGCCAGAAATTCCCCCTCCCCCAAGTTACAGCCTCCCTGCAGAGCTGCCAGGCAGCCCCGACATCAGCACCACCAGACCTACCCGATGCACACAAACCCTCCCTTTGCTCTCTAGGTTCAAATCAAGCTGGCATGATTTCCTACCTGCTTTCTCAGGAGCCCCCATCACCAAAGAGCCGGACACTGGTGCCTGGTGAGAGAGCAGTAAAACCCGAGGAAGAGCTGGTCTCCTACAGCATCACCTGCTGCGATTTTACCCCCGTGGGTGCAAAGGCAAGTAGCTGCTGCTTGATGGCAATGGGCTGCACCTTGGCTGTGCCCACACTCCAGAGCAGCTGGAGCCTGGCACCCACCTGCCTTTAAAGGGCAGTTGGTGCAGGACTGCTCTCATCCATTTTATTGTTTCTTTTCCAATCTTAGGTAGTGAAGAATGAACTGTTGGAAAAATACTACAAACATGGAGGGAAATTCCTTACCATGCTTCCAGATGGAACGGCGCAGTTATTGTATCCTTTACAGGGTTCATTTGCCTGCATTAATCCAGGGTTATAACTGTAATTTTAAGTGTGTCCTGGTCTGCTTTATCACAGAATAACCTGGTCCACTGCTCACAATCACTTCCACAGTCCAAAAAAAAGCAGTAGTGAAACAGCTTCCGTAGCTGTTGGTCTGAAGTATTTCAGGTCAGCCAGTAGCTTCAATGAAGGACGGGGGCTTGTGTCCAATACCCAGCTTAAGAAGTGCACTGGCCCAGTGTTCAGACCCACTCCTGAGCTCTGGCCACCTGTGGAAGGGTGCTGCTGGCTGAGGGGTCCCTGCGGCGTGGGCTCCGAAAGCGCTCGGCCCCATCCTTCCCCCAGGGACAAACAAACACAATGTTTCCCACTGGCACCAGCACAGCACTGGTGTCCGTGTCCTGTGGGAAGGAGTAAGAGGTGCAGACAGACAACTTACTAATTTAACTAAGAGTACTGTTTGAAGAAATAAAAACGTGGCCGTTTCACCAAAGGACCCCATAGCTTTCAGGCTGCCTTTGCTATTATTTAAGCCATAACATTTTAAGTCACCCACATTGTTTTTCCTTACTGTGGCTGACTTCTTTCTGACCCGGGGGTGTATGAAAGCGTAACTGAGCTCTGCCACCAAAGCAAACGGGCTTGAGACTACTTCTCTGCTCTGCCCTCCAGGCTGCTTTCGTCCCAGGGATGCTGCCAGTCACAGTGGTGGCAAATGGCAAAGTGCCATGAACACGTGTGCTCACAGAGGCAAGTCTTGCTGGAGAGAAACACCAGTGAGACACAAAATACCTGCTGTTTGGATACGTTCAAGTCAGGCTTCAGGGGCAAGGGCCTTTCTTCCCCCAGTTGTTTGGTTTTTTCCTCTGGGAGAATGCCTGCCCCTGTTTTCTCTGGTGACACACGAGTTGAGTAATTTGATCGCTTCGCTTTGCTAGGCTACTACAATCATAAGTGCTGTCCAAGAATGTGTCTTTAAAATAAATTCACTAAGCGGCTCTGCCTGGGTTATTGGTTAGAAGACAACAAAACTGTATTCTGTATCTCTAACTGCTCTTTTGTCAGTGTATACAGGATACTTCAATGTAGGAGAAAAGCACTGGCACCATCCCAGGTAACACTGGCAGCACACCGCCATTCCTCCTTTAACACAGTGATCTAGGTAATACATCAATTTTTATACTCCAAAGTAGCACTCTGAAATATTTAGTATGTAATAATAGACCAACCAGACAGACAAAGGGGTTATGAACACCTTATCTGACAAAAGCTATCCATCTGGAAATCTGGCAATCATTGCTGTACGAGAGAAAAACCAGCTTATTTGCATAGTACAGGAAGACAAGCCGAATAACGCCGAAATACAAGCAGTATTTATGTCCAATGGCAGAAGTACTTGCTATTATCCAAACGGAACTGTGTGGTATGTTCACGTTGGTCAGAGCAGTTTTGCTCTCCACTACGCATTTTAAATTTCAAAGCTCATAAAGGGTATTTTTAATAGCATTCGAAAATTAAAAGACAAATATAGCAGCTTGGGGGCCTTGTTTCGGGTGCCTCCTAGAAAAGCATGGCTACCCCAGCTGTGTCTTGAGATGGGGGGTTAGATCTCAAACTAGCTGTGCCTCAGTCCCGTCCCTCAGGGGAACGAGGGATATTGGCTGTGGGAGCTGCAGGGTGCAGAGCTTTGATTTTCCTCTCTTTCAGGATAAACATGAGTATTCAGGGAGGGCAGTATTTGGACCAAGAGGGCAGCAGGGTGAGACAGTGGACATGGCCGAACAGCATCATGTCATCAGGACCCCACGTCCCACTGAGCCCCATCTTCATCTCCCTGAACCGGCACGTCGGGGTCAGGATCCTGGGCCAGGACAAGATCACCGTTTCCTTCCTTGCCATGGGGCAACAAGCAAAATTCAACGTGGGAACAAAAGTGCAGGTATTTCTCAAGTGGACAGGCAGCTCCATGCAAAGCCGCTCCCCACAGTGGGAGCAGGGCAGCCAGGGAAGCTCCCAACTGTGGGGAAGTGCGCTCATCCCACGGTGGGTGCCCCGTGTGTTGCCCCGTGGTCCTGCCCCCCAAAACAGCAGACAGTGGAGGTGTACCCATGCTCAGTTCCCTCGCAGCCAGGGGGCTCATCAGCTCCAGCAGCCGTGGCTTTCTGCAAGGGGCTGCAGAGTGTGGGAAGCGCTCCCAGGCAGGTCCCCAGTGTCCCTGGCCACGGCCCCAAGAGTCACCCTGGCTCTGATGAAGGGAGGAGAGCCGCGATCCATGTGGGCAGGATGCGTGGCAGCTCCCTTCCTCCACAGGCTTCTGCCACGGCAGCAGGTTTGTCTGCTGGGGGAAGACCAAAGCCCCGTCACTCCATCCCACACTGCTGTGGCTCTGCTGATATCATTTGCCTCCGCTCCCCAGGTCAGCGACATCAGCCGGCTGCCTCGCCCCACCTGGCTGGGCGAAGATGAGCTCCTGCTGCTTGCCTTCAGGGTGAGGATCCTGTGGCTCTTTGACAGACTGCGTGGATGCTTAAACTTTCCTTCTAATGAGCAATGGGACAAAATCAAGCCTCCAGCATACCTTATCACACAGACTTTAAAGATCTTACAGCTTTGCACAACTTCTGATATAAGTGATGAGCTGCGCAGCTCAGTCAGGGCGATAGTAAATGCTCAAGTGTGACCAGCATGTGTGTGGTGTGAAGGCAAAACAAGCCGTGTGAGATGCTCCAAGCTGCTGCAGTGCCTGCAGGCACTCAGCAAGGTTTTGCCGGCAGCCCTGCCCTGCCATGGCACAGAGCAAAGCGCAGCCTGTGGCCATTCTGCACGGCCCCTCTCCCAGGGCCTTCCCACCCGGACAGGGTCTCACTCAGCATGAGTGGGGCTGTGGGGCAAGGAGTACCAGAGCACATTTTCTTGTCAGCCCACACTGAATTGCATCTTGGCCACAGAGGCACAAAGAGGGGCTTTGCTCAGGGCAGAGTAAATCCATGCTTGATGTCGGTGCATTGCTCCTGAGCAACCTCTCTTCTGTCTCCCAGCAGAAACCAGCCCAGGCTGACCAGTTGTTTCAGCCCACGGATGTGGCACAAAGATAAAAGCAAGCAGAGCACAGCTAAGTCATAGCCTGTGACAGGTACACGGGGAGGAGCTGTTTGCTCAGAATTCACCCACACAGGCACCGTTCTGCACAGCCAGCACTTCTGCCAAGGACATGGCATCAGCAGGATGCCCAGATTTCCCTGGCACGAGTGCTGGATGGCAGCTCCAGCCTGCTGCAGGTTCCCCATGCAGTTCCCCATGCAGCAAGAGGGACAAAAGCCTACAATTTGTCCAGAGCAATCAAAGTTCACTGTCTTGGTGACGTTTGTGCGGACACTGGGGACAGAAGGCCATTAACACGGACAGCAGACAGTGTGGATGAGCTGCAGCCTCTTGGCAGAAGCTCATAAATGGTTGCCGCAGTGGGAAGGCTCTGTTGCACCAGGCACCCCGTGTTTCCCTCCTGCCATGGACCCGGCGGCCGCGGGAGCAGCACAGGTGGAGGTGGTGGGACAGAGACCCCGCATAAACCAGCTGCCTTGGGCCAGCCCCCAGCCCGAGAAACACCCCATCCCCAGGAGAGGGGCAGTGGAGGGCACTGCTCCTGCTTGCTCACCCGGGCTCGCGCTGGCCTCGTCACAGGGGCGTCAGTGGGGTGCAGGGCCTTTCGGAAAGGGCAGAAACTGGATGTTCAACGGAATATCTGAGGTTTAGATCCACACCAAGGCCTGTAACACAGTCCACTGGGCAAAATCATGAACTAAAATGACCAGAAGTGGCAGGGCATCGGCACACGCCTGCCGCCAGCTCCCCTTCGCCTCTCCGTGCCCAGGCGATTTCCGAGCTTTCCCCAGAGCCAGAGCAAGGGACCGTCCCCCCGCGCCGCAGGGCCCGAGGCAGAGCAGTGTCCTGCTGCAGCACGGCCCAGCTCCCGTGAAACACGGACCTTTGCAGACTTGGGCGCGGTGGCTTGGGTGAAAATCTTCTATTACATTAAAAATCTTCTATATTCTAAATCTTTGGTTTAGAAAGATGAATATCACACCTGGGAGTTTGATTTTGACCTGTTGTGCCATTGTGATTCCAGTTTTTAGCAGGGTTATGTCTCATTTATGCCAGTGCGAGATGAGACCCAAGGACAGATCTCTGCTGCAAATGGCTTACATGTAACAGCCCATTTTTCTGCACTCGTAGTGGGAGATGCAAGTCCCTTTTTCCATCCTTCCCTAGTCTGCACCCAGTTCACAGCAACTCCACCACACCTCTATCATTTATCCTTGCACTTAACAAGCCAAGATCAACAAGTCTGAATTTGCCCCTCAGAATTATTATTTAATATCCATTTTGCACAGGGATGAAATCAATGAAGTGTTCGAATAGGGCTTTTTTAGATCAATGGGTCTTTATACCTTCATTTTAAAATTACAAAGTAGCATTGCACAGGAGAGAGCAAAAAGCTGCAATTTTAACACCAGGACAACACCCGGGCATCTGGGCTTCCTGCTGCCCCCCAGCAATGCTGGCTGCCCGACCCTTCCACAAAAGAAAGATG
Source organism: Morus bassanus (assembly GCA_031468815.1). Taxonomy (NCBI): domain Eukaryota; kingdom Metazoa; phylum Chordata; class Aves; order Suliformes; family Sulidae; genus Morus; species Morus bassanus. Next base: position 10,396,321 of record CM062578.1, read on the forward strand.
TGTTTAATAAGATTCAAGGAGGAGAAACCCCTTCAGGATTACTGAATACACAGAAGCACAGAGGGCCCAGGAAGCCCTGTGCTGAGTGTTTCTGGAAGCTGGGAGGTAAGTGAGGGGGAATGTGAAGCAGCGTATGCTTGCCCCGGGGTCTGTACCCCTGGGCATGGCTGGAGATAGGTTTCCAGGCTCTGGACACCCATGATCCAGAAGTGCCCAGCTGCACTTAAGCTAGATGTTAGGAAACATCAATTTCAGACTAGAACAAGTTCTCCTGGTTAAAGCACCACCTATACTGAGTCATCAGCTGGTGTTTGGCAACTGGTTTATAGGCAGGCTGGCAGGTATCGCTGCCTTTAAGGACCATCAAGGTTCTTTATTTCCATTTTATTGTTCAGTTTTTCCATTTGGAAGGGCTTTGTGAATAGCGATCGTGGTGCTTGGTCCAGCCTATAGAAACAAGTCTGCTCCGCGGCACCCTACAACCTAGAGCAATTACAAACACGACCAAAACACTGCCTGTGCCCTGCAATGGAAAAAGCAGAGCACTGTGCTTCTGTTGCGCTGAAGGGACGCCAGCAAAGGCTCTGGCATACCTACCACCAACTCATCGATACACCATCTCGCTCAGATGGAAGAGAAGGAACGCTGGGGGCTGCAAGCAGGTCGTGGGCAAGCATCACTAGGGTGATAATGTGAACAGCTCACGGGGAATCTTAGCCTGGCAATACATCTGTGCATTTATTTTTCTGATTTGTCTGAAGTCTATAATTAATGAGAAACTAAACCCCTACCCACACTAGAAAATTGTGGTTAATCTGTTTCAGAAGAGCAGGCATGAATTACCCGAGGAGATGATTTCATCACAGAGCCAAAGCAGCCTTGAGGCAATTGCGTGTTTAATGGTTGTGATGAGCAACACTTTTGTAGCAACTGGCATCAACTTTCCTCTCAGCTAGGTGGACAGAGCTGTGGTTACCTGGAACATTTCTTACAGCAGTCCCTAAAGCCTTGGGGAGAGGGTCAAAGACAATTCTTACAAACCATGACAGCTGCCTGTGTCACGGCTCTGCAGATTCCCTTCTCAGCTGATTTACTGCCCCAACAGAGAAAATCTCCCTCCCTCACCTCCCCATGAGAGATAATTTCGGCAAGAAGGACTCAGGAAGTACTTTAGCTGGCTTTACAAGGGGTATGAAACCCTGTAGCTCGGAGCAGGGACAGAAAACAGAGTGGGAGGCAGGCACTGCCAGGACGGAGCCTGGCGCCAGAGCTGCGGCTGCTCGGCCATCCAGCCCAGAGCACGCCGCAGTCGGGAGGCACAATGGTGCAGAGGAACTGCAGGCTGGAGGCTGCAGCCTGCGGCTCGCACTGACTCGGGAAGCTGACCCAAGGAAGATTCCCAGCCCCCAAGAAAACTGCATTTGAGAATTCACTTTAACCCAGCAGGCTTCCCCCAGTACAACAGCACCCGAACTCAAATCGCAGCCGAATTCTGGCAGGCGCACAAAGGAAAAGACAAAGCTCCGCGTGTTCCTTCCAGAACACGGAGGTCGTCAGGGGCTTAGACAAGACAAACACAAGGTTAATGACTTTGGAAAGTAGGCTTTTTATGCATTTTTTTTTGAATTGCAATTCTAAGAATATCCATCAGTGACTCAAACAAGGTACTTCACACAGTAAACGAGAACTCTTTATTTAAATTAACTTTCTTAGTTTCTATTTAGGACAGTAGAAAGGCCCAGCTTCTCATCTCTTCAGAACGGCCACGGAAAAACCTTGTGAGCTGGCCAACACGATTTAAGAGCAGTTGATCTTCATTTTTACCAAAGTCACAAAACAATGTAACTACTCTGCATATAATTTTGTTTATATAATTTAGTATATAATGCACTGTTCAACTCTGCCATATATTTTGAAAAATATACAAACCTGCTTTAACCACATTAGCGATATTTGATAGACAGCTGTCAATTACTTAACAGTTTAGGACAATATCAGACACTCCTATAACTTCATTTTAAACTACAAAAAGAACATAAATTCATATAAAATAGAACAGATTAAACAAACTTTTTTCCCCGAGGAAAAATTAGATACCAACTCAATCTGCCATTGCGTGAAACATGAATATAAAATAAGTTACAATTAGTAATGCCTGCATTGTTGAGCTATGAACTGGTCGAATGAAATCTTAAAAAAACTATACAGTATTATTGCACTCCATGAATGTGCAGTATCTGGAAACACGCCAGCACTGAAAGAGGTCTTTCATTAAGTTTTTTTTCAGGAGGCACAACGCGGCTGCGAGAGAAACATCCAGTCTGTACTAACAGCGTGCTGTCTTCAGTACAGGCCTTCATGGGTCTGAGCCACGCTGCCTTTGGAAATCACCACTTAATGCCTGGAAATGGAGACACAAGCGTTACAGTCTGCAACCACTCCTGCCCTAAATGAGCAAACCATCCCCGGCACTGTCAGAACAGAGCGCCAAGGCATTTTCTGTAAACCAGGGAGAGCAGTAGGCTATGTATCCTTCGCATTATAAAACCCCAATCACAAGCACCGTCTCCTGGGATGTCACGACTCATGGCAAGGGAGTGCTATTATTACTTTATTCCGGGCGACTGCCTACAAGGATACCATCGGAATGACATTACGTTAGCATGAATTCAAATAAGGAGACATTACAGCACAAAGTCACTAAGTCTCTCCTAACCTGTAGTGTTACTCCCCACATGGATGGAAATAAAACTGAACGGGGTTTTTTTTTGTTGCTGTTTTTCTAAATCCATGTCCCATTAAATAAAATTCTACCTAAGAACAGTCTAAGCGTGCTTTTTAAGCTTGAAGTGACATCAATCTACTTTGCAACAAAGAATGCTGCCCGAGACCCTCCAAATCCATACATAGGGTGTCGGGCTTCAGCAAGCCCATCTGAAAAGTACAGGGAACACCAAACTTTTTAATACTATTTTAAAAATACAAACCTACTTATTTCATGATTAAGATGACTTTTGCTAAATTACTAGGACAAACCAGACTTAACTGACCAAACAGGACGTGCCTGCAGGAATCAAAAGTCAACTGTTTCTCATATTCCCTGCATAAGGATTTTGAGGGAGCAATCTAAATTTTTTTTTGCTCTCCCCACTTCAGGAAGCCACAGGAGAGTTAGCGGAGGGAGAGACTAGTAGGGCAAAAAAGTGGGATTCAGAGTCTGACCTCTGAAGCAACAAGAAACAGCAGAGCAAGCCCTGGTTACAGAGCTTGTTTTGCTACAAGGAGTGAGACTGCCTGCAGTGCTTTGACAGAGCTTAGGTTCCTCTGACTGTACACCTCGCATGCTATGTTCTTGCTTATGTAAATACAAATTTGCAGAAGCCGAATCATTTTAAACAGACCTCCGGAGGAAATCTGTGCAGGTGTTTGAACAGAGCTGGGTCATTAACTGCTGCAGCCAGGATCGACTGATCAGTTTAAGGTGGTGAGATGAGTTGCAAGATGTCAGTCGACAGAAATGGAAGCACAGGGTCTGTCACTTGAGAGTGCGGTGTCTGTTGGCAAGGTAATGCCAAGAAACCAGCCTCAAATCAAAGCATTCTTTGGCCAAAACTGCACCACAGCTGAACAATACTCTGCTTAAGTGGTCTCCTAAGTTGCCAATTTTTGCACCAAGATGGTCTTTTTGTAGCACATCGATGTTCCTATGAAGAATTGTAAGCTAAATGTTTTGAAAGCCACGAGTGACATAGGAACACAGAATTGGTTTGTCATAAAATATAAAAGCACGAACGTGAACCCTCTGCTCCTAACAGTCAAGGAATATTTGCCAAAGGTTAAAACAGTACAGCACAGAGATGGGAGCAAGAAAACGTTCTATTTTCTAGGGTCATGCAATTCAACTAGGTTACAAGTTCTAGAGAAATCCTTTGCACGCAGCCTATTTTAAGGCACATAACGCAGTGTGTTTTCTGATCTCTGCATAATACAGTTCACTAACTGAATGCCTGCATGCAGTAACACTTTTTTTTGTGTCCAAAGGAATGGCAGCTTCCAGTTTTGAAACGGGTAGGACAAACCCCAAACCAAAACCTCCCACCAAAACAGTACCCGTAAAACCATCCATGTTAATTTACTGAAAGTCACTAGAGCTGGTTCTATTTTAAATGAACAATATAAGATGACAACGTTCAACCTGCAACGATCTGCAACATCCGAATCAACAGACAGCTGGTGACTAGAAGAAGACTTACAAGAAGTTTCAGTGCTGATAGATGGGGCTATGATCGATGATGAGGCATTGACTCCATGTGCACATTGAGCTTCATTTCGTTATCAAGAATTTGTACAAGCTGCTGCATGGAAGGAAGGTGGCCAGACTCTAGCTTAGACCACACTGGAACATCTACCACAAAAGACATGGAGGGGAGAAAAGCACATTGACAAAGTCAGTTTAAAAGATCTAGGAAGTTATGCAAGTTGGTACTGTTTTGTGTTGAGAGAAATATCTGGATCAACAATGCTTCAAACCTCTGGCTACACTAGAACCCAGCCCAACTAGGAGAACAAAGAGTCTAATGCTTCCATTTAGAAGTACATCACATGGATTTACAGGTTCAAAATATCCATTGAAAGAACATCTAAAAATAGATTAGTGAGCAGCAGAAGAGCATACTGTGGTTTTAAACCACCACTAAATCTTTGAAACTTGTGGGTCTCATTAGTCTTCATCTCACTTCTGCCTAATGGTAAGCAGAATTTTGAGGGTCAGCCTTAGACAAGATCTGGCTTGGAAGGTTCCACTCAAAGTAGCTGCAATCATTTTTCCCCCCCCAGAAGTAAAAAAGGCAGCACAGTCCCTCTCAGGGTAAGCACAACATTCATTTCTGATGTCGACAAACACTCCCTCCAATTTCCCTCATTGCTATAGCACTTCATGAACCCACACCGAAAAATACAATTGCTGTCATCTATGTAAAACCAAAGCCAGACTGGAACCACGTTGTCCCAAAACACAACCCAGAAACTTACAGCAGTCCAGACATGACTGTTCACCCCTAGGAAGGCTCTGCTGCCAATTCTGATCTGAGATTTAGGACTAGAAGTGCATCACATTCAACCACTTTGATGCAATACAGTCAGTCTTTAAAGGGTTCTGCGGTTTATGACTTGACTTAGAAACTACTACACTGGAATTCATCCTGCACTATCATAAACTGAGATTATAAAGCACAGAGCTGGATTACATACTTGTACCTAGAGCTTGAAAACTTCTGTGCTCCATCAAGCTTACATAATCTTTAAAGCCATAAAATTATTTGAAGGCAGAAGGTCCACAGACTCTTAACCTGAAAAATCAGTATTGCTGTCCGCTGGTACTGAAAATCTGGGAGTAACGATGGATTCAATAGGATTCCAAGGCTAAACCATATTAGAAAACAGAATAGGGAAAGCATCTAATTAACTGGAGAGTATGCTGCCCTAGTTGATCCTTCCTTACTTAATGCACATCACATGCAAAGAACGTAATACAGTTACTCCAAGTGACAAAGCATTCCTCTAAATAAGTTTTTTACGTAGTTATTTTAAAATATCTGTAACTGACATCTACATAAACTGCTTTATAAGACCTCTATGACTTTCATAATTTATTGTGATATATTAACATCTGAAGTTTCAAAATGGACAGCAATTACCACATACCATCACATTTTGAAACACACCACGTCGTATCATCATCCCTCATTCTCCCAACAGCTCTCACAAATCTATGCGTACACATGCAACGCAATGCGATTCCCTTAAACAGAAAGTTCTCTGCTCACCATTCAAAGTTATTTCAAATGCACCTGTTGACATACACTGGTTCTCAATCATGTTGCTCAGGAAGAAGACCATCATACAAGCATAAACCTAGAAGAGAACAGAGAGAATCCCTGACACTTCAGCTGTGTGAGCCACAGCTTATTTTATTCATTCTTAATAAGTGCTGGACATTTACAGGTGTCTTCAAATTCCCCTCTGCAACTGATCAAGTCATCTTCCAATCGCATAGATATCTACTTTTCATCCTCTTTTTAAAAATATTGTGCACACTGCCTTCCCAAGACAGGTATCAAAATAGTTCTGAAGCCACCCAAACTCACAATCCCGATTCAAAAAAAGTTACATCTTTTCTCAACTTTCCTCCGCAAACCTATGCACATCTTAACATTAACAGCCAGTCTGAAGAAGCACATGGCTACAATGGCGCTTGCAGGATGACAAGGGAACGCAACTGCTCCTGCATATTGCCTGTCATTTTCAGAGTAATGCTTCAGGCCAAAGAACCACAGGCCTAGACACAAACAGCAGAGCAAGTCAAACTGCATTTGTTCGCAAGCATTGTCAACCCTCTAGCATTTCTTCAAGCTAATCATCTGCAATTTTCTGTGTGTATTGGTGCCTCAGGATGAAATGATGCAATCTTCAGCAACACAGCATTTTCCTCCTTTGCCGGCACCTTTATAATTCCCTTTTCACGCACAAGGGCACATTCACATGGGTTACTGCAACACCAAATTTAGCCTGGGAGATAGTTAGTTGTTTACAACATCGCAGATCACAGACGTACTGCAGCCAGCCTAGCTCGGTAGTGTATTTGGCCCATTTAATTAAACAGGATATATTACAGCTTCTGTTCAAGCAAACTGACTGGTGACAGAGACCCACGGCACCGGGTAGCTCTGTTTAAGGATCTGTGCACCAATAAAATATACAAAGGTTAATAAACTTACAAACTGCTTTTGTTAAGTAGAATAAAACTGGAATAAAGTTACTATAAATCAGAATACAACAACATTAATCTGTTAGCATCATCACCACTGACTCACAGAGATACTCATCCCACAAGGCATAGACTGTCATGCCCGAGTATTTTCTGCAAAAACACCCACAAAATTTCAGCTTGATTTTTCTAATTGCATGCCTAATCTATTAGAAGTCTGGTGAAAGCAACAACTGCAAAATACTTATGAGACAACAAAATTACAGCTCCCCTTTTCTAACACCAACGATACCGGCTTGAAACTCTACTCTCAAGCCCTAAAAAAATAAAAAAGATCTTTTATCATCTTTGTCCATAACATTAACCTCGGCTGTCCCTCCACAGCATCATCAGCTTGGACAGAGAGATGCTGAGAATCAAATCTGGGTCTGTCAAAAACATGAAGCATTACTGTTAAGAATAATTATGCTACTGTAAAATTCTCAAGTATATTTAGTTATAGAAGCCTAAAGGTTCTGTTAAGGCTGCAGTGTATGAAAGCTAAATCAGTTAAGAATCGTGTAGTATTCCCAGAGCATTCTCATGAAGTCATTCTAAAACCGCTTTTTCAAAATAAAAGAAGAAAGGATGCTGTTTACCTTATTTTCTTGGCCCCACTGCCAGATGCTTGGAGCTTGCATGCCAAAGAAAGCAAATGGATCCTTGCCAACGATTATTAAGCCTATTAATACTAGTTTGAAGACAGACAGGAAGGATGCTATGTGCCTATCAAAAGACAACACATAAAAGTGACTTAGAAGGTTCACAGTTACTACTTCACCACTACATAGCTATAATTCACCTAATTAGAGGAATTTTGATAGGGTACAACCAAGTGTTTCAGAGGAAATACAAAACTTTTCAAGTAAGTTTATCTTGCTGTAAAAAAAAAAGAAAAAAACCAAATAAACCAAAAAAGCAACACACATTAGCAAAAACACACACCCTCAGAAGGATACCATTCCTGTACACCATGCATACAGGTTTATCTTTTTTCCTAAACAGACCTCAAACAGAAATTTGCTTTCAACTTATACGTGTCTAAACTGGATAATAAATCCAGCTTCTTAAAGAAGTTGTTCCATATTACAGAGACACGTTTTATTGACGTGTACTACTTCCTCATAAAGCATTTTCCCAGCAGATGCAGAAAACCCTGATTTTTTTGTAAGAATTAAACCTATAGCCAGAGAGCAAATTAACACTGAGGTATTCAGTCTTGCAGCATTCTTACCACTGTAATTGTTACAATAATTAGGTCAAGAAGTGGTTCAGAAGCCACCACAGTAACTATGGCATCGCTAAATAATAGGAATAACGCTATTTTTGTTTTATCCTTTTCCAAATTTCTTTGGGCTCCCCCCTGCCTCGTTAAGGACATCCTGGTAGTCTCTCCAATGAGGTTAGCTCTCCCCTGACTTAGGTGTTAAAAACAAACTCTTCCCTCCTCTGCAACTGTAACCTATTACAGGAATGTGTCATTAAGTACATAACCCTGAGCAACAAATGTGAATTTATATCCAGATATATCATGAAGAAAAGCTGGAAAAATTCACTGTGGAAAAAGTTAATTATATAATTTATTTTAGATTGGAACACGACAGGCCTCATCATACAGATATCCAGATGGTAATATTTGTATGGAAAACTAACACGACTATCTGAAGGGAGAAGATAACCAAGCTTGTATGCAATCATAACGGAGCAAATCCCTTAAGTTTCCATTTTCAATATTATTTAAGTGTAAACACACATGTTCACCACTCACCATGCTGAGCCTACATATTGGAAAAAAAGGCAGTTAGTACTGCTAGCCATTTGCTTACCTATATATAGGTTGAGGAAGGTAGTTTTCCCCTTCAATTCGGATGTCTGGGTACCGCTGGCTAATAACCCGCATGTACTCCTCAAACACCCGCCTGTAGCCTCAGGAGACACTAAACGCAGACAGGGATTGTCACTGAAACTGGAGTGCTGTACATTAAAGTCACTGCTAAGCTGGCAACACCAGTACTCACGCTATTTATAATCCACTCAGTTTAAAATAAAACTAAAATTCTTCATGCCAAAGAAGAAAACTGATTTGCAGCTAAGTTACACCTCAAAACTCCTCACAGCTGGCTAGGCCCTTGGTTCTACACAAATTTGTTTTCACATACTAGCACAGACACAATGTTTTGGTAAAGTTCACTCAGCACGGAATCACTTGTTTTCCCTGTAAAAAGCTGTTCAGTTAGAAAGTCAGCCTAAGTATCACCTTGCTCCGTGCCCACAAAAAAAAAAAAAAGTTTCACACAATGCAGTTTTAATTCCTCACTAGTTAAATTTAACTTTTTCTGGGACTGCCCACAGACAGGTCACATCGCTCCCAGTTATTTCTGTGTAAGGATGACCAGCTTAACTACAGAAGAGTTAAACATTACCGAGCTGTACTTTGGCTCACATTTCTACCAGCTGCCTCTGTAATAACTGAAATGAAAATTATCCGCCCTCAGCTTACAGCCAAAGAAATCAAAGTACTTTCTACTGAGCACATCTTTTGCGGTGCTTCACAGATCCGCAGGACACAACCCGGACCAGACTCTGCTCCAGGACCTGCAGTGAACATTCTCGAGGCACCCCGGAGCAGCGGCGGGTTGATCCGTCCGTCCCAGCGGGACGAGCCCTGGCGGTGGCTGCAACTCTGCCTGTCCTCAGAGCACCACGAAAACATGGTGACGAGCGCTGAAGGCTTCCTTTTTTTTCTGCAAACAAGATACACGTGCTAGAACTACTCCACCCCTTCCCACTCCTGCTCGGTTTTGCTCTGCGCAGCTGATAACCACCGATAATGTTCTTAGAATGATATAAAGGTGCCTGATCTCCCTGATCGCTAGCAATACAAAAAGAAGACCCCCAAAACAAAAACACCCGCGTTACGGTCTTTGCTAAAAATACCAATTCCTCCTAAACGCAATCCTAAGCCGGTAAAACGCCGCACCACATATTAAAATAGCCTGAAAAGAGCGTTTTTCTGGCGGGCAGCCGTTTTCTCAGAGCCATTTCCCCAGGCGCTGCCCGGTGAGCACCGGCGCCCGCCCGAGCTCCGAGGCGCGGGGGCGGCCGCGGCCGGGCGGGCCCCGCGGACCCCGGAGGCGAAGGGCCGCCCCCACGGGACGCCGCTCCCGCCTCCCCGCCGCCACGGCCCCGGGCCTCCCCCGCCGAGCGGGCCCCGCACACCTGCCAGGCCCCCGCCGGGCCGGGCGCTCCCCCGCGGCCTGCAGCCCCCCGCCGCGGGGAGAAGCGAGCGGAGCCGAACACGGCCCGCCCCGCCCGCCGGGTCCCGCCGCGCCGAGGGGAGGATGGCGGAGGGGGGTGGGGGGGGGTAGGCCCGGCCGGCGCCGCCATCTTGCCGGGCGCCCTCACCAGATCTGGAACTTGAGCAGCGGCCCGGTGGCGTAGGCCATGCGCAGCTTCTTGGCCGGCAGGCCGCCCTGCTCCGCCGCGCCGCCGCCCGGGCCCGCCGCCAGCGCCGCCAGCAGCAGCAGCGCCAGCAGCCGCCGCACCGCCGCCGCCGCCCGCATCTCGCCGCCGCCGCGGAAGCGCGCGAGCCGCCGCACCAAGGTCACGCGAGCGCCGCCCCGCTCCGCGCAGGCGCCGGCGGCCACGTGACGCCCGCCAGGCCCCGCCCCGCCCCCGTCACACTAAAGCCCCGCTTTCGTCACAGTTTAGCGTTTCAAAAAAGACGCGTGGTTTAATTACACGGCCAGGGAGGGGGCCTGCCGGCGCCAAACAACGAGAGGCCCCGCGGAACTCTGCGCCGGAAGGAAATGCACCCCCGGGGCACCCGCCGCCCCAAACATCCCCCCGGGGCCGGAGTTAACGTCAGACTACGGAGAGCGTGAGGTCGCTGGCTGCCCGGCTCGTCACGGAGGCAGAGGGCGGCGGCGGCGGCTGACGCTGTGACGGGAAGGCCGCAGAGCTGGGCCGAACCCTCCCTCCACCAAGGCACCAGCGGAGCAGTTCTAGCTTGTGCAACTCGACAACGCACCGTCTTGTTTTTAATGGTCATAAATAAAGGGCCCGGGAAAAGGGAAGGGGGAAATGAGAATTGGAAGAAAGGAAAATAAAAACCACAGAGTAAAAGTGTGTGCAAGGGTCACCACAGCAGCTGCAGGAGCTGAAGCTTCATTTATCCTTAGCAGTCAATTGTTTTTAAAATAATGAGGCCATGCCACCATGATCAAAGACTCTGCCCTTGTAACAGAAGAACATAAAAAGCATTTAATAATAAAAAGTACTTATTTTTATCTACATCCCATTATTGCATAGAGATCACATCTTTTTAATACAATAAAGCTATCAAATAGGTAACCTATGTGATAACATCACACCCAAACATGGAAAAGATAACAGGCAGCTTCTGTTTTTAGGCAATATGCTTTAAGAACATAACCACATTTCTGGTTTGAACAGCAGCAGAACTGGCTGATGTGATATTCCTTACTTCTTCAGTTTCACATGCGCACAAATCCCTAGGAAAGCTTTTTAGAAGGCAAGTGTGCAGCAGATCTGTGGACTTTGCATACTCAGTCATTTGCTGAAACATTTTATTGTGTTCAAGTTAATACAAACTATATTTTGCATGAACTTTGTATTAATGCCACATTGGCTTTCCATGAAGTTTTAAAGACCCAGTTCTAGGTCTTCCAGTTCCTGAAGGAGAGCGGATTGTTTCTGAATCTTCTCCAACTAGAACAAAAAAGCACAAGATATCACAGATGTAGCTTATTATAAAATAAAACTTGAGTAAACCACATAACTTAACAGTACCTGATTCTTCTCTAGCCGTTTCCCAGTAGCTGCTTGTTCTTTCAGCTGCTCAATTGCCTTTAGTTTCTGTAAAAAACAAAAAACCAACACGAACAAAAATATTGGTGAACCAAGAACAGAAAAAACAGTCTTAGAAGTTCCTGCATTTGCAATTGCCTGATTTACCAGGAGGCAGGTCTCAATATAGAAGGCACATTTCATTTAAGCATCTCCAGATGCTCAGTCCGGAATTCCCCACCACTAAGACACATTTCTTTCAAGAACAAAGCCTAGAGAACAGAAGTACTACTTAGTATCTGAAACATAAACACCGTGCATTATCTCACTGAAGGGCTAGATCCAAATTCAGAAATTACTCCTCCACTATCACTATCCCTCTTCACCACACATCTTCCTCAAAAAGCCTGGACTATTAATTAAAACAGAGGACCATGAAAAGCAGGAGGCAGCCAAGAGGAAAAAAAAAAAAGCCAAAAGCCCTGATGGATGATGTAGAAAGGGGAAAAATTCTCTAGCCTGAACCAAACAACTCCCACTCTGAAATGATTTAATCCAATAATTCCTGAGATTGGCAGTTACCTTCTCACTCATAACCCTTTAGAAGTTAGGGAAGAAACCAAAACCAGATAGCATGGTTCCCTCCTCAGATCCAAGATCCAATAAACAAGAAGCCACACAGCTGCTTTGTAAGCATAAACAACTTTAAGCTGTACCCCTAACCCCTCAGCTGTGAGGACTGGGTGTACACCCAACAGTATTTGTAATAAGAGACTGGAATACCCTTCCATGCACCTGTCAGTGGCTTCTATGCTGCCTAGATGCTGCTATGATAAGATCTTCAGCAGTCCTGGCAAGTGATGACCTCTACTGTTTTACAAGATGGAAAAGCAAAGGAAGTTGGTTTACAAATTCAGGAAGCTACCATCTATGTAAATGCTACCCTGCTGAGCTCAAGTCACCTTACAACCAGACCAGATCTTACAGACCATCTCTTAAAGAAATCTGCTCTTCATTAGAAAAAAAAAAAAAACCCTCACCTTTTTTAAATTCTTTATCTTCTTGTCAACTTCAGGATCTCCTGATGTTACAGCAGGCACAGCACTCCGAGGTGCATTCTGTGATGCTGAAGACTGTGTAGATTCCTGGTTCGCATCAGCTTTGGCCTCCTGTAAATACATAAAATAAACACATTATCTAGAAAATATGCTCTATTACAAAGGGACTACAAAATGTCTGTAACAATTTAAAGGGATCCATTTAATATTTCTTCTGTCACTAGTTTGCTGGTGTTCTCCAAAATTTATAAGTGACTTGCTTTGATGTATTGCATTACCTATATATATATAGATGCGTTCCACGAAACAAGGGTTATCTGTAACAACTCATATGCTGTTTCTTGTTTAACTTCTACTTCCTCAAGACACCAACCATACACAGCATAGGGAAACATCAGTAAGGATGACACAACACACACATACTCAAATGTTTTATAAAGTAGACTGGTGGGTCATTGTCTCTGAAGTAAAAGAAAGGGTTCAAAACCAGTGTAAGAAATTGAAAAAAATCCTATTTAAAGAAATTATTCCTTCAGAAGATAGTAGAAATTGGGAGGCTAATACCAAAAGCTGATTTTTATCTACTTAGCCAAAGAATAGCAAGCAAAGGGGTGACCCAGAACAGGCTGTCTTTGGTCTGCCCTGTTAACATGCCTTAGCCCTGCCCTGCTGCGGGACACATCAAAGCAGTGAGTCCATTCTTCCCTCTCACCTAAGACTGGAACAAACTGTGCAGATTGTCTGAAGGTAAAGGGGCAGAATTACTTAGTCTTAACATGGATTTCAGCCAACACTGACAGCGACTAACCAAAGCTGTTATTTTGAAGTCATCATTTCGTATCTGCTTTAGTCCGATTAAAAAGTCTACTGCCCTCCCCACAACTTAGCACGCACAGCATGCGTGGAGGGCTCTCAGTGCAACTACCAGTCACTGCTCTGAGACTGGCCAGTGCTGTCTGTGAAAACTAACTAACATTATCCTTGAAATAACTTCTTTTGCAGTACCTGTTTAGCAGCTTTCTTCGCTTCATGTTTCCTTTGATTTTTGAGAGCTGTTTTAGAGAGTGGCTTATCACTGCTTCCTGACTGTGGTCTCATATTCTGAGGTGGCTCGTCCTCATGCTGCAGGATATGCAAAATTAACAGTTATGAAATGTGTATTCCATGTTGGCAAGCGTGTTGGTACAAAAAAAAACCTAACAGTGAACCCCCAAACCTACTTAAGACAACACCATAGGAAACAAAGGAGAAAAAAAAAGGTAAGAAACAAAGGAGAAAAAAAAAGGTAAGAAACAAAGGAGAAAAAAAAAGGTAAGAAACAAAGGAGAAAAAAAAAGGTAAGAAACAAAGGAGAAAAAAAAAGGTAAGAAACAAAGGAGAAAAAAAAAGGTAAGAAACAAAGGAGAAAAAAAAAGGTATGTGCCCTTTCTCTTTCAAGTAGCAGAACACAGTGTGAAAAGGGTTTCAGACTCATTCTCAAGGTTGGATGGGACTATCCTGTATGTCGTAAAGATTTCATTGATTTCTGATCAAATAACAAAATCATCATGTTTTCTATCTCGGGGGAAAATAAAATCAAAGAGGAATAAAACAGCACAAAGTGACTGACGCTTGACATTTTGCTTTTGTTGACAACTTTTAAACTCAAACTCCTAGCAATGAGAAAGGAAGAATGGGCTGCTGGGAGGGGGGATGAGGTAGGGTTTCTTGGGGTGGTCAGGGGTGTTAGAGGGGAGGTAAAAAGGTTTTTTTTTTCGTCTTTTGATTTTTAAGATAACTCTTAATTGAGGAGCTGGGTTGTTTTAACACATATGACAAGATTTCTTGCCCATATAAACAGAATTATTATTTAATTTAATGCATCTTTTCTCTACTACCTCTGCTTGTTGATTGTTTGCAAAACCAGACGTTATTATCATTAATAGATTCCTCACAAGCCAAGCAGCGGTCTTTCCTGCAAAAGCACAAGGCTCAAAATCAAAGCTCTCTAAGACTTAAACATCAAGGCTGCAATTGTTAAATGTAATTAGTTACTACTCAGCCTACTTTGAAAACTTGCAGAAAAGGAACTAATTACACAAGTAGGTCACTATACTGAAACCTGTTTAAACTGCAACTGACTTGCTAACAATTGAATCTCTCTCTAGCAAGTAAACTTACAAAAAAAAAAAGCAAGCTGGGTGGACAGTCAACCACCTGTCTAGCTGGGTTTAGAGTGGTAAGTTGGGTCACCCAAATCAGAGGCTTCTATCTTGAGTACCCAATTTCACTATAAACCCAATTTGCAGTTTATTGTTCCAGTCCATGTCATAGAGAACATTTTTAAAGTTTGCAAATGACTTTGTAAAAGGAGAGTATTTGGACCAAAGAAATTTCAGTTTTCTAGCATACATACTTGAACACAGTGAGTAAAGTATCAAAGAGGATTATCAAGAAAACCTCTCAAAAACCCACACTACTACTGCCAGTCTGATTATTCTTCTAATGTGTCTCATTAAATATATACACATATTTGAGGCCAAGCTTCAAAGACAGGCAAAACAATGAAACAGAATAATTTAGGTTCATATATGAAACTGTCTACTTACAAGCTTGGAACTTGTTACGGGTTTGTTTCTCAGGGCTGGAGGTCTGTACGCTTGAGCAGGCTTTGGCTCAGCACTGGGCAATTCACTCGGAACTGCCTGGTATTTTACTGCTTTGGCTGGGAACACTCCATCCAAGAAGGGCTGCCAGGAAACTTGCCACATTTCTTCGTTTGATGGCACTTCATAGCTGTGTAATAGAGATCCAGTGTAGTGCCATATCTTGTAACCATTACTGACCCGTAGCCTGGGAGCACATGTAGCTGTTACGATATGTTCCCCATCAGGACACCAAGCAAAGTATGTGGAATCCGAGGCTACTGGTTTGGAAATGAGTTTGTAGTTTTTAATGTCCCACACTTCCATCTGTCCCCTGAGATTTCCAAATCCTGCTAGCACTAGGATGTGTCCGTGGGGGCTGTAGTAGGCAGCATTGCGAGGACCGGTTCCAAAATCAAACACCGGCTCACATTTCAGATTAAAAACTGTTGCTTTGGCAGGCATAAAACCATACACAGCACAGAACTCAGCAGAATTAGGGTTCCAAGCAACATCATAAATAGGACCATTTTTTGCTAAGGGAAAAGGAAAATACGCAGCTGTTAGAGATTATATCTTTTCAGTGCAGGCAAAAATAAAAATCAATAGCGATTCTGAACTTCATGCTTTGCTAAAATACTGTGATATAATTATTGACAGTGAAAATGAATTCTGCTAACAATAGAGATAGAAACAACATTTTATCTCCTGATAATTTTAGTTAAGGTTTGCAATAATAACTGCAGCCATTCCGTATTACCTCTGTAGGGTCAGCATCAGCACTTTAACAGTAAACATTTTTTTTTTTTTTTCCAGGTAAAAAATTCCTTTATTTTTTTTCCTCATTATTCAAGTATGATCTCACAGGACCTTCTCAAACTGTCCCACTGGAAACCTGCAAAAACAGGAGTTTTATACCAGCTGGATACTAGTTCCTCTTTTTTTAAACTAAGAAATATTGCATAGCTCAGCGAAATATTGATCCAAGTTATCTTTGGACCATGCTCACGCACGGTATTTGATAAGAGATTTTAAAGCGAGAGCACACACAAAATATACTTTTACACATAATGATTAAAACTTGTTATCGTTAGGAGCTGTTCTGGGTGTTAGAACATTAGGGGATATTGAAGAACAATGAATTAACGATGGAAACTCAGGGAAAATATACAGGGGTAAGTAAAAAGCATAGGTCATTGTAACTTTTCCTCTTCTGGATTTCTTTACATGTATTTCAGATAAATGCCAAGTGCATTGCTGACAATTCTGAAATCCAGACATTGACCAAAAATATCTATTTAAACTGTTCATTCCCATTGTTATTCTAGAGCCTCATTATCTTTAGAAACTAGGCTGTGCAATCACACTGTTTTTTCTCCTTTAAAACTTTTTAGATGACATTAACCAAATGCAACCGCAGAGACAGAAGTCTGAAAGACTACTTTCTTGCACATTTCCTGACAGTAGGCAGCTGGAGAGAGGAGGGCAGCTTTACATTGGGCTTCAACAGCTAAGGCAAAGGCTGCAGCATGAGCATGTATTAGTCAAAAAATTAAAAACCCTCCACAAATGCTAGTGTGAAAAAAGCTTCAAAATTGGACCTCAAAAGTAACCAGAAGATACAAATCCACAGAAGTGAGGCACCACTCACTCCAAGTGCCCACCACTTGCTTTTGTTGGAAAAAAGTTTTACAAGACAGACATCAGTTTGGGTTTTTTCCTTGAATTTTTAAGTTTAAATTTTAAATGTTTAAATAAGTTTGAATTTTGAAATTTAAGTTTGATTTTAATTTCCTTGAATTAAATGAAAATTCATTATAAGCTTCCTGTTTAATAAAGATGCATTTCAAAGGGCAAAGAATAAGCATGTAATTAAACAACTGGTGTTCTCCATCCAGGAAAGTGCTCCCAGAGAGATACTGGATACTGAGTTATCATCCTGATTATTTTTCCCCAGTGAAGTTAGCAACAAAGGGAAATGGGGCACAGTACTTGCTACCACAAGTTTTGCTACAGAAGGCAAACTGCAGATGTTCTCTCAAAGAGCACTAGTACTGAAGAGAATATATTCAGTCTCTCTACAGTCACTTAAGCATAGTCTACATCACCCCATCCCCAGTGCTTTGAAACATTCACAGCAAACCAGCCTCTCTGTAATCCCAAACAAGACAGGTGTTTATGTTAAGAACAGCAACAACTCAAGATAGTGAAAAAATACCACCATAGCAGAAATTAATGAATGGACTTCCAGTTCAAAGAAGACACTGAAATTAAGAGCATCATCTTGCTTCTCCCCAACATGTCATTTTTATGTCTTAGAACTCTTTCCATTTTACTATACAAAATATAAGAATTTCCTTTTCCAATATACTTAAGAAAAAAAAAAATGCTCTCACTCTGCTCCTGTTCCTGGAGTTACAGCATCAATTGCATGTCTAAAAGTGCATGTAGGATTATTCCATTTGGTAACATACTTTCCTGCCCATTTTAGTTTCTCAGACATTAAGCTGGCTCCATTGTCCAGGTGCTTCCTTAGTAAACATGCGCAGTTCCCTTCCTGTGCCCACGAACGCCCTCCCAAGCAGATTATTTGTATATTCTAACTGGAATTGTGTGCACTCTGCCACTGACATTAAGACGACAGCATACCAAAGACAAGATAATTCGTCTATAAAAAAAATCAACCCACCTCACTCCAGATTTAAAAAAAATTCCAGTGAAGGATTTTTCATTAAGAATACTTTTTTTTCTTAAAATTACTTCATTACACTAACAAAAAACCCCCTCGTACATTAAACAAAAGCTGGTGAAACAGCAATTCCCATTATCGAGAGCTATAACACAATGAAAAAAATACCGAGAGCTACTTACGCAGTTGCACAACCACACTTTCTCCATTTGTTGCGATGTAGTGCAGAGTTTGCTCTCCATAGTACGAAGCACCTGTTTTATCAACTTCTGTACTAGCTATTGCTAGCACAGCAGTGGCTAATAGAATAGACATGCAGTTATTTCAGTACTATTGCAAATTATATAAACTGTTTCACAAACTACCATGAACAAAGAAATTAGTTTGATTGTAAATTCTAGTTAGTCGCTTGCATAACAGCGCTAGTATCATTCTCTTCTGAATTTAATTTTTCCTAAATGTTAACCCAAACGGAATGAGTATCTTCCTTTCTCAGATAAGTGTAAGCCAAGTCTATTCATTCATCATTGAATTATGAGAAGGTGAACATTCTTTTGCAGCCATAAGAAAAAAGATACTCATCCGACTAAGGCAGGAACCAAGCATCTTGATCAGTCCTTGAATAAAATGCTTTATCAACAGGTTTTGTATGTACATCTGTTTTATCCAAAATGGTGTGCCCACATGTGGTTGCTACATGTTTGTAATACCTTCCCTGTATTCCAAACAATGTGGGTTAAAGCAAAACGGTTTGTACAAAATGATTCTGAAACAGCTCATAGCTAACAGACAGCAAAGCACACAGAGGACTGTGCAAGTCATCCCAATTGTGATACGTCTGTGTATATACAATTTTACAGATTAAGAACAGTTTATGCTCTCATATAATCTTACGTTTACAGTCTAAATACATCATCATCACAGAACGCAAAATTTGCTATTCAACTGCAAAATTTACCAACATGTAGACTATTCTCAATTACAGTATACAAAATCATGGAAGTCAACACAGGTAAGTTATGAGCACTTCAGGGTATTCAGAATTGTAACCTTAATATTGCATTGGCATTAATGGATATCTTCAGTATTTATCTGCACTGCAAATTAAATGCAAAACCCACACAGTAAACAAAGTAATTAAATCCAAAACGGGTGTAATATAAAAGTTTAAATACACAGCCGCTATACCTTTTTTGTTCCATAGCATTGTCACCTTGTCAGCTTTGAAGAAACTTTTATTGGCTAGTGCAGACTGAGGGCCACCAAAGTTGGGGTACTGATAGAGTCTAACAAATGATGGTGCACCTTTATTGCCTGGAACATACACAGCAACCTAAAACAAAGCCACGACATTTTATTGCAGATGATATTCTTGGCAGCAGAGGGTCTATTCACTACTAGGACACTGTACTACAATTACAGTAATTTTTTTGAAGGAAACAAAAAAAAATTTGAAACAAATCAGAAGTACCTTGGTTGGCTGTGCTCCTGGAGATAACGCAAAATCATTAACCTTTTGCAAATGCAGTTTATTTGCAACAGTATCTGCAAAAAAAGATAAAAGTCACAGATGTGGTGATGTCAATGACAAACCACGTTAGCCTGGATTACTTAACTATACCTTTTTATGGGTCTGTATCATGGATAATAAAGAACAGTATATATAACTATAAAGGATTTCTTTTTGTAGGCAAATAACCGTTGCCTTCCCATTTCATCACACATTTTTATTTACAAAACCAACTTGAGCTGAGCCTAGGTCTGAAATCCAGTATTTAGTATTTGGAATTTCAAGCAGCAAGGAAGCTTCTGAACCCCACGTGAACACAGCTCGCGTTTTAAGCAGGCACAGTGTTCTTCATCTTATCTGACTTCAGAGGAAGCAGCGTCAGTCATGTCCAGATAACACACACCATCACATAGAGCCAGGGATTCTCCCCTCAGCTTTACTGAATGATTCCTCCTGACAGGAGTTGTTCACAAAGGCCTGTTCTGTGCTGAAAATTGCTCCTTTACAGAAACATCTTACGCAAAATGCATCTTCAAAAAGTAAATGGACAGCAGCAACCCACAACCTTATTCCAGCAAGGAAGTCTGCAACAGACATTCCATGCTTCCCTAGTATAACTTCATTAACATCAGAAGGGCTAATTCTCAGGAATCTGCATCTCTCTCAGGCTGTATTTTTAGCTCCCAGAATAATTCTTGTAGCAGCTTTAAAAAACAAAACCAAAACCAACCACACCCCACTGTTCTCCCCCAGCAGTTTTCTTTTATTCCTTTAAGTTTTTGTTCTAATTCATTTTTATCTTCCTGCTTTTTTTCTTCCCCTTTCCCTTTCTGACCTCTATTGACTCCAAACATTCTACCACAAGTAGTAAATTTCCTTGAAAAAATTCTCTAGCTTCACAATGTCATTTTTGCCATCAATATAAATTTTCTAATGAGACATTTTTAATAGCTCATTGACAGAACACACACAACCCAAAGAAATATTCATAGATCACGTTCTCTATTGACAATTCCCTGGATTTCATTAAGTGAGAAACAATACAAAATCAGGCATCTCTAAATGAAAATTAGATGCCTTTCATACTAGATAAGTCACTGAAAAGATATACAAGGAAGTGAAAACACACTTCATTAAAACATAATGATTCTGAATTCCAAATTCAAATAGAATGTAGGCAATATTTCAAATAAAAAGGAAGCAAAAGAAGAAGTGAGGAAAAACATTGAAAGCGGGGAAAAAAACCCACCCAAAAGAAGATGCCGCTATACAATGCAATGAAACTATCTAATAGAAATACTTGCGTACTAAAGTTGTTGTTTTCAAAGAAGTGCACTTCATTGTTTACATTCCTGGCACAAATGCTTTCATCATCTGCCCAGCAAGGACGCCTACATTTAAAGAAAAAAATTAGGAACACTAAATGATGCTCATCTTTAGCAGTCTAAGATTTTCGTTCCTCCATTTTTAAAGCCAAGCAAGTTCAAACATGATACGCTTCAAAGGGACAAATGACATCTGCATAGTAAAAAAAATATACAACTAGACTTAGTTACTGTCTCGCCAGCTTTCTCTGGGGTGCAAAATGACAGTGAATTTATACTAAGAAATGAACAATTATAACTACATACAAAGATACTTACAAGCAGAGATTCCTGCCTTCAGCTAGCAGCAGGCAGTATTTTGAGAGCCAACACTACACTAAAAGCTCTATTTACCCAGATCAGATTTTGGAAATGACATTTCTTTGCAAACAATTAGCATCTGGAGAAGTTATTTACCAGTTCTGCATCTTCTTCTGGATGAAAGATTTTAAACATTTTCCAGTTTTCACGTCATGAAGCTGTAGGTTGGGCACCCCCACTGTGCCATCTTTAGCAGCTGCAACAAAACACAGATTACAGTAGTGGTCTCGGGATTAAATCTGCTTCACCACAATGATATTCCATCTTACGATTCTACAAGCAACCAAACACGCATAAACTTCTAACAGGAAGCATCCCACCCCTGAGGGACTAAACCCTAGACTGCTAATTGCTTTACCTATTAATAAGTCCTTCAGTCTACAGAAAGAACTAATATTTGGAAGTGTAGACTTTCTACTCCCATTGCAAGACAAGGACCACCAACACTAGAACAGATTTTTTAACATGTGGCTTTTAATTGAAATCAAAAGCTGTCATCTTGGCAAACAATGAAGGTACGTTCTCCATTCCTACATTTTGTTCTCACAAGCATGCAATGCATTTTGTCCATCACGCTGCAGTCACAGCTCCATCTGCAAGCCATGCAAAATGGTTCTGCTGGTCTTAAACTCTCTGTACCCTTCCACCCACTCTGCATACTACACCCTGTCTGTTTCTACCAGTGATTCAAAACAGACCTCCTAACAGTCCACAGCTGGCATCAATTCTGTCACTTGTGCTGCCTTGTCCTATCCTACAACCCAGACCACTTGTGTCCCAGACCACTTCCCACATGCTTGGCTTACGACCAGCTCTTTCTGTCTAAGGAAGAATTAACACCATCTACTTTAGACATGCAACTTAGATGAGACTGAGGCTATCTAAATCAGGAAGATAAACTCCACTGAGAGTCCCAGGAGAGAATAAAGCCCTTTGGACAATGGAGAACACTCAAGTCCAGTGGAGGACATGACTGCTCTGAGACAGCTTACAATTTTCCTTGTCTGTACATGAATATAAACTGCTTGAACAGCACATTATTCAAACACACTCTTTGCACTAAGATCAGTTAGCCCATTTTTAGAAACATGTGATTTACTTGATAGAGTAATTGTTACTACGTGCAGTCTGATTTAGTGTTTGTAAGAACGGTTGATACCAGATGCTTTCAGAAGATGGCATCCCTCCCTCCTCCACTGTATACTTGATTACCCATATAATTTTCTGTACACTTTCTGTACTGCTCATTTAGCCAATAAATATGCTATGACGACAAATCAGGTAATGGAAAGCCTGCAAACGGAATTAAAATATGCAGTTACCCCGTGCACTTTTAAAACTGGTAAAATACTCACTTGTATAGGCCTGCCATGTTGCCAGAACATTATTCTTTGGCGAGAATTCAAGGCAAACTGCCTTTGGAAGATCAAAGGAACGCAGTAACCCAGCACTGGTGACATTAACAATATTTACTCTGGAACCAGAAGATGCTATTTCAATAAAACATGCTTAGAATAGTTAATTAGTAGCCATGGTAACTTTTCACGTATTTGACTTTTCTAGATCTGTTCCAAATTTGGCCAATGTAACAAAATTAGGAAACCTTTTTCCCCCTTCTGCTTTTACTAAATTTTTGCAAAAACACATTTTAAAACCAGGTACCCAAGCATAACAGAAACTAAGTGAAAGCACTGGTCAAAGCATATCACTTTTTTATCTACAGCATTTAAACTCTGAACCAGAGACAAGATATCCTCTATCCATAAAGAGTCCATCCACACTTCCACAGTGCTAAAGTTGAGCAACTGCCAACAGAAAGATTCTAGCTGAATTAAAACACGCATTTATCCCACGTATTTTTACAGGTCTTTTATCTATAAGGATAAAACATTTAAGATTTGGGCTTTCTGAGGTTGGGGGATGCAGGGAGACATGGCCAATAAAAAGCAAAGGTCAAACAGCTGAACAAACAAGGTCAGGCGGCACCTCTGAATACTGTATATTAAAGATCTGCCACACGTGGAATCCAAAGAAACAAAAAAGATCACATCAAGATGTGTCCACGCCACTGTTGTTCTCAGAAGCTGCATTAGGAGCCTGTTCCTCACCATCTCACTAACTGCTCCCCCTCAACAATGAAGGAAGATGGACAGCCCCCAAAACAAAGAGGAACGGCAGGATAGGAAAGATTTGCCACTTCGAATATTCTCATTTGAAGTATGGGTACCTGGTTGTTTGAAAAACATTTTTCCCCACAAACATTTTTGTCAATTGGAAAGGTCCATTTCCAGAAGATTTTTTTTTTTTAAACGAAAAATGAAGAGCCTGGATATTTTGGAGAACCAGAAACAACAGTGAAAGCAGCAAATCCTACATCTGAGTTACCTACTTTAAAAGAAACAGTTAAATGATATTACTAAATACTTTTGCAGATTTTTTTTTAGCCTGTTAGTAAGAATCACCTCTTTACAGCAGCAACCCCATGATGCACTCTTATGTAAAGGACGATCTCTATTAAACTCTAATGCACTTGGTCTATAAGAAAAAGAAACCTTGTGACGTTTGTACATAAGGTGCACAGAATCTTCACTTTCTGTGAACGCTACTAATAGATCAATCCCAGAAAACCAGGTACTATCGTACTGGGAAGTATGAACAAAAACCCCAAATAAAGCATATCTGGATTCCACAGGAATGGATGCATTATAAATATAAGAAAAACAGTAAATATTTCATCTGATATTCAGGAAACAAAGCCACTACTGCGAGTAACGCAAAAATAAACTGCATTTAAAGTGTTTACGGAAACATTTTCTTTAACAGCAATAGCCTTTACACAGACAAGAGTAAATGAGGCATAATTGATTCGGTTTAAAACAAACTAAATCATGAAATGCACCAACTTTTCTCCATTGCACCAGGCAAAGAGGGAACCATCCTTGCTAAAAGCAACAGCTTTGCAATTTTTTCCAGAGTCCCTAAAGAAATAAGAAATGCACATTAGTATTTTTAACAAAACGAAAAAGCAACACACCAATTTTCCTGCTACGCTCCCAAATAGCACTTGTAACAGCACAATCTGCTCTGCAATTGTTCAGCGATTATTACCTGGGTAATGAGAAGTCAGGCAAGCGTAAACCCTTCAACACCATTAATTTTCTGAACTACTGACAGTAAGAAAAAATTCACTTATACATTTTTCAATTCTAGAGTCTACCTTTACTTTTCAGAAAATTATTTCTTTTGTGCAAAAGATAAAAAATAGTGATAACAACAGTACCTTTGAAACGCTGTGCTCTCTGTGAAACTAGGCGGCCCATTCACCATATAAAGCCCTTCGGATCCTCTCACTGGAAGAGCAAGCAAATAATGACTCATTTCAAATTCAGAAAATTGTCCAAAGCAAAAGTTTTGTCTAATTTATGAACCTTGAGACCTGCAGGCACTTTCCCCCTGCTTGCATTTTAGAGTAAACGAGAGAAGATTGTACAGGAAATTCCGAACATAACAAATGCTGACACCTGACTTCATCCAAGGCAGCCGCAGGACTGAAACACAGGACAGAGGCAGTGCAGCCTTCCCAGTGGGGTCGGTTTATGAACCATTTTGTCCCTCTGCCCCAGGAGTGCTGGTGCCAGCGCAAAGAAGGGAGCAGAAACACTGCCAAGGGCAGCGGGGCAGAGCGGGAGACACCCAAACCAGGTGCATGGCAGAGGCACTGAGGCAGGAGCACCCACCCCGCCCTGGCAGGGCCAGCGATACCAGGCTGCAGGTCCATGCCCAGCTGTGGAGTGAGTATCCCCAACGATGGAGATCCACAGCTTCTCTGGGCAGCCTGTGCCCCTGTTCAATCTTACAGTAAAATCGTTTTTCTTATGTTCAAGTGCAATTTTCTGGATTTCAGTTTGAGCCCATTGCTGATCGTCCCCTCACTGGGCACCACAAAACAAAGGTCTGGCTTCATCTCACAGGATGACCTCAAACTACAGAAGAGCTGCACCTGCGTAAGGAAGGGGGGTGGGACAACACCTCATCCAAAAATGGCCGATGGGCCTCAGCTCTCAACCTTGCTGCAGGAGGCACTTTCACGAAGCCCAGCTCGTAGAAGCTGAAAAATTCTCCATCACTGCAAGAGCTGTGCAGGAGTCCCACACAATAGAGCTGAAAGAGCTGCCTAGATATTCCCCAAAGCAAGGATTAGCTGCCTAAACACAGGAAGAGCATGTGCCAAAGAAAGATTATGTCGGACTGATTTTTTTGCTGACACGAGACAGGATTTGCCCTGTCGTTAGTTTCAACATCGAAGTTCAACTTGGAAAACAGAAGGCATGAAAGAAATATAAGTATAAAATGTGTTTCAAATTTCTTTTTTTTCCAGAGACGTTGCCATGCTTATGGCACTAGAAAACAAACAAGAAATAAAGACAGATTCATGTGAAATCATACAGCTGGAATTGTTACATAGTGAATAAGAAATTTTTTTCAGGTGCTTCTATTACAAGCACATTAGAATTTGAAGTTAAACCACAAAGTGGGCAATTGTTACACAGGCATTAATTAGCTGTGTTTTACGCATTTTCTTAGGACACCAAAGGTGCCTACTGAGGCGACAATTTTTTACCAACAAAAACAACTCAAGAAAGCAAGACCTGTGCTAGCTCAAGCTGCAGGTTCTGCAGCTGTATTATTTCAAGGAAGCGTTAGGGCCAGGGGTGCACGGGAGGTCTGACAGTGGAACTCGCTAGGTCAGTCCGTGTGTGAGCCGCGCGACGGAATCCATGTGCAGATCCAGCAATGCAACACCTGGATGACAGTAATGTCTGCCGCCAAACATCCTCACACTGCTCGTCAGAGCTGCTCTTTTACCCACCAAGTATCCCTACTTCACCTCTCTCACAGCACTTTAGAAACTAACAAATGGAAAACATTTCAAGCAACAGCTTATTAGAAAGGTAATACCACTATTTTTATAGACTTCAAATCTCCACCTGCTCTGTAGACCTGTACTTCACCGGGGGTACACCACGCCCCTAACGTACCTCAAGGGTACATTTTAACAACACCTTAAATATGATCCACTAGCTTCGCACCCCTGCCTCGACCCTATTCTCCAGGTCCTCCATCAGATTGCCAAGACAAATTAAGACCCAAATTTACGACAGATTATAGACAGTAGCAAGAAGTCCAAAATCCACCGTGAACAACTGCAGCCCCCCGACACATCCAAGTGAGAATGAACGCGTGGACATTTAAAGCCTGGAACACGGCAAAAGAAAAATACATATGCCTTATGTCATGGGCAACTTAAAAAGTAAAACAGAAATAAAAGAAAAAAAGGGCTCTTGAAAGAAACGCCAAAAACCGCCGTGATAAGCCCACGAAATGCGGTGAAGGTGCTTCAGCCGGCTATGGGTCCCTGCTAGCTGTTGAGCAGTTTGCAGAGACGCCATTAGGCCGGTCCCCACGTCCCGCAGGCCCCCGGGGCTGCCCCCATCGCTCCGAGCCCGGGGAGGCAGGGCTGGGCGAGCGGGCCCGCGCGGCTCTCACCCGGTCGCCCCGTACCCTCTAGCGCAGCACCCCCGGGCGCGCTTCATCGGCTACCGGCTGGCCGCGCAAGGCAATTATCCCGGGGAAAAGAACAAGCAAGCTTTAAAAACCACGCTTTTGGGTCCCCGAGCAGCTCCCCGCAGGGGGGAGGCCCGCCGGCGCCCGGCCCGGCGAGCAGAGCGGGGCAGAGCAGAGGGCGCCGGGACCCAGGGCCGGGCCGGGCCGGGCCCGGCCACGCCGCGCCGCGCCCTGGAGAAGGACCGGCGGAGGGCACAGGGCCGCCGCCGCCCGCCCGCCCGTCCTCCCGCCTGCCGCCCCCGCCGGCCCGGCCCCCGCGCTCGCCGCCGCCGCCCGGTCCCAACGCACCTGCCAGCAGTGGCGTGGGGGGCGCCATCTTGGCGCGGCCACCCGGTGAAGCTCGGCTTCTGCTTCCGGGTGGAGAGTCGTCGCGGCCGCCCCAGAGACGTCCACGTCGCGCGGGGCGGAGGCGGGGGCGGCGGCACGTGACGCGAGGGCAGCCGTTTCCGCCCGCCGCGGCGCGCGCTGTCCCGGAAGCGCTGCCGGCCGTGCGCGCGGGTTGGCGGCGGGAGGCGGCCCCGCCCCGCGGGCGGCGCGCGTGTGTTTCCGGCGGGCGGCGCCGCGCGGTGCTGACGCTGGCAGCGGGCGGCGCGCGGAGCCGAGCGAGCGGAGCGGCGGCGGCGGCGGCGGCGGCGGCGGCGGCGGGGGCGGGCCGGGCCGGCCGTCGGTCTGTCGGACCACCATGGTGGCCAAGCAGCGCATCCGCATGGCCAACGAGAAGCACAGCAAGAACATCACGCAGCGCGGGAACGTCGCCAAGACCTCGGTGCGCGGCGGGCCGGGGCTGGGGCCGGGGTCGGGAACTGGGGACGACCGGGACCGGGGCCGGGCGGGGGACCGGGGCCGGGCGCGGCGGTGGGGGTGACGGCGGTGCTGTGCCCGCAGAGGACGGCCCCGGAGGAGAAGGCGTCGGTCGGGCCCTGGCTGTTGGCGCTGTTCATCTTCGTGGTTTGCGGATCAGGTAAGCGGGCGGAACGGGCGCGGGCGGGCGGGCGGAGCGGGCCCCGGCACCGGCGGCAGCACTGCCTCTCCTCTCGGCCCCCGCCGCGGCCCTGCCCGCCTCCCCTGCGAGCGCTCCCCTCCTCTGCTCTCTTGCAGCCATCTTCCAGATCATCCAGAGCATCCGGATGGGCATGTGAGGGGCCCCCGCCCGCCGCCCCGGCGCTGCCATGGGCTGTCCCCCCCGGCCTCGGCCCCGCCAGCCCCGGCTCACCGCAGCAGCTGCCGAGGAGCGGTGCTCGGCCTCGGCCGCGTCACATTCCAGGTCCCTTCACGAGTCATTCCGAGTTTTCTAGCCCATGCCACAGTGCCTTGAACAGCACCACATGTATAAAGCAATAAAATTATATTGTTGATCTACAATCGTGGACCTACTTATTCAGTGAAGTACACGGTCATGTTCTCTGTAGATATGTCAAACTGTACGCAATGTAGATACTTAGGAATTGGCATCTGTTGTAAACGCCGGTCTCGAGATCCGTTTAAGTCTCTGTATAGCTGGAAATGGTTTTATTTAAGTTGGAAGCCAGGATTTTTATAGTAGCTGGAGTACAAAGCATGTTCATAATGAAGCGGTTGGGCCGTGCAGCGTTCTGTAGCTTACCGAAGTGACTCGTCCTCTCTGTACGCGTAGAGTAGTCTTACTGCAGCATGTGGCAGTGCGTTAGCGCTCAAACGCTTATCATGCCGGGAAACTTTATCCTATACCTCTCGTCCTAATAAATATGAAATGCTTGTTCGTATAGAGTTAGTGGGTGTTACTTAATTAGAAACCAGCATGACCAAGCAGCAGCTGTTTCTGACATAACCCGATGCTGAAGTTTCACAAGCTGCTGAGCGGCTTGGGCCGGAGCTGCTGGCGTAATTACCGAGCCTCTCCTGGCCGCGGGCCGTGACTGTGCTGTAAATACTTCTTGGACAACCTTCAACAAGTGGTGATAGTTTTAAATTTTACAATGTTGTATGGGAATGTTTCGTGTAGGTACGGGGACCCTGCCCCTCCTGCCCACAGTTCTGCTTTATTGTGCAGCATCTGCAGAGTGTGGCATGTCTTGCAATATATATTTAATCCTATTTAAGGTAAATCCTGCTTTCAACTCGATTTCATCTAACAATGGATCCAGTACTTAACTGCTTCCCTATGGACGATTGCAGTTCCTTCTTAGGGATGCTGAAGAAAAAAAGAAAAGAAAAAGCCCTCCTTGCGTCTGCAGACGACTGTAACTTGAGATCACAGTGGAAAATGCTGCTATTGATCAGATTTTATTGCTGGTGGCCCAGGCTTTGCGTTGGCCTCTTGCCGTCTGTTGTGGTAAACAAAGGCAGTCTGAAATCGGTCTGCTGTTGTACGCAGTTGCTATAGGAAGATTTCTTTTTTCAGGTTTCTTAGCAGAAGACAAGTTTAAAATCTGTTTACGTTAGAAGTGATAGAAAAAAGTTTCTGTAGAGATTAATTAAATGCCTGTTAGCCGTGAAGGAGCAGATCTTTTGTATGCGTTGTCATATTTCCATATGAAATCATTGGGACTGGTGTAAACCAGCGCGGCCAAGAGCATGCCCCCAGAACCTAGCCGTACAAGGTAACATGCACTCCTTGTTCTCGGACGCTCATATTTTGTAAGTGGTGGTGGTGGGGGGAAAGTATGTATAACCTCTGATTTTAAATAAAGTTCTTTTCAAATGTGAGTTGTCTTTGTTTTGAGGTTGGCAGAATGGTGCCTTACTGGGTGTTGGAACTAGGCCGCTTCACCCTGAGCGCAGCTTAATTAGCTTCTTCCCTCAGAGGAGCCCCTTTGCTGCAGGAAACCCCCGTGTTTGGCTGTTAGGGGGTCTAGGCCGTGCCAGTGCCTCTCAGCCATCGGCTGCAGGAGCTCTGGCTGCGGAAGTGACCCTGTGCTGCTCCCCTTCTCCTCGGGAACCAGACCATCTCCCTGCAGGGGTTCGGCAGGTATCTGCTCTCCTGCGTGCCTGTTATCTTGTCCCGGGGGATGCAGCAGAGGCCTAGGGGTTCTGACACGTTCCTGCTTCTACAGGAGATATTTACTTTCACAGCACAGTAATGACAGCACTTACACAGCCTCACAAGGGGCTGTGGTGCCCTCTCCTGTGGTACCTGGCTCACAGTGTTTTTTACTGAACTTTGAAGAACAAATTTGTAAGAAGACTTGCTTGCTTTGGTGCAAATACAGAATGTGTTGGCGTTTGCGGTGCTTTGCCCATGAAGTAGCTCAGTGTGCTTTTTCCACCACTGGCATCATTGGATTCAAAACAGAAGCACATTGTTAGTCAAATAGAAATAAAGGGATGTGCAGCGGCTGCTTTTGTTGTAATTACAGCAAGAACAGCAATCCTTTCTGACAAACCAGGGGCCAGCAACGGCCTCTGTCAGATAATTGCAGTTTAGCATGTCATGCCACTTGAAAAGCCCTGTGGGATTGAAACCAAAGTGTTCTGGGGGTGCTCTACAATGAAAAGTGGTGATGAAGTAGTTACAGCTAAGAACAGGCAATTGCACGAGGGATGAGAAGGATCTGTAGCTCGCAGCTGCTTTTGTGATGAGCTGACAAAACAAGAGCAAGGTCATTCTGCAGGTGATGTGGTATTAAATAGCAGGAAAACACAGAAGAAGGCCACAGCGAAGCGATGCAGGAGTTGCACAATGAGGGGCAGCTGCTTTGTCTGTGCCTGTTGGCCAAAGCCCCTGGGGTTCTCTGCTTCCAGGCATGTTCCCATAGTCTTTCAACAAGAGACTGCCGGAGCAGCAAAGGGTAGCTTAGTCATTTACCAGGACAAGGAGAGGAAACAGCAGTGGTCAGCAGTGGGTTGTTGAGATCTGAGGTGTGCACAGTTCATCTTTAGAAACTGTGTTGAGCAGTGTTCACTCTAAAGTGACAGTTGAGGGGACATTGATATCCTAGGTTATTCCTTCCAGGCAACAGGTCTTTATTTTACAACAGCTTTGTATTACACTGGAAAAGCGACTTGATTTGAGCACATGAAGCTACTACAAAATTTCCTTTGACCAGTAGACTCTACATGCTTAGAAAGAGACAACTCTGTCTCTTTCTTACGCAACTTAAAAAGACAAAAAAAGAAAGAGAATAACCCCCTGCTTTGTTTCTAGGCTCCTGTGAGTTGCAGATGCTCTTTGGTGGCCATGTAGCAAGGAGGATGTAGCAAAGAGGATGAGCCACTGGCACAGGAGGCTAAGGTTAGGGAACATTTAAACACTGGGACCCAATGGGGGGCAGTTGTGGGAGATTCCTGAGGACTGGAAGAAAGCAACTGTCACGCCTGTCTTTTTACAGAAGGCAAGGAAGAGGATCTGGGGAACTGCAGGTTGGTCTGCCTCACCTGACTACCCCAGAGTGATGGAGCAAAGCCTCCTGGAAACCACTTTCAGGTACACAGAGGACAAGAAGGTGATCAGGAGCAGTTATGGATTTATGAATGACAAAATGTGCTCAGTTAACCCGCCAGCTGTATGCCGTGAGATGACTGGCTCAGTGGAGCAGGAGACAGCAGCGGATGCTGCTTATCATCACTTTGGCACAGCTTTCAACACGGGCTCCTGTCACAGCCTTGCAGACAAGCTGCTGAAGTAGGGGCTGGGTAAGCGGACAGTGAGGGCTGAGCCCCAGCTGAACCACTGGGCTTGCAGGCAGCATCGTGAAATCCCACTGGAGGCCAGTCACTGGAGTCAGAAAGAGCATTGCCAGCGGGTCAAGGTCTCCTTCCCCTCTGCTTCAGCACTGCTGAGCACTTCTGGAGTGCTGGGCTCCTGGTACAACACTGATGGGGATGCGCTGGAGCCCAGCACAAGGTTGCAAAGTCGATCGGATGTGCCAGGGGGGCTGAGAGAGCCTGGAGGAGAGGAAGCTCAGCAGGATCTTACATGTGACAGGACAAGCAGCAATGGGCACACACCAAAATATGAGAAATTCCATTTAAACATAGGGGGGAAAACCCCTTCTTTAACTCCGAGCGTGATCAAACCCTGGAAGAAGTTGCCAAGGGAAATGGTGGAGTCTCCATCCTCGGAGACAGTCACCATCCGACTGGACAGAGGGCCCCGGGCAGCCTGTGGTGCCGGAGCAAGGGCTCGGCCAGGGCATCTCTGGAGGTGCCTGCTGGCCCCAGCT
The DNA here is from genome assembly GCA_031468815.1 of Morus bassanus. Classification (NCBI taxonomy): domain Eukaryota; kingdom Metazoa; phylum Chordata; class Aves; order Suliformes; family Sulidae; genus Morus; species Morus bassanus. The sequence continues at coordinate 10,428,267 of CM062578.1, forward strand.
GTGCTCTGACTCTGAAGTAAAAATGCTGCAAAGAGCCAGGCTTGTTCCTTTTCAAAAACCTCAGAGGGCAATACTGAGGTTTATTTCACCTCTCATGAGACTGCAATGTCTCATTTCCAGGAACTGATAGTGTGTCTTTTTCAATATGATGGCCTGCAGCTTTGTCCTGGCAAAGTAATGCAGTACCAGTTTACAGAAATGGTCAGGTTCTTCAGTAGAGCTGAACTCACTGTCCCGTTGAGGTGATATTAACCACATGCAACTCACTTTTATCTCAAATCTTTGTCTCTTTTTGTCCTGTGAAGCCTTCTCAAGGCTGGTTGTGAGACAGCGCTTCAGTAACACACATCAGGATCAGCATATGCTTTGCTTCACAAGGCAAGCGGTCCCTCTGCTCCTGCCAAGTGTTTCCTAGCTGTCGCTGCCTGACTTGAACTGCAGCTGCAGTCGGTGCAGCACGGTGACTGCAGCTGCCTCTCTGGCATTTTACATCCCCCTCAGCACCAGTCGCAGCACCAGCTGCAGCCGGAACCGCGCTGCAAGGTTCCCTTCACCTCAGTACGGCACAAACTGAAAAACGATCGACCTATTGCTGACGTGAAAAACGCCCAGTGATAAAACTGATCTTATGAGCTGACATCGACCATGTGCACCCACTCAGCTGTAAGCATATGGGGCATATAGAGCCTACCTGCTAGTATCAGATATTGGACGTTGCCTTAAAGCAGCTGTGAGGGAACCAAATAACTTAGAGAAAAGGAATAATCCCGCCTTTTGCAACAATTATTACTCGGAAGCTTACAGGCTGCTACTTGGGCAGTCTAACAGAAATCGGTTAGCAGAGACTGCGGGGAGGGCCGTTAGGCTATCTGGCGGCAATCCCCCGCAGAAAAGGGGGGCGAGCGCAGGGTCTGCTCTGCCAGCCGAGCAAGGCCCGGCTCAGCGGACCGGAGCCACGGGGAATCGCCCTCGGGGCAGGCCGCGGGCGGCCCGGGGCTGCGGAGAGGAGACCCCGCGGAGCCGGCGCGGCCTCCCGCGGAGCCCCGCCTCAGCCCGGGCCGGGGGGCACCGGGGGCACCGGGCCCGCGGGAGGCCGCGGCCCCGCCCGCCCGCTGCGCCGCCCCGCGGCCGGCGGCCGCCACGGCCGGGCGGAGCCGCACCCCAGCGGCGCCCGCCCGCGGGGCCCTGCTCTGCCGCCGCGGCCCCGCCGCCCCGCAGCCCGCCGGGCGGCCCCCGAAGGGGCAGCGGCCGCGGCCCGGGCAGCAGCCGCTCCGGCCCGACCTCCCGTTTCGGGGCCGGGCGGTTCATCCGGCCCGGCCCTGCCCAGCCGCCGAGGGGTCCCCGGGCCCTCGGTCGCGCCTCCGGGGAGGAACTTGTCCCTATCTATGACACAAGTGCTGAGAAAGCAGCAGGCTCACTTCACATTAAATATTAATTCTCCTGTTTTTCGCAGCGCTGCTTTCTGGTTTAACCGCTTGCTCAGCAGAGGCCCGCATCCCCCCCGCGTCGCTCCGGGGGGGTCTGAGGAAAGCAGCTCCCCAGCAGTCCCCGTCGCAGCGTCCTCCGTGATGCCCCAGTGAAACTGAGATGGTAAATCATTCCCACCGATGGTACAGAATCGGTGGAAAAACACCAGCATCTCTTTGGGCTGGAGCTGGCTCCCCCGACACCGGTGCCCAGCAAGCTCGGGCTTCTGCCCACGAGTGACAAGCGAAGCCGGCCAGCCGCGGAGTGTCGGGGTGTGCAGCTCTCGCCATCAGCTACAAAAGCAGTAGCCTGCTCGAGTCCGGCTCTGACAGGCAAACGAGAAGATGCGGCATTACCGCACCTCAGCCACCGTGCGGCAGAGCCCCACAGCTGGTACCTGGGAAAGGAAGAGCTGGCCTAGATGCCACGAAAAGACAGAGGACCTGAAACTTCACCAAGGAAGGGAAAACTCATGGCCCTTCAACATGAACACAGACTGTCCACAAAAAGAAAAGCACCCGTTAATCACAAAAGCAGCATATGACATGGTGTGAGCAGAAATAAATGCCCTGCGATGCTTGGAAGAGCAGGGACACACACACGGAGCAATCAAGGAAAGATGGCTGTGCTGGCTAGCGGAACTCAGAATTGCCACATCCCACACCCCAGCGATCCAGGTGACTTGCCTTTCTGGGGCACATTAATAGGAACACAATGAAATTTGCTCAAACTAGAATTTAACAGGACCGATTTGCTAGACTGCTGCTCGACTGAAATGTTACCTTAGACCACAGAACATTGTGAATGTTATCAAAGAGCAAAGCTCTTTTTCAGAAAAGACAAGCCCCGACTAGCCCAGTGGTTTGTCTCGAGCAGCGGCAGTAAGAGATGCTATGAAGGACAGGCAGGTTTAGCCACCCTTTACCTTTCATTCCCCTCCTGCTCCTCTCCTCAGAGCCAGAAGCGTTGTGTAGAGGTGGTAAGAGGGTACATCCCTTTTCATCAACCCGCTGTCCAAGGATGTACCTAACCCCTGTTAGAACATCCTACCTGCCCCCACAACATCCCATGGCAACCACCTCCAAACTTCACATTCTGCAACATGAAAAAATACGCACTTCCTGTAGGTGAGCTCTGGTGAACAGCACTTCTGTGCTCACCTCACCCGACACCACCTCTGAAGGCTCTCTGAGCTGCTTCTGTCAGCCTTCCCGCAGCCTACACCCCTTCAAGCCAGAGTCACAACCTTCTCAGGCTCTCCTCATTAAGCATTTCCTCTGCATCCTCCGTTGTTTTTGTGGCCTTTCCCTGCATGTTCTGTCACATCCACTTTGAGAAGCAGGGGCTAATTCAGAGCCACCACAAAGCCAAGCATCATCGCTTTAAGACCTTTCTGCTGTAGTGTGCTTTCTGCCGCAGACACCACGATCGCATTCTCCCTCCCACCTGTGTTAAGTGCCCACATAGCCCTAAGGTCAACCCTGCTGCAAAACACTACAAAAGTTCAGTAGCTGAATTACCTATTTGTTACGCTGAATCTATGGAACAATTTCAAAAACATATTACTGGAATATGCAACAGCACTGCTTCCTACAGAGGACAGCATCACGTCTTAAGAGCCCGCTTTCACACACAGCTCCCTAAACACAGTAATTTCCCAAAAGAGCACCAGAAAGCAATTAGCTGCCAGCAGGCATGGCTCCCAGCACCCCTTCAGAGCACCAGCCAGACCCCCGAGCGTGAGGAGCACAGATCTCCCTGTCGCCCAGCCATACACAATGCAAACGCTGACGGGCGGCTGATTGACATGGCTGGTGCTGTCACACATAAGGACAACAAAGAAAGGCTTTACAGCAGCGGGAAGCTGACTGACACCGTGTGCACAAAGCAGCGCAGCAGCCAATACAGCCTGACAGTAACACGATCATTTGTCAACAAGCTTTTCTTCCCCCTCTCTGAAATCAAACATTTAATAACATCAAGATGATCTTCTCGCATTGAGGAACTGCTCTTCCTTTCTCTTTCCAGGCAGCAGCCTCAAACCTCCTCCCAGGAAGATAGAGCAGCAATTCAAAGACCCTTTTCTGCCATTTTATAGTGTTCTCGCACAGCAAGCCGAGTTGGCATTTAGAGCTGAATACAACTTACCACTAGGAGAAAACTAAACCAAAAAACCAAAACCAAACCTGACAGGAGTGGAGCGAGGCAAACAAAGGATTTCTAACAGGATCAGTTTAATTTTTGTTTCATCCCCTATTTTCAGCAGATTTACTAAATGCTTTTTTCTTTCGGAGAAAAAGCCTCTCCAGAACACCTGCGTGTAAGCGGATCCAACTGTCGCTGTGCAGCAGGGCTCACACAAAGACAACTCCACACAACAAGGTCACAAACGTCACCTGAGGGAGAGGAGGTGCGCAGACACCAGCTCCATGGGAACGCAGAAGTGCTTAGGACTGTCGTCTCATCAGCTTGATTCTCTACTTCTACCATCAGCAGGACATTAACAGCTTCAGTCATATTTCAAATGTCTCCTTTCTACTTCACTCTTTGAGAACGAATTGACAGTTACAGTGTTCCTTCCAGAAAAGTTTTGATCAACTACTCACCTGAAGGACTTCTGTTGCCAAAAGTCCCCCAATTTTCCCCTTTTTACTTAACCAGCTACCTCCTTACTGTATACCTGGAGTAAGCTACTGATCACACTGCAGGCAAAATACACTTAGCTACTGAAACGTTTTGTTTTCTAATTTGCATGCAAAGCTCTAGTTTCACTAAAGGATTTACAGCAGCATACAACTGAAGTGAAGATCATTTTAGTGTATTATTTCAGCGAGTACTTATATGTATATACACACACATATACACACAGACACACACACAGCTTTTTTGAACCATGCTGTGAACTGATGCTTACCAGGAAGGTGTGATGCTCTAAGTTTCTGGAACATGGGACAAGGATGCTTCCTTGAGATCTGAAGACACCAAGACTTGCAGTTTTCAGTGTTGCTTCTTTTGTTTTACCTAACATATAAACCTGACCAGAGTTAGACATATACAAGGATAAGATACTGAAGCAAACATTTGCAGGCATCCTGAGAAAACAGGTACAGGCTCAAGAGTGAACTGGACCGCAGCACCCTGGGGTGACGACGCAGAGCTGCACCAATGACACCTGCCTAGGAAGGCACGCTGTGCGGTTTGTTCTTGTAGCTGTTTCTCAAAAGTAAATCCTTGGTTTTAACACACCAACATACCAAATTGTTTCAAACACCCTGGCACACAGCCAAATATTAATTTTTATATATATATATCAGTGCAAAACCAAAACCAATAGGGTCACTGACAGCATCAGAATTATGCTTTTCCTAGAATAAAAGAAAAAAGTCTGTGGCAAGAGAAGCAGTTACAATTTTGGCATTATTCTACTACTGGCTCACTGAAGTTACCTTTCTCCATTTTGTTAAGAAAAAAACCTGCTACTGCATTTAGTTACACTGTAACAACATCTACAGCAAAAAAAAATTCAACAAAAATGCAGTTTAATTTCAGAAAATGTGTTAAAATATATATATTTATACATCAATTTGACACACCATGTTAGTTTACACAAATGATGGTCTCTCTTGAAACTGTATTTATGAAATGTACATTTTTTAATTTAAATACTCAGTATACACTGCACTTAATCTGCATGTTGCATTTATTAAATACATTAAAATCTGCAATGTAACAAAACGTTTTCTGCATACGAAATTCAAAACACCATTTTAAATGAACAAAAGATGGCTCACTTCATTTATTTTTTTTTTTTAAACAACTAGTGCATAGCACACTAGCTCAGCTCCACCAACACCGGCTGTTCTTCCTTTTTTATTTGACATTGTTCACAGACTATTACATATTACAATAAGAGTGCTGGATAAAAACATGAGGTACGAAAGTGGTTCAAAGATTATAGGTCATGCAGATCATGCTAGACAGGAAAGAAAGTTGTGAATGAGAAAACACTAAATAAAAATACATAAAGAAGTGCATTATAAAATAAAAAAAAACCTCAATTACACAGCTTTGCTTCTTTGGTTACAAAGTAGGTTGAACAATTTCACAGCTTTTTATTCCCACCCAGAAAAAAAAAATTATACGAAATGTCAAAAAGCAGAGGAATCATGGCAATTTCTATTAGAAAGTAGAAACAGAAATGAGCAAAGTTTTCTTCATCAAAATAGCCCATCAATTATTTATTATATCACAATAACTGGTGACTACCTGTACAGATGCACTATGGTCTTCATACTTACACTCTATACAAAATTTACATTCAAGCTGGATCTTTACTACCGTAAATAAATACCAAAGGTAAATTGCCATTAGTGTTAGAAATATGCCAGGATTCTTTTGTTCAATTATTGCCTAAACATTTTATCTATTAAACGCAATCCCATCTATCATTTTACTGATACATACATTTATTAAAAAAAAATTAAAAAAGTTCTGTGACATTGTTCATGTACATTATGAAAATAGCAGCCCTGTAATAAATAAAACAAATAAATGAAACTAACGTAGGCAATTGTTACTTATATTGAAAGAACAGTGGCTCTTAAGATGAATTGTTACTTCTTACCAGATAGCAAGGCTCAAAGTAATCCATGGGAAATGGAAACCCTGGAGAGCCACCAAAGCTTTTAAAGACCTCACTCCTGCACACCAAGCAAATGCATTTCTTTGCATTAATAACTCCTTCTACTACTTCCCTTGTGCACTGATGACATAACGGACACCAACTGCACTTCATGATATACCAGTGAGGGACAGCTCTTGTAGAATGATTGTCTAATACTGAAAAGGCCAAACACACAACAGAAGCATGGCTACTCGCTTTCATATAAAGTGGAAAGAACATCAGTGGCACACAAGGACAGACTGCTCTCAGGTTTTTGTTTTCAAAGGAGGCAAGAAAGCTTTACGCTGAGGAGACATTCGGCTGCTGTGGAGGTTGCGTTGGCTGCGGAGGCTGTGCTATCACTGTTTGCGCTTGTGAAGTGCTACTAGGATTGGCCTGTTGGGTTGAAAGTTGGGATAACTGATCATTGTTTGAAAGAGATTTTAACAGTGCGTTTTCTCGTTCAAGTAAAGAGTTTCTTTCAACTAATTCTTTTATTTGTTCCTTCAGAACTTCCACTTCTTCTCTTACTGCATACATCAAATGGCTTTTCACTAGATCCTGTGAAGAACAAGTTAACAGTTAACACCAAGTGAAAGAACAGTTTCATTCCACTCCAGCCCCAGGATTCACTATTTTACTGCTTTCACTGAAGTAAGTGGTAAGCCTGGAAAACTAAAGCAATCGTCACTAAAAATATAGGAACAAATTAGCCTTCAAGAGCAAATAACCTAGCCCTTTTATTCACTGTAAAGTGGCCCTTACATCAAAAGCTTTGTTTCCAGCTTTCAGCATTAAGTTCTAGTCACCTCGGTTACGCTGAAGACAAGGACTAGAATTACGTTCCAGCTACTCAGAACGAAAGCATCAGCTCTGAAGCTGTGACCTGGAGGAAGGAGTCTAAGTTACACAATCCCAAGCACTGAGGTGTCCAAGAACCAAGAAATAAGAAAGCCTTTAAATCAGCAGAAGCAAAAATCAAACGGATGTAACTGAAGCTGAACAAAACGTCAAGGATGGCATAGCATAAGTGACAATTAAGAAAAACTAGTCAGAAGTCTCTAAAGTAAGAGACAAATGTGCTATTTATTTTCAGCACCCCTTTAAGTTCAATCAGCTTGTTCACAGAAATTCATAGAAAATTCATTTAAGAACATTTCTGGGCAAATAGTAAAGGCAATCATGGTTTGTGGTCATCCCATAGTTGATACAGAGAATCCTTTTTTCAAAGGATGGTCTCAGCCTGACCGGACTGAAGGGATGTTAGACTCACAGAAACACAATATAGCTGGAAACTTAGGCTCAATGACAAACCACTGATCCTATTAGAAATAACAACTTTTTTTACTTACCATTGCCTGTTCTATTTTGTTGTCAATGGCAACAACGCTTGCACCAGATGCACTGTAAATGTAAGGAGAAAACACTGTAAGCATTACTGCATCATTCAATTAAAACTACACACCCATTGGCACCTGCAGGACTCCTAGAGCATGCTTTCACTGGAAGGCTAAAGCTTCAGATTAAAGAATTCAGTACACAATCATGGGGTGTACCCCCCCACATGCTGTATTGCCCAGTACATTTAGAGCTCTTAAGAGACACTGCTCCTTCAGTTTATAATTCCTCAGACTATGCTTATGACACCCATAACCAGAAAAATGCATTAGAATAAACAGTAAATTAACTGCTTTGATTCCTTGCCTCATTTTTCAGCTTTCTTCACTGGGGAAAACAGGGATTCGTAGGACATTCATGACGTCCTTACCTTTAGTTTTATTCCTGCTAAATTGCTTTTATAAAGCATTGAAAAAAAAACCTGTTATAATATTTGTTCTCTGGCTTTACTGGAAGACTACTTCCCAGTTAGAGTTCCTGGATCAGCACTGTATTTACAACTTTGCAGCCGAGCAGCAGTAGTCAACAGAAGAGTAAGACACGACCAAAGCCCTGAACTCCACAAGTGCACTTACTCGCTTTCAGTGAATTCTCACAGGATCACGTTTAACATCTAAGAAATGCACTGCTTTTGGCTGGTTACAGTTAGGGTCAGTCTTGTTCCAAAGACATACTAGTGCAGAACAGTCCAACAAAACATCTCAGTCATCCCTATAAGAATATGTATTTACTGTGCAAAACAAGATGTTAAACTACACCTTTAAATCCCAGGTCACAGCAATTCAGGCCTTAATATTTTTGGTCTAGTTTCAAGTCACAACACAGGAACACAAGCCAGTCACTCACTTGTAACTCTGTGGAGCCAGAGTTTCGGGGGTCTGGAGGTGTCCCTGTTCTCTCGTAGACTCTGATCTCTCCATTTGGAAAGGAGCTGTAGCTCTCCCCAGGAGGTCAGACAGGGCACCCCGCACCACCAACTACAGCGAAGAGCACCCCAACAGCAGCCACAGAATGCTCCACCCACACACAGGCTCTGTCAGTCCCGCACTCTCCACGTCTGCCCTCCCATACTAGGTCTCAGTGGTCCGATTTTACTCCACATCTCCGCGTCTGACATAAGACGGCAGTTCTTGGATTATTTACCAGGCCTGCCAGTGATAACTACTGATAGTGCTCCCCAGTGATGGAAGTTGCTATCAGCAGTCTGCAGCTATGTTTAAAAAAAAGTTGACATATGGGAAAAAATGCAAGGTTTGCAGTCATGCTTGGAAACTTGCTTCCCTGAAAATATATAACACTCACTGAAACCAAGTGTCAAGAAAAGACTGCTTAAGGCTTTTTAAAATGAGTATTGGCAATATGGTCAGCAGTACTAGTTACATACATGAAGCAAAGCTCGACTACTGAATGACACTATTTAGAGAAATCCACCTTAACAAGTCTCACAAGAATTGTCAGTACCTAGCACCAGGCATTTACAAGTAGAGGGAATCAGCTTTTCAGACTGAGGGAGTAACAGCCTCTATTTCTAAATTGAACAAAGCTTGTAATCTAAAACAGAAGTGCTAAATGCCCATTTAACAAGAAAATTGTTCCACTGTCTTACTGTCTTCTAAGCCTCTTTCAAGCCATATTCCTGGTAAACCTCCTCAGAATAAGAAGTATTTATAATTCATGACAAGGTTAAGTATTCCTTTCCATCTTGAATTAATGTGTTTCAGATCTATTTGAAAGGGTCAAAAATGTCTGCATTCAAGAGTAATTGAAATCCCCAAGACTGCTCCATGTCCCTGACACAGCCTTTCATGAACGCCGCTCCAGAAGTCAGGTGAGGCAGCTCTGAAGAGATAAAGACAAGAGGAGCAAAATTAAAACAAACAGCACACTTTATAGTGCGATCTGCTTCTGCATCCTTACAGCGTAATTATACATCTGTTGTCAATGGTTTTCTACTTAAATTTGAGACTGGGACTTTGTTCTTCTATTCTCATTTCAACTGTTGTGCAGCATGCTTATTTAAAAAAAAAAATAAAGTCCACTACACCACTCAAAGTTAAGGAAATTGATCGGTTCCATGAAAAAGCCTCTCAAGTGGAAGACAGGCAGTCTTCCCCTTAATCACCTGAAACACTTGTACCTGCATGGCACGCTGCAGAAGCACCTTTCTCATGCTGTACCTTGTGCTCTGAATTCTCGTCTGCCTTTCAAATGAATGCAGTGCTCACAACATGGGTATAAGAACTGTCCCTCCCTGTAAGTGTGATTTGAATACAGTCAGAGAAACTATCACTCTCCCACCTGTATTTTACACTTAAAGTGATACTAACAGCAGTGCTGAAAGCCAGAAGTAGTTTGTACACTACTTTTATTTGTTTCAATATTCATGTTGCCCTTATCCCCAGAGCAGCTGGCGCTATTATTGAAGTACTGAGTCAGGATTCCAGAGCTGGTACCTGCACAAATCCCAGTGTCCATCCTGCTGTCTCCAGCAGGCAGAGTCCAGGACCACTCAGACCACTGCCCGCCCGCTCCAGAAGTTCCACACTGACAGAGCAGCCTTCAGTTAGTCAGATGCAGTTTTATCCTGATGACAATATTTCATTTCACTTTCTAAAAGCATATGAGAATTAGATTTTATGCTAGCACAATTCCCATATGATTCTATCCTTTATTCCTTTATAGTGCTCCTCACAACAAATAGCTCCTGTGAGACATTCAGGAGCAGAGTACTCCAGTGCCAGCTATTCTTATGGTACAGTCCAAATATGCTGCCAAATCTTAAGATTTTCTGTTTTTCTCAAATCCTCAGCTGTTGATATCAAATCCCAGTTTGCATAAAAATATTTTATCCCATGGCTGCAGAATGAAATTTATAGATACAATCCAGTCCTTACGAAAAGGTCAGGAAAAAAAATACCTGTTAAGTCTTTTTGGATGTCATAACTGGGAAGATATTGATACATTCTGTGCGCGCACAATCCACCGTATATCCAATGCCTCAACTTGCTAATTCTTGAGTTAGAAGTGGAAGGACACTATTTAGCTCTTATAAAAAAAGACCGATTGCTATGCTGTGCTTTTAGACAAAGACAAAGTTGATTGCTTCAGGAACTACCAAAGTCTGACAGTTATTGTCAAAGCTGTAACGCAAACAAAAATCCACATCAAATAACACAGGGCAGTTGAGAGGGATGCATTAGGCATATAATTTTTTTTTTTTGTAACTGCAAACTTCCTACCCCCACCTCAAACTGAGCTTCTGCAGCCAACTAGCTACCATACATATACACTGTAATTTAAGAGAATAATTCAGTTTAACTTGGACCTCCAAGTTAAGAATACATAAATGAAGGCTATATACCAATATACCAAAATGTATATTGGTATACCAAGATCACCCTGAAGCCCATCAAGTACAAGGCAAGATTTATAGTAAGCAAAAATGAGAACGATTACCAAGTACAGTTTGCCATTTCCAGAGATGGATGGTAAACCCAACATTTTTCTACCTTACACACCAGACAGGCAAAACCCTATTTAGTCTGAGAAATCCTCATTTTGATTGTTTAAAAAAATCCTAGTGTCCTAAATGTCATTTTTTTCCACATTTTACTTCGAAAGACCAAGGGTAAAACTAGATTTTGACTGCTAATAACACTGCTTAGCTATAGCTCACAATCAGGTATGCAGTGCTTAGAACAAAGTGTTTTATCAAATACTTAGAGCTTGCACCTCATAATTCCTTATGTTGTATTTTGGGTATATTTCTCCTACATGCCTACAACTCAAGAATAGCACTGCAAGTTTTTTTAGTTCAAATGTCTTGCAAACGAAGTGAGAGAAGCGTCTTGGACAATCATTGCATACAGATTAAGAAAATGGGAAGAGAACTGGTAAGTCTAAGTGCAAGCCTGATTTCTAATGCATATTACACAATATACAGCAACCACACTTTCCATAATGCATCGCATTCTTAAAAGCCTCGGTATAACTCTGACTTCATTGCTGCAAGAGCTTTTCCTATGGAGACATGGTATCCCAAAACTATGGTAAGATATGACTGGAAAGATGTTTCAGTATCATCAAGCAATATTGTTAAAAAAGGTGTTTGGTAGCCCTGTTAGCACAACAGGTACCATTGTACAACTTCATTATATAATATCTGTATTTTCAGTGATCAAACAAGTGTTCTTTGTAAAGCATAATTACTTTATGCTTTACTTAGAGCTTACTGTAAGCTTACTTACTATAGACTATTCTAAAACTTGAACAATGCTGTTCACGGAATGGGAAAGTGAATAAAATAAGTGACTAATGGAAACAATTGAGGATGAGTGGATCAGAAGACAGCAAAAAAATTAATGTCTTAATGCTAACTTGTTAATGGCTGGAAGAAAATTTAACCTTCAACATCACCTCACATTTGTAGGCACCAAGATCCATTTCAATGGTGAATTCAACAAGTGTCACTGTACTCAGCTGGGTGTTATCACCATTAATATTTTTAGATATAACTATCATCCTTCTATGAGAATTGTTCTCAACTTCAAAATTCACTTCAAAATCTAGGTAGAAAGTCTAGGAATCAAACTTCAAAATAAAGGCATTTGCAGCTTAATTCACTCTGTATGCTTAAAAAAAGAACACGGTGGTTCATTTTTAGAGATTCCACAGTCCTCAATAATGTGTGTATTTTACGCCAACATTGGATGCATTAGGAATGAGAGTTATAAACAGCCCTACTTTGGCACTGTCAAGTACTAGACTAGGTAATAGCATTTCACATTTAAATGAGACTGCAAATCCTACTGACTGGATGATGTAAACTAATTTTGAAGTTCCAGGTTTTTTAGTCAGTAACAAAAACCATATTCTGTATTCAGCTGTATTACTGATTATCTGCATAATACTTTGCCAAGGAATTTCTTAGCAGCAAGTCACTCCCCAGAAGACTGGCAGAATGCATAAGTTTTCTTGCTTTTTCTTGCTCTTGATATTTCTTTTAAATTTTAGCATCAAGAGTTACTGCACTATGCACCTCATGCTTTTAGATAATAAAACCTATCACTCAACATTGCTAATCCTGCAACAGTGGAAAAGACTGCCTGCAGAACAGACTACAAAAGGGTACAGCAATGCTAGCAAGAGCCTTGTCCAATAGCCTCTATAAGATAAGTCTTCCTTTAAAGCACTAGGATCTACTTCACTTTAGGTTAAAGGGGAAAAGATGTTATACACCGCAGTCTCACACAGACATCCCTGAACCAAGTGATCTCCCTTAGCTCTTCTAGCTCTTTCATTGCATACTGCTTTAAATCAAAATTACAAAGCAACCTTTCTGGAAGGAACAGTAAGGTACCTTGAGGTGTTCCCACATTTGTTTTGCTCGCAAGTGAACTACAAACGAAAACAGTAAGTGTGCTAATTTATCCTTTCCCCTCATTGGTTTACTCATTTATGAGCTACTGTAGTGACTTAACCAGCCATTCATGTCTTACCACTAGTTGAATAATTTAGTCTGTCCGGAGAAACCTTGTCTGTTCTTGAAACAGTTAAGGTGTGTTTAATTAGCCTCCATCCAATTATTAGATTTTATAATGATAGCTTCCCAATACGATCAACTATCCAGCCTTGAAAGAGTGAGTATCTATGCAAGTATTTCATATTTTCATCATTCTTCTTTGTCAAAGCCACATGAGATTGTGAGAAAGTTTGAGGCAGTGAATTCACAGCCTCAGGATTAGCGGCAGGCGTGTGGCTTTCCCTGCAAGTCTACTTAAACTCCACATTAGAGAGCTCCTCCGTCAGAGAACTACTTGCTTCCATATTTTCTTCAGTTTTACATGAAACTCCAAAGATCAATTACTCAACAGAACATCCTAATTGATCTTAGAAGTAACACATGAGCTCTATAAAAGACAGAATACTTCTGGGGAAAACCAAGATGTTGTTTGACTTGAATTGGTTTGGATTTGTCGGTTGGGGTTGGGTTTTTTTTTTATCCCCACATTAAAGAAAAATGTGGCTCCTTCATAGTTTTGGTAAGTTATTGAGTTACGCTAATGAACCAAACACTCTTCCCTATGCATGAAGACAGTCACATAGCACACCACTTCCATGAGAAGCAAGCATTAAGAAGCAGCACGTTAACCACAACACTGACTGGATCAGTGTGTTACATGAAGTGTCAGCCTCGTCCTAAGACTCTTTTTAAAATTCACATGGAGTTTTAGACTTTATTTCAAATCAGAGAAGTTTCACACCTAGAAGAACCTCCAAATAAGGCTACAATCAAAAAGTGGGAGATGTATAACTCCTGGCTTTCTCCTGTCTCCGGGAGCACCTCATTTAACAGAAAGGCACGGAATAGGGAAATGGAAGTTTGGCAAAATCCATCACATGAAGAGATACTGTCTAATTCATCACATTTACATAACAAGAAAGATGTTTACCAGCAACACTTAGAATACATTTATCTGGATGTTAATGAGGGGAGGAAATCCACATTTTATGAGTTAATTTATATTGTGAAGGTTTAATGCTTCACACAAAAATGCCATGGAAGCATAAATCCTGTTTTAAATGCAAGTATACCAACTATGGCTATGTTTTAGGCAACCCATCTAAAGCTCCTATGGAACTATGACAATACAAAGGCAATCCAGGCACAGAAAAGCAGTCACCCAGACTCATGTGAATATGCCAAGAAGCCATTATCCCCCTTCTTAATCCTCTCAGTTACCATGCCCATTGAAAAGAAAGACCCATGAGACTTGTGTCCTTAGCAACACCTATGTGAACACTACGCAGAAAAACATTTGCAGGCTTCCTGCAAAAGGTATCAGTAATAACTAGTATTTCACTAATATTTAATGGTCTGAATGTTACCAGCACTCTTCCCTGCCATGGTGCATTAGTGAAAAACAAACAAGTCTATTTTACTGGAGCATTTCAGCAATCTTGTACTGTCTACTGCAATAGCATGTGGTTAGCTTTGCTGACTTCAAATGGTCCCAAGAGATGGCTGCTCATAGGAGAATAATCCGTATTTGTTAGAAAAAAAATACTGAAACTACACAGGAAGATTTTTCTATTATGTTTACAATAAAGTCTCCTAACTCAAGCCCCTGAAGTTCGCAAACTACTTCTGAAGGAGCTGCAAAATGTAAAGAGTCTACTGCCAGCAGGCTTAAGATCCTTATGTTTTGCAGTGTGTTAACCCCCTCATTTTGGGACGGGGAAACAAAAGGATTCTGAGGAAATTAGATGAGCTTATCATTTTCATGGCAGAGATTTCTCTTTCATAAACCAGAGATCACTAAAAAAGCCCCAAACCACTGTACTTGTTATCAACCTACTCAAGTCTGACAACAGATCCCCACCTGCATCAGAGGCTGTCCTGCCTACGCAAAGCAGAGCTACCAGGGCACCGTCAGCCTCCCCTCCTGCTGCTGCCAAGATGCACGTCGCCGGCAGAGGCAGAGCCGCACAACTGAGCTCCACCATGCCCCTACCCTGTGAAGTGCTCCCCAGAACTGGCTTTACTGGCTATGCCCTTGAAGTTCCCTCCATTAGGTCTTCATTGGAAGTTTATTGAAGCTTTTCAGTTTCAGTCATCTAGTAAAGCAAAACTACATAACATGATCTTAAGAAAATCTAATAACTGGGTTATAAGTGCAAAACCTGCTAAACCTTGTCAAACACTCTGGAATTTGAACAGATTAGAAGTTTAAAACTTGCATCAATCCTGATTAATTTGCTTCTATGTTTTTACAAGTACTTGTTTTTACCACAAAATGTTCAACAGCAAAGATGCAAGACTGCTTTTAAAGGAAGCCATTTACATTCTTCTACCTGAATTTAATGTTTTTCTGTATCCCATGCTTCCAGTTCTTGCTTCAGACATTGTACATAAACCTCAGACTTGTGAAGCCTCAATCATTAATGATTTTATTTTAGGGGTCTTTGAATCAGCTTCCTCATTTTAAGAATTATTTCAAGTTAATAAACATGAAAACAGAAAAGCAGATGAAGGTAACTACCAACTTTGTAGTCAAGGCCCTGAAGTTTGTTTCAGTTAAATAACGAAGTCCTTGGAACCTGAATACCAACTCTGTCCCATAAATACAGGAAAGTGGCATCACCCAGAGCTTAAAGCAAAAATGCAAATTTGTACCAGTTTCTGCTAGAAAAGGAAGATGTGCTTTTGAAACTCAGCCTAATGCTAGCACTTCAGCAAAAAAAACAGAGCAGGATGCATTAGCATTACTTTTAACCATCAGTGTTGTACAGTATACAAATTGTTGCCAAGCAAACTTTAAAGGATTCAGTTAAGCTTTGCAAGTTGAAAAGCCTCTCAAGTCAAATACAGCCAGTACAATGATGAAATAGTTATCAATACTTCAATAGCTTCTACAGAGCTTGCTAAGCGGAAGTATTGTGACAAGCCAGAGCATCACAAGGCATGAAGTCACATAATCACTAGGACTTCAACTTGATGGTGACAAAAAACCCCCTTCAAATTCATTAAAGTGCAGGAAAGAAACAGATTGCAGCTACTGATGAATTAGTAATGCATCTCTGACAAGTCATATCTGTAAGAGATATGACTTTGTTGCACTTCATTGCAGTTTCTCGCCATGAGTTCAATGCTAACTTAGTAGGTTTACTTTGTCCTCGTGTCTTGGCGGTTCGCATTTGTTCCCCATCTAGCTTTACTTAAGCAGAATGAAAGCAAGCCAGAAAGCTTCCTTTCCTGGTTTTGAGACTGAAAGATTTTAACTTTGCCAAAATTGTGTTGTAATATCACATTTTCAGGACTTTTTTTCTGATATAGGACTCAATAGCCACAGTGTCAAAAAGTTTCCTTTTTCTTTTTTTTGAAAAGGAAGCTATAAATATTTTAGTGCAGGTCAGCTCGTTAGCTGAGTAGCATTAAACTCTTTCAGCTTACACATTATGTATGATACATGCATAATGGAAGGAGGAAGAAAAAAGTGTCATGTCATATATTTTAGACTCATTTAGTTCTAAGCTGCAGTACAAATACTTCACTTCCATGACTGCTTTCAGACCTTCAGGCTGCAGAGGTCCCATATGAAGTTCTAAACACAAGCAGCAGTTCTGTGCAAACAAAATGACGAGAAACTTGCATAGAGCGAAGCTGTTCATGCATACCTCAGCACGTATGCATTCCATACTTAAGCATTCATACCTATCCCAGAAGGTCTTTGACTCACGTAACTTGTTGAAATGGAACGCTTGGTAGAATGCAGTTGACGGATTCCTATGAGATCCAAGAATCAAACAGACATATTGAAAATGGGTACGTAATAAAAATACTAACTCTCTTATTCAACCTGCATTACAAAGTAAATTAGCTGTCCAAACAGGTTAAATTTATGTCCAAAAGTTTACAGCGTTCACAGGATGCCTAAAGAATAGTTCAATAGCTGAAAGGCCTTACTGTTTCTATGGGTTTCCATTAGGGACATACTGATTCAGAAAGAAAAAGTAATCCTACAGATTTTCATGCTATTTCAAGTTGCTACTGTAAAAAGACAACTGTAAAGCCATTAATGAAACATCTCATGTCATGATGACAATCTTGCATAGGCAGGCTGTATATTGCTAATGCTATACATACCTGAATTCAAAAGATACCTTTCACATTTTTCATATTTCACAAAATGTCTCTGCAAACAGTACCCAGGATTTCTAATCTACTTAGCACCCTACTTTATATTCAAAACACGAGTTTTCCAAGCGGACCTAGACATCAGAGATAAATACGCCACATTCAAGCTACGAAAGATTAGAGTTACAACTGAAAACCAGATCAAGTTAAAATTGCGAAGTGGAATCTAAAATATCACTAACTTTGTAAGCAGTTGTCAGTCATCCTCATGCTTCCCCTTCTTGATGTGCAATAAGGCAACTGCTGTTTGGAGGCACTTTGCCAAGCAGTAAATCTGAGTGCTTTAGCTACCACCCTGGGTCTCACAAGCCTTCAGCACAGGCTCCAGTAACCTTGCTGAAAACCAGACACTACGGCACAAATTCTGTCACCAGTGCCAAACCCCTGAGGCAGCCTGACCCTCCTCGTTCAGCACACATTTGCCCCATAGATAGCGGCTATACCAAGAGAGTAATTTGAAGATCGTGATTCTCCAAAGTCTTATCTGAGCACTTATTGTTTACAAAATAGTAGATGAAGCACAAAGTCAAAATTCTCTACTGCTAGTGGCTGTATCAGAGCATTATACTTAAGCTTAGAAATTACTTTTATCAATACTGCAGTTCATCCTTACGTTGGTATAGCTATACCAGCCCTAGAGAAGAATGCAACAGCTTAGCTGAAAAATCTTCAGAAAAGCTAGTATTAGTTCGAATTCCTTTTAAAGCCAGTTTTAAAATTAGAAGTTTATACCAACATTAGAAGCAAAGGTGCCCATCCCTTTTCTAAGTTTATGACAAGAATACTTCTCAAAACAACTGTCTTCCAAGTTATTTAATTATTTCCATTTAAACATAATTACTGTATATTTGAAATCAGAGAACAAAACAAATGAAAAAAATCACAGCAGCAGCACCTTAACAAAACACTATCTGAAGTAATTTGATTCCCATGGCAGGTGTATACCAAAAAACCTCGCAAGATAACGATATTTGTCCATCAGCAATGATCAGGAATCACTTTTTTGAAGTGTTTATCACTCCTTTTCCCACCTTCACCACTCTACCCTTCAAAAAAAAATTCCACGCAAGTGTGGAATTTAGCTTAAATCTGCTACAGTTGCTTGATCAAGCTGATAAATATCATGCTCTTATGTTGGTACCACTTTTCATAAGAAATACTGCACACTTGAATGACAACTAAATACAACTAATTATAAGAAGAGCAACACAATAGCTAAAGGACATTTGGGTGAGATAGGGACTTAACATATGGAAAGTAATTGGCATCTGCAGATCAAGACAGCATTCCTTTGTTGAAGGGAAGGATGAGGCCCAAGTTCTTCTTTCCAATTCAGTTGTCGTGAGGAGTACGTAAAATGTCTCTTCCTCAGAAACTGACTGTAAATAGAAAGTCATTTACCTTCCAAGATATATTTACTTGCAGCATATAAAACCCTGTTGCTATTGTTAGGTATAAAAAGTTGTGGTTTATAACCACATGGCATGTATTTCACACGATCTATTTTTATACTGATACCCTATATGCTATATATTCTTATACTATTTTTAAGCAAGTATCTAGGAAGATATGAATAAGTTTTCCTCGTTAAATTCTCATTTGTACCCCCTGCTGTTGAAATTGCTTTTGCATTACTTCAGACAATTAAGAGAAGATTTTCTACTCCATAGATGTATTTTAGCAAGATGTTAACTGGGGGGAGCGGGGGACTACCCAAACAGGAAAAGCAAATCCACAGAGGTAACACAAAAGATGCCTAATGCGCAGGTCTGAACTAATACAATTGAGTTTCAAACTGTCAAGGCATCTATTTTTAACCACATCAAATAGTAAAAGGTCAGAGAATTACTAAAAATTCCTTTCAGTTTGCAGAAGTGATTGGAAAAACGGCTTACAGAAGTAGTATAATCTAGCCTGCCACTGCTGTGTCACACAGCTGAAACACCAGAATTCCTTCTGACACTGCCTTAACTGGATGTAGGGACAGCCTCGACCAGAAAAGCAGATTCCTCAGGTCCCCTCCCCAGCAGACAGCCAGGTCTGAGAGGTCAAGACTCAGTCCCAGTTGTTGGCAGCTTGACACAGTAGAGCCAACAGCCTGCTAAGAAAGGGGATGTCCCTGATGCTGAACCAGAGAACAAGAGCCCACCTCCTCTTCCACAGGAGGCACACCAGGCACTTCTCTTCCTTCAGTCTCTGGTGAGAGAGGAGAACAGGTATTCCCAAGGATAGAGAGGCTCAATTCCAGTCCCAGAGACTATGACTGACAACTAGCTTAGCACATTTAAACATTCAAACTGTATCTCACTTGGTAAAAAGTGCCTCCATGTCTCTATAAAGAAGTCCTACAACACATACCGTATTTACTTCCTTTAAAAGCTCAGAAACATAAATATTCACAACACACTCTGATGCTACAGTTTCTAACAACAGTTTTCATGCAACAGAAATTTGATCTAAATTTAAAGGATGAGAATTTATTCATTTCCCTGAATACTTGAAACTTCAAGTTGTCCCTTTAAGAGTGAAGTCTAAACCACATCCAAAGTCTCACCTCATATTTGAAAGGATATCCTCCTTCTGCCATTAATCAGGACAAGCATATACCAAACACAAACTTTATTCTAGAGAGCCCTGCTTTGCTAGAAACCATGCCCATGAAAGTTAGCAAATTTTCAAGAATACAGATAAACGCCTTTTAGTTTAAATTATGATACTGGCTTTGGAAGTGCTGGGTATCAGCTTGGCATACAGAGGCTGCTGAACAGATGCCTTTTTTCCAGCTACTACCTTTGAAGGAGTAGTAACATCATTGCTCATGACATAGCTGAAGCTATGTTTCAATCTTCAAACTACTGACCAATATCAGCAATTAAGGGCAACAAGAGGAGGAACATGTGATGAATACTACATTTCTTCCCCCCCCCCCCCCCACCGGTGGCAAATAAAAAACTTACACTAGACCACCTCAAACAGTTCTCTCTCAATATCACTGACTATTATTTTCATTAACTTTGCGAACATGAATGATCCAGAAGATTAAAAAGGCCTAAACACCTGTCTTTGAAGAACACGAAAATAACAGGTCAGACAACCCATGCTCAGTGCCTCAGAGGAAAACCAAAGCAAAGTAGAACCACCTATTTATTATTACCTAGACAGCAGCAAGCCAACATGGTTGGCCTTTTCAGAAGCTTACATCAGACAAAAAGTCCTTCTGAGGAAAATTAACAGGCCTCAAATAGAAAAAAAAACACAGAAGATGTGACCATGTTATAAAATTAGTAGAGCTTTTAATGCCATCTTGCATGACATTTTTGTAAGCAAGAACACAGCTTATACAAAGCGGGTCCACCATTGATAACTACTCTGTACACGTGGCTCTCCAATGGTTCAGTGGAAGAGTGGAAGGATGCATCAAACAGAGCTCTCCAGGGTCTCCTCCGAGTGTGTTATAGGATACTTTAATCCATGACTTGGACAGTGGAGTACAGACTATCTTTATACCTGCAGATGATCTGCAAGCACTCTGGACAGCAGGAATAGAATTCAGGAAGATCTTGCCCAATTGGAGCAATGGTCTGAAATAAAAAGGATGCAATTCAATAAGGATAAGCACGAAGTATTATGCTCTGGTAGCAATAATCAGCTGCACAAGTACAAAACATGGAATGAGTAGCTGACTGCAATTCCACAGAAGGGAATCTAAAGAGAAGTTAAAAAATAAAAATCTTGCAAAGGTGTCAAACTTGCAATACTCCTCTTACACAGGATGCACACATACTAACTGAAGTCTTGTTTTATTTGGCCTTTCTGAGCCCTTAACTTAGATTGTATGGCCAGTTTTGGATACCAACTCTCCAGAAGGATATAAGCCTACCAAAGTCCAGGTAAGATCACTAGAAGACATGTCATATTCCAATTTTTTTTTTCCAATAATCAGAAGTAGGAAAATTAAGCATTTAAAGAGATGAAAGAGACAGTTACAGGCTTCACATAGTTTAAAGTATTTGCAAAGAAGAAAACTTGTTCTCATACCTGTTAGGTATAAGCACAGCACAAATACCGTGGGGTTTAATTGCAGCAAATAAAGTTTAAACAACACGTCAGAATTGTTTTCCACACAAACAGCAAGGAACAGAAAAGACTTCTGTGTGGTGGGATTCCCATACTTGTCCTTCTAGAAGAGATCAAGCTGTCATTGCTCCAAAAGATGTCAGGCCCTTAAGTCTCCAGACCAGCCCATAGGCCCATCTTTCACAATTCTTTAAGAATTCAGGACATCGCTAGCAAGAACTTTAAAGCAGAAGTTCTGCCTTTGAATACGATCAACTCCTATAGAAACCAAATCTAACTATGAAATAGAAAAGAAAGAGGTAAAGAAAGATGCTAGTTTATACTTTGAAATCAAACCTCACTTCCGTTCAACTGTGAAGTTCATGTCTTTTTTTGGTGGAAAGTGAAAAATGACCATTCTAAAACAAAGTTCTTAGTTGCAGACAAAGCTCCTGCTGAAGCACCAAGTTTAAGAATAGAAAGTATCAGTAAAACATTCATTATTCTTGTGTTCCTAGTCTTAGAAGTAAGGTCATTAATCATACAGTGATGCATCAATGGGACTGGGAATTCAACAGCAAGCTTCTAGCTTCCTACCCTTTGCACAGAAAGCTATAGGAGCCTGACGTTACGCCTGTAAATAAAACTGTGTTCTTCAGCCACATTTATCAAAGAAAAGATGCTAGTATGTTACTTTGTACTTCTACATTATTTCTACAGTGAGAAAAGTGAACTAAACACTTTGAGAAAGAAGTGTCTCAAAAATAGCCTGAATATGAAGTCAGCAAATAAAAGTATTTAGCCTTTATGCAACATCAGAATTATTTAACAATCAAGAGACCTGATGGTAAGCACACGGTCAGAGCTTACTTAAGAAAACTATCAGCATATACGGATGTGTTTCACTATGGTGATCAATAAGGAATCAAGGCATCAAAAAAAAAGTTAAGGTGGAGCCATCAACTGCCCAATTCAATGTGCACTAAAGGACAAATTAATCCCTCCTTAGTTTCTAAAGTTTGTAAGAGATTTGGACGCGTTATTATCCAGAGGCATTTCAAACCCAAGTTAGTTTTTAGTTACATGTCTAACTTATCACCAATAAAAGGCTGTGTTTAACTAGGTCACTAGCTATCACCTGCAATGAAGACTGATTACAGTTGGTCTCCAAATTATAACACTCTCGGCATGGTTTATCTAGGATCTGAACTAGGGGTTTTGCAATCACTACACCATAGCGTATCAGGAAACTCCCAGTAAAGTTTATGGCATTTTGAGATTATGTCTACACTAGTAACAGAATTCCTCCTCCATCCCTCTTCTTTTAAAAGGCATTTCACTTTTTTATTTTTTTTCGCCTTCTGTTCAAAGCAACTGCAATTTTGAATCACCTTTATCTCATAAGACTCCACCTACAAAACAGAGTAACTGGAATACAAAGCTTTTGGGAGAGAATTGACAAAGACTAAGTGTGTGGAAGTCAATGTGGAATTGAGGAAAAAAAATCTCAGGATTAAAAGCTCTTAAGTTTTGTGTTTAATTACATATTCTGTTCACGTAGTTCCTTAAAGCCATTATACTTGAAATACATACCCTGAAAAACCAGCAATAATTAGGCGCTGTTACATTCAGTTTTAGGTGCATTCTAGCTACAGATGACAGGAAAGGCTGACTATTAGCGGCCTGCATGACAGTTTTTGGGACAGTGGCTCTCAACCACCATGATGGACTTCAAAGGGGTTCACAGGCTACTCCTAAATGAAAATAGCATAACAGTGGCGAGAAAGCATACTGCATGGATCTGATCTCCACTGGAAAAATTAAGACATAACACAAATATAAGTGCTAAAAATCACCAAACTAGGACATGCTTACAGCAGTTTTGTAATTGAATTCAAGAGGAAAGAGATGAAAGAACACCCAGATAAACTACACAATCATTAGCAATGCAGTGCCAATAGCACCAACACTCAGTTTCAGCTGCTTTCAGACAAACTACACGCTCCCTCCCAACACTTTCAGAAACTATGAAAATCATCTTCAGGTAACTTTACTGAGAGAACTAAAGCAGCACACATCACCTGGAATAAGACAGGAAAGTCTGACAGCAGCAGCTCCACTTCAACTAGCTGCATCTCAAACTCCCGATGTTTGGCTTTCAAGTATCAGAAGAGAAAGAACTAGGCTTTGCTACCAGAGTTCCTTCCTCCTTTCTGTCGCAAATATCAGAACAGTAGCCCATACTTTCTTTGCCTTGCTCTCAAAAGAGGGTTTTGGAAAATAATCTTTGTCACTGCCTAGAAGTCTCTAAGGAGAAGTGAATGAGAGATGACTGTCTCAAGAGTGCAGGGCAAGAAAGTCCAGCAGAGGCATTTCACTGATCACTTGCTTGCTCCGTTGAGGTGCTGGCATCAGCCTTCCCCTGCTTTGGGGACTTGGCTCTCTTAAAAAAAAAAGACGACACTGATAACATTTTTCAGTCCCTATGTCCCTATGAATGCTAGGGAAAAGAATAAAACCACTTTAAAAAAAAATGGTAATGAGAATGCTGCATGGACAGAGCAGGTTAGATCAACAGCAATAACGGTCACACCAGAGGGATGTAGTGAATAATCTGAGTGTTTAGTGAGCAACAGTTGGAAGCTTCTCAAATGTTCCACCCTGAACAACGAGCAGTCACTGGTATCACCACATGCCCTCGCCTGAGGACAATCACCATTCTCCTCAGTTTACAGGAGAGATGCCAACAATTTCTTCTCTTGTCCCAGCACTGAACAGTTGTAGAAAACACTTTTATACTTGACTCATCACCGCATCTGAAAACATACTCAAAGCCTTTAACAGTCTTGTACCAAATTAGAGCAGATGCACTATACCATCTCTACCATTTACTGAACAGACCCGAGGTGATACTGATTTGTGAAACAAAAGGTGATCTAGCTTCACTTCTATACTTTATTATTACCTGATAGAATAACAGCAAGTTTGGTTTTTTTTCCCCAAAGGATTTGACTATTGACTATGAAAATCTGGTCTAAAAAAACAAGAAGTATTTTGACACAATATTAAATTCAAACTCACTTAACAGGTCACAAAAATTTAGTATCAACAAGTCTTCTGCAAATACAAAGTTCCTAGCTGTAAAATCAGGATAGTTTCTTCTATTATATACTCCAGAGACCAGCTAGTATAAAACATTCTTTAGCACAGGCATTTCATAAAGATTTGCTTTACAGAAGCTAACCAGCCTAGATGTTTTACGTGGAGCTGCACCTAGTTATTCACTTAAGCCTATCAAGTCTTGCTACTAGTAATTCAAAGCCTTCTCTGATTAACACCACTTTGTAGTCCCTGCCTTTCAAGCCTCTGGTAGACACTAAGAACATTTCCCTTGATTTTATTACATTCTTTGAAAGCATGAGTCCAAGTTTCTATAAAGAAAGAGTTAAAGTATACATATACTGGCAAAAATTAATGAGGCCAGTAGGACAT
Source organism: Morus bassanus (assembly GCA_031468815.1). Classification (NCBI taxonomy): domain Eukaryota; kingdom Metazoa; phylum Chordata; class Aves; order Suliformes; family Sulidae; genus Morus; species Morus bassanus. The sequence continues at coordinate 10,453,040 of CM062578.1, forward strand.
GATGCTTCGGGTTCACAGAACCTTGGATCAGTAAAACAGTGGCACTTTGCCTTAAGACATAACTGAATTACAGCAGTCAGTAACTGTGTTAGGTAATAATCATTCAGTATTTCTGAAGGAGCTTTGCTGAAGAGTTCAAATAGTAAACTCTGATATGACTATTTGATACTAATCATGGAAAGAACAATGCAAGTGCTCATCTTCTAAATTTCTTACTTCTGATTTCAACAGCTGCAACTCAAAACTCTAGGGTCCAACCCTTGGGTCCCGGAAACTGGTCCCCAAACCTCAGGAATCCTGTATAGTATACAATTCTGTAATCATAACAGTTTTAAGGTCATTCGTGACTCACTGATGATCTTTTCCATCCTCTGCATCCCATCTTCCCACTTTCCAAAGCCAGACTCAGTGCACTCTTAGATCACTCCTGACTAGTACTTCTGTTCCAGCCAGGTAACCAACGCTCTTTGTGCTCTTCCTCCCTGCTGACAGCATTGTCACCGATATGCTTATTAAAACACTGTGTGCTAATAAAGCAAGGCTGTTTTGTGAAGGCTGTTACGATTATCACTAAGGCTGAATTTTAATTACAGACTGTGTAAGGACTAATCTGAGTGATTCTGTTCTCAAGTCGAAAAACATAACAAGTATAAGATTTCTCATACTAATGGCTTGTCTTCTCACTGGGCAAAGTTAACCTTCAGTTCTTGTAGGGAAGATACGAGACAACGTAGTTCACATGCTGCACAGCTTAGCTTAAAGAAAAAAACCAACAGTAGATCACATCTCCAAAGACAAACAACTATAGATTAGAAGTTGATAAACTTAATGGCAATACAGAAAGTCTTTGCTTGACCCATTCAGGGGTTCTTGCCACTATTAAGAAGCTTTCAAGAAGAGCCACAGACAGGCCCATCAATATTATCCATGTTTGAATGCACTGAGACAAGCTTAAAAAAAAAACCCCACTTCTTGAAAATAACTTACGTGGTAACAAACATCTTGAGCTTCACCTCACAAGGGACTGGAGGCCTTCAGCTTCTACTGTAATTTACCAGTGAACATCACTATGCCTTATTCTTTTGCAAGTTATCCATTCAAGAGACCAAGCTTGGAATGCATTTAAAAAGCATAATATGCTGGATAAAAGGAGGTAGTAAAAACCAACATAAATTCCATATTTCTGAATTTAAAAGATCCACATTTTCTACTATTGCATTATACACTCAAAAATCTGGAAGAGATGTCAAAACTCTTAAAAATATTGACTTTTACACAACTTGGCTGGTAAAGAAAAAGGCATTTATTAATATGTATGAACATATTATTGTAGGATTTGGCTCCTACTGCCTGCTCTGCCCACAAAGCCAGACTTCCTCAAACCTATTGATGAAAGGGAAAGCTGCTTGTGATTATTGGTGAAAGTGGCCTTGTATAGAGGAACAGCTGGCTTGAGTATTCTTCTTCAAAGAAAACAGCCCAAAAATGAAATCATTCCCCCCATCCCCAAGTTGCAGCACAGCAGTTTCAAATATTTCAGTTATCTATAAATACAAGTGGTTCCTTGTTTTTTTGACAACAAAATATTTCAATATCTGTGGGGAAAAAAGCAAGTGGAGAAAACAAATTCAAGCAGACTCAGCCAAATCCCACCTGTCCTTACTTATGTGACATTGGCAAAGAAAGCATCTATTAGCAAACATTTTAAATTAAATACTTAGCTTTTAAGAAAGATATTAGAACACAGACCGTGGTTTATTACATGGTATATTATAAATGTATTTGTCTGCCTTTCCACACCATTTACAAGTTCTTTACAGCGCTTCAAGTTCCACACCGATCTGCACTCAGCTGAAGTTCTACCTAAAGCACTGTCAGTATTGACAGTTTACCTTTTGTCTTAAAGAAACAATATCTTCAAAAAGGCATTTGTAGGGTTGGTCAAAGTATTTGTGGTCCTTGCACCCACCGAACAGTGTTCTACATAGGAGACATTCCCAGGAGTTTGTCATCTACATGCCTACAAAAACATCTGAAATAATCTGACAGAGAAGCAAGCAGGGTTTTTTTAACCCTCATTTTTGATCACCCAACTCTCCAATAAACCAGCCAAGTTAAACTTGCTCTAGACAGATACAAAATCTTCAGACACTTCACTGAAACCAGTATCTCATTTCCTATCCATTCTACACTCCATTGCCAGCTCACATACATACCACACTCATCCCCTCCCAGACAAAAAAGGGTCAAGACTGTGCCCTTGCTGCAAAGAAGGTGAATGGTATCCTGGGCTGCATTAAGCAAAGTATTGCCAGCAAGTCAAGGGAGGGGATCCTTCCCCTCTACCCAGCACTGGTGAGGCCACACCTGGAGGACTGTGTCCAGTGCTGGGCTCCCCAGTACAAGAGAGGCATGAGCATACTGGAGAGAGTCCAACAGAGGGCCACAAGGATGACGAAGGGACAAGAAAGCAACTCTCCTATGAGGAAAGGCTGAGAGAGCTGGGACTGTTCAGCCTGCAGATGGAAAGGCTCAGGGGGATCTCATCAATGGACATAAATACCTGCAGGGAGAGTGCAAAGAGGACGGAGCCAGGCTCTTTCTAGTGGTGCCAGTGACAGGACCAGAGGCAATGGGCACAAACTGACACACAAACTGTAGGAGGTTCCCTCTGAACATCAGGAAACACTTTGTCACTGTGAGGGTGACCGAGCACCGGCACAGGCTGCCCAGGGAGGTGGTGGAGTCTCCATCCTTGGAGGTACTCAGAAGCCATCAGGACATGGTGCTGGGCACCCAGCTCTGGGTGGCCCTGCTTGAGCAGGGGGGTTGGACCACATGGACCCCAGAGGTCCCTTCCAACCTCAACCAGCCTGTGATTCTGCAACTGGCTTCTGCCATTGACATTGATCCCTATTTCAGTTTGTAATCTTTAACGAGTACTAGACAAACATGCCAGTTGCCATTGTGATAGACAGCTGACACCTCTCTATGGTACTAAATAATATTTCTACCTTATCTCTGCACTGTTAAAAGCATTCACGCAAGCTGCCACAATACAAATGCATCACACCTAGTTTCAAAGGAAGAATAGATATATACAAAAAACCTCTTGGAATAAAATTATTTTGCATGACAAAAAAAATTTAGAGGCAAGCATCCAGCTGTCCTTCATGTGGCTGAGTAACTCACCTGCCCTGCATGAGTGAAAATAGACTATCCCATAATGCAAAGAATTTACTAGCACTCAGTACACATTTATATTTATAAAGCATAAAGTTTAAAGATAGAGGAGTTTTCAAGAAGAGAAATGAAGATACAACCTTACACTGCACTTCAAGTGACCTTTTATGTCTGGAGAACCTTCTCAGAAGACAGTAGCTTTAGCAGTTACTATAAATACTTCTATCTTAACACTTTGTCAAATATAGGAATAAAAGCAGACACCTGTGGCTGACAATCTAGATTTATCTACCAGAACTAAAACAGTTGTACTTTAGCAGGAGGAGTCTCACAGAAGTTTCTTATGGAATCTTTGCCGACACACAGAAAGCGCAAACAAGGTTTGCATTTTCCATGAGCAACAGAAGGTGCTAATCGCCAGCTTTAAAACTGAAAAATTAATATATAGCCTCAACATGCAACAGGACGATATTCAAATATCCACTACAGTAACAGGGAACAATTCCTTTTTATTATAGGGTCACCTGAAGTCATAAAAGATTATCAGCACCTCCTGTAAAAATGCACAGCCTGAGAGAAATATCAGTCCTTCAGTAGTTTGATAGCAGTTTGGTAGTCCTGCCTGCTCAAAAAACCTAAATACTCGAATAATCGATTTTTAACAAGACGCTTAAAAAAGCTTCCATGAAACATATGCTGTTATTTCTACCATACAAGACAGCATTCAGAAATAAGCTGACTATGGAACACTTGCACTCTTCTATAGAGGAGCAGAAAAAAATTAACCCACAGCAGCTGAACAGAATACTTAGGAGTATGAGGTACAGAGAACCATTTATGTCAGAGCTGGTACACTACAGTCTTTAAAACAAACTGAACTGTTTCACTTTGTGAATGTCTTTCAAGTATTTTCCCCCTTTCTTCCTTTTAATAACTCTCTCATCTGAAACACTTATAGCTCATTAATTTTAAGAATGTATTGACTCCTCCTTAACGAAGGTATCTGAATGTTTAAACTGGGAAACAGCACTGTCAAATGAGCAACCACATGTAACACTCAAAAACTGAACGCATGGCAGGATAGGTTTTCCATAATCTAGAAACTGGTGTGGTGCTGGAGTTACCTTATGTAATTTTTGTTATAGAAAGTAGAACAAAGAGTGAACACAACTAACTAGAGTCTTGTTTGCATTAACTATCATTTGATATCACCAACTGTAATGTTCACCTCGGAAGTCCTATCTCAACTGTTTTTCAAATGCTGTAGTTCTGGCCATCAAACTGAAGGCACTCATGACTGGAGCACGTCTGTCCATGTTTCATTCTCACCTGCTTCTACAAACACTCGTAAACACAATCCTTCAGGAGGAGAGCTGAAAACATTCAAGTTTGCAGCTGCAGTAGAGCTCAAATCTCTAGTAAGTTTATGAGCAAAGTGAAGAAAGGGACAACATTCAATAATAACACAATTCAAGTATTGCTTACTGGTACATACTTGCAGAATACTTTCTTTTTTTTCTTTAGGAGTACAGTAAAATATGCTTTTAAGGCAATACATAAGGAAACCCTTACGAAAGTTACATTAATGTCCATGCCCAGTTTTGTCCTTATATTATCAACATGGTCTCAAGAGCTCAGTTTTATCAACAGTTAGTACACTACACAAATACATGATCTAGCTGAGCAGAGAGATATATGCTGTGAAGAGGTCTGCACAATCAGGTTTTCAACAGTTTAGCTGCTGTAGTTGACAGTTCACAATTGCAGCCATTCATTAGCGTTCCTGGAATACAGCCTGCACAGTTCAAGCTGGTCAGCTATCTCTGGAAAATGATCTATACTCTGCTCCTTTTCCAGCATGCCTAGTAATATTTTGCCCCAAGAGTCTGCCAAACATGTAGGAGGTTTGAACAAGCTTTCTCAGTCACATTCTTTTAACAGAGGCAACATATTTCTTTTCCCCCAAGAGCCAAAATAAAGTTAGTAAGCCAGCTGGAATATTATGCTTGTCAACTACAAATTTGTGTATATGTGGGCATAAAGGTGAGTGGCGAAACTGACAGACACTGATCCTGAAATCCTCACAGGTACTCTGACTGCCCTTCATCCAAAATAATTAGTACTGCTGCTAAAGTCCAGCAAATGAAGAGTCAGGGCAATTCTGAGATCCAGTTCTGCTTGTGTTTTTATACTATTTGTCAGACTCCAAATTCAAAGTGGACTGCAATATTCACATCTGCCTCAATAAGAGTACTATTTCCTCCATCCTTGAATACTGTTGCAGTTTATTCCACTTGTAGCCACATTTAGAGAGGAAAAGAAAATAAAACTATGTTATGCTGTAGATCTTTCATAACTTCCACAGAACATATTTCTCTTTTTAAGAGCTTAGCAATTCAGACACATGAACTGAAAAAACCAGCTTTGCTTTTTAAAGGAAAGTTGTGACATGCCAAAGGTTGGTTTGAGGTTTTTTGGGGTTTGTTTGTTTGGGTTTTTGTTTTAGGGTTTTTTTTTTTGTTTGCTTGGGTTTTTTAAGTCTTTTGGACAGCCTACCTGTCCTGTCTTCCCCCCCAGATAAGATTTCTTGATTAACTGATTCTTCATTATTCATCAGATCAATGCAAGAAACCGGTTTTGCCTAGACTGCTGTAAAAGTGTACTGGACTATCAGAACAGGAAATGAAAGGTCTTCAGGCAACATCTTGCAAAAAAAAAAGTCAGTTTTACATCTATAGATGCATAGTTCTATATTATCTATCTGTATATCAGGCTATATAACCTTACACCTCCACATCTAACTATCTTGGACATAGTTTGATTTCAAACAGCAGACCATAAGATAGGAGTAATACAAAGAACTTTTTGCAGAAAGATGGGAACTGATCGGCTTTTTGTATCAGACCTGTCTCGTACTTACTCTATTTCTCACATTCTGTTTTCAAAGAATTCCCATCCTGCACTATTTTACCTTTAAAACAGTTCCTCTTCATATTCAGAATGGTGAATGACTTACTAGATAAATCCAGGATATGTAGAGCTATACAGTATTCCTTGATGAGTCACTATTTTAGAAGATGACTATAAGAGAATGATCTACACAAGTCTCAAGTATGTACAAATATTTAAATATAATTGAAGGTGTCAGAGGAAATGTAGACACCTGCCGACACGTTGACCCCCCCCCCCCCCCCTTCTCCTTCCTGGATATGTTACACATTAATATTAAAGATAAAAGAGAAAAACACTTTCCACAAATTTCTAGCCTTTATGATCACAAAGTAAACTCACTAAACAAAACCAAGCATTAACTTCCTGAACGTGCAGGCAGCCTGAAACAGTGACTCATAATGCGTGAACTCCCTTTGTGCCCTATTAGTTTTATCAGTGTCAACTCTCAGCCTATTAATGACACTTGAAGGTCTTCATTAACTATTTCACCACTGATTTCAGTAGATAAAGCAGCTGGGCATAAGCCCACGGGAGTAGGGGCATAATTTAAATGGCTGGAAAGAGGAAAAAAGCAGGAGCAAGAAGAGAGCAGCAGACAAGCAGGAGACAGTTTTATAATAAAGCCTTCTCAGTGAGTAAAGCAAATAAAACCAAAGTGGTAAAACAGCCTTAACAAGCTGCTAGGTTTTTATTTCTCCTTTCTCTGTCTGAAACCAGCAGAAGCCAGGATACTGTTTGAGGGGAGCAAAGAATAAACTTCAATCTACTAGCTCTGTATCTCCTACTTTGTATGAAGTCTAGGCCTGTTTAAAGTAAGCTTTTCTTTCTTATCAGTATCACTACTAAAGAAAGCTATTCCAAGCCAGGAGAGACTCTCACATACCATATAGTTCCTCGCTTAGCGTACCACTTCAGCAAATGACAAGGTTTTATCACCCAGTGCAGCAGCAGACAACTGAGAAGGCATTTCTTTTCAGACAACCACAAGTTCTTTTCTCTACTGAACATCATAAATAGTGTGGGACATAAAAAAAAGAGTGCTCTGCATTTAGAGTCCATTCCTATTTCTTACTTGTAGTTCTCATAGCCAAGTTTCTGAAAAAGTTTCTTTAGAAACAAACAATGCATGAAGCAATGCTGCAAGGTGGCTCAAGTTCAAAGACAGAAGTATGGAAATAACTTTAAAAATCACTGTTCAGAGCAAGAGTACCAAGAACCATCTCACTAGTGTACAACACAAAGTTAGCAGCCTACAGGTTTGAGTAAGCAGGACAAATTTTTCCTTATCATTATATGAAGTGATTCATTTGTCACAGATAATAATGTCTGTTACTAAGATTTATAGAAATATTAAGTGTTAGAAGCTATGCAAAACAAATGCAAAATACATTCCTTTTTTTCCTGAGTCCTTAATCATCAGAATGATTAAACACAAGACCAATCATCTTCCGATAATATACCGAGCTATGAGAAAAACCCTACCAGCTTGAAATCTAACCTTATTTGCACAAAGAAGAGTTTGTCAGCTGGGTCAGCAATCCTCTTAAGGTAGGCACAACTGCTAGAAAATTTTAACTGTTTAACTTTTTCATTTAAGTCCTTTACCACCTTAATCACAACTAGCACAACTCTTCAACACTGCTTTTGCTTGCATAAAGGCATTAGCAGAGTTACTATCTCAAACGCAGCATTAGCCAAAGCTCCAGTAAGCACAAGGCCTGCATTACTACAGATTTAACTCTCCAAACACTAACTTGTCTTTGAAGTACCTTCTCCATCCACTACAGCCTAACCCCACATACACAGCAGCTTTACTAAAAGGCGCTCCAAGCAACACTGACTGTGTTGTCTTAAAGTCTGGTATTCTCCCAGGGTGAGGGAAGGCTTACAGGATAATTCAGCCCATCAGACCTTCTCATAATGGTGTTATTCCTATTTTTAAAAATACATACATATGTATACATGTAACCCACATGTACTATATTCCTCCAAACTGCAGTAATCCCAACAGTAAGTGTTAATGACATTAATTCAGTGCTCACACACTGCTTTCCCTGAAAGTCTTCTCTTGAAGTCAATTAAGAACAGTTTTAGCCATCACGCTACCCTTCAGAGTAGTTTGACAAGTCTACGGGAATAAAAGTCACATACATGCTTCCTCTCTCAGGTCCTTTGATGAGTCTGCTCATACTACACACCTTTGTTACAACTAGTAGTTCCAAACTACTTTCCTATAAAGAAAACTCATTTTAACGTTGTACCTTCCACTGTGTCTACACCTTTGCTCAAGTAAGTGTCGTCTTTTTTATTCAATGCAAAAGGCCATTATCTGTAGAGCTTTCACTATGTTAGGGCATACAAATTCACATCCAGACACAAGTACTTTCCTTACTAGCTGATACTACAAAGTGCAAATTCAACAGCAGGATAAAAATCAAGAATCTGTGTTATAAGCCTTTAAGTTTTCCAAGATACCTCACCTGATGGCCCTGATAGTGCTACACGTCTGTTTTTAACAACACTGCAATATAGCATTATTGATAAACCCATTTTAACCTGGCTGTCATTCCAGTGTTTTACACTGCGTTCAGGGGAGAGAACACACTTCCTCGCACACTGAGCATTTAGGTGCAGAAGGACAGTTTTCAGTCTTTGATTTCTAAGAAGTCACATTATTTGTGCATTAAGCAGCTTTCAGGCTACCTTCTGCCCTGTTTTGAGAGAAAAGTAATCACACTCACAGCCCGAGAAGAACAAGTACAGTTCACTACTTGCCTAAACACTTCGCTATGTTTTGTACTCTTAAAAAAATAAAAGCAGCAGCCCAGGTAAATTTCAGATTTCAATATGACTTTCTGAAAACACGAACTTACAAAAACCACTCGACAATAACTTGAAAGTTGGTGGGTTTTTTCCCCTTAAGAAAGGGCATTTTTATGGCGTTATAAAATAATTCATACCTGTCTTCATCACCATCAACAGGAATAGATATGCCAAACACAGAGCTGGCAAGACTGTTCATAGGAGTACTTGCAGGTAACTGAAGAGGATTTGCTAGAGTGTCTGGAATGGGAGGCTTCACAAGAGGTTTATTTTCAGCTATAAGAGAAAGTGGTGGCTGAGGTAGGGGTTCCGATTTTCTTCTAGTATCATCAATCTGGCCTACTAAGGATTGCGCTTGAGTCTGAAACTGTCCGAGGTTCGCCTGTGGCAGATTTGCAGGTACATTAGGCGTGCCTTGCATTAACGAGTGTCCAACGTGCTGCGGCTGGACAACGCTGGTACTTCTGCTGACAGAAGTGTGGCTAGTCAGCTGGGACTGGACCAGCGTAACAGGGACGTTTGGCATAGTAACAGAAGTGGTGGTAGACACAGTAGGCACACTTGTACCGGGCACAACCGCAGGCACGTTCTGAACTCCAGAGACCACAGCATGGGGAGCACCAGGCATTCCAGACACTTGACTGCTTCCACCCATTTGATGCTGAGTCACAGATTTCTGTTGCACAACCCCTGTATGTCCAATGCCTTGCTGCACCACACCTCCCGGTTGCGGAACGGCAGTCTGACTAGCTTGTGTCTGGCCACTCTGCATTAATCCTGATCCCTGTCCGACTGCTTCGCCAGGCTGCGCTGACACCCCCATCACTGGCGCTCCCACAGGTGAGGGATTTTGGCCGGTCACCTGCCCCACAGGAAGGCTGGAAGCCACAGTACTTGGAACAGAGCCCGTAGTAGCCTGTTGAATAGCTCCTTGAGACTGCATAATTGTCACGTGCTGCATGTATTCAGTCTGACCAGAAGGTTGTGTCGGCAGTAGATGCACTGGTGGAATCTGGGACTGAGAATAAGCAAATTGTTGCGGCTGAGTCACTGGTATGTTTGCCTGCTGCACCTGCTGCTGTGCCACAGGAATGCTTGGCTGCCCTATTGTCACATTTGGAGGTGCCATGCCCTTCCCGTTGGGTCCAGCCTGCGCAACACCCTGCGTATTTACCTGCGGCTGTGATTGCTGTGGCACCATCATTTGCTGATTTGCTACCGAAGCCCCAGAAAACATAGGCTGAGCAGTACTTTGAGGCATGGCCCCACCTATGGGTTGTTGCGGCTGCTGTTGTTGCCCAATGACAAAATTAGGTTGCTGTAGAGAGGACTGGTTCATTTTCTCTGTCTGGAGCAGCTGTGACACAGCAGTCAGGGAACTGTCAGCTATAGAATCGGGGCCATGGGCCGACGCTGGCACAGCTGAGACCACAACGGAACCTCCCGTGGCACCGAGGCCACTGTCCCTCTCTTGAGCAGCCTGCTCAAAGGTGCTGCTGTGCCGAATGCAATCTCCAGTCCTGCCCAGGACACCACCACCATCTGAGTCCCGGTCATAATACTCCATACACGTCCATCGTCCTCGCCTGTAGGGCTCCCCTGTACCATGGTCCAGCTTGATCACCCTGAAGCGTGAGCTGCACGCAGCAGCCACTGTCTGAGACATCATCCCAGGAGCAGCAGCAGCAGAAGGCCCTGTAGAGGGCAAGGCGGTCTGAGCACCGCTGCCTCCTGCCACAGCAGTGCCAGGGGCAGCAGCCGGCAGGGACAGAGCAGAGCTCTTGGGCACAGCCCCCCCATTGGGGGCCACAGCTGGCAGAGCTGCAGCCACCCCACCAGCAGCCACAGCCAGCTGCCCATCCAAGAGGAGGTTGGGAGAGACGCTGCCAGGAGTTTCGGCCTCGCCCACATTGTTGAGAGTCTCTTCGGAGGAGCTCCGCTCGCAGACATCCTCGGGGCCGTAGTCGGTGGCTCGGGAAACATCAAAGATTTCAGAGGACACGTCCTCGGTGCGGGACTCATCCGGGTCGTCCAGGCTCTCGGTGTCCTCAGTGATGCTGCTGGCCACCTGAGCCGTGGTCACGCTGGTGATCTGGAAGCAGCTCTTCTTCTTGGCCGGCATCTTGGACATGTTTCCTCCGCGGGGAGGGGCTCCGCCAGCCGGGGCGAGGCAAGCGCGGTGCCGGGGCGGGCTGTCACGGCGTGCCGGCCGGGCCCCCGGCGCTACCGCACATCCTCCGGCTGCTTCCTGCGGCGGGCGGGCTGGCGGGCCGCGCGGGGGGCGGCGGGGCTCCTCCTCTTCCTCCCCGTCCGCAGCCCTCCTCCCGCGGCCGGGACGCGGGCCTCCCTCCTCCTCCTCCTCCTCCCCGCCGCAGCCCCCGCTCCGAGCGCGGAGAGACCGGCCGAGCGCCCCGCGGCTTCCTGCCGGCCTCGGCGGGGCGCGGGCCCCGGGCGGGAGCGGCGGCCGCAGAAGCGAACCCGCGGCCCGCCCGGTGCGAGGGGCCCCGCGGCGGCCGGGCGAGGCCCAGACGGCCCCGTCTCCCCTCCCCGCCCCGCGCCCTGTCTCCGCGCTCTACCTGGAGACCAGCGCCAGGCGCATCCTGCTCGGAACCGGCCCGCGGGCGAGCCCCGCGGGGAACGCACAGACACAGCCCCCCCTCCCCGGGGCGGAGGGCCGGCGAGGAGGAGGAGGAGGAGGAGGAGGAAGAGGAAGAGGAGGAGGAGAGGCGGCCCAGGCGCGGGCGGCCCCCGCTGCGCTGCGCCGGCCCCGGGAGCGCGGGCTCCGACTGCGGCTCCCCTCGCCCAAGATGGGGCTCAACTTCTCCTGCGCTGCACCCTGGGAAGGGCGCCGGCCACGCCCCCCGACGCTGCGGCGTGATGACGTCACGCCCGGCCGGAGCTGGAGGCGGAGCGGAGCGGGGCCTGCGGTGGCGGTTTGGGATGTGCTCCCCCCACCCCGCCTCCCCCCGCTCGGATTGGTCCGTCCCGGGCGCGCGGGCCCAGCGTTGGCGGATGGGCGCGTGCGTGGCCCCCCTCGCGGCAGGCGCGGCCTGAGGAGAGCGGCCGGCCCCTCAGGGGCGCGGGCGGCGGTCGGTCTCCTCAGGCCGGGGCTGCGCCTGGAGTCTTGCTAGAGCGACATCCCTTTTGTCGTTTTGCATTAAGTGTCTAACGTACGGTTACTCCAGGAGAGCTATTAATGGAGCATCAAGGCCAGACCCACCCCGTCCACAAATTCATCAAGCAACGGGTGACAGTATGGAAGCTGTTTGCCCCTCCTGCCAAATGGCAATTGCCCCCACACAGCAGGGAGTTATTTCAGAAACTCACTCTTCTAATTCTTAGAATAATCATATTTCCCAGCCTACATTTATGTACAGCCAATTTCTAGTCATGGTTTTATATTCATAAAGCTGACCCATTCCTACTTCTCATAATGCAGAGCAGTCTTTCCCGTGGTCGTTCTCACAGCCCTGCTCTGCATGATTTGCAGTTTGAATCAATCCGTCTTAGGGACAAGTGAGCAGAACTGCACACAGACTTGCCGATGAGGCACTGCTGGTATCACATCATAGCACTGTTTTTTTTCACTGTGTCTATCTCCACTGCCCGATCCTCTTTTGTTGGTTTTTTTTCCCACAGCTACACCATACTGGTGGTTCATATCCAAACCACAAGGATCCTACCTTTTGTGTCTTCAGGTGTTCACCTCTCATAAATCCCTGATACGATATGCAAGTCAACTTTTTTATTATATCTCATTGCGTTATTCCAGCCACCAATGTCATTAGGGTTTTCCTGTATAATAATCTGGTCCCGGTTTGAACAGTCCCACCTTACAACTGTACCATTAACCCACCCTGACTTTTTGTGTAAGGTCACAAAGTGCTTTAAAGACCAGTTCTAAAGTGTGGAAGATCCTCACTACTAGCTTCCCTTCAGTTCAACTGTTCCCTGTAAATGCAACAGTTCAGCCAAGTTCTGATCTATTTTGCAATTTTGTGTGCTAATCCACCTGTTCTGTATCTGTTTTCAGTAATATTTTCCAATATGATATCATACCAAATACTTCTCTAGCTTCCACAGAGATTAAACCTACTGCATTAACAATGTAAGAGTTCATTTATGTTAGAAACGAGTTTTGAGTTAATCTGGCATGAGCCACCTTGGTTAAATTTATCCATTAAAATCAGGCATGCCAATTACAGGAGTCTTTGGCAAATGCCTTTCCACTTGTTTTTTCAACTTTACTTTGAAGTTCTTATCAATTGTGCTAGCCTCTGTTCCAGAAAACTTCTGCAAGAGGTGTTTGGGTAAGTATCTGTTCATGTTATTAGTGTCTCCATTAATCAGATATTTCAAACGGTCAGAGCCTCCATCCTTGAACTTTCTGTCTTCATGATCCTGTCACACCTTCTCATTTCTTCTCAGGGAGGAGCGAGTTCTGTTGATTCTAAGCCCCCATTTCTTTGAGCATCGCCATCCTTTTCATCAGCCTGGTGAAAATGCCCTGGTATAATTCAGTGGGAATCTGGTAGTGTTGTTTGACCAAACGTAGAAGATAACCAGTGGGGTTTTCTCCATTAGCCTCAGGTCAACGTCCCACAGTTTATGTCCTGCCAGGTAACAAACCCCAGCTTTTCTGGGTGTACTCTTGAGTAGAGGACTGTCCCTTCATCTGTTGCCATACACACTGGGTAGTCTCTTTCAAGTCCTGAATCTCAACTTATACCCCATTTGTTTTGCTTTTGGTAAAGCATTCTGTTCTGTGGTGCCTTGTGAATTCTCCTTATGTGTGTAACATCCTTGGTTTCCATGTCTGTGTGCATACAGTGTGCCAAGAGTTGCTTCTCATCTTCCTTGGCACTTTGTCTTCTGCCTACTTCTTTTTACTCTAGTATGAACCTTATTTTCAGTTCTGTTTCTCTTTGTACTAGCTCATATTTTTTTGTACTTTGTACTGTCCTTATAGTCTTCAAAGTTTGCCTTCTAGAGTTTCTTCATTCTGCATATGTTAGGAGATGATGAACTGTCTGTGTGACATCCGTTTTCCTCCTTAATGATTTTGGATTCCCATCTGAACTCCATTTGTAATTCTTGGATTTCCTCCTGGTACACAGGACTTTTCGCTCCTGATATGACATGAGTTCTGTCAGGCAACAGTTTTGGAGTAGCTTCTCCAGGTACCCACTGGAGGATAAAGCATATTCTTTATCTTCTGTCCACTGCCACCTCTTAGCCCTCTGATCAAATCTACATTCTTCGAGTTCATCTTTTCTGTCCAACCCTGACTTTGAAGAGGGAATAAAGAAAATCCCCCCAAAAATTCCTCCCAAACAAATTCCCTCCAACATGCAAACCTTTGTTTCCTGCACCCTCGTTACTGCATGATTTCAAACATACAACTGTTAGAGAGGAAATGTACACAGTACAAGATCTCTAAAAATTAATAATATAATCTTAATACCAAATTGCAATGTTAAAACTTTGTATTTCAATCTGAGAAATGTCTTATGTCCATGAGAAAGTGTATTTTTGGCACAGGTCATGAGGTGTTAGACCTTAAACCTGCCATTAGCCCAGGAACTATTAATCCTTGTTCTGCAAGTCAACCAAGTACAATTTGATAAAAGAACGGAACTCTGTCTTTAGGCAGAGAGGGTGATGCTGCTTTGGCAAGTTAAATTTCATTTTAACAGGCAGCACGTGGATGTGTCTGGGAGTTTTTAAATTAGTCACAACAACGGTGGATTAAATAGCCAAGGGAAAGTCATATGGCCAAAGATGTATAATAATGCAACGCATCATACAGGACTACTGTTTATGCCACAGATACTGATGAGGTCAGCAGGAGTTCTGGGGTTTTTCTGAGGTTAGTATGAAAGCTGTAGGGGGGTGAAGCAGCTGGGATTGTACGTGGCATAGATCTTCTATAAATGACGATGATAATCTTTGGAGAAAATTTCACAAGGGCAAGGAATAGCCAGCTACATGAAACAGTAAAGACTGGAGATAACTTTTGTATATGGATTTTAAAAATTTCTTCATTTTCAGATGGAAAGCATTTGGGCATATTAATCCAATACATTCAGGACAACATTTGATAAAAACATTCTGGATAGGAATATATTTTAAAAACGCTGTCCGCACACAGATAAATAATAGGCATATCAGTGGAAAGATGCAGGATGCCAGAACATAAGAGTGAGTCAATCATCTCATCATGAAAAACACTTTTCAGTCAATAAGGCAGTCTGTGGAGGACTGTTTGTCGTGAGCAAAGGTGGCACAATCTCCCCCAAACAGTAATATTTAACATTTTCTTTGCTTTAAAATAGTACATTTTAAATATACAATGATATAAGGCAGTTGTGAAGATTTTTATTGATTGACTATTGGATTTGTTTGTGTGTGGTATTTAATCTCCGTAAACTATGAAAGCAAAAAATTCTCCCTCGGGAAGTGACATTTTGAAAACATGCAAGGGAACCTTAAAAATAGAGGCAGAAATTACTCTACTAGACCTACCCCTGTAAGTGATCTTTCAAAATTTTTATAGGAAGGAGGCTGATACATCACTAGTGGCATGAAGTTCTTTCCCACCATGTAGGTACACAGTCCCGTAACAGCTAGGGTAACACTTTTTTTAACATTGAACATTGAACAACTACCAGTAGGCTGTTGAACAGTAGGCTGCTAAGCTGTAAGAACAGATGTTTTTCCTGACAGTGCAGTAAACCAAAATGGAAAGTTCTTTTCATTTTTATGCAACTACTATATCACTTTAGTGTATGAAAATGTGCATTAATAGAGTAGAGTGGTCTTCTAATTTAGATAGGTCTGAAATTTAAAATAGAACAGATGCTATTTTAGAATTCATTAATTTGTCACTGTTGTTGTTCAGAATAAATTAACATTTGAAATTATAAAATTCTAAATCCCAGATTGAAACAGTCATTTGCTAAACCCTCCATTCATGAACTGTCTATATATGAATATTTTAATGTAACCTAAAATGTAATGAGGAATGGGCTATTTGGCTGACATTTAGCATGGTCTAGCAAATGAGAAAGGGAAACTAATAAAAGGTAAAATAGGGAAAGGATGAGGAACAAGAATGAACAAGATAAACTGATTCACTAACAAATCAGAAAGGTTTCTGAAAAGTCAAGTATAAAAATTGCTACAGCCCATGGCCAGGTTAGCCAAGATATACACAAATAATCCACACAATGGCCTTGGCAGCATTGCACCGATAATATTTTTGCAAGGTTGAATTAGTGTCGAACAATATTCTAGTATGTTGGGCACAAACATACTGATATTTTTATTAAGTGTCAAGCATGTATATATTCCTTTTTTGCCTTCAAGAAAAACATATTCCACAGTTAGTTAAAAGAAATTCCCACATGACTCCTGTTTGAGTTTCTGTGTCAACTGTACGGGACTCTCGTGGTTTCGTGTATGTGCGCGTGTTTCTGTTTTTTCGAGATCTGGCAAGGACAGATTTAGCAGGCAGTGGTGAGGGTAGCAGACGCCTTTTCAGTGCTCCTATGTCATGTGACAGAGAGTTTTGTGTAATTCTTCCACACTCTTTCCATCACCTTCTACTGTTACACATTTCACTAGGAGGATCCTTGACATTTTCAGTAGCAATGAGAGCTATCAGTGGCTTTCCACACTTGTGGTTCTACTGTTTGGGGACTGCAGGTGAATTTACATATTTTGGCATTTAAGGATCATGCACCAGTCATGGAAAAGACATGTATCTTTCACAAAATCTCTCAGCCTCAGAGACTGGGAGAGAGGAAATGCTATCACAGATGACAGAAGACCAAAAAAGAAGCTGCTCTAGAGTGTGTAAAGCTATAAAGACTCCAACACTGACCCCATGTTGGCATCCAGTGAAAATGGTGCTAAAGTGTTCTGTTTGTTTGTTTATATGATTTTAAATGGGCAAAAGGTGGTCCTTCCCACTGATCGTAACTCAAATCTGTATATCATTCAGACAGGGATAAAAGCTGTTCATTAAAAACCCTAAACACTTAGGGAGTTTGCACAGGCACACACATGCTCACATCTAGAGATGTATGCATGCATGTATAAAGATGTATATTAATAGGTGTATATGTAAATCTAAAATTTTGAAAAATGCTAATGATAACACTAAAAATACAATGTTTTTTAAAAGAAAGCTGTAGGAATTATCAAAGGAGGTTGGACTATATATTGGTGTCTAGAGTTCACAGGTTCAAATTTCTTAGCCTTTAATAACATTAGGTGATTATTGTTGAAGATTAAAAACTAGCCTGGGGAAGCAGTGTGATCTAACAGGTAGGGCGTTTACCCAAGTATCAGGAGTCCAGATTGAAATCGTTTTTGTGGAAGTCAGTAGGAAATGTTCAGGGGATTAGTTTTTTAACTTCGGTCTTACACCTAAGTTGGTATTTATCTGCAGTGTGGCCTTGTAGAAGTAATTTTTCCTTCTTTGTGCCTCTTTTTTTTTCTCTCCCATCTATCAGCCTTCCTTGTCTGCAGATACAGAAAAGTCTTCAAGGCTCTGCCTGCCTTTTTTTGTGTGTTGAGTACTGAGACCTAAATTTTGGTCAGGCTATGTGATACTGTCTTAGAAATACTAACATACTAGCACAATAACAGACAAGTAACAAGCAATTCATTTATCACTAGGTTCTTTTCAAATTTGAACAGAAATTCAGGACTTACTGAAAATGAAACTTTCACGTGTGTGAATTGAGGTTTACTAGTTTAGTATTTTAAGAGTGCACTCCCTTTCAGATTACTCTTCTATCTAGATCCTGCGTTAACACCTTACATTTTAAAATAAACAGTAATATCAGAAATTCCTTTCCTGTAAACTGTACGTTTTCCATTTTATTAAACTAGTGGTGCTAGACAGTAAGATATTTATCCAAATTCTTCTTGTTCTTAAAAGTCATCTAAGTTACTGCAAATAATCTTAAACTGGACTAAGATGCAATGGTAATCTGAGTTTCAAGTCCTTTTGAATTTCAAGCTGTAAGACATTGACTGCAAGACCTGGAAGACAATTCCAGGTTACAGACTGCCGGAGGGAAGAAGGGCATAGAAAAGGGCAAATGAGTTACTTGAATGTCTAAGTAGGATTTTTGCATTTATAAAGGCCACTAACTATCAAGAGAACCAGCGAATAGTAGCTGCAGTATTTAGCTTTAGGCTTTTCTTAAAGTCTCATGTGACAAAAAGCATGGAAATTTCCTCTCTCCTGAGCCTAACAAAATTGCTCTTTTCTGTCTTTGCAGCATTCATTGTCTTCTATATGGAAAATAATAGGCACTAAATCCAACAACTGATGAAAAAAAATTAATATGACCAGCAACTGAGAACAAATGGAAACACATTTAAAATGCAAATAGACATGAATAAATGTTATGAAATCTCATCAGTTATTGTGAGCCTGATCCTGACCCCTTTAGAGTCAATGGCAAAAGCCATTAAATGTCAGTGGGAGCTGTGTTTTACTTAACTGGTATATGTTAAAATCTAAGATGAACATTTGTACAAATCAACAGACAGGTCTTTGGCATAATATGCTCTTCTTCGTGATGAGTACATTTACTTTTTCCACACCATCTCGTGCTGCACCTGATTGTGCTGTTTGACTGGGACCAGTCCAGGGCAGGACTTTTCCTCTCTTCAGCATAACGTGTCAAAGACCATTGTGCACACCTATAGAATTATGTAAATAATATAGGGAAATTGCAGCATTATATGGAACAGTTGCCTAAAAGGTGCTTTCACCAGGGGAGTCTGAGGTTGTCTGTTAATAGACTAGTTACTGTCAATTGCTTCTGGGCTGTATAAGCCCCTGTGTGGTTTTGGTCTGATTGATTTGGCTGTTCTCATTTACACAGTTGTTCTCAGCCTTGCTCTCTGCTGTATTTTGAATCATTTGTGGTTTAGAGGCAGAAAGAAGAGAAATATAAGTCAAATCTGAGCTGCAAATCTAGTTTGGGATTGTATTACGTTCTTGATGATGAAAAAAATGTATATGTTTTGAAGTCATTATAAGGCAACTGCCATGTGTTGGCACTAGCAATGAATTATTGCTGCAGGAACAATGCTTTTACGAAAGGCATTGAGCAGACCTGGGTTTGGTGCATCGTTGAAAAGCCAGGAGATAAATCCTGGCTTTAGGATAAATAAGCCAGGCTGGTCTGTCTTTTCTTTCTCAGTTTGAACATGGAACAGTTTGTAAATTGTCGATATTTAGTTAATACACTGGAATGCAATGAAATTTAAAGACACACAAAATTTCTTCAATTTGATGTATAAATAGATTACAGCATTTTCAGCATTCCAGTCTTATGATCAAGTGGAATCCAGATCAAGTTTCATTTAACCTAGTTAGCAATGTGAATGGTTTCAGATATCTTACATGGAGTTCAGCAGCATATTCTCTCATATATTTCAAACTCATACTCAGTAAGGACTAATATCTATAGCGGAGAAAATCCACATCTCTTCAAGACACTTTGTATGTCTTAAATCTTTCTGTTTGGCATGAGTGTATTTTAATGGGACATTTCAATAATTCATTGCTGGATTTCCTGGAATCTAAGTTTCTCATTTTCTTGAATAATTCTTCTTTGAACAGTAAGTAATCACTTTACTTTGTGTATAAACAATTAGTCAGGTTTTTTACCAGCTATATCAATTACCTCTGAGTGTTACAAGCATGAATAATGGCAGGGCATGTATTTTTTTAATTAACATTGGATGTTGTCTAAGCAAAAAGGGAACATACACAAATTTCAGATAGCTAGTCAGACACTTTAAATAACCTGTGGTATGACTTGATCTATAGTTATAGATCAGTTTGCAGTACTGAGTTCCTAAAGTGCAGGTCCTTGTGTAATACTTGTAGTGTAAGAGTAGGAGGGAGCATGGAGTAGAAAGATTGCCTATTTTTAAGATGAGAGAGCAGTTACAGACTAGACATTAAAGTGATTGTAACTCTATAATAATAATATTTAGATGGCCTATTTAAATAGACTTTCCAGGGAGCCCTGATTTTTGGGAATGGTGATGTCGGTGCTCTCGAAGTAGCTGAGACAACATTCATTTGGTTCAAGTATGTGAGATACTCAGGTTCAAAGGTGAACCTGTATCTATGCCCCTCACATTTCACTTCAACAAGCGCAATGCCTTTTCTTCCCCTTTTTACTGGTTAAGCATGCATTCAAGAGCAAATATTAGAGCTAGATAAATAAAGGTGTGTGGGAACGTCTACATATTTAGGTTCTGTGTAGTTTTTGACAGATCTATTGGTACTATATCATGTGGGATACTGATTAGGCAAAGCTGGTTCCCTGGCCTTTTTTGCATAAACATGCTACATAAAACTTAAATTCTGCAACAGCTGCAACTTTTCTACAAAAGCACAAATATTGGTTTTGTAGTAGATTGATGGATTCTCTGGCTCCAAATGGAAGCTGTATACAAAATACATACAAAAAAGCAATACTTCTGTGGCTAATTCCTGCTTCTCTTATCAGACTGTACAGGTACTATAAAAGCCTGTGACTTTGCACCTACTGAAACACTCATACTGTCAGACACTAACATGATGTGGTGAATATAAACCTAAATTCTGTTCACATAAGTCTCTGTTTTTCTGCTATTAATTTTGTTTTAAAACTTACCTAAGTAGTTCCACTGAAATAGAACTGTCAGTGAAATGGAGAGATTACTCAGCAAAAATAAAAATGTTGGAAGTAGATAAACAATAGTTGTTTATGATTATCTGTATTTTGTATTGTAATTATTATTATTTTATAATGAAACAGTTCCATTATAAATTTGATTAAAAGAACAGGCGTGATTTGTTGTCCTTCATCATTAATGCTGAATGATCTCAGTCTGTGTCTGTGTGTGCAAATTAAAAAAATTTCTGAATTTTCAAAAAATTCAAAACACTTTCAGAGTTCTGACTTGGGAGCCTGAGAAAAATGAGAAAACAGAATATTTGGGGGAGTGAATATTCTGAAGCTTGTCAGAGTAAACTGATGGAAGTGGTACAAGCTTACTTCTGGGTTAAATGAAAAATATCACAACACTTAAAAAAAAATCATTACTAGGATTTCCATAATAATCACCTATTTCATGGCAAGCCCTAACAGATTCTGCATTAGGAGTCTGATCAGTGGAATTGTCCTGAAGGTGTTAAACAGTGTGTAAACTCATTAGTAATACATTGCAAAAGCAGAAATACACTACACATTTTCATTTGGAGGAGGATTTTTTTCTCAATTGCACTATAAATAAGTAATTCCATATGGATAAAAATTGGCTTGTAAATTTTGCAAGTTAAGACCATAGGGTGTTTTTCTTCAGGGGCTTATATTCTGTTAAGACACGTGAAAATCATTAAAGGCTATTGATACGGAGTGGTCTTCAAGAAGAGGAGCTCTGGTCTCTGTGGGGAGTAGTCAGGACGTAGTAACTCTGTCTTATAGAAAGAGAGGGGTGGTGGTTGGGTTGGTTTTTTTTTCCAACCATGGTCCCACTCTTGCTGATGTTTGAATGAATTTGACAGCATCTGAAGTGAACTAGAAGATGGGCTGCACAATGTTAGCATTGCTCTGCAGCAAATGTGACATCACAGCAGCCAAGATATAAGTGTGGAAGGATATGCGCAATATATGCACTAGATACAAAACAGATACAGAATCAGCAGAGTTAGGTCTTTGGCTTTATCCCAAGGGAAATCGTGTGGTACTGTTAGTGGTGCTGACCTGTGCAATGCACACCCAGATGCCCAGACACCCATGTCCCAGCTCCCAGTGCTGCAGCTGACCAAATGTCCTTGCAACAGCAGTACAGAGGCCAGAAAGTAAAGAACAGCAGCGCTATCAGAAACACGAGGTTAGTGTAATTGGGATGGGTCCAGCACGACGTGTGCACTACTTAGGCATCAGGCAAGGCTTCCTGAACACACAGGTCCAGGTAAGTTGCGCTTGGGGCCCATGGGGAGTCTTCCCCTTCTTGACACACCTGCCCTGCTGTTACTGCCACTGCTGTTGTTCCTAATGCTCTTCCTTTTGCGTGTAATGCAGTAAAAAACCTTTTTCTGTTAGCTATTGCCATTCCCAAAATAGTAGTTGTGGATCTCAGAAGCTCAGTTGGAAGGTCACAGAGAGAGCTTGTAACAGGCTTTTATCAGGAACCCAATCAAAAGGGCAGGCAGAAAAGCACTGTCTGGTACAGCATTGTCAAAAAGTATCCCAGAAGAAAACAGTATTTCATCTTTACACTACCAGAACTAGTCCCCTAATTTAGTACTCTCTCTGTTTCCCCACCCATAACAGATTTATATATAAAGAACTTGTTGGAAAGGTGGTAACTGGCTTTCTTTTGTAGCCGGTGTCAACGAGACGGTTGCTTAACAAGGTTTTATTTAATGATGCAGTGAGTCTCAGGTACAGCTCTTAATTCTATATTCTATTTATATCAACAGAATTTACCTTACATTAATGGTGGCAAAAAAAAAATAGTAATGTGCTGAGAACATGGAAAACAAAATATGGTTTCTGGCTTGCCAAATCTTCATCACTGAGCGTATTTTTCCTTAGTGGTTGCCTTGCTGTAGTAAACAAAGTTAAGGGCTAGACCATTTTATTAGTAACAATTCTGTATTGATGCATAATAAAATTAATTGCTGTCCTTCCTTTTCAAAGAGGAAGTTGCTGTTTTGCTGTAGCATGACATACAAAGCCATAAAAAAGAAACAATCAAAGTTTGGTTAGGAAAAACAAAAACATTTATTGATACTACAAAAAAAAAAGAAGTAGTTCTGTGACATCAAAATGTGCAGTTCTTATATGTTTTTTTAGTTAGCAATAGAATTAGAAGCAACGCTGCGACTTCCTTCTTTGTGGATAAATTTACTGAATGGTACAAATATCATGTGGAATTAAGTCTGGAAGTTGTATTGCTCTCTACTAAAAACGTATAGAGATGGGTAACTGAAATTAATACTAGCAGGAATACATGAAATGAAGGAATCAAGCTTGATTCCTTGTTCAAGCAGAATTCCCATCAAAATCCAGTTTGGAAATAGGTGTCAGCAAGCACTTAGCAATTTTTAGCAATATCTGTTACCATAAAGAAGCAGTTTCTAAATGCTTTGCACTCTGTTATGCATAGATTCATGGTTTTTTCTTTCATTAAAATGTTGGTCAAGTGCTGGCACTGCTGGTCATTTATTTAACTTAAACCTGAATTGATGAGAAAGTTTTTAATTGGATCTGAAATTGAAATGAATACACAACCAGAGCATTCAAACATGACATATGTAACAACAGTTGCTGGAACTCCAGTGAGGATAAAGGATTCTTATTGCCTTTCCCATACTATGGCATTGTGCTGTGGTTTGGTTTTGGCAGGAGATGACGCGGAGATTAAATATCACTCTGAACGCTGCCTGAAGTTGCAGGCATCAAATTGTTATGACTGGTTCTTTTAATACTCTTCCAAATACTAGAAAAATTGTCAGATGCATTTATATTAAAACCAAACATGGTTTGGAAAAATTGTAGAAAATATAGAGGCAAATCCCCCTCTAACTGAAGTGAACTGCAAGATTTCCTTTTATTTCAACATTGTGGTCACAAACCTGTAAAGATAATATGCATTCATTTGAGAATGGGCCACCCTAATAAAATGAGATATTTGGCAATTATTATGCAACAGAGTATCCAATATCTCCAAGGAGATTTGCTCTGTGAAAATACATGGACTGCTTCTCTCTGAAGTAATAAATCTTACACTTGTTTATTCACCTCTTTTTTTTCACCTTTTCTCCCTTCCTCTTTAGAGACAATAACAATTTCCACTCACATAAGCGTGGTTCCCTTGAGAATGGTTCTAAAATGCTTTTGGAGTTATTCTACCACTCAAATAACCCTATTCTAGGTCAGCACAAATTTGGTCTGTATTTTTCATTTGTTTTCTTTTTCAGTTTTTATATAATATTTGAAAATGGAAAAAAAAGTCATCTGCTCTACTTAAGTAGTAGACAGACAGAGTTTGATTATTGAATACCATGAGTGATGTCATTTCCCTCCTTGGACAATAGCATTTGTTTGTGCTGGCTGATACAGTCTATGGATAACTCACTTGAACAGCACGTGGTAATGTACATTATGACTAATTCAGCTTGTAAGCAGTTTTATTGTGGTCTCTCCAGTATAGGAGACTTTGGCTTTTTTTCCGCTTTAAGTCATACACAATTTTTAGATGATATAGTCATACAAAGAGAAGATCAGTTGAAGGAAAAGGGAAAAGTTTTTTTCTGAATTTCCTAGTCTTTCAGCATTAGCACCTTCAGTTTGCATTATGATGACCCCATAAAAGCCATTCAGTTTCTCACTTTTTTCCCCCAGTGAGGCACTCAGAAGATTACATATCTTACTATGAATCAGGCACCGTCTAGATCAAAGATCTCCTGTTTTTTTTAAGTTTTAGGGCATTTCTCCAATTATCTTGGACTCATTTTTTTTTTCTTCTCATCTGGTGCCAATAACAAAGGGCAGAGAAGATAAGTGAAATCAATATTGTTCTCTATTACAGAATTGCAGGTTGCACAACGCTATACAGTGGATCAAACAAAACTCTGAAAGAAGGTCTGCAGTGGTCTCCAGATCTGAAACACCTTGATGGGAAAGTTTCCCTGCAAGTTGCATGGCCCTCACCCTATAGTCCTTACTATTTAGAGATGCTAATTGAATGCTGGTATGTGTAAACCAATGCAAAACAAACTGAGCACAAGATGTGAACTATAAATGGAAGTTTTCTGAAGGAAAGGATGTAGGCTATGAGAAAATGTTACTGTCAGAGTGTGGGTGGCCCCTGTGCTGTTTCAGCACAGCGGCTTGCCTTGCCAGCGATGACAGGGAGATGGTGGGCATGTTCCTGCTCTCTTCTACCTTGGCTGAGGGTGACTATGGCAAGCAGTTCCCTTCAGTGAAAGACACACAGGGTGTAATTCTTGGTCTGACGGCTATATTGTGCTTCAGTGAATCAGAGCTTCTTCCCAGAGTGATACTATGAGTGACTGTCCAGTCATAGTCTGCTCCAGTAGGAAGATTGTCATATCATTGAGGTCTTTAGGAGTACACATAGGTCAGAACAAACTGGAGGAGATGATGGAGGAATTATGATGCTGAAGTACAGAACAACTGTGCAGTGGAACTATATTTTTATTCTATGTAGACCAATATCATGGTTAACCTGTGTAAATACTGCAGTATTTACTCATGTGGTAAAAGACTTTTATAATGATAAGTAAATATATAGCATGATAGATTTAGCATGCGGGAAAATTCCTGGTGAGCTCTGTAAGAATATAAAGGTTAAGCAATATCAATGTACATGCAAGTAGCAGAAAGGGGGCTCAGATTTTTTTGAAGTTAAAATATGCATGCAGGCATACTCTTCAAATTAGCATGACAGTATACACATTATAATTTATTTGAAATTACTCTTTTCGAGAATGCTGACATATTCACATTTCTTCGTCTATAGCTCAACAGCTAAGAAAATATCCACTTTTCTTCCAGTGTACTTCACAGAACCAGGCCTTCAACACCATCATACACCCAACTGTTAAAAGAAATATGCCATATCTTCTGTATCGTGGACTGTCTGTTCCTATAGTGCTGCTTCTGTGAATGGTATGCAGAGACAGTTCAGCATCTGTTGAAATGTAATTAACAGGTGGATTTTAGGGGAATTTCCTGGAAGTTCTACAAGGCTCATAAATAATATCTCCCAATTTTTTCATGTAATAAAACTGAAACCTAAATTGCAAATGATTCACTCAAAGCTGCAGACCAAGTCAGTGCCCAAAGTAAAATTAAAATCTAGGATTTCTTGATCTCATGCCTACTACTGTGAACACTAAACAGTGCATTGTGTAAACTATCTTGAGCATATATGTGCATTTTATAATACATGTTGCACTAGTCTGTTGTTTCCCCATCTATATTTTTGCAGATGCATTGCAACCACATAGGATATGGGGGGGGAAGTGATTTTAAGTGTCAAATTACTAGAGGATTTTTGAGCCTATACTTCTTTGTGTGTTCTCAGACAAGAAGAGAAACAAGGTTCTGTTTATAACAGAGGTGATGCAGAGCAGAAGCTTGGGAAGCTGAAGATAAAGTTGTACAAGGAGAAGGGATATGCTTTTGGTTCCCTCACAAATTTTCTGCTTATACTTTTCCCTATCGCATTTGTTTTCTCATTCCTGCTTCCCCCTTTGTATGTGTGGGAGCAGGAGGAAATTTGCTAGGTCCCCAGTGTAGGATTCTCCACTGGTAGTCAGTCAGTGCTGCTGACTTCCATGGAGCTGCAGTGGCTTCCCAGAGCTGGTGGTCTCGTGCTTGGTCATCAAAGTTCTTGAGCACAGCACTTTGAGGACTGCAAGCCAAAGTCATCTGTTGTCCTAGCAGATTGCTAGAGATTTTACATAAGAATGTGCATTTAGGTCACATCAGCATAACTGAAAACAGTAGCTAGACCTGGGATTTTGCTTTGGCTACTATTCACAAAGGCAAGCTGTGGGACGTGAAATGAAGTCAGTAACAGGAACCTGACAGAGACTTGTGTTATGTACCAAAAAGCCCCAAGTGACAAGTTCATATGACTTTACCCTGTAGAATGTGTAACGTATTACTTCCTTCCATGACTCATATACAGTTGCACGTAGTTAGGAACCTTGTAACCCTGTTTTCGCTTTGTAAATCATTAGACTTAATACCTTTCAGCCTCATCTTGCTGAAATACTAAAATGAAAAACCACACCCTCACAGTCCCTGCTGACCCTCATTCCAGCCTGGACTAACTCCTCTCTGCAGTAGTTACTGTCACTAGCCCACTCAACTGTAAAAGAAAAAGCTTTATGACAGAGCGCTGATGGTGGGACTATGACTGCAGGACAATCCTTCTTCCTTTATTTTGAAGTTACATTTATAGGGAATAACACATAGTAAATTAAGCCATCAGGGATCTACAAATACGGAGCAGAAAAAGCTGGGTAACATATAGCAGTGTAACATTCTGGTCTGTAAGGAATCTATCTGGACAGTATGCTAATTCAAGTAACAACAAAAAGTTTCAATGATTAAAGCAATCGGAATCTGATACCACATCTGGGTGGGTGCAGGGGGCAGAGATGAACATTGTACAGTTTTTCCCAGACAACACAGAACCTGAATTACAAGCTCACATCACAGCTCTGATAATAAATAAACTTGAAAGCACTTGTCCTCATTCTCCCCCATGCTGTGTTGCAAAGAAAAAGTATCAGAATATCTTGGAAGTCGTGGAAGTTAAAGATGTGTTAGAGTTTTATAAGCTTATTTTCACAGGTTCTAAAACAACAAGAAAAGAGTAATTCAGCAATGTTTTTCTTCATAAATTTTATGAGTATTAGCAGAGTTTTAAAAAAATTTACAATAGTGCATTGTACAGGTGCTTAGAAGAAAACAACAGAGGCAAAGAAATTTGATGTCAAGAGTGCTTCCAAATTCACTAAATATAAAGCAAGACAAACCTTGTTCTTAATTGTGCTGGTATCTGTCTGGAACAACTGCACTATCAGGTGGAAGTAATACAGAAATAGTGTGCAGTCTGACTCCGTAAAAAATTGCCTTCTGGTAATGCAAATGACCTGAGAAGTACCCAGTGGGTATCCATGAAAATTGGATATGCATAGCAGTTGCTTCAATTTCCTAAGTTTTCATTTTCCACCACAGTTTTTTTAACCATATGCGAACTACCCACCAAAGATTTGATTACCTACCCCGAAGAAGGCACAAGAAAGGAAATGTCATAAAAATATCATGGCTGTATATTCTTATTTTATTCTCCTCAGTGGCTTTCTGAAGGTTGAAAGGACTACCCAAACTCACACTTCTATATGTAGAGAAAATCACCTCTGCATAAATATGATCCTTGTCTTGAATTTGTAGAGGTATTGAGGAATCTGAATTTCAGTCGCTAAAAAGCCATGATAGTCTAAGCTAAAGAATAACAGTCCTTACTTAAGCAAAGCCACCCTTGAAACAAGGCATTATCTTTGTGCTTGAAGGATTCCCATTGCAATAAGCCACAATCTGAATTATTATCACTGGAAGAAATGTACAGAGCTGCCACTCAAATACTGAGGCTGGAGCAGTGGCCCTTACAAAATTCAGTAAGAACAAATGCAAAATCCCATACCACAGCTGTGTTGGCTACATGCTATGTTCCTGCAAGGGTCAAGAACTGCAAAAATCTGTCATAGCAATGTCACTGCAGGCCTTAACACTGGGCTGGACTCATGGTACTTCAGGAGGGTGGAGTGAGGGAACAGAGAAGTAGACCTGTGAGAGGAACAATATGGTGAAAGAGCGTACATTGTGGGCTTTTTTCTCCAGCTGCTGAAGTCCTCTTTTTAGTCATAACAGAGTTTGTTAAAAAAAAAAAAACTGAAAAGTGAAGAAGATTTAATGCCTGGTCCTTTGATGCCCTAGTCTGTTGAAACATGGTGAATGGTAATAAGAAATGGTTTTGGCGTTCTTGTGCAGTGGATTACGAATGGCACCAGGAATAAGGAAATGTGTTCTAATCCTTGTATGGACACTAATTCATTCAACGATATCAAGTGAATTTCATCATCTCATTACATCACTGTTACTCCATTTTCAAAATAAGGTTGATGAATATCCAGCATTGTTAATCACCTTGAGATCTGCAGTTATAAAATAACAACAGCATAGGCAGATTCAGGATGACAAACGATCCACATGTAGTTTCGTGATCCTGGCCTATGGCAAAAGCTGTATGTTGCCATGATAGTTTATTCAATAGCCTGTAGCAGTTGCTAAGTAAGCACTGTAGATTATGAAATAACTAATACCCAGAATTAAAAACTGTGGAAAGATTTATCAAGGTCACCACAAGACCTCTCTAAAGACTGCCTCAATTTCTTGTTTGGAGAGCACTTCAAATTCATCACCATCATCATTATTTTTATGTTGCTGATTCCCAGAGCCTTATTCAAGTTTTCTGCATTGAAAAGAAGAATTGTTATCCAAGTAGATCTTCAGAAAATGACTTCTTGATTTGTTTGTTACTCAATATGTATGGTCATTTTGTGGGTGTTAGGGTCTGGCTATAAATACAAAAAACTGATTATCATGTATTAGTCACTGACTTATCTAGGTACTATCTAGCTTAGCTTTTCATTACTACTTACAAAACATGATTCCATAAAAGCTTTTTCTCATGACATGAGAATGTTCATGAATAAAGCTTATTCATGGGAGCAAGATTTACAGGGCTGGGCCCAAAGGCAGCAAATATATTGAGGTTCTGTAGCTTTTGAAAAAAAGAAGTAGGAAACTTTATCTCTGAGTATGGAAAATATGTCCTGAACATATAATCAGTGCTAGTCTCTATGAAGACAATCCTTTTGCAATGAAACATGGTCCAAACGGGTGTCAGAGGAATGTTGCCCATTCACCAACATTAACTTCAACTCTCACATGTGGCATGCTTAAGGAGAGTTCAGTGTTTTTGATTAAGTTGGAAGAGAATGGAATCTGTTTCTAGAATCAAGACCATCCAGGCCTTTAAGACATTGTCCAGTGACTTTGCATTTCAGTAAATCCTGACAGTGCCAGTGTTACAGCCCCTCTTGTCTGTGGCCTACTCTTGCCTCCGACAGACCCATGCATATGGTGGTCTTACAGTGTGCTTGCAGCAGAAAAATTTCTCCATTATCTATTACAGCATGGCTGTCCATACAGGTGCACTCAGTAGAGTCCACTGCTGGGGACAAGCTCCGTGCCAACCTCAGCTTGCCAGTTTGCTGCCTGTCAGAGCTGGATACACCCTGGCCAGTCTCAGAGCTAGGTGCAGAGCTGTTTCCACTCTAGACAGATTACGTTGCAGCAAGCTTGCTTACAGAGCAAAGGTGTGCAAGATGGAGTCTGATCATTTGGTTATTGCCAAAGTGAATAAAATGTAAAGGTATGCTTTACCCATACCCGTTTTGAGCGATTCCCATCCTTAATGTAAACCTCTCTATGATATGACATTTGTTTCCTTAACCCAGGACATGCCTTTATAACCAGAACTTTCTTTTGCACACATATGTATGCCTTTAAAATTGTCTAGTCCTGTCTAAAACATGTATAAAACCCATCAGAATAATATTAATTTTGGGGACATGTACTTATACCTTGGACCAGACCAAATTTATAAGCCTTAGGAGTATATAGTGTAGCTTTCATCCAAAGCTTAATTTTATTTTCCATTCCATTGGTGAATTTACTGTACTGATTTCAAAGTCATAGGGCATGTTATCTGGATGGCTAAAATTTCTTCAGAAATAGGATTGTGCATTTATAAGGATAACAGTAATATTCAGAGTGACATCAGTAAGGGTTATAAAAATAATCAAAAGAGTTTAGTTAAGGAGTTAATACATTACCACACAGAACAACAAATGGGGAGTGGGAAAATACGATTCCTCTATGGTGGTTCCACATAGCTGCCTCTCACTGTTCTGCTTTCCTCTCCCTCGCTGATCTTCGGGGCTAGACACTAGATCGTTTGCATTACTTTAAAGTGGTAGAGCTCTTTTGCCCACCAGGTGGGCAAGCACCAAGCAAATGTGGTCACCAAGATCTTGCAGTCCCTCATAAATCCGGTATGGTTTTACTAAGGAGCATGAATGACTGTGGTAAAAACATAGTAAAGGCCAGGCTTTTAAGGTTTTTTGAAGGTATATACTGTGAGCTCAGCTGTTTCATGCTGTGGGAAAACCAGTGTGCTTGTTCTCCGCTGCATTCTTACCTCGAGATTGCTTGTGCATATTTGTTCTTCCAAGCAATGCAGCCAAGCCCTCAGTCCCATCCACCTGGAGCAGGAACAATGTGTTGTCATGTCTTGCGGTGACTTTGTAATGTGGAGAAACTGGCATGGGGATGAGATCATGCTTGTTCTGTTTTCTGACCTGAAGGAATGTAAACCCACTGACCCCATATATATGCAGACGTTGGCAGATGCTCTTATTCACGCCACTTTGTAATTGAACGTTATACTTAGCCCTTACGCTGCATCATGCAGTGCAGAAATTAACAACAAGTGGTCTTATGAGATGCCATCGTTGCATCAAGAATAAAAGCAAGCTTCTCAGGTAGGTTGACCCTGTCATGAGAGGTGGTCCAAGGGTGGACCAGAGTGCACGTTCCCTGGGCAGGCCCATGAGAAGGGACCAAGAACAGAAAACCGGGCTACCGCATTAGTTACTGCAGAAGAAGTAACTCAGAGGAAGTTTTCTCAGATGAAAAAGTGTGATGGGCAACGGAGTCTCTAGAGAGTACCACCTGAATCCAGGTGAGCTGTGGGAAAACCCTCTTGAATGCCCAAGACGCCATTTAACTGCCTGCATAGCTGCCTCCGTGCAGCCATGGGAGCCCCTGTGGAAGGTGCTGTATGAATTCCCTTTGGAACGCATTCATTCCTGGTGTGACTTCCACACGGAAGTCTGGCAGTCAACAGCTTCACAAGTGTACAAGCTGCATGTGCTGTCCTACCTGAAACCAGCTTTCTCCACGCTCTGTTGCAGCCTCAGGTTGGCATCAGGGGCAAATCTGTGGCATCCCAGTTGAACAGGAGTTAATCCTGAAGAAGATGGCACACCCCTTTGTGCTGTTTGGGCAGGGAATGTGTTTCTGAAGAGGATCCATCTCTTGAGCAATACATGGAAGGAACAAGCTGTCCATGCAAAATAATTGCTATTGCATTCTAGGACAGTGAGAAGTTGGTATTAACCTCTAATCATATACCTTCATGTTCTCCTATGAAATTGGATGCCCCGGCAGCATAAGCTGGACTTGAAAGGTAGAATTTACTTGACTTTAGCTTGTCTAACTCCAATTGTCTACAGCATAGGTATTTGAGAGCAGGGTGCTGAGGTTCCTAGTGTGCTCAAAGGATACCTTCAGCAGCATTTAGGGTAGGGGCATTTAGGTGTAGACTCTTTGGTGGCAATCACTTATACTCTATAAGAAGATTACGATCCCTGAGTAATCCTATTAATTAATATAATTAATTATATTAATTCTAATGTGCAGTGAGAGCTTCCACCGAAAATGTGCCAGAGAGAGCTCTCTGCTACTGGTGCACAGAGGATGCTCCAGGATAGGACAAAGCAGGGGAGGCACATGGGAAAGTCAGTTTTGCTGCACCACCTTCTGCATGGGTGAACAGTGGTGAAACACCTCTCGGCCGAGCTGACCTTGCAGAAGGGCTGTGTGCCCCAGGCAGTGGGGCAGGGACCTGCCGTCCCGCTCCCGGCTGGGGCTGAGTTTGGGTGGATCAGTCTTATAGCTTGACAATGGTGTGCCCCCCCAATATTTTTTTCCAGTTGAAACAATATCTTGTTCTGGATTTTCTAAAAATCAGTTTCCTTCTTCCAGTGAGGTTGGGTCAAAAGCTCTACAAGCAAATAAATGAACAAAATTATATTATGTACACATTGTGCATAAATATAAATTGTTAGTATTACTTCAGCTACAATAAATAAAATAATCTCTTACAGAAAAATAAAATTTATAAAATTACTATGGTATAGCTTCAGGGAAGGAAAAGTTGTTTCTGCTCCAGTGACAGAATTTCTGTTTTTCCATAAGAATCCACTTACTAACCCAGTTCAGTCCCCACTGACTAGAGAAGTCTGGGGAGCAGAGAGGAGCAGAGATAATTAAATGTTTAAGGAAAATCTCTGATGAGGATAATTTAGAAAGTAAGCAGCATAATAAAAGACCTGTCCATTACGACTACAGGCGATTATCTCAACCCAAACCAATCTCTCAACCCAAACGATTTTATTTTCAAATGCCTTTGAAACAAAAGGCAGCATGTACTGAGAGTACAAGGAGAAAATATTATAAGGTCCATCCATTTGAATGCTATGGATTCATGAAAGATACTTCTGCATCTTTACAGGATGTGTTTGCGCTATGCTCTAAATTATCTAGCTTTACTTAGATTTCAGAAGGTGTAATGAGATGGCTTATGGTTCAAACATATTTGGCTGTAGTAGTGAGAAAAAAACCAGCAACTGTTCTTGCAGTTGACATTTTAAGTGCTTTTTAGCAACGTTGAATATCTAGGTAAACCAACATTACTTTGAAAGCTACTGTGGAAAATCATCAATGATAATATGGCCAGAGATGATTATAAACATATAAAATAAACAAAACTGGTATTTTCTAAATATGCCTCTGAGGTCTGACAATTTGCTCTGTATTACATGCATTTCAAAGGATTCATAGATGTGCTATGAATAGTAAATTTGTATATATAGCAAAATTAAAAAATAGGTCATAGTTACATGCAAAAATAACACTTCTCCTTCAAGAATGAATACCTAAGAGTTGTTATACCATGAGTCGTATGTCCACCCGAGCGGAGTTACTGACTCCAGTGAGGATAGCTGTGGGAGCAGAGGGATGTGAAATCAGGCCCAATTTTTGTTTGCTTATTCTAGCATAGATCCTTCTTAGAAAAGCAAGAAAAAGGCTCTTTATTCCTGCAAAACTTGTGGCATTATCCTCTGTAACCTTCATGAGGGTGGGGAGTTAATACCAGAACCTTTGCACAGCTGCTCCCAGCCCTAGGAGTCAGCACAAACCTGGGCACTCCTTAACGCAGCACTGAGTTATACTGACCCCCCAAAAAATGAAAAGGTTTATTACTGCAGGAACAGATATTCTTTCTTAGAAAGAGAGGCATAGAATTTAAGGGGGAAATGAAAAGGTTTGGTCATGTTCCCACTGAAGCTGCTTAAAATGCATATGACTGAATTATCTAGGGAGTATGACAAAAGTCTGACAAAACCTGGCAGTTCTAATTGATAGCCTCTATTCAGCTGTCAGAATCCAGTGGGTCTACTGACAAGACAGAGAGATGACAGATCAGCCCCTACTAACATCCTGTGTAGATGCCTTGAAGGTAGTAAAATATATGTTTTAAAACATATACTTAGTCATCTGCACAAATCTTGAAGTCTTTCACAGATGTCCAGAGATTTGTATCTCAATTACAGATTTCCTTGAACGAGACATCCAGTTTAACTCCCTAAAACAAGCCAAACCTGACACAAAAATGATTAATTATTGAACAAAAAGGTATCATCATGACCAGCTGTGAATAGAAAGAAGGGAGGAGGTTGTTTTTTTTTTTTAATTAGCCAGATGAATAATAGATTTTGGAATTGCTAAAATGACTGCTTAACATGGTTTTGGATGCTGTTGTCATGTTTTGCAGTGACAGAGATTTCCACAGGAGAAAAATGTGGAAACCCAGCCTAAAATCTTACATTGCAGAGGTAATGTCTTCAGCCTCATACTGTGCCAGGACTGGCCGTCTGCTAGGGAGTGTCATTGAAATGCTTGCAGCTGCCAGTGAAAGCACATCAGCCCCTTTCACTAACTGCAGGTATGGCAACAGGGATTTCTGTGTGGTCTTTTCTGACAGTGAGTGCTCAGCCTCTCCGCAGAGCTCCCTTTTATAAGAAATCACACCATTTCTTGTGAAACACATGCAGTGTCATGTACAGGATAACAATTATGTCTGACCAGACTAAACTCGCAGCGTTAGCATTATCTCAAAGTTAGCAGTTGAATTACCGTGGGTTCCTGCTTCATAGGAGTGATGCACAATGGAGCTGCACCGGAGAGCAGCATCGGGTCACAGGGGGAGTGCCGAGCTGTCAGGACCCCTCAGGGCATCCTTACTGCAACTGCCTTCTTGCTTTGGAGGAGGTTCTTGTTTGGAGAAGGTCCCCTCAGTGTTGGAGCTCCTAAAAGAGCTTTTCTTTGTGGGAGAAAGCAGATCTGTGAAAATCCTCAGGCCAGCCTGGGTATCCCCCATTTCAGGAAGAAGCCATAGAGCCTTTGGGAAACAGCCTACGCCTGTCTTCTGCAGACTGTGGAGGAAAGTTTGACTGTGTACTGATGTGTACTAACCATGTTTGTGGGTAAACACAGCAGAAGGTGTACTTCCAGCTTAAAGGAGGTAAGGTCAGCACAGCAGGCTGAGGGAGCAGAGCCGAGCTTCAGCTCACAGCTGAAAAGGTCTGGTCTCCACTGCTCGCACACAAGGACAGTGACCATGATGACTTGCACCACAGCTGAGTATTTAGCCAGTGGTAAGCGCACTCTTGGCAGCAAAGAGAAAGCAAGAAAGTGAAAAGTGACAGAAATAGGCCTTTAGGAGCCTTCAGTCTCCATATCATCCCTGCCAGTCAGCTGATGAATTTTCTTTCATCTGCATAGCTGTGTTGAGATCCACAGGGTACTATAGGGTCTCCCTGCACACACACCTGCCCTGCATGAATGCCTCCTGTGCGGCTGCTGGGAGATTTTGGAGGCTGTGAGCCTATGGCAAAAAATAGGTGGGTCTGGTTTCCCTAGTCATCATGTTTAGTATTACACATGCCATGATGATGAAGCACTGTAAATCATGAGTCTGCTCGCATTCACTGATAAACCGGTCATGCAAAAGGTTCTTTGGAGTAGGAATTCAGCAGAAGGCATTTTACATCTGTCAGAAATAATTCAAGGGTGTGGAGTGACTCATTGGGAACTGCATGAATAATCAAGAATTCATTTTCAGTAAGACAAAGCCATGAACTTTTGTCTGGCACATCAGCGGGGAACATGTTCCCTGCATTAGGGATTGCGTTCTGGGGACTGATGCTGGCAAAAATACCAGAAGGAGGGATTTTTTTTTCAATGAAAGCAGACTGGCCACTTTTAAAGTGCGGTTTTGTTTATGCCAATATAGCATGGATGTAAGACTACAAAGCTCAGAGGAGAAAATAAAACTGAGAAAGCAGGCAAGCCTTGCACTGGTGTGTGGTCAGAAGAGTTTCTGCTGTAATCAGGCAAGTGATATCATATCTCAAGGTGTGTCATTTCCCTAAATCAAAACAGTGTTGCAGTGAACCAACAAGAGAAATCCACAGCCTCAAAGCAGGCGTGGGTTGGGATCAGTCCCAGAGAAAAGCCCTTCCCACCACCAGGTCATTCTTCCCCTGGGAAGGCTTGCCGAGCACCTGCCCTGCAGCAGGACTGCAAACCTTCACACAGACAACAACAGGGGCTTCTCTGCCCAAAAGCCTCTGACTCCTGTGTGTGTTTCCATCCCTCTTCCCAGGCATCTCTCCTAAACAAAGCTCTTTTGCAAAGGGGTTGAGGTGAATCTGTCAGCAACGTCTTATTTACCATAAACAAGTTCTCAAAATATATACCTTAACCTGTCATGAGCCTCATATCTAATGGTCAGCAGGACCTCCATGTGCAGAAAGGTGACTGGAAGAAAACGAGGGTAATCAGCGAGACATCTTTCCCACTCAGAGCCTGGCGACACCCTCTCTACGATACAAATCGAACAAACTCTTCTTGAGATATCACTTCTTGGATTTTTTTTCCAGACCAGAATACTGTTTTAATTATACTCAGGCAACATGTTAGGTAAACAGCTAATAAGTCTAATTAATGGACAGAATGAATAGTTTTGTGAAGCAGTTGATGCCAGGTAAACCTTTAAAATAAAGTATTAAACTAAAAATCAAGGCATAAAATTTGAGACTAGAACAGAAAAATGGGAAATAAAATCAGCCTAAACTGAGTGCTTTAACATTAGTCAAGGACTCAGATCTTTCCCCTGCTGGGTAAGATGCGGAGAGATTTGTGTTTCAAAGGAGTGATAGATTAACTATTTCCTTTGCCCTTGGCCAAGGCTAGAAAGTTGCCAGCCGCTGCTGGTTCCCACTTGCTGTATGGAAATGAGAAGCTTGGTGTTTTTTTTCTAGACTGCAAATCAAGCAGCAATAGGAGTTGTTCCGATCTGAGGTTTTGATTTGCTGCGCCATGCAAGACAACAAGAAGGGGGGGAAGGTGGGATCATTTTTTGGCTGGCCTGTGCCAAGGTCCAGAGTCGAGGCATCCTCCAGGGTCAGGGGATGGGAACCCCAGCTTGTTCCGTCAGAGCTACCAGGTCCTGCAGCCCCTGGAAGACAGAGCTGTCTCCACAACAGAAACACTGAGACCTGGAAATATCAACAGCCCTTGGGAACTGGAGATTTTGTAAACATAAGAGATGATCGGAAAAGCTTTATAAACTGAGAAAAGGCTGGGAGAAAGCTTGCAAGTTCCAGTCACAGATCGGAGAACAGACGAAAAGACATTAAGTGATGGACATTAGTTTGTGTTACGTGTGTAGTGAGGTCCAGAGGTTGTCACTACAGATCAGGTATTTCCAGCACTTATTTTCTTTATGTAAGTTGTAAAATACTTCCAAAAAGTACTAGGCAACAGGATAATCTACCCTTGATCTGTTCTTGCAAGGATAGGGTCCCTGTGGGCTAAATTCATCGTGACCGCAACTTAGCAGCAGTTCATAGGACTACATGAATAAGACAGACAGCGAATGTGAGCTCTGAGAGTGCAAGTCCATGAAGAAGGCATGTCTTGGAGCAGGGCGAGGAATGCAGAGGCGTGTGCTGGAAGGTGTGGCAGGTATGTGTGAGCTGTTAATGACTGTGCTGAAGAAATCCTGGTGATACAGAGGTGAAGGAGTCCAGGAACTGGAGCACAACCCATGCTTTGGTATCAGCTGAAGAACTGATCTCTGGCTGTAGCAGCTGGTGCAGGTTCCTGGCATGGAAATGCTGTTCAGCAGCAGCGATTCTGAATCTCACACGCTAGCAAAAGATATGGGCCTGCCTTGTTATTATCTTAATTTTCAAAGACTTTATAATGCCTTGCACAGCCATCCTGTCTTTCATTTGAGACTTCACCAGACAAGGCACTTCACAGCTATTATCACCCTCCTCTTCATAAGGCCTCTCTGAAGCTGATCTCCTTGTCACCCATTTACAAGTGAGGAAAGGCAGCAAAATTAGGGGTATAATTTACTCTGATGGAAAGTGGATAAAACTGAGAAATCTGATAGATGAAGTGTGGCAAAAG
The DNA here is from genome assembly GCA_031468815.1 of Morus bassanus. Classification (NCBI taxonomy): domain Eukaryota; kingdom Metazoa; phylum Chordata; class Aves; order Suliformes; family Sulidae; genus Morus; species Morus bassanus. The sequence goes on from CM062578.1 coordinate 10,491,091, forward strand.
CACTGTCTAGCATTCATAAAGATGAAATATGAAAAGCTTGAGTTCTGCAACTTGCAATGTACAGAGTCTGTCAGATTGTGGGTCAAAGCTGTGGCAGGATCTGAACCTGCCTTTTCAGCCCTGTGACTGAGTTGTGAGTGTCTCTTTCTTCACTGTATGTGCTTCAGCTGTGGCATACCAAAGGGACCTACACAATCCATATGTGAATGCTGCTCTGCCTGCCGACTTGCCTCACTTCAGAGAATGTCTCTGAAGTATGGGTGGTCAACATTGCACCAAAATCACTTCCCCCCAGAAAGTTTGGTGCCGTTCACCTTATTTGCTTCATTGGCTTTCACAGTCCCTCTCAGCAGTCCCACGCTGCCGTGGAGTGCTGTAGCACACTCCTGAGAACAGTCACAGCGCGGCAGTGGACATGCTGGCCGCAAGCAGTGCTTCGCACCTGGGAACAAGGTATGCCTTGCCTGGGAAACGAACCATAGGCGTAAGTGGTCTTTCCTAATGCCTGGCAATTGTCCCACCCAGGCGTCACCTGCTTCTCCCGCAGCCAGAAGGAGGGACAGGGATCACGCAGCTGGAGGGGGAACGGCTGTGGGCTTGGCCCCGTGTCCGACCAGCAGTACACGATCAGGCATGCTACCAACAAACGCTCCCAGGTATTCCAGGCAGGAGACATGCTGTGTCTATCTCATCTAGACTTTCGAGATTTTCCATCCCAAAGACTTGCCTAGGTGATTGATGTTTGGGTTGGGTTTTTTTTGCTTCTTTTTCTGTGTGGTAACTTAAGATGTTTACTACCAGAAAGATTTTTGGTTCCTTACAAAAGCCAGACAGATTCAGCTACTGAAAGCAGACATCTTCAGCAGTTGCACTGGGTGTCTGCTGACTTTGCTCCTTATTCCTTTACCTGTCTTGTCACTAACCCAGGTCTGCTGATGTGGAGGGATTGAGTATATGGTGCCAAGAGCCTCTTGAGGACGTATTCCTCCCTTGCAGTACTCAGAGTCACTGCAAGCGCCTGCCCTGCACTGCACAGTGTGGTGGGAAATGAGCACATCAGGAGGAAGGGGAAGCACATGCTGTACTCTCTTTTGGGGTAATGCGACAAGGGCTTTTTGTTGGAAACGTGAGGTATGTGCCAAATGTTATCATTGCCATTCAAAAAAAAGGGCTGCTCTGGTACAGTCATTTATGTTTTAATGTCTGGTTATTGTTAAAGCTAAGAAATGCCATCCTGTCCACAATAAGAGGCCATCTCTGAGTCAGATGTGCCAGTAGATGTGCCAGGAGGAATGCAAAGGACGTTCTCATCACTATGTATGTCAGTAATAAAGTTTCCTGGCAATAAATGAGGAGACTAGAGGCTCATGGTGTTTGTCTCATGAGTTCTTTTGTTCACATGGGTTGATCTTTGGAAAGCTGCTGTAACATACCAGTAGAAGAGCATGCTAGTCATTCCTTTACAGGAGGTTTGCATATCCCTACCCAAGAGGAAAATGAATGTCATCACAGCGGTTATCTGCTGATTCCCTGGCTTTTCTGAACTGAACAGATTTGTGTCAGCTGAGAAAAGTGAAGTCAACCTTGTATGTGGACAGTGCCATAACACTGCAATTAAACTCTACTTCTTTAAATGTATGCACTTGGGGGTATTCTCTCAGTAAATCTAGTGCATCCTGTGCTACTGATTTCTTCCAGGTTGACTCATATTTAAATCTAATTGTTGCAAGAGAAGAAGAACAAGCCTAGTCAGCCAAAATGGTTATAGAAGGAAGGGAGAAATCAATTTAGGAAATATGAATCACTTGAACTTCACAAAATTCCTGAACGGGGAAGCTGGGGCTCGAAGATAATATAAAAAATCTGTTCAGTACTGGAAACAAGCCAAGTCCTGTGGCTCCTAAGTGGGTGTCTAACCACAAGACTTCCCGTCTTCATCTAAGTAAAGATGCTTGCTCATCATTCTTGAAAAAGATGCTACTCTAATCTTTTTTGTTCATGTAACAGTGCAAAGAAACTTAGCTTTGTACGTTACATGTCAGTGCAGTTTATGATGTGAGAATGAAGCAAACTAACAACTCCATTGTGTATTCTAGCAAAGTCCAAAGTAAATTTAGTGTTGCAGCTAATGTTATAGAATAATAGAATAATGATTTCCTGGTGGGATCTAGTATATACAGTGATTACTAAATCACTTGCTTTGGTGAAAAAGGGGATTATAGTGACTGGTTTAAAATTGGCTACTTGGCCTGACCAAACAGCTTTATCATAATCATAAAGATTTTTATCACAGTGGGATTAAGGTGTTGATTTACATCTTACAGTAAATTAAACTGAGATGAGTGATGCTGTAACCATCTCCAGTCTCCTGCCTTGACTCTCTTGGATGTTGCTAACCCTGGAGGGAAAATGCTGAACAGGACTTCTAGCAGCTCCTGACTCAGTGCAGCTTACAGCCCAGCACATTAAAGGTTACTAGCACTTATTTCAATACACTGCAGTAGTAAGAGTTGACCCCAAAGAAATGCATAAGACCCTAGCAAAACTGGGTACAGGGCAATACAACAGCAAATTATATTAAATGTATATAACTGTAAAGTGATGTAACTAGAAAAAATTATAGCTTCACCTATAAAAAATGAGCTGACCATTACTGGGCAGGAGTAAGGCCTCAAGCTTGTGCTAGACAGTGTGAAAACACCAGCTCAGTGCTCTGCAGTGGTCAAAAAACCCCAACAAATTTAACATTGGCAATTATTAGGGGACCAAAACAGAAGACGTAATTATGGTAGGGTACAAATCCAGGGTTCAGCCACACATTGAGCACTGTTTGCAGTTCTGGTTGCCTCATCTCCAACAGATACGTTAGAACTGGAAAAGATTCAGAGAAGGGCAACATGCTCGAAACCGTCGAACAGGGTGGATAAGGGTTCCTACAAAGAGTGAAGGATCATAAGAGCCAGGTTCAAAGCAAATCAGAGGAGATCATTCCTCATACAGCAGCACTAGCCCTGCAGAACAATTTGCAAAGGGCATTTGCAAAAACCATGCAAAAATTTCTCAGGCACTCAAGAGAAAAATGGACAAGTACGTGGTGCAGAAGCAGTGGGAATTACCAAAGAGACCACAACCAGCTCACAAAATCCCCTGAACTGAAAATATTAAAGGCTGGAAGATTAACAGGAGAAAAATAGCAGCTATGTTTGCCATTTTCTTACTGTTTCGTAGGTATCTGCTTGCAGCTGGGTTGGGAGAGAGAATGCCGGACTAACAGGGGCCTCGGTCTGATGGAGTATGGTCTGTGTTACATCGTACACCAGACTATAAAGTGTGGCTTTTCAGAGGCTGCTGTGTGTTCTACTTGTCTGTTCTTGCTTTAGGGCCAGCAGCCTCCAAGACAGTGATGTGGAAGGCAGCCTGTGGTTGTAAGAACTTTGTGTGTGCAGTTCAGTCCAGCACTGCACATGAATCATTATCCGACTGCACCATGATAGATTTACTAAGGAACTGAATACCGTCCTTCACAAGAGGCAGTATGAACAGCCCTGCCTCCACCTGCACGTCTTCAGCACAGGGAATTGGCCAGGAGTAATCCTGTATCCCATTTACGGGCTTCACGCTCTATAATTATAGAGAAGCCAGGGAAGAAAAACAAGACCGATCTGTAGCAAGGACCCAGTGAGGATCAGGCAGCAAAAAATGTCTCTGGGTTGGGTTCAAAGTATTCATGAAGAGGGAAGAAACATGTTTGAGCGATCTAGCTCTTCACCACGTGGCCTTGCCACTGCCGAGATAGCTACAGTTGCTACCTCAAGACTAAACATTTGAGAAGTACACGTCCATTGAGACATACCCAGTCTCTAGGCCTTCTGCCTGCAGAAATGTAGCTGAGACTCCGTTAAGAGCACGCTAAATCTCTGACGTGCAGCTGAAGATTCAGGTAGTCTACCCCTTCCACCATAGCTTGCTTTTTTCTAATTTTGTGTTGCTATTCCCCTTCTGATAATTGTCACTCCTTGCTGAAAAGTCTGGACAAGTGTTTCAAAACACTTCTCTGAAAGAGGGATGTGGTGCTGCATGTGGATATTTAGAGCCACTCCTCCGAGTGATCACTGACACTCACGGATGTGAGAGTCTGTGTAAACAAGCAGGGAGACAGATCTGCTTTCATACATTGACTCTAACGTCGTGGGTCTCTGGTCTCAGGAATAGCATCAGAAAAGACATCGTGCTGAACAGTGTCCTTATTTAAGCAGTGACTGCCTTAGCACGTTGGGTTCATGCCTGCGCCTTCACTGGATCTTACTGTGTTCTGGTATTCTGTGTGTTTTTCGTTATAGTTTCACAAAGTTATAACTAGAGATTCAGGCATCCTCTAATGGCACAGATTTTAGCCGATGACAGAGTCACACAGTGACTGTTCTCCCGCCTGGTGCAACATGCACAAAGCTCTGCTGAAAGATTCTATGGTGTGCAAAGGAAACACCAGATATTTCAATTCATAATTGTCTCTTTACCTATTATCTTGGAAATCCACTGATTGATGTCCAGGCATGAAATCATGCCAGGTGTGAGTCATCTTTCTGGGTTTTGTCTAGCAAAGAGGCAATGTTGTTCAATGGACTTTTTCTCCCTACAGCCTGAGGTGATATTGGCATTGCGTCAAGCCATAAGCAGCGAGATAGCAGGGCTGTGAAAGCCTCCGAGCCGTGAGTGCAACCTGTGTAACACAGACCAGCACAGCGCCGCACCCATCTGAAACTGGCCCCGATCTGTTGCAATAGCCAGGTGCAGGGGCTGCTCTGACTGAAGACCCCGACAAACTTTGATCATCCAGAGGACTTGTGCCAATCCTTCATCTCTCTGGTACATATTATTCATCTGTCTAAAACTTACCTTTATGCTCATTCCCACCTTATTATTATTTGAATGGCTATACTGTTTTTTCCCTTCCATCTATATTTCTTTCCTAAGTTACCTCAACTGTAATTCCACAATTGCTCTAAAACAATTCTGTAAAATCTTTTTAAAAGTTTGCTACCAAAAAGCTGTGTCTACAGTGTATTTTAAATTGTATTCCTAAGGACTTCTTTTACAAGTGTTTAAAAAAAAACCAAACCATAAAGACGTCTGAAAGCTGACCGAATTCTGCATTTCTTGTGTGCAAGGCAATAGACTGGTATAGGCTAAATGCTGGGCAAGCTCAGCCATTGCTCCGAGCAGCACAGCTCGTCCTCATTTTGGTAGGACCTGAACCTCTTGTGTCTCCTTTGCGCTGCAGGGAGGCGGTGGGGCTGGGGGCCAGCGGGGAGCCATGCCCATGGCTCTGAGTGATGGAGCGAGTGGGCAGCGCTGTCTGTCTTGCACAGTTTCCAGCCATCCTTGGCTGCAGTTTCTAGTTAAAGCCCTGGGACATCGGAGGAGTTTGCTAAAAGGGCTCATGAGGCTTTTACCTTCCACAGGTGGCAACCTCGTCCAGCCGTTCCTTTGCCTGGAGCTGGCACTGGTGGTAGCCAAGCGTCAATGGCAATCCTCTGTTGCACCTTTTACTTGGGACTGTCCCTAATTTCCTCAGAAAAATGCCTTTAGACTTACCAGTCTGTGCCAGCCTCTAGAGGTGCCACAAGGGCATGTTCCCCATCCCTCTGCTGCTCCCAGAGAGCTCATGGCTCCGTTCAGAGCGAGCCAAAGTCCAGAGACAACACCAGGATGATACCGGAGGGGAGCGATGCAGAGAAACATTCAGAGATGGGGAGCTGACGGAGAAGGGGAAAAGCCGGGAGCCCAGCAGTGGGTGAGGAACGCCTTTGGCACAGACACATCCTGCCAGTGCCGCAGTGAAGAAAGCAGCAGCAGGAGCTGCCAGGGGGGTGCGCGGGGCTGGGGGGGTCCTATAAGCCCGGGTTGATGGCGAGATGGATGGTGCCAAAATGGGTAGGTGCTGCGCACAAGGTGAACCTGTCTTGTCCAGGGCAATGCCAGGAGCTTCTTATGAGGCGACTGGCATCACTGTCACCTGCCCAGAAGAGCCGCCGCAGAGGTGGTGCCTCCTCGGCATCCCCTGCGCTGCCACCACAACCGAGTGCCCCAGGGAAAGGGGCCGGGGCTCTGAGCATGCCTCCTCCTGCAGCTGTGCACAAGGAGTGCTGAAAGCAATTATTGATCAAAACAGAACAAAGAGAAAGAAAACGTGACTGACTACCACGAATATTAAGAATTTTTTTCTAGCTGTTCAAAAAGGCACAGTTTATTTCTAGACCTACTGTACTTCCTTGTCATAATATATAATAATTACGTACCGATTTTAAGCATAGCTGTTAATTTTAAGCCACACGTGGTTAATGGTGGGGTGAGGCAGCTGGGCGCTCGCTCCAGGAGGAGGAGAAGCCCGGCAGTGCAGGGAGGGCTCGGGCCCGGAGCCAGGCACGGCATTATCTCAGCTGCCACGGTGAACTCTTCAACCCTCACAGGCGTTAAACAGCTTCACGTTTGTCCCCTCTGTCATGGACTTTCTCTTTCAAAAATTCTGGCAGTGTAGGGCTGCAGCGAAGCTGGAAGCTGGGTCCTGCGGGCTGAGCTCTGCTCACCTGAGCCCTGCTTGCCAGGTCACTGCCCAGCTGCTGCAAACAAATGCCAGGAGGTCGCTGTTTCTCCGTGTCCCCCCGGGGCTCGCTGACCCCCTGGCCAGGCAGTGGGCTCGGCAGAGCCGAGCAGGTCCCAGCCCTATCCGAGGGCCAGGCTCCAGGCTGGCGGTACACACGAGCAGGATGGGGCTCAGCTCCACCTGAAGCACCAAGCTTTACCAGGAGGCTGGAGGGGGCTCCTGCTGTCCAGTCCTACTTCCTGGAGACACGGCTGAGCTGCAGAGTGATGGTACTGCTGGTCTGAGCTGAGCAGGGACAGTCCTCTGGATCCTCCCAATGCTCCGGCACAGCCAGGGGGCCAAGGGCTGCCTAAGCCATGTTCCTGGCTCCTGGGCGGGAACCTTTGGTGGAGAGAGAGACCCTGTCCAGAGAAAGAAAGTGCACATCTTCAGCTGCCCCACAAGGTCTTACAGCCTCTGGGCATTATTCACCTGGGGGTAACTTTGGGGCTGAGGCTGCGCCCACCCAGCCCCGTCGGCTCCAGGCAGGGAGCGGGTGCCCACCATCCCCAGGGAGCCCCAGGCCGGCTGCACAGGGCGGTGCTCGCAAAGGTAGGGGCTGCTGCTGGACTTCAGCAGACATAGAGCATGTTTGCAAAAGGATTAAGCAAAATAAGCTGTTGGGTTTCTCCATGCCCCCGTTCATGGGGCCTAGTCACTTCATCTTTCTTTGTCTGTGTGGTATTTAAAGGCCTGTATTTTAAGCCCACTAGTCCCCTCAGGAGTGCATAACAGGCTGGCTAAACATTATGTGGTCATCTGCAATGCCACAAGGACCTGAGCTGCACTCTCCTCCGCTACAAAGCCCCTGTACAATGCTGCTTTTGGTAGCGCCGCAGAGCAGGCACAGCTATTGGCGTCTGGTGTCTGCTCAGCTTTATTTTGAGGTATTTAAACTTAGCAAACTGGCTTTTTTTAGGTCCATATGCACAGATCAGGTGGTCACCTGTGGCAATATGTTTATTCACAGATTCTAGCTGCTTTCAGAAAACAGCCTTCTCTAAATATAATTAAGGCTATTTAAGTAGCTGCTCACGATTACCTCTCGGTTCACACAAAACACCACATACTCCCTCATTGAGCAATAACTCCTGGAGATAGAAGGGTAAAAAGCCACAGGCAACTTGCTGTTGAGTGCCTCAAAGATTTTTATGATCCTGCTGTAAATGGATGTTTACTTTTGAAGAGCTGCCATTATATTAGTTTTCAAACTAGCTGATTTACCTGGCAGTTTGACAGTTTTTACATCCTTTAGCCTCCTTTGCCTTTGCCCATATTAAGGAGGCAGTGGATAGATGAAGAAAAGCCTGATTCAGGGATGGATGTGCATTTAACTGGTGACATAGCATGTCCTTTCAGCTCTGGTAAGTAAGCTCAGGAGAAGGACTAGGGACAGCTTCTAGGAGAGGAGGAATGGGAAAGCTTGGGTGCAAAGAGGTGTGGTGAAGCCTGAAAGGTTGGACAACATCAACAGAGGACAGTTTTCATGTCATGATGACCATGTTCCTTACCTTGGTGCCTCTCCTTGCCCCAAGACTACAGTGCTCCTTTTTCCTCTCCTCCTTCCCCTCTTTCTCTGCCATGGTGCCGTTTCTTGCCTTCTTTCTTTGCCCCTTGACATTGACACTGGCCTCCCAGGCTCCATCCATGGTGGCAGCTGCTCCCTCTCCAACACCTGCCTGGCCCCGCTCATTCCCACCGAGCCCCTCCTGCATGCCACCGGCCCTCCCTCCACCTGCCAGGCTTGTCCCTCCCTCACAGCGGGCCTGGCGCTTGGTGGGATAAAGGGTTGGACAACTTCTCAGCACTGAGAGGATGGAGAGTAGCACAAGAGTTCACCTCTCCAGGGACATGACTGCTTGCTTTGAATAAAAAATAAAGACATCTTCAGATCTGGGGGATTTGCTTGGTGCTTTCTTGTCACCAGACCATTTGGTTTTCATGAGAAGAACATGCCGCCATTTCGGAATGCTGAATTCACATCTCTCACCACGAGAATTTCAGCCAGAGAAGTTTTAGTAGGTCCAGAAAGAATGTGTGATTCACTGACACATGCAATAACACATGTAAGAACTTTCCCAAGAAACTCTGTAATACTATTTTAGGATTTTATTATTTTATTATACTAGAATTTCAGGAGTGATGCAAGAACCAGCAGCTTACATGTCTTTGGTAGAAACTTTGCATACCCTGCACATACGCCATCGCTGCCTGACTCACCCAGAGATTTGGGCATCCAGGGAGCACAGAGCCAGGGCCAGCGTGTTGGATCACACAATGGAGACCTGCGGCAACCACACTACTCCAGGTCGTGCCATTCCTGCATTCATCTAGCACTGTCACAAATACAATTACTCTAACACTGACAGGGAAATAAGAAACATGAGAGATGCAAAAGCTGTTTATAAACAGCTCCCATTCCTTCCTAAAAATGCTATTTAATATTTCATAATGTAACATCAAGCGGGAAACTCAGTGCCAGTTTCCAGCGCTACAGATGCCACTGAAAAACAAAGGAAGCTTTCCAAGCAGAAAAGGGGGCCACAAAAAAAGCACGAGCCATGCAGAAACCCTCCTTGTACTTCATGTCCCCTCCTGCTCCAGCAGTAATGGTTTAAATATACACTCCAGTCTGCAAAGGAAAATGCAGATCTTTTTCCTCGTTGTTCTGCCTTTGAGAGGATTGTCAGAGCAACCAGACAGCCCTTGTATCAGCTCCACACCGAAATTTAAATACTTCTGAGATCTACTAATAACATTTCTTCTCAAATATCACAGGCTAAGTCTTGGAGGAAGATGAAGCTGAGCTGACTGCAGGCAGAATTACAGATAGTGCTATTTACCAGGGTCTTTTCTAACAGGCTGTATCAAACCAACAAATATCCTGTTGTCATTTTTAGACCTTTTTTTCCATGTTACCCGCATGTTTCGCACAATTTATGTTTCACCATTTTCCTTCCCGATAACCAGTCCCATCTGTAGCCCAGCCATTGCAAACCAGTGCACAACAGAGGGCTTTGAAGAACGGTGCTGCGTAGAATTTCTCTGTGTTGACTCTACCGCGCCAGGTGCGGAGAGAGACTGCGTTAGAGCTCAGAAATCACATATAAATCTCGTTTTTCACGGTTATCCCTTGCCCTGTGTACCCACTGCGCAGCAGGAGGGAGGCAGCCCAGCACGCTGCCAGCTGCAGGCGTGCAGCTCCAAAGGCTCCTGCAGCAACTCACGCTTTGGGACTGGGGCAGCTCGGATCCCATTATTGTTGTTGCAGTGTTGAAGGGGGCATTGACACATGCATCACACAAATGAGACTTGATGCAAAAAGAGACATGGGAAGGTTAATTCTGACAGTTTCCTTGGTGTTTCGCTGCCATCTGGACTCCCACATTTTTTTCTGCAAGTTGCCTGCATGTGGCTTCAGTGGCAAAGCTCTTTGGCTTTTGCCCTTCCCCCTGCCCTAAATAATTTCATTTCTGGGATTCCAACAAGGCCATCATACTAAATGGATTATAAAACTCTTTAGGCTCACCAGGAACAATGTTGCCCCTGTAAGGGCTCATGCTACTTTGAGCAATGTTAACCTGGGTCTATGCAAGTGTCGGTGAGCAGAACTTGGCCCCAGACTCAACCCAGATGACTTTATAGCTCAGCACCCACTGGGGATAAGAGTCTCATTTTCAGAGCAGTGCAATTTTCTCCACAACGATGTTATCTTTGTTCCTCTGTTTCTGGCAGCAGAGCTGCTTACACATGCTATTAGCAGATGGCAGAAGACGTACGTGGAATTTGCTCCCAGAACATTTCTTCCATTCTTCCTCCCAGACTGAAGAAGTGCAAATTCGAGCTAAAAGCATATACTAACTACACCCCTTTTCCAAACAGGGCTACAGATGGTTAAAAGCAGGCTCCACTAGAAACCTCTCAAATATTCCAGTCTCGCTGCTGTAGTTTAACTACTCAGCACATACCCTTTCAGTCAGAATCGCGGGGAGTGCATTTCTGTAAAGCCATGCTCCTCGGTGCCCTTATGTCAGCTCCTTTCCAGGATCAGCTGTTAACAAGCAGCAGGCATTGCAGGAAGGTAGAACTCTTCCACGCTGTCTCTCCAGTAAGCTGAGGCCACCTGTGGCCCACAGCTAACTGCCATGGGCTTGGTAGAGCTTGGCGCACTTCGCATAGACCAAGATGAACACATAAATTTAAGGACCAGGCAAACAAATTTCCAGAATGGGCAAGAATTCAGGAGCATGGACATGTGCATGTTGTTTAGCCTCCAAAAGGAGGAGAACAGAGCCTGACAAACTCCACATCATCCCATATTTATGCTGCTATGAGCTGAAACTAAACTGGCCTTCCAGTGGGACTGCTGTCAGAAGGAGTCTGGGAGCTGTTGCTGTAACCATGTGCTTGAGCGCTCTTCCGAATCACCATTCATTTTTGAACTGGATGTCTTGTCTAGGAAAAGAAATGGCTTTTTGAAAAATCTTCTTATTCAGGGTTCTTATTTTATTTACAACGTATTATGATTTTTTTCTGCCTCCCTAAACTTAGGGAAGTCCTGCTCACAGTTGCTCCTGCATTTGATGGAAACCAAACCCAGATAAAAGACCACTGCTTTGAGATCGCCTCAGCCTTCAGATCTTACGTGAGCACTTATTTTTCATCTGTTCTGTTTTTTCCCCAACAGACAATTTTATTCCAAGTTCATGAGCTCATGCTGAAAAACAGCAGAACATTTCCAAAGTCCCAAAATTCAGTGGAAACTCAAGCCTAACACTTTACATCCAAATTTAAACTTGTTGACCCCACATAGCGCCAAATGGAACAATCTCATGTCAACAAGAAAGGTGCAATAGTTCCAGCCTTTCAGGATAGCTGCACTCAGGTACCCGCTCCACAGTTCACTGTTTCTGCCCACCTGCCTCCCCTGGAGGCATCACTCACAGATATGAACTGCCTCCTGGAGGTGGGTGCCTCAGCCTACAGGCAACCTCCTTTCGCCCAGTGACCTGCTGGTTAGAGAGGGCTCACCACCGGCAAGCAGGGCTCCAATTAAGCCTCTGCCTGAAAGGCCTCGAGCCCCACATCTTGCTCACTCTCGTCGCGCCTCAGCACTAGGTGAGTGGCTGTGCAGCATGCAGCCTCTGGCTGGAGGTGCTCCACCGAGTGCCACAGCACTGCTGGGAGCGGCACTGCCACGGGTTCTCACCCCAGGAACACCGAGGGTCTTGGCCCAGCAGCGAGACGCAGAGAAGAGCCAGGAGTGTGAGTCCCAGCGGGAACAGGGCTGGGCAACGCAGGGCGCGTCGTGGCAGAGCCGTACACCCCGGCGCGTGCTGACCGCTGCAGGAGCCGTGCTGGCAGGCACTAGACTCACAGGGCACCTTCACATTTGATTTGGGATTTAGACACCCATCTGCAGTTCCAGGTACCAATGCCATGCCTTGGAGTATAAGCCCACACACCCTTAGTAAACCATGGCCAAAATCCCCAAAGAGAAAGATTTCAACCATAAATCAAACACACGCTGCAGACCACAGTGGGACAGTCAAAACCTGTCTTCAAAGGACTTCTCAGACAGAACAGGCTATGATGCCTCATGGATACTGGAGATTACTGCTATTTTATAAAGCAAGATCGAAAGTCTGGACTGCTCAAAAATTCTGATTGCTACCTGGATTCAGAGTTTCAATTTTCAAGCCACTATCTCAAATGTGAAATCTGGCTGGTTTTTTTTACAAAGATACTTGGTCAAATAATGAAAAACTGCTTCAGTAGTACAATTATCATGTTGATGCTCTTGTCTTTCTACGCTGTCTCAGAGAATTTGTTCTTTTTGTTAGATAATGCAGACAGAAGGGGTACTAACTACTTGCTTTTATTCATGAAAGTCTTTAAGTTCCAAGATTATTTAGAATAATTTGCTTCCATACAAATGTACTTCCTATTGCACACTGTGCTCTCATCAAAGATGGAAATCCAATTCCCTAGTTTCAAGAAGTCTTCAAGTTCTCAGGTGTTGCTGTTTTCACACCGTACAAAGGCATGTCTCTCTGTGCACCCATGCAATTCTGCTGGCAGTTCAGAGCAGAGGGGCAGCACGTAAAATGCTGCTTTGTGTCTCTGCCAATACTAAACTATTAAAGTCATACTTTTATGTGCACCTGGTTATACCTTCCACTGAAAAGAGTGCATGGTAGAGGCACTTTTGTGCCAACCATGGAATTTATTTCCTTAAAAAAGTATTTTCCCCTAAAGCCTAATAGAGATTGCAGCCCTAGATAACTCACTTGCTTTGTTCCAGTGTCAGAAGCATGTAGTGGAAAGAGCTGAAACTCTGTAGAAAGGGCATGGCTGGACCCTGATGTGAACACTGGTCACCGGACAGCCAAGTGATCTCCTGTGTGCAGGGCAGCAAAGGGCAGAAGGAAAGAAAAGACATGGGGAGAAAACAAGATTTTTGTTATATTTTTGTTGTGCTTGAGGAAAAAAAAGAATTTGTCATGTGGCTAAAAAATCTAAGTATGATGTGTTCTACAATTCCTACCTAACTCTGTCAAACAGCTTACATCGAGTGCTATTGATACCCCACGTCTCTACGTTACTTTCTTTTGAAGTTCAAAGCCAAAAAGCTACTTTGAGTTGGCTACATTTATTTGCCCTTTCCTTCCCTTGAAGCAAACATAACCAGTAAAATTCCCTGGCGTATTTCTCTCCTTCCTGAAGTTTCTTTTCTCACTTGCCCTCCTCCACATAATCAGACCCCTTTTCACACATGGGTGAACCTAGAAAGTCATTTAGATTGGGAACCACGTGAACCAGTTCAGTGAACGTCAGGTAATTGTGCCTTAGAGGCCTTTTTGAAGGTCAAATATTTCTGGGTAATTTTTCTAGCTACTTTCTTTGTTAAATGAAAGCCCACTGAAACCAGGAAAAGAACAAGGTGGCTTTGTAAAAGTCTCTAACTCACTGGCCCTGTGAATCCGCCTGCCCCATATCCCTGCATGATTTCCTTCTACGTTTTCTTTCCAAGACTCCTGTCTTCACAAGACACCTGCTTGTGCAAAATTTGTATTGTTCGCTGTTGCTCTGAGAATGGCTGAGATCTTCAAATACACTTCCCAATAGATTCTTACACTTTTAAGTCACTTCCAAGCTTTTGCAAAAAAGGCTTACTTTACATTTGCATCATGATATGAAAAACAAGCTAAAAATCATCTCTGAAACACGCAGACAGACACACGCAGACAGACAAACAGGAGTGCTTGCGAACCTGGCAATCTGTGGTTGATTCCTGTGTGATTTTTCCTATGTCGAGTCTTAATGTGAGTTCACCTTCCAGGCATTATAAATTTGGGTATTGCCACTAACAAACCAATAAACTTTGCAATAATAAATAAGAAATTAAAACATTGATTTAAATGAACCGACAAGTGTTACAGCCACAAGATGGTCACATAATCCCAACTTTCATACAAAACTAGACAAAGAATATCAAACAAAATTAAAGAAACTTTATGATCTTCTTTAATATTTGCAATTTCAACTACAGAAGTAAATAAATTTGTTTTATACTAAGAATGGAAGCACAGAGTAACTTTGCTAAATGAAATTTCTATTTTAGGACATATTTTAATTTAATAAACTGGACTTGTTTCCTGAAAAACAACTTGTAATCGAGAACAGAACAATGCCACTTAGGCTGTGAATTCATCAAAGCAAAGGCTTTTTTAAATTGCAAAACCTAGCACAACAAGGCCCTGGTTTGTCCTCTTAGGAATGCAATACCAATAAATAACTATGCGGTAAATTCCCAATCCCAAATTCTTTACTGTTGCTCCAGACTTTACAAAGGTTACGCAGAGTTTGCACTGCACAGGATTCCTTTCCTGCATATAACTGTGAACGTGCAAAGTATTTCCAGACTCTGGATAGCAATCATTATACAGACCCAAATACGCTGGCAGTCATGATCAGATATACATGTACAGATGCACATGAATGGGCAGGTGGATGCTGAAATGGATTCAATTTAATTAAGGAAAACATGAATACGAACAAATATATTTGAGAAAGTAATTTTAATGCAATGCAAGTGCATTTACTACTAATCCCCAGTACAGCTCCATAGGAGAGCGCTTTGGCTGCTGCAGGTCACCGAAGAAGAGCCGAGCTCTGCACCCTGCACCAGGCAGCACCCGCTGAGAGCTGAGCTCCACCTTCCATTGTACACTGGACCTTAACTGGGCACAAAACCTTCTTCCCCATGGGCTCCATCCCTCGTGGGGTCTGGGTGGGAGTCAAGGGACCGTCCACCTGATCCTCCCCACCGCTCCTCCGGAAAGGCGACAGGCAAGCCTCCCACCTCTGCCATGACTGCTGCCACGGGGGGTCCACGTCCTCCTGGGGAGGAAAGCCTTGCCCCACTCAGGCCCAGTCACTGCTTTGGACTCACTGTCCCCAAGGTGGTGGTCCACTCCAGCCAGAGAGTTAAAACTGGGTTTAAAATACATAAATGCCAGAAAAACTCCGTACCCCATTTAAAGATTTAGCTCAAACTCCTGTGCCTTTCTGCTCTGGAGAGGAAGGAGAGCTTTTAGAAGAATTAACAAAAAAGAAGCTGCAAAACGCCCTCATAAGCTAGTAAAGAAAAGGAAAGTGGTCACTGCCTCAGCACAGTGCGTCTGGGTTAGGCTGAGTGATGCTGGGCTTTTGGGGCTGTCAGACCCGTTTGCCTCATTGACGGATCCCACAAAAGCCCTTCTAAAGCTTTATCCTAAAGGAATGCAGTGTCCAGCAAGGACTGATAGCGATCGGAGTGATGAAGTCCCCGCAGGCATGTGCTTCCAGGGAACAATGGGAGTTAACTGCATGCTGAGAGAAAGTCCCTCATCAGTACAGCAAGGGCAGAGCACAGCAAGGGGATAGATACCGGTGGCTTAGAGAGAGAAAATGAAAGAGCAGATTCAAGGCTGGAAGAAAAGTGCTCTTCAGTGGCAACATGCTATTGCCTGAGAATTAAACTACATGTTTTACTGCATTTTCTTGGGGGATGCTGCTGAGGGACCTCTGAAGAACAAGGAGCATCAGCAGCTCTCCTGTAAAGCTTCACAAGGCTTTCTGTGTACTCCAGACAACTAAGGCTGGCTAGGTATCTATGTGGCTAAGTACTGAACAGAAGTTACTTGTTGCCACGTGAATCTACTGTTGCTGCTCTTCCTGGGTGCAGTCATTAGGGCATGTTAACAGCTGCACTAGGCAAAGTAGTTATCTGCCACACACCTGATCCAATCTAGAAAAACATCATTTATTCACTACAGTTGCTCCAGATCTGGGTTGAGGATACAACTCATTGGTTTTCAGGGCATTTGGATGCTTGCTAGACATATCTGTTGCTTTTGGAGTAGCTGTCAGAGGCAAAATGACTGGAAAAGCTCAAAGATGTCCTTTGGGGGCATGTACTAAATAAGAGCAAATCAAGATAAAGTGAAGCAGTGCACTGCTCCTTCCTCCTCTTGCCTATGGCCCTGGAATAGTGAGATTTGTTGATTATTTCTGGAGCTTCCACAAAAAGTAATTTTTGCAAGCTGTTGTTATTGCACAAGGATCTGCACCTCTACTAGGAAAACGCTGCACAAATCAAGATGATGAAAGTGACTCCTCTGTATCGAGCTCTTCTGGAGAACAGACTGCCTCAGGCTTTAGACACCATCGAAGACATAGGGACATAAAATTTGTCTGAGGTTCATCCAGCCCAACAGTGTCTCCAATAACTTTCATTATCAGCTCCTCACAGGAAGGCAGCTGAAGTACTTGGGGCTGACTGTATCACTTTAACCACATTCTTGCAGACTATTTCAAAGATTTCCAGTAGAGGCATCAGACCTCAAAAACGTTTCCAGTCTTCTGGAAAGTATTTGCTATCCCCAAAATTTTGCAGACCATAAAGGAACAGAAACAATAGTTACACAAATGCAGTTCCCAAGAGGCTGTTTGGTAAAAAAGCTTGACATTAATTAGCAGATCAATGGATTACCTCTGAAGCCTTTTAAAAAGCTTAGCTACATCTGCCGACTTCCATTTCGCAGCTATCAGTTCTGACTTACACAGTGAAATCCACACCGCAGTTAGCTGAGCAGCACTGGTTTCATGTTCTTCTAGAACTCTTGAGCGGAAAAACCGTAGTTTTGGAGGTTTGTTATTCAACTTACCGATTTGGTGCTCCTTGGCTGACAGCTGAAGTGGAGACAGGTCTTCCCGCTCACCCAGAAAGCGTGATTCTCCTGAGAGAAGGTCCTCCCCTCAAATGTCTCCACAGCAGGCACAGACACCGAGATTCGTGACATTTGGAGCTGTGCCTCCCCCTACACTTTTGCACTGCAGCCATCAGCTGGGCTGCTCGGTGGCGCATGCAGCTAAGCTGCTCCCTGGACGCATGCTGGTTACAGCAGAGAGCATCAGCTCAGAGACAATTTGAGAAACCCCATTTTAGACATTTAAGGAACGTGACTTAATTAGGTAACTTTCATAGATGCAAAAATTTGCATAATGCCACAGATACCAACATAAGGTCGACCCATCTTGCCCCAGCAAGAGTCACAGCAAGACACACTGTTGCTGCACAAAACCTGCCAGCCACGAAGCTGCACAGTTTGTGTGGGCTGGAAAGATCCTTGGGTGCCAAAGAGATGGTGGATGAGCTAGAACTGCTGGGCTCCAGAAAGGGGCTGCAGACGAGAGAGCCTGAGGCAGAACGAGATGTTTTCAGGGTATTTTTGTCAACAGGAAAGGGACCAGGTGCTCCTGGGATGGAGGAGTGCTGAAGATATTCAGCTGTTGGTAGTAGGAGGGCAGCTCAAGGAACGCTCACTAAACCGGACCCTCCTCATTTGTCATTGACATTCAGCTTGCCACACACTGCTGCAGCCAGCTTCCCTTCTCCCCTCGCTTCTGCTGCCTGCCTCTGGAAGGGAGCACAGGCGAAACAGACATTTGCAGGCTGCACAGTGCTTTTTCGCAGCTGCGGGAAGAATTACCAGCCCTCTCCTGCAGTGAGTGGGATGGGAAAACCCTGGCTGAGCTAGGTTTGTGTGAGACGGAGTGTCCCCCAAGTGACAGTAACACATGATGCAGCACACTTGCCAGCTGTGAACAGTGCCCTGCTTGGGTATGGCTACAGACTATGGGCAGAAGAAATCATCCAGCTGTGCACTACATACTGCTCAGTGTCACTCACAGCATTATCATGCACTTGTAACATTCCACAGAAATGCATGTTCTTTAAGAAATAAGAAAAAGTGTGTTAATTCTACTTACTTCTAATATTATAACTGTCCATCACATGCACATACCCAGAGTTTTCTCTACGGAAGTGCAAACACAGCATCTTTTAATCAGTACTTTCTGCATGGTTAAAAAAATGCTGTTTGACATACCGTACTCTCTTCCTTTCGTGCCTGCTTTGATTTCTTGATGCAAGTCAAGATCCACTCCAACTGCATTTATCTGATACTTGTGTTCAGAATGAAATATTTCATAACATGCATTAGATGGAGATCTATTTTGAGTAAATATGAAATTCTATAATTAGCAAAAAATAGAGACCAAATCATTTCAGTACTCTCAGACTACAAACAAGTTGTTTGTCCCCATTCATAGCAGTCTAAAACTATAAAATATATGGTATAACATTTGCAATGTTGACATAACATATATATAGCATTTGTTAAAGACACATTGTCCTTTAAAATCAGCTACATTTAATAACTTTTAGTTATTGTGTGTGTTTGCAAACTGTAGTAAATCAAACGATTTGAAAAATGCAGGGAATAAAATAATATCTGTAACTATCAGCACTACCAAAAAGAGCATGGCATCTAGACACTAGATCTCAGCTTGTATCCCTCCCTCCCACAAAATATATTTATTTTGTACATTACCTAGCAGTCTGGGGTCAAAATGCAGCCCAAGCTGGAGGAAGTCCGGTGGCATCTCTCCCAGGCTGCACCGGAGATGAGCAAGCACCCTCGGGGCAACCCAGGAGCTGGGATGGTTTTGGCAGGCAGGGCAAGAATCTGTATCTGGCAGGGGCAGACCTCTCCCTCTCCCTGTCCCTCTGATGGCAACCCTGAACTGGCACCGTCCGGCACTCAGGTGTTCCCTGTATAAGTATGGATATCTTTAATGAACGATACGTTGATTTCTTCTGCTGGGGCAGATGCCATGAGTTCTCTTTAGTATCAGAAATGTTTCATTCATGATTTCATGGAAGGAGCACAAAGGAACAGGCTGCCTGAAGACAGAAGGCTCCTGCAGGGAGAACAGCAGCAGGCCCCCTGGAATTACTGCTGACCAGAGAACCTGGCTCAGAGTGGAAAGAGAGAGTATTAATTAGGATTAAAGGGAAGTAACTGGCTTAGTATAATATGACAGCTGTGCCAAAGAGAATGCCACATTTTCTAGCTACAGTCCCTACTGTCAGATCTCTGTGTTATATTTTGGGTATTGGACAAATTGTGCTGGCTGCAGAATATTCTCTGTTACTGTAAGTCACTGGAGAGGGGCAGAATTGTCTATATTTAGGCCACTAAGTCCCCCGTGTTAATCCTTACTCCCTCTTTGTTTTAGCACTCCATTCTCTATTTTTACCTCGCATATTCTGCAGCAGGTCTGGACACTTGAAGAAGTCGGGCATCCCTTCCCCAGAAGAATTAATGGCCATGCCTGTACTTTGTTTTCCATTTACTTCTTTCTTCATGTGTGGGTTTTCTTACAATGCAGACTATAAAAACTACTCCAACCAGAAAACAGCAAAACCTGAAATGGAAAGCAAATGATAAATCAGATGGCAGTAGTAGAAAAGAAGGAAAGGGGTAACATTTGTAGTGCAATTTGCCTAGAATTTCAGTCACAGCTGTGCTTATTTAAGATTATGAAGGTACATTTGAAAAAGAAAGCAAAGGATTTGCAGATGACAGACACAAATCATATCAGCACAGTTGCCAGACTGAGACAGGAGCAATACTTGCTGCGAACCTCCGTCCTCCATCAGCCAGGCTATCTGCCGTACTCACAGCCAACAGTAAAACGGCTCACTCAGTAAAAAGGGTGGTAAAAATTGGCACCACATAAATAAGATTGTCATATACTTATCATTGTAAGACAGTGTTATTTCTGAACATCTGATCTCTACATGATTTGAAACATGGGCTAAACCAGTGATATTAACTGGCATTTTCCATTAATATGACCTTCAGGAGCTTTGGTTTACATTATTCATCCATCTGAACAAAAGCCCACAGGACCATCTCGAGATGCTTTCCTTCCGATGGGACTAAGCCTGGCTGGCTGCCTCCTCCCTGGAATGACGGAGCAGCTCTGGCGCACTTGGGGAAGGGATTGAGCCTGCCACAGGACATGGGGTGTGTAATTGTGGCTCTGCATGTTGCTGCTAGACCACTCCTGCCCTGGCCTGACCATTCACCCTGCTTCCTCCAGTTCTCCTCAGAAGGAACCTGATCTGGGCAGAACGTTTTTAATTTCCTCCAGCTTTCCCGGTTTGTGAACTCAGACACAGCGGCGATGTGCATGCTGCTCTCCTCTGCCATCCTTGAGAGCGCAGGCAGCACCAGGAAGATTTCCTTCTGTTTGTCCTGATCCCTTCCTGCTTTCCACTGGGGTGGGGAGAGAAAGAAAAAGAGGTGAATTCAGAGGAAGAACAGCTGAGAGAGCAGTCCCGGAGCCATCTCCCTTCCCAGGCAGCATGGGGGTCTGTGTTGTTCCCCCACCTTCCCCGGTGCTGTCCTGGGATGCTCCTCCAACAGCATCTTGCGGGCAGGTTTGCACTGAAGACCAGGAGCAGGCAGCTGCTGGCCCCTGGCTTGCCATGCTTGCCATGCACGGACGTCCAGTATGGAATAATATTTTGCACGCTACCTTCCCTCACCATCTCGTCTTCCCGGACGTTGCTGCTGGACGCACGCTTGCAGGAAAGGAAAGCCAGCAGAGCACTGTGGAGGGAAAATGCCCGAGAGATTCAGGCCCTGCCAGCTGTGATCAGTAGTCTCAGAGCCCTTTCCCTGCAGGACATGCTTTGGAGCAAAATTTGTGTCGTTTCAAACAATACAGATCAAAGTGAATTCCCCACTAAAGGGGAATCCACTAACCAACACTGATGCTTTTCTCAAAGCAGGAACGGTATGAAGAGGAGCATAGGCAAGGAGAAGGGAAGAAATGTCTTTCTAAAACAGCCCCAGGGCTGCCGGCGATATGAAATGCACAACCTCGAGCCTGGTCAGTGCACAAACAAACAGCACTCCGGAAAGACAAAAAAAAAAGAGAGAAAAGGTTAAGAAGCATCTCTAAGCAGTGGTGGAGCCACCCTACCCCTATCAGTAACTGCCAGCAGCAGCAGGTAGGTAACTGGTGTTCTCATTCATTGCAATAGAGAAGAAAAGAAAAAAAGAGGTCAGAAAAAATAAGGGAACTAGGCATTTTCCTGGGAGCAAGGAGCAGCAGTATAGCAGGCTTAGGACTATAGCGCTTTCCTTGCAAAGGTTTTTGGAGGTCCTGAGTGTTTTTAACTTCCACTACGTTTGCTGGTTGTTGGTGCTCACAGCCTGACAGCAACAACAGGTCGAAGGGTGCTCCTTGTTTGTGGGAATTAAACTCAACCCTTTACAGAAGTTCCCCTGTGTAAAATCCAGCAGGGCGCTGTGGGTGTAAGCTCTTCCTTCTCAGCACTGGAGGGGCATGGGCCCTCCCTGTCTGTCGTGCCTATAGATAGATTTAGATAGACCTCTGTCATCTGCCTGCACAAATCATGCATTCCCGCTGAGGATTTATTTTAGACACCTGGCACTCCCTTCAGATAGAAGTGAATTACTGCACGGGGCACACACAGCAGGACAGGAGTACTGGACACTGAGATGCCTGTGTCCTTTTCAGCTGCCTCGTTCCCTGAGCTTACATCAAGTGTGTAGGTGCCTTGGCTTGACTCTGGGCTGAGCAGATCGCCACAGGGGACGTGAAGAACGACTCCAGCGTGAATCAGTACCAGACAAAACAAGGCACTGAGGAGAGGTAGTGACACGCAGGATGAAAGGGGGATAATACAGGGAGGGTGGGGAGAGAAATAATTTCAGAGCTGGAGCTAATTTTGTAGAATCTGGCTGTTAAACAAAGAACCACAGTGTTTTTAAAATTCTGCTTATTGAATTAAGTCACTCTCCTGCCAACTAGATTACTTCAGCTGGCTGAACAATCTGACACCTCTTTTTAGAAAAGAATTTGCTAACATGACTAACTCAGTATGACGGCATACCTAACCATCCCCTTCGCTGCGCTCTCGGGGAAAACCAGGCACTACAGCTGAAAACAAAGCCCTTTTATGGGAAACATCTATAGAATTGAGAAAAGACTTTGAACAGAAATTGAAAGAAAACTCAAAGCATTTCTATTTTGAAGCCTAATAGAATCATGGATTGGTACCTACATTGTCTAGCACTTTTCATACATTTGCATTAATGTATAAAATATGTATTCTTGTGCATTAAAATTTAAGAAGAAATAATTTGATTACTACATATTAACAGGTGCTTTTGGAGCATGAGGTTTCTCCTTGGCTTCTGAGAATGTCCCTCACAGAAACACTCAAAATCAGGCTCTGAAGTCAGATAAACGGCCTCCCTTCGCCCTCTGTGTTAGTGAGTACTACACTGCCAGCATGGCTGGATGTTCATGTTCTTATCTGTATTGCAGCAGCACTCACAGAGCTGAACTGAGACCAGGTCTTTACAGTGCTGGGTGGTGATTTTTGTACCCTCAGAGGCAGTCCTTGACCCAAACAGGTCTGCTTACGAGAAAGGAAGTTTGTCTGTGTTTTATATAAGGGAGTAGACACAGAAAGATTATCCGTGCTACCTAAGTGAGATTGCTGGAAAGATTTTTTTGGATGCCAAAACAGTGGCTTAACCTGAAGATACATGTCTGCTAAAAGGAAACAGATAGCTACTAAACTCCACCTTTCCTTAACTTCTTCACTGTTACAGTTTAATTACTGTGCAGTCTGAACACCTGATATAAGTCATTCTCTCCCAGGACTCCCCTGCAAACACATTTCAGCTCTCCTGATAGCCCAGAGTTGTGACAGGGGGACAAATGCAAACACACCAAGTTTTGGAAAGTTATGGGCATCCTCTGGTTTCTTCTATGGTATCGCCAAGAGATCACAACTTCTTCTTCTTTACCTCCAAGACAGCTTTATCAGTCTCTGAGGGCCTTTTCATTCCTCTGAAATCCAGTCCTGCCTTCTTGCCCACTGATTTGTTGCTCAGAAATAAAAGCAGGTGTTTCACCCCCAGCTGATATTTTCAGTGTTAAAACACTTGGATGTCACAGGACAGTATTCAAACCAAAGCAACATAGCTGGAAAGAGCTGGAACCCTTGGGGACAGAAATCCCAATAGGATTTTTTAGGATGCTATTTGTGTGAGAGGTCGCTGTTCTGGAGAGTTCTTCAATGGCTTTTTTCATATCTCAGATTCATTGATGGAAATCATCAGACTTCATTAGATCAAAAAACATCTCTGTCTGCCCACAGACAGACAGATAATAGCCTTTGGCCACAAGTTGTACCAATCATTGGTTCTTAAACTAAAACTAACTATTCAATTGGCATAAAGCCTAGCATAGACATGTTTAGATCAGGTCATGATTTTCGCTTAAAGTTATTCTCAGGGAGCATAATCTAATATTCCCAAGACAGCTGCATATTAACTCAGGGCAAGATTTGATGGGGATTGTGAACCAGCTTAGTGAAATCAATTTACAAAACATGTCTTCAGTTAAACCAGTTCAACTTTGCACAGTTCTTCAAATAACAATCATTTTTATAGCTAGTGTTCCTCTGAAAATGGGCCTGGTGCAATGCAGTACACTTTACTTGCCCCTTCTCTTTCCGACACCTGCTCAAAGTACAAGCTAGAGGAACAGAGACATTTTCCCCTTAACTCCCTTTTACTCCTGGAAAGCTGGATCCCTGAATTCCCTCCCAGACACCACTTTGGTTTCTTGCCTCAGGTGCAGAGGAAAGCAGAGCTGAGAACGGAGTCCTCCTGCACGGCTGGCCCAAGGACCCACAGAATCCACAATATGCCCAGATCAGGTGAGAGAGCAGAGAGGCTTTGGGGATCCCGTGGCTTCGTGGTTCCTGTGCTGCTCAGCCCTTTGTGACCCTGCAGCTGTCAACCTCCTCCTGGAGATGGGTCCCCTCCCAGAAACTCCTCCAGTTCTCCAGGGGCCGATGGCACCTTCCCCCCATTTCCTGCACTGAGGTTGAGCCGTGCGTTTCAGCAGCACGCAGCGCATCAGGCCAGCAGCTGTACCACCAGCTGTTTGTTCAAAGGCCACTCACACTCGCTGACTTCAATGTGTTACGGACCAGGCACTGTATGAGGGCTCCGGTCCCTGTAGGGCTCTTGCAGAGTGTCTGAGACACCAGCCACATTTGGTTGCCACTTCAGGAGCAGATGCAGGCATCCTCTCACTTGTGCCGCAGCTTTAGTGCAAAGAAAACCTGGGTATAGAGTCACACCAACAAGATCAAGGGGCCAATGCAAAGTGCATGCACGCAGCCAAAGGCTACACCAACACAATGGCAAACACTGGAGTGTTGGAAAGCACCTTATCATTGTCCTCCTGCACTGTGAAACCTGGAGACTTCAGATATCGGTTACCCATTGTAACGTGCTGGTCACAAGGTACACTACGGTAATCTGTGCACCTTCTTTAGTACTGCAATTTGAACATACCTACTTTTTCACTTAATACAGACTACTGTTGTTTCAGTGTCCCTCAGGACAATATTTTCTCCAGAGACAGGCCCAGGGACAAAGAGCATCTTTTGAACACTCTCATTACTTCTGTGCCCTATTTCTCATATCTGATAAACCTACCTGTGAAATTCCAAAAAGAGATGGTTATCTTCTCTTACACAAATAACTTGGGCTAACATTACTTTGATACAAACCTTCTGTGATACGTTTCTGTAAGCAAAGAACTACTTAAGTGCTACCCTTGAGGAAATACTAGAATAATGTTTCACATCTGCCTCATTTTGACTGTAATGAAGACTATTTTTTGTACCAGCCCTGCCCTTATATCATTACAGTATGTTTTTTCTTTCAGTAAGCAGTTATAATTCTGTTTACTAGTAACTGAAGTTACCACTTCGAATGCCCTTCTCTTTGGAATCAGCAAAACACCACGGATATTTTACATGAAAGAAACATTTTGTGATTTTTGTCAAACAGTACAAAAGGCATTTTGTGGATTTTTGGATTTGTCCAAATCCTGTATATTTTTATTTCTTGGTAACACTCCAGAGCACCTCAGAAATTAACAGCTGTGCCTTGGAAACTGTACTAGCCCTCGCAGGCTGGACCCTAGGTCAATGCCCGTAGCATTAGGCTATCAGTCAGCACCACCGATCCCGTACTGAACCATATTCCCACCACCACAGAACATTAATTCTGACTTATCCATAAGAATTAATAATTTTCCAATGACAGAACAGTCTGAAATTGGTGATCTTGGACAGGCGGGTTCTAACTAGGTGAGAGTTGGGTCCTGTTAAAATCTGGCAAGCACAAATGAAAGAGGCAGCCATTCTTCTTACATATGAAAGGTCCATAACGGAGGCTGTGACCAAACAGCCTGACTTAGTCTACAGTGTCTGTAGTCAGTAACGAAAAGGCTTCCACAAGAGCAAAGCCCATCTGCCGCACCATGGACCTCCCAGCGGGGCTGGGACGCACCTCAGTCTCTCAGAGGCCTTTTTGCACAGACAGAGTCAATCCGGTGGTGCAGTGATCTGGTGTGGAAGGGACCCAAGCAGATGGTCTCCGTGGGCTCATGCCCCGGGGGACTTGCCTCTGGGGCTCACAGGCTTGCATAACTGAGCCTGGCGTGTCAGAGCATTGCCACTGCACCTGCAGCAACTGACCTCACACACAACCTGCCAGCAGGACGCTGCACACCATGCTGGTGGCTGCGCTGGGGACGGCCTTTGCAGAGGAGTGCCACATAGAGTAGAACTAGCAACAGGTTTCTTTGTCTACTGCATTTGCTAGACTTATTTCACTGGCTATTGTGGTCTTTACCCTTTTTTTTAACACACAGATGGAACTGCACATTAAAGGGCAAAAGAGAAAAAACTCTATGGCATTGCCAGAAAGTATCTACACTTTTCTACAAAACGTGTATTAGACCAGTCTAGGCTAAGCTTATCATAAGTCTTAGATCTCTGCATGTTGCTCATTCCAATGCAGAATCTAGGGCTAACCACAGTAAAGCGAGAAATAGCTGAGGACACAAAACACAAGAAGAATTTTAAGCATTCACCACTAAAATACAGTATATATTAAAAATGCTGTCAGTGTTTACTGCTAAAGTCAAGAACATCCCTGGATTTAGGCTTTGTTCTATATTTCATGCTGAGTTCAACAATAAATATTCAATCACAAGAATTTAGTTTGAAAGTTCAGAAATTTTTAAGGCCCCTCAAAAAGACTTTAAAATGACTCACTAAAGCAAAGGGCCTTTCACAACATTCAGAATGCACCGAGGTTATTATTGCAAATCACGGACTCACAGCACAACTGCAAAGCCTGTTGCACGGAGTACTCCCTTTTAAGAAGTGGTTTATGAAAGAATGAATCCATTAAGAAACTGAGGCCAAGGGTTTGATGTGGAGCCACCCCTGGCTATTCTCACCCACTCTGGGCCAAGCCCAGCACAGACCAAGCTTTAGCGCACGAGAGACAGACTCTCCAGCTCCTGGCAGCACTTCACCATCAAAAAGACACAGAGCTCAGACTCACCCAGAGAAACTTTATGCAGTGACATCCAGCAGGACTAGAGACTGCTCCACCTGTGAGGACAGCTGATCTGCTTCTGAAGCACTTCCCAAACCCCCGTTTACAGCCTGGCTGCAATCACCTCCCCATAAACCCTGGACAGGGGAATTAGTTTGCGTTCAGCAGTTCAGTCGTTAGTTCTGCTCATTAATTAATGCTCCCAAGCCCAAAAACGCAGTTGCACTTCACTTCCAGGTGAGCCACAGAGAGTGGGCACTGCTGCAGGTGGGACGTGGGTACCGCTGCGGGTGGAAGGTGGGTATCGTGGCCAGCTCTGCTTTCTGGGACCCTGTTGGGGCATATACAGCCCTCCAGGACAGGTCTCTCTGTGCGAGGTGAAAAGCCTTTCACAAAGGGATCTTTCACAAATTGGCTTTGTCTCCTGTTTTGCTTATTTATAAAACAGAACAAAAGTCTGACATGCTGGGGAGCAGGAGGAAGAACAAGTCTGAGGGTTTTTTCCCCTTGTTTAAGAAGTATTTAAGGAATGTTAAGTCTGCCCTGATTTACTAGAGGGTCTCTTGGGGCCCTCAAGGATGTTACTTTTCCCATTGCTTCCTCAGTAATTGTACAGACTTTCAGGACCAAAATTTCTCATCTAGAATACAAAACAGCAAAATCCCACACTTTCCTGCAGTAGTTAAATTGTTCTTCTTTATTTATCAAAGCAACATCCCTCAGAATCAAAAAGCCCAACTCCTTCCTCCCCTCCCTGCAAAGTTCATGCGACACCAGCAAATGCTCACGACCAGTGACTCAGCCTGGCAGCTGCATCACTAACCACCTGCATTGCTGAGCGCCCTCCAAGGGGCCCGGCAAAGCCAGCCACAAAGGGTTGGGAAGTGACTCTCTCAGAAATGTTGTCAGTCAGAAAGATGAGTAAATCTGTCTCACAGGTTTGCAAAACCCCTGAAAATGCAAGTGCAGGTTGCCAACTGAAAAGAGAGAAGATATGAAACATTAATCTATTCAAAGTGAGGAATAAAATAGAATTATTCCAATGAGGAATACTTGCATTTTATAAAATTGATACATGTATTTTCAGTCTGGAAGGCTGCTGTCTCTTCCAGAATGTACTGCTTCTGACAAGACCTTAACTTGTTGGCTGGTATCACCACTAACACCTGAGACAGCAAACAACAGCTAATCCTTACACTGTTTTTGTGCTAATGACTGAACCAAGATAACTGGAGGACCTGGCAAGCTTCCCATTTAATTCAATTAACTCCAGCCAGGCCTGTGCTAATTGCACCAGTCAGCATAAGAGAAAGCCAGAAGCCGGATCCCTGGATTCAGATGTTAAAAACCAAGGAAGTCTTCACCATAACTTTCTGGTATGGTTACCAGCAGTCTATCCCACCGTTACTGAGCGACCCAGCATCCTCAGCAATTTCTACAAAATGGTGTAGAAAACCATCATTTTTTTTTCTGAAAATGGTCATCTTTTTGCTGAGAAAATGGAAGCAACCTATTTCATTAGATATGTATTTTTTTTTATCCTGAAACACTGTTATGTGTCAGTTTAAGCAGACATGCTGCATCTCCTTACTCATACGCTGTGTTAGAGCTGCAGAGCCTCCAGGAAGATCATGTTTCCCCTAATGCAACGCAGATGTCTTGATGGCCAATCTGCTCAACGCACCCTGGGAGCTGCTGACCTCTCCCTGGGGACCCTGACACTTGGAGAGATTTAGGTTCCTGAGGTATTAGCTGAAAAATGCAGCTTAACAGGATAAAGACTTCAAGTGGAAATTGACTTTGAAGCCGGTTCAACAAACTGAACACTGCCGAATCTGGGAATATCAAAATGTTTCACTTAAATAAAAAAGACATTCCTGACTCTTGTTTGGAGTTTTATTCCCACAAAAAAAAAATTAAATTTTCTTTGTTTTTGAGATGAAAACAAATGGGATCTCTATAAATTTCCCATCAGACAGATACTTGATTTCATTAATCTCTAATTTCACTTCGATGTAATTTCTTTAGAACACAAACAACAGAAAATCTAAACAGTGTCCAATATGCAGTTACAGAACTGAGGGGGTATAATAGCAGGTCTCTCCTTCCCCATCTCACAACACATCTGATTCCACTAACACCATTAGCTGCTTTTTGCAAACAACTGTGAAGAGGAGGAGGAAACCTGACACTGCTGCCGTGTTTGTACAGATGCAGCTCTCCAGCGTGTTTGCGTAGCAGCGCCAGAACCAGGAGAACTTGAGGCCAAATCTGAGGAATGCGCAAATACAACGACATTGGTGCAGGCCTTTGTGAACCTTTGCAAGCCCTGTCAGAAAGCACTTAAGGCTATTCAGCTGGTGGGATGACTTGACTGGTGGGACATTCTTGACTATGGCTGTGAGTGGAAGGTGCCCTGTGCTGCACACAGACTTCCGTTACAATAGGCTGATCTACACCCAAGAAAGGAAGTTAGCAGCCTTATGGATCTTAACAATCCAAGAAAATTCATATGTTTGCCTGCAGTAAGCAAGTTACCTTCTTAGCACCCTGCTAGCACAAATCAAGTTCACAGTGCAGCTGTATTAGAAAAATAAAATCCTGTTAATACAGACAGGGTGAACAATGGATAGTGATCCCACCAGGTCACTTCCAACGTGCAGCATATTTAGCAAGCCAAGGCTGTGGGGCATGGCATACCATTGTTCAGCAGACGGAAAATCCTGCCCTTGGCGGGGCTCATCAGGTTACGCTCTGCGGCTGTGTAGGGGCTGGACTCAGGGGCTGCTTTTGGCAGCCCCCCTCGCCCAGAGCAGCAGCTCCATGAGCTGAGACCATGCAGGAGCACAGCCCCAGGCTGTCAGCTCCTCTCAAAGAAATCTTGTTATACAGTGTGCTTCTAATACTTAAATGAAAACACAGCAATGTTTTTTTGTCAAAGCATTGACCATTTGTTGATAACTAAACTGTCAGTTCAAGCTTAGAGAAATGTTAGGAAGGGTTTTGGTTTGGTACCTTAGAATTCTGATAAAAATGAAAAATAAATTAACCAGGGAAAATTAAGCTGCAAGAACAATTGGTATTATCCCCTCAGTTGATACTATTTCCACATCTGTGTGATATTAAAAGAATACTTTCCAAATATTTTCCTTTTATTTTTGAATATTTTTCTACATTAAGCCCCAACAGGCTGCAACATCTTTGCCCACTCACATTATTTAGTTAAGAAGTTTTGAAATAGAAAGACATTTGCATAGATGTTTCCTCAGTGGTGCTTTTGAAGTGTTATGTCTGGGATAACTGGTAAAATCCCTAGAAGTCTGTACACTGCCAACATAAATAGAAAGTATATTTAAGGATGGGGGATTATCCATTCCTTGACAGGGCTGTGCTACATACCACTAGCTGTCATACATAGTCTGCTGTCAGTTCTTTGCAGTGATTTTGTTTGAACTTCAGTCCAGCACAAATAATGCTCAGATAGGCTTTTCTCCTGAAAAACAAAGTCTTCAGACCTTTAAAAGGAGCTGTAAGGACTCATATGTGACCACCATCCTGGACGTATCTAAGAAACAGCATGAGCCAGCAGAAATTTTTGGTTTCAGAAAGTTTTGTCATCTTTGTGGAAAACCTGTTATGGCATTCCTGTCATCTTCCGGCTTGTATGTGCATCTGCCAGGATAGCTGAGAGTATAACAGGGAAGCCCAAACCAGTGTTAACAGTTAACATGATGCTGTGTTCCTATCTGCAAATTCACTAGAGAATAACAATTCTCTGCAAATAAAGCTCAGCTGCTCTACGTCAGCAACCAGTCTTTGAAGTTAGAAAACTTATGCTGTGGGTCCAGCTCATTAACATTAAATACTATGTTTAAATAAACCTCTACATTTTATGGAAGTTTTTCCCATGCCACGGCTCTGATGGATGGAGGTGCTGAGTGCTCCTGGCAGGGATGCTGGGCACTTGTTTCCCATGTGCTCCCATCCACATGTTCAGTATCTTCCAGAAAAGCATAAACCTCCCCACTGCGCTCTGAAACCCAACTGCGTTCAGGTGTTTTCTAGAGGGCCTAGGTTACCCTGCCGGGCACCACTTTTATGCTAGTTTAAGATCCATGAGGGATAACACAGGAGAGACTAGAGCTGTGCAGAAATACCTGCAAGCAGATGTGATACCGTGAAGACTAGTTACAGTTGAAAATTCTACCTCTGGCAGTGCCAACGGTTCCTTGGAAGGCTGGGCTCACGCGCTGCTGTGGTCATGCTGCAATCCGGAACAGCACTGCATGGAGCAAAGCACGTTATGCCCAGAAGAGCACCAGGCTGCACAGGGACCGTGCCAGCAGCAAGAGCAGGACAGAGCTGCTGTCCTTTGCTCTGACACTTTCCATCCCAGTGTGTCCCAGGGGACACACAGTGGAGATCCACAGGCACCCACTGCCTGAGGGACACTTCTGCCCTTCCTCACTGCTCACAGGTATAGGGCCAGAGCAGCACATGTCTGTGGCATCCTGAAATTAGCAGCCTCCATGTTTCAGATTTGTGAGTTAGTGAGCTCTAATATAACTGTGTTAAGCAAACCTCTATCTTTTACCAAATGCAGGGTTGGATGAGGTGAAATCGTACCTGACCAGGGCTGGTGTCTGCGTGGGTCATGGGGGGGTGATGGTGGGGTGGCAGTGGGGCAGCAGCAGGATGGCAGTAAAAAAAAAAAAAAGAACAGTGTAAAAAAACCCAGGGCCTTTTAAAGCATTTCCAGATGCTGTCCTGATACTCCTGCTGGGTGTCAGGTTATAGGAACTAGACAATCCACTCAAAGCAGCTGCACAGCCATGCCTAAAACTGCATCACCTGCTTCTCAGAAAGAGCTGACAATAGCATTAGCATGAAACTAAAATTAGAGGCTTAATTGAGCTCTGCAGTCACTGAAATTTATGACAGTTCAGCAATTCACATCCCTGATTTTTCTTGACTGAAATAATCATAAAATCAGCTCCCATTCAGGTTTCTCCCTACTCTGCAAGGAAAAGCCCTGGTAGCCAGCACACCTCGCACACTGGAAGCCTATCTGACACCTCTGCCAGAGCTCTTGCCATTCCCAGCAGTTACTGTGGCAGGAACAGACCTGGAAAGAGACTGTGTCTCCGCAAATCAGCATCGTTTTACAAAAATGGGATGCTATATTCAACACCAGAGCATGGGAACAATCATTAACCATCACCAGTGCATGAATACAAGACACAATACATTAGAAATGGAAAAATAAAAACACATGCAGGATAATGACAGAAGATGAGGAGAGATAATACAGAAACCGAAGGGGAGAAGTCAGGCTGTCAGTTACACACTGAATCTCCAGTGCACTGAGGTTAAGAGGAACGTTATTAGTGCTGAGTTTGCCCCATCATTTGAGAGAGAAAGACGTATTTGTTCGTTTACTTGGGCCATTTAAAACATGAGAATTCAAGAATCAGAGAGGACTAGGTTGCAGGATGCACACCTGTGAGCACACACATTAGGTATGTACTGGAAGAGCCTCACCAGCTGTCCTACTGTCAAAGTGGGATTCCCACTCCAAGTCCTGTGCTCTGCAGGACAGCTACCTCAGTGCTACAAATTCTTCCTCAAGCAGCAACTTGGTTCATATACTAGCTCTAGAAGTGACTTCCTTTTTTTGAATTAATATTTCTGGGATGCAGTTCTGGTCCACTGGAGCTGAGCGAAAATTGAAGAAAAATTTCAGATTTCTGTAGTTCTTGGATAACTTCATGCAATTAATTCTTCGTGTGATAACAAAGAGTTAATTAATATTAGCCTGAAAGACAGTGAGAATAGATTAACATTATTGTCAAGGCTACTACCTTCCCAAGAAGCGAGTCGTGCCTAGATCTAGGCAAGTTTCCTGTTTCGTTGCCACCACTTTCTCATGTGGTGTCCACAGTTGCAGGGAAAGAGAGCAGCAGGGACCTGATCGTGAGATACAATTGCACGGTGTCACTTGGTCCTATGTGCAGGTAAGTCTGGAAGCAATGTCAGGCTTGTGCTGCTGCTACTCCTAGCCAAATAGGGAGATGATAATATTAAGAAGTAAGGAAGTGAAAGCATCTCCTGCTAAACATCAGATCAGGGTGTCAGGGTGGAAAATAGGCCCAGCCTCTATGAGCACATCTTGAAAATAAATCAGAAGATCATCTTTTAAGGTGTGCAACAGAATCTATTGAAAGGAACATGAGCCTTTCCATTGACCTCACTAGAGTGCATCACACGTTTTAGGCAGAGGAAAAGGCACCCTGTTTAATTGTACATGTTATTTACAAGTTGAGGGGATTGTTCTTTAAGATCCAGGATGAGAAACCTAACATATTGCCATTGCAGCTGCAAAGTCATAGGACTGAAGAAGCAAGCAATTGCTCTGCTTCTACCTCAGAGAAAATGTGTTGAAGACCTGCTGCGAAGTGTATGGCAACATGCAGACTCTTGCAGGCTTTCAATGCAAGTACTCTGTGTATGCCCTTCTGCCTGCGGCGTGCTCACCTGCAATTTGTGTGAGATTGCTACAGTTTTATTTTTAGTTCATTGTTCTGTACAACATTTGGAGTTTCTGATCCATAAATACATCTCCTCAGAGTGGTACATTTGGAAAAGCCACAGGGTGCTCCCACCTCCAGTAGAACGTGAAGCCTCTGATCATTGACAGCATTGAGCTTCCGAACCAGTCCCTCTTCCGTTCTTTCCTCAGCATCTGGCTTGCTTTTGGTCTAGCCAGGAAATTTATTTGCACCCTCTGGTCCAGATGTTGCCTGTGGCTCTTTGCAACAATCTCCCAATTCCGCTGCGACCCACGTGGAAGGAAGGGGCATGGTACGAGGCCTGTTCTTCACCTCAACTGTGTTAAAGACATGGGCATGGCTGGGCTCCTCTGGTGCTGCTCCTGCTCCTATGAGCAGCCATGTAATTCAGCGCAGTCACCACGTAGCTCACTGCAGCTGGTCGGTTGTCTCTCCTCCTCCCTTCTTCCTACACTTGCTGCAGGCACAAAATGTTCTCAGGCTCCCACAGTCATCCCCTAGGGTATGCCAAGTCCATATGTTGCTGTCCCCTTTCACATGCATTTCCAAAGAGCCAAAAAATTCACTCCTTAGAGATACACTTTGTGCACAGTCCGTCCATCAGAATGAAGAAACCTAGCCAAGATGGCCACAAAAACAGGTCATTGCTTAGTAAGACTTCACTTAACATTCAAAATATATTATTTTGGGGCAAAGTAATATAACCAGCCCTATTTCCAACCTAACATGCCTTACTTTTTCTTAAGTATAACGTTTTTATACTCTTTTGCTTTAAAATTCTCAGTTTGCCAGGAATAGAAATGTCCCTCTATATTATACTACAAACAACCATTCATTCCCGCATTTTTATCAGCATTTAGGGCTACGATCAGAGGACTCTGACTTTATTCTAAAAATCATCTGTGTGTATTACGAGCAATCGGGCATCTGTAACAAAAGTCTACAGTTTACGGATGTCCTTGGTTACCCCAGGTAGCTAATGCTGTTGGAGTCGTCTGCTCCGTCCCAGCATCCAGAAGGGAACACAATGTTTCACTGTCGCTGCCGACAGGCAGATTGGTGCAGGGGCTTGTAAATCCCCCAGTGCCCCACTCCCCCTCTGCAGGCTGCATGGGGCTGTCAGCCTTTGAGCCCAGCTCTTCAGATGACGTCTCTGTCCCTGAGGGAGAGCATTGTCAAGTGGACTGAGGCTTTACTTAAAGCTGGCTGCAAAATATAGATGTATTAAACACCAGACTTTTTTGACTGACACTCCTAACTGATAGGTAAGTTCATATTTTAAGATAACATCACATTCGTCAGTGTCACAAACAATCACTGCTTTAAACATAATCAAAATATTTCCCTTCATTAAGTATCATCTGCAGAGTCCCCACACACAGGAAGATGTCTGACACAAGTCTCTAGGACTCCAAGGCATAATCAGCATAAAGAACTGCACTTTGAATGAAAGCTCAGACTTTGGGCTGGAAACATCATCTCCTGAGCAGCAGCAATTGCAGCTCATGCCACAACATTCTCAACAACAGCTGAAGATCCCCATTTTAAAAGGGACTGAACATTATAATGCAAAGCTAAACACTCATATTCATGCTTGTGACAGCCTGGCGGGGCTCATCTCCCTTCCTGTCTCTTAATGTATATAAATTATCCTTCCAAATAGCTACTTTCCTATCAACAATAAGCACAACAACTTTCCAAAGGCAAAGTAGAAATCCTTGCAAGTATTTCTGGTGCTGCTTCCAGCCAGAAATAACAGTAATCTGATCCACGAGTGAATTCCATTTCTGTTGCTGAATTCCTTTGTACAAATATCTTTGCTTTGAAAACGTTTGGCAACAACGAGGCACAGGCTAATTTTACTTATAAGGTGTGAATCAAAGAAGATTTGCAAGTTTCTGAATCACAGAAAGGGAGCGTCCGTGGCCTCTCTTGCCAAGTCTATCAAGAGAAAATGTCACAGTTCAGCTATTTGAGATGCAACTTCAGACCTACTTGCTGCAGCTCTGCAGATCCCCACCTCCTGCTGCCCTCACACCCTCCCCAAGCACAGCAATGTAGCCAAGTCCAGAGTCTTGTCTTGGGACCCGGGAATCTTCCAGCCTTACTCAAACCCTCTGTTATTAACAGGCTGCATTACCATGGGCAAAATTTAGTCTGCAGCGTTAGAGAGTTGAGTAAATTATTAGTTCGGGAGAATCCAGCAGACACTTTGAGAGAAATGAGTGAGCAAGGAAAGCGCAAGCTACTCTCCACACTGCACAGTGCCAAAAGCCCTGGGAAGCTCTAAGGACTAAGCTACAAACACTGCTGCAGCAGAAGCAAACTTCCAGGGACTGAGTTGTACCTATGGCCTGACCCCACTGCAATGTAAATGAAGGCCTATGATCAATTAATGCCTTCTGTGCTCCTTTACTGCTGAGAGCGCTCCCATCCAAGGTAAGGTCGTTCTGAGGATGGGGACAGCTCTGCTGCACGGGCTGCAGCAGCCTCAGGGAACACGTATAGCCGTTTGGCTCTGCTTCCTCCAGTCCCAAAATTTTCACAACTTCCAAGATGTTGTTCATGGCCGTGTTTAGCCAGCAGCTCAGCTGCAGGGGTCACTGGCAAAACTCGAAACAATGGGAGTTTATTTCTGTCCAAGCTATGTGGTTGGCCAGCCTGCTTCTGCAGTCCCCAGGAAACAGGCACTGCCACCCCACACGGTTCACCAGGGTGCTGGGGCCAGAGCTGCTGCAAGCACTCTGCCAACATTTTATCTCTTCATTCACTGCCTATGACAGACTTGATCTCCTCCAGTCCTGCAGGGACAATGCTGAGGGCTGGGAGGCTTTAACTTGTCTCTCCAGTACCACCACTCATCACGCTCCAGCCTCTAACAGACCATTTCACTGCCCTGCCCCAGTTCATGGGTGAACATCACCATATCTTCTTTCTTAAAACAGGTCCTGAGGGTTTGCAGATGACAGACATGGTATAAAAATTAAACAGCATTCTTTGCAGGAGTGGAGGGTCTTCCATCTCCCAGCAGTCTGTGGGATCTGGCCATTGAACATATGGGTGAATTCTCCCATAAAAATCAGTATCAGGCACACTTAATCTTGCCTAATTATTTTTGTACACTGCCTCTCTGCAGCCTGAGCACATCATCTTCTGCACAGCTCCATGGTAGATCACAGCCATTTGTCAAACCAAGTTGTTCCCTGACAGTCTGCGGAGCCATGTATTTGCCATCTGCAACCTATTCCTCAGTTTCTGGCAAATATTTTCAGTGCTTTCAAAAGAAAGCTGTTTCAGATTTCCATGGGCTTCTCCACAACCTCTACTAGCAAAGCCTCACACAGTTTAATTGTTGACAGCTGTGTCATAAGAAGTATTTTATGTTTCTTTTGTTGTTCCCCTTGCTGCATACATACAAGTTATTACATTAAGGGCTGCTTGGCTGTGTAACATGCACCAGGATGTGGAAAGCAGACAGTGTCCTCTGAGAGTGGGTTACTGGGGGATTTAATTGTTTGTTACAGTTTTAAAGATATAGTTGCAGCTCCATATATTAAAACACAGACCAGTAAAAGGCATTTGAGCAAAGAGGTGTGAAGCTCTGAAATTACAGATTATTGATAAGCGAGTACAGAGTTAATTGGTATAACAACTCTATGTAGTGTGCTCAGACAGCTATGTGTCATTTCACAAAGGAAAATCCAATGCTAGCAACACATTCGTCAGAGTTTGGAAAACTTGCAAAGCTATATTTCCTTGCTCAAGCTCTGAGGACTAGCAGGGTCCACATCTCTGACAAAGGCACCTGCCGCACACTGGCTGTGCACAAGCCAGCAGGCAGCCTGGTTATTAGGGGTAGGCCAAGCAAGGCTACAGGACCTCTGCTCACACCTAACCGTAGCACAGAAAGAAGAAAGGGGCCACGGCTGTATTTCCAGCCCAGAAGCAGAAGAGCCTGGTACGAGCAGCATTTGTGCTTCTCTGACCTAAAGCCCGACTGTGCCATGACTTGTGTTGTCCTTGATGCACCCTTTATCTGCAGAAAGTCTGCAGACATGTACCTAGATGCAAAAACCTTCATATGTATAGCAAAGGCCAGCATTAATAAAATGTTTGGGTCCTGGCCTCTGCGACTCTTGGGACACTCGCCACCCTCGACGCACACATTTCACTCCGTACAGTGCCACATGGGAAGTACTAGGCTGGATAAGAGTGAATCTATCCTTTTCCTTTTGAGGAGGTGGCATTTCAGTTTCATGGTAAAGAAAAATCCAGTACCAAAAAAAAAAATCACTTCTGATTTTTTTTTTTCCCCAGGCAGAAAAGGGGCTGCAAATATCTGCAGAAGATGTGGGATCTGAGAGCATATCTAGGAGACGTGAGGTTGTGGTAATACTATGAAAGATGGAAAATGCTGGGGACTAGACTCTTCCCTCTTTTCTGCCAGGCTGAACTCAAATCTGAAACATCTGTTCACATAACTTGATATGAGCTCTCACAGTCAAGTAACATAAGCACAAACTCTTCCTGACATCAGTGCAGAACAACTATCAGTTAAGCTTTTTGTTGAAATCTAAGAATTCAGACACTTCCAATGTTCCCTGCAAGCACAGAATAACAATGTGTTTTCACTACCAGCAAATCACTTGTAAAAAGTGCTGATTTTTCTCTGCAAGTATTCTAAATCCTGAAATCTTTGTTTTTTTTCTAGAACTAAAAATTGTACACATTGTCCTTCAGGAGCTATTCAAACTGGCCAGTAATGGCTACATATAACACGTATCTCAGGCCAGCACAATTGGCACTTGAACAGTGGGCCTTAATTCAGCCTATTACAAAGATAAAGGTCAGTGGAAAATACTATTTTGAACATGCACTACCCCACTATTAAAAGCATAATCCAAAGGGGAGAGAGTAGGATTTTAGCTGAAAGTATCAAGGACAGAATTTACTTGCAGACCTTGGTTCAAGGCTCGCATCCCTCGTTGCATGCCCAGGCTTGGTAGAAGAGGAATCTACGTTTTGTACAGGGCTCAATTCTCATATAAATGCCTATGTATACTTACACAAGAAATACTTCTCTAGCTATGTAAGATAAGAGTAAATTCAGAAATAGTGCAGTGGCAAATCAAGCAAAAAGCTGCAGAACTGTGCACTATCTAGACCTTTTCCCTGCTTCTGCAGCTCTAAAGCAAGCGTTGCCTGCAGCCCTCCCAAGAAATCTCTGCATTCAACATGTTTTGGAGAATGAACCCCCTCCTGTCAGGGAAACAGACTAGAAATCAGGGTCAGTTTCTGTTTCTGCTCCTGATTCTATATGTGCATGTAAAAGTCACTTAGTTTCCATGCTGCTGTTCTCAAATCCTTTGTCTGCCTTGCCTGTTTAGCAATGGCTAAGTAGCAACTGTCCCCAGCTATGTACCTGCACAGTATCCAAGGCAGGGAACTGTATTTGAAGCAGAGGGCTTTAAAAGCCACAGGAAGGAGGAAAAAAAACCCAAACGAACAAAAAGAGTAGTACATGGTATCCAGTAGCTTTTCAGTGGGGGTTGGGGGGGGAAAGCCATTCTAGTTATTTTTGCCTTCTCTTTGTGCAACAGTAGATGGAGCTCTCCTTTCACCAGCTTCAGGAGTCCATTAATGCCTGCAGTATTACAAATTCGAACACTGTAATTATTCTGTCAGCACCTGCTAGGGCTGCTGCATATGACATATCTATGGTGGTTACAAAGGAGGGATCTTGGGCTCCACGGCTGCCTGCCTGCCATCATTCAGAAGCATGAAATTCCCTGAAACTTGTAAATGACAAAAACATTTGATTAACCACAGTATTGCCTTTCCTTCCAGTTAAGGATTCTGTAATATTCTTCCTTTCCTTTGTAAATTGTTACCAGGATTACATGGAATTCAGCACAGTTTGGGAAGTGAGAAGGCGTGTTTTATTTCTCTTGCAAAATAAGGAATGACAAATTTTGCTTGCCACATTTAGAGAGAACGTATATAAAAATTGTCTCATGTCCATGAGCACTGAAGACTACGCTACCCAGAGAATTTTAGAGGAACTAGAGGTCAAGGGATCTGTGGCCAATTTGTCAACCACTGCTTGCAGATCTAACGCCCGCAATCTGTATGTAACAGCAGGACAGAGGAGGAGTGATGAGGGGGAATGCTGGCATTTACTTGCATCTCTGCAAGCTGGGAAAAATTACAAGTGCTTATGTCGATTTTCTCTCTTCCCCTCCATCTTCATGTGCCACTGCAAGTAACTCCAGTAAGGCCCTGCATGGATGCAGAAGGCCTTCCTAGCGTCGTGCACCACAGGACCAGAATTACAGGTTGCAGTTTCCTGAAGACATGTCAGCCAGATCTTCTGCAACAACAGCTGACAAATTAAATAATTCAGAGAAGTGAGAGCAAAATTAGGCTGCTCTCTTTTTGGGTGTTGTTGGTTTTTTTTTTTTTTTTGGTTGCTTGGTTGGTTCGGTAATGCACCATGCACATCCTGCTTCATTCTGCTACACATCCAAGTGCAGGCTTGACTTTAAACAAGAGTAATCACATGCTACTGACTGCCAGGAAAGGCTATCTTCAAAGCCAGTGTACAACTTGTTATTCTCTGGAAACATGTACTGCTATATAAGCAATCTAAAAAAAAGTCAAAATGTGTTTTTATATATTCTTTGAAGATTTCACGTTAACCAAGCAGGAAAACTAAGAATATTGTAGTTACATGAGATGCTGAAGATTATATTTGCCAGCAAGGTAATTCAATATACATCTATTCTAGCATTCAATAATTAAAGAGAGGCCCCCAGCAGTGAATTGTTGGGTGATTATCTCACAGCAGCAGCTATCCTCAGCCACTAGAGAAGTGCCAGCACCTGCAGACAGGCACTGGCAACTGTGTACCACATCTTCACAGTCAGGCACTGAAATGCAAGCTGGCAGTACTTTTAGCAGAACTGCTTTTTCATTTCTCTGAATAGAAGTTAACAGAAGAAGGGAGACTAGACACCCATCTCTGAAGACAGGGGTTTTCTACTGATTAGCCTAGTAGTGACTGACTTTCTGGATTTAAGACTTTATCCTGCCTCTGATTCTGCATAGATATAATGGTCTGTTCAGACAGGATCTGTGCTTCAGCCCTAAAGGAGCAAAAATCTAGGTAAGGACTTCGATGTTTGGTCTTTAATGAATAGAAGCCAACAGCTGACAAATTAAATACTTCAGAGAAGTGAAAATTAAACAGTCCTGCAGTCACAAGTGTCGGCATATGGAAAGCTGCCACTGAGCTAATAATAGAAGTGTCTACCGCAGCAGAGAGGGAGGTCCCAGCGTCCTAGAGCAAGCTATACATCTGGGCACTGGGAAGACAGCCATTAGGCAATGTATGTTTAAGTAGCACATACTTGCTACCTTCCTGCCAGCTATTCATCTTTTGCAACCACAGGCTGAGGGCAGCAGTCCACAAGCAATAATGCAGCACTGGGGACAAAAATCAGAGATTGGACTCTGCCCACCAGGCTCCCATTTTAGCAGACAAGTTTCCTGTAGCCACAGGAATACAGAAGGGTCCTTCACCAGCACACTGCCTGGTTGAGTACAACTGCTTTACTTAATTCACCAAAAAACGGAAAACGGGTTCATTTGTCACACACTCACATTTGCATATTCTGGACACCAGCCACTTTCTCAGATTACTTCAGGTATCTATGAAGAGCATAAAACTACCTGGGGACAGAGTCTTCCTTGCTCACTCCAGCCTGACCCCTGCATAATTTCCTTGCGCGCAGTGGAGCCGTGCTGCTGGGAAACAGGAGGAGAATCAGGGTCATTACATGGAAGATGAACAAAGTATGCAGATATTACTCACAACCAGAGATGGAAAATGATTTACAGACAGGTGGTTATGAAGCTAATCAATAGTATTTGCATGAGGTATTCAACCATTAATGAGCAAAAGAGGAAAGCAAATCAGGATGGTGCAACTGCAGACAGACAACAGCCAGGCTACCTGCCTTCGGTTGTCTGCAGAAACCAACCCAAGCAGAGATAGGAAGACCAAAGTATGTGATGTGCTACAGTAGCCACCAGCAAGATCATGTATATATTATGATGCCCTATGAGGGGAAGCACGCTCACTTGAAACATGCATCACCCACACATGCATAGCTCTCTTGGAGATGACAGACAAGGTTGATTCACAGCACTCCTCCTAAATAGTGTCCTACACTCTGTAATACAGATAGCTGACAAGAGATAATGGGCACTAAAGAGCAGAAGTGAGATAAAGCTAAAGAGGGAGATAAAGTGCTGAAGAGGAGATATGCATGAGTGCACGCACACAGAGGAACAAGCTCCAATATGAAGTACAGGCAGGCTCTGCCAGCTTCAGCACTGAATCACTGCTGCTCTTCCCGAACTATCTGGCCCATGTACTTTAGGAGACATTCAAAGGTACTAAGCTGTAGAAAGCTTTTGGCTGCATCACTACTGAGCAAGCTGGATAATAAGGGGCAAACGAAGTGGAGACAGAGCAACTCTGCTGATAAGTTCCCATCACTCTAGGGAAGAGCAGCTCCTGGTGGCTGAGGGTGGCAGAGAGAAGCTTCTGCTCCCAAGGAAGCAAAAGGAAAGAGAACTCTCCAACAAGTCTCTTGGCTGTCTGGTTCTGTACCCACTGACATCCACTGCAAGGGGTATTTGCTGGCTCAAGATGATGCATCATTAGTTTGGGTGGTGACTACAGAAAGGATAATTAAGCCATCTTCCCTCTTTGACAGAAAAAAAGACCCAAGTGTCTCAGAGTCACTAAAGGGGATTTCTGTCCCACTGTCCCTTCCAGAACACCTGTGAAACCAACAGCCTTAGGAGTGATCAGCATCCTGTTCTCTGAATTTGTGCATAAACACCCGGTGCACACACACAAGCTGCTTTTCAGTCAAGCCTGATACCGATTGTCCATAATGATGGCAAACACACCCAAGACTTTTTACTGTAGGTATATGCTTCAGGAAAATCTGGTCCTCTTTGCCTGCAATTGTGGCAAGAAAAAAATAACCTCAAAAAGAACCTGTAAGTTCTTCTATTTAACGTTTCAGTGCTTCCTGGTCAGAGCTGTTCAGATCAGAAGCCAAGAGACTGTCTGATAGTCTGCATCTTCTAGCAGCTTCCAACAAATATAGCTATTGTCTTCCACATATGTAAGGCCTCCTCAAGCAGAATTTAGCTGACAATTTCATCCCTACAGAGACTTCACCTATTGGTACTGCATCATCTCTCAGTAGATTAAGGCTTTTATATCACATCTGACTGGGAACAAGAGCTTCAAAACGCTCAGAGCTGCATCAGATGATTTTATCTACAG
Organism: Morus bassanus; assembly: GCA_031468815.1. Lineage (NCBI taxonomy): Eukaryota > Metazoa > Chordata > Aves > Suliformes > Sulidae > Morus > Morus bassanus. Next base: position 10,533,544 of record CM062578.1, read on the forward strand.
CCTTTTGCTAACATCCCTTCAAGCCTGCCAAACCAGGAGGTTTGAATCCTGCAGCGCTGACTACAGGGGACACACCTGGGATGGATTTCTTCAGGGCTGGCCAGGCTCCTCCACCCGTGAGGAGGAAGGGATGGCTGTCTCCTTGCTCAATGTACAGGCTACTATGGCCAGGCTCATCACCAGCCAGGAATGACAGGGAATACTTCTGAAGGCCCGCTCTTTCCTCAGCACAGGGTGCTGACCACAGCCACAAAAAGATTTTTGGCATCAAGGATGGTGCCCTGGCCTTCTCTACCTACTGCTCCCACATTTCCCCTCCCTTTGGTCCCTTTATGCCTTCCTCTTCTGCTGCCACCTTTGGTCTCTGTGCTCTCCTGCCCTTGCTTTGATTTGAGTGGTGTGTGATACAGCAAAATGTGAAGAGCAGGAGACAGGCGGAGGGAGTACCAGGAAGGCTTAGGCCTGCTTACTCCCTTCATGCCACTCCTGGGAAGGTGACACTTAACCATGCATAGCAATGGTGTTTGATACCACACAGGGCAGCAGCTCATAAATTAAAATAGCAGCAACACTGACAGTACTCACAGGTCTCGGAAAAGAAAGGTGATGTGGAATTGGCTTGCTCATCTTTTCCATGACAGAAAACATTTCAACCTCTGTACCAGCACAAACATTGCCTGCTTCAGTCATTCTTTGCAACTCACAATACTCTGCACCAGGACCACACAAATAAGGAAAGCCACAGTATTCCTCTTGCTTTCTATGGAAAGAGCTCAAAATGGAATAAAACCCACCCTCTCTGTGTTGTTCTTTTTATGCTCCAAAGTGTTCAGCTGCTCACCATTTATCGTATTACAGCCTATGGATGTACCAACCTTCTAAGTAAAGCAAGCTGGTCACCCAGCAGTCAGCTGCTGCAGTGACTGCAGGACAGGCAGTCTGTCTGAGGGCCAGAAGCTCATGGGCCAGCAGAGGCTGCCAGCAACAGCGCCAAGAGGAGCTGTCAGCCAGCCTGCCTCAGTGAAACAAAAATCTTCCGTTTTCTATCCAAATCCATTAACAGCAGAATAAAGAGGCAAGGAGGAGGAAGAGTAACCAGCTGTCACAAGTACATATACAGCACTGTCTTAAGCTACTATTTTTCAATTACTTTTCTGCTTTATGACCCTTAGCACAAGAGGAAAAATGGGGGTGAGATGCAGAAAGCAATCACTTTCTTTCTCATGCATTCACACCAAACCAGAGCTTGGATCAGGGACACCCCCAGGAAGTACTGGAAAACATGTTCAAAGCTTTGTGAAAAATTGTTTTTATAGGACGCAGGTCATTTTGGAAATTACAAAACTAAAGTTACTAAAACACAACAAATTTTTTAAAGGTACCCTCATCAGAAAATTGCTATGGCGTTTCAGACACCCAAAATAAAAGTTCATGACTTCATAGTGTTAATCAGGAATACCTTATAGAAGCCTTACTGGAAATCACAAGTGAATCCTAGGGACTTTGATCTAGGCTGGAATCTAGCTGTTTCAAATCTTGCTGAAGAAAGGTTCATAATCCTGAAAACAAAAGAAAGGACATAGCAATGAAGTATGTGTAAGAATAAGGTCCGTCGGGGTGTGGGGTGAATAAATCTGATTTAGTAAAACCAGGACAGGATATGACATTAGCCTTGTCTTAAATGGTTCTGAGCTGCAAAGTCCCTCCACTTTTTGCTTCAAGGTGGCCTGCCCACATTTCACTTTGGCCTGCCCTGAAGCACTATTGACCAGAGACCCTGAGAAGGAGGCAAGGTCGACTTCCCCAGCACTACCTGAAATCCCCCCACCTGCCACCTCCAATGAGCTACGGAGCACACCCAAAAGCAGCATCACTCTCCTCACCCTTCTAAATTCTCTTGGGGAAAAAAAAAGAAAATAAACGAATCAATCTTCTGACCCTGAGTTACAGCAGACTCCCAAACGCAGCCGTGCTGACCCCGGAGGCCAGGTCCGTGCAGCAGCCTGCCAGCACAGCACTGCCCAGCTGGCACAGGGAGCGTAGCCTGACCCCCATCCCTGCGCAGAGGGGCTGCACAGAGCCTTCCGCCTGCTCCACCCCCAGGACTGCAGGGCAGGAGCAGGACTGTGGCCACACACACCTGCAGCCCTTTGCCCTGGTGCTGGTTCCCCATGGCCATTGAGACAGGGACCCTTGGTGAGGCAGCTCCCCACCATCATGCCTGACTGAGCCCAATCCCCCAGCAGCACGAGACCATCTCCAGAGTGTGCTCCCAGCGTCCCTTCCAGGGGCTCAGTTACAAGGAGAGAACATGAACAAGGGGCCTGCTGTGGTGGCGGGGCCCTCACACCAGCCTCAGCTCCCCGAGGGGTCCGATGCCCTGTCCCAGGACAGGCCTGGGAGAAAGCAGGGCAACTTGGATGAACAGGAGGAGGGTCTCTCGTCCAACACATCCTGCACCGTCACTGCAGCCCTCATCCCCACAATGTGCCCGGCCGCATCACAGGCCACGTCCAGGCAAGGCTGCTGGCGAGGCAGGGCCCTGCCGTGCTCGCGCCACCTCCCCCAGGTGCAGCCCACAGCTCGCGCTGGCTCTGCGGCAGATCCCAGCGTGGCACGGAAGTGAAACAGCCTCTTGGCTCACTGCAGACTTCCTGCATTTGGAGATGCGGGCGTGCACCCCAAGCAGCTGGAGGGGAGGGCAGAGAGGCTCCAGACATACAAGCCACCAGCCCCGAGGCCAGGCACTCCAGCACAGGTGGCCTGGGACACACTCGGACCAGTCCACGCCAGGGGACGGCACGTGGCCCTCACTCTACCAGGCTAACACGTGCCGACGTACCCCGTGCCCAAGGCAAGGCAACAACTTCCCAAAGTCCATGTGGGTTCCGAGAAATGCACAGAGCGGTCCAGGACCCTCTGCTGTGCAAAACCACAGCGAGTCAAGCCGGCTGAGCTCTCTGAAGCCTGTGCCCAGCTTCAGGAGGTCTGCAACAACCCGACAGGCCCTGGTGTCAGCTCGTCGCCTTCCCAGGCCTTCCAGGGAAAGACCAGGAGGGGACAGATGGCTCAGACAGAGAGCATGTTGCCAGCACCATGACCCAGGCATGCAGATCTGCTCTGGAGATCTCTCCCCCAAGCCACGCTGCCCGTTACCCCAGGTGAGAGCCAGCAGGACCCCAGCAGTGCGAGCACAGTCAGTGGCCTGCTTGTCTCCCCCACACCTGAGCAGTTCATGCTCCAGCTTAAAAAGTCTTTGTTAAGGACTGAAATACTCCATTTTTTCCTGCATCCATGATGCACACTCAGTCCTGGAGGCTATTGGAAATACTAAGAAGGAGGCGTCAGTGAAGGCCACTTCCCTTCCCATAAACAGCTTGAACTTGGTTTTTTGCATTAGCTTTTGGTTCATTTGTACTCCAAATTTAGACAACGAATTAGCTAGATTTTTTTTGATGATCAAATGTTTGTATTTCTCATTAAAAGTTGGCTCAAACAGCTTTGTCTTTAGCTACTGCATACATGGCTTTTGGGATGTTATGTATCTGTGTTTGGCCGAATTGCTATAGTTTGCCTGTTCATTGCAAATGAAGGTTTTCCAGGGGGAAACAGCATTTGCAGTAACAAGCCGTCCCTAAGGCCCCAACAGCACAAACTGTAGTGTACTGTAACGTACCAGCTATTCTAGATTTCTTTCTGGCCTACATTATATACAGCATGGAGGTTTCAGCAGCTGTAGTTTTACTTCACACAGAATGTGATTTTCTTTCACACATCAAGCACCAGCTTGCACAATGACTCAGCAGTCCCATAACTGGGCTCCTCATTTTAGAGGTTAGAGTGAGGTCTCCAACCCCAGTCTCAGGGTGTCACAAGTATCAGATATTTGTGTGTATGAATGTGGTGCACAATTACACCAAAGCTGCTATAGGCATGTGCAGCTTGGAAATATAAAAACACAAGGCAGAGATTTGATCTGGTAAAAGTTTGGCAATCAAAACAGGAAAGCAGGAGAATATATGGGCAGAAATCTAATTTCTGTTAGTTTTGTGGTTATTAGTTATCTGCATGGGTCTTGAAAAACACTTGTACGGAATAAAGCAGTTAAGAGGTCCCACGGTTTTCCTTACCACCCAAACACAGTTTATAGCAGCAGCTTTGGTGATTTACTTTCCTGAGTTTCTTAGATTATTACATAAGGAGACAAGAGACAACCACAACAGGCATCTCACTACCTGCCTCTCTTCCTCTCTCTACTCTGGCCCTCCCTCAACTGAGCACTTCCTTTTTCTTTTCTCCTGACTTCATGTTACTGCCAGTCCTGGTTTTCCTCCCAGATGGCAAACATTCATCTCCTGGCTACGTTCACTTGCAAGAAGAAACAAGCCTTCTGCCTTCCTCTGCACAGTATTAAAACAAATTACACGAGGCTAAACTTTACTGCTAACCATAAATGCATCTAATCTAATAAAAAGCTGAGGGACCAAGCTCGCAGGACAAGCTGGTCTCAGTAGTCTCAATCCTGCAGCTAAAATGCAGAGGACCAGTTTTAAGAGTATTCTACATGGTAGACAGAGGCCGCTCATTCAGCGTACTAGAGGTAGATGAACACAGAACCAGCAGTAGCAGATGATCATTTCCACGATGGGAGAGATTTATCCTGCAGCACTAGATATTAAAGTCTTTACACAGTGTGCCACCTACACAATAACCCCAAGATCAGAACCAAGATCAGAAGACACTGGCACACATGTAGAGATGATAAAGAAAATCCAATAAAAAGACAGGGATACAAAGACATCTTTAACTCCCATCATGAGAGCTAGACCAAAGGATGGAGGCTAGAAGTGATCTGCTCATGTGCCCCACCACAGTCATCACTACATTCCTTCCTTTGAGGGGTTTTCACCTAGGTAAACACCACCTGCCTGAGCAAAAGTCAGGAGTGCTCTCATAAGAGGCAATGGCAAAGGCCAGCTAAAGAGCACACAAGTCTAAAGCCACGAGTCTGAAGTTATTTGAAGACACAAGCATATATGGTAAAAGCCTCCGGTTTAAAACATAGGTTATAAAAGCCAAACAGTTGTGCCCAGTACTGTGATCAAATGCCATCCTTATTCCATCAGAGCTTAAAATAGGTTGAGTAACAAGGCAAACAACTGTAAAAATCCCGAGCTGCTGCCAACAGACACACAGCAGGCAGCAGCATCGCACTGGTTCACTTCACTTCCAACGACCGTGGTGTTCGTAGAAGGAAAGCCTCCATTATGATTCAGGAACTCACTGAGCCGAGTGTTGATACAGCCAGACAAGAACTTTATCAGTAAACTACACACTGCAAAAGTATCCACAGACCACAATGTTAAACCAGCCCAGCCCCAGCGTTACAGGCAGTGCATGCACACCCAGCGTGGCTAGCCTCTCGAGAGTACCCTTAGCTGCCAGCACACAAGGCAAGAGTCCCCTTATTTCATTTACCCAATCCACAAGACAACAACTGGGTGCGAGTTCACAATCTGTGATCTTCCCAGATCTTCTGAACTCCCTCTGTCAAGCCCAGGTACTTCTCATATTTTAGCTATTGACTGCACAGGCTTTGTTAGTGCTGGAGGCTGAGGCTTTGTAGCAAGCCCCGGGAGTTCGGTACATTCTGTTCAGAGTGCCAAAGGCACTGAATAACCACTTACATTTGCATTTGCCTAAACATAGCCTAAACATACTGCAAGCAAATAGCAGGAATAGGTTTAGCACTCAAGACTACAATTAAAAGCAAAAAACACCCATCAATAATTTGGTACTTCTCCAGAAAGACCAGAAAAAGCCAATATGAATCAGAATCATCGAAATGGTATTTTTGTACTGCAGCAAAAAACAAAGAATATGAAGTTCGAAATGTTTGCCAAGAACTTTAAACCTATTTTTAACCAGTCAGGACATTTTATGAGCTTATCTGTAGATAAGATAAGCTGCTAAATACCATTTCTGAGGTTTAGACTTTTTGCTACAGACATGCAATCTCTGTTGCTGCCTGAGCCTGACTGCTTTTCCCTGCAGCAGCAGAGAGATCACAGAGGGGTAGCCAGCCTTACAGCAGAACTGCTGCATTATGAATCAGATCATGCTCACCAGGAAAAGGCAGGCTGTAGTGTTTAGGGTGGGCTAGAGAGAGCCAAGAGACTTGGGGTGCTATTCTTGGCGTTGCCAATGATTTGCCGCATGACCTTGTGAAAGTGACTTAATCATTGCATACATCAGTTTCTCAGCCTCTTCATGTTTAACATCAGTAGTACTGCAAAACACCCCAGAGGCTGCTTGCTTTAAGAAGAAAGGGAGAGAAAGAATTAGACTATCTGAAAAAGAAAGGAAATAATGTGGTGCATCTGGGTGCAGTCACATTTCTGATTTCAAAGGCAGTTTGGTCTGTGTTTGGAACAAAGGCTCTAACCCAAGTAATAAAAGAGAAATTAAGTGTTAAAAAAGGTACAACATCCCTCTACAATTATTTTGTCCCTCTGGGTGTTTGATGAAGCAGACGTTACTATAATCGAATGCCTGTGAGGTGCCTGGATGCTGCGGAAGTAGATGTCCCTGATATACCTGACTAGATTCGTCCTCACAGCATCCCTGTGTGAGAGAAGCAGGACGCTGAGCACTATTTGGTGTGGAGATGGTTATAGAAGAGTACTCCCACAGCTAAAGATAGCCCATGTTCCTGGATCTGGTGATGTACGCCAGCAATTTTTTAAAGAAGCTCCGCCTGGTAACAGCACAGGATACAACCTATCGGTGGTGGCAAGAATTTCCCACTCACAACTGATGTTACACCAAGCCTCAGGCAGTGGCTCAGGGAGCACACTGGTGCTGACACAGCCCTTGCCAACAGTCATATCAGCCAGCCCATGGCGTGGTATGATGTCAGCTGAAGTGTCTCATCAACAGGAGTTTCACTGAAACTGTCTCAGCCATGCCAGACAGCACGTCATTCAATCTGGCATGCCCTGTATCGGCCTGCAATAATCTATGCCACAGACATGCAACAGCCTCCGGAAGGAAGCACCAGATGTACGTTGAAACCTGAAAGGTCCGTAGTTCACACTAGTCTTCAGTGAGCAACCATGGCAGAGGTTTCCTTAGCACAGCTGCAGGAGCAGAGGTGACTGTTACAATGGCCAAGCCTGTTCCATCCCTATCAAACACTGGCAACAGGCACCTACAGCCCCACTTGCTCCCAGCTTCTGTCCAGTTGCACAGGATAGCTTCGGCTGCTGCCTAAAGCCAAAATCCAGCTCTGTGTGACCACAGGGAGCCATTAGTTCTGCTGCTGTGCCACAGCAGGATTTTGTTCCTTTGTAATACAAGGCTCTGATGTGCACAGCTTACCCCAAAACATCCATGCTTCAGTATCAGAATACACTGCAGACCAAATCTGGAAACTGTTTATTTGCTGTGACTGCCCCCCAGGGCTGACTCAGGTGAGAAACATCCACTCTTCTCTGCTAGATGCACCACGTGCTCCGCTGGCCACTGTCCACCCACATGCCAGAGGCCTGGGACTCTGACAGGAAGGTGCAGAAGGCAGGCAGGAGAAGAGGAGATGATTAGAAGACAAACTAGTAAGTAAAAAATAGAATTGGAGCAGGAAAGAATGTAGAAAACGGCAGGGAACACAAGCATAAAACCTCCCTAATACTAGAGGTTGCACAGAACTGTTAAAGGACTACTGGATAGTCTGTGGAAGAAGAAGAAAGTTAAAAGAAAAATACTACATACACCATAAGCACCAGAAACCTTCATGTTTACCCTCCTGAGACTTCCAAAGCAGCAAATACAAGCAGGAAACGCCCAGAAAGCACCAGAAGAAAATTCTGCTGCGGCTGGGGTAGGCAAGACAGGGAGGCAGCACTGAGCCCAGGAAAAGGCTCTGCATCAGCATCCCCCATAGCACACCAGGCTCTGTGGGACTACTCTGTCTGAAATGCGAGACTCCACTGCAATAAATGGGAGTCTCCTCAGAGGAGAAATGAGAGTCTTAATCTGCTGTGTTCTGGGGGTTTTTTTTTTGGGTTGTTTTTTAATGACATTCATGAAGCCATTGTCATCAGACATACATGTCTGTGCCAAAGCCCTTTTCTAGAATACTAGCAGCCATGGCAGCAGAAAACATGACCGCTGTCTGATTATCACATACGCTTTCAAAGCTCAGACAGATCCTAGATTGCATCCTGCAGACCGGATTCACAGCTCCACCTCAACATGCCACCTCATGGTTTATTGGGACAAGCTGTCTCCTCTTTCTGCGCACCACACAATCTCACACTTACTGTTTTCACTTTTTGTACTTCTAGGTTAGCTGTACCTTTGCCGAACAGAAATACCATGATTCCCAAGAAAGGAATTGTGACAAATCACTTCAGACAGCGACAGCAGCTCCGTGACTGCTAACGCACGGTACAGTAAGGCTTGTGGACAGGGACTGTCATCCCCATTTTACAGACAGGAAAATAAACCCCTCCTGAGGGCAAGGATGCAAAATGGCACCTTCTCAATCACCAGATCAGCTGCTTTTGAATGCTAAGAATCCCTTGTGTTTGCTCTGTGTTTACCACGTTAATCCTACAAACCCATGGGAACACAGGAGCACAAGCCATTGACTCTCTCCCCCTCTCTTTTCCGTTACAGCCGCAGATTTCACCTCGCCCCTTGCTCAGTCAACAAACACCCTTTTTTTGGACTCCCTCTCTGACAAATCAATTACATGATTAACTCAGTTCAGATAAACTCAGGACAATTACTGTACCTATACCCAACTTAAAGTCCTCTGCTGCTTCTCCAGAGGGCTTCGTGTGCCTCCTACACTAGTTCCACCCCCCCACCAACTGTATCAATAGGGCAAAAAGAAAACAGCATGCCTTTTCAAAGCATCTCTCCAGTGGAGCAGCGATCATAGGTTACAATGGTCCCATCACCGCAGTATTTCTTCGCTGCCAACAAAGCCATTTATAAAATCCCAGAGCTGCACAGATTACACAAAACCTAACGTAAAGGAAACCACTTGTGCCATTGGACTGCCATGCCTGACAGCATCTCTGCTCCTGGCAGAGGTCAGGGACACGCCAGGGATCCAGCGTGGGTCTTGGAAACAGCCTGCCTGAAGGAGTCAGCACGTAGTCAGCTACAGTGGGAACCAACAGCCAAGAAATCCCTTGCACAGACATCCTTGGCATGCCCTGGGTGCAAGACAGCTTACCCCACTGTCAGACACCATCCACGTGAAGACTTAACTTAGGATAACTTGTGAGCTACGTGTTCATGTTCTGGTATCCTACACATGAAGTCCTCCATGTAGAGATACTCTGAGGATCCTGGCTGGGCTTGCAGAGCTGGCAGAAACAGATGGGGGGGAGAAACCCCCCCAAAACCAAACCCAAAACAAACAAAAAACCCCACCCCAAGTAAACCCCATCCCCCCAACTCTGCTAAACCTTTCTGCTGCCCCCCCCCACCAAAACCGTGCCTCACAATGCAACATGGCCTTGGCACAGCCAAGCTAGCTTGTGTCTTTCTGCACTCTCCTCCAGTTGCCTGCCCTGCTGCTGTACTAACACGGACACAGCAGTCATCTAAAGGCAATACATCTGGGACTCCACCAGGCCCTCGTAACAAAATGACTTCCCAGAATAGAGCTATTCTTTCTTGTTGATCTTGACCAGGTTTCAGCAAGGGAGAGACTGAGACAAGGACTCAAACCCTTCTGATTTATACTACCCAGTTCTGGCCACCACACAAACCCTATTTTAGTTTTGCTACTTCTCCATTTAGAGAAGCCTCCTTGACAAGCACACACTGTGGTTCCTCCAAACCCATAGCAACCTCAGCTATTTGAGAGACAGGAGTTCTCTATCTACAGATAGATCAAATGGATTCCAACCTCTCCACCACAGCCAGAAGCAGGAATTTTTTCCTAGGATTTCCTAAATCTTTTAATCTTCTAACTCTGAAATCTGTAATTCTACTTTTTAAAGCCCATATTCATGAAGAGAGATTGAAGTGACCAAACTGCCGGTACCAGGGAGAGAAGAAATCCTATTTTTCATTCTTCAGCTGCAGTTCATGACATGTCATTTCACAGTCACCAGCCAGGAAAAGGCTTACGTAAGAGTTAATACAGAGATTGAAGTGACTTACAGAGCATTACCCTACAAGAAGAACACCCTGCAAAACACTGAGAAGGAACAGTATTTATGTACATTACTCTTGCTGGGGAGCAGAACAGCAGTTCAAACTGGTGTGATCTCAAGATTTGGCAATATTAAACATCACTTAGTACCAGAGGGACTTGCACATACTGGAGAGAGTCCGACAAGAGTCCAGGAGTATGATGAAGGGATAGAAGCACATAACATACAGGGAGGGGCTGAGCAGGCTGGGAGCGTACAAGCTTGAGAAGAGAAGGCTTGGGGGGATTTTACCAATGTGTAAGTACTGACAGGGGGAGTAAACAGGACAGAGCCAGAATCTTCTCAGTGGTGTCCAGTAACACAACAGGTGACAGGCAGAAACTGAAATACAGGAAGATCTGTTCAAGCACAAGAGAAAATGTTTTCACTGTGAGGGTGGTCAAACATGGGGATAGGTTACCCAGGGAGACCGTGCAGTCTCCATGCTTGGGAGATATTCAACACAGCTGACAGCGCTCTGCATGCCCTGCTCTAGTTGCCCCTGCTTTGAAGAGGAGAGTTGGAACAGATGATCTCCAGAGGTCCCTTCCAGCCTCAGCTGTCCTTCAATTCTGTGAGAAACAGGAAGAATGTGATTTGTTTAGTCTAGAAAGAAACCTGAGGGTGGGCATAACAGATCCTTTTGAAGACAGTGATCCATGTTTCTTCTTCCCAGTACAGATCAAGAAGTAAGAGGCTAGTTTTGAGGAAAGAAGATGTAGGTTGAGTTTCTATAGGCAGGAGTATCTAAGTGCTGGAACAGACCATGGAATCCCATCAGCAGCAGATTGAAAAAGGACAATGGGTAAATAGCCATCAGGATGACCTAGGTATTACTCATCTTGCTTCAGAGGGGACCTGACTTCCTATCATATTTTAGTGATTTAAAAGACATCTACCCTCCTCCCCCGATCTTCTGCTCTTCCACAACCCCAAACTTCGTGCTCCAACTTTTTTTTTTTTGCATCTGTAGTATTTGAAAGGCTCTGAAATGGCTTTGTAAAGGCTCAGAAGAACAATGCATCTTTTTAGAAAGACTATTCCTGTTGCATTGGTTGATTTCATTATTTCAGAGCTAGAAAAGCTGATATAAAAAAGTGAAAGTCACAACCTTCTGAAAGCTGGAAACACACATTTTCCCAATTTATACTCTATGGTCACTGAAGACACAATTTAATCCAGTCTGTGAATTCCTCAAAAACTGCTTGGAGTTATCAACAATTCTTTTCTGGTTCATTTAGATAAAACTAAAATCTATGGAAGTGTGGCTTTTTATATGCTGTTCAAATATGTGTGATTTATTATAACTCAAAATAAGCTGTGGTCATCTGAATCGTACCTATTAGCTTCTCACTCTCCAGCACTTAGGCTAGTATCTTCCTGTCTAGTTCCACAAAACCATGCAGATCACGGAATAGAACTGACAAACCCTCCTGTTTGCCATGTGTTTCTGCAAATCAGCCTGTGGGAAGGCTGGCCACAATAGCCCTCCTTTTGCATTTGAGCAATACTCAACCAATAGCCACCGGATGTGGACCATGGGTAGGGAGGGGCTGTAGGACAAGTGCAGATGTTGCTTACTAGCTTGCCCTCTTCTCTCTGATCAGCTGAGCTTAGACATTATGATCGTACGTGGCATAATACACAGACAGTTAAGGAAAAAAGAGTCAAGGCAAAGCTCTAGTGCATGCTGCCAGAGGGACCACCTAAGTGAATGGGAAGCTCTGCCTCCTCTGTCAAGCTCAAATCACTGGCACCTGTGATTTAAGCCCAGCCCTAGATAGCACTAACAGTGAAGCAAGTCTCTGCTGTAACCATAGCAAGAATGACAGCAAGAGCATAGAAATATTTCACCAATCTTGTAAGTAAAAGACTATTGGGCTTAAAGGCTGCCTTGGCAAACACAGGATAAATATCTAGTAACGTGTACCAGTGGCCAGTTCAGTGACCTATCTGACATGTCACCACTGTTGATGGCATTACCACAGGCTCCTGCGCACCTGGTGATTATTATTAGTGCAAAGGCTTACTTTCATCATTTCCCTAGTGTAACAGGAATGCATTACTGTAGGTATGCTCACTTTCTCATCATTCCATTTGAGACACCAAGCACAAACGTTCTGACTCCAAAGATTTGTGTCTTGGCCTCAGTGGTAGCAGTTTCATACAGTAAGAGATGTGAAAGCAACATCACCAAAAACCCTGGTGTTTGTTAAGTGCAAGTGATTTCTTTTTTGAAGGAAGACTTTGGGCCCCATTCTCTGCTGAACTAGAGCTCCTCTACTTCTCCTTGGATTTCAGCTGCTGCTTCAATCCTTCCCACTGCCTCAGGATGTGGTAAGACTGCCAAGCTGCCCTAAGTAATCAGCTGAGGATTCCTTAGTAGATGAGGCCACCAGTAGTGTCTAGTCACTCTATGCTCTCCCCCATATAAAGAAAGCTCAGAAAAGTGCTGACCACGAACACATCCAGAGCTCTGCTACTCCACAGAGCTGCCAGTCTACACTGACACACAGAAAAGCTCAGCTCAGCCAAGAGCAGACAGCAGCTTCAGTAGTCTCCACCATTTGGATGATAGAGCAGAGAATGGGCAGCTTCAGCCTAGACATCTTCAGGAAGTTCTTGCTCAGGCGGAGCCAGCACGGCAAGAAGCCAGCAATGGGCAGGAAGAAGGATCCTTGGACAGCGGTTCTCAAAGGAAGGTGTACACAGACAGATGGAGAGCTGCGGGAGCCAGAGGGCATAGTCATTCTGTTTTATCATCAGCAGGCCACAAGCCAAAATGACAGAAAAGAAAAATATTCATTAAATAGGGTAACTGGGGAGGGGAAAGCCACTGTGACCTTGTTCTTGCCAGAAAACTAGCTGGTTTGAGTCCTTCAGCATGTACAAAGTACGCTGGTCCTCAGCAGCAGAAAGCATCACAACATTTTTTTTTGCCATCCCCCAGTAAAAGCCTTTATTCTGTAGGCAGGTTTTGCAGTCTTAAAGAAAGCTCAGTGGAAGAGACAGGTAAGAAAAAAAAAATCTGATCTCGAGACTGATGAATTCAACTTGCTAGTATAAATGTGCACACTGCACATCTAAGCAGAAATAAAATACCCTGAAATACCCCAAATGCAGCCTGAGAACAGAAGATTGTTGCTTAGCCAAATACTAACTTCATTCCAACTAATGCCTGCATTTTTATCAGTTACATTGCAAATGGTGAATTTGCTTTCAAGAACTTAGAGCTGTCAAACTCTGAAGTACTCTAGCAAAAAATAATCAGTTTAATTATCTGGAAACCAAATCTAGATAAGTAGCTGGTAGAAAGGGACCACCTACTTGAAGCCCTGCCCTGACACACATTATTCACAGGATCCACCTTTGTGTGCTTTTTAATACTTTAAGTGTTCCTTTATTTTAGTCGACATTTGTCTTAATACATTTATTATCTTCAATACTGGAAGTGGTGTTTCTGATAACACCATTTCTATTGTTGTACTGAAGCCATAGAGAAGTTGAGACTAACATATCCTCATATTGCAAACACTCAGCCTCACCTTGTCCTTTAGAAGGCACCTGACAAATGACATTAGTCAACATTGCTATATTCTCCATCACATCTTGTTTTGTACGAAAGCTGGAATGTTCCATGCACAATATGGGATGCAATAGGGCAGCAGTTGTTAAGGGAAGAAATTAAATTAACATGCAAGCTTGTGTCTGTCCAGCTGGTTTGAGATCCATTTGTGCAAGGTTTTAGAAACAGCAAATAAACCCATGGCTACGAATAGAAAACTAGCTTTTGCAGGTGTCAGCTTCTAGGGAACTGGCAATGAGACACAGCCTGTTTCAGTGGCTGACACCTGCTTGTAAACAACTGAAAGGTATGGCCAGATGATAGCTATTGCAAGAGGAGACTGATCATCCCAGCCTAGTTCTCAGTCAGCAAGCACACAGACAATGCACAAACATCTCCCACACCTGCTTGCATTTGTCCAGTGTCCAGTCCAACAGGCCTGGTCTTTGGCTGGAGATCCTGTAGTCTCCAGAAACACAAGTAACCCCCAGAGATCACCACTGTCAGTCTCGCTGGCAGGCTGAACATCAGGGCAACCAGCTGACGGAAAGTCAGCAGGAGTCTCATTTACTTCCTTGGAGTGGGCTTGAAGTGGGGAAAGAGCATACATGTGGGCATGCAGGGACCTCCCAGGAGGACCATGACTCCCGCTGGGTTGGTACAGGATGATTGGAGCGTCTCAGGAGCAAGGGATTTTTGGAAAGCCCTGTGGCACCGAGGCAGGGCAATAAAGCCTGCTCCACCTAGCAGCAAAGAGGAGCTAAAGCTCATGCCTAACAGGTGCAAGGTAACATATTTTACTCTCCTTCATGAGCATGTGGAGCCTGCTTTTGATTTATACTAAGGTCCTGGGCAATGAAGAGTAGGTAGGAAGCCTCAAAGGGGCATAATATGATTTTTCTTTACATTACAAACTTTAATCCTGGTATGACTTCCTATAAGAGGCAATAAAGTCTGCTACCATTGTCTATTTTGTTGTTGCTTATATGCCACGATAAATGTGGAAAGCACAGAATTATACATCATACTGTTAGCATTTTTCAACCAAATCAACTTTTTAAGCAGATAACAGATAGTGACTTATGTACAACACAAATAAAAAACCCCTATTGAACAATCTATTGGATTTATTTGCCGTTTTAAGATGCTTTACTTTCACCTAGCTGACCAGTAAATTGGGTTTGAAACTACTCAGAAGTAGAAAAGCAGCAGATAAAGCCAACTAAAAACAAGTTAAGTTATCTTTTTCCATTTAAAAGACATGGTGCTTCCACTAATGCAGCTAACAATTGCTAGCCTGTGTCTGTAAGCAAGGACAGTCTTGCCAAGACCAGCCTAGCAAACCAGAGGTTTCTTGGTTGTGCAAACTGACTTATACTTGAGAGTAAACAGAGATCTTTAATGCCTGTTCGATAATAGAAATAAGGCAAATCCTCACCAGGCTTAATCTCATGTTATGGGCCAAAATCCACACTCAACATTAGCAGGTTAAACTTGTGCTGGCCTGGGAGGAACATTAGAATCACGCAGCTAAGCGCCAGGCCTCATCTCACAGCTTCCATCCCCCTCCCTCTGCTAGCGCAGCACCAACAACGAAGCCAGACAGCACCCAGTCTGAGGTGGAATAGCAGCACTTTGACTTGCTATATACCGAGATGTGAAACAACTCTACATGGGCTGGTATAACGCATACATACTCACTTCTGTTACAACCCACGTTGTCTGAAGACCCAAGTTGTTGCCAAGCTGAAGGTTCAAATGAACTCAAAGCAAAAATAAATAAATCTAAAAAATAAAAATCAGTCACTGCTTTACAATTCAAGTTCATAGGAAGAAACCAACCTGTGAATGCAAATTTAGATCAGCCCAGATTCACAACCACATTTTGTACATAAACAGATCAAGCTTGTTCACTCCTGCAATCTTAGATTTGTCCCATTTTCAGTATTTTTCTAGTTTTGCCATGTTCTTCCTGAACTGCAGATCCAGGAGTGCACTATTTTAGATGCGTTACAATCACACGCATACTGTAGTGTTCCCCTTGTATTTTCCGTTTTCTCTCCTCCGTCCATGCAAGGATACGTAGTTGCAGATACGACACCTGGAATAGCTCTACCTACTGTCAAGGCTTCACATCACAACCGTTTCCAGTAGTTTATACCATTGCCAGACTATAACTGTTCCACCTGTACTTTCCATGCCAAGCGTCTGTCTTAAGTTAAGTCTTTGGATTTGCAAAAACCAAATCAGCTCTTTTCAATAACAAGAATAAGGAACAAGGTAGTAGTTTATGCATAAAAACATTAACTGCAACCTCAGAGGAGGGCTTGACAGGCAGGCAGGAGAGGAACCAGTAGGCCACAGATAAACAAAACAGAGAAAGCAAGTACTGCGTAACTATCGTACTGCATACACAATGCAAATTCTTCCCCAAGGAATTATGTCAAAACAAGGTTAAATTTTTCATTGGGACTAACATTTTCATTTAATTTATTTTTATAAATCAATCTGCATAGCACAAGCTGCATCCTTCACATTTCAATTTTGCTTACAGTAAAAAAAAAAATAACTCTGCAAATCATCCCCAGCTATATGTTATTTTTATATCTAAGAGCACTGAGTGATAGAAGCTTGGCAGGACAGATCTGACCAAGAGAGAGAGAAAAAATGTTCTACATCCCAAACATACCAGAACAAGACTATGCTCCATAGCCTGATTTTAAAGCAGTAGGATGAAAATGACTCAGCCTACATTAAAATTAGAGGTATGACGAGATTGAGACTGCAAGAGAAGTACCAAATGAAATGCATTTTTACTTGACTTAAAGAAGCTTTTTTGTTAACGCCTGGTAAAGGAAATACAGGAAATCTAGCAGCTTTAAAAGTCTGTGAAATAGTCAAACCTATGAGGAGGTATTTTATGGAGCTATGAGTGCCACCTGCCATCATCTCCACTGTAGGAAAGCCAGAGCTGAGAGAGCCAGGAGCTGCACGGGCAGGGACGGCGCCACGGGCCTTGCTCCCTGCAACACTGTGGTCAGGCACCCCACACACGTGGCACAAGCTGCTGGCGTGGGAGGATGAAGCAAGGCCAGGATGAAAAGGGACAAGGGCTGCATCATGCCACATGCTTGCCTGTTGGCAGCTGCATCCCAGCAGCAAGGGCTCCCACTGACAACCTCCACAGCCACCTTTGGCTCCTCCAGCCCCCCCATTTACCAGGATCCTCCTGGCAGTCTCCCCAAGCCCACGTCTTCCCCCCGTGTCCCGGGAAGCCACCACAGCCTCAGCACCTGCTCCCCTGGCACAGGAGGGAGATGCTGCAGGCAGGCAAGTGCTCACCTCCTCACGCTCTATAGAGAGCGACAACCCAAAACGCATAGCGCCATTGCTCACCAACAAAAGCTTTTCTCAAATTAAATCCTGACACAACTTACACAGCTGTAAGTCATTTAGCTCAGAGTAACCCTGACAAGTTTTTCTGTATCTTCTATTACTTCTCTTTGTGCTCAGAGACAGAAGCACAGTGTTACTAGAACCTTTTATAGTGAATATTTACTCAACCTCACCCCACATATAGATACACACTTTTTTATATATATAAAATATAAATCCCACCAACATCTTGAATGCTAGATGAAAAAAATGTTAACTGAAAGAGTTCACTAGGCCAAATAACCAAACCAAGACATTCCCATTCCCCTCCTTCCAGATACACTACTCACAGCCAGGAAGAATGCGTCACAGCTCAGTGTTTCTGCCTGCTGCCTCCCCAGGCTTTTCCCTTCTCTTACAGGAAATCCTCCAGCTGGCCCTGTTTTGTTCTGTGGTGCATTTTAAATTCAGCTTCTTTGCATCAATTGAATTCAGGTGCATGCAGGCATTGGGTACCTGCACATGGGTGTTGCTCCTGGTTAGATTTCCTTACTTTCTTCATTGCCTAGGTTTCCTTCTAACAAATCCGTAAAGAGCAAATTAGAAGCAAAAATGAAAAAAGTAATTCTTTCAATTATTTTCTGCCTTTCTGCAATATATACATATATACACATGTGCGCACATTCTTTAAAGAAATGTGAGAAACCAACTGCCACCAAAGGACTCTGCGTCTCCCAACGTGGATTAACAAAGTCCTGCCTAAGTTTGTGTTGAATGGTTTGAATGAATAACTTGCAGTTTGCTCCCTATCAGGAGGACACAGAGGACAATACTGTAATAAATTACTGTTCCATCCATACAGTCAGCACTGGCTGTCTCCCTGCATCTCTACTACAAGGCCAGGGAGTCACTGAGCTGCTAGTGAGCGGCACTGGCACTGTACTCTGGAGGTCAGGACAACAGGTAGAGCCTGGGTGATGAGTGTTTTAGGCACAGGTCATTTTTACTAATCCAGTACTGAATGGTCATGGTGCCTAAGTGAGGACGAGAAACCATGGGCCACCAGCATTTTGATGCTAACGATTTTAAAAAATCAGCAAAACTAAATCACAAAGAATCTGTTACTGACTGGACAACACAGAGTCTTGTTTATCTGGATGGATGTGCGTGAAATAAAGGTACCACCATAAAAATAATTTGCACCAGCCGCTTGTGAACTGTGTTCCAGTCTGAATATGCTCTGCTTCAATGATGGCAGTTCATCACCATCACATCTCACACTCTATGGCACATTATGACAATGGGGGGATCTAGCTTTGCTCTGTCTGGAGCACTGGAATTTTTGATTTCCCCAAACATTCATGCTTAGAAGCAAAATTATTTACAAGTTGGTGTCATAAAATACCATGGGCCACATTTTACCCTGGATATTAATTCTGTGGAGACTTAAACAAATGCATATTGTGTCTTTCTAAAGTTTTCTTGGGGAAGGGTCATGTCCATAATTGGCACGAGGCTCTCAGAAATAAAGGGATATAGTATGTGAAACCAGGTGTCATACCGTGTACCGTGGCCTGGGGTGCTTGTGGAAGGGGACACTTGGGTGTGATGCTGCTACTGACGTGCAGTTCAGTATCACTTAAAATGTCTGAGCCTTGTGTAACGCAAGAGAAGGGGGCAGAACTTCTTGTAAAATGCTTGGCTGAAAGCATTGCTTGTAGGAAAAATAATAATGGGGTAGAATTCAATAGACTGAAAGACAAAAGAAATTTTCAGAAAGGAGGAAATTCTCCATTCTTTGGCTGGATACTATGTTCCCATTTTTGTGTAGGAAAGTGCTTTTTGTGTTTGATAAGGGAACATTTTATGTATCCGTTTCTACCCATCACCTACTGGAGATCAAATTCCATCATTAGTCTTTGCACCAAGTAATACTTTGCTTTACTGAAATGCATACATTTGTGCAGTTAAGCACTGTGATGTTTAAATAACATACACAGGATATTACCACTGTAACACCCCGGTGTTTGAAAGGGGTGCTCTCCCCGTGGCCTGAGAGGGATATTAGAGACCAGGCGCTAACGGAGCGTGCAGAGCTGTAACAAGTGCTGGCACCATGTGGTGTGAGATGGCCTAAGCCACCAGCCATACCAGTGCCCGGGCACTCCTGCGCCATCTGCACCCAGGATTTCTGACTTAGCAGAATGATATAAAATATACTGAAAACACAATACAAATATGAGTTAGCAATTGGAATACACAGTTCAGTCACCATACCAGTGTGATTCCCATTACTGGTCTCCATAATACACTCACCACCAGGACACCGGGCATCCCCGGGCGTTCCCGGGAGGGAATATGTGGGTTGACACCAGCTCAAGCCCATTGCTCTCTTTGAAATACCTCTGTTAGTTGTTTAGATGTTTTACCCTAGGTTGGGCTGAGCCATGTAATCTCCCCTCCATGCCAGTGAGGCTAACTCAGGAAGACATTTACACCCCAAGTTGATCCACTCAGCTGTTGATAGCTGTTTATCTAAACCAAAGGCCACCCTCTGGTCCCCTTCACAATGAGATAAAGTCGGCTTCTTTGCATTACTCTCTGAGCGTCACATCACCCTTGCCCATCTCCACTGTAACCCTTGTCCATCTCCACCGAGTGCTCTTCCCCTGTGGCGTTTATTCAGAGAGCCACTGTCTATCCCGCAGTGTTTCCTCAGTCACACGCTTTCTAGAAAACCCATCTGTTGTATCGACCTGTCAAAGGGGGAGGCTACAAGTTGGGAACAACCTCCAGGGTGTGCGGCATGGCCTCTCCCAAAGGGATGTTTGTGTAAATGTCAGGTGTGATTTTGTGGCAAAGCTTTACACCCTGACCCCTCATCCTTCAGAAGGCTAAAGGAGGCTGTGTTCTTTGCAGTCCCCGTATTCACCTCCTGTGTGGTAGTGTCGGGGTGCAACTCTTCCCTTGGTTGTGCGGAGCCCGGCCAGAGCTGCGTGACTCAACAAAAGGGCTGGTGGGTCACCCAGGAGTTGCGTGAGGACCTTCTGACCCTCCCATCTCCTGTGCGCAGTCCTTCCACCCACCTCCGCTGCAAGAAGCACAGGAGTGCTTACCTGGCAAGGCACCCACGGGTCTGCATCTCACTGCTTTGGTCTCCCAGCAAGGCGATGGCAGTTCCTCCAGAAACGTCTCAGGGAGAAAGAAAATGCAGCTCAATTACTTGATGTGACCTATTCACATACACTGAATTTTGAGGGGTAAAGCCCCTCGGGTTCTGTTCATCCAGCCAGTCCTTGCTTTCACAAGGCCATGTGGGGACTGCAAGAAAGCATTGATTATGTGTGTTTCATAGCAAGCCACTGTAAGAGGGTGAATAGGAAAACCAAACCCTAGTAGGCCAGCTGCTGGTATAGCTGGAGGGGGTGAATCACTCTTGTTTCAGAAGCAGTATCCTTAGCCTGGAGCTAAAAGCAGCAAAACAGAGAGTAAGGTAGGGCACATGCTCCGAAGAATGTCCTTATTGGGTTTTTTTGTTTGTTTTGTTGTGGGTTTTTTTGATGCTTGACAGCTATTACCACTAAATAGCAGAACCTGTGACAATACAGAGATGTAACTGTTTTGCTCTAAGATATGGGGAAGCATTTTCACCAAACAAGAATGGACGTGTTGGGTTGTTTCAATTCCTGGCATAACTGGGCATGTCTTATCTCCAGCTCGAAAAAATGGAAATGCATAATGACAGACAGTTGTCTTGTTAGGTAACTACACACAACTTTCACCACAGGATAGGAATTGTTGGCAGGATGTGGTATCAGTACAGAGAAACTTAGTATTGCCAGCTGAATAGATCTGTCACATTTCTTTCTGCAAATGTTGTGTCTACTACTACTACAAATAGCACAGCTGAGTGATAAAACTTAAAAAACATTAAAAAAATATTTTCTATATTTTCAAACCTGTTTGCCTTGTGAATCTGACAGCATTTTCTTTTGTCAAAGTCATGTTTCAGGCCCACAGGGCCAGCACTTCTCTGACCTTTACACCTGTGCTCATAATTAACAGCAGCAGAGCTTGAACAGACTTTGCAGCAACTCATATGGGACGGAGAAGGCAGTCCTGTCAGGTATCTTTTAATTAGAAGGAAATAGGAATAAGATAACCTTATACAAGAATATTGCCCTTAAAGCACTGAAATGTGCTCTTTAATGTCTGCTGGCTAAGGCCTGGCCCTGCAGAGAATGAAAGAATTTCACATTGCCAGAACCTTCCTTCCATTAATAGTCACACTGATTTCATGTACTTCTTTAGGATCGGGTCTTAGATGACACTATTTTTAACTACATGAAGAACAAGCAAGTCTAAAACACCTTAACCCTCTGGCTGAGTCTATATATATTGTAAAGGCATTCTAATATGCACATAATTAATGCATATATTACTCAGCAAAGAGTAAACAGCAAATGCTGCACTAAGTCTCATGTCACTAATTTCATTACTGTACAGAAATATGCTACTGTAAATTAACTAGTACATTACGGTGTGTTATAAACAATTAAAACTAAAACTGCAATTGACAAAATGAATGAAGCAAGAACATTCTGTAACCCAGTGTTCTTCTTACCCTACTTAATAATTTCCTAATTTGAGTAAAACACTAAATCTGAGTCTGTTTAAGCACAGGAAGGAATTCACTAGTATCACTTATTAATTTGGAAAGTACCTTGGTTGCAAAAAAATTAAAGCATGTTAAAACCTACACATAAGCCACTCTCAGATAAAACATCAGTCCGCATGCCATACGAAATAAACTGGTCCTTTGTCATCTTTCATAGGTCTCCGAGATGAAGCCAAAGGGAGCATATCACACAAGTCATGACCCACTCAAAGGACAAAGCTCTGCTGCTGACTGTGGGACATCAAGGCCTAAGAAAGAACCCATCCTACCTGATATCAGAGGACGAGGGAAAAAGATGGGCTTCTCCAGTCATCCCAGTTGACACCACTTGATGCTCAAGCAGGTGAACAGGAACTATGTGTTTCACATCAGCCAGGCTCTTCCACAGCAATATCTGCTTTACAGCATCACAAGCAAGACTGATAGCTGAGTGCAGGGCACAGAGTCAGGAAAAATAGGTTCTGCTTTGGCATGTGAATTTAGAGCAGTTCAGCTTTTAAGACCTAGAGATGAGAATAGACAGATAGGTAAACAGCATATGAGTAATATCACTGTATCTTTTAGAGGGATTTTTCAAGCAGACCAAAGATGCTTTTATGCAACTTCTTAGAACTCTGCTTGCTCCATTACTTCAATCAATAGCAAGTGTGAAATTGTTTTTGCAGAGGTTTTCTGTTTTTTTTTTAATTTTTATTCTTTAGTTTCACTGAAATAGCAAGTCTCTTTTTTTAGATAGACATAAAAGGGGCTGACAAAACCTGCTGCTTCATTATCTCCAGGTGAATTCTGTATTCTGTTCCTTCACTCCTCCCAGCTTCCTGCTCTGTCTTCTCTGAAGTACCACAGAGCTTTCCACCTGCCTTTTGTTTTTCTTTTTAATTTGTTGGTATTTATTTACAGGACAAAAAGCTTTATCAATTAATCCACTGTATATGCTGTCTGAGCTAGCCCTGACTTTCATCAGAACGGACAATTCCTACTGACAAGTTAGGGCCAGATCCTGCACTGCTGTGCAGCACCACGGAGGTGAGTGTCATTCCCCCTCCAAAGCTGGAGGTAGGATGCTGAGGGATGGAGTCCCCGGGATGAACCTTCAGGGAGGATTCCCCCTGTGGAAAGGGCTCTGACCCTGCTTCTGTAGCCTCCAAGAAGGGGGTTTCTACATCTCTGGAGTCCATCGTGGCATGGAAGGCTCCTTATTGGTGCTGGCTCAGGTGGGTCCACAGGCATCCCTGGGCTGCTGGCTGGATGGTAGACTGTGCCCACCTCCCCATCACTGTGGAAGAGGAGAGGTGGAAGGGAAAAGCTTTAAATATCTGCATAACATTGACTTGTACAGTTACATTGGAGCAAATGGAAATCGTAAGGGACAGGAATCCTTTCACTTCAGTGTAAGGCAGCTTCCACCCTGTGAAGTCGGGGCATGAACAGCAAGTGAGAATGGCCCAGGGGAAAAGCTCCTTTGTAACTGCCCTCTGACAGTGGGAAAAGGATCCTCCGCCCATCTGTTACTGCCTACACTTGCTACGGCACCCTTATTTGGAGGCTGAGCAAAGGACCTGACAGCCTGTGCTGGTACAAGACATCCCACAGGCTACCCCAGGGAGTCTCTGGACCATATGAGGAGATTTGTCAGGCACCGGGCGAAGCTAGGAGAGAATGGGATGCTCCTGCAGGGATGCACTTCCTTAGATCTTGACTTCTAGACAAAGCCTTGTAGCTGAGAGCAGAAGCCTGTAATACCATCCTGCCATGGATGAGGACACTGGTGGGTCTGCACTGGGTATAAGCAAGGACAGTTTATAATTCCCACTTTTTTATAATAATGACAGATTAATCCTGTCTTTGCTAATCCACCAGGACAGAATAGCTGACATAAGACTCCTCCAAGCTGCAATGGGTACTCATAGCTGTATGAGCCAGAGATTGTTAAGCACACAGTTAACTCCCACAGACTGACTATTTCCTTCTTTTTTTATAACCATTTCTTTAGGCAAGTCTCTCCTGGTATTTTAAAAATTCATTTTAATCAATTTAAAATTAATAAAGAAACAGTGAAATCCTTAGGGCCTGAAAGCTCCAATCTCTGCCACACTGGAAGTGATGAGTCAGCTCCAGCACAGCCTGCCATGGAGCCTGCTGAGGGACGCCTCCGAAGAGCTGCTGCTGCGCTGAATTAGGGCACTTGGTTTGCTATTTACAGAGAGGCAACCATCTCTGCGATTGGATGTTTCCTTCTTTCTGATGTGAAAGAGCTGCTGCACTCTGAGGGAACAACCGCCGGCGACACCTCGCTGTCACCACAGATGCTGTGGCTCTGTCCTGTGCATTTACCGGGCAGGAGCACAACTGAGCCCCTCTGAGAGGAGGGAAAGGACTGAGGCTGCCGGCAGCAGGACACAGCGACACGCAGGGTCCCATCCCACTCTACAGTGCCGCGCGGTATCTCCTCAGGGGACTCCGGACTCCTGCCCTGATTACTAACCCGTGCTCTGCTCAGGCCGGGAATGGAAACCAGCAATCCTGAGAGCCACTCCTCTGGCTTATGCCTCCGCCCAAAGCCAAGACTCACGCCCAGGCCCAGCTCTGCTCACTTCACAAGAGAACACGCACTCCCTTGGTGCCAGAGCAGAGCCACAATGCTCCCTCGCTAATCACCCAGGTCTAATTGCTGTGCCACAGTCCTAACAGGCAGCTTCTACGGCAGCTCTCCAGGGGATTAACATTAAGCCTCTGCTTTGTATACTAATGCGGCACGTGAGGAAAAGCAGTTCCCACCTCGTGTGCTCACAGCACGTGAGCCACGCAGGCCGGCCACCAGCGTGCCTATGGGCCACGGCAGCACTTGGATGCCAGCACCCTGGCAGGGCCAGCCTGGGGCGGCAGCGGACCAGACGGCAGCGGGAGGCTGGTGTCTATGGGCTGTAGGCAAGAAGAAATGCTCTGCCCTGCTCCCCGCACCCAGTGCCAGGGGACGAGGGAGGCTGAGGAGCTGTTACAGTGCTCTTGCAGCATGAAAGTTCCTGGCTTGTAGCAGGGGAACAGGACTGACAGAAGGGCAGAGGCCCTTGTAGCTTGCCCACGACATCCCTGCGTTCGGTCCTCTCTACCTGCTGACTAGGCTCAGCCTTCCCCAGCACACCCCTTCTTGGGCACCCGAAGGAAGGGCAGATGGATCCCCAACGCTGAGGGCTGTTCCCTAAAGGTACGCAATGTGACCGCTGTTCCCCTGGGCTGGGAGAAGGGGGTCAGGAAAGCTATATGGCAGTCTTTTTGGGAACAGCCAGGCTCTGCTGGAAGCAGAAAGGCTGCCCATCAGCTGGCAGCTACGCTGAAACACAGATCTGAATCACCACCAGCTTACAGCACTTACTTGAAAACATCAGTGACCCGCTTTGGAAAAATCAAGCATATAGTGCCCCGCGACAGCCAGCACCACCTCTGCATCCTTGCCCCGCCCCGCTCCGGCATGGAACGGACTGGCCAGATAGGAAAGCAGAGAAGTCAGCTCAACTCCCTTGCCCCGGCAGCCTCCAGGGCCCAAACTCTCCTCTCATGCTCCTTGATTTCATTCCTAGGTGCGGTTCACCTAATGTCAGTTATTCTTCCCCTGTGTGGGAGCACTAAGAGAATCAGACACAGTGAGGGTCTCCCCTCGGCGAGAGAGCAACACGCAGTGCTTGGCTGGGCCGTACAACGGGGAACAAAACAGTCACAAAGCACTACTTGCGCTTTTTCAAAAGAAGCAGTTTCACTTCCCCTGCAAGCAGTGGCTCCAAATAACAAGATGCCTTGAGTAATTAACTGAATGTTCTTTGGATAGAGCTTGTAAAAGGAGCTTATACATATTAAACAAGAAAGAAAGATCTACTGTCTATAACTTGTTCTTTACTAACAAACAAAAGGTTTGGACTGAATCCATTTTAGAGCAAACTTTACAAGGGCCTTATGCTGAAATTATTCAATAGAAAGAAGTGGACAGAGTCCAGGGCATTTGTGAGGGGCTGACCACAAAAAGCAAGGCTTGTGGTCAGTTTGTTTGTTTTTTTAAGAAAATCAAATACTCTCTCTTTTTTTGGCATTAACATGACAGAGCTGTAAAGGTTTAGCAGTAGCACTGCATTAGCCTCCAAGAAACACACAAAACAACTGCTCCCTTAGCTAGATCAGCTGCTAGAGCAAGTGTTATAGCTGCCATTATCAGAGCTGTAAGTGGAAAGGAATTCCTCGTTAATGCACTGAAGGACAAAGGATCTTTTCTGCAACAAGGGCCTGTATAGTGCTAGGTGCTGGGACTACAGCATCTTTGCATCCTCACATACGCTTGCCCAACATAGCCTGCTGCTCCATCGGGAGAAGGAACACTTTGGCAGTAAAGCGAAATAATTCTACTCTATGAATCGCTATTTTTTACTTGCAACAAGAACCGAAAGCCATGTTCTACAGTTGAGATAAGGTAATCACAGCAACATGGAGCTCTTCTAGGTAGAAACACAACAGCTGCTCAGCATCAGCATTACTACGTAAGACTCAGATGCTCCATTGTATTTGGAATATATTGCAATAGCAGGCAGTTAATACTGCTGTGTGGTCTGTGAAAAATGGTATGTAAAGGAAATATGGGGGAAATGCTGTCATTATTTAAATGGGTTTGCTTTGATACTACCAGAAAAAAAACCTGCCTGAGTAAACTAATATTTAGCCCTTTATCTTTACAAATGGCCTTTAAAGAACGAAAGAGCTGCTGCCCTCCTGTGCCCCTGCCCTGAATCTGATATTATATTCACATGGGAGCAGGCAAAAGCAGCCATGTCACACAGCAGCAAGAGGCACCAGGAAAGCCTTGGGAGGCCAGCAGAGGTAGAGCTCACCAACTCCTGTGCCCCAAACAACCCAGCCCAAGAAAACCCAAAGGGGACCCCTCCTCCAACTGCATGAGATGACTACTACAATCCTGCAATTCAGTGTGCTAGCTGAACACACCTAGTTTGGCCACTAAACCGTTAAAAGTAGCCGCATTCTTCTACTAACCGGAGAAAGCTTTGATGATGAGACCTTTCCCAGCTGCTGGTAACTGGCTCCGTACAAAAGGTCAGGCTGAGAGTTATCCACAACACGGGGCTTTCCATACTCCTGACAGACTGACTCACACCAGCTATCCTGGAAACCAACTCAAGCACAAGTGGCACATGACCTGGGAAGACACAGAGACAAATCAGCTGCCACAGAGAGAAAAGCAATCGGAGGTTGGAGGACCAAGCTCACTTTTGAGTCCAATTCCTGCTCTGGCAAATGCCCTCTTTCTCACAACAGCCTTCAGAAGGGTCCAACCACTTTGGGGACCGACAGCTCTAACATTCCTGCTTCCCAGCTGCCTAAACTCACAAATGTCTGTTTCTGAAGTTACAGTCTCCGGAGACCTAGCAAAAGATCTTCTGAATATACTGGGAAGCACATCAGTCTGCACTGCAGAGCAGCCTAGCGTCTATTTTGTGCCTAAGCCTCTCATATTCAAGAAGTGGTTTTGTCTCTTCCAGAGAGAACAACGTGACAAAATTATTTCCTGCTCACCTATTAATATTCAGCTGTGATAGAGACAAAAGATTTTGGCTCGTGCCCTCATTCACTCACTGAAAAGAAATAAAGATGAACCGAAATGGTTGAACATGTTTCTTTTTTAAATTAATAAGTGGGGATTTTTTAATGATAGAAATTGAAGTCCTGCTTCACTGGAAGGCTGCAAGGTGACTAAGACCCAGCGCAACAGTAAATGACAGAATAAACCTGTAAAGTTTGTGCGCGAGATTTCAAAAAGCTTTCCTCAAATGTCACAGCCTGAGCGTCACAGGCATTCCTGAGATAAATAACAGAATTATTTAAAGAAGCAAACAAAGCTTTCTTTATGTATCAAAAAGAAGGTGAGAAGAGAACACAAGGACAATTTCTTGTACATTCTTTGCAGGTCGTGTCTAACTGCATACTGCAAACAACTACGTGCCTTGCTGAGGACTCCCATGAACCCTGCTCGTCCTATTCACATACTCCTACGGGTCAAAGCAAAGTCTCTGAAAAGATAGGCCGGTAAGAAGATAGAAATTCAAGGTCAGATTTTGTGCTGAAGCAACAAAAAAATATTCAGTGCTTTAATGAAAAAAATTGTTTCCAGTGTCATCACTTCAGTTCCCAACTTCTGTTTTTTTCCTATTACTGAGATTAGGTCAGGGTAAAATAAAAACATCAAAGCACTGTCGTAATCAAAGAACAGTTGTTTTGCTTTCATTTCTTGGCCAATTAACATAGCTTAGCTGGGAGGAAAAAAACCACCCCATTAATACTCAGAAGCAGCCTCAGCTTTAGGTCATAAGCTGCTTTCTATGGTTTGGGTTGCCACAGTTACTACAGACCTAACTCTGTTGAATCAGGAATCATTTGGAGATCAGGAGTGATATCATAAGGAAGAGGACACGATCGGATTCAGGCCCTGGGTGGCTAAAGAACATGTCTCTGTTTGCCCTTTCCACTCTTCATTCACAGTGCTGTTGTCCTCCCAAACTGCCAACACAACACAGGGAAGAACTCCATACAACTTTTTTTGAAGCAGTATTTATAGAGTACATTGTCCTCAAGCGTCTGATGCATCCAACCCAAAAAGCATCTACTACAGAAGGTAAATAAAACATTACAAGAATCAGATTTTAATAATAATTAGTAATTATCAGGAAGGCAGAGCTTCCCTCCCAGAGTATGCTAACACATACTGCTCCAGCCTCCCCTCCATTCAAGGCTGTAGTGTTACTTTGGGTTTACATCAATAGAGGTAGGAGCATGTTTGCTGCTTCCTTGCTTGATTTCATTAGCCTGATCCCTGCAAGTAGTAAGGATCATTCTGAGTAGTTAAAGTGATTTATTTTCATTTCCCTCTGTGGCCAGTTTGAATTTACAATATTGCACGTTCAGTAGTGTAATAGTGCAAAGTAGTCTTTAAAGGTGAAAAACTGCAACAAGAACCTCATTAATTACACAGGAATATTTCCCCAACATGCTGCAGAAAAAAGATGGATTTCTTCCCCAATAAACTTCTACATTTCAAATACTCGTAACTGTAGATTTAGTCCCTTGCACAAAAGGATACATACGGATAAAGAAGAAATAGTGTAGCCTAATTCTTCCAAGCACTGTGGACCTGTCTGTTAAGTCTCAGTTTGACCTACCACTCTCACTCTCCAGCAACTGCTTGTGCTTGAGCAATTGCAATGTAGTAAGAAGGAACAAGGAGGTGATTTTAGCTCTGCTTGTGGCACTGGCATGAACAACACTGGAGTTGTGTCTGCAGTTTTGTATATCCACATTTAAAGGGGACACTAAAAAAGTCAGCCATGCAGACAAGAGCATGCTTGTCAAGAATTTCTTAAAGCAAGGGCATAAACAACACCTTAGGCAGCACTTAAATGCAGAACAGCAAAGCAGTGGACAACACAGATCTATATAAATATGGTCTTGCTGTCATATTCTGTATAAACTAATCAGTCCTTAGCCACCACAGATTCCTTTGTTCTGCATTCCCTCAACCTGCATAATTTACTTGCCAAGATGTTATCCAGACTTCAGGGGTTACAGTTATTTATCTGAATATACACATCTAATTTACAATCTAACTTCCACATTTACAAAGGGGAAACTTTTCCAGATCTTTAGGTCAGAGGAAGCTTTGTGGGTAAATCTTATACCCACTTTTGAAAATGTAGCGTATGCATCTTCTTTTCCAGTTCCAATAAAAACCGAAGAGTTGTCCAGCCACATTCATTGGTATATGGGACAATGAGATAAAGAGCATCTAAAAAAGAAATAAAAGTCTGTTTATGCCCTGTGCAGATTTTACGACACTTATTTCTGTAGATGTGCTTTCTGTATAATGATGGTGGTGCCAAGGACAGCTTACCAGCTACATTCACCCACTTAATGAAATGGTGTCCGTGTACACATCAGCAGAGGAGCTGCCAAATATAACAAAGAATGCTCTGGCACACTTTGATCCTTAGTAACTTTATGAGCTACTTCTGTAAAATGAAATGAAAGTGTAAAGAAATAATGACATTTAACCTTTATATGCCCCGTATCAGTGATGCCACCAGGAATTATAACTTCTCATTGCTCTCCAGATGCATTTGAGGAATTGGGTATCAGTGTATTCATTCCTACTACTCACTTCTGTCTTCAAAGGGTAGCAAACTACTTCCCTTGAAACCAGTACTAATGAAATTTTACAGTCTGAATGCAACTGGCGACAACCTCGTAAGAATGAACTGTTAAAAGATACTTAATCACCAAAATTCCATTGATTCATACAGAAATTATGACTTTGAATACACTTAATCTGGTCATAAGTAGCAATTAAAATTTTGCCAGGTCAACTATGAAACACCCTTCTAAAATTACTTTCTTCAGCAGAGCCTTTTTCTGAAAGCTGCTTGTGCCGTTTCCCTACTCTGTGCAGCCAATACCATAATCAGATTGCCATACGCAAACCCTGTTTTGTAGTATAATAAAAATCTTCCAGAAATATGAGCTTTTGCTCATATAGGCAATACTGCATTCATGCAAAGTGTTCTACAGAGGTTTTTCATTCTGTGGTATGTGTGGAGTCCCTCAGTCCTGCTGATAAAAGGTGAAAGACACTGAAGGACAAGACCTTGAGAAGACGATGGGAGTGAGATGCAATACGCAATCTTCTTCTTTATCACCTCCAGTGTTCTGAGCACAGCATGCCTTGTGATTTTTTCCCAAGTACTTATCTCCTGGTTTACTACATTAAACCGTTTAATAAAACAGCAGAGGGGCTGCGAATAGGAACTAATTACAGATTTGCTACTTCAGTGTCTGGACAATGGTTTTGACCAAACCAGTCTCTTGCTGATAGAACACAAGCACCCAAGAACAAAACTAAATCTACTTCCAGTTATTTCTGTGGAAGGCAGAGATGGTCTTAAATTTCTGATATGTGCCGTGCAGCTTCTGAGACATGGTGCTTGCTAAATGAAAAGTATTAAACACTACAGGTTCAAAGCTGGTTTTTATTTGTTTCTATTTGTTCAGTATTTTCAGGGGTAGCACATGGAGGAAAAACGAAGTGACTGGTACAGGTGATTCTGAACTGTTGCCTTTGGTAGCATGAAGTGAAAATGCAAATGCATTATTGAATGAGCAGAACAAACAGAAGGCTTGGTCACCTGCACCCCATCCTGAAATATAAACAGGAACTTTGTTCAGAAAATGGCACTACCTCTATTCAGCACAGCCCAGTTATTAGCTTAAATATGCAGCACGTTTTCAGCATATCTAACTGACAGCAACTTCTCCCATGAGCCTGAGAGTACATTAAAGGGTGCTAGTAAGAGTGATTATAAAGCGCCTACTAGATCAAGGAGATTCTGCTGCAATATTTTAATTTTCATTTAAATTAAATTTAAATTATAATTTACACCATTCTGCTAACAAAAGGGAAAAAGGGCACTGTAAATGTAGCAGCAGGCATATACATCTTCATTTATTCTTCCCTATTTTTAATTTGTGGTTAAACTTAATAGACTTCTAAGTGCAAGTAGATTAAAGCTCCATCTAGTGCCAGGGTCTTGGAAGTTACTTAAAGATTTGCAGTCCAAAAATAGCAAACATCCTCACAAAACTATTGAGAAGCAGCAAGCCTAGCACCCCAAAGCTGTCACACACAGATGTCGAGAAGTCTGTTGGAATTACTCTTACAGTGTATAAGGGCTTAATTGTAAAGCTGCTGTATCTTGGACCAAAGAGAGAACAGGGCACTACCTGGATAGGGATAAAGTGCTCAAAATAGATGCCTGCAACAGTGAGAGGAGTGCCAGCCTGTGGAGCCACGCGTGTACCCAGCACCCCTCTCCTCAGCAGTGCTCTGTGATCATTGCTGCAATGTTTTGCACTACTCTTCCGTTTTGGATCAGGGAGCCGGGGCGCAGGCAGGGAGGGAGGGAAAGCGGCACACTCCTCCCAAAAGCCAGTCGCCGGGAGCTAGAGCACTCTCAAGAGAAGTGGAAAATTTGTAACTTCTCAGGAAAGGAAGGGATTTGAATCCTGGGCTTCCCATTTCTTGCCAAGTGCCCTCAAAGGGTTGCATGGAAAGGGCGACGGCACCCGCACTCCCCTCAGAACCAGACACCCCTTCATTTTACAGGGAGACCCCGGCGCTGGTGCTTGTGAGTCATTCCCAAAGAGCAGCCTCCAGGTCACCCTCCAAGAAACGAAGCTGGAGGAGAGCTGCCTCCAGCTGTCAGAGCTGCGGTGCTTGCCCCACAGCAGCTGCCTGCAGCTCTCACACCAGGCTCTATGCCCACACCGGGTCTGGTCACCTAAACACTAGCCAGAAACAAAGCAGGTTTCAGGACGATTTCAGGACTGAAACTTTGGATTTAAGCACTTGAATTCCATTTTTTGGATCTATGCCCCAGCTACATTCTCTTTTCTTTCAGCAGAAAATACTTATGACACCAGCTGCCATCCTTGAAGCAATGTGTAAATAAGATGGCTGGTTTAATTCTGGAAAGGAACTTACTGTAGCAGTATTTAATAGTAGTTGCACTGTGGCAAAAAAAGGTATTCCTGATTAATACTGAAAACACCTGAAGAGTGGATAAAGTTTAACCATATTTTAATTATATTTGAAAAACTACCCAGGACATTTTTTTATTTATTTTTACACCCGTCAGAAAAACACCCTTACAACTACCTGGAAATCAATCAATCAATCAATCAATCTTCTTTCACATACTTCAGAAGATGTTGGTACACACCATGCTGCTACTGTGAAAGAAGGACAGAGCACGGGGAAGGGCTGTCAGGGAGGGGAAGGGGAGGAGGAAGGTGAGAGAAGGGAACTGGAGTAGAGAGGGCGGAACAGCTCGATTGATCTTTGCTGAAGTCAAAGTACTATTTTGCACACTGTAAGGTGATCATGGTTATACTATGGTTATAAACTTAACTCCTTTTGTGGTATTTCTTTTCCTGTTGCAGCATATAGTTTCTAAAATAGCAAAGATAGAAACAAAAATATTTAGTTATTTACATTAAAAACAATCCTTTTTTTCTTATAAGGTGGTTGGTTTTTTTTTGCTTAGCCTTTACCAATCATTTGACAGGGATGATTATCCTCTCACACTACTGAATAACAGAAGATACCACCAAAGCCAGTGCAGTTACAATGCCTTAAGTGTGGAGAGTGAAGCGCAACCTTATTTTTCACCACAAACTACTCTTAAAAGAAATAATAATTGGAACTACAGAAAAATATGTAAACAAGAAGGAGAAACAGCTGTGTCCAATAGAAAGGAGTTATAAATGGGTGAAATGGAAAAGTGTATAATCCAGCGTCGAGGAGAAGTGCCATTTCCTCTGCTGCAGCCAGTACTTGGCTGATGACCGTCCCCAGGTCCATGCCAACGGTAGGTTTTGAGAAACAAGTATACCTTTGCGTAAATGCTGCCTCCAAGCTGTCCTATTTCAGTACAAGAGTTCAATTTCCTTCCAATCAAAGAGCGTGTATTCCAATTCACTCAACTAACCCATCTCTAAAACCAGGTTATCGATGGTTTTGAAAGGCTGACGCCCTACTGTTTAACACACAGCTTGGCCACCGGCCAGCATTTTACCATTATCTTCTCCACAGACATCTACTAATGATAACACAAGAAAATGGGCATCTATTAAAACAAACACAAATAAGTCTAGCTGGTGGTAATGTTCCCTCCCTCTGTTTTTCTGCATTTTTTTTGCAACGGCAACTGCTAAAACTGCACCTGTTTCTAGCTCTGTAACCAAAACCATGCTGTATGTCACAACTGCCTTATGCATGCTATTCTAACCTAATAATGAGGACAAGGTTTGTACAGCAAAGGCCATTTCAGTCAAGGCAGTAGCATGTTAGACTTTTTTTTTTTAATGCACTGAAGTCATGTATTTTCATTTAAGAAAAGTGGTCCTCATTCTGCATTTTACATTTGACTTTCCAAGAAAACTGAAATAGGAGGAATCCCTTCACTCTCCTAGATAAACGTAATACACCTGAGCTACAAATCTTTAAAAGCACTTTGCCCATTTGGCATTTATCTTCATCCAGAGTACAGACAAGTTGTATTAGATGCATCCTACAAATGTACATCTTCACGTAACTTAAGCATGCACTGGGAAACATATAGTTAGAAACACATATGACCACAAAGCAGGTGTGAGCAATTGTGGACACACCAAGGGTGACCTGATGACGTGGTACAAGCTGCATTGCTGGATGAGGACGCCAGGAAAATGGACAGGAGAGCACGGAGAGTCACACAGCAGATGAGTGGATTCCTCTTCCCCACAGTAACACCACCACGAGTCCACTCCCATTTGCTTTAAAGACTGATAATATAAACCCAGCGCCTGCTTCAAAACAGCATATAATCCGAGATTCAGGCGCTTGCCTCCAGTGGCACCTACTATGTAGACAATGTTAAACCAGTGATGCTGGGGGGCACAATCCATCGACAGGACCGGTACACAATCAGAAACATGATCTCCTGAAGCCATCTACCAGGTCTCCATGGATGCCAGCTTACTGCAATGCTGAAGGAGACCTGCCTCAGCTCCACAGTCCTCTGTAATGTTTCTTCCCCATAACGTTCTCAGCGTGTTTACTTTTCATAATGAATAGTTGTTTGGTCGAGATAGCATATTATTAGTTTCCTTCAGTGAGGTATTTAAAAAGAAGAGAAAATGTTCTAAATGAAACCACACCATTTTTAGGCCATTTTCCCCTTTACTCAATTCCATGTTTCCCTGTTCCTCCCATTTTTAGATTCTCAATGATTCCTTTCATCCATACCAGAGTGGCTGCTCTACAGTTCAGCAGTATTAGACTTTCAGATTGAGTACAGCTTTTCCAAGCATGTAATTAATGTATTTTAAAACTTTTCTTTGATCTTCTTTTGTGATTATGTAGACAAATTTGAGCAGAATCATTTTCATATACTTTGCTTCTCAAAAACATGGTATTTATTTGACTAGATGTAATTGAAAGAAGAGCACTACAGCTATGGCAGAAAATTCTCTGGGTGCTGAAACTAAGTAGTACTTCAACTATCAGAAATTCACACAAAAATATTCTAAATATTAAATATACATATACTGACTCTTCCTTGGTGAGCTTACAGCAGGCAGGTTGACTGCTATTCATAGCTAGAATCGAGTACTTTGTAGCTAGAGAGAAATTTGGTATTAAATTAAGAAAAATTGCAAAAGAAAAGAAAAACATTTAGTCATTTCTGCTTCATTCAAAAAATACTATATACTTGTAATTTTACAAAGCATTAGGGTTGGAACTGTATAATTTCTCTGGGAAAATATGGCTTTTTGTATTTCAGAATTATTAAATGCTTTTGCAGACCATGTATGTTTTGGATAGAAATTATATACGACAGATAAATTTATGCATCTGTGATCCAAAAATCCTTTGGACTTTTAACAAATAACAAACATCAACAGCAAAATTATTTGTGATCAGAGGATGAAATATCACCCAAATAGACATACTTACAGATACTGTCACTGAAAGAAAGCTTAATGAAGGAAACCACGTACCAAACAAAACTTCAGAGTTCCCTGGCTAAACCACACGGTTGATTGAACAAGCAGCAGAAAGCGGTGCAAAACCAATCACCTACAGAAACTGTGAGCTAGGAAAACATAAAGGCCTGTCAGTTCAATAACCAGAACGTGACCATGCATAGGCAGCCAAAAACTGGACACCGACTCTGACACATATGTGGACTGCCAGGAAGATGCTGCTGACCTTCACATTCAACAGGAGGGAGTTCTGGTGTTACTCCAGCGCACCCGCGGTGCAATACGATGTTAGAAAAAGTTTGGGTTTTTTTCCTTAATGTATGCTAGCACAGTGCAAACACACAGATCAGCTATTAAAAAGGTAAAATTATATACCAGTCAACTTTGACAGAAAAAAACCACAAAACCAGATGAAGGCCGTAAACAGTTAAATGTTGTTCTTTTTCATCTAACATCATTTCTCAGTGTGGTCAGTGAAGGTTGCAGAGATCAGAGGTATAGACTTCATGTACTAATAAGACTCTTAGCTACTCTTGTTCAACCACACTGCACAGATATCCGTAAAACAATGACTGTGTTGAGAAGCCATGCTTGCCCTGCTCCATTTCCCACCTTTCAGCTTTCTCTCTCTCTAACTTTGTGCTTCTCCAACTCCCTTACCGGATTTCTTAGTCTTAGTTTTCACTTTTCAGATTAACTTCTATACAACCTTTCACCCACTGAAATAATCAGTTAACAAAGGCATGTAATGAGTCACCACTGAGCTTGGATAAAATAAAATAAAAATAAAAGAGCTTGGATTGAAGATGCTACCACCTTCCCTCCTCTGTGTCAAGCTATCTACACACTTACTGAATTTCCCAGTACATACCCTTGTTTCATAACTAAAAAGTTAACAGAGGGCTACCTATTTGGGTTCTGTTTGCTTTATTTAAAGCAAAACAAAATACTGCAGGATTTAAGTACACTGAGGA
The DNA here is from genome assembly GCA_031468815.1 of Morus bassanus. Lineage (NCBI taxonomy): Eukaryota > Metazoa > Chordata > Aves > Suliformes > Sulidae > Morus > Morus bassanus. Next base: position 10,569,979 of record CM062578.1, read on the forward strand.
GCCTGACTGTTTGATAAACCTGAATACACAGAAAGCTGGGTCATATTGGACTAATTCTGCACATCTCGCTCATATAGGGACTCTCCCCAAAGACACCATTATGAACCAGAGACTACCTGCCCAAGTAAGAATTTAAAAATACTATACTTCATTTTCTAGGATTAAGGTTTATTTTTTGTTGGCCACTGGCAAGATCAAGAATTTGCCTTAAAAATCCAAAAGCTGAGCAAATTCCCATGACTTCAGACATCTTTTTTAGTGCTTTGGCCAGTCTATTAATCAGATCCACAAAGAATTGTCCTTCCTCCTCACATTTAAAGCATTTCCAGAAGCCACTTAAGTGGAAGAAATCTCATACCCTTATCATCTGACACAGCAATACCCCTAAGCTTGCATCTGATTTTAAAAGTTACATTTTAGGTTTGTTATGTTTTAATTTGGTGGTTAAATAAAGGATAAGGAAGGGAAATTCTTCTTAACTGCTTACCTAATTAATCCTTAGAAAGACAAAGGTTTTGCTGAGCTATCTATACTGGTAAAACCATACCAGGCAAACCTCCTCTACGGAGACGAAACTCTCACCTGCACGTGGAGTTAAACCACTTTTCCAAATGATGCAAGGTACAACAGAAAGCATCTTTTTTTCAGAGCTTTCTGGATTGTTTCAAGTGCTGTTGTACAAGGCTCTCTGTACTGCAGCCATAGCTGTGCTAGCGCTGGGCAGGATCTTTTTCATGCACAGGTGTAGCTATGCAATAAAACTCTATTCTATGGTCGTAATCTAAGGATTCTTGCATTTTGTATCACTGTAGTTTTTAAAGCTAGCTTTAAGTTTTCAGCTCATTAATATGTCATTTTTACAATTTATTCCTAGCTAACACTCATCGCAGCCTTTGGTGGCTTCCCCATTTTTCAGCCAAGTCACTTAAATAGCTGGGGAAGGACCCTGCAAAGCCCGTTTTCCAGTCATCACTACGAGGTTACAGGACAGACTGCTCCTTGCTTCTTGGCTTTTCATCAGCAGAAGTGAATCTGTTACCACGTAACACTTCTAAATCAGTTTTACCCTCTGCACTTCCGAAAGCACTTGTGGTAAAGAGAAAGACTGCCACAGGAAATCCAGTATGGTCTGGAGAGGAAGTCACCAGAGCAGCACCGCAAACTGACGCGAGCAGTGGTAACGCTGGAGACGAATGATGCATCGAGTGAGCTTTGGCTCTGTAAAGTTTAATTTTAACAAAGAAGTCAAGCTGCATTCTGTTGCTGGTCACTTGCCCTTCTTGTCTACTCATAAATGCTGGTTAACGTTATCTCCAAAGGGGCCAATCTGGTGAAAAACAGGAAGAACCAGGGATGTGATAAGAAATCTTACCTTTGGCTGCCCAACCACTTTGAGTACAGCAGCAGCTCTGATAGCTACAAAGCCTGACAAAAAAATGCAAGTTATTTTACTAACAAAATATACGCCCTCCTTCAAGTTTTTGGCCAATTTAAACTTTTACATTACTAATACAAAAGCAGTCAAGTTTCTCACAAAGCTATAAATAGTACACTCCGGCTAAGCACAGTCGGTACTTTAAAACTCTTTCAAATGATTATTTTTCTTAGATGTGATCCAACATAAATTTGAGACAAAGTTCTGAACCGAAGCAAAAAGACTACTAATTGTTACAAGCTCCATTAAAAAACCCCAAACTGTGGCTGCAGTGTGCAAATATCTTCCAGAAAGAAGAACTACTGGGCAGAATGTAGAGAGAGAGTAAAATACAAGAAATCACTATTTAGCAACTATTTATGTATAGCTTATGTTCAGACAGCACCATTTCATACATCAGTCTAGGTACTGATGTTAAAATGACTCACCACATCTATCAATTTTAACAATATTTTGTTTATATATAAATCCTTCATTTAACAAATGTCTCAGATTCCAATTAAGACTCATAACAAAAAATTAAACTGGAACTCCTCTTTCTTACCTTCTTTAACACACAGAGCACAACCTCATTTTCTTAAATCAAACAATCTCAAAGGTGCTGTTGCAGTAGTGTCTATACAAATAACATTATAATGATTGTATAACACAGAACACAACCAAATGAGGCACCTAATAGTGAAAATAGAATTAAAGGATTATGATTTTTAGAAAAAGCACTGGTAACTGCTGAATCTGCAAATTATGCAAGCTACCTGGTAGTTTCACAATGTTAAATAACGGTAACCCAATTCAGACTTCGCTTTCTAAATATATTACTAGAGTTACTTCGCAAATAACACGATGAAAAGCTGAGCTACCAAGGCGGTGGCAAATCCTCTACTCTTGTCCACCCATTTATGTTCAGGAGATCGCAGACTTCCGTACAGTTATTTCCAATTTAAATCATTAAAAGCAGACAACTGTATTTCCAGTATTGCTAACACAATCTGGTCATCAAAACAGCACTCACAGTACTGATCACCTGGTTTATGGAGCTATTAAAAAAAGGTGATATTGCCCACAAAGCAGTGGTAATATTACCAGACCCACTCTGCATTCTTTGACACCCAGGTGAAACGTTTGGTTCATCAAAGAGACAAAGCACTGAACCCACCACACATTCAACTGGCAAGGCTCTGGAATCCCAGGGACCACTATGTAGCGCCTCGCACACCGCTTCGGCGGCTGCTAAAGTAGCCTCAGCCCAGCTCCTAGCTGGCAGTGACCGCTGGGTCTCTGCCTCCCGTGAAACTGGACATCAGGTTGTGAGGGCTCGGAAGTGCACGTTCGGTCCTCGGGCAGAAGGGACGGACAAATGCATGGAAGGGTGCATGCAAGAAGGTGAGATATCTCCAGGCAAGAGGGGGAAAGGCACTGTGAAAATAAAATAGAGAACATACTTATGGAATTAAGCTAAAAGATGCAAATAAGCTCTTTTGTAAGTATGTAGTAATCTAAGCAATCTCAATTAGTGTCTAAACAACAGTCAATCCCGCGACAGCTGAACTAGGTCTTAAAAGGACTAAGAACACCCTGAAGTATACTGTAGGGATATTCATTATAAACACCTGGTGAATATTCTTCCTGGGGGACATAACCTCAGGAAAAGGCAGAGTCAGTTATTGTACAGTATGCCTTGGCATATTCAGGTATAAAATCTAACTTTTCAAATTAGAGCTTCAAAGTTAATGACATGGACAGCCACTTTGCATCCCACCTGTCTCCACTCCCCAGAGAATCACAACAGATACCAAGTAAGGCAAAACCACCCTGCTCAGCTGGAAGGTGACTGCCCCACTCCCCAAATTTCAATGTTAAGCGAGATTGAGCCACTGCCCTAAAACACAGCAACGCGCGTGCAACTTGTAGTAGGACCATCTTCCAAGCAGTGATCCTGCCCAAGGCCAAATATCAATGCAGCAAAATTCTGGTATCAGACCCGGACCCCTTATAAAGAGCACGGAAACTAAATTATTTCAACATAATTGGCAGAACCTGGAAGAATAAAACCTGAAGTCACCACTTACAAAACCATGCAGAAATAAAACATAACGGATGCTAGCGCATAGAATGGGGAACCCACCAGCTCAATACAAGACCGGCGATTCGATACAGAAATGGTCTTACTACATTGACGGGGCATTGGTTCAGTTCATGGAGGCAAGCAGGGCAGCGGAGTATGGCCAACTACCAGCAGTATCACCAACAGCGCTTTCCTGAAGGATACTCGCAGCTGCTGAGTTATGCAGAAGAAGACATGAAATGCACAGAAATAAAACATAAATGCAACCAGCTGAGCTAACGCCGCCTCCCAAGAGACAGACTTGGGGAGCGGAGCCTGGACACCGAGACTTTCAGCCGCCCGCGGACCAGCGGAGCAGGCCCTCCCGGGTATTTTTCAGGAGAAGGCTCTGCTCTGCTCCAGCAAACTCAAACTATGGATCTGCTTGATCAATCTCGCAAGATAACAGGGGTTTACCCAGGCAACGACCACGCTTCCAGAAGCGGAGAGCAGCGCCGTTTCTCGGATGTAAGAGCCGCGTCCGAGGTTCCCCACCGTGAGGAGCGACGGGAGAAGGCGGGGGGGCGCGCAGCCGGTGCTGCCCCGAGCCCCGAGCCCCGGCCGCTCCCGGTGCTGCGGGCACAGCGGGCCCAGGGCGGCGGGCCGGGGCGGGGGGTCCGAGCCAGCTCGGGGAGCGCCCTCCCCTCCCGCCGGTGCCGCGGCAGCCCCCGAGCCCCTCCGCACCCCCCCCGCCGCCTGCCGAGGGCCGGGCGGGACCGGCACCCCGCCGGCCCGCTGCCCGCCTCGCCGCGCCGCCCGCACCGCGCTCCTCCGCCCGGCGCAGCCCGCCGTTCCCCCCCTCGGCCGAGCCGAGCCGAGCCGAGCCGAGCCGGGCGGCGCGGGGGGCGGCGCCGGGCCGCGCCCCTCCTCCCCTCCGCCCCTCGGCGCCGGCAGCGCGGAGGGCTGGGCTGGGCCGCGCCGCGCCGCTCGCTGCAGCGCTCGGCTCCGCTCCGCCGTCGAGGAGGGAGAGGAGAGAGAGAGAGAGAGAGAGAGAGGAGAGGGACGGGACCGCCTCGCCCAGCCCCGCCGCCCGCCGCCCGGCCCGCGCCTCGCCGCCCGCCCCGCTCGCCCCCACCGCCGCCCGCGCGAAGATGGCCGGCTGGCAGAGCTACGTGGACAACCTGATGTGCGATGGCTGCTGCCAGGAGGCCGCCATTGTGGGCTACTGCGACGCCAAGTACGTCTGGGCAGCCACGGCCGGCGGCATCTTCCAGAGCATCACGGTGAGGGCGGCGGCGGCCGGGCGGCGTGGGGGGGAGCGGGGAAGGGCGAGCCCGCCTGCGGCGCCGGGCCCGGCCCCGCGGGAGCGCGGCGCGGCCGTTAGCGGTGGGGCGAGGCGGCGGCGCCCGGGGGACGGGGGCACCTTGCGGGGCGGCGGGGGAAGGCGGCGGCGGCGGCGGGCCCGGCGGCGGGGGGAGCGAGCCCGCCCCGCCGAGGGGGCCAGGCCGGCCGCGCCGCCTTTTTGTCTGCGGCTGCCGGCGGCGCCGCTGCGGGAACGGGAGCGGGGGCCCTTCCCGGGGGCGGGGGCCGCGGCTGCGGCCCGATGCGGCGGGGCCCGCCCGTGGGGCCGCCGGTGCCGCCGCGCGGGGGCCGCGGGAGGCGGCGGGAGAGGCCGCGCGGGGCGTGCGCGGCGGGGCTTGCGTAGGGCCGCCCGCGCCCGGGCCCGGCGCTGCGGCGAGGCTTACGTGCGCGGCGTAGGAGGCGTTCGTGAATGCCCACCTCGCCGCTGGCTCCATGTTTTTCACCGCCAAGATGGCGCACTGCCATTGATTCCTCCCTCCCTTCCCCTCCCCCGCCCCTGCCCCTGCCCGTCCTTCGCCGCCGCCCCGCTCCCGCCGCCCGCCGCTGCGGGACCCGCGCCGCCCTTATGTATGAGGGGCGGGCGGCGCGGCCTGCCCCGGCCGACCCTCCGGCCAGGGCCGCGCGGCGCGCCCCGCCCCGGGCGCGGCCCCGGTGCTGGGGCAGAGCGGGGCCGGGCAGGGCCCGCGGCGGGCGGGCAGGGCCGTGACTGGGGCGGCCGGGCCCGCCGTGACGCTGCACTTTGAGGCCGCCGCGTCGCGGCCGGGCCCGCCGCCGCCGCCCGCCCCCCCCCCGCCCCGACCCCCGCGCTCGCCGCCCGGGCCCTTGTGCTCCCCCTCAGGCGGGGATGGATGGCGGCGCGGCCCGCCCGCCCGCCCGCCGCCACAGAGCCAGGCCCGCCGCCACTGCGGCGCGGCGCGCTGCTGCTGCTGCTGCTGCTGCTGCTGCTGCAGAGGGCGGCTTGGCCCCCGCCTGGCGGGAGCTGCCCCCAGCCCTGCGCAGCCCGCCGCCGCCGCAGCTGCTCTGCGAGGGCCGGGCCAGGGCCCCCGCCGTGCAGGCGGATGCGGCCGGGTGGCATCTGAGCTGATCTTTCGGGGACAGGTGCTGGCAGGCTTTTCGGTTCTGCAAAGTTAGCGCCTGACCTGGCGCGTTCAGTCACCCACAGGCATATATCCCGTGCATAACTAGCCTCAGTCGCGCAGTGCCTCCTTTAATGAGAACTTGGATCCGAGGAGTACTGCGGACTTGGGCTGTGAAGTATTCCAAGGCAGCGGTTCCACTGCTTATAGTGGCAATAAACCAGTGCAGTCTAAACTGTGACTAACAAAGCCCTGTGGATTCTGGAGCACTTCGTGGTGGGAGCAAGGGGAAATTTACTGTCTCGTCCTCTCGACACAAGACGGGGTGCTTTCTAAATAGAAATTAAACAATAAAATACTGTTGTGCTAACTCTGGACTTTTTTCTTTGACAGCCAGTAGAAATAGATATGATTGTAGGAAAAGACCGAGAGGGTTTCTTCACCAACGGTCTGACCCTTGGTGCAAAGAAGTGCTCTGTGATCAGAGATAGCCTGTATGTTGACGGTGACTGCACAATGGACATCAGGACAAAGAGTCAAGGTGGTGAGCCAACATACAATGTTGCTGTAGGCAGAGCTGGCCGAGGTAAGCGTGATTTTCTTCACTTCCTGATCACTGAATTAGGAATGTGACCCTAAGTATAGACTCCAGCTATTAAGAAAACCAAAATCCTGTATTTAATGGTTAACTTCAGGAAGTGACGTAGCGGGGGTGGATGGCAGTGGTCTGGCTGATGGACTAGATTTCTGCCTGGGAATCACACTTGTCCCTGTTCCCACCTGTGATCACAGCTGGGCGCTAGGCTGTGAAATGGTTAAACAGATCCAGATCTCTGACAAGCAGGAAAGAGCAGGCTCTAGCTTGAAGTAAGCTTGCCAAGTATATGATAACTTGGTATCTAAAGCGTATGGTAGGGCTCTGTTAATGATTGGTAGTGAACTAGCCTTTTCATTGTAAACTTGTCAACAGAAAGTTTATTCTGCAAAGATGTGAATTCCTTGTACAAACTACTCCTACTTGCCTTTTAACAAGTTCTACACTAACTCTTCTTGCACTTCTTATTGAGCTCTCTGAAGTCTGTCTTCAGGCAAAAAAGACCGTCCAATTTGGTATCACTGAGAAACTTGCTTTATGCTAGTACGCCTACTCTTGCGCTCCTTGTTTAACTTCTAGTAAAACATACTATGGGGCAGGCACTAGGTTTGGATATAGGAAATGTGCCTCAAAATACTGGCTCTGAGTAGTATGCCTTGTGTTCAGAATACCTGGCCTAGCATTTTTTGGCTGGCTGTAGAACAAATTGGTGAGCAACGGCCTTTCGCTGATAAGTATAAAACCAGAACTAGAGCAAAATTTGTCTATAGGCTAAAGCCGGCTGGCACAGATGCAGTAAGAATGTTTGCAGCACTGAAGTGAAACAGAGTTCTGACTCTGATGCAAATTGTGAAATGCCAAGGGGACCCATCTGTCTTAAGCTTTTTGTGAGCAAATCGCTGTGTGGATGTACAGTCACCTGTAGGTAGGCTGACTGCAGTATTTCCAATTACTGTATTCCTAGCTTGGGAAACAATTACTGTGCTTGTGGAAGCACAGTGCTTATTGTGCCTGTGTACCTGCTGGTGACATCTGCTGGCAAATCGCAAGTGGTGTTTACTGGTTGAGGAGCCTTAGGATGTTCCTGTTCATGAGACAGTTGGGACACTTCACCAAAATTGTGGGATTAGAGAGAGGGTCAGCATTAAAATCTTCCCTGTGTTTTGCCTTCTGCAAAAAGCATGTTTTGTAGTTGTATTGCATGAAAAGTCTTAGTCTGAGTCTGATCCTGTGGGTTTTTTTTGCTAGTATCAAGGCAGTTGCTCTGGTTCTTACACCAGTAGAGACCATTACCCGTAAGAATGTAAGAATATTCCCTTTTCTGCTCTTCATCAAGTCACAGTTCTTCTACCTATACTACTGCTTTTGTCCCTGACAACACTTCTTTTTTCCCCCTTGTTTTTTTAAGATGCAGCCAGGGTTTCCTTGCTGGGTGATGATGGATGGTGCTGATGGTGGAGAGGCACTGTGATGCTTTTTTGAGATGTGGCATTTTTCTTAGCAGTGAACTCTTATGACTTACATGGTTACGTAAAATCCCTGAGGGTAACTCATGCCTTCTCCCAGCCCTGTCTACATCTGTATTTTTACAAAACTCCTGTTAAACTAGCTTAATACCCAAATACTAAATCTTGAATTTGAGTGTGTTTATTGCACTGCCTAAAACTTGCATTATTTCCTTGTCTAACACACTCTTTTTAAAACTTTTTTTCTTTTCTCTTTCAGTCTTGGTCTTTGTAATGGGCAAAGAAGGGGTCCATGGAGGCGGATTGAATAAGAAGGCATACTCAATGGCAAAATACTTGAGAGACTCTGGGTTCTAGTTGCTAGGCAGACTGTTAAGTATTAGGGGAAGATTGCTATTAAACTTTCCTGGCGGTGAGCTTTAAACCTTACATTCTGGAAACTTTATTAGCAATGCAGGGTGATGGGGTATGAACCTGTGTCTCCTTTGTATCCCTTTGTTGGTGGGGAAAGGTGTTTTGTTTTGGTTTGGTTTTTTTTTTGTTTTGTTTTGTTTTTTTTTTTCTTTAATTCTGTTAATTTCTGTTTTGTTTCCTTGTGTACTCCAGCATTGGTTATAGTCATGGGAAAGGAAGGTGTCCATGGAGGGACACTCAACAAGAAAGCATATGAACTGGCTTTATACCTGAGGAGGTCTGACGTCTAAGCAGCCTCTCCCCATCCACCTAGCAACTGTCTTCACCACCACCCAGTTGTGTTCAGTGCTACCAGACTGTAGATGGTAGTTTGTGTTTTTTATTTACCCATTTCCTAATGTCATAATTCCAGTTACCCTTTGTTCATTTATATGTTAACCACTGTATGTAACCAAGTCCCATATCTGGCACCATTACTGCACCACAAAGATGATATGCATGATACCTTGAAAAACTTGGGAGGGGAATATGCCAAGAGTAGGCTTTGCTTTGTCTTAGCAATTAGTGTGATACTGACAACTAAAACCAACTTAAATACTAAACAAGGTGCCGATTGTACAATCTAATTTGATCAATGCCTCTTCAGCACTTTGAGCAATTACACAGCTCACTAGTCTTCCTTTCATAGAGCACGGTTGGGAGGAAAAAAGTGCATGCATATCTTTACTTCTGTCCCTCTCTCTTTTTTTTCTTTTTTGTAAATCCACATTTGTTTGCTTACACCCATTTTTATAGTGCCTGGTTTGTTTAACCAATTTGCCACTCAAAAGCTATTAACGTTACGTTAGTTTTGTCGTTGCACTTCACTGTAGGCTTAAGTCTCTTATTTTTTCTTCATGATGTCTGAAGCTTGTACTGCTTAACAAGTGCAATCACAAAACTATGAAAGGGTACAGATGCACTTCCTCCCATGACCTTAAAACCACCATCCTGAACGAATCCCCAGAGACATTCCATCATTGCAATAGCTCAGGCACTTTTTTTTTTTTTTTTTTTTTTTTTTTTTTTTTTGCCAGCTCCTGTTCTGTAGTTGAATTGTAAAAGGATGCCATTATGGACATTAGATATCCCAACATAACCATCTGGAGTGTGTCTGGTTTCAGTTTTTCATAGGACCAATTTTAATTTGCAGCTTGGGGGTCGTGGGTTGTTTGGGGTTTTTTTTGTTGTTTTTTAATATGAAACTGCAATGTCATTGTGCAAAACTGCCACCTTCAGCTATACTGGGAGCTCTGACTCCAGTCTTTCTGCCAGATCACTTACTGGTAAAGAGTTTTGCTGCTCTGAAGCCACCGTTTGGATGAAGGTTGGTAGTTTAAAAGCTAAACTATCAAAATGATGCCATTTCAAATTCAGACTCTTCATTTGGCCTGTCACACCCTTGCTGCAGAAATTATGGAGTGAACTGCCTTGTGCACTAGTCATCTGAAATGTCTGTAACCAAACTCTCAGTTCAGGCATGGTACTAACTTGTATGTCCATTTAAAGAGAACTGCAGAACTCTGTATACAAAAGAATAAATGGGAGATGGTATTGGTTGGAATAACTGACTTGGCTGTCTTGTGATGAATTTTTTAATATGTATTCTGTGCCATACTATTGTTTAAAAAAAAAAAAAATGAACTGTTGCTATTGTGAGATGGATTTTAACTGACTGCGAGGGTTTCTTTCGAATGGCACTACTTTAGGGACATTCTAGTATTTGCTTCTATTGTTGGGCCTTGTGGATAATGTACAGATTTAATCAAATTCTTGTTGCTGATTTGTCCATTTCTTTCCCTGCACTTTGTTACATCTGGGATACAGTCTAACTCATCTGATTTAATATGCATTTCAAAAAATGCCATAACTATTAAAAACACCTTGTTTACAGACAGATGAAATAAATTTATTCCAACCAAACAAAATCAGACCGTTGGTAGTTTTTTCTCACCCACAGGAATCCTCCGAGGCCCTTCTTCATTGCATGTGTTGCACTAATACTAGATGTAAGTGCAGTTTGTAAGACAGCAAGAGTATAATACAACTTTAGTCAAAGGCCAGGCAGTCTTTGGGGTAGATATTCTTAAATTAGGAGATAATTTCTCGTCACTTAACTCCACACTTACTGGGCTCCATGGCAAGGGGTTTTTCCCTCTGCCATGTGAATACCTAATATGCAAACCCTGAAACAGAAGCTAGAGGAGATCTTTGCCACATGATCTGTTCATTAGGATAAGAACAGGCTCTCCTCCAGTAGGGAAGGAAGAGATTTAAGGTCTCTGTTACCTCAAAAGAGTTCTGCCTGGCTTTTAGTACCTCTGCTTCCCAAGTACTCTGAAAACAGGGGCCCTGCGCACTTGAACAACGCTGGTGAGCTGTGATAGTGAACAATGGGGGCTTGGGGGTGGGCAAGGAAAGAAAAGCCCAAACCAGGGGAGGTTAACCTTGAGTTCCTGACAATGCCAGTTCCGGCTGCTTGGGCATTACCATTGAAATGCCTTTGTTCTCCCCTACTGTCTTAATCTTCAGGGGAAGTGTTGCACCCACTCCTTTTCTTGTCACTAAATCCCAGTCTAACTAGAACCTTTCTATATAAAGTGTTTATTTTCTCCGACTGCTTGAGTTGTTCAGTGGCTGAACTGTATCTTCTAGCTCCTAGTGCTAAAGTTAAAACAGACTGGAACAAGCCCCTAGCCACAGGCAAGTTTACGTTGAGTAGTAACTAGTACAGAGGATGCAAACCTCTCACTTCCCCATAAAATTACGTGAGTCCGTGTTTTGCTCTGTATCTAAACTTTGTCTAAAGCCAATTTAAAATTGCACTGGCATTCTGACTGCGTGATTTCTCCTTTTTTTTTCTCTGGCTGGAGGGTTGTGCGTCCATCCCCAAAGCTCTTCTGTGATAAGGCCATCGCTAGAATTCACTGTAGTGGCATCCGAGAAGCAGGAATAGCCATGAGCAGTGCACACCAAGTAATTTCCATTCCATTCCTTATTTTCAGCATTGCTCCTTTCTCATGAATTCCTTTCTCATCAATTCCCCTCTCCCGAGCAGGTGCCTGCAGAGGTTGTCTGTATGTCACCTGTATACTTTTTCTTAGTAAGAATTAGGTGTTGCTCAAATTACTTTTTCAAGTTGAATTTCCACAGCAGAATGGTGTCTGTACACCCCATTCGCTAGGGTCTACCTAAAATACCTTTCTTGAATAACCTGGACCCTGAACAAATTTTACATTTAACTCCCATTTCCAGATTAAGACAATTTAAATACAAAGGGTTATTTTCCTGTGCTAAAAGTCTGAACACTAAATAAATCGTGACCTTTTTCCTTGCAAAAAGATATTAGAAGAGATACAGTGAAACACTATCTCAGCTGTTAACACAGTTCCATGTGAGTAACTGATTTTTTCACTGAATTCAAGCCCTGTGCAGTACTGTGCACCTATTGTCCTCCTCTTGCGACAGGCAGGACTGCACCGCTTAGGCTTTCGCCTGCCAGCCTGCGTTACACCTCTCAGTACTGTTCCAGCCACTCCAGCGGTCGCAGAGCTCATCAGGCTGTACCCCCTCTCACAACTTTACCACTTGGGATTTAGTAAAAGGATTCATACATTGTGGCAGTGAAGATGCCCGACCTGTATAGTTATCCTGGGTTTTGTGCTCATGGTTTGTTCCTTTTTCACCCTCTTGCTGGTCCATGAAAAACACTGGCTTTTAGAAATCTCACTTCCACACAGCTGCCTGCAGTACCTGCTGGCTCTTTAACTTCCAGTAGAGCTCTCAAACTCCCGAACTCATTCACTGTGGTTTACAGTGCCTGCCATTTTATAAAAAAAAGCTCTCCGATTGCTCATACGCTTTGGAAGTATTGCATCTTTTCTTACGTCAGCAGTTCCCAACCCTAAGGAAGCTAAGCACCCGCCCTGCCCTGCCCTGCCCTCCCCCCCCTTTTTTCTTTTGTAGCAGCGTATGTTCTTATTCAAGGCTTGGGCAAAAGAACAGAACTGACATTAGAACAGAACTTACATTAGTGTTTTTAAAGAATACAAATTTTTAAAATAGAAGAGAAAGGAGTAGGAAAGATGTGCAAACTAAGAGCAATACAGAGAAGAGGCAGAATTGCTTCAAAGGGTGTTTTTTTAAGGGTAGTTCTCAAGTTGTTCAGTCTCTCTTCAAGGAAGATAATTCACTACTGACTGAATTACTTCACTTTCTGCAGGCTTACTTCCATCCCCAGTTACTCATGCCTCCTAGATTGCGTGGCACACGCTGGAAGATGATGAGGGCTGCACTGATGTGCTTTATAAGTTTTTAGTGCTGACTGCCAGGCCATTCTCATCAGTCCCTTACTTTCTCTGAAATACATTTATGCATTTAATTGTCAGTGTGCTTTTTTCTGCACCATAATAATTCACAGATAGATTTTAATTATACCAGGCCTTACTAATTAGCCTTTCAGAGGGTCTTACTTTTCTAATGAATGTGTTATTTAGAATTGTTAGAATTCAGTAGAAACATCTAACTATTCTGAACTGTTGATGGCATTGTATTTTTAGACATTATCCAATTTTTAATATTCATTGTATTATTTTGCATGTAGCTACCCATCATTACTGTTCGTTCAAACACTGGCCCTGGAGCTCTCCCAACATTATGCACTGTCGAGGAGGGGGTGAGGAGAGTTGTTTGTTTTGCTATTTAAATCTTCTCCACTCCTTGATTACTGACCTGTCAAGAAAAACACTTGTCAGACCCACCACTTTCTTCCAGTCACTTTTTACTGGATTCTTCCCACCCTGCCCCCAACAAATGAAAGCTTACCTTCCCCTTCAAGGGCAAGTTTTAATTCCTATCCTCTGTTGGCTCCTCTTCCAAGTAGTTTGTTCTCATTTTGCAACGCAAGGTTTGGTGCAGGCTTGTGTTGCGAGGAGCTATTTACACTGGTCATACAAATATTATTTTGTGATAACTGCCAAGGATACCTCTGCTGTTTTATGCAGAGATATGATATGCTTCAGAGGTCCCGTGAAATACTTCTACCTTCAGACACTAGTTACAGCTACTTATTAGAAGAAATTTTTCTTCAACTAGGCAATCAAGTATGAACCTCTTGAAAGCACCAACATTCTATTCTTGCAGATAGCTCAAGACTGAAGTTAGATCAACAAGACTTCACGTAAGTAAAAAACCCTGGGAGCCAGCTGTTCATGGCGTATGGTGAGGAAATGGTGCTGCTCCATGTGGATAACATAGTCGGTCACAGCCCAAAGAAAAATCCATATTTATCTTTTCCTGGGGGTTTGGACAGGCCATACCTTTTGAGACAGAAGATTTATCCAGCAAGTTTTAACAAAATATGCAATTTCTGCTTAGGAATGCTAAGAGATACTTAACCTTCTGGAGTATTTCTAATGATAAAGTGCTGTTCCTTCTTTAATTTTTTATTTTCACTCTGACAACAGCAACTAACAAGTAAACTGTATCTGTGGCACAAGGGAGGTATGGCAGGGGGAGTATCACTACAGTATTTACTACCAAGGCCTGCTGAAATAAAATTTACATTAATACCATTAGGAAATTCAGAAAATGGAACAGTATACTTGGGATAGAAACAAGAATATCTTTTGCTGCATACATTTTCTCTGTATAGCATAGAGAATAGCAGGTGAGAAACTGGTAACAGGAGTGTAATTTTACTTTTTATCATTGCAGCAAATGCTACAACCCGAGTTACATATAGCATATGTTATAAAGTTTACTTCAGTTCATGGTTCTGGATCTCTTCAGGTTTTGGGGTGCCTGAAACACAATTATGAGTAAACACTTGCACTCATAACATATGGACAGCAGGAATCTATTTTAAGAAACATCTTTCAGCTTAGTAAGTTTTCAGAAATCAGTTTTCACATTTGGACTAGACATATACAAGCTGAAGTGGAATTTTACATGGCGAAAATACAGTAATACATTGTTTGTCATTAACCCCATGGATTGCTGGTGGCAATGGTTTGAAGATGAATCGTTCTTTCATTATTATCCTTTTACCATGCCTCGCTCTGCAGAATAAGCTTTCTCTGCTCTTAGCCAGTCCCAGAGAATTGATCACCATTGCCAGGCTGAAGCAACGAGGGCGTAGCTGCACTGTGTATTAGGTCAGAAACAACAAATGGGAACACCTCACCTGTAATCACCCCACTCTAGGGTTTGGTGTTTTCTGACTTCCAGAACACGGGCTCACAGACTGCAGCACTAAAGGTGTTGGCAGGTGGGCAGGAAATATTAAGAGCACTCTGGTCTTCCCTCCCTCTCCCCCACACAAATTACACGTACACACCCAGACTGATTCAAATCTCTCCTCAAACTAAAAGTGAAGAAAAATTAAGGTTTTCTATGTAACTTAGTCCTCCTGCACATTGGGCTGATCAGTACAGCACTTGGCACTGTGATATGCAGCACAATGTAGGTTAATGTTTACAACGGGATCTTAACAGTTGCGTGTTCTGGATCTTTAAAAATATTTCAACCTTAGTAATAAACATAGAAGAGGACGCAATGAATGTAAGTAATGCAAGAGTTCAATAAATTGCTTTTGATACTTAAAGTGGAAAACATGTTTATTAACATTCTTTCAAGCTTTCCTTATTCAAGGCCGTATAAAAAAAATCTCTGCATTTTGATTATACGTATGTTTTTACTTTCTACATAGTTACAGAGGTATTATATAGCATTTACTTTTTTCATGATACACTAGTAAGTACTGAGTTCTGTTAAACAGTTAAGCACTTGTTTTCAAATCAGGTATTTGAAAAGAACAAATTTTCTATATACATAGTTTAGCAGACTAATGCAGCATAAAATGCTCCTTAGTAAGAGGTATATGAGTTGAGGATCAATAGAATACTTACCTAAAATTATTTTGTATGTGGAATAAAATTTGTTTTGGTCACCTCCCCTCCTCCCCCCCAACTCCCACATAATTACTGGAAACCAGACTACATCTTAGTAGCAAGTAGGGAAGTCAGTGTTTATGGTGGATCTTACCTTGTGAATTGCTCAAAACTAAACATATATTCTAAGTTTCCTTATCCTAGGAATTGCTCAGTGGAACTGCTTAAACTCAGCTACTGTGGCAAACTCCAAGGGATTATTTGGAATCACTGCTTTGAGATAACACTGCTTCGAGATAAAAGTGGAATTTCTTCTGCTTTGTTTTGATAAACCAGCATATAGAATATTGATCTGTTCTACATTTTTCTTTCAGTAGTGGTGACAGTTTTTAGGAAAACTCTATACAGACATGCAAATACAGTTTTTGTTGGGCTTAAGGGGTAACACATACCGTACATGTAATAAATATTGCTATCAGTATGACCCAGTTGTAGCTACAAAATGGAAAAAAATTACTTCCAGATAATCCCATTTCAACAAGATACATTTAGAGTTTGTGTGATATTTCTATTGATATAAACTATTAACGTTATTCATTAGCATCGTGAAGTCCAGTTAAACTGTTCATTTTGAGAAGACAGAACATGTGACTGAATACCTGAATCAAAAATAAATCTATCTGTAATGATTTAACCATAGTACTACTACATGAACTGCTGCTCCTACTGAAGAAACCAAATGGATTACAGATTAAAATATATTCCCTAAGTAAAGGTTTGTAAAGGATAGCCTTAAGAACTCTTTGTTCATACACTATTCATCATTAGTAGTCTCAAACAGTATTTGCCACTCTGTACTCCCTTTCATCATTGGGCTGTAGTTGAACCACTACACTTTCTTCGTTCATTCCATTTTCTGCATCACTGCTATCAATATTGTCATTGTCATCTTCCTCATATTCTGAGGACTCGGTCATGTTCTGATGGGAATGAGATTCTGACAAAGCCCCAAATGACTGAGTACTAACTGAGGCTAATGGTCTAAGCAAAGGAGTATTTTCAGATACTTCGTTCTCTTCTTGGCTACTGTCTGTTTCAGAGTCAGAGTCCCCCTGAGAAGGGACCACTTTCTGCTTACATACAGGACATGTTTTTTTTGTTTTTGTCAGCCACGGGTCCACACACTTGCAGTGATATGCTGTTAGAAAACAAAATACAAGTACATCATTATCTACTGAAAAGGACAAGGAAACCTGCTAAATTGTATTTACGTTTATTAACACAGGAGAATATTAGAATTTAACTCATGCAGAGAATTTTAGTCACAAGATCGTTGGCATGTGGACTGTCTATCCTCAGGTACAAAACACGTAATAGATTAGGATCTTGGCTGTATAGATATATGCAATAAATACCCATTTCCTCTATTGAATGAATCCGAGAGCAGTCCTGCAATGGGCCATGTTTGACAAAATAAACTTCAAAAGCTTCTTGAGGAATTATACCCACCTTGCAGCAGACATGCCCACTCTCATTATCCTTGTAACGCCTCTAACCTCCACCAAGATGTATCAAAGCACCTTGTTAATAAATAAAATTACTGCCTGATTTTGCAGATTTTAAATTAGGTCTACAGTTGGCACTGCAACTATACTGGCCTTGTTTAAAAAAAAATGTTTGAAAGTGTCTTATGATATTAAAAACTTAGCTCCGCTTATTAACAGACTTCTATCTGGCAAAGAGTAAGATTTACAAGGGCAAGCATCTTGTGTTTAGTACCTGTTCAAGCACGTTCGCAGCATGCTCTCCACAAGAACTGACAGTGGTGGTTTTGGGTTTTTGTTGTGGGGTTTTTTTTGTTGTTTTCATTTGTTTGGTTTGTTTTTTTTTTTTAATTTATCAGCAATCTTTGATATTGATGATCAGATTTAGTTAACTTTGCAGACCCTAGCTGGGACAGATGCTATGGATCTGTTCTTTCCCTTCTGAGAACTGTGTTTGTCAGCCTGTTTTGAAATTGTTTTTTATGGCTGAGGATCTACAGTCTGTCATCTGCTGTGTTCACAGTGGATGTAAGGCTGTAACATCAGTTGCCTCTTACTTTTAAATCTCTCAGCGATGTGATATTTGCTGTTGCAGTGCCTGGTCAGAGCAGGAATTTAATGAAAAAAAGCTGGGTGAAACAGCACCCAGCTAAAATGGCTCTAATATAGGTAATAGACTTGGAGGCAGAGAGAGGGTCTCAAGCTAGGAAGGATGAATGAATATCTTTCTTGATAGGTTTTACACAGCTTTTATAAAAAAAATGTTTAAATTTAGAGACACTTTTGGGCCCAGGCCTCTTCCAGATTTCTAGATATAAGCTCTAAAAATGTATCTTGTACTTGCATGCAGTTAACCACAGTCTTGTCTTGTGGACAGATACGTACATGACTACTAGATATATCTTTTGCAGTGGGCTGTATCTGAGAAAGACTGTTCAGACAGTGCACAACTTGTCACAGTAAAAATATTCCATTAATTTTTGCACTGACAACACTAACGTGCAAGTGCAGTCGAGGCAGAAGGACCTGGGAGTGCTGGTGGACAACAGGCTGATCACGAGCCAGCAATGTGCCCTTGTGACCAAGAAGGCCAACAGTATCCTGGGGTGCATTAAAAGGAGTGTGGCCAGCAGGTTGAGGGAGGTTATCCTCCCACTCTACTCTGCCCTAGTGAGACCACATTTGGAGTACTGTGTCTAGGTCTGGGCCCCCCCAGTTTAAGAAGGACAGGGAAGTTGTCGAGCAAGTCCAGCAGAGAGCTATGAAGATGATCAGGGGACTGGAGCATCTCCCTTATGAGGAAAGGCTGGGAGACCTGGGTTTGTTCAGCCTGGAGAAAAGACGACTATGGGGGGATCTCACCAACACTTATAAATATCTGAAGGGTGGGTGTCAAGAGGATGGGGCTGGACTCTTTTCAGTGGTGCCCAACGACAGGACAAGGGGCAATGGGCACAAGTTGGAACACAGGAAGTTCCACCTGAACATGAGAAAAATCTTCTTTACTTTGAGGGTGACAGAGCAGTGGAACAGGCTGCCCAGAGAGGTTGTGGAGTCTCCTTCCCTGGAGACATTCAAAACCTGCCTGGACGTGGTCCTGTGCCCCCTGCTCTGGGTGTGCCTGCTCAAGCAGGGGGGTTGGATGAGATGGTCTCCAGAGGTCCCTTCCAACCCCTGCCGTTCTGTGATTCTGTGACAGACTATATCCCTTCATCCACATCTCTGTCACTAATACCTGAATTATGTTTTATGGTTTAATTGTCTTGGAGAAAGTGAAAGCCTAGTTTTTTATATTAAAAAAACCCAACTCTGGAATGTGTTTCCATATTAAAGATGGAGATTTACGGGACACCATCGAGCCCAGATTTTCTTTCATGTGTATATCCAAACAAAAATGCAAAGTGGGAATGCTAGTCTTTTTGCTTTTAAGAAGTGGAAAAAAAGTTTGCTCTTTTCCCAATTTGTATATATACTCCTGCATATTAGCAAAACTAAGTTTTACAAATCAAGCAATAAACATACTCACTGTGGGTTTTAAACATGGTGTTTTAGAGAGCTATTTTAATACAAATACCAAACCTAAAATACAGCTGCTTACCATGGGAACATGGAAGGATTCTGAGCTTGTCTCCATCCTCATATTCATCCAGACAAATGGCACATACATCATATTCATCTCCTACAGCACATAATTGAGAATCAGATTAACTTGAAGAGATTTGCAACAGACCTTTTCAAACGCATGCATACAGGTTCTCTTGGTTAGTTTTACAGGCTGAAGAAACTTACTCTTCCCTGTCCACAGAAGGGGCAGGTTCTTTGAAGCTATATAGTTGACTGCTATATTTCTCTGCTTATTAGAACTAGAGCTCATTGACTTTCCCTTTGGGTTAATAAAAATGTTTTAAGCTGTATGAAGTGCTATCTCTACAATATTCTATGATTCTTACTAAAAGTAAGGTAAAAGGATTTACTTTACTATAGAGGCATTAATAAGTTATTGAGAAAACTTAAGCAGAAAAATAGCAACAATGACAACTTGGTAAAAAAGCAGAATACTGATCAAGAATGACAGTGTAGTCACAGGAGAAAGTTTACATTACTTTGTAATTCAAACCTCACAATGAAGATATACATTACTGACAGTGTTGATATTATGTACACTGTTGTGATACATTATATGACCAAAATATAAACACTTCTTAGAAGTCAATTCAGTCTTATTTTGTTTTTATCAAGGGCTTTACAACATGGTCCCTTCATCAATCCAAACAGTTCTTTCCAATTCCCTGGAAGATGCTGGCCCTCTAAAGTTTGCAGTTATATCAGCAGCTTATATCCTTGTGGTTTAACTCCAGTGGGCAGCTCAGCCCCACCCAGCTGCTCACTCACTGCCCCCGGGTGGGATGGGGAAGAGAATCAGAAGGATAAAAGTGAGAAAACCCGTGGGTTGACATAAAGACAGTTTAAGAGGTAAAGCAAAAGCCACCCATGCAAGCAAAGCAAAACAAGGAATTCATTCACTACTTCCCATCGGCAGGCAGGTGTTCAGCCATCTCCAGGAAAGCAGGGCTCCATCACACGTAACGGTGACTTGGGAAGACAAACGCCCTAACTCCAAACATCCCCCCTTTCTCCTTCTTCCCCCCAACTTTTACTGGTGAGCACAACATGGTATGGAATATCCCTTAGGTCAGTTGGGGTCAGCTGTCCCAGCCGTGTCCCCTCCCAACCCCTTGTGCCCACCCAGCCCACTCGCTGGTGGGGCTCAGCAGGAACGAAAGCATCCCTGTATTATCAACACTGTTTTCAGCACAAATCCAGGACAGAGCCCCATAATAGCTTCTATGAAGAAAATTAACTCTATCCCAGCCAAAACCAGTACAGCCCTTTTCACAGATGAAGTTACTGCAAAGAAAGTTGTAAAATACCACAATTTTCAATGTCAACTTTCTCCCCCTAACCTGTGTGTCCTTGAATATTTATATTCAATATTTAGACAGACTTCTTGTCCTGTCACTGGACACCACCAGAAAGAGCCTGGCTCCATTTTTTGCAACCTCCCTTCAGGTATTTATACACATTGGAGAGATCCCCCTGAGCATTCTCTTCCCCAGGCTGAACAGTCCCAGGTCTCTCAGCCTTTCCTTATAGGAGAGACACTCCAGACCACTATCACCTTCATGGCCTCTCACTAGACTCTCTCCAATAGCTCCGTATCTCTCCGGTACTGGGAAGCCCAGAACTGGACACAGTACGCCAGATGTGGCCTTACCAATGCTGATCTTATTCTTATTCCATCTTTGTCTCCTTAGCTTCAGAAACTTAAGTCCAACAGCCTTCAGCCTTGCCAACATTTGGTACAACTGCTGGAGCTAGAAACTTCTGGAAATTCAGCAAAACTTTTTCTACAAACGCGTACATTCACGATGCATGTGCATGTGTGTTTCTCAAGATAGTTCGAGGCACTTGCTCGTTAGCCTAATTCTTCAAAGGTGGCACGATACCCTGAACAGCAACATTTTTTGCAGATCTCAGTTCCATATATATATATAATGCTGTTCATGGTTACACAGAAGGTATTTCTGTTGGCAAAGGGGTGGAAAAACTGATGGAGAGAACAGCCTAGAGACATTGACAAAAGACGAAACAGCAGAAAGCACAACAAAGCAGTGAGAGAACAGATACAAATCCATGGTATATTTTTTAAATTTAAATGACCTCCCTCAACACATATGGATTCAAAGACATCTCTCTCTCCAGGCAAGGACAGAAAGTCTTGAACCTTTTGGTGCCTTCCTTGCCCTCTGAACCTAGGATTCTCTTCAGTATGTATGAAGTACATACAAGCTTGACAGAAGGGGAGGAAAGTGCCCTTTCCAGCGTGGACCATAACATAAATTAGGGCACTTAATGAATGATAAGCTACGTAAATAAAGAGAAAACAGGATCAAATATAGCATGGTCATAGTAAGGTAGACAATGTCTTTCCAAACTCATTTCTAGAAATATGGCACATCTTATCTATGTGGACTTTGGTATAACATTCAGTAAAGTTCTACGTGTGAAGTGATTGCTCTTAGTCAGTAAGATTAGTGAGGATTAGTAGAGGGAGCTGAATAAATGGAAGCAGCTACTGATAGTGTTGGAAGAAGTTCATCGCTATCGTCTTTTTACAAAATTGCTTTGGAACAATATTGATATAAAACCATGGAGCATATCAATTATACAAGACAATTAAGTAGGCATCATCAAGAGGGTAACTGGGATAGCACAGAAAAATCTGTAAATTTGGAACAATGGTACATGAATGAAATTCAGTACTATTACTTGCAAGTGCATCCATTTAGGGATTATGTCCTTGGCAATTTTTAGCTGAGATTTCATCAGTTAAACAACTGAGAAGAAACAGAGTGTATTGGTTGATCACTACAGTGTTCCTAATGTGATAAAACTGGGAAAAAGAAAGATGCAACAGTAGGAAGCATCAAGAGTAGTCTTTCTGGAAGCAGTAAGTACTGTTCAGGAATCTGTAATGTGGCCACCCATATCCTTAAAAGATTAATTAAACAGAAACAAAGAAAGGATATTATGATCACATAACAGAGAAACTACCATGCAAGAAAAATAAAAAAAAAGCCTGATAATTTTAATCTAACAACCTGAAGGCTGAAAGGGGATTCAGCTTTCTCTATAAACAACACAGAGGAGCAATACCATGGACAGAGGAGAGAGAGAAGTTGGGAGGTAAAAAATGAAAAAAGAAAAAAGAAAAAAAGAATAAGGAGCTATCATCTGACCAGGAATTGTTAGGTTGAAAGTGAAAATAAAACTTAACCATTGGAGCAGTGATATTCTGAACTAGCCTTTCACAACCATCAGAAAGGAATCATGGTAGGGTCAAACCTCCCCCTTTCCCCAAACCTAATTTTAGGTCAAGACTTCTGATATGTGATACAGGAAGTTCCTAAGAGAATAGCATCTGGAAGGAGATGGAAATGGACATCTTAATCCTAGAAGACAATGGAGGGAACTGAACCTAGATCCCCCAATTCCTGTCTAAGACTGCCAATTACTAGGCTATATTATTAAAAGGTGAGTAGTGCAAAGTACATCTTTTAAAATAAAGAGGTAGCTACATTTCATTTTGTAAGGAGCTGTATTTCTTTACATGACTTGTGAATACTTACCTGATCAAGCACTGAGAGGGACTTGAGCAGTGAAAGGGTCCTTGTCACTGTTTGGAACCCTTGCTTTTGACATGAGCTGGGTCGAGTACCTGCTCAGCTCTGTCAAGGCTGGAAGAGTTCTGGCCATGTGCATAAAGCCACTGTATCTGCAAAAGTTGGTGAACTCTTCTTTCATACACCTCTTGCAACTTAAAACACATCCAGTGGTGCGACTCACTATTTCGAGATGATACTTCTCCTATTATGCCATTAGCACTTTATTCAGACAACTGAACCTTACTGTCTTAACACTGTCCAGTATTGCACTGTCTCTTCACAAGCAGCTACTTGCTAGGGCTGCACACTCTCCTGACCACGAAGCATTCTTTAGATGCCCAAACTACAGTGTACCAGAAAAAAATTAGTCTGGCCCAGCCTGCCTCTCCCCCCGTTAAGTCCTCCCTGTCACACTGCTAGAAGCACATGTGCTATCAGACTAAATTGCAAGCTTTGCTATCACTTGACTAACACATGTTTGGTTCAGGGACTGGATAGTTACAGGGTCAAATGATCCAATGCGTATTTGTACATCCTATCATAAGGGCAGTCATCTGCTCAACACATGGTGCTAGGGTGCATGCATCCTGGTTGTATACTTTCTGATAAGGAAAGGCACCAATGATAGTGCCTCAGAAGAAAAAGATTATATGGCCCACCTTGCCTGAAGGATGAACACTCCAGATAGAGCCTGCAATATCCTGGGGGTGGCCCCAAAGAACAGTCACTCTGCGTATTTCAGCTAAGTATTTGCACTTAAGTCCTAGCCCACTAAGTCTGCCTGTTCCCAACCTATACCATCTTCACAGCTGCTTCTTAATTTTGCAGTGCTTAGCAGTTTACATTTTCACCACCTTCAGGGCTAGCTAAGATCCTGGGTTTTACCATATAGCAGTGGAGCTAGGGAAGCGAGGAGATGCAGATCCCATCAGAAACAGTACGTACAGAGGTTCACTCTCTCCATATATGAAAATACAAATGGGAAAAGGCATACAGCAAGGCAAAAACCCCTGTAAGAGAAATGAGGCCCCTGTGATCTTGTCACCTCAAGGTGAAAAAAAGGATTGAGATGGCACATCTTGTTCCCAGTGCCCCTCAGGGCAGCTTTCCTTCCAACCTCTTCCATTTCCTTCCAAACTCCACCTAATCTGAGCCCCATCAATCCCAGTACCTCATCAGCCATCCTCACAACTCAATTCTCTACTCCTGTTCTCCACAGTGTCACCTTAATCCTCTCCCAGTAAACTTCTGTCAAATCTCTTCTGGACTATCTGCTGCACTAAAACTTTGTTGCTGCACATCACTGAGGTTTGACGTCGGAGATGTCAGATTTAAGCGCGTAAGACTGACGTGTGCTAGGGCTAGAGTTAATAGCCACAAGAATGTCTTACATACTTAATTCACCTTTCAACATACACATATCACACACAGTAATCTGTGACAACGTTGTTCAGAACAAATTTAGATTTTTTCCCATAGCAATTCCCATATTACTTTCCAAAGCACTGTCCAGATTAAGTACATGAGACTGAGATCAACTGGGGACAAATCAGAGCCACAGTTCATGCCCCAAGCTTGTTCAGAAGAGCTGATATAATATACAAGTTGTCAAAGTGATGTTTTCGGGAAAAGGTGGAAATAACGGGGCAGATTTCAATAATGTGTAGCTACAGCAGGCCCACATTTGGGTCATTGGCTTACCCTGTGTTATCAAGAAGTTTGCAAATGAAGGAAGCGGGCAGATTTTGCATTACTCAGAAGAGACATCCTTTCAACACAGAAGCTCAAACAGTAGCAGAGCTTTCCCTTTACTGTAATGAAACTACATGGCGGGAGAAAATTTCTGGGAATTCGGCTCAAAATTTGTTTTGATACCATGATGCTAAACCCAATACTTTTCTACAGATGGCAAAAATTAGCTACATTAGGTATTTAAAGTCAGTTTTCAAAGGAAAACTTAGTTTTCATATGCAACTCAGCATGGTTTTTCTATATCTGTTTAGTACATATAAGGAGATTAAGTACATCACAGTAGGAAATTAAGAGCTGTGCCTCAGCAATGAAGGAGCTGAGCTTTCCAAGGAAGCTGCAGAAAGCTAACAAAAATAACACCGGTGACTCATCAGTGAGGTAGCAGCACAAAAGATGAATCGCTATCATCAGCTCAAATTTCAAGTATTACATCAAACTCAGTTTTTGGGGAAAGAGAATCAGCAAAATGAAGTTCTTCAGTGACAGAAAAAAAAAAGAGGTAAATATGTACTATTTTTCTGTTACGTGCTCAGAATAAGACCATGAATAAATAAAGCACAAATGTTAAAAATTCAAGATTTAAAGTCCTAAAAAGCAACTTGACCAGGATTCTTTAACTGGGTAACAATATACTTCACAGAGAAAAATAAGCTTTCTTTGCAGATCCTAAGCATTTTTAATTCCAAAATGCAGAAGACGGTCAAATAAATGCAGTGTAACAGCTTTTCCCATTTAGTCTGTAAACAATCTTTAACTTGCATGATTAGTCTTGATCATGTTTAAATACTTTTTCATTAACAAGAATCATTAAAAACTGAAGAATTACAGTAGTAGCCTAATATATATTCATACAGAAGTAGCTGTAGCTTCAGCTTTTAAATAAGGACACAGCTTATATTCTACATTACCAGAATAGAAAGCAAATACTCCTCTACCTTGATTCAGGATTTTTGCGAGCCTTATTTTTCAGATGTTAACAGAAGTGAGCTAAGAATGAGCCAGCTCACTAACAACAGGGTGGCTGTTTAATTTATCTGAATTTGTGTTTAGCTGCCTTATTAGCGGGTGCCTCTTGTGTCATTCCAATATCAAAATACCATTGACTATGATGCAGAAAATCCAAATCATACAGGACTGATTTTTGTAGTTCAGAGAATTATTTTAGTATAGAATCCCACACTGTTGTGCACAAAATTCTCTGAAGTCTATAGCAACTAACATTCTGTAGACTTAAAAATTTTCAGTATAAAGCATGTTCATGGAAATAGTTCTATTTTGGGCTTTTCTAAAGGTGCTGTCAATTTTTTAAAAAATACATAGAACACCTGGTGTTTATCTAGAATCTCTCTTCTACAGGGTGGAAAATATGGCATAGGATCTTCCGCAGGATCATGACTGTCATGTGTTGCTGTTCTGCTAACATGATTTTTTAATTTTTTTTTAAGGACTTCAGTCTTTCAGAAGTACTACACACAAAATTGAAACTTGGCATCTATTAGAGATGAAAATAGAAGGAACATATAGTATGTGAAGGGCTATCCATTGTGGTACTAGGTATATATTTGGAAGGTGGTAAAGGAAGCCTACTCGCGTACAATTCTTTTCTTGCCTCATTCACGAGGCTTGCTCTTGTATTCCCTGTGCAACCTAAACTCCCCAAATAAGCAAAAAAAATACAAAATAAGCCCTCTCATTTTACCATAATATTGATTACACTTGACTTCTCATATTTTATGATGGCCATAACAGAATTTTTACTGAATCTATCTTTTGCCTGTGCCTAACACTTCTACTTTAGAAGGAAAAAAAAACAACCACCAAAAAAACCCACCACCACCACACCACAAAACTTCTAACCTTCCTCCCTTCCAAAGGTATAAGAACAACAAAATATTTTAAATAGTACTCAATTATATAGCAGATACAAAAACAAGGCACATAAGATATCCTTAGGTGAGTTCTTCACACCATTAAAAGGATTTCTGTATTTGTGGGTGTGAAATAGATGCTAAAAACTATTCACACCTATGTAAAAACAGACTGATCTCTAATGCAGTAAGATCTTGTGTTACCTACTACCTGACTTCTGCATTATTATAGATAATGCTAAATAAACAAGCCAGCCAGCACTATAGGTACAATGAACAAAGACACTGCAAATTGTTTAAATTACAGGTTTGCTAAAGCCAGTGGTTTGACAGGGAAAAAAGAAGGGAGGCAAGACTGCAGAGATAAGTGAAGGAGCACATGTGCAATGTGCTTCACTATCAGCAAAGCTAAATTACAGAGATTAGTACATATGCATGAATTACATTGCTTTCACTACAGATTTTTTAAACCAGAAAAGGCAACAAAAGTAAGATTAATGAAAAAAACAGAGTATTGATAGAGCATTGCAACATTAAGTATTCAATTTCCACAAGAGCACTGTAAAGTAGTAAAAATTCTCAATCCTACTTTATAGGGACAGAAAAGAAATTGGACAGAGATTATAATTATTTTATCTTGGCATGCAGTAAATCAGAGTAGAAGTTGCAACTCAGGACCTCCCAGTTCATAGGTCTATTCTCCAAATAACAGAAAAGCATGATTAAAAACAAATTCTCATCACTTCCCAAAAGATGAATTCCAAGGGTTTCTGTGGTGGCACAGAAAGTCTGTGAAATGTGCTTCATGTTATTTTTGTTAATATATATTATTCAACATAAAGGTAAGCTGATGACCGCCACTGGAAAGTAACACTGCTGTAATTTTGCATTTCAGAAAACAAGCACAGTGAACATGAGAAACACTTATAAACACAGTTTTCCCGATAGTTACTATACAACAACTGGAAAAGCTAAAAAGGGAAAGCAGGAGAGAAAAAAAACCCTCATGGGTAGGCAGGAAAAGTCAGAGAGATTAAATGGAGTCCATCACTGCCAGACATATATCACTCATGAAAACTCATTGAGTTTTCATCTAATAACACAGTGAAGTATTTCAGCTATAGCTTTTTAAAAAAATTACTTCCTCTTTTGCTATGACATTCCTTCTCTCCCTTGTTTCTATTAGCCAAACCATGTTTATGGATCATTTATAATCAGCAGATTATTATCATGTTCAACACAGAAATGAGTGTTAACTATCAGTCAGCACTGTCAAGGACATCATATCTCAGGAAAAAAAATTCAAATACAGGTGTCTTTTCCCCACTAGTCATTCAACATGTATAAGAAAGTTCTGAAGAATGATAGCACACTGTTCTGGGGTAGGCTTATCTCACTAAGGCATCCCTTGTCAAATGAACAGCAGCACATTCAGAAAAAAATGACGCAGTGGTAAAGCATCACATCCATTTCTAGGCCAGGTAAAGTTTTCTCAAGAAGAGCAATGCTAAAGTTCTCAAACATGATGGCCACAAACCTATCCGACAGCATACTGGCTAACTGCAACAAAGATAGTTCTTCACAGCCCCATGTTTCATTGCACAGTAATTTGCAACAAGCCCTCAGTCCAACTGCTTCACCTGCATCCACTGGATCCATCAACTGCAGTCCACCCACTACAGTTCTCCATCAGGTCATTAACAAATTAACTAACTCTATTACCCAGATTCTTGATCTCATTGTGGCTTGGGGAAGGGAGGCAAGCCCATGCAGCAGCCAGGACCACAAACACCAGCCCTCCTCAGTACTGAGACCTGTATTTCTCTGTGAATCCTGGAGCCTCCTTGACTAGTCTCCAAGTTAATTTCACCTTCATGACTACATGCTCCTCAAAGAACAGGTTCAATTTTTAAAACGGACACTTTGCAGACTTTCTCTCTAATACCTATTACTGTATAATAGAAGCTGGCTCAGAACCATCAAAAATTGGGGGGGGAAAAGTAAGTACGGAAACTGCTGCAAAATAAAGTATCTTGCTTAAATAAACTGTGTATGAAAAGTCTTTAGTAAGCAAAATTATCTACTAACTACTTGGCACATATAAATTTTAAAAAATATTTTCAGGACCACTGAATTACCTATCCACATATATGTGTACTTGTGAACAATGAAAAATGCAAAAATAAAACTGCTGAGACTCTGGTAGACCTTATGACTTGTTTTCTTTATTAGACCATAACTGTACTGTACAGTCGAGCAGATGGGTCAGCAATGAATAGTAATTAGATCAGTTATAATCCCATTTGCACGGGGAAAAAAATCAATTTAAGATTACACAGTAAACTGCAGAACTACACTTACTCTGGAGCAGATTTTTAAAAGGCATTGAGATACATCCATTTTTCACTATTGCTCAATCATATGTATCAATCTGCATATAAAGATATGTACAGAAAAATTCAATACACGTGACACTTAAAAACATATATCTGCTTAAAATGACACATACTCTTACAGCTTATTTGTCACATATGTTGAGGCTCCTTTCCATGTGCACATAAAGCATTTCAAAGCTGACTGTCTAAAGTTAAGCTTTTCCATACTTAAACACCTAAGCAAACAGCTCCATTTTTAGAGGTCTTGTGGATGTAGCAACTCCCAAATTCTGGATTTTTTATCAGGTATCTAACCACTCAATGTAGAAAAAAATTGCTTCATTCATTTTAATTTCTTAATGATATGCCCACACATCTCTTTCTTTCGCAGCATTGTATCTTCACTAAATTTACGTTATTTTCTTTTCTACAGCAGTGAGAGGTTACACTGTAATTTCATTGCAGTTAAGATCTAAAAATCTTTTCAGTCTTGGCTTAGATTCCATTTTAGTGTAAAGTTAAGCTAGCTTGGAAATAATATATATTTCTGAAAATAAATTCTACACTACATACCAATTCACAAAATTTCTAACCTATATTTTTTCTAAGCTATTATTCTTCAGAATATTCAGATTCGCTAATGATCAAATTACAGGCACATTAAGTGGATTTGTCTTTTTTGCTGTGTTCACTTTTCTTATAAAGACATCATACAAAAGATATCAACTCCCACTGACTTTTGTGTGACCAAAATGTAATCCCTTTTGTAAGGAACCACAACTACTGCCCCAAAACTCTTTCAGTGTAGAAAACAGATTTTGGTATAGCCTACGTTGCATTCTGTGGAATTATTCAAAGGCAAGGCTTGTTGATTAGGACTTTGCAAAGATAGTCAATGCCACATCTTTTGTTACTGCATTCTCCACTCATTACAGAAATGCTAAGTGCCTGATCTAAAGTCTATTGAAATTAATAAAAAATTCCCATGCGTTACAGTGGTATTTGACTCAAATCCTATTTAGAGATGGTTCATGCATTTTCTGTGTCAACAATTCTTTAGGTATGTCCAAGTGCAATCACCGCTACAGAACAATCATCTTCATTACATCATCGTTTGCCTATCAACCTATTAAATTCTAGAAATCCACTAAAGCCAGCTTTCCCTTAAAAACCCTTTTACAGTACAGTGAAACCATTTATTAGGCAGTAATTCAAGATACAAAAAGCAGTGCAAGAAAGAAAAGAACCAGTATCTATGGTGTCTTACCTTCAGTATTTGACTAACATTTCAATCTGTTTCAATACAAACAGATTTTTAAGAATACACTGGAGACAAAAGAAAATCCAGCATTCCTAAAAACAGGATTATAGTTCACAGGAGTTACTTTCACCTATACTTCCAAAGCAAAGTTAAGTCTTGATGACTAAAGTCATCAAGAAGACTGAAGCGAATGGGTTTTGCAATAACATCTTGAGAAATCCTGTCTTTCACAAAGAAGCATGAAGCAATATTTTTATTGTAATTGCCGAGGGTAACATACTGTAAGTACTGTGTCAAATTTTGTCCTTTTAGTAAAAGGACTTAAAGTAATGTAAGGGATTAATTTCACAGCAGTAGAACCAAAGCGATCATTCGCTTAAAGGAACTGAAATCCTAGCTGAAAACAAGCTTTTTGTTCTGTTTTTCATAAGCCATAAGAATGCAGTGGATACCTGGATATTTACAGCCAGGTTTAATTTACAATGATTGACTGAGCTCCAGACAATTCATATTGTGTAAGATTCAGCAAAAGCAAAAAGGAAAGAGAATAAGGAAAACAGCATTAAGAGAATTACATGATTAAGTAGCCAGTATATGAAAATATAAGATAGTTATTACAGGTGCACAGAATTAAATGAAAAAGACATTAACTAACTTTCTTGAAGCAACTTTTTCCTTGCAAATTTCTCTTTAAAGTACAACATAGTTTACTTTGTATTTTTATTGTAATTAGATTTCATAGAGAATCAGTAAGAGGACACAAAATTAACATAAGATTTATTGGCTTAAGACAATTTTTTAGAGTTAATTTTAAATCCATAGCAATAGGTCATTATAGCAAGGTTCAGTCAAGCCTGCAGAGGAAAACACTTTTTTTTTCTCTCCAACCCCCCCCCCCCCCCCCCCCCAGGCTGACTAACATTGCACAAATACTGTATCCACTCAAACTGAACATCTGCTTTGCATAAAGTGAGAGCAATGTCATTAATAATGCAGGCTGGTTTTATCAAGGGCAAAGAACAGTAAGCGGTTCTATCCTGGAATCCAGGCATATCCCCTAACATGGTCTTCGTGCCTCGGCAAATACATTCTCTATCAACACATGTTATGTAGTAATCAATCATTTCAATTAAGTATTTTTTCTACCTTTTCTTCTCATACCTTGGACTAGTTTGTATGAATGAATAATTAGATGGTAAAATGGTAACACATTGAAAAAACAAAATGGAGAAGAGAAGTAGATTTTTTTCTTCTTTTAAGGAGTAGACTACAGAGAAGGACTTAAGGCAGCTTTTCTATTTCACTGAATAAAGTAACTTACTACAACTTTATTTCTCATCTTGTCATTAGATCTTGCATAAAATTAATCATTACAAAGAATCATAACAGCAAGTATTGTGGCATTAAATTTGAATTGCTCTTGCCCTCACAGAAGTATTGTGATTGAATGAAAGCACCACTCCTCTGGAAAAGCAGATAAATTAAATCCACAAGACAGTTTTGTTTTTATAGCCTCTACAATGTCAGGCCACTTAAGTGCCACTAGTATTTATCAGTTTCCAGACAAATAATCAGAATCAGAGAATGGTTTGGGCTGGAAGGGACCTTTCAAGGTCATCTAGTCCAACCCCCCTGCAGTGAGCAGGGACATCTTCAACTGGATCAGGTTGCTCAGAGCCCCATCCAACCTGACCTTGAACGTTTCCAGGCATGGGGCATCTACCACCTCTCTGGGCAACCTGGGCCAGTGCTTCACCACCCTCATTGTAAAATATTTCTTCCTTATATCCAGTCAGAATCTACCCTCTCTGAGTTTAAAACTATTACCCCTTGTCCTATCACAGCAGGCCCTGCTAAAAAGTCTGTCCCCATCTTTCTCATAGTCCCCCTTTAAGTACTGAAAGGCTGCAATAAGGTCTCCCCGCAGCCTTCTTTTCTCCAGGCTGAACAGCCCCAACTCTCTCAGCCTTTCTTCATAGGAGAGGTGCTCCAGCCCTCTGATTATTTTTGTGGCCTCCTCTGGACCCATTCCAGCAGTTCCGTGTCTTTCCTGTACTGAGGACTCCAGACCTGGGTGCATTACTCCAGGTGGGAGTTCCAAATAATGGAAATAATGCACCACAGTGACTGACTGCTGTGGTCACTGTTAAAGAGAGTGCAACAAGGAAGTTTTGTGGTATTTCTGTACTGATTTTGTGGTATATTAAGCAACATTTTAATTCTCAGCCATAGTCTGCCTATGGTGTCTGCTCTGCTTCCATTAAAGAAATGTTAGAACTCCTCTATTTCAGTGAAAACAGGGTCAAGTCAAACTTTGTGTGCTTTCACTCCAAACTCTACTATGTATTTCAAGGGTACTCAAAATTATCTCCGAAACTACAAACCCCCTCAATTTAGAGGGTTTTTGGTGTTAAAAACAATGGGGTCCAATTAGTTAGACAAAGAATGATCCACTTGCCTTTCTTAAATTTATGTACAGGAAGTTTCTTAAGCTGATCCTTCCTAAGCCGATTCCTTCTTGCTCTGTGTCTGTCTTGCACGAATTTTGTGATCTGGAAACAGACATAAGTAAGACAACATGAACAGCAAGTTAAAACTATAAAAGAACAACAGAAGTTTTGATTTACGAGTCTTCACAGTACGTTAGTCAAAAGGGAACCCCAGTCAAACTGAATCACCTCTT
This sequence comes from Morus bassanus, assembly GCA_031468815.1. NCBI lineage: Eukaryota > Metazoa > Chordata > Aves > Suliformes > Sulidae > Morus > Morus bassanus. The sequence goes on from CM062578.1 coordinate 10,602,509, forward strand.
CCCTTGCCTGGACTCAAGGATGAAGCCAAACAAACCTAAAGGATGTTCTTGATGACCATGGAACTTGAAACTGAAGATACACAAGTTTGGTTTTTTTTTTTAAAGGAAAAAGGAAAAAAAATGTCCATACATAAAATAACGGCCACTGCTGCAATCCTCTACCAAGGCCCATGTACACTGGGATGGCACATTTCAGAGCAAAACACAATTCATTAAGTTTGACTGGTTTTTGCTTACAGTTTTAGATTATTACTGCTCTTTTAGAGGATTATTCCCATGTTCATCAGAACTGTTTTCATAGTATCTAGATATAGTTTGGGGAGGAATAAAGGAGTTACTTCAAGCCATAGTCACTTGCTGTCTTCAACTATACTAAAGATTCTGCTTCTTTTTTCTTAATAGTCCCTAATGCTATTTCTGTTCAGTTTCTAATTCTAGCATCTGTGATATGACATTCTTTTTCAAGTATGATGACAAACAAACAAACAAACAAACTGCCTTAACCAAAGTATACACACTGACAAGTCTTTTGACATTTGCAGAGGTACTCTACACCTACCTACACTGTGGATAAGGTAAACATTGAGAGAGTATTACTATTATAAACAGCATTAATATCTCTCACTTCAGGAGTCCCTGAAAGGCACTGATACACTTAACAGATTATTTTTAAAATAAAATTTATTTATCCTTCTGCATCACACCTGGCTTCACTTTTTAAGCATATTTGGATCCAAACTGTTCATTCAGATTCTTTCTACCTCAGCTAAACAATGAGCTATACGCGTAAACTGCAGTTTTTCTGCTGTAATTCACATACTTAGTAACAGAGTCTCACATTCATTTCTTAGTTAAAAACCAGATTTCCTGAAAGAAGCATGGCTGAAACCACAAATGAATGAGGACCACATCCAACCTGGAACCTCCCTGGGATCAAGTTCACTGCACCAATTAATTGTCCAGTGCTCTAATCTATCAAGATCTCTCTGTTAAGGCCTCTCTACACTCAAGGGAACCAACGTACTCTAATTTAGTATCACTGGCAAACTTAGTGTGCACTCAACTCCTGTGTCCAGGTCATTGATAGAAACATTAAAAAGCACTGGCTGTGAAGTTGAACCCTGATGAACACCACTAATGACCAGCTGCCAGACGTTACCCCATTTACTACAACTCTTTGAGCCTAACCCTTCAGCAAATTGTTCACCCATCGTACTGTGTACATGTCTAGCTTTATGGTGGACATTTGTCCAGAAGGATACTGTAAAAGACAATATGAAAAGCCTTGCTTAAAAAAAGACCCCAAAACCAAACAAAACCAAAAAAATCCACAATCCCACATATCCCCTGCCTTCCCTTCATCCGCTAGGTGCGTAACCTTGTTATAAAAGGATATTAAGTTAGTAAGGACTGACTTTCCCACCACGAACCCATGTTGGCTTTGACCGATGACCACATTGTCTTTCAAGTGTTTTTCGGTACTCCCAAAATAATTTTCTCCATAATTTTACCAGACAATGAAGTGTGACTGACAGGCCTATAATTACCAGGGTCTTCCTTTTTCAGCTTCTTGAAAACAGGGCAAATAATATTTGCTAGGTTCAAGTCCACTGGGACCTCTCCAAATTTCCAAGGTTGGTGACAAATAACAGAGAGGTCTCACAATAACATCGACCAACTCTTTCAGTACCCTGGGATGAAACCCATTGGGCCCCACAAACTTATGTGCATTCAGTTACAGCAGCAAATCCCATACAAGTTCAGAGTCAACTGGGAGGTTATCGCTCCCCCAGTTGCGATCCTCCAACCCAGGGCTCCGTGGGTACCAGGGCCCACCATCAGTGTCAACAACAAAAAAAACCCCAACATCCATTTTATTAGCTTTTCCTCTAATCCTTACCCAGAGGCTCTCAGACATTTAATTCCCAACTGAAAGAGCTGTACAGTCCAACCTCTCCTTTACACACAGCGCTACCCCTCCGCCTCACCTGTCCTGCCTCTCTCTCCTGAAGAGCCTGTAACTGTCCATCACAGCACTCCAAGTACAGGAATCTTTCCACTAAGTCTCGCTTATGCCAATGATGAAGCTGTGGCTCACTCCCAGAGCTATAACTAGTTCCTCTTGTTTATTCCTCATACTGTGTGCATTACTGTACACACATTTCAGATGTGCACCAGTATATTCAGTACATCGTGGAGCAGAGTGAAAGCCCTCAACAGCACACCATCCCTCAAACATTGCCACGCTGCCTCATAGCTTATCACTAGTGAGCCTGATTTTATCATTTTATCCTGTTCCCCCTCCGAACCTGTACTACACTCTGGAAAACGCTTTCAAATACCTCTCCCATTTTTTTCCTCTCACAGCTTAACATGAACTGTGTAGATGAATTTTGACATTTCCAACATTACATAACCTCTTTTCAAAACCCTCTAAACATCTGTCCCAAATACACAGTATAGGTAACCCTGACTTGCAGACGTAAAATATAATTTTCTCCTGATTCCTGTCTGGTTTTCCTTTATCACATGATTCTAATACACAGAAAGAACCATTCACTTTAGCACTGACTACCTCTTGATACTAACAGAAGAGAAATTCAGATCTCAAAGCCCTTGCTTTTATAACTGGGACATATTTGGAAAAATAAATTCTTAATCATAGTTTACAGACATGCCCTTTTTTACATTTCCTCACAGTGCATAAGCAAGGAAATTGGAGATGCGTTTAAATGCCCGAAATTTTCCTCATCAAATATTTATTTCCCCTTCTCATAGCTAATCCTACCTAGCATCTGTTTATTCCTTTCGGATTGTACAGATGGTTCTTCCCTACATATTTTATTTGGAATCTGGAACTCTCAAATTCACACATTAAGTAAAAAATTGTTTTAATTCAGAGTATCAGCATGCTGATAGAAAAAGATCGAGCTCTTAAAAAGCAAATTTAAAAGAACAAGTATCTGAAAGACTGTATATTTAGATTGGATATAATGAAAAAAGTTTTTATGATGCAGGTGATGAGACACTGGAACAGGTTGCCCAGAAAAGTTGTGGATGCCTCATCATTGGAAGTGTTCAGGCCAGGTTGGAAAGGGCTTTCAGCAACCTGATCTAGTGAAAGATGTCCCTGCCAACGGCAGAGGGGGTGGTCAACAAGATGATTCTTAAAGGTTCCTTCTGACCCAAACTATTCTGTGATTCTATGGCTTCTGCTAAGGGAACTCACTTAGGCCCTAAAGACAAAAACTTTAGAAGTTTACTCACTCCTGTAACATTTGTAATGCCACTTTTGATGCAGAAAACTGTTGTCTTCATAGTGAGGGAAACAACTGCAATTCTAAGATGCTGCCTTTCAGTGGAATTAGCCTTGTGTTTGTTATGTAACTCTAGTTCCTTGCTAAAGCAACTGGTGCAAATTAGCCTGTAATTTAGTTCATTTCTTGACCTGAAGATGACAGCACTGAAAGAATTTTTGCAACTAACTTAACATCATCTAAAGCCAAAAGCAGCTGAACTGGTAAAAAACTCTGAAGCAAAATATGAATAAATATCCTGAGAGTAAAAACCATCTCCCATTTCTGAATTTCCACAGTGGTGGTCATGATAAAAGTCAAGCTCACACTCCTCATGAGAAGAGTTTTCATATGTCCCCCCTCCTTCATTAGTTTTCTCTTCAATGGTAACCTTCTAAATCACTCTCTAAATAAGAGACCCCCTAACTATTCTTACTGCCTTTCTCTTCATTCCCTAGTTAGTATCTTTCTGAAAAATGATGGATCAGTGCTTCACACTGTATTTTGGTAGGGTGCAAATCCAGTAATCACGATTTCAAAATGATACTAGAGTCCCTTTCATAGCCTTCTTCATTCCATTTCTTAGATAACCAATATTTTGTTTGAATTTTAAACTTAGGTGCACTAGAAGCAAATTATTAGTGAAGCTCAAGTTGGAATACTGGTGGTCTCAGAACAACAGATGTTCACAGAACATTATCCCTGGTGACCACTTTCCTTTAGAAATACCATCTCTCCTTATCTCAAACTGCTGACCTTCAGGATACAATGATAAGGCTATATGTTCACCTAATTAACTGAGACAAAGTCCTCTATGATCAAGGTTATCACAAGAAGGTCTGACAAGCCATTGGTGAATTTTACATCGCCTCTAGTTGATCACTTCTGCTTTGTTTTCAGAGAGCTGCTGCAATTTTGATTGTGCCAAACGTGCCCAGGATTGTCAGTGAAATACGTAACTTGCAATGCAGAACACATTAACACAGAAAGAAGTATTTTAAGAAAATGTTATAGAACAGATGATGCATTACTTTATTTTTATCAAAGGGTAAAGTAGTAAATTGGTCACAGACCAGCAGAGATTCCAAAAAGTGGGATGCTAAGTATTCTGAAATAATATATAGCTATGCTATTTTACCTTTTATAGGAGACACGTGCCCAACTGAGAATTTTTATAGGTAAGGCATATGCTGTAAGATATATGCTGTAACAGGTTTTGAGCTTGCTGACTGATTACTATACCTACAGTAAAAAGTGCTGAGACCTGCACTGTGGAACAGTGAGACTAACGTTTACTAAGCAGTACAAGTTTGGTATGGTGAGACATACTCTCAGTGTACGAGAGCACAAGGACAAGTCATTCTTTACATGGTGAAAAAAGAGAGCGCTTGTGCAGTGAAGAGTAGCCATGAGAACAATTCTTTTAAAGTAGTTATATGCCAGGTAAAACATCCTAAGGGCTCCTGATAGCCCTTTGCCAAAATTCTGCACCTGTTTATTGTACTGAGAAAATAAAGGATTACAGGTAAGCATAGTACAGGTATGTACAGTACACAAAGCTTTTGCTGTTCCTTTACTGTAACCCTTCATTTAACTTCAGTGACAGTTCTATGATTTTTTTTTAAAGAAAAAATGTTATTAAAAGAAGGAACTTACCATAAATATAACGATGAGAATAAGACAGATCCCTACTATTATTAGGAAAGGGATTAAGTAGTACTCCAAAGGAAGACTGAACTCTGGGATTAACACAACATGGCCACTGTGGGGAGAAAAAGATAACACTTTCTAAATAGGTTAGAATTTAGTGAACTATGAATTAAAGAAGAAATACAATGAAAAATACCATTAAAAGGTTATTACTAGACACACTAAAGGAACACCTACCTGTGCACAGCAACATAGAAAATTCAGCTGATATCCACATAATATAAAGCCAATTAAATAGAAGAATAAAACAATGTTTCTTAGAACATCTTTGCAGTTAAAACTACTTACTGACTTCAATCATAAATAAATCTAAAGCAACCAGGAAAACTTTGATAGCAGAATGAAAAAAATATAACATGACTATCAAAAGATACTGTGAAATCATTCTTATTTAGTAAAGCGTTTTGGGTTATACGGGAGGTTTAGTTTCAAATCATGAAGTGTGGTAAAGTGCACCTTTTGTCCTCTGGAGAGTCAATAAATTACAGTACAGTAACCAAAAGTCTTCCTAGAGAACCTGATACGGATGCTGGCAACTGGATATCTGAATACTAGTATTTATTGATACTTAAGGCAGTAAAATCCCATTATTAATCTGTTGGCACAAGCAGTCAGAAACACCTGAGAAGGTACAGTGTATAAAAGTGTTAGTAGGTCTATAACCACTACTCATGTGGAGGCACACTTTTCAAGTAGTTTCATTAGCAAGGTGTCTACTTAAGAATGACACTCTAGTTCTTCTGATTAATTTAGTGAAAGGACATCAGAGAGGCCTGAAGAAGCAAGATCGTTAGACTAATAATACAAAACAAACCTCTTTTCCATCCTATTCAAGGTATACATTTTAACCACCTTGTTCTCACAATGCTTTTCTTCTTGGAGTTTTGAACTTAAAAGCAGAACAGAAGCAGTGCAAACTTAATCATGCATCCTGTTAGAATCATCTTAAACGCATCCTGCAGATTCACCCACCATAGAAAGTTATCTCTGACTTGTTCTAGAACTATTAATAAAGGATGATTTTTTTTTTTTTAAAGATCAACATCTGACTTTAATGGGAACTAACATATACTGTAAAAAGAACACACCCTTAGATCTGAAATATGCATGCTCTGACAAACATTTCTGCAATCATTTAGCTAGATCATTAGCTAAACTCATATGTTTAATGCTATATGAAAATGAAAGGAGTAACATTTAATAAATATATGGTAACCCTCTTGCAGGAAAGCAATTTATATTAATTTTTAAAATGCCTTCTGCCCATTGCTCTCAGGCACAAGGTTTCAGCTGGAATACCTACAGCCTCTATCATCACAACACCCTATTTTAAATCCATAAATATTAAAAAGAGGCAATGACTTAATGGAAGGAATAACACAGCTGCATGTGAGGTAACTTACCCCTTTTCATAAGTAAATTCTTCTTTAAGGGAATTAGCTGACGTCTCGCCAATAAACACAGAAGGAATGTCAATCTTCTTTAAAATCTCAACTGCATAAAAAAAATCGGAAAATAAAACTATTATTACACGGACACTCTAGAGGCACTCTTAAGACATAAGACTTGAACATTATGAGACTATGACAACGTGAAGACATACTTTAACATAATGACATATAGACTGATGCACATGCATGCTACATCTTTACATCATCTAAGAAGTGGGATTATTTTCCCTACCGAATATCCAGGGACTTTATTGCAGGTACAGAAATCAAAGTTCTTAATGGACTATTTAAAAGGAGCATAAACCCAAAATATTTTGACAAAAAAAAGAGGCATCATCAGGCAAAGTTTAACCAGAATGTCATTATTACTCAGAGACTTGATAAAGTCACACAGCTCTACTGACTTCCAGAATTTCTGGCAACTTAGATGATTTTGTGATCTGGTACTGTAAATTTTAATTAATCTTTCTTCGCTCCTTTTCACTCTGAACATAAATGAACACACCAGAAACAGCTGTGGCTAGAAAAGGTCAAAAAAAGAAAGAAGGAACAAATCCCACATCTTTATTTCAGTCTCAAGAAACTGGATGGAACTGACTCCCCCCTTCTCTGCACAAATGAAAAATTATTGAAAGATAAATCCTATATTCTAGAAAACCTTCTCCTTGGCTTCACTTTATATTGATTTGTACCTCTGACTTATGCTTCACGTTTAAGGGTCAAAGTATCTTGAGTTTAATCAATATCAAAGCATTCAGGTTCCCTAAGGCAAAAGCATACATGGCTTACTGCCACCTCACACTACCCAAGTCTGCATTGGTTCTACATCTTGATTTCTCAGTGAAACCTGAAGATTCACATGGGTTGGGAATTCATTAAAACCACTTTTACATAGCTTTCTGGGCTACTCAGCTGCCATTTAATTCGCTGAAGGTTCATTTCCTAGTTTACTCAATGGTCTTTCCACTTGGAAAGACTTTTTTTGTTCTCATTTATGTTCTTGTTCCATATTCAAGCTCAAAAACTGGACAAAATAAAGAAATGCCGCAAATAAAGTCATAACAGTGCTACAAACAAAAAACACATACCATAAACCAAAAGCAACATTTTGACTAGATTACAAGATGTTCTGAACATATTCACTCCATGAAAGGTTAAAATTGGAACAGCTAGCATCAGAATCAATCAGAAAATGGCGCACTGGTCTCTAAACATTCTTTTTCCAACTGAAGATGTAAATGTGATATGCATTCATATGAAATTAGAATCCATTTGTCCAAAGGAACAAAAAAATGTATACAACAGTACAACAACAAAGTAGAACCACTAACAAATACTAGAAAGTTGTATTTTAAAGTTCAATTTCCTTCCGAAAGAGAGTTTTTTCACTTATCCTATATTTCTACTTAATTAACAACACATCTACTTCCTAAGTTTAACCATTTAATTGAGAACAGCTGAACTAAAACTTAAAGGAAAAACAAAAGAAATACTCAGAATGTACAAACTTAACACCACAAATAATACACAAGTATACGTATCTGTTCTTATACGAACATGTCCCATTTCAAAATGTTAAAACCAGCAGGATTTCTGGTTGGGGTAGGTTTTTTGGTGGTGGTGGTGGGTTGTTTGGGGTTTGGTTTTTTTTTTTTGTTTCTTTGGCTTGTTTCATACTACTTTATACTGATTTTAGTACTGCATACTCTAGTGGGTGAAATGATTTTCAAACAGGAGAGAAGTGATACCTGTACTTACTGTCGTTGGATCCCATGCTTATGAGGTCATCAGAATCAACATTGTGAACTATAGCTGCCTTGTATCCAGCTCTCTGTGCATTTAAAACCTGTAAGCCATACAAAATACTTATTAGAAAGACTACTGCTTCAAAATACAGTAAACTCTCTGTCCTCTCTAGGACAAGGTACACTTTCAGGAAGTTATAAATATTAGCACAACATCCTTTATACTTATAAAACAAGTATCACCTTTCAAAATAAAAATCATAATTATTCTTACACTCATGTAATTGTTATTTTTCCAGAAAAATCATGTAATATTGTCCACAGACAGACAGTTTTTACATATGTTAAACAGGATTAAAAACTTTCTATAGGTAGATAAAAATATTTAATTATAATTGAAAATGAAGGCACTAACGTACATTGGTAAACTAGAAATTACCACTTGATAGCTCATGAAGTCACATGAGCAGTATCTTTTCTGTGCCTTGGAGATGTGGAAATATCCTACTTCACAGCCCAAGTATCAGAAGCTTTCTCATGGAAAAGTACAAAATTATAAATACGGGTACAAACCAATAAATGTATTGTGTACCAGTTACATTTCTGATATATACTGCCTTTTTTGTCATTACAAGCAAAGCCTAAAGTCCATGTAAATGGCATTTGCTGCAGTGACTATCACAGTAATATAAACATAACTAAGTTACAACTATTCATCTTAGATATTGCTTCTAATGCATCCACGACAGTATAAAGACTCATCACAAGATGCAAAAAGCACCCAAGAACCTTGGGGAACATCTGGGTTTCATCCTATATTCAACTCCTGTTTAAAACTACGTAATAAGCTTCGCTATAGCTAGACAGACTTGCTCTGAATTGAGTTAGTATGGGACACGGTGACAGCTTTTATTTCCACTTAGATGCATATATTTAAGGGGACAGTAATGCAAATACATATTTATCTAACAGGCAAACAACCAACCATTAAGTACAACTGAACAAAAGATCACAGCTTTAAATACCTTTGAAACTAGAAAACAGCTGTAGCATTTGGATATTATGGCATCACAACAGTTTTATTAATCAGTTAAATATCAACTACAGCACCACCCTTACAAAAAAAATACATACAAATCTTATGGAACTCTGTCCTACACTAATTCACCAAGAAATGACCACCATCTCTCTTTTACAGGAGACTATCATCACCAGATCTGAAAAACCCTGGAGAAAATTCTGGTGGTCTCTTTCAAGACCTCTACCCTCAAAGTTAGGAGAGGGGAAAATATATCCATATATACACATACACACACACTCTCCCAATTTCTCCTCTCACGAGACAAACAATAATGAGGACTGTGAGTTGTAAAGCTGGAAAACTTCCACTGATTATTTTAAATAAAGGTTCTTCAGGTGAAGCTTAAAATATGAAGCCTTCCTGCATGCTGCACAACAGCAAAAACAGGCAAAAGAGAAAAAAAAAAAAGACAGGAGAATTTTAAATAAAACAGTCAAAAGTAAGACAAGGAAAGGATTAAAAGCATTGAACAACTACATTCTGAGCTTGTGACACAGATCGGCAGTAATGGAGTCATCACGGATAACACATCACAAAAATCACCAAGTTTTGAAACTCAAGAAAGGAATACAAATTTCATTGAATGCTTTGAGCTTTAATGCTCCCTGGTTGCCACAAGTTCTTCATCTTCAGATCCACATAAATGTGCTATGGTAATTAGTGACAGTTTCTATGTAATTTTTTTGTTTACTTGTTTTATTTCTTTAACATCATGTCCTCACTAGGTGTTTATTAACTGTCCATTATACACTGATAATGTCCTTCAGGACAGGTAGTAAATAATTTATATTACTTAAGGAAATGTTTTAGCTCCCTACACACTTTTGCCACTTAAAACATAGGTCCTTTGTTTAATTATTGGATTATAAAATGATGGTGTTTGTGTAAAACCACACATAAATATGCCTACAACATATTCAGTTGACACAGGGTTACTGGAGTAAAGAGTGACATTAACACAATCACAGCCTTCTGCACAAGCCACCATGAATGAGCACAGGCTTAACGACACCATCTAGCTGCAAAAAGCAGTAGCCTCTTCAATTATATTGCAAAGTCGCAACTTCACCCTTGCTACCCAGGGCCCCAAAGACAAAAACATTAATTGTTCACTGGAACTGAAGCATTATCCCATTTCTAAGATATATCTAAGCAGGATGGTACAGCTTCAGGAAGTGATTTCTTATTGCGTAATAACTTTGTACTATAAGAAAATAACAATCAACTCTTTACTCAACAGTTACAAGCCTCAGAGTGCCATCAGTTCAGATTCTCTCCCCGTATTCCTAACAACTATATTCCAAGAGCAGAATGATGTTACTGGAAAATGCAGACACCTTGAGAAATCCCAATATTCAAAAAAAATCCATTTTAGATGTAAACATAAACACATGGTTGGGAGTTTGGCCAATATTGCATCACTACAGAAAATATCCATGGTGCATACATAAAATGATGTAATGTTTAATGATGTATTTGCTGGTTTTTGTGCCTAAAGAGGCAGTTTTAATGTAGTGAGGTGTCATTTACTTAAACTACATATAATCCCAGACCATTCTAGTACGTTTTTCCATATGTAGCACAATTTTACATGATGCTTATCTTGCTGAACAAACCTTTTATGTAGGCAGAAAATATGTGATACTTCCTACATGTCAACAACATACTTCAGAGTCACTGATGACCAGACCCTACATGCAGGCTTGAGACAGAAGTTTTGTAATTATGCAGGAGTCAGAAGCACAGCACCACCCTCTCTTGACAAGTCCCTTCCCACACTGGTCACCAACACAAACAGCAGTAAAAATCAGTTATAACAAGTGAGAAGACACATTCCAAAAGGCTCTGAACTGCTTCCACTTGCTTCAGCCTTTACCCTTCTACCATGACATAATTTTTCTGTAAGAAATCACTAGATGCTAAGAGAGAGATGGAGGGGGAGACAGTTTCTGGCCTAGTAAAGATTCATACACAATAAAAATCAAGAAACAGCTATGCATCTGTATTTGTAGTTTTCAATGTAAAACACAAGGAGAAATGGGACTTTCAAATAAACTCCAGTTTTTGTTAAAATCTGCATCCTGTCAGTCAAATAACTGATATATATTATAACTCACATCTCAGTGCACATGCCACCCCCGGCAGAAACTTCAGGGCAAAATGCTCTAATATGTATGAAATTACGTAACATAATATTGCAATAGTATTAACAACATAATGTGAAAGTGAATTCAGTGGCCAGTGAATACATAGATACCCGTGCTTGCCTTGGAACTTATGATCCACTTTCTACCTGGCTCTTTGTCTAATAAGAGTGTGCCTTTATGTTACCTCCATTCCCTAATCTCCCCTGCAATCCCTGGCAGTAAAGAGTCTAACTGGCAAGAAAAGATGGTATTGCTACTGAATGCTTTCTATTATAAAACTGCAGCATCCGTCATCCTTATTTGCCACGTAAGCTAGCTCACAAACAGGTAATCTTAAACTAAATCATATTACCATACTGCTTTATCTGCCTGTAGACAATAAAATTCTCCCTTCCCTTCACATCAGTATCTACCCTGCTGTTAGCTATAGATATTTTTCTGAAGCACCAGTAAATTCTTTAAGACCTTGAAACAGAGAGGGGGGAAAAAAAATTAAAACAAAAAATCTTACCTTGATATCAAAGTTGCACTCAAGCCTTCGAATTAACACAATAAAAGCACTGGATGAGTTGTCTTTTAGCGGAGGTGGGGCTATAGGCTCACATGCATTCTCTGGTTTTGAATTTATTAGGAATCCCTAGAAAACAGGAACATACAGGAGCTTCATTTCTCTTTGTCTTAATAAAAGGGTTGGCAGACAAGTGCAAGGAAAGAAAACTCTATGTTTTCATACAATAGCTAAACAAATTCTTAATATCAACTCAGTCCTACATCATAGCAAGATTTCTGCTATATCCCTATTTGATTCATCGGAATCTTTATGTCTGTAAAGAACTAGAAAGTTAGAAAGAAAATACAGTTTTTCCAATTACATCATCAGAAGTTCCTAACTCAGACTTCGCAGTATAATTCAGCATAAAGAGGACTGCATTTACTACATTAATATTGTGGAACTATTGTCCTAAGACATATGGAGACTAAACAAGAAAAGTGAAGTACAATAGCCTACGAAGCACTAACACAAACTTAGTACCTGGCAACTAAAAGGGGAAACTGAAGAAAGTTAGGTGTGTGAAATCAACACTGAACTAGCATACAAAATCGCCTGTTTACTATGGTAAGGAAAGACTATAGATCATCAAATCTGCTGCAGATGAAAGACTCATGGAAGTAGGAAATTCTGGCAATATCAATCTTGAAGCAATCTTTGGATTGGTTTCAGGTGACTGAGTTAGTACTCCACCACTGAAAATGTCTGGAGTAGAAACTCTCCTAACCCCATGCTTTAACAACCGCTGAAAAATTCTACAGCTTCTCTCAGAGGAAACATGCTCACCTGCATACTGAATGCACTGACATTGCAGGGACATAAGTCTCTCTCCACGATGTTGTGACTTCAGGGTTGACTACTCCCTTGAACTTTCTTCCCTACTACTGCAAATACTCTGTAAACACTGCTGATATGGAAATGTACGCAAGACAAATGCCAAAAGAATATTATGTATACTGCACAATACTATTTGTTCTAGCTCTAAAGAGAACAGACCTTCCCTTTTTCCTTTACTAGAATATGCTTGCTTCCTTGCTCAAATCTCTACATCACCTGAAAAGGAGCTTCCTCGCTAATTAGATTAATATTAAATTAGTTAATTAATAATGAGATTGATATTAATTAGATTCCCTTCTTTCAGTCTCTTCACAACAGATTTTGATTACCAAGATACAGAAAAATCCAGACTGTACACCTCGAGGAGGTTTTGTCTGCCCTTCATCTGAAATACATCTCTTCAGAAAAAATACTTTCTTTGGAAGGTGTCTGTGCAACAAGGTCACAGTGTGACAGAGGCTTTTGGATGCTAATGCAGTGGAGTATCATTTGACATAAGAATATTCCTACAATATTCATACTTGTTTAAAACAGTTTTGAAGCTGAGCAAATTATCATGTAGATAAAGAGTGGTGAATTGCCAGAAAATAAGAATATAAATAATTTGTTTTATGCAAATAAAGATCATGAGAAGCTGCACTGCTGTGGGCTCAAGAAATTATTGTGACAGTTCTAGATATATCCTTGAGAGCTTTAAACTCTTGGTTTTCACTGACAGCTTTAGACACAGAGATGTCATCACCTGTGTAGAAATAATACTTATTATATATAATTATATTTTACAGAATATAATTATAGATAAACATACATATATATTTAAATGGACAGTTTATATGTAAGTTTATATAAAACTGTCTGTTTAAACATACTTTTTATACACAATCTTACATTTTATCTGCAAATATATATTATTCTTAAAGTTTAACCTACAACAGAGAGAAGCAATTTTGTTTTGAGGAATAGATTTTTGTAATGCTAATATCCCTTTTGGCAGAGACACTGCACCAGCAATCTGTTCTTTGCCAAGTTCGTGGTGACAGGCACAACATTACACAGTCTGTAACAATTAAACGCAATATCCACTGAAAATTCTACACTGATTTGCTGACAGCCAAATTCAGGTCTCTAAGGTTCCCCTGATTCATACAGCAAACGCTGCATATGTTACATAGCTTCACACAAATCATTTACTCTTTTTTAACTTGAGTGGTATGTCTGGAACAAACTGCATTCTACAGAGAAGTTTTACACAAATCACACAACATCGTGTTACAGGTCAAGAAATGCATCCATAGAAACCAAAGGCTAACTATGACTAGACTGGATTTTTCTTAATGCTACCATACGTTCTCAAATATCGTTAACTGAGGAGCTCTTCTTCTAAGGACACAGGCACAAATGACTACCCTTTTTAGGACTAGAGCACACAAGCAAAAAAAAATCTGACAGATTGTGTTTTACAAGTTGCATATTAATAAATCTTAATCATAAGCATTGAAAAAGTATACCATTTTCACCCTATTTCAACCAATATCATAGCCTTTTTTAAAAATAATTAAACTAATGCAAACAAAAAAAAGTTTTAGTATTCTATTCAGGACTAAAACTCATTATTATTTCTACACAGGTGACGACATCTACCTTAGTTAAGACACAGAGCTGTCTAACAGTTAAAAAGGTTAGAATCAAAGCTCCTTATCTCTATTTTTAATGTATTAAATTGGCTCACTACTTGGGCAAATCACTTAATCACCCTCTGTTTCTCAATATAGTCAGCTCTATATATATACAGCTCTAACACCACTTCTCCCCATGATAAAAACCACTGGGCATGAAAATGAAGTCTTCTTGAGGTTTCATTTGCTGAGGAATTCTTAGAGTTACAGGAATTCTTACAGCAATTTATTCCCCTTGGGGATTAAAAGGACACCATGCAGTCAAACAATGATCCAACAACCTCGTACCTTCACATCAGCTTCATTTTTTGCATGCTGTTTATCCACAAGCATTGCAACATCAACGATGCAGCAGAGCCAGATTTTGGGGCCATACAGGCTACAGGCAGCATGAATAGGAAAGCAGCTCTCTGCCCTCATCTGCTATTCATGGTCTCCATAGGTGTGTAAGTGATAGCAATTCTCCTTCACCTGAACTTGGAAGGTGGCCTGCCTAAATATGTTTACAGCTTAGAATTCTTATACAAAATAAAACCATATATATCTCAGTCATAAATACTTACTCATACACTGTTCAAAGTGACAGCCAGACAAACAAGTTACTGCCACAAGACTGACTCCACGTAGCCGCTTCCACAACAAAAAAAAAAGTAATGAAACCTGTACTTCACACAGGTAGTAAACTGTTTGCATGGCTAAACTAAATTGCCTTTCTTCTAGGTAAGTGTTTTAAGTACAGGAGAGGAGCAAAAATAAAACTTATCTGAAACTAACAAACTTACTGACACTGACTGCAAGAACGTGATCCTAGAGAAAGTAAACGGTTCATGTCACTGCATAGGCATCGCAGGTCAGGCAAAGAGAAAAATGCAGCACGCCTGTTGATCTTGAATTCAACAAAGCACACCAGCATTTGACAACAAGCAGCAGCTACATAATCTCAGCAACAAACTTGCCTCAGAGGATGTGAAGTCTATAACTGAACTGGATAGTCATCTAGCTTTTAAATACTTTTTAAGCAGCAGGACTGTGACACCAGTTTACAGCACTAACATCACCATATATAATTTATTTTTAAATAATTTATTTTCTACCTCCTCTATCTTATTTTATACAGATAAAAGTGAGTTTGTCTTCACACCAGTTACTGACTACTGCCACCAGAATGTATGGACAGCTACTACCTAAGCAGAAGTCAGAAAAAGTAGAAGATGCCTTCTCATTGTTGCCTACAGAAGTTACATTTATTTAACCTTCTTTATAGTCCTTTCACATTTCACCTTGAATGTAATTTTCCTTTATTAATTTCATTCAGTCCACCTACACATCCTACTACATTCCAAGCATATTAACCACACTAGACACATGGAAAATGAATTATCCTGCTGCACAGAACATGCTTGCTGCTGTATTTCAGAAGACATCAGGTCCTTAGAATTTCTAATCTAGTGCAAAATAATGATGGTCCTATATGTATTGCCATGGTTACAGCAATCTTTGACAGTTTTGGCATGTTATTCACTTTGCATAATATGTCAATATGATTTTTCCCTTTCCAGTTCCGTTAACATTTGCAAATCCTTACACCTTACTTCTGCCTTCTCTAATAGTAGGACAATTTTACAATTTAATAAGGTATAATATTTACTTGCTTTTTAGTTCTTATATCAAAGAAAACTGGATTAACAAAATTTAAAAATTTAAAATGTCACATGTACTTTTTCAGCTTATTCAATATATTATCACTTACTTGGTCCTTCTGTTAATAGTCCTATGACCAGCTTTCAAGTGCTGTCACAGCATTCCTACCCCAATATGATTTTATTTGGGGTATAAGGCTCTTTAACAGGTAACTAACAAAAATGCGTATATGTGCTATCTGCACTGTCCCCACTTAACGATACAGAGTAAAATAAAATAGCATTAGTGCAACACATGACTGAGAGGAGGACTGGGAGAATGGAGAACTTATCTGCTATGGGGTTCAGGCTGCAATTGAAAGGAAACTGTAAGGAGAGGGTGTGTGATCAACCACCCACTACAGAGCCACCAGCTTTGTGGCACAGCACGCAGGGGTTAAGGCAGAACTGCAGCCCCTGAGCTTCTCCATTCAGTTCTTAAGAAATGCAAGGAGGGAAGCAAACTGACCACAGTTCTTGTACTTTTCCAAGAAAATTAGCTACAGTTCCTCTACACAGCACTCTTAAGGCGGGCCTCATGTAAGGAAGATAATCCCTTGTGACTTTCCACACTTTGCAGTGTGAAAGGGCTTGCCAATATACGACCCTACAGAGACAATAAATCCTCCAAATATTTTTTTTTTAAATAAATCAAGAAAAATTCAATCTGTCATCCACTGATACCAATGCAAGGTAACTGGTATCTTATATCACTATTACCACCAACTTCGGAGAAAACAATGGTCTACCAAACTTGCTTTCTTAGATTCCCATCATTCAGCCATTTTTAATTTATTAAAAATGTTCAGCAAATTCTCTCGTATATACAAAAGGTCAGATTACCAAAATTCTCCTGTTAGGAGAGGAATCTCCTATTCACAGGCAACGGTTTATGTCAGACCCTTTCCACATTTGCTTTGCTTGAGCAGTAGATTAATCAGTTCTGTATTTATTTTTCCTCAGTACTATATTAATTTAACTTTTATCTCTTTTAGCTTACAGAAGAAGTGTTCAGCAGATACAGTCCTCTATATATATATATTCAGGATATACATACAATTTTTTTTTTTTTTTTTTTTTTTTTACCTTCAAGCCTTCTGCTGGCAGTCTGTAGCCAAATCTAGCAGGTAGATCATCAAAGGTCTGGGTTCCATTTTCAAGGTTATACTAAGAGAAATAGATTTTAAATAAAATTCAGGTTTGCAACGAGACAGAAATAGACAACAAATGTAAACAGAAATAAACAACACTGCATAATTTTTTTAGATTAAAATATTTATCAGATGTAGGACCTCTTGCGACCATGTCAATGAAATCACAAAATTGCTTCTTCTACTTGTCTTCCGCTCACATGGCAACATCATTCTTTTCTTAACTAGTTGTCAAAACAGGAAAGTAAGTAATAGATCTTTCATTAAGTTATCTGCACATTAAATATTTTTCTACTGTCTACAACTCAAGTAGCATCATATTTGCAGAAGAGAAACTCCAAACAACCCAAAAAAAAGCAAAAATCTGAAGAGCTGGGGTTTTGGGGTGTGGGGTTTTTTTGGATGGTGCTGTTCTTGTTGTTGGCTTTTTTGCTTTGAATTCACTTGCATATAGGGAAGAACAGCTTTTAGCAGGTGGTTTACTGTAGGCAAGAATAGCCTCCATACGTCATCCCTTCTCAATTCTCCTCTATCTATTCAGATTAGTAGCTGAAAACTACCTCTACACTTTTGTTTTATACTATGAGCTTTCATTTCAAAACAGAGGAATACTGTAAAGACCTTAACTCTGTGGAAGCTGTTTCCCCTTTCCCTGGTCATTTTTTGTAGCTATGATATACCTAACCAATGCAGAATCCATGCAATGAAAAGTGCAAATTGTATGTACACTAAGATCTTTTTCACTGAAAGTAAAAAAGTTAGTTTCCTGCAAAAGTTGTGAATTACACAGTAACTACCTTGAATAGACATCAGTTTGTAAGTTTTGTTAAATAGTTTAGTGACTCGGACATATTTGACTATTCACTGTATCATCCAACTGTCATACAGAACAGTCAAGTAAGGATCATGTCTATTTCAAAGGGATGAGACATTTCCTAATAGTCAGACTTAGACAGGGGAACTCCAACTATAGTTCAAAGAAAAACACTACCATGATTTAACTTAACTCTTTTAAAGGAGCAACATTTCAAAGGAGCTTCCTTCCCACAGACTTTAATAAAATTTAAGTGAAAGAGGTCAGAATGGAGCTAAATTTCACGGAAGTGTTTTTGTTCTGTGTAATCAATCTGCTCCATACAACCTCTTCTCCTGATCTTCCATCCTACCATCACATAGCCCAGCTCTGCACCAGTACCCTACCTTCCTCCACCCTCACTATTCACTCACCTACCTTCTTCAAAACATCCTTCCTGAGCTTGTGCTACTCTAAGTTTTCCCTTGAATCACTTAGCAAGCCCCAATTTAAGCTAGGAGTCAGACACAAACCTATTTATTTTTATCCCTTATTTAAAAAACCAGTCACTTTTCATATACACACAACAGTACTTTATACAAACATAATCCTTCATTTGAGGCTGCAACTATGTGAGAACACAGAACCATATAAAAATACACCTAAATAAGGAAAAGAAGGATTTATTTCGTTGGCAAACCCAAAACGTCAGCTGGAATTTTGCTCCCCAAATGGGCAATCATTAAACCATGAAATCTCTCAAGATTATAAGCTATCTGTATGCCTTCAATTCCATGTGACACAATGTACAAACATTCCCTCTTCTTCTGAGTATCTCTTAAGCATTCCACTGGTTCCTTTTCACAGCAGAGTTTTAATAAGTCTCTAGTTCATCTCTTCATTTCCTATTTCAAAGATATTCTCAGAATAGATCTGTAACTTGCAAATGTCCAAGAATAAAAGACACTTCATTTTCAGATGGAATTATTTAAGCCTCCATGTGCAGGATTCTAAAATAGAAGAAATTAAACTAAACTTCCAAAATGCCTTTTTTTTTTTTTTTGAGGCTGGTGGGTTGTTTTTTAGTTTTGGACTTGTTTGCTTTTTAGTATCTTTTCTAAGGGAGGAAGTAGCGAGAATGAAAACTAGTTTTCTTATGAAAAGAGGAAGTATGGAGCTGCTGAGAGAGGAAAGGGGGGAGGGGATCAGGTTTACTGTAGAAAGCTAGTTTAAAGTTTCACAATAGAATGGTGATGTCAGTTCCATAATAAGGCAATTATCTATCTGCATTAACTGTTTCTTACAATTATCTACAAAAACTAGTAATAGAATAGTAACAACCCGAAGATCCAGATAACATAATTCAGTATTCATCAACCCCACATTACCATAAACTTAAGTATTTTTATTTTAACATTTAGCTTCAAGTGTTTTTCACTCTGTTCTTCTAAATTAATTGATATGATATTAACAACTCTCCTGGGTATCACTAACTAGCAGAGAATACAGAGACTACAGCACTTAGGTTTAATTATTTCAGTGGCTTAAGCTCTATCCTACAAAGACATATATAACTTCCTCCATAAAACTCCACGATACAGAAAACTTTTACCACTGACCCTATGTTCATTATACTGTTTATTAACCTGATCATTTAAAATCCTACACACACAAAAAATATTATTCTTAATGATAGCAGAGATTATCAGCTATTTAAAAAAATGTATATATATCTAGGTGTAACAAAAACTAGTGTACAAAACCTTTACTGACAAGGCCTCCAGCACACACATACATTATACTAGCCATAGAAGATTGTTTTACTTCCTTTGTTTATATACAGTTACCCTACAAAATGGCCTCCATCACCAAAATTTAAATTGCTGTCTAAACCAAATAATCATGGAACTCTTAACAGGGTTATAACATGCTATAGGACATGCAGTCAGATTGGAATTTTTTAAATGACTAAGGGAATTAAGTGCTTTCAGTGTCATGGTATCTGAGCACACATCATCTGTAAGCTCATTTGAAAATGTAAAATTTTTTCATTGAACTAAACTGTTATGGCAATTCCATTCCAAGCAACCTGCTGTAACATTTATTGTACTAACTGATTCATTAACAGAATAGTTTAAAAGATTCAATTATATAGAGCTTTCATCTACGTAGAAAAATATTCTTATACTTACTGCTAAAATATCTGCCTCCACAGGTAAAAGATTCAGGAAAGCAAATAACTGAACCGTCAAAATAGTGTATATTTGAGTGGCAGACAACATCAGCATTCCTATTGACAACAGCATATTTTATTTAATACCTGCAACAAAAAAAAAACAAAACAAAACACAGAGTCAAGGTATGTAGCAAATATTTTCCTCTGTCAGTTTACTGGGCTCCATTGGTCAGTTAAAACTTCTTCTCAAGAAGTATGCAAAAATGTTGTTCTACGTTTACTTTTGAGAAACAAGTAATCTTTAATTTATATGATTATTTTAGAGATAGAAGTCCCTTTTGCTAAGAGCCTGTAACCTCCATAGGAATGGACACACAAACACAAAATTTATAATAGTAGCACTTAAAAAGTTTAAGGCTTTGTTACACAAAGCCTTATTACATTACACATAGCAATGCAAGCGGTACAAAAGAATGAACATTCACATGACATCATGAAATCACCCTTAGACATTCTTAATCTTCCCTTCTTCTAGCACAAATCCAAATCAGCAAAAGTATTTGTATACCTGGAGTAATTATACTAAAAGTATTTGTTCTAAATATACACTTGGAAAACCAATGTGACACCAACAGGTGACAAACACAAACTAGCTCTATCAACTTCAGTGAAATTCACAAATGCTCAAATGTGACTTGTGGTCTGGACAGATTTAGTCTCCTGTAAAGTGTGTGCATTTTTGAGACCTTTGAAAAAAAGAACACAAGTACTCTGTAAAGTATGCTTCAAAGTATTTCACAAGCTTATGACATTAAAAGGAAGTTAATTCTGCTTTGTTAATAAATTTTCATCAAAACCAGCAGCAAAAAGCAACAGCTTGTGTCTGGAAATGGAGGGCCATGTTTTCTAACAGAAACTGCTCTTTAAAACTGCTGATTTATCATTAATCAAAGAAAAAAAAGTGAGGAAAAGAGTTAGGAGGAAGCAAAACAAACATTTTTACATTTTTCCTTTGCCATGTTTAAAAAAAAAGAATCTCATTGTGTATTAAAACCACAAATTAAGGGCCTGAATGCCTGCCTTGTATGAGCAATGATACCTGCACCCTTAATGAAGTCATTGAGAGCATCTGTTACCCTCAAAAAAACCCCAAACAACTCACCCCCCCAACAACAAAAAACAACAGAAAAAACCAAACTAACCAAACATTTGCATGAACAGAACTTTAAAAATAAAGTTTAAAAAAAAATTAAACGCCTCTTCCAAATAATTATTTTTCTGGCACCAATGAGAGTCCCAATCTAGACAACAAACATGATTTAGGTAGAAATGTCATTTCCATAACTGATAAAGGCCGTTCCTTAGGACCACAGACTTTATTGACGTCTGTGAAAAACCACCTTCCTCCACACTTATAGGGCCTTCAAATATATGCTCTCACAATCCACAAACATATTAGCATAGTACAAATCTGTAACATTTGCTAAATGATGTTTAATGTAGTAAGAAATGGTGTCCCTGCAAAGCTTTAGTTCAAAATGCTCAATACCATGTACCCATGGGCATTTAATCCAATGCGGGTCTTTCAGCTTCTAATATGAAAGGCAATTACATAATACACACTCATATGAATGTAAAAATTCTACTAGCTAAATTGCAAAATCAAGCATCTAAAAACTTGGGTTGGGCAAGGGAGAAGAAGTTTCAGCCTTTCATGTAACCGACTTAGGTCTTTTAGTGCACGCCACTCACGTACCGAATGACACAAGGCTCTGTAGGGGAAAAAATGAGAATATGATTTATTAAACTATATAGCCGTTTCTACACAAAAGGGCAAATGGATAAACTGAAGTTGCACAAGTCGCCCTAAAATTAGCATTTCCTCCTTTCTGAGTCCTTTAATTTCCATATAAACTGTACCTTTTAACACTTTTTCCCCCCTTGGAAGTTTCCTCCTGTTTTTAAAGGAATATAAAGTATATATACTTCTCACAGCTTGCAGTAATGGGGGGGGGGGGGGGGGGTTGAGATTTAGCCTTAATTTGTGCTGTTGAGAAATGCAATCTGAACTGGAGGAATAGTTAGCTGACAAAGGGATAGAGAATTCCAGAGGAAAGACGTGGAGCTGGGTAAGAATCCTGGCCAGATGCCCATCTATCTTCTCTCCCATCTCTCATGAGCTACATGTAGAGGCATCTGTCCTGTATGATGTTCCCAAAATACAGCATGGATTACTGCCATGCCTCTCTCTATAAAAATGCCACCCCGTCTCTATAAAAAAATTAAACCAGTGTTTGTTTTCTCCTGCTCTTTACTGACTTTACCCTTTCATTTTCTTTTCCCCAGATGTCATATTCTATCAACTTTATCTTATTAAAACAGAACTCAACATCAATGTACAATTTCATCAGAGTGAAATAGTATTACATGTTCTGCATCAATACTCTGTACAAGTCACAAAAATACAATTAATCTACACGAACATATTATAAGCCTTTACAAGCATACCGACAGGGGAGATGTTTTCTAAATGTGCATTTTAAAAGGACGCATTTTAACTATGTAATAACCTAGATAATTTAATAGCAGCACTTCCTTCTCCAGAACTTGAGAGACAACAACTGTCGTTCATTTCTGTGCATCGTGCTCTTACAATCTGACTGTACTACCCAAGTTGGGTGGGACAGCTACAAGCACACAAGCTTAGAAGGGAAAGACTCAGTGGGATTCTGCATTATGATCCACCTGGACAACAGACTCTTTGTCTGCTGGACAGGGTCTTAAAAGTGTGACAGAGAACTCTTCATAAAGAAAGTTTATTCCAAAAAAACCTAAGTGAGGTAATACATTTTAGTGCTTAAACAAACACCTTTTTGTTTTTCTTTGAAGAGGACCATCTTAACAACAAAAACTCTTTAGAGCAAGGAATAGTAGTGGAGAATTATCCTAACTCAGTCTCCCACAACAACCTTTTCCTTACTAACTTGGGATATGGTAAGAGAGGAGTGTGCATGGTTAGTTCCCAGAAAATCTCTGGCCCATGAGAACGGTGGTAGTCACTGTTAATGAGAAGCAGCCAAGAGGAACCTCCCCCTGAGCTCTCACTTCTAAATGCCTTTCACTGCAAAACCACAGCCAAATGCCAAAGATCAGGACCTCTGTTCTCCACTGGCAAGTTACATCTGACCATTTCTTTTTGTACTGTTGCTACAGTCATAATCCAGTCTTATGGCAGACAATGATTAACTATCTACAGAGGAACTTCAGATTCCTCTTAGGCTTAGCTGTAACATGATTATGTGCAGGCAATCTCTTAAGAACACAAGTACAAAATATCTTAATTCCCCTTATGAAAACTTACACCTAAATGTGATCAAACTAAAAAAAAAATCCAACATTCAAAATCCCAACACATTCAACAAAAAAAACCATGTGATCCAGTATACCTCCTACTTCAGAGTACAAAACACACAACAATTAAGTGCTACATTCAGCATGAAATCTAACCACTTTCATTGCTGAATTTAAAAGAATTGCTTGGTCCACAAATGGATGACTAAGTCTCTCTAGCGATTCTTCCAGTCTCACAGTAAGAAATTTCTTGAAATGACATAAAATTAAAATAGTGGTAATGAAAACCACAGCAAATACACTGGATCCAATATTGCTATAATAGTTAAAATAATTCAGGGACAGGTTTTAAAAGTAGAGGGTACATGCTTAATACTATCGTTATCAGAACATCTGGGTCTCCTCTAACGGCTTTTATTGGAAGAATTAGAAGTACTTCACAAACAATTAAATTCAATTTGTTTGTATGGTTATTGAAAACCTCCAACCTGAGGCTTCTTATCTAAATGGTTCCATGTGGATTTGTTTTCATTGACTGTAGATATTTCATTCTGAAAATTGTAACTTTGTTGACTTAATCAAGAAATCACAGCCAAGACTACTACATTTTCTTTCAGAATCAAGAAACACCTAAGAATTCCTGTCTTCCTGTCCTATCATTTGTGGGGTTTTTAAGCAAAAAGCATTGTCCCATCATCTGAGGTCCTCAACATTAACTAAAGCAAATACTGGAGAGTTAGATTTGATTTAAAATGACACTAACATGAAGATAATTAAAATTCATTATTACTAATGGGAGGAAACAGCTGGTATTTTCAAAAACAGTTCTCATGATTCTGACTTGCTCAGACATATGATGCTTTGTGAAACTTCCAACTGATTAGTGGAACAGAAGTTACAGTCACAGGAACCTGTAATGAATTATGAAATTCATGAACTTTTATTTCTAAATTAAGATTTACCAGTTCTCTCATCAGCTTGCCCTAACAAAGAGGATGTTGATGAAACTGGAAGGATAAACACAATCATTTTTGCTATGACAGAAGCAACGATACACTTGAAGCTATCACAGTATTTTAACCAATACAATAAATTCAACACATACCTCACAACACAGAGAAAGCATTAAAATAGTATTGAGCAAGGTTAAAAAATACCAGAACTAAAGTCGTCATTGCAAATAACAGGCAAGTACAGTGCAGTCTTCTCTGTCAAACAGTTACATACATAAAGATTCTTCTGGGCCCAAGAACTATTGCCTCAAATGCAAGCAAAAAAAGCCTTACAATTCCTGAAATTCTGTGGCTCATTTGTAGACTACACTCTTAATTGAACAAGGCAGCTTACAGCACACAAATATAGGTGTATGTAATTAAAGACTATACTGTAAACCACAGAAAAGAAGTTAAACTTGACTCTGCATTAATCTTCAGCACTTTACACCTGATTTTCCAGTGTCTATAGACAAAAGTTCTCCTTAAGTAACTTCAGGCATTTTGAGAGCTGGTTTTTTTCTTCCCACTCTGCATCCTAGAACTCACAAAACTAACTAAGCCTGAGGAGCTACATCCCTTCATCACAGGACTGAACAGGATCACCAGGTCAGAACTGAGGAGGGGAAAATGTGAAGTGTGCTGTATTACAGCATCTCTATAAGCAGCAAGACAAGCATGAAGTAAATACGCTAACTTGGAATACATCAGACAAGGTATTGCCCATGAAGATAAGGCAGCAGTAGTATTGTTGTATGTTCGACATAAAATACATTCCTGATTACACTTTCAAAAGAAGACGAAAGCAAAATGTCCCTTCTTACTTGAAGATAAGGATGACTAAATAAGCTCAATACAAGAACTGACACTACACAATAGATACAGCTATCTGCAGTACCGGACACTAAGAACACCTTGCCTACCTCTCAATACTTTAACGGTATTGTTTGCATTAGTAATAAGAGGTTATGAAACACACACTGTTTTTAACACAAATACACTGACTCCCAGATCAGAGTAGGCAACCTGAGTGGAAAACATTCTTTTGGATACAGTCCTGCATCCTGTCAAAAATACCAGTTTCATATTCGCCAACATGAACAAGCCTTGGGGGCACATTTAAGACAGATGTCATGAAGAAATTACATGGCTTGAGACACAGATAATAATATTCAGAACTTTTACTATGCACAAACCAAGCTCCACAAAGTACATAGAAATAGCAATTTTTCAGAATTTTGTATCTCAATCAACTCAAAATGTATTTCACAGCAGAAGGCAGCACAAAGCAATTCCTTGTCCCCATAGTTATGCTCATGCTTCAACTCTCTCAAGAAAATAGCTCTTTCCCCTCTAATTGGTGAAAAGGCCTAACTTGTACATTTGCACTAAACAAACTTAAATTCTGTTTTAGTGCCAAACAGGATTACAATGCTTATAGCAATCACAAAAGTCACATGAACATATAGAAACTTTGTCCTGCCACAAACTCAGTATCAGCATTCTAAATATTCTGGGAGATTGGGCTGCACCTTCCAAAATTCCACAAGCTGAGGACGAACACAAATTGCACAGATAACATCAATAATTTTCACACATATCCCCAAAAGCCCCCGTGTCTCTAGCTTTCTGTGTTCCAGTGCCATCTTATCATTACTCACCTGAATCTCCATCAAAGGTCTATCCACAGAACTGAAAACTTAATGCACACAAGGGAAGTTCAGTGCTCAGATCTGCCAGGACGTGGGAACTACTCTTCTCAATCTGTTTTCATGTTTTTACTAGCAATTTGGTCATCAGACAGCCAGACTCCACGCTACTCATTACCTTCTAAGCCTAACCAGTACCTCAGCGCACAGACAGCCCGAGATCAACCACACACCAGGCAAAGCTGGGAAGTGCCAGAGCAAAGGTTTAGCTTTCACCGGCCTCGGAGCGGCGCTGGGAGAGCGCTTTAGCGTCCTGTACTCCCCTCCCTCCCCTCCCGCCGCGGCGGATCTCGGCGCAGGCTGCCGTGACGGCCTGCGGGAACGGGAAGCGCCAGGGCCGGCGGGCACAGGGCGCCGGGCCGGGCAGTGGCTCCGCCTGGGCCGCACGGAGGGGCGGCCCCGCCTCGCCTGGCCTCGCCGCTCCAAGGGTGGAGGCAAATAAACGCTGCGCAATGGAGCCGCGGGCCCAGTAGCTCCTGAACGGCCGCGGCGCCAGAGCGCCCGGCAGCAGGGGACAGGCCCGAGGGGAGCCGGCGGCCGCGCCCCCCGCCCCGGCGGCGCTCGGCGGCGGCGCTCACCTGCGGGCCCGGCTCAGGGCCCGGCGCCGGGAGCCGAGGGCCGCGCCTAGGCCGACTCCATGACGGCTTCCCTTCCGCTCGGCGCCCAGGGCGGAAGTCCCGCCCCGCCGCCGCGCGGCAAGAGGCGTTGGCGCGGGGCACGCCATTGCTCGCTGAGGCTGCCAGTCAGCCGCGGGCACGTGAGGCGGGGCGGGCTCAGGGCGGGGCCGGCCCGCGGGGGCGGCGGGGCCGAGCTCTCCTCAGCGCCCGGGGGCGGCGGGAGCGCGGCTCGGCCCGGGCCCGCCCCCGCCTCCGACCCCCAGCGGCTGCCGGGCCGCCCCCGCCCCGCCTGCACCGCCGCGGCGGCGGGGAGCGCGCGGAAGGCGAGCGGGCTGCAGCGCGGGCGTGAGGGAGACGAGGGGTTTTTTTTCCTCCCTCCGCTAACTTTAGCCCAACTCTGTGTTTAAAAAAGCCGAAAACGAGAAAAACAGACTTGAGAAATGTAAGCTAAGCACAAAACAAAGATGGGGGGGGGGGAAGGTAGCGAGGTGGGGTCGGTCTCTGCTCCCAAGAAAGAAGCAATAGGACAAGAGGAAATGGCCTCAGGTTGTGCCAGGGGAGGTTTAGATTGGATGTTAGGAAAAATTTCCTCACCAAAAGGGTTCTCAAGGGCTGGACCAGGCTGCCCAGGGAAGTGGTTGAGTCGCCATCCCTGGAGGTATTTAAAAGACATGTAGATGTGGTGCTTGGGGACATGGTTTAGTGGTGGGCTTGGCAGTGTGAGGTTAACGGCTGGACTTGATGATCTTAAAGGTCTTTTCCAACCTAAACGATTCTATGATAATTAACGTACTTGCTATATTATGCCAGTTACCACTTTCGTATCCTTCAGGGGTTGACAGTATCTTATACTTGGGAGAATAGTGAATGAAGGTCCTTTTCATTTCAATGAGTTTGCGATGCCCATCTACAAGAAGGGCCAGAAGGAGGATCTGGGGAACTACAGGCCTGTCAGCCTGACCTTGGTGCCTGGGAAGGTTATGGAGCAGATCATCTTGAGTGCGCTCACCAGGCAAGTGCAGGACAACCAGGGGATGAGGCCCAGCCAGCATGGCTTCAGGAAAGGCAGGTCCTGCCTGACCAACCTCATCTCCTTCTATGACAAGGTGACCCGCTTACTGGCTGAGAGAAAGGCTGTGGATGCTGTCTACCTGGGCTTTAGGAAGGCCTTTGACACACTCTCCCACAGCATCCTCCCAGAGAAGCTGGTGGCTCATGGCTTAGAGAGGTGTACTCTTTGCGGGGTAAAAAACTGGCTGGATGGCCGAGCCCAGAGAGTTGTGGTGAATGGAGCTAAATCCAGTTGGCGGCCAGTCACGAGCAGTGTTCCCCAGGGCTCAGTGTCAGGGCCAGTCTTAAACATTTAATATTTTTATCAATGATCTGGGTGAGGGGATCGAATGCACCCTCAGTAAGTTTGCAGATGACACCAAATTGGGCAGGAGCGTCAATCTGCTTGAGGGTAGGAAGGCTCTGCAGGGGGATCTGGACAGGCTGGATCGATGGGCCGAGGTCAAGTCTATGAGGTTTAACAAGGCCAAGCACCAGGTCCTGCACTTGGGTCACAACAACCCCATGCAACACTACAGGCTTGGGGAAGAGTGGCTGGAAAGCTGCCCAGCGGAGAAGGACCTGGGGGTGCTGTTTGACAGCTGGCTGAACATGAGCCAGCAGTGTGCCCAGGTGGCCAAGAAGGCCAACAGCATCCTGGCTTGTAACAGCAATAGTGTGGCCAGCAGGAGCAGGGCAGTGATGGTGCCCCTGTGCTCGGCACTGGTGAGGCCGCACCTCAAATACTGTGTTCAGTTTTGGGCCCCTCAGTAGCAGAACGACATTGAGGTGCTGGAGCATGTCCAGAGAAGGGCAATGAAGCTGGTGAAGGGTCTGGAGAGCAGGTCTTATGAGGAGAGGTTGAGGGAACTGGGGTTGTTTAGTCTGGAGGAGGCTGAGGGGAGACCTTATAGCTCTCTACAACTACCTGAAAGGAGGTTGTAGTGAGGTGGGTGTTGGTCTCTTCTCCCAAGTAACAACCGATAGGACGTGAGGAAATGGCTTCAAGCTGCGCCAGGGGAGGTTTCGATTGCATATTAGGAAAAAATTCTTTGCTGAAAGAGGGGTCAGGCATCGGAACAGGCTGCCCAGAGCCACCATCCCTGGAGGTGTTAAAAAACTTTGTAGACGTGGCACTTTGGGACATGGTTTAGGAGGCATGGTAGTGTTGGGTTGACGGTTGGACTTGATGATCTTAGAGGTCTTTTCCAACCTTAATGATTCTATGATTCTATGATTCCTTCAACATGTGGTATGCTTTGCTTTAACAAAATAATATTTATGGGAAAAAATCATGCAGCCTTTCTCCAAAGTTCACTTCTATACAGATTTGTGTCTTTCTTTAATTACTCTTTTCCTTCATGCTTACAATAACATTTTCTCTGGGTAAGATACAGGATGTTCTGTCCACACAGAAAGGATATGTAGACTAGAATTATGACTGCCTGACCACCCACTCAGAAACAGTACGAGTTTTTATCCTTTGACCAGATTCACAACAGGTAAAGGAAATTAACTGTATTTGAAATGTTTCACCTTTGCCAAACTGGCTGCTAGGTTTCAAAGCTGGTACGGTGGGGAGTGGATAGCAAGTGAACAGGCATTTCTCAGGTCAATTTTGTTTCACAGGGAAGCAAGGATGTAAAAACCAGTGAGTTTTAAAGGGTTTTTTTCCTACAAAATATGAAATGCAGGAGTACTTAATGAATTTATGAATTGCTTATTGCTGTAATACTTGACTACATGTAAATCAGGTGGACTTTTACCTTACATACTGATTTGGCAGCTTCTGTCAACCATTTGGATCTGTGTGGTTCTTTGTAATTTTCTGTGATAGCAGTACTGAAGTATTGGGAGATCTAGTGATTGAGGAAAAAGGAAGGGAACTCATGAAAACATTCTGGGATTTTAAAAGCACGTGTTACGGTTTCTAGCTTATGACACCAATCTTCCCTATCAGGAGAGGATGAACAGAAAAGTTAATCTCAATAATGGGAGATAATATCTGGATTTTTTTCCCAGTTTCATTGTAAGGTTATGGGCAGCATTGCTAGAAGGTATGGATCTCTCCAACAGCTACATCCATTACTGTTTCAAGGCCAGCTGGGGAGCTAACATCCTTTACACAAATTAGTGGAAGTAGCCTTTGCATTTTTTTTCCTGGAATGTTAAAGTATTCCACAACTTTGTCAGTTTTCTGTACTCATGCTTGGGCTATTTTTAAATGGTCGTATCTAACACAGAGTGTTTATGTGCTCAAACAGTATGTCTCTTTTCTGCCTGGCATACCATCGGATTCCTGAGCAGACTGGATGACTGCTACAGAGAGGGTTTCACAAAGATGGATCCCACCAGTTTTGTGGCAATGGAGAACATCACAGTTTTGCCCCTGGATTGTACACGCATACTTTTGAGCAAATCCTTCTACAAATTTGCACGTTCCAGTTAGGTAGGCAATATCTTCATATTACCTGTTGGTTCATTTTATGTTTCCAATCTTTGACTTTTCTTAATTCTCTTTCCTTGCCATGTATAGTGTGTATTTCTCTGCACTGTCCTACTGATGCTCTTATGGCACAAAGGAAACCAGCTGCCATTCTGAGCCAATTACCAAGATTCCTAGAGTAGTTCACTTATTTTACATATGGATATTCAGGGGTTTTTTTCTTCCTTTTTCATGTATATTATCTCCTCTGTCTTATTTCTCTTTTACCTTCTCCCATCATTTTTATACTTGCTTTTCAAGCATAAGATTTGTATTCCTTTTTCTCACTTCTAAACTTATTTTCTAATCACCTTTATTTTATGATTTCACAGTCTGTTACTGTAATGTGTTCTTAAAATATGCACATGCATATACGCACATGTTTCTTCAAGGTAAACCAAAGGTTTTTGTGATTTCTGGCTTAAAGAAATTATCCAAACATAATGGAGATATGTTTCTATGAAAAGATTAAAAGTATAAGATAATCCCATTTAGGATTCACTTCTGTACTGTTTTCTGGAGAAAAAAATCCACCATGTTTTTTCATTATATAATGTATATGTTCCTTAGAAACATACACAAGTAAAACTTGTATCTTTCTCAAAATTCCATTTAGTTAACGCATTAACTCTTGTGAGGCTAATTGGTCAGTTAGCCTCCTGACAGGGGACAGTGCATATCTGTAATTCTACCAGTGTATTATTTCTTATTTCAGAGTTACAATATTTTAAGATCTTTTGTGC
This sequence comes from Morus bassanus, assembly GCA_031468815.1. Lineage (NCBI taxonomy): Eukaryota > Metazoa > Chordata > Aves > Suliformes > Sulidae > Morus > Morus bassanus. Next base: position 10,633,748 of record CM062578.1, read on the forward strand.
TCCTCAGATGGAAAGTGTTATGAAGGCAGAGTATCATCTTTTAGGGGGCAATGCTGGGTAAGAGAGGAACTATAGGCAGGACGCTGAAAATTGCTAAGGTAAATCAAATCCTCAGCTGAGCAGGCAGAGATCCTCAGCAGGGGTTAAAACTAGCAAAGGACAGAAGGAATGCAGATGAATGACTGAAATCTGGAAGATTTGGGTGAGGAATCAGCAACTGAGAAGGGCAGTTAGCTTCTGAACTTTTTTTTTTTTTTTTTTTTTTTTGTCTGTTTGAGTCAGCTTCTGGTTATATCAACCAGAAACTAGTTTAACCCAAAATAAAGACTCTTTAATTATTGTTTAACAGTGCCAGTGAATAGGCTGTCTGGAGTGGAGTAGAGGGTAGATTTAGGTTAGATATTAGGAAGAAATTCTTTACTGTGAAGGTGGCGAGGCACGGCAACAGGTTGCCCAGAGAAGTTGTGGATGCCCCATCCCTGGGAAGTGTCCAGGGCCAGGTTGGATGGGGCTTTGAGCAGCCTGGTCTAGTGGAAAGTGTCCCTGCTCATGGCAGGGGGGTTGCAACTAGGTGATCTTTAAGGTCCCTTCCAACCCAAACCATTCTGTGATTCTATGAGAAATACTTTCCCAGTTCAGGTAGATGTACCAAGTAGAGACTACAAAAATCTACTTTGTAGCTTGGAAAAAATATGGCAGGACTGTCTGTGGAATGCACAGCTCAGATACATAGAAGGACTTTGCAAATAAAATTATTTGGACGAGTTGATTAGGAGCTTTGCTACTTCAGGTGTGAGCATCTGCTGGAAGGTCATGCTTGAAATCCAAAAACTAGACACAAAAATCTGCAATCCTAATATAGCACCAAAAGTTGTTTTAATTTGTGAGGATGGCTAAGAAATTACATTCTCTTCACACTGATTCACAATTGTTACCTCTAGTTTCTCTTTTATGATTTCAAGAAGTAATGCGAAGCTATCCTCTAAAGGCTCCAGAGAACAAGTGCTCAGGTATTACATTTAATATCTCAGAGTCCCTGATATCTGTGCTTGTAATATTGGAGTTACTCCTGGAAAGCACTGGAACTAAGTAAGGAGAAGGTTAGGAATGAATCCGTAATATATTTTCGTATCTTTTTGTAGTAGAAGGTCTTGGTCCTGAGATCTGTTGACCATCATTAACCAGAGCACTTAACAGGATGGGTGAATGTTTAAAACAGGGTAGGGTGGAGGGGGAATGGAAATAATGGACAAACTTACCAAGACTAGATTATTTTAGGCTGATAGGCTCTCACAAGAAGCTCACTGTGTTAAGGCTGCTATCCTAGAGAGTAAGAACTCCCACCCCACTGGCCTTGCAGGAACTTGTACTATACCTATTTCCCAGCTATAAAATTGCAAAAATTTGCTGTATATGTAATTATGGTAATTTATAAATTGAAAATATAATTATACTGGAACATATCTGTTGGCAGGCATAACAGTTCACCTACATGTGTGGGATAGCTAGAAAGAGTTCTTGCCTGCCTGTCTTGTGGAAAAACACAGCATTATCTGAGGAAAAGCCAGTACTTCAGTCTGGTAACAAAATGCAGTGAAATATTTTTCCACTCACATTTTCCAAACACTACTCTGTTCTAAAAGAAACCCTTCAAAAGTTGGCCAGCCTGTCTGTTTAACAAAATGAACTATCTCCTAAAAGAGAAAAAAAGATTTATGAGCAGAAGTTATGCATCATTTTAGTAATTTAGAACCTTGCTCTCTTTTTTGTTTGTTTTTTTTTTTTTTTTTTTTTTCTTTATTGTAGGGATCCATGTTTTTAGAAAGTCATTTTAGGCACATGGGACTAGCAGTGCCAGCTCTATGTAATTTCAGCCCGCAAACGCACCTGTGTACCACCCATAGGACATGGCAGTATCACCAGAGAGTCATCTTTTTCCTTTCCATTTGGGCAATAAAGCACAGCGCCCCTCCGCACGATCTCAGTGTTAATGCGGGCTATGCGTGCGAAGTGGCTTTGAATTGCATATTTGAGGTAGGATAACAGAATTATTAGGAAGCAAAGTGCACATAAAATTACGATCTATTACATCATTTCAGCACAGGTCGGTGAAACACAAGAATGATTTCACTGCAGTAAAAAATACTTGGGGAGAAGGACCACGTTATCCTGGCTACTGTGGTGCACAGCTGGCAGTGACCTTCTTTGCCGCAGTTTCCCAGACTAGTTCTGTATTCGTTTCCCTTACAACATCGGTTTCTTAGTACTGCTGAAGGCCAGAGCCGCGCCTAGTCACGGCTGCCGTTTGAGCGCGGACCCGGGCGCCCGCTTCGCAGCGGCTGCTGCGCAGGCCCTTTGCTGGCGGAGGGGCCGCACGCCGCCCCCACGCCCGCCGGGGCCGCGGCCGGGGCCGCGACGGGGGCGGCAGCGGCTGCCTCGGGGCCCCTCCCGCCCCGCCCCGCCCCGCCCGCCGGCCCCGCGCAGGCGCCGAGCCCCGTCCCGCCGGGCGGGGAGCGCCCCTTCCTGGGCGGGCGGCGGGGAGCGGCGCGGCGCCGGGGCGCAGCATGCTGCTGGTGCTGTCGGAGGAGCAGAAGGCGCACCTGGGCTGCCTGCCGCGGCTGGGCGGCGCAGGTCCGGCAGCGCCCCCGGCCCTGGGGGCGGGGCGGGGCGGGCCGGGCTGCCGGGGGCGCCGGGGGCGCCGGGCGGGCGGGCGGTCGGTCGCGGCCGTCCGGCGCCTGCAGCGGAGTCGCCTCCTCTCGTTTCAGCAGCCGTGGGCGAGCTGGGGCGGCTGGCGGTGGAGCTGCTGCGGCGGGGCGCGGCGCCGCGGGCCTGCGAGGCGGCCGCCAGTAAGAGCCGGGGGTCGGGCGGGGGGGCTGTGGCTGTCACCCGGGGGGGGGGGGGGTGCGGGAAGCGCGGCGGGTCCCGCGGTGCGGGGCTGCCCCGGGGGGCCGTGGGGAGCCGTGGTGGGGGCAGCCGGGCGCCGCTGTGCCGGGGGGAGCGCCGGGTTGTGCTGCGGGCCTGCCTTCCGGGGGCAGGCGCTGCGAGCGGCTCGCTCCTGCAGGACCGTATCCACGAGTCAGTACGGGAGCCTGCGGTTTTCTCTATATCACGCCAAAAGAAACAGGGTTGCGGTTTTAGTTTGTTTTGTTTGTTTGCTTTGGGTGGGGAATCTAACTTGCCGTTTGATCCCCCTACGTTATTATTTGAACCCTCTACTTTCTCCTTTCTATGCATGTTTTGCAAGTTAGCTTTGGATAAATTTGCAGCTTTGTGTATTGTTGCTGTGGCAGCTTAATAAGGAAGTAAAAGGAACTTTGTGCTTTCTTTAAAGGAAAACTGAACGTTGATGTGGACACCGTTCAGCATGGGGTAGAAGGACTAATGTATCTTCTTACTGAAAGCTCCAAGCTTATGGTAAGGATACCTTTGTGAAATGAATCCAGGGATGCGCTCGAGAGGTGACTTTTAAACACTTACAGCTCTGAAAATACTGATGAATGGAGAAAACTGAGTTCAAAATTCTGATGATGTGTATTCTTTTCATAAAAAAAAGAAAACGTGTCTTTTCTGCTGTTCTCTTATTGAAACACTGCATTGCGTGGATGACTCTGGAATTTGTATTCAGTGTCTGAAGCTAAAACTTGACAACATTTTAATGGCCTATAGCAAGAACATGCAGTAATTTAGTCCATATAGAGAAGCATACTTCAGGATTAACCTCTGTCTAAATAACAAAACTTGAGTGAAGTTTTTTTGTTGTTGTTGTTCAGCTACTGTACGGGATGTGTGCTGTACTAACCCCCTGTTAAGTATTCCTTATGTTTGTCTGATATGGTAGCTTTGAGAGCTTTTTCAGCTTCCGACATGAGAAGTTTGGGTGGACGTAAGCAGATATAAAAAGAATAGTAGTTGGATAATTACTGTTTCCGTTGGAAAGACTTTTTACTATTGATACGGTAGAAATTTGAACAATGAAGACATGGAGAAGGGATTTCTTCAATGAAGGCAAGTAATTTCAAATTAAACTCGAGCAGATGTTGTTCTGAAGAGCAGGTGGGGAAGGGGTTGAAATGTTGCAGAATCTTCCCTTGAAGTAAGGTGACTTGACTGACAGATAAATTATAGTGTATTATGGTAGACTACAGCTGATCACGGAAGGTGTTTACAGTAGGAATGCATTGTAAAGGTATGATATTTTCTGTTGAATTAATAACTCCTTCCATGATGACGAACCGAGCTCCTCCAGGTCAGCACAAAGGCACTGACCTGCAGGAATCGCCTTCTTGGGACTACTCTGAGTTACTGTAATGGGAGCCTTAAAGTTGTACCTGGTGCTCGCTTACATGTGCAGACATTCAGATCATTTCAGAGTATTTATAATTTGAGTATCAATATTATGTTAAGATACTATTGATAAATCGATGATCGAAATATGTACTTCCTCATGACAAAGCTCAGATGCTTTTTTTGTGTTGTGTTTTGTTCTCTGATACGAAGGCTCAGATGTGAGTATGTTGAATGTTTCCCTTTTTTAAAAAACTGATCTGAAACTGTTCCTGAAGCTCATGCAAATCAGCAGTAATACGTCAACATGTCTACATCACTTAAAACCTGGATGATATGTTTTGTCCTAGCTGTAGAATTGTTGTTATACATTCCTGCAGGAAGATAACTGCACTGTGCCATACGTAACGTGTACTTACAGTTTTACTTGTTTCTTAACAAATAATGATGATTTACACACTTCCGTATTAAGGCGTAAATTGTCATTTCTAGATTTCTGAGATAGACTTCCAAGATTCCATTCATGTTCTGGGATTCTCAGATGAATTGAACAAAATATTGCTCCAGCTGCACCTCGATAACAGGAAAGAGATCAGAAGCATTCTTAGTGAGCTGGCACCAAAGCTTCCCAGCTATCACAGTCTTGAATGGAGACTGGATGTACAGGTAACTTCTATTATGTTTTCAATATTCTGTATTTTACTTTACATTTTTTTAACATCATAAACAACTACTAAACCATTAATTTATATTATTTCGAAGTAACTGAGGCAGCAGTTCTTCGTGTATTTAAAACTGACATAGTTTTGTTATTGCATCAAAGATAGCTGGTTATGAGATGAACAGGTTATGTAATGATGGAAGGTATTTGTTGCTTTATGAATATTGAATTCATAGCTCCATTGGGGTTTTAAAAATGTTAGGATATACTAAATATATTCGGTCTTAATTATCACCTAATTTTCAGAAATACTATGAAAGCATTGATTTAAAGTGGATTAGTATTGCCTAATGATAAAACTAAATAATAGATTGTGTATATCTTTAACGTAGATAAAAAGGATTTTTAAACAGTCCTCCAAGCAGGGCCTGCAAACCTGTTGTGAATTGTAAATATGAGAGTTGATAACCGTCTTTTTTTTTTTGTTTGTTTGCTTCCCTATTCCCATTTCATCTAAACTCCCTCATGCAGCTTGCAAGCAGAAGTTTGAGACAACAGATTAAGCCTGCTGTGACTCTAAAGCTACATCTTAATCAGAATGAAGATCAGACTGCCCAAGTGTTGCAAACCGACCCTTCTACCCTCCTCCACCTCATTCAGCAACTGGAACAAGCGTTGGGGGAAATGAAGACAAACCATTGCAGGAGAATAGTGCGCAACATGAAATAGTACGGATTCGTGGCTGTTGTCTTACAAAGCAGCTTGTCAAACAACTAAGAACAATGTTCACAAATACATTTTGAGGAAAAATAAACATCTGGATCAGATGAAACGCTTTCCTGTGCCAGGATCTTGAGCCAGTAATTATAGGCTGAACTATAGGTGCTAACTTTACACACCTGCCTGATATGAGATAGGTAATTGGTTTTGCTTTACTTGCAAATGTAGAAATTCAGCATGTTATGCTGAGAATTTCTTTAGCTCTAAATTAGTATAGTTCTACTTGAAGAGCTTTCCTACATAAAGTAGAGCTGTCTCAGTATTATATGAAGCTGCACACTTATTTTTACATTTATCAAGTAGTTTTTTCCCCTTGGTTTTGATTCTGTTTGAAATTTTTAAAAAAAAATACACCGGTCAGAATGATACTTTAAAGGAATGTTTCTTCCATCTAGGCTCATGTATGTATAAAGAGTATATGTGGGACTGCTTCCCTCTTCTTCCAAAGGATTCAGTCAGCTCAGGGGCTGGGTGTTACACTGCTTTTCTGCTCTTCTTGTACAATAAAAGAAAGTATAATCAAGCTAACACTTCCATTTTAACAAACCTAGCTGTAACCCCTACTAGGCAGTCTCATGCTTTCTGCAGGTAGCTGTTACCATAGAAAACCCAGTGGCTTAAACATGAGTCGGCATATTGATTATTTCTATATGTAAAGGTGATCTGAAAAATTGCAAAAGTAAAACCATGGGCTAGGAGGCAGATAAGAAGTGTTAACTTCTGCTCAATCTGATCTTCCTGTTGTGATGACTGTGACATGGTCGTGCTGGGATGGGGAAAAAAAAAAACAAAAACAAAAACAAAAACAACAAAAAAACCAATGTTTGTTCCCCTGTTTGGATAGTGTGCTCATGAAGGAAAGACCATTTAAGTATTGCAACATAAACGATGCTTTTCCATTTTTAAGAAAAATGTCTAACAAAGGTTATGTCAAAAGTGACTTTTCAGTTGTATTCTAATGCAATATTTTGTAGCTTTTGTGACTAAGGTTAAATAATTTGACTAATTAATGTTTTACTGTCACTAGTGAGGGTGCATCGTAAAGCCCTTGAAGTATATTGGAGAGGACAAATAGACAAGAGAAAACCTTAACATACAGTTTCTGGCAATAACTCTGTATTTACTGTCTCTCATAGCAACACCATGAATTTCTGTATTAATTGGTGTCCTACATTCACAAATGCATTATTTTCTTATTGTTTTTTTTTTTAAACCTTTGAGAGGTACTATTTCAAATTAAACCTGCATGGCAGAAGTGCTTTAATCAGTAACACTTACTACCGCTTAAAAAGTCAGTTTTCTAGAATATGGAGTTGCTTAGTCTCTAATTGCTTTATATAGCGTGGCCATGGTGTGAACAGACTTAATCTCCTCTCCCATATATGAATCAGCAATGTGTTTCATTTACCATCCATATGTGCTGACTTTTTTCACAGAATCATAGAATTTTCTTCATGTGTAGTATGTGGTAATTAAACGTGATCAAGTGTTACTACTTGGGATTTCTGATTAGTATTTTTTTTTTGTGTAATTGGCCTACATTTTCAAGTGAAATACAAGAACAGCCTATATGTAGGCAAGTGTTTTCTCTTTATTCCATCTTGCTGTAGCCATAGTCTAGAACTCTTGGCAGCAACACGGAAGTTTTAGATACAAATCCCAGAAGCTTTTTGTGTCTCATCTCACTACTGCCCTATGAATCTGAACCCATTTACCTTTCTGGCTCTTAAACATTTTAAGAAAAGAAAATTAGCTGCTGTAGAGCTAGTTGGCATCATGGCAAATGCTGGCAGTTGACATGCATGTCATGTCCTGAAGCATGTGCTAGAAGAGAAGGGGAGGGTTTCCTCAGTGATCATGAGTAAAATGACAGTTCAAAGCAGATTTTGTGAACACAGAATGTCATTAGAAAGCTGCATATTCCCTTTTTTAAAGCTTATTATTCTGGTGTAGAAGCAGAAAACATGACACTGAATGGTCTTGTTTCCTCTAACAAAAAATGACATGAATTGAGGATGGTCAAGGTTAAACTTGGAAGCTGGGTGAAATTTAGGGAAACTCAAACTCTGGCAGTGATCCATGAGCAGACTCAAGAAGAAAAGTAAGGAGGAAGATCCCTTACACCAAGCATTTGCTTTTGAATTGTACATTTCAGTTAGTTCTCAGGAGAAGTACTGAGCCTGGAAAAGCAGCTTCTCAGCAGCCAGGGGTTTTAGCTTAATTATTAGAAAGGTAGATTTGGAATGGGTCTTTTTACAGCTCTGTAACTTCCCCCTTTCCCCGTCTTCATAGCACACAGGGCAACTACCGAGGGCTTTGTAGCTGCCACGACAGAAGTACTGATGTGCAGACAGAGCAGAATTATATCTAAAACATAACGATTAGTCCGAATGCACAGCAAATGACGCCTACTGCTGCTGATGTAATCATACTGATTTGAGTTACCAATGTGGGAACAATGGTATTGCTGTTTTGTAGGGCAGCTGAAGACGGAGAGTGAAAAACCATCTACTTCAGTAACCCATAGATAGTGGTAAAATAAGAATTCACTCGTGGATCTGGATTTTTCAGTTTTAACATAAACTCTCCAAAATTAAAGATGACATGTAAAGCTATATTTACTATAACTTGTTTCCTCTCATGAATTTGCAATTACTTTATAGAAACCCTTGAACAAGACACAGAGTACAAAGCATTATTCACAAGCTATTAAAAAAAAAAAGGTAGCATTGCTGCTTTTAACCAATTTTATTTTTAATAGGCTTTTTAAAATTTGCTCTGGTATCTAGCCACTAAAAGCGAAGTTAAATCTGAGGCCATTTCTCTACTTTTTTTTTTTCCTTCAAGTCTGGAAGAACAGATTGTTGATTTTATAACAGAAAAAAGTGACTTTCAACTTACCTCTTAAAAAGTCAAATAACTGATTTGTAGGCAGCGCAGCATTTTCATCATGCAGCAGCTTACAAACACCAATTAAGTTCTTCATAATCTGTGAGGAAGTTGTGAGTGTATTACTATTTCATCTTTAGAAATCTTTTAAGTGTGGAACATAATCTGTTACCCTCAGTGTAGAACTTCTGTATGTTTTGTTTTACTGCAAATTTAACTTTGTTTTGCAGAACTGCCTTTCCTGTGTATGTCAAGTAGCTTTTGGTTTTAGGAAGCAAGCAACTTGTGAATGGCTCCCTGGCACCTTTTTGATAGACCACTAAATGCAGGCAAACTTAATGCCAGTACAGAGTCCAAGTGCGCAGAACAACTAAAAATCCAACTAGTTTAAGTATAAACTAGATTATTTTCTTAAAAGCAGAGTTAGGCTCAGCCCTTAGCTATGCGCTTCTCAACAGATTTGTATCCCTGTTTATTTTTTCCTGGTCTAAACAGCAGAGGGCAGAAGGTTTGTTTTTTATCATCTACAAAGGAGAAGTTTTGCTATACAATCATTTTCAGTGTTAGTCTTCCGATAAGGATTGTTCAGAGTCTTAAGACTTAGCTTGGAACGTATTTCACCTTATAGTTTCCAAACTCATAATCAATTTTAAACTGAAAACAATAAAACTTCCAGTTTTCGACCGCTGTAAAACATTTTCTTGAATCTGCTATTTAATTTGCTAAGCCACTTAGCAAAGAACATAACCCAATTCTTAAAACTCAGGTTGACGTAATTTGTTTGGTGTTGTAAAATGTTTATATTCTTGTAAGCATTGAGTAAGCTCAAGAAGCAATCCTTTTCTTCCTCCTGTTTTTTTTTTAAATCCTTTTGAATGAACTCTGTACGATCGCTGTCCGTTTTGTAAAATCTGTTAAGCTTCTGATCCAAGTTTTAATCAATTCCCCATCTTTAAAGCGTATTTAGACTCTCCTACAAGCTTTATTTTCTTGTACTTTTGCTTGTCTCTGCCACACTTTCTTGCAAGCTTTTAATGTACTAGACTAAATACTTTTTCACCTTTTAACAGGCTCATTAGATGTTCCTTGAATTTTATGGGGAAACCTGTTTTCATTTAAATAGCTATGGAGTTAGTTTAGATATATACATATATAAATAAAATCAGTATCTGAACTTTGGATTAGGCCTACAATACAAAAACTCCACTGAACTAAGATTTTGTCCTAACATTATATTTTGAATTTAACGTTAAAGGTATTAGACCCGTTTTAAATTCAGTGCTGTTTATGAAATGTGTCCACATATAGACTCAAAGGTATGAATGGTGATTTTGTTTCAGTTCCAGTTTTTATAAGAATGCCTGTTTCCTATACTGTGACTTTGTAATATTAACAATAGATAGTGTGTAGGAAAGGAAGTCCAAGATTAGGAATAACCTGGCAAAACGCCATGAGTAAAGCTCTGTTCTTTCTCACTTATCTAAAGAATGGGAAGGAAGTCTCCTGTCACTCTATGCTCAGCTTTGTGGTCAGGGTCAGGTATATTACAGCACAATCTTTTCTTTTAAATACTCTTTCTGATTTTATTTTAAAGATAAGTATAAATTGTGGCAGTTTGATTACTGCAGTTGTACCTTGAAATCTGAAGTTTCACTCACCCATTGGATTATTTGTATCAATAGAAAACACTGTTCTTTCATTTAGGGTTCTGGGTTTTGATTTATTTGAAATGTGGCAGGTTTTAAACATTACCAGTAGTTCTACTGAAGGTGGAGTAGTGAGCAGACTGCTTTTACGGGCATAAAAGTGCAGTTTTTACTGTGATTGTGTAATAGAATTCTAGAATACATTTTAGGAATTACTATGATCATCAGCTTTTTGACTTGCTTATTCTAGACCCTTCATGACAATTTATTCTAAATACCTAAGGACAAGCAATCCTTCAGTCCATCTGTCCAATTAATGAAGTTTGTGAGAGGAACAGCACTCTAAATAGTTGCATCCTGATTGTCCCAAACTGTAGAAAATACTCAGGCTAAGATACAAGCCATAGTGACCAAATATGCTGCAAAACACATTAAATACATTTTTTCCCATTATTAAATATCTAAGAACCTTCTACTGATCTTACTCTTTTCCTTTCCCTATCTATTGCTCTGTCAAAGTGTTATTTTTTTGGCAAAAGAAAAACTTAAGTAAACAGATTAAAACTGAATTTCACTTCATGGAATCTATCTTACTCCATAGCGTGCTTGTGTGTGTGAATGTTCAGTCACATTGCTAGTGCTCCTAACAGATACTTAAAGTATCAGAACTGCAGAAGTCAGGAAGCTTCCCTACCAGGCCTTTCAAGCATTCTGTGTCCATAGATCTACCATAAGATAACAGAAAAATTTCTGTCCTGTTAGGTTTGTCTTTAGCAGAAGTCCTAAGTAAGCCCTAATTTTAGAGAAATCCCTCAGCTGGTACTTGCACTATTACTGAGACAAAACCTGTTGTAAACATTTTTGTTCTGAATTTTAGCAATTGGTTAATAATTTGACATGGGTGGCCTTTAAAATCACCATTGTTTGCGCTTTTCTACATCCAAACTTATCTTCTGATTTCCAGATGTAAGAATTCACAAGTTTCCCAAATACTTCTCAGTTCTTGCTGGGGACTGCAGTTTTGCATTTTGCTGACCGACAATTAGCAGTCTGAAGTGGGAAGTGTTGAACCGTGGGCAGCCATCTCAGCCTGTAGTGCTGATGAAGCTGGTCTCCTTAAGTTGGCTAACTTTGCACGAACCCAGACCTTGCATAAAGTGTTCAGATGTTCCCTTCTGCCAGCTGAGCCCTCTGACAGTAGCATCCAGGTAGCAGACGGCTGCAAGCAGTTTGAGGGGTGAAAGTGACTGCAACTGTGCCAAGTAGATATAAAATAAGACAGTGCTTTGAGAACCAAGAGTTCAAGTCCCACTAAAGCTAACTTGGGGTCTTCTGAGAAACTTTGTCGCAAAGAAAAGGTGAGACTTCCTAATTCGTCTTGATTTTGTAATTATTAGAGGTTGTGGCACTTTTGACACACACAAAAAAAAATATTTTCTTCAGTGATCTTTGCTTCTTCATGTGATCTGAATATTGAGGGAATTTCCTCCTAACTGTGGCTAATTTAGGGATGTGTTGGAAAATCCCGTATCACAAAGAAGTCTAGCGTACAGTCTCATAGTAGATGCAATCAAGAATTCACAAGAAAGCAAGATACATACCTTTCATAAATTAGTCAACAAACATCCTGAAAAGGATGCGTGCATTTTGAGTACTTCTAGGTAGGTTGTTTCTACCATACAGAGTTTTCTTTTTCATCCTTTTTGAGTAAGTTCTATAATTATACCTTTCAGTTTTTTAATTCCTTGCTGCACCAGGTCCAATATTTCAGATCTTCCTCATGAAAATCATAAAACCAAAACAAGAAGGAAAGCTTTCTGCTCTTCCCAGGTATTGACATTAGAAAAAAATGTGCAGTTTTATCTCTGTCAGACTACATCTTCATTTCATGGTTTCTCAGCGAACGGATGGAGATGTTTGCCTATTTCTGTCCACCTAAAGAATAAAGGCTCTCATTGGTCTTCACACTAGCACCCACTCTTGGGCTTTTCCCTGTCCAGCTAAACAAAAAGGGACATGGAAGAGAAGTACTTCTCCTTCTACCTGGCTAGCTGGTTTTGCTGCCACCTATGTGCTCAATGGCATGACCACATCTTAAATTATTGGTTTTAGACTGGTCAATTTTAACACTTCCTAGAACGACAATTTGCCTCTCATCCCTGCTCATTCTCCCACAAAGATTAAAAGTTAGTATCAAGGATGACTTCCTAGGCAAAAAGAAAACACATGATGAAAACAGGGAATGCTGATCATGAATGTTACTTCTACTCGCTAGGGGAAATAGAGGATCCTGCTATTCAAAAATATGCAGAACAAGTCATGTAGGCCTTATCTTCTGTGGAGAGGGGAAAATGTGAAATATACAGTGCTGAGCAACAAGTACAACCAACAATGTGTGTTCAAGATGTGTTAATATATGACACTGCCTTTTTGTTTATTTTTATATATACATACACTTACTAGGTGATAATTGGTATGTTTTACACTAACAGCAGTAGCAGGATGTCAGAATAATCAGGCTTTGTTTCAAGTTGCCCTCCTGACCGTGAGCAAATCATACGCCCTCTATATTGGACACAGGAAATTCAAACTGGAAGACTCTCCCAAAATATCAAATCTGACTGTAATTAAACTATTAGCTTTGTTTCCTGGCAAAATCTACAGCAGAAAACCTCCTCTGTGTACATGCAGTTTTTATTAACAAAAAAGAAAACTGTTTATCTTTCTGCCAGTTAAATTAGTTATGCTAGAAAAAGTACTTTTCATGCCGATATGAATCTCAGCACTGTTCTACGCTACCCTACTGCTAAAGTTTGCAGAGGTATTCCAGAATATTTCTTCCTCTGTAGCTACTCCTGTGTATTTTAGTCTTGTTAGCTGGGTAATTATTCTGGTATTGTCAGCAGCGTTCATGCAGGGAGCCAGACTGACATAACTATTCCAGAACAACTCTTGCTAGCAAGATCCTACTGTATTAAGCAACTTCTTTTTCCCTTTTTGCAATTCTGGACTTTTATTCTGAAGCATCAGAGCAGATCAGGTCCCAGTTTATTTTACATGACTATTTTAGGATTTATTTATCCCACAGAATTTGGCCAAAAATCATCTTCCAAATCTGTCTCGAGTAACTGAAAGTCTTAAAGACTAGCTGTTTTTCTGTCCTTTAAACATTACCTTTTCCACAAATGTGAATTTGTTTCCTAATTCATTTACGTGCAACGCCAGCTATATTAGGAAACCTCATTTTCATCAGCAGTTTAAGCTACGTGAGACAAACTGATTGTGGTGTGCCTATGTATTTTGTTCCACTGTATTCCTGGGAGAGGGCATTCTAACTTCAGTAAAGAAGTTGAAACAAGCAGCTCTAAGTTCAAGAAGTTGAAACAAGACTTCTGACATGGCTTCAGCTGTTTGCAAACTAGACACTATGGCTTTTCCCAAACCACTGTTGCAAACTGCAAAGTGTAATCTGACTTTGTATTTTTGTGGATGAGCAGTGTTGGCTTTGCTCTAAGGGGAATAACCTCTGAGGCACAAACATCAGTGCAACTTTTTGGTTAGGACTGCTGTTTCTGAAATGACTGTCTGAGCAGTCATCTACTATAGATGTTCATAGAGCTTTCTTGCCAGTAAAATTACATCAATTTATAAACCAACATGAACTAAGCTGACAGGAGTTCTTCTTTTTTCTTTTTCTTTTTTTTTTTTTTTTTTTCTTTGCTAGCAGACTGTGTCCACATTAGAGGTTTTGCTGGCTTGGAGATGTTGGCTGGGGAGGTATGCTGACATAGCTATTTCGGTGAAACTTTAAAACATACACCAGGTCCTTGTATTAAATAAACCACATCACAGTTGGCTACACAGGATATTCTTTGTGTGCGTTCTGAGGTGCCAGGCAAAGTCTAAAAGCAGTTAGCTACCTGAGAAACAAAGAGCTGTGAAATGCACACAGATAAAAACCAGAATCTTAAGCATTGACCCCTTTGTTAAAAAACACAATACATTTACTGATGTATACCCTTCCAGAAGAAGTCTCTTGAAGATTAGATCTATATAGTGATGGATCTAGATTAAATATTACAAGATGTGGTATTGTTTCTTTAAAACACTAGATACTCATTATCTAAGGGTGCATTTGAAAGTGCACTTATTTCTTCTGATCCATTTGGCTGGCTTTCTCCTGAAGCATAGATTGAATTTGCTGCTAGAAAATGTACAACGAATAGGATGTACTAAAAGTACTGTACTTATATAAATCCTTCAGTTGAACAAAAGAAGTCTGTACTATTCGAAAACAGTTGAACAGCACATGATAAAATAATGCTATTGTCTTATTTTTTATAATGCATGATCTTGTAATTAGAAGAAAGAAGTAAAGATAAGGAGGCTTTCTATGTCACATTTGTGGTTTGGTTCCTTTATCGCTTAATCCAATCCCATTGTAATGGAAGCGTCATTGTCTTCCATGGACTTAAACATACTGAATCATTTTCTATAAAAGCTGGTGGTCATATGCTATTTTTGTGTCCAAAGAAGGAAGTTACTGTTTTCTAAACAAAGAATAATAACAACAATACTATGAGAATTCACTCTCACAGTTTTAATCACTTTCAGATTAGTGGAGAAAGATGCTTTAGCCTGCACCAAGGGGCACAATAGTAGCTATTGTTAGTTAGCTGTACTGGGTATAGCACTCAGTAACAAGTGCAGCTGAAGTACTATTGTCTTGCTGAAGAGGACAGTTCTAGCTGCTTAGTTTAGAACAGATGTACATATACTTACTCCGGAGATACCATGCTGTCTAATGGAAGTGGTCTAATTAATGTAGATGAGATGTCACCATGAATGAGACTCTCAGAGTCTTGCCTTGAATAGGCATGTCACCTGGAAAGGAATGTAGTAGGCAGCTGGGTGTGTCTTTACTCAAGGATACAGAGGCCTGGAGGAAGCAAAAAAGCCCTTGTAAAGTCTGTATGAAAAATCACTCATGTTCAGATCATTATCTGTACAATAGCCGCATGCACACACACACACAATCATCTAATATCCAGAGGTTTTTAACAAGGAAATTGCAGAAAGAGGAGACATAATATCTGCATAACCCTGGAGCAGGTGCTGTAATTAGCACAGCTGGCTGAGCTAGTAAAAATGCTAGCAAGTGACCCAGTTAAGGAAGCAGTAGAAGAATGGTACAAAAGATAGCATGGAAAATTCTTAGGGAAAGGAAGCATAAACAACTCTCAGGAGTACTGGTTTCCTGACCAGAGATACGGCAGATGTGGCAAAAAAAAAAACCAAAAAAAACAAACCAAAAAACCAAAACCAAAAACCCAAGGAGGAGATCTGCCTAGCCAATGGAAACATGAACAGGAAATGTAAGGAAAAACAAATGACTGGGAATATTTGTTGAAGCAAGGAAATCAGGAAATGCACAAGCAAGATCTGTTCCACAGAGCTAGCTGATCCTGATCCGGAGTTCGTGTACAGGCTTAAATTGTGAATCTCAGAATCTACATTACCAATATTAAATGTAACACTGATCAAGGGACAAAAGATTGTTCAAGAGTCAGGTCCATGTTGTAAGCTGAAGAAGCCAAATGAAGTTCAAAACAGTTCATGCTTCTTCTTAAGAAATAAATAAGAGTAAGAAATAATTAAGTTCAGAAAAAAAATTACTTACCTAAGACTTTTCTAATGTAGATTCAGATTACTGAGGAGGATGTACCCTTATCGATCAGCATAGCCTGGAGCCTGTCCAAAATGCAGAAATAAAGTTAAGAAACGCATTACTAAAATGATGTTGTGTGTTTCTGTAGCCAATGTGTGATATCTGGATGTGTGTAGTCGTAAAAACATTGTATGCTTCCTGTTGTGAAAACCAACATTGAAGTTGGAAAGTGAACAATACTATTCTTCATAGATGCAGCTACTGAATTTAAGCAAATTCTGGGTCACATCACCATTCAAAAGTTGTTTCAAAGTGCACCAAAAAAAAGGGTATATAAAAGACAAGAGAAAAATAAATGTATGTATTACATTTACTTTACAGAAAGCCTCGGGAATGCATTTTGATGACAGTTCTAGCTTCTAGTATAGACTAAATAGAGGACAAGTAACTGCGAACAGGCGGTCAAGACAGATCCACGAAGTATCACAGCTGTATTTGAAATGCCACCTATGGAGAGTGAGTTGGAAAGATCTCAGCACTGGATTCATACCAGTCAGCAAAGGGCTACGCCTTAACTAAACTACAGCAAAGTTTTAGTCCATGTCACCACGAATGCTTCCGTCCTTTTTCCCCCCATTATGTGGCCCCCATTGCCACAGCATCGCTAAATTACGCTATGAAGCTCGTACGCGAACTAATTTAAGCATCGTTTTGCTTCCAGAAATTAGCATCGCCCACGAACTTCCCGAATAGCGGCTTTAAGGCAAAGCTAATTCGGCTGACCGAAGTTCAGTCGCATCAGGAGAGGAAACGCTCCGAGCCTCCTCGAACCCTAAGGCAAGGCTTGTAACGCGCTGCGTGGCAGGAAGGCGCAGCCGCTCCGCCGGCTGCGGGCCCGGGGGCGACGGCCCGCCGCCGAGGGGCGGCCCCGCTCCCTGCGGGGCTCCCGGGGCCCGCCGCGGCCGCGGGGCTCCGGGCCGGCGGGGAGCGGGGCGGCGGCCGCGGGGCTCAGCCGGGACGGCCCCGCCTTCCGCCGGCCTCCGCTGACTCGGTGCGGGACGGGCGGCGTGCGGGGACAGACCCCCGCGGGCTCCGAGGGACGGGCCGCCCCCGCCCCCCGCCTCCCTCCCACGGCGGCTCCGCGCCCCAAACCTTCCGCGCCGGTTGCATAACCGCGGGCGGGGCGGGGGCCGGGGGGCCGGGCGGGCGGGAGGGGCCGGCGCGGCCCTCGCCCCGCCGCTGCCCGGCGCGGCCCGGCCCGGGGGAGGGCGCCGCGCTGCCCGGGGGCTGACCCGCCCGCCCCTCCGCCCGCGACACCGACACCGACAGCGCCGGCGGGGGCGCAGAGGCGCTCCCCGGCCGCCCGCCCGCCCCGGCAGAGCGGCGCTGCTCCCGCAGAGCCGCCCGCCCGGCTCCGAAGGGCACGTCCTCGGCGGCGGCCTGCAGCGGGGCCGGCCCCGGCGCCCGCCTGCCCCCGGGACGCCCGCCCGCCCGCCGTCGGGACCGACGCGGGGAAAATGAACCCCGCGCCCCCGCCGCCGGGGCAGCAGGTGATCCACGTCACGCAGGACCTGGACACGGAGCTGGAAGCGCTGTTCAACGCCGTCATGAACCCCAAGCCCAGCTCCTGGAGGAAGAAGATCCTGCCCGAGTCCTTCTTCAAGGAGCCCGACTCGGGCTCGCACTCGCGGCAGTCGAGCACGGACTCGGGCGGCCCCCCGCCGCGGCCCGCCGCCGCGCAGCACGTCCGCTCCCACTCCTCGCCCGCCTCGCTCGTGGGCTCGGCCGCGGCGCCGCAGCACGCGCACCTCCGCCAGCGCTCCTACGACGTGACGGACGAGCTGCCGCTGCCGCCCGGCTGGGAGATGGCGCTCACGCACACGGGACAGCGCTACTTCCTCAAGTGAGTGGGGCGGCCGCGGGTGGCGGCGGCCGCGGGGCCGGTGCGGGGTCCCCGGGGCCGGAGGGCGGTTGCCGCGCTCTGGGGGTGGCGGCGGCCGGCCGTGAGGCGGCGGGGGGCGCCTGAGGGAGGGGAGCGGCGGGGGGGCGCCCGCGGCGGGGGGGCCGAGGCTTTCCAAGTGTGAGGGGGTGCGAAAGCCCGGGGGGGGCGGGGGGGGGGGGACACTCCCTCCCGCTTCACGAGTGGGAAGAAGACGACGATCGAGGTGAAGCGACCCGCCGGGCGCGGGCTGGAGGGCGGCTTCCAGAAGCCCTGCCTGTAAACTGTCCCTTCCGTATTTCTTCCCCGCTTGGCCACACGTCCAAGATTCAGAAACTAATTTAAAAAAAAAAAAAAAAAAAAGTTTAATAGCAGTTGTTTGAAGGGGTTTTCCAGAGTGTGTGAACAGCGCACCGCGTGTCCGTGACCTGCTGGAGGTAAGATGGGCTGTGGGTGGGGGAACTCCATAGCCCGGGCTCCAGCTGCGACAGCGCCGCGCCCGTGTCGCGGGTGGCTTTTCACAAACGGAATGCACTGCTGCAGTACAAGTGGTGCGTGTTATATTTATAGCATCCATATCTTTAGGGACACGGGAGGAGGCTTCCTTATTTTAGTGACAGGTTTTGAGGAGCGTGGTAACATAACTGCCTATCCCTTCTGGCCAGTAATTTTGGGCAGTGTTCTATGTGTGACCTTTGGAATTTGATTCAAAGCAGTTTAATAGGCCTGGAAATATGTAATAATTTTAATATGTGGTAAGGCAGTAGTGCCTTATTTTGGTAGATTCTGTATCTCTGCTCCAGATTAATTGCAAAATAAGTGGCACTGTACTAACCCGGTAAATATGTAGTGACAGAATGTTTACTAATGAAATAAAACATTTACCGATGAAGCATCTACCTAAGGATATTGAGGGAGTTAAACTGCCAGGGCTACAGGAGATCACTTACTCGTTTACTACAGCCTTCTCGGTCAGAAGAGTAGTATCTGATTTCATATTCAACCGTGTGTGTGTATTCAACCATTATAAATGGCATATAGACAATGCATGCGGGGAAAGATTGAGAATGTTTACTGTTTACAAAAATGAATAAATGCATAATTGACATGATTCTATAATGATTTCTTTGCGTTTGGATTCTCCAAGGCATTACTCAAGAGCCCAGTCTTCGAATTACTCTGCACAGAGTTTAGATTTTTTGCCTCTTGTCACACTCTGAGTTACTAGCAAAGCACAAAAACACGTTTACTTTCTTTCTGCCATTCTGTATGTTACTCTATGTGGTTTATAATACTGGGTGGACATGTACCGAGGTCCAAACTTCTGAGTTTTTTATCGATCTGGTTTATCGCCTGAATGAGAAGACCTTGTTGCTCTGCGCTTTGCATGTATCTTTCTCAGTAGAACAGGACGTAGAAGAAGGAGCTGACTGAAAGGAGCACTGTAACAGATCATTCATAAATAAATAATTTATACAAATCCTTGTCAGGGCTTGGCCAGCAGGTGATTTCAGATACCTCTGGCTAAAAATTGCATAACATAATCTTTGTCTGCTGTTTGGTTTTTGGCTAATATCAGATGAGCTCATGTGCTTTCACCTTCCTGTCACACGTTTCTGACACAGAGACAGAGTTTTCAAAGTTGATGGATTCCTGTTGCTTAGGCCAAAAATGCAAGTCCTTTATTAAAAAAAAAAAAAAGGCATGGATAAAATTCCACAGTGTCTTTAATTTTTTTTCTAAACCCTGTCAGCACTAATATTCTGATTGACAACATCCTTTTTTTACTATAAAATAAAATTTTCATTGCGTATGTTACCTAAGTTAGTCTTTGTTTTGTTTCCACAGTTTTATTTATCTAACAGAACTTTTCTCATTTCTATAAAAATTAGTTGGAATAATGTACTACTTCATACCTATAATGTACTTCTTTATACCTCAATGCTTTTGGGAGTAATACTTAGCTATGAAATGAGCACGTATGAATTGTAATATTTTACAAGTGGTGTAATGTTTTTCAGGTGAAAATAGCATTTTCTGCAGAAATTTAAGATTGTTTGTGGAAAGCAGCATTTAAAACTATGTGTAATGATATAAAGGGTTCAGGCTGGATGGTGTGCTTTGAAAATCTGATTTGGTCAAACCAGGCATACAAGGTTACATTTTCCTATATTTAAGGCAAAAAAAATCTGCCATTTCTTAACAGCGTAATGATAAAGATTTGTTTATAGTCATTAGCAAAAGAAAATTGAGAGGCAAATTAAGAGTAAATAGCCAAATTAGGTCCTGTTAAAGCCTTTATTTAATCTGTTGAAGTTTAGAATGCAATTTGTTGTATTTAAACACATTTTCAAGAATTATTAAACAAAAGTAGTGATGGGAGTTTCAGTGAACAGTGAGACAACCTTGTTGACAGGGCGCTAGCTATAACTTGAAGCAATTGCACCCCTGCATGTCAGTTCCTGCAGAAATTTTCTAGCTGTGACTGGAAGAAACATAAGTAGCCTGGGGACCACTCCACCCTGTAATTAAATACCAAACTGCAGAAGTGGGGGATGGAAAACAGACTAATGAACACACACTTACAGCAATGTTATCTAAAGCATTTTTCTGTGTGTGGATGTGGGGGAAAAAAATTTGTGTGATTTCCCCCCCCCCCCCCCCCCCCTTGATAAAAAAGGGTTTCTGGAGAGACAGGCAAACTGCCTTGCGTAGCTCTTATGTTGGTAAGTGGGAATATCAGTTGCATATCGATCCACATGCTGAGCTGTGTACACATATTCTGTGAAAAGAATTTTTCAAGTATTACTTTCCACCGATTTGTTTTTAGGTGGTACAGCCTCATATTTCAAATGAAGACTAAGGTTTTAATGTTTTCTCAGTGTGTGTACAGTGCGTCTTGCTCAGACTCTGATTTCATTCCAGAAGGTAAACAGAGTATACAGAGTACAGCGTTTACACTGAACAGATTTGTGAAACTGTTGCCGCTGTTATCTTTATCACACTGTGTTTTTTAAAATGTTATAGTGAACATTTGCCATACCAGGACATATTTGCCAGTAAATCCCACTCAGGGGGAAAGATGGCTAATTACTTTCAATATTTGATTTACTTGACATGTTCAAATTTTTTCCTACTGGTTTATGTTGGTGGAGAAGCTTGATTTAACACATGTTCAGCAAGACAGCAGGAGAAGAAAAGTAATGTAAATACTATGAAAATACTTTTTTCCAAAGAATGACAAAACAAATAATACTAAGACAGTTGGAAATGCTGAGATGATTTCCAAATATCGCCTTTCCCTGAAAGCCATTTGTGTTAATTCTGTAGAGATTGTTATTGCTTTATATTGATGTTGTGTTTGGTGCTGTACACTATTCATAATAGAGAAACCTTTCCACCTCAGGAATGCAGTTACACAGCTAGAAGTGGGGGAGGAGATGGGCAATGCATGAGGCAGTTACTTGGTTAAGTTCTGATAAAAATGTGGAAGACACTAACACCTTCGTACAACGCTTTCGCAGTATTGTTCCACAGTTACAACCACAATTACTCATGGACATGATGCATGCCCCGTAGGTGGGGCTCACATCGATGTAGCTTTCTTTGGTCCTTGTAGAAAAATGGTGCAAAGCAAGAGGCCGTGCATCCTTGCTGTTTTTGGTGTCATGCATTAGAAAGAGACATCTACAGAAGCATACAGCTTTTCGAGCATTTAATCCGTGCCTTAAGGGATGTGGTTTGTTCCCCCATCTCCAGTGATTATTCACGTGGGACTTTGTGCCTGAACCACTCCTCTTGCCAGCGGCCCTTTATTAAAAATAAGTTATAATGTGCGAGACAGTACTAAGATGTGTTACTGCTTACTTTTATCTGGAATTAGTGAATTAAAGAGTTCCTAACAGACAGGAAAGCTGTGATACAACACCAAAGTTTAATCGATAGAAATTCAACTACAGGTCACCTTTGTGACTCATTGCAGAGATGCTTAGGAAGTTCCGAGATTGGAATGTAGACATTAAAATTAATTTGCAAGCTGTGGCTGACAGCATTAGAGGTCTATCTGATGGCCCCTTTAACTGTATTCTGTAGTTCAAATGCTGTTTCAATGATGATGTTGTAAATCCAGAGAGCTTCCTTAACTTTTGCGCAAATGAGTATTGTTTTTTATCTTCCTGTGTCCTGAGATCAACATCAGGTGTGGAGTAATTTCAGCCTCTTGATTCTGAGATTGGGCCAGATCTCATTTTGGCAAAACTTGAGGGATTGGGCTTTGTCTAATCATATAGGAGAGAGAATCAGCACATGAACTCCTCAGACATATGCAGTTAGGTCATTTAATTCCTACAAATGAAAATATTAAATATATGAAATACAAAAATAGCAAAAATAATTTTAGGATTAGAAATAAATTTTTACATTCTCTTGATTTAATAATCTCTAGTACTATGTACAAGCAAGAAGAACAATGGAATTTCAAAGTTGTCTTTCAACACAGAGAGTTAGTTTAGTTTGCTAGTTAGTTTATTGCAAATATCAGGCCTTGATAGAATTTTTGCCCAACTGCGGACAGAATTTCAGAATTTCAGAAATTGACCTCATACATTATTCAGGAACAACTGTTTTATTTCAGTACAAAATGTTGTCTAAATCTCTGGTAAGGGAGGGTTGTCTATATAAATTTGAATATGCTCCCAAAATTATGTGTGTGAATTTTCAAGTTCAGCAGAAACAATAGAATCGGTAATCACAAGAGTATTTAGTAAGTTTTATTAAAGAACTGTCGATATTGAAAGTTATTATTGGGACATACTAATAAAAGCCATAGACAGTAGGCCTTATGTTTGCTGTTACATACTTTGTAGGCTGTTCTGCTTCACTGCATACCTACGACTCCAGTCAGAACTTGCATTTCAGTTATCACAGCTTTAAAAGTTTCTCAATTTAATAAGTATGTACAGAATGCAGCCGTATTTCAGATACATCTATATGAGCTCAATTTAATTGCTGTACTTGGCAAATACATTAAATAATAAACACTGACAAACTGTAATAGTAATTACTTCATAATAATCTGCACACAAATTTAAAATCTTTTTTTTTAAATATTACATGAAGGGAATACCGTTTCCTGGTAGCTTTAGGTACCTTTTTGATTTATAATAATGCTTTCTTACTCATTATTTAATGGAACATATCAATAAGTTCTCGTGATTGTATTCAGCATGTAACTTGATAGGAATGTTCAGACAGAGCAAACAATGAAGTTCATGTGATCACTGGAAAGCCTACACTGATTTTTTTGTTTTGAAGATGTTTGTTAATTTTATATTTTAGATGGCTCTTTTGCATGTGTGTTTAAGCAGAGTATATATACTACCTAAGAAAAATTCTGTATGATTAGCTCTTAAGTACATCAGTACGACAGTACCGACATGGAATTTTTCATTTATTTATTTTTAAATTTTTATTTCTTTTACTGATTGTAAAGGTTTAATATATTAACTTCCATATTCAGTGCTACATTAGAAGTAGTGAACTGAACTAAAACCAGACCTGCAATGGTCTCCACAGGGGGCGGGGGGGGAAGTTTGACTGTAGTAATTTAATTTCTTTGTGCTTCTGTCAATGCAAAGGAGTCTGTGGAAGTAAAATACTGAGAAATAAAGGGCAATTAAAATGGTATGCAAAATGAATGGACAATAAATGTGATCAACTTGTTATGCACAAAGTGCAAGCTTAGATAGGTTTCACTACTGTAAGTTACAAAGCCGATAGTGAAACAGGTGTAATTAGTTCTTTCTCTTATAGTGAATTGTCTTGCTGAACTGTTTCATGGGTTAAAATTTGCATTTTGCATAATCTTTAAAGTTCAGTTGATTTTAATTGAGTACCCATGCTAACCTATTTTTTCAGAAGTGGGGCAGAACCTTTTTTTTTTTTTGTGGTGATCAAGCCAAAATTCACATTTTGTGTATGAAAAAGGTTTTGCCTATGTTTGATGTTGCTTATCTTTAACTCAGTAAGGACTTAAAATCATGTCTTTTTTAAAATTTATGCAACTTTAAATATAGACTGCATCTTCATTCACAGCAGAATGGAGCTTATGAAGTGCTGCATGCTTTTAATTTTCACTGACTTTCTACTGAATTTGGTGAACTGAATGTCTTTCCATTTAACAGGAGGTCTCAGGCTCTGTCATACAACATCTGATCCTGTAGTGAAATCTTTAATTATAAAACTGGTTATTGGACATATGCGCCATACATGTTAGATTATCTGTTCTTTGTATTTTTCTGTAGCTTACATTTTAATAATTCTAGGACTATGATAATTATTTACCCAAATTATGTTTTTTAATGTGGAATTTAAGAGCAAGTGTATGCATTCATTTGCTGACAGTAGTTTACAAATAATAACTTAATTTTTGTAGAATCACAGAATGGTTTGGGTTGGAAGGGACCTTTAAAGACCATCTAGTCAAACCCCCATGCTATGGGCAGGGACATCTTGCACCAGGTCATGTTGGCCAAAGCCTCATCCAACCTGACTTTGAACACTTCCAACGATGAGGCATCCACAGCTTCTCTGGGCATGCTTTCAAACTAAACGGTGAAACACCAGGTGACCTAGTAGTTTATGGAAAGAGCTTTGTAATTTAATACACAGGTTTTTAAAAATCAGGATGTCAGAAATGTTTTTAATTTAATGTTATAATGGACCACATTTTGGTTGATGAGCTTAAAATTTTGATTTTGGATTAACACACTTTTTCTTAGAGGTAACAGTGTTTGTTACCAAAGGCGTGTGAATGTGTCAAGCATGCCTGTTTAGTTACAACAATGGCCTTGTTACAGAAATCCAGTGGTATATTAAAAACACTTTCTAGGGTCTTTGGATGGTCCTATTCAGAGCTGGGTCGCATCTTATTGTCTGACAGGTATCTATTTTAGATCTTGATTGAAGAGAGCTGGAGAAAAGAGCAGAACGTGGTGTTCCAAGTTATGGTATTGTAGTCTGACTCTACAGATCTGCTGCAGCTGGAGTGATGGATCGTGTTTATTGACATTGGTTGTAAATGGGCTATTTAACAAAGTCTGCTTTGAGTACTAACAGTAAGATCTGCCAGGTTTAAGCTTACAATTTACAGTAAAGTGAAAAAAAGTTATTCATATGTTTATTTAACTTTGTGGAAATTAAAGATTTTCTTCCCATTGACAATTATAAATATTTGGAATAGATTACTTTAAAATCAGACTGATTCACTGAAAGAAATTTTGACATGGAGAGACAAATAACTTCCTTTGATTATAAATTTGTAAAGCATAGCTGAAAAGAAAAATTAAGCTAATTTCGATGTCGGCGTTGGAGTCCCTCTTAAAAACTTAAAAAACCACCAAGGATCTATGAGCTACTTTTTCTCCTCTGAATTTGGTAGTAGGAACGGCTATAGAGTTTCTGATGAAAGCTAAAAATTATTCATTTTCTGGTCCAAGATGATGTCTTTTCATGATCAGTCGAGTATTTTCTCAGAATTTAGATTCTCAGAATCTAAAATCATGTCACCTGTGGTGTTTAATAAAATTTGGTGGTTAATGTGGTGCTTAAAATGTGGTTCTTAATAACATCTGAGGATGAAAGCAAATCTAGAATAAAACTGCTTCGAGGACACATTTGGTTTTCAGGATGTGATCCAGTTCCCTCTCATGTCGGGTTTTCTGAGTTAGGATACAAGCTACATTTTGGACCTAGCTGTAAAGTGTCAGTGAAGAAAGCTTTAAGCAAGGCTACACTGACCCTACAAGTGTTACCAAGAAGGGTTTCCTTTGAGGAAATATTTAAAAAACTTACTGTAAAGGGTTGTCAGACACTAAAGTTGCACTAAATTTATGTGTATGCACTTCTAAATGATTTAAGGAAATCGATGACAACCCTGCTGTACACAGTATTGTGTTGATATAAAATTTTATATATTTGACTGATGTAAATTTTTAAGCTAATAAATGAAATATGTGCATGCAGAATTGCATTGGTTTAGTGAAATTTGTCTTAAATTAATCCTCTAGTTTTACTGTTAAACCCAGAGTATTTGTGCATTAATGGATGACAACTGTCATGCATCCATCTCATGATATGAGCCGAAAATAGAGTTGCTTTATGCATTAATCATTAGAAAAGAATATAAATTAGCACATTTTTAGAAAGATGTGTATAGAGTAGATAGACGTGTTAATTAAGAATGCCACCATGAAACCCAGATGTTTTTTCTGGAACTGTCTGAAAAAGTACTGTCTTTAGTAATGGTTTGGGTTGCTCTAAGAAGGAAAAATGAATCGTATGTTTATTTTTATAATTTTTGTGAGCTGCTGTAGTCAACATCTAAAAGATGGTCTGCCTGACCACCTTTACTCCATAATTGGTAAATGACAGTATGCAGAGCTGGCTGCTTCCTCAGTTGATGAATGTGTCCAACTTTGAACAGGTTTGACAGCGTAGAATCTGTAAAGTCTGCCCTTTCCAGCTTTTTACTGTTCACTCCTTCAAATCATGTTGGAAGAGTCAGTGGTTAGGCTTTGACTTGTTTCCCGTTTGGATGCTTTGAATGAAGTTGAAAATTGGCTTTACGCATAATTCTGTCTCTTTGATTAAGGAGGTTATTACAGGACAAGAGCTTCTTTGTAGCAGCATATTTAGTGCTCTGGGGCCTAGCGTGACTAGCAGATACAAATTGTATGGAAGCAATTAAATCCAAAGGAAATGTCATGTGGGCTGAATTTCAACATACAGACTTGTGGCATTTTCCCCCTTCATGAGGGAGGGAGAGGGAGAGGAAGAGAGGGGTAGGCATGATGTGGGGCAGAGGTGGTTTGTTGGGGGTTTTTTGTGTTTTTTTTTTTTTTGTTTGTTTGGGGATTTTTTTTTTTACATTGATTAAGTCAAAGTCCAGACCTAGAGTGAATGCTATTGCCTGTGACTGTTATATGAACTCTTCAAGAATGTAAAACTTGGGAACATTGCACTGTACTGCAGTATTCCCTACCTACGACTATTTTTAAGGCAGGTGTGACTGAAGCTACAGTGAAGAGACAGATACAGGCTTGCTTAGAGAACTGAACAGGATGTATTGTATTAAAACTGAAATAATTGCTTAGAGTGTCACCACAAATTACTACAATATAAGGGAGGTGTGAAAGAGGAGTTAGCTATCTTGCACTTCCTCATGGCTAATAGCATGCATCTAGGCAGTTACAGCGTAAGCACAGCAATAGTAGAGCTGCAAGTCCAGACACAGCTTTTCCTGCAGTAACTTGGTTGTCTGCTGATATCCTATGCAACGTCTGCTGGCCCCTCACTATTTTCTTGGTCAGAATGCTCCTTTTTGTTCATTCGGTATTGATCTGTCCCAAATCCTTTTTGGGTTCAATATTCTGACAGTCTTTTAGGTTTGTGAATAGAAGGACACTTCCATGGTACATTGGAGTTTTTCCCTGAACCACAAGTAATCCTTTTTTTGTACCTGTGATCAATTTTCCTAGTCTGTCTACTGTTGGTGCTTTTATTAAATGTTCTACTTCCCTATTTTTCAAGGATTGATTGGTGAGCAATGGTATAAGTATCACAAAATGAAGTAACAGTCTTCTGTCAAGAAATTCTTAAAGGTTGTATTAAAGTGTACTGTGTTTCTGAAATCAAAAATTGTATTTGAACTGTGAGATTTCTGTTTATGTGAGGTTCTTAAAAGCCACTAGCAGACTTAAATTCTGTGGTGTTTTTTTTTTTTAAGTTCTCAAAACATCTTGATTGATGTGTTTTCTTAGCTTCACCTTCACTGTGAAGCCCCTAAATACAGCAGCATCAGAGAAGAAGGAAGTACGAGTCATTGGGAAGCTGACCTAGGTTGAAGGAAACAGCAGTGCGCTTCCTGTTGTGTTGCAGAGTGTGACTCTTAGGAAATCATGTAATCTCTGTGTGCCCTCATTTGTGTTCTGTAAAACTAGAAGAATATGTTTTCCCACTGTCTAGTAGCTCATGTGAATTAGCCTGATAAAGACTGAGGCACTAGCATGAAACTCAGAAGTATCGATAGTGATATTGATAAAGCAGGGCATATGAATTAAGAACTGATCAGTGTCTGTTCTGGTCCATGAAAAATTGCTGTGTGTTGAAGCAGATAGTGTACAGGAATAAACACTAACTTTTTGCTCCATGGAAGTTGGTTCTTATGATGTAAGCTTACATCCTTTTGCAGAGTTACCATTCTAAGTGAATACAAAGCTTGTGTTGCCATAGCGCAGCTCAGACTTTACCCACCAGAATATTGTAGTCCAGTCATCGGTGATTCTTGACCATTCTGCCAACAGCAGGAGTTCAAAATCCCTGGAGAGGACTGCAGGTCACTCTTTAATATCTTTCTCCTGTGGGCTTCTTTACAAAAACTAACCATAGTTTGTGCAAACTACAGCAACACCCCAAACACGTTTGGAGGTAGAACAGAATTTTTCACAGGAGCAGACTTTACAGATGGAAGAGGAAGGCAGCTTGCCCAACTGGAGCTTGTTAGATTTACAGACCATATATTCAAAGGTCTCTTTACCTGATAAATCATTTGGGGGATGTGGGTTTGGAGTCTCCTTTTTTAAAAAGAAAGAAAGAAAAAGAACAAAACCAAGCTGTTTAGTGTCATTTCTTTGCCTAAGCAGCCTTTTGTACATTAAGGTGCAAATGCAAATGATGTGTTCAGAATTTTCTCAAAATACGGTATTTTCAAAAGCTTCAGGAATAAAAGTAATTACCACTTGAGAAGGTCTTTGGATTGTCTGCTTAGCTGGACAGTTTAGACAAAAGTAGCTTTTCTAATCTTAACATCCATTCTGTATGATTTCTTTTAGAGCGACATAGGAAGTTACATTGTGTGGATACACTTCTCTGCAGACTCTTGCCAGTGCCATTGTTCACCTAGGTTAGATATCTGGGGACTCAAACAAAGCAGGCTTTGCATCAGTAAATGAGAACAGCCTGCACTGTGTGGTCATCTGTGTACAGCTTTGTGGGGAATGCAGTAAAAGGTCAACATTTTTGAGCTTACAAGAGCAGAATTTAGTGTGGGAGTTATTCACAAAAGGTTTTTTTATTTCACATTTGGTTTTGACACTACATTTTGCTAGTCATGTTTGTCATTTTACTCATTCTGCTGTATATAAACAGAAATGTAACTGCTTTTGCCTTGAGAGGTTAGGAAAAAATATTTTTTTGCAGATGTACATGGCTTAATTGCACAGGCACAGGTCAAAATGAGGATTTGATGTGATGTGAGGTTAATGCGAAAATTGTGGATCAGATTTTAATGTTGAATAAATGTGTGTATATGCAATCTAC
Organism: Morus bassanus; assembly: GCA_031468815.1. Lineage (NCBI taxonomy): Eukaryota > Metazoa > Chordata > Aves > Suliformes > Sulidae > Morus > Morus bassanus. Next base: position 10,662,991 of record CM062578.1, read on the forward strand.
AACTCTTCTAACTGACATGGCAGCCCTGCTAGCAGGAGAGGTGTACTGATGCCAATGATTCTTACCATCCCTTCATACAGTAGAGGATATACCTAATAGAAGTTTTTTTAGAGTCATTTCTTTAATGAAGACTTTTCCAGTCATGGGATGATCTCACAGATGCTGCCATCACTGTCTGTCAGCCCTGACATCACCCAAATGGTAGATTATGATTTTAGACAAAACTAATTTTTATTATAGGTGGCAGAGGGTTGTGCTTCTTTATTCATGTTTTATATGTGGCATTTTGATTTTATCTGCCACTGCGAGACTTTATGGCAGTGGAGAATCAATGAAATTATGCCATTGCAAGACAGTGGACAATATAAAATTGAATAACTAGAGTAAAAGAGATTTCTAGTGGGACTATTTACAGTTTATTGAAAGTGGAACATTAAATGATTGATACTTAAGAGAAATTAAGGTTTTGCTAAAGACTCTGCACTGAGAGTGGTCAGTAAAGGTATGTATGTTGTAAAAGGTGTCTTGTCAAAGCTAGGAAAGATCCTGGTTTGAGAGTTGTGACATTCCCAGGATTAAAAAAGCATCCTCTTTAAATTCTGCCAAACTTAAAAGCAGAAAAATGTTGAATCAGCCATTGTATTAAAAGAAAAAAAAAGAGGAGCACAATTCCAATTAAAAAAAAAAGCATCTATTATGAAAATTTCTGGAGCTACTGATTTCATATGACTTTCACTTTGATTATGTTCTGTTTACATTTCTTTAATTTTTTTAATATTATTTTCTCTAAGTTCCCTCCAAAAATATATTAAGAATATAAAAAGCTCAGTTTTAAGTTATTCTGACAGCCTTGTAAAGGCCTCTGTTGTGATTGGCTGTAGTGGAGCCTCGGCTGAAGGTCACCCAGCCAAAGTTCTATATGTTTTTCAGCCCTTGGGAATACTTGTTGTTGTTCTTTTTGTCTTGCTTTTAATTTACATCTGGAAATGGAAAATAAGATTCTCTGGCAAGTCTGAGACATTAGGCAACAGGTCATTTTTTTTCAGTGTCACACTCAGCCACACATAATTGGACAAATATTTTAATTTTTAATTAATAGTTCACTTCAGTGTTAGGGGGTATGGTTTTCATTATTTTTTTGTTAGGACAATGTTAGAGAGCTTTCTTGTTGCAAAAGTGCTGTTGCACTTGTTCTTCCATGACTTTGTAAGTGAGCAGAAAAAAACAAGTTGATGTAAGGGAAAGGCAGAAGCTGAGCTGTTTTGCTAGGTTTTAAAAGTGTCTTTATCACCCCTACAATCTAAAAAAATGTTGCAAAACATGTAACTAGATAATTTTCTGGTAGGATGAAACATCTCTTTTGGAAAAGATGCTTTGCAAAATGAAATTGGTGATCGTTACACTGATTTTCTTCGTTGCAAATGAAAAGTTTGATCTCACAAATCAATACTTGAGATAGATTACTCTTGTGAGTAGGAATTATTTAATTAAGCATTTTCAAGATCGAATCCAGATGCAGAGGACCCAGACCTCCTTGCTTTATAAAGGTGTGAAACACGTGCTTGGTTACCTGGCAGGGGTTTATCTGTGACAGTGATGTGAGTGGGGAAGGCCGCAGTGCGAGGCTGGAGACCACAACACCTGATGGCGCTCTGTTCAGCATGCAGTCCTGTTGGAGAGACACTTCTGACTGCAGCGTGAACATTCAGCTACCTGTTTCTCTGTCTCCGGTCCCACAGTGACAAAGGGCTGGTCAGATCAGGCAGCCTGACTGCCTGCCTCTGCTATGCAGGGGTCACAGAATGACAGAGTGCATTGCTGTGAGGGTGCCTGAGCTGCTGGTGACAGTGGAGCGTGTCAGGACTCTTCTGGTATGTTGCAGTTCAGGCTTGGAGCCTAAGAGTCAGTGAGAATGTCTTTCAGTGGAAGTTCAATGGAAAGAATTCCGTCTATCGTCTTCCCAAAGAGAAAAGATAGTCCCAGAACTTTACATTTAGAATTGATGGGTTTATTCTTCTCCTGTGTCCTTACTCAAGAAAAACCAGATGACCCATACCTGAAGCAGTCCTGAATAAGTATGGAGAACCCTAGTGACTTGGGATTTTGTTCTCGGAGTTCCCTTTTGCACTCTTAACAGTTTGCCACTTGGTAGCCAGTGACTGTGATTGCATTTTGGTCCCCTGTCCAAGTAGAGAGATGACGTGAAAGTCAGGAATGCCTCTAGACAATTTGTATCCCCTATTCCAGCCTCTTGATTCCCTAACAAAAGGCTGACTTGCCCTAGTATGGGAGATGCCACCCACAATGTATTTTATGCCTTGCTTTATCACTGGTTTGCAGGAAGTTTGTTTTGCAATCTGTGATGTCTTCAGTCTGTGTAAATGATCTATTGATTTTACAGGTCGTGTGAAAATTTTTCCTCATTAGCTGCAGAGGATTAATAAGAGTATTTCTTATCCCTTTCTAATAGTCCAAATATTGTTTCAAGCTTTTGTTTCAATTTCTTATTATCTGGTATTGCCAATATTCCTCATTTATCCAAGTGAGGCTCTCAAAATCACTAGATGGTTTTCAAAGTTGTAGATTGTGGTTCATGATCTGAGGGGTGACAAATTCTCCATAACTTCTGTAGTCAGCAGTTTGTTTTAAATGCAAATGATTAGCACTTAACCAAGATGAGGCAAAAGTTTACTTTTCAAGGGTTTTCCCTTTGGAATTTCTCTTTTTAGTACCGAAAGTAATGATTATTTTTTCCTGCAAACAGCTGAAGTAAGGGGATATGTGTACTCATGTGTTCAGTAGCTGTCCCAGCATGGAGACCTCTTAGCTAGGACTTTAACCAGATGTGCTTGGCTTTTGATGTTAATTAAAATAACCCCACTGACATGATGAATAAGCTGATTTTGTTCACTGATGCCTCCATTTGTCTCACCCAGCCACAGCATATTGTCAGATAACTCCTGTTCAACAATGACTAGAATGTAGGTTGTTTTTTCCCTGGTTTCTATCTTCTTATGAGAAAAAAGAATTCTGTTCTTAGCGTGCTGTAATAGTTCTTGCCTCAAAATTTTACTTTTGTGGCGTTTCTTATTCCTCAGATTTCCAGTGGATTTTTTTCAGAGGTGGAACACATAAACACAAGTATATACAAACACAACAAGTATACAGGCAACAAGTGTACAGTTTCTTCTTTGGCGTATCTCTCTTTGTGAGAACAGCATTCTTATTTTAGGATAGGCAAAGTACTTGATATGGTAGAACTATTATAATTCATGTCATTATTTTAGGCTACCGAAAAGGGACTTTCAAAAAATGCTTGGTCATTTTCCTAAATTTATTAAATAAGTAAATAGCATTTTAAGAGGTACCTCATTGGAAAACATGCTCTAATTGATTCTACCTGGTTTTGCTTTAAACAGAATTAATTACTTTGCATTTTTTATGAACAAAATTAAAAATAGAAGGAAAAGGAGCTAAAATATGTGTAGGAGTTTTTACTTTTCAGGTTCCAGAGCAAATACCAATGTAGTCTTGATAGAAGTAGTCTATGGAGTGTGGACCCCTGCCAGCGACATTTTGAAACAGTAGTACAGGAATGTAAAGGGTTTAGAGCTGACCATGGGCTTGGAGCATGTGACACCTTGGAAGCACACCTGCAGGTTATGAGGCCAATCATCATGCTGCTTTTGGGTGAAGAAGACTTTAAAATTCTCAAAATACAGGCTGCTGTACTGCTTTAATGAGAACTAACAGGAAGCAGAATGCTTCAGTAGTTAGTTAGTCTGAATAACTTGAATCCTGGCCCCAAGACTAATCGTCCAAATTGTGACCATGTACATGTCTTTCCCATTCAAATGCTTAAGTGTTGTAAAACTACTGAACTGTAAGGGCTTTAACTGAGATTTCTCTGACCAGAAAGACAGCTGCTTATGAAATAGAAATAATGAAAATGAAGAAGACATGTAAATAGTCCATCTTTAAAATTAGCATGGTATGATCAGAAAACAGCTGCACGTTCTCCTGTTGTGGTTTTTTTGGGAGGGGAGCACTGATGGCAGCGCTAGGACAAGAAGAGATGTAAAGCTGAGTTTACTCTAATGAGATGGAAAGTATCATTCAACTTTAAGTGTGCAGCTGGGGCCTTTATAGCTTCCCCCCAAAAAAAAAGTTTAGACCAAAAGTTGGCAAAAATGTTGAGAGTTAAGTTTTTTCATGTAAGCAAATTACAGGAGAGTTTTGTCAACCTTGTTTGTTTGTGACAATATTAAAAAAAAAAAACAAAACCCTCGTGTTCTTGAGAATGGGAAATCTAGGTCATTGACACTTTAACAGTTTTGCCAAAAATTTTTTGCCACGGGACTACTTAATGTAAATTTTGCTTTACAGTGACTATTTTGTAGAAGCATGTAGTAGGAATCTAGTCCAGCCCCCTTCTATTAGAGACAAATCCTTCATATAATCCACTTCACATTTCTTAAACTTAAGTTTTTTTGGCCCCGCTATTCCTGTTAAAACAGTTACAGAAACTTCTCTGATAGGCAGAAACCTGGTTTTAATATCCCACCTTTGTACAGCATGTAATGAGTGTTGTTATGTGTGTAACAAGAATATTACAGTAGGAGTATAAATTTGTAGGCATCTCTATGTCTACTGTAATTGGATGTACAGTAGCTTCACTGAGATTTATGGAGAAACATTGTTTTAAACAGTCGACTGCAGTGACTGAATGATTCACATTAATATGTTTATTTTCTTGCTGTGGTAGACTTGGTCTGAGGACAGAGGGATGATCTAACTTTGATTCCTTAAATTCTGTACACAATTATATCAACAGCTAGATCTACCATCCCTTGTGAATTATTTGACAGAAACAGACTTGCCATGACATTCTGTTGCCAAACATTTGGATGAAGTTTCATGCGGCTGTTGCAGGACACCGTTTTGTGTTGCAGTGTGGAAATGTATGAAGAGTCTGTGGGACCAGAAGTGGTTTCAGGTGCTGTACATTCCAGAGAGCAACTCTTGCATGACCTGGGGTTGTGCTAGATAAAAGGAGTAATCCTGTTCGTGTCTGATGGTCTGCTTTTTAAAAAATGCCTCAAATTTAAGAGACCCACTGGATTATCATACGGAGACTCTTGTGTTGATTTTCTTGTCAAATAATTACCAAAACTTAGGCATTGTAATTGATTATGATATTTGGTGCAGTATATTCATAGTCAAATACTTCTCAAACCATCCATTAAATTTTGAGGTTTTGACATGCTGTTTTTTAGCAATTATCACAGATCTTTCTTGTAACAGAGAGTAGTATATTAAAAGGTGAAAGACAAGCATGCGCTTACATATGAAATAAACGGGGATGCAATTAAGGAGCACTGTCAGTTTCCATTTTGTGCTACTTTTCCTGTAGATACAGACATATGTTTGCATTTATTTGAGTAGTTTTGGGGTACTGTCTGGTTTGCTTTACTAAAAGCATGCCTTTTGCTGAGGATATTGTCTCATGAACATTTCCTTTTTCTGTCAGCGTGGCCTCTACTAGAACAATATTTTCAGTAGTCTTTTTTTATCTTGGAGAAACAAATGTCTGATTCATTTTTCTAGAAAAAACAGGAAGCTGTAAAGAAGACAGACTGAACAAGAAATGCATACTATTACTTACAATTTCATTTATAAAGGTATAAAGCAAACTGGAAGTAACTCTTTGTTAAGTACTGAGGGGATATTACAGTTTTACTGCTTTCGTCATATTATCTGAACCTCATATGAAGAACAATTTAATGAGCTTGTTAAAAAAACCAGAAAACCACCTACATGTATGAAAACCTTCAGCACAGCAGCATGTATTTTGAAAACATCCAGTCTGTGCACCTTTGTGAGCTATGTTATCTATCACAGTGTTCAGTACTACTGCTGCACTATGGCTGCTCCAGATTCTGACTATAACTAAGTGCTTTTCAAAGCAAGAGAAAACACCAAGTGGGGAAATTTGAGTTGAAAGTTCTTTCTGGCCTGTATGAGTTTGAGACTTTTTTTTTTTAATGGAATTACATGATTAATGGATAAAATGTTCTAATTCATTTTAGTAGACTGAAAAAAAAACCCTGCATATTAATAATCGCATTACTAAGCATGGCTCTTTTTGTGGTAGAAATGATTAATCCTAAAGGCAAATTCTTCTCAGATTTGCACACAGATCTGTTATTCTGGCCTTCCTGCATCCTGGAAATACCCAGGGTCATTTTGCACCTTTAAGAAGCAGAACGACTGCATGCTGAAAGGAAAGTGGAGTATTAAAAATCACCTACCACAGTAACCACTGCAGTAGGATGATGGTTCTAAGTATATGCAATCCCAAGCAATAACTAAGTGATGAGGTGTTGATACTTTGGTGTATCTCTGGCACTAGTCTTGTACTTCCCTTGCTGTGCATAACCTGCTCCTCCAGTACCTTTGTTACTGTTCTTTTTCCCTGGGGGCAATAGTCTTTACTGTCGCAGTGTATGTTGGTGAAAAATCATTCCCTTAACACAAGCATTGTTAAAACTTAAAGATTGGGCCTTCATGTTTTAATATCCATGACAGTGGAAGGAAGCTTAGACATGTCACAGGAATGCATCCTAAGAAAAAGAAAAGTTAAGAAACGTCTGTTATTCTCATGCTTTTGCCCTCTAACAGATACAAGATGAACTCCCTAAAAACTGTAATGAAATAGCTGTATTGAAAATATGTGAAGTTTAGTTTTCGCTTCTGCAGATAAATAAAATACTGTGTGGAAAGATTATCTTGACTGAATTTAAAGAGCTCTTGCAAAGTGCAGAACCATGAGAAATTAATCTGACCCTGTGTAGCTGAAGTCTCTGCCTTTGCGGTAGTGCTGGGAGAAAACCGCAGATTTATATCCCAATGAGGAGCGGTGCCACTTGGTTCACAGCCTTTGTGGATTCATTGCATAAAACAAGTCAAATATATTTGATAGTTTGTAACTGCCAACCTGCTTGACTGGTACCAGCTCAACCCTCTCAGGCATATTGATCCCAAGCTCCAAAATTGCTTTTAGGCTTTTGATTGCAGAACACAAATTTTCTCATAATAAATAAATTTGGCTATTTTGAAGTGGTATTTTTTTTTTTTCTTGATGACTGTACTAGGAAGAGCGGGGAAGAAAAAAAAGGTCTTAACTAAAATTCCTCTTGGGACCCTACGGAAAGAGCATATCACTGCAAAAATTCCACCTGATACAGACATGACATTTGTCCTGACTTTGTTGTGCATGTTAGTGTCGCAGCTTGTCTTTTTAGATAGTGTTTTAGATACTGGCAGAAGGGAAATGTTCTCTAGTTGGTCAGTGTCCAGCCTTCTTACAAAAAAGCAAAGTTGCAAAGGCTGCTTTTGGTGTTCTACCTTAGGGTCTTTCAGACAAAGCTATGCCAGTCTTTAAAATTTTAATCAATACATGAAATTTTACATAAAGCACAGCTCTTTAAAAAAAAAAAAAAAAAGTAAACTGCTGAGAGATTGCCATTTACAAATGACTCATTTCTTTGAGTCATTGAATGGGTATTCCTTTGACAGTGTAATTCCAGTTGGGATATGCAAGAGTCTTGACCTGCCAGATCATCTCTGCTAGACCTAAAGAAATCCCGCAGACTCCTCCCTTATACTGAATTCTCATTTTTAAAAACATTTTTTTTTTATTTCAACTTAAAATCCTGGTAAGATCACCTCAGTCTAAAGCATTTAAATATTGGTATTTCAAAGTAAAGATAAAAAGCTTACCAATTTGGTTTAATTCTAAGATAATTTGGATTTTACAGGGCAAAGTTTTGCTTTCATGAATATTAAAGAAGAAATATACAATGCAAACCATATGTAGGTTTGTTAGATTGTATGGTGAGTTGCTTTGAAAGGAAGATCATATGTGCAAGTTTTATTCCAAAAGAGGGCTTTTATGAAAAAAGTGCCTTTGTGTTTTAATGCAATCTGCATGCACAAATTAGGCAATAGAAGTACCATTTTTCACTATTTGATATAAAGACTTTTGTCTTTAATTCAAATGTTTGGAATTTAAAAAAAGAAGTGAGTTGTAATGAAGATTAATAGGAGACATTTTAAGTAAGCATAAGAAGTTGATGACAAGACTGTCTTTTAATGTATTTTGTAATGGATTATTAGTCCAATGCAAAAAAAATTTCCAATATATTTTAGCATATTGGTTTCCAGTGGTTGAAACAGGACTGAGAGCTAGCTGAGCAGTGTTCTGTCCTAGTCCATCATTGCATGATGATTGAATACAACATTTGGTCTCTATTTCCATACTTTTTTTGTTCTTGGTAAGCCAGGAAATACTAATACTCACTGGGATCTGGAGCTGGTTGAATGTGGCTGAGTCCCAGAGGTATTTAACTGGAAAGTGCTAGGTGAGTGGAATGCTATTTATCACTATAACAGACTTACAGGATATTTATAGAACTGTCACTGAAATTGGTGGATATAATCTATTATTTTTATTTTGTAATTTTGAGAGTCACCTTTAACAGATCCATTTCTTTGTATCACATGTCATCTCAGTGAGATCAAAATAGTAGCTTTTTTTTGTTGACATAACATTTCTAATTGGTGTAATGACTACACTTGTTTTAATCCTTGATCTGTTAGCTTATTAAGCTAATTCTACTTTCATTTAATGCTTATCTGCTTAAAATAATCTAAAGCAAGATGATAACTTTAAACATCAGCGAGGCATACATACTTGTTCTTCAGTTCACACAGCTGGTTTGGCCTTTCTTTTCTTTATGAGGTCAAACCTGAGATATTGGGGCTAATTATGCCATAAAAAGGACTACAGATTTAAATCCAGAGTTCTAAATGACATACCTTCTGACATCATCATATGCATGTGGAGCCTAGGTTCTTTTTGCTGTTGAGTAATACCATTGTTACTAAAAATCTTCAGAGTATTTTTCTTGAGGTTAGTAAACAATGGAACTGCTGAGATACAGATAATTTCTTTTTCTATGTCAGTGAGAAAGGCTATCCGTGAAGAATATTTTAGTTCAAATGCATTAAATGGGAGCGAGTGAAAGACGATCCCTTTTCAAAAACATCTACCTACTTTAAACAATTACTGCTTGTGACCTGAACTCTTTACTTAGAGTGTTTGAACAGTTTGCTCATTTCTAGCTAACATTTGTAGGAGGGCTGATTCTCAGGCCTCATTAAATGCATCTCTACTGAAATACAATGTGGTGGTTTGTAATTCTTGCAGTGTTAGAGGCTGCACTAGGGATGTAAATGAACACAAATGCCTTTAAAGGCTTTTCTTGAAGAGGGAGAATGTGAGATTTTCTCATTCGAAACATTTATATTTTTACAATATCTTATATCTACACAAGAAAATTCTGAAGAGCTCACTAAACTTGCAACCTAGAAGATTTTTGATTGCTAATGAATGCAGTATTTACTTGTTAAACTTTTTGTTTAACTTCTTTGTTGATCTTATTGTTAGCAGTCACATTACTGTTAACTGGTAGCTTTTCTTTAGTGAAGGAACTGTTACTGAAGACTTAGGAAATCTCTCTTCTATTGAAAGGTGATAAATAACAGCCATTCTTTTAAGACTGTATAATTCAGCTGTGCACTCTCAGTGTTCCTTTAGCCATTGAGAATTGCGGTACATCCAAGAGCTGCAGCTTTTTTTTTTTTTTTTTTTGCAGCCCTGTTGCTTGAGAAGGTACAAGCATTACTTCTCCAGAAGAAGAAAGTGCCATCTTGGATATGCTCTGCTTTATCTTGCTGCAGATGACCACTTCTTACTTCCCCTGAAGTCAGTGGATATGGAAGTTCCCATCCGCTTAGGCAGTGCTTCACACTCTGTGGATCTAGCAAACTAACTGCCTGCTTGAAATACAACAGTAAATGAGTTTTGTGTCATGGCGGTGCAGAACTCGGTGAAGTTTAATTTTCCTTGCTGCAAGGTGTTGTGAATAAACCTTACTGATCTTCAGCTGATTGCACTGTGAAGATGCTTGCTGGCCTTTTAAGCCTTTTTAGAAACTGGATGGCTAGCAGTCCACTTCTTGAGAACTAGAAGTCAGACACACATTCTACATGAAAAAAGATCAGGGGGACTTGAAACTTGTATATAGCTTGCAAGCCATTTAGTGCCTGAACAATTACAACTTCTCAACCCATCTTCCCCCCCACTCCTTTGTCATTCATGTTTATAGTAACCAGACCCATTAACCTAATTTTTTCTATGAAACTTCCTGCTGCTTTATTAGGTCTAGTTTTTATTTCCCTGGGCAACCTTTGTTTTGACCCCTTTATTTTGACAGCTAAAGCTGTCTTTAGTTATGCTTTTGCATATTATTTCCCTGGCTTGTTGACTTAATCACTACACAGGATGAAAAGTTCACAGTTAATAAACGTCTAGGTGCTTTACTTCATCTCCTTTCATGTGTTCTCAGACCTTACTGCACACTGCTGAACTTGTTCTGAAGACAGAAATACTATCTTATCTTTGGAGTTTCTGTGGTGCCCTTTTGTGAGCCGTGCCAGTCCTATGGATAGCCTTGTAAACTTTTCCCAATCTGTTCAGTCCTTTTCCTAGTTACGGGAGATTGCCTGTGAAACAGTGATTGGATCTGTAGTTTTCCTCCAGCTTTGAGGTTCCAAATGTGTCTGTAGTAAAATAAAAAAGGAATTCATAATCTGGCTGATTTGTGGGCACAGTCAGGCAATTGTATACTTGAAATTTCCTAATTAAGGTAACATTTAATTGTGGGTGACAAAACTGTCTTGTAAATTACAGGCACTAAATAGTGTTTTATTTTTCAGCTGAGTCTTTCAAAGCCCAGCTTAACTGGGTCACCTGCAGAATGTTTATTAAGTCTAGGGTTTCCCAGCAGAAGCTGTTACATGTAATGTAAAAGTCTGTTTTGGGGTTTTTTTCTCAGCTGTGTTTAGCTTTGGTAGAAAAACATGCATTTTTCTGTTTTTGAAGAAGCTGTCTGTAAGAAATGACTTGGAGTGTAATACTGTGGGGTTTTGTCTGTTTGTGTCTGGTATGTTCATACTTTTAGAGTATTGTTGCAGTGTTTCCAGAGAGCATACAGAAAAGCTGGGGGGCAATGATAATCATATGGAAATACTAAGTTGTTATTTGTCTCTTTTGTCTATATTGACCTTCATGTCTTAGAGTCTGGAAGGTTCAGAGAGGATCAATGGCTTCACACTTGCCCTCTCTCAGGAGTTTGTGGCAGCAGAAAGCAATTAGTTACCATGAGAAAAAAACCCCAGCAATTCTGGTTTCTTTCCTGTGCTTGTGTTTTTGTTTATATGCTTTATGTCATCAAATTAGTCTAACAAGTTAGTTAGTCTAACAGGAATTAGCGTAGGTATTGATACTGACTTCAATGGAAATTACAGCACAATAATATGCTTGGTAGTAGAAGATACTGTGATATTGGAAAGTAAAAAATAAAGCACGTACAGTTGGTTGAACCCAGTAGATGAGTGAGATGAGAGCAGATTTTAAAAGTGAAGTGTAGAAAATATTTTTTCCCCTCCTTTTTGGTGGTTCAATTGGCAATGGCCTACAGGCTGCGCCTCAGGTTACTTATATTCTGCCTCTTGTTCAACTGTTACTCAGTTCCCTCCCTGGAAGAAGCAGAGAGTTGCTCTTCTGTTAGGTCTTCATTCCTGCTGCTGGTTTTCCTAATGGAGATAAGGGGCTGATAAGCAGCCAGACATTGAAGTGGCCTCACACTCCTCTTGATCTGATATGACCACTCATGCAGAGGCTGGCTGATGAGACCTGGCTTCATTATATGCAAGAGCAAAGACAACTACACAAAGTTACCTGTGTCAAGGACAGAAATGTCAGTACCCTCTGACTTCATGAGTGTGTAGTCATGGCTTTAGGGGCACATATCTGATGTATATCTCGGGTCACAATTCAGCTGTACCCAAAGAAAAAGACTCTGTGATTTTGTTTTCGCTGGTAGAAGCGGAACTGAAGACAAAAATACAGGATGATTGCTTTTACCTCTCAGTCAGGTAATAATCTGATTACTTTCATTATTGTAAATTATGGAAGTGCCAACATATGGTTAAATTTTACCAGATAAATTTTTAAATAGGGCTGCTTTATTCCTCTCATCTGAACGGAGTATGCCAATAAAACATCACAAATCTTCATTAAGATGACAGAGCTCCTTGCAGGTCATGTCTTAATTTGCATTCTCATAAATTTTCTTTTGCCTCCTAGTAGTTTATTTTTGGTCAAGGGTTCATTTTCATTTACTATTTGATTGAGTTTTGATATTACAAATTCTTTGCCTTTTTTAAAAAGACCATAAAGGATTTTAAGGCTTTGAACTCAATAAAATACAGTCTATCAAAAATGTTTACAATGTGAAATTATAAAAGAGGGCAACAGAAGTTGTGAGAGGAGTAGAGGACATGACTTATAAGCTTGAGTGAGCATGAGTACGGCTAAGGTACTAGATTTGTGCAGCTTGGAGAAGAGGAGACTGAGGGGTGACCTCATTGCTGTCTACAGCGTTCTTTTCGGGGGAGCAGAGAGGGAGGTGCTGATCTCCTCTCCCTGGTGTCTCGTGGTGGGACGCAAGGGGATGGCTTAAAGCTGTGTCAGGGGAAGTTCAGATTGGATAGTAGGAAAAAGTTCTTCACTGAGAAGGTGGTTAAACATTGGAACAAGCTCCCCAGGGAAGTGGTCATGGCCCCAAGTCCGTTGTTATTCAAGAAGCGTTTGGATGACTCTCAGATATCTGGTTTAACTTTTAGGTTGCCCTGTGTGGACTCAGGAATTGGACTTGATGATCCTCATGGGTCCCATCCAACTCAGGATATTCTATGTTTTTATGAAATAATTCCACATTTATTTAATAAGAAGTCCAATTGAAATACAGGGAGACTGTTTTCCAGGTAAGAAGCTGGTCTACAATACTTCATTCCTACTAGATTTTAAAGATCAGATTTTTAGATACCAGATTTTAAATGGTTTATTAGGAAATTTTACAGCATTCTGTGACACTGCCTTTTTAATGTTTTTTCAGTCAATGTCAGCATTTTTCATAGCTATGGTGCAGCATTCTAATATTAAAAAAATAGTCACATCTTTTCTGAGGATAGTAAGCCTTCTCTTCCCCCACCCTGAAATTACATTTGTTAGTCAGGTTTAATGCATAGGTTAAACATTACCTGACCAGTCACTCTCTTTTGCATTACTAAATAAATAGGCTTAGGGCCTGCATCTAAACTGCTAATAATGTAGTTAATATATGCTGCTTCAGTATCACAGCATTATTCCTTTTAAATACAGCACAGTATATTCCTTTGGAATGTACACAACTTTTCATACTTTTACCAGTAATCCTCAAAAAAGTTTGTGCTTGTACATCTGATTGAACAGTGCACCCCATTGTAAATCGGTGAGCTGCACCTACATTGTCTGATATTTTTATACATTATTCTCAGCTTAAGGGAACTCTTGCTTGTCCACATCTGTACTTAAATTTTAAAAAGACAGATTTCCTTTCAAATAGACTACGTTTGATCGGAATATTACTACAGTGTCAGAATTGACAGCAATTCCTTATGTTCAGCTAAATCTTACCTGAAATTCTGGCCTTGTTTTAAAATTCTCAAATTACATACAGAAAGCACCAATGCAGAACTGTCACCCTTCCTCAGCTGAGGTCAACTGTCAGCTACCAGACACTGTTTCTTTATTTTGGAAAGGTTTTGTTTGGGCAAAGACTTGGTCTTTTAACCAGATCCTGCTTTTCATCTGTTTTTCATGGCAAACGATCACATTTCCCAACCATTTGCAAACAGTGACTGTCTGGCAGGATTTCCTGGATACACAGTAGTTTGAGATTGTAAAAGGCCAACTTTCTGAACTCTAGCGATTAGTATGGTTATTTGTACTGCCTTTTCTTCCATGGGAACTAATCAGCTCATCATATGGAAGGTAGAAATAGGGTCCAAGGAAAATTCATCTGCTAGCTGATCACCTCCACCGCCAATCATAAAGAAAAAAAAAATTGAAATAGGACAGCTCCTGACCTTTGTGTACTAAAACTTTCTGAAGAGCTGGACCAATATTTTGGGAGTCAAAGTTTTGTAAGAAACTCCTGAAAAAGTTATAAATAACCTGATCCCATTTTTGCCTAATAGAGTGAGGTACTGAGGACCTCCCAGCACATAACCCATGAGTTAAAGTTCGGTGAACAGAAGTCAGTGGATAACCAGTGCTGACTGTGAAAAGAACCATTCCTTTATTAAACTTTTTTTTTTTTTATATTCTAAGCTGGCCTTCAAAATTAAAAGCAAGAGGGTAATAAAAACATGTAAACCCACAGACACTATCAGAAATTGGACCAATTTTGTTTCCTGTGAGTCAATTCGCTGGAAGAAGTGGTGGGATTTTTCTCGTGTGCATATGCCATGTAAGAGATTGAACCCTTTGAAATTTTCCCATGTTCTGAGGGAACCCCCTAAATGGGTAATATGGAATGATAGAGAAGATGTTCATGTTGATGAGAGACAGGTTTTTGTCATTATATTCATAGAATGCATCAGATGTTTCTTCAGATCCTGAAAGTGAGGGTGTTTTTTGAATACCAGGAGTCCTAATGGATGATTTCTTAATCTTACAAGGAAGAGGAAATAGTTATGCTCCATTTTCCTTAGCATACATCAGCTGATTTTGGTTGATTGCTTTCCTTTTCCTCACCTTATGAGGACTTCTGAAGAGGGCAACATTCCGTTCTACCTTCTGTCTTGTTAAAAATCATGTTTATCTTGAATTGTCTTCTGCCCTTATTGTATTCTCAGTAGTGATAAAAATGGTCCAAATAGAGGAAGTAAGATGAAGTCCTGATGCATTCAAGTTCATGGCTGACTCAGTATTATTTTAAATGAAGCAGATTTTCTCCCATTGAATTTATTTTATGGAGGAAATGTCAAAGGCATCCTGTTATCCTCTTTCTCTGCCCATATTGTCCAGAGTGTAACTTTTTTCCACTGTATGAATAAGATCTAAAAGTTTGGGGGTTGGGGGGGGGGGGAGGGGGGAGGCAAGCTGGTTAGTTGGTTTATTTTTAAATATATATGAATCTGCCCTCCTTCTGGCTATGACTGTGTGCAGGAATGTCATCTGTGTGTAGTTACCACTGACTAGTAGGCTAGTTAGTACAGACCCTGATGTGGGAGGGCAGGGTTCTCAAATGTTGTGAAAATGCTTGGGCAGTACAAGTAACCACATATTACACATTATAAATATATATATATGTACATATTACACATTATAAAAGAAATTTAGAAGTGTTTATTTAACTTCAGACACATAGGTTTGAAAGAATGCTGCTTATTCTACACCATATAACACTGAAAGGAGAGCAGGGACCTAAAAATGGAGTTTGGTGGTTAAGTAAGCAGCATGAAGCACAGATTCTCTCTTAGCCCTCTAAGCAATTTCATACTCCTTGTACAAGCATCGCTCCCAGTGAAATCAATAGAAGATTTGCTTCCACAAGCAGCAGGCAATCTTGTATCACAACTGTGAGCTGCCCTTTTTTCAGTGTCTACTTCTTTCATTAACTAAATCTGCAAAATAAGAATGTGATACATTGCATCACCGGCAAGTTGATAAAACTTCACTTACAGTTAACAGTCACAAAGCTGTTCCTGCAAGTTTTTCAATACCAAAAAAATTTTTTCTAAAATACTGAGAGATTTGAGGGGCTTGAAATTTAAAATAATTCTAGCTACCTCATAGCACTGTTGTGGTAGATAAATATACATCCAAAGTAATTTTATTCACCTGAATAGTTATATCTGTGACATAATGAATGAAGTTTGTTGCCTAAACACTATTTTTAATTTCTTGTGTTGTAACTAAATCATAGGAGAAGATGCTTCTGCCAAAGTAATTTTGGCAAACTAGTTAAAGTCTTATTGACAAGATGTAAGTCTTGGTCCGAAGAATTAGGGATTTGGGGCTTGGAGGAAAACCAAAAAATATTTTTTAGGATCTAGTTTGGCTCTGCATGTCTGTTGTGCTGTAGCCGTTGGCATTTGTATTAAAATACAGAGATTGCTGCCTGTAAAGTTCAGAGAGCAGAAGCTATTTTGACTTTTTTTGGAGCTTAATAAATATACTGACCTGAAAGCCGAGGTTGTGAGAATGATCTCTGAATGAGAGTTGCAGTACCAGGAACTGCTTTGCAAAAATGTGTGTATTTTGAGCCAGAGTGTTCAGTTTCCAGTGAAGGAGAATCATCTGTTTGGGAAATATATTCTTCAAGCCAATTCATGTTATCATTTGGAAACTCTGACCAAGCAGAACTGGAAAAAGAGAGTTTGTCATAGGAAAAAGTTAGAACAACTGCTCTGCATTTGTGGAAAGAAATTCTAGAGACTGTGGTCACACCATTTTGTTGTCTTTTTAAGAAATGCTGGTCCCTGTATGATACCAAAACCTGCAGTTAGACAGGATTGCAGATGTACCTACTTTTGGAGTAGAAAATAATTTATTTCTGCAACAAAAAGCTTTTACAAAAGTATGCAATGATCTGAAGCTCTTGACAGTTATCCTTCAAATTACAAAGAGGAAACAGTACATGACGATTAGTTAAATAGCACAAATAGCGGAGTTTTATTGGTTTTATGATAATGAGTTCAACCCTTTTAATTCTCTGATCAAAAGAGCACTGGTGCTAGAAAAAAATCCCATGCAAAATGTACAATGCTCTGGAAACATTAATGGTGATTTTCTGACAGACTCAGAAAGCAAAACATGAAATAAAAATGTAGACTGCAGAAGAGAATTCTGGGACCAAATTCTGCAGTGTCATACATTTCTCTGCCTCTGGCCAATGCAGTGGGATACAACTTTAAAAGAGAATTTTTCTAAAACTTCATAGGAATTTTATGTCCTGTTTTGTTCTGGGTTGTTTGTCTGTCCTACTATCTGTTCTTGCCTGGGGAAAAATTTTATTATTTCCCTGTAAGGGGATACTGCATAGTTGAAGGGGGGTTCTTGTTTTTTTGTTTATTTTTACTGAAATGCAGAATATGTTAAAATAATAAGAGCTTGTCTAGAAATGCCAGCGTGGTAGTAAAAGAGTATTTATTAGACTGAGCTGCTTCTCCCTTTCTTTTTACAAGGCAGCTCCAGTTTATATTTCATGTATGTAAACCCTGATTGTTCATAAATACGGTCACTTTTGACATGGCTTTTATATTGGTAAATAGAGGCATTCACAACGAAACCTGATTATAGCCCTCTAGCTCAAGTGGAGGACAGTTAATTATTTTGCATTCTGTAACCTATTTAACAATTTCTGTAACTTTGTGAATCTGAAAATGTCATGTATCTCTCACAAAGGAATATTTTGTCTTCAGATTATTACATTTTTTCCCAAAATAAAATAAACATGGTTTTAATAGAATAATTAATGTCTTCTTAAATATGAGTGCTACAGGCACTCAGCACGTAAGCAGATGCGTTAATGCCATTATATATTGTATATGTTAAAAAATTCCATAAGAATGTTCTATATAATAGTTTCATTCAGTACCTTTTTTTCTTTCTGTCAAAAATTGGGATTTCATTCAAATTCTAAAGGTTAAGTTGTCAATAGAACTCAAAGGGTGTTTTGTTTCCATTTGTATAACTAGTTTAATGTTTTTTAAGTCCTCCACGTATACCAACAATGGAATCAGTCACTTACAGGGAAGCTTAGCAGGACAAAGTTCTCTTCACAGTAGCAAATAATGCTGAAACTAATTCAGGAAAAGAGCAACTCTTTTTTTCACTGAAGAAGTTATTTTAATTAGTGCTTAGCATAGGATAATAAATATTCAAATACTTACGTAATGTTCCAGCTTCAAGATTAGAAATTACGATGAACGTGCAGTAGGAGAACGAAGTCCATGGTTCAATCAGTTTAATAATTACATTGTGCCTCCTTGTTCAAGCTTCATGAAATTTTCATGAAACATTATCAGTGTCTGAAAAAGCAAGTGCCATGAATTTTATTAGCTAAACCTGCAGGTTGAAATACTGTAGGCAGTCACTTGAACCTACTACAGTAATGCATAGTTGAACTATTGACTGTTAGTTATTCATTTCTGCACTTTCAAAGAAGTGATTGAGAGATACCAGGTTTTATGTGTGTTTGTGTGCTTTTAGTGGTATAATGAAAGATAAAATCTTATTCTTTCCAACTGTTGAAATGAGCAGTATAAATGAAATCAATAGCATGCAGCTTTAAGCTCTTCCGCCTAATAGGTATTTTCTCTTCATATGTATATACTGCGCTCATGATCTTCTGCAAAATATTATTAATGTTTTGGATTTGAATAAGGCAAACATTTTTGCTTTCCTGATTAACAGTGAATAATGTCAGCAGATAATTAAAATGCTGAAGCTAGAAAATAATACTTAACAGCTGTTCTGGCTGCCTACCACCAGTTGTTTCAAGAATATCAATAGGGGCCACCCGGAGTGCTTTGCAGCAGCTGTAAACGTGGACCAGCCACACGAGATGACTCTGAAGTGCCAGTGAGTCCTCTGAGCGTGCTCTAAGAATAGGCAAATGTCTCCCATTTAAGAGAGGGGAGTTGTAAAAGTTCTTCATACTAAAAACCTAGCAAAGCATGTGTTCATTGATTTCTATTTTTGGTATAAAATGAAAATATCACTGTAGATTCCCATTAATCTTTCCCGTTCTTCCCTCCCCTGTCAGAAATCACTAGATGACAACTGAGTATGAAATAGACTGAAACTAACCCAGCCATCTCGCAGTTTAAGCTGTTTTGGCTTCAGGGTGCTGCTCAAAGGGGTGGCCCTCATATTTTCAAACCTTTTTCTCTGTTTTGTTTTGACTAGCAGTCATGGGGCTACAGGATCAGTCAGATCAATCTGTTAATGTAGCTGAAATAATCAGCAAGGTTTCTTTCCATAGGTTCAACAAGTTGACCAAGGTGTTCATTCATTTTGCCTTTCCACCGCGTTGCTATTGGGACTGTGTGCTGGTTTTGGCTGGGATAGAGTTAATTATTTTCTTCATAGTAGCTACTATGGGGCTCTGTTTTGGATTTGTGCTGAAAACAGTGTTGATAACACAGAGACGTTTCAGTTACTGCTGAGCAGGGCTTACATGGAGTCAAGGCCTTTTCTGCCTCTCATCCCACCCCACCAGCGAGTGGGCTGGGGGTGCACAAGGGGTTGGGAGGGGACACGGCTGGGACAGCTGACCCCAACTGACCCAAGGGATATCCCACACCATATGGCGTCATGCTCAGCATATACAGCTGGGGGAAGAAGAAGAAAGGGGGGACATTCGGAGTGATGGTGTTTGTCTTCCCAAGTCACCGTTACGTGTGATGGAGCCCTGCTTTCCTGGAGATGGCTGAACACCTGCCTGCCGATGGGAAGCAGTGAATTAATTCCTTGTTTTGCTTCGCTTGCGCGGCTTTTGCTTTACCTATTAAACTGTCTTTATGTCAACCCATGGGTTTTCTCACTTTTACTCTTCTGATTCTCTCCCCCATCCCACCGGGGGGAGTGAGTGAGCGGCTGGGTGGGGCTTAGTTGCCGGCTGGGCTTAAACCACTTAAACCACCGCAGACTGATACAAAGGAAATGGTGAAAATGTGCCATACCATGCTGGGTAGGCCACCTCTTTCAGCAGTGCTGTGGCCATGAAACCACAGAGATATTCTGTTAGCCAAGTGTGAGCTACCTGCTTGTGGTTTTTTAATGCAATATACCGGGATTGAATTGTGACCTTAAACTGCCTCATGTATTGTTTGTGATTTGGAACAACAGAAAAATAGAACAGACTTTAAATCCGGGTTTTGTTTTACTTACAACAGCCCAAGTGTCCCATGGTCTGCCCCAGAGGCTTGGAAACATCAGGAGGCATCAATATGTTAGTCAAGTCACCTGTGCTAAACAGCAGGGAACACACTGCAACTGTTGGATTTTCCTACTTCCTCCTTGTCCCGTGAAAGGACAATCTTACCTATTTGTCAAGTTTACTAGCACTCTGTACCATATGCCTGCAGCGTGGCCCTGGACATAGGCCAGTGCCAGACAACTACTCCGTCTGTACTTAGCCAACCATACCTATGCCAATAGTCTAACTCATCCTGTCTAGGTTCTTGTGCAGTACCATCACTATGGATTTTTACAAGAACTCATTATTTCTCAGATATCTTCTTAGAGAAAATGGGACCCATCTAAAAATAAATGTACTTTCCACTTGTGTGTATGAGAAAGAAGGTAATAGCATTCTTCTTGGAAGACCTGAGGACAACCAGACCTATGAACTTTTCTTTACATGGTGTTGGAAAATGTCGGGCTAAGGGAGAAATACTTGTTCTGCAGATAGTATTCATTTTTAATGTGGGTGTTACAGGTGATAAAGCTACAATAGGATGTGATGAATATTGTCGGTAGGGAACACCATTTTTACCCATTATTTGCTAAAAATATTTTTGTGAATTAGTGTCTTCACAAGATAGCATAAAGAAAGGCTCTACTCCATCTTCTGTTCATCTGTTTTATTGCTTGCTGTATGAAAATGGATTTTTTTTTTTTATCTCTGTTTAACTGCATGAAAGGGTGTATGTGTTTGAGAGGAAGAACCCCCCGAAAGAACCCCACGATCCCCTGTGATTTCTAAATATGCCAGGCAGTCAACAGTGGTAGCTGAAGTCAGTGGATGCTGCGTTTCAAACACAAAAGCGATACCTGTTTTGTAAGGTCAGGGCCTAGATGTTTCAAAGTGCTCCCTGAGATTACTGGATACTTCTAAATATGTTGCACTCCTGATCTGTAAAATGGGGACAGCCTTGTGCTGCTGAGTGGAAATACCTGAAGATGCACTGTGATGATGTGCTCATTATCTTGTAAGGACAGTTTATGACATCTGTCACTAGAGCGGAGTTTGAGAATTTTGTGGTAAATACAGGATGAAGCGGCATGCTGGATAAAATACTTGATTTGCATGTCAGTAACTGACATGAATAGTCAAACACACTTAGTAAGTAAAGCAGGCACTCTCTGGAAAAATAGTGTGTGATTATATATTAACAGTGGTATCACAATGCACAACCATGAGAGGACCAAAAGAAGCCAACAATGAGTATGTTATTTTGGTTCATTGTATTAAAGTGTTCACATTCCTTTTTTTGTATGTGTAATGTAAACATAAGCCAGAAGAAAAGACTAAGACAACTGCAAACCTAATGAAATTGATGCTTTGTCTGCACAGTCTGGCATGTAAACTGTCTAGGCCAATGAAGATTTTTCTCCAAACATGTTCTGAGTGGGCTCACGTCAGAGTGAAGCTCATTGTCTTTAACAAGATATGATTCAGATCATAATGTAACTCAGTCTTATTTCCACTTAAGTTTGCATTTAACAGAGCTGTGAACAAGTGACAAGCCATAAAAATTGGTCTATCGTACTGAAATTATTGTATGATCTTCAAGCTTTACATTTTTAAGAGAAGTGATTGTCTCTTATGTGTTTGGAAGGTAGCTCCCACGTTGTGGGGACTGCTGCAGTCTGCTTAATGAGTTACCAAATGCACAGGTGGGTGCAGGGTGTTAGGACATGGTGCTTTAGTTTCTGTAAAACCTTTTCATGTTGTGGTGAGAGGCAGAACTTGGTTCTTGACATTTTCCAGTCTGTGGTGAGAGAAGGGGAAAAGAAGCGGGGCAAAGGAAGAGGAATCCAACTGCACTCTACAGACAGAACAGTGTATTCTCGTACAGTTATTGAACAATGTCCTGACCCTTTTTTGTGCGTATATCAGCCATGGAGAAGACAGAATATTTGCAAAGAAATATAAAATATTTGTATATATAAACCACAATATATCCAATACTAAAGGTTCATCTCTTGAAACTAAAGCTACTTGAAGTTGAGGATTAATTAACCCAGTAGTATTTTGTTAATAATTAAGAAGAGTGTTAATGGAGGATTCTTACAAAGAAGCATTCACAAATTCTCTTTTAATATCCAAGGGAGGACATAGCATATGTACAATTTTCCTACCAGAGGCAATCTAAAATGTTCCTCACTTACTTTTTTTAATAAACAATAAATTCCTCCCCCTTTCAGGGTTAGAAAAATGACAGCAATAACTGAAGTGCATCCCCAAGTCTGCAGAACCAGCAGGTGTTGGTATAAGGTGACCTCGGTAAGACGTGGGGCAGAGACAGCGCTGAGGGTGATAGGCAGCATATGGTCTGGTGAGGAAGAATTCTGCTGGCTGTAGTGGCACCCCCCAGCCAGTCCTCCCACCAGTTCCAACAGCTGCCATAAGTTGCTGTAAAATATTGCTTAATTATAGAATTTCCTTGATCCTCTTCATCTCCTTCAGGGATTCCTGACCCCACCCTTGATCAAACTAACCACCTTGAGGCAAGGCATTCATGGTGGTATTACAGCGGCACCGCTGCTGCTGTGAGCCTTAGGGAGCTGTTGGTGTTCCCCTAGTGAACAGTGGGTTTGGAGGTTTCTAAACATGCCGATAAATGTAACTGCTGTTGGTAAGCATTTAAAAATACTCATTTGTGCATTAATTTTTTACCCAAAACAGTATTTTTATTTTTCTGTACAGTGGGTCTGACCCTTCTCCTATTGAAGTTTCCTAGGAACAGACACTAGGCCTGGAAATCATTTTGAAGTTTGTGAGGGAAATGAGATCAAAGGTTTTTGTAAGAAAAAAAGGATATTTTTATATGCATGGTAATTTTTTCATCCTAATTGTTACACAGGACTAAGAACTTGTGCGCATTTTTCTCCATTTACCTTAGAGGGGTAAAATCATACTTACGAAAGTCACTTCATGTGATTTTTGGGGAGTGAATTGGAATCTTGTGACTTACTTTTTTTTTATTAAATTGCAACTGTACTGAGTAGATTTCATTTTGGTAGATTCTAGTGATGGTTTTTGAATTCTCTATTTAATGACAAAGAATATTAGTTCTGTGGTCTTCCCTTTCATGCTTATTCACTTGCATGATGTCAGTGATCCAGTATAATGAAGGACCTTCACAGCCCTTACCCTGTTTTTTTTTAGCACAATACGATAGTGTATTGTCTGTATATACACACAAATTCCATTAATTTCTGTGGGAATCGGACACATGCATGTAGGGTAATTGTTTCTAAAGCTAAATATAATTTCCATTCAGTTCATATCTTAAGTTTTGCTCACCTGTGACCGCAAGACATAAAGGTTACTTAGAATAATAGAGCTAAGATTTTTAAAAAGTTGATGACACTAGACTTTTACAGATGAACAAGATTCTGTGAGGCTAGTGAAGCAGTTCTCAAGAAATATGTTTTAAAAAATCATGACTTCACATTGCAGTAGAATTCATTTAGCATTTGAAAATCGCAAAGTACTGTGTGGTTTAACTGGTAGAATGGGTAGATTGGCTTTTCCAAATGTTGATTCCATCTACATTATCATGAAAAATCAATGAGTTAATTTTGGTACCTTTACACTTTCTTTTTTAATGCTGTATAACTCCACCTGGCAAAGAATAACTGTGACATGAAAAAATGGCAAGGCTTAAAATAAATTTCACTTGAAGTGAACTGCAGGTAGAAAAATAGCTTTTACAGTATCTTTAGCGATGCCATATTTAGAAAAAACACTATAAAACTTATACTGTATGAAGCCTGGAAGAAGCATTTTTTGAAATGTTCAACATTTGGTAAAACCCAGGGAGTAGAAAGAAAATTTCTTGTAAATAGCTTTTATATCAAAACTGTTTTGGAGCTGGAAACATATTTATGTGTCTGATGTCTCTAACAGTAAGTGAAAACCAAACCAGATTCTTCCATACTCATTATCTGTGAACAACCTGAATCAACTCTTCCCCAGCTCACTCAAATATAACAAAGATTGTGAAGAGCTAGCCAGAGTTTGTAGTCCAAGAAAAAGGATCTTCGTTCTGACCAGGGAGAATACAAGATGTGCGCTGCTTTTTTTAACCTTTCTGATGTAATTTAGCAAGAAACTGAGATTCTTATTTGTTTGTTTATTTCTGCTTCTTAGTAAGGGTGTTTCATTCCTCTCCAATCTACAGCACATCTGTTTGGCTGTTTCCCTTTTAGGAGGTAGGATCTTTAAAACAATCTGCACTAAATGCAATCTAAAGCTGATTTTGTGCTCTTGTAAAGTTAAACCCTAGTGAAAGGGACTAGAGTGTGAAATAAGTTTAAAAGTAGAGCAAATGAGAAAATATTTAAGAATATTTAAGGATTTTGAGGGTGCTCACAAGGCAAAGCCATATAGGATGTTTCTTTCAATGTTTCTTTCAATGAGTTGCAAAAAAAAACCCCCAAAACCTAGCACCTTGTCTGCTTGAGAGAAATTGTTTGAAGAGAGAGATAGATCAAACCTAGATAAGCAAAGGACATGGGGAGGGGAATTAAATTACAAAGTACTGTGAAATTGTCTGGGTCAAGTGCATTGACAGTTCTTAAATGAGAAGTCATTTTGAACTGAACCTGGAATAACAGAAAACCAGGGAACTGTTTGCAAATGGGACTGATGTGGTAAAAGACACTGTTGTATAAAAGGTGCTGGGAAAGATGAAAGCAAGCTACTTTATTTGAATACCCTTCTGTAGGAGAGGAAATGAGGGACTGTCTCAGCTGTGGTTTACTGTCTGCCCTCAGGCACTTGACAAGTTTTTTTAGAGATGCATGAATGTACCAGGGCTGATGTGTATGGTAAAGAACTGGCATTTATTGTTTGGTGCAAATGAAGATAATGCTAGTAGGTACCACCATGATGAATGAGTATGCTAACACACGTTATTTCTCAGTTAGTGTATGCAAGATGAAGTCTTGATTTGCTCTTGATACTCACTGTTTATTTTCTTAAAATGTGAATGTACTGTATGCATCTTTTCCCAGACCAGTAGTTGTTGAGAATTTGAATAAGACTGAAGTTTTAAAATAAATTTAATTTAGAAGGTAGTTGGAAAGAATTTACTCTTGATTCTTTTTTTTTTTTTTTTCACAGAAATGGGTTTATGTGCATTCAGGAACACATACAAACACACTTCTATTTAGCCATTGCCTGTTGTGCTGCGAGGTTAGTCCTCTAAGTTCCTTTTGGGCAGGGAGTGAGTGCCTAAGAATCTAAGGGGCGCAATATCCTGAACTGCCCGCGGCTTGTCTTGTAAAGGAAATGACAACAGTAATAGTACAGGTTCCTTTCATCTCTGTTGCAAGTCACCTTATTAGATTATAAAAGACAGTTGCTGAAAAATAGGTGAGAGGACTTTGCATCTTTAAAGGTAAGCAAATGCAACTGCTTGAGCCTGCAGTTACCTCCTTATTCAGGGTTCTCTTTAACCCACTTAATTTTGTGAATGTGGATTATAGTGCAGCCCCACAAAACTGTGCCGTAACTGAAGGAGGGAGGCAGCAAACTGCATTGGGAGTGCAGGGGTGAATGTCCAGGGACAGTGAGCTCGTGTCAGACTAGCTGTTGGAGGGGGAGTCGCAAGCAGGTCTCTGCTGAAGGCCTTTTCTCTGGAAAGCATGACATTTTATCTAGCCCAACATGACAGTCCATGAGAAAATGTGTGAAGAGTTCCTGCCTTGACCAATCACTCCAACTTTTGCACCAACCCTTAAGTTGTGCTAAATTGATCCAATATATTAATAATTATTTTGATTAGGTCTATTTTTAGTCTGGATCACTTTGCTGATTTGAGTTGCTGTCCATAGCCTAAACCAGTTGTACCAACTGAACTGAGGAGGTAGCAGAAGATGGGAATGAGCAAAGTGCAGAACTGACTGTGGCGTTGTGTTTGGCCTCATGAATTGTATTGCAGAACAGGTAATAACTTTAAACTCCACCGAATCTTTTGTTTTGAAGGGCTGAATGCTTAGCACCCTTGTGAGTTAGACCCCTACAAGGATGAAGGCATGAACAAAAATGAACGTCAATTTTTCTTTGTTATTTCCACTAGTTTTATTCAGTCTGTGCTGGGGCCATGCTGACTGGTGGTCATGGTGAAGGCGGGCTGCTTGTGTGGGT
The DNA here is from genome assembly GCA_031468815.1 of Morus bassanus. Taxonomy (NCBI): domain Eukaryota; kingdom Metazoa; phylum Chordata; class Aves; order Suliformes; family Sulidae; genus Morus; species Morus bassanus. The sequence goes on from CM062578.1 coordinate 10,689,117, forward strand.
TGTGGTGGGTCATGGTCTGTCAAGAATCCTGGGCCATCTGACTTGCGATACTAATGGTTGCTTTCATCAGGATCAGAGAGGGCCAAAATGACTAGCTCCTACTCAGGGGAGAAAACCCACCTTGCCTTGTGAGAGGGAGCCCTCCTGGAGAGTGTGGCCGAGGCCACTGGCGGGGCGGGAGGGGAGAAGCGGTTCCTGTAGTTACTGGGAGCATCTCTAGTTTGTGTCAATAGATTGTTTTATACCAGCATGTTTTAAAGTAAGTATCTAAGGCACTGAAGGCTGATACACAGTTTCTCTTCTGCTTCTAGATCCTTCGTGATAATGGTTACTGAAATACTGTGTGGCTTGGCTCTGGCTGTAGTTTTACCAGAAATTGCACTGCAGTAGTGTGAGCAAGCTCACACAATAGACTGGGAAGTTGTGGCCCCAAGGTCATTTTCTTAAATTTAAAAAACTTTCCATTTGTATAAAAGTATATCTGCCACATCATGCAGTGTCAGAGCACTGTGAGTGGACTCTTAGTTTAGACAAGCTTCCTTTTTGTCCCTTTTTTGTTTACAAGGAACAGAGGGACAGAGAGAAAAAGTTGGGCAATGATTTGGCTCTGCTTGCAGAGATGTAAACAGATTTCCCAATATTTAGCCGTGGTGGTGTAGCCGGAAGCAGATGACTGGACGTGCTCCAGCCCAGTGTGAGCTGTTGCCCTGTTTGGAGCAGTTAATGAGTCAGAACATGAGGGCTGTTCTGCTGATGAGTCATCAGCTTCCCACTTGCCCTGAAGCAGCTTTACTTTGATGTGGCTCAGTTGCAAAATCCACTCTCTCAGTCCATGTGACAGAGCCCTGATAAAGGACCCCATACTAGTACTACAGTGTTAGCCAAACTCTAAGTTTGTGTTATTTCAGGTGAGAGCACACGTACGGAAAAATGTATTTCAGATTAGTTCTTTCTCCTCAATTCCCCTTAGACCTTTTTAGATGAATAGATCTGAATTTCCCAATACTAGAAAAAAAATGGTCTGAAAATAGAACCCACTGAGATACATTTGTTGTTGGAGTTAGTACAAGCAGAAGGAGAATTAGTATACTTCATGCTGCTGCTTGCTAATTTAAACTAACTGAGCCGTGTTGGCAAGGCTGCAGTGGAAGTCAGGGATTAGAGCCTAGCAGTTAAATGCAGTACACAGCAGTAGCACAGATTCTGAAGAACATCAACATTTCAAAGTGGGAAGCAGACACCCAAACAGGAAGCATTCAACAAAAGCCTAAGGTACAACAGGTGGAACAGAATCAAAAAGTCCTAGTAAAGTAGAGTTGTTTAGATCTGAGCTTTACTTTATTTTTTTTCTAATGGAGGGCCACCATTAGGATACAATTTACCACTTATGGAGCTTGTGCATTGTAGGACTTTATGGGTGTGAATGCTGTGATTTGGGCAGCTTAGGGGCAGCGTTGGTAATAGCATGTTCTGTGTCATACTTGGCAGATACTTGGTGTGTCTCATTTGAGTTGTAAATATTTAAGTTCCCCTGATTTCAGTGGTAACAGTATTAGCCCCCAGCTAAGTATTCTTGAAAATCTTATTTTCAAAACTTCTTGTTTGCTTATGAAGACACCTCATCAGTCTCTTCTCTGATGCAGAAATAGAAATTAAAATGAATGTCTCTTCTTTCCTACTCTGATCATTTATGAATGAAGTCCTTGTTGAGAAATGGTTTGCTCTGATAGTAGGATTGATAATAGTAAAGCAATGCAAAGATTGCTTCTGAAAAACTTGAAAGTGAGAATTTGAATATGTATTTGGGGGCTACTTTGTCATGTGTTCGACTATTCCTCAAATAAGAATCTTATAAAAACAAGTCTTAAAAGTTTATTACGTTTCTACGTAGCAGTTCTCTCTACTTTGTAGTGAAGCTTCAATATTATAGATTAGGCAAGATACCTTTAAAGTTTGGGGCTCCTCCTCTTTGGATTCATACACGTGTAATGGAGACACCTATCTTCAAAATTCATAGCAAAGAACTGTTTCACTAATTCTCTCCCAAACTCTTAGGCTGTCTCTTTGGATAATATGTGTAGGTGATGAATAGAAAATGGCATGCAATAAGAGAGGTAATAACAGATATATAACAATAGTAGACTATAATAAAAGAGCAAATAATTAGAAATCAGAACATTCATAAAATTAGTCTTTTTCAGAATTGTTCTGGCATTGAGTTTCAGCTCATATTTGGTTGAACAATCAGTATAGTAATACTTGTTGCAGAAAGTATTTAAATGTGATCAGCACTTTTTATTCATATAGATTTTTATACAAAAATCATGTTATTGTTCCATCTCCTGTTTTCCTCTCCCCTTGCCTTTGGAGGGGGAAAGGAAAGTAAAAATGACAAGGGAAATAAAAAAATATTATTTACATAACTTTGGAGCTACTTTATGAAAACTTCTTGAAAATGAAAATGCGATTATCATATGCAGAAAATTACACAAAAATTAAAAGCATAAACTAGCAATTACAGAAAAATACTTTTTTCTTAAGGGAAGTGAAAACTTCTTGCAACTTACAGAAGCAGAATATAGCTCTTAGGACTGAATGAATGAAAGATGTTTTTGTGGTATGTATTTATTAAGTATTAATTTAGACAGATTTCATTTACACAGGTTATCTTTCCATATAGATGCTGCTACACCAAAGTTAAGTGTGTAAAGTGATTTTAACAATATAATTCTATTGATAAAGTGGGTAAAATTAGCATACAAGTCAGTGCCTCAGAGGACACGTAGACCAGGGTTTAATGCAGTAATACCTAGTTGTCTCAATAATCCTGGAAGTTAAATGCTTAATCTTTGTCCAGTACCAGTGTAAATAAAGCTCAGGTGTTGGGAGAAGTAAAACTTTTACTGTCTTCCAGGCAAGTCACCCATGTAGTACAGTTTAGCAATGAAGGCAAGATTTCTAGCCTATGTTACTTGCCTTTGTCTGAAGCTCTGTTTTCTGTCTCATTGTTGTAGGATATGTGATGTATGCCAAGAAAAAAATCCTTCTGGGATTAGTAGTTCTGGAAATAATAAAACAAGGAACAGATGGATTGCTACAACCCCAGATAAGGATATTTGGGGCTTTTCTCCATACTGTTTTTCTTTCTTGTGTACAGATACACATTTCAGAGCTGAATAAATGATCGTCATTACAATGAAATTTCACAGGTATGAGTGAAATGATTTTTTTTTCCTAGGGTTGAAATAAACGGTGGTAAAAGGGTGTGGTTTTACAGTCAGAAATGCTGCTTTTCCGCCACTAAGGCTCTGAATTGCCTCTCCCTTCCTCATGCAACCATACAGCTGGTTGGATGAGAGTCCAGCAAAAACAGAATCGGCAAAACAGAAAAGAATAAGAAATTAGTATTAGCCATAAGGGTTTGCTTAGCCTGATCTGGCAGACTGCACAACTGCAGGATCACTATTGTCAGCCCAAGAAGAGGGATGGGGACATGGGAATTTGCCTCTCAGTAGCAGCATGGACTTGGGTTGTCCCCAGCCAGTCATGAAATCACAGCTTCAGTCTGACTTACTGTAACATTGGACTGTGTCATACTTTTAAAAAAAAAAAAACCCAAACAGTCCTATGGACAGTCCAGATCTAAATGCTACTCTTACGCCTGCTCATTGTGACTAAATCTGATGTGGCTGCTCATCACAGTGTGCGTTACTGAACGTTTCTGACAGGGTTATGAATGGGAGCCACCTGTCATTTGGTGATTGTAGGCTGGTAACTGCCTTTGAATTGATTTTGATAATGAAGGTCTTGAATTTTAAGACAGCATTCTGCATTTTAGTGTTTGAAATCCACCTGTAATGTTTAAATGTTTTACTCACTGGCCTTTAAGGAAAAAGAGGCTGGTCTGAATTCAACTTTGTCAGTTCTGATACTCAGGAGGCTGTAAGACTCTAAAAAGGTCTAATTTCTATCACTGCTACATTTTTTTTTAATTCTCCTTTATAATTAAAAAGATACTGGGCCAGAATCTGTTATCGCAGTATAAATCCAATACATTTCAAGTGGAATTAACCTGCTTCTACAAAGGTTTAACATAACCTTTTCTAATACTTATATAGAAATAAAAAATGGTGGGGGGGAGGCTCCTCTCACCTGAAACCAAGCCCTTTATTTTAGAATCTCAGTGCTGATTTTAGGGAATTGTTGGGTTTTCAATTCTACTATTATAAATAAGCATTGTCTAATGTTTAACAGCCTTTTCTTTAATAACTGCCAAATCGGTTTAGTGGTCATAGTAATAAATTCTAGTAACAACCAGCCATTACTTGATCTTGAATCAGAATATCAATGCCATATTTGAGGGCTCTGTTTCAGACACTCTGTCTGCATGTTTTTTAATGAAGAAGATATGTTTGTACACTGCCAGGGTGGCTCCAAGAAGAGCAAGCAAGGCCACTCGTGGATTCTGGCTATGGCTGCTGAGAAGTTACCATGTTTACACAGAAAATTCCTGTGGTTTGTTTTGTTTTGTTTTAAATGCAATTGGATTCTTTAAGATCTATGATCCTTACATTTTTTTATCAATTTTTCAGTTTTTCTGTAAGTTAAAAAGCATTGCTAAATGGTTGTCATTGCCCTGCTTCTCACATGTAATTAAAGTACAGATTGTTTTCTCTAGAAAAAGGATAAAAGATTTTGAGCAAAAGCAATATTAGTTTTCAGCTACAGTTTCATGGTTGCTTTGCATAGCGATTTGCAGAACATTTTTATCTTATGAGAAGTTTTATGTGAGAAGAGGCTTTATGAATTTATTAAAACTTAATTAAATATTTTAAATTTGCGACTCTTATTTCAAATGAAAAAGGAGCAAATCTGCAAGGCAATAAATATACATCCTAGAAAGATATTAACTTAGAAAATACTTCCTTGTTTATTGACTATAGATTATGTGTTTCTTCCTGTTTTGTGCTGGCTTAGTGCTGACTGCTTTGCTATGCTGATAACTAAGAAAAGACACATACTTCAGGGAAAGCAAATGGCAGAGCTCTTCCTCACAATCCTTTGTAGGCAGGACATTTTAAGTGGGCATATTTTAAACAAGAAAGGGGTGGAAAATTGTCACAGGTACGATATGGAAAAAAGCTCCTTTGTAGAAAGAACTACAGCTCGTTTCATCCTAATTTGGTGATCAGAAACCTGTGTTTCAACAGAGAGTGTTATGCCAAATGTGTTTCTAAAGGACTAACTATTGCTTGCATCTGGCTTTTAAAGTATATTGAGGATAATATTAATGTAATACTGTTCTTAAGGTTTTTTTCAAAGTCCTTATTTGGACAAGATTTTGCTGAGCTGATGATAATGTTTACTGTCAGCAATATATAAACTGTATTGCTGAAGAATATTTTTAATTAATACTGTTACCTAAACCCTATATGATTTAATTTTCTTTTACAGTTTCAATAAAGTAAATGCAGTGACCCTGTATTAGAAGTGCGAGACAAAAAAAATCATAGTTATTGTAGTAGACTACCAACTGCAACCAAGCATTCCTGGTACCATGCTCTTTCCGAAATATCTGCAATGCTGTGAATCTGTGCAAAATTAAAAGGGTATGACCCGCTTTCTATTGGCATCTGTAGCAAAACTTTTGGGTGAATTCAGTGTTTCAGGGTCAAGGCCTAAATGACAAATTCCATAGTTTGATCAATGTCTACTTTCACTACTTGCTGACCTATTTTGCAAAGAATAGCAGATTATTTTTGCTTTTCTCTACACTGCATTTTGCATAAAGTAATAACAGCATTCAGATATTTAGGTACAAAATATTTTGAGTTAAAAATTAATACCTTTCCATACTTACATATAAGTAAATGTCAAATGCGAAAAAGAAGGTAACAAGGAAGAAACACTGCGACAAACAGTGTATGCTCCAGTGGTCAGCAAACTTCAGTTTTATAAGTTTCCTGGTCATCTGAGTTTCTTGGGCAGGTTTCTTAATTCCATTTTTCCCAGGAGTTAAAGGCCCTTTCTCTTGAATGCATCCCTGAACATGGTATTTCAGAACCTCTTGAAGATGCCTCTTCAAGACTAGAGAAGTGGAGCTCTTCGCTGAGCATAGAATCGTAGAATGGTTTGGGCTGGAAGGGACCTTTCAAGGTCATCTAGTCCAACCCCCCTGCAGTGAGCAGGGACATCTTCAGCTGGATCAGGTTGCTCAGAGCCCCATCCAACCTGACCTTGAACGTTTCCAGGCATGGGGCATCTACCACCTCTCTGGGCAACCTGTTCCAGCATTTCACCACTCTCACTGCAAAACATTTCTTCCTTATATCCAGTCAGAATCTACCTTCTTTGAGTTTAAAACCATTACCCCTTGTCCTGTTGCAACAGGCCCTGCTAAAAGTCTGTCCCCATCTTTCTCATAGTCCCCCTTTAAGTACTGAAAGGCTGCAATAAGGTCTCCCCGCAGCCTTCTCTTCTCCAGGCTGAACAGCCCCAACTCTCTCAGCCTGTCCTCGTAGGAGAGGTGCTCCAGCTCTCTGGTCATTTTTGTGGCCTCCTCTGGACCTGATCCAGCAGGTCCATGTGACAGTCCATTTATTCAGCAGGAGGTAGTGCAGGAACAAAATACGAATGTTTTGAGGTCAGCACTGGCTGTCTTTGGGCTACTGAGTAGAATAGAATAGAATAGAATAGAACAGTTCAGTTGGAAGGGACCTACAGTGATTATCTGGTCCCACTGCCTGACCACTTCAGGACTGACCAAAAGTTAAAGCATGTTATTAAGGGCATTGTCCAAATGGCTCTTAAACACTGTCAGGCCTGGGGCATCAACCACCTTTCCAGGAAGCCTGTTCCAGTGTTTGACCACCCTCTCAGTAAAGAAATGCTTCCTAATGTCCAGTCTGAACCTCCCCTGATGCAACGTTGACCCATTCCCAGGCGTCCTGTCCCTGGATCCCAGGGAGAAGAGATCAGCACCTCCCTCTCCACATCCACTCCTCAGGAAGCTGCAGAGAGCAATGAGGTTGCCCCTGAGCCGCCTCCTCTGCAAACTAGACAAACTCAGAGTCCTCAGCTGGTCCTCACAGGGCATGCCTTCGAGCCCTGTCACCAGCAAAAAAAACATCAATATCAAACTTTATTTTGAGATAAGTTTCACACAGAGACAGTGGGTGGTGCAGAGCTGCTGTTGCCCACAGCTGTGGAGAGCTTCCAGCTGCCTGTAGGACCATGGTGGAGTACAGACTAGGGCTATGTGTGTTTCCTTATCTTTAGGTCAGTGTCCTTGTTAGTTGCAACACTCCAGCTGAGTGGTAGAGGGAGAGGACAGGTGCGTGCCATGATCTGAAGTTGTGGCTGTCAAAGACAGAAGCATCAAAGAAAAGAGCAGCCACCCTCCATTGCCATGGGGTAGCCCCTGCCTCCCTGCCTGGGGCTCTCACAGCGTCACGTCAGGGCTGTCCAACTCATATCTCCCTGACGACAGGAGACACCTGTCCTGGCCCAACCATGTCACCAACCCCACTGCAATGTGGGCCACCACCAGTGTTTTCCCCACTGTGACCTGGATGCTAGGGCTGGTGCCAGGGGCTCCTGTGCAGCCCAGCCCTTGGCTACCTGGGGAAAAAGGGTGCATGGCTTTGCCATGGCTGTCAGGAGCTCCCAGCTCCCTCTAAGTCCTTAAATGGGGTATGGGTTGGGGCTATCTTATCTGTCCTGCAGCGCGCTGGCAGCTCTCTGGCTGAGTGGTGGAGGAGGGAGAGGACTGGAATGTGCCATGGTCTGGTTGTGTCCCAATCCAGGTGTCTGGCTGTAATAGATAGAAGCCACACAAGAGGAGCAGCCACCCTCCACCACCGTGGGCAGCCCTTGCCCATCCCTCCTTTGCCCTCTCCTGTCAGCCCTTGTTTACCTGGCAACTTGTCTGCCAGCCTGGTCTGGCACAGCCTTTTGTATACCCATCCTGGGCCACTCATGTCACCAACAACTCTCCGGTGACACAGCCACCACCGATGTTCTGTCTGCTGTGATAGCCATGGCACCACCAGGGCTGGTTCTAGGAGCTGGTGGCTGTGCGTCATGACATAGCCATGACATCACCAGGGCTGGTGCCTGGAGTTAGTGCTGCATCACTGCGACATGGTTATTGTCTTCCACCATTCAGGCAAGAACACACAATTAAATAGTAAACATAAAAGTTAATAAATAAAAAAATGAAATAACAGCCGGCCACACTGAGGTGGAAAATTAGGTAGCTGTAGCAACAATTTAAAGAACGGGATCTCAGCAAAGGTTAGAAAAGAACTAAAACCAGCAAGTCCAACGTACTGCCCAATTTTAAAGATTTGGGTGGTACTTACTGCTGAGATTGGTGAGTTTGAAGACAATTCTGGAAGAAAAACGCTTGTCCTGTTGACTGAAGGTAATATTTCACACCTTTGGAATTAAAGCCATGTCCAGTGCCAAACCCTGCACCCACGAGTGGCTGACAGTGCTTAGTGTGGTTCAGCGTGAACTGCAAGACTCATGTCTGTTCTTCCCCAAAACAAACCAAAGATTTTGCCAGGGACTGTCTTGTGCTACACACTTCAGTTGGACACTAGGGTGAAATGCATGGATTAGCTTCCATCTGCTTGGTTCACTGCAGGCTATTAGAGGCAAACTCTTTAATTGACAGGACCAGAGGCAATGGGCACAAACACAGGAGGTTCCCTCTGAACATCAGAAAACGCTATTTTACTGTGAGGGTGACCGAGCACTGTACTGGGTAGACTTGTTCTCTTTTCCCAAAGACTTAAAATGGAAGGATCCCCAAAATCTTAAGTATAAACTCATATATGCGACTCTGCATGTGTTCATAGCTCTCACCTGAATAAAAAATGAATGATCATGTTTTGTTGTCTTTTAATGCCTGTGAAATGTGAGAATGTAACTGCTGAAAGGAACTTCGATAACAAAACAGAATTTTGAAGTTGACCACTTTGGTATTCTAGTGTGTCTTTTTGTTAAGAGCACTTAGTATTATTGCTCATGTACATAATTGGCAGTTTGAGTTAAAGGTTTCGGATTTGTAGTTAGAGTGAGGAATATGTTCAAACAAGTTACAGATTGCTTAATACAGCTGACTTCATAAATGCTTTAACTTGTGCTTCAAGTTTTCCTAACAGGAATTTGTGCTTTCAGTTTTTCAGGATGAACATTACAGGAAAAAAAGTCTGATATAATTTTAACCTTTTTGCTTAAATTTTACAGTGTTTTAAGTAAAAACATTTTAAACAGAGAAATGTGTTTTGATATAAGCTTCCTCAAGGCAGTATTTATTTAATCAATAAAGCTCATGCTTAAAAACACATTTCTCACTATTTGGGGAAAAATCTTTTCTAGTATATGTTGGTATTCCAAAATTCATAGCTTTGATTAACTGTAGCTTCTTTATTTGAATTACAATGCCAGAGAAACAAACCAATGGAACTTTAAATAAAAATACTTTTCATCTCATTTAGGCACAGTTAGGACTTAACAGAAAACATTGCCCAATTTATTGCTGTAGCAGCATCTTTCATTCAGAATGCCATTTCTTAATTTTGGAAAAGGATCATTTAACTGAATTGGATACAAGAATTCTTATACTTGTAAGAGTAAAAAGAAGAAAAGCTAAAATATAATAAAAGTTTACAGTGAGGGGAGAATAAAGTGTTTTAATGCTTTTAATGGTGGGTGGTTTCATTGTGAATGATAACAGACATATTCCAGAAACTATGAAGAAAGGAAGTGACTCAACACCTTAGAGGCTGAGTTTTAGACAATCATCGAAGTGAAAGTGTTATCTTCAGTTACAGTTTTGGAACTGTACATTAAACGTAACATATTAGGTAAAGAAAATGGCTACGGACTAAATAAAGACAGTGTTGTTGTTTTCCGTTCTTTAGAAAATGGCTCAGGTTGTTCTTTTTTTTTCCTTCATGTAATTCACATTATTTTTGGTAATATCAGAGACTTACTGTAAAGAGTTTGGGCGTGGTAGTGTCACAATAGACGGAAACTTGCTTGTGAAATAGTACCGGTGATCAGCTGAGTCTGAAGGTGTGGAGTGGTCACAGCAGTAATGGCAATACTAATGACATAGGTGGAAGCAGCAATGACGAGTTTGAGTTCAATAAAGGTGATGTTAGACTGTGCTTTTATGAAAGGTGTATTGGAGTGAGGAGACACATAATATTTAAATTTTAATCCTTCTTTACATGTTCTTCTTAAAGACTTATCTCTCTCAAAATTTTCTAGCAAAAAACTAATAGAGGAAAACCCATCCAAGACCAGCCGGTAATCAGTAGCCTGGTTAGTCGGTTGGGCAGAAAGCTGGACATGGAACCAGGCAGTCCCTAGATAGATCCCAGACTATTGATTGATTTAAGACAGCTCCTTTTTCTTTTCTTGTTTCAAACAGAATTATATGCTGATCCTTAAAGTCCGTGTCCTGATAAGTTTCTTTCAAAACTGATGCATTTCAGTGAAATTTCAGTTGCAGCAAAACCACAGTTCCTCCTGTATTCTGAGGCAAAAAATATTTTACAGAGATCATGCTTTATAGTTACCTCACTATAAAATCTCGTGCAGATTTGTGCACTACTCCATAGTTTTCAGGGTAATAGAGGTACATGAGAGTTGACATTCTAGGGTGATAAATTGTTGACCTGTATTGACTACATCGCAACAAAAACTGTTAGTTCCTTTACAGAGAAATCGGTGATTACACATCAGTCATAAGGACATAATCTGCCCCTTTTGATAATGAGAATATATTCTCATATTCTTGGAGACATACAGAAGACTAGTTTTCATGGTGTGATAAGGAACAAAGGAGTTGGATTTGGCAAGACAAACACTTGTCTTTTCAAAACTCAGCAAAATGACCATATATTACTGAATGAAGAATGGCCATATATTTGAGTATATAGAAAAAGACTGATAGGACAAGAGTAAATAACTTTTGGACAATTAAATAATCCGGAAGATGAGGGTGTATTACAGATTTTCAGTATCATAACAGAATTCAGTAATTGTTCAAGTACAAGTAATTATTCAGCAGTAGTGCATAAAAAGTTAGAATGGCAGGGGCAGAAGATCAGAAGAAAAAAAATTACAAGATGATAGATAATTTCACATGGGTTAGGGTGACATGAGAAGGGTAGAAAAACGTGGGATAAGAAAAGCAAATGGGACTTTCATGGCATTATGCCTAACCATGTATATAATGTACTTGGGCATTTTGTGTTAAGCTTGTGTTTTATCTTTTCTTTCTCAGTCACATAGAAAAAATTACAACATGGCAAGATCCTCGAAAAACTATGAACCAACCGCTGAATCACATGAGCCATCATCCTGCAGCTACTTCCACGCCAATACCACAGAGGTCTATGGCAATGTCTCAGCCAAATCTCGGTGAGTAGTGGATGGGGAGGAGAGCCACCTTTTACTAACTTGTTTGCCAAAGTAATTTTTGCTTCAAGAAGGGTAGCTCTGATTCTAATATCAGGCCTAAGAGTATGTTCTCCGCTTCCTTTTCTTACTTTTCCCTCTGTAGAGTTGGCAGCAAGTGAATTCGTACTGTTTGAGATAAAGTTCTAACATCTCATGCATTTTATTTTAGAGCCTCTGTGACAAATTTTTGATGTAGTAGTGAACATAGAAAAATAAGCTCTTTCTGTGCTTTTTGATTCAGAGGTGGTATAAAGCCTCTACAAGCCCACCATATAACTTTAGAAGCTTACTGTGTGAAGTGTTAGATAATCTGTCTGCAGTCTTTCCTGTGTTTCTTCAGGTCAGAGGTTGTAGCTGGTTTGCTTGTTTGTTTGTTTATGGTGGTGGGGTTTTTTTGCGTAGTTAGGTTCTGCACTGGAAGCTACTTGCAAAATACTAAAAGGTCTATTTTGCAGTATGAATTACCTGAAGACTTTCTGTAATTGGTGTGGGTTCATTGCTGTTCCTGTTTAGCACTTCAAGCTTAAATTTAAGCATCAACTTATGTTCCTCTGATTTTGCCAGTTATGAGCCTTAGTGAAAATAAAGTCTTGAAAACTCTGAAAATTTTAAAGAAAAGATGTAAATGGAAGAAAACATTTTCATGTATAATCAAGAATTACAAACAATCCCTAATATTTCACTTCTGCAGTTTAACTTTTCTACTACTCAAGAAAACGAGGAACAGATAGGTCAGCTTACAGGCTCAAAATCACAAGAGTATGTCAAATAGGTAGTCTTAAAAACACAGATCAGATTCTTGTTCAGGTTAATTTTTGGTAAGTTGGTCTCATGATTTCATGATGATTCATTTGCAGTGTGGTTCATCAGGGCTACCTCTTCACATACCAAGAAAATGGTAAATATTTGGCTGCCAGTGGTCACCAATAGCAGTAATGCAATATACATATTTACTTTTGTCTTAAATTTATATGAAACACCTAGGCTGTCACCTGAGGTAACAGACTTCAGTTCTTTCTTCTACCTTTCTCTCAACAACTGTCCTGCTTGAATATATTCAGTAAAAGGTTCTGGTTACATTATGTGATTTAGTGGACAGTAGCAAATTGTATCATGAGAGTGAATATCTGAGGAAGAAACCTGAGTAAAATCCAAAAGGTTAGGGTGTACTGCAGTGTGTCATACTACATGGTAAAACTAACAATTGCTCTGTGTGTGTTACTTCAAACCACAGCCGTGTTTAGGTCAGTCTGTTTATAGCAATTCTGAAATGGCCAAGAGGTAAGAATAGGACAGTGGGGTTTTTTGTTCATACCAGCTCCTCAGCGTACATCGACATCTGTTACATTCTCTCTAATTAAAAAACAAAGGAGGTACCATAAATCAGGAGAGTGTGCAGCAAGCTTTTTCCCCCAGTTTGTCAGTGGAAGTGAATCAAAGCCAAATCCTGTACTGAAATACTTGTATACTGAATTTTAGAGGAGGGTCTTTCTCAAGATACGAAGGATTAAAAATAAAAGCATACACCTAATTAAGAGTCTTTTCTGGAAGGGACTTCAGGTGCCCAGCAGGGGCATTTCCACAGACTTCAAAATCTGTCACATCAAATACAGACTATATTTCATTCAGTACCCTTCACATTTATAGATGAGGTTCCACTTTTTGGTAGGTATTTATACAGTGCTTGGCATAGTGGTTCAGATCTGTGACTGAATTTCCTACACATTAGCCCACTAGAAATTGTATGTAAAAATTTCCACAGCATCCATATTTCTTTAATCAAGAAAATATTTGGCAATATGTTTTGGTGGACTTTTTCTCATTCTGGTGGCTTTTGAAAGGCATGCTGTGACACTTACGGAGCAAGCAAATCTGTTTGCACAGCTGAGTAGCACTTTCAGCACTGTATTATTAAATTCAGCATCACAGTCCCTGTTTTTCCAATCCACCTGTTTGAACACAAGTGTGAAACTTTTATTTAAAAATATATTAAAAAAGATTTGATCTAGAAACTGTGTGTGTGTATATATATACACACAGAAATTACAAGATTGCAGTAATCTGAATGGAATACAGTAGCCTCTGAATACTTCATGTGACAGTTTAAAATACACGTGAGTGCAGTTTGCAGTACTAAAGTAGAATGTCTCTATTTTGAAATTATCTTGGCCAAAAGGAAGGGCCTTTCTGCTCATTTGTGATGCTAACAGTGTTACTGCTAAACCTGCTTTCTTGGGTCTGCTCAGACATTGAAGTGAGCAATTTGTTGGTCTGGCAGTCAGACCTCTAAGCCAGAAGTGATTGTGCCAACATCTTACAGACATCAGAGGAGAAATGGAAACTGGATACCAAGTTGAGCCCCTCTTCTGGCTCTAATTCTGTAACTTTTTAGCAAATGAAGTCTATGCGTCTGTCTTTTGCCTTAGCGTTTTTTGGTACTGTAGGAATTAAAAGAAGTTTTTCTTTTGAAGATGTGCCACTTAAAAGAAAAGGATTTAAGTATTCCAGGTCTGCATACTGGTCTGCACTTTCAATTACTAACACATGTGTTTTCCTTGCTATGCTTCTTATGAAGAGATGGAAAATATGGTCTGCTCTCTACAGCTTGTTGCTTTGGTTTATAAACTCCTTTCAGCAATATTTGCTGGGAAGCATACAAAGGGCACTTATAAACATTCTATCAAAAGCACAGAGTGTGACTAAGTGATACCAAATCATAGTATGCCTATGCTTGAGACACAGAGAAACATATAGTGAAAGTTCATTGAAATTAGTAGACTTGCCTTACAAAATCTGCTGTATTTTTCTACCTTTTTTCTTACTGTGGTTTTATGTTGTCTATTTATGAGCTACCCATACTGGTTTTCTTATAACTTCAGCAGTGTTAGTTTTCTCACTAGCATTTAAAGCATTGCTTTTTAAATGTTTTATAACAAAGGCATCTGAAGGTATTTCTTCCTTTGATGCATCTTCTTAAAATTACAGAAAACTAATACATGCTAGGCAGGTTTCTATGCTCACTTACACACCACCACTAAATTCAATGAAATTTCAGGAATGAAGAGAGAAATTTGTCCCAGAGGTTGAAAGCATATTGTTGCAGATTAGCATATATTCAGACTTGTTCAATCTGCTTTTTCTAAATATTTTACTTCTGTTGTTCTTTTAAGACAGTTTGTAGATGGATATACAAAAGAAAGGACAGCATTAACGGGAATCTGTTAACTGTATATTTTGGTTTTGGAATGCAGAGGGGAAAATGAGCAGCCTCTGACTGAAGACAACCAGAAAAACTGTATTTCTTGCATCTTCATAAGTGCTTCATAAATCCCATTTACTTTGGTGCTGAATATGCACATGTATTAGTTTTTTGCCCATTCTGAAACATAGTCTTTTTCAGCTGATTGATAAAGTATTCACTATCTATTGCCAGTCAACTCCATTACTGTGGTAGAATCAAAGACCGTGTGTGGTAAGAAGGGTATTTGTACACCCTTATTTTAGGCATCTAACCTAGGTCTCTGAATTAGGAGACCAAGCTCCATGGACTTCCTGTGAATGAAAGGAAGGAGAGAGCAGTTGCAGTACACCTAAGTTAATGGTCAAACTACTGCCTGATTTAAATGACTAAATTGTTCTCTGGAAGTGCCTAAGTCCAAGCTAGGGAAGCTATTCTGCCTTAATGGCAGTCACTGGTGTAAGAAGATTGTGGAGTATGGTTTTTGGCTATCTGTAGCAAGATTTAGGGGAAAAAATTAGATCCTTACAAAATTTTCTTTTGCAATGGTTTTTAATTAAATGCTGCTTGTTTTGTAGTCTTTTTCTATTCTATGTTATGCAACACTCAAAACCATTGTTATTTTCATCCCGCTTTCTTCAAACTGTTTTAAAGAGATTTCTTTTGTGATTGTACTCTTCATCCAGTTGGTGAGCACAGTCTGGTCTTCATTTAATTATTTCTCAAGTTTAACAGATTGCAACTTATTTTGACACAAAATAATAAAATCCTCTGAGAGTATTCGTGTTTTCTGTATAAATTAACTTGAATTTATATGTGCAAGTTCCTTAAAAAGCTCTTACGAAAAGACCAGACTGTTATCTGCAAAAAACCTCGGGAGGACCTTCTGTGCAAAGTGGCATACATCATGGTACAGTCAGTTGTAGAATTTAGGCCTTACAGCTAATACCAGTTGCAGACTGCAAGGCCCAGTTATTCTAGGTCCTGTATGAGTGACTAAGCTGTGTGTTAACTAATTCCCCGAGTTTGATGGTTTGAGAGTTTTAGGCAGTCTGCCACTTCGTAAAATCCCTTTGAGTTTATTTGGGCATGGGTAGGGGCTTTCAATTTATCTAACTAGAAACAGTGGTTAAAATGTATGTTTGGTCTAACTAAACTCACTGAAGTCCAACCAGGCTGGACGTCCCTGATGCTCCCTGATGCCTGGCCACCACTGTCATCTTTGCCTCTCTATTCACAGTGGACAGTCCAGCATCAACAATCACACAAACGCATACCTGATTTTACCACTTCGCATTTTCCACTTCTGGTACACAAGAGAACTTGTGTGACTCATCAGTCTTTGCATAGAGATGTGATTGATGGGTGGAAAGGCTTTCAAAAGCTGCAATCATGTATGAGCTGGCTGTCAGGGCAGTAGTGACGAGGAGTGAAGCAAAGAGATGAGCAGGGCTATGCTTGTGTAGATCCCTTAAGCATTAGAGCTGAGCCATCTTACCCCATTTGTTTTTTCCCTCATAAGCTATCGTCTTCCATGTAAGTTTGATCGTGATGATATTTCGAGGTTCCTTCCAACCTGAGCTGTTCTATGATGAAGTAATGATGATGATAAACTTGTAAATTATTATCTTAGTGCATAGTGTCTATTGGCCCAGCTAATCTTGCCTTCAGAAAATGGATCGCTCTTAATTCTGAACACTGACATAACACCTCATAACTATATGTTCTCTCAGGTTCTGTCAATATGAATTAATTAATATGTATAATTGCAAAAAAAAATCATGAAGATGCTCAATGTTATAATTCCTGAGGTTTCCAGTGTTCCAGTACTCTATCTGTAGCTGGAGCAGTTTGTTTTAATTTATCTCTGTGGTGCTGGTTTTTTTATCTGTTTATCAGTTTATCTGCTAGTGGCATCCTCAAAGAGATATAATAAACTGTGAACTCATTCACATGTACTGAATTGAGGGACAGCTGCTAGAAGGTAAGTGATAATGTTATGAGCTTGCAAAGGTAAGGATGCCTATTCTGGCATAAGGAAAGAAGCCAGGTGAGTTTCCACACATGGCTGAGGGTTGGGGCCTTGCAAAATTTAAGGTTGTTAATAATTCTGTTCATCACAGAATGATTCAGGTGGGAAGGGGCCTTGGGAGTTCTCTAACCCAACCTCCTGCTCAAAGCAGAGAGTCAGCTATGAGATCAGACCAGGTTGCTCAGGGCTTTATGCAATCAGGTCTTGAAAAGTTTTGTGAAAGATTAGAGGATCCTGGTGCAATTCTCATGCTTTCATCAGGTAGGAGATTGGTACCGTAAAGAAAATGGGTGTTGTATCATTAACACTAGGTGGTGGAGTTTCAGAACATGTAATACACACTTAAGAATAGAGAACAATTTCTGGCAGAGGGAAAAGGGTGCTACATATACTTTTGTTTGTACTTGACACCTGCACTTTGACCTGATCAGATCATGTGTAGGTATGGAGTATAAGAAAAATAAAACATCATGGCACATCTGTGGTAGAAGCTAGTAATATTTATCTCCATTTTATACATCAGGCAGTTCAGGCATAAAAAAGTGGAAAGCCCAAGGTTAATTTGTTTAGGGTCAGTGTATGCATTGATCCTGAGAGTTCAACCATAGTAGCTTATTGTGTCAAACTCCAGATGATTTTTACTTTTTTTCCCTACCCAAGAAGAGAAAGCTCCTTACCTTAGAAGCTTACTCTTCTCAAGGTCCACCAGCAGGCGTGACCCAAGTGATACAAGCAGGATAGTTTTAACTGTTAAATACACTGGTTCACTAAGGTGAAAGACACGTATTACACAATAGAATTTAACGTGGAGAGCATCTTATGCTGACAGCTGTTTGTGTTACAGAAATTCATTCGTGAATCTAAAAATTTTATCTTTCAACTGCATTGCTAACGGTAGTTTAATTGGGTCTTGATACAACTGGGGGTTATGACACTTTGCCTCTGCTTTCGTTTTTTTTTTTGCTCAGCCAGGAAATCCAACCAATAAAACAATGCAATAATCCTGTTTAGGAGCAATAAACACATGAACCAAAGTTTCCATATCCTGCCATGATAAAAGAGGTGTAGCTACTATTGTTTGAGGATGATAAAAAGCAGTTTTGGTTACTGTGTCAAAGTGAGTCTCTGGAGATAAGAATGGAGAAACTCCCAACATGTTTAAAAACAGGTGGTTTGTATTTTAGTGATAACTAGCATACATGAAATGGTCTAGATTTTTCAAAGCTTGGTTAGCATGGAGTGGAAATTTGGCTACAAATATGTAACATGGAGAGGAACATGTTTTTGCCTTGGTGTAGCCCATACCCTCCCAGCACCTGCACAGTGGAAAAGCTTCCTGTTCCAGGTAATTTTTAATTACTGGATATCCTGAAAGAAGCAGACGCAGTTTGGTTGTGGTCGATATGAATAATTTGGCACCTGCTTCTGGTTAATGAAATAATACGTGTAGGAGAGCTGAAAGCATTGTAAAGGACTTGCACGTTCTGTGGGAATGAGAGTTTTATGACACAGCTCTGGAAAAGAACGTTTTTGGGTGTTTATTTGTTATTTGCAATTAAAACCTCTAAGAAGTAGTTTATCAGGCAGATTTCAAATGGAGTAATTTATTTAACTTTTAAGGACAGTGGCTAATAGTTCCAGAGACTAATAGGAATTAACTTCAGTATCAGGTAAATTAAATCCTCATATCTCAGAGGGGACACACCTTTAAAGCAGCAACTGACTATCTAGTAAATCTGCAATGTTAAAGGTTGATGTGTTCAAAAGAGATGTTGGTGTTGTTTCAAAATCTAGTAATTTTTAATTTTAACACAAAGACGTTCCTGTTGGTGTAAGCATTTCCCTTCAAGGTTAGTAATCTAAACATGCGCCAGCGCAAGAGTGGAGTGTCATTTTCATAGTTTCAAAGTGAACGAAAAGCAAAAGCTGAAGATTGCATGAAACAGAAGTAAAAATAATTTAATAAATATTTTAAATAATGGTCATCAGGAATTGGTCATTAGCATTAAAGCTGTCTCTCCAGTCAAGCAGCCCCCACCGTTGTTACTGAGTTATTGTTAAAAGTGCTTACAGAGTAATCTCTAATCTTTTAAATAACTTCCTGATAAACGATAGCTTTGATGCTGCACCTGCAGGTTTTTCATTTGTGTTTTTTTAAGCTTGAATCATTGATGACAGGAAAGATTAGTTAAATGTGAATATCACAGAACTTAACGTAACAGATGAAACTGTTGAGAAATTTCTGTATAGCTATTTTCAGCCCAGAAATCTGAATAAAGGAATCTCTGTGCACTGGGATAGTACAACTTTTTGGTTTAATACTTTACAGATTTTTGGAACAAAATTCACCAGAACTGAAAAGCAGCATTTTTTGCTGACCTTGTTG
This sequence comes from Morus bassanus, assembly GCA_031468815.1. NCBI lineage: Eukaryota > Metazoa > Chordata > Aves > Suliformes > Sulidae > Morus > Morus bassanus. Next base: position 10,708,254 of record CM062578.1, read on the forward strand.
GAAGGCTAATGCTGTTTCTGGGAAATAAATGAAACAAGCAGTTCTTTGTTGGCAGAAGCGGAGAGAGAAAAGGAGGGGAGCCTAGTCTTTTTTTCTTCACAATGTCGTGACTAAGTCAAAACTCTAATATGGCCGGGTTCGTCTTTTTTTTTTTTTTTTTTTAACCTCTGTAGACATTTGTTTTTCATCAGACTGTATTGCGTGACACCTGACGCTGGCTAGTTCGTATGAATTAGGCTCTGGGCTGCCTATAAACAGAGTAGAGAAAAAGATCCATAGTTGCATCCAGACAATTCTGACACTAAAATAATAAAAGTTGGTACAATCAGTTCAGTACATATGTCAGAAACAGTTTACACTTGCGTGTGTTGGCTTCTGCAACTTGCAGAGTCTCTTTCCCACAAAATAATCCTTGCTTAGTATATATCCAGCAAAGCCATCAACAGAAGGGTCTCCTACAATGTCAGAAAACCTAATTCACTAGAATATCATTATTAATTTAAAAGCAAACAAAAGCAATAAAAGAATTTTTTCATTTTTCATCCCACTGGAAAAAGAAAATTACATAGGTCTAACTTGAGATGTGAACTAAATAGTTGTAATTCCATGGTCTGCAGTGAAACTGTGGCCACATTCTCCAGGTTTGGAACTTAGCTCCACATTTTTAATCACTTTCATTTGAGCTGGAAAATTGTGTAATGGCTGTTTATTGAAGAGACTTACTTCATTTTGCAAAATAAATTTGTTTTTCCCCAAGAGAACTGAATTCAAGGCCACCCTGAGTCTGATTGCTAGAATGGTGAATACTCTTCACCTGCTATGTTATATCCAATTTCCTTTACCATAGGGTGGTAGCTATTTGAGCTTTTTGTATTTTTCCTTTGTTTGCAGAACTTTATAAATGTTACACTGGGAGTGCCAAACCCTGCCTAGTGAATTTAAGCTTACTGAAGACCAGTTGGTTTTCCTTAGTTACCTTTTGACCTCTCAAAAACAGTTCAGAGGTCCTAAGGCTACCCAGACCACAGGCTGAAAAGAGTTGTTAAAGTGTCACTGATTTATTAGATGAGTATCATTGTACTGAAATCAGTATTCATATTGGGTAGTCTAGTTGGAGCATGAACTGCAGGTTTTTCTTTTTTAACTCAAACTCGATCATGTTCCTCATAGCATTTAAATTCAAATTAAGAATTCAAATATAAATAATAGCAGGCATTAATAAAATTGCCTAAATAGTGCAACAGATGTGCCATATGATTATATCATAAGGAACAGAGATTTGTACAGTGTCATTGTATTGTTAGGTTGCTCACTGGAGTTGACAAAAGACTTTCCTTTGACTTCACCAGGCTCATTCAGACCTTCAGTGATAAAAGAGTTATCAGCTATATTCAAAACCAGTGTTACTGAACTGTTCAGTACAGGGGTTCAGCTCTGGTTCAGTTGACTACTTCTGGGAAAAGCAGTTAGGTAGAAGACTTTGCTCAAACTTAGCTTATGTATATACCACAGGCGTAATTTTTCCATTGTTGGGATTCTTTTCATTCCAACTAGTATATTTAAAGATTCACTATTAATTGAAATCTAGACAATATCAGACATATCAAACATGCTTAAAGGTATTCCAGGTACTAGATTTTTCTGTTTTCCCCATGCATATCATTGTAGCTCTACCTGTAAGAAAAGCAACTTAGTGTTTATTCAGGTTTTTTTTTCTTGTTGTTTGAGGAACTCACACAGTGGAAAATGCAAAACCAGTGAGAAGTCTTCATCCTGTAGTAAATATATCATCATACTTTTCCACACTTCTTTTGAGGAGACTGGAGTTCTACCTGGATGCTGGTTTTTGCCCAAGTAGATAGCATTGTGGGATAAAACTTACCTGACTTTACATGTAGCGTTCTGCATAGAAAATATGGGGCAGGGAGGGGGATAGAGAAAAAAGAGGCGAATCGTTTTAAGTGATCATAAGTGTTGGCACAATTATATGGGGGATAAGTGTGACCACAGATTTGAATGGTGTTGATTCTGTAAAGAAAATGTCTAGAAAGATGCAGGTAATTGCCTGTAAAAGCACACTTCATTATCAATTGATGTATAAACTAGAGGTTGATAATAGCAAAGATCAGATATTCAGTTCAGACTGACTTCTGGAATTGTCCTGTCTAGGGCAGTGTTTTAATTTGTCCAGATTTGTAAACTTCAGTGTCATTTTTGCAGACATAATTAGGTAAAAATATGTAATGATTTTCAACAAAAAAACAGGTCACAAAAAAGGTTTCCAGCAAATCTGAACCTTGGTTTTTATTTATTTTGTGGAAGGTCCAGTCATATTAATTGTATCATTCTGGGACTACATACATTAGAAACTTCCATATTTTTTGCCACAGTGAAAGCAAACAATCATTTTCTGTCATGAAATGTGAAGAAGCATACACAGGACCAATACGAGCTGATCCTTTGACTTTACAATGTGTAGAAATGTTTTCTGTAATATGATTGGTATGGTATGAAGTTATTTTTCATATGTAGCAAAACACAAATCAGTCGCTAGTGTATTTTGGTTTATTCCCAGATGTACCTTGCCATAATCTCCCTGTGCAGTCAGAAAGTTTGAGACGTTAGAAAACATTGCAGTCTCCTCTCCAGCAGAGAAGCCAGCTCAGTGGAGCTACATTATGTCCAGTTGTCTCCAGATGTGGTTCCTTTTTTACCCAGACTTGAATTGAGGTAGAGCTTAAGGATTTTTTTTAATATTGGTTTTGAATTACTAGTTTCCAGCGTCCTGACTGAAAGGTACTGAAGAGTACATCAGATCAGTTGTACTGCGTCTGAACAGAAAGTCCAGTATTTTACAGAAGCATTTAGTTTACTATACAAGTGCTATGCACTCACCCTCCATTTGTACTGGGTTTAGCTGGGATGAAGTTAATTTCATAGCAGCCCCTATGGTGCTGTGTTTTGGATTTGTGACTAAAACAGTGTTGATAACACACCGTTGTTTTGGCTATGCCTGAGGAGAGCTTGCAGGGCATTGAGGCTTTCTGTTTTTTCCCACTGAAACTGCATGGGAGTTCGCAAGAAGTTGGGAGGTGACACTGCTGAGACAGTTATCTGAATTACCCAAGGGGGTATTCCATACCGTATGATGCCATGCTCAGCAATAAAAGGTCAAGGAAAGGAGGAGGAAGGGGTGACGTTCATGGTTACGGCATTTGTCTTCTGAGGTAAGCCTCACGTGTACTGAGTACCTGCTTTCCAGGAAGTGGCTAAACATCTGCCTGCTGATGGGAACTTGTGAATAAATTATTTTGCTTTGCTTGTGTGCGCAGATTTGCCTCACTTATTAAACTGTCTTTATCTCATCCCACAAGTTTTTCTTGCTTTTGCTCTTCCAGTTCTCTCCCCATCCTGCTGGCGAGGAAGGAATTGAGTGACCGCCTGCATGGGGGCTTAGTTGCTGGCTGGTGGGAGCCCCAATCCACCACAGCAGGACAACTGCAATTTTCAAAAACTGTGGGTGGACTTACTGCACATTTGCACTATATTAAACCACCTATGCCCAGTAAGCCCCATTGTTGGATTTGCTGTATGTACTCACACACACTGTACAGCACATGCAGATTTCTGCCAAACATCTCAAAGCCTTGTAGCCAGCTATCTTCGAGTGGATTTGTTCAGTTCACCAAGAAGGCCCTTTCCCCCGTCCGTCAGAACTCCAATGGCAAATGCTTTTGGTTGCAGTTTGTGCAGCACTACTGCATTAGGTTTCCTGAAACATCATTCAGTAGTTTCAACTGTTCTGCCAAACTGCAGTATTTCTGGACCGGTAGTTCATTTAGGAGGATTACGAGTGCTGTGGGCTTTGCATTAGTACTGCCAGTGCCTGTCCCTGTGCCTCTGGCTTTGTGTGCAACATCACCATATTTCCTTTCTGTGCATCATTTGTCTCAAGTAATCCAGCTGCCACTAGGTTTGCAGGGAACATGGAAAGATCATTTATCATTAGTAGACTTCCTTTATGTTCTTTGACTTGGACATTTCTTTAGGTCTTCTGATTTTCTTGGGTCAGAATTTCTCAGAGAATAGCTGTTGATGTAGGAAGCTGCAGTTTTCAGTATAAGCCTGTCTGCATTGAGGTAGTATGGTCATCTTTCTTTACCTTGAGAGCATCATGCAGAGAATCCCAAATCTGAAATTGTATGAAGAACTAGCCCAGGTCTGATATGATCCTCTCAAAGCTGGTGATACTAGACTTCCACAAAATGAAGTGGGTGCCTCTGCACTGCAGTCTGTGGCTTCCAGGAGACTTTACCTTGGGGATCAAATGACATCTACATGCCTCTGGAGAAGTCATGCTGGATGACATGCTGGCATCTCTGTGCTGTACTCTCCAGAACTCCTTATTCTGGAAGCACGTTGCAAAGATGGTTTAGATATGCCTGCATGCATTCCACAAGATCCAGAAGGATTTATTAGCATGGGCTTTGCACCACCTACAGGTAATAAAGCTGCCTCTAGACCCAAACTGACCCTGGATATAGCAGAGGACTAATGCATGCCTGTTAGATGCAGCCAGTACCGATCTGCGTAAATCATTAAACTAATCTGTACTCTGAACAAACCATATAGGTAATACTTGGAAAATTCACTGTATTTCACTCCTGGCTTCTTTGGAGGATATCAATGCTGGATGCTATTTTTAGCACCATAAACCAAAAGAACTTTTTTCTTGGGTAAATCGGGAGCCCATACAGAGTCTTTGGATTGCTTAACATCAGAAGTACTGGACTTGTTGTGCAACTGCAAACTCCTTCACTGAAAATGACTGATACCGACAATCACTAAATTTACACAACAGTATGAGATGCCTAAGGGTGTCCCTGGCACCAAAAATTTTAAAGTGTTTCTGTTCCTCACAGTCTTTTGACTGTTGTGTATAATCTGGGAATTTCTACCACTATCTTCCTGTGCCTACCAGACTACGTTCTCTGTCAGCCTGTCTCTTTCTTAATTCGCAGCTCCTTTAGCTGGAGCCAATATACTTGTTTAGCACTACTGGCTGTTACTGTTGGCTTCATTTTCCTCGATGTTTCAGTTAGATTTTCCGTGGTACTTGAAGACACGTTGCTATCAGTTATATTGTTTTCCTTGGAGCCACAGTCATGCTTTCTATGAGTGTTTCCTGTCTTGAATCAGGGACTCTTCAGGTATATGACATTACGCATCTGAAGGATTTATCTGCTGCCTGTGGGTATTTGCTAGTGCACAAACTGTATGGAGTTTTTTAGTGCCCAAATCACCTAACATGGGCCAAGAACTGTGCTGAGGAAAGTGGCAGTGGCTGCAGGGTGGCTATTGACGGAGGGGAAAATGAGCAAGCACTTCATCTTCCTTGCACAGCATGTCTTTAGCCTCATGGTTTATCTGCTGCGAGTGTTTCAAACTGGAGATGATATGCTGCTTTTCATATGGCCCAGGCTTCAGTAGCCCCCAGGAGGGCAATGGGCAGTGCTTTTCAAAAGTCTGGAGGACCATTTGGACAGGCTGCTTTGCAGAGGACACATTCCACATGCCATCACATGTGAACTGCTGGTATAGAAAAGCCCTAAACCTTAACACATTAACTGAAGGCTTGCTCATAATAATTTCAGTGCCTTTCAGTGGAACCAGTGCAAAAGAGTACTTGCAAATCTGCCATGATTTAATTACTCTTCAGCTAGTTCCCAGAGTCATCTCTTTTATTACTGTACATGTAACATTTTGACCCTTAGGATATATTTTTGGAACAGCTGAATGCAGCAGTTGTTGTGGGAAGTGCTGCAGAATGCCCCAGTTTTTGGTTTCATTTTGTTTTCTATAATAGATATAAAAAAATAATCGCTTAACAGTCTTGTGTTTTATACTATTTTTATTTCCAGTTAATATTTGTTTTGAGCTAGGTTAGGTTAACTTAATGTGCATTATATGTGTGCATGCACACGCCCAAGAACTAGTTTTGACTTCAGAAAAGTAGACCACATATGTCCTAAATTTCCTTATGGGACATTATCGTGATTGCACTCAAGAATAATTCAAGTGGCATGAAGCTGTTACGCAGTTGGTAGGATTAAATCCTGGGCCTTAGCATCTATGTATTTATAAACTGGTTTTGAATGATATTAAAAAAAGAATTTATTTTATCACCATATCAATTTAATGCTCCATTTTAAGTTAGACCAGATACCTTGACAAAACTATCTACTTGTTTGAAAGCCAGATACATGACTCTATACTTAGTGTTTCTGAGTCTGTCTGGTCTGGGCTGCTGTGAAAGTAGGTGTCTGGTATTCAAACTGACTGGAGAGTTACCTGAATCCCATTTTTTTCTTGAAGCAGTGTATGCTGGAGAAAAATGTGGCGTCAGTAGGTTGAAATGACCTTCAGTAAGTTTGTCTCTGTGACCCAAATCAGTGGGTCTTTAAAAGCCATTCCAATTAGGGGTAGTTTTGAACAGATCTGTTTTTCTGTGGACCTGTGTCCAGAGATTGAGACCTACAAACCTCTGGGGAGAAAGGCACTGACTGAAAGAGGTGTAGAGCCAAATAATGCAGGTGGTGGAATTGGCTGAGGATGGCTCCTACCTAATCCTGTGCATCTCCTGCACTGAAACTTGTAAAACTTTGCCATAGCTATAGCTTTATCAAACCCATATGATGTAAATAACTTTTTTTGGAAGTAGAATGGATTTTTGTTTTTTCTTAGAAGTATGATCACATACTTACGGCATACTTGAATTGTAGGAGATTCGGTGTAATGCGATTTCTGTACTCCTAACGTCAAGGTGTGGGAATGCTTACTTACTGTACTGAGCTTCCTGTAGTTCTTTGATGGTATGTAACAATGGATAGCATTGCTTGAAAGGAAAGCAATTTACTCCGAGATACAGAGTTTATTGGGCCAAAATATTCTGTCTGTCCTCATGAGAAGAAATTACATGGAAGGTTATTGGGGACCATAGCTCAGGGAGAAGTATTCCTCAGCATTTTCATATTGTCTTGTTCTTCGCCTTCTTGCATGTATAATTTCAGCCATGATACAACATGGGTACAGATCAGCTGATGAAGAAGATGGAAGTATTTTATATCGCAAAGGCAACAAATAGCCATGATAAATACTACTACAACTCACGTCCTAGCCCTGAGTGTATCCCAGGAACACCATACAGGCTATTAATCTTCACTTAACTTTGCCTGGTTCTATCATTTGCATGTGCTGCTTAGATGAAAGCAATTTTCTTATGGAGAATTTGTGCCTAAGTGTGTATGGTCCTGGCAATTTAACACCAGATTTACATTGATACAATTTATATAATTGTACTTAAAATATTTCTTACTTATTTTAATGTGAATAAGACTAGATTCGCTGTGTCTTAAAATGTGGTTCCATGTATTGTTTTCCCATTATGAAAGTGGTTTGATTTCTGCACCCAGCTCTCATTCTTACCTTTCCCCTTTCAGCACTACAGCTTGCTAACCTTTCTGGGTTTTTACTACTGAAAATTTACTGATCAATGCTAGCTTTGGTCCATTTTTCTGGCAGCCAGCTAATTTTTCCCACCCGGACTCCTACATTGGTTGCACATAAGCATTTTCATGGCTACCCAGTTACTCTTGCTGGGAACTGATCTAGCCAGAAAATACCATCTTTTTATCCCCAGGCAATTTTTAGTTTGCTGTGTGGCCACAAAAATGCTTTTGCCAGCACAGTAAAGGGGTAGCATGTGGGCAGGAACAAGCAGCTGGGTGTGGAAGAGGTGATAAACGGCAACACTCTGGTTTGATGTGGAAGCATGATGTCATTTGTGTGGATACAGCTGTTTGTGGACCACACATAAACTGAATCTGTGAAAAGGTTATATTACTGCAGCGCTGCTTTTAACTTGGATTATTTCTTGAGCTAGATTTGCCACTGAAGCTAAAATACCATGTAGCTGCACGCTCAAATGGTTCCATAGGCTTTATGTGCTGGACCTGTGTGATACTGGATCACCCAGAAGGAAAAATTTGATTCAGATCTGATGTGAGCGCATGTAAATATTTCTGTCAAATGAAGCAGGGCAAAGTGTATGTTGGCCTAATGCCTGTGTACCTGCCTTACTCCAGTTCCAGAAAGACAAGACAATACCTGATTTGGCAGAAAGCTGGCTAGCATAAAGTCAACCTTTCAAAAAAATTTTAACTTGGAACTGGCAGGGTGAGTTAAGTTCAGCATTTTGTATTGTATGGGTATCACACATTTGATCCAGGCTCTAAAATCATCAACCCATTTCTTTCAAAGCTCACTTCTAACAGTGCTTGCTGTACTGTAGTCTTCGAGGTCAGACATGTACACAGCATAAATATGTTCAGGTCTGAGAAGCGTAGAACTGAGTTGAGATTTCAGTTCTCCTATGGTTAAGAGAAATGAGTGAAAGATAAAAAGGGAGATACAAATCTTAGTCCTTTGGACAGAAAAATACTGTATCTCTTCTAGAGAGTATTTTAATATCTGGGGTGTTGTTATTAAAAGATAAGAGCTTTGTTAATTATGCTATTGCCCCATTAGTGAAAGAATCCTTGCAAAAATGTCAATTAATTTTTAAAGCAGTACTTGGCTGCCACTTGTAATCCAGACTGGCTTTAGGTACTGTATGTGTTTTTTACTGGAAATGTGAAGGTGGGGAAGGAAAAGAAGGAACCGTTCACTCTGTGGTTCACAAAAGTTATTAAGTTGCATTGCTGGGAACTGATACGTTTTACGCAAAAATAAAAAGGAGGTACAAGCAGAGGCTATGCAGTTTCCCATCTCTGTCTGATTTTCCTCCTGTTTTTTCCAAGCCTATTACTAAGAGGGAAACATTTCTAGAGAGGAGGGGTGGTTCTGCTTCCATGGCCAAGTGATACCTGCTGTCGAAGGTGCCAAATGATTATTTTAGCTTTGTTGCATGATTACCAGAGTGACTGTGGAGCCACACAAAGACTTGCAAGTTCTTTCATAACAGTTCTCTCAATAAAATTGCCCATCTGACAGAGAATTCTGCTCTGATTTATAGTTTCTGAACTTGACCAGAAAAGATTATATTGATTGAAGTAACATTAACACTCTAAGCAACATTAACTGTCTGAGCAGCAGTCTTCTGTGTGCAAGTAAAAGGGTTTAGCTGATTTACATGGGTATACATCAGGTTTGCTTACAAAAGGTCCCATTTCTCACCTGCCATCTATGGAGTTATTCCCCAGACGAACCTTTTGAATATCCTGACAAAGCGGGGGGAATTCTGAATACCCCAACAGATAAGGTTTCAGATGTTAATCAAATGTGCAGAAGACTATTTTGGTTTTCTTTGTAAGACCTTAACTATACAATATGGTGCTTGCACATCCAGAATTCACGAGAGAGTTACAAATCCCTCTGTTGTGTTAGATCAGGTCTAAAATCAGACACCTTAATCTCTAATTTATTAGACCTTATTCTTTTGCAAATGAAACCATGAATTGTAAATTCAACCTTACCTGACTTATGTAACTCCTGAGAAGAGTTATGAGGAGTTATGCCAGGCCTGAACTTGGCATCTTTTTTGGATTAATTTTATACAGGCTTGCTTTTAAGAACTCATTAAACTCTGTTCGTGCCTATGTTACTGTTTAAAGCAGCAGTGAATTTGGGCAGTTCTTTCAGTACGAGACTGATAAAGATTTTTGCTGAGTTTGATAATGAAATTGGTATGATTCTATTAATACTTGCAATTACACTGTTTTGCTATTGATAGTAATTCTCATACTGTGAACTCAGCTAACTTAACTGACTGCACCCTGAAACACAGAATGGCTGAGGCCATTTGGAAAAAAAGGGCAGTGTTTGTTCAAAAGAGACAAAGACATCTACCAAGAAAAGTTAGCAGTGATTCTCACTGCTTTGCCTTTTTATTTATGAATGTGGTATAGATTCAGTTTAATTATCTTCTTGCATTTCACCTGCTTTGTAAAAGTAAGTGAAAGTATGTTAAGGATATTATGGAAAGATGTAGCTTCTAATAGTTTCTGGTGTCTTTTTGTTGCGCTGCTTTTGTAACTTCTGACAGTCCAGCTTGTCGCTGGATCTCATTAGATGCACTTTTTCCTTCAGTTACAGTTCCCAAGCTGCTTTTCATTACTGTAATGTGTGAGTGCCTGTGAGGTAAGGAGTGCTTAAAACAATTCTACGACATAGAAAAATATTAACCCTCATTTATAGATAAGTATACAGAAATTGTGACTCGTCCATGGTAATACAGGAAGGCTACAGCCTGCCAGGGAACAGGACCTCCTACGAGATTTGCTTCTTAACTGGAACATCTCTCATCTGCATGTCATTGAAAAAAGTGTGTATCTCCTTCACAGTGGTGGAAAACACACACACAGTGCTCATTATTTATGCTGGTAATTATTCTTACAATAATTAATTTAGATCTGATGATAAAGAAAATGTTAAGATTGAAAACATTTTTACTAGCTTACTGCATGTTGTAGGCACATATTTGTAGAGAAATTTTCAATTAAAAAAACTTGCATGTCATTTATTACATGTACTTAGGTAAATATTTGAACATACCAGGATGAATATAAATATTTGCTGTATTATAAGTATTCATGTTTTATACATGCGTGAAATATTAAAAATCGTTTATTAAGCAATTACTAGTACCGGATCTTGCCAGATGGAGTAGTTATCTTAGTCATTTGAAATATAGTAATTCTAATAACTCTGTACTCACTGTAAAAGAGCAACATGTGTCCTAGGTCCTCTGTTACCTTAAAGTACAATTCTATTTAACCAGCCATGATTTATTTTCTTTCCCACAGTCATGAATCACCAGCACCAAATAACACCCAGCACAGCCATGTCGCAGCAGAGTCGTCCTCCCCAGACTCCACAGCCAGGGCTGTTGAACCTGCCCAGTGCACTGACCGCACAGCAACAGCAGCAGCAGAAGTTAAGGCTCCAGAGAATCCAGATGGAGAGGGAGCGAATTAGGATGCGTCAGGAGGAGTTACTGCGACAGGTAACATGAAACATACTGTTCTATTTTGTTCAAGAGCCTTTAGTTCAATGCATCCAAATTTTTACCCGGTAAAATTAGTAGCTCTGTTACCTTATGTCAAGATTAATCATTGTTTTAAGTAAGGGTAATGAGAAAGCTAATATAAATAGAATGTTTCCTTTTTTTTCCTCTAAACTAGCATTGAACAGAACACAAAATGGCCATCTGTCAGGAGGTACAGACCTGGTGTCTTTCTTACCAGCTATAATAGTAGTGTAAGGACCAAATTCTGTTCTGCGTCTGTTTATAAATTGAGAGCAACTATCACCGATTAATTCTGCGTTTAACTTGGTTTGCATAGTAGACCATGTTCATGCTTCACTGAAGATAAAAACAGAACATAGGGTGTTGTTCTTGACTCTGATTCCAACTCTAAAACATGCACCCTTTGCCTTTGAATTAAAATAAAATCACATTCACATCTTACATGAATACCTCTGATGTGAAGACTTTCCAGAGATGGTTCATTGTGGATGTTTTGTTTATTGGTCTATTTTTTAAGTTTCAGCTCTATATAATGACTCATATTGTACAAAACAGATATGTAACTTCCTTTACACTGCCTTAAGGAAATTAAAAGTTTTAACAATTGTGTTTCTTCTGTTATGGACAACTCCACTGATGATGTTGTGTTTTGTGTGGCATATTAATCAGCTTTCTTAGAGAAAATAAATAACCTATTTCTCTCAGGAACAATGTGAACCAAGTACATTTTATCAAGAATAACACCATTATTGGTGGCCTTGTAAATGCTGCAGTTAGAGTTCTAAGTACCTTTAAAAATGGGAACTTTCACAAAATCACAGAATCACAGGCTGGTTGAGGTTGGAAGGGACCTCTGGGGTCCATCTGGTCCAACCCCCCTGCTCAAGCAGGGCCACCCAGAGCTGGGTGCCCAGCACCATGTCCTGATGGCTTCTGAGTACCTCCAAGGATGGAGACTCCACCACCTCCCTGGGCAGCCTGTGCCGGTGCTCGGTCACCCTCACAGTGACTAAGTGTTTCCTGATATTCAGAGGGAACCTCCTACAGTTTGTGTGTCAGTTTGTGCCCATTGCCTCTGGTCCTGTCACTGGCACCACTAGAAAGAGCCTGGCTCCGTCCTCTTTGCACCCTCCCTGCAGGTATTTATGTCCATTGATGAGATCCCCCTGAGCCTTTCCATCTGCAGGCTGAACAGTCCCAGCTCTCTCAGCCTTTCCTCATAGGAAAAGCAGTGGGCCCACATTTTCCCTAGCTTTCCTTTTGTCACCTAGGTACTTACAGAAGACCTTATGTTGTTTTTGACTCCCCTGGCCTGATTTAATTCCAGCTGGCCTTTAGCTTTCCTAACCTCATCCCTGCATGCTCGGATAATGTCTCTATATTCCTCCCAGGTTTCCCATCCTTACTTCCATCCTCTGTTGAAATAATAATTTTGTGGAATTATTATTTCATGCCTTCAGTCCTTTTGCCCTTGGGATTGTACCACAATTTGTGGTTATTTTAGGGTAACATTTGTTTAAACTGTATTTAGAAATACAGTTTGACATTTCTTTGCAGCAGGTAGAAGCACGTTTGTTACTGGGCTAATGACACCAATTGGCTGAACTTTTCTGATGATTTATTAGAGAACCATAAGATGCTGAAACATTTTGAAATGTCAGTGACTTGTGTAAAATGCAAAAAGAAACCTAAGAAAAATCCTCACACTTAGATGCCCTTTGAGGACGAGTAGCAGAGCATGTATGTGTTATAGCTTGACCAGCCGCGAGTGAGTGAGGAGTGATGCACTTTTCTTTCCATGTCTTGAGGAGAACGACAGAGAGAAAACACATTAGTGATGAAAACAGACTGGAGCATCTCAGTGACCTCTAGAACACTTTGTGGGTAGCAAAAAAAGGGACACATACATCTTTAAAACCTTTAAGTCTAAAATAGAGATCTGGATGATCAGAGCAGATTTACCGGAAGGGAAATGTGCTCACAAAGGATATATCATCTTTTAGAGGCAGCAGTCATGAAAACCTCAAATTAATGTCCAGCTTTTTGGTTTTCTCTCTGCAGCCTTTGAATGTTGGTTTTGCTAAATATGTAGGGTTTTGGGTTCTTTTAAATGTATTATCTCAGTAAAATTAATGGAAGAAAAGGTCTTTAATGTTTGTAATGATTGATAATTTGAGGTGCTCTTTTTCCATGCTTTTATTTCTGAACAAATAATTTTTAATTGCATTTTACCAAAGCATCACTTTTCAGAAAGTAATAATAGACATTATTACAATTGCTCACCAAATTAAAGGTTATTAGAATTGTACTGAAAGTGCTTTTTTTTCTTCATGTACAGCAAATGCAGTTTGAGGTGGGACTTTGTACTAATACAGACTTCTAACAACAAGAATATGGTTGTACTTCTCTTCCCATTTACATGTATATGTAAGTCAAATTACTCTCCAGTTACACCACTGGAACCTTAGTAACGTCATCTTGTGCAGGCAAAAAGACCAAATGTAGGATGAATGTACATGCTATCATGTAGTAGGCTTTTGTAAAAGAGAAATTGATAACAAAATGAAAATGGTTGTCTGATGAGAATTGCAAAAAGATTAGTGAGAATATTTCTAAAAACATTTTACAACAATATATTTGCTTCATTTATATTTTTTACTCTTTTACCTCCTTCCTCGAAATATACATAGAAGAACTTAAAAAAAAATTCTTATCAAAAGTAATTAACACAAATTCATTAATACATTTTGAAACTGTACAGCACCATCTAGCTGCATTTGAAAAAAAAAGCATTAAAATTTTGCGGTTTTATAGCTCCTGCAGCTTGGCTACCTTTGCATGTGATTATTCCCATCCTCTTTGGTGAATATATGTACGTGCTCAAAGTTAAGCAAGTGCTCGGTGCTTTTGCTGAACAGGGTGAAGGGCAGATATGATTCCACTAAAGTTTCTGAATTTTTTTACCTGCTCATGTCAGGGCTGAGTTTGACTTTCAGGGTTCAGACCCAAGTCTGGAGACTGTACAGACACCAACATCTTGTTCCCATCTTCAATTTCCATTACCCTTAATTATGATACCTTACCTGTGTGTGCAGAACTGTGTTCAAGGTCTCTGAGCTGAGCAGTGATCTTAAGTCTTTTGCATACCTTCTCCTTTACTATCAAGAGCTCGGAACATAATAGAGATGGGTGTGGGAAGAGAGTGGGGATATCTGGTATGAGCTTAGTCATAACTGTCATCGTGCTAATAACGTATTTAGCTATTTTTACTCTCTTTGGCTCTGTTCTTGCTTCAGGACAAGAACAAATTAAGCTTCAAAACAGTTGTGCCATTAACACAAGGGCTGGTTTCCCTGCTCTGCTGACTCTGTTTTACTTTGAAACTAATACATGCACAACACTCTGCAGCTGTGCTGTACTTAACCAAACCTCCAACTTACTATGCCCAGTACCACCCTCCACATTATATAAAGCAGGACGGTATCACTTTGCATTACTAAAGTTTTCAGAACTGGTGTAGCTCTTTGGGAACAACATATTTCCCACCCAAGGAAAGCAAGTTGCAAAATCCATCCTTCCTAACAGAACTTTGTGAACTTCCTGCCAGTAACCTGAGCACTCCTGAACCCTGGCAGCTGAGAAGAATGTGACAAATCCCTCTGGAGTCATCAGTGTTCAAGTACAGTTACTCCTGCCCTGACCCTTCACTGCTGCTTTTGCTTTTCTAGTGTAACCTATCTAAGGGAAAAATGCTGAGTAAGTGTGCACACTGCTGCTAGCAACTGTGAGGAGGTGCAGAGAGTTTGAGTGAGAGGGGAGGAATTCTTTTGGCAGGTCACAAACCTCCTTTCAGCCTGGCAGCAGCTGCTGGCTCCCCACAGCCATTCCTGGCTGCAGCTGCTCGGGCGGAGCAGCACACCCAGCCGGGAGGAATATGCAGTTCTGGAAGATCTCTGCTTAGGGAATTTGTTTCCTCCTTTATCCTCCTCTTCATTTAGTTGGTAAAGCCTTCAGAACTGCAGACTGAGTACATGCAAGGAGGGCAGCATTTCAGAAAACCAGTATGACAGCTTCTATTTAAATGTTTCTTTACTCAGTTTTGTCGTTCTGGAAAGAGTTAATTTTCTTACTTACTGATTTGGTTTTGTCAGCTTTCCAAAGGAGAAGGGGTAATCTGCTTGCTGCTCAAGAGCTTCTTGGAAATGGCAGTAGTTAGAGGTAATGTCAGTAAGAAATCTCTGAAGGGGTCCTACAGGGAAATGTCCCTGCACTTCTCTGTGTGCACAAGTGCTGTCTTGCACCTTTTTGGGAAGGACGGAGATGGTCACAAAAAGGCAACACTACTCAGAAGTTCCTTTCTGATCCCCCAATCCTATTCCATAAATATGTGCACAGAAAGATACAGGGGCTGTAAAGACGCTATAGAAGGAGCAGTGTATGCAGATGCAGAGGAAGATTTATCCCTGATCCTTCACAGAGTAGAACCTTACTGGCCTGCTCCAGCCTGAACAGAAAAATTCCCTGCCATGCTCTTTCCACTGCACAGACTGGCCCATAGTCTGATTTATTGATGGCATGGGCAATATCTAGATGCCCTTCCACCCTAAGTACTGGCAGAAAAGGAATTGCAGTGACGAGCAATGTAAAGTCAGTACAAAAAATGCCCTCACTCATCTCCCCCAGCTGTTTGGCAGCTAAGCATGGAGCTCAGTTCAGCTCTGCCAAGGAGGGTTCCAGGAGATGTGACAGTGTATTTCTAGATTTGTCTGGCATACAGCTAAAAAGGGGTTTACAACAGAATTGTGTTCAAAGGCAGTGAATAATTCAACTCACTGCAATGCTTTGAAGCTTTTAAAGATTTTTGCAAATAACCACTGATGCAGCTTTTTGACATGCCTTTATGACGTAAGAGTACTGTGGGGTTTTTTTAATTTATTTTGTTTTGTAATTTATTTTGAAAATCCTCTTTGGGTTTTTAAAATAGCATATGCCAAGCCGATCATTATGGGCATTTGGTCCTTTTTGAAGTAAATGCTAAGGATTGTCTCTGCTGGCAAACTGGAGACACTCCTGCATTTGAGAGCTAAGAGCTAATTAGAATAGCTAAGGCTGTGCTTGTACCTTACGACTGTACTATTGCTATTCACAGGGCTAGGAGAGGTCTCTGGGTTTTTTTGTCAGACTTTTTAACCTAGGGTAGGAGATTCCTGAATATTCTTTTTAAGAACCTTGTAGTCATGCGTAGAATAGAGAACAGGACATAACAGGCTATCACACAGCTTTTGTGATTGTGTAGTTGATCCATTACTATTGACCATTGCTGTAATTATATCAAAGAAGCAAAGGAGTCTCACACCTGTAGCAGTACTAAAATTGTAATGTGACTTCTGAACAAATCACCTGAATGCACACTTAAATGTATGGTAGAGCCAGTACTCTTTGCTTCCCCGGCCTAGGTCTGACTCCAGTTTGCAGGAGTCTGTTGTTCCGTATTGTAAAGCACACATTGAGTGAATATTAAAAGCAACATGCAATATGTTGAAATAAAGACATGGGAGGTGCCACACCATTCCCCAAGTGAGAGTAGATCAAGTAACTTTATAATAAATATAGTGTTTCTGGCAACAAAGAAGAGACAGGAACTTAGATTTTGTAAATGCCAGTGTTGAGACTTTCTTAGGGTGCTGGAGGCTTTTCAGCTCACAAATTGTTTTGCTTTGCAAGGCCTGTCTAAATCATGATGTAGATTAAACATTCCTGGAACGGATTGTTGGCCCTGCTGCAGTTAGTGGTTAGGAGAGCCAATTACTGTATCTGGGGACATGATTAATAAACCTGGGTATGAATCTCTCCTTGTTGGACCAAGCAGTAGTTGGTCTATGTTTTCCAAAGAGATCACTATCTGAATTCCCTGGTTGCATAAGTCAGCTGCAGGACAGAAAACAGCCAGCCAGCATTAAGGTCTGCAAATACATGTGAAATTCACAGCACTTTGTGCAGGAGCAGTAAGTCCAGTGCCCTGGAAAGAATGGACATTTTGCAGTGCTTTCCTATCTGTGCAAGGCAGTTCAGTGAAAAACCTTGAAGTTCAACAAAAATCCTTTTCAAATGGCTCACCGGTCATCTTACTGACCATAGGATAAACAGCCTGATGCATCACAGTAATGTAGTCTCTGAGCCCTTGTTCTTACTTTGTTAACAGTCTATTCTGAGCTACTTTTGGAAATTAAATTACTGTGGAAACGGGGAGTAAGTCACAGAAGTTACCAGTGGTTTAGTTTTTTCCTAAATAGGTTTTCCTACAATATGATATAGAAAAATCTTTGTGTCTTTCTGGAGGAAGGCAGTGCCTGTGTCTATTCTGTAAAAAGAAAGTATGGTTGCAGCAAGTGTAGGCTAACCTGAGTTTAGAAGGCCAGTAACTGTGGCATGGCAGTAGCACAGTTTTCAACTTGGTCTGTACAAGCTTGCCTGTGGCATGCACTTGGGCATCTAGCCCACAATAAAACCTGTTCTGTTGTCACTTTGCTCTCCTTAGCTAGAGTTAGTTGTTCCAAGTACAGTTGTAGCTGTTTATTGAAGTAGCAGACATTGCATTATCAAAAAGTTCTTCTTCTAGTGTAACATGAAACAACTAGAGGTAAGAACTGAACTTCCTAAGCATGCTCAGAGCAGTTACTGTGCATATGCAGTAAAGAGTTAGCACATTGTGCCCGTGGCATTCAGCACTCAGAAAACATACTGACCTTGGTAGTTGAGTGGCTTACTCCGTGTTAGATAAATCTCATCTTGGAACTTAAGCTGTTCAGGAAGGAGAGTCCTTAAAATGTGGCCTGTGTATCTGTATTAACCTAAATTAAGGTAATACAGGTGCAGTTTTGGTTGGTTGTTTTTGCTAGATGGAACAAGCCAGCAGCAGTAGATGTAATAAATTCTCTGCTCTTTTCAGTGTTGTTTATTTGGCTGGGCATTTTTTGAGTCAGTCTGCAAGAGAAATAAAAAGCTGTAAGGAAATTCATGCCTATTTCTGGGCAGTTCAGTGTGAGAGGAATCACAGAATCACAGAACGGCAGGGGTGGAAGGGACCTCTGGAGATCATCTCATCCAACCCCCCTGCTTGAGCAGGCACACCTAGAGCAGGGTGCACAGGACTGCGTCCAGGCAGGTTTTGAATATTTCCAGAGAAGGAGACCCCACAACCTCTCTGGGCAGCCTGTTCCAGGGCTCTGTCACCCTCAAAGTAAAGAAGTTTTTTCTCATGTTTAGGTGGAACTTCCTGTGTTCCAACTTGTGCCCATTGCCCCTTGTCCTGTTGTTGGGCACCACTGAAAAGAGTCTGGCCCCATCCTCTTGACACCCGCCCTTCAGATATTTATAAGTATTGGTGAGATCCCCCCTCAGTCTTCTCTTCTCCAGGCTGAACAAACCCAGGTCTCTCAGCCTTTCCTCATAAGGGAGATGCTCCAGTCCCCTGATCACCTTTGTAGCTCTCTGTTGGACTCTCTCCAGCAGTTCCCTGTCTTTCCTGAACTGGGGAGCCCAGACCTGGACACAATACTCCAGATGTGGCCTCACTAGGGCAGAGTAGAGTGGGAGGATAACCTCCCTCGACCTATTGGCCACGCTGCTTTTAATGTACCCCAGGATGTTGAGGTAAACAACATCCACTGCTGTCCCTACATCTACCCAGCCAGTCATGCTATCATAGAAGGCTATCAGGTTGGTCAAGCATGATCTCCCCTTGGTGAATCTTCTAACCTTCTTTTCCTCTACATGCCTGGAGATGACCTCTAGAATGAACTGTTCCATCACCTTTCCAGGGATGGAGGTGAGGCTGACTGGCCTATAGTTTCCTGGGTCCTCCTTCTTGCCTTTTTTGAAGACTGGAGTGACATTGGCTTCCCTCCAGTCCTCGGGCACCTCTCCTGTCCTCCATGACCTTTCAAAGATGATGGAGAGTAGCTTAGTGACAGCATCCACCAGCTCCTTCAGCACTCGTGGATGCATCCCATCGGGGCCCGTGGTTTTGTGAGGATCCAGTTTTCCTAAATGATCTCTAGCACAATCCTCAACCAACGGGAAGTCTCCCTTTCTCCCGATTTTCTCTCTCCTCTGGGGGCTGAGATGCCTGAGGGCTAGCCTTAGCAGTAAAGACTGAAGCAAAGAAGGCATTCAGTAACTCTGCCTTCTCTGCATCCTGCGTGACCAGAGCCCCCACCTCGTTCAGCAGTGGGCCCACAGTTTCCCCAGTTTCTCTTACTACTGATGTATTTGAAGAAGCCCTTCTTGACATCCCTTGCCAGATTTAGTTCCAAGTGCGCCTTGGCCTTCCTCATTGCATCTCTGCATACCCTGACAAAGTTCCTATATTCCTCCCAAGTGGCCAGTCCCTTTTTCCACATACTGTAAACCTCCTTCTTCCATCTGTTTTTTTCTAGAAGCTGTTTGCTCATCCATGTGGGTCTCCTGGCTCCTTTGCTTGACCTCTTCCTCATAGGGATGCACCAATCTTGAGCTTGGAGGAGGTGGTACCTGAAGGAAGAATATTTATTTCATGGAGGGTTAAAGATGTGACACTCCCTTTGTGAAGAACACTATGTTTTTTGCAATGTACTTTGATTTTACGTGCAACCGCATTTTTTAAGTAGTTGGAGGTTCAGAAATCTCTATTAATGCTTTGTGTTTTGCTGTTTTGCAAAGCTACCAGAAGAATAATAGACTTAAGGGAGGAGAGGTGTGTTTGTGCTTCTGTGATGAGCTCAAAGGAAAAACACACGACATGAAGAATGAGAAAAGCCTCATGTTTCCTGTGATCATTTAATTAAATGTGTTCCATAAAGAAGAGATTTATCTCTATGTTTAAAAACAATTCCATGGAATTGTACAGATTTTTCGTTGTTGCTTGGAAACCTTTCCTTGTCTTAAATACAGTACTTCTACAATGCCTGTGGAAAGCAGTGGAGTGAATACAAGTCTTTCAAAGTAATAGAATTTACTAGTCTCAGAAATAAGCTGTCTTTGGCAGTATAGGCACAACTATGTAAAATTAATTACTCGGGTACAACTTCAGGCTGTCAATACATCGTTACCTGTTGTAGAAACACAAGGCACTAGAATATCATCCCTGCTAGCATCTGGCATTTTTAATCAGAAGCATTTCAAAACTCTTGCTGTGAATCCACCTACTAATTGTCAACAAATACACTCTTAAATAATGGCCTTTCTTCTCTACAGGTGCATGACTTTTCCTTCATAGATTTTCTTTGGCACTGCTCTCTGGTGGAACAGTTGGTCGTTAGCCTTTGTCATCTCTCGTTAATTGTTATTATCAACTTTTCAGATTTAATATTTTTCCGGGCAGCATATTTTTAGTTCAGTTTTTCTCTTTTTGAGCACGGAGCTTTGCAAGCTCTTTCCTACCCCGCCAACACACACATACACAGTCCCCAACAAGCTGAGACACTGATTTGTACTATATGATCCATTGAGAAATTGCTGGATACAGAAGAGATTTTCTACCACCTCCTACAGGCAAGAAATTTTCAGGCTTATGTTTGATATAGTGCAGTTGTATTGAACAATACAATTGAATTTCAATCTGGTAATTGAAAAATAATGGCATGACAGCTGGCAAGCAATTACTAAGAAGATTGTCCAAAACAGAAAAGCAAAATCTTGTACAGAAAGATGTATGTATGCACATGGTCATTCTTTGATTCATAGACTCACAGGATAGTTGAGGTTGGAACGAGCCTCTAGAGATTGTCTAGTCCAACTCCCCCGCTCAATGCAAGGTCAACTACAGCAGGTTGCTCAGGGCTGCATCCAGTCAGGTTTTGAATATCTCCAAGGATGAAAACTCCACAACTTCTCTGAGAAACCTGTTCCAATGTTCGATCACGCTTACAGTTAAAGAGGGTGGAATTGGGGCAGTATTTTCAGTGCACTAACACATGTCCAAAGTAGCAAAGACAAATAATTTTCATCAAATTAGGACTTAGTCACAATATTCTGAAAGAGGCAAATACTTGGATCTTGAACAGGATGTTCTCAGTTATTTTATTTCTACTAATAGCATTTGATTTTTAAAAATTACAGCAACCAGGATGATCACCAACATGTATTTTACATGTTGACAAACTAGGGGAAAGGCTTTTTTTTATTTTCTTTTTTTTTTTTCTGTTCCGATCTTATCTTTATTAGTGTGGAACAATGCCCAGTGAGATTTGAAAATGCACTGTCTGAGCATCAAAAACATGAACTTCATTGCTGGGTTGGACTTTAACAAAAAAAAAAATCCTAGCTAAGTATATATCCTGCCTCATTTTATGTGTTCCTTTTTTCTTTCTTCCTTTCTCTTTCTGTATTTCTTTCTTTCTGGCTGTCTTTCTAGTATTAGCCTTGTTTGTGTTGCTGCAGTTGCTATTCTTATATTTAAAACAATACTTCCAGTATCTTCACATAGAGAATTAAAAAAGCCAGTCTGCCCATTTTCTGAGGTTTGTACATTTTCACAGACTTCGGCTGATTTAATTATAAATAGAAACATCACTGTTAGAATTGTCACTTCACAAATGTAATGACATACATAAGCTATTGTACATAAGCTATTAAGAATCTTCAGACTATTTATTCTTAACACTTACTAAATAATGACACCATCTAATGTAAATTATTATTTATCAGTGAATATATTGATAATTTGATTATAAAAGAAACTGCATTAATGGGCACCAATATATGTTAAATCTCAGTGCATTATGAAGAGACCAGACTGGTCCTCCTCAATGAAGAAATCATTTGAAAACATAGTAAAGCATCACATTCTAGTCTCAAAATCATGTTAATCTTTCCCGTACTTGGGAGAATGAATGACTGATTCATCGGAGAAAAGTTTTCTACTAGGGTTTAAATGAAATATTTACTTTGCTTATTTCTTAAAAAAATAATAATAAGGTTGAGTAAACTTGGTAAAAAACAGATACAGCTGTATTGTTTTAAGGTCTTAGGATATTTGTCTGGAACATCCCTTTGGATGTTGGAGCCAAACAACCTTTTTATAGACCTCTGTACCACTAGATGTCATGGTTGTTTCACAGAGATAACGCTAGAAGAATTTATCTTTCAGGAAGAGTTCTGAAACAAGTTTCCTTTGGCTCTCATTGCTCGTTTGTCATCCTAAAGCTAGTGTACATGAGCCATGTCATTAGACAGATGCTTATTATTAGGCAGAGGGTTCATTCTAAAGACTATGGGGTGAAAGTCTTGGTTCCAGTGGTTTTCTTCGAACATGTGAAGTACTTTATGATTGCAAGAGATATTCTTCTGCTCTGGTATATAGCAAATTATGTCACATAGTAGCAACTCACATAGTTTCAGTGCCTGATTTTGCCCTCTTTTGCACCAGTTTAAACCGAGAGCGATTTCACTTAAGCTAAGCTGTTAGAAACAGATATATGGGAGGTTAAATTTAGAGTCTGTAGGTTTTAAACTGCTTTATTATTGCTACTCCAGCTCTCAGAGAACTTGGCCTCACTGAACAGCAAACTGAAATTGTAATTTGAGTGTTACACAGCTCTAGTATGCATGTGAAAACCCTCAACTGGAGTTAGCTGGCCCATGAAGTATGGACAGGCTGTCAACAATCAGTTGTAATGTGCAGGCCTATCAGTGTTTTATGATGAGGTGACACACAAGTTGTCCTAAGTTATAATATAAGTAATCTGATTTTGTAGGGATTATCTCTGTGGCCAGCAAGGCTATAGAGGTGCAGTTACTCTGCAGGTAGTTGTGCTTGTTTGAGGTTTGACTTTCCCCTGGCTGTGTGCCACTACCCCTCACTAGAAGTTGCCAAGGTGACAGCTCTGCCAGTAAAGCCATTTATATGAGCATTTCATGATCTGCATCACACAAAAAGAGTGAGGCTAGTTTAAACAGGCAGGCAGGCTCTCTGGTTTAATGTGAAACTGATTAGAAAGTCCTCAAAGACATCTGTGTGCTGGCTGAACTATGGGACTGGCTTCCAGCTGTGGTTGTAACAGAAAGGTAGATTCTGCAGTTTTAAGCCAGCACAGGTGGGTATAAAAGACGCTGTCTGTCTACATTATGATTTTTTTCACCCCAGTGTAAACAAATAGTCATCAGTTACATTGCTTAGAATTACTTTCCTAAATAAGAAGATGTGTATGTATTACATGTTTGCTTATTACAAGACTGCAGTACTTCTGAGCTGTTGGAATAACCATTCCCTTGTATTTATTTGCCTTTTCAGGAAGCTGCTCTGTGCAGACAACTTCCCATGGACTCAGAAAACATGGCCCCAGTTCAGACAGCTGTGAATACACCTGCCATGACACAAGACATGAGGCCTATTACAAATAATGGATCTGATCCTTTCTTGAACAGGCAAGTTCATGTCCTCCTCATTAGGCAATTGGTTCTGTTGCCTTCTCTACACTTTTAAAGCTGTCTCTCTAAATTAGTTTCCCATATCATCTTCTTTTGTACTTACTGTGAACAGGGGGTATGGCTGAGTGGCTGACCTGAAATCTTTCAGTTTATATTTCAAGAAGGAATCTTAGAAAAATCAAACAAATGGTAACAGGTGGTTTTAATTGTACTGTAGGTGTATGTAGAAGACGCTAGGTAGAATAGGTACATTACCTAAGAATAAATAAACTCAGTTTTTTTAGGCTATCAGAACCGGTTTTGTCTAGAGAGTTACATATACGTGTGTGTAGTTCAAAATTTAAGAGTGGCCTCACTTCAGTTGCTTTATATTTGGGCAGATGTAACACGACCACATGAGTGACCAGCAGTTGAGAATGAGGCTTAATGACTCAGTATTTAACTTCAATATCTAACCTACTGTGCTGTGTTTTTTCAAACACCATGATCAGGGACTATATCTAACAGAACATCTTTACTGAGGCTTTTTCATGTTTCAATTTACAGTGGGCCATACCATTCCAGGGAACAAAGTACAGACAGTGGCTTGGGATTAGGATGCTACAGTATTCCAACAACACCTGAAGATTTCCTCAGCAACGTAGATGAGATGGATACAGGTAGGATACTCTGATTTAGCTTGAAATCTAATGATATTAAT
The DNA here is from genome assembly GCA_031468815.1 of Morus bassanus. Lineage (NCBI taxonomy): Eukaryota > Metazoa > Chordata > Aves > Suliformes > Sulidae > Morus > Morus bassanus. Next base: position 10,732,448 of record CM062578.1, read on the forward strand.
AATTTTGTGTTATAACCAGTAATGTTTTATAATTGCATAACTGAACGATAATCTCTCACTTTCCTATGCAAGAGAACAGACTGAGACTGTGGGGGAAAATGCCTAAAAGGTATTTAGTGCCCAGAAGGTTCTCAGCTTTAACTTAGGTCCAGATTCTACCTTTTTACCTTAGACTGATACTAAACAAAATAAGTAAAAGTTGGAAAATGTGAGCCTTAATTTGTGTTTTCATGCCATAGTCCAAGGTATGAGGAGTAAAATCTGGTCTTGGCTTACATTCTTGATACAAATCACTGTGTTTTCTAACTCTGGAAAATCAGTCTCATTAATTAGCCTCTTACAATGGGAAAGTTGGATTTGCCTTCAAACAGAATGTATATAGCTAACTTAGGTTTTGGTATGTATTTATTTTTATATCAATGTCCTCATGGTGTTTAAAATACTGAAATAAATAACTAGGATATCAGCAAGTTTTTTTCCAGAAAGTGAAGCTCTCAGCACTTCCTCACCTAAACTTCCTTCTGGAGTCATCAGAAGTTCTAGATGATGCAAAAAGTAAAGGGCTTCTCTATTAAAGATTTTCATGCTTGTTGTTATTAATTTATGAAAAAAATAATATTGCAGATCTAAATTGCTGTAAAACACTTTTTTCAATTGTGCCCCCTGGACCACCTTCGCCCTTGTGCAGAGAGCGGGATGGAGAGTTTACGTAAGACACGGTTGCATTGCTTCCTGTGCAGCCTAGTGAACTTCGAACAATCATGCTTCCCAAGTGGAAGGTCAGAGGCTGATTACGTTGATCACTGCTGGAAAGGGCCTTTTGTGCCTTTGAGAGCAAAGCAAGGATATGAAATTAACTCTTACAAGAATGTGCACTCTGCAAGCAAATACGGTTTTGAGGTAATGTTTGTAGAGGATAGGAATGCTCACAAGTGCTTATGGGAAAGGGGGAGTCTAATTTTTATATCAATTGTGTTGTTTTAAATTACCCACAAGAAGAGTTTGGTATTTCAAAAGTTCTTCTTTACTTTTCCTAGGAGAAACTATAGGACAGACAACAATGAACATAAATCCACAACAAACACGTTTCCCTGATTTCCTCGACTGTCTTCCAGGAACAAACGTTGACCTTGGGACTCTAGAGTCAGAAGACTTGATCCCTATTCTCAATGATGTGGAGTCAGTACTCAACAAAAATGAGCCCTTCCTTACCTGGCTGTAATCACTCAATGCTGATTGGGCCTACAATGCAATTCAACATTTCTTTTTCCTCTTGAGATAGAGGTAGAATATCTGAAAATCCTCAAGAGAGACAACTTACTGCCTTAATGACTTTTGTTACACCATCTTTATGCTCAGTTTAATCTCTGCCTGGTTTTGATTGACACTAATTTAAATATAAAATACATATATATATATATTAAAAAAAACATATATGCATATATATTTCTTCCTCTTTAAAAAAAAAAAGCACACTACTTTACACATCTCTATACTTCTGTAGCTTTTCAGACCAGGCAGAAATGTTTCACTTTAAGGACAGAAAACGGGTGGTGTTTGTGCCTGTCCCTGATTGATCTACTAGGTCTTGATTAACATCACAAACCCTTCATGAATCACAAAAGCTAACTACTAGGTCACTTGGTTCAAAAAACATGCACAGCATCAGGCCATGAGAGCAATTTTATTACTACGTTTATGACAATAGTATCAGAAGCTTTTTTTATCAACTTACTTAAGCTCTAAAAATCTTTTTTTCATGCTTAGAAACTAACCATGCTGTATGGAATACAGATTAAATCTGATCCATATCAGTCATAATAATTCTCATATACCTGTAAAGGCACACACAGTACTATTGCAGTTTCTTTTTTCAGTATATTACTGTATAGTTTTCATAAACTAAACACTTCCAATCTGAAAGTACCAGGATTATTTAGCAACATTTTTACAATACAATATTGTTGCAAAATAAACCAGCCTGGTACTGACTGCTGCCTTTTAAAAACAAAGCAATGTATTTTAAACAAGCATTTTTTTAAAAGATCTTAGATTTTGATGTTTATTATATTAAGCACTACAATTTTGTAACTTAACACATGAACAAACAATTTTTTATATATATAAAATCTGCAAATATGTTAAACGCAAAAACATGCTTTTAAAATCAGGTCTGAAAAATGTGGCACAACTTGTTAATGTCATATGTAGTGGGAAAATACCCTTTCTTGTACTGTTTTCAGTAATGTTTTTAACTGACAATGTCAAAATCCATGTAGTTGTATACATGAAAAAGATGGTAACTTTATCAGGACAGTGCTAAAGCAGTATTGTAACTTGTCTGGTAAAGTTGCTTAGTTCTTAAGTCTTTCACTTACTGTAATCGGTGTACAGGACACAGGGCGTGTTCTGTGTATTTCTACCTATTGTATATCCTACAAATACTTCTTTATCAGAGGTTTGGGACTGAGAAGGCATCAAGGACATTAAGCTTGCAGTTCCCCTGAAATGCAAATGAAGTCCTAAAATTCTTTGAATTTTAGTCCTAAAATATTTTGAAATTATATTATTTATAATCTGTGAATTTAAGCTTTTTATATTGAAAAATATGTCTTTTTATGAAAGGCGTTAAAACTTTTCTCTAAGCTTAATCCAGGCTATGTAGAGAGAGGAAGAGATGTAGCGCTCTGTGTAAATGTGTGTTTGCCAGGTCTCATAACTCTAACAAGATCTTACCGATGCACCAGAATATTGATCACTAAAGACTTTTTTCCATCTGGTTGGGTGAAGGTAGGTGAAAAGGTCAGAGATGAAGTGATGGGAATATGGAGTAGGTCTGGAAGACAAATGCTTACGTAACAAATGTAGATCCTTGCCGGTAAGGGTGGCTGCAGGTAGGGATACACAGAAAACGAATCACCAGTGTTCAGTAAAAAACATAATGGAAGAATTTAATACAATAAACTACCTTGTCAATGATGAACTGCTGGGTGTAAGTGATATCAGAAGATGGAAAATAAAAAGCACACACACCGAAATTTTGACAAAAGAGATGGGAGGCAAAGACCTAGTCATGAAGTTTTATTACACAGGGAAAAGTAGCTCTTTCTATGTTTTGTTTTGTTTTTTTAATAGAAAATGAGATGTGACAGCAGAGTTCTGTCTGCACAGAATTTAATTACTGAATGGGCATTGTGTTTCTTTTATTCTTTTGGAGGGGTTATTTGTTGTTTGGTTTTTTTTAATTATTTTTGCTAGTGCTAACTGTTGAGGTAGCAGAAATTTCTTTTCAACAAACAGGGGACCGGGCAGGGCTGACCAATATTACTGTAACTATGGTTAGTCTCTCTCTTTCAAGGACTTCTTCAGGTTATCAGCCTAAATGAAAAATAGATGGTCCTAAGGCTTTGTTCTTTAGTGACATGTGACTGACTTTGGTAAAGGAATTGGAGATTTTTTGGCGTCTGGTTGTGATGCCAACTTGTAAGGCCAGCTTGTCAGCACTGCAGGCTTGGCCTAACAAACTGAAAGCCATTGGTGCTACAACAATTCACAGTAGCTGCAGATCTGAACTCTAGTATGATTCAGCTGATCTTGCTCATCATTAGATTATGTTTAGAAAATGCAGTTTGTTCATTTGCTAGTAGAGTCAGTACTATTGTAAATTTAAGTTTTGTCGTAATGAAGATACTCCAAGCAGATCAGGTTCTAGGCTGGCATGAATAACCTGTGTTGACTTCTGTTTGGTTACACTAATTTTCATCAACTGAAGGCCATACTTCTTGCAGTGAAAACTGCTGCAGTTTTCTAGTAAAGTCACATAAGATGTTTATCAGAATTGTGAAGCTACAAACTTGATTCCTCTTCCATTGGTGTTTCAGGTGGTTAAGCGTCTTGGTTCAAAGACCTTAAAGAGGTAAAAAAAATCAGAAACTATGTTTCCATGTTACTTCCATAATAAACCTCCACGGAACAGGAGGGTGCTATGTGAAACACTACTTCCAGTGTAAAACAACTGCCAGAATCTTAGGTCAGATCTTTACTCAGTCATGAGCCAAATCATGGTAAAAGTGATTCTTTACATGGTAAGCTTTTCATTTTTGTAACGGAGGGGATGTATCAGATGAAGTGCAGCAACAATAAAATCTATTTTTTAAAGTCCTCTTTTTTTAAAAGTTTCTGGCTTTAAACAGGCTTGTGGCAGAACTTCTAAGTATTCAAAGCATATGTACTTCTTATGAAACTAAATTTATTGCTGACAATATTTCACTGTACTATTTCAGGTTTTGAACATTTACTTTACTAAATGTACACTGTCTACTTGTAGTATAAATACAATAAGTGTGCCAGCTGGACAGTTTTACTGTTGACCATCACTGAGGGTGGCACACATGAGTCTTGGTGATACAGAAGTAACAGGATGTTGTTAATTACAGTTTGTATTCTGGTAATACTGTTAGAATGTAACTTGGGGAGGGATGGGGTTTGACTTTTTGAGAACAAAGGCTGTTTGGGGGAAGGGAAGTATTAAAATATCTATTTTGAATACAGAAAAATATGGGTGATCAAATAAACTTGTTTCCTAATACACTACATCCATGTACATGCTAGTACTTTAACTTTTTTATTTACTTTTTTTCATTTTGTTATATGACATGTGTGAGCATTTGTTTTTAATTTCGAGTACCTTGCAACAGATTGTATGTGTCAAAAGCAATCAGATCAAACTGTTGTATCCAGGGTTTGATTTGGTTTTTTTATTTCTTTGATCTTGTACATGAAAAACAAATATAAATGAGCTTGAAGATTTTGGATGCATATTGGTTTATTAAATTGTTTCTTTTCTTTGGAGGATTTTGGTATGTGCTTCCCAGGGAACTGTATAACACTGCTTGGAATGACGGTGCAGACGTACTATTCTGTGCAAAAGGCATACATTTGGAATTAAATGATTAGTACTTAGCAAATGAAATGGGTTCTTTTGCCATTATGTTTCAGTTTATTAGTTGTTGTTATGGCTGTTAGTGATGGTTACAGTTTACTCACAATGCTGACAACACGCTCCCCGGTGTGACCATTACCTGTTTCTTTAGTGGGACCTTGTAATTCATAATTCACTAGCACAAATGTTTTGTTACGATTTGTTTAACACAGTTATCTCTAAGCAGAACAGTTAGCACCAAGTCCATTTGCTGTTAAGTTATGGTTTGGGGACTTAAATAGTGTATTGTTTTCAGGCTGATCTGTTATTCTAGAAGTTTCTTAAATTCTGCATAAAGAAAATACCTGTCTTCTTTCCTGGGAACGAGCCATGAAACCTAAACATCCTGGGCTTGTATTTGACTATCTGGTCTTTACTGTCGTGGTACATGACATGGGTGATCTAAGACGCAATGCAACTGTTACTATTAATTAATTTTAATATTCTTCCTTGAATCATTCCCTTACATAATTTATTCTAATTAATTATTAGAATGCTTCTAACAATATCTTATGTTTACATAAAAAAGCTCTGGAACCTCCACCAAACAGAAATCCAAAGTGTATTGGCTTCTGACCCTGTTTTGAGAAATGTGTTTGTTAATTCATGGCGTATTTACTCAGGCATATTAATCAAGTTTCTTTGGCAGAAACACTGAATGTTGTTTGTTTATAAAGGTCATTCAGTTTGTTCCTAATGATGCCAGCTCACATCTTGGAAGGTGTCTCTCTTTCCTTCCAAGCTGGTCAGCAGTGCACTGTGTTGATTGCTGCTCCCATGTATTTACCTTACAGTTGTAATAAAACCGTTTGTCAGGGAGGGATTTCCTGAATTTCCTGAGATGGTGATGTACTGAAACCCCCCATCGTTTCAGAGGAAGCCTGTCCATACTCTAGCTTTCCCAGACAACAGGCTAATGAAGCAGTCCCACTGATGGGCCTTCTCATTTCTCTACCGGAGAAACTCAGAAAGCCAACTCAGGCTGCACCATCAAGGGCACACCTGCAGAGGGTTCCAGTGCCAGCGTTTTCTTCTGGCGGTGGCCTGCACATCACTCCTGGGACCTGCACCTCTCACACCGGTTCCCATAGAGTTCTGTCGGGAGGGCATCCCGACAATGTTATTTTCAGTGTGGTGCTTCAGGTAAAATCTTCCTTATGCTTTTTTCCTACCTAGCCTTCAAAGTTTACTCTTCCCTGTATCATCAGCAATGCCTGTGCTCCCCACCAGGTATCTTTTAATTCTTCAAACTGCGATGGCTAGAATCACATGCAATATTCCAGAAAAATTAAGACCTTGTGGTTGGGGGGGGGGGGGGGGGGGAGGTTGTTTTGTTTTCTTCTAAAAACAAGCTTTCTTGTGAACTGTGGTTTACAGACATTCCCTAGAATTAGGAGATTGTAGCTGGGGGGCTGTATGGGGTGGCACTGGCAGGGGCTGGGGCTGCACTGGGCCCTGCGGAGCCTCCCCAGGCGGGAGCGGTGCAGGTTGGGGTGCTGGGCACTGCTGCTGGTCCTGCACGTTCTGCCAGCCCCCAAATCTGAGACCAGGTAAGACTCACACAGCTGAAGGCAGCGGAGACCTTTTACTGATGATTTTTCCTGCGCATATTAGTCTCCAAATAATGCCATAAACTACTCTCACTGGCACAATTAATTAGTAGATTGTATATTTTTCAGTGCCTACTAATGAGTTTTTTCAGTTTGGATTGCTTGGATCCACAGGTGGGAGCAATTTGTATGTCAGCAAAGGGTCCTGCAGCAAATCAGCAGCGACAAGTGGAGGATAATGAAGATGTCTGTAAGAAAGTCCCATTGTATTGGCAGAGCTTTTGTAATTTCAGTTAAACTGTGTGTCCTGTTCCAGTGAAAAAGTAATTTGGCAAGAAAAAACTTCAGAGGTGTTTTATCTGGGTTTTTTTTCATGTCCATGACTGTGATACCTGTCTCCGCCCTGTGGGGTAATGACCCCACCCATATCAGTGTCATAGAACAAGTCAGTCTCCCCATCCGTGGGCAGGAGGGGTTGTTCCAGAGTTTGCTGTTGTTTGCCTTGTTGCTGGTTACACCGTGAGTAATGTAGAAGCCATGAAGGGGAGCTAAAGTTGAACTGGGGGCAGGTGGTGAAGGTTCAAGACTAGAACGATGTTAGAAAACGTCCTTTGCTCTTGGCTGAGCAAATGTCGTTTAACTTTGTGTATGTTACTTCGTCATTTTAGAAATGGACCTTTTGCAGAGAGTTGCCAGTTAAATAATGCATCATTCCCTGACAGGTGACATTGTACTGTGGTTAATGTATCATCTTGTTTCAGTCTATTTATCGGAGACAATCAATAAAGAGAGCTCCAACTGTATATAACAGAGCTGTGTAGGGGCATGAGTTTTGTCAGGCTGAAGTTGAAATGTGTGGGCTCAAAATCACATGCACACACTCCACATGTTGTAATCTGAGTTGTTAAATAACTTATGTTTCTTTTTATGTAAACTCTCAGCTGAAACAATGCCACCCAATGTCAGAATTGCCACGCTCTCAGCACCCTAATCAACCAGTCACTGAGCAGCCAGGTTTTATGGGTGAATAATGAAGCTTCAGATAACATGTACATCATGGGGATTTTACAAACAATACTAATATTTTTCCTTTGGGTTACTAGGGTTTCTACATCTGTATAACAATTGACACCTATACACACTAAAACTGAGTGTGGTGGTCAAGTTGGTTGGGGCTAGTGAGGTCTGTTTTAATGCTTTCAGTTCTCCGTGTTCGTGGTTCCTCTCTTGCCATCATCTTTCTGTCCCTGTCTAGCGCTGTGCTCCCTTTACCTGTGACTTCTCTCCCAGGAGTACCACGGGCCCAGTATATCTTTCTTTGTTACAACAATCAGTCCCTCTCCTTGATTTTACCGGACACGTCGCTCAGTGAAAACACAGAGAGCAATCTCCAATTACTGCAGAACTGACACTGGAGAGAAGCATGATTCCCTTAAAATTAAATGTTAGAGGAGAGCCTCAAATGTTAACCATAACTGAATAGATTTAGGAACGCTGTTGTTGGTGCTTTAAAATGCTACATCAGCTGAGCTGCTGGTTCCAGTTCATTTACGTTTGTTCAATACACCCCAAGGCCAAGGTGCAAATGCAGCCCAGATCACAAGATGAAATGTGTGCGCCTTGTCTCAGTAGCTACCATATATATTAGCTCATGTTAGAAAACCACCATGTAGTTGGGCATCTTGGAAGCATTGACTCGTGAAGCACCCGTTGCTTTTGTTTTTAGGTATCATAGCTTCCTGTCTGCTATTTCTTATCCCAAGTCTCCCACAGAGATTTATGTATTCTGTTTATTAATATATCAAAATTGTACACTATGCAGCTACCCATCCCTTTGTTGAATGCTGATGAGAAACATTCCATGTTCCCAAAGGCTTCATATAAATAAAACAAGACAAATGTGAGATGAGGTGCAGGACAGCTGCTAACCACAGATGAAAGAATAGATGTAAGATGGTTGCATCAGTGGGTGGTGATATAAAGGGTACTCTCAAATTCCCTAGCAATGCAGTGGAACAGGTGGGAGAGACAGCTGTTTCTAAAGAGGTTTTTTTATTTCTTTTATCATCTTGCACAATGTATCGCTGAGGCCGCTTTGCTTTTATTAATGTAACTTAGTACCTAAATCTAGCTATTTAATATTTTTGCATGTTGCTTACCAGCTTTTCGTGCTTCTGAATACTTTAAGTTCTTCAGATATCTCCAGTGTAGATACAGAGTACATGAAATACATTTTCTGAAAGCGCAGGCCACAGTATCATTATTTCACAGGAGGAAAATTTCAGGGAAGAGATCTGGCAAATACATTGATGAACTAGAAGCCTTGAGACATCCAGTCTGGCAAGCTGGCTTGTGAAAATTTGTTTTAGTAATTTCTTAAGCATATCAGTTGATCTGAATCCCTCAAACTTCTCCAATCCCTCTTATTTCCTCCGTGATTTCTTTGGGAGATAGTTTTTTCTTTTTAAGTTTTAAAAGACTAATTCTTTCTAAAAAGTATTTTTGCATTTCAACTCTCTTTTGCCTTTTGTATCTCTTTCATAGCACTGTGCCAAACACAGCTAAATTGAGCTTCTGCAGAAAGATGAATAAATAGCATTTTCACTCGTGGAGATTGGAAGCTTTAAGAGGAGGAGTTACGAGCTACTCGACTTGACTGAAAAGAAATTGTAACCTGTGTTGAAGTCACAAGTCCAGTGTTCAGCTTCTGGAAAGTTGTAGGAGAAGCTTGCAGGAGGACAAGATGAATACTGAGTTGTGAAAGAACATCGGTTATGGTGATAGAGTGAAATTTTTTTTGTTTTGTCAGAGGTGACAATTGAAACATGATAGTCTCCAAATATGTAGAAGTTTGCTGTGAAGAGGAAGACTTTTCCGTAAGCCCACCGGGAAGAGAACAGTGTTGTACCAGGGGGGTGCATGATTAGATATTAAGTCTTTCTAACTTTCAGAACAGTTAGCAGTGTTATAAAATGCTGAAGATGTTGGATCTCTGAAGTTGGAGATTTTTAAGAACAGGTTACATAAATGCCTTGCAGATTATTTAAGTGTTGTTTGCACTGCCTTTGCGTACAAAGGTAGGCGCCATAGATGCCTCCCAGATCTGTTTATCTGTGACTCTTCGTCACCGCATCACCTTTGTTAGACAAGAGATCACGGTTGGTTAGTGCCATGAACAGGGGGTTAAAAGCCCTTTTACTTCACAAGTAGAAACAGATTCCGTTACTTATGGGAATATTTCTATATCATTAAATTATACATGCTGCACAGTTTCTGTACAGGAGAGATTCAAGACAAGGAGTACAGGTATAGGACATATTTCAGCATGTAAATAGATACATATGTTGAAGTTTTAATTGAGTTTTCTCATCACATAGCTGGGTTTAAATAGAGTATGTCCTCCTTTCCATGGGTACCAATTTTATATCAGAGATGTGGAAATTTATTTGATTTTCTAGAAATGAGGCTTCATTTACCATTTTTTTGGAGACAGTGTTTGAGGATGATGTTCTGTATGAGAAATCGGCTTGCTCTCCAACAAGACCAGACCAGTGGGCATTCACAGCAGTGACCAATCAGGTTGTCATTCATCCTTGTCCTCGTAGCTAATGAACTTTGCTGTTAGAATAAATGGCTAGGGCAGTGCGCCTGTACCTGGAACACTGCTGCTCTGTCCCTCCCATCTCAGACTGTAGTGGGGAAGGTTGAAAAAACTTCAAATAAAGGTGAAACAACTTCTGTATGAGGAATGGCTACATATCCTAATGCTCTTCAGGCTAAAAAAAGACACAACTGAGAGGAGATATGAGAGAACGTATGAAATTACATAGCGTGGGGAGGAGGGGATAGGACTGCTTACTCTTTCTTGCAGGCAAGAACGAGGAGGCATCGAACAAAAAGAGCAGGTGGCAGGGTCAGGATAAAGGAGATTCTTCCCACAACATGAAGTTAGACTATGGAAGGGATATTGCAATCCAGGAAACAACTGGACAGCTTCAGGGAGAAGGAATCCTTCAAGGGTTAAATGCAGAGATGGAACATTTGTCTCAGGAGGTCCCTGGAGTACAAAGAATTGTAGGCTGGGAAAGTCTCTCTACAAGCCTCCCGTATTCCTATACTTTCTGTTCTCAGTTTCATCTTCTACAGCCATACTGTGTTATTACATTCCCTCTGGTGAGAAAGTTGATTATGGATTCATGAAGAAGCCAGATCCCCAACGTGCTGAGAAATGGCAGTGAATTGGCCTTCCTTGCTGAATTCCTGGTGCAAAGCAGGGTATCGTGGTGTCCAAAATGACTCATAACGCCTCAGACTAGGGATCCTTGGCACTCCATTCTTTTGCCTGTTACTGTGACCCTATACTTACCTGCACAGCAGTGCTGCTGAATACACCCATCTGTCGGACCCAGTCAAGAAAAGAGACCTTACCATGAGATCCACAAATCTCTTTGGTAACAGAGACTCTCTTTATAGAGAGCATTTTAATCATAGGAGGTCTGAAAGAGAGAAGTCCTCACTTTTCCACATAATGTAACCATGTACTCAAAACAAGTTAGACTTGTGGTATTTCCATCTGCTAAACCTCAAAATAAAATAGACACAACTGCATTACAACCAAGCGTGTATTTGCACATTTTAGCGTGTATTGTACAGCAGCTTTTGCTGATTCCCAGTTGGAAAGCTGACTTGGGAGAAAATATTTTACCTGAGAATACCCTCTTTTTAAATAGAAGCTGTTTTACAAAAATAAATATGAATGTGAGAGTTGAATTTCACTTATTTTATTCCATGATGAGGGGTTTCAGGAAGGCTAGAAGGGGAGTCAGGGCTTCATAATGTTAGTGAGAGAAGTGCCCTTCATTCTCATCTTCTTAGCCAGAGACGATGCATATGAGGGCTGCTTTATGGAACAATTGCAAAAGGGAGCCTCCCAAGATAAGGAGGGTTGTCTGTAATATTCATATTCTTTAGACAGTTCCATCTCCCTGGAAGAATAAAAACATGGAGGTATTTTAGTGGCTACTATTCCTGTGACTTTCAGAGGTTTTTATTATTTGCCAGTGGCTATGGGAAGCTGTCAGATTAAACATCATAAATATGGACTGAGATAATATTTTCAGCACTTGGCAATACTGTAAGGTTTCAGCTGTACATGATCATGGCGCTCAGTGAAGGCTAGTTTAGTTTTTCAGACTGTCACCTAGTCAGGCGTACTTATAAGTGTCATCAGTACACAAAATAATGGAAGAAAACCATCAGTTGCTCACCCCACAACATCCGCAACATTTGCAGTCCCCACAGATTGTTCCAAACAGGCCATTCACCACCTGAATGCCACAGAGCACTGCCTGGATCCCACTCATGATGAGCAGCAAAGAGAAGAGGGTCAGGTTCCACGGCACAATGTTTTCGGGTGACTCACATGCGTTCCACAATGTGTGGTTAGCAAGGTAATCTCTGGGGGGGAAACAAAACAGTTATGAAGAAGACAATGTTAGCTCACAGAGAGGGGGTCTGTCATGGCTGACAAGATGTCACTGTTGTGATGCTCAGTTAGCCTCAGTACTGCAAGAAAGAATTTCCATTAGCGCTGGTGCTACTTATCTAGAATGTGATTTCGCTTGAGTTTCTAGATCACTTGAAGCAATTGATTTGAAAAGACGAGACATCAGAAGGGAACAATCAGAGATGAGTATGTGTTACATACAATTGAACAGTTTCATGGTATTTTGGGAAGAAGAGATCTTAGCCAAGCACATGCCAAGCGGATGTTCATGCATGCCAATGTCTTTTGTTGAAGGCGTTCTTGCTACTGCTGTTGTGATTCTCTGCTGGATGAAGCAGTGCTGACATCTGGCGGTATGTAATACACCCCAAAGTGTACCCCTACAAATGCAGGACTCCCAGGGTCTCCTTGGGAGAGTGGCACCTTCTATAACTCCTCCTTGGCAGAAACCCCAGGGGGGCAGGGGTGTCTACATCTAAATATTTGTCTTAATATATTACATTGTAATAAAAACAAGTCAATTACCAAAACAATATGATAGAAGATGAATAAACTGAGTTTTCCTAACAGAACATCAAATGCTACAAGACCAGTCACCTCTTGCCCACTCAGCAGAAAAGAACAACCTTTGCTGTTCTAGATACCTCACCTAAAGAACAGCAGTATTAGGTAAAAGTATTTCCCATAATTTTTACCTTCACATTTTGATTTAATTGTGAACTGCTTAACCACTTACTATATTTCCTCTCCATATTCTTAATGCTGTTTTGTTTCTTGTGTCCTTGTCAAGTGATTCCTTGACTGCCACCAAAATCATTTTTGAAACAGAGCATATTTTTCCAAATACCCACAGAATTAGACCAAAGCAGTTGGTTGCTAGCCCTCACTGGCCCATGAACAAATAATGTGTAATGTACATGATACCTCTTTTTTTGTTTTTAACCTGAACTATAATTCTGCTGTCTGTTATGCAAGAAATGCTGCTAGGTCACTCTTGACTGAGAAAGACTGCATTAAAGATTCTCAGGTGATGAGGGGTTTACTGCACCCCTTGTTGACCTGTCCTACTGTCCTTGTTAACACATTGTACCCTGTTTTCAGCTGGACCTTTGCTGACTTCAGCCCTGAGCAATCAGATTGCTAGGGTTTCATGTTCTTCACACCATCCCTCTGAAGTGATAAATATACATGACAGCAAACACATTTGAGTTGCAGAGTGTGAGGAACAGACAACTTCCAAATTCCATAACCAAAATAAAATGACACATAGATACTAATTATTTGAATACCATCAAATTTCAATATAAGATGTCACTGTTATTCATCTAGGTGGAATTTATCCCCGTATACTGCTTATCATCCCAAGAATAACCTAGAAGGCTGTGCATTTCTCTTTTTTGGCTCGTTTGAAACTCAGTAGTTTTGATGGTACTTGTTAGTCTTGACATCAGTGCTCTTGAACCTTACTTAGTATTGCTGTGCATTGCTGGCTTTTCTAAGAGCTTCTGTGTTTTAGACAAACAGTAGAATTCCCATTTTTATACAACAGATTTGGAAGTTAAATCATATCACAAACTTAAAACATGTATAACTTCTTCCTGATTTTCTTAGCCTTACCCATCCTGGAAAGGATAGGTCCACTCTCTTCCAGTGTAACATTTAGGGCCTCTGTTTAGGGCTACTGCTGACACAATGAAGCAGTATCCAGCTCCCAGAAATCCAACTGCAGCAAATATTATAGAAGAAAACATCTGATGAAGAGAAAAATAATGTTATTTCTGTTCTCATTCAAACAATGAAATGTACCCTATTAATATGAATGTACATTCCCTAAATTCAGCTTTAATGGTCAAAATAGTCAACTAAATTATATTAGTTTCCAAGTACGTAATAAATGTATATGCATATCTGCACTGGTATTTAGCAGCTTTAAAAGAATTAGCACTATTTGTCTGAAGACAGGTTGATGCTGACACAGTAGATGGCACTCCTCCCCTTTAGACAGTATTTATCCAACAGACCTGGTTGTTGTTCAAGGTCCTGTGTTTCACTGAAGTGGATCTCTTTCTCAAGAGATTATAAGTAAGACCGAAGCCTTGGACCACTCAAGGTATTAAAAAAAAAGTCTGCAGTACCCTTTACAAGTTATCTTTGGTATCTTGGTCATATTTGGACCAAGTAATTGTATTTTTCCTTCCTGAGTCTCCCCTTCAGGTTTCATATTAGTATACTTTATCTCCTTGCAGGTACTTGTCAACATTAACTCTAATAGTGCAATTGGAATGGATTAGAAAGGATGTCTTTATTATTCTGGCTTTCCATTACAGCATTTTCATATATATTAATATGTAAGTAAATCATGCAAAAACTAATGCCCTGCTTGAATTCTGAAGCACTTGTAGCCATAATAGTTTGGAGGTAGAGGTCTTTTATTGGATCAAAGTGATATAGGTGGAGGAAAAAAGAAATGTACTTTCAGGTCTGTGAGCTTTTATTCAGACCTCATCACAAGACTCTTGCCTTGAGTGTTGACGTGCATTTTTATGTTGATGTATGGGGCTAACTTAAACATTATGTTTATGTAGTAGACATCATAATAATGGTGTTTCTGCTAGCATACAAGAACAAATTCAGTTTTCAGTCATGCTGCGGCAAGGCCACCAGGGCTCTTTTAGTCCGGTGTACTTGCTGCTTGTGACTATATTAATGTTCTCAGTCTGTCAGCCAGCTGCACTCTAATATGAGTCACCAACAAGGTACTGCACTATGGAACATATGTTGCTTTATGGGCAGCACCATGCGTGCCGGGTTTAGCTTACATACGCATGGGTATAACCGTGCGCCCCATTCAGCTGCACTGCGGCGGTGTGAGTGGCAGCCTGGCAGCAAAACGTTAGTAGTTTGGTAGTCGCTGAGTTATATGTGGTCTTCAAGGCTAAACTAAGATATGTTCATGCTAACAGAAAATTGATAGAACAGTGTGGCGAAGGGAAATATGTGGATCCATTTCCCCCCTGCCTCAAAGTTCCATCTGCTTTGTTGGGATTGCATGAAGACAGCATCAAAGACAGGGGATTTAGGGAAGGCTCCTTGTTAACCTCACAGTCATGATTCTTTTCCTATTTGGTTTTTTTTTTTTTTTTTTTTTCAGTTGAAAACCTGTTCCTTTATAAAAAAGTGTAATGGTCTACTTGAGCCAAACAATTTATTTCAAAAGGACAGACTTTCCTAGTAGAAATATATGTATTTTTTCTCTAATCTCTTTTTTAAACTAAAATGCTTGAAATGTTTACTAGTGTCTGAAGGTATCCATTTGAAACTTTTCACTTCTAGTGGAAAGGAAGCTATAAATTCAAACTGGAGCCTGGTCTACCTGTCTTTAAGCAGGAGGTTGGATTAGGTGACCTCCCAAGGTCTCTTCCAACCTGAAATTTCCTACGAACCTAGTGAGATACAGCCCATTGCATGGGTCTGCAAGGAGCTGGGAATGTAGTGCCCAACTGTCAGAATAATTTTTAAAACTGCCAACAAAAAATGGCTGAAGAGAGAACTGTTACGTTCTGCAAAACAAAGTGCCGATCTTTCAGAAACTAGTTTCAATCATGATCGCAACTCTAGGTATCTTACTATAGCAGAATACAACAAACCAGTACAGTTACGGTGCCTGTGGCACAACATCAAAGGCATAGTACAATTTTTACAGCCTGCTATTTCTACTTTCCAGCACTCAGACAAATGGCAGGGCTTTGTGTCCTCCACTCTGGACAGCATTCATCTAGTCTCTCAATGACTGTGAGCAGAAGATACATATATCGTATCAGTAACAATTTAGTTTTTACTTTTTTGCCATGTTTCCTCTCACTTACCGCAAACCTCTTTCCACAGCTCTCATTACCACAGCATCCACAGCAATCATTATTCTTAAGGCCCAAAAATACCAAGGCAGGAAAGATCATCTACCAATAACAGAAATACAGTTTGAATTGGGATGAGTTCAAGTTACATTTGCTTTTAAATATAATAGTTCTATGTCTTTTTTTTTCTTATCACTAAATTAAGTTACTTATTGCAAAACTCTTGGATGACTTGTAACTTATTTGTTTATCAAAGACAAATTTGCAGTGTTGGAACCTGCATTTGAGGTACTGAGGAAATTCAGCAATGCAAAGTCATGGTGTGGGTGGGGGGGAAAAGGTAGGAATGTCTGAATTTATGTACTCACCAATACACCAGATCCCAGGATCCCTCCGAAGTACCAAACCTCATCTGTAATGTGTAGGTTGTTTTCAACCACTTTTCCTCCAGGGAAAAACAACAAAATGTGAGCGATGGTACATAGCACAGCCAAGGGAATAAGAGTGGTTCCCAGGCACTTAGCACAACCTCCCGTGCACATGCTTTTTTAAAGAAATGGCAAACACACTTAAAGGCAAAGGAAAAATCTCTCAGATGTTCTCAGTACTGTTTTATAAAAAGGAGCTTCTCGGTGTGCTTTACAAAATCCAGTTTCTGCTGTGCCTTTAGAGGAGCTGAGCCTGTAGAATGCTCCCTTCAGAGATGTTGCTGCAGTCGATCAGAAATGCAGTGTGCTGGTTATTTATACGTTCTCGCAGCCATGATGTCAATTTTCTAAACATTCGTAAATGAAATTACATTCAGTGCAGCCTCTCTCTCATTTTACTGTGACAACCAATAACCTCTGTTAATATTTTACTAATGTGGATGAGAGACTTCATTATCTGGGCTTAGGTCATGGGTAGATATCCTTCTTAGTCCTGGATCATCGTTTTTACAACACACGGTCCTTCTTCACACTACCAAATACTTATTTGAAAAGACTGACATGAAAACACATAACGAATCAGCTGATGTTAATAACAGATGTGTGCAATGGAAAAGTTCTGGTGAATTTTCTTTTCTTTGGGAAAGTTGAGCTAGTCATTCGTTATTTTGAAGCACTCGGACAATTTATAGATTTGCAGTAGGTATTGAATTATTATGGAGGGAGTGCTTCGCAACTGGTATCTCTGAATAGAGACGAATGATCAAAAAAAGTTTCAGTGGACTTGCTCCTTATGTTGTGTCATTGTGTGTTCTGTAAGGATAATGTGTTCCCCCAAAGCCCAGCATTTCATCTGCACTCGGGCAAAATTTCCACTTAAAATGATGCTGCACGTGGCAGACAGACTCCTGAGCTCAAGCAGAACCTCAATGGCTTAGCATGCAACATTTTATTCAAGCAGGCACCTCTTTTAAAGCAGGCTCTGCACTCTTTAACAGATACTGGATACCTTCTCTTTCATATTTAGACTTGGTATGTTGTCCTGTAGAACTTGGGGTAGGATGATTTTCAAACCAATCTTCATTCAAAGCAAATAGTGATAGTTGCAATTCCATTGCCATCCCTGTGTGGAGGTGAGAATTCCATGTATTTTGAGATGGACAACAATTTCCACTTTGCTCAGAGGGTAAAGCTCAGGAAATTTTCATTCAAATTTGAAATAAGCCTTCTTTTAAAGATGTTCGAGGCTTTGTTTTGATCCATATAGTGGAACTTTGCTGAATCTTCAAAGACAGGCAGCCCAGAAACATCTAAAATTTTACCTTGTACAACCACAAAATCCCATGAATTACATGGTATTGAACTGTCCAAAGCTGTCTTGAACTGTCCAAAGCTGTCTTGAACTGTCCAGAGCCATGGCTTCAGGTTAAGCGGCAATGCTGAATAAGCTGGTTTTCGCAGCCACCATCCTTATAGAAATGACACAGCTGAAAGCAACCTAAGGCACTGTTCATCTAGACTAGTTCCCTGATCTGGTTCATCACAAGCCACACCAACAATTGTGTGGATACAAGGAAACTGGCAGAGCAGGGACAGGGACATCTTCAGCCATCACTGATGCTGAAGAAATGTATTTGGAACCAGAGCCTGGGCCTGTCAGCTTCAGGCTTCTTTGCAGAAACAGAAGGATATAAAGCAGTTTTATCAGACTGGAGGGCCAGACCTAATGTTTTTAGGCAAATATCTTTTTAAGGTGACAGTAGTAATACTAAAAATCCTGTTTAAGTATATATGCAATTCTTGTAGTTGTGAGGTGCAACTGGAAGGGTTGTCAGCTTGTGAAAGGGCTCTCAAAGCCTTTTTTCCTGATGGTACTGAGAGGATTGAACACAGCAATCTTTGTCTCTGGCAAATAGTGCATTTGGCATTCTGCTGTAAAATACACATAAAACTTAAAGAAAATTTGTTACTACTAATTTAGGTGTGGCACTCGATACACCCCTATTGCTTTCAATAGCTAAATTCTGTCTAACTTCAGGCAGAAAGGATCATGGTCTTGTGTTTTTGATTAAAAAGTTAAACTATGAAACCCATTTTCATGTCAGACTTAAGACTAGATTTTTGAGCTTCATTTTACTTCAGGGACCTGCTCTGACTAAGAAAATTATCACAGTATGATTTAATCCTTGCAGGTAAAAAAATCAGTTCACTTATTTGCTATGCACTCACTTGGCCTTGAGTGGAGCAATTTCTGCAAAGAAATCTTACTTTTTCCGACGTGTTCTTCTCTGTATGGTAGGAACCAACTGGGCCAATGCTAAAGGCTGTCAGATTCTTTGATGGGTTAATTGATAATGTCCTGGTTTCAGCTGGGATAGAGTTAATTTTTTTTTTCATAGTAGCTAGTGTGGGGCTATGTTTTGGATTTATGCTGAAAACAGTGCTAATAATGTGGAGATGTTTTAGTTGTTGCTAAGTAGTGCTTACAATAGTCAAGGACTTTTTCAGCTTCCCATGCTCTGCTGGGTGCACAAGATGCTGGGAGGGGACACGGCTGGGACAGCTGACCCCAACTGACCAAAGGGATGTCCCACACCATATGGCATCACACTCAGTATATAAAGCTGTGGGAAGAAGAAGGAAGGGGGGGACGTTTGGAGTGATGGCGTTTGTCTTCCCAAGTAACTGTTACGTGTGATGGAGCCCTGCTTTCCTGGAGATGGCTGAACACCTGCCTGCCGATGGGAAGCAGTGAATGAATTCCTTCTTTTGCTTTGCTTGTGCGCGCAGCTTTTGCTTTGCCTGTTAAATGGTCTTTATCTCAACCCAGGAGTTTCCTCACTTTTACTCTTCTGATTCGCTCCCCCATCCCATCAAGGGGGAGTGAGTGAGTGGCTGCGTGGTGCTTGGTTGCTGACTGAGGTTAAACCACGACAGATAATCACATCTTTCTGATATGTCATCTATTGCTTTAATTAAAATAAGTATTTGCATAGATCAAGGGAAGTCGGAAATACTCACTGAAAGTTTTTATTATTGAGAATTTATAGAACTCCCAATACCAGTCACTAAAACAGCTTTTAATGACTTGGGGAGTAAAAATGGTTCTTCATTTACAGAAGGACAACTAAGGAAAAATAACACTGTGATTCAGATGCCTGTGTAATATATGCCAACTTCTCTGTTAAGGAGTCTCTCTGGAGTATGTGTCTCAGAACAAGGCTGCGAGAAGAGGTTACGTTGCGAGAAACAAACGAAAAAGTAAATCTGGACTGAGATCAGATTATGTAAAAGCAAAGGAACTAACTTATTTTTCTGTGATGATACTGAATTTTTCAAATGAGCCCCAGATGCTCATAGAAAAAATAGGGAATGAAGAGCCAGTGGGGCTGCCCAGCAATGTTGTTGATATCCACAAAATATCTCTGGTTGGAGATGTTGGGTAGATGAGATTTATTCACCAAAATGGTAAGTACAGCCAAATAAAATAGAACTGCCTCACCGTTTACCTTTATCTAACCTTGTCTGGGTATGAATACTTAAGGAACAGTATTTCGATGTAATTTGTGAATGATTTAAGATGGATGGAAGTAGGCATGCTTGGTCTGAAGTATCAAGCTATCAAGACTGAGTGAAAATATGGTAATGGATCTGGGTTATTTGGCTCCTATTACCAGGAAGCCATGCTCTACAATAGTACAATAACTATATGCAGTGGTTTAACCTGGCAGGCAGCTAAACACCACACAGCCGTTCGCTCACTTACCCCCTCAACAGTGGGATGGGGAGAGAATCGGGAAAAAAAATAGTAAAATTAGTGGGTTGATATAAAGACAGTTTAATAGGACAGAAAAGGAAGGGATAATAATAATAATAGTAGTAATAATAATAATGATAATAATGATAATGATAATGATAAAAGAATATACAAAGTGATGTACAATGCAATTGCTCACCACCTGCCAACCGATGCCCAGCCAGTTCCCGAGCAGTGGTTGCCACCCCCGGCCAGCTCCCCCCAGTTTATGTACTAAGCATGATGTCATATGGTATGGAATATCCCTTTGGCCAGTTTGGGTCAGCTGTCCTGGCTGTACCCCCTCCCAGCTTCTTGCTGGCAGAGCAAGGGAAGCTGGAAAGTCCTTGATTAGTGTAAGTACTACTTAGCAACAACTAAAACATCAGTGTGTTATCAACGTTATTCTAATACTAAATCCAAAACACAGCACTGTACCAGCTACTAGGAAGAAAATTAACTCTATCCCAGCCAAAACCAGGACAGTATATTTAGCTTCTCTTCCTGTTTTATACTCTATAGAAGACTGCTTCTGTATTCTGGAAAACCAGCTGAAAAGCTGCAGGGTAGTCAGTAAATACACTGGTAGTCTTCTTTGGCCTCAATACCTAAGAAAATCATAGTGAAGCTAGTAAGCTGTTATGTGAGTTAGAAAGTTTATACTCTGCATGACTTGTGAGCCTCTTCTCGAAGGTTAGTAATATTGCAATGACATCACTCAGTGTCACTATTTCTGATTCTGTTCTCTAATAACTGTGAAAACCATTATGATGAGGTGAAAGTATCAGTATTGCTCAGAAGATGCAGAAACTGGGTGGTGGTGGGGGAATAGGAAAAAAGGACATATCTAAACTAGACATGAGCATTTGGAGGTTACCCCCCTTTTACCTGGTTTGGGGGTTTTAATTCTTAAATTACAAAACACCAGTGAAAATCTAAGACCTTGAAAAAGCCTGGGAAGTGGGACAATATTTGTAAAAATAAGTGAAGCACCAGGTGGTGACTACAGTATATCTTAGAATCACTAGAATCGCAGAATGCTGAAATCAGCTCTTTGTCCTTTTAAAATGGGGGGTGCGGGGAAACAGTAATGGGTCAAATCCATCTCTTTTCCACCCAAGCTTATCTAGAACCACAGCACTGATTGCAGTGGAAATAGATCAGATTCACATCACATAGGGATGCATTCCACATCAGAATACATCAGATCCATATTTCAGCCCTATTCAGCTTATTACACGCAGTTAAGATGGCCCAATTTAAAAAATGCAAAGCAAAAACCCAGACAAACCAGACTGTCCAAAACTGCTCTTAGGGAATTCTTTCATATAGGTAGGAATTTATTTACTCTTGCAGGCAGCATGTCCTCTTGTTTTATGATCTGCCTGCTGTACACTGGCTTTGTACAGTGACATTGCACTTTGGCATGAAAGACCTTTTATGAGTCGCATACGACAATGAGAGGTGAACATTTTATCATTCATTTAGCTACACACATATGACATGCCTGTGTCGTTCATTCAGCTACAGCACTTGGAGTTTTCCAGGTGAACGTTTTTGTGTCTAACTGGTGTTCTCAGATGTATAAGATTTGCCATGAAGCTCAGTTCAGTGGCAGTACCTCTCCTTTGGCATTCTGCCTTTAACAAGAACCTGAATCAAAGGTCTTGCAGGAGGCAACTTTCTGTTGGATACATACACATTAGAGGATAAAGACAGGTGGGTTTTGTTAGGGTTTTTTGGTTATTAACTGGTTGATAAGTAATTGGTTGATAAGTTAATTCTGTTACAATTACATATTCATAGTCCAAATTCTTCTTACATGTCATGAGATGGTTCTGTAAATGAAATAGTAGATAAACCAGCTGATACAAAGATGAGACATTATAGACTGATAAAGATACACACCCACAAATGTGAAAAAGTTCTTGGATTGCAGCAGAATAAGAAACACCAGTCTATTGATGTTAGGCCTGTAGAAACAAAGGTGGAATAAATTAGCCTGTTTAACACAAGCTTGAGAGCTTTATGCAGCAGTATACAGGGAACTGTACCCTATGTAGTACAGATAGAGCAGAGACAGAACTACAGTGATATGACTTACATGCAAACAAGTAATAGCAAAGTTACCACAGAGTCCATCTTATATTGTACTAGTCAAGAAATTATCCCAAAAAGTCCTAAAGAAATGCAGCTTTTATCCCATTCCTTATCCTGTCACAGCCTCTGCCATTTTTCTTTTTACTTTTTTCCAGTTCTGCAAGGAAGCTCCATCATCTAAGTGACATACAAATAAAATGTCATACCTTTAAATCCTGGATGAAAGAAACAGTGGTAAGAGTTATGACCAGTATTGATGGCAATATCACCCTCTACACCTGTCAAACACCTTCTCTCTCACTAGTGTAAAATGTTAATGACAATAAAAGCCAACTCTAAACTACAGTTCTGAATGATCCACCTGACCACAGTAAAATGAGGTTAGCAGACCAGTTAGTAATGTGGAAGGGGATCTGGCTCACAGTTTGTTTAGTGCTGGAGGTGCCATGGGTAGAATATTATCCTTTACTGTTGCTGTATGAATGTTGCTCACACAAGACACCATGGGTCCCATCTTTCAAAAAAGAGTGAGTGACTGAATGCATGGTGTGATTCACATCAGCTCCATACCTCTGGCACCAGGAATTCCTGTGGTGCTAGGAAACTAAGAACTTAATTAAACATCTCCCCTTCCCCTAAGGGTATCAGAAGTCCCTGGGATGATGATAGAGCCTCTTTTTACTTAATTGACCTTTTCTCTGGCAGACTAGTCTGTGTAGATGACTTGCCAGAGATCAGAAACCTACAGACTTTTTCTAGTGGACTATGCCACAGAGTATGTGTTTCTCCATATTTGGTATTAAAAGGTTGATTTTATATTTATTTTGTGATTTCTGTAAACTGTGCTACGTGGTGCAAGAGTGTTTGCAGGAAAGACTGAATTAGAAATGCTCTAATTTTTAATAGCCCTCTTCACTGAAACATTAAGTCATATGATGAAGATGAATCAAAACCTGAATGTATCTTCCATAGATCATATTTTGAAATTATGGCATATGCCACATTTTAGGATAACGCACACAGTTTTTTTGTTTAAAAGAAGGATGTTTCACATCATGTATACTTAAGCCCATTCAATAATGGGTGGCAAGAAAGGATTGTCACTATTGCCAAAATAATCATATGCATTCTTTTGTGTATTAAGAAGACCAGAGGATGGTTCCTTTGTGAGGACCACTGCTAGGAACAAACATGTCTGTAGCGCTGAGCGGACTCATGATTCCTGAGAAAACCACACTAATTTACTTTATAAGAAGAGTTTTATTCAGTTATTTAGTAAGACAAATGTTGAGTGGCTTCTCAAGTTTGCATATAATGCAACATGAATGGAGTCCACAGGTTCTTGGTGTGAAGAGCAGATCTAGCAGAGGGGCCTGGACAATGACAGTGGTTGTTCCCAGTGGACTGGAAGATTCCTGTCAAGCACAGTACATTTGGTGCTGTTGGCACAGGCAATTTTAGGAGAGGCCTGTAACTGATGATTCATTGAACAGTTTCTGGGAGTTGTTCTGTATTTGTTTTTCTTGTTGTGTCATTGTGATTCCTCTCTTAGCCATTTTGCAAGCAGTAGTGGAGGCTGTGAACAACATAAGCTGTTTGGCATACATTTGGAAAGCATGGCCCTTTACATCCCACTCTGTTCAGCCGGAGCACTTGGCTCTGTCAGGGCCTGGGAGCTTTCTGCTGCCAGCTGCATGCTGCTTCGGCCTGTGTCGTATCTAACCTGGGAGCTGGATGTACCTGTCCTCCTCATGGAACAGACACTGGTGGAGGCATTGCCACTGATTGTTGGGCCCCTAAAAGAGAAAGGAGCATCCGGTGCCATGTGCCTAAAAGCAACGTGCACATGACCACTGAGGAGAGCATTTTGAAAGGCTCATGCTCATAAATTTAACATTTCATTCCAAGAAGGACAGCCATTACACAACAGAAAAGCAGACAGAGAAAAAAATGAAGAAATCCTGACTGACAGCACAGTCTACATGTGCGTTTCAGTAGGATGTCAGAGTTAGGCCAATGTAAGCAGTTTTCATGGCTTTCTACAGCCTGCTATTGCTTCTATGGCAAAGATTCAGAACTTGAAAACTCTCCATTCTTCACCTGATATGTTAAATAAACTTTCACGACATTCCCAGTGGATAGAGAGCATCTGTAATCTGGCTCCCAGTTATAGCATAGTGACTCAGTAACAGGCGTAGGGAAAATATTTGCTGTAGCTGGAATATAAACCTTACTTTTTTTTTCTCCCTTCCCTGTCAGACTAGAATGTGGCTTTTTTGCAGTTGTGAATCCTGGCTTGCAGTAAGGGGAAAAGGTTTAAATTGTATTGCATCCAGCACCCTGCCATCCCGATTTACTACAAGTGGCTCAAAGGCAGATGCTTCTACCAGGCTTTAGCCAGGCTTTCAAGCTGAGCTTCACAATATTGCTGTTCTTTCCCTCTTACTCCACTCACCAACATTGTCAGTTCCACAGAAGGCTAGTCAGACTCCTCTGTTCAACTCTATTCTTATTTATGCATGGCCTTTTTAAACTCCTGCCAACTTTGTGGGTTTAAGTTGCACTTACTTGTCAGCAGGGATGGTGTAAGGGGAAGTGGCATCCAGCTTGAGCTGGAAAACAAAACTCAGATTGACTCAGGTCTTTTTCCAGGGAAAAACTGAGTGACTTGCGTTCTCAGTTCCTCTCAAAGGGGTTCTTCCTTTCCGTTCTACCCCACATTTTCCAAATCTGGCCATCTATCTGGGAGGAGGACTAGTAAGCCCATTGTCAAACATTAGCCACAACTGCTTGTCCTGGAATAAATACTCTGTTGTAGAGACTCTGAGGGCTGGTAACAGGGGTGGAGCCGGTCTTTGAATGTTGTGTCATCCTGTCCTGTTCAACAGCGTTTTCCTAGCAACTGTGGAGTCACGATGGAAGGCACTCCTTTCCGGTGTGCTGTGAGAGGGTGTTTCCCCCTCTCCTCACCTCCTATGTCCATGCTGTGCAGAGAAAGGTGAAATGACATATTTTCCTATGGAAACATAATAGGAATGGAAGGCCACTCAGTTTTGGTAGTTTCAGGAGGATGTAAGCAGTGATGATACCTTATCAATTCTTTGTCTGGTTTCTTAAAACACAGACAGGCAATGATCTGCAAACTACACGGAGACTGAGAAATTACAGGAACAGATAATTTGATAGATATAAAGGATAAATATAAATACATGCTTTGTGGCTATATATAAACCTGCAGACTGCATGGTAGCGGGAAGCTGTAAATGAGAAATGAGAAAGTTCAATAATCAGAAGCAGTGATCCTGAAACAGAACCAGATGTAGCATAGATGGTAACCTGAAAAGTAGAGTAAATTATCCCGGATGCAGCACGCACTAGTTAACCATCCTTTTCTCAGTACCTGTGCTAGCCCCCTGAGGTACCACCAGTACTATTATCACAAGAAGTTCCATTTTTTTATTGCCATGGATTTCTTACTAATGTTGGTAATCAGCTTTTGATTTTGTTCAGATAGATGAACATGGCTTAACATGTATTTTGATGTGTCTATTCTTTTTTAATTACAATTAAAAGGTGTGTCTTGATCAGTTCTTTTGTCAATGTCTGAACTCATGAGACAGTTATGACTCAAGGTCATGAGTTCTTACTTTTGTGATTTGTGTAGCTGCTTCCATATTCTAAATGCAGTTTGGATGTCTGGAGCTTCATAAGCTTCAGTGAGAAGTACTGATCCTCCCTGCAATTAAGCCAGGGAGGATTTTGCTATGAATTTATGGGTAAGATTGGATTTACTGTAGCAGAGCTGAAAACAGGTCTGTTCAAGCCTCTGCTGCTGCAAGTAGATTTGTGTGTATGTGTGTTTATACATATTTATATATGGTGATACACTGATCTCAAGCAAGAAATACAGAAATAAGTTCCTGCATAAAATCACTCTGAACACACTTAATATGGTGTTGTTTTTCCTTTTGTGTTGTGCCCTTCCATTGAGGACCAGAGAGAGGCTGGTAAACTGTGGACCAAGTTTCTTTTCTTTGGAGAGAGAACAAAAAAGAATGAGCTGAAAAATGCCTCACTTCATGTTATCTCAATCTTCATTGCAGTGAGGGATCACATTAGTACAAGCTCTCCTTTGGAGAACGCAGGAAAGCCCCCCAGCTCTGATACCAGTGCAGTGAACCCAGGCAGACGTGCAGAGTGGACAGACCCCTCTCCTCTTTGCCGATGATTCAGATGACCAACTCCTTCTCTGTGAAATGCATGGATATGGAATGCATATTGGTGAGATGCTAAAAGAGCGAGGCTGCATAAGTGGGGCTGCGTATGTGCAAAGTAAAAGCCATCATCACACCCTTATCCACAGCTTTGACACAGGAGAAATTAATTCCCTTTTCTATTGACAGACTTCTCCGTCAAACCTGGGGGCTAGCTGTGTGGTGAGGCATGTGAAAGCAGAGAAGGGAAAAATGTCTAAGAAAAATGTCTAAGAGAACTCGGTATCAGGGGCTTCCCTGTGATGGTGTTTTCCTATCCCAGTCCCAGCTGTCAGACTTCCCCTGCGCTCTGAGGGCAGACTGGTAACATGCACAGTTTGCCTAGTATCTTATTTGACCTTTATTCTCTTCCTGACATTTCTCTTCAGATAAGAGCTTGTGACAGATGTAGCTTGGCCTAGGTGGTATTTTAAGTTGCACGTGGATATCATTGTGAACACAGAAAAGCAAAGTAAGCTAATGAAGGGTATTTAAGAGAAGTGGGCTGGAAGGCATGTTAGAACTAAAACAAGCCTGGATTCATGTCCTGTGTGGGCAGTTCTGCTATCAATAGTCAGGATTTAGATATGATTTCAGATTCCAAGAAAGATCAAATTAATTAGGTCCTACACTGAGTATCTACTATTGGTAGATAATTGCCAGCTTAGAGTGGGAGATTCCTCTGCCTCTCTTAATGGAAATAGGTCCCATTCCAAGTAAAGTTTTTATTCCATGACATCACTCTGATATCTCATAGCCTAGTCCTTTCTTATTACAGAAAAATATTTGAAAAGAAATTTCGATTTCCATTGATGTCAGACATATGTTTAAGTTACAGACATTTTCATTTAAAGTGAAATTACATAGACATTTATGTTACTAATTGGACATTTACAGCTTTACTGTACCTCAACTTTATACTTCTTTGCTGGTTTACTGTTCTGTAGTCGTGTTCTGTTACTTTCCATTTTACCTGCCCCCCACTGCCTATTCACTAACTTTCCCACAAATTCCCTTTTCTACATGGAACATCTTCTGTTAAGGTGTTAATAATCCCATTCCTTCATTCTCCTCAAGGCATACTCTAGCCATGGGGCCAAAAGTAACTGTCAACCAGTAGCAAATAGGTGTGTGGCCCCTAAGCAATCTCTGATGTTTTTCTGACTTATATTACTTAAGTAAGTAAAAATAATGTAACTATGTTTATGTAATGCCTCTTTTTACTACAGTTATATTTCTTGAGTCTTGTGATATTTAGTTTTGTTCCTTTGCAGAAAAGGTGTTTTGTTACATATTAATCAAAACTGCTTTTTTGTAAACCACAATGCCTGTAGCAGAAAACAAAGGAACTTCAATACTGCTGCAGGCCATCTAAGCACCGCTGAAATACTTTTAATAATTAGTCCTGAGAACTAAAATTCCATCTGAGTATTTTCCAAAATGGGAGAACAAAGGAACTGTTTCCTTTAGGGTTACCTGTTAAGTATTTCTGTGTGGGGGTGTATGTACTTTATAGTTTTGCTATGACTTTTTGTCAAGTCCCACAAATTAAAAAGATCAGAATTATTTCCAGAGGTTATGCAGAGTTTACAGTTACATATTCTTCCTTTCACCATGAGTGCTGAAGCACACAACTATCTTATCAAGCACTGTCATTCTCTTGCTGAGTATAATTTAGGTTTTCTTCCTCTTGACCTTACAGAAGTAGGCAAACAGGCAAGAGATACCTGGGAAACCATGCCAGTTTCTTCAAGTTTGAGAAACAGATGAATCTGCCTTGTGTTTTTACCAGATGCTTTTGTGGATGAACTGACTCTCCTGCCTTGCAGGGGAAGCGTCACTGGATGCTATCACCGCTCTCGGTTTTCTGTAACATCCTTCTCAGAGTGACCATTTGTTGCTCACTTATCATATGTCTTCAGAGCCCAGTAGTGTTCATCCTGACTCAGTACGTTTCTGAAGAATGCAGTGATATACAGGGTGCCTCCATGTGTGTTACGCCAGCCAAAAGCAGTGTTTTTCATGATTTGGTCTGCTTCTAATTTCTTTTTCTAGCAGTCAGTTCACCTGATGTTTCACAAGAAAATTTCAGTTGTAAGTAACATTTGTACAAGTTCTGTAAAGCTTTGAAAACATGAGAAATGGAAATTACTGTTACTTAAGTGAAATCTTGGCTACAACTTGAAGTATATTGTTCCCACCAAGTTCAGTGAGGGCAGATTTTAATCCCTGTATTGTTGTTTCTGACAGGTTTTTTTATGTTTGTCTTTTTAAATTATCATATTTCTGTATCTTCTGCAACAACTTTAAACTGCAACATCTTTAAACTAAGACTTTTTCACATCTTATGTCTCTGAACCTGGAATTTCCTTCTTTGCATCTGTAAGCACTTGGATCCTTATTATTAGTGGCTGGACAATTTTGCTGGTTTTTTTTCTCTCCCACTCTCCTTTCAAGGAGTCTTTCAGATTGCCCAGATTTTCATCAGCCTCTCTGGTGCAGATACCTGAAAGAATGGTAGCAATGCTGCTATGGCTGCTGCAGTGCTGCTGTGGCTGCTGCCCACAGTGTCACTGAACCTCTCAGTGCTGGCATAGGTGGAGGTTGCTTCTGTCTTTACTGGGATGCAAACATCAAGTGCATGCATGGTTGTAAAGGAAGGTAGGTTCCAGAGATAAAGCCTGGGCATTCTTATCCCTTGCTAGATGCCAGTGCAATTGAGAGGAAAATCCTCCTGTGAATTCATTAACTCAGCTTACCTAGGAGCAAATCGTGGCCTAAGCGGCATCAAATGTAAAGCAGGGATAATGCTGCAAATTTATATTGCTTATACCCTGGAAGAGAATACCTGTCTCTCTTTGTCATCTTTTTTTTTAGACTTGGAGGAGATGGGAGCAAAGGAGAACTAGCTCTTAATTTCTGCTGTTTGTTTGTGTTGCTGATAAACAACATTCCCCATATGCAAGCTCTTCAATACCATGTGGGCTCCTGTGGTAGTGAGGAGATGCGATCTGCACGTCAGTCGCACTGAGTATCTCTCTCCAGTTGCATCCCTGCTGCTTGGCTTTGTATCCTCCATTTATGTTGTCCAGGTGAATTGTTCACATGCTCTACAGAAATGACACAATTGTGGCCTGTTGGCTCTTTTGCTTCTCCCACCCATCTTTTTGTAATTGATGTGTCTGCCTTAAAGACATCTTTGCTCTAAAATCCCTTATGTGGAAATGGTTCATGTGTCACAGAGGACAATAATGGACCCTGGTTTGCAGGAAAGAATTCCTATGGTGTAAAAGATGTTGATCTTATGTTACACTATTGATACTTGGAATATCTGGATGGTATAGGTAGGTTCAGTTTTACTTCTGGATCACCTGTCCAAAAGAAGGGCACTTCGCATTATGGATAATAAATTGCTGATTGTGTAGGGAGGCAGACTGAAGAAAGACAGGAAGGCTGTCTTTCCTGTGGAAACGGAACTGGATCATTCCTATTTCCATTTTTTATCAAATTTGAAAGACTCTTATGGTTTTGAATTTGTTTACATGTAAGAATTGCCATGGATCATATTTTCCAAGCTGTGAGTCTCATGTACTTAGACGCAATTCTGTACTGCTTTTGATTGACAATAAAAATGCTATTAGGTACTGCATTCATTTTAATCCATTTGGTGTGAGACTGGGATGCTTAATGCCTCATATTTGTCTTACTCACCATTACGAACATGCTTCCAGCTGGCTAGTCCATCTCCCATGCTGATTTCACTGGGGAGGTTTGTTAAGAACAGGGTCAGAGTCCATGTTTATACATTTCCTCTTCAGTTGTTTGTTTAACCATCCTCTGCTTGACTTCAGTTCAAAAGAGAGATTTTCATGACCAAATAGTATTTTCTTCCACGCTGAGCTCCACTGATAGCAAGAATCAAGAAGTTCTAAAGGAAGCAGCCAGTTGGGTTTTTAGCTTTGGGATGCCTAGAACTCACAATTGTGACTTTTTTCTTTTTTTTTCCAGAATAAATAAAATGTTTAATTTTTAGTTATACATTAAGGATCTAGTTACATACCCTGTGTGTACCCACAGTTCCCACTGACTTATGTAGGAAGACTCGTTGGAGAAGAAATGCAGAATTGAGTTGTCTTACCAAAATCTTTCTTCATCCACAATTAAGAAGGTGCATTATTTTGCCCAACATGTCTCAAATTGCTGGTGGATTGACCGTGCAGTCTCTGCACTTCCTGTTGTCAGCATTAGATTCCATAGACTCTTGGAGCTCTCATCCTTATGGACAACGTGTGTCTACATTTGTGGCCTTACCTGCAGTGGATTTATTCCCTAGTCACTGCTGTAGTGGAGAGCAGAATCTGAGCAGTTTGCCTTTGCACTGTTGTAGTTGATCATTGATTTCTCAGTTAATAAATAAATTAAAAAATGAGACAGAGCATGCAATGGTAAGTCTAATTTCTCACTAATTCTGTGAAAGTTTGTATTCTTCTTTTTGTGAACCAGCAGAAAATGTGTAAAATCTTGGGTGTTTTGTGCATTGTATGCTGTTTGTTGACAGCCCCGTGCTATCCAAAGAAAAGCCCATGGAGGCAAGGACGTGACATGCTATTTCTGTTATCAGGCTATTACTACTATTTTTTCGCTTGGATTTCTTGGCTAGAGTTTTGGAGGGAGGACGGGACACCCCACACACCTTCTCCCAACCTTTTTGCCCCTTCAGTTCTTCCTTTGCTGTTGCAGCTTTGAGAAGCTTACCCTGTTCCTGTTTTCAGAGCATTCACATGAGGGGTGGTGCATTTTTCATATTCCTCTCTTACCCTCCACCAAATCACCTTGCAATCATGAAATTCGCATTAGGTACAGCAACAAATTGGTTGCTCTGTAAATAGACATCCAGGTGGTCTAAGGCATATGCACTGTTTTGTATTACATACTGTTTGTGGTTGGTAATTATTGATCTGTTGTTATCAAATTTGCCAGGCTAGGAGTAGAATTATACTGCTGGTAACAGCATCCACATTAAACTTCAAATGATTCTTGGCACTGAAAATACCCAGCAATACTCTGGGTATGCTCTGTCCCTCCTTAGAGCATAGTTCTTGTCATTGTCACAATGCAGTATCTGTTTAGACAGCACTGTGTTGCGGAATTGTTACTATAAAAAAGGGTGTTCTAGCTGTTCCTTCATTTAGTTACACCTTCCCTTTTTTTTGCTGGCAAAATTTGTCCCAGCCTGAAATTGAATTAGCTGTTACTCCCTCACTGAAAGTCCATATGGTTTTCAGGTATAGTATACTAGTATTCTGTCAAGAGCAGAGCTGGAATGTGTTAACTGTTTCACAGACTTGTCTCTTATTATACTCTATAATTTAAAGTTTCTTTTGTTTTCCAAGATTTGACATGGACCACTTCATTTTGTCAACATAGTTATTGAAAACATTCATGATACATTTTTCTGAAAGAATTTGACAGTCTGGATTTCAGAAGTGAAAACAAATTTTAAACATATTCTAAACCAGATCTTTTTGTTTCAAAACAAGCAAGACAAATCTTTATTGCTTTTTTCAGGAACAAGTTATATTCAGTTTTATAGATGCATCTTCACTTGTGTGCTCAAAGTGAATTCCTTTTCACCACTTCAGTTTAAGCTTTATTGTGAAGTATAAAAAAATGGTCCAAGACTGTGTGCTGATGCATTTCTCACTGAAGCATGGAATATACAAGAAGCGAAGAGCAGCTGTAATTTTCTTGTTGTGTCATTGAAATGATACCAACTACATTTAACGAGAGGAGAAATGGTTTTACTGTAAATACATTAATTAATAGAGGTTTTGCAGCAGCCTCTGTTAAATTGGTTTTATTTCCATGGCAACTTCTTCTGCTTCCTGGATAACTTCATTTCAGTAAATGTAGGACCGAAGTGAGTGGAAGATAGGCCTTTCTGTTTAGTAATAAGTGGGCAACTACAACAGATTTCCGTATCATGAACAGATAAATATAGGCACTTAACCTTGTTGTGTAGGGAATGTAATATTACAGGTTGCTGAGAACCAAATGTCAGCAAAAATAAATTGGTAATTTTGAGTGAGGGCCTACTGATGGTGCCAGTTCATCCATGCTAAAAGCACATACAAGATCTCAGCTGTAGGAAACATAACGCATTGCTTTTTTGTTTTCTTTCTTTCTGCTGAGAAATTTTATTGTGTTTACTAGTGTGGCTAGAGCTAGGTAACTGTTAACCTATTCTATAAAAAAACCCTCTTGCTCCTGTTTCTGCTTCATACTTGAAGTTGCCTACCATGCAATTAGAAAGCCCAGAGAGATGTTTACCAGGACACTGTTTATTTCAGAGATATATCATGTATGGGTTTAGGGTTTGGTTTTGTTTTTCTGAAGGCATGGAATTAATCCAGTTTGAATGCAAAAGACTGGGCTGTTCCATAAAACTGTGAGAACTGCAAGCTCAAGGCTGGTTACAAAACTTTTTTTTTTTTTTCCCAAACAGCAAAAGAAAATTCTGATCTTTTTCACATATGCCTTTCCTGTCAAAACTTTAATGTAATATGTCTTACAACAATTCATGTGCTTTGACTTGATTTGTTAAACTTCTTTTTTTGTAAATGGTTAAAACTGTGGTCAGAGTTGACTCACCTCGAGTAGATTACTTATCGCTTGTGTTAATATTTAATGGTACGGTACCAGGCTGTACCCTGTTACTTTCAGAACACTCCCATATTGTTCTGAGAGATAATGCATCTCCTGCCTTAATACCAGGTATCTGGGACAGAGTGTGCTGTGTGGCCTCAAAGGCCTGGTGCTTCTGTTGCATTTGTCTTTGTGTAAAGGCTGTGATGGATCCTGACAGTGCAAATGTCAAGATTCCAAGAACCTAATTCTGGTCTTGCTCATAGTGATTAGAAAAAAGTTAGAAATAAATTAGATCAGAAAAAAAAATAGAAATAAATTAGAAATAATTTTATTTAGTTATCTGTATCTCATTGCGAAAAACATGCTGACCCTTTTGAAGCTGGCCTGAGGTGAAGGGACTGTAGCAGCCCTTCAATTTCATATTTCACTTTTTTCATGTCTGTCTTTTAAGCTGTCTTTTTCTTACGTCTCCTGTTACCAGTGCCTGAGATCAGCTGCACCTCTGAGATGGGCTGCTTTCTGCTGCTGCTTCCCCACCCCTGCTCACTGCTCTGCCTCACCAGCCACTTCCCTGGCCCTCCCCCATGTCTGTGCTTGCCCAACACACACCATAATCTTTCTGTGAGTGAGAGACATTGATAAGAGAAATACTTAAAAAGACATCTCTCTGCTGCAGAAACAGGGACCTGAAAAAACACCACAATAATTTATAGGATCTTATCCTCTTTGGCAGTTAGCTAAGCTTCTTCGATTTCTCCCCCTTCTCCCTTTGTTATGTTTTTAATACTTTACCAAGAGGACAGAAAAAGCATTCCCTGCAGAGCAGAGCGCCATGGCTGCCTCCCTGCGCCGCGGCTGGGTGCCAGCATCCTGGGCAGACGGACGTTTCCATGGCCAGGGTGGCAGAGCTCAGCCTCCTCGCTGTGACGAGGAGTGCAGCTTGGCAGCTGGCTTGTGTCCACCTGGGCTCCCACCACCCCCGAGAGGAGGAAGCATGGCACTGGCTTGTTGGCAGCAATGCTAATTCATCTGTGCAGAGGATCAAGGGGCTGATCTGGCTGAAAACTTGTTGTTTGTTCACTGTTTTTTGATTTCCACCACCAGGCTAGTTTTCATCCATGTTAGTTCTCTGATCCAGTCCAAGCAAGGCCACAGGAATGCCAGAACCAGTACCAAGGAAGAAGCAGGAATATATAGCTGCAAGTAGGGAACAGGACTGAATCTCCAGCAACAGTTTGCAGTTAGATCAGTTTAAGTCAACTGTTAAATTGCACCTTGAGACTGTGAAGCTAACTGCTGTGGTATTGGGCCTCTCCATGCATAATATTAGTCAGTAGCATTAAAGTTTTATGGATGGCTATTTTTGCTAAGATAAATTTTTTCAGTCATACTCACTTAGTCTCTGTGAGCTTAAGATAAAAACAGGTGATGCTGCCTGCAGTTTGTTCTGCACAGGAGGTCTGAATCTGGCCTAATTAACAAAATGCTTCCTCAGAAGGATGTTGCTGACCTTGGTGGAATTCAGCTCCTTTAAAATGAGCGTGAATGAGAACCAGGTGGGTGCGGGTGGTTTTCTGTTGGCCTGTGTACTCCTGGGAGCTGCAGTGGTATGCTGAGGTGCTCTCAGCTCTGGTGTGTGAGAGGAATCCCTGGATGTGCTCAGTGTAAATTGTTCCTACTGCTATTCTGGAAGGTGGGAGTAAAACCCAGTGTTTGTGCTGATGGTGTAAATATGTAAGTTGTGGTGTTCTCAAGATGTTCTTTCTATCTCTCTGCTGTTCTGGATGTCCCTGTATGCTGTGCAGTGTGCCTGGGGTAAAAATCCATGAGTCAGTCCCCTTTGCCTGCCCTCCCTCCTGCTTAGCTGGTAGGCAATCACAGAGCAAATAAGGCAAAGGCTGGCTTTTTTCTTTGTTCTTGCCAAAGGAGTGGCAGTGGGTGTACAGTGTGGTGGCTGGCCACCCTGGAAGTGGATCTCCCCAAAATGCTCTCTGATGTTCCCGGCCCTGGGAAGGGACAGCCTCAAGCCATGTCTTGGATGGGTTGTACCTCAGCCATAGTCAGATTTGCTCATAGTTAAAATATGTATCGGAATTGGGTTTAACAAAATTTATGTGAGATATTGGTTAGCAGCAGGATACTGCTTAGGAAATGGGCAAAAACCTAAGTGCAATGGGGTCTCCTGCCTTGGTTTGCCTAATGTAGAGCTGTCTTTTTGGTTTAGTTCTTTTTGATGTATCTCTCTGTTTATGTTTTCCATTTTGGACTCCTAGTAGTCTGGGGTGATTTTTTTTTTAGGAACCAAGAATGGACTTACATATGTGGGTGTCTTTTAATAGCTTCAAGTTCAATGTGTGTGAATTAATTTTATTGCTGTATGTTTGTTAACTTCTTGGTATCTAATCCTTACATCATTTTGGGCAGCTGGGAATAACTGTTTTCAAATTTAACTGGTTATCTTACTCTGCTTTTCATTGGAGGGGGATCAAAATTTTTTTTAAATGGTGAATATATTTCAAAATGTCATTAAATCTTATAGCTTGGTTGTAGTAAAGTAGGTTCTCTTAGATCATCACCAGTATGTGTCATAATACTGTGCCAGGTTGTGCTTAATTGATGTGACAGGGGATTCTCCTCAGCTCCTCTGGCTGTCATTACTGTATGACCTCGTGCAAGTGCTTCAGCTGCAGTCACACCCTTGCCTTTTTGAGTAGAAGTATTGTATACTCTTGCAATGTAATTATCTATAATAACTCAAAGCTACCTGACCTGCTCCATGAAGTGTCATCTTAATACAATGAGGTCTTTATATCCAGCTTCATCTTTGTATTCTCCTGTTTTTACTGACTTGCCAGTCTCTTTAATTTGTGTGCAGAGTTCATCCTGTAAATTTGACAACAGCATTGAAATGTGTTAAGCCATTTTATATGTGCGTGTGCATTGGATAAAATTGCTATTTCTCCAGAATTCAAGAGCAGGGGGAACTCTGGTTACATAGATATTTCATCTTGCACTCACATGCTCAGAGCCATACTTATGCTCACAGGTAGAACCAAGTGCTCTCAGGCACAGCAGATCTGCACTTCGACTTTGTCAAAACTTCTGGTTTTTAACAGCATGCTTTTCTTTGGTTTTTGTCTGTCTTTAAATGGAAGTCACTGGTGTGTGTGATTCTTTTTTTTCTTAGTGTTTTAATAAACTATTCCACTTCATAGAATGCCATTTGTCAAAGCATCACAAACTAGCGTAACTATTAAATCTCCCCACCTTTCTGAGATATAGGCTGCATTCTTTCTTTATAACTGGGTATAATTTAAGGACAATGCTGTAAAACTTGGGTTTTTAAAATTAGTCACCTGTAATTTCTATTTAGGCAACAGAGTAAGTGACCTAAATTTCAAGGTGTTGAATATCCCAATATGCTAATTGAAATCTTTGGAGTTTGGTATGTGAGCTGCAACCAACTTTCAGTATGAACAGCGATTGGAGTAGTTTTAGAAGTGTTTCAAGAAACACTTGTAGCCCTCAAGCAGAAGTCTTTCATCCCCACTACTTCTGCAGTTAGTTATGTTATTAACTTCTTGGTATTTAGTTTGGCTCTGTATTCCTTTACTGTTTCTGTGCAGTCACTATGCTGTGCTGCTCACACAAAAGCATTCTATTTCCTTCTGAAAACACTGCCGTTTTCACCTGGTGGTTAAGATCCACCTTCCTCAAAGCTAAGGGAGAAGTTACATGCAGCTAATGCAGTTCTCAGGAAGCCTACTGCTCTTCAGGACAAGCTCAGGTGACAACTTTCTGTCTGAAGCTTGAACTTGCTAGATGACATTGCATATCTGCTCTGACTTCTGCGTCCTGTGGAGGCCACAGAATTCACCGAGGGATTCCTGTGCTTGTTCAGCCATGTTATGCTGATAGCAGTCGCTAGGAATGCACTGGGGTTTGGTTTATAGATTCAAATGGTGAGAAATCTGTTGCCAGTCTTGATGGTTTGTACTCAGTGGTTATTTGCCCCATTCCACTTGAAAACAAAAGATCTTAATACTGCTGATAGACCCTAGAAACAATACTTCCTTAGTGGTGGCACATTTTGGTGATACCTGCAATGACGTGGAGACAGATGTTTTCAGAATTGTTAGTCTTTAAAAAGTAACAAATATGGAAGATTTAAGACAAAGACTTTTTTTAAAAAGTGATCTCTGTTTTCTTGACTGTCCCAGTCATTAACCCTGACAACATGCATTTGTGTCATATATGGCAATTGTTACAATGTAGTGACAATAACAGAAAAAAAAAAAAAAATAAGACAATAGTATGTCTAGTTCTACATAATGTTCTAGGGCGCATGATACAAAGGGTTTGCTCCGAAGTTATTTTTCAGTTGGAGTGCTTCTACTCAAAAGGTATAGATATGATCATGTGTATAGGTATGTGTATACCTTGTAAGTATTATGCATAGAAAAGCAAAGGTGTATTTTGAATTTCTTGCTGATTAGATACTTGTGCTTTCCCTAGTTATTCTTCCTAATATTCCTCATACTTCTGAAAACTTGGGTTGCTCTGTTTTATACTAGGGCTATACAACAAAATAATAGTTGGGTTGCAAAATGTGTGGAAAAAGGGAAGGTTTGTCTTCTTGCCATAGAAGTTGCTACTTGCATTGTCTCAGCAGGTAGGTCAGCATATTCTGCACACCCACCTGTTAGACACAGTATCCTGTGATACCATAATGCTTCTGTCTCCCAAGAACAAGCATTCCTTCTAATCCAGGACTTAAAGGAAAAAGTTATGAGTCATTTATTCAGTGGCACACCCGTTGCCTATTGAGAAATATTTTTAGAAAGAAGCAGAAGTCCACAGCATGGCTCACAGAGGCTATTTTGAAATAGCTGGCTACATGCACACCCATGCCTGTAGCCTTTACTCGAGGAAACCTTTTAATTACATCAATTGGAGTTGTGTCCAAGTTGAGCAACAGAGGACAGACTCTTAGGACTAATGGGCTACTTGTTGGGTTAGTGAATTTCCTATTTTCAAAGCAGGAAAATCCATGTGCTGAGTAATACTCAAACCAAAGCATACAGATACGTAGTAGCTTTGGAAGCAGACATAAAACTTTACAAGATTTTTGTAGACTTAGCAAGATAATTTGGGTTAGCTCAGTGTTAGAGGAGGTATTTGCTTTAATGCTCAGTAGAGGGGTGTGTATGTGGCATCTGAAATATCTGATATGTTTGTGCATGTGCTCTTCAGAGCTAGAGCATGGCTTACCAGGATGATGTATGCTGGAAGAGGAATGGGAAGTGCTTCATCTCTCTTGACATGGTCTATGGCTAGACCTGCAAAGGAGCCTCAGAACTGGCGCTGACTTTCCATGGGTGTTGGGATGCCAGTGCTGGAGCCGTGGCTGCCTTGCGGTGTGGGGAGTGGGAATTCCTTCCATGGGGATGGATTTCACTGCTGGAATATGTTGTTGGCCAGGAGGAGCAGTGGGTTCTGCCTTGATCCTGTCAAAGGGAAAAGGGAATTTTGGAGGTTGTGGCAAATCAGTGTGCAGAGGCACATTTTTAAAGTGGAGCAAACACTGCTGCTTTTGGAGCACAGCTGTAGAAGTTGGGGTGCCCAGTTCTTAACAACAGATCATTAAAATGCCTCCCCAGCATGAGGAAAGTCACAGGCCTTCCTCAGCCTGAGGACATTTTAAACCACATCTCTTACTCCATGTGAAACCCGTTATCAGTAGGCTGATCTTGCTGGGAGTGCCTTCTTGTGTTATGTGCAACCTCGAGTAACAAAAGGGTTTGAGAGATGCGTGGCTGCAGTGGAGCAGCAGCTGGCCCGGGAAGCTGTACTCTGGTGATCAGGACTATGGTAGCAGTTGTCAGACAAGGCAGAAACCTACGTATGTGCGTATTTGGCAGGATTTACAGGGCATCTTACTTGTACTGATGTCCTCTTATGAACAAGCAGACTTGCAGTCTAGGCTTTTATTCTTTGACAGGTAGTTTACAGATCCTGGGCTGAAGACAAGAGGGCTTTTCATAATTTTATGTGCTTCTCACAAACCGTTCTGACTGGCACATTTCTGCTGCACACAGGTTCTGAGCTTTTCTGCCTCTTGGGTATACTAGGCAGAAACAAAGGCCACAGTCTGACCCTGAATGCACCAAGTATTAAGTAACCTTCAAGTGCATTATGAAAAATGCATATCTGTAATCTGCAGTTGAAATCTATTCTGTGTGAAGGCTCAAGATTTCTCCCTGTGTAGCAATAATGATAGTATTAGCACTTGGACAAGCAGGGAAAGCCTACTGTTGGGAGTTTATGTATTTCTGTTACGAATAAACACCTTCACTCTATGCTGGATTTAATATAAATTTCTAATAATGCTCTTTCTTGTTGTTTAAAGTGGGGGGAAGGGGAAACTTTTTTTTTCCTCCCTGTAGTGTGTGAATGTTGGGGCAATACCTCCAAGTGAAGAAGGAATCACAGCTTTGACCCTAAATGTTTCGGATGATTCCAGTGTTAAAGGTATGGCTTTTATTTCCAGTAAGAGATTTGAGAGGCATTTGTTTGTTTTTCAAGTCTGGCCTACTCTGAAAGTATGATTCGGACACAGAAGAATGAATCCATAAAAACTTTTCAGCCTTTTACAGTTCAAGGAAATTCTTCACTGAAGCCCCCGTCAGAAGGCATGACTTGAATTGAAGTAAAGTGTACAATGAATAGTTTTCTGCTACTGAATAAAATGTGATTTTTATTGGAGAGAGGTTCTTAGTATAAAACTGTCTTCATTTTTATGTTGAAAATATTGTTTTGCAAGCTGCAATAAAAACTTCAAAGAAAATCTCCAGTATGATTTAACTGATTTTTATAAACAACTTCATACCATTGCAGAATTCCTCAAAACTAACTACTATGCAATGCTGTGAACAATACGATTAAATTAATAACTTATGTGAATAATGTCTGGATGCACAGTGATCTTTATGCAGTTACACTGGACATCTTAATGTGTGGTAAATCTAATGCAATTGTACTTTTGTTGCTGCTTTCAGACATGGGTCATAATACAGCTATGCATAACTCTGCATGTGCTGACTGAGGCCATGAAACTCAGCTTCACTGATGCATTCCCAATCTGTGCTGACCCTGACAAAGGTCTAGTACCTAAAAAAAAAAAAGCCTCTCCAGATCCTAGGCTATTTTCTCTTCCCTTGCATTTATGGATTAGGCATGCAAATACACTCTGTAGTATGAGGAGAAAATCTGTTACTGGAGATTTTAATCTGCTTCTGTCCATATGATGGTCATAAGACTTCCCTCAGAATTATTTATCTTGAAATATGTCTGTTTCTGTTAAATAATTTAGCTCAAAAAATTCTTTGGTTTTATAACATTAGTCCATGTATATCATTGTACTAATTAAAAAATGAAAGGCAGTAGAAAAAGAGCAAATAACAATTGATAAATTGCAGTAGAGACTTATTAGAAACGATTAGTCTGCAAATTTTAAATAAACTAAAAAGTATAGAAATGGAAGAGGTGCGCTGATGTCTTAACCTAATTTTAAACAAAATGCTTTAAGATGCTCAACTTCAAAAAATACTCCATAATGACTGCATGATGTTTTCCTCTTGCCTAAGAATAACACTAGATTTTGTTTGGACAGTCAGGGAACAGGAAAAAAATGAGGAAAAACTTGGCTGAAACTTTAAATCTCAGCATCTGTATGATCACACCGACTACGGCACACTCGAGTTATTAAATCTTTGTGTGTCTGTGCCTCTTGACAACTGGTTTCTTCAGTACTGGTTTCTATCACACAGGGGCAGTAAATGCAGTATCGGCAGCATCCTTCCCTTAGGCAGAGGGGAGAGGAGAGGACCTACCTTCAATCAAAGATGACTGCAGCTCTCCTAAGAGCTCTGCTGCTTTCTGTGGCAAACGTTCAGGCCCTGAATTTCTGTCCCAACCCCCAACCGAGAGTTCAGCATGGCAGGAACTGCCCCTGCACACGAATGTGCAGAGTGGAAAGCAGAAGGTGAACCCAGGAACAGGTGAACACTGCAGTAAAGCTCTCCAAACACACTCCATGTGGATCTGCTTCCCTACCAGCCAGCCTTCAGCACTATTCTTTCTATTTAATGATTTTGTTTCATTAGTGTGTTTGAAAGGCAGAAATTAAATATTGGAGTCTGCTGGGTTTGGCAGTCTGGTCAAATTCAGTAAGGTCTGTGCTTAACAAGATCTTGCAGCTAAAGGTCATGTTAATGTTTTGTACAATGCCAGCCTTACTGAGGGAAAATGAAGAAAGTACTCACACACAGGTAGAAATTCCCATGTGTTTAAGTACCAGGCTGTGTTAGTCTGTTTTTGTGTACTTTAGATAGGTGTGTTTACTTTAATTTATTGGCAGGATTGTGTTTGAACTTAACCAAATATTAGTTATAAAGTTGAAATGCCTTATTCATATAGGCATTACATGGCTATAAGAGGACTTTGGCTTCATCCAGTACTTTCTTTCATATGATAACATCTGTCATTTCAAAGTGTCCATCTGAAACTTGGTGTGTCATGTTTGTTTCAGATTATGGCTTATACTACCAATTTGGAGTTACTCTCCTTAAATTTTCTCCAGTTCTGTACTAGTGTGAGGAGTATAGACTAATCCAGTCCTTTGCTTTAGTAAAGCAAGTATGGATTAGGATGTATTTTTGTCATTTGCCTGTATGAACATATCCACTGTTTTCCAGTAGGACTGTTTAGAAGATGGGGTGAATTATGTCTTGCAGGTATACAGTGGTTTATTTTTAACTGTGCCAGAAGTTTTATGTGTGCTAATCTTAATTATTTTCTGCATTTCAGTGCAGTAAGAAATCTAGTTCTGAAAATATCTTGCTGTTAGAACTGAGACAGTGTATTTCACTGTGGTGGATCCTCAAAGCAATGTCTGCGCTTTCATCAAGGGCAACTGTGTGAGCTTTGGCACAGGGCTGGTTCCAAGTGGCTGAGGATTTACACTACAAGTGAGAAAACATTTCCCAGTATAACATGTTCTAGTGTGTATGAAGACTCTTTGAGAGGATGTTTGGAGAGTCCAAACTGTACTATTATTACAGGATGGATGAGTTAATTTTCAGATTTTTTAAATACATAGTTCCTGTACTTGTTAAGTTCTGTCTGACTAAAGGAACTAATTTTTCTTATACACGAAGTTATTTTTTTGTGCCACAAGAGAACGGAGGTTCTTCTGCCTGTGTTCTCGTTCTGCATAGCAGATGTGAGACTCCAGGAGAGGACTGATGTGTGTTGGCTGAGTCCAGGAGGTGAGGCTGTCTCACATCTTCACTAGCCTCAGCAGGTCAGCCTTGTGTCCATGCATAGACAGCAAATTCTCAAACTTTGTACTTGGTGGGGGTGGAATCTAAATTCTGCCTTGGCAACATTTATTCCTTCAGAATCCTGAAATATCAAGACTGAGTTACCAATTATAAACTTCAATAGCATCTTATTGTGTGTGTTACTTAACAATGTACTGTTTAGGCATTTTTGTTTGCATCACTGTAATTTAACCAAACTAATTGGTCTTATTCTGTGAAGAAATTGTGTCTTTTTGTGAAGAAAATTACTTCCTGCCAGAAGGAAATGGTAATATGTATTTCTCTATATTTGTCTGTTAGCTAGCTAATTCCTGTTGATACTTGTAAAAGCCATCATATCTCGTGGACTATACAGTTCCCAAAGAATTTCTGCACAGTTTAAATGAAAGTGTATATGTAATATGTAAACTTTAATATTTACTAATCACAAATATACATGTCTGTATTTGGGAGACTTAACATTGTTTGAAGTAGGACTGCAATTTAACTCTACTTGTAGAGTTAAATATTATAAATAGTACTAAATCTTTGGTATTTTTAAATAGCTGAAATTGCTTTTACCGCTCAATAAATATAACATAACTGATGTTATGTAGGAGAGAGCATATAGGAGAGCAATCCACAAGGATGTTTGCCTGTATATCTACTATCCAGTTGCAGGATATTTCATTATAGCATTATGTCAACTGCAATACTTGTCATGTAACTTTAAGGAACAGAAAGTGTCAGCTTTTAATTTTCTATGAAAAATTTAACTTGTGACTTAGCCAAAGAAATTACAGGTGCTATGCATCTGAAAGACATGGTTTATTATATGATGAAGAAAACTTGAGGCAGTTCATAGAATCCAGCTTGCAAGCTGCTAAATCAATGTGTTTACACTGGTAGCCTATGGCAGGTAAAAAAATAGGCAGAGCTATCCAGGTTGGAAGACTGAAAGTAACAACAGTGAAGAATTCCTCTAGACTTACTGGATTGCTAGAATTGTAGCTTCCTCATCAGATCAAAAAATTGTTTGAGTCCCAACTACTGCACGGAAGTTGAGCTACCTAGACTCTAGTGTGCAGTTTCCTTGGCATAGGTCGGACATGTTTTGTGCATGCAGCAGTTGTCATACTCACTGACAAGGTATTTCTGTCTCTATATCTGAGCTCAGGCGGCAGCTGGGAGAAAAACTCCTGAATACACATTTCAGTGATTTCACAATTGGCTGCAAGTAGCAGGCTTAGAACCGCAGCACGCAGACACGTTGAAGGGCTGGTGCGTTCCCAGTGATGCTCTCCGTGCTGAGCAGACAGGCTGGCTGCTCCACTCCCAAATATTTTGCAGGTGTTAAAATGGCAATATGTATCTTGTAGAAATCCCTCAGTGGGGTGATTTGCTTCTCATTGTTTTCCCCTTCCACCTTCAGTTGAACATGTATGTTACTGTTACAAGGGCAAAAGTGACAGTGTATGATGTGGTGTTTAGATGTTTTAACATCAGTTAGTTTACAGTGGCCACATCTGTATTTT
Organism: Morus bassanus; assembly: GCA_031468815.1. Classification (NCBI taxonomy): domain Eukaryota; kingdom Metazoa; phylum Chordata; class Aves; order Suliformes; family Sulidae; genus Morus; species Morus bassanus. The sequence continues at coordinate 10,776,461 of CM062578.1, forward strand.
ATATAGGTGTTTGCACGTTGCTTTGAAGAAAGCATCTAACTCTAAATACTGTGAGTGTGGCTTCATTTTCTGGGATTTCTTTTTCTTCCTGATTAAGAGACATGCAGCTGAATATGGACTCCTTCAGAGATACCAGTGTCCCCAGTTAGTCATGGGCATGCCTGCCTTGGTAGTCCACTTTTAACCATCGGTATCTACTGGTGTGTATGCTGAGCATCCTCCAGTGAAAGTTTCATAGGTTGCCACCAATCCTGTTCACTTCTCAGTAGTCAGGGTCACTGTATACTATCTCAGATGTTATAATAACAGACTAGCTGATCAGATCAGTCTTGTTGATTGTCATGCACAATTACTCTAAGTTGGATATTCTTTCAACATTGTCAAATATAATCTATCTCATCAGTTTGGTTATATAAGGTATATTATGTTTATGCTTTTTTCAGAGTAGGGGAGGCAACCTCTCCATTTCTAGTAGCCACTGAAAATGGCTTGCACTGGGTAAACATCCGTATCGCACTATCAATCCAACCCTAGTGACTGCTGCAGACAGTGATGAACTTCTGTGCTCCTTCAGAGTGATGGGAGAATTCATGCAACAACGAGGACAGGTGTAGGTAACATTTGCTTTTTAGTGGTGTACTGACAGATGGAAGGCTTCACTGCTTTTTGCTCTGGTAAGTGTTTTAACTCTTCAGGCAGGATGTAGAAACCCACAGTCACACCAAGCCCTCCTACCTTGATCTTTGTGTATTATCACTTAGCATGCTGATCTGTGTTTGTGGGTGTATTTACTTATTTTCTGGTGTTAAAAAAGAGCATCTAAATCTCCTAATTGGTAAATACTAAAAAAAATAATAAATTGGAAAATACTTGTGAAAGTAAACTTCACATCCAGAGCTCTAAGAGGGGAAACTTGAGGAGGGAAGTCCTTTCTAGTGAACTGTGCATGTTTTTATTCTGTTTGGTTACTGCTGTGGAATGTGCTAGTGACAAACAGAAAGTGAGAGGGGTGAGAGTATGACGACTCAGAGCTGTCTGAACTGTATTCCTTCCTCAGACTGCCTATAACCACTTCTGTCACTGTTTTTGTGCTTTCCTTAGATGTCACACATCTTTTCTAGTTTAGTATGCCTATTGTAGTCCCTGCTGATGGAAGATGAGAGCTAACACAGGTTTGCAAAGAGTTTAAAGAAATATACAGCCAAAGCAGGTATGGTGAAGAGTTGAATTAAGCTTAGTCTGCTTTTTGTACATCTGTTTTATTCACTACAGTAATCCTTTTCCTGTTTCCTTCCTTTTGTGATGCTCTTAAGCGCTGCAGGAACACCCTTTTCTTTCATACATGAGCACATGCCTTTCCTGTAGAGTCTAGAAATGTGTTTTCATTAGAATATAGAGGCTCAAGAATAGGACAATATATAGGGGACACAAGCAAATTTCTGCTTCTTCGGCCTTTGTTTCCAGTTATTGACAAGCCCTTCACTTTGCTAGCATCAAGGTATCTGCATTAAACTTCTACAAAGAAAAATAATCAGGCCTCTGAAGTTGAATTTAAAACAATTTCCACAAAGGCAGCTTATGTGCAAAACAGCAGTCTTCCTATGAAGTGTCAGAAAATGTTTTGTGAGATTTTTTGCATTACATACACTCTACCTCATTGTAGAACTTTGCTTATTCCTTTTAAAGGTGCTACTAAATATGTTGGAGTTTAGGATGAATCCTCAACAAGCCTTAGCTGCAGCCTGGCTTTGCTTGAATTCTTCCAAGAGAGGTATAATCTTAATGCTTGAAAAGTAAATGGTTAGGCCAGGAGTTTCCAATTGTAGCACAGACACAGTAGCAAAAGTGACTGTGAGGACCATCTAACCACCAGTTCTCAGCGTTATCTGTATGTAGCAGAGAAGTGGTGGTGCTGTACTGCCATACTTGCCTGTTGGTAAAAGAGTATTTTGCTTGCTTAGTGCATGATCCAAAATAAAATAAATTTGCTATGACGTGGCATGGAAACTCATTCCTGTTGTGACAGTCTTTTTATATTTATTGTGCGTTAATCATAGGCTGGATTAATCAGTAACCCACTTACAAAGCCTGCATTTGAAGAACTGTGTAATGGCTTTATAATTGTAATGGTTCCACAGGACACATTTTAATTTTCCTTCAGCCTTCTGTATGCCTCTAAGTAGCGCTGCATTAGTGAGCCCTATGGCTTTGACTTAGGGCAGAATGTAATTGATCAAAATCTTGGGAGTTGGATGGTAACATACACACACAAACCCTAAGGTGTTTTGCCTGACAGGCAAGTGCTATTGTTGATGTGGCTGCAGTTTCCTTAAAGATAGTGCCTACCTTTTTGGAGGAAAGTATCACGTGACTCAGCTCAGATACTAGGGAAGGGCTGTGATTTCTTTTTTCTTTTGTTTTCTTGTCTCCTCACTTTTAGAGGAAACTTCCAGTATTTTTGTTTCCTTTGTCTTTGTGCTTGTGGAAAGCAAAGAGTGGGACTACTTGTCTGCTGTGAAGATCTGTAAAAGAAGAAAGTTGGTTTCCTTCCTTTTTTAACTTACCATATAGTAATGCTCTTCCTGGAAGAGCTCTCTTTTGGAAATAGCACCTGAACCAAATCCAGCCCTACTGAAGCCTTCAGGATTTGACTCGGTGGGTACAATGCCTTAGTTCAGCTCCTGTTATTGCAGAGTGTGTTGTGCCTGGACTCCTGTGCCATCAATAGCTGTTACTGAGCATTGTTGTCTTACGCAGAAAGCAGGTGGTGTCTGTCACTTGAAGAGGCTATTTCATGAGCTGTTGTAGAACACTTGAGAGCCAGAGGTCACTAGAGCTAGTGGCCCATTCATGGGCACAACAGAGCCTATTTGGTCATAGCCTGCTATCACTAGAGGGAGCTGGTAAATCTTGGGGCTCTGTCTTCCAAGCACTTGCAGAAAGTCCTGTGGGCAGGATCTGACCCCTGAGGAGATGCCTGTGCAATGGAATACTACTCTGGAATAAATGTGTAGTTCTGCAGCATCAACTTCCATGTTTCGGTGCACTGGTGACATGAATACTTTTTAGGTGTAATTATAGTTCAAAGGAATATAAAACTCCTAATTCAGGAACTTAGTCTTTCCCCATCCTCCAAACCAAATTGCAGTTCATTAGAATGGCACCACATACATGAATTAGGACCTTGTGAAAGGAGCAGCCACAGTAAAGCATTGTATGTAGTACAGACACCATATGGCAGACAGGTGTTTTGTACCTCTACACAGAATACAACCTCAGTTGTATTGTTCCAGTACGTTTCCTTAAAAAAAACCCTAATTAATTAAAACATAATCAGTGTTAAATGCTCTTTTGTCTGCTTTTCTCCATTAAGTGTTGCTCAGATTAAAAGGGATCTTCTGTAGCCTGATTTATTCTTTAACTGTAGTTTTTAATTGTTTTTTTAATTAATGTTCTGCTATTAATGTGTGCTACATCTGTATAGCATTTTTGAGGTCTTGATGTACCTGGTGGAGGAACATGACCATTAAATAGTCGGCTGTGTGATTGTAAGCTGTTTTAAGGACCAGCTGGTAGCAAAAATTCAGTGCACTGATTGTATATCGTTAAATGAACTTCAGAGTTCCAATTTAAATGATGATAGCAAAGGTTGATGGAAGGGTGGGAGTGCAGTTTAGGAAATCATCTTTCAAGAGTCTTGTGGTCATGTCTGATTTGTTCTTCTGATTGTGATGTATGTGATCCAGTTACTACTGATGCTGAAAGATTTGCAAGCAAATACAGCATGCTGCAATATCAGTCATGATAACATGAAAAACACCTTAATTTTAAACACTAGACTTCACATTTTACTGCTATGGAATCAATACATAGACTGTTCTAGCCAAGCAGTAGTTGCAGGATCATTGAGCAAGAATCATTTTAACAGTTTTTAACTAGCATGAACTTACTAATGGCTAATTCCAGAGACAAGAGTGCATGAGCAGTGCATGAAGCATATGCTAATGAAACAATATGGGCAATTAAATTTGTTGCTTTTCTTTTTTTCTTTCCTTTTTTTGAGCCTACAGATCTAAAATATACGGTATGATAGAGGAAATCTTTTTTTTTTTCTAGATTAGAAGTAGGAAACTAGTGACAGGATCACTATGTGAAAAACATGAAGATACTTAATGATTGGCTTCTGTACCACGAGAACCAAAGACACAATTGTATATTTTTTGTTCCATGTTCTCTGAAGTGTCAGAACTGGATGTCTCTCACTGGATGTCTGTTTTAAGAATATTGCTGCAGGGAAGGGGAGTCACAAAAGTGGCACACTCCAAGCCTGAAGAGAGTCTGTTCATCATGCTGTGCTACCCAGAGGTATGTATGCTAAGCTAATCCCAGTTTTCTGATTCATACAGCTATTACACACAGTATAGAAGAGAGTATGCTATAATACAGGGATGATAATGCTTCATGCTAGTTTAACTTTTGCAAGAATGTCACAATTTTAGGGATAGACTAGAAATATAGAATGCAAACCTGTGTGTAAAACTACAGTCCAAGGGAAACAAACTTTTGTTGGTCATTTTGCACAGCCAAGGTTTCACCCACAGGCTGTGGCAGAAATAGAATTTATGTCCTAATTTCATCATAATAACATTGTTGCAAGAAGTAATGAATGCAGGCTACATCATGGTTTTTATATGTCACCAGAAAACAGTTGTTTTTTGAAGTGGTTTATTTGATTTGTGGAATGATGTTACAGTAGCATTGCAAGTCTAGGGTCAGTAATAGTTGTTCTTAAGTAAGATTTATGGGCTCTTCTTTAGAGAGAAGAATTTCTATACACTCATTTAGTGGTAGCTCTGCCCTAATTGTAAGCTTTTGAATCTCCAAGCGGGTTGGTTAAGTGTCAAAACTACTTTTGTTGCATCATCGCTGACTCCTTCTTAGGTCAGCGTTATTACTAATGAATTAAATCTTCTCTCTATGTGTCAATGTGTGTTGTTGCATAAAAGTGTAAGCGCTCACTTCAAGCTGGCTAATTCTATAGTTCAGATAAGTTTTCTGTCTCAAAGTGATGGCAGAGGTAGCAAGTGAGTGTATGCATGTGTTATAGCTGTGTAAGGAGGGATTGATTTTTATATTCAGTGATCTGTCTCACAGCAACAGGTGGCTGCTCCTCCTCAGAAGTAGCTCATTAGTTCATCCAGGGAGCTGTCATGTAATTAATAAAGGTATCTGGAAACTTTCTTCTGGCTGTGGCTAGGAGACCATAGACACCAAGGACTTCAGGGGAGCCATTTCCTCTCGTGGCTGTCCAGGTGGAGTTTGCTGATTGACATGCACTTGTGAGGTGGCATGCCTGAGGACAATCATAGCTTCAGCATTGTGTTTTTGTGGACAATGGCTGGAAAACATGAGCAATGCATCACTTGAACATTGAGAAATGGATGGTAACATGGATGGGTGTTTCCCCATTTGATTAAAGGGAAGTAATGGGTGTTCCCATGTTCACTGGGAGCTCTGTCTGAACAGCTGGCCTAGAGACTTCCCCTAGCTTAGCTAACAGGTGACTGCATACTCATCATAGATTCCCAGCAGTTGTCTGAGCTAGTATTTGCCTCTGTGAGCAGTAACCTACTAAAGAGTAAGAGAAGAACATGAGAATAGCTTATAAGGGAATACAAGTGTGAGTTCATAACCTGTATTGATAGACATGCATTCTGTTGCTCCATCTTTCCAAATGCACCTGTGCAGCCCATGCTATTATTTCCCAGGCCATGTCTCATCTACAGATGTCATTCAGTTACCACACCCTGCCAGTGTTTCCACAAGAGGTGCTTCCCTCCCATTAACCTTTTGCCGATGGTGGGTGGGACCAGAAGTTTTGCAAGAAGAGTTCTAATGAGAAACTCTCTGGCAGAAGTTGTAGCGTAGGGCATCCAAATGGCAATGATATCAGTAAAGCCCCCTTGATTCACGCCTGACCAGTTTTTATAATGTAAAAAAATGTATTTGCTTCAAGGCTTTTTTTCTTTAGATTGCTTTCAAGGTAATTGGAAGACATTTGTCATGTGTCTGTTTCAGCTGCCTCGATTGCTATTGTGTCTTTTAGCAAACCATGTCTAGGGGTGGCTATAAGACAGTCTAAAACAGCAGGACTGACCATTTGGAGTGTTAGAAGAAACTATTGGGAAGAAACACATTGTGATTTTCAACAGAGATTTTTCTTTCCATCTTTCTGGCATCTTTAATTTAAATCAGGAGATTGCTTATATTTGCTCAGAAAACATTGATGGCAGAAATGTTTTATTGTAAGTATTTTAGCCTTTGTCTGGTTATGAGAACCTCTTTAGGTGCTAAAATGGTAAAAGAGCAACATTCAGTTTAGGGACAGTTAGCAAGATTAACACTGGGGATTTGGGATAGCCGAGTATAAAAATTTCATTTTCATAAAGGGAATAGCAGCCAGACTGTCCTGACTGTGTGCCAGAGAGCTAAGGAAAGAGGGTTCCGCGGCATCCTCAGAGCACAGGAGTCTTACAGCATATATGTGCAACAAGTTCAGATATGGAGCATGCCCAGTGTCTAGTCAGGGAAACCGAGCCTAGTCTGTGTGACCCCGTTCTTGACAGTGTGCTGACTCTGATGTGGTGGGTCTGGGTCTGTCTGACCACTTCTGTATTTATTTTGCAGATATGCTTCCCCCCTGTCCCCCTTGATTTCCTCTTAGTAGGAGGATATGGATGTTCCCAGGATTACTGTGGGCATTAAAATATATGAAATATATAAATATATTAGTGGAGTCACAGATTTTTTTTTTGTATGGCACTTCTTTGCTGTTGCAACTCAGTTTCTTCTATTGATTATGATGAATCACTTTGGGAATCTGGCTTAGGGCAGAGGTGCTAAATGTGGTTGTAGTTGAAGTAATTTGCTTTTGTAGGAGAAATGTGATACTTCAGTTTTCTTCTTGATAAAATTCTGTGGTTTTGTGGTTTTGCAAGGGGGGTTCCCTCACTGCAATTTGTGGTAACTTTCACAGTGTCTGACAAACTGCTCCTCTTTACAATAGGTAAACATAGGACTTGTCCAAAAATATAGTGAGGGTTTCCAATATACTACTGAGCTGGAGAAAGTAATTTCTGTTACTCTTGTCATGCTGGTTGAGGAGCAGGTACAGAAAGCTGAAGAATGCTCAGCTTTTCAGAGATTGAATATAGAAAGCTGTTCTATTTGTGAGATGTCCCAGTTTTTGGCATCAGGAGAAACTAGTCTCCTAAATCCTTTATTTTGTGAAAGAAGCAGGCTTCTTTCTGCAATAGAAGAGCCAAAGCAACAATGACTATTGAGGTGGTGTTCTTTGTTTTATAGAGGGGCTGCTGGATCCTTGGACCCCATGTGAAATTAGGTTTGGCATTAGATACCTCAGTAATTGGACAAGGCACCTAATTTTGGCCACTTCTTTGGCATGAAGGGTCAGTGTCCTGCTCCATGTAGCACTGTTCTGCTGAGAAACATTATCCTGTAGAATTGATGATTTGGGAATACAAGCCAGTTGTTGTAATTGCTTATTAACCAGCTCCCCTCTGCCAGGAGAGGATATGGAAGTCTTTCACAGTGGTCCTACCTGCTGGACCTTAGAGTGTGCTATCAAAATTGTTTCACTGCCCCCTTGATTGTCTTGTCCTTCCTGTACCACACTGCAGTATGTGCTTCTCAGCCAGAGCTGAGGACTAGGCCTACAGTCTAAAGTTAGCCTTCAGCCTAGAATTAAACTTTTGTCTCTAATAACACTGGGTGATTGACTGCCTCTTAATATGAGAAATATTGGTGTTTCCCATGGGCCATGGGGAAGCACCTGTGAGTAAGCCATTATCTTACCTCTTTAAGTGCAAACACTGTTGTTCTTGTCTAAAAGACGTAAAACACGAGTCCGATTTTGTTTACACTAGTGTAAACTCTGCCATCTCATGGTGCTGGAGCATGTCACAAGCTGCAGTTCCGGCCCTGCTGTTCCTCAGGTTGATGAGAAGCTCGTGTTTGGCTACTGCTTGTGTGTGGGTCAGTTTAATCAATTAAAACTTGACATGCCCACAATGTGTTCCAAAAATCCACCACTGCTCGCTTTGCCAAGCAGTAAGATTAGGATTTATGAAGCAAACAGGCACGAGAAGTAAACAAGCTTAAGATTTTTATAACCTATATGATTACATAGGAGAGTGATCTGAACTGCTATTATATTGTCTGGGGGGTTTTTTGGTAATAACTGCAGACCGCAATGCCCATGCAATCAGCATGCTTGAGAATGTACAGAATTGATTTTAAATATAGGAAGTTCTGATTATGTGAAATCTTATCTCAAATCAAGTGTTTAGAAAACAATTATACAGGTTATAAATAGGACAGATTTAAAAATCTACTTCCCAGCCACTGTATGTATGGTGTTGTAGTGGGGGCAGGGGATTGGGTTGTATTTTTTTGGCAGGGAGTGGTTTGGATTTTTTAGCATGACACAATAAAGGGAGTTTTCAGTTGAGCAGCCGTCTAATTCTGCAGAGGAAACTTGCAGGATGATGTTTATGCTTGTTTTAGTCATCAGAGGTGAAGTGCACAATAATGGTAAGTCTGTGTTTCTACAATTGGAGGATATTTCTCATAATGAAGGAAGTCTCCAAGGTCAACAGCTACAATACCCGGAGAAGTTACATCACAAAACCACATCTGCACAAGACTGCTCTCCCCCCCGCCCCTTCTTTTTGCATGCTTGAGCACACTCGCTCTCTCTCAACTTAAGTGTTGCTCATATCGCTTGCAGGAATACCATGGATTTGATTTGGACTTGTGTTTACACTATTATTTAGCTGCTAAAAAAATAATACAGACACACCCCCAAACAAAAAATCTGATTTTTTCCCCTAAATAATTGAAAAAGTTTCACTACAGTCTTCTAACATCCTGTACATTCCCAAACTCAGTTTGTCTAGCTCCTGTTTTTGCAATGAGAATTACATTTTATTACGATGATGGCAGCAGCACCTCCCGAATCTAGTCTGGGCCTGTGCATTTCTTAGTTATCTTCTATCATGTGCTGGCAGTGGGCATGGCAGCTCATGCCTCTGTGAGTTGTATGTATGTGAAGAATGAAACTTTTGGCTATTTTACCAAAATTTGCATGAGGGAAAAGAGAAGGCTAGATCTTAATTTTTCCAGGTCACTTTATATCTCAATTTTCTATTCAAATTAATGTTACTGGTACATGTAACACCATTTGGAAACCCCTGATATAATACATTTCCCTCTGTTTGGGGTTTTCCTTTTTTGTGTTTCTATACATGAAATTTCAGTGCAAGGACTGTATTTTATAATCCTGTTTTTGAAGCAGTATTTTTCACCAGTGTTTGCTTGGTTTAGCTTTAACAAATGGCTGTTAATCTAAATTCAGCTTGTCTTATAATGGCAAGAACAAGGACACTCCTTAGAAGCCTACCTGTCCATTTTATTTGTTTTCCAACCTCCTGATGAGGTTTGCTCTTATTCCATCAGCAAAATGAGAGGTTGCTCTACATACTCCTCATTGCTGTAGACCTTATTCTATTTATACCCAAAACTCTGACTCAGTACAGCTGAAGTCAGCTGAGTCTTTCCCTGGCTTCAGGTTGTTCTGAATCAGTCTATAAACCTAAAAGTTAAAGCTGCTTCTAACAAAGAAAACAAAACCTTTTTTCTTCAGTTCCTAACAGAACTTGTGTTGTGGTTTAAGCCTGTAGTTCATGTCTAATCATGTTCACTGGTGATTGTTCCAAGCATTGTATATTAAAGTGAAATTACCTAGTATTCAATATTTCCTTAATTGCATTTGGTTTGACAATAATTATTGCATTTGGAAAGGGTGGTGGCGTTCTGCCATCCCTGTTCCCTCACTCTGCAATTGGGAATGGTACTTATGAAGAAGTGTAAATGTAAACGTCATCCAGGTAGCTAGGTAACCCTGAGTATTTAAGGAGGAGAGAATAAAGGCTGATCTTCTTTTAGGTGTGGACAGGTATGAGATAGGTTGGATTGGACTAGTGGAAGAAGGATTTATAAAGCTGAGGACATGTGTTTTGGAAGGTGTGCCAGTTGTATTGGTTATAAGTTGCTCATCCTTGCCTTGCTCAGCATTGTGGCCAACATTCTACTTTATTTTCCCAATGGCGAAACAAGATTTGCTTCAGAGCATCATCTCGGCAAATATGTGGAGTGCCTTCATGGCATTCTAGGTGGAGGCTTGTTGGTAAGTAATGAGCTAGTAGTTTCTTTCTCAGCGGGTCACAGTCTGCATAAAGAGTTAACTCTTACATTTCTGTTATGTTATTGAACTATTCTCCTTTTAAATGTCCCTAGATAACTAGCATTTAGTTACAATTCCTTAATTTCTATTATCTGAGATGTTCACAGGTATTTCTCTGCCTTAGCTCTTTATTCAGAGGAATTGAGTGGCAGTTATCAAAGCTTTGCATTTGAGTAACAGCAAAGGATGAAGTGTGTTCATTGTAGGACATTGTTAATCTGAAGCTATTTTCCAGCTTTTCAGTTTTGTGGACCACATTGTAGCATATTTAAGTTCCCTGACTCCAGGCTTCCTCTTTCATTTGCTTTTAAAAGTCCTCTTAGAAATAGGCTACAGATCTCAAGGTGTCTGCAAATCACAGGTTGAAAACAATTACATGATAGGGCCCTCTGTCTTGTGAGAGGTGCTTATAGCTGTGCTAGTCCCATTGGAACCTAGATGGGGATTTGCAAGGACTGGACTTTACACACAGAATAATACAAGGGAAATCAATGGAACTGCTCCTGGAACCCACTCGTGCAACCTCTTCTGGACCTGCAGCACTGGGGCTCAGCAATAGGTTTGAGTAAGGGCTGACAAGTAGGTGACTGTTCAACCGGAGAGCTTTTATTTTAGTGTCTCGTTAAGTAAATCTGTGCAGTTTGCATATAAGACTTTGCTCTTTCTTTATGGTTTTCCAAGTACTCCTGGGAGTAGAGTCTTTACAAATGCAAACTATTATTAAGTCCTCTTAATGCTGGTGGGGAGGATACTGTTTAATCAACTCTGCCACTTCTTGATTTTATACTAAAAGCTCTGGAGAATGGATGACTTGTTTCTTACAGATACCTTCTGCTTTGTTACTTTGCATTTGTCACTGGAAACTGGTTGTGAAAACCTAGAAAAAGCTAGATATGTGTAATGAGATGTTTGCCTGAATTGGGCAAAATATTCCTAGACTTCTTACTCTAGTCAGACTGGTTTGTCACACAGGCGGTGATGACTACTCTTCAGTAACTAATAGGTTAGTAGGTTTTATTAACAAAAAAAATTAACACTTATCTTGTAGTCCACATTTAGCAGACAGTGAATGCATTTTTTACAAAGCATTTTATTTGCAGGATACAGCCTTTAATGTGAACGAACAACTTTTAAAGTTGAAGTACTTTAAATTGCAGCAATACCACAGCAGGCTCTTTATCAACAGGCTCATTATGCACTTAACTGCTGTGTATACACAAAGCGGAAATAGAAATATGCCTATCCTGGTGTTGGTGCTACTGATATCAGTAGCAAGATGCCTACTGTGTTAAATAGGAGTAAAACTGAATAATCTATACAGGCTGCCCCCCACTCCCCTACCAAGAAGCAATATAAATGAGTGCAATGTGAGGACTGTGATTTATCTGCCCTGTCTGTGCAACAAAATAGAAGTGTGGTTTGTTTGCTCCATACCTAGGTACTCATTCCAGCTGCAGTATTCATTGGGCTTCACAATGATGACTGCTGTGGGTGCTTTGGCCATGCGGACTGTGGGAAAAGCTGTGCGGTAAGTGAGCCTTTATACTCCAGTCCCAGATAATACCAAAGACAAGGTGATGGCTGTGTTGAAAGTTCATGTCTATGTTTGCTATGCAGATGCTGTCCTCAGTTCTGGCAGCCTTTATTGGGATCCTTGGTTCTGGATACTGTATAATCATTTCAGCACTGGGCTTGTCTCATGGACCGTATTGTTTTACTCACCTAGAAAGAAACTGGATCTATCCTTTTACTGAATCTTCTGGAGGGTAAGTTGTCTGTTCATGAGGACGTTATATCTTCTCCCATGTATACATGGTCTTTATTCCAGTACCTTTCAGTAAAATCCAGTAACATATACCAAGATCCTTTCATAAGTTTATGCTTCTCACTAAGAACTAAACAGATGGCATCAGTTACCCATGCTGCTATAGTATAAAATCAAAGCAATATAAATCCTGTCCCACAAAAAGGCATCTGAACATATATAATATAATAATATCTATATACCACATACTGTTCATGTCCATGAACATCTCTAACATAAAGTCTAAAGTTTTAGGACTTCAAGGGATTTACAAACTATGAATTGCTTTTGTTATGAAATTTGTCTTATTTGTGTAAGAATCTGTGTTGTGAGGCTTGCTTCTGAAGGTACTTTGCATCAGCGTGAACTGGCATAATAAATTCATTAGTGACAATGGCATAGAACCTTTGTGAATGAAACTAGAAAAGGTTTATAAGAGTCTTTGTATGCTGCAGGGCGGGGAGTGTCAGAAGCTCTTAATTATCCCTAATCAGGGTTCTCCAACCCAGTGTTTCAGCAAACCAAGCCTATGTAGCTGAGTTGTATGCTATTCCCCATTAATCCTCACAAGTCCTGTAGGTTGAAAGAGGATTTGGTTGGGATCATGACATGCTTTTACAGTATCTGTATGGTTGGCGACCTCGAGGCTCTTTGTAGTAACAGTTTATGGCTGATGCCAGACTAGAGACAGTTTGAGTACTAAGAAGCCACATAAAGATCCTTTGCAGCAGAGAGTTTGAATTTTACACTTCAGTTGCACCTCTCCCAAGAGGGAGTGTTCTTCCTTCCCCTTCCTCCCCCAACTGTGGCTGAATATAGAAGAACTGAGGTAAGTCCTTGCTGAAGGCTTATCAGTGCTGATGTTCTGAAGATGTGGGTGAGGAGTAGCAGCTGGAATACTGCAGTATGCCTCTAAACTTGTTCTGTGTTTGGCTCTTCCACAGTAGGCATGTGAGGGCCCAAAGACAGCAGCACAAGAGAGGAAGTGACACATTTGCTTCAGATCAGTAATCGCTGCCTTTAGAATAAAGGCCCAGTCCTGAAAAACTCTGTCTTGAGAAATAGCTTTGCTCTTTCAGCATTCTTGAGCTTGTGTATTGCTTTAATCAGTAATAGAAGATTCTGCCTTTATAGCTTAGATATTTTTTGAAAGAAATTAAGACTTAACGAAAAAGTATGGTTGATAGTTCAACATGTTCTTAAACAGAGCAAACTTTGTGTGGAATAAACCATTGCATTTTCTATTCCCACTTAGAGTGGTGATCATCGATGCAGTTACAGACTAGATGTAATCTGGTTCTAGCATATTGTAAGCATCCCACTCTGTCAAAATGTTAAAATGCTTTTAATTGCTGTATACAGGTACTTGTTTGAGTATAACAAGTGGTCAGAATGTAAAGAACCTCAAAACATCGTGCACTGGAACGTCACCCTCTTTTCCATCCTCCTTGTCTTGGGAGCAATAGAGTTCATTCTGTGCTTCATACAGATAATCAACGGCATTCTTGGAGGACTATGTGGGTTGTGCTGCAGTCACGAGGAGGTAAGCCATTTGTAGTTACAACTATGCTTCTCGGATGAACATGAAACACTATTGTTACTGTAGACTTTTATTAAGCACCTATTTTTTAGGTATTCTTAAGCAACAATTCAGTGTACAACTTTTTTTATAGCCCTATTGTGTTCAGCACTTTCATGTAGTATTTGATTACATGCTTTCAGCTGATTCCTCAGCTGCCACAGTGAAGTTAGTCTGCATAGGAGCTGGACAGGTTTTTTCCCCCCACTATGGTACATGGGGTTATCAGCACTACATAGGCGATATAGCTGAAATATAAATCTCCTGGCGGTGGTGGTCTTTGCCATAGCCTAAACCATTTTTGCATAGTGTAGTGCAGTTTTGTGGTAGGCTGCTTGTTCTAAGTATATTGCTTTAGCCTTGTATTTTGCTCACAGCAGCTGATAGACTACTGAGAATATGCCATATGTAATGAAAACTGCAGCATCCTGGCCTTGGTCAGTAAAAGTAGAATAAGAGAAGGAACTAAACTGCACATAGCTAACAAAACCTGCAGACAGATCTGAAGGGTTTTTTTGAGGGTGGGGGTTTTTTGACTGAGGAAGGTGAATTTCCTCCAAATTTCTTTAGAGTCTTATTAAAGAGTTTGAGCATGTTGTTAAAATCAGTATTGTAGTGGTAGTGTTAGAATTGCAATGGCTTAAGGTATGAACCAGATATTATTTATATCATGCACACATTATGGCAAAGAATGCATTTCACCTTTTTAATTGACATAGTTGGATGTTGGGGCTCTTTCAAAGCTGTTACTGTCTTCTCACTCCTGTCTTCCATGCTGTAACTACAGTAATGTCTAAATGTGATCAGGTTAATTTTAGCTCTTATAGTTGGACACAATATTAGCATTCTTCCCCTTTTAATGTATTTTTTTTTTGTTCCCCTCACAGACATACGTTTGCTAGAAACCTGACAATGCGTTGATGTCGGTGCCTGTGTGGTGTATTGAGTGTTCTATGTTGTTTTTTAATATTCCATACATACAAAAATGCCCATTGTTGTCAATCTGATGTTGCCATCAACTTAACTGACTTGAGGCCAGCCTTTGTTGGAGTCATATGCAGGTTTTCCACTAACCTGCCTGTAACTAAAGGCAAAATGTATCCTGAACTTCTTTGGTTCATTTCATCTTATGGGCAACTGCCTGAATACGTCACTAAAGATGCATGCTTTTTTTTTCTTTCTACTGACACAACAGCCCTGTAATTTATGCTGCTTTCCCAATAAAGTTGCACTTTCATTCTGATGTTGGAATGAACACAAACCAAATCTAGTCTGGCCTGGATATAAATGAATACTCAACTGGAGGAAAAACAAAGCAGCAGTAAAATGTGGAAGATTGAGGGCATTTACATGCACTTCACCTTCTCAGGATTTTTCTGGACTTCTCCTGTATTTCACAAATAAAGATTTGTATTAAAAATACCCAGCAGGTGTCAGCAATTCTTTCCCTGCGCATGCTGAAATACTGCTTTCCTGTCCTTAGAGTAAAGGACAGTGGTGGCATGAGAACATGGATATAAAGCAGTCAGGTTATAACCTACTTTTCCTCTCCAGCAGGCTTTGTCAGAGTGGGAACTGCTTTACTGTTTGGTTTAGATCATTTAGCTGAGCCAGGCAATTGTGCACCAACAAGGATAGGATTGTTCAACGACAGCTCTGACATACACAACTGTGTATGTGGAGTCTTAGTCCTGGGTCTGGGCTAGCAGTTCATTGCTGATGGCTGTTCCAAGGAGTGGAGGGAGGTTCCCCTGCCATTGAGCTGCAGCTCTGTGTCCCTTCTGCTGCTCTCCCAAGGGGCATTTACCCCTGGCTGCTTAATCAGAGTCTTGAGACAAAACAAAATGTGGGTCTAGGTCCTGGTTTCTACCTCACTCAGCAGACCCTCAGGCATAGCAGTGGTCAGAAAACACAGTGCAAATTCAGGTCAGCAGTGACTGATTGATGTGAAATATTTGACTTTACCAGTAAGCAGCCTGAAGGCAGTATTCTAAGATCCTGTACAAGAACCTCTCAAGTGTGGCTTGTAGCATATTGCAGTGAATGTTTTATTACAAGGTAAAGTAAATCTGAATGATATGCTGCCAGCAGCATTGCTGGCAAGGTCGGTATGCTACTGGCAATGGCATTTTTCAAGTGAAAAACAAAATGTGAAATACCATTTATTTCAAAAAAAATGAGGCTGATTACCATTCTTGCTCAGTGTTGGAACCTGGCAGTTAATGGTGTCTTTGAAAACAGGCAAGTTAGTTTCTGTTTATGGGAGAAAATTAATTTCCTATGGGTCTCAGTGTGAACTTAGTACTATTTGTAACTAGGAGGGTGGTCTTTAAGGGTAGCCAGAAACTTGAGGTGTATCTCAGGCTGTCCTCACAGCCAAGTCTGCCCAGACAAATACATATCTGAAAGAAGTTAACTGTGAAAATGAAATTGCACACACATATCCACAGCAACAAAAGAACTCACAGATGGGAAAAGTTTGTGCTTAGAACCTCATGGATAGCTGCTGCTTGCAATACCATTTATTCATACATAAATACATTGAAGTAGTGCAGGGCAGTCTTTAATACTGTTTCTGCTTCTTGTGTTTATCCTTGTCTTGCCCTGCAATGGGACGGAGGAGAATATGCATGTGTGCACACAAAATTTCTTGCTGCTGTGCATTATGGTGTCTTCATATGTAAAGAAGCATTGTCTGAAAAAGGATCTGTAAGTTTAAGTATGGAGTGAGAGGAGGAGGAAAATGGGTCTTGATGGAATAGCGTTTAATTCCCATGCAACTTACAGATTTTTTGCCTTTATGCTTGCATGATTGTTACTTGTCTTTCTGGTACACACAACTAATTAAAGAACTGAAACAATTTTAGAAATTCTGGTGGACAGCATGATTAGGCTAGCATTTAGAATGAAAACTTTATTTGAGATCCATGTAGCACTAATGTACAGCATTACTAGAGTGAGTACTGTTTAGGTTGTCATTTAAAAAAAATCCAGCTGAATTCCTTTGTTGCCTGATGCATAAGACAGTGTTCTGGGAGTTTTATCAGTTATATCATGGAGAAGCGGTTGTTTTAGATGAAATTCATTTCAGTTAGCAGAGAAGTCGCTCATCCAGAGTAAACATGGCTTTCTGGTAATGGGTTTGGCTTCAACTCATGGATATTGACACCAACAGGAAAGCAGTTCTTGCAACACTTGGTAAGGTATTTGAGAAACTGTTTGCTGGGTTTGCTTAATACTTGGTATAAAAATGGTTGCTTCCTGCCCTAGGAAAAACAACACACCTTGATTTGGTATTTGCAGAATTCAGTTTAAATACAAAATAAGTAACGATGCGGACTCCTGTACTGCAGAATGAATGCTGTCTCAGGTGTCATTTTCCAAGTAAGTTTCTTCTAATCAGAACAGATTACTATGGGAAGTAGCTGCAATCTCATTATAAACTAAGCTGTTTGCTAATAATTTTGGTCTTTGCTTTTAGGAAAAAAGATTTCAGCCTATTACATGATCTCTGAGTTTTGTAATAAAAAATCAGCGCTGGGGATGTGATGTGCCTGCTTTTAATTCTGCTCTTTTCTCTGATCTGTAAGGCACAGTGTTGATGATATGAATCCTGTCCATGCCTGTCAGCCTGCAAAAGGATATTTGCCACTAATTTTGATTAGATGGAGCCCTGAAAAATGTGTCCAGAGTGATTAGGGAGTAAAACAGGAAATAGGGGAAGACCCTCAGAGTAAAGTCTGAGGACTTCAAACTGAAACCTCAAAAGAAGGGGAGAAACAGGGGAGAGTCATAGCAGAGAATAGGTAGAAAAATGGTGTAATTGCATGAGTACCACCATGCCCATTTCCTTGGGTGATCTCATTTGAAGCAATAGGAAGGAATTAGTTACAAAATGTAACCCAAACAGCTTTTATGAGATCATGAGAAGCCTCGTTGCAGAGCCTAAAACAGCTCATGAGGAAACAGAAGGAAAATATACCATGACATCATTGCTTCTAAAATCAGCCTTCTTGCTTTTGATAGAGCCTCAATTTTTTTTGTTCTCTGACTACAATTTTCCTATTGAGTAAACCCTAAGCCTGTTCTTGAGTTACTTTTCTGATGTTCACAGGGGCATGGAAAGAAGGCTTGGGTTGTCCTGTGAGCATTCAAACAGCTCTGCCTCTGTGTTACTGGGATGGATGTTCAGTTGCTTCAGGCTTAGGGAATGATGACACATGAAAATGGGGTAACTGTCTGGCTTTGGCTTTGCACAGTGCAAAACAGCAGGCATTTAAAAAAACAGCCAGACCTTTTGTCCTGTACAAGAAGTTACACGTAGTTAGGTCAGATCTGTAGCTATGCATACTCAGCTGAAAACACAGAGTAAAACAGCTGGAGAAATAGCAGGATTTAATTCATGAAACAGTTCAGCTGCATAATGCTCCGGAAAAGAGTAATTGAAGTGTGACAATAAGTCTGCCTGGCAGTTTCTAACCAGTGTTATTTGGGCTTCTGTACTCTCTGCAAAGGGGCTGAGACTTGGCTTGGTGTATTTGTGAGGCTGCCCCAAGCTAGCAGCAAGTGTTGCTTCACCCTTAGGGCTGTATCTGCCAAGCTCTGGTATTAATTCTCTGTAGCGTGAGGCAATGCGTGGCCTTCTGTACAGAGACTAGATGTATTTATCATTTGACAGCTCCCTTCCCTGTGTACGGTAGAAAAAAACGCTGAGCTGCAGTAAGGCTGAGCAACCTGCCTCATGTCACAGAATATCTTCTTCATAATCGGTGTTCTCGGGAGGGGTGCGTTTCTAAGCAGTCACTAGGAAATGAGATTTTTGAAGTTCCTTCCTGAGTCTGACTTCTAGACATATTTCATTTGGAAGATCACAGAGGAGGATCTTTTAGAAAGGAAACTGCTACTTAAAAACACATGCTTAGAAAGGACAAAGAGTTTAGACAGTGATATTCATCTATTGTTCTGCTAACTGTTAAGCACTTCCACTTCTCTATCTCTGGAATCATATCCCAGTCACCCGGTTCCTGTGAATATGAAATGACTGAATCAAACTGAGGAGGTCAAAATACTTTTCATATTTAAAACCTTGTCATCTTTTGTTAGCTTAGAAGAGCAAAACTTTTAAAGTTCTTGAGAGATGGCTTTAGAGACGTGTGGAAGCTGTTTGAGTTGTCTGCTGATACCTCTTGCACTTTGGAGTATTGTTGTTAACATCCTATTATACTTCCCTAATGGGAAAGCTTCACACGCTGCTAATTACCAGCTTCCCAACTACGTGTGGTATTTTGAAGGGATCTGTTTCTCAGGTGTGATGGTAAGTGTTGATTCTATGGGTTTTTAATGAATTGCATTCTACTGTAAATAACACTGGGTTACTGTGCAGCAATGTAATTGTGCTTTTAAAGAGGATATGGATTACTTTGGCAAAAACACTGCAGGCAGAAAAACTCGATAAAACTGAAAAAAGTGAATATACTGAATGACATGCTATGTATACTGTTTAATTTCATGTAAGTGATTTTGCAGGTGATTGAGGTTTTTTCTGCTGGCTTTTTGTTTATGTGTAATTTATGCTTGTATTATGGAGGCAGGCACTATGTTGATTTAATCCTTTATGGAGGTTGAGTTAGAGCTCTCTTACCAAAACAAAATGAAACAAAAACTAAAAAAGCTTCTCACAACTGTTCAGATGTTTTTAAGAGCTGTATGCAGTCCTGTACTTTGAGGACTGGACACAGTTCACAATGTATCAAGTGCCACTGTTGTTAAGCTAAATACAGAAGATTGTCTCACTGTGATTGGCATAGTAGGATTTTCTCCACCATATTTGTAATATGCTCACCTGCAGTAATAAACTAACAAAGAGTTGCCCACTGCTCAATCTGTTCACTATGTTCATAAAGAACTGTAGCCTCAGGGACAGAAAGCAATTGTGTAATAAAAGTACATGCAAACAATCAGTATTTGAAAAGGTCTCGTCTGCATAAGTAAGGTGTTTTTATGAAAATGCTGAACTGGGAGAGTTATTAAAACATGAGACATTCTTTTGAAATTGTGTATTCTTCCTGAAGCAGAAGAAAAACCTAGTTTTTTCTAGCAGAGGAAAAAACTATCAGGCAGAGAATTTAAACAGAAAAGCATAGTTGAAAATTTGGGAAAAAGTTAACTGCAACAGTGACATTCATATTTTGAAGCATTTTTTAGCCTTAGGATCATTACCAATTTATTAAAAATATGTATGTTACCCTGTTACAAACAGGGCAGCAGCGTGTGAGAGGGTAGTGCTGTGAATCAGAAACATTCCCTTTTCGTGTTTCCCCTTTCAAACCAATGCCTCTCTGAGTGGCAGTTTGTGGTTCTGGAGTCCAAATCTTATGTATTGAAATTATTCTAGTATCAGGTTTAAACAATCAGTAGTCTGACAAAAAAATTATGGAACTTGACAGAGAAACCAAATGAAAGTCCAGGTGGATCTAATGAAAAGCTTGTACTACTGACTTTTTCTAGTATAACTCTGTTGGTAAGGAAGGTGATACCCTGACCCGTGTAACTGTGTCAGCAAGAAGCTGTTGAACTGATGTGGTTGTATCGATAAAATATCCTTCCTTTCATTGGTGTTCATTCTCGTACTCGTGAGCTTGATTTTATTCTTTCAGCTTCACTGCTATAGTTGTGTCCATGCTAGTAACACTTCGTCGTGATAGGAGACACTGTACTCTTGTCTTTCAAGTACAAGAAACAAGTACAGTGACAGCCTAATAAAACCGGTGTGGTTCCATGGTGTGCCTTAAATAATTGTGCTTTCCTACTGAGCAGCTTTAAAATCTCAACAGAGCATAACAGATGCAGTCCCTACCTTCCACAGGTGAAGGAGGCTTTGGTTTAGTATCTGCAGTTGTTTCACTGACCCTATAATGTCCCCTTATAGATCCTTCTGTTGGCAGTAATTCTAATAACACTGGAGGGTAGCGTGTTCTATCGGTGCTGCCAGAGTGAGAGCTGTAACAAAACCTACAGGGTGAGTCTGTGTTCTATTTTTGTGCATCTCTAGCATTTGTTCTGAGTGCCTTCCTGCTCCTGTGTTTCCAGCACATCCTTCTGCCCTCTTCACTGTTCTGTTTCTGCTTCCTTTCACAGAGAAGGATTCTAAGTTGGGTTGAGAGGTCACAGAAAGTGTAGCTCCTTCCTTCTGACGCATAAACAGGATGGAAGAAAAATTTAAAAAAAAAAAATCCTTGTAAAATAAAATAAGAACATAGAAGGCCTGGGAGTTTCAGTGGAGTGCCCCAACTAAATTGCTTCATCACCTTGCTTGTATTATCTGGAAGTTATTTTTTCAGTATCGACTCAATATACGCTATCTGGGATGCAAACATGTTTAATGCATGCTTGTGTTCCTCTAGCATTTTGGGAACCAATTTTGCAAAAATGCAACTTTAAAAAAAAAATATCCCCAAACAATATTTAACTGAGAGTTATAAAAGTGTTCTAAGCTTCTGCCTTAATCTTTATTTTGTATGTGTATGCTTACTATTCTTTATGTGGTATTTTTCTTTCTGAATATTGAAGATTGGGACAATTAAATGGGAAATTCAACCCCAAGGAAGTAGCTAGGCAGGCTGAATGACTCTTTGCTGTGGACACTGTCCCCGCACAGTAACATTTTTCTCTCTTTACTTCAGAGTTTTATTTCAATTGTGTTAGCCCTGCTTGGAGTCGCTTTCTCTGGATACAGTTGCATTGTTTTTACCTTGGCGTTGATCCAAGGCCCCTTCTGCAATTCATCAGATGGATGGGATTATATCTTCAAAGACACTGCTGGAGGGTAAGAAACATCAGTGTAACTCTTCTGGAAGAAACTGTTCATTAAAACAATAGTCAGACAAATTCTCTCAATTTTACACAAAATGACAATCTCTTGAACACAAGACATATATTGGTGAGTGAGGTTTTTCAAGTTGTTAAATGAGCACCAGAATTCTCAAAGAAAGGTATTTGTCTCATTGTAAGGAAAGATTAAATGTAAAGTAAATCTTTGTACTGATCAGACCCTGGAAGTCCATCTAGCTAAGTGTCCTTGATCTGGTGGTGGTCGCAATCATATGTGTAGTAAAGAATACAAGAGTGTAGATGGATACTTTCTCAGAATATTCTCTCAAATTCCTTAAGTTTTTGGTTCAAAGATTATAGGTGGCATTTTTATATTTAATAACTCAGTAGGTTTCTCTTTAACTCCTAAAGCTCAATGAAGTCTGTGGTTTGATCACTGGTAGTTTTTATATACAGCTGCTGTATCTCATAAAACACCTAAGTGAGGTAGACAAATGTCGCAGCCTCCTAGAGGCATGAAAGGTTTGATTCAGATCTGTAACCTGAGGCTGCTTTTGCAAGATTTTACATTCTCCCTTTGAAAGATTAAAGTTTTATAAGACTTGAATATTTCAAGTCATATAATGCAAAGCCCTTCCAGCTGCATTCTGAGGATTACATTTGTCAGAGGATCACAAAACAAGTTCCTTCAGCATCCAACAGGAATAGTTCTTAAACCATGGCCTTCTCTGACTTAAGTCAGCTTTATTTTAAAACACCGAAGTGCATCCTGAAATCTCTGCTATGTATCACCAGCATTACCATACCATTGGGAAATACAAAAATGAGAGTCTGAGTTCAATGTAAAGGGCCAGATGCTGAATAATGCACTCCGCATTTGGCTCAAAGCATTTCGGTTATGAATGTTTAGGAAGAAAAAGCAACTGATACTGAGCAAGTAAGTCTAACAAAGGTTCTTGCAATTAACTTCCAGGCTATAGCATGTCTCACATTTAAAAGGGCACAGCTGGCACATGTCAGTTGTGCACATTGTGATCCTCAAGGATGCAAAGCATGGCTCTAGAACAACTGGAAATTGCATGCGGTGACGCTTACCTCAGCTCTGCTGTTTAGGCTGTGTGTACTGGTTAGAATGATGACATTGGGGTATTCCGGCTCTCTGCATGGTGCTGATGTCAGCTGGACTTAGCCTAAAGTTGAAAGTAAATCAATAAAAGGAAAATTCCTATTTTAAACTTAGCTTCTGCCATTTGAAAAAATGGCAGTGTCTAACACTTGGGTGTCTAACAGGGAAACTAATGAAGCAGGTGTATTTGAGGAAAATAAGTCTTTTCCCTCAGCTGAGTTTGACAAACCTATGCAGGAGTTATGCTGGTGTAATGAAAGACTGGAGTCTGGCTCCTAAACTTGAAGCATATAAAGCCCAGTATGGTTTTTCTATATATTATAGGTAAAATAATGTGTATTTAAATTGAATTGCACCCACCACATTTAATTTACTTCGCATTGCTGTTTCTCTGATAGGTATCTCACAGATTACCCTGCTTGGTCTCGGTGTACTGAACCTGCTAACGTAGTGGAGTGGAACATCATTTTACTCTCTATTCTGATAGCTCTTAGTGGACTGCAGTTGATCATCTGTTTTCTCAAAGTGGCTGCTGAGCTGAAACGGACACTCTGTGGGACCTATTCTGTTTTTGTCCAGGTAACAAAATATCTGAGGTAATTTCTTCAGCATCTCCAAGTCAGTTTAGCTTCAGCAATTTCTCTCGGTTGAGGACCTACCCTTTTGGTTTACGCATTCTCTATGCTACTGCATTTTTATTACCAGAGGATATGTACTGATAATAAAAACTATTGTGTTTGATTCATCCACTAATTCCTTGTGGTATACAGGGATTGGTGACTGCTCACTCTGACCTTTAAGGCTAGGATTGAGAATGAAAAAATGTGGCTGGGAATTGAGCACCGATGCTGAGTCCATCACTCCTATGTCAGCAGAGGTTTCTAAGCACCTTTCTTCTAGCATTCAATTTAAAGTCATTCTTATCAATATGTGGATTTCACAGCAAACAGAAGAAGATACAAGAGGTAATATGTAGCAATCGTGATCTAGGCATCAGTTTTTACTGTTTTCAGTAGGTTATTGAAACAATAAGTTGAGAGGGCTCTGCTCTGGGCAGATGAATTAGTGGGAACTCTGGAGCTCCAGTGACTGATGCTGCTAACCTGCACGCTGGTGTGAAGTGGTGTGGTTTAATGTGGCATTCAGTTTCCCCAGCTGTGGAGGTAGGGTGAAATTAGACACGCTTACCCCTCCCTGTCCATCTGCACTTGGATCAAGGAGCCCTCAGGGTTTTTATGTAGCCAAGAGTCTCAGTGATGACAGCATGTTTGAGAAAAATTTCTAATTAGGAAAAGCAGCAACCCCCAAAAGCATGCATGCACACACATACACACATATATATATATGTACACCTGCGCGCACACACACAGACATAGAGAGTAGGGTTAGTTCGGTCATGTCAGTGGGAAACACTGGGAGGACAGAGCAGGTAGAATGGCAGTGCCTCTACAGCATGAAGTCTCCTGACCAGTGCTGGTCAGCAAGGGCAGGGGAGCTGCAGGTGCCAGGGAGGGCCTTGGGCAAGCAGGCAAGGAAGGGCTTCTTGTAGGAATTTAGTGTAACAGTAACCTACGATAAGGTCAAGGCCTGAGGCAATTTCTCTCAAAACATTCCTCTTGCCAGTGAAAGAACCTCATCAGCCTGGGACCCAGCCCAGCTTCCAGTGAAGTCAAAGGCAATACTGCCATCAGCTTGTCCCTGGGTGCAGAGCAGGGTCACCTCTGGAGCCCAGAGTGTGTCTGATTTAGATTGGATGTGAATGTTGAACAGTCGAACAACTTCCATATTAACCTGAGTTGAAAAAAAAGAGGGCAATTACTTCCTTCCCTTTTTATTTGCAGGCTGGGATTCTCTGAAAATGAAAAGGAAATCTTCACTGCTTCTCCCCCATCCCCCAGTAAAAGAGAGAAATGCCTTCTCCAACATTTACGACGGTAGCTTTGGGTGCTGCAAAGACAAATGAAACCCTTGTCGTAAATCTTTCTCTCAAGCCTTCTCTGTTTTGGATGGAGTTATTTGAACTGTGTGACACCTACATTTTTCTAGTTGTTTTCTAACGTGTCTGGTTGTCCCCGGCTGTCTTTTTCTTTTTTTACCCTCCAGCTTGTTCTGACAATAGAGAGGTTTGAATACTGTGGAACTGCTTTTGTATTGAAATCACCTTTTTTTTTTTAATAAACTGCTGTAAAACTGCTGTAGAACTGCTTTTATACTCCCCTCTCCTTGTTTAGAATGTAGAAATATTTGTTGTTCTGAAAGGGCCCGATTCAAAGCCTGGTATGTCAGGAGGGGTTGTTCCCTTGAGAATTAGTGCACTGGATGAAACCATGATTTCTAAATGAATAAATTTTAGTTACAGACAGACCATGATGGTCATGAAAGGCAGCAGCCTATCCTGCTCATTCTTTCTTGGAAGTTCTTAACTGCAGAAGGCAATTACTGAAAAAAAGTCTATCAAGTCTTCCTGTGGTAAGGCTTTTAGAAAGGCATACAGGCCTGATTGAAAGATTAGATACACAGCTCTGAAGTCAGCTGTGCTAATTAGTACACATTAATAGCTGCACTGGGTTTCTTTTTATTTTATACTCAGAGGCAAACTTTTTTTTATCAGGTATTATGTGACTTGAGGGAATATATGAGGGAAACGTGTGAGCACCCAGTGCTAGCTTATTAATACTTTTCTGAATTCCCTGACCTTGCTGCAATGGAAAGCTAATGTTCTTGACAACAATAACCAGATGAAAAAGAATAATCTGTTTTAAATTAGCAGCTAAAAAGTCTTTTTAATTTCTCAAAGAATTATTATTTCATTCCCAGTGGAGATTCAGGGATTCACCGTAAAGTGGACATATGTCTCATTTGCAGCTGCATGGGCAACATTTGGCTGTATTCAGCACTCTGGTTTTGAGAGAATGAACACCCAGAGGAAAGCAAAATATATACTTCAGACTTGCAGTAATGCCCGTATCCCTGTTATATCAGAACTAGTGGGATTCAGCTATATCAACATCTAATATTAAATACTGTTAGAATTGCAAACCATACAATAAGGAACTGCTGTGGGTAAGATATTTAGAAAAAAATAGAGTATATCACTCATTTAATTCTGTTTCAAGACAATATTGAGATTTTGTCTTGATATTCCTTTATCAATCAGATTGTTTTGAAAAGCTGATTTCTTCCTGTAGGGTTTGAAGAATGTACCTGAAGTTTTAATTGTTTAGTTTCTGTCAAGTTGCAAGAAGTCATAAAGAAATTAATTATGTTCAAGAATGGGGCTAGTTTTTTGGGAAACAGTTCAAGGTGGCATGGATGTTCAGAGATGCATGATAAAAAGGCATGATTACAAATTGGGGACTGTTTGTAACTGCACACTTGTTTTTTTATTTTACTTGTAAGGTGTGCTTAAATGTACATCATATCATATATCTACTTAAAAGATAATCCCACATTCTTATGGATTTGTGGATATTGTTTGTGGACAAAGGAAAAGAAAGAAAACTTAACGATCAACCCATACTCCTACCAAACATCTTGGAGAATCTTGCTGACTTCATACCTGCAAACCATGAAGCTGTTTATTTTGAAAATGTTACAAATATTTGAGAAAATGTTAGAAATATTTGAAGAAAGGTTTTGCTTGTTTGGATGAAAAATGTTGTGTGTGTGGTAGACATTCAAAGCAGAAAACCCCTAGAACTGCTAAATATCCCTAAAGTGAATGACACCATTTCACTGAGGAAAGCAGACAAACAGGGTATTCTGTTCAGACTCCAGCTCAGCCATGGGGAAAATACAGGCTTATCTTTAAGCAAACAGGATCTATTGAGACAGATTTTTCTATGCTAGATGAGAGCAATGAAATACCTTAAAGTTACATCTGGAAACTCTTAACCCTTTATTTTGCTCCTGTATGTGCCCTTTCAATTTTTCGGTAACTTCTGTCTCTGACCATGGAAAGTCTTGAGCTTGGCAGACAGGAGACAAAAAGAACAGTATCTAGTTTGACAGCTTTTTCCATAGTAGTATTATTACTGGCTGTACCTAACCACTGGCAAAGCCTGGCTGTCTTTAATTCATCCTTTTTTTTTTTTTGTGATTGTGTCTTGTGAATTTACATTTCCACTCTGCCACAGGCTGGTATCTCCTATTTTAGTAATTATGTCAAAGAGAGAGATGCGTAATTTAGTTCTCGTTGGACGTATTGATTCTGCAACCCTCTTTATCCATAATCCAGATATTGGCATCTCCATTGCCACAGCCAGACTCAACTGTGACTCAGCTTTTAAATGGGCAGTTGATTAATCTGAAATTGGTGGCAAGAACACTGAAGTCTAACAGTGAGTTGCATTTACAAATTTAACAACTTTTGTTTCACATGGGGCTTTTGGAAGTAAGGCAAAGTTAAACTTGATCTAATCAATTTAAGTCCTGATTCAATCCAAAATATGGTGTCTCTAACAAAATGTGCTATGAACTGTGCTGGTAGCAAAACCAAGATTCCTGTAAGGAATATTAACTGACTTGAAATCTAGACATAACCAGCAACTCTGATGGTGGTGTTTTGAGGCAACGTGACCATCTGGCTCTCCAGCTGCAGAATACAGACCTCACCCCAACAACAGCAGAGAGAAGTGGGCCACAGAGCCAGGACAAAGCTCACACCATGCTGGCATATGAGAAACCCTTTTCTGAAGAAGTGTTCCTGAGCCTGAAGTGCATGTGCTGCCTGCTGAAATCCACACATAAAATACCCCGGGGCACACCTGCAAGAAAGATGCAGCTTTGAGTTTATAAACTTCTGTAAGTGAGGAGTTAATGCTGAAATCTAGAAGTAGGAGTTCCAGCATTATTTGTTCCTCACAGCCAATGCATTTTACTGGAGGATTATGATGCTGTGTCTGGAACAGGGATGTCATTCATTTAAAACACTGCAACTGGAAATAGCTGTAGAGGTTCAGTTTTGACCACAAATAATTGTGAGCAGACATTTGCAGTAAAATACTGTGGAGCCCCACCCACCTTTGTATTTTGGGGCATATTATTCCTTGTGTAGGTAAAAGTGAGTCTCACAGAAGCACAATTTTCTGATTTCCAATTCTTCACACATTGGATGGGGGTTTTTTTCCACATTGAAAAAGAATAGGGTGGCAGAGGACAAATGAAGCTCCCCATTGAAAAAGAATAAGGTGGCAGAGGACAAATGAAGCTCCCCATTGAAAAAGAATAAGGTGGCAGAGGACAAATGAAGCTCCCCAGAACTGTAAAGGGTGTTCACCTGCAAAGGTTTGCAGGGGGTCAGAACAGCAACATGGGTAGCAGACTATAAACACTTAATTCAGATTAAGGAATTATGAAATAGTGGGGTTTCAATTCAATCTTACTGGGACCTTTTCTTGACATTTTTTTTGCCAGAATATTCTGTTTTTTGGCTTTATTTCCTCAAGGAAATTTTTTGGAGTAAAAGATCAGCTTTATATTTTTAATGCAGTTTTGAGGACTTTCACAAGTCATAGCATTTCAGCATCCTCAGTATGAGAAATTAGGTTATTGTGGTTTAAAACAATGAGGGGATATTCATAACACCAAACTGCAGACTCATAATTGAACCAATTAAATTAGGTGCTCAGTCTTTCTAGGTCCTGTCTATCAGAGTAGAGAGGTTCCTGCTGTTCAAACACTCTCTGAATGTAATAATACAGGCTTGGGAAGCTCATTCACCTCTGTCAGTAGTATAAGAGGAGGTAAATGCTTTCTCATTTTTACCTCGGTTAATTTACAGAATGGGGCATATACAGCCTGTACAAGCTGATCTTTCCACTGAACCACTGACCTTCATCTATGGTGAAGAAAAAAAAAAAAAAATCCTTACTGAAATCATTTTGAGCATGTGATGCCAACCTGGGAAACTCCAGAATTTCAACACAGATTTGGTCAGATTTCGAAAACTTGGCTTTGCCCACAGTCATTTAGACAGAAGCAGAATCCTCCATTTAATGCAGATGTGTAGAAGGTTCCAAAAGATGACATTATGAACATCAGTATTCTGACAGCGCCTGAAATTTTTTGTATGAATAATGGTTAAAATTGGTAATTTATCTGTATACCACAGTCCTGGTAAATAAGGTTTAGATTTGATGTCATTAAAGGAAATCTGTTGTAGTTTAGTTATGTTCTGAATCTTAGTCTTCTATCCAGAATAATCATCACTTTTCTGACCATTAAGAAAATAGCTTCAAAGGAGATTGTGGTTATTACAGATATTTTTAGGTTGCCATACAATGAAAAATGTTGTTTAGAATGAGTGCAACTGTGCCGGTGCTCAGAAGAGATTTTTTTAAGAATTCCCACGTGACTGAAAGGATATATTTTTTAAAAGAAGTCTTTACAATTTGCAAGTTTACAGGTGGCTTTGTATGTCTAAAGCTTCAGACACAGTCATGATGTAATGGATGTATGCTTGAAAAAAAACGTAGTTGCAAACTTTAGTGGTGTTTTTTAAGTATCCCATGTTTAAGGTCTGATTTTGTTCTTATTTTTTAATGGTACTAACAGATACAAAATGATTACAGACCTTGAATAAAGCAAAAGTATAGCCTTCTGCACTGGGTAGTACATTTAGATAATGGTAACAATTAAGATTATCTGGACCTTTATACATCTATTATGCTTTTAATCATTGAAGAATGTGGCTTATCCTGTCTGGTGATAGACTAGGAGGAAGATAACATAGGGACTTCATTTTGTGGAATTTCTGAGCCTCATTTCCATTTGGGCAATACTGAAACTGCTTGGAAATGAAATGCAAACATCCCCTCCCCCCTCCATCCATGAACAGCCGGTCCTTTTCATCTCTAGATATATATGGCACACTTCGTGCTAAAATTATATTTCCAAGGGGACTGTGGTGGGTTAGCAGAGCTTATCCATGCATACATCAGTGTGTAAGCTCTGCTCTGATACTAGTGACCTCAGTCTTCCCTTATCTCTCTGTGTCGCGCCAGTTTAGTGATTGCTGTGCAGAGGGGACGCAGCAGCGATCTGTAGATTGAGAACGAGTAAGGGAAATAGGCAGCAGAGAGTCTGCACCTACAGGGCCTGCCTTGTGTTCAGTTATGTCAGCACGGGAGAGGATACACCAGAGAAAATGGGTGTCATTTAAAGCTTTTCATAGTGCTCTTAAAAAGTTGTGTTCCTGTGTGGCCCATCACAGAAATTATTTTCACAGTAGTATACAAGCTATAGCATGGTAAAGATAGTGAAGAATGTAATTAAGCTTAAGTCTGTAAATCCATTTAAATCTAAAGTGCTTTCAGCTACAAGATTTACAATCTGTTAACAGTCTAAATAGTAATTTGCATGATAGTAGGTTGGCAGAAATTGAAAAAATTTCTTTGAAGATTATCTGAACTGACAAGGTTACCAGAATCTTTTGTTTACTCTTGACACACAGAGACATTGTGCAACATTTTATTGTGTTCACCAAAGCAAACAGGGGGGAGGTAAGAGGGGGTGGGGGGTGGGAGAGACAAGAACATATAAAGGGAAATTGCCTGTGTCAGTCCTGTGGTTTTGTTTCACATTTTCCACAAGGTTCATGAATGCAAAATGAAGCTATTCTTCCTAAGTTGCTTGCTGGTTTCTTGCTGTTGCCAAGCTGGGGCAGTGAACAGGGAGTACTACATCGGCATTATAGAGACAGTGTGGAACTATGCACCTGGCAATACCAATCTCGTATCTGGACAGCTTTTTGCAGAAGAAGAGTGAGTAAAACAGTTTACACTGTTTGAGTTTGATTTTACAATATTGTCTGCTTTAGACACTAGGGCTAGACTGAAAACCTGGTGAAGGCGGTGAAATGAACCATGTTGGTGTCAGTGGATTTTCTCTCAAACATATAGGGAATTTTGATTATTTCCTGGCTTGCTTGAGAATTGCATTCTAATGCTCTGCTAATTAAAAGCATTGGAATATGTAGGTTTCTTGTGAATTTTTTGTAATGAAATGTTTACCACGTAGTTGAAAACCACCCTGAATGTCTAATGATGTTTAATTTTTGAATGGCTAAGGTACTGGTGTTGAAGAGAAGACTTTTGCTGTTATGTTTTTAAATGCAGAAGTTTAACAAATTTAAAAATTCCCCTTTGGGCACAGGTTTCCTTTTTAGATATTCATTGTTGGCAGTGGTCATTTTCACTGGTGCAGCAGCACAGCTGGGTCCTTCCATCCACAGTGGAGGAGCTGGGTTGCTTGTTACAGGGCAAGGAGGGTCCTGTGCAGAGTGAGAGTGATAAGTAGGATGAGGATAAGCATGGAGAGGAGGGGAGCACCCTGAAGATATGAATAATGAATAAAGAAAACTCAGATATAAAATGCATCAGAGAAATATTTGAGAGAGAAAAAAATGTTCCTTCTATTTTTTCAGTGCCTTTAAAATGAAGTAGAATTATACTAAAATAAAAAGTATGAAAAGAGAAATCAGAAATTAGAAAAATCTGAGAAATACAGTTCTCATTTAGTCTGTAGCTGAGGGATTAGAAGATTTCCTGTGGTTTGTTTTCTCTAGTAAGAGCCAACCATATCTCAGCCGTAATCTGCCATTTCATCAGATGTGAGATGAAGCAGTCAACTGTTTGTTTTTTTTTTTTTTTTTTGACTTGTAAACTGAGTGACGTGTAAGACACCACCAGTGATTCAGCAGGCTAGTAATTGTGATAAATGGTGGAAGCAGGGCACCTTGTCTGAAAACTGCAGAAAGAGCAATGTTGTAATACAACAAGCCACCAAGCCACCACCATTCATTGCACTTTCACTGCTTTTTTCTGCTCTGTGACAATCTGCAGCATGCTAAATTAATTCCAGTTTTTTAGTGGTTGTATGCCTGCAATGGAGCTGGCCCCTTTTATTCTACTTTTCATTTTCAGCTTCTTCGATTCTTCTCCTCCTCCTGAACCCTTCAGCTATGAGGCTGTGCTTGTATAGAGATTGATATTTATAGAGGCAGGAAAGAGCAGGGGAAGGGAAGAGTGCAGTGTACCTGTTAGAATGAATACTCTACAATTAAGTGGTAGCTGTTTAAACAGTCCAATAAGAGCCATGACTTATTTGTTTGACTTCACTTGTGGCTAAAAAGCTTCATGCACTCAGACTTCCAGTAACTGAGCCTGTGCATCTAAGTTTAGCTATCCGGGTTTCATGGGGCTCTGAACTGGCATTTTAATTACACTTCAGATCTGTGCTTGCCAAGGTCCAAACAATTCCTTTCCCACATGCTCAAACAGTGCTCAGCTTTGTGGGAAATACTTTGCATTTTTGGCCAGTATTAACTTGCTTCACAATATGCCTGCTGGGAACATGAGACCAAGTTGGCTTGGTTTCTCATCATATAAGATGATAAATCAGGAGGCTACTGAACTTAAGGCAGTGTTGCCCTGTCTCCCGGGATTGCCTCCTCCTGGAGTAGAATCATAGAATGTCCTGAGTTGGAAGGGACCCACAAGGATCATTGGGTCCAAATCCTGTCCCTGCACAGGACAACACCAAATTCACACCATGTGGCTCAGGGCATTGTCCAAATGCTTCTTGAATATTGTCGGGCTTGGCACTGTGACTGGCCTCCCTGGGGAGCCTGTTCCAGTGCTCCACCACCCTCTGGGTAAAGAACCTTTTCCTAATATCCAACCTACACCTCCCCTGGCACATCTTCCTGCCATTCCCTCGGGTCCTATCATTGGTCGCCAGAGAGAAGAGATCAGCGCCTGCCCCTCCTCTTCCCCTTGTGAGGAAGCTGTAGACTGCGATGAAGTCACCCTTCAGTCTGCTCTTCTCCAGGCTGAACAAATCAAGTGACTTTAGCCACTTTAGAGGCTTCCCCTCTAAACCCTTCACCAACTTCATGTCTCTCCTCTGGACGCTCTCTAGTAGCTTTAAATCTTTAATGTACTGTAGTGCCCAAAACTGCACACAGCACTCGAGGTGAGGCCACACCGGCGCAGAGCAGAGCAGGACAATCCCCTCCCTCGACCGGCTGCAATGCAGTGCTTGATGCACCCCCGGGCACGGTTGGCCCTTTTGGCTGCCAGGGCACACTGTTGGCTCATGTTCAACTTGCCGTTGACCAGAACCCCCAGATCCCTCTCCACGGGGCTGCTCGCCAGCCTCTCGTTCCCCAGTCTGTATGTACATCCAGGGTTGCTGTGCCCCAGGTGTAAAATCCAGCACTTGCTCTTGTTAAACTTCATGCAGTTGGTGATTGCCCAGCTCTCTAGTCTGTCTAGATATCTCTGCAGGGCCTCTCTGCCCTCGAGAGCGTCAACAGATCCTCCCAATTTTGTGTCATCAACAAACTTAATTAGTATTCCTTCCAGTCCTGCATCCAAGTCATTTATGAAGACATTAAAGTGTACTGGCCCTGCAGAACCCCGCTAATGACTGGCCTCCAGCCCGATGTAACCCCATTTACTATAAATCTTTGAGCCCGACCCATCAGCCAATTGCTCACCCACTGCATTACGTGTTTATCCAGCTATGTGCTGGACATTTTGTCCAGGGGGGTACTGTGAGAGACAGTATCAAAAGTTTTACTGAAATCAAAAAAGATTACATCAACTGGCTTCCCTTCGTCAGCTAGGTGGGTAACCTTGTCATAGAAAGAAATTGTTTGTTAAGCAAGACTTTCCCCTCGTAAACCCGTGCTGGCTAGGACCAATGACTGCACTGTCTTGCAGATGTTTTTCAATAACTGCCAGAATAAACTTCTCCATAATTTTGCCAGGCACGGAAGTGAGACTGACAGGCCTGTAGTTACTGTGGTCATCCCTGTTGCCCTTTTTGAAGATTGGGACAATGTTTGCAGCTTCCAGTCAACTGGGACCTCTCCAGATTCCCAAGAGCATTGAAAAATCGTTGAGAGAGGTCTCACTATGACATCAGCCAGCTCTTTAAGTATCCTTGGCTGAGTGTCATCAGGGCCCATTGGCTTATAGGGATCCAGCTGGAGCAGCAAGTCCCACACAAGTCAGGGTTGATTGGGAGTACATCATTCCCATAGTCATGGTTCTCTAGCCCAGGGCTCTGGGGATTCCAGAGCCCATGATCAGCGTTGAAGACCGAGGCGAAGAAAGCATTAAACATCTCTGCTTTGTTTATGTCCCTGTTTGTAAGGTGACCATGCTCATCAAGTAATGGGCCAATGTTATTTCTGGCCTGACTTTTGCCATTAACATATTTTAAAAAGCCCTTTTTATTGTCTCTCACAGTACTGGCCAGCTTCAACTTGAATTGAGCTTTGGCCACACGAATTTCCTCCCTACAGTGGTGAACAGCGTCTCTGTAGTCCTCCCATGTTGCCTGACCTTGCTTCCACTGGCCATGTACTTTCTTTTTTCACCTTATTTCTAGAAGAATATTCTGCTCAGCCAAGCTGGCCTTCTGCCTCGCCTGCTTGACTTCCTACATTTTGGAATTGTCTACTCCTATGCTCTTAGGAGGTGGTACATAAAAAGTGATCAGCACTGATGGACCCCAGCACCTTCAAAGGGTTTTCCCCAGGGGACCTCACTAAGTAGGTTTACTTCCACAGCTAGTCCTCCTGAAATGTGCAGGGAAATGTGCAGGAGGATTTGTAGTTAGAGACTCTAGAGTTTGGGCTAACAACATCAGCCAATAGTAGCACTACTGGTTTGAACAGCCAGGGCTGGCAGTTTCTCTCGCCATTGTAGTTAGCGAATATAAGCACTTTTCCCACAAAGATAACTCTTCTCGGAGACTAAAATATTTAATGAAAGGTACCTGACCCTCTGCACAGGCAAAGGTTGGCTCCAAAATTGTTCCCGGTTGATAGTTGTCATGGACATGTGGTGATCCCTTGCCTGCAGCTGGTGGTGCTTGGGCAACATATTCATGATAGCTACACGGTTCAGAGGTATTGACACCATATGTAGGAAATACCGTCTCCATCAGTCTCATTTTAGCTCATGGGTTAGGCTGTTTCCTCACTAACCAAGCTCTCATCTTTAATATAAGTGTTTCCTTAATTGAGAGGAGCAATTGTTTAGTAGTTAAGGCACTTAGTGATTGAGCAGGTCATTGCTAATTCCCTGCTCTCATGTAACCTGTTCGTATATTCTTGGGCTGAATTTGTAAAAATGAGATTTTATTAGGTTAAATCCATGTCAAGCTCTGAGGCTGTGAATCTTCTTTATGACTGGTGAGCAAGCTGAGGCCTTGGTCTCACTCATTTCAGCATTCTGCATGTGCCCCCCCTGCCCCAATGCACACACTGGACATTAGCAGCACCTTGTAGTTTTGCTCATGTTCAGACATCTTAAATGTATTTTACAGCTGAAAATTCTCCTCCTCATTTCAATGGAGCAAAGACTATGCAGTTGACATAATAACGTGATGATGGAAGTTATTATTTTTAACAGGCCATGGAAAATTAGATCTATTATTTGCCTTGTCCACGTGGTCTCAGATTTGCCCGAAATTTCAAATACCCTTCTCTTCAGTCTACAAAATGGGTAGAAAAAAATTCAGGTTGGTGCATAATATTTAATCTCTATGTGGGTGCCTAACTCTTTACGATAAAAGATGTATTTGCTCCTAAACACAGATACGGTTGTGCGTAGCACTACTGAGGCCTGGTCTTTATTTCAGACCCTACTAATTCACACCATTCAAATACAAAAATGAGTATCTGACACTACAGATGTATTTGTGTATTTTCTTTACAGGCAGGCCGGCGTCTTTCTTGAAAGAGGACCACACAGGATAGGAAGCACTTACAAAAAGGCTGTCTACACTCAATACACCAATTATTTATATGATGTGGTAGTTGACAAACCTCCCTGGCTGGGGTTTTTAGGCCCTGTCATTAAGGGAGAAGTTGGAGATTCCATTATTATTCATTTGAAAAACTTTGCTTCTAGAAGCTACACGATGCATCCACATGGTGTAAGATACACAAAGGAAAATGAAGGTAAGCTTGAGTCCATTCTGTGCCAGAATTTATCAAAAGTTAATCATTCCTCTGAGTGTAAGTGATATTCTCTCATCAAAGAGAAGACTGGTCAAGTAAATAAAGATTTAAAACAGGACACAATCAATTTAAAATAGGAGCTAAGAAGTTTGATAATTTTTTCAAAAGCGAAATACAAAGCCAAAAGTGGTATTCATAAAGAAGGCAGGTTTAGATCAACATTTCACCTGAAGTAAGAGTATTTACGTTTCACCTGAAATAAGGGTATAAAGGTATATAGAGGATGCAGGTATGGAGGATATCTAAAGGAAGAATTGATGCTGGTGTGAAGAAGATATTGTTGACAGTGATAACTTACAGTTCCAAATTCTTTGCACTAAATTTGTATATATTGTATATAAGATACACAAGAATTTCTTAAAATGGAGAAACAGCTACTGCTTAGTAATAAATCAATGAGATAAAAGTCTGACACACTTTGCTGTTGGGCTTAGTGATGATCTGCCCTTGGAATAGCTGGTCTTGCCACACTCGGGTGATGGGGGATTTTCTGCACCAGAATATGGGTATTCAAAGTTTTATTAGTGGGCCTTAAAAACTGTGTGAATTGTTGAGAATATGATATTGTCTCAAAAGCACTCTTCAAAAATTTTTCATTAGAAGAATTTATGAAGCATCAGCTTAACTTCTAATATTTTGTGAAGTTTTTCATTACAACTAATATGTGGCTTGGTATAGACACATTCTGTGGGAGCAGAACAGCATGTTATGTGGAAGTACCTGCACTTTTTGGGACAATGTTTAAATTTCTTTTTCTGTTGCTCTCATTCTAGAAACACCTATATTCCTTGAGGACATAATCAATATTTTAGAACAGTTTCCAAGATTAATATTTAACAAATGTTTTACAAATATTTGAGTTGTTATCTTTTTAGCAGAAGTACATTATGCCCTCCTAATAAATTGAGGACTAAATTTAATGTGGCATTAATTGAAGCACTTCCAGGGAATTCAAAGACAAATGAAGAGGCTCCTAAACAGAACTAAAAGATCTATTCACCTGATTTTAACGATTTTTTTTTTTACCTGTATTCAGATATTCAGTCCACATTACTGAAACATGTAGTCAACTTTAAAGCATGGCAGGTGCTATTCTGACACCATATTGTGAATGTGTTGTGTTAATGGCCTCTGTGTGACATTCTTCAGGTGCTTTTTATCCTGACAACACCAAAGATTTGCAAAAGAGAGATGATGCTGTGGAGCCTGGAGGCCAGTACACTTATACATGGGATGTGACAGAAGATCAAGGTCCAGCTAAGGGAGATGCAGACTGTATAACCAGGGTTTACCACTCCCACATAGATGCTCCAAGAGATGTTGCCTCCGGGCTTGTTGGGCCTTTAGTAATTTGCAGGAAAGGTAAACCATAAATAAAGAAATACATAAATAAATAAGTAAATAAATACATATGCAAGGTGATTGATCATGATTATTGATAAATATCAGTGAAATAATTTACTGGAAGAGGAGAAGATTACGGTTAATTTTGAAATAGCAGCTTTTTGTCTTCTCAATTAACTGCCTTTCAGTAGTATAGGGATTAGTTTGATTTTGTGTGTGACAGCAAATATAATTTGCAGAACACTTTGTCCACAAATCCATATGAGTGAGGTGTGTTCATGCTAGTAATGCAAAAGGATGTGTAAATACTGATATGAGAAACTGATTTACTGTAATCTTATCACATGCAATATTTATTCTTAGTAAACTTATAGTATCTATCAAAACCAATTTTTTGTTTTCTGAGCGTGTCTGCAAGTTTATGTGTACACTTATACTCAAGAGAAGTGGCAAAATATGAAGTAAACAGTGACCAGCCCTACTGATACTACACTTAAAACTGACAAAAAGTTAATGTTAGTTGCCAAAGACTTTGAATATACTGGGGTTTTTTTTTTTCAGGTACAATGAATAAGGGCAGTGATGAACACTTTGATGCTGAATTTATACTTATGTTTTCTGTGATGGATGAAAATCTCAGTTGGTATCTAGAGGATAATATCAGGACATACTGTTCTGAACCTTCCAAAGTTGACAAAGACGACGAGGGCTTCCAAGAAAGCAATAAAATGCACTGTGAGAGAACATTATATTAATGTTGTCTGTCAATGATATGGTGAAGTAATATTTTTATGTGTTGTCTCTTTTAAAGGTGAACTGTAGATAATATTTTTTAAGCAGGGATTTTTCTTGGAGGATTAAGAAAGATCTTTTTAAATTAAAAAAAAAAAAATTAAAAAGTGATGGCAAGTATTGTACAATCAGACCTTTGGAGTTGTGATATAAAATTCTTAGAGGCCAAGAACCTCTTTGTCAGTATAATTTCCCAGGCACTCTAAACAGAGTTGCATTACTTTGTTCTGTTTCTTAGTCCTGAACTCTCTACTATAATATCACAGTTTAGAAAAACAGTTTTTACTGTTAGTGTCAACAAAGAAGATACCTTTGGCTCTGACATGGATTCCAGAATCATAGCAGAAACTGCTGGTCATGCAGATAGTTGTGCAGATGAAATGTGTCTCTGATACTGGCTCATTTTCAAAGGTGCGGAGTTTTGTTTTGAGCCTCTTTCTATTTTGAAGAATAGAGCAATGGTTGTGTGACACCTGCTTTTGAAGAAAAGATCCTAAGGTCTGTGAAGGTAAATAACATTTAAATAAATAACATTTCTTTTAGCAATCAACGGATACATGTATGGACACCTCCCAAACCTCACAATGTGTGTGGAAGACAAGGTAAAATGGCATCTTTTTGGGATGGGTAATGAAGCTGATATCCATTCAGCCTACTTTCATGGACAGACCTTAATAGAAAGGCATCATCGAGTTGACACCATCAACCTCTTCCCAGCCACATTTATTGATGCTGTCATGATACCAAGGAGTCCTGGGGAATGGCTGCTCAGCTGCCAAGTGAATGACCATATCGAAGGTACAGAATAAGTTCCAATGATCAGAATTTTTTTTAGCTTGAGCTAACATTTTACTGAGTCACTTTAGCAGTACTCCTGACCTGGTTATATGCCAGACGATATTCTCCTAGGTAACACAACTCTCATAGTAATTGAAATGCCTAGAAGTGTATTAGATGGGCTTGAGCATGTAGCCACAGAAATCAAGGAAATTCTTATCTGTAATGGAAATTGTTGTCAGTTGGCAGTAATTGGTGCAGCTGCATTTTTGCAAGCCTCAACTTTAGACAAACAATAGCATGATGTTTGCCTCTTACTGAAGCTAATTCATCACAATTTTCTGTTTGCCAACAGAAAAGTTGGGGCTTATTCTATGTTGGGGCAAGGGACACAGGACAGACAGGCTAACTTGCCTGCTGACAAGGACATGTTCTGGGAAGTGCATCGGCTAATAAGCAGAAATGATCTGCATTTCTCTTTCCTGTGTCTTCCTGTATTTCCAGTGTTAACCATATGAAATACTTAGAAGCTAATTCCACGTTTCCATGATCTATATCCCTATAAGTGAGTTAGAGAAGTAATTTGTCACAAGAGTGGGAAGGAACACAGAACTCAAAATCATTCTCCAAGATTTGAAAATTCTGATATAAAAAGAAGTATGTTTAACCTACAGATTTAACTACACAGAGGTTATAAGTTTTGAAATAGCTATCACAACGAGCAACATCTTGATGTGGTTGAAGCATCCTAGGCAAGACTTAAATCCTACAAATTGGCCTAATCCATAGCTGTAAAAGGGCTCTCTTTATTACATTATTTGTATCTCCAGCAAGCAGATTTGCTAACAGACCTTTCTCCTAGGATGCAGAGACCCAGGAGTTTCACAAGAAAGCTGTTGATGAGATTTAGAGGGAAGATTGTCAATCTGGTAGCACCTGGCCTTGACTGAAGTGCTAACTGCCAGTACTGTTTCCACTTCACCCTAACCTTCTCTGTAACTACCATGTCAGTCACAGCTTTACAAGCAGAATGCACTTTACCACACCTGTCTGCCTACTGTAAATACCGTGGCTGTGTTTCTACATCCTAGCTCAGCTGGCATTTTATATCTTTCATCTTCCTTTTCATTTGTGATTTGCATATCCATCAATGGTATGGGAATTCTCCAGGGAAAAGAAGAGCTGTTGGAAGCAAGGAAAGAGAAAACAAAGTGCAGTCCCTTCTCCCTAGTTTTCTCTTCCTCCTAATTTTTTTTTCCAGGTGGTATGCAGGCCCTTTTTAAAGTAGAATATTGTAGGAAACCCACAACAGATCACAATGAGAATACAAAGATAAGACAGTACTTCATTGCTGCTGAAGAGATCATCTGGAATTATGGCCCATCTGCAATGAACCATTTCACAGGACAAGAATTAATCACTGACAGGTAAATGCTTCTAATTAAAGAAGTTTTACTTTCCAAGGAGATTTGATATAAACATGTAAATAAGGTAAGCCATATGGTAGAACTGACTTTTAAGCAGAACGTCTCATTGTCTTCACCTCTGCTTAAATATTAATGCCAGGATAAATATCAGAACAAATTAGGTCTATTGTTTTCCTTGCAACCTTACTATAAATTTTGCTGTAACATTAGTATTTAACAGGGATGAGATTAATTGTGATGTCATATGTAGGCAATGACCTCTGATGATTCAAGATGGTTGATTATTCTGAGTTAGAGAATAAAGCTAGGAATTCATGATCATCTCCTCAGCTGATGAAAATCACACTAACAGCATCTCAGCTAGCAAACAATTTGGATGAGGCAGCTTTGCCCTTTGCTTTGTGTTTACGTATTAAAGACCTGGATCAATTCACTGAATACATTGATCCCTCAGATTTTTCATCTGTGAGTTAAAGAATACTTAACTGCTCCACAAAGGAGGAGGCACAGTTCATTGTTTGAATAGTGCTTGTAAAACATTGAAAGGTCCTTTTTTGAAGAGTAAAAGTGTAGACTAAAAAGCGTAGATAAAATCTTCTCACTTTCTATTTAAGTGTTACATATTCTTGGTGTTTGTATCTGCTGTTGTTAAACTATTTGTAACTTTTAATAAAAAGAAAAGTAAACTTCAGATTATGAAATGTTGGCTAGAAATCTTTGTTGATGAGTCTCTAAGCATGCTGGCTTTGTAAGGGCAACACAGCACAGAGTCTTTTTCTTAAAGAGAAGTTAGTGAGGATAATGGATTCCTGCACGCCTTTATATGGGATTGCATATAAGTGTGTGGCCAGATCACTGAAAGGATACCCAAAAGACAAACTCAGCATGTCATACCTCAGAAAACAGGGCTGAGGTCCTGACTGCCTTTGTAAAGTTGAGCATCATGACTTGAACTGTTTGCATCTGTTGCAATTTCTTTTACACAGTGAATCTCACATATTTTTTGAACAAAGTGAGACAAGAATTGGTGGCTCTTACAAAAAAGCCATTTACAAAGAATACACAGATGGTTCTTTCACTGAACATAAAAAAAGGCCCACAGAGGAAGCACATCTTGGACTCTTAGGTAAGATATCTAAAATTATTTCATGTCAAAGAGGTATGAGAGTAAACTATCACTTCTACTGGCTAGCCAACAGTGCCCCATCACCTCCAAGGGAGGGGCCCTCGGCTGTCCCTGCCTCCTGCAGGTGCTGGTGCCTGTGGCTTCCTCCAAGAGACACCCCAGGGTGTAAGAAAACTCTTGAAGGCAATGCTGTGGTGGTCCCCAACTTGCCTGTGGGAATATGCCATGGTCTCCAAAGGTCATGCTCTGAATTACAAGGCCAGGCTAGGCAGGTCTAGCCCTATTTATGACTGGCTGCTTCTGGGATGGCTCTGGACTGAGTTTGAGGATGGTGCTAATGTCTGTAGGTCCCTTTCCAAAGGGAGAAACTGTCCTGCATGTCACTGGGCCTCCATGAGGAATTGGGAATGGAGCAGTCCAACTGCTGCTGGGCTGCCAGGTCATGTGCCAGGGATCTGGTCTGTTCCTACATAGGCCCAGGGGCAGTTCCCCATGCAGTGGGAAAAGCAGCCAGCCATTGATTGCTATAAGTTTGTGGTGATGTGTACGTCACTTGATAGAAACCTTTTGTAATTAGACTATGTGCTCTTTTCTAGGACCTGTAATCAAGGCTGAAGTGGGTGAGAGCATCAGGGTGACCTTCCGAAACAATGCCAGCCGCCCATTTAGCATTCAGCCCCATGGTGTGAGTTACCGCAAAAGCGACGAGGGGACATTGTACGGTGCCGCCTCCAGAGGTGCGCCTATAGACAGGGATCCTGCAAACACCAGAGAACAAGCTATTGTACATGTTGATGTATTGAAGGTGATAAAATAAACAATGCTCATTAGGCAAAATTCCTAATGTTGATTTCTGTAATAGGTACTGAATCTCCAGCCTCTCATGTGAGTCCTGGTGCTACTTTTACGTATGAGTGGAATGTGCCAGAAGATGTGGGCCCCACAGACCAAGACCCAGACTGTTTAACCTGGCTTTATTACTCAGCTGTGGATGCAGTCAGAGACACCAGTTCTGGCCTTGTGGGTCCTCTCCTGGTGTGCAGGAGAGGAGCTCTGCTTCCTTCTGGGAAACAGGTCAGTGGCAATAAAATAGAAGCATTTGCATCATTGTAGCTGAATCTGCTTTCTCTTCCTGAATTGTGCCATCAGGGCTTGCCACATTAACGACCACTCAGCACCACCTCTTCTCCATGTCACAGTCTCACCATTGTCCTAAGGGGGATACATAAAATGAAGAAAGTGGGTTTGGCTTTGGGTTTTGGTGGTTTTGGTTTGGTTTGGTTGGTTTGTTTGTTTGTTGTGTTTTTTAAAAAAACAAAACAAAACAGCAAAATCAGTCTGGCTCCAGATAGACACTGTATCGTGAAACCACCATCACAGTGAGCAACCACTGGCATTCAAGTCTCAGCTAGGATGAGAATGACTAGAAAAATGTAGAGACTTTAAAGGCCAAAACACACATTCATTTCCAGAGGTGGTTCCTGCTGGTAGAAAGAGCACTAGCAGCAGATACCTATTCACCAGACAGAGCAATTAGAGAGCTTTGAGATTATCAGAATGAAGTATCAATGTATGCATCTATCCTACTTTGTGAATTATACTCATAAATTAGTATGCAGATAGAATTTTTTCCTGACATTTTCTGTTCACTCAATTCTCTTTTCCTTTGTGCTATTTTTTCTCAACAGAAAAATGTGAACGTGGAATTTTTTCTACTTGCCACAGTATTTGATGAGAATCTGAGCTGGTACTTGGATGACAATATTTTGATGTTTACACTAAATCCTAATAAAATTGACAAAGATGATGAGGACTTCCAAGAGTCTAACAAAATGCACTGTAAGAAAATTATTAGTTAGCCAAATATTCACCTCTACAGTAAGGTGTTTACTTTTTTGATCTCATGTTGGAGACTGGGAAACTGTATAGTGGTAGAGACATTTCATTCCTTTCCATTAGAAACAAAACCATATTTGAATGGAATTCAATTTCAGCTAAATGTGGTAGTTCAAAACATAATGCCAGCTGTTCAGCGTTCTGCATGGCAGTTGTGCATTTAGCACTGTTATGTACCACTTCAAGCAGACAGAAGGAGGAATTAGGTCTGTAGCCCAGCCATCAACCCCTGTGAATGTAACCAGGCAGCAAGACAAAACCAACCTCTGTCCTACAGGTGATGTAGCTGAAAGCAGGATTTTCACAGAATTGCAGAACTCTTGAGGTTGGAAGGGACCTCCGGAGGTCGTCTGGTCCAACCCCCCTGCTCAAGCAGGGCCACCCAGAGCTGGGTGCCCAGCACCATGTCTTCATGGTTTCTGAGTACCTCCAAGGATGGAGACTCCACCACCTCCCTGGGCAGCCTGTGCCGGTGCTCGGTCACCCTCACAGTGACAAAGTGTTTCCTGGTGTTCAGAGGGAATGTCCTTCAGTTTGTACCCATTGCCTCTGGTCCTGTCACTGGGCACCACTAGAAAGAGCCTGGCTCCATCCTCTTTGCACTCTCCCTGCAGGTATTTATGTCCATTGATGAGATCCCCCTGAGCCTTTCCATCTGCAGGCTGAACAGTCCCAGCTCTCTCAGCCTTTCCTCATAGGAGAGATGTTTTCTTGTCCCTTCGTCATCCTTGTGGCCCTCTGTTGGACTCTCTCCAGTATGCTCATGCCTCTCTTGTACTGGGGAGCCCAGCACTGGACACAGTCCTCCAGGTGTGGCCTCACCAGTGCTGGGTAGAGGGGAAGGATCCCCTCCTTTGACTTGCTGGCAATACTTTGCTTAATGCAGCCCGGGATACCATTCACCTTCTCTGCAGCAAGGGCACATTGCTGGCTCATGTTCAACTTGCTCTTTACCAGGACCCCCAGGTACTTTTCTGCCAACTGCTTTCCAGCTCGATTTATCTGAAGCATTTCTACAATAGCAGCTGCAATCTGACCTTCATAATCTGACCTGCTGGCAACACTCCTCCTAATGCAGCCCAAGATACCATTAGCTTTCTTTGTGGCAAGGGCACATTGCTGGCTCATTTTGTGTCGGTGGCTGAGTCTG
This sequence comes from Morus bassanus, assembly GCA_031468815.1. Taxonomy (NCBI): domain Eukaryota; kingdom Metazoa; phylum Chordata; class Aves; order Suliformes; family Sulidae; genus Morus; species Morus bassanus. The sequence goes on from CM062578.1 coordinate 10,820,675, forward strand.
GGTTCCTTTATCAGCACTGTGGCCCCCTTAGAATGAAAATATCAGGGCAGAGCTGAGTTTCACACTGATTGTATTTTGGTAATGTAGAAATGTGTTTCAAGTTTCATGTGAAAGAACATTTTTATCCTCAGTACCTGGTCCTGCAAATAACTCCTTATCTTTAAAAATATTTGCTTGTGCTTTTTCTTTGCTTGTGCCTGCAGGGGCATTCCTACTGTTTACAGAGCCTTGATACTGAGCATTCAGTGGTATCTGTGAGATGCAGGCTTTGAAAGTTTTGCACAGAAGTAGCAGAAAGGATTAGTAACTCAAACTAAAAAACACTTCAGATTGTCTCCACTGTGTGGCCGGAGGGTCTTGCAGAGTACAAAGCGTGGTGCTTTAGGCATCCTGCATACTTGACGGGTGTAAAGCGGTGGAAATTCCAGTTGGTCCAGTCAGCTACCAGTGCTTTAGGCATTGAAAAGGAGAACAGTTAGAAATTGTTTTTAAACACTGGGTTTTTAAAAGTTGTTTTGCTTGAATTGATTCTCTAGTTTTGCTGATGTGATAGAATATTTTATTATTGATGTTTCTGTCAGTCACATTACATGTGGCATTACAGTGGCATCACATTACATCTGAAGTGTGTATTATTTAATCTGTATTGCAGAATTAAGTAATGTGTTAATCAAGGCGGGTTTTGCTTCCTCAAATCTTCTACAGCCATTAATGGTTATATGTATGGAAATCAACCTGGTCTTGAGATGTGTAAAGGAAGTGTGGTTTCCTGGCATTTGATGGGTTTGGGGTCAGAAGTCGATGTCCATGGGATATACTTTGCAGAAAACACATTCACAGCTAAAGGAACAAGAAGGGATACAGCAAGTCTCTTTCCACATACATTTCTTACAGCTATTATGAAGCCTGATTCTGAAGGTAAATGTCTTGTTTAAAAATCCTGTTACTAATTTAGAAACTGTTTACCTATGAACATTTTATGCTTAGAGACAAGCTTTAAATGGTTGATATTTTGATCCTTTGGGTGCTAAAACTGTGTATGGCTATGTTTGAAGGGCAGCAAACATGTTCATAGGACGTAAGCTCTTAATGCTAAAGCCTTGATTTTTCTAGGTTCTATGTAGGCTGAGTTTTATTATTACAAGTAGCCATACTACACGAAGAATTTGGATCTTATATGAGCAATAGCCTGTGTGACAGTCTCTAAACACTAAATCAACATAAGTAATACAATCTTAAGATCTACCAGTAACAGATTTTTGACCTCAAGTCTTTGTTTTTTGTACGACCTCTAGGAGTTTTTGAAGTGGGGTGCCTGACAACAGATCACTACACAGGGGGCATGAAACAGAATTACAAAGTGAAACAATGCCATTGGTGGAATGTAGATCTATCTATGTATCTGCATGAAAAGACTTACTATATTGCTGCAGTGGAAGTTGAATGGGACTATTGTCCTAACAGGACATGGGAATTTGAGCGGCATCAATACCATGAGGAAAGGTACTTTGGAATATACACAAGGGGGAAAAAAATGCAAAAAAGCAAAGGAGCAACTCACTTCTCCTCTGAACCTTTTCTTCCTCCAGGGATTTGTAGATGCACTTTCCTTGCATATGCATTTTTAGGGCTTACTCGAATTTGTGGTCCTTCTCCAGTAATGTCACCTTGTAACTGTGAGGCAGACAGCAGGATGTTTGTGAAATGGTCCAGCATAAATCTTCTGTGGGGCAGCTGCAGATTTTCATGAATCCTGGATAGTGCATGTGCATCTGTTATGTACTGATATTGGTACAGTCCTTGATGTGGAATGCTTAAAATGTTCATCAAGTTGTAGATACGATGACTACTTTGTCCTGATACTTGATTACTTACAATATGTAACATGTCTTTCTCTCATGTTTATCTGTACTCTGAGTAAGGTTCTTTTTTACTTCTCTCAGTCTCATTAGCTTACACAAGATAAGCCCATGACCGAATCCATTCACTATGAATCTTGTTGCCTTGGTGTTTTATTCCCAGTATTTGAATCTCAATGAGAGGGAACTGATTGGATCAAATAATTCATGCCAATTAGCAGAAGAGGCTAAACAACTAACTAATGCATTTCTCTGTGTTCCACCTGTATAACTTCATTTGAGGTTGCAGTAGTAGACTGTAACTGCCTATATTTTTTTATTGATTTAATTGTATTTTCTTCTTTTTCCTCAGCTTGATAGCACATTTCCTTGCCTTATATACCAACCACAGTGGACTCTGTCATAGCTCTAAGCACAAGTAATATGGACTATGCTGTTATCAGACTTCTTTTCCCCACTGTCTCTAGCTCCCATGATCTCAGCAGAGAAACAGTCCCTCACATTTCATTTCAGCAAGGCACTTAAGCTTTACAAGTTTTAGGCTTCATTTCAGATCTACAGAAGTCACTGAGGGCTCTGTTTTTCAGTATGCAAGTTGCTGGATGATGTCTTGCAATTTGAAATATCTGATAGGTTGAGCACTCAGCATTCTCTCAAATTCTATATAGACTTGGTCTATTTACAGTGGTTTTTTAACCTTCCAGGTTAAGAGAAACCTCCAAGCTTAACAAGAATGTTTTCATGTTGAAGACACCGGTGGTCTATGAGATTACTATTTCACTGAGCTGAATTTTTGTTTGATGGTTAATTGACATACCTGCAAAAGATGTTTTAAAAAACATGAAGAAATGTATGACATATTCTTATCTCTATTTTCTTTTTTTTTTTTCAGCCCTGGCAATCCATTTTTAAATAAAGAAGACAAATTCATTGGCTCAAAATACAGAAAGGTAGTATATCGTGAGTACACTGATCAGACATTCAGTACTCCCAAAAACAGGACAGAGGAGCAGCAGCACCTGGGAATTCAAGGTATAGTCATCATGAAGTTCAGTTCTGAAACTGGGAAAAATGCAGTGAAACAAAACAAGATGATACTATTTGAATAATACTGAGTATAGTTCTACCCACGCAAAGTGCCTAAACCAACACGGAATTGCTACTTTTATTATGGTGGTTTCCTTGCAAGAATACATTGCTTGCTTTACAAGAAGAAAATCCTTCTGGTTTGCTGCCTGATCACAGGTCAGTGTTTTCAAAGTCAGCCTGAAGTTGGGTGGCAACATCCAAACTGACTTCAAATATACAGTAGGTGCTTGGAACTTTTGAAACTTACACCTCTTCTTAGATGCGCTACTTCAGCTACTCAAGTTGGCACATCATAGTGAATGACATTATCCATGTATAGTTTTTAGTTGAATTATAAGCCAATGTTGTGTATTTGAATACAACAAACTCACTCTCTCTCTCTGCTCTGATCTTTTGTAAAACCAAGTTAATCTTTCTTTTCAATCCAACAGGGCCACTGCTTATGTCAAATGTTGGAGATAAAATTATAATAGTTTTTAAGAACTTGGCATCAAGACCTTATTCTATACATGCCCACGGAGTGAAAACAGACAGTTCTGTTGTTGCTGTAACTAACCCAGGTATCAAAGCATCCTTGTTTATTTCTACCAGGTAACATCAAGTCTTCTAGTAAGGTTTAGCAAGCTTTCATGTGAGGACAGCAGGAAAGGCTTAATTTTTGTTTGTTTGTTTTTACCTCAGGTTCTTAAATTTTTGATGCTGATTATGACAAATATTTCTACAATTAAAATGGCCTTGCTAACTATTGCTATGTATCCTAGTCCTTGACAGATGAGTAATTTCTTGACACAGTGTGGCTGCACCTTTCTTGAAAGCAGATTTGGTTACTTAGGGAGAGCATAGCTTATGCTAGCTATTATTTCAGAAGTTCCTCTGTGATCTTTTCAAAAGATACAATTGTTTTTGTTAAGTATGGTAAACTGGACAGTGCAGCCACGCAAAAATAAAATGTTGGCAAGAAGACTCAGGGATTTGCAGAAGGGAAATAACAATAAGCTAGCCAGTGCAGTAATTGGGAAGAGGAAGTTCAAGAGAAATATAAGCTGTAAATGGAGATAACATCTGTTTCAGGATGACCTCTTAGAGGTCAGCACACAGAAAACTTCTAAAATTCATCAATATTTATTTAATTCAGGTGAAACAAAAACATATGTCTGGAAAATCCCAGAGAGATCTAGTCCTGAGAGAGGAGATCCACCTTGTATTGCATGGGCATACCATTCAACGGTGGACAATGTTAAGGTATATTATCAGTATCAATCTAAAGGGTTTTGTTCAGGACTTCAACACAGATATACTTACAGCAAAAGGGACATGAGTTTCAAACTCTTTCTGCTTTCTCTGTCAAGTCATTTCCCCCATTACCATACCTTTGAATTTAAATGTCTCTTGAATAATGCAAGAAAGTCAGGGCAGAATTTGAGAGTCACATCCCTTCATGTTCTTGTTCCCTGGTCCTTCTACTGTTGCTATAGATCGCCTCACTCAAATTTAATTCTTAAAGCTAAAACTTTATAGCTTACTCTAGATCTAATCAGTCATGTGTGGGAAAACTAACATGCAACTGTGGAACATAAACCTGCCATTTTTGTACAAGCACCCATTAACTTAGCATGACTAATAATTTTTAATGGAAATTAATGTATTCTTTCCTTCATATCTCAGCAAACACAAATAAAAAAGTGTCAGGAAATATATTTTTTAATGGAAACCAAGCTCAAAATGGTAAAATCTAAAAAGAATTTGGAAAAAAAAAAAGATGAGCAAGAAATTAAAATGGAACAAATGTTTATTTCTAGCAAATGATTAAAAAGAGGCAGTTATTCTTCATAGTCCATTGAACCTGATCCATGGGTAGCATATAACAGTGAAGAAATAACCTTGCTTGTCTGACACTGGCTACCTTTATTGCCAGATACTGACAGCTGTAAAAATAGGAAGATTATTCATGTCTGGCATTAAAAGTGCTTCTGCTTAGTCACATCTTGTAATTATATCATTTTTCATTTGTAATTTCAGGACACTTACAGTGGATTAATAGGCACACTTATTGTGTGTCATAGACATTATTTGCCATCATTTCATACTAAAAAGAAAGTTCAATTTGCTCTTCTTTTTATGGTTTTTGATGAAAATGAGTCATGGTACTTGGATGAAAACATTAAAACCTATTCTACCAACCCGCATCTTATTGACAAAGAGGATGAGGAATTCCTTGAAAGTAATAAAATGCATGGTATGTTTCCCAATTTAGTGAATGTAACTCTGGAAACTCTATAAAATTATGTATGTGATACTACAGTAATAAATTTGACTTTCTCATCACCTCTGAATTTCCGTTTCCAGGGCAGAAGGCCTGGAAAATGTCACTCAAACTATCTGAAAATACTGTTAATGCCACTGAATGACTTTTTTTTTTTTTTTTAAAAACCTATGAAAAAATGGTCCCACGTTGAAATTTGGAGAAGGAGAAAAAATGAAATTTGAAATTTTGATTTGATGTCAGTAAACAACTATTCTGGATAAGTTGGAAGGGCAATGTGCATCCTGAAAGCGTGTCCTGGTAAAGCTTACCCTTTACAAATAGCTGCAGGAAATGTAGATCTTTAAAAACTGCAATATTAGCAATGGTGTACAGTAAAGAACTTTTCTTTTAACTACATCTTACTTTCTAGTTAAATATGGAATATAATCAGCCCCATTCATAATATGCTCTCCAATTGTTTTGGTTTTATATACCAGTCAAAGCAGTTACTTTTACCTGTCATTGGCTTTCAGATCTTGTATTCCATAAAAGTGTGGAGAACAACAATACACAAAATCTTACTTGTTTTCTCTCTCTTGCTCTTTCCCTCTTTTTAGCCATTAATGGGAAGCTGTTTGGAAATCTACATGGTCTGACTATGCATGTTGGAGATAAAGTAAGCTGGTATTTGATAGGAATGGGCAATGAAATAGACATTCACACAGCACACTTCCATGGCCACAGCTTTGACTATAAGGTAACAGGTCCCTTCCACTCATTTCTTGCTGTGTTAAGAAAGAGAGGTAGATCAAATACCAAGGACTGTAATCTCTGGTAAAAAGCCATGTTACAATATTAAGCAGGACTTGTAACTTTATGGTCAAGTTTTTATGCCCCAAATCTGTATTTGATCAACATACAAGAGAGAGAGATTATGTGCCAGTAGCATTTGCTTACCGGTAACCTCACAAGTTGCTTTGACAAGGTAGCTGTGAATTTTTGTGGCTGTGGTAAGACAACAGCTGTAATTTTCCTTCATTTCCACTCAGTTGCTAGTTTAGCAATCTTTTAAGCATGAAGTGGATGTACAAAGTGATGCGTCTGTAGAAATGACATACAGTAGATGTCTTTTCACTCAACTGTGATTAAAACGTTTGGTAGGAATATGCATTAAAGGTAGCTTAAATTATTGCCATCTGGTAATGCCACACTGTTTAACCATTGTTTCTTTTTGTCCTGAAGCAAACAGGGGTTTACCGGGCAGATGTCTTTGATCTGTTCCCTGGGACATTTCAAACTGTGGAAATGACCCCACAGAACCCTGGAACCTGGCTATTACACTGTCACGTTACTGATCACATCCATGCAGGCATGGAAGCAACCTACACAGTGCTCCCAAAGGAAGGTAGGAGCTTATCTATCTCAGTAATGTTTATTATGTTTAAAGATGCAGAATGGGTCTCACAGACAGGTGAGCATACTCGGAACTAGTTCAGGCATCCAGGAATATTTCATGGCTTAATATTGATGTCTGGAGGCCAGAAAGTTGCAAGCCACCCAACACTTGCCTCAGTACTGCTGCTCAGAAAACAGCAGTAGCTAAGGGACTGGATGTTAACTGACTATTGCTTCAGCTTCCCATCAATGAAATTAAAATGACAGGATTTTTATTTAAAAAGAATTCTTCATGGAACAGAGTATTTCTGTACCCATGAAGTGCCAGTAGTGTCAGACTGCCTCTCAATCTGCATTTAAAACAAAAAGAACAGTTGTTAAGTAAAGCTGAAGTCATCATCCCTAACAGTAGGAGTACTGAAAAACTAAAATAGTGTTTTCTTTCTAAAGGACATGTTTTAGCTTTACAGACACTATTACCTTGCTTTAGCAATATTACCTTTGAAAAAACTTGAAGAATTTTGAAAGTTCTTGTTTCTACAGAGCTAATACAATTTTAAAAGCAACACTTTCCTGTACTCAAAAGACAGAGCATAATAGGTATGCATTATAGTTTAAATCTGTTTTTAAATCTAACTTACAATGCCTAGAAAGTACTGGGATCCACTGCTCTCATTTTGGACTCATCTGTATGCATAGACTTCTTTTGATGAAATGTGTGTAATAACAAAATCCATTTTCCCCCTTACAGACAAATGGTCTTTGTTCCCAAGACTATTCAATCAGTTCAAGTGTAAAGATAGAGCAGGCACACTAGAATGATGAAAACATTTCACCACAGTGATTCTCCAAGCTCTATCTTCAGTGAAGCATTTCCTGAGAAATACTATCTCCTGGACAATTCATCGCCATGTGTGTGTTTTGGAACATTTAATTTGGTGGACCATGGCTAACAAAAGGGCCATAGACTGACAGCTGAATGGATATAACAGCTTATAAATACCTTTTTCTCTGAATAAAAATAGTATCTTGCAAGCTAAACATATTCTAGGTGATGCCTAATGCATGTTATTTAACTGCTGGGGAACATGGAAGAGCCTCTTCTTTTTTTAAAAAAAGTTTGTAAATAACCCTGCGTAACAGCAAAATGTTTTAGGTATCTGTTGTCACATTTTACTAGTCAGATAGGTTAGTAGATATTGCTTGGAAAAGAGGAATTTGGTTATCACATTACCCATAGGTTCACACTTAAAATATATATACTAGCATATAATTGAACAGCTTACAAAATAGTTCTATTATTTCTGTGAATTATTTTATAATTTCATCCAGTAACATCTTTCAAGATAGTGAATTTAAAAGATGCAGTGGCTGAGGGATCATGGTTACACAAGATGTTTTTTGTTTTTCTGTTATGAAAACAATTACAAGATAGACTATGCTGAAATAAGACTGATGAAATTCAGACAGTGAAGGGCAGAATTTGGTGACTGCTCTACCTAAGCGTTTTGCTCTGATGAATCTTAAACAACTCCTGCAGTGGAAACATTTTGCTGCTGGTTATGTAGTGCAGACCTAGGCAAATTAAGTATTTCTTGACAGATGGAAGCAGCACTATTAATGCATGACTGATGCTGGTCAAAAAATGAACACAATAAGAGCAGGTATCATCATGCCATCCAGCTGTGTTTTAATAGCCCAACTCCACATACATTAGACTGGTGTCAAACAAGAGGAAAGGATGTATGGGACAGACAGACAAAGCAAAACATTTGGGCTTTACTGAACAAAGAAATTTGCTTCTTTGTAACAAGTCTAAATTGCTTTGGCCTTTTCTAAGATAGAAAGATTTCTACTGAAACCAGCATAATCCCTACTAGTAAATTAGATCATTGACTGTGGCTGTAGCAGGAATACTATGTAGATAAGTTAAACTATTTTTCCTCTTTTTTTTAATATATTTTATTTGCAATGTAGATGATCTCTTCCGATGACTTCTACAATTTTAAGTAACATTATAGCTTCAGTGAAAATAGATTTGATGGAGTGAATGTCAGCTAATTAGGCCTTTAGATGGTTATGGGATCATGGAATCATTGTTTTATTTGCGGTAGATGCTCAAAAAAAAACCAAACTGCATTCATAAGAAGGTCATAAATATTTTGACAGTTTATTATGACTGAATTCCAGTTGAAGAAACAGAAGGATGTTTTCTGCCCAAAAGAAAGACAAACATCAGTACATACATGCACAATTACCTGAGATGCTTACCAAAAGATCTAGAAGAACTAAGTTTTCAGCTGGATTTGTGACGTAGCGATACTTCAAATACTTGTCTAATGACTGAGTACAACAGGAGAAGAAAGAAAACAAAAAAGAGTAAGCAAGCAGTAGCTCTTATCTTCCACTCCCCTTGGGAATACTTCCATTTCTCTTTGATTTATGGCCTTTTTTGTGAATTGCTAAATGAAAACATTTTCAGCGTAATTATATATCCATGCAAGTATTAAGATGACAGAGCAGCTGACTGGTTTTGCCAGCTGGAATTCAAGGAAATGTCTGTGTTGCAAAATGAAGTGGGACCCAATTCCACTTGGAAGAGAAAGGCACGTACTTTTGCTCATACAATTAGACACATGCCTGAGCTTAAATTCCTCCCCAGGTCAGCGATCCAACTAACTAACATAGAATTAAGACTGGCTCCCTGGTTTACTTTCAGTGAACACTGTATGTCCAATTGTACTGTAAAACTGTATTTTGTAGGTGCTTTAGCCACAGGTTCACCCTCATTGAGCAGATAAGTGATCCTGCTTAACAGCTGAATAGCTATGTTTTTACCAGTCTAACTACCAGAATTCCTGGCAGGAATTCTGGTTTGCTGACCTTTGTCAGAGTGTAATAGTATTAGCTTCAAAACAGATGCTTTGCCTCAGACAATAGCTGTCATTCAATAGTTGTCATAAGGTTTCAACTGAGAAATAAGGTGATCTATGTGACGTGCGTCCCATGGTACCTTATACTACTGTTCTACTGTTTGTTTCATTTACTTTTTTATTCCAGCACATTCTTTGTATTTGAGGGCATAGTAGGCTTTCATTGTTTTAGGTCAGCAGCTTCCTCTGGCTGCAGTGAAGAAGATGTGGCAGGAAAAATGCTGCAGTTCCATCCTCTGGTAGAAGACTGAGGAAATCCCTTAGTTCCAGTTCCATTGCAACAACTGATAAAGTTTCTGCTCAGAGCAGGGGAGAAAATCTTGTTTAGGTATTTTCATTTTAAAACAAAGGAACAAAAAAATATTAACAACATAATTACTAATTGAAGTCATCAAATTATCAAAATATTGCAACTGGAATGACATCTGAGACACACCCATTTGGGAGCAAATACAACTATAGGAAATCTCAAAAATAAACTGAAATTATGTCTTAGATTAAAACCATACCTCTACCTTGACTCACCAGGTCTACCTGCAGCACTATTGCTTATGGCAGTCTGATCTAGTACTTCACATGTTTTGCATGAAATACAAAGGAAGCCCTAGAAATCTATACTAGTACCCTAACTCAGCACTCCGTAAAATGGGATGTTCTGCAAGCAGCTTCCAGACCAAGCTGGTTAACATTATGTTCTTAAGCGATTACAGCACAGTTACTGCATGAAAACTATGTTTCTAAAGAAAAACCGCTAGCATTAGAAACTAGAACTTTATGATAAAGCATGGCAACCTGTGCTGCACAATGCAACCCCATGATGCTGTTTTTCTGCTCTCAGGCATTACACTGGCATTTTTTTTTTTAAATATATGTGCTTTATTCAATCTTCTTATTCTGTCAAAACAAATACACTGGCCCCTCAGCTATACACAATATTATTGACTTCCTCCAAATGTGTAACAAAAGGACTACATCAACTACCAGGGTTGATTTCTCTACTTCTAGTAGTAAAACATTGTGCATTTTTTTCAGTCTATGACCTAATCATCAATACATACTTAAACACCCACTAGGTTATCAACAGTAGCCTGTTACCTGTCATTGCTCAGAACGATGTAGTCACTTAGCTTAGAAAAAAAAAACCCAATTACTATCAATTAGTTGTATTTAGTAAGTTTTTTTAATGGTGTCTATTCTTGACCTATATAGAAACAGTATGATTCCCACAATTTAACAGTTTTCAATACAAAATGAATGCCATGACTTTTATACGTTGTAGAATCCTGTGCTATTGATTAGAAAGCCTGCTGAGCTGTATTAGCTTTAACCACAGAAAAAGGTCCCCTCTTTTTTCAAAAATTTTCATATCAGTAGTCCTTAGTCTGAACAGTATTTAGAATGTCAGATGCCATACAAAGGCTTCTGGAGTTGAGTTGCAATCAATTGATTTACCTTTCAGTGATGAAATAAGAACAGGGCAGTCATTTCCATTAAGTCTGGTTCTCTTGCAAAGTTCAGGAAACAGCTTGTTCCACCACAGAGCCTAATCCACAGAAACCCACAGCAAAAGTGTAAATTAACAAGGACTGCACTTAAGAGCATGAAAGACCTGCTAAGAATACACTGAACTAAGCTCAGATGTGTACAAATAGAGGTAGGTTACGTTGAACTCAATAATTAATTTATATAATACTTTGAACATGAACATAAATGCACACTGTATTTTCAATTTTCAGTGTGATCATTTTATACTAGAAAATTTTTACACAGTGCCCCCTAGTGCCTCTATAGATAAGTTTGTAACAGAAAAAAGTCACACAATTAGCAAGATTGATGCAGTGAAAAAAAAATTAAGGTTCTTCCCTCCAAACAGCTCCATGCAAAGTGGTGACTACCATTACTATAAGAACACTGCTCTGTCTCCTGACCTAATCTGTCTACTTCCCACAGCTGTAGTACTGAGTTATGTTTTGTGTATAATTTTGTTGATAAGAATGGAGAGAGGGGAAGGGATTTCTTTCCTTCTTTTTTAAATGTGGTAACTCTTTTCTTCTACCTGAGTTCAGATTCAGTACTGCAACCTTACATTCAACTCTATAACTAATGTGGAAACAATCAAAGAAACTATTTTCAGAACTGAGTAAAAAGCACAAATCTGGTTTTGAACAGAGTACTAGTTCATCCATCTGCTAGAGCATCACCTTTGCTGACTCTGACCAGCAAAACTGTGTACAATTAATTGAGTAGCTGTGATGGGCAATGGAAGTAAACTCCTGTACTCCTAGAACACTGGAATAAAATCAGTTCCAAAAGTAAAACTCTATAGAGGCCTAAGGAGAAAATGGGACATAAAGAACATAATCTTTCCACTAGTGCACCAGTACCATTCTGATGTTGTAAGGTCAGAAGATGTCACTACAATACAGGAAGAACATATTTAAGTGTGATTTTATTTGAAGGACCATGATCTCTTATCAGTTAGCTTATTACTAAAATTTCATGTTATACAACACTGTCAAACAATTTAGAACACTAATTAGCGAGAAACTAACTAGCTTTTAATTTACAATGCAAAAACAAATTATTACTCTCCCTCTTCTGAGGCATTCTACCATCTGAAAAGTCTAAGCTTTAAATTTACCAGAGTGAATACAAGAAGTCACAGAAGAAACTGGGAAAAAAGAATATTGCATTCAAATTAGTGGGGACTGAGTTATGGAATTTAAATACCAAGCAAAAGGTTCAAAGCAAGCTAAGAAATTTACTTTGTCCGAAAGCTGGGCTATTTGATCCACCCAGAGTCCTTCTGTACACAATAGCATTTTAGTTAGGAAAAAAAAACCAGAACAAAAAATCTGAACAACTTTCATCAAAGTAGCTCACCCGAGTGTCATCTTTCAGCTCGTGCTGAGCATACAATACAGCTGCATCAGGACACCTTTTGAGAAGCTGGTCAATGGCTTCCTCATACTTGCCTAGACGGGTACTGCAGAGAACATGGATGGTGAGGCCGACATTGCCAGCCTCTCTCAGAGGCTCCAAGACAGGCAGAACTGACGCTATATTGATTGACTGACTACATAAAAGAGACTGAAGACAAGAAGAAAAAGTATTGTTTGGATTTAAGACAAACTTTGCAAAAAAAATGCCAACCATAACCATAGAATCATAGAATCACAGAATATCCTGAGTTGGAGGGGACCCACAAGGATCATTGGGTCCAAATCCTGTCCCTGCACAGGACAACACCAAATTCACACCATGTGGCTCAGGGCGTTGTCCAAGTGCTTCTTGAATATTGTCAGGCTTGGCACTGTGACTGGCCTCCCTGGGGAGCCTGTTCCAGTGCTCCACCACCCTCTGGGTAAAGAACCTTTTCCTAATATCCAACCTACACCTCCCCTGGCACATCTTCCTGCCATTCCCTCGGGTCCTATCATTGGTCGCCAGAGAGAAGAGATCAGCGCCTGTCCTTCCTCTTCCCCTTGTGAGGAAGCTGTAGACCGCGATAAGGTCTGCCCTCAGCCTCCCCTTCTCCAGGCTGGACCAAACAAATGACTTTAGCCTCTCAGAGGGCTTCCCCTCTAAACCCTTCACCAACTTTGTGGCCCTCCTCTGGACGCTCTCTAGTAGCTTTATATCCTTAATGTACTGTGGCACCCAAAACTGCACACAGTACTCGAGGTGAGGCCGCACCGGCGCAGAGCAGAGCTCCTCGACCGGCTGCAATGCAGTGCTTGATGCACCCCAGGGCACGGTTGGCCCTCTTGGCTGCCAGGGCACACTGTTGGCTCATGTTCAACTTGCTGTCGACCAGAACCCCCAGATCCCTCTCCACGGGGCTGCTCGCCAGCCTCTCGTTCCCCAGTCTGTATGTACATCCAGGGTTGCTGTGCCCCAGGTGCAAAATCCAGCACTTGCCCTTGTCAAACTTCATGCAGTTGGTGATTGCCCAGCTCTCTAGTCTGTCTAGATCTCTCTGCAGGGAGATCTGCAGGGAGAGATCTAACGTTAGAACAGAAGCCTTTACTTATCGGAATAATTTTGAAATAATATTTGCTTTAATAAATGTCACTGAAAACTGAGAAAGCAAGTTTAGAGTGGACTACAAATGTAAATATCATTGTTATTGACCTATCTTTTCAGTATTTTTTTCTTCCATCATTTCAATGGGCCTTTTAGTTCAACTTGGATAACCTGGAGGGGAAGGAGCAGGAGATTCTGCTAGTGAAAGTTGTTCATGCATACATGAACATTTGCAGAATGGATCTAAGCTGTAAACACTAAGGTTTAAGGGTTTCATACCTGTAGTTTTGAGATATCTTCACAGTAATCTTTATCAGATGGAGATCCCACTGACATTATGGAAGTTACCCATGGGCAAATCAACCCAAAATAATTACAGGAGTTTATCTATACAAGAAAGAATCAAGTTGCAATAAAATAAATATTTCTGGTAGTGACAGTTCCATGTGAAACCCACCACAAGTGAAGAAAGTTTTACTCCCAAATAGCATAATTTAGAAGAGCAGCTACACTTTCTTCTGGTTCATACAATTTAGTAACAAATAAACTGGAAACCTCTATTTAATTCTGTATTTCAGATTTCCCGTTCAGAATCCTTTACAATTCATCATTCACACATTTTTCTCATTTAGTCAGCCTTGTAAAATTGCAAACACTCCACCTGATAAACACTCATTGTTTCATTTCAGCTCTTATCTCTGTCCAGAGCCGAGATTCCTGTTGGAAGTACATCTGCAAAGGTCCCCGATGAGTAGGACTCCCCAGAGCCAGCAACATCTATTTGGTAACTGCACACTACCTTATTTGCTTTCAGTCTTGCTTCTTTTAAGATATAGACCGTCCAGAATTAAAATACTAAGGACAGTAGTATTTGGATAGATTTTGGAGGGACAATGCAGCCATAAAACTTTCTCTGAGTGGTATACTTACCAGATCCTCTGTTGTTTTCAATGGCTTAGTCTCAGGAATTTGCTTCTTTGATATTCTCCAAACATACTGAGACGTAACCCTCAATAAAAGCTCCTGAATTATTTCTTCCTGAGAGCACACTACAAGAAGAGCTTCCCAGAAATCCACCAAGAGCTGAGGAATAGTGTTGTCACCGTTACTACACAACATCTAAGATAAAAAATGTTAGAAGACAGCAAGTTAGAACAGACTATGGTAGTTATTAGTAACAGAAGTTAGAACAGACGGAACAGTTTTTCACTGTTACTAGAAGCAGGTTCCTTTTTTGTCTTGATGTATTTCTAATGGTGTGACTCTACATAATACAGTGCTAGGCAAAGTAAAAAGTTCATGGAATGATTTCAAGGTAATCAATTCTAAACAATAAACTTGATCTCTTCTTCAAGATTTACTCCACTGCCAGAAATCTCAGCACACTGCCAGCAAGTATTTACAGACTGCTAATGTGGAGGATTTTTTTATGTGCCAATAGCCAAGCAGGTGTCTTTGAAAGAAGAATCTAAAGGCCATGATAAGAGATGCTGTGTAGCTCAGTTGGGTATAATGGTAGGACCAACAAGGGAGATACTTTAAGGTCTGGTGTGTCAGTGAATAGGACTTTTACTTGGTTTCCAACTGGCTTTCAAGAACAACACTTGTTCTAATTTGAGTTTCGTGACTTGGTATTTCTGATACAGGTCTTTCATGGTAACAGATGTTAAGACTGCAACATACCTACATTAAAGAATACATGGTTTTAATCCAAACAATGTTATTCATTTTAGAGGAAAGAAAAAAGGTTTGTCTATCCCAAATCTAAATAAAGAAAACTTCAGTGACACCAGAAAAACTATTCTATTTATCTTTCTTCTCATAAACTGCAGAGACCCACTCTTCTTTCTGAAATTTATACAGAACATCAGAACATTATATACCTTCATTTTAAGTCTGATTCTTTAGAATTATGTTTCAATCCTAATGATTTCTTCAAAAGGAGCTTACGGAAGGAATTTATCTATGTTCTGCTAAATTTCAGTAGCCTTAGGAAGCCAAATTACTAGGAAGCCTTTGAAAGATCTCTGAGATCAGGGTATTCTCCATTCAAATTACAGGGTCAAAGCAAAGAACTTAATGGAATTTTTTTTTTTGTTTGATTTAACCAGTATTTCTTTCCAGAAGGTCCAGTTTCTGACTCTGTAGCCATTGTCATGACTGGAATATATACAACCCTCATCTCCCTCTTTCTGAAGAAATACTGAAATGTGAGTGAAGGAGCAACCGAGGCTGCTTTGCTTACCCATAACAACATCACTGTGACAAAATAGAAGCAAAAAATGATCACAGGCCAACCTTAAAAAAAGTATCTGCTTCTTCCAGTTCCATTTTACTGTTCTCATGTAAAGCCACAGTGGCAGCCACCAGTAAACCAGGCTGCATCTCCTTCAGGTGAACCGCAAACTCAGTTGGAATAACAATTCCTTCCTCACGCTGTCTCAAGAGTTTTGGTTGCCCAATGAAGCCACAAGCCAGTATTGTCTACAAACATAATCAGATATAAATCAGGTAAAGAATTCAATCCACATATGATTCAACTCAGCAGTGAAGTTTCCTCAGGCAGTGAAGTGTAGACAGATGAAATGAAGGAAAGTCAAGGGAAGGATATAAATCCTTTCTACAATTTATAGAATAGCTCTCCAGAGACCAAGCTCCAAACTGTGTGCTGGAGCAGTGACTCCTGAGCAACAAGACACGTGCCTGAACACCGAAAGTAACATGCTGTTGAAATCTGGAGTTACTGTGCACATAAGAAAGATAGATTTCACTATGAAATCCAAGCCATTCAATATACAGTGTTTTGAAAAATCACTGGCTGAAATTTCAATTGACTACATTGCTAAGTTTCAGTAGACTACTTTCCTAAAGTCTGATTTTTATTTTGAAAATACCCCTGAAACAATGATCAAAATGTGCTGCACTATGTGCAACAGTAAGTTGTTTCTGGATATCTGAGTGCTTTTGAAGGTAAGCATGACAAGATACTATTTCCACTTTAAAGACAGTGGGGAAATGATGCCTAAGCAGATTAAATGAATTAGAATGGAAATATAAGGCAGACTGAGGAGGAAAATTCAGATTTCACCCTGCTATGCATATAAACTATCTTTCTTTATCTTTCTGTAAGTGTTATTTCTTCTACTTTCCAATGAAATGCTTTTTAAAGGTGAGGTGCAATAGAACATTTTTAATAGGTCCGATTAAAAAGAAAAAACCCCAAAAAACCCAACACCCAAACTCGAGCCACCTTATTCTCTAAATAACATCCATGCAGTGGAATGTGCATGTTTGCTCACAACATGGCAATTTCACTTGATTGTGCTGCAAATGGATAGAAAGCAGGTGGTGCTGAATATCGTCGTTGAAACAGCTCTCCACAGTTCTAGCCTTGCAATTCAAAAACTGCTAACTTTGAAAGCTCTCCAGGACTTCTCCTACCACAGCATGATATCTAACTTTGGAACAGCTCTCAGTTTATTTTAAAAGTTTTTAGACCTCTAATATCTCACTCTCAGAAAGAGTCTGTATTTTAAGCTCTGTCAACTTTGAATATTCAACACTCCTGATCAACCTTAACAAGAAGTAATTTACAGACTAGTCTCAATCTAAAACCACATGTGAACATCTACGGCAGAGACTGCTTCACTAACATTTTTCCCCCGTTGATGTGGAATTCTTACTTTGATAGCACTGAAGTAGGTTCTGATCTGATCTTAGTAAGGGTTAAGTGCTTTGATTCATACTGGTGAAGAGCACTGGCTCTGCAGAGCTTGTTAAACCCCAGTAAACAGCGTTTAATTCATCAAGAATTAACAGCTTCAAAACTTTTGCTTATATGGCAAGGCTTTGCCAAGATAAGACTACCCTGCCTGCAGGGTAAACAGTACTGTCCCAGTCTATGCCAGCCCTCAATTCTACTGTTATTGCAGACATTCAGTGGAGCCTATACAGCATATCAGGAGGAAGAGGAGTGACTGAAAGTTTCTTTTACTGTAAAATACAACTACAAGCCACACCTATGGACTTGGGCTTTGCAAAGTATGAATAGCTTGTGCTTTCAGCATACTTCACCTCCTTATAGGAGTCCATCTCATGTTCATACGTCGTCAGGTCTCCCATTTTCAGAGCCATGAAAGCCTTAGTAAGTGTCAGGACCACTGATGGCATAATCTTTTCTACTTTCTGAAGATATTTCACAGCTGTCAAAGGACATACGTTTCTCATGCAGGGGCTGCAGAGGATATGAGGCAGCTGCAGAGGGTCAGCAAGATAGAATATTTGGAGAACTTTATTTGCTGATTCCTGTTAAAATAAAAGCCATTTGACAGTTTAGACCTTTCCAGATATACAGTCTTCCATTGCATATGAAAGTACTGTGGGTTTTTGTGTTTTTTTGTTTTTATAAAACAGACAAGTACAGCTTATCTATCAAATCACAGTGCCTTTCCCACCTCTTTCCTCTGGTAAAAGTAAAGGATCTCTAATTGGCAGTGATTCAACCCATATTCTGGGGTGCTAGGATAACATCCACCACCACAGTGAATTGGTTTTACCAACTTGTACAATTTGGCAATGTTCAAAGAAATGGTTTGTTTTGTTACAGAAATGGGAGATGAAAGAAAATTGAGATAGAGCTTTCCTAAAATGGAAGCATGTCGGTGTGCAAGTGGGAACCAGATCATTAGCAACATGCATCATGATAACCAAACCCATAATATGTTGATTGAAAGCAACCCAAAGCATCACAGGTGCTGCTTGCTATTTTGTCAGCAAAAATAGGAAAATAAAAACCACGTGAAAAAGAACAGTAAAACTAAATAAGCAGCTCAGCATTTTCAAAGGGAATTTAATTAAAATTTGATACACACTTCTTAAAATCAGAACTAAATCAATAAGTTAAGACAAAAAACCACATTTGTTTTACCTTACTCAATTCTTCATTTAAGTCTTCATTAAGAGAGTGAGTTAAGTAAAATATAAATCCTCTCTCATATCTCTGTATTTCATCAACTTCTGAAACTAGTCTCTTTAAAACTTCAGTCATGGATAAACCTGACATTCTGTAGTACGGCAAAGCAAGGTGGTAATCCTTTGTGTCACACCTGAAGGCAAGAGAGAGGAAAGGAAAAAGAAACAAAACAGCTAAGGGCAACACTTTTGCCATCACTGTTGGTAAGAACTAAAATAATACATCAAACAAAGCTGCAGACACACCAGTATCTGCAAATACAGAGCTCATATTCAACATAATGTTGTATTCTGTGTCCAATGACAATAAAGACAACCAGATACTGAAGAGATGACTAGATTAAGCTGTTTTCATAGAACGTAAAGATTTATGTTATACTAATGTAAAACAGCAAAGAATTATGGATTTTCATTTTAAGGTTACATTATTGGAAACAAAAGCTCACCTATATCACTTTGACATCTGAAACATACCTGCTGTAGCAGTCTCCTAAGAAGGCACAACTTTCTCTGAATGCTCTTAGTAGTTCTTCTTTCTCATCTGATTTATGGAAACTAGGGTCCATTATAGCTGCTCTGACCAGTAAGTGAGCCTCACTTAAAAGATGGATGCAACTCTCAGTTTTTATATTTTCGTAAGTTCTACTATAATCTACCTAGAACAGACACAGGATATACTTAGGCTGCTGGCAAAAAATAAGAATTAGGATTATGGGCTATTAATGAGAACTACATTACATTATATTCAGCAATGACATGCATCAGAGTTTAATTAACTACTTATTTTTAGTCACTGAATAACAAATGCAGAAGTTGGGCAATACCATTTCTCTGTAAAGCTGAATGGTTGAAACAGTGTTTATAATGTATAAATTCCAGCCAGGCTCTGACTCAGAATTTGTTCTGGATTTGGTGCTGTCAGCCTTTCTGGAACTAGAGAGAAGGAAAAGAGTTGAGTTGTCAGTGTCCAAATAAACACTATGCAGCCAAAATAACCCCACTCACTTGATAATTTAAATGCATAAATACATATGTTCGCAGGCTAGTAAATGCTTGAGAGTTAAGTTGTGAATTTAAGTCATAATGGCTAATACAAAATCGGGGATAGGCATGTTCATACACCAGGAATATCATCAAAATTACCTACTACATGTTTTCCCAGGCTTAACACCAGCCAGTATCAGATACTTACATGAAGTTAAGTAATACAAATTAGCCAAGATGTTTACTTACTTTCTGTAAGGACTTACTGCACATTTGCCCCTGAAGCTCTATTAAAGTGTTTGCCATGACAGGGCATAAAAAAATATTCAAATGGTTTTACTCTAACACGTTGGCTAAGTCTGTAATGCCCTAAGGTTAAAACACTACAGGAACACATAGACTCTTTTTGTTCTGTTGGGGTTTTTTTTTAACTGTTTTGGGATTATTGTATCTTTATTTTCAAATGATAGTGTTAAGTAGACTAGTATTTGTTCAACTTATGTTCTTTACAGAAGGCAACAAGCGTATCTTCCTCAAATGCCAACTATAATCTTTGAAACAACACAATTGGCAGAAGAAACTGTGCTTTGCATACAGAAAAGTACTGCACTTTGAATTACCATTCCCCTTGATGGGCTTATCCTCATCTTCTCCTGAATGATGTCTGTTCTAGGCTTTAAGAAATATTGGTTCAAATAACTCTTCAATCAGCTATAGCTGTCCCACTTTTGTCAGTGAACTTGAACTGACTTTAATAAATGTGATTTCTGAATAGCTGTTTTAGAATAACTGTTTAGCTGTTTTATGAAAAGCCCTCAAGAAAGAATGGGAATAGCAGTTCTGACAGAAACAGATAAAAAGTCACAAATGCCTCAGGCTACATATATGCTACAAGAGTATCTTGGGCCAAAGTCTGAACCTTCTTTTGTCATGGATTACAATACTGATGTTCATAACTTTTCTTTGAAATAATCCTTAGCCAAATGTAAGACATTTATTTTCATTTGGTGGTACAACACATTTTGTTAGCCTGCAGCTTTGGTACTCCTACATATTTTTGTTTCTCAAGATAAGTATTTTTTCTTCTCAGTAGCAGATATGTTCTTAGTAATGTTATTTTAACATTACCTATGAAAGTTAAGTTTTTTACAATCTTGAGTAACTTTTTTTGTTGATTTTAAGCATTTGTGACCCTACCCTCATTTCTTCCATGTCAGTTAATACAGTAGAATTGAAAAAAAGAAATGTTTGATCACTGTTCTTATCCACTAACTAGGAAATTATTTCCAAACAGTTTTTCCACAGAGGAACCTCTCTTTAACTCTTAACACTCACAAATTCAGCACTGTATACAGAGCTATAAATACCATCTCCCCAAAAGACACAAATCCTTACAGCATCCTTCTTGCAGGCTTTCTTCTTTCAGTAATATCTTCCGTGTCTGCCTTAGTCAAAAGAATGATATGGTTTTTGAAATGACAGATAGCCCTTGGTCCTATAAAAAGCTGCATTCTTAATGTGCAGACATCCAGTGCAACAGGTGGACAAGCCTATAAAGGAAAGTGATTGTTTTGTAATTTCAGTTAGCATGTACTTTGAGTCTTTAAATTAAAAAAAAAAAAAAAAGCAAAAAAAATGTAAGCTTTGTCCAATGATCTGACCCCAGAAACATTCATCAGCTCTCCTAACTTTGAGTGCTTCACTTAAGCAAGAATAGAAATACTCATAAAACTATGACTTAAATAATTTAAAAATGGGTAAAAAATATCATCATTTAACTCTTCAAAGCAACTACACAGTTTTAGCTGTGTGTCTCAAAATAACTGAGCCTGAGGGAGATGCCTAACATGGAAAACTTTATCCCAAATAGTCTGAATTTGGCCAAGTTGTAAAAGATTGCCTGACGTGGTTATAAAAGTTTGATTTCAGTTGCTTATAAAAAGCAATTATAGATATAAGTATCATATTTGCTTGCCTATTGTTACGTTACATACCCAGTATTACATCCCTGATGTGTTCAATTAGCACCTTTCAGGTAAAACTTACCATATTGTCTATACTGAACTAAAAATGGAAAATGCAACCTCATTTGCCCAGAAATATTCTAAATTTACAGCTTTAAGAAGATAAAACACCATATTTACAAATTAACACACACAGGGAAGCAAGGCAACACAGCATCATATGTGTGCCTTGCCTTTTGAGGAAACTTCAGAGTTTATTGTGAAGAGGCAGAGGGCTGCAGTGGTGACCAGGAGGCTCTAAACTGGCCTGGGCTAGTCAGAACCAGAACCAGCCAGCTCTGAAACTGATGTAAAACACCAGCAGGAAAAATATAACAAATAGTAATAATAACCATCATCATTGTCACAGTTCAAACTCCCAACTGGGGCAGAAGTCCCCTGAGGGGATGTAGCCTGTGCACAACCCACACCAGAGCAGGGGCACCCCAGAGGGACTGTAGCCCGTGGATGACCCCTACCAGGGCAGGGACACCCCTTAGGGAATGTGGCCCGTGGAGGACTCTTACCATGGCAGGGATGCCCCTGAGGGACTGCAGCCCATGGAGGACCCATGCCAGAGTGGGTCTGCTGGCTGTGGATGGCAAGCTGCAGTATGGACATCCATAAGGGACTGCAGCCAGCAGACTACCATTACATGCACATCTTCTCAAACCTGCTGCTGAGGCAGGAGGCAGCCTGTTGCCTGACTGGAGGAATTGTGACAGACTGAATGTAACCCTTAGTGAAAACATAGGAAGCTGAGACTGGAGAAGGGACAGGATAGATTGTGCCACGTGTTTGCATTCTTCATCTCAGTACCTCTATGGAGAGCAGAGAACACGTGTTTGGCTCCTGAAAATTTTATAATACCTCTACTGGCCTATGGTTTCTTTATGTCTGCTGTCTACATGCTCAAAAGAAATCCTTAAATGCTAACTTAAAATACACTTCAGTCTATCTTTCCTGGTATTTTTATTAACTTATATCTCAATCTTTACCATTCAATAGATTTTTACTGAGAAGCAATTTAAAGAAGAGGAAAAGTCTAGACCTCCAAGGATCAAAAGCCCCACTCCTAAAAAATCATGCTCTAAGCATCTGGTAGCAGACTTGTTCAAGTGTCTACACTCCTCTTACAAAAACTGGTTTTTCAAGGACACCTGAGAGAAACATCATCAGCTGCAATAAGGGAAAACTCTGCATCCTTCATTCAGATTTATACAGGAAAGCACGGAATTTAGTTTAAAATGTAAGTGATTTTATAGCTTTTGGTATTTTTGAAAACATTCTGCTAATGGTCTAGAATCTTAAACGGCAATAATAGATTGATTCATTGAGACATTTGTCGACCATTAAAATACAATATGCCACAGACTGAAGTAAAATATTAATTTTGGATGTTATTTTATTGGTTCAGCCAACAGAAACTAACAGGATTTCAGAAGGAAACATAAGGAAACTAAGTGCCATATTACTACCCCCATTCTTTTAGCAAGATAACGAAAGGTGCACCTTCACGGTCGTATCGATATATGGATCCTCATCACGAGCTGCTGCTGCACTGCACCGCACTGTGAAACACTGCAGGTTCTCACTAGAGGGAAAGAAGAAACCACAGTGACGAAGGAGAAAAATGAAGACTTGCAAAAACCAAGTAGCCAAGACTACAGAGAATCAGATCTTTTTGCTACACAGAAATGGGCCTTGAAGCCTAAGCAGGAGGGAGGGCATGCTGCACTATCACATGAGCCTACCCAGAGAGTTCCAGGAGGCTATGAAGGACATACCAGAGGGGGGGAAAAAAAAACAAACCCAAAAGGCAGCAGCATAGAGAAACGTAGTAATACTATCAGCAAAATCAGAAACGTACTACCTTGTAACGACGTGCAGGAACTGCGGAGTGAGAACTGCCTGCTCTGACTTCTCTGAATATTGGTAAGTAGAAATCAGTTCTACTAACTTCCCAACAGAGTAGAGATATCCAACGTGAGGTAAAGAGAAAAAGCAAAAGAGACTCAGTAGTTCTCTCTTGTTCTCAGTTTCCTCACAGGCTGTCACAGAACTTCCTAGATGTAACAACAAGAAAGGCATTTTATATACCTCATAAATTAAAACCTGGCAATTCCTTTGCAAGCCTGATGCCTAAAAGATACTACCAAACCTGCCCAGGTTGCAGACGTGTTTTGTTAGTAGCTAGTGAAGAGAAAAAGAACTATAAGATCAGTGTACAGGTCGGATCAGTGCATAGGTCAAAAATTTGTATGTCATGTTATCTCATTTGGAGGCATTTTTAACAAAAGTGTGGATGGACCACCAAGTGAAGAACTTCTATAAATGTAACAGCATCTGAGAGTCCTGGCAGATTCATTACAACTAAGCATCCATGGACTGAATGATCAGCCTGATCTTAGACAACTACTTGTGAGCTGGGATGAATGCTCATCCAGAGCTGCAGCTGCAGTGCACCAAAATACAGGTCCTCGCTTAAGGGAAAGAAAGGCTAGGTATGGCAGAATTTATTTATAAAGCCACTTTGGCAGGTAAAGGCTGTGTTCAGATTCTACAGACCCTCTCGTCAAAGACTGTAAATTGCAAGAGAACATAAGATGGTTGGAGTTAAATGGCAAGTAACTCATTCTCTTGAGTCAGATGCAACTTAAATGAGGCTTTGCTACTTAGCAGACAAACAACCACCACAAACTAGGTGAGCAGTCAGCAAAGCTGATTGATAACATACAGCATTAAATTTTTCCATGGGTCTGTTGGGGCTTGAGCTAGTGTGTATTAGTGAACCCCTAAAATCTACATTCATCCCTTGCAGTTTTAATTAAAGCCTGGCAGAAAGGTAACCTGTATCTTAGTGATTATTAAGGTTTACTAGTCTGATTACCACTGTTGCTAATGAGAGGCAGCCTAGTATCTTATAACACTGAGGATAATTTTATTAATGCAATGTGAAGAGTGACTGTTCTGTAATGTAAAATTAATCAGTAGAGAACTGATAAAAGCTGATTTAGTCTTCCTCTTTTGGTGTGGTGAATTGATATTTTAGTTCAAGGTTTATGCAGAACTTGGAGAAACTTAAAGACTTGTTAGTAGAATCTCAGTTTAAATCACTGAAAATGGAGGAAATACCTTAATTTTAAGAACAAATCATACAGAAACAGTGTACAAAACAGAACAGATGAAGTTCCTTCCTTTCCCAGGTCTCCTGTGACACAGGCCATAATGCATCCATACATATCCATATACCTGTCTGGTATACAGGAAGCAGTTGAACAGAGTGCAACTTTGTCTCTTCACAAAACCCAAAAGGCGACTGGTCGGGTGTAAAACGTCTAGAGAAAAAAATCCAAAACATGGAACCTCAGTGAGAAATTATTATGAGCTACTCTGGGCAAGTAAACAGCACTAGCTATAATAGGCATAGCTGATGTTTTAATACTCAACAACAACGTGCACTCCTACTACTAATGTAATTAGCATGGCAATGCCAAGAAGCATGTGACACAGCTATGGACAACTATCTTGAGTTCTTGCAACCAAAAATCCTCTTTTTTGCTTGTCTACAAGATGTACGTCAAAGCTTGGGATCACTGGAAGACATGTTGCATTTGATCTGAACCTCACTTCCCCCCCACCCCTTTATTCAACTGACCTATACGTAACATGGTGCCATCTTCAATCCTACTTCTCTTTTCTATTACATGTCATCCTTTTTCCTGCTTTGCTTTGGCATTCACTGCTGGACTGTGACATCAATTCTTCCTCAGTTTTGGATAGAAGTTTAATGGCTTTGATCACTAACAAAATAAATAGTTTCTTAGTGCTTAAGA
This sequence comes from Morus bassanus, assembly GCA_031468815.1. NCBI lineage: Eukaryota > Metazoa > Chordata > Aves > Suliformes > Sulidae > Morus > Morus bassanus. The sequence goes on from CM062578.1 coordinate 10,846,016, forward strand.
TACTTGGTAAACTCCCTTTGCTAGCTGGAGAAAGGGACAATATTTTTCTTTCAGAGGTACTCAAGTATCACTTCAGCTGGAACTGATGAAAGCTGCAGAATAAATAAACAGAGGGCAGTACCTTGACTAAAGTAGGCTTCTTTAAACAAAACAGAGTTTGACACAAGCTGCTTCTGAATAAGGGGTGTAGAACTTGGATTTTGCTGGTTCAGCATGAAAGTATAAAAACTGTGGGTGGTCAGACACTGGAACAGGTTGCCCAGAGAGGTTGTGGAGTCTCCATCTGTGGAGATATTCAAAACCTGACTAGACGGGGAGCTGGAAAATCTGTTCTAGCGGACCCTGTTTGAGAAGGGAGGGGGTGGGGTATTGGACTAGGGTGCTCTCAGGAGGTCCCTTCCAACCTAAAAGATTCTGTTATTCTTTATGCTGAGAAAAGACCACCCCTTCTGATACATCACAAGAGAAGTTGCCATGCATGCTTTTCACAGCATACAAGGATGTATGATGAAAGCAGACATTAAAATCACTAGATCTGCAAAACTGTCGAAGTTCTATTCTAGTTTAATTGTAAGAACTAGTCACATTTGCCACAGAAAATGAAACTTAGGATTTGCGAGGCCGAAAGTTGCCCAACTGCGAGATGCGCAGGTTCACAGTGTGCTGGGTGAAGAACTGGCTGGATGGCAGAGCTCAAAGGATTGCAGTGAATGGGGCCACATCTGTCTGGCGACCAGTCACCAGCAGTGTTCCTCAGGGCTCAATCCTAGGGCCAGTGCTGTTCAACATTTTGATCAATCATCTGGATGCAGGAGTTGAATGCACCATCAGCAAGTTTGCTGACAATACCAAACTGGGAGGTGCTGTTGACTCTCTTGAGGGACAAGAGGCCTTGCAGAGGTATCTAGATAGATTGGAGCATTCGGCAATCCTCAATGGCATGAAACGGAACAAGTCCAAGTGCTGGATTCTGCCCCTAGGACAGAGTAATGCCAGGTACAAGTATAAACTGGGGGAGAGGTGGCCCTGCAGAAAGGGACCTGGGGGTGCTGGTCGACAGCAGGCTCAATAGGAGCGAGCAGTGTGCCCTGGCAGCCCAGAGGGCAAACCGCATCCTGGGGGTATCAAAGGCAGTATAACCAGCTGGTCAAGAGAGGGGATTATACTGCTGTATTCAGCGTTGGTGTGGCCTCACCTTACGCACTGCATGCAGTTCAGGGCCCCACCATTTAAGAAGGATGTGAAGGTACTTGAACGTGTCCCGAGGAGGGCAACAAAGCTGGTGAAGGGGCTGGAAGGCATGTCCTACGAGGACCAGCTGAAGACTCTGGGTTTGTCTAGTTCGCAGAGAAGGAGGCCGAGGGGCGACCTCATTGCTCTCTGGAGCTTTCTGAGGAGGGGACATGGAGAGGGAAGTTCTGATCTCTTCTCCCTGGGATCCAGGGACAGGACGCCTGGGAATGGGTCAAAGCTGTGTCCATCAGGGGAGGTTCAGACTGGACGTTAGGAAACTTTCCTTTATCGGGAGGGTGGTCAAACACTGGAACAGGCTTCCTAGAGAGGTGGTTGATGCTCCAAGCCTGTCAATGTTTAAGAGCCATTTGGACAATGCCCTCAATAACATGCTTTAACTTTTGGTCAGCTCTGAAGCGGTCAGGCAGTTGGACTAGACGATCATTGCAGGTCCCTTCTGACTGAAATATTCTATTCTATTCAAAAATGGGCTTTCTTTGGTATCACATTATTTCCTCAGTGCACAGAAAAAACCCAAACCCCTTATAAAAACCCTAGAAGTCAAAATATCATGATTTTTCTTTCAACAAGATATAAGTCACAGCTCATTTCGGTTTCTTGTAGTAAATTATCCCGTAAAGGGGAAATTGCATTTGTAATACCTGAAAAGCAGATACCGCACTTGGAAGCACTTTGTGTCTTCTGTAGGTAACTCCGTGGATTCCAGTGTGATGGGTATCTCACATAGCTTGCTTTCTTCCCCAAGCAGTTCCACTGGCTTCTGACATACGATGAACTCATCTAATTCAAGTGGCAAAGTATGTGTTGAAGGGCCTTCATCTTTTGCACCTTAACAATGAAAATGCTATATTAATTGTTCAAACCGTTCCATTTAGCAGTAAGAAAATGATATGACACAACATCAATTAAATACTTGAATTACAACTACCTAGCTAGCACTGGCTCCCTCAGACCATGAGATTTTGAGAACAGCTACGCTAGATGAGAAGAATCCTTCATTTAAGCCTCAACAGTCTGGATATCTAAGAGTCAAGATTTCTGAAAGAACAGGTAAACTGTTCATTAAAAGGCAAGTCCAAAGCAACCTGTGCTGTGAATGGCTGACTGTCAAAAAATGTTGTCATTTGATTGGAGAGGTTTTAAGAAAGAAAAGGCAGCTATGATAGAAAGTTGTGTTATCTTAAATGCACTTAAGTTCTGGAAAGCGAATCCTAACAGCACTCAGAAAATAATTTGAAATTTTCTGTTTAGTTTTAGTAATAAAAACAACTAGGGGCAAGATGCCATTATCTGAATTAAGGTCCATCTTCACTCAGTGAAGAGCATTCCAGTTTATATTTTCCCTAATAAGTCTTATTTACCTTTAAATTTTTTCTAGGTACAGTTTCCATTTCTATAAGACCATCCTTTTCTGTTTTAAGTTTCTTCAATTATAAATGTAGGATTTTCCTAAGGTTTGTTTGTGTTCTCCTGACGCTTTTTAAAGGTGGGAATTGATTACATATGGATTGATTTCTTGCAATACACTGGAATGAAACCTACTGAGTAAATCTATTTCTGGGATTTCTAGTATTCTAAGACAAGCCCCTGTATAAGACAAGGGACTGAAAAAGGAGAATTTGCTGACACCTTGTTTATGCAGGCTCTGAGCCTACTAACAGTTACAAAAGTGCATATGCATTGCCACAGAAGCATTCTTAAATGTGTAAGCCAGTATGCATGGTCCATTTCAAGGTTCATGAGATGCTTCTTCCATCTGGCCTCCCACCTGTCCCTTAGAAGAGATGTAATTATTTGGGCAGTGACACTGATGGAATAATTTTTCTGAACACAGCACACTGAACTACTACTGCTTTGATTTGGCCCATGGTGGAACCCCAGAACAGGGACCTAATTCTATGTCTGTAGAGGCTGCACTGTCCTGAAAGTGTCTGCAGAACAATGGCATATTTGTTTTAACTGCTACCTCCAACTGCAGGTGGTACAACTTTTCATGCATTAGAATATTCAGCTGACAGTCCTAAGATGATCTGGAAATACTTTCTGAAGGGCAATGACCTCATCTGAGCCTACTTTGAAAATAACAGGAATCAGTTAGCAGACTCTTGGAAATAAATAAATAAATAATAATTAAAAAAAAACTGTACTTACCTCCACCCATAGGCTTTTCTAGTGTACTAACTCTATGTGCACATTGCTCTGTCCTGTCTGCACTTTGCTGGACCAGTTCCAGTTTCAGGATCAGAACATCCAGCTCTGTTGTTATGGCTATATGTCTGGCACAAAAGGCAACTTCAGCAGGAATAAGGTTATCAACGTGTAAAATTAAGGAGCGTTCAAAGTCTAACACAGTCAAATTCTGGTTTATGACCAGATGTTTCAAACAGAACATGACTAGTTTATTTTTGCAGCCCACAAGAAGATCTCCATTTACAGGACAACATGAAATGCACAGCGGAGGATCTGAAAGTGGCATTTCCACAATTGACATCTGTTCTTTTAAGGTTTCGCTGTATGACTCTTCCATCTTGTGACCAACCATCCGAACGCAAACACGCGAACTCCCTGCAGACATGCATCTCCAGTTCATATACGCTCTTAGGAAAGTTGCTTTGCTTTTTTCTTCGATTGTCACCAGATAATCACCTTAAAAGAAAGCAGCAGCACTGATATATCATTAAAGAATAGATGACAGAGTTTTTGAGCTCTTTACTTGCTGTAGTGCATTACAAAGAACATCTTAAATTCCCAACTCTTAACAGTTTTCACCAATTTTTTTTCTAATGAAATCCAAAGTGCAAGTTCCTTTGCTGGGTAGAACACACTTCACATGCCATTAGGGAAAAAAAAGGACTTATAGATCTAGGTCCAGACTAACTCCTAAGTGAATCCACTTTGAGTTGTGACTGCAGACGAGGCCTTTCCTCCCCAGAATACCCATTAACGAAAAAACGTTTTGTTCTCTAAAGACTAGGTAAGGTCATAGACTCGTGCAGAGCTGCGGGACTGGCTGGTGCGACCACCCGCCCCGTGCTCTGAAGTTAACCAAAAAGCGAGGGCAGAAGCACCGACTCAACCGGGGCGGAGGAAGACGGCAAGAGAAGCGAGGTGCCGGCCCCGCGCCCCGCACAGCTCCCGGGCCGGCCCCGGCCCCGGCCCCGGCCCCGGCCCCGGCCCCGCGCTGCCCGGGCCCCTCCCCGGGGCCCAGGCCGCCGCCCGCCACCGGCCCGGCCCAGCGCCGCCGCCCCGCCGGGCCCGTAGGCCTCTCCCCGCCCTGGAGCCGACACGTCCCAGCCCGGCGCCCCCGGACCCGGCGGCGAACGACACCGACCTGCCTGGCTGTGCGCCATGCGCAGCACGGGGCCCAGCGTGGCGAAGGAGCCCAGGGGCTCGCAGCGGCCCTGGTCGCGCACGGCGAACACCTCCACCCGGCAGCCGGCCGCCGCGCTGGCCACGAACAGCACGTCGCGGCCGCAGCAGAAGTGCGCCGGCTCTTGCTTGCAGGGCACGACTCGCTGCGAGCCGAACGGGTGCAAGTTGTAAAGCTGCACCATGGCTCCCGAAACCCTCCGCCCCAGCAGCGCAGGGAGAGCGGCGCTTCCGCGGGCTGCGGCGCTCGGCGGCGGGGCGGGGCGGGGCCGGGCGGCCGCCCCGCCGGGACGGAGCTCCCGCGGCGCAGCGCCGAGGCCGTTCGTGCCCGTGGCGGGGCCGTCTTCGCCCTCAGGATGCGCCTCGTCGTGTTGCAGGTTGCTCCGCACGAAGTTCTGCGTGGTGTGAGCGCGGCTTCGTTGCCGTGCTCGCCCTTCCAGGCGCCCCCCGCGGCCGCCGTGCCCGCGGCTCGCAGCGCCGCGCCCTGGGCGAGCTCCCGAGCGGCAGGCGGAGCTGGGAGCGGGCGGCGGGACCGCGAGCGGGGGCTTACAAACAAACGGCCTCGGTGCCGAGGGTCGTGGGCCGGGGCCGGGCGGTGCAGGCGGCTCGCAGCGCCGCGCAGAGCAGCAGCAGCAGCAGCGCGCCTAACGCCTCGGGCTGCTGGCATCGTGCGGTCTCGTGCCTGCAAAAGCAGAGGCGGTTTTGGTGTTAAATACAGCTCTTATTTCTTTGGCACTCTGTAAATTGTGCGGACACGGTATGCTCTGCAGATGCTAGTTACAAGTGCTTCTGAAAATAATTCACTTCTGGGCGTCCTCGGCGTATGTGGCCCTTCTCCCTCCTGGTTTTATAGAGCACACAGGGAAAGAAAAAACCAAAACCAAACCTACAAAAACCCCAAACCAAACGCTGAGGTTTTTTTCTCCTTTTCAGGACTCCGGACTCAAAAAGTCTCACCCAGTAGCGGGTGAGCAGTTTTCACCCGAGCTGTGTCCTACAGTTTAACGGTTTCCAAGTGTCTCTAAAGCTACATTCGTTTGAACATACCGTTACAGGACATGAGAATTTTTTTTTTCTTTTTACTAGGCCAACGTAGGAATGTAAAAAACGACAGTGCTCTTTTAAAGCAGGTAACAGATCTGCTCTTTTATTTTCCTTTTCCTTTGGAACAATAACAGTGTTATTAGTACTATAACAACTTGAAGTACAAGCAGTTTCCTGCTTGTAAGAAACCAAAAATCAAAGAGGCTATATCTCAGAACATGTTGGGATCACAGGAAAGTGCACACCATTTCCTGATTTCTTCTAATTTGCACATGACTAGATGCTACCAAACCTGCAGTCTCAAATGGTCCTTACTTAGCAAGTATACACATAGTCAAGAAGAACATAACAGAAGGTAGAACCTTTAAAACTTTATTGGAAAACAAACAAGTGAACAGGGTTCTGCAATTCTTTTTTTATAAATTTTTCCAGACCTCAGTTTTCTAAATATTCATCTCCTTCTTCAGCCTCTGCTTCTACCGAGTCTACGCCGACTTCTTCATAATCTTTCTCAAGGGCAGCCAGATCTTCCCGGGCTTCAGAAAACTCTCCTTCCTCCATTCCTTCCCCAACATACCAATGTACAAAGGCACGCTTAGCGTACATGAGGTCAAACTTGTGGTCGAGGCGAGCCCACGCTTCAGCAATAGCGGTTGTGTTACTCAGCATGCACACGGCCCGCTGCACCTTTGCGAGGTCACCGCCCGGCACCACGGTTGGAGGCTGGTAGTTAATGCCCACCTTCAAGAAAACACATGAAAACTTTCCTTATGAGTGCGAAGGCTTCAAGACTTACCTCTGTTAACAGTTAAAAATCACCGTGGTTAGGAACAAACAGAAATAGGTTACAGTTATTTTGCACTTCATCAAATATTTAACAGGGACATTACAACACTGTAGAACGACCGTTACCTCTGAGCACTACACAATTCCGAACAATTCAACCATCGAGCACTTAAAAAGCTACCGAAGTACCTTGAATCCAGTTGGGCACCAATCCACAAACTGAATGGTACGTTTAGTCTTGATCGTAGCGATAGCTGCATTGACGTCCTTGGGAACCACATCCCCCCTGTACAACATACAGCAGGCCATGTACTTGCCATGGCGAGGGTCGCACTTGACCATCTGGTTGGCTGGTTCAAAGCAAGCATTGGTGATTTCAGCCACGGATAACTGCTCGTGATATGCTTTTTCGGCAGAGATGACAGGGGCGTATGTTACCAGGGGGAAATGGATTCGTGGATATGGAACGAGGTTAGTTTGAAATTCTGTCAGATCCACGTTGAGGGCTCCATCAAAACGCAGTGACGCTGTGATGGATGAAACGATTTGCCCAATTAATCGGTTTAAATTGGTATAAGTAGGACGTTCGATGTCAAGGTTACGACGACATATATCATAAATGGCTTCATTATCTACCATGAAGGCACAGTCTGAATGCTCTAACGTCGTGTGGGTAGTTAGAATTGAGTTGTAAGGTTCCACTACAGCAGTGGAGACTTGTGGTGCTGGGTAAATTGCAAACTCCAGTTTAGATTTTTTGCCGTAGTCAACAGAGAGCCTTTCCATGAGCAGAGATGCAAACCCTGAACCAGTGCCTCCTCCAAAACTATGAAAGATAAGAAAACCTTGCAGCCCTGTGCACAGATCAGCCTATAATGGGGTGGAAAAAAAGTGGGAGAAAAATAAAGTTATTGATTATTTTGGAGAAAGCAGTTTTAAAATAAACATTCAAAAGCATTTCTCTCTCAAGTTTGTTAGGTTTAGATTGTTATAATAAAAAACCCAGCATTCCTGAAAGGTGGTCTTCCTTTTTTCTTGCGTGTCTTTCACTCAAAAGTACCAGTGCCTCTGCATAACTTTTTTCTGAGTAGGAGTATTTTAATATTTAAAAGTTGCTTTATTGTCTTTGATGCCATTTTAATACCACTGTAAGCAAGAGCAGCTGTTCATCCCTGTGACAAGCTACTCTGAATTACAGCTGGGTTACAGCTTTATGTTCCCATTCTAGCTTTCAGCTGGTATCAATTATCAATGTAGACTACAAGGTGGTTTTTTTTTATTTTTGTCATTTTAAATAGACAATCACATCATCTTACGGGAGTTTCTCACAATGCAATGTCAAGATAAAATACACTAGAGAAGAAATTAAAACTGCTAAGTATTCAGCCAAAACCTGAGGTTCGGGGTACTAGAAATATTTTGCGTGACACAGAATGGCATGATTCAAACTGAAAATAACAAACAAAAAAGTATAACAACGTTGTTATACATTTAAAGCTTTTATAATATGTTTCTGAGGTATCCTTAAAATACTTTCAAATAATGGTATTTCAAAGCCTAAGAAGTTTTAAGTTTTACTGACTGAATTTTTATTCAGCTGGGGGGAGCAAGGAGATAAAAGTTTTGGTTTGTTTTAAACAATCAACTATGCACAGAATTCTTAGGGAAAAAGCATAGCAAACCATCATTATAGGTAGCTATAGAGCTATATTCATTATTTTGAATACTGACTTGGAGCATAAATTCTTACCAGTTTGCGAATGCGATCTAGCACTAGATCAACAATCTCTTTTCCAATGGTATAATGGCCTCTGGCATAATTATTGGCTGCATCTTCTTTCCCAGTAATGAGCTGCTCAGGATGGAATAACTGCCTATATGTGCCTGTACGTACTTCATCTACACAGAAACAAAATACCACAAGATAAATTTGACCTGTTCAGTTCTGTATGTGCTGCCTAGTGACTACACACTAAGTGCACATGACAAAAGAGTGTAGGCAGCATCCCTGACTATACGGAGCTTGTCTGACCAGCCTAAGAAGGTGGCACAACTTCAGTCCCTTTGTTTGGGGGACAGCATCAGGCACTCACAAAGCAGTATTTGTACGCAAGAACACAGAGGTCTCTCAGAAAACTATATTACAGGTACAGACAAGATTCCAGATAGTAAAAAACCAACCAACCAAAACTCTGGATGCAGTGCAGCAGTCTAGAAAGATTATCCAGAATGTAAAAAAGTTCTGTTGTTTTCCAAATGTTGTTACCTGTAGACCATTATTTCATTTCTTTCAAATAACAATAACCTCAAAAGTCAAAATGGCATCCAGACACACATCTTTTAAAATCTATAGTGTTCTGCACAAACAAGAAATACCATAGAAAATCTGTAGGGGATGTTCACTTTTACACTGAAGATCTTTAACGTTCGGTACATACCAACTACGGTTGGCTCTAGGTCCACAAACACTGCTCTGGGAACATGTTTACCAGCTCCTGTTTCACTGAAGAAAGTGTTAAATGAATCATCTCCACCTCCGATCGTTTTATCACTAGGCATTTGACCATCAGGCTGGATCCCATGTTCAAGACAATACAATTCCCAACACGCGTTGCCAATCTGAACACCAGCCTGACCAACGTGGATGGATATGCATTCACGCTGCAAATTAAAAACAGAACAATGATAACGAGATATGGAGCTACCTGTCTTCTAGATTTTATTCTCATAGTAACAACTAGCTATCTGTGGGTTTTATCTTTCCACGATCCTTCTCTGCTGCAGCATTCCCTGGTTGCTCTTGAGCCACAATTTAACTGATCAAATTGTCTGCCACCGGCAAGACTCTATTCACCTTAGCTGACCTGGACTGACTCTGAAAATGCTGGAAGATGTTAAAGACAACATAGTCTCTGTGAACACATAGAGTGAACACAGATTCATCATCCCTTACCATGCTGCAGAATACCTTTTAAGATACTGCCTAGTCTCTTTTTCAACTTCCTTTAGTTTTGGAAGACTTCTTTATATAATATCCCCAAATTTCCTTGATTGGTTTGCAAATCATGTGCTGGGTAACTGTTGCAAGAATCTTTTCTGTACAGAACCACTTAGATGTTTTCCTTTATAATAAGCATAGAGGTATCTAGTCTCTGGCAATTCACACATATTTGAGTTTCTCTGTGAAATCATCTGAAAGTCCCCATCAAATGCCATCTACCCACTTTTAGCCACTCTTAAGTAACTGTTTATGTATGTTTAATATATGTTTAATGTATGTTTAATCTCTCAGTACCTCGATTTTGTCTTACACCTGAGACAGAAATAAGCTGTTTTTCTAGCTTACAGTTACAGTGTATCTAGGAAAAAAGCAGAGGTGGAGAACAAAAAGCGGGGCGTGTGGGCTGCTCTTTCCTGTTTTCTTGATAGCTTCATCAAAACCTGTATCCTTCATTCCGTGTTTTACTTCTCACCCCCGCGGCTCTGCCAGAAGTCTTTTGCCAGCGAGACCAACTCCGCGTTTGTCTCCGCTCCCCCTCAGCCGCGCCCAGCCTCCGGAGCTCTGGCACCGCCTCACCGTTTCCCGCTCCCTGGCACCTCGCGGCCGGCGCGAGCCGCTCCTCGCGGCCGCTGCCCGCCCGACAGCACGCGCTGCCACGCCGTTGGCTGCCGGTCGTGTTCCTCTCCTCTGATTGGCTACGCGCCCGCCCGGTCGGTTGCCGCCGCGCTCTTTCCCGCCGGTCTGGGGTGTCAGCCCGCGCGGGAGGCGCCCACTACGGACAGACTAACGTCGCTTTTCCACACGTCTCGCCTGACTGGCCACCGGCCAGCCTTTGTGCCTCGCCCTCCCTCGGGCTACTAACTCTGAGGCGAATTCCCCTCCTTCTCCCCCAACCCTGCCTTACTGCTAGCGCGGGGACTTCGCGCAGAGACCGCCTGCAAGTCCTGCCGCAGCACGCGCAGCCACGAGCTCCCCCGACTGCCCCCGCAGAAGCGCTCCCAAGCACCCGCCCCGTCCCCAGCCGCGAGGGTCCCGCTCCCCACCATGATGCCTTGCTAAGCTCAGGAGCTCCGCCGACCGCCACACCGCCGCCTCCCTCCGCACAGCGTCAACTGCCGACGGCTCCCCGCCTCGAGCCCCACGCCCTCGCGTGCGGGCTCCCCATTGGCCGTTACCCGGGGGTGAGGGGCGAATGGAGAGCGCCGATTAGCCGAGGGCCCCCTCCTCCCCGCGCCACGCGCCCTCCCGAAGCGCGGGGGTTGGGCGGGCTGAGGGGTGCGGGCGCCCGGCGGGAAGCGGGGTGTCGGGGCCGCGGGCGGGCGGGCGTGGCTGGCGCGCGCCGCTCTGGCGGCCCTTCTCGAGGCCGCGAGAAGGCGGCTCCCCGTCAGGGGAACGGCATGAGGGCCTGCGCCCAGCTCCGGACGGGGGGAGGATTAAATTTTAATTAGATTAAAATTATTGCTAGGCAAATCTGCTGTGTACTCCTCAAACCCCTGCCTAATGCGACAATAGCTGGTCTGAATCACTGCGGGGGCAGAGGCCCATGTCCGTTCCATGTAACTTGCACTGCTTATTCGGAGCAACTTCTTTGTGAGCCAGTTGCTGTCGGTTCCTTCTGTAAGCAACGGAGAGAAAAGCACTTCCACAACATGATTTAGGCTCTTTGAGCTCTACCACGCTCCCAAAATGCCTACTGTTTTCTCTCGTAGCAACCCATAGATCTGCTTCACTCTCTGTCTCAAGACTCCAGATACGTTCCTTCCTGCATCTTCAGACCATTGGCTTGCTGTGAGTATCAAATCATGGGGATTTACCAATTTTCTTACATTTGCTGCTATGTAATTGATGCTGACACTGAGCACAGTTCCCTGCTCACAGAGGCAGCCATGTCATGGAATTCCTATTATAAGTTAATCTCAAAGATAACAATTTATTTTGGTCTCATTCCTTCTTGGAAGGGTTATCTAGAACCCAACTATTCATGTTAGTGTCTTTTCTATTTATTTCTGATCTAAATGTATGTATGAGTAGCTACAACCATTTGTGATTGTGTGAACAATTTTGGTTAGGTTACATAATCCTTTTCCTCTCTTAGTGGTTTGCTCTGTTGATCTGTGTATAAAAATTAATTATATCCTCTTCTCAGTCTTTGTCTTAGTACACTAAGTAAGCCAAGCTCTTTTAGGCCTCTCATAATGCACATTTTTTTATTCCTTATCACTGCCTAACTAAAGCTGATCAAATTTAATTCTCAAGACTTCAGCGTTTAGAATCCTGCACAAAGCTATATTCTGTGTGTTACTGACAAAACCTTTGTGGGGCCATTAATTCTACTCTCTGCTGGAAAGAGTTGTTCAGATACATGCCATAGCAGCATTTAAATTTAAACTGTAAACGTACCCATTTACCACTGACTGACTTGGCTGTGTTCAACTCTTCCTACTATCCTTTTATACACATCAAACTTCTTTATATGCCCTTAGAGCATTTCTCATACATCTTAACCATTCTAGCCTGATGGGTCGTGTGAGCTCAGAAAGATTTTTCACCTTGACTCTTCACAGACATAAATCTTTATTAAAAGGCAGTTATCCTACACAGATAGCAATGACTGTGACACAGAAGAGAAAAAATAGGCCTATGCAGCATTGCTATCTTATGGTAATGATAGAAAAAATGTTTAGTGTCAACAAAGGGAGAAATGAAAGGAGGGGTTATTGTAGACTGCTCCTTTCACTTTCGGAAATGAGCCTGAGAAAGTAAGTTCTCAAAAATACCAGCTGTAGTATAGAGCCTCTAAGAGCGACTGTGTATTCGGCCTTTTTCATGTATTCTTCAAGAGAACTTACGATAAAAAAATGTCCCTTAAAAAAATCTGAAAGGACTTGATATTCCATCAGTGCCAGATATTTTGTCTGTAGATAACTCCTGACACAGAAAATACAGCCCTTTTGAAAACACAGGCAGGACACAAGCTGCTACACCTGACCTTTTATAGATGGTGTGTGCTGATCTTTGTGGTCTCAGCCATATTGATCATACCAGACTGGAAAACAACTAGACTCCAATATGCTATTATTTTATAGATTACTAAGTCTGCATTTCTGGTATATTCAAGAGAAGATAACAAAAATCTTGCAAGGTTTGTATGAAAGAAGAAAAATTACAGGAGGAGGGGTGTATAAGGAAACAGTATGGGGATAATAAACAGTATAAATTAATGAAGAAAAGTATTTGTTTCTGAAAGGCTTTTTATATTTAAAATTGGCCCTGCTCAAATGTGTAGCAATCTTAAATATCAACGTTATATGTGAACGGGAGAGAGCAGTGAACTGTGCAAGTCCTAGCATTTCTGACTGCACAACATTCTCTATTATAAGTTTTCATGGAACTGTGGATGTTGGAAGCTCAGTGTTAAGACTCCACTTTCCAGGTCTCCTGGCTTGCCCAAGAGTAGGATTCCCTTTGGTCTGCCACATGGCATTGCTCAAGAGTTAGGAAGCAAATGGGAACCAGTCCAGTTAGCAGAAGAGCTTCTGTTGGAAAAATGATTGTAAATGAACTGTCACTTTTGGTTTTGATGAATGTGCCAGAAAGTCCTTATGGGAGAATGTTCTGTAATTTTTTATTTCTCAAAAAAATGTCTAAGAAACAGTTTCCTAGAATCCTGTCACCTTACAGTTGTCCTTGTAAGTATATAGCTTTAATTGTAAAAGCTGTAATAGAAGTTTTATTTCAGTATTTGTGACCTGCAAATTTGCACTGACCAAAGCAGGTACACGGACAGATTTTAAACTCCATCTTGAACCACTGAATCTGTGAGAATGCATCAGTATTTTAATGAAAAACAGGGTCTTGCCCTGAAAACTACAATTCCATTTGAAAGATCTCTGTAGACTGAAGTTAAAATTGGCTTCTAAAAGATGGAATAAATCAGTCTTAAAACTTTCTAGGACCATGGCAATACCTGTATAAATCTAAGAGGAGAAGTTATATATTCACATAGAAGAAAATTCTGTGAGAAATCAGTCTAACAGTCTGGGTTTTCTTTTACTGTCTTTGCCTCTGACAAGTCTGGCAAATCTACTATAAACCAATGAATTTATACATCAGATACATTAGGTTTTAATGCTGGGACAGTTTGTCCTGATGATAATCCTTATGCAAGATTTGTTGCTAAAGTTTTAAGGATAAGTAATTTAAAAGCTGGGATTTGGTTTCTTTTGGTTATCATTGTTGCTTGTGTTTTTTTGTTTCTTTGGTTTTTTTACATTAACCTGCATCTTTAGATAAAAATATATAATTTTCTTTCATCTAGCATCCAGTTTTATCCAAGAAGACTGCTGCATAAATCCCTTCTTGACAAAACATTTCTTTCAATGGATAGCAGTGGCTGCCTCAGTGACTTTGTCGAAGTATTTATTTTCAATTATTTAATTGAATGGAGCAGAACGCTGGCATGGTGGGTGAAAGTATTCATTTTTTTAGCAAAGGAAGCTTTTAAAACTCATACTCTTTTTTTTTTTTTTTTACAGTAGGCCAATGAAGAAGAAAAATTCTATTTTTCCCCATCTGTTGTCGGTTACAGCAAGTATCTATTTTGCTTAAATGACAGCTCATTCGGTTACAATTTCTGGGAGAAGCTGTAGGAAACTTCCGAGTGGTTTCAATTAAGTGACATTGTCACCGAAATCGGGAATAAAACTCCTTAACACCAATGTAGTATTAAGAAGCAGGCATTCTTTATTACAGCGCCGGATGCACGGGGGATAATTCCTCCTAGTGTGCATACCGCAAGTCCTGATAGACAGAGCTTATATTGCTCAGTTATATACATATACATTAGATTTCCCAGAATAGCTATACATATTCATTCTATTTCTTGGAACTAATTATAATACTTGCACCTTAATTACCCGTGCGTTTTAAGTCCCGTAGGAGCCCCTGAAGAGGTATCAGGTGGTCTCTGGTGGTTTGGTGAAGGGGCGGTTTTTTGCGTCTTTTCCATGAACTCTTGAGCCCTTCTTCCACAGAAGGTCGTGAGTTGGCCCGTCGGGTAATGTTGTCACCGCGTGTTGCAAGGTGTGTTGGTTTCAAGCGGTGTTCTGACTCTTATCCAGATGGAGATGTCCTTAGCTCCTTTTGTCTGGGTTTCGACTGGCACCTGCTGCTACGTTGTTTGCATCCCTCCAGGACGTCCCCCATCAGCTTGCGAGGATTATGTCCTTGAGTGCATTCTTGCCCGAGGCCCCTTACAACAACATGAAAGCATTTCTCAAAAGGCTCTCTCCTGCAAGGATACGAGTGCTTTTAATTATCACTGACCGTGGCAGCGACTGCTGAGTTCACAGAGACACTTCAGCGATTCTCAGCAACGTACTATTTCTGCATAAGGCAGCGTACCATGTGCTTTTATCTTGTTTAGGGTATTAGAGATGCTACTTTCTAAATCAGATTCTTACTGCAAGATGAACCCTCAGAAAATCACGTTCTGACAACTCACGCTTTGCCCTTTGCATCCTCTTCCATTTTCTTGGCATCTTTGCAAACTCGTAAACGTTTTCCTGTCTGTAACTTACGTTTAATTGCACGTGTTCTCTACCGCTGTAAACAGATTATTTTAACACTACCGCTTGTCTACAAAGCCGCGCCCCGCGGGCGGGGCGGGGCGCTGCGCGACACGTCCGCCGCGCCGCCGGCACCCGGAAGGCGGCGGGGCGGGCAGAGACGCGTCCTCTTCCTTCCCGCAGGGCCCTCATTGGCCAGCGCCCCCGGAGCCTCTGCCGGGATTGGTGGTTGCCGTTGTCGCGTCTGGAGCGCGGGCTGGCGGCCGGGCAGCGGCGGCCGGGGCGGCGCTCGGCGGGCTCTGCGGGCGGCGGGAGTGCCGCCGCCGCCGCCATGTCGCGGAGGCTGACTAAGTGAGGCGGGGGTGGCGGCGGCGGCGGGCGTCGTGCCGTGCGGGACGCGCCTGTGCTGACCCGCATCGCGGCGGGTCCCGCCGGCGCTCGGCAGCTTCGCGCCGTTACGCTGCGAGCGGCGGGCGCGGCGGGGCGCGCTGAGGTGGCTGGCCGGGAAGCTCTGAGCCTCCGCCGCCGCGTTCCTGTCGGTGCTGGGTGCCAGGGCCGTTCGTGCGGCTTCTGCCTTCGGGCAGGGCTCCCGGAGAGGTCTTCGGCGGGGCAGCGGCAAAATGGCTTCTGGGTAACCCCTCGCCGGCTCCTCTGCACTGAGCTCTGAGCAAAGCCTCTTGAACCGTTGCTTTTTTCTGTCAGAGGAAATGGAATGCCGATTATACAGTAGCTATAGATATCATTTGCAAAAGAAACGAAAGTTCCCTGTGCCAAGCTCTGAATAACTAGTATATGTAACCTAATTTTTTAATTGGCAGTACTCTTAAATTAATCCTGCAACACAGTAGGATAGTTTTGGGATGTACTGAAGGTCGTGGGTATTATGTATCAATTGAAAATTGTATTGAGATTTTATTGTTATATATTACTTGATTAAAACAGTTGTTAGTATATTGATCTTCCCTCAAATGTGCATTAAATGTCTGGCCAGAGATGCTTCTATCTCTTAGTGTGCAATAACACAAGTTATGAGGTGTATCTCTTCACAAAAAGGGGAATCTGCCTGATGGAAGTTTGTATTAGGGATACATAGTGTAATTACCTGGGTTGGGTTAGGTTAGGTTGGAGTAGCAGATTATCTTTAAAGTTAATTATAAAGTATTAATAATAGATGTCAAGGTGTAAAGGTAAGCTTAAGTACATAGGGACCAGTTGTTTTAGCATTTCAACTTTTGTGGATATAGGCATGAAGTTTTACAGAGTTAATCTGTTACAAGCAGCTTTTTTTTTTTTTAACCTTCTTCTTCTTAGATGAGAAAAATTGGTGTTAGGAAAACACGTGGAAATTTTGCTGTGCTAGGTATAATTAGAGATGTAACTAAATCTGGAGAATTCTTGATGTCGTTGACAAAGATAATCCATGAGGAAAGGTAGGGCAGAATGCACAAATACTGTAGTTTAGTTAAATTGTCAGATCTTTATTGTAATTGGCTTAAACTAATTTATTGAGGATTAAAAAAAGGGAGACAAAGTTTTTTCCTAATACAAAACTTTTTTTCAATGTTTCCGGGTAAATATCTGAATAAAGTTGTAAAAGTGGGGTTTATAGGTGGCCTTATATAAAGGGGTAAAATAGATTACAAAGAAATAATAATTCCGTTATTAAAGTCATTGTAAAATTTCACACTTTGTCTTTCTGCAGAGATTCTGCAAGAGGATGCTCTCAATATAACACCTGCAAAGGAGAGAGAAACTATTCCCGTTTTTCCTCTTCTGACTTTTACTCCAGTCTGGGATTGGAAGACTTCCCCTCTGTAGGTGACACTTCTGGAGCAGAGGAGGATACAGATTCAGCTATCTTATATGGAACTTTGCGAGGAAGTGTTGTTGGATTGCGATACTACACGGGGATTGTAAGTGCATGATAAATTGTAAAGCAGAAGGAAAAGTTGTTGTTAGCTTCAGAAAAAATACATTTAATTAAATTTGAAAAATTCCTAGAACTTTTGACCAATTATAATCTTAACAGATTTTTTTTTTCCCCTAACTTGCTGTATTCAACATTCTTCACAGGAAGTACTTAATCTAAAACTTTACTTCAAAATTTAATTAAGGTAGCAGGCTTTCAAATCTGTTTTATTTATTTGGTAGCTCTGTTTACCCACATAAGGCAAATGAAAGTGACTGAAAACAAGAAATTAGATAGGTCTTTGAACTGTTTACACGGATGAAAAGGGATGTTTATTCCCTCACAAAATGTTAGCAGTTGAAGGTAGTTCTTGCTCTCAGGAATACTTTTGAAATTGCTGATACCTATCAGGTAGCTCTTCTGTAATGCTTTTGGTATTTTGAATAAGTAGTAGGTTATTAGAATGACTGAACAGAATGCTATACCAAATTAAGCTTCACGATATTTAAGTAAAAGTATATTAGATATTTCTGCAAATAATTTGTAACTAAATGTGTTCTAGCATTTGTTTGTTTGTTTTGCTTTGTTAGGTTAATAACAATGAAATGGTTGCACTTCAGAGGGAGCCCAGTAATCCTTACGATAAAAATGCAGTTAAAGTAAATAATGTGAATGGAGACCAGGTAGGCCATATAAAAAAAGAGCTAGCGGCAGCATTGGCAGGCATTATGGACAACAAACTAGCAGTAGTTGAAGGGTAAGTGTGAAGATCATGCTTTTGCTTCTGTGAATATAAATAATGGAAACTTTTTTTGTTGCTACGCTGACAAAATCTGAAAACTTAGTTTATAGAACACTTATAGATTCTATAAGTGTTCTGTTTTGACAGAAGTGGCAGCTCTTGGTAATATGATTAAAGCCTCATGTTTTCAGACTCTATTCTTCTGTTGAACAACTTGCATACAGTTCATTCTTTCCCATATATGATAAAATGTAGGGACACTAGTGAGAGTAAATTCTTTAAAGATTGTTGTGGAACTCTTAAATTAACTGCATATGGTGGCTTGTATAAAAGATTTACACAGTATGAGTACTAACACCTATCTGGAACATTCTGTGTTTTGATGAAAATAAGCACTTTGGAGTACCTCTTGCTGAAGAAATAACAAGGTTTTTTGTAAAAAAATTAAGGAATTAAAAGATTACTGCTGTGGGGCTTTTTCCTGCTTTTTATTAGGGTTGTCCCTTATGGAGCAAAAAATGCCTTTACCATGCCTGTACAAATGAGCTTTTGGGGAAGAGAAGAAAACAGGGAAGCAGTGCTAGATCAGCTAAAAAGGCACGGATTTAAATTGGCTCCTCCTTTGAAAGGTAAGTCTTGAAGTTTTGGGATTTTTTAATTTTTTTTTTTGAAATACTGGGATTGAACTTGCCGCTGGTTGGAAGAAATGTTTAAGGGCTTAATCCTTGTCATAGTCTTGTCATTCACAAAATGATTTTTTAACTTAGTTGGGGAATAATGCAGAGCTCACAGCTATTAATTTTAAACTTCATAGGGAGTATACTTCTGTGTCCTATATTTTATGTTACCTGCCAGCAACTGGAGAGGCATTTGAGCAACCTCAGACATATACTTGATTCCCTGAGTTCCTTAAAAATCAATAACGATTCCCTGCATTTCTCCAGACTTGAAAAAATTTTTTTTCTGAGAAACAGGTTAGACCCTTTCATAGGTGAGGATTTCAGGGACAGTGCTGCTTTTTAGCAGAGTGCCAGGATGCGTATACTACTAGTGAGGCGTGAGCAAATAGAGATGAGATGTCTCTGAACAAATAAGCCTAGCAGACTTGATGATTTGCAGAGCCAGCCTTGCACAAAAAGCACCTGTGCTCCTGGAACTAGGCTTTGAGGAAGCAGTGGTAGTCAGAAGTAAGGATGCGTGCAGAAATAAACACTTGCTGAGGGCTGGATCTGTTTCACATACAGCAAGATTTCAGTTTTTACCTTACAGGTTCTATTGTGCATAGTTAACAGAAAAAGAGTCTGGAGTAAAAAAACATTTTGCATTATCAGTCATCATACTGTCACCAAGTCAAATTTCATGTAACATAATTAAGAAACATGGTTGTCATCTCAAAGGATCCCAACCCATAGCTCATTGTCTGTGAGTGTTACGAAGCCTTGTGGAAAGCCTTTGTGGCCCGTTGAAACTAAAGGATAAATTGAGGCTGAAAGACAAATGGTGAAAGATACTGGCTTATAATAAGCCCACAGCCTGGTGAGCATTGTTACTCATGAGCCAATGAAGGTTGAGATAGCGAAGTCATCGTACCGTTGTGTTTCAAAATGCTATCTTTTTAATGGCATGTAGGTTCAGAATGTGGTTTTGGATCAAAGTGGATTTCTGGGAGAGCTGGTCCAAGTTATAGTGCTCCAGTTCATGCTGCTGTGCAGTTGACAGCTGAACAGGTTTGCATTTCATATTTTAACACCTAGAAGTTGGAATTTTAACAGTGGGGGCCTTTAACTTTTTCATTAATAAAACAGTGCTTGTGAAGTGGAAGTCTGTTGCTTTTTTTTCTTTTCTGAACCACAGATTTGCCTTGTAGTCATCTTGAACTTTTGAGCTTTTTCATTTTTGTACTGTAAGCAGACATTTTGGCTGTGACAGCCTTGAGTCCCATGTAATTTTGGGAGGTTTTGGTTGTTCAGTTATTTTTTTTATATTGTGGTGGTATGTCTTCTTTTCTCTGTCCCAGTGCTTTACCAGATAACAAGTACGTTACGTTCTCCAATGAAAATAAAATCAGACCCCCAGACTTTTTATCTTCAGATTTGGCCCAGGGTGGTACATTAAGGATTGAGTGGTGGTTTGTTTTTGGTTTTGCTTTTTGTTTGTGCTCTCAAATTAGAATGAAATAGTTAACTTTATAGACTGTTGTACAAGGATGTGAATATATTTAGCCATCCCTTCTCAAGCTCTTGCTTGTATTGGCATGTGTTTGTCTTAGAAAAACTGAACTTAATTTTTATATAAGAGTAGCTAACAAATAGATTCTAGCAAATCAGGTCTAAAGTGGTAGATCTATCTATACTGATTCCTCTGACAGGTAATTGTAATTTAATAGAATAATTGATTATTTAGTGAGGTTATTTTTAATCGCAGTAATTTTAATTGCAATTTTTATGTTTGTTTATGCAGCTTAAAAGTGAATTTGACAAATTGTTTGAGGATCTGAAGGAAGATGATAAAACCTGTGAAATGGAAGGAGCAGAGGTATTTCTTAAGCTAGAAACTGTTATCCATAAAAATATAAATACTCAAACATCTAGATGCATATTTAGCTTTGTCTGGACACAGCTGATGCTTGAATCAGAAAAAGATTTAGTAGATACAAAGGACTTTATGAAAAATTTTTTCTTCCAAAAATGGAATGTCATATTAAATATGTGAATAGTGTATAATGTATCTCTTTAATTTGCAGGCTGTTGGCACACTCTTGCTTCCCCATCAGAAGCAGGCTTTAGCTTGGATGGTTTCACGTGAGAACAGTAATGATTTGCCACCATTTTGGGAGGAGAGAAGTAACTTTTATTACAATATACTTACAAATTTCGCAGAAAAGCAGCGGCCTAAAAATGTTCTTGGAGGAATACTGGCTGATGATATGGGACTGGTAATAATACTCACCAAGCTTGAATTTTTTTTATACAGAATGTGTGTGCGTGTTTCTTGATTGGTTGGTCATTTGGTTTGTTTGAATCTGTGGAAAATATAACGTTCTTTTCTCTTATGCAGGGTAAAACACTTACTACTATTGCATTGATTCTGACAAATTTTCAAGATGGCAAGCCTCTTCCTGTTGAAAAGATCACAAGTAATAAGTTTTATGAGGTGAGATGAAGGAAAAAGATTGTTTTAACAGAGTTAATATAGCAGTTAATAGAAAAACCTGTGCCTAGTAACTTTCTCTATGGTGAACTTTGTATACATTTTGTAGAATAAGTTATTCAAGTACATCAAATAAGAGGAAGAATAGTGTAGATTAGTTGAAGGTAGGTGGACTATGTTACTTCAGAGTGTAAAATTGAGCTGTAGACTGTTATCTTATGAGTGTATGCTTAAGTATACTCCAGGGAAGAATTTATGAAGGCATAAACATTTTCAACGTTAAGTTCTATAAATTCTTAAGTTTCTTATAAATTTCTCCTATCGGCAAATTGTGACTGCACGGGTAGAAGTGGTGTTTTTTTCTGGGTGTGTGCATGCATAGTTCCTGTGTGGTTTGGAGGAAGTGGCTGAAACAACCAAAATAGCAAGCAGAGGGTCTTGGTATAAAGTACTAAAATAAGTAAGTCTCAGTTTATATTTTTGGCAAATGCTTGAAATGAAGAGAAGAGGGGAAACTACAGTTAGTGCACTAACACCAATGTACAAACTCTTAGGTAGTGTAGTTGCAGCGCTTTTTGCTTTTGTTAGGATTTTCAAGATAATGAAATAAACTGAATGCTAGGATTAGGTGATTTATTATGCAATAGTCCGTGACAGTACTAAGGCTGGGGGTTTTGTTCTGTTTTAGCATACTTGTCTAAATCTAACAAAATCATGCTTTGTGTTTGACTTCAGGATGTAACCTGGGAAACATTATTAGAGTGTTTTCCTTCTAGGGCAGCTGTGTAGGTTGAGTTTCTCTCCTTTGCCTCTCTACAGTTTCATTTGAACTCTATGTGGCTACTGAAAAAAAAAAGTATGGCTTTTTCAGCACCTTTAAGTGACTGTCTGACTTGCCACTGAGCAAGTCTTTCATGTTTCAGAGCAGTAATTAATCACTGGTCAGATTAGTGTAATAATGTTTTATTGGCATTTTTTCCAGTTGCTACATTAAAGAATAAAAGTTTCCATTCCTCAATAGGAATCTGGTACTAACAGCATGAACAACGTTGGACGCAGACTATGTAAAGGTGACAGCAAACTATGAAAAGTCCAGTAATGTTTGCATGATCATTAATGTTATTACCTGGGGTACTCTTAGTCTGTGGTCAGTGCTAGTCTTCACAAACTCTTGACAAACTAAGTATCTCAGAGAAGTATTTAAAACATACCTTTAAAGACATGTGAGAAGATTAAGTGCCTTGTGAGAAAGTTGCACTCTGCCAGGAAAGTTACCATGAAAGAATCCACGAAATGGATTCTAGATTCCTTTTGCTTTCCTTTTTCCTTCCTTGTAGATAAAACAGGAGCACTTACGCATCTGTTAGAATCTTGTTTGTTTAAACAGCAAACATTAGTAATTAAATTGGAATTAGGTTCTGTATTAAGTCACTTTTTTAAAAATATTTTTAAGTAATGAGCAAATGACGAGCATTTAGAAGGATTTTATCAACCTGTAGTTTTTAGGTTGTATCAGGAGAATTTGTAGATGTATATGAAAGATTATACTTGCTGTTAGTATGCTTTGTAACTCATCGTGCTCTTGAAAATGACAGAAGAAATGTATGGGGCTTGGAGTTTTCTTGCAGCAACTTTCCCTCACTGCCCTCCCATGCAACGAATTTTAATACGGATGGCCTAACTGATAGCACAAGAGAAATGAAAGGGACTGAAGGGGAGAGAACACGTTAGTATGAACTGCCTCTGGTGAAAGTTACATTCATCAGTACTCTGAAAGGGAGAAAATGCAGATTAGCATGGGGGTCAATATGAGTGTCACCAGAAAATCAGAACCTTTACCAAAGCTGAAATGCCAAGCAGCATCCAAGATATTTATTTTTTTCCAGAGCATCAAGCATTTTAACAAAGTACTATTTACAGCAGTGAGGGGAGAGCCTGTTTCTATTATTACTTAATCTTGAAAAAGTGATGATAATATCTTTCAAACACTTACACCCCCCCGCCCCCATTTCCCATTCTATTGTACATTAAATTGATACCCCTATTTCTTGAGTCTTTGCAAGTTTTGCCATCTTCAGGATTGTATTAAACTTTTTTTAATATTTAAAGAAAAATCTTTACTGAAGTTTAAATCTGGAATTCAAGCATGAATTTACTTACCTAAGTTATAGCAAAACTCTGCAAGCGCTGTTGCTTTCAGTTTTTTTATCAACTCTATCCTAATGCATTTTCTTTTTTGCATTTACTTATGATATGCTATTATTGGCAGAGCACAGAGGTGATGTTTTGTTCACTACCTCATAGAAGACCTTAAAAAAAACCCAACAAACCAAAACAAACCTTGTGGTCTCCCCAACCCCTCTGCCCCTGCCCCCCGCGCATCTGTGATGTTATCACATTTTTTCTGCTAATGTTGCTGTTATTCATTTCATTTTAGGCAACGTAGAAATCATTAATTAGTAAGGTTTGACCTGTAAAAAACCTTTACCATTATTTAAAACTTCTTTATAGAACTTTACCATTACTGCTAACGGTAAAATGCTTACATTTGTTTTTTCCTCTTTTCTTGGCAGTTTGTTTTTGACCACTTGCAAACTCAGTACACATTTTATGACTTTGTAAATATTTAAGATTGTTTTAAGAGTATTTTTATTTTTCATTTGTGATCACAGTATCAGTAGTACTTGTCCCATGCAGAGCTAAGGTTGTTTTAAAGGGAGTTTGTACTTGTCAAGTTATGCTGAAGTTGGTTTGATAACCAAGCTGAAGACTATGTATATTTTTCATAAATACCAATTTCTTCTTTATGAAGACTCTAGCAAGGTGATGGAGCCTGGTGTTTCTAACATAAAAAAGTTTGAAACTACTCCGTTGAAATACTCAAGGTGTCTTCCAAAAAGGTAGATAGCTGGAATAATCTTTTTCTTTTTGTTGGTTTGCTACATAGATTTTTGAGTAAAAGTAAAGCAGTACTTCTTTATGATTAAGCTTAGCCTAAAATGTGTTCCTGCTCTCTCGCCTTTCAGTATGCTATATTTATGCTTACATTTATCGTAAGTGTTCTGTATCTGTTTTGCGCTTTGGATTATATTAAAAAAGCATTAACTCATTCTGTGTGGTTTGTGTGACTGCATGCTTGGATGTCTCCTTCAGTAGTAAAGGTGTCTAATAACATCAGTGTGTGGCATCTAAACAACTGGCTATGAAGTAATCTTCTAGTATCAGTTGGGTTTTTAAGTGGTTAAGAAATAACTGTGCAGGTGTGCTTTTGACAGAGACAGCTTTGAGCTGATGAAGTTGTGAAGCTTACTAATGTGTTTGAACCTTCCCACCACACTAGCCTCCTCTTATAACTGGTGTGAACTTCAGTGATAATTTGTGCCAAGTTTTATGAGCATCATTCACCCTGCAGCTCTGTTCTGTGCTTTCCCTTTTTCTAACCCTTCTAAAGAGAAAATTTGCAAATCAAAGTGGTATCTTATTTGTAATATCAAGTTAATTTGCTTTATGCTCTTGAGATTTAATATGAAATTCAAGCAGTAGTAGAGCTGTGGTGGTTTGTTTGTTTGTTTGTTTGTTTTTTTCTTAATGATGATATCTTAGAGATAAAGCCAAGAAACCCAGATATTCAGAAAGCAGTGACTTGGGAGAATCTGAAGAATGGCTACTGCAACCAACAGGAAGTAAGTTGCAAGGAAATTTTTTTTTTTTTTAGTTGGTTACTGTAGCACCTAGTGTCTTCCTTTGTGAAGCCAAACTGAATAGGATTTCTGATTAAGTGGAAAAGGAATTAATTAAATTAGTTGGGGTTTTTTTGTTTGTTGGTTTGGTTTTGGGTGTGGGGTTTTTTTTGTTGGTGGTGGTTTTTTAGGTTTTTTTCCCAAGCAAAACTTTAAGCAGAAAATGTTAGAAATTGCTGAACGGGAAAGCAGTATTTTAGTCCTGAGTGTTGTAGTTTGTTTCCTTACCTGAATGAGTGGTGCTGTAACAAGCTATGAGCAGGGTCAAACGGATGGTGAAAAACAGAATTGCTAAGATTTTTCAAATTTGACATAGGCTTGTTGTCAGGGCTCTAGGGTTGGAAAAACAAATAAAAAAAATTAAGTCCATCTTTTGTGGTAAATACCTGAAATGTGATCATGAAGAGGCAAGAACATGTGTCGTTTGAACTAAGAATCCTGCATGGAAAAAAAGGAAGGGCTATAGGTACTCTGGAGTAAGCAGTTTAGGCTTAAAGTACTTGGAGTGAAACCTGTGCTAAACTATTTTTTTTTTTAAATGACTGGTAAACTGCATTCCTCTAAAGATTCATAACCTGAAATAGATGTGTAAGATACTATTCTGCACGCATGCCTGTCCAGAGTTGAAGGAGCGTCTGGACAATGCTCTTTGCTGTGTGGTTTAGTTTTAGGTAGTCCTGTGAGGACCAGGGAGTTGGACTTGATCCTTATGGGTCCCTTCCAACTCGAGATATTCTGCATTATTGTATTGGAGAGGAGAAGTAATTTGGTTAACAGGTTTGACTTTTATGAAGCATGTCATAAAAATAATTGCATGTGCATGCTCTGCATGGTGTGAAAAATCTATGCTTGTCTGGCTTTTTGCAGCAACTTCCTGTGTTATCGAAGAAGATACAGGCTTTGCATCAGTTCTTCTACCTTTATCTCCTTCTTTAAAAAGACAATCAAAGAGAAAAGGTGATGAAGGGATAAACAGATTAATATTATTTTCCGAGTTTATTGAAGCTGAAGTTTTATACATGTTTGACTCAATAAGTGAAGCTTATGTCTTTGTAAATTGCTTTGATGCTGTTCAGGTGAAGAAATTTAGAAGGGACTTCAGGGATCCGTAAATCTCTTGAACTTCTACTTTGTTTTAAAGGGAACTGTTATGCCACTAAACATGACTTCTGTTTTCTCAGGTACTGCTAGCGTTCAGTCAGTTGAGAAGAAATATTCTGATGATGGCCCAAGAGCAACACTGATTGTATGTCCACTGTCTGTCCTAAGCAACTGGATTGTAAGTGCTAAGCTGTTTTAATGTGTAAATGTGATATATGTTGATTATGATGCTGTAGAAATAGTACTCCCTGTAGTCTCTCATGCAAGTAAAAGGTCATGGTTTTCCTTTTTTATGAAATGGCGCTGCTTTCACAAGGGAGGTTTATTTGATAGAAATTTAAAAACTGGAGTAGTATTTTAATGAGAATGCAGTTCTATGAGTAGCGAGCTTAACACTATCAGAGCGAGCTCACTTTCCATTCCTTGCTTTTGACTAGGCAGATTCACTTTGGCACTTCTGGAACTTGTGTGATTTAACTCCTTAAACCAGATGAGGAATGTGGAGGAAACAGGTCCTTCTTGCATACTCAGAATAAAATATTATTGTACTTTATTGGTAATGCATGTGACGTTTCATTTACTAGAGGTGTTCAGTAATTTGGCAATCTTGTTGGTGGTTTATGGGAGGTCTGGTAGGGTGAACAGGCTGAAGGGCCCTTCTTGATCTGTCTCTGCATTAGTTAAATTTTTTTGGTTTTGTGACATTTTGGCTACAAATATTAAGGGATTATCTTTATATTTCAAGTTATGTTTTATTTGGAAATTTTTGTTGTCAGAACATTAATAAGAAAAGGAAACAGTTTAATCTTAGACTGTAGGTAAAACACTGAAATCATGCAATTGGGAAACAACAAATAGTGTAAAAAAAAAAAAAAAAAGAGTACTCTCTCCTCTCTTCATCAGTTCAAAACTGAATTAAGTATTTAAAAAGAAAACTTGCAAGCCTGGTGCTTCAGAAATCAAATTGTTGATTTTTATTGTTTGTGGAGATTACTGTATGCTGAGCGCTTCACAGAACAAATGTAGGGAATATAAACACTTTAAAATGAATACTTTGACAATTGTGCCATCATTTATGTTAACCTTTAGGTGGTTAATCCAGTAAGGGGAAGAAGCTGTAAATGAACAATGAAAGAATAAACAGAGAGAAGATGAAGGTAGAAAGTGAAAAAGAACGTAAAAGGTTTTCTGTTAGAGTTTGGGAGGAACAGTGGATTTTGAAGTGCATATACCATCAGGATGTGAATTAATACTGTGCAAGAAGTACAGCTAGATAGAGTTATCAGAATGTGATACTGTGTCTGTTAATAATGACTGAGGTGACTACTTCTGTCTCTCCTCTCACCTGGGTGGAGAGGTAAAAAGAAACTCAAACTGAAATTGCTTTTGTTATGTCACAGAGCTAGAGGAAGTGGTTTTTAGTTAAGGCAATTTACAAGAATTTTATTTTAACAATCGTGTAGTAACACAGTATCTTTTGGATGACTTTTGACAACTTTTCTTTCAGGACCAGTTTGAACAACATATCAACCAAGATTTTCATGTAAATATTTATGTTTATTATGGTTCTGACCGTAACAAAGACCCATCAGTTCTTTCAGAACAAGACATCGTACTGACAACATACAACATCTTAGCTAGTGATTACGGAGTAAGTAAATGAGAAAGTGTTCTTTGAAGATCCTTTACTGTTCAAGGCTCCTGGTGTTTGGGCTAGTGATGACAGTATGTTTAAGTTCTCTTCTGGTAGGCAGTCAAAGGTTATAGCTGTAGTTTTGCTTTACTTACTTTCTTATGGGTTTGCTCTAGTAACGAAGGGAGTTTTTATTGATTGCTGCTGTAGAGAAAATTATGTGGCTGCAATCATGGCAGCTTACAGAAGAGACTTTTTAAGGATAGAAAAGGATGGCAAGTATGTAAATCTCCCCAAATCTCAGTGGCATGAGGCTCCCATTTCTGCCTTCCCCTCTCAAATTCAAAGAATATGGAGCATATAAAAACATAATTCCATAGTTCTTGTTGCACATGGACTGCAACCAAGTAGCTCATTGCATGAGATGTATTTGTAAAGTGATGTTTTCATAGAAATTCCAGCCATTTTAAAAGGCTGAAGATAGCATCTTTAAGTATAATACAAACTTTTAATTTGCTCTCTGATCCATTTTCCATATCTCTGTGTCTTTGAAGCCTTTCTTCTTTTCAGGCTTAGCTTATTTTTCCTGTAGCTCATTCCTCTATTTCAAGTATGAGAAGACTGGTAACGTTTTTCGAGAAATCATTAAATCTAAAAGGAATGCCTCATTCTTAGTTTTGTTTTTCTGTGCTGATAAATAAACAAGATGCAATAAATACTATCCGTTATTAATTGTGGAATTGTTATATTAATAGCTTGCTTAATCCAAATTGCAAAAAAGGAATTTAATTTGAGTCAAAGATTTAAAAAAATACTGTGTTCCAGATCAGAGGTGACAGCCCTTTACACAAAGTCAAGTGGCTGAGAATTGTGTTGGATGAGGGGCACACTATACGAAATCCAAATGCTCAGCAAACTAAAGCTGCCTTAAATCTGGAGGGACACAGAAGATGGGTACTTACAGGTAAAATATTTGACACCAGAGGAGATGCAGTGCGAATCATCTTGGTATAACACCATCTTGTTTTCTCACTTGGTGTTTCCAGTTTGGCTTTTTCTGGGAGATGGTTAATGTCTGTCTGCGTCAGATTCATTTGGAATGTTTTTAAACTTTGAGCGGTGATTTCAGTGTGTCTTCTTTTAGTTGTTTTTGATTTTGTTTGCTTGGGTTTGTGTTTTTTTCCTCCAGTTTTTGTTTTTATTCAGTTCGTACATGCAAATTTTAAAATAACTTTTGATACACAGGTTTGGTGGAAGTGCAAGTAAAAAGGGACCTATTTATGAAGTGGCATGTTACATCTGGTTAGAAGCTCACACTCTTACATACTTATCCGAACCTCAGTAGCTTTTTGAAATGTAATAGTCATCCTAGAAACTGCCAGGGACCATGCGAGTATAAGATCCTTAAATGTAATTTAAAGAAGATCACGATGTAACCACTGCTGGTGAAGCTGAAATGGAAAGATTAACATCCAAGTCTTCTGAGCACCAAGAGCTGCAGTTTGCTCACTCTTACATATTTAAGTGTTTTGTAACAGTTTAATTAAGAAAATAATACGTATTATACTTAATGACATGTCAGCCTACTTATGAGAGACTTTGTCCATGGTGTATGGTTTGGAGAAAGCACAGAACTTTCACTTAGACTAAAAATTTGTTTATTTTAGTTTTCGTTGAGGTTTTACAATCTTTTTTGTTTGTTTTCTGTTTAGGCACTCCTATTCAGAATTCTGTAAAGGATCTGTGGTCTCTTATTTCCTTCTTAAATCTGAAACCTTTTACTGATCGAGAGTGGTGGCACAGAACAATTCAACGTCCAGTCATGATGGGAGCTCCAGGAGGACTTGGGTACGAAGTGCTCCCAAAGGGTTTGTGAATAAGTATGACTGGCAGTGCTTGGGCAATGTGACAAATTAGTGTTTCATGTTTAAAAACTGACATGCATGTGTCATCAGTCCTTACTTCAATTTTTTAGTTCAAATTCATAAATATTAAATAATCCAACTTATTTAATATTTCAGATTAATGAATTATATTGCACTACTGGGCTTGGATTTTGTACAGAACATGTACTTATGCAATAAAGTGAAAAAAAAAAAACCCCAAACTCCAAAAAAACCCAACCCACCAGAAAACCAACCCCAGCTGGTTAATACATTGTCTATATATGTATTTTTAGGCGTTTACAGTCTCTGATTAGGAGTATTACCCTTAGAAGAACTAAAACAAGTAAAGTTAAAGGAAAACCCATTTTGGACTTACCAGAACGTAAAGTACTTATTCAGCACATTACGCTTACAGAGGAAGAGAGGCAAATCTATGAGTCTGTGAAGAAGGAAGGCAAAGCTGCTATTAGCAGGTAAGTAGAAGGCTTTCTTAGTCCTGAAGGTTGAAGTTTGGTATCACTAACTTGTGTTTTGGAAGTTTTGATTATGTTAGCTCTAGTAGCCAAGTGTGTCAGTTTGTATGCTAGAAGCTAATAATTGCAAATTAGCATAGCATCTGTTCAGTTCTGAAGGGTGAAGTAGAGACTACTGCAGAACTATGTATTAGAAGTTCTGTCTTGCGAGAAACAGAAAGAGATACAAGATACATAAGGAATGGCCTTAACATTTTTGTCACCATGTGTTAGCATTTCTTTTAGTAGAATATGATACTGGTAGCATTTTGTACCTTGTTTTGAAAAAAGATTTGAGAAAATATATTCAAACGGGAGAGTGTAAAGTCAGAACATGTTTCTAACAGCTCAGCTTGATCACTTGATGTCATCTGTTACTTTGGGCTGTAGCATTTCACACTAACGATAAAACTCTTGTTCAGATTTTTCAGTGAAGGGACTGTACTAGCCCACTATGCTGATATCCTTGGTGTCCTGCTCAGATTGAGGCAACTTTGTTGTCACCCACATCTTTGTATAAATACTTCTCCTAGTTTTTCAGCTGGTGAGTGAATGTTTTTGGTTCCTCTGTTTCTAAAAACAGGACTTGCACTTTGTATTCAAGAACAGAAACAACCAGTTTGTGTCTTCCAATCTTTCTAGCTTCAGCCTTCCTCTTTTCAGCTAGGATTATTCAACTTTTAGCTTTGTTACTTTTTTTTTTTTAATACCATAATATGTTTGAGAAGTGGGTACTCAGGCACATACTCAAATACGAATGAAAGCAATGAAGTATGAGTAGTAACAAAGGCTAGAAGCAGGAGTTAATAAGCTTTGACAGCCCATACAGAAATGACCGAAGGGGTCCTCTGCAGAGCCAAATGCAGAAGGCTTGTTAAAAAGCAGTGTATCTGTTGTAATGATTTACAGAAGTGCTTTTACAGCAAATTTTTTTCTTTGCCTCAGGAGAGATGATATAGAGGAGCTTTGGGGAGTGGCTTGTAGATTGGTAGCCACGTCAGCAGACCCATTGCCTCTTCAGCAGAATAGGAAACTGTTGACTTTGTTATGGCTGTAAGGAAGGGTGAACACAGAGGACCAAAAGGGGGGTGAAATTTTATTTTTGACAAGCAGGAACTGTACAGCTGCAAGGTGTTAAAAATTATGTGTTTCTTCCAGAAGAAAGTATAGTCTGTTTGAAATACTCTAAATTTGAGAATTATCAAATTTAATATTTTGAAAAGTTCTGTTTTGAGATGCAATTGGTATAGGTGTGATTTTTCAGGAAACCAAAAGACCAATGAGATGTGGTCAAAGCCTTTTTTTAGAAGGTTGTTGTTTATCTCCCTGAAAAATGCAGGATGGAGAAATGATTGGATAATTGTTCAATAATTATTTAGAAATTAATTAGTAACTAGTAAGTATGATTTGAATTTCTTTACTTAAAAAATAAAGCAATCATAACTATAAATAGTGCCATCTCTGTTGTATTGTTACTACTTGAACAGCTGCCATATGAAAGTTGCTTGCTTCCATTAGGCATTGTGTCGCATATGTGCTTATCACTGAGCGTGCAGTCGAGGTTCTCTGAATTCTAATTACCATTTTTCCAAGTAAGATTACTCTTAATGTGTTTTGAAATAGTAGGTCAGAATTTTCTGTAGTAATTGGCAGCTTTTGTTTTTATACATTGTAGACTATATCCTCATTATGTATAAACTGTCCTAATTGCATTTTGATCAATGGACCTGTGTTGCTGTGTGCCAGCTCAGACTGTTTCCTGTATGAAAAATCTGTTCTTAAGTATATTTCTATATTTGCAGATAATAAAACTCCTGAAGAACTGCATGAGGCATTAGTGAATAAAATGAAGTTGGTTCTGAGCTCTGGTTCAGATGAAGAATGTGCAGTTTGCTTGGAATCACTGACTCGTCCTGTGATAACACGCTGTGCGCATGTCTTTTGTAAGCCATGTATTTATCAAGTCATCAGAAGTGAACAGGTTAGTTGTTCTATGGTTACAACTAATTGTAATAGCTATTCAAAAGCAATAAACTGGTATCACCATCTAGCTATTGTTCTTTTAAATCATAAATAATGAACAGTGTAAACCTAGTTATCAGCTGGGTTGTAAAAAATATTGGCCTGAAGTCAAACTATGGAGAGAGTAGCTGTCAAACTGAACAGTGTTAAGGTCCACCAGTATTTTCAAAGACGTCTTCCCTAATTCTCACCTTACTTTGTCACTAGGGTAAAAGTGATGGCATCCAGCGCAGCATTGTATACCTCCATATGGCTGGATGCCTCTTCACTACTTGTATGTGATGTGATGCATGTATATATTGTTATGCTTAAAAGAGACCAAAGCTGTGTATTGGAAGTTGACTGTTGCACTAAAATCATGCCTACTCTCCTTATTCCAAGCTGATAACCTTCTACGGTGAAATAGCTGCCTTGCTAGAGAGCCACCTTTATGGCCCTTCTCTGGACTCTCTCCAGGATAAGCTTGTGGATGAGCATCTTTTGATTGCTTTTTTGAAAAACATAGTATTTAATTTTCTTATACACTTCTAAGCTATACTTTTCCTTCTTGTTTGCCCTTTCCTTTCTAGGACAATCTGATAGTGTGGTAGTCTCACCATCTGTGTCCAGTGCTGCTGCACTTCCTCTCTGGAATTGTTCTGCCTCCTACTCAGCCACAGTAGGGCTGCAAGCGCCAGGCTAAACCTAGGTGGCGTTCTTTATAGGAGGCAGCAGGGGACAAATTAGTCCCTGCTTGTGCAAATCAGTCAGCCCAACAAGACAAAGGTAGGAAGCGTTACCTGTCTGGCGTGTAGATTGACTTTGTTTTATTGCCAGACACACAAGGTTCTGATACAGATATCCCAGTTGAGAGGTTCTGAGAATTTTGAGGGAAACTAGTGATGTGAAATTTTTCTCTAAGGAAGGAGCACTTGGAGAGGCCTTTTTCCAGTGCAGAGGTTCTTGATGTGTCTGTAGCAGAGTTGGTGTCCCTACTAAACCTTCAGGTGTGTTTAGACATGCAGAGAAATAGATAGGGTTATGACGTGATGGAACCTGTATTACTTGACTGTACAGTCAACTTATTTACTGTGCTTTGCCTAGAAAGGACCTTGGAATCTGCAGAACTAGAGCCTTTGTCCAGTCCCACATTGTTCCATAGATTGCTTTCATGTTAGTGAAGTCTGAACAGAGGTGGCTGTAGATTCTGCTCTTTTGAAGTTGAACTATCGTGAGTTTATAAAGCAGTGAGTGAGTAAGCCTTTCTTACATTTAGAATTATTCCTCATTTAAATCAGTTCCCAAGGAAGTTTTTGAAGCTTCCAGCCAAAACACTGACAGACATCTGAATTCCACAGTTGGGGAATTCACTGTTTCCACATGACCGGTATTTGTCCTAGTGCTGCATCTCAGTTGAGTAGTTCCTGTGCCTGAATGATTACAATGCAACTCTATCCTAGTAGATAGCTCAGGGAAGTACTTTACTTACCACCTTGGAAACAAAGCAAACCAACAAACACATAGCCCCTCCCCCAAAACAGCTTGGGTTCAAACAGGATTCTTCCTGGCAGATGCCTGTGGTTTCCATTATTAATACAAATGAGAGCATTAAGGCATCAGTGAGGAATGGGATGTGAAGCTGCCAACACAAAACTGTTGAGTGAAAAGTTTGGTCTTTACAAACTTGGAGACCGTTTTATTTTTCTAATGTTAACCTAAGAGCATTTACTGAAATTGGAAAAAACCTTTTAGTAGTTAATAGTTTGAGAGTTAACACCTTCTTCATTTCAGTCTTCATTGAGGCTAGCTTCTGAGTTGTGCAAGTAAGGATCCTATGCAGAAGTCCCAATAAAACTATAAAATCTCTACAGTAATCTAATGCCTTTGTGTATTAACTGCATTCTTGCAAAAACTTGCCAGATATGCACTAAAACATTCTTCTTTTTTCTTCTAGTTGTTGATTGCAAGACACTTTTTGTCATTTTCATATGCTTTCATTGCAAGTCTTACATAACTGTGTTGGCATTGTTCAGCTGAGTTCTGGGTTTTCTGTTGTTTTTAATTACAGTACTAAATTGGAGAAGGGATACAGAAAGATGTGAGCCTTTTATTTAAAAAAAAAAAGTCTTTTTGAGCACTGTTAGGATTTTTTTCCAGAAAACTTTTTCAGATTTATTAGAATTCATTTATTTTGTCTCGTCATTGAAGGATTGGATTGCTGCCAAATCAGGAACAGTTCATTTGTAACTGCATTTTGGAGACTTATTTCGGATTCCTTTGTGTTAAGATTCTGTCTCTTGAAAGGCTATCTTCATTGCTGCAATAAATTCATATATGCAGACTATGACTGCCAGCCTCCTTAATCAGCTAAAGGTTCATTCCAGATTAGCAGCCCTCAGTATTCGTATGCTTTGTGAAGACTGCTTTGCAGCCTGTCTAAAGATGCCTTGGTTCTGTGGCCAGATGGCTATATACACTGAGTTAGCTAATTTTAAAGGGTTGCTCTGTTAGGCAGAAGTTTTTCATATCTGTCATTTTTGCTTCATGAAGTTGAGTATTTGTATAGTGCACACAGTCTTTTGTTAAATTTTGTGAGTAGACCTATGGAAGCGCTATTGTATAAATTCCAAACTTTGCCTTATCTAGAATATGCTTCAGAGAAACAAGCATTTTGTGTTAAATTATGTCTCATTTCTCGTGTCTGTTGGGGAAAAAGAGAAGATACCCTGTGTCTGGCCCTAACAAAGCATATTTCATCACACTGCTATTACTTCTGTGCAGGCTTTGAGGAAAAAGGTTAAACGGTCATTCTTTGTTTTAAGAAGGATCTTGTCTTTGAAAGATGGTTTATTTTTCTGATATTTTAAATAGTCTTCTCCCCATATCCCAAGTATTTGCTTGCTTTTAAATCTTGAGCTGCTTATTTCAAGTATGAATATGCTTAGAAAGAAGACCACTTTTAAGGAAGGCTGAGTGTTTTTAAAACATGTAGCATTTATGACACCTTAGTGTTAACAATTAAAATATTTTATTTGTGATATGTCAGAAATAACAAAGCAGCATGTTACAAGAGTGAATGTACTCCTTGAGGATTTTTTGTATGAACACTAATATAATAATTTCATAAAAGGTGCTTTGTAAAGGTGATCTTTAGTACTCACTATAAATAATTTGATTTAATATGTTTCTTCTAATGTTATTTGGGCTTTTTTGTAGCCAAATGCCAAATGCCCTCTCTGTAGGAATGAGCTTCGAGTAGAGCACTTGGTGGAATGTCCCCTAGAAGACGAAATAGACTCCAGTAATGGAAAGAAGTCTGATCAGGAGTGGGTCTCCAGTTCAAAGGTACGTTCCATTGTGTTTTACTTGGCCTTCATTATGATTTTGTAGAGCATTGTCTGGAATTTTTATGTAAATATGCTGAACATACTTTACATACGCGTAACATACTTTAAATTATTATTTAATCACACAAATTTTGCGGCAGGGAAACAAGGCAAAAGGAGCACCAGTTGTAATTTGATGCTGGTCATTGTGCAGTACACAGATGTGTATTAATTAAAGAAAACTTCTGGTAGAAGAGCTGTTGCTTTGCGTTTTGTTAATGATGAGTAGTTCTATAACCACTGAAGCTATTCAGCTCTTTAATTTACTTCTGGAAACTAAAAATCTAAATAAATCCTTCTTTCTTAAAACTTGTCTAAAGAATATATATTTTGCTCTAGAGGGGGAAACACAATGGGCACCAGATGTTCAATGTAACACAGATAAACTAGTGAGATATTTTTATATTACTTTGCAGAGCTGTTTCTCAAGGTCTGCCACATTGTTTTTTGCCTCACCTTCATTGTGCATTCACTGCCAAAAATTAAATCTTCCTGCTTGTACTTTGACCTTTTTGTTTTGAGATTGCTTTTCTGAAACATTGTATTTTTAATTTTAATTTGTAATGAAGTTATTGTTCTTTCAAAAGTTGGTTATAAATTTATTCCCTAAAAATCTTTCTGTGAAGACCTAAGAACTAATTTAGGACATTGTGCTCTAGATAAATTAAGATTTAACTTTTTTTTTTTCCTTTTTACCTGATGCAGTTACTTGCATTCTCTGGTTAGCGGTTCTTTACCTCATCATAGCTAGACCTTACATGAGAAAACTGGCAATGTTGTTCTGCCTCAGATCCAATTCCTTGTTCCTTTTGTTCTCATGTTGGTCCCAAGAGTGCTTCTGGTGCCTCCTTATCCTCTGTCATACCTCTAGCCAAGGGTCTTGCATAGCTTGCCTGAATATTCCTGGGGGAAGCCTTTCTCACTTCCTGAGTATTGCTACAGTAGAGCACTGGCCTTGTGGCTATCCCTTGCTTAAGCCTTACCTTTCAGAGTTCAGTAGTCTAATCTTTTTTCCATATGCCCTGGAGGTAGGCAGCTTGTTGACTCCTGACAGTGGTAAGTATGTCTGGAAAACAGGTTTGCAAATCCTCTTCCCCAAAGCACCATCAATCACCTTGTAGTTTGTGACCTTAAAAGTGTTCAACCCTTAGCTTCCTTTGGAAACTAAAAGAAACCCTACCCACAGAATTAAATATTAGTTCATTTAAAAGGTATTACTGAACAGTAACTTTATCAATGCACTTGTAGGAGTGGAATCTAACCAAGTCAGAATGAGCTGCATAAATCTTCATTTCATTTCAGATAAATGCTCTCATGCATGCTTTGATAGAACTACGGAGGGATAATCCAACTGCTAAAAGTCTTGTTGTTTCTCAGTTCACAACTTTCCTGTCACTGATAGAAAATCCCTTGAGGTAAGTAGAACTACTGTCATTTTTAAGAAACATGTGCTTTTATGGTGTTTTAGAAAGATCTCTCAAAGAATATAGTATCCTTTTGATTTTTTAGAACTTCAGAAGAGGAGCAAATTACTTAAATACTTCCTTTAGTGGAATAAAGCCATGAATCTCATTCTTGTTATTTTTAATGTATCACCTGTTAAATGCAGAATTTTAAATACGTGTTTCAAAGTAGAGGTCAGCATTTTAATATATTTATTTCCTGTTGTCACAGAAGGTGGATTGTTAAATTGAACATTTTTACTTTCTCTTCAGAGAATCGGGGTTTGCCTTCACTCGTTTGGATGGGTCAATGGCACAGAAGAAAAGAGTAGAAGCAATTCAGTGTTTCCAGAGCAGCCAGGCAGGATCCCCAACTGTAATGCTTTTGTCTCTGAAAGCAGGTGGAGTTGGATTAAATCTGACAGCAGCTTCCCGAGTGTTTTTGATGGATCCTGTGAGTAATGAGTTGTTCATAATGATCTGGCTTAATCTAGGTGACGCTCCTTTGGTCTTTTCCTAAGAAGTAGAAGGAAAGCCCCTCTGAGAATGAACAACACTGATGAGTATCTGTTACAGGGCAAACAGGGCTTTTCTTCATTTGTTTCCCTGGCATGTTTTTGTTTTAACACAGTATTTTTGTGCTGTCCATTTACTTACTGTGAATGGAAAGAATCCTAGTAGCACTGTTAACAAAGTGGTGTGACACCTTAACAGTGGACCATTTGATAACACTTCCTTCTTTATTTCTTTCTCTTTCTTTCTGATACGTTTGCATGTGGTTTTATGTTGTTCCATTTAATAAATTAAAAAGCCATAAAGTAGAATTTCAGGAACAGTATATATTTTTTTCTGTTTGTAATGCAGTGCTTCTCTGCTCTAGTCTCCTCTTCTGTTATTTTTGTGAGTTTATTTATAAGGACATTAGTCTGAGGTTACTTTTTGTGGTTGTAGGAGACTGAGAAAGATGGTGATATCTAAATTTAGGAAGTTTTTTTCCTTTCATTAAAGCACTCAGGAATGCAAAATTATTTGTAAGGAATAAAAATGTAAATTACGTTTATTGATAGCAAAATGGTATTCTTAACAGAATTGGTTCATGTCCTGTTGTGTCATTGTACAAAATCGAAGTTTTTCTGTTCGCTTCCTCCCTTCCCCACTATTTACTCCTCTGCTCTGATGTCGTAGTTTTTTGGCAGTTGGAAACCGAGACAAATTCTGCAGTTTGTGCACTTGGAAACAAAACCAAAGTAAATGAAAACAATAGTGTAGCTTTGGACTTGGGCATCTGGTAACACCAATAGTAAAGAAAAAGTACTAGCTTGGACGTCAGGTTAGTGACAATAACAGCATGAAGACAAAAGCTATTTACTTAATAAACTAAAGGAATCAAATGTGAGTGAGAGTATGGAGAAGTTGCCTTGGAAAAAGGTTTTTCAGGAATTGAGATACATTTTCACAAGTATTGTTTCTGTATGTGTTGCATTGAATAGTTCAGATGGAAGGGACCTATGCCACCATCTAATCCAACTGGGTCTTTTTTGTTTTGTTTTTCTTTTTGTTTTGTTTTTCTTTGGTGTTTTTTTTTTTTTTGGTAAACAATTCTCTGAATAAGAAAACTTGTGGAAAGTCCAAGAGAATTAATTTTCTGTGAAGATAGTTAATGAGGTATAATGCATACACTGTGCTGCAGCAAACAGTTGTAAGAAAATAAGCTAAGCATTGTTAACACTGAGTCATCTACAGTATATAGTTATACCTCACAAACGAGAGCCAAATATAATTGCAGCCTTTATACACCATTGAGCATCTACTTCTCATCCTGCTAGTAACCATCCAGTGGTTGCCTACTTGTATTTGATGAAGGGGCAGTGGGACCACCTGATCCTTTATGATCTCACTTTTGAATGTTGAGCACCGAATGAGATTTGTTCATCCATCTTGAAGTGAATTAGCAGAAATAATCAGATTTAAGAAGCAGAAATACCTCTGGAGCCAGTGGAGTAACCAGTTTTTCTACTCAAATTCTGTGGATTTGTTCTAGAACTGTAGCTTAGAGGTCTGCATTTTTTCTCTGGGAGGTGTTATACTACAGTGCAAGGGAGGAACTTCTATCCAGTCATAAACTACTTTCTTCCCCCACCCTTTTTTTTAATTATTTGTTTGTTTGTTTAAATACAATCATATCTGCTGAATTCTCACCTTTAGGAAGAAATATGAACCTTTAATGTGAGAGTATCACAGGTATACAGATGTTTCTCTGAGGCTCAGGTTTCTTCATGTTTTCCCATGTAAAATATAGTATCCTTTGTATAAGATATTGCAGGCTGATTAGAGCAGAAGAGTGAGAGTAGTGCACTTGGTCCTCCTCGACTACAGCAAAGACAGAATGGAGCATGCTTGGGCATGTTTGGGCTAGGTCTTTCCCCAAGACATCATCTTGTTTGTATAGTCAGATTAGTATTAGAACGGTTTGCAAACATAACTTGCCAGGAATGTTCATCTTGCAGTGACAGATACATCATTTGTTGCACTTCTGCTCACTACTTTAGATTAGAGAAACAAGAATTGTTTGGCTTTTATCTTGCTGCTTGATGTCTTAAGTGTGTTCAGGCATCAGAAGTTATTAGAATCTAAAGGGAATTTTTTGTGCTAGCCTAGTGCTGTTTTTTACCCCTTCTATAGAAAGGAGTCCTAGCCCATTGCATAAAACTTGCTTATCACAGACAGAATATTATTACATTTTAGGTAGATTTAAATATCCATTCTGTGAGAACTAGTAGTACTATACCTTTAGATAGAAAAAACATGCTGGAAAAATGCAAAGCACAGAGTTGGCATTTCACAAATCCTTATATTTAGTGTTACATCCTAAGCATAAGTAGGAACAGCTACACTACCATTTTGTATTCAGCAAGTTTCTTGTGATCTTGGCGATTATTGCATATACTCGTGGAAGTATACGTGGGCTTTCTTAACAGTCAGGGAACTTAGTCGACTGATAAATAACTGCCTGTGTTCAGCTGGTTTAGATTTTGCCATCAGGAAAAGGCAGTTAATATATGCAGTGTTTATTTCAGAATTAAAATGATAACAAGATTGTTTTGATGGCTCCTAGACTCCTGACAAACTTAGTTTTTAAAGCATTCACCTGAAGTTCCTGCTTGTTAGGAATATATAACCAGAAGTTCTCAAAGCTTTCCTTATAGCAGGGTACTTAAGGAGTTAGACATTAGGTTGGGAGTAGTTAATCTGCTAGCAATATTTGTTCAAGAGCTGATGGTACAATAACTTCTTTGTGATTCCATGTACATCTTAATATGTATTTTGAAGGGAGGTTATTTAACTTGTTCATTGCTGCTCCTGATAGGCTTGGAATCCCGCTGCAGAAGACCAGTGTTTTGACAGGTGCCACAGGCTGGGTCAGAAGCATGATGTTGTTATTACTAAGGTGAGTTGAGAGATGATCTGTTTGAAAAGTTTTCTAATTATGAATAAATTATTTTCCAAAAAGCTTTACTGTATTTTCAAAAGAATTGTGATATCATATGTCTCACCAGTAAACTTAAATTGTGGTGTGGTTTTTGAAGTGTGGGATTTGGATTGTAAAATTTTTATAAATTTAACCTATTTCCCGTGAAATAATTTTAGAAATTAGATGTCCCTGTTGAGCTATTTGGAGTGACTAAAATGGGGTAGTATTGCTGTTGCCTAGCCAGGCTATTACAGTTTATTGTCTTGAAGGTATGTAGAATGCTATTGCTTTTGTCATAGCAGCTTGTTTAGCTGCAGGAGAGCAGCTGGTCTGTCTAATACCCAGTCACAAAAATATTACTTGGGAAATAGAAGACAAGTTCTCTTCTAATATAAGTAGCAAAGAAGAGATAGATAGTCTTCTCCTAAGTGTTTAATAAAAAAAAAGGCAAAAAAATTTAAATGCCAAACCTTTTCCTCCATCTGCTTTATAACCCTTCCCTCTTGTCTTTTCTTTACAAAGTAATAATGAAATAATGTAACTGTGCTTTAGGGTACTCAGCTTCTTAACTTTTTATTCCAAAGTACCTAAATTTCTCATCCTAAACTTTTAATAAAAAAAAAAAGGCAGCAAAACCTTCATTTCAGTGGGGCTTTTTTTATATTTCAGTTCATTGTGAAGGATTCAGTGGAAGAAAATATGCTGAAAATTCAGAACAAGAAGAGGGAACTTGCAGCAGGAGCCTTTGCTACCAAAAAGCCTTCAGCAAGTGAAGTAAAACAAACAAAAATTAATGAAATTAAGGCTCTAATTGATTTATAGCTTGAAACTGTGGTATTTTGAGTAAATAAGATACTAATTTTAGTTAATACTGCTCTTCAAGTTACATGTCTCAAGCTGACTTTTAGTTTTGCTGTCTTTGCGGTCAAAACATAAATGCTTGAAATAAAAACTATATTTGCTCCTAAATGTTAATTTAGAAATGCACAAACTTGTTCTGAACTCCTGAAATCTTTCCAGTGTTCATTTCTTCAAAATATTTCTTATTACGTACAATGCTTAGGAATACATAAAAATCCCTTAAAACAGAAATGTGTATTCATGCATTCTAACTTGCAAGAATTTAATCTCTTTTTAGAGGTGAAAAGGTAACTAAAGGTAAATAATGTGTTTTGTCCTTCAGACAAAACCCTTAAGAAATGAATTAGCTTCAAGTTTCAGTCTCAGTGTTTCCTGATCACGAAATAGGTCATCTGGATTGTTTGTTTCCAAATAGGTGGTCAGTGATCACTTCATAAGGAATTCTTACTTTTGCAGACTATGTTCAAAGATGGTATTTAATTCAAAATTTTAAAATATTTTTTTACTATTTCTGAATAATACACAGGTGCAGCAGGGAGTTCCCCTGTTAATTACTTCCCAGGAGTTAGTAAAAATTAAGTACTTAAATTTGTAAACAACTTTCTTTTCTGTTTAGCAGAAGTAAAATATTAATTCCACTGATATTTGTAAAAGTAGAAGTTTTGTGATTTGGATTAAGATGCTAGAATCATAGGCTTGTACTGACAACATGCTTTCTACTAATTTCTGTACACACTTGGAACAATACGACTGTGCTATATGCAAAGTAGAATATGACCCACTCATCAGTGAATCAGTTAGCCCTTGCAAAATAAATTAAACAGAATTTATTTTAATAGCTGCCAGCTTTCTAACAGTTTTCTTGCACTGTTAAGTGCTTTTCCAATCCCGTACATAGGTTTTAATGGAATGCTGATCTGCATGTGTCTTGATTTAGGAGGAAGAATTTGGTAAACTACTCATGTTCATGTACCACAAAGTAATAAATAGCACCAAAGAATCTCAGCTGAATATTAGTTGAATATTCTTGTCTGTTCCTTCTGTTACCGTTTGATTCTGGTCTTCTGTTATGTGTTTCTTTAACAGTATGCTGCCTTCTCTGTAACGCTCAGACTAAGAATTGGAAGCAGAGATTGCTATGTTTAGGTTCTGTTTAGGTTCTATGTTTAGATTCAGGAAGTGTATTTGGCAGCAGAGAAATGGAATCTGATTTGCTTCTAACGCCTCTCACCCTTTCTTATGTCTTAGAATACCAGCCAGCTGATTATAAGATGAATTGCAAACACAGGAAATGGAAAAGGACTGAGAAATAAAGGGTAGATGTCTGATATTTGGAGAAACAGTGAGCCAATGGAATGAGTGAGAAAGGAATTCAAAATATGTAACCTAACAAGCTGATGCAGTTTTTGGGGAGCCAGCATCTTAGCTATGGAGAAAAGTGTGTTTTAAGTCTGTTAGAGAAAGAATTAAAAAGATAGGAATGATGGAAGACAGCCTGAACCCAAGTAACTGGCTGTCACTGGAAAGTTGACAAACAAGAAAACAGCTACACCTGATTGAATTTTTTTTTTTTTTTGCATAGAGTTTATGTAAGTTAAACTTTTTGTTTGGGTTTTTGTGGTTCAGATTCTGATTATGTAGAGATAAGATGGAGAAATAATTTCTAATTATGAATGAGAGATTTGGCTTTGTGTCATTCTTTCCACTTTCCAAGTTAAAATTCCATGAGGAAGAGATCCATTTCAATGGCTAGTGAAGATATATCATTAGTTGTGTTGAAATATGCTGACATTTTACAGAGTGGCTGAGTTACGATTATGAAAACAATCACTAGTATGATTTTTCCTCTACTAGATGATGGTTTCCATGTTCCAAAGCCAAATAAAAATTTACTGGAGTTAGTACTAAGATGTTTGGCTAGTTAAGGTCTCTCCCAAGAAAGCCATTAATGTATCTGAGAGAACAGTTAAAGGTCAAAGCTGAGAGCAGAAAAGATGGAGCTGTTCAGTAACTTGAATGGTTAAAAACCACAGTGTTCTGGTTGTTTGGGATTTCTTTTTGCTTTTCATCAGCTGTAAGTAGTCTTTGGTTATTGGTATTCTCTTTCTTGGAGTTCTAACAGTATGTTCTGTGGCATGTTCTAGAAATGAGGTTTTGGAATTATGATCTTAAAATTTTTAATTCCAAAGACTGAGTTAGTAGTCTGTCATTCTGGGTTTTTTAACCCCTACATAAAATAAAGATGTAAATGAAAAAACAATGCTTCTAAACTTTAAAGAGTTGCTCTGAGTTGTCACCATCTAAGGAACACTTTAGATTACATTCTTTTTAAAGGCAAATGGAGTTCCAGTACTTGAGTTGCTATCTAAGCAGGGCTGTGATTCTTTTGAATAACGATGTTTTGAGTATAGTGCTTTAATTCAGTTACTGCTTTGAGTACCTACAGTTTAGAGCAGAAAATGGTTTGATGTATCAAGTGATACTACTACAAGGGATGAAAAGGGATCTCTGTTTTTCTGCAAACACTGCCTGCAGTAATTGTGAAGGAAATAATGGCAGATAATGACATAAAGGTCATTTTATTGAAAATAAGCTGCATAGAGTTTGGTATCGATGTCATACCTTTTAGCTTTCCTGAAGCTGTGGGTAAACACTTGACCATAATATGAGTCACAGAGGCTAGGACAGAATTGTTTTATAGGTTTTCTTTCTTTACTAACTATATTTGTTAACCCAAAACATGCAGGTTTTCATCTTATTCAGCATCTCTCCTTATCTGCTTGCATAAATGTAACAAAAGTTACATACTAAACCAAATTTTCATGTTGGTATAGTCTCATGCTTTTTACACTTTCAATTCTACAACTAAGCTTGAAAAGAAGCAAGATGCCTATTCTCTAGTATGAATACAGACAAGAGGAGCAAAACTAAGACTGGCTAGCTGTCTTCAAAAGAGTATTTACCATTTTCCATAGAGTATTTTCTGAGCATGCAGAACTCCAATATTTGTACTTGTTGGATAAAGTATACTTTTGTCACTACAGATGGTAACTAGTAATCCCTCCTGCTTTCACACAACTTCAAATTTATCTGTTAAAAAAACCCAACACAGCAAAAGAAAAACCCACACAAGAAAGGGCCAGTTACAACTGGGAGTTCAGATGCTATGTGCTTTTAAATAGCTACAAGCTACTTCGGTTTGGACCTCATCTTTAGCATTTTTGCTAAATGGTGGCCAAGGAATCTTAGTTTAACTCTGTGCTACTTAACTGCTCTAACTCTTATACCGAGATTACATGTTCTGCTTTACCAACAAATGGTGAGAGCTTAGTGATTGTTTATTTTATCTCTAAGCTAAAAGTCTGGCACCC
Source organism: Morus bassanus (assembly GCA_031468815.1). Taxonomy (NCBI): domain Eukaryota; kingdom Metazoa; phylum Chordata; class Aves; order Suliformes; family Sulidae; genus Morus; species Morus bassanus. The sequence goes on from CM062578.1 coordinate 10,890,243, forward strand.
TCACTAGCTTCCTGCCAAAATCCTCCTTTATTAGGAAATAATGAAATATTTTCTTAGTGTTTCTGGACTAGTACACAGTATAGCTGTCAAAGACAGAACACTAATTTGGTTCTGTTTTTAGACTTTTGGCTAAAGGATGGATCTGAAACTTAGTACAGATAATGGCCAATCTCTGTCTGTCTCTAGCATGCTTTTGTTATTGTGGTATTTTTACTGCTTTTCCATGTGTCTTAGAATACAACATCTACCCTGAGTGTGGCAATAAAGCACTTTCTTTTACTGTCTCCACACATGGAAAGAGTAGGTTTCCTAATCAGGGTAGGTACAGTTACTTAAGCAGCTATTTAGTCTTTCTCTGCCCAAATAGCATCACCATTGTGTTTTAAAACTAGTTGATAGTGTATAGGGCTTACATTAGGAATAATGTTTCTGTAGTCACTGAAAGAAAGATTGCCACTTCATAGAATCATAACATGTCCTGAGTTGGAAGGGACCTGTAAGTATCATCGAGTCCAACTCATTTCCCTGCATAGGACAACCCTGAAATTCACACCATGTGGCTGAGGGCGTTGTCCAAGTGCTTCTTGAATATTGTCAGGCTTGGCACTGTGACTGGCCTCCCTCGGGAGCCTGTTCCAGTGCTCCACCACCCTCAGGGTAAAGAACCTTTTCCTAATATCCAACCTAAACCTCCCCTGGCACATCTTCCTGCCATTCCCTCGGGTCCTATCATTGGTCGCCAGAGAGAAGAGATCAGCGCCTGTCCTTCCTCTTCCCCTTGTGAGGAAGCTGCAGACTGATGAGGTCACCCCTCAGTCTGCTCTTCTCCAGGCTGAACAAAACAAGTGACTTTAGCCTCTCAGAGGGCTTCCCCTCTAAACCCTTCACCAACTTCATGTCTCTCCTCTGGACGCTCTCTAGTAGCTTTATATCCTTAATGTACTGTGGTGCCCAAAACTGCACACAGTACTCGAGGTGAGGCCGCACCGGCGCAGAGCAGAGCAGGACAATCCCCTCCCTCGACCGGCTGCAATGCAGTGCTTGAGGCACCCCAGGGCACGGTTGGCCCTCTTGGCTGCCAGGGCACACTGTTGGCTCATGTTCAACTTGCCATTGACCAGAACCCCCAGATCCCCCTCTGCAGAGTTGCTCTCCAGAGTCTCATTCCCCAGTCTGTATGTACATCCAGGGTTGCTGTGCCCCAGGTGCAAAACCCAGCACTTGCCCATGTCAAACTTCATGCAGTTGGTGATTGCCCAGCTCTCTAGTCTGTCTAGATCTCTCTGCAGGGTCCCTCTGCTCTTGAGAATGTCAACAGCTACTCCCAAACCCCATGTTGCTTATGTCATTGATGAATCGGATGAAGCTTATGCTCAGCAGGTGCTTACTCCACTGTCCTGTCTTATACTTAGGGCAAGCTAATACAGGGATTGGCCCTAAACAACTCCCTGGCAAATGACTGTATACTCTGTAAATAATTACAGAACTAAAGCTAGACATTTACTAATGGTAGCAGAGTAGCATTAGCAAAGCTTAAGGGTTATACCTCTTGAGTATTTTAGTTACACTGCTTCAGAGCTCCCTCTTTTTTTAATTGCCCAAGAGTTTAGGGAGGCCAGAAATGCATGATAACTTTTTATTTTTGTATCAAGTGCAACATTGCAAGTAACAGATGAAACTCAGTTTACTAGTCCCGTAGTATACAGAACTGAAAAATGCATTCTGCCATGCTGTAGGCACTGTGCATGAGAACCTGGCCAAAACTTCAGTGCAGTTGTGACTGGAAGAGCAAAGCAGTGCTATTACTGTTACATCTGTGTGTACCCCAGTGTCATTAATACATTTATGGTAAAGCAGAATGGCTACCACTCTAGTGTATGAGCAATCCCATAAACTAGACTTTACATCTAAAACAGCAAGCAAAGGAATCAATGCTAATCACCTTAGCAAGGTGGGGTAACAAAGCCAGGTTCAAGGAGTATGTTGAGCCAATTGATCAGAAGAAAATTTAAGCTGACAATACCTGGTTTTATCTAGTAGGGAGAATTGGAAATTGGGCAGTTATAGCTGGCCCAAGGAATTCTGCTTCCTAGCTTTTGCTCAGTCTTCATCTGTAGCACTGCAGAGGCCTTCAGCCAAGAAGTTTTTCATCAAGCTACTAGCAAGTGTAACTGACCACCATCTACACCTTTCTAGCTGTTAGTTCCGGAACAAGTCCTTGCCATCACCGCTGTTTGAGACAGGCATTTCTACTGAAGGTAGGTATCAAGTTTCTTCTTGATGTTGTCAAAGGAATCCACTCCCATATAGTCAGCTTGGCCCTGTTCCCACCGTTCCTTGCGTTCTTCTGAAGATACAGTTGGTAATACTGGTGGTGGTGCTGATATTGATATGTGGGACACTGCCTCTGTAACCTCTGCCTAAAAGGAAAGGCAGAGTAAAAATACAGAAATACTTTGCATAGCTAAAGTGAGCAACAGGCCATAGAATGGGACAACGAAGTAGATGTTCTCATGCGCAGCAGCAAGCATTGCCAATGGGCAGGGATTGTGCAGCTTTCCTAGCAAAATAACAAAGCAGAGTTACAGAAGTTAGCAGGGGGGGTCGGGGGGGGGGGGGGGGGGGGAGAAAAGTTTAAGTTCTTCATACCTCTCTACAGAAGCCACAAGAGAAAGCCAGAGTATAGACCAAGCCCGATAGCTGCAAATAGTTTGTTAGAAAGGTGTAAGATTAACAAGAGAAAGCACATCTTATTGATATCAATAACTTTGGTCTCAGAAAGGTTGAGAACTTAAACCGGCCCAGGTACTAAGCTAAGACTATACAGTCTGCAGTCAGATGCAAGCTACGAAACTCTGAAGGAGAACTAGAGAGTTAGAAGCATTACTTTGGCTTTGATAAGTATCGGGACTCATCACTGCCAGTCTACGTAAGTATTCATTCTCCAGTTATCCTAGGTTTGTGTAGATTTCTTTCACCATGCAAGATCTGTATGTACATGCTGCATGCTGAACTGGGGTTCTTCTGCTTGAGAACCTTACTAGCTGCAACATTTTAAAGTTAGGGCCCTTCTCTGTATGTATTAAAGAAGTGACTACAGTATAATTTGTGGTGCACCATTAGCTACTTAGATAATTTGTTTTAAGCAAGTAGACAACTACATTCAAGACCACTAACAGCATGCTTCTCTTCTGTAGTGTTATTTAGTCCAAGCTTAAAAGAACAAAACCAAAAAACCCTGCATTCCACAAACTAAACCACACCCATGCTTTGCGTTGGACAGAGGGAAGGGAAATCAGTGGAATGGTAAAGAACCTGTCATCCATAGTTAGGTAGTTTCTACAAGAATATTAATGCACATACCGTGTTTACACCTGTAGTATTTTCTTTAACAATTCCATGCTGTTCTAGTAATGGTAAAATATTAGCTGTGTAGGTATCCCACCACATGTTGAGGAATTCTGGGTGAACTATTTTAGGGTCGTCCATGTTGCCTTTTATGCTTTTTGTTCTGGAGTCATAGGTATAGTTCCATGGCTTTGTGCTTCCCAGGAAATGCACCACTTTAGTATTTGCACCAAACCTGATGGACAGAAAAAGTTAGAACCCACAGTCTGTCCAGGTGTCTGGAAAACAAGAGTTTTGACTGGCAGACAATTTTTTTTAACCTGCAGTTTCTGTAAGTGTCTGGAAAACAGAAATATGGATGTATTTAGGAGGCTAAACACTAAATGATCAAACTGCCAATGCCTACTGGAACTGAAAGCATCGCCAGACAACAGAAAAAATGCAAACGAATTCTACTTTACACTAGTCAGAATACAGCCAAGACCTAATGGTCTGGTCTATAAGTACTTACAGCCAACTCAAGTCTTTAGGTAGAGTGATGTCCATAGCTCAGGAGAACAGCCTCAAGCAGCCGTTGCAATCGGAACTGGTTTTAAAAGTGAAAAAGATTCTACTCCAAAGTCAGTGATCCAGATAGTTAGGCATTACAAGTATTATGCAGAGAAGGGTCAGTGTTAGAGTTACCCTTTCAGTTTACAGTCCTATAGAAGAGGATCATTGCAAGGCCCTGCTGCAGGAAGACTCTGTCCCTGCAAAATAATAGCTTTATACAACCTAGGCATTTCAGAGGACTTCTGATCTTGGTGCAGCAAGGTCTCGCTAGACAACCAACTGTTATTTTCTAAATAACCTTAGTTTAGCCATGGGTGAGTTTTGTGGTGGTGGGTTTCTTTGTTTCTTTTAAGAACTATTTTAACTCCCATTTTCAATATGGACTTCTAGCTTTGTCCTAAATGTTACCAGTATGTTCTTTTGCATTAAGAGTGTAGATGAGATACACCCCTTTTGAAGTAAAGAACTAACACTAAAAGAGACAGCATTCATTCCATTCTTCTATGGTTCTCAAACTGGAGTTAGCTTCAGTCAGTATTGTGAACAAGCAATATCAGTCTCTCTAGTGACTGTCTCACCTAGTTCAGTTTGCATCACAATAAGATTTTTTCATCAAAATAATTATTAAAATGGATAATAATGCCAAACTAGTTTGTCTAACATTGTAAAGCACACCCTAGTCATTTTGACCAGCCCTCAGATGTTTAAGGAGTTTTACATATAGAGACTATGCAGGTGTGTTTTGAAAGCTTCAGAATATTCAAAACAAGACAGTATGCATTTGGGTGGGGGTTTTCCTACTATTTTAAGATCCTTGACTGTATTTCAATATTCTCATTCAATGTTCTGAATACAACTGATCTTACTGCATAACGAAAACCTATGTATGTGTGAAACAAGGTCAAGTATTTGCACTAATTGCAAGAAAAAAATAATCTGTCTTCAAGAGGTCAGTTCTTGGGCTTTAACTTTAAACTCCGTATGTCAAGATTTGGTATAAGAGGTCTACCTTAGTTTTATTAGCTGTCACAGCACTACTTGACAGCCTGAGTTTTTTTTCATCTTAAGCTGCTGCTGTTCTGAGGAAAATTGCCATTGTTTAAAAATCAAGGCTATTAAGCTAGAGGATGCCTAAGAAGTGTTATGTTACGCTTGCTGCAAATGGAAAAGTATATTATTAGTATTCTGTCCACTTAAGACCTGTACAACAGTTGACAGATGCCAAGCTTCTACAATGTTTTCAGTATCTACTTCATAGATACCTTCTAGATCTGCAGTACTTTATTTTGACATTTAAGCTCAACTGTTAGGAAGCTTTATGTCCACACTGGCCTCAGCAACTAATCCATCTTTCCCCATCTCCCAGAAAAGTCCATCAATGTTTTGAAGTTACAGAGCATTTGTCATGAATTGGCATTTTCCTCTGGAAAAAGGATTACTGAGACTGCTCTGAAATCTAGTCTTGCTGTACAAAGCTGCGAAAAACTTAGCTATTGATGTCAGTAGGTTTAAATTTCACTTTATTCCAACTGCTGATTATCAGGAGTGTAGCTGCTGACCTAACTGAGGGAAATTGTTCCACCTATTGAGCAGGGCATTCTACTTAAAAGGGCTGCACTTCCAGCATTCTACTTTTGAAGGTCTGCTAAATTCAGTTATGCAACTGATTCAGTTAGTTAAACGGAATTTTTGTCAGGAGCCCCCAAATCCAATTAGTCTTTTGTGGCAACAAGGTCATTTGTAAATTTAAGATCATGTGACTAACAACCAGCCAGCCATGGAAACAGGACATACTTTACAATGGATGTTAGCTTATCAAATGCTATCCAACTACTTAGTCATTCTTAGGCTTGCATATATTTCTTTAAATAAGTGTTCCACTTTTAGCATGACAGGATTTCAAATGGTATTCTGATCACAAGACATAATTTGATCCTGAGCCAGCAACAGTCCTGCTTATGCTAGCTGCTGCTTTAGTCACTAATAACCTGATGTCATTCACAGATCAGATTGTTTTTATGCAATTGGTACTTTCCCTTCACCCCCTCAACCTTTACAGCTCTAAATGAATAAGAGTTTCTGTGCAACATTTCAGCTTCCCATGCTTTCCCCCCCTTCCTCCTGTGCTTATTAGAGCACTTTGACTGACCCTGCCACTGACACATGCTTTACTCACATGCCAAATCTAATACTGCTAGCTAGGGAGGATACAGTTGTTTTCCTTACACAGGAAACAAGCAATGGTATGGTGGTTAGCTGATCTTTGTTCCATCTTGCTATTACTTAAGGAACTGTCTCAGATCTAGAAGGACCATTGGGAAAGAATTCTAGCTTTATACAAGTCTTTGTTCACCATGTTTATCTGAATGGTAGAGGTTGATTAGATGAACTGTAACTCCTGGTTGTTAAATACCCTATGTAATTTGAGAGAGGAAAGGGCAAGTTATCTAAATGGGAATGATACCACCCGTGACATGCTGAAGTTCAGCTCAAGCTGATTCAAGAGCTACTGCCTTTGGTTAGAGCTGTAATAGACAGCATAGGAGTAGTGGTTCTTCCTTTCGCAAGTGACCTGTCAAATGTTCTTACTCTAAATCAACTTCAGTGTTAACACCAGGGATGAGTGGTTTAAGCTACAGATACAGCTTTCTCTCTGCGTTTACCATGAGATGATTCACTTAACTAGTATTAATTCAACTTTTTTTTTAAAGAGTAGAAGCTATTATACTTTCTTTTAGCAACAATAATGGTCTCCCTTTAGAAAAGCTATCTAAGTTCACATTGTGCCTGTTCATTCTGTTACAAGAAATTAGTTTATGTAAGCTCTGAAAGTCTTATTAGAATTTTAAACTTACGCTTTAAATGCTGGAAGGTAGGAATATACAGAAGTGCTGCTCAAATTATAAATAAATGGTAGATGTTTGCTTATGTCTGTTGTTGCCCAGCTGCTGAAAAAGGTGTTTAATAACCCCTGATCTGCACCTGAAAGAGAAAGCATTAATAGGCTACAAGCATCAGATAGCTGTTTTAGGATATTTTTCAATCACTTCACTAATTAAGAGTTGGTAATGCAGTTGTCACGTCCAGTAGGAGTTTGGCATAGAGCACTAGAGCTCTACTTGTGAACAACCCTGTAAACCTTGCAGCCTTTGAAAATCCAAAAGAAGCAGAGAATGAAACAGATAGTATGCGTGGGGTTACTTTTGCTAAAAGATAGCAAGCTGTTCACAAACCCTGACATTCAGTTTCTTTTACAACTTAAGTTCAAGCTGTATAAGGCAGCAAAAAACAGGACTTGATAATTGAGCACCCTTCAGCTTCAGGAAAGCTGTAGCTCAGAAGATCAAGTGCCAATAATTAGTTTTATTACTTATGCTTATAGATGCATGACCAACATCTCAACGCCAGAGTTACGGTATCAGTGGTGTGTTACACGTGCAGCCCTGGATGCATCTACCAACACTGTGACAGGATAAGGAAAGCACATTCAGTCTTGGTGACAACTCTAGTAAAACTTCATCAAATCCCTTTACAGGCAATAGGCATTCCTAGTTCTGTACTAAAAAGCTGCTATCCACACCCTAAGTGAGGATAACAATCTAAGTTATGGCCAGACCTACTGTGTTGGGAGGGGTCACCTCTTAGTTTGCAAGCAGAAGCTGTAATGAGGTCAAATGAGTCTGAAGTTGTTTGGTATGTCAGTAGTAGAGTAGCTAAAAAACCCCAAACATATAGCCTCTGGCCCAAAGCAGACTAGTTTATAAGCAGCTACTGAGAAGTAAAAACTACTTATTTATATCCATTCAATCTTTATTGCAGTGTATATACTTAGTCTTTAAGTGCTAATAGTTCCTCTTATGAATGAGATTGAAGGGAGTTCCTCAACTCTCACGTACTGTCTTCCCTTCACATGTAACTGCATTGACAAGTAGCATTGCTAAAGAGTAGGTAAATGGATAGCTTAGAAAAGAGACAATGTTTTACTTGAATTTTCTAAAGCACTCAGTCTCTGCTGACTCAGGAAAGTTGTTTTTTTTTAATTGGCCTATGATTAGATTTAGGGCATTACTAAGGTTTACACCCTCACTGCTGTTTGAGCAGAATTTGCTTTTTGCAACTGAAGTATCTAGACAGAGGGCATAAACTCAGATGTACAGGCAGTACACTGACAAATATAAATTCTAAAGTATCCTGTTACAGCTGTCAGCATACATGCAGATTGCAGAGTGAGAAATTGCCTAGAGACTCAGTCCAGAAATTTCAAACCTCTGACTTGTCTCTCAACCCATAAAGGAAGGAAAGCACTTTTGAAGAAGTTGTCCCCATCACAGGAGAACAGAGTCAAAGAAACCAGACAAGTCCTCTGGTCTTTACTCAGCTATGTTTCATTTTAACTTCTAACATACACATTCTTAACACAGCATTAAGTTAACAGTAAGATCATCTAAAAGAGGAGGAAGTGTGGGATGCCCTCTCAGAACAGATAGCTCGTAACTGAAGAGGCCACAACAATGTATTTAACTTATTCTACAGGGCTTTCTCTCACTCAGATTGTTTTACATACTCTGCCTTTTTTTCAGATTGCATGCATTTGTGCCAAAGCAGCCACTGAAAGCAGCATTTAGCTCTCCTAGTTCAGACTTCAACAGTAGTCTTGTACAAACTGGACCGTAGACATAAGGTAAAAGAATCAGGCAGTAGTTACATTAGCTACATATCTACAGATAGTCTTGCTGCATTATGTCTTTATATGTAAAACCAACCATTTTAGATCCCAGGCTAAAGAGCCAGAGGATTGTCAAAGCAATAGCAGTGTTCTTAAGGTATCAGTACTACCAGATTTCTTTTAAAACCAAACTTCTTTTTCCCCTCCACTAGTTTTAGATGGTATCTAGAATTACTGCATGACATATTCCTCATTATCTAGAAAGGTGACGTTCAAATAGACAAAGTAGTTGTCTACATAAGTAGCCATCACTGTACCATTTCTGGACAACAGCATTACATAGGAGGCATATGTCTGCTGTTATAAACATTAAATACTCCGGAAAGTCTTGCATTCCCTACTTACTGCTACTGCAGATGGGGTGCTTAGAGCTTGACTTCAATTATGCATAGCTTGGTAGCTCATTGAATTTGCATCCCTGTGTCCTATTAAGGGCAGTGACCCTTCACAGGTGTTTCTCTTATAAAAGTTTCCAGGAACTTTTATTACTGTCTAGATCAACTTAAGTTTAAATCCCCTTTCTCCCCACCAAGTTAATGAGCTCAGCAGCTTATGCAGATAGTCAAGTCTACATGGTCTCATTACTCAGATCATTGCTACCATTTAAAAAAAAAAACACTGAATAAATTTTAAAGCTGAAGTACAAATTACAGTCCTAGAAATTTGGTACCTAAACCATTAACCCACCATTTTTGCTGTTAAGAGCTGCAACAACTGCTTCATGTTTAGAACACGGAGGAAGTTTCACCATTGTGTGGCTTCAGCTTTCAAGTCAGAAAGTATATTGTGGAAGCAGTTCTATTCTTTTAAAGGACAGGGGCCTTAGACATAGAAGATAGGGTCTGCTAGCAGTTGAGCACAAAGCTTGGAGGAGACAATCACCAAGTCTGATATGTTCCTGGAGCTACTCAACAGTCAGTTTGCACAAAGATGTGAGTTTTGTTTGGGGTTTTTTTTTGGGTTTGTTTTTTTTTTTTTTTAATGAAACAATTCAGTACTGTGCTTCAGCTTTTGCCACAGCTGGTAATCAATTTACACCCAACATTTGAGAGCACTCCCAGAGCTACCAACTGCTACCTTGTCAGTAGTGAGGTACAGACAGACCCTTCATTACACTGCAATACTCATTTTCACTAGAGTTTATTCACATGGTAGCATTAAGCATCCAACGGTGTGACTACTGTTCTTTAGGAGGCCACACACAGGAGTCCACAGAGTAACAGGGATTATTCTGTAGACTAGGAACGACATCTCGAATTTTTACGAAGTACTGAAAGGTAAGTCAACAGGCTGGCTAATTACCTTCTATTAAGAGTTCCATTTTATGGTCTTATTTATGTAATTTTCTGTAGCTTTTCCAGTTAGGCTGTTTTGTACCACAGTAGTTACATAATGAAATCTAGTGACAGGAGACTGTGGTAGTCATTCAGAAGCCTTTACCTCTAGCAGTCTTCCAGCAACATGTGCATTTACTGCAATGGTAATAGATTGGCATGGAGACTTACAGGACAGCAGAACTTGGCCTCTCAAGCTTAAATCTAGCACAGTGGCCAATCCCCGTGGCCAAACCCAAGTGACCTATAGTGGGAAGCAGCCAAGGCTACATGCACCTGATATTGGGAAAAAGACAGTCACCTCTGTATAATACCAGGAAGCTATCACATAACCTGTGAAGAGACAGTTGCATCTTCAAATGTTTGTTTCTCTGAAGCGACACTCAAGTTGATCAGTACTATTTTTTCCACAGCAACTTGAGTTACCATAGAACATTCAAGCCTTGAGCGTTAGGAATGCATGAAGCATAGTTACTGCAGTTTCATTTGCTAATGCATGCACTGTGCTTGCTACATCTTAAGATTCCTTGTTACACAATTCTACATTGCTAATGCTTACAGCTGCTAGTTTGGAGGCCAAACTCTTAGGTTTTTTTTATTTCATGAAGTCTGAAAAAAGTAGTTTTACTACATGTTGTAATGATAACCTCTGTGAGAAGGATATAATTTCTGTGTAGTTACACTGAGTTTAGAATTCTATCCTACAGAGTCCCCATGACACACATGTAATTACTGAGCCGTCCCAACCACTATTACCATTTTGGTCTAACTTATGCTGAAATACAAATTAATACATACCATCAAAGCTGCCTTTCTCTGTGGCAAACTGTAACAGTTGATTGTATGTTTCAATGGAAGGTCGGTAAACAAAAACTCCAGAATTAAAACAGTCAGGCCAGCCTGGATCTGGTGCTGCAGACAGCTCTTCTCTCTCAAAAAGCTCATCAATATTTGACAAAACCTAGTTGTAAAGGGGGTAAATAAAAGTGTTTTCTGTTTTTTAGGTTAGGAATTGGAGTATCATGTTTTAATGGATTTTAACATCCACCTTAAGACACAAAAGTTCTCATATCGATGCTCTTGTCTTACAGAAGACAATACTTTATGGAGATAGTCCCCACAGACGTTATAATTAATTTTGATAAAAAAGGCACATATATTTTTAGAGTTACTAGTCCAAATAGCAAAAAGGCCTCTTATTACCCTTCCTCATAAAAAACTGCCGCTTACCATTGTGTCTGCATCCATGAAAACGCATTTTGAAAACTGCGTCAGTTCCCAGCAGTGAAGCTTTGTTAGCGTGACACCCAGCTCAGGTCTTTTCATTAACGCCAAGTGTGCTGAATCCCCGCTATCCAAGACATCTACCAATATGACTTCATCAAAGACTTTTTCCAGCACTTTCCTGGGGAAAGAGTCAATTGCCAAGATTTAGTTCTATTGTAATTCCAGCACCAGACCACGTGACAGATTCCATAAAGAGAAGTGGAATAACAGGATTCTGGCAGTATTTCTTATGCCCTCAGTAGGAGTTGACTGCATGTCTTGCAATGCACAAGTACACCTTTCTGCCTCAAGGTTTCTAGTTTGTAATGGGCACATTTTGGGGAACAAAAAAGTTTGTTCGGGTTTTTTTCTTCCACAAACAGGGCTTTAGTTGGCATTGCTACCAAATCCAGTAGGTCATGGCTATGTAGCACAAACTTTCCACATAGCTTTTTTTCAGCCAGACTCTGATTTTTGGCAAGTTAACAGTCTACTTTGAGCAGGCAATTAAGAAATGGGAAGCTGGTAGAGTAGCTTGAGCAGGACAGTAGCTGAATCCTAAACGGTTGAAATAGAAGTTTACACAATAGTTATGACAACACTGTTCTGGATTTGTGACTGTTAGGGACATCTGACTAGAACCAGTTGCTAAAGCTTTCTTTACCCCGTAAAGTTTTAAAGACTCACTTAATCATGGCTGTGGGTACAGCCCGTATCATGTTCACCTCAGGGTGACACTTAAACTTTCAGACAGTGTAGTGAAATTTTGTGGCAGATATCCAACCTTTGCTTTACCGTCAGTAAAGCATTACCATTAGTTCAAGAGAGGTTAAGGAGTTCATGCTGCTTAAAATATGAAGCATCTGTAAAGTCTCACTATTCTACAGAGTATCCTGAATGCTCAGCAATTAGTACAATTTGAGCCACAGAGCTTGTAAATGAGTTTTAGAACTCTGCCTTGCAAGGCTGTCTTTATACTGACCGTTTGGTATACACAGTTGCTTCTGAACTTAAGGCATACCTTGTTAGTGGATACAGAGTGAGAAATGCAAGTTCCAGTTACACCACCACGTCGGTAGGTATCACTGGTCTAAGGGCAGAGTACTAGCTGGCTTACGCTAGCACATAAGCACATTTATGATTCATCTTAAAAGAGCACGCTCACCTAATAGGCTAGAATGGATGTTCCTATATGTAACATCTTTATATTGATAAGGCCATTTAGCTGCCAGGAGGCTCCAGGGAGAGTCACTCCATTTATTATTGAGGCACTTCTCTACTGTCTCTATAAATTGAGAGATCTTTTCAGAAGATCTTCCCCACATAGAGAATCTTGACCTATCATCTGTAGTTCATGTAGTTATTTGCTTAATTGGGTTTTTACCCTCCTCTTACATGTGGAAAGAGCACCCAGTCTGCTCCATACTGAGACTATTCTAGAGAGGCTGTAGGAAGCAAATGCCTGTTAATTTCATTTGTGGTAGTGTGGTGACCTCATTAGATAACCTCTGTTGATGTGCTGATTTGACATACTTGGTGCTACTTTAGTTCTGCTCATTTTCTTCTCTCATGATAAAATTTGAAGTGTCTGCTAGATTTCAAGAGAGCTTGTGTTACATTATCTCAATCTGGAATGCTTCTACAAGACAAATGAATACCAATTCCCTTAACTCTCACCTCTACGTGCATACATACAGCACTAATAAACGCACAGGCAATACTGTATTATTGGACAGTTCTAAGCAGGACTATGAAAGCAAAGATCTGGTTGAAATATCTGTATCAAGTCACAGTTTAGTGCTCTAACTACAGAGTATTTGTTAACTCATCATATGGAAGAAAAAAAAACAATTTCATGTTTGAAGAACTTACAGAATTCCAAATAGTAGAAGTTGAATTCTGCTAAGCTTAGCTGTTAAGCTTCCAGAGTTTTGGAAGGTTACTATTAAGGAATTTAACTTCCGTTTTTCAACCTTCACATCAGCACGAACTGTGGCAGTTTGAAGTATATAAGTGACCTTACCTCATAAGCTCTGAGACCTGAGGAGTTATGAGTGCAGTCAGCTTCCTTGTTGTTCTGTACTGTTGCAAGGATGAACCAAGTACCAGTGCTCCTTTCACATAAGAGTCATTTGTGGCTAGAGTCACAAAAGACTGGTCTGGAAGAAATGAACTTGGTCAAGTTAGCATGATCCACTACTTTATTCTGAGACAGATACACTAGAAACCTAGTTTTGTTAGGTAATCATGCTGTGAGACCCCTAAGGTGCTCTTTAACTCTGCATATTGGGCCTTCCTACATGGCTGAATGAAGCAGATTATACTTGCATAGCTACACTTGCTATTAGTAACTTGACACATGGCAAAATGCAGTAAAGAAACAGAATCGAGACTCTTGCAAGAGAAAACCAGTTCCGGTTTGCCCACAGGTAAAATAAGTCATGCCAAATGTTAGAGACAACCCAAAAGGTCTGAAGAGCCTTATTTTGGCCATTAATATACTATTTTTAAGCTAAAAGTACTGGGAGTCAGTGAGCTTGCATTTGGTCTGAAGTTAGTAACAGTACAGTCTGGTAGAGTAACTCAAGTTCAGCTCTGAACTCTGAAGCTAGGGCAGTCTAAAACTTAGGTTTCATTTTCAAATGAAAGTAAGCATTGAATTAGATCTTGGACAACAGTATTAAGTTCGGCTAGCTCAGGATTTTGCAGATGAGTTGTTCTGCAACCCATGGTTGCAGCTCTATCACAAGAATGCAAGATTTAAATGGGAAGTAACCAGTAATATGACAAGCAATTTAAGACTTGCAGCAACAGTTTTTGCTCTTCACGCCAGAAGAGGTAAGGTTGAATTGTTACTACAAAGTATAACCTTCTGCTCCAGCTGTATCTTAAAAATAGATTAAGATGGATCACTTTGCCACATGCTGCTTATTGAGGCCATATAATACAAGCTTTGCATTCTTTCAGTTGTCATATTGTTTTAAACTGCCAGGGTGGGACTGACAAAAGCAAACAAGTAACTTCTAAACTTCAGTTCACTGTTAACTATCATCATGGAGATTGTTAACTATCGTCAGGTAGTACTCCTTTCCAAGCTACAGCGCTTTATAAAAAGAAGTGTGCTCTTTTCTACCAAACCACTTTTGACACCATCAACAAAAGTTTCCTTCCTAAGAATTTCAAGAGTAGATTTTCACATTCAAATTTACTTTAGCAACTGTGTTTTCTTTTCTTTACTGAAGTTAATTAGGTTAGATCAGGATTGAGAGTGAGTGAGGGTTCTGGGCACTTAAAAGCTTACTATAATCAAGTTTAGTAGTAAGATTAAAATAGCAACTGCTCTACTTTCAGAGAGATTGTTGTTTGGTAAAATTCCTCAGCCCCTGAGACCGTCATCATCAATCTCTTTTTAACTCAATACCATCTTAATGGCTGACGACAAAGTCATGTACCATAATTGTCTATGAGCTCTGCAGACCTGGTTTGCAAGCTCTACAGAGCAGCTACAAAACCTTCTATTTTGCTTAGCAGCAAAACCAACTAGTCCCAAGGGATTTAGATTGTAGTGGTCAATTACAAAGGTCAAAAAAGCTTCTACAAGGCAGGAATAGAGATTTTTTTTTTTTTTCCAATTCACTTTAGCTACCAATTTGTAATAGTTCATATAATTCAGCAAATCTACAGAACACTTATGTTTCTTTGAAGCTTTAGAAATGGCAAGTGTGTGATTTTAATTCACGTGATTTTAAGGGGCATGAACATCTAATAGAGCAGCATTTTTCATTACTTAATTTGCATGTCACTCCTCAATAAATAGAAGTCTGCCACTCTGTGCTGACAGACAGCTCACTAGAAATCCAGTGTAGAGAAAGTGGGATTGTACCCATCATTCATCTGAATGTTGGTTTGGTCCCCCCCCACCCCAGCAGTAGAAGACCAATTCTTAAAGTGACCTTGCCACTGAAAGACTAGTCTTTTTCATTGACCTGCTAGCAGGTATACTTCTACCAGGTCTCCTCATCTTACTGAAACTGACTATTCACACACAAAGGTCTTAGACAAATAAAGTCAATTTAATGATGGAGTAAAGGCTAAGAAGCCCCCTATTACATCCCAACTGCAGGAGGAAACTTTACGACTGCTTGACAGGAAAAAGATATTGGCAAGCTGTAGAGCATCCAAGTCAGTACAGCTTTCCAAAGTTTTGAATACACTATGTTCTATTTCATACCTTCTCTGAAGTACATTCAGTCATGTTATGCATGAGTCCATACTACAATTTGGGCAAGACCAGTTGCTGCTTAATATGGAAGCTACACCTGCAAGAGACTAGTCCATTCTACCTGAACCACAAGTATTTCAGTTGTGTGGGTCTCCCTTCCCATCCTCTCCCCCTTCTCCATTCTCTGTAAACGTTTCCTCCACCGTAGGTTATGTTCACGCAGCAATGTTATGCCTGAGACATACTGAACTATTAGTGGCAGTGTGGCTGCAGGAACACAGAAAACGTGAGACAGTTGCGCAGCTTCACACTTGGTTTATCCAGGCAAACCCGAGCTACTTCAGAGACACCTTTGGCTGCCCAGTTCATAGGCTACAGTATCTGTACGTCAGGGTCCTTGCACTAGCCCTTACCCTCCTAAGAGCATCCTGGAAGCCTGAGCTAGGAGCCATCCTTCATGTGACAGCATGCAGGAGGGCACCAGAGCGCTTGCCCCCCAGATGGCTTAAAACTTCCCCGGGAAGCATTTTGATAGGCATAGCCAGAGTTCACACGTGTTTGCCTATTCCCCTGTTCTTTGAGTGGGGTGCTAGTACATCTGGGTTGGTTTTTTTTTTCCCCTTGAGTACAGGATTCCTAAAGAGACAGGAGCATCTAACCAAGGGGTGCATCGGGAGGCAGCGCACCAGACGTCCTGCAGCCTTCTAGGCCTGAAAGCGAAACCGACTCCACTGACAGCTTCAGCTAAGGTTAAAAAAAAAAAAAAAAAATCCGGAAGGAAAGCGCCAGGCCCCCTCGGAGAGGCGGTAAGGAACTGCTCGTGGGGAAGCACAAAGCGCACAGAAGCTGCGCGCTCTCCGTGGCGCCTCCGGGGAGGGCTCGGTGCTCTCCTGCGCGGCGCTGCGGCCCCGGGGCGGCCCCTCCGGCCCCTCCCGCCCTCATCCCCCCCGTCAGGGGACGGGGCCCCGGGGCAGGGAGCGGGGCTGAACCGCCAGCATCCCCTCACGCTGCGGCAGGTGCCCGGCGGGACGCCTCCGCCTCCTCCGCCCCCGCCGCGGGCGGCACCGGCTGGCCGCGACCGCCGCCTAAAAATAGGTGCCGCGCCGCGGCCCGCTCCGTCCCCGCACGGCGGCCCGGAGGCCATCGGGCAGCGCCCGGCGGCTCCGCGAATCCCGCCCGCGGCCCTCGCGAATCGCCGCGCCCTGCGTCGGGCGCCGGCGCTCACTGACCTGCCATGGTGCCGGCTCCGCGCACCGGCTGCGGCGGGGACGGCGGCCGCGCTGCGGGGGCCGCGCCGAGGCCGCCCCTTATGTAGGGGCGGGGCCACGCGTCTTCGGCCGAGGCGCCGCTGAGAGGAGTCCTCGCGCCGGGGCGGGGCGGGCCCGGCTCTCCGCCATGGCCTCGCGCCGCCGTGGCACGTCATCCCTCCGTCGGCGCCGGGCGGGAGCGGGGGCCGCGCCGCGAGGGGCTCTTCTACCCGCCGCGCCCGCGGCCGCCCAGGTTAAGCGGAGCTTAGTGGGAAGACACTCACTGCGCTGACGGAGGGCCGGAGCCCGCCTCAGGACGCGGCGCCTCAGGCCGGCGGTGCCGGTGGCACGAGGGGAGCGTCGCTCCCGCGGTCGCCGAGCCCTGCGGGAAGAAGAAGTAAAACCAGGCCCAACGCCGCCGGGAGCGCATTTACAGTGTTCACACGGCAGAGCCCCCCAGTCCCGCAGCCACGTCAGAGTAGCGTGGCCGCTGCTGAGCCATCCTTGATGCTGCCGCAAAATGGCGGCTGAGGATGGCGTTCCCGTCAGGAGCGCCCTGGGCCGGATGCGGGCAGGATTGTTGTCCGGCTTTGAGATGCAGCTGTTGGCGCACGCAGCGTGGCGGGCGGTTTGGTGGTGGTCGCTGCGGGGGGCTGCGGGGTGGCAGGAGGGGCCCTAGAAAAGGTGCGAGGCAAGCGCTTTCATTTGAAGGCTTACCTCATTGTGCCTCTGTTAAGACAGCGTAACTGATGGTGTTGGGAATGCTTGGCACCTCTGGGGAGCGTGTGTCAGCCGGTGAGATGGGGAGATAGGGCCATACTTAGATATTTTCTGCAGGGCCCAATTTCAGTCCTTGAAATTCAAGCTGTACCTTTTCAGTAATAAAGGAGGGGTGCTAATAAGTTTCTTGTGCTCTTCTTTATCACCCTTGCAAGCATTATGAGTCTTAAGACTCCAGTACAGGTCCTTTGTTATTCACTTGACTCTCTACATACTAGTCAAAACTGACCAATTAAAGATGATGACAAATAGTGAAGGGTATAGATAACACATGATACCCTAACTGAAGAGAATGTGTTAGTCCAAAGAATCACAGAATCACAGGCTGGTTGAGGTTGGGAGGGACCTCTGGGGTCCATGTGGTCCAGCCCCCCTGCTCGAGCAGGGCCACCCAGAGCTCGGTGCCCAGCACCATGTCCTGATGGCTTCTGAGTACCTCCAAGGATGGAGACTCCACCACCTCCCTGGGCAGCCTGTGCCGGTGCTCGGTCACCCTCACAGTGACAAAGTGTTTCCTGATGTTCAGAGGGAACCTCCTACAGTTTGTGTGTCAGTTTGTGCCCGTTGCCTCTGGTCCTGTCACTGGCACCACTAGAAAGAGCCTGGCTCCGTCCTCTTTGCACCCTCCCTGCAGGTATTTATGTCCATTGATGAGATCCCCCTGAGCCTTTCCATCTGCAGGCTGAACAGTCCCAGCTCTCTCAGCCTTTCCGCATAGGAGAAATGTTTTCTTGTCCCTTCATCATCCTTGTGGCCCTCTGTTGGACTCTCTCCAGTATGCTCATGCCTCTCTTGTACTGGGGAGCCCAGCACTGGACACAGTCCTCCAGGTGTGGCCTCACCAGTGCTGGGTAGAGGGGAAGGATCCCCTCCCTTGACTTGCTGGCAATACTTTGCTTAATGCAGCCCAGGATACCATTCACCTTCTCTGCAGCAAGGGCACATTGCTGGCTCATGTTCAACTTGCTCTTTACCAGGACCCCCAGGTACTTTTCTGCAATCCATTATCTTTCTCCAGACAATGACCTATACCTGCTTTTTCACCAGAATAAACTGTGGAAAGTCTGTTCAGAAGGATATTCCTTTCTAACCTGAATGGCAAATGGGTTTTGACATGAAAGGATTTAAAAACTAAACAAACCCCCAAATGCAAACTGATGAACAAAGAACATTCCACCTCCAGATTTCCCCAATATGGGAAATTATGTTTGAGCTGACAAAATTTTTGTAGACCTGTTTTAAAATCAAATTACTTACTTTTAAAAATACCAACATCAGGGAAGTGCTCCTTGACCAACAACAAAAAAAGCTTTTAGAGCATACCAGTAATTTATAAAACATGACATGCATAAAAACGCGTGAATCATAATTATAGGCAATGCTGGTAATGTAATATGTGAGTAGCGATTACTAGTATTTTCTGGTACACGGCCCTTTTTCAGGTATCCATGGCTTTGACAGACTTTCTCTGTGATGGTGTTGGGCATGGTTTGTGTCTGTCTCAGATGGAAGTTTAGAGAAATTTTTAGCCAGCACATTTCAGCTGTGTGTAGCTTGTTGCTTTGCCAAGTTTTTGAGAGAAAACAATAGAATAGCCACTGTTGGTGATTGCTCTCCGCCACTCCTCCTCCCCTCACTCCCCCCACGACTCCTTTATATTATGTTAGAGTGGAGAAAAAGAGCATCATTCCTTCTGTTTTCCATGTTAAAAACAATCGAAACAAAAACCCTAGGTTTGTCAGTGTTAAGCTTGGAAGTGTGACAGAGAAATGCTTCCCCCCTCCTTATGCACACACCTGCTTGCACATGCTTATTTGAGATTTTTCAGATGTTCATGGTTGAACAGGCTGTGAATTCTGCGGCTCCCTTGTGTGACTGGATTGCGCATACATCCGTGCCCCTGTACGGCTACACTCCCTTCCCCACAGCCTGGAGGGAAATAGTGACAGGAAGAACCTGAGAGCTAATCAGGTGTCTCATTGCCTTCCAGATCAAATGGAAGAAAAGATCATGTGACATGAGGATAGAAGGAAGAAAGCCAGAAAAAAAGAGAGGAATTCTTGGGACAAGCTCTCATGAGATGAGGGCTAAGATGGGAAAGCATCTAAGCCTGGGACAAGCTGAGCAAAAAAAAAAAAAGCTTGGCCTCAATTTTGACTGAAGAGGATAAATTTAAGACTAGGTGAAAGATAAGTATACGAGGATGGGAACTAGCCAGGGAAACTGCGTTACTTGTCAGCACACCATAATACTTGATAAAAATCTGGTGAGGATGAAGAAGGAATAAATTTTGCTGGATAAAGAGACAGCATTCAGAAGGAATGGACAAAGTGCTGCATAGGAGCTCATTAGGTGAATACTAGCACACTGAATGAGGTGCAAGTCCTATGGAAAATGAGCCTGTGATCATGCAATTAAAAAATTACATCACAATGCATGTCACAGAAGTCAAATTACCATTGCACATTATAGAACTTCCTACTTTTAATGACTAAGTAATAGTGTTATTTTAGTAGGAGCTTGTCTATAACTTAAGTAGAAAGACATTTCAAAACACCAAATACTAAGAAGTAGCTTTGAAATATAGTTGGGACTTACATAGCAGTAACAGAAACAGAAATTGCTACCCCCGTAACTGGACTGCGGTAAGGGTAAACTTCTAAAGCACTTAATTAGCCATTTACACTGAAGCTATATAATAATTTTGCAAACGTGCACAGTGAGTCCAACCATTAAATTAATAAAACATTGTAGGTAAAGGTTCAGAATAAAACAGTATTTCTGCCTCTGCAAAATCTGAAGAAAAACAGAAAAATTGTCAACTCCATGCATTTTGTTCAAGTTTAAAGTACTGGAATTCAGTTTTTTGACAACACTGCAACTGAAATGGTAATCTGTCTGGTTAGGAAAGAGAATTCCATGGTGTGAAGTGCATAGCTGGATATATAAAAAGAATATAGCCCAATTCATAGAATCATAAAATGTCCTGAGTTGGAAGGGACCCGCAAGGACCATCGAGTCCAACTCCTGTCCCTGCACAGGACAGCCCCAAAATTCACACCATGTGAATTTTGTCACAACTGTACTGAGGTTTGATTCTGTTTTTGTCTGGCCCTCTCCCTCTTGCCCTGTCATAAACGTCCCTAATGACAAAAGCTGTTCTGGGTCATCCCCTCTGCTTTTTGAAGCCCTTATCACCTTGACCTTACTGTGAAGCTAGACTGGACATTTATTATTTGAGAACTGAGAAAAGTCTGCATAGAATTTTAAAATTTGGCAGAAATTTTTCCAAGCGCTAGGATTTCAGTATAATGTAACTTATTCCAATAGGACTGAAAAGGCTTTGGTGTTTCTATTTGAATAATCAAAATATTACACTGTCACTCCAGCTTATTTCAACCTTTCACATTCTCCTTTCCTAATGGGCATTCTCTTCCCCTGTCCCAGAGCCAGTTAGAGTTTTGGCCTCGTTTCCTACAAAAAAAATCCACCTGTTACATAAATGTGATAGTCTTCTGAAAAGTTAGGCTCTATCTTGTAAATCTTGCATTTGCTTGGTGCGTGTTACTTAACACATGGCAGTGAGCACATGTTCAGCGGATTAAGGAATTCTTACGATTTCTTCTAGCTAACATGATAAAACGAACACTCTTAGAAGCAGTGAAGCAAGGAGGTCTCAATTTCTTTTGATCTAAATCATCTTTTGGTTTGATTCTCAGTGGTCTATAATGCAAGCTACAATAGAAGCTTTTCTCCTTGTTGCATGAATAACCTGGCATCTATTAAGAAGTAAGTTGATGCCCAGCCTTTTTTCTCATTGGAGAAACAGTCACCTCTCTCAACAGTCTTACAAAAGTGTTAAAAAGTAGTAACACTGAGACCTCTCTCTGCTTTCTTAAACCTAATGAGAAGGTTTAAATGTTATTGGAGATCACAGAACCATGTACAAATGATTTCATGAGCCTCTTCTCTTTGGCAAATAGGCTAAACAAGGCACATGTACGTGTATTTTTTTCTCCTAACCTGCTCCCCTTTGCTAGTGATTCTTTTAGGATGGGAGGCCACAAGACCTGCTGATTAGGACATGTGGCTGGGAGCAGAAAGCAGGGGTTTGTCACCAGTTCCACTCCTCATTTGCCGTGATGCTAAGGGCAGGCAATGCAGCTACATATTTGTTTCCCTTTTTTTCTCTCTTTACCACTTGACTAAAAACAGTAAGTCTATCTCTTGCTCTGTATTTGTCCAGGGGAGTCCCAGTCATGTATCCAAGCTGTAGGTGCTACTGCCTCAGTAGGGAACAACCAATCTTACCGTTTCTTACTTGCACAGATGTGCTGACCAGAACCTTAAACTCTCCCAAAATAGAAGACTTTAGTACTTCATTTCATTCCTTACTACAAGAAGCACTAAAGCTCTTAATACTTGAAACAAACAAACAAACAAACAAATGGTAAAATTCCTGGAGACGCAAAGTCCTCAAGATGTAGAAATTCTAGCAGGGATTTGAGAAGAAGCAGTGGTAATACTTCCACCAAGTTACTAGCAGTGCTCTAGTTCCATGCTAGAGTTGTGCTGAATTTAAGCCATGTAGTTAACTTCAGTCTCATGTGAAAATTAAAAAAAAAAAAATCAGGATGATATACTGGGAATCACATTTCTAATTAATATTAAGTGAATTCAATTACTCCCTTCTAGAAAACCTTAGTATCATTTAGTTCATATCATTCATATCATATAATTCATATCATATTCAGTATCATCATAGTTCAGATGCTTCAACCCCTTTCATAGCTAAAGAAGTATAATAGCATCAATATTAAAGTAGAGTAGAGTGGAACAGAATAGAATAGAACAGTTCAGTTGGAAGGGACTGGCAATGATCCAACTGCCCGACCACTTCAGAGCTGACCAAAAGTTAAAGCATGTTATTAAGGGCATTGTCCAAATGGCTCTTAAACACTGTCAGGCCTGGGGCATCAACCACCTTTCCAGGAAGCCTGTTCCAGTGTTTGACCACCCTCTCAGTAAAGAAATGCTTCCTAACGTCCAGTCTGAACCTCCCCTGATGCAGCTTTGACCCATTCCCAGGCATCCTGTCCCTGGATCCCAGGGAGAAGAGATCAGCACCTCCCTCTCCACATCCACTCCTCAGGAAGCTGCAGAGAGCAATGAGGTTGCCCCTCAGCCGCCTCCTCTGCAAACTAGACAAACTCAGAGTTTTTGTCTAGGACTAGAATGTTACTAGAGAAGTGATACATTAACAATAATGCTCAGCAATTAAGTTGTCAAAAACCTATATAAGCATTAATCCTACACCTTAGCGGGTTTAAGTGGCAGTTAAGTATTACCACATCCATTTTTACTGAAGAAGATTATAGGACTCATGTAGATTAAATGCGAAGATAGTTTGCAGTTTATGCTAGCGTAAAGCAACAGCAGTGTTGCTTGGGAGGTCATTTTAATTGACCTTAAAGGATTTGTTTCAGCATGACACCATCAGTTCAGGCAAAACTGGTCTTTCTTACACGACTTCCTCAGGACTGCACAGAACATCAGCAATACAGATCTGTGGTGTAATGGCTTCCACACCTGACCTCACTGACAAGGTCTTGCACTCATCAGAGCGGAATGATGTGAGCCTAGAGGTACACATTCCTGAGTTCTTGACCTAAGTGTGCCAGTGTGCTCGAGGGCTAATTAGTAAGGTCTTCTTTAAGTGGAGTTTTATCTTAGGATATTCAGGTTTGAGCAAGAAAGTCCTTGTTATCAAAGCCATCGCAGCGCAAAACGGTCTGTAGGTGTTAAACCCCATCTCTCTGCTAAAAGCCGTGTCATGCATGCTGAGGGACAGAGGTCTTGTCACGGTGCTGAAAGATACTTAGGCTGGACATAAACAGAAATGTGTCTGGTGAACAGTTAAAGGAGTGCTAACTGAGTCAGCCTTACGAATTCCTCGTTCACAGTGATTGACGTGTGCTGTAGTGCTGTAAATTCCACTTAAGAGATGAGTGATTGTTTTTCTGTTGGAAGTCTGCAGAAGAAAACTTCTTGCTCTGTCATATTTACAGCATCCATGTTGGCTATGCTGGGTACATTTGCTATCTCAGGTGTATCGTTCAAAGTAAATATCCCCATGTTAAAAGGCTGATCCTTAAGTTTACTCTCCATCATAGTTACAATAGCTGTCAAATGTAGCTACCTTGCAGTATATGCCGTGTGAAGTGGATTTCTTAAAAATATTTTGGGGCTATATTAGGAAGCTGGACATAATTAGTTTGACAATGCCTTCTCTTATGAATTGGTCCCTGTATATCAGGCGTGGCTCAGTGATGATTTTCTAGCTGCATAGTTCACATAGACCATAGCATTATTTATCCTGTGCAAACATTGAAACAACATCTCATGCTTTTCTCACTGTACAGTCTGGTTATTTTTTCATTGTCTTTTATCAGGATTTTCATCAATGTTTCCCCACAGCTTCCACATTGTTCACAATGCAGATGCAGCAGTTCTGTTCACTGGGCTGGGCAACAGCAATCACGTTACCCATGCCCTGCATTCTTTACATTAGTTGTTCATGGGAAGGCAAATTTAATTATAGCTAGTACTAACTGGGGACGGACGGACACTTGGTTGTTTGTCTTAAAAGCCACAACTGACATAATAAGAAGGCCTAAACTCCATTTGCTTCTTTCTGATGCTTTTGCTAGCAACTGTTTATATTTTGATGCAGCCCATTGCCTATGAAGGTCAGTTTGTCACAGCAGTTTACCTGTTGTGGTTGGCACTTAAGATCTGAAGCAGGTGGGTTTGAGTGGGTTTTGAACCTTAGGAGTTTTTCAGTAATATTTTTGTTGCCATATTTTTATTTTCCATAAATATGTAAAACATTCAGAAACCCTGCAAGGCTTCTGACTATAACATCTTATGAAGTGAACTCCACTGGTTAACTTTAACATTTTGCTAGTGCTAATTATAGTCTACAGATCCTTCCCATTCTGTGTTCCCCAGTATCTTCTGAAGAAGCCCTGCTTAAAGTGGTGGTTTTAGTGCTTCAGGAAAGGATTAAGGCATCTTTTTTGTTATTTGAGGCATCCTATAAGTTCTTCTAATAATCATTATTTACAAGGGATGTTCTGAATATTTTAGATCATAGAGGGATGACTGCTACAAAGTTTCTGGATTTTATTGCTATGTTCTCTGCTACAAGAGGCATACAAATTTTGTAGGTAGGAATTTCCAGCCATTATTTTTCATCTAAATGAATATTTTACAGCTTTTATAAAAGCTATAATACAGAATAATTTGTGACATGATTCTTGCTCAAAAAAAAAAAAAAAATAAAACCACCCCACTTGTACCTAAGTTGAAAATTGTTTTATTTAAATGTTTAATGGGTATAATGGTCCAGCTGAGGGGTCATAGGATTTAGCCTGTAGTTATTAAGCACTTAACATTGATATGGCTTATGTTCAGGAGGCCCATTTGGATAAAGCACAGTATCACTTATGTGAACATATGTTGAGGAAATGTGTTTCATTTAGGAAAAGGTACAGCAGACAGTAAACCTCTTTTTATGAAGCCAGTAACAATTATGAAAAGCATAGTAGAGAATATTTTGGTTCCAGCATCTCCTTCAGCCCTGGCACATTTAACATCCATAGCTTCACTTAAATTAATGTGCTTTTTCCTTCTAGCATTTTAGGTATATTTGGACCACAGGTAGGCTTCAAATATTATATGCAAATCTTTAATGAGACCCTTTTGTGATTATTTGTATTAGAGAGGACAGAATTTTGTTCTGGAGTAATAGAAATGAAGGAGGGTGTGCTGCATTTTCCTAATGTTTACTATTTATACACTGTTTTTCTTCTTCTGTTTTGTCTTGTTTCTTAACTGAACTTGGAGAGTTAAGACAGATCAAAGCTGTGCATTCATCCAGATAAGAGGTGAAAAAGGATCAAAAAGTGAGACAGCAGCAGGACTACCAATATGGAGCATCTGTGATAGGAGAAAAGATGGGGAGACACCAGATAATCAGTAGGAGAGCTCTTATGCACTGCAGAGTCATGCTGAAGAATGTGGTCATTAAACTATAAAGATGATAAATGGAGATGGACAGGACCAGAAGCTATAGATTACAGCAGGCTTCTTTAAATTTTTAATCTAGATTTTTAAAAGCTGATCATATTAAACAACTCTGATAGCGACATCTGTATAATGCTTGTCTTGTAACTGCTCCTCACATCCTTTGAAGACCTCAGTGTCCAAATATACCTTCAGAGCTAATCATGGTTGATACAAAGAGGGTTTTAGTGCTGGCTGCAGTGTAACGGGGAGTGAGATGTGGAATTCCACTTACTTAAGTATGACACCAGTGATAGTGAAACATGACCATGGACAGTAGAGCAGGACATAAGAAACAGAATTTGTAGGTAGAGGTCTTTTACTAGAACAGCTGATTTAGTAGGAGAAAGTAGACAAGCTTTTAGACACGTGAGCTCTTCTTTAGTCTCAAATTAAACCATGAACTCAATTGCCTTACTGGTTTTATGGCATATCATAACATACCTCCTCAGTAACCTCTCTGTTCCATAGGCAACAAACTGCCTGTTTCTCTTCCTTAACATTGTCTCCTCTCTTATTCCCTTAATAACTTCTCTTTTACTTCAAAACTGTCAACTGTCTTGTCTTTTGGAGACAATCTAACCGATATGCAGCTAGCTACACTCTCAGCAATTGCTTTCTAATTGTATTTAGGTCAGCTAATTTTATTTAGGTCCGCCACATCTATTTTGGACCTCATGATGGCTTCTGAGTGTTCAAAAGCTTGTTTGTATTTTACAGAAGCTTGTTTGTTTTTTTTACAGCTATAGCAACTTGTTTAATGCAGCATAATACCTCTATCTGCAAATCTAATTAATAATTTTTGAGGGATGAGAAAATGAATGAAGAAAAACTTGAACACATACTGAACCCCCCAGACTGAAAACAGCAGTGACAGGAGTTTTAGTTATTTAAGAACTATTACATTTAGCTTTGATTTTACCTTTGTCTTCAAGCCTTGCAATTCTACTGGTTACCATATAAGGAAGCAGTCCAGAAATGCTGATCTTCATAATCCCTAATATAGGTATGTCTTACTCTGAACTTTGTGAAGGCAAAAATGTCTCCAGGGTCATGTAACCTTTGTGACAGATCTTGATATCAGTTTCTGGTTTAGAGTGCATTTCTCACCCTTTTCTTGTCTCCTGAGGCATATTCATTGGTACTTAGACCTTTGGCTGTACTCTGGTGAGCTTAGTGGGGCAGAAACTTGTACTTGCTGCCTTCCAGCGTGCGGTCTTCTGAAATGTGCTGGGATATAGCAGGAGTAATTAGTGCAACTTCCACAGCTTTGCTTTCTCTCCTTTGCAACAACAAGGTTATTGACCATCCCAGCTTTTCTAAAGCTAAGTACTGTTTATTCAGTCACACCATTTATAGGAGTAAACCTCCTGTAAAACAAGAAACTGTTATCCCATCCAACCAGGCAGGCTCTCAGTATTTTTATAGATCATCTGGTACCACCTCCTGGCACCACTAGGTGACCCTAGTTCAGTTCTCCAGTACACTATGAATAAACCTGGACAAGCAAACACCCATGCTCATGTGAGGGCCACCACTGAGGTTGTTCCCAGCCCTTCTTTATTGCCAGACCTTTAGTATCAGATCAAACCAGTAAAATGATAGCCCCCGTCCCCTTGGGGTGAATCTTTAAAGCACATAAGTCATGCACATTTCCAGTGTTGTTTTTCCTCTATCTGCTTTTCCCAACTTTCTGTTGGGACTCCACTGCAGGACTTCTCGTTCTTTGAAAATACGTTTCACATGGCTGAGTTTGCTACAAATACATTCAGTGAGAAACACTTAATGATAAATGTGTCCTTTATAACATCAAACCAGAAGTGTCTGAATATTTTGTGCCTTCTCAGCATCTGTTATATTGCTACGTTGCAGTCTTTGAATGACCCAGGATGTTAGGACATTGCAACAGGAATATTTTTACGCTTGGTTTCAAGGTTGCCCCAGGTGTAATTATAGAGAGACATAAATCTCGCTCTACCTTTTGCCCTCACAGCTGAAACTGTCCATTTAGATTTCTCAGAGTTCCTTTTCAGCAAAGACAGAAAACATACTCAGATAATAGTTTCTGTAGGCTGTGGCCTAGCTCCCTGACTTCTTTTATCATGGAATGGAAGAGAGTAGCCAGGCCAAACAATGCTGGAGCTCAGCTGAACTGAATGGGCCTGAGACTCACTTAGTTGCCGGGCTTGCAGTGGAGTAAAAAAATATTTATCTGCATCTATATCGTGAGTGGGAATGCAGGAAAAGCTGTAAAGGAAGGGGAAATGGTTGAGAGAAAGAAAAACATGAGGTAAGCTTGGGAAAAGGAGAAGATTTATGGAAACTGAGGAGAGGCTGGAGAAAGCATAGCATAAATGAGAATAAGTGAAACTGGAAGAGAAGAAAGGCCGAAAAGAATTTCAGCTCTAAGGAGTTTTCGGAATTGGAAAAGGAATAGAACTTTAAGAATAAAAATAATGTTTCTTTCAGGGTTCTTGGCGATGAGATGACAATGATGTAGTGAAGAGGGGAGAGACAAAACCAAGGACTTCGACTGGGACACGAAGTGAGATGAATTTTAAAAAGGCTTCAGTGCTGAGGCTAAGAGAATAGGGAAGCTAAAGAATTGTATGGGAGAGAAGTCTGAAGACAGGCTGGAGTGCTTTGTTAGGTAGGGACATTTGGCAGTATCTCTTGAAACCATTGCCCAGAAAGACTTGTGGAAAATAAGAGGGGCACTAGCCAAGCTTCTTTATAGCAAGACCTCCCTAGGAAACCAGTGGATTATGATCTGTAAGAGTGAGATACAGTCAGCACTTTCACTGGGGCTGGCATACAGCTACTAATGCTGCAGGATACTTTGCATCCCACTTTGCTTCAATTAGATCTTTTCTGCTCCATCTTTCCTTAACAGAGCTACTACTCTGTTCATTTTCCAATAAAGGAATGGAATTAGCTGGAACAATTCTTGGTAGGTCTATATGCAGCATATGTTTCATTGTCTTAAATTGTGCTTGCATTTAGTATGATGATAAAATCTCAATACTTAGATAACATTACCCTTCTTGTTAGTGATGGCTGAAATAGCAAGAAACAAGTATGCATCTTATCTGGCTGTAAATAAATTTTTAAAAACCTGAACATTCAGCTTAAATTTTCGTAAGTGTTCATTTTCCCAGCCAAGCTGTGGGTCTGAAAACTGACGTGCACAGACATAGCCACTCTTGAAATTGTATTTTTACTGAGGACTGAAACCTTCCTTTCCTTTTTCGTTTTGGTGGAGAGCCCATCCTTTATCAAAAACAGCACTGCCTGCAGAACAGTAAGACTTCAGGAAAGAAGTGCTTCCTCATATGAGACAGAAGAAAAGGAGACTGAGGTCTCAATTTACCTCATGGTGGCCGGGAACGCGCCCTCCTCCTCAGTTTGCAGCCAGTGCACGTGCGGTGCCTGGGAGCGGCACGGCCCATTTCCCCATGGCAGGGGCGGGTGAGGGTCAGGGACACCCATCAGGGCAGCGAGGCCTTCGGCGGTCGCAGGCTCAGGGATGGCTCCTGCCCACTGTGGCTGTGGCTGCCTGGAAGCGGAGGTGCGGGCTGGGGGGGGTCTGCCGAGAGCACAGATCTGACTTTCCCATCCCGTGTCCTGACTTTAAGGCCCCGGTTCCTCCCCAGCACCAGCCAGGGTGTGCAGTCGGCCCCGTGGACACGGACGGCCCCGGAGCAGGATGGTGATGTGGCGGCTCTGGGGGCAGACGGTCCTGCTGTTGGCAGGCCCGCCTGAGAGCGCTGGCAAGTGACGAGGCGGTTTAAAATCAGCTGGTGGTTTTCAGTGACACTGCCTCTGGATGTCAGACCACGGAGCTGAGGGGACCAAAGACATTATGTTAATTGTCTCTAATGGAGATGAGTTAGTGCTCCCGGTAATGCAGGTAGGTTCAGTGGAAGTGCAGCTTACTGCAGTCCTGTGGATGGATTCTTGCATATGGTGGCTAAAATCAGACCTATAAACAGCGTCTGTAACATGTTCTTGGTGTGTATCCTGTTCTGCTACACTTCCAAAGGAAGTGGAAACTTCAAAAGCTGTAGGCAAAAATTCCTCAGCTTCTTTTTACTGTTTTCCTGCTTTTATGTGCTGTGGTGTGTGTAGCTCAAAACTGAGGGTTCAGTCACTCACATTCCATCAATTGTTTAGAGGTCGTTGCTTACAGTTTCTCACTCAGGGGTTACGGTTTATGACTTTATTCTGTGGGACTCCATGTCTGTCAATCAGGGCTTACAGTTTACTTATTTACTGATCAGGGTGTGGGATTTAAAATCTAAATTCATCCCTAAGTTGTAAAGCGCCAACGATCGTTTGGGTTCCAAGATATGTAGTTTAACACTTAAAGTTCAGGGTTTACAGTTTACTGTTAAATGAAAAGGTCCAAATCTTGGATAATAAATTCTAAGCCCTGAACCCTAAACTGTAGGCTGTGAACCATTTTGGGGGGTTCGTATCTTTGCCCTGGTGCCAGCCAACAGCCAGCTCAGTGGTCCGATCTGAGGCAATGAGCAATTAGGCAAGTGTTTGTAGAAGTGGATCTGCTTGTGCATGCCTGAATTGAACGAGGGGCATGGCATGGTTATGCCAAAAATGTGGACATGGGAAGTTCCCAAAAGGTTAACTGGCAGTGACTACTTAGTCTGATTTCTTTCTTGCAGCAAACCCAAAAGTTGCGGTAGCCTTCAAAATGGGGGTGGAGGGGCAGTGTTTGTGGCTTGCATGTTCTCCTTTACCTTGTTTGTGTGCATTAGATTACTGTTTGTGTTTGTATATGAAATTTGGTTTCTTGTGCTTTTTCTGCAGGGCTTTCAGGTTTTGCATTGCTTTATGCTTTTATAGGATGATGCCTTTTACTATGTCAGCAAGCCGCAGATCACAAATTATTTTCACAATGGATACGAAGGCAGTGGAGTTTACATATGCTGGAGAGCGCCTGCTAGCCTTGAGCACTAGGCATTGGTGCACGCTCGGCTGGACTCGGACAGGTTTTCCGCAGCTGCAGGAGTTCTTTCTCCGTCCCTCTGTCCAGCTCGCTGCTGTTCCTATCCCTCTGCCCGACCGTCCTTCCCACCAACTCGAGCCGCCCGCCCAGCTCGCTCGCCGCCCTTGTCCTCCTGTCCCCGTCGCTCTGTCCCGCCCGTTCTCGCCCGTCCCCCCCCCCAACCTCGGCAGCCGCCCTCCCGCTCCTCGCGCCGTCCTGCGCGCCCTCGCCTCACGCATGCGCAGTGCCGCCGCCGCCCGCCGCTAGTCGCAGCGCGGGACCGCATGCCGCGGCGCTCGCGCTCGCTGTCGCCGCCAGGGGGCGCCAGGGAGGCGGGGCTGCGGGCGCGGGGACGCCTCCCGCCTGCGCGCAGCGCGTGGAGGGGCTCGGCCCCCGCGTGCGGGAGGCGGGGCCTGCTGGGGGCGCGGCGCGGGTTTGCCCCGCCCCCCGGCGGCCCTGCTCCCCCCCCCCCCGCCGCCCTCTGGGCGCTGACGGCGGGGCGGGGCGGGGAGCGGCGGGGCGGGGCGGGGCTCGGCGGGGCGGGGCGGGGAGCGGCGGGGCGGGGCGGGGCGCGGCGGGGCGGGGCGGGGCGGGGCGGGGCGCGCGGCCGGCTGTGCTGCTCCCGCTCGTTAGGTGCGTGGGTGCGTCCTCAGCTTAATAACCTGAGACTCGGGGGAAGCAGGAACGTAGGCTGAAAGGCACCCCCAGGCACCCCAGGGCTCCTCCCTCCCCCAGGCACAGACTAGGGTGCCTGCCCGACTACGGAGAATTTCCGCTGAGCCTCCCTGAGCCCTGCTCGCCCCTTGTACTTGCCCCAAAGCCATGGGACTCGCCAGTCCTGTGCGTGCCAGCGGGTCTCACGTCGCTCCCGCTGTCTCCCCAGGCACCCAAAAGGAAGCAGCCAGCCACGTGCAGCACCCGTGCGCACTCCGCACCCCTCTGGGATAGGACCCCCGCTCTGATGTACAACCCGAATGGCTGTCAGGGCGGGGGCGTGCGGTAGGGCAGTGTGGAGCTGCCGTCGTCGCCTGTGCTCCGTGCCAGTGCAGTCTGCCATTACAGCATCCTTTCCAGTGCCCAGGCAGGGCTGCCTCCCAGCGCAGCTTGAATCATGCTGTGACACTGGCATCAAGCTGTTTCTTGATGGGTCTGTCTTTATGCAAACCGGTGTCTTCCTTGCATCAGACTCTTTCTGCTCTTCTGCCTGTGTGCAGCAGAAACCGGGACCCTGACTCTGCTTCCTGGCACGCTGGTCTGCCACTAGGACTCTCTAGCAAGGTCTGTCTTGGGCCGCCTGCGTTGTCTCTTAAGCAGCGTGAGTGAAGGAAAACCCTGCTTCTGTCGCTGTCTTAGTTGGAGTCTGTTTCGTGCTAGCTGTGTCTCTCCAGCGTTTAGTTTTTAAAGGCCATGGTTTTTTTCCCCGTCTTTGCTGAATGCTGCTTTCTGAGCAGTCTGAAGATGACTTAAAACTTTGGGTGCTGTTGGTGTTGTGTGCCTGTGTTTTCTGGGGGAGAAGGGCTAGGGCTGTGCTAAGTGAAGAAGCATAGGTTGCATGTGGAAGATGGAGGGCTCTGTGCTTCTGTCCTCTTCCCCGTCCCTCTTTTTTTCATCCTCTGTCGTGCAGCCCATCACTGTTTTTGTCCTTCCCCATCTGTCTGTCTGTCTGTCTTCCTATCCCAATTTTTTTAATTTCTCCTCATCTGCCCTTTAGCCCTTCACAACTCCCAACCCACCACCTCTCTCTGCCTGGCTCCATGTCCCTATTTTTTAATTCTTCTCTCTCTGCCCTGTATTCTAGATACACTTTTTCTTTCTTAGATTCTCTTGTTCCAGGTCCCTGTCCCTATGCTTTAATTTCTTTCCTCTCTGTCCCATAGCTCATTTTTGTCTTTACTATTCTCTCTCTGTCTGGCTCCCTGTCCCTATTCTTTAATTCCTCTGTCTCTTCCCTTCAGCTCATCAAAGTTTTTTGGTATTTCTCAGTTTATCTCTCCACATCACCGTCCCTTTTTTAAACCCTCCCTCTCTGCCTTGTGGCCCATCACTATTCTTTGTTTTTCTCCATCTCTCTCACTCTGGTTCCCTGTCGTTTCCTCCTCTCTGGCCTGTAGCCCATCGCTATTTCCCCATCCCATGCCACTCTCTCTGTGGCCCCCTTTCCCTATTTTTCAATCCCCCTTCTCTGCCCTGTAGCCAATTGCTGTTGTATTGGGTTTACCTGGCAAGGTTTTGTTAGCTGAGAGAGGGGCTGCAGGGGTGGGTTCTGTGAGAAGATACCAAGAGTTGCCCCCATGTTGGGTACCACTGGTTCCAGCTCCAAGACGGATCTGCTGCTGTGCAAAGCTGAGCCCATCAGCAACACTGGTAGTACCTCTGGTAGACATTTAAGAAGGGGTAAAAAATGCTGCGCAGAAGCTGCGATAGAGAAAATATGAATGCAAAACAGCCCTGCAGACACCCAAGGTTGGTGAAGAAGGAGAGGAAGGAGGTGCTCCAGGTGCCGGAGCAGAGATTCCCCTGCAGTCTGTGGTGAAGACCACGGTGAGGCAGGCTGTCCCCCTGCAGCCCATGGAGGTTCATGGTGGAGCAGATATCCACCTGCAGCCCGTGGAGGACCCCACGCCAGAGCAGGTGGATGTGCCTGAAGGAAGCTGTGACCCTGTGGAGAGCTTGTGCTGGAGCAGGCTCCTGGCAGGACCTGTGGCCCCGCGGGAGGGACCCCACACGGGAGCAGAGTGTGAGGAGTAAGGAGCAGCAGAGACAACGTGTGATGAACTGACCACAACCCCCACTCCCTGTTCCCCTGCATTGCTCAGGGTAGGATGTAGAGAAGTCAGGAGTCAAGATAGGCCCAGGAAAAGAGAGTGGGGTGGGGGGAAGGTGTTTTTTAGATTTGTTCTTATTTCTCATTATCCTACTCTGATTTTGATTGGCAATAAATTAAATTAATTTCCCCAAGTTGAGTCTGTTTTTTAAATTTTGAGTTGCTTTTTAAATTTTCTGCTACCTTTTCCTCTCTCTGTCTCCTTGACATAATTTCTTGCTGGTGTTTCTTGTACCCTGTCACTTTTCAAATTTTCTACCTACATCTCCCTCTGTGCAGTTCTGTGTACCTATTTTTTAATTCTTGTGTATGATTCTTGTATCGTGTCGCTTTCAAAATTTTTTTTACGTCTCCCTCTGTCTGGCTCCCTGTTTCCATTTTTATGTCTTGCCTATGTTTCTTTTCCCCTATCACTTTAGTATTTTTCTTTGTCCCTGGTCTTGTCTCTGTCTTGTTGTCCTGCTGGTCCCTTCCACCTCTCTCTCCTGCTCCCTGTCTCATTTATTCCTCCAGCTCTCTGTCCCTGTTTTTTCCCCCACAATATCTCTGCTCTCCTCTCTCCACACAGTTGTCCTGCTCCCCATCCCTCATGTTTGCAGCATCCCATTTTCTGGCTCCCTGTCCTACACCTCTATGTTCCTCTGTCCTTCCTCCTGCTTTTCTCATCCCTTTTCTCCCTCTCTCCTGCTGCATTTGGGCACTGAGCCTTGCAGCCAACTCACTGCCAGAATTCCTTATATGCATTAATGAATAAACTTTTCCTGCCTCTGTGCCCCTGGATGCGTTTGCAGCTCCTGGGTGCAGAGCTGGTGGCTGTGGACAAGTGCAGGGGAGGGGGTGATGTGCAGCTCCGGCTGGCGCTGGAGCTGGGGCAGCCCCAGGTGTGGCCAGTGAGGCTGAGGAGGGGGCTGGCCCTGCTGTGTGAAGGGGCTGTGGCTGGAAAGGGGCTGCCTGGGCGAGCCTGCTTGAGGAAGCTGATGAAATGGAGCTGGCTGAGGAGGGAATCCAGGGGGGTCCCACAAGCAGCTGCCTCCAGCAAGGAATGTCCCGTGCCTGCAGCAAGGAAGGATCCCTCCGAGCTGCCCCTGTCGGAGTGCACCACCAGCACGCGGTGCCGGGAGCTCGGTGCCTCCATCGGCTGCACGTTGGAGCTGCTGGGGAGCCTCGTGGTGGACAGGCGTCGAGGCACCTGCCGCTGAGGCAGGGAGAAAGGCGTTGGGGCGGTGAAGGGCTCCTGCCAGTGCCAGGAGCGGCGGTGAGTCGCGCGTTCCCTCATGTGTGTCCCGGTGCATCTCTGCTGCCCTTCCCCAGATCTCTGCCTGCCTCCCTCTCTGCCAGCCCACCTACCTGTCCGGCTCCCCAAAACCTGTTACTCTTCTGCCAACTCTGACCTGTACCACTTCACCTATTAATTTTTTTCTCTGTTTCCCTCTCTGCAGCTCCCTCTCCCTATTTGTTAATGCTTTCCTGTGTTTTCTGTACCCTGTTGCATTTTAATTTCTCTTTCTACGTTTCCCTCTCTCTGGTGCCCTGTCCCTATTTTTTAATACCTCCCTCTGTCCTGTACCCCATCGCTTTTTAAATTCTCATTCTATGTTTCCTTCTATCCATCTCCCTGCCCCTATTTTTTAATTATTTCCTGTGTTTCTTGTACCCGATCACTGTTTAAATTTTCTTTCTATGTTGTCCTCTATCCATCTCTCGGTCCCTACATTTTAATTTTTGTCTATGTTTCTTGTAGTCAGTTGCTTTTTAAAATTCCTTCTATGTCTCACTCTATCTGGCTCCCTTTCTTGATTTTTTTTTTTTTTTTTAATTCTTCCCCATATTTCTTGTAGCCCATTGCTATTTAATTAAGCTTTCAATAATTCCTTTTATCTGGCTCCCTTTCCCTGAATTTTAATTCCTCCCTTTCTTCCATGTACACTGTCACTTTAAAAATTTTCTTTCAATGTTTCCTTCTAGTCTCATCCCTGTTCCTATCTTTTAATTCTTTCCTGTGTTTCTTGTAGCCCGTTACTTTTTAAAATTTCTTTCTATGTCTCCCTCTATCCGATTCCCTGTCCCTATTAATTCCTGTGTCCTGTATCCAGTTGACTTAAAAATTTTCTTCCTATGTCTCCATTTATTTAGTGTCCTGTCCTTTTTTAATTTTTTCCTATCTATACTATACTCCATCAATTTTAAATTTTGTTCCTATTGCTACTTTTATCCAGTTCGCAGTCTTTATTTTCTAATTCTCTCTTGTCCATCCTGTACCCTGTTGCTTCTCAATTTTCTTTCTGTGTCTACTTTTATTAAGCTCCCTATCTGTATTTTTTAATTTTTTTTGCATTGTGAACCCTGTTGCTTTTTAAATTTACTTCTATGTGTCTCTATTTTTCCCCCATTCTTATTTTTTTAATTTATTCTTGTCTTTCCTTAAAGCCATCACATTTTAAACTTTCTGTCGAAGTTTATCCACTTTGCTGTCCCTATTTTTTGTTTTCCTGTCTATCCTGTACGCCGTCGCTTTTAAAATTCTCATTGCATGCCTACTTTAACCAATTCACTTTTTCATTTCTCGTCTGTCCTGTACCTCATCACTTTTGAAATCTTCTTCCTATGTGTCTCTGTATTTTTCTCCCTATTCTTATTTTGTAACTTTTTCTTGTCTTTCCTTAATGCCTCTGCTTTTATAATTTTCTTTCTGTGTCTCTCTCTATCAAACAATCTAATTGCTTTTTTAAGTTGTTAACATTCCAGAATAATTCTAATGCCTGAATTAAACAGGCACCTAGGATGGCGCTCGTGGTTCTTTTATTCTTGCCTTCCCGACTATTTCTGCAGCATTGTGTTGTCCTTTCCACGACTGCCACCGGGTCAGACCACTTCTCCTTCGCCCATTGTATGCCTGGGGGAGAAGCGGTACAGCTGTGTCTCCGTTACAATTCCGCTACTGGTATCCTGCCAACTTGGCCAATTTAAATGTCGTGGAGGTACACAAAGTCAAATTAGGCAGGTGATGTAACCCAAAATAATATTTATTCTAATCAAAATTGTTTTGGTACACCAATGAACATTAGTAAACCACAGGTTCAGGATGCCACTGGGAATTAATTCTACACAGATGACTTAAGAATTCCTAAGCTTTAGAACGATGACTCAAGATGTGCAATCACTCACGTAATAAGGCGAGGGCTCTCAACCTCGAGGAGTTACCCTGGGTGGTGTCCTGACCCAAGGGGAGAGCCCCTGACTGCAGACCCGCTGCTCCAAGGAGGACTGACTCAGTTTGGCCCCCAGCAGGACCCTGTTTATACCTGAGTTGAATCTTACCTGTGGTCATATACGGCCCTGTCCATTCCTATTGTCCGAGGGCTCTATCCACTGGTGACTGTGTACGGGACAACAGCCACAATGGGGGCAGTAAGGGCACGAGAAGGAAGGGTGCAAAAAGAATCAGTGGCCGCTTTGTTTCCACAGTCGGAAAGCCCCGGTCTTTATCAGGGCAGGTGCATCTGCCACAGTGTGGGATGCTGACTGAAGCAGGAGGGGATTAAATTCTTTCATACAGTTCAATGGTAGGGATTAGTCCCTCCTCAAAGGACTGTGTGGCATGCCAGATCTGAAGCATGCAGCTGGGATTGCTAAAGAGTGAACTGAGAGGTCCTGCCCTGTCCCAGTGGGCCATGAGGACTAAAAGGGCAGTGTTCTCTGAGACTGGTGGGGACTGGGACATGCCCCAGGACCGCTCTTGACCCTTTCCCAGGTGAGAGAGTAGGAGAGTTAGCTGACCATCATGTAAGCACAGCAGATCAGAGAGGTTTGGCTGGTTTTGTCAGAACAAAGTTGCAGTCTGATGTATTTACACTTGAATGGACTTCACCCTCTGACTATATTCTATTCCTCTGGCTGAGACTGGAATGTCTGTCTTTCCTGCTCTTGGAGTTTGTGTATCCAACTTTTAAATTGGCTGATCAGCCTGTTGCACTCGTGACGGCTTCAGAGGGAGTTTTCTTTGAATTAGGATTCTTGGACGTGGATCTCAGTTTCCTTGAAAATCCTTTTGCTGGGGGCACCTCTCTTAGTGAACACAAACTGAAATGAAAAGTGCTGGAAAAAACCATTTTATTCCATTCCAGTAAAATGTAGCTTATTTAAGTGGTAAAAGGAGCATCTGTGGCCCTTCTGCACGTGACGAATTCTCCATTTGCAATCTGCGTTTTCCGTAGTTTCACCGTGATTCAAATATGCATTTAATAGTTCTGGTTTTATAGCTGAATGAAGGAGGTATAAATGTGTTTTAACTTTTGAAAAAGGTGATTACTGCTTTAGCTTATAAACATTTTAACAACCAATGCTTTAAAAAATAAAAAGCGTTTCTCAAGCTATGATTCCATAAGGATCTTAAAGGTGATGGTTCTTTTTTTGGTGGTGTATTTACAAAAAAAGAAGCAAAATATGAACAAAATTCATTAGCTTCAAGTTTAGGCAGTTGTCCTAACACTTATCACTCAGATAAGTTCACCCATTTTATCACCACGCTATTTCTTTTCAATTAATATTAGAAACTGCTTTGTTTCTTCAGCTACATGGATTGGAGCGTAATAATTTAACTGCTTTTAGAAATTAATTGTGAATATAAATATAGCCTTTTAAGGATTCCTTATCTCAGCTAATCTTATTTGCTCACATAATCTGCTGTTAAACGGATTTGCAACTTTGTTGCTTATGAAAGCCCAATTAACAGTTCTTTCGCGGTTTGGTTCAGTACTGCAATAGTGAAATACTTTGATCTTCATTGTTCTTATATGAGTTTTTTTTTAACAATTACGTTTTCCCCTTCCTTCAGAAACAGCATGTGCAAGTTTCTTTAGCTTGGGAAATTCAGCTATAGGGCTTTAAGAGACTTGTATACTTGCACATCTGTATCTATAAGGATAAATATTTATAATATGCCATTATAATATACCATACAAATGCACATACCCTTCCTGTTGTAAATGCCATCTCTAACAGGAAATCCATTGTCTTACACCACAAGTATGGTTTCCTTGGTATTCCTGACTTGATTCAACCCTCTACGCTGCCTGTGTATTATGGCAGTGGACTCCAATGTGACAGTTTCATTTTTTTGAATTAAGTCGTTTACACTAGATTTTACCACCTGTAGATGTGTGTACATGGGTGGATGAGGCTCAACAGATCTTTCATCTTTCAGTCATATATCCATTCAAACAAAAAGAACAGAGCTGCACACTTTCAAATATATGCAAATATTAAATACTGTTTAAACCTTTAGCATGTTCATCCTTATGCAAGTCTCACTCTAGCTGTTCGTGTTCGTTTCACCTGTTAGCCATGCTTCAGGCACACCTGGCATCTACTAATTTTTTTCCTCTGCTCTTGTCCTTCTTTAAGAGTTCCTGACAGAGGGGCTGATGCAAACTGCAATTCAGGCATCACCGTTGTTAGCCAGAAACTATATTCATTAGCAAAAAACTGACACGTTCCCCGCTGACCCTGGCATTCAATGAATGGTGCTGATCTGAAGTCTTCTAGGCAACTTCCAGGTGACATAAGGGACTGTCCACCACCCTGATCGCCAGATCCAGTGTGCTGGAAAGAACAATGAAAGAACTTGATAACTGTGCATGAAAAATAGGTAAAGTATGTTAATCTGTCATCTTTGGACTTCATTTGCTTTTAACTGTAATATTTTTGGTGATCTTAAGTTGGAAGAAGCTTCCTTTGCTGGAGGAAATCTTAATTTGCTCTGTAATGAGTTAATCTCAAAAGTCTAGAGCCAGCTCAGTTATTTTTCTTGTTTCTAAATCATGCTGTGATCTAAACGGCTGCAAATGTAACTAGAGGATGGCATTAAAAAGACCTGGACCTCTAATTCTGAAACGTGTGTCTTTGTACATGAAAATCCCATTGTTTATTAAAGACAAGCAAGCAAAATCTTTGTAATTTTAAGAAATGTGTAGCTTAAGGCTATGACTTTAGTGTATATATAGCTACAGCTAGGTCCTGCAGTTTGGAACTAACCCTTGTCTAGTTTCCTTTTGTGAGTTATCCTTTTTAATGTTTGCTTAGACATTGGATAGTTTACTTTTCAGAGCTAAAAATCTTTGAACCTTTAGAACACAAAAGCTGTATAAAAGAAACTTGCATTATATGATCATGTGCTCAGACTCTTACCATCAAAAAAGAATATCCTATCCAAAGACTCCTCCAGTTCGCTGGGCAGGGAGGAATTGACTGATCTTGGCTGTGAACTGCTACTGCTTGGGCTGGGGCCTCACATACAGCACATCTGCTTATATACGGTTGTATTTCTTCTTCAGAGAGTGGCGTCATTGGTAAAGGAGCAGCACTTGACAACCAGTAAGACTTATCATTTCGACTGGCATAGTAACAAACTTGGTTGATATTACAGTAAGCAAAGGGCATGGTATTAAACACAGGAAGACAAGATCCTGCCAGACCTGAAAATAACAACAGATGATGAAAGTTACTCCACTTCTTTCTAGGTAAGTTGAAAATAGTGTTCTAGCCAATGTTGCCTCAAAACTGTATATCTTAACAGGAGTTTTGTGATTCATAGATCTTAAACCTCCCAGGCTCCGTACCAAAATGGCTAGTTATATTGGAAACAGAAACTTTTCTACCAGTAAGTATCTTCCTTTGACCAATAATATTTGTGTCACAAGCCAGTATTTAAACACGATGTAGTTTTTCACTATGGGAAACAGTTACGATAACAAATTTCTTAGCTGTGCCAATGCTGAAAAATAACTTGAGCAAGAGTTGGCGGCTGGTTTAAAAGATTAGCTATTTACAAACTCATTAGGAGCAGTGAGAAACCAAATGCTAATGCTGATAAATAGAAAATTTTTGTTAAGTCTAACAAGCTGTTGCTATCAGTGCATTAAGCTGAAATCTCAGCAGCTGTTCTATTGCCTTCCAGAAAGGTTTCACAGACACTCAAAGTGAAAGAAAAGGATTGAGGGATTTTGCAGAGCCAAACCTGCAAAATTCTCATCAGGCAGACACCAGTGCGGATTAAGAAGTGACTAATGCTCGCTTCAGCGTAGGTCAGAGGTGAAGTTCTTCCAGAACTGAATTTAGAACAGTTTCATGATGACCTATTTAGTTAATAGTAATAATCACTGCATTTATGTTCTGCCCTGAACTTTGTGTGTGATGTATTATTTCTGTAATGCCCCAAAACCCTAATGCCTTCTTTAAAGATATGTGACATTTCTACACAGAAGCCAGTTTTGTTTATCGCTAATATTCCATTCTAGTACTAATAAAGGACCTGGAGTAGCTCAAGTAAGGAAAATGCCTGCAAAAAGAACACACTGGTCACAGGAAACAAGGACTTACTTTCTTCGAATCTTATTTTCACTGCTGTTTATAAGGCACTGTTACCAACTGGCTCTCCTGGGGAACGCCAAACACACACTAGTGAAAACATTTCAAAACAACACTGCTGTACTAAAAATATCTTTTTAATGCTCTTTTAAACACTATTTTGTCCAGCTTATTAGGTCCTTGATCTTTCCTCCTAGGAGACTTCTCTGCCTCTTGTATAACAGGCCAACAAGAATTCAGGAAATTTCTTCTGTGCAAATTGCTGCCAGTCAGTTTCTCACTGCAAGTCAGGTGGCATATTTAGACAGCTAATTTTAGTCAGAATTGTAGAAGACGTAGAAGAAATGACCCAAGACACCAAAAGGAGCTGTCTTTGAGAGAAATTTCTCTCAGTCTTTTCCAAAAAACATTAGCTTCTGACTCTTAAAAGTACACAATTCAGCTGTACGCATGATGCATATTTTTATTTGTAAAGCTTATTTTTACTGTCCAACTCTAACCACCTGTCTTAACCACCTCTTTTTCCCAAGCTGTCTCTACAGTAAAAAGGAGCAGATCCTCCAGGGAGTTACTTCAGAGTGGCCAAATGAGATTCCTGATCTAGGAAAGTCTCTCCAGTGAGTTCAAAGACAGCCCAAAATGACTAGCCAGGATGAGTGAAATAAACCACTCCTCTCTCCAAATTCTATTCGAAATTACTTAGAGGTAGGAATATTTTTTCATTCAACTGCATAGCAGCAGGAAGCCATTTTAAATGGGTCACATAATAAGGCAGCATAACCAAGTTCATTGTAATCAGTGTAAATTAGTTTTGAGTCTGTAGAAAACAAGTAATTGATGATTCTATAGTGTGCTCCATTTGACTTGTCTTTCATTGTACAGATCACACCATATTAGACATTAATGGAGAGCAATTATGTACTGCAGTACATACCAAGATCTTGATTATGAGCTTTCTCTTGTCCTTCCAGGTACAGTAGACTATAGCCAGTCCATAATTTTGGCATCCCCTGTGGACAGAGTGGTTCTCTGTCTGACTGACTGTGAAGGACGAGCAAGAATCCACTTGCAGATCTAATATGGGGGCCTGGTGGTCCTGGGATACCAGTCTGGCCAGGTGGACCTTACACATAGGAGAAAAGTTTAAAGGAAATTTACTTGTATGAACACATAGCTAGTGTGAACTTTTATCTTTTACTATATTTAAGTGTTCAGTAAGGGGTTCCTGACTGAATATAATACAACTTCACAGGTTGTCATGGGCAATAAAGACACCAGTAGACTCATGTTATCCTTCTTATGGGAGAGAAATGAACTAGATTGCCACTGAACGCTTGACAGTTGGCTTTTCCATTGTGCCTCTGTCCTGTGCTGTATGGATTAAGAAATGAACTCAGGTGGACAATGACTTCCCAGACTTACTCACTAGGATGACTTGTCTGGACTGAATTTGAATCCCTGCAGGTACAGCCAATGCCCTTTCCTCACGTATGTATTAAACCATTAATTTATTAAACAGCGGTCGCTGTTAAAATGCAATTTTAATTACTCACAGACAGTTGCACCATTAGCCCCGACTCAGAAATGCATACCTATTAATATATGGTGTTTAAGCATGTGTGGTTAACTGCCTGTCTGGTTAATAATGGATGCTTAGATAAATTTTCTTCCAACAGGTCTTTTTATGTGTTATGAAATCATTCACAAATGTCACTATAAGAGCTTGAACTGAGAGGGGGAAAGAAGTGTCATGGTATCTCAGGCTAGAGGTAGATGTATCTGTGTGTGAATTGGGGCAGTAGAGGGAGAACTTAATTTATACATCATCTCATGCATCTCTTCCCGCGAAGTCATGTTCCATTCTTACCTTGTGGCCCAGTGTATCCTTGCTCTCCTACATTCCCTTGGTCACCTGGTGATCCAGGTGCCCCAGGTAAGCCATCTTGGCCTGGCAGGCCGCATGACCCTTCTTCACCTTTTCTTCCTAGATGAATTCAAAGTATGCACTTACCCTTCGTATGGCCATGTTTAAATGTTATACATTGTCCAAACATACACAGCATGCAAAGGGCCAGTCAGCAGAACTGACACCACCAAGAAATGACACTTCAGGACAGAGAGGTGCAGAACTGCTTTCTGCTGGGAATTCTCTTTACAACTTATTCACCTTGTGACCACAGTAGTAGCTCAGAGGCACAACTTTAGTAACAGCAACTGCTGATAAGGTTTTATGTCCTCTCTACAGAACTTATGTGATTTACAGTTAAAGCACTAACAACCATTATCATGACAAGCCTCTTGCAGAATTGCCATCAGTGTCTATACCATGTAATGAGTTACAACTCATCCTGTGGCAGCCCTTCATCTTTTAGGACCCAATTCAGCAAAGTCTTTAAACATGTACTGAACTTCCTGTGAAGTAACGCATGTATTAGAGTACTTACAGAACAGGGAGGGACTGCAGGATTGGACTATATCCAGTGGGGAAGGGTAAAGACGTTTTTAGGCTCCTGATGGCCTCACCTTTTTGTATTTCTCATATGTACATGTATTTTCATACATTAGTGGATAATGAGGTGTGGCCATGACAGTAAAAGATACGTCTCATATGCAGGGCACAGATAGTGATGATCATGTTCACTGGCTACTTTAAACATAATCTGAATTGAACACAGTTACACTTGTCAGGCATTATTGCACTCAGCCATGTTTTTCCTCTTTTGGTAAAAACCATTTTTCAGATGAGTATGTTTCTCTAGCACCACAGTTGTTTCTTGTTAACGGTGTGTGTTTCATTCCTTGCAAATTTTACTATTTAACCTGCAGATGGAGTAATTCAAGGTTGTCTCACAACACTCAAAATTTCCCCATGTTACTTTTTACTAGATTCATTATGAAAATCCAAACCAGTTGAAACAATTCAACATCTTTTCAATGTTGGTTGTGTAGTTATTTTGCCAAAGCTCAAGTACACTGAAGTTTTAGTAATACGCATTGCTTTTGCCAGTAAAACCTCCAGTTTGCCTTCCAAGCTGAGAGAAAATTGGAATTCTGCTATGTTATTGAAAGGAAGAGCATTACTAAGTGTTTCTTTCATAAAACCAGTGCGAGTGTGTATC
This sequence comes from Morus bassanus, assembly GCA_031468815.1. Taxonomy (NCBI): domain Eukaryota; kingdom Metazoa; phylum Chordata; class Aves; order Suliformes; family Sulidae; genus Morus; species Morus bassanus. Next base: position 10,934,158 of record CM062578.1, read on the forward strand.
ATTGTATCATCTGGTTTTACAGAAACTGTTTTAATGACGTATCTAATAGAAACACAGCATTCAACCCCAGAAACACCTTTTAGTTGGCAAATCAATTAAGATATGTAGAACTAGTTAGTTCACTGAAAATTGCCTTGTGTTCACTTTCATGAGGGGAATTACTACTTCAGGGAATCTCCTGGGAGAAAATAACAGATTTTCTCTCTGGAGACACTGGAAGTCTAGTGCAGCCCGCACAACAAACTTCGGTTTCCCATGTAGGAAATATCTAAAACCACATGAGGGATCCCACTATATAAACTGAAGACGCCACATTTAGACACAACCTAAACTGAAGGCACTACACAGACATGCTACTGCTATGTTTCTATGAAAACGGCCACTCTGTTGGAATCATCAGTACCAGCATCGCCCTCGTTTTCTTTATCAGAAGAACATTTCAGTCTTTCATCACTTCTTTTTAGGATCTCTTTGGTCAGTTTTCTTTTGTGGTAACTTTTTCATGTTCTAACAGATAAAAAGTGCTATCATAGCTGCCCCTCTGACTTCAGTGTCCTTTTAGGACTTTGATTAGCAGAGGTTTGTGATTCATTATTGCTAAATTTTAAAGCATGTATATCTTTAACATCCTCCAAATATAACCTGTCTAAACCATAGAAGTGGTTTGAGGCATTGCTTTTTCATTTGTTGGTAAAAAGGAAAAATACCGTTTGAAGAACTCTTTTCTCAACAGTGCCTGATGCTTTTGCCCTCCCTGCCCTAGGAAAAGGGAATGCAGTGCAGGCAGGCTCAAGCAGCCTGGTTCAGCTATAGCGATCCCCCATCCTCAGCATTAACCAGCCCACTACGTATTTCTGGAGACTGTTAATAAGCGTTTAAGGGGAAGAGACAGGGTAAAACACAGAGGAGTAACACAGACACTCTGACCCTTTTCAGTTTGTTGTCTAAATGGCTAAAATAGACATCCAAGCTTTCAAAACACAAGCTTACCTTGAGGTCCAGGGTGACCTATTAGCCCTGGTAATCCTACAGAGCCATCATCTCCTCTTTGACCTGCTTCCCCAGGAGGTCCTGGGATTGCAGGGCATGAATCATCTGTTTTTCCTGGTTCACCAGGATCACCTGGAACACGTAATAGGGAACTAAATTAGACAGAAGATTGGTTAATAGCTCCTATGTGAAAAATCAACATAACTGTTAGCTGGTTTTGGTATTCAAGTGTATACTTTAAGTATTTTAAAATCTTCAATTATTGAGTCTTACTGCTTTTAATTTCACTCTTAGTCTTTTAGCACAGCATTTAACAGCACGGCAAGCATGTGTTAGCAAGTGTATGCTAGCTGATATGTTTCAAATATTTGGTGTATAGTTTCTGTCTTAATATGCCCCAAACTGATTTGAGTTAAAGGCTAAAGTCTACCCAACTTCAGCGCAAACACCTTAGCACATGTGAAGATTTACAGTAATTTGCCTATTCTGTGGCTGCAAAACCATCAATAAGCAGGCCAAAGAAGCTAACCCACAATATCAATTTAAAATAATTATAATAATAAAAAATAAAGAATGGCAACATTTTGTGCATTGAAAGTTACTGGGAGCTACTGGCTATTTGCATTTTGGAATAAAATCAGAATCAGATCAATATAGTCAGATTAGGAGTTCAGTGTTTCTAGTAACCCAGTGTTAGGATTCAAACTTTTGCTAAGTTTTTGGTTAGAAAGCATCTTGTGTGACAACCAGAAATCAAAATGATAATTTGAAGCAAGTGTGTTTTGCAAGTCTAATTGACATCATAGCATGAGACTTCTCAATGTAGCATTATCATGATACTGGTCTGCTTGGAAGTGCTAGCTGTTTATATGAAAAAATCTATTAGAACTATCTTCTTGTAGCAGTATCTACTATACCTAGCTGCTAAGCCAAGGATACTTTCTAATAAGAGTGGAATGTACCTATACAGAAGGAAGGCCACATGAAAAGAACAATAATCAATAGTCATGAACTTACCTATGAAACCTGAAGGATTTGAAAAATGGAAAGCAGATTGCAGTCATTGTGGTGCAGGTGGAAACAAGTTTCAGGCATGTAAATTAGAGTAAAGAATGGAATGAGAACTGAAATCACGTGAGGTGACATTAGAAACAAATACATAGTTTAGGAATTTTGACACAACTCAAATGAGAAATCAATTAAGTTGTTTTTTTTCTGAGATTGTTTAAATTGCCTGTATGCAAGTAAACATTAGTGAGATTATATATGAATAGAAAGATTACGGTTACAATTGAGTTGACAATGAGCAACAGGTTCATAAGTACCTGTGGGACCTTTGGGACCAGGTTTTCCTTGAAAACCTTGGTCTCCTGGTTGTCCTATAGCACCAGGTGGACCCTGTGGGCCATAGATTCCCATAGGACCTGAAAAGAAAACAGTTGTGCAGTTACATGTGGTTGCATTCCGAGAAGGTGAATAAGATGAAGTCTGGCTGTCTGAGTAACAAAAAATGCTTGGGACAGCTCAACTCTGTTCTCCCCCAGAAATAAATGCACATTTTCCTCTTCTCTCCCTGGTCTTGAACTGAATTAAAATTTATGACTTTTGTTTTTGCAGAGATTGGAAGGGATTGGTGTAGGCAGGACTTCTCTACAGTGTCTGGAAGAAGCAGAGTATCTAGATCCCTGTTTTCAAACTGAAGAATCTGTTGAAAGCCCAAAGCTATTGATACAGGGCAGATATGAGACTCTCTGTTAGTTCAAACACATCTGCATCTTCCATAGTTTCTCAGGACTCCTGCAGAGATGTCAAGGTTTGCTTTATCTGGCAGACTCAAAAGCTTTACTGCCTCATTCTCAGGTTGGTAGGGGAGTCTTCTAACAAGTTGTTGGAAGCAGTACATGTGAATCTGGCTCTACTCTGACCTACCCCAGCCATATCTTATCTGTAGGTAACAGGGCAGAGCTATGAAATGTCCAGCCTACCCCTTCCGTCTGGCTCAGTCTCCAATGGCAATCTCCTGCGCACAAGGCTCAGTTGCATAGGGCTGGGCATAAGTGCTCACACTAGTTAAAAACGTCTCAGATCATACCCTTTGGGCCTCCTCTTCCTCGGTTCCCTGGAAGACCTCTGGCTCCTTGTTGCCCTCGCTGCCCAGGATTACCTGGTGCCCCTCGAATACCGGTATCACCTGGATCTCCTCGCACAAAGATAGTCTCTCCAGGAGGACCAGGATTCCCAGGCTGACCTGTGGTAAAAGAACTTTATTCTTAATACATGCGTGAAGCATAAACATCTAAAAATAGCCAGGTTCCATAATTTTGGGATTTTGCTTTTGGGATTTTTCCCCTGGGATGCAGGACAGCCCTTGCATATTTCTGGAAATATTAGCATTAGCCTTTGTCCAAGACATTGTAAGGATGACAATAATAAGAATAGCTCCCAAAACTGTGCAAGAAGAAGGGGGCAAGTTAATGTTACATGCATTGAGACACTGTGTCGTGGTTTAACCCCAGCCAGCAACTAAGCACTACACAGCCACTCGCTCACTGCCCCCATCCTGGTGGGATGGGGGAGAGAATTGGAAGGACAAGAGTAAGAAAACTCGTGGGTTGAGATAAGAACAGTTTAATAATTAAAATTAATAATAATAACAACAATAATAATATTGTAATGAAAAGGAAAACAATGACAGAGAGAGAGAGAGAAGTGAAACCCAGGGGAAAAAAAAACAAGTCATGCAACTGCTCACCACCCGCTGGCCAACACCACCAGTCCCTGAGTCACAATCACTGCCCCCCTCCCCGGCCAACTTCCCCCAGTTAATATACTGGGCATGATGTCATATGATATGGAATATCCCTTGGGCCGGTTTGGTATTTTTAGTTCTAATACCTCTGATGCCATCTAAACCAGGTGGTCCTTGATCACCTGGAGGACCAGGAGAAGCACTATCAGGAGATCTTCCCATAGGTCCAGTTGGTCCAACAGGTCCTCTTCTACCTAAGGGATCACATTTTACAAAAAAAAGAAAGAAAGAAAAAATTGAGGTTTTTTAGATTACAGAATTAAGTCACTAACTAAAAAAAATGTTGACATGTTTAGTCATGGAGGTAATATATGCTCTCACTTGTATACTGAACATACCAGTGATTAGGCTAATGAAAACATCTTGTAGAAGTGAAAATATTTTTTATATTTTTAAAATTTTTAATTCTTTCCATAAGATCTACATAAACTAAAGAATGCATCATCACATGTTGGCATATTGCCACAAATAGGCGCCTTCTCCTGAATTCCAACTATGCAAGAAATGGTAAAAATGTAAGACGAGTGGGGATTATGAAATCATTCTGCTTGGGACAGGATAAGGATTCACAGATTGTTCCTAGCAAAAGCGAGTTCAGCTGTTTCCTAAAAACCTCAGTGAACAAGATGAAATTAACTAGCCTAGTTTTCCTAATTTGTAATCTGAATTTTTGCAAAATAAGACATCAGTGCCAGTCAGGAAGAGTTACAGGTTACCATTCTCTGCATAACACTTTTGAACATTTGCAGCTTATTAGCACATGTTGCACTCTGTTCCTTTTGTTTTCTACAAAAAAACAAATCTAGTTTCTTCAGGCTTGTTTTTGACCCCATCCTTCCATTTACTCTTTAGTGAGTTCCCCCTAATTTGTCGAAGCTGGACAAAGTATACCACGGGAGGCCTTGCCCATCCTATGTCAAGCAGTGTTAACACATCTTAGAATGAAACTTTTTCTTTTTGCACAACAGCACCATTCCGTTGACTCCCCCAGTTCATGAACTAGTAAGTGGACTGAAAAAAATGACTGTGTTTTCATCTTAGAATAATTCACCTCACGAGAATTCACCTCAGAAGAATTCACCTCTGCTGTTTTTTTTTCGGTGTTATGTGACACTGTGGCAAGGTATGGTAGGGTGAAGCTAATGTCACTTCTAATCACACAATTGCTGAGGCTTGAATAGACCTCTGAAGACTTTCTAGTCCAACCCTGTCCTCAGAGCAGGGTCAGCTAAAGCAGGTTGCCTAGGACTCTGTCCAGCTGGGTTTTGAGTATCTCCAAGGACGGACACTTCATAACTCCTCTGGGCAACCTGTTCCCATATTCAGTTACACTCACAGGAAAAACAAAACTTATATTTAAGTAGAATTTCCTGTATGTCAGTTTGTGCCCATTGCCTCTTGTCCTGTCACTGGATACCACTAGGAAGAATCTGTCTCCATGTCCTTTCCATCAGGTACTTATACACATTGATAAAATCCCCGCTGAGCCTTCTGTTCTGGAGGCTAAGCAATTCCCACTCCCTCAGCCTCTCCTCGTATGACAGATGCTCCAGTCAACCTTCTTAGTGGCCCTTCCTCAAACACTTGCTTTTTCCTATTTCTATGCAATTCCTGTATCCCCAAGGCTCTTAAATAATCATAGCAATCTTGTGATACAGTTCCATCTTGCTTTTACATCAGAAGAGTTGATAGATTTACTATATTTCTGTGACTACCAGATCTTCTGCACTCTTTTTCTTCAGGAATTTCTTCCCAAGAGGCAACTCTACCTAGCAGTTCCCTGAGTCTGTCCAAGTCCGTCATTTTCTATGCTCAGTCTTTCCTCTCCTGTAACATAATAAATGAGAAATACTGGGGTCTCTGTATCTACTCAGAGGAAACATCAACATGTTATTGCAACAGAAATGCTTTTATGGAGAGAATCTTCTGGGTATGTATTAATGTTCATACTAACCAGGGGAAGAGCCTTTATGAGCTTCATTTCAACTCTGTAGGGCACCACTAAGGAGAAAACCCTTTCTTACCTGGGAATCCTGGGAATCCTCTTTCTCCAGGGGGACCTGGAATAGAAACCCCAGGCCATCCAGGTTCACCTCTGTCTCCTTTTGGTCCAAGTTCTCCTGAGTATCCTGGGGGCCCTGGTTCGCTTTGACCTTTATAGGAAAACAATTATGCACATAAAGTTTACAGTGAGTACAAATACAGATGTGCAGAATAGAAACACCAGCTGCAGATGTTCCTCCTTGCAAGGGTTGCCTAGTGCTATTTTTCTGGTTCTCTCTTGGAAGCTGGATAGAGTTTTGTTGAATCTGGCCCTAATTCATCTCTTTCAAAGAAAGTAATCTCTTGCTTTAATAGTCTTCTTCAGGGGTTATTTTATATGGTGTCATTATTGTCTGTAACTTGAAATGTAAACTGATTGCATGGTCCTAAATTTAACTTTCTATCAGCATAAATTTGTAATCTTTAGATAGATGGTGAGCACTGTTTTCTAATACTGCTTCAAAAGCACCTTTTGAAAGTTGCAAATAGATCAGCGTGAGTGAAATCCAGGTTCCTCTTAAGTTTGTGGCACAACTCCCATGGACTTTAATGGAGCTGGGATTTCATAAGTCTCCTTTTAATTTGTTAGTTTTATCTTTTATATATAAAAAACTTGGAGACTTGGCTCTACTTTGAATCATCTGCACCGAACATTTTCATTTTATGAACAGCCTTGAAAGGTTCCAACAAAACTATATGAGTAATGGAAGTTTTAAAGTTTTCCCCACAAATAACTGCAGCTGTGTCATTAGGCATACTTTAGATTCTGTTTGAAAGTTTAGTCTGAGCCTTAATGATATCTTCTGGGCAAGGCAAATATCAAAATAACGTGCATCATTCCTTGCACATTCAGTAATTTAAGAGAACATTTTCTGTTCCACATAGCTATTTCCCTTCTTTACCTGGAGCTCCTGCAGATCCTTTCTGACCTTTTAGTCCATCCAAGCCATCCAGTCCGGGCAGTCCAGGAAGACCTGAGAGGTATTACAGGCATGACTAGGTGTCACAATAATCCTTTAAAGTCACAATTAAAAATTATGCCATTTTTTTTCTGACAACACATTCTGGCTCAGGACAGGGTATTTGCTGCACTTGATTCTTATTGGCAACTGAAGACAAGATCACATTTCACCCTAGTGCAGTTTTTTTTGGGAAAAAAAATGTGAAAAATCTGAAAATAGCAATCATAATACAGTGTCACATCAAAGCAATCAGAAAATATACCTTTTAATCCTTTAGGTATTTCTATACTGCAGCTAGCAGCGGGAAGCTCAGTATGGGCTAATTTACTCTATAGTGAATCTCATATCTGTGGCTAGACTGCTACTGCTACATGTGATTAACCAAAGTTAGCTGTGTTATCACTACATGACCAGGTGACTGGGATGCAGACACCACCTAAAATAACTGTAGAGCTGGAACTTCTTTACAGCTTCTGTTCCAAATGTAAGTGCAATTTAATCTAGCTGCACTAGAAAGAAGCTAAATTCTTACCTGGCTTCTTTTCCCCGGTCCTGCAGATTTCACATGCAAAACTATGCTTTTTGCATCACACTATTACAAAAATTCTTTAAACTGAACAGCACAGTCTTTGAAGACAACAAATCTGTAATTGAGACCTATGCTGACATGTGATAGTATAGAGCAGCTTTGTCCGTAGTGATGTTCACTAGATGGCCAGATCACAGCCTGAGTGTTCATGGTAGTCAGATATAACTTTTGCTTTATAATCTGTGCTTTTTTGAAAATTGCTAAAGCACAATAAGTAAAAACATAGATGGCATTTTTTTATCCATTTTTTAAAGTTGAACTAATCGGAGATTGTGTTTGTTGTTTGTAGTGAAGGGTAAAAATATCTCCATGTCTTTAGCACTTTATAGTTTCCTAAGTTGTATAGATGAAGTATCAATTGTGAAGACCTACACTTACTAAATGCAGTTGGCAGCCTGTCACCTGGTGATAGGAACAGATTTGGCAAAACTGAGGACTCATTTGGTTACAGGTTTCAAAGGGGTTTCAGACAGAGGAATAAACTTGGGATGCTTCTTCCTCCAGAGAGGGACAGATATGTAGAGTGGACACTGACCATCAAGATGTTGAACAATACTGTCAAGTGCCTATTCCTGTCTCTTTTCCACCTTTGCTGCTTATCTCTGCCTAATTTCCTTCCCCACCAGTTCCTCTCCCTGCCGTGTAGGATTCCTAGTCTAGTTGCAGTGTTTTTTTTCCACAAGTCTGAATTATCTTTCTGTCTGTCTCCTTCTCCCTGTCTAGGTACTTCCTGGCATAGAAGATGTAGGTTCTCTGTTTCAGTTCCTGTGCTTGATCCCAGCATGTCCTGCAGCACGCAAATCTGCTCTGTATACAGAGCATGAATCATGGCAGAATTTATTGCTCTACTTAAGCACATATGAATGGATATATTTTTAAAGTTTATAAGCTGGTCAAATTTGGCAGGGAGAAATTGCTGTAGGAACAGCAACACAAATGCCTTTCATCAGCTGCTTTACCTGCCAAATTTGAAGGTCCCTAGTTCAAAGATGGGTCATCTGAGATGGGTCCATCTATCTTTTAAGGGAAAATAAAGGGGCACTAGAGTTCTCTAACAGACATACCAAAAATAATAATCCCATGGCTTTGTTCTCAGAAACTGTTGAATTATTTTAGTTAAAATTTAACAAAGGAATGAAAAATAAGGAAAAAAAATCCAGCCTGTAGGAAACACCAGTCTGGAAAAATTTTAAATCCAGAAGATTGTTTGAAAACCTGCAAGACATTGATAATATACTCTCTGTGTAATCCCCTTTACAATATGGGATACTAGTAATCCAACCTGTAATATCTTCTATGCCCTTTATTATTAACTGCTCTTTAACTTTTCATGGCATGCTAAGTTTCAGTCCTGCCCATGTGCTTTGGGCATGTTCCCAATTTTCAAATTTATGTAACAGTTACATGCGAATTTTGGGAATTTAACAGTGGTATTTTAAAATGATTATGAACTCCTACCTAATTTTGGCATCTAGGTCACCATTTCAAATTTTTTTGATCTTTAGCTCCTTCAGTCAAGATTGATGGCTTGGTTTACTTGCTTTGCAGGGAATTTCCGACACATTTGCCAACAATCCATTATAATATCAGCACAAGTGCTGATATTTCAAGTATCATCAAATGCTAGATTTTTGGATTGCTATACTTCTGTATTTCTAGGTGCAGCTGAACTGGCTGATCTATGTATGAACCACTGTTTCTGTATTTTACAGCCCAATTCAGCTTCTACTCATACAAGTAATTCTGCTGATGTTATTGATATTACTTGCTTCATCAAGGATTACTCACACAAGTAAGGCTTGCCAGACTAAACCCTTAACTAGTAACACTATCTCTCTAATAAAGAAAATGTGATTATGCTTTGGTAGATGATGTTTAACTTGTTTTTTTAATTGAAAAGTTCTTCAGGCAGAAGACATTTAATGTAAGTAAGAAGCAATTAGACTAACAAGGCTGTGTCCTTAGCTATGAACAGCCAATGAACCATTTCACTTCTAATGCTAGCAACAATATTTATTGAAAATAGCATTAAGATCTATATTCTCCAGTTGAATTGGAATACAAATTCCATTCAGTTTTCATTCTTGGGTATAATTTCAAAGGTGTTAACCTTCTTTTCAACTATGCTGGCAATATACAGAATCCTAAGGCTTAGCAGGCAACTTGGTTTGTAATGAATTGCCATTTGGAACTGAACTTTTCCCTCTCCAACACGTGTATGAATTTGTTACGTTTCCTGCGCAGGACTTGGGATAACTTCTGCACAATATAGAAAAGAAGTGTCTTACAAGAAGGAAAGAGTCCATCTGCTACTAATAAGTTTTCAGCAGAAGAATGCTCTTTTTTATTTTTGACCCCTTTCAATTTAGACATCCCTGTCACTGCAGATCTCTGCCTTTGTTACAGCAAATATTGTTTACAACAATGAAATGTTCTCATGCAGATTATGCACCAGCAAGGAATCTGTCATGACAGTTTAAATCAGCACCACTTGTTTACTGCAAGCAATCATAAATGGTTTCCATTTTTCATTTAAATTTTCAATAGTTTGTAAGAAACATTCTCAATTTTTCCTTAGACTGAAGTGAATCTGTTGTCCTCTCTAACCATTTATCATAGCCCCAAGTGTTACTTTACTGTGATTTCTGTATATGGGTCACTAATACTATTCTTCCTGTCCAGGAAGTGGTTATGAAGCATACTATAACAGAGAGAGGATACAAAGTACATAGTTGATTCCCTTTCTTTATGCAGTATTAATGTAACTTATAATTTCATTATATCATTCTGAGTGTAGTAAAAGTTAATAATGTTCTCCAACAAAAACAACTGTAGGATGCACTGCTGTTCAATCTAAACATAACAGTCACTGTGAGAAGTGTAAATTAGGATTTGGAGGAATTTTTACGTTAAATCCACAAAAAAACAGTTTTTGGAGAAAACAAACCAACAACAAAACCAACAACAAAAATCAACCCAAGTTATCTCATCACAATCTGTTAAAACAAATTTGTAAGACAAAACTGTCCATAGCAGTCTGCTGGTTTTGTAGATCAACAGTGGCACTCCATGGTGAAAAGGTAGAACACAGCATAATTGAAGTGAAACATCTGAATTACTGCAAACTCCTTTTTCTTTCCTTAACTTCTGCTATCAGTTACATCAGCTGAGCCAGAATCTGTTTCTACCTTCTTCCTTACTCATTTTAGATTGCAGCCCAATTTTCTGAGGTAGCATTTATGTTACTTTTCAAAGGTGATGGGAACTGGCTTAATTCTTCTAGTAGTTTATGAGAATACAGAATCCAAAACATACTCACAGTTAGGCCTTTTCCATTTTCACTACTAAAGGGATATTTATGTCTGGTGCTGTTACATTGCCAGTAGAACTGCACTGTATACTGTTTACCTTTTCTGCCTTGGGATCCAGCTAATCCTGGCAATCCTGGAGGTCCCAAAATTCCACGTTTCCCTTTTAATCCAGGTTCTCCTGGCAAACCTTCAGGACCTGTAGCTCCTGAGAGTGGAAAAAACATCTGTGAATATGCAAATCTATTAAACTGCTGACTTTTTTTTCATGCTATGCAGCACACTGTGTTAATCAGAGGTACCTGAGAGTGTATGGGAATGTATGAAGAACTGATGGATCTTGCTCTCTGAGACACTGAGCAGACTATTGCTGCTGTCTATAAGTACTGAAATAGCTTTCAATACATGCCTTCATACGATCTCTGAGTTCTCTAGTCTCCTCTACAGAGGTGCCTCCTCAGCTGCATTTTCCTGTTCCATATCTCTTTTGAGCTGTTACATGGCACTATTTTTTAAACTTTGGCATTACCTGGAAATCCAGGTATTCCTGGGTATCCAGGGTCACCCTTGGATCCTGGTCTTCCAGGTTGCCCTTGGATACCTGGTGAACCCCTCTCTCCTGGGAATCCACAGAGTCCTTAAAGAAAAAAAAATATCTAGGATTTATTTGTTTAAAGTTGCCCGTGCTTCATCTCACGATAAGTTTAAAAATATGAAAGTTCATTAAGGGGTTTCTTGACTATAAAAAGAATTTTATTCAAATATTTCAGATCCTTGCATGTATTTATTAGCAATGAATTATACTGGTCTCTCTAGTGATATCTGAAAGAGCAGAAATAGCTAGCAAGATATAGTCAAGCCAGCTTTTATTCTGATAAGTATTGGCATGTTCATCAGTGCTGTACTAGACAACAGCAGACTCTACCTCCTACGTTCATGCTAGCCATATTGCACATTGTGAGGCCTCTCCAGTCCCTGGGTTTGTAACTATAGAACTATAACTATAGAAAATACTGCTCAATATGCACAGGAAGCAGAGCTCCCTCTCCACTAACAAAACTTAGAGAAAGTAAGTTCTTAAGTCCAATTTCTTCTTCAACTAGAGAGAGGTACCTGGTAATCCTGGATCTCCGGGAGGTCCTTTTTGACCATGTGTACCAAGCAGAGGAGTTGGGTCACCTCTCTTGCCTGTTGAGGTACAATGACTTTCATTTCATACAAATATCCTTTTCATCCAAAAAACCAAAGCTGGACAATTTTGTAAGATCAGATAATTTACTCATAGATATTAACAGCTATAAAAGGGACTGAGAGAACACAGAATGAAAAATGCTTTGGCACATCCAGATTGTCTGCCAGCTCAGCTTGTCCTGAAGTAGTAAATCAGTCTGTGTTTAGTATGACTCCTGCCAGTATCCATGTAAATTTCCCATAATGAAAAAACAAAAAACAACACCAAAAATTATGGGAACTTTCCCAATACTGACAACATGTACTGAAAATGAAAGATATTGCACAAATTCCCTATAACACTTTATTAAGCAAAGAGAACTCCTTACACAGGTTTGTAAGGATGTGCAAAATCAATACAGCATGAGTCTATTTACTCAGTAAAGACCTTTTAGGGACCAGCTGGGGAGTTTAAGTCAGCGTACCTTCTTCTTTCTGTCTGTGCTGAAATTTCTCTTTACCACAGAATCAGTAATTCTGAGCAATTTTGCCTTACATTGTCTATACAAATGCCTGACACCTCCTACCCATTCATGGTGTCTCAGCTTCAGTGTCTGATTTTGCTGTGAAGAGTTAAGAGGAAATATCAAATTCAAGTGTTGCTAGAAATCCCCCACCATAGCAATCCCCACCTTTACTGGCTATTTCCTGCTTTAGTTTTAAGGATAACTTTTCCTGTAAATTTGTTTTCAATACATTTCATAAAAGTTCTCTTTATATTTACTTCTTTTTGTGGGACTATATTCCCTGGCTGAGAAGATCTTGAATTTTTGAAGAAATGGAAAATGCAACTGAGAAAATAATTTCTCCTGTCCCCTTAATGCTTTTTTCCAGGTAATGATTTAATTTTGTTATTTATTAGTAATGAAATCCTGCTCCAAGGAAATTTGCCATATGAGGGATGACACCATTTTGTATTTCTTTGAAACACTTAAAAATCTAAATATTATAGATAAATTTTTCAGAGTAATCTCTACCTATGCAAAAAACAATATGCAAAACATCATCTTTTCAACTGAATAATTTTGCATGCATGGGTATGAACTTTGCCTGATTTGTTACGCTATACTTTCAGAAGTTCCAATAATTCAAAAATCGAGCCTGGAAAACACTGGAAAATAAGTGATATAAAAGAAGTTATAAATCATGTTGGAATATTTTAAATATTCTACATATCTGTATAATACCATACCATAATACCATAAATGACTGCATTTCCTCCTATTTGATTTGACAAATTTTACAAATCCGTAAGAGTGGATTTTACAGGTGCTTGATAGAAATTTTAAACTCTATGAAATTTGACCCAAACTTATCTTCTAAATTAATAAGACCTACTTTAAAAGGAACAAACTGTTAAGGAATATACTGAAACGCAAATTTTGCCTTCAGGTAAGTCAGACTTGTTTCTAATGACACTTGTGTTTTAATTATTTTCACTTCTGTCCAGTTTTCCCTTTTCCAGTGAGTACTTGCCATCTATCAGAGCATATACATCCTAACAACATTGCTCTTTTCAAAAGCATGTCTATATAAACTCATTACCTTTAGATCCTTTTGGGCCAGTCAGTCCTGGATTTCCAGGGATTCCTGGTAAGCCAATGTCACCCTGATTTTTTTAAAAACAAAATAAAAATGATTGACATACGATATGTGTAGCAGGAATGATCTATAAGAGCATTTGGTTCTCTTACACTGCTAAACAGACCAGCAATCGATATGAATAGCAAAACTGTATCTTAAGCTCAACAGAAAAGCACGCTGTCTTTGTTACATGCCTGACACCAGCCACTAACACTTCCATGAAACTGTATATTAGAGTTGCTAATCATTTTGAATTAGTGCTTTTATAGTTTTTGCTAACTCTTGGCTTGAACAGCTTAAATTCCCAACAGATGGCTTGAGTAATTTGATTTAAAAGGTACCATAAAGATGTACCAAATATTGTTGTATATTACCCAAAATTTACTATAAACATTAACCAGAAATATGTTGTGATGTAACAGTAAAAATGTAAAGATTTCTCTATTTTTCCTTTTGAATAATGACCTATAATCAGCAAAACACAGATTATCTCTTCAAAGAAATATAATAAAAGCCAAACCAAGCAAAGATATGTCCCTTTACAAAAAAAACCAACCATGCTTTATGCTTCATGTAATCTCACTGCCTGACTACCTAGCATACAAGCCAGTGAAGAATTTTACCTTATATCCACATGGGATATATGTGCAGTTTTGTATATTTGTTCTTGAGAAATATTGCTTGCCTGGGTTCTGCTCAGTGCAAGTTGTCAGTGTGGGCACAGAAGACTTGGTTTGTCTTGTCTATTGGCTTGGCTGCTCCACATAGCAAGATATGAAGCAGCAGCTACATATTAATTTCATACTTGTCCTGCTGCTATGTTATGATCTCTACAGTAAGTGATCTGTCAATCTGTTCTTAGGGATAATGTTAAAGACTTGATTGTGCATCCATTTTTTGCCCCCCTAATTAGTGCAGTGTAGCCTGGACTTCCACCAAGTGGCAATACAACAAAATCACAACATGCAGCTAGGAGGGAGGGGAGAGGCCCTTTGTTGACTCTGACTACCGTTCCTGCTAAAATATAATCAAACCACTGAAGTGTTGCATTCAGAAATCTACCTTTCCTATTATACTGACAGTCTCTTCTCAGTAGGAACATCTAATGGATAAGTATAATAGAAGTACCCTTCATCGTATTTCTTGGAGGCAGGAGATAACTGCAAAGTCCAGGACATTTCACTACCACTTTGTTTACCTGGTCACCTGGTTGTCCTTGAAAACCCATAATTCCTTTAAAGCCCTTTGGTCCTGGGCAGCCCTGTGATCCTGGAAACCCCATCAGTCCAGTGTCACCATGGTCACCTGGCAGTCCTGGGACACCATTCTTCCCTGGAAATCCTGGGGTGCCTCTGAAACCAGTACTGCCTTTTTCACCTGAAGTTAATTGCAGAACAAGATAATGACCAATACAGTCAAGCCATTATTTGACACTTATTTTGAATATGGCTATGCCTTGCCTTCACACTTTGTGTGTTGCCTTAGTAATTGCCCAAAGAAACTAGCCTGCTTGTTTAAGAATCTATAAACACAATAAGGTTGCTGGATGTTACTGCAGCTAGGAGTCCAAACCTGTGAAAAAAGCCAGTGATTTGTATCAGATGAATGTGTATGTATGCAGGGCTTTATTTTATGAATTTACCTCTTTCTCCTCTAAATCCTTTCTCACCAGGAAACCCTGGTTCCCCCTTCTGTCCTTTCTCAAGACGGATGTTAATGCAGCCACTGTCTCCTGGAGGCCCTCTTTCACCTTTGAACCAAACATATGGAATGTGAGTAAATCCTCATGAATGACATGTCCTGAAAATGAATTTTAGTGAAGACTTCCCTAACAGAGAAAGCCTTCAATTAGTAATGCAGTTCTCAGTTGTTTCAGCAGGCTCACTGCGAACAGAATTTATTATCCTTCTCTTGCTTTTTAGTTAATTCAGTAGTAGTCAAGGTGATGTTAAATCAGAATTATTCCCTGCTTGTCTGGACTATGAAAGATGCCGATTGTATTGCCCACTCCACAGTGTACTGTCTGTGATTGCACCTTGGAGATGGTTATTCTCTTTCCTATATTAATATTTAGAGAGATTATTTCCTGAATGTTTTACATAGATTGAAGAACACAGACAATATGATAGAAAACTTGAAAAATCTAAAGTTTCAGATATGTACAGGACAAAATTTGAGGTTTGTTTGAATAAGTGATCCTACGCTGTTTGATTTAGTGGTAAACACACCTATTGATCAGAGTGGAATTAATTTTTCTTTAGTTATTTTTCATTATGCATTCGTAAGTGACATAACTGGATTTAGTATTTAGTATCTCTGAAAATATAACTGAATATACCCTTATAACAAGAAGAAAAAGTAAATATATTCCTAACACAGTAGTAACAAAACTAAACATGGCAGTAACATCACTACAGAGTGAAGCGGATTTTTACAAACCTTTTATTCCCATATCCCCACATTCTCCACTAGGCCCAGGTGGACCCATTTTTCCTTCTTCACCTTTTATGCCAGGCATTCCCATTGGGCCTTGTGTTCCTGGGAGTCCTGGGAATCCTTGGGGTCCTTGAATCCCTTTGCTTCCTGGTAATAGTAAATGCTTTATTTACATATTCATTCTGCTATGCTGTTGCTGTCATATTCTAAGGAAGAGTATAAAGCAAAAGGCACGAAGTTTAGAAGGACTCCTTAGGAAATCAGCACAGCTAGAGAACCAGTAGTTGGAGCATGGCCAAGATCAAACTTGTCTTGAAATCCAGATTGCCTTGAAGCAAACACCTTCCCCCTCCCTGCTGCCACCCCCTGGAGATTTAGGCTACACTTACTACTAAAGCAGTTATCCCCAACACATCTTAAATACAATGCATAGCCTAAGATACCACCAGATTTTGCATGTGGCTACTGGAAATCACGACTCCTACTGCCCAGATGACAGACAGAGGAAAACAGGATTTTGCTATAGTTTTCAGAACTTTTGCCTATTAGCCAGTGATGATTTGGAACCAAGGTCACTTTTTTTATAAGTATTAGACATAATGTGAAGCTATTTCTCCACCTCCTCATAGTATCATTTAGGTTGGAAAAGACCTTTAAGATCATCAAGTCCAACCGTTAATGTAGCACTGCCAAGCCCACCACTAAACCATGTCCCTAAGCACCACATCTACACATCTTTTAAATACCTCCAGGGATGGCGACTCAACCACTTCCATGGGCAGCCTGGTCCAGTGCTTGACAACCCTTTTGGTGAAGAAATTTTTCCTAATATCCAATCTAAACCTCCCCTGGTGCAGCCTGAGGCCATTTCCTCTTGTCCTATCACAAGTTACTTGGGAGAAGAGACCAACACCCACCTCACTACAACCTCCTTTCAGGTAGTTGTAGAGAGCAATAAGGTCTCCCCTCAGCCTTCTTTTCTACAGGCTCAACAACCCCAGTTCCCTCAGCCACTCCTCATAAGATCTGCTCTCCAGACCCGTCACCAGCTTCATTGCCCTTCTCTGCATACGCTCCAGCACCTCAATGTCCTTCTTGTACTGAGGGGCCTGAAACTGAACACAGTGTTCACGGTGTGGCCTCACCAGTGCCGAGTACAGGGGCACCATCACTGCCCTGCTCCTGCTGGCCACACTATTCCTGATACAAGCCAGGATGCTGTTGGCCTTCTTGGCCACCTGGGCACACTGCTGGCTCATGTTCAGCCGGCTGTCCCCCAGCACCCCCAGGTCCTTTTCTGGCGGGCAGCTTTCCAGCCACTCTTCCCCAAGCCTGTAGCGTTGCATGGGGTGGTTGTGACCCAAGTGCAGGACCTGGCACTGAGCCTTGTTGAACCTCGTACAATCGGCCTCAGCCCATCGATCCAGCCTGTCCAGATCCATCTGCATAGCCTTCCTACCCTTGAGCAGATCAACACTCCCACCCAACTTGGTGTCATCTGCAAACTTACTGACGGTGCACTCAATCCCCTTGTCCAGATCATTGATAGAGATATTAAACAGAACTGGCGCCACTACTGAGCCCTGGGGAACACAACTTGTGACTGGCTGCCAACTGGATTTAACTCCATTCACCACCACTCTTTGGGCCCGGCCATCCAGACAGGTTTTTAACCCAGCGAAGAGTATGCCCATCCAAGCCATGAGCAGCCAGTTTCTCCAGGAAATGCTGTGGGAAATGGTGTCAAAGGCTTTACTAAAGTCTAGGTAGACAACATCCACAGCTTTTTCCTCATCCGCTAAGTGGGTCACCTTGTCATAGAAGGAGATCAGGTTAGTCAAGCAGGACCCGCCTTTCATAAACCCATGCTGACTGGGCCTGATCACCTGGTTGTCCTGTATGTGCTGTGTGATGGCACTCAAGAAGATCTACTCCATAACCTTCCCAGGCACCAAGGTCAGGCTGACAGGCCTGTAGTTCCCCGGATCCTCCTTCTGGCCCTTCTTGTAGATGGGCATCACATTTGCTAACCTCCAGTCAACTGGGACCTCACTGGTTAGCCAGGACTGCTGATAAATGACAAAGTGGCTCGGTGAGCACTTCTGCCAGCTCCCTCACTACCCTTGGGTGGATGCCATCTGGCCCCATAGACCTGTGTGTGTCTAAGTGGTGTTGCAGGTCGGTAACCATTTCCCCTTGGATTATGGGGGCTTCATTCTGCTCCCCATCCCTGACTTCCAGCTCAGGGGCTGGGTACCTGGAGAACAACTGGTCTTACTATTAAAGACTGAAGCAAAGAAGGCATTAAGTACCTCAGCCTCTTCCTCATCCTTTGTCACTATGTTTCCCCTCACATCCAATGAAGGATAGAGATTCTCCTTAGCCCTCCTTTTGTTGCTACTATATTTATAAAAACATTTTTTATTGTCTTTTATGGCAGTAGCCAGGTTAAGTTCTAGTTGCACTTTGGCCCTTCTAATTTTCTCCCTGCATAACCTCACGACATCCTAGTAGTCCTCCTGAGTTGCCTGCCCCTTCTTCCAAAGGTCATAAACTCCCCTTTTTTTCCTGAGTTCCAGCCAAAGCTCCCTGTTCAGCCAGGTCAGTCTTCTTCCCCGCCAGCTTGTCTTTTGGCACATGGGGATGGCCTGCTCCTGGGCCTTTGAGATTTCCTTCTTGAAGAATGTCCAGCCTTCCCGGACCCCCTTGCCCTTCAGGACTGCCCCGCAAGGGACTCTGTCAATCAGTCTCCTAAACAGGCCAAAGTCTCCCCTCCAGAAGTCCAAGGTAGCAGTTTTGCTGACCCCCGCTCCTTCTCCAAGAATCAAATACTCATCAGCATACAATCACAGACTGCATCAGTAAAGGAGATAGTCTGGATGTAATAAAAAGTATATTGCTCTTATTATAGCATATTATAACAACAAACAGTCAGGAAATAATAGTCAAGACCACGGTGGATGGGGCTTTGACCGACCTGGTCTACTGGAAGGTGACCCTGCCCATGGCACGGGAGTTGGAACTAGATGATCTTTAAGGTCCCCTCCAACCTAAACCATTCTATGATTCTATCATCATGGAAAATGATGTCAGTGTTGTAAAACAACTAAAGCACCAGGATGCCCCAAGATGCATCAAACTATTTCCATCCCTTTGTTTATATTATAAAAGAACAAAGGATGCTGTTGTTACTGCCTCTACCCTGCTGCAGGGTCTTATTCTCGAAGCTGGAAAGGGAGGAGGGTGCAAAGTACTTCCTAGATTTAACAGCAGTAGAAACAGTTCCTTCTACAAGGGAAGTTACAGAGGACATGGTTTGCAGGATGTTCAACGTACCTGTTTGTCCTGGGAAACCAGGTAGTCCATTATTGCCTGGAAGTCCTGGCAGTCCTTGGGAGCCTGGAGGACCTGGGGGACCTTGTGAGCCAGCAGAGCCTTTGAGACCTTTGATTCCAGGTGGCCCAGCTAGGCCTCCGTCTCCCCTCTGACCTTTAAAGCCTGGTAAGCCTGAGAAAAAGAGCTTTAATCTATGTATATAAATGCTGGAGAAGTGTTCAGCAATTGTATCTAAAAAGTAGAAAGTGATAGATTTTGGTATAAATTTGAATATCATAAAACATGGCAAAATAACTTGGAAACTTTGCTGCCGTGCTGGAGTCCTGCCTCTGCCTACATTTTTCACCTGGAATGTATGTTTTCTTGTATTTCTTTAGTGAGAGAAATATCAGTAGAAGTGCCCTGTGAAAAATCCCTGATTTGTAAATACTTTTGAATTTATGTCTCCTAGCTCTCCCTAACTAACACTTCCATTTAAGAATAAGGAAGATAAAAGTATCACAGTAATGACAGGAGCTCAGTTAAGTTACTTATGACAACAGAATATGGGATAACTCTTCCATTTATTACTTGACAGTTAACACACCGTGACTTGGCCAGTTAAGGAACAGCATGGGAAGGGAAGGAAAGTTGGGAAACATCTGAGATGCACACTATACATACCTTGAGTTTAAGGAAATGTGCAAAACATAATGTATACCCCCACTAACGAGCAGCCCCCATGGAAATACTTGTCATGCCAGCCAGAAAATAACGTGATTAAATCTGCTAGAAAAGATGTGCAAAGCTTAGAGCTGTGAGGCAACCTGATGGATGTTGTGTACCTTGAAGTCCTGGCAGGCCCATGACACCTCTGAGTCCTGGTGGCCCCGGTAAGCCCATGTCACATGGTGGACCGGGGAAGCCCGGACAGCCTGGTGCTCCTATATCACCTTCCGGGCCTCTAAAACCTTTGGCACCTGGAAATCCTGGGGTACCAGGCTGTCCTGGAAACAAAAGCATTGTTAGATGTTTTACTTCCATTACTCACCATCCCTCAGAATTCCTAAGTGTAATTTTGAAATTTACATGTTCAGTTACTGTAATATCTTACTTATCATCTAGTTTTTGCATAGTTTGTGAAAACTGAGGCTTTTCTGCAATTCAGAATTGGCTGCTGTGGAGAGCTTCTTTCTTTAAGGAACAAATATGAATTCAACTCTCATCTATAGGCGAGGATGACTTTAAGGCACAAAAAGCTAGTTTCTGATGTGTAGAAGCAGAACGAAAGGAGCTCACTGGCCTGCACCAGCTACACAGCACTGGGGTCAGTTTTGTAGGTGTTCACTGCACAGAAGGGTGTGTGTGTCTGCTTAGGGCCTGGCAAAAGAAAGACCTACAAAAGGAAACAGCAATATCTGCTATGAAGTGGGAAGGAAGCGGCACTGTGAAGACATCTGCAGCAACCAGCAAAACTCCCCTGCAGAAATGAGGAGTGTAGTGCCCAAGATACTGAGGATTATTATATTGTATAACTCTGGGCAAAGAAATTCACCCCTCTCTCCCTGAGTGTTCTCCCACCTTTTGCCAGTCTTTTCAGATTTAAGTAAGCAGGATGGACTGTGTGGCAGAGCAGGAGGCCCTAAGCACAGAGGGCCACTAGGCAGCAAGTAACAGTATTAAGAATAGGAAGCTGCACTGTTACTCCATGGACTGGGTAAAGTCATCTTCCCCTTCCTGCAGTGCAGATCTCCTCAGTGGCTGATCAACCCTAACTGTAAAAATGTAAATGTAAAAATAGGGCATACCATTCACAGTCACCATTATGGATCCAGGTAAGAGTAAGTTTTATCTGAATCAGTACTGACTTTGCTCAGATTTTCTCCTTTGAACACATGGAAATACTTCATAAAAACTGGCTCATACCTCGAAGCCCAGGAATGCCTGGATCACCCCTTGCTCCTTGTGCACCAGGGGGTCCTGGCAGTCCCCTGTTGCCTGGGATTCCTGGAGGACCATATGTGGTATCACCTGGAACACCTTTCTGACCATCTATGCCAGGTGGACCTGGAGGGCCAGTTTTACCATCAACTGTAGATCCTCTTTCACCTTCATCACCAGGATCACCAGCTTTGCCTCGAAAGCCTGTTGATATGATTTTTAAATTGAAATAGGGCATAATTCAGAAGTTAGGGTTTTTTGGTTTGGTTTTTTTTTTTTTACACAACTGTGGAATATTGTAATGTAAATTTAACCATAATTAAATTATCACTTTACAAAGAAAAATAACATCATACATTAAGTTTCACGTTTCTCATTTACAGCTAATGATACATGAGGATTGAAAGAGGTAATTATTCCTGTGGGAAGTGACAGTGTTTTTCTTTGGGGCAGCATCTATCTTGTGTGCTGTCATTCTTGTCCAGTTCAATCCCTTTGCTAAAATGATACTAATTGTTCTCAGTTTTCTGAGAATATTTCCTCTTTGGACACTGAACTTTAGGTTACTGCAGTGCCTGCAATGCTGGAGGAAAGAAAGGGAAACTGGTAAAGATTCCCTTTCCATTAGCTTTTGTTGAAATGTGCTTCCTATTTTATTCTATTCTACCATGGTAGCTACCTTACCCTGCATGTATGCATTACAAGCTTGATCAGCAGGTCTCCTGGATTAAGAAAAGCACAATTCACCTTCTGGCCCTGGGATTCCTGCTCCTGGCCTGCCTCGATGGCCTTTTTGCCCATCAAAGCCATTTGGTCCAGGACGACCGGGGAGTCCTTTTAAACCCTTTGGTCCTGGAAACAGAAAGAAAATACATACAAAACTGACACAGCTGTAAAATGTGTGATCTAAGGAAACAGTACTGCATCTTTATCTCATGCAAATTCACGTACTTTGAAGACAAGTGGATTTCATCTGCTTCTAACATTTTGGGCAAGTCATGATCAAATGCATGGTTGCTGTTTTTCTAAATGGCCTTGTTCCCTAATCCATAAACAGCAGACTGCAAATTACCAGAGTAAATTAGAAAAAAAAATACCTCGTATAACATTTTAATGTTCCAGGACATCAACATTAACCTAGTGAATGACAGGTGTTAACTCTAAGTCTTACATTCTCCTGTGCTACAATGCTGCTTCTGGAAGGGTGCAGATGAGCTCAATATGCTAATCCCTGTTCTTCATATCTGTAAAAAATTTTAGCTACCGCCCACAATGCTGATGTCAGGGAGCTGTGTAATACCATATTAAGCAGCTTGAAAATCCAGTATCTCCATTTTCAGGGTCAGGATTTTCTGGGGTATTTCAAATATTTTGGAGGTGATCACAAGCAACATTTTGCCAGTTCCTGGATGAGTTCTTTGAATTTAAATTAAGTTGAACAAGTTGAAGTAATGGTAGTAGGTATTCAGATTTTAGGGCTCAACTGCAACTTGCCATGAGCAATATAGTTTTAGAAATTACAGACGTGCAGCCTATCTTTGCCTTGCACACCTTTTTTCCCCGTTAACCAGATGTACATATTCTAGGTCTTGTCCGACTCCAGCCATCTGCATATTTTATAGACTCTTTCATCCATTTTAATTGAGGCAGGACAGAGTTTCAAACTACCTTCATTTAGTCATTTGTATGGAGGCAGCCTGCAAGCCTTTTGATCATGCAAACTGCAGCTGTCAGGCCCTTGATTCTATCAAATGAATATACTCCTGTGTATTTGCAGTTTTACATTTTGAGACATGTATCTGTTGAAAAACTAGAATAGTGTATCTTTTTAGGATAGCTTCTTTTTTTAATTAGCAACTTCAAACTCCATTTAAATGAAAACAAAAATTCTCCCATCTGTAAACATACCTTGAACACCTTTAAAACCTGGGGGACCTGGATTTCCAGGGTATGGTAATGTAATGCAGACAGTCTCACCTGAAACAAGAGGGAGAAGGAAACTCGCCAATTTGATTTTAGAATAAATGGAGTCTGAACATTTACTGTAATATTTCTGTGGAACTAACTGGATGGGCAAAGGTAAAGAGAAGGGACTGTTTATGCACATTGTTATTTCCATATTACTTAAGGTTTGATGGAGAATCTTAAAATATATTTTTATTCATGCTTATTTTGTACAGAATACTGGTAACAATTCAAATTGTTGTAATACAGTTGTATTCTGTAAAGACAAAGATTGTTTTTTTACTTGTCGCAGACATTTGTCTTTACAATAGTCTCTGTTGTAAGAAAGAAATAATATTTTCATCTCAATTCTATGTACATTTCTGCTTCATACATATTGCTATCAGTGTAGATTTTTTCATTTTGGTAGGGATTTTTTTATAACCAAAAACCAGACCAAGCCTTAAGCATGAACTGTATTTTCCTGCTCCTTCAGCAAAAAAGCATTGCCTTGCAAATCCTTACACTCAGAAATACTCTTTACTCCAGAAAATAATTCCTCTGATAGTGTGCAAGTGGCACTTTGCAGGTTTAAGGCCCCCAGCAATTCATATTCTCGCTAGCATCTGCTGCTAAATGCTGACAGTATTGTTTGTACCTTTCAGTGGTCATATTTCACATGTCCACTGAGCTTGCCAAAATTGATTTTCACTGTGAATGAATAACACTGTATATAATACATATGAAACTGTAATGGATGCTACCAAACATGTATTTTGTTATTTGGTTCTTAATGTAAACATTCAAAATTACCTTTCTGGCCCTTTGGACCAGGTGGCCCAACACTACCAGTATCACCAATATCTCCAGGGCTACCTCTTGCTCCTGGAGGGCCAGGAAACCCCAAACCAGGCAATCCCATCTGTCCTTTTACCCCAGGAAGTCCTGGGACCCCAGGGAATCCTTTATCACCCAGCAGTGGTACTCCAGAATCACCCTAAAAGAAAGAAATTGTTGATAAGAAATAACAAGACCTAATTTCTTTCCTCTCCTTGATTATCAAATTCCATGTTGGAGAATTATCTGGAGAAACCACTCTTCCACAATTACGTGACTACATGGATAATGTTAGTAGTTTTGAATATTCAAAGGCAATAGGAACAAAGGGTAGAGCTTTGTGGGGTTTTTTCTTCCCGATCCCATAAGATTGGCACACAATATATGCAGAAATTATATTCAGGAATACCAAAATAAACAGTAATAATTCCAAGGAAGTAATTTTTCAATGGATAAAAACTACAATTTTTGATCTAGGCTAACACAAAATGATAAAAGTGATTAATCTGCTAGGAATTTGGAATAAAATGGTACTTTTTTTATTAAGTAGCTAGCCCTTTCATAAGACAATATGTTAACTGAAATGGAAAAAAAATTCTGAGAAAGTCAAGTGTACCTCAGCTCCTTTTTCCCCAGGCAATCCTAGTTCCCCATCTCTGCCATCATTACCTCTTTGGCCTGGAAATCCTGGAACCCCAGTAGGACCTCTTTCACCTTTTATTCCTTAAAACAATTAGAAAAAAATGAAGTATAATATTCGCAGTAAGTTTTGGGGTTTTTTATTTCTGCTCAGGTAAATGCTGGGTAACCATTTATCATATCTGTATGATAATTTCCACTTCTTGAATCCACATTTCCTTAATGAGGTATTTTAGGCTTAGGAACGCAGTGTGTAGTTGCACACCTCCTGGAACAACTTGGTATCTCTGTAAAAGACGTGTTTGCAGGCACCACAAGAATGTGGCTTTTGTTCATGCTATATACAGAGTGAAAATATTTTGCTGTTGAAATCAGTCAGAGTTTTATTCTTGATTTCAGTGAAATCAGGATATAGCAATGCCATATGATGCAGAATATTTGCATCAATATTCCCAAAAGGTTTTTAATTTTTTCTTTTTTTTTTTTTTTTCACCCCTAGATTTCTCTTGCATTGGTACTTATGAAAATGTAATTTTTGCATAAAGGGCAATAAAACTATTCTAACCCAAAGACTCATTTTGCTGTGTCAAGAAATCCTCTGCAAATAAACAGCAAATGTTTTGCCCTGCTCCAATACCTGTAAACAAACACAGGCTTCCAAAGCTAAGCTAACTTTTCACAAAAGATAACATGGACAATCTTCTGTCTGAATAATTATTTAGCATTTCTAACTAAGCTTTGCCATCAGATTGCTGTAATCTGTTGTTCTCTTTCTTTTGCTTTTGCAAATCATAACCACAGCTGTGGAGAGGTTTTGAATTTCAGTTGTGCGACGGGTGGCCTATTGTTTCTATTTAATGCCTGCTCAAGAGTAAGTTTTAGAAATAGGAGCAGGGATCTGAATAGCCATTGAGACTTTGAGTTTTTCGCAAGAAGGATGTTGGTGGTTTAAGTTGATATAACAGCTGGGATACTGGCATATGACACTTCAGGAGGTTGCTTCTGTACAATAATATTTCTTCAAGCTTTCACCATAATTATATTCTGCTTAGTTTTTACTATACAGACCTCTGTAAGACCCTGATTGTCAATCACATGATATGAAAAGTCATTTGCTAGCATTAATAACAAGCATTAAACTCTTTTATGGCTCAACTATAGAGTAAAAACCACAAAACACTGTGTTGATTTTATGTTTAGCAAGAAGAAAATGAATGGGATGGTACCAAGAAAACAGTTTGGATATCCATGACCTCAAGGCTTCAGTAACTTACTAAACTAATGACTTCAATAAAGAGTAGATGAATATGGTTTACTCACACTATTGCCTAGGCATTGTACAGGAAACAAAAAGGCTAATGATAAAAATGTGTGTTTACCTTTTATTCTAATTCTTCCTGGATCACCCTTGTCTCCTTTTTCACCATGATGTCCAGCAGAACCAGGTGCCCCCTTAATATTGAAAAAAAAAAAAAAAGTTGTCAGTTATCTGCAGCAAGGAATCAATGTAGAAATTGAGGGGAAAATTAGATATCTATCTCTTGCTCTTGCATTGTTTCCCAGAACCAGACCAATTAAAGTAACATGCCAAAAAGCGATGCTTATCTCTTTTTACGTCTATAAAGAGGTGTGTGAACGGCACCTGGCATTTTCAGCCTGACTCTACCAAATGCACAGATATACAACTATAAGAAATTGTAATGCTAGAAGAATTGGGTCCATGGCCGCATACAGCTGTGGCTGTAAATGCAAGAATATTAAGATGCAAACGATCCACAAACACTTTCCACTGCAGACTTCAACCCACAATCCACCAAGGCTACACAGCAAGGGAATCTCTGGAGTGTGGTAACTGCTAGATGAGGCTGTCCTCCCAGAAGTGAACACAGCAAAGGTAGGTGATGCTTTTTTGCTGAGTGAAAGCCCACAAAGCTGCCAATAAAAAATTTTATTTATCTCTAGTTAGGTACCTGGTATTGTCAGAAGAATCTATGACTTGACAGGTTTAGAGGGGAAAAGAAGTACCTTTCTATATTTTTATGCTGATTTGTGCTCTCAGTTCTCCAAGCAGAGTGTGGTTTGTGAGGGTCTGATCTTGCAACAGTACATGTGGGTAAATATATTTTACCATGTGAAATTTAAACAGAAGTAAAAGGCCACTAAGGTTGAAAAACTGGGGTATTATTTAGCCAGTTTCCTTTGTTATTCAAAATCTTTCACTGAGAAATAGGTGGAGAAAATACAATTTATAAAGTGATTGTAAATCATGACAATTGTATAACAGGCAGGAGACTTCTGAAAAATGTGGTGTATCTGAAACTAGCAGCGACTGTTTGTTAAAATGTCTAGATCTTCAAGTTGGCAGTGACCAATTATTAGTGTTTGAAAAGCGAAATGAGATATTTGGGAAGAAAAGAGAGCAGAAAAATGGAAAAAGTATATATATGTAGGAAATTGATTACACCAAAGCACTTCTGTATCGAAGGGAATTATTTCTTTCCAAACTGATTACTTTGTCCTTATTCCTCACTTCAGTAACCTACGAACACCAAAGTGTTCAGGAAAAGGCTTCAAGCTTTACTTCAGGACCACAAGGGCTAAAGCATACTTCCAAAAGTAACAAAAAGATTGAAATCTCACATAATCCACTCAGGTAATAGGATTTTAAGAAAAGAAAAACAAAAACAAATGCAAAGCTTGTAATGAAACCATTGGAACTAGAATGACAGAGCCCCTCCACCTCCTTCCTTCAGTCTCACAATGGTTTTGGTTTTTGTTTTTTTTTTTTTTCTTTTGAAAGAAAATGTTCTGGAAACTTTCAAGCAATTCCTCATGTGAAAAAGAGTTCTGCTACTAAAACAAAACAAAACCACAAAAAACCCAAACAAAAAACTCCATAATGGAACAGTCATAAAGCCAAGCTTATTTACCTATATTTTCAAAGAAATTGCTCTCACACACAAGAAAGTATATTAAAAACCCCCTCTATTTGGCATCATTTTGGTATGCAGCATCCTGGATGTACAGTCCACATGCCAGACCAGAACAAGTGGAACAAAGTCACAGCAAGTCCAGTAAATCATCTTATAATGTATTCCTAAAGCTGTCAGATTAAGTGGTGTTTTGAATTACTGCTTGCTGTGGGGAATAAGGTAAACTCTATGAAGCATATTAAAGAAAATAAGTCCATTTCCAAAAATAATAGCTAGTTTCACTAAGTTAGGCAACAAGCATCACCCAGTAAATTACTGACCCAGGAAACATATAGGTCTTGAGCTCAAATTTATTTGTTAATCCTGCTGACAGCCAATATTAACGTAGAAATACACATCTGACCTAAAGGTACCTTTTAAATATTTCTTCCCCTCAGCTTGCCTTGAAAAATCTTTGTAGGGTTTTTCCATGAAAAACTGGATGTCAGATTTGTTAACACTAGAATGAACTGGTCTTAGGAAAAAATGAACATTGTATGCTGATGTCAAATGATTCTAGTACTCAGAATCTTTACTACCAAAAAGTTCATTCAGTTTCTGCTCTTGAGGAACTTGAAATGAAGTTTGCAAGGAAGCTATTCAAGCAAATGAAAAGTCTTTATTTTGATTATTATAGTAATTTTCCTTCTAAGAACTACTACATCAGGGGCAAAATTTTTATTCCATTTCAGCTTCATTGCTAATACTTATGTCATAGAGAGACAAGGCATTGCCTATAGTGGCTGATCCTTGTGGAGAACAAACTTTGGCTGAGTAGTGACTGAAAATGGCAGATTATGAAGTAATATGGAACAGTAAAGGGATAAACACTAACAAATAGCAATGCCTTTCAGACTCTGTGGGAGTGAAAGACTACATTATGTTCAGACTGCCTCATAAAATAAATTAAGCATATCAAATAAATTAAGCTTTTCAATTAATTTCTAAAAAAAGAATACAGAAAATGACTTGAAATGCCTGAATAAAATCAAGGGTTCCTTTTTCTTCAGACCCTGCCCACCCCGAGGTGGATGTTGACATAAAATCCATCTTGACCTGTGGACATGCAATTCTTTGCCTTGACAAGGTTTTGCTGGAAATGCTTTCCCTTGAAATAACTGAAAAATCATCTTCAGTGGAGCAATTTGTGCATCTACAATTTTTTCAAGAAAAACAATGGGTATTCAAAACTAAAAGTAAAAACAAGTCAAAACAAAACAAGATGAACATTCACCAGCTTTCCTAAGCCTCCTGAACACCCCACAAACACAGCATGGGGTTCTGCCCCTTAGTGTAAATTTCTGCCCACTGCTGCAAGGGAAATCAGATAGAATCTAATAAAATGCATCCTCCAACAAGACTGTAATAAGTGAATGTAGATAAAACTTTCAGATAGTTTTCCAGGGCAGTTGTTCCTCCACTCTGCTTAAATGCCTCCTGCATAAGTGGTAACTTGATGTTATTTATTTACTGAAGTTCATGAAAACTACTCACAGGGAGCCCTGGTGATCCCATTGCACCAGATAAGCCTGGGTTGCCCTTTTCTCCATGTCTTCCAGGGTATCCCATTTGTCCTTTCTTTCCTTGAGTACCTGGAGGTCCTTGCATACCACGGGGACCAGGAGGACCAGCACTACATGAGCAGAGGCCTTGATTTCCTAAGTGAATGTGTCAAAATTACATTGAAACAGTTGCAAAATTAACACACAAAAAATAACAGTACCCTTTTTCTTTTCTGTGTGAGTAGTGCACAGACCATTTTATCTCATTATGGCCTTCAAAGGAGTGAAGCAGTCTCTTTTTACAGTGCTGAATAACTGCTGCACTGACATGATTTTACTGACTTAGGAGCCCCAGTGCCAACAAGCCATTGAACTCCACACTTTGATGGGCCTTAATCTCCAAGTTACCATAAACGTCTTGCAAATTTTGGTCTGACATATCTGGCAAAGGTCTTGTATTCAAAATATTTCTATCCAGGCATACTTACCCTTTTCGCCTTTTTCACCTTTTCTTCCTGGAAGGCCTATGTGACCTTTTGCTCCAGGTTCTCCAGGGATCCCTCTGTCAGTACAGATTACACCTTTGAAAAAGCAAATTGTACAGCTAGTGCAAATCAGGTTGACTGTTTCCACAGCTTAGGTCACATGTTCTCCTCTCCCTTACCTCGTTATCCTCACGTGAAGACCTAGAGATCTTATGAAATGCTTTACAAGTTGTTGCTTATAGATCATACTACAAGAGTCAGTCTGGCTAGAGTTGATGTTGACACATTGTTTTTTCTTTGCCACTACTTCCTTTTTCCACTGTAGAACTTTACAACTCTTGTTTCTTTGCTAAAGGATGCTGATTTGGGTTTCCTCCCCAGTGTGCTGTGTTTTTAACTTCAGGTGATACATTTTTAGAGACGTTTTTCATAATGTTGCTTTGTGGGTTTAAATCACCAGAAAACTATGAAAATCTTGACATCTCACTGATCGACAACTAATAGGAAAAACATGTTTTCTACATCACATGTAAAGTTTGATATATCTGTCAAAATGCACTTTTCACCTCTATGTTTTTTGTAGGACCAACAAAAGCAATCAATCTATTAATATGCAGAATGATATTCTTGCCATATAAATTGCTGTTGAACCTACTGGGTAGTCCAGGTAAGCCTTGTCTTCCCGGCTGCCCTGGTAGGCCTGGTGGTCCAGGAAATCCAGGTCTTCCTGGGATTGATTCACCTGTTCCAGGGAAACCAGGGTCACCTTGAAAACCTTGAGGTCCTGGTGCCCCACTTACTCCTGGCAGACCAGGCAGACCTATAAAGAAAATAATAGTATATGGCCCATACAGCTTCATAGTAATGATTACTACAAGATATCAAGGAGGAAATTACAGACCATTCAGAACTGTCCTGAAGAAGAGCTTCTATATAACAAAGAATTACATCTAAATCTTTAGGTTTTCCAGGACTCCCAGGAAAAGAAGCTCCTGCTTTAGACCTTCAAATGCTTCTTTTCCTCCCTCCCATTGGCTCTTTTCCGGATATCCCAGTTATTCTAGTTCCTTATACAGAGCAAAGTCATCCTCATCACCTTCCTTTGTATCTTTTTGAGATGGAGAATAGAACTTTTGAACACAGCACTCCAGATACAGGCAGGATTTACAGTGCATGGTAGCATTCTGCTTTGTTTTCTGTTCCTTTTCTAGTAATTCCTAATGTTCTGTTTGGATTATTTTGGTTCATTTTTGGCCACTAAGTGCTGAGCTAATATTTTTATTGAACTCTCTGTAGAGCTCAAATCCTTACTGTTGGTGACTTACATCAAGCAAGAACAAAGAACTGTTTTCTTTTAGCTGCTTTCTCTCCTCCTGGTATAGAGATCACATTTTATTCCCTACTTCTCTTACTTGTTCCATCATCTCCTGGTCTTCCTAGGAGGCCTGCAGGACCAACTGGTCCAACTGACCCCATATCACCAGCAGGACCTGGAAATCCAGGATCTCCTTGTGGACCTACACAGAATTATAAAAACATGTGAATTGAACACCTTATGCAATTGACAGCTTAAGTCTAAATTAAACTGCAACCAAAATTATAATTTGGCAACTACACAAAAGTAAAATACAGTAACTTCTTTTGTCTTTATGAAACATTTTTAAATGTGTAACAATTTAATTTTAAGGTGGGAGGATTTGGTTACTTTTCTATGGATTCCTGCCCATTTCGTGGGCACAGTTTTAACTCTTTATCACTCTGTAGTATTATCTTTGTGCTATATATTTCAGAGTGCCGGAAGAAATGTTTGCCCAAAATAAATACATGTAGCATTTAAAATAAATGTGCATCTCACGTTATGCACATTTGGCAGTGCCCACAGGGAGGTCATTTCAGAATCATTCTAGTGGCAATTATCCAAATTTTAAAAAACAAAATTTCAAAATTGCTATAATGCTTAAATTTAAAAATTGCAATTACAGAGTGATAAAGAAAACCTGAATCAGATATAAAGTGCTTAATTAAATTAGAAAAAATATTGGTAGTAGTTCTGTTCTCAAACAATTCTGCTAAAGGCCGCTTTCTGTGAAGAATGTATCCATTCACACACCATGCAAATGATTAACTTTAATTGTTACTTGAGATCTTAAACATGGGGTTAAGTCTTTTGTTGCATGGGCTGGAAACACACAGAAGCTGATGGAAAACAGATTTAACTGATTTTTGGATGAGGTCCCTATCTAATGGGGAGATTCTGCTGAACTGGGGTTGTGTTGTAACTTCCTTCTGTGCTCACAATCAGAATTTTCTGCACTAGAAACGCAATTTATTATAAGTTCTCTGTTAAAATATTCTTACAATACAGGTTCCCCAAGTGTGAGATGCCACAGCAAATCCCTTCCAGGCAGCAGGCTTGGCTGTTCCTCACTGCCTCCTGCTATGAAATAAGAACTTCCACACAGCTTTTCACTAATTAGGTGATAAAGATTGGGATAAAGGGAGCTGGGACATAAAAACCCAGCCTGAGGTTTAGTTAGGAAGGTACTAACATTGACAGGTATTCTGTTGGAATTACTAGTTCCAGGATTTCATCCCTGCTATGTAATAGGAAGCTTAATTGTAGTCTAGAATCTGTGTGTTGTGGCAATTCTGAAAACAGGAATGCTAAATTACAATGGGAAGGCCAGTTTTCTTATTTGCCATCCATTATCCAGGATGGGCTTATTTTTCATAGCTTTTTCTTAAATACACTTAAGTCCAATCCTAGGATAGTCCTGCAGATCTAGCTGTGACTGTATGTGTAAAGATCTTTCAAGCAAACATTTAATCTGAAACTTGTACGTTTAATGTAGTTGCAGTAAGATCAGTGTGACACAACCAAACACAGAATGTGGCCACTAGGAGGATAATGTTTTAGGATCCTGACCCGTGAATCCCTAGCAATCACCTTCCAACACCTTCGCAAAATAGGTCCTATACACTTTAAACAGCAGAAAGACTAGTTAAAACTAGCTATAACCTTTTATAAGCAGTGGAGTTCCAACAGCTCCAGGAGGACCTGGGGGCCCTTTTTCTCCTGGATCCCCCTGTAAGAGTCCGACAATAAATTTTACTGATAGATACAAATATGCAGCGTGCTAGCATGTAACTGAAAATTTCAACAATGGTGGGGTATGTAAGGATGTGACACATATCACCTGGGAAACTCGATTTTGACACTTTATAGCATTTAAAACCAGGCAAAAAGATTTAAAATAATCATTATTTTTCAGGATACCAGTGACTAACCAGTAATACACCTATCGCACATATCTATTTGACTCTTCAGAACTTGTGACTGCTGTATTTGATTTCATTCGTTTATTGTAAAGACAAATCAATTACAGTAAATCAGTACCCATTTAATTGAGATGCTCTGATTCAACAACCAAGCTGTAATTATTTGCCTTAAAATTCTAAACCAGAATTCGGAAATTACTTCTATGGTGACAGATAAGCATTAAGAAAAGAGGTTCAGGGTTTGACAGATATTATCGATGGTAAGAGATACTCAAAGCTCTTACAAAAAGTTTAAAACATCTGCATCAGGGAAGCATAAAAGTGCCTACTAATGGCAAAGAAAATCACTTCTGCTTGGAGGATTTCTAAATTAGCTTGGATTTTGATATTTAGAATTGCAAGTGAAGTGGACTGTAGGGAAGTCTTTTATGTGGCAAATTGTATTAGACTTTTGCTTTGTAGATTAGGAATCAACCCTGCTCTCTGCAGGAGATGGGAACTGAGAAAACAAGAATGTGAATGTGGGAACTGAGTAGTGAGGTTGCATTCCTGGGACTGGAGTTCAGGGCCTTTTAGGACACAGACAAGGAGAACTGGGACTGCAGAACTGGATACCCATTCTTACACAAGTTAAAACAAGGAGTCCATGCCTTTTTCTGGGCTTTTTTTTTTTAAATTGATATCTCTACAATATTTAAACAGTTCTGGAGTTGTCACTAACTGCTGTCCTCTTGACCTTTGGCCTTTTGGCTGGCCTTTTTCCTTTGACTGTATCTTGCAGAATGAAATAACATCCTTGTGTTGTCTTTGGCTACTTTAAACAGGAATATAGATTGGTCTTCCCTAATGACATAGAAGAATCTTTTGTGTGGCAGGAAAAAAAAATAAACCTAGCATTTTTCCTCCTCTGATAAACTTACAAAGTATTTTGAGATTTAAAATTAATTTAATGATGATAAAGGTATCAAAGATTTGTACAATAGATGGATATGGCCCAAGTCTCATATGACTTTCATGCTGATTTTAAAATGACACAGCCAGAACACAAGAAAGAACTGAAGAGTCAATGAGCTAAGGTCAAAAATTTCAGTTCTTGGTATCTCCTTAAGTGATAAATTTCAGTGCTTCTTGAAAACCTGTTTGTTTTGTCATCAGAGATTATGTAGAGTGTGTTCCAGTCTTAACCTTCAATTTATAACAGAGGTGATTCTTGCTCAAATCTCAAGTGTCATTCCTGTGATTTCACAGGTGCAGCTAATCGTGCTTTAAGAAAAGTTAGTGTTTTATATGCGGCTTTCCAAAAAGATTATTTCAGAGGGAAATAAAACGCTTCTTGACTTTTGTATTTCAGAATATTTAGAGCCAAGTTCATCAGTGTCACAATCTCTGCAATATTCTTTTTGTCTGCTGTACTGTGTTAATAACTTTGATGATGAGCTTTTTCAATCTTGCTGTCTCTACTGATGATCCTGTCATCCACTTTCTTTGTTGCAACATTTC
The DNA here is from genome assembly GCA_031468815.1 of Morus bassanus. NCBI lineage: Eukaryota > Metazoa > Chordata > Aves > Suliformes > Sulidae > Morus > Morus bassanus. Next base: position 10,968,523 of record CM062578.1, read on the forward strand.
ACTTCTCTTCTTGCTCGTATACTGCTGACCACTTGGACCTTATCCCAGTGACTCCCTAGACCTTCCCCCTGGCTAGATTCATGGCTGCTTTGCTCCTTCTAGAGTAGCATCCAGAACTGGTCTTTCATTCTGAATGTACTTTAGCATTGCAGGTTCCAGAGAAAATATAATAGTTCCCTTCATTCAGGTTTTTGTTGTTAGTCAGAATTACAATATGATCCAGTAGTCATAATTACAATATGATCATTGGTTCTGCAGCCTGCAGAAGAGAATTCCATAAATTTATATCCTGAAATGTCACTAGACTGGCACCTGGGTCTTCTGAAATTGTATTAAGCATTTCTTCCATGCTTTTCAGATGAATATTCTCCTCTTTTACTGCTTAGCTCCCCAGAGGTGACACCTACACTTCTAATTCCTAATGGAAAGCAGCATGTATTGTAAAATAGAAAATGGCTAGTGTCATCTAAGTGAGCAAAAGTAGGAAATGTTTAAACAAAGCTGGTGTGAAGGAGTCCAATTTCTATTCTGCTAAGCGTCTAGGAAAAGCTACTTATGTGAACAAGTTGAACACATGCAAAGAGATTTTGGTAAGTGATGCAAACAAGCCCATCTGAATCAAATTTTGCCACCTCATTTGGTGCCAATTATCGTACGTTCATGGACCAAAGTTGATATGATTGTACTGTTACCTAAATAGCAGGTTCCTTTACCTAGCACACCTCTATGGGGAATGCAGCTCAACCATGAATAACTTGCAGAGTACTACAATTCATAGATTAGATAGCTATACTGGCATAGTTAAAGGTAACTATTGGCAATTGGGATTAACCAGTTCCTACGGTATGCAAAACAGAATTCCAACTCTCATATGCACCAAGCAGGAATGTTTACTCATGCTGTTATTTACTACCACAGTGTTGAGTGACTATGACTATCATGAAAACAGTAAATCTTAAAAGTAATTACAACTGTATAAAAGGAAATGGTCTGAAAGGCAGGTACATTTGGGAGGAATCATTAGCATTTATATGGGGGGAGCGTGTGTGTGTGCATGTGTATTGTTTTTTTACCTGTATGCCTGGATAGCCAGGTTGTCCAGGAAAACCAGCAAATCCTGTTTCCCCCTGGAAAGGATCACGTAAATATAATATGATTAATCTGTTAAGATATTAATATAATTAATTGAACAAAAACCAGTAAGGCAGACATACAATACTGTCATGTTATAATAGCATCTGCAGTTTGTTTCAGAAAATTCACTGGGTTTGTACAAGAGATGGTATGTTTCATAGAATCTCTTTGGTTAAAAAAACCCCCACAACATGTATCGCCAGGTTATTTAGACAGTGGTCAGTGGATTCAGTGTAGCTGGGGCACAGAACTAGCTGGAATACCTACCAGCAGACTCTAACAGACTGTCTGCTTAACACAGCTGAAATTGGTTTGCTGCCTGCTCAATGATCCTCTTAAACTATTACTGCATGGAAAGCAGCTGCATATCAGCTCCTCCTCTCCTTTTATGATGTACTAATATACTCATCCATCCAGTATTCAAACTCTTTAGGTAGGCAGTGGTAAAATACAAAGTCAAAAGTAATTTTGCAGATAAAACAGTCACCTGGAACATAACTCCAGATGCAAATATCTGTACATTAATGTGATTTATGAAAGCGTGATCACTAACTTAATTAGATTTGAAAATGAGCTGGGAGGAGGAAATAGAAAATAGGGTAAGATATAGATGTATATACCTACATCTGTTGTTCTTTTCTCCAGTAAGATGTTGTAAGTTCATAACTAACATTTAGCAGACTTAACAGCAAAACTGGAATTTCTTGAGCCAGAAACATGAACAAAGCATGCATATAACACAAAATTACACAAACAATGTCACCATGGCAAACAAAGTTAACATTCTGCATAACTTTTCTATCATGCTATATGCATGTCGCCCTGGCTTTTCCTTCTGCTTGCAACTTCAGATCCTATTAGCCAGTTTCAGCCATATTTCAGAGAATGGCAGAAATTCAAAGACAAAGAGTTCACACAACTTCTGTGGCAACAGGTAGCAGGAGAGAAAGGAAGGAATGCAATGTGAGCTGTCAAGTATGTGGCAATTCCAAATCTGCACAAATCCACAGAAAATCAAATCCCACTGATCCCACTGTTCAGGGAGCTGCTTATACGTTATGTCTTCTTACCTTCATTCCAGGAAAACCTGCAGGTCCATAAGAACCAGGATTACCCTGATAAAAGCAAGTAGAATGTGAGCTAAACCAGTAAAAGCTTATTCAAAGTGACACCTATTCAGAATTGCTGAGCAGTTCATGTTCCTTAGATAATTATTACTTGGGATATTTCTCAGTAATATTATTATTCAGAATTGCTGAGCAGTTAATATTCCTTAGAAAATTATTACTTGGGGTATTTCCCCAAAACTTTGCAAAGTTTTTGCAAATGATTTATATGAGATGGACATGAATTTGAACTATAGACCAAAGTAAACCAGACAAGTCTTCACTTAATTTTTTTTATCATATTGCACCAAGCACAGTAGTGGACACGTTGCTCCATGTGAACACTGTTATGCAAATCCAGCACAAGCTGCTGTAAAAAATTACTACTGGCATGTATGGAACACATTAAAGTTACTGTGTTAGTATTATGCTACTCCAGAGAAGCTTTGTGCAGCTCTAAATATTTAGAGGATAACCCTACAGATTTACTTTCTTTCCAAGGAAAGAAAGTCTGTATGAGCTTATGTTTCAGTCTGAGACAGGGTGAGTCCCAGGGCAGGACTCCTAAGTATGCTATACAGAAAGTATGACAGACTAGTTTAAAAAATCCTTAAAATCTTCCTTGGAAATGCAAACTTAAACTGTCAAATATATTATGAACCTAACTGTAGTGAATTTGTGAAGTAACATATTCTGCAACTTCCTTACCTGCAATCCAGGGAATCCAGGAGTGCCTTTTTCACCCTTTTCTCCTCTCCCAAGTATACCCTGCAGCATTCAAAATACTTTGTTTAAACAAGATGCTCAGTGAAGATTGGCACAAATTTTACTTTTTGTGCATGTTTATTAAGTTATATATATATTAGATTAATGGATCTTGCGTCACTTGCTAGGCTCAATCACTGGGGCTTACTTCATATAGCACCAGTAGCAGTGCCTACATAGCTGCAGTTATTCAGCTTCTATGGTGTCTTCTCCAAGCTTAATGTGCTTTCAGCAGTTTAATTTTCTTATTTTTTTAAAAGCTCTGGGCTTCTTTTGAGCTGCATCACTCAATTTCTCAGTTCCTGCTTATAACTAACAAGTGTACTATTATCTACATGGACAACTAGTATTGGAGCAAGCATATAAAGCCCATCTTTTTCAAAGTAAAGCTGATATAAAAAGATTGGGTTTGTCTCCTTTTCCAGTGCTAAGTAACAGTGGTCCTTTTATGATGGAAAATGAATTTCTGAAAAAGTGCTAGACTTAGAACTCAGAAATGTGATGTTCAGGCTTCTCGTTTCTTCTCTTCTGCCTACAGAGCTAAGTAAGTTTTTAACATAAACTAGACTCATTCTTTTGTCCCCAATTATCTTCTGTATTTCTGAGATCTGGTAGCTTCCTGCCTGTGGATTTTTCTCCTCCAAATCTATCAGCAATAAAGACTCCAGAATCTTTCTTGTGGCTGCTTCTGCTCAGCATCCAGGAACTCTTTAGTGGCACACCAATGTTTAAATTAATCATGCTGACAGAGGGAAAAGAAAATGTAGAATAGATAGCAAAGTGCAACTCTTTCTCCAAACAGGTGGCTCTGCCTTCTCTACTCTTGAGGATATCCATAACGTGAAGTTCAAGTCTTTCCCTAACATACTTATGGAAACGTACATCATGCCCCATTAAGAACACGAATGGATCTTCTCTGTTACATGTCAACAGCCCAACTGGAAACAACACTGCCCTTTCGCTACCAGACGACATTCAATAGGTATGTGTAAAACAGGCTCAGAAAGGTTTTCCAAGGGGTTTTGAAATATTTTTGCTTTCACACTGATTTAGGTGGTGATTAAATTTCACAGCACAAATGCTGTTATTTCTTCCATCACCTTGTGCTTTAAAAGATTAACTTAATAACCACAGAGGGACATCACCAGCACCATGAAAAAAAAAAAAAATCACATTACTTACTTTGGGTCCACGCGGCCCTCTGTATCCTGTTACCCCAGGTAGTCCTTTTTGGCCCTACATATACAAGGAAAGTTTTTGTGTATATTAATATGCAGGACACGCCAATGTGCTATTTAAATTTTTTTTAAGTCCTGTTCTGAATTACAGCTATTGAATAGTATTTTCTTACGCACTGGGTCTGTTCCTCTAGGTGTACTAGGCAGAAGAAAAAGAAGAAAAACAATTAGGTACTGATTTTTATTTCTCTTAACACTGTCAAACCAGCATAATGACTGTGGAGTGAGATAGATGTATCTTTTCACTTGCAGGGACCTGCTAATCGAGGTTTTGTTCCTACAAACATGCACAACAGTAATTCTTTTTTTGTTTGCTGGTCTATTTAGTTTGATGAAAGTATTCACATGCATAAATCTACACTTTTGTGCATAGCCCCAATCTGAATGGGATGCATGGCTGGCTACATGGTCATGATCATGTTGGGTGTTGCACAGCAGCATATGTCACACTTTGCAGTAACTTGGGGAATTTATGTGAGTTCTTTTGGTCCTTTCTCTCTTCCTCGTACACCTGTACATGGCAACCACTTGCATAATCAAAGCCTAAGATCCAATACGTGAAATCCGTCAGTTCCCTGAGTTGAGGCTGCAGGCAGGGGCTGGCAATGCCAAATTCACCTTTGCATTTATGTATTCAAACAAATCAGACTTGAAGACAAAGAGACCCCAATATAGGGCTCCGTAATTCAATTTTTGTAACTTCTGTTCTTTTTAAACAAACATTCTAATATTTTAGGGTACTCAACTGTGGCTACAGTAGGTGTGATATTGAAGCAGTACAGTAAATAACAGGAACTTGCATTAACAAGACAACAAAATCACACTTAATTTTCATATTAAAAGAGCACCCTAGGAGGGTTAGGGTTGATAGTTCAAAACATTACATTGAAGAAATCTCAAAGAGAGTAATAGCCAAAGATCTGAAAAATAAAGGTGTTAGTGAACAGCCACATGAGATTCAATAGCAGACTAAACAACTTTATCTGAGATGCCCGAAATATGATTTGCTAATGACAGAAAGTGAAAAAAAAACAAAGCAAGGGCAGTATCTCCTTTCTGCATCAAGACAGTCTTCCCTCAAGGACATGAGCTAAAGTACACATGGGCTCTCCTCTCCCGAAAGCCTGTAGGAAGGGTGCTGAACAACAGGATTTCTGCTGAAGGTTTATTACAGAAAGAAAGATTTGTCTCATGCCATCCTTGCAAAAATTACATCACAGGATTTTACTTGCCATATTGAGCACAGTTAAATATGAAGACAAATTAACACCTTTTCTCCTTTGAACAGCTGAGCTCCAGGAGGTCCAACTAACAGTGGTGACCCAGGTGGCCCAGGAAGTCCAACATCACCCTGTGGAAGCCAAAGGAACAGCAGAGACATTCTGTTCCATGCAGCATTTCAGTGAAATTCATCATGTCTTCCTGTTGTACTACAGCATGACATACTTCTGTACTCATTGAACATGTACTTGTACTAATACCTCTAGATAAATAAAGGTTTGTACTGAGATCTGGGAAGACGGTAGAGAGGCTTACAGATGAGCCAGGTAGACAATCTTAATTCCCTCCTATTCTCCTCAGTCATTAAAAATGTTATGGCTAAGGAAATAAATGAGAACTCTGTACTCATGGCTCCTGCTCTGAGTCTGCTGCGGATGTAGTTACAGGACTGTCAAATCTCTTGTCTGTACATAGTCTCTCATGCTTCAGACCAAAGTGAATGTAAAGATGAAATTATTGATTTGCTATGGGAAGTTGTGCATGTTAGAAACTTGCATGAATTCTTAGAAGTGACTGGACAAATTCATAGAAGAAAGATCAAATATTCCACATTGGTTCTGTAAGTCCTGAGTATGCTAATAGGTGGAGACTGGCAGAGGAACTATTATTATGTGCTTGTACTTTTCTTACACCCTTTCCTTGGCATATGTTGCTGCATGTAGCAAGAGATGAGATTCACTGACTGATCTGGTAACAGCCACTGTTACTGGAGGGTACTGTTGTGATTATTTAGGCAGTGTTATACAGAAGATAATTGCTCTGAAAATGCTAACTAACATATTGATTGTTGCTTTTAAAAATCACCAGACCTCCAGAATATGTTTGATTCCTGTATGCAGCTCACTGAAGGAATCACTTCTGCACAGAACTAATTGAGTCAATAACTTTTATTACTTCTCCTTCCATTCTAACATGATTAGTGGGAGCACACAGCCACAAATGAATGGTTTCCAGGGAACCCAACAAGACTCTATTATACTTCTAATTCTACAGCAATAATATATTTAATAATATTTGTTTTCTTACCTGCTCCCCCTTTTGTCCGTCCACTCCAATACCTGGATTTCCCTAATTGACAAAAAATGTATACAGTTTGAAGATAATCAGAAAATGCTGACATTAGAATTCAATCAAGTAACTCCTCTGAAAACCTTGGTAACAAATAATCATAAGGGACATTTCAAATATTTGTATAAATTAATCTATTATTTCACTGACAACTTCAGGAAAAGTCATTGCCTACCTGTTCACCTGGCAAACCAGGGTAACCTGGAATACCCTTTAAAAGAGAATGAAGACAAGTGAATATGTCTGATTTAGAGACAGTTTGAAAATTACCCCCTCTTGCCAGTAGCACCAAGAGGCAGAATTTCCTTGTGGGATGCACCTATCCCAAACTGCAATTTACTTCACATGGTCACTGCTTTCAGGAGGGCTGAACTCCGGCTTCTCACTTTCCTGTCTCCCACAAGGTGGTCTTGGGGAAATGGAATAAGGAGAGAGCACTAGCAGCCTTCCTCCATGACCACAGACTGCCAGGATGAAACGTGTTCACCCAGGCATGGGAAGGAACAACATATGCTCCAATTCCTGAACTTCCAAACTCACAAGGTGAGGCAAAAATCTCTTTCAATCATCTGCCTCAAAAATTGTTTCTAGGCTTTGATTCACATTAAGGCAAGTTCTAGAATTGGTAGACCAGAATTTATGCATATCCCAAAAATGCAAGGCTGTATAACTGTGGTGCTCTTACAGGCAAGCCTGGTTGGCCTGGGTATCCAGACGGGCCCTTTGTACCTCTTGACCCTCTAGGTCCCTGGAAAAGATGGCAAAAGGTCTGTTTGTGAAAATACCAAGAGCTTACCCTTTTCTCCACAGAACTAGTCCCTCCAAAATGCCTGCATCACTTGGACTCAGTCTACTGGCCACTGCATTCCACCCATGGCCTGAAGCTTATACCATGCCTGAAACCTCACCGTCGCTAGAGCAGCTCAGCACCAGTTTCTGGATAATACTGTACAGATAATGGACAATGCAGTTGTATGTTATTAACAGACTGAAAGAATACTTTGTCAGTAATTGTGCTACAGTGTGGGGACTTGATACAGTTCATCAATGAATGCTTTTTTGAAGGGCATAAGAAGAGTAACCCAAAGCCATTAAGAATGTGAGTCAGCAACAAAATTAAACTCTCTCTTCGTCTCACGTTTTTATGGCCAAAGTATGGTAGTGTGTTACATGTTCTTGGGAGATCCACCAGATACTGTTGAAGAAGACATCTCTACAGATCTTGAATTTCACAGAGAAAATATTCTGCCAACTGTGAGTACCAGGCTGACAACTGTTCAATGCACCGCTAACGCAGATGGGTATGGTCTGTTTCTGCGCCTTTACAGTCAGCATGACCTGGTCATTGGGACACACTACAGGGACTCGATCTTTTTAGACTTTATTCTGCAATTTTCCTATTTAAGGCAGGCAGGTAGAAACCCAACTATTTCTTTACTGTACTAAGAAGGAAAACTTGAAAGATATTCAAGACAAAAAGCATGTATAGAACCCACTGTCTGTACTTACAGGCATGCCGGGGGGTCCAGGATCACCTCTGTCTCCCTGTAATGACAATCATTTAACAAATGAATCATTACAAGATTTGCTGTGGGTATTTTCTAACTTTATAGCTATTCAGATCAGAAGCTATCCATTCCAGTTGTATATTTGCTTTTAATCTTTTTTTTGCACCAAGCTTTATTAAACAGTGAGGAGTTATGAGAACAATTACATTTGCCATATATGTTTTCCTACAAGATATGATTTTTTTTCACAATCAGATACTTACTGGAGGTCCTTTTTCAAAATGTGAAACATACACTGAATTTCCTTTTTCTCCTTTTTGCCCTGGATTTCCCTTTAAAGAAAAAAAGTCTTTTAAAACATGATCCACTTACTGATCCCCTACATTTCTATGAAGATTGAATGATAATTTCTCAGGCTGTGCTTTTCTGGTGCCCATACATCACTAGGCAATCCACTGGAACCACTGTCACTGCATGAGCATTTTGCAGTTCTTTTATCTAATAAGACCCTTAAAAGTACAACTGCCTTCTGTATGGTTGAGCAAAACAGCTCCTCACAGCTTCTGGACTCCTGCTCTGTTAGATGCTCCTTAGCTTTTGGGTACTTCAATATTCTACAGTCTTCACAAATCTTGTCTTTAGTGTCAAGTATATCAATAGGCCTACCTTTTCTTGCAGTGAGTCAGTGGCTTTAAGTATTAGCATTCTGCTTTCTCCAAAAGTTTATCCTGTGATTTAGAAGAATCTAGCGTGATTCTGCATACAGTTAAAAAGCTGAAAGTACGGACTGTGTTACATGCTTCAACATTTCTACCTCTTAGGTGTCACAGTCTATAAAAAAAATAATCTGATACCTAAAGGCCCTGTTTTTTTAAAAACTAAGTTCCCATGGTACTTGCTGTGGATTCCTTTATAAAACTTTGCCAATGTTAGCACCCTCAAAACCTCAATCCAACCTAGCAGGAACAGATGATCGCTTCTGCAAAATTTAATTGTAATGCTCAATTGACTGTTAGGAGCATGATATTTACATATCTGAAGAACAGATATATTAAGACATTATTTCCGAAGTTTTCTCATTTGAAATCCAAATGTACTGGATATAATTTAACTAAGTTAACCACTTAACTACTGATTTCAATAAAATGGGATACTGTCTTTCATAGAATTTAACCACTTTAAAACTGTACTCGTTTCCGGCTGCTCAAATCTGTAAGTCAGAATGAAATAGGGAAACTACTTATCCCTGGAATGGTACAATAAAAAGAAGAGCTACGGCTGTCTGCAGCTGGATATAGCTACAGTAGACTGGAGGCAGATTACAGGTCAAACAACAGCTGCTAGGGAACACATTAAACACATCAAAAGTTATATTTGTCTTTAGTTACTTCACATGTGATCTCTTGTGTAATAAAACATCTTTATTAGATTCAGTTTGTTACCTTCTACATGACTTAGGTAGGGGCTTACAAATATAAACTACTTTCTTTTCCCATTTATTGGTGAGGCAAATGTACAGATTCAACAAGGTAATGGAAGTAAAGCTGATGAATATGTACATAGTGTTAAATAAAATTATATGGGACAATGTTATAAATAGGAATAACATTAAAATGTTAGCTCTAATATGTAGTCAAGTTGGTACTTAGTGCAATAAAATGATTTAAAAACAGACAATCTGCATAGAGAGGCTAGAATACATTCTTGTACACAGGCAAATGTGGTTACTATGTCTTGTTTTTCTGGGTAGTTAAATTAATTTGCACTGGAATTTTAGTGTGTGTATCCAAGGCTACATGCCTATTGTGTCTCCCATTCTTTGTAGGTTACAAATACTTTTCTAGGCCTGCCAAAGAGCACACTCCTGGAATTGGGAGGATTTATGCTGTAATTTCTCCCATGTCTCATTTATCCTTTATGTCATTTGGCTAATTATAAAAAGCAAAACTCTATTCTGAAAGCTGTAATAACAGTTTGAGCAGAAGTCATTTTACCATTTGGAGGGTTAATGGGTCACTTTGAGAGGTAAAACAAATGAGGTTATTATCAAGTTTTTTTATCAGGTTGTGTATTTCATAGCATTTATTACAGGTCCAAGTCTGAAACTGTATGTTTTTTCTATTTGCTATACTTTTGATAACATCTTTTCACTCTGGCACCCACTGCACATTTTTTGATTCCCTATGGCTGAATCAGCATCTTGTTTAGCTTCTACTAAATACATTTGACTTCTCATGTAAATTGCAGTTGTTTTTATTGTTTTATTTAGAAAATTTCAGGGAAGCTCTTAGACCAACTAATCAGCTATTAATCATTCAGAACTAAAACTTGTTTCCACAAAAAGACAAAGAGTGTGGACTAGATCTTTTCAGCAAGATTTCTTTGGAGCTGCAATAATTTATATCCCTTACTGACAGGAATCTGTGTTTTATCTTCATTACAAGAGCACTGCTAACACAGCTATTTAAACAATTTTAAAATGCTTTCCATTTTAACAGCAGAAATAAACAATATTAAAGTGCTAATTTTAAATATTTTAACTGAAATGATCTCTACGTATACAGATAAACATCCAGGCAAGATTAGGTATGCACAGAGCAGTCATGAATAGGTATGTGTAGAAAGTGGCATATGAAACTGTAAGAGCATGATTTTGGAAGAGATCTACTAATACACTTGTGTGATCAACCACTAAAAATCTTCAAGTGTCACAGGACTTAGACTTGTTGACGCTTCCACTTACTGCTAATTCATCTCAGGTATGTCCCTACTATCAAGGCTTTTAAGAAATTTCAAGTTTTGATAAATGGTGTGATGGTTTCAAGCTACTCCTTCTCAGCTGTACTTCCATGAAACGGTATTAGCTTTGGTGTGATTACGTACTGGGAAAACAAAGCAGAATTTAACTCTCAAGGTAGACATATATACTTCAAGGATATAGGAACTTTTTTCAAATTCCAGCTTAAACTTAATCTGTTAAGGCACCAAGTGTCCTTCACTCCCATTAACCTTAGAATTTATTTTTGTGCAGTGTTTATTATTGTGCAGTGTAAAGCTAGCGCTATAGTCTAAAACTCCTTTCATTTTAAGAGCTGTTAGCTTGGAGGAGAAATGTACATATACAGTATTCATAGACAGTAGGAATGCCTTTCACGTACATAAGGACCTCTAGGTCCAATATAACCATTTTCGCCTGGAAATCCTGGATCTCCTCTTGCGCCATTGCAGCCATCTAAACCAGGCTTGCCCCTGGGTCCTTCACTTCCTGGTAATCCCTGAAAGACAGTTTAATATTTATTAGAGACACACCATGATAAATAGGGAATTACTTTTTAAATTAACAGAACAGTTCAGGAACAAATATCTCAGATCTGAAAGACAGAACATCAGTGGTCCCAGCTTCATACTCTTTGCATTAGAAATGTTCTCTACTGTGATCAATAGAATTTTTTTCGTGTATAACAAATGATATAGGTATTTTATATCTTTTTCTTTGACGCATAGCAAATATAACAGGGACAGCACTGGTTAAGAGGGCCAGACTCAGCTCTCACTTGAGTCAAAAAGCAACATGCTATCTTCTCAGAGAAAGCAGACTCTAGCCCTCTAACTATAACCTCTCTTGTGGCTGCAAAGAAAAGCTGAAGAAATACACAAAAGTCACCTCAAGCAGCCTCATATTTTTTAATTGATAGGATAAAACAAGGAAAAACAGGACACAGCTTGACTCAAGCACACAGTAATTGCAGAGATTATGACTATACATTCAAGAAATGAGGAAGAGATTTTCTAACCGAGCAAGAACTAACCAATGTCCAGATACAGGTTAGTTCTACTGCAGATTAGACACTAAGCAATAGAAACAGTGAGATTTCCCTTGGAATGATCTTTCCATTGGAGGAAAAATTATATTCAGAGAATTAGACATTTTTGTAAGGAACAAATAGTAATTTTGACCCACTTTTTTTTTTTTTGGGGGGGGAGGGGGCAGGGCGGCTTCTGAAAAATCATCAGAAAGTATCCTGGCCACTTGTCTGAAATGTTTTTGTCAATTTTATCTTCCTCCTATCTTTAAGGTTCTTCATCCCAATTTGTGGACACTTTTTTTAATTAAGATTTTTCATAAAAAGAACATACATTTCTTGGGAGTGCTTCTTTTTTGTGCTAAATTTTGGCCTTGTGACCTCTACATTATACAGACATTCTGGCAATAGTCCCATTGTCAAGTGTGGACAGCTGACAAGCAGATGCTAAGACACCCACTCACTTTCTGGTTCTGTTTTCACTTTCAAAATTCAACATTTTAACTTTGTTTGATCCATATGAAACTAATAACAGCATAGGAATTCAGTTCTAATAAACAGCATTTTTCAGAATACTGTATCTAAGAGATATTATCTTTCTTTTACCACACCCATTTCCACACTGAAGAAGACATTCAGAAAAATATATAATCCCATGCTTATAAAGATATAGTTAGGACTGACTTTCCTTCTTCAGTCCCTGTTCAGATCAAAATTACTGGACTCAGTGGTTGCTTTTTTTTCCCCTGCAAAAGGACTACAAGCAAAAATCAGAACATTTGAACAGAAAACAGTACATCATTTGAGATACTTTCAGAGATGTTAATAATGCAGCAAGCAGACTACAGCCTGCTATAGAGCCTGAGAAAATAAACTCATTGTTTTTAATCCTAGCACTGACACATGCTGCATGGACAGGAGCTAGTCTCTACCTTCACTGCCCCACTCCTGCATGAAAATTATGTACTTACCTCATTGGGATTTTGTGGAGTTTGTTATCAGTAGATAACACAGTTGAAGTTAACTGAGCTATTTTACATTTTTGCAAAACATGTAATTCTGTAGGTGACATGATATCAATAGGTATAAAGCCAAACAATTTATTGAGTGTATTATTCTGTTAGGGGACTTGTTATGACTTTATAGAAACTGTAATTTTTATAATGCAATATTTATTCAATACGTACAGGAACACCATCTAAACCAGGAAATCCTGGAACTCCAGTTGGACCCTAAAAACAGGTGACATGAAAAAACAAAGTTGCTGAGGTCATTAACTCTTAAAAAGAATTAAAAACAAGAATATGTGATACTATATAGCAAGAAACAAGAAACAGTCTTGCTTGAAATATGAATCAAAAGCTATAATTGTCAGAAATAAATATCTGAAAAAAGTTACATGGGCCTAGCAGAAGACTGGTCCCAATAGCTACCCATGTAACAGATGGTACAGTACAGGACAAATGTCTAACTCTCATACTCATTCATCCTCCAAAGATTATAAAATGACAGAGAAGGGGAAGTTGTCTACAACTTATAAAATAATTCTGTACATAATTTCACAACCCTGCTCCTGCTTTGATAATACCAGCAGCACAATTTCTATTTACAGCGCTTACATTTCAGGTGTGATAGATATTGACATTAGTGATTTCAGTCATCCACTGAGATCAGTGGAATTACACCATTAAAACTAATATAAAATACCAAGAGCCAAGCACAGGGATTGTACAGCTATGACAGATATGGACCTGAACTGCAATTCATACTCCATAAGTGGTAATAAAAAAATTCTGTTTAGTGTACAGCACTTTAAAAGCACCGTACTCCTCCCTCCAGCTCCATATTCCTCCCACAGCCCTCTTTGAGGTTAAGGTATGGTATATAACAATCCGGGACCGGGTCTGTTTCATTTTATTTTATGTCTTCTGACAATTCTAATTTTGCAGTCCACAGCAAAAATCCCCATTTTTTCAAGAAAGCTGTAATTACTTTCAGGGAAAATTTTGTGTGAGCAGGAGTACAGTTTGGCAAATGCTTTTTGATCATTCAGGTTCTGTTTCACTTGCCAATATTTAACATTACGTACTGTATACACCTAAAAGAGCTGTCTATGGTATTTCCTACCTTATCACCTTTTTCTCCAGCTGGCCCAGGCTGCCCATTCTCACCTCTCTGTCCTTTTTCCCCTGGCAGACCAGCTGGTCCTGTAGATCCCAAGGACCCAATTGGACCTTGAGGTCCCAGCTCACCAGGCTGACCCTGAAAAGAGTCCAAAGAAGCGAATGACTACTGCTGTAAACCTCGCAGCAGGCAGCATTTCAGAGATATGATTGTATGGATAAAACAAGGCTTACAATGTATACATACTCATGATTCAGAACAGCTTACTATACAGCCTGCAGATCTGTTCCATGCACTAGATGCTACAGGAGCACGACCTTCAAATTTAACAACTTGCTCAAGGTGATAATTTCTTTTCACCTTCATCAGGTGTCCAGCACCACCTCTCCGAGAGGCCTGGGATAAATTGCAAGTCTTCCTGGCTCTACCAATGTAAGTATCACCTTCTGCAAGCATAAGACTCCACTGAGCATCGTATTTTTGCCACCAGAGAAATGATGGCTCATTTTAGACAAAGGGACTTTGTACACAATTAGAACAAATCTAGAGAGTTCCCTCTTTAAGTCACGCTATATGCTAATTATGTTAAGTTCTTCTAGTTCACATATCTTCCATCATCACTCTCAGATCTTAATGGCTTATTTAAAAGTTGTGAAGTTTCCTGCAGAAAAAAATGATAGTTATTAGCCAACATATTTACATAAAGTATCAATTTTAATAGGTAGTGTTAAAATGGTTTGGGAGGTTGCAGAATGTCATTTATCTATAGATAGCTCTAAGTTGAGTATCTGTACTCAACTCTAAGTTGATTATCTGTACCTACAGCACCTTACAGACCATCCCCACGGTTCTACTCACTTTTCCTATATATATATATATATATATATTTCCAATATATATTGTCCTGATGTAAAAGTACTTCCCAAGCCAACTGGATTTTTCAGTCTACAGCACTGGTGTGGAGTTGTTTTGGATTTGTTGCAGTTTTTGTTCTGTGCTGCTAAACAACTATTAAATCATAGATTCAAAGTGCTGAATAAAGCAAGCTTTCTAATCAGAATTCACATGTGAGCTGTCTACACTTTCACCCTAAAAAGTCTATGTATTTACAGGTCTTTATTTCTCTTACTTATCTTTTTCATTCTGTGTCATTATCTTTGTCTAGCTATAACTTGTTTTGTTTCCCAACTGAAGAGTGTTTTGCTTTCTTTTCAGATTTCATCAATCAATTATACCACGTTATTAAAAAAGAGAGCAAAATGGAGCCCCATTCATTCCCAAGAAAAGCATATGGCTCTAAGACAACTTGAGGGCAGTAAAGGATATTTCAGCACAACCTCCATTCACAGTAATGACAGACCATACGTTTATTTCTATGAATGGATTGAAGGAAAATAAAATGACAGAAATCAAGGGTGATTGTAAGCAGGTATGTTAGTTTCAGGAATCAAATTATATTGAAGCAACAGAACTGAATTGCTCGCTTCTCAGTGTAAACATTTCAACAGTGTGATTTGACAGCTGGACGTGAAGTGAAGAAATGCATGGTATACATCATCCAAACAAATCAGCAAAGAAACCAAGTAATAAGAAGGTAACTTACTACATGCTTGGAAGAGGAACAAACTATAGGCTTATGCTGTACTGGAAGGAGTACTGGATCACCACTGGTCCTGAAGCTATGAACAGGAATTTAATCCAGAGGCTAGGGAAAGAAGTCCTACACTTACAAATAAGGACTACCTGAAAAAGTATCCTCATACAAATCATGTTCTGTTTGTCTTTACTGGCTCCTCTCACTTAAACCTTAATCCTGCTCCCAGTGAAGTCACTGGCAAAAATTCCAGGGAAGAACCAGCATGTTGCCTTCAGCAATAGTTACTATTTTCTTGATACCATAATTTGAGCAGTGTAAAATATTATGCAAATTAAGGGCTACTAGTATTACAATCTGCTGATTCTGCATCCTCGTTAACAACGAACGGACAGTCAGGATTCTGGGTATTTAATTTGAGTATTTGTTTGCATGAACAATTGCAGCCTGTCTATTGACAGTGCCTTGCACATCCTCTGTTGTAAAACTGAATTTATTCATTGAAGTACTCTTAAAGCAGCTATTACACCCTTTAAACACTTGATAAAAAAAAGACTGGACAGCCATTTTAATTAAAGCATAATTTTGAGTATAAGAAAAGTGAAATGAATGAGACTAATAATATAGTAAAATACAACTGTTTGAACCATTCACTCTACTGGAAGTGGTACTTTCTTTCAGTCCACTGAACTAGCTGTTACCATGCAATATGCAACATTCATCAGCAGGAAAAAACTGTATAAGATATTTCTCACTAATGCTCTAATGCTTTTGTCTTAACAATGCATTTTGTTGACAACAAGTTTCTGCAGCAACCTTAATATTTTTAATTCATAGTGCATATGCTCTGCATTCAAGAGTTGAAAGAGAAAATTTTCAAATCATGTTATATCATTTGGACGGTTGACGAAACATGATTTTGATAGTACTCAGAAAAAAACTGAGACACTATATGCATTTTCTGGTAATTATCCATCATAATTAATCAATAAACACTTCCAGGACATGTAGTCCTTTAGGCTGATAAATTGTCTTTGTTAGTTGCTGTCCTGTGAATTTAATTGACTCCACGGTTTATGTCTTCAGCAGGAGGTAGTGAAGTCATAAAACAGAGTCACTGAATCCAGAATTCACAATAGGTTTGACCACTGATACAACTTTCGTATGCCATGTGAAGCTGGTGGATTGTCTCTCTTTCTTTCAGCTCAAAGACTGATAATGACTGGGAGCTTTGTTAAGACCAAACTGATACAATGTCATAACATCTATTATCACATCTATTATTTGTGCCCATCCAATGTGACTACCACGGCATTACAGTCTCAGGACAGCTGTACAAATAAAGAGGTTGAAGGTAGTCATGCTCACATGGAAATGACAAATTAGCTCAGTTAAAAAGAACAGAATATTAGGCCTGCTCTGCCATCTGATGCCAATAAATTCCTTTAGGATTTCAATGCCTTGTTAATTGTCTAGGTCAGGAACTACCCATGCCAAGACTATGGTCTGTTATTTTAGCATATCATGAGCCTGACCTGCAGTAAGAAACTGACTTTTGACAAAACAAGACTGTATTTTTTTTTAATTAAGTATGCTTCCTAAGACTAAGACTGCAAATACTTCAGAATCATGCAGCAAAGCATTTAATACTGTTTGGAAAAGGCAATGGCCAAGGTTAGTTGGAATTACTTTTTTCAGTTGCCTGAGACACTGAAGAGCACCTGCTTTTTAGAGTACCCTGAGCACTTAATTGTCTGAAAACACAATGTTTTAAAGGAGTCCTAACTGGAAATCAAAAAACTGGTTCATGCTATTGGAGTGAATTCTGTCTTGTTTCTCGTTATTGATAAAGTCAAAAGAAGTCCAGTTATTGCCTTCAATTAGGACAGCACCCTGTGTAACAGGCTATGTGGATGTACCAGTGATACGTGAAATGCATTTACCTTCTGTTCACATGAACAAAAATGAAAATACCCAGCAACTCCACAGAATCGGATTATAGGCAAATAATATAGTGCCCTTTTTTATTCTGCACTAGACTCTGGCTTGTAACCAGTCTTTCTCATTTTACCAGGAGCAGGACAGAGAAAGGGAGGAAAGTAGAGCAGTCTGGGGGCAAGAGAGGAGTGCACACAAAGGCATTTGCAGACAGATGTTTTCTTCTGTAATTCGCTTAGTGAGGTAGAAGCATCTGCTGCTACTCTAAGCTCCACCCATGCCCTTTCTCCTTTTAGAAGAGCAGGTCTCTTACACAGCAAAGCCACAGCTTCCAGGGCTTGTAGGGATGTCCATTCCGGGAAGTTTCCACTCCTCCACTGTAACTGTGTAGGACTGGGACCAAAACCATTTTCACTGTTAGTCAAGGCTCCAGAATAAACCTTCTAAATATTAACTTTATCAAGATGAGAAAAATCTGAGACCCCACACAACTTGGCATTAAATCCACTCTCTTGTCCTTAATAGAGCAAATTTTTCTGTGACTGTGGGTTAAACAGTGAGTGAGGGTCAGACTAATATATGGCATGTACTTCATTCTCAATTTGTTCAGAAACAGCAGATCACATAATGCCTTTTTAGTATTGGAAAACTTCTTTTTTATAGTCAGATTTTGAGCTGATTAAATGCAATAGTTAACTCTTATTGTTTGCCTTTTCTCAGCATCTGGATCATGCTGCAAACTATTGGAAAATTCTGTGCTCTTTTATCATATTTTTCAATGGTCCAATATGCTACAGGAACATAGTGCCTGATGATGCAGCTTAGTATTCACAGTGATACTTCACTGAAGCACAACTCACAGTGAAGTGCTGAAAACATTTTTCATGGTGTACTTTGTTTTGTGTTTTAACCCTGTGGAACCATGAAAAGAAAAAGTATCTAATAAGCCAGTGGGTGTCACTATTGTGTAAAACAAACACTGAACAAGAGAATTTGGCACTGAAACTCTAAGAAACACTGATAATGGTTGAAAGCAGAGAGCTGCAAATAGAGCATTTTAGACCACAAATAATTAACATCAGATTAGCTAATAAAATAAAATTAACTTTTGCTCTGATTCATTTTATTGAAACGGGTCACTGATTGGCAATTTTTGGTTCATTCAAATCTATGAAAAGGAATGATTTTGTAGAGCTTTGTCTTGCCTGATGTGGAAAAGCTTGACAATCTGTAGCAACTGAGAAAAGCACTATTTTTAATATGGTGGGATGAGGGTACAAAAACATTAAGGAAAGACAGACGTTCAAGAACAAAAGGAGGTATAATTTAATAAGATCAAAACTTCAGAAAAATTTGGAAACATGTCTAATATGAAAAATGCTAATTTTCAGATGCTGTAGCTGGACATTGTGTATGAAGAACAGCCTCAAAGAGACCTTTCAATGAGGAGAATGGAGTGATCCTGTTCCTATTCCACATTCTGGTAAGCAGGCTCCATTCCCTACCAGTTCAAATCCTATCTTCCGGAGCCAGAGAACTGCCTACTGCTCTGCCCAGTTATAAACAAGTGTGTGGTCTGCTTCAGATATAGATTTAGGGGTCTTTTTTCTCTAGGTCTCTTTTTCTATGGTTGTCAGCTAATGTAAGTGAAATGCAATAGAAATACTACAGAAACTTATGACTGGTCTCAGGAATCTTCTATTTTAAAACTGTGTAATAGCTAATATACTGGGAAAAATGATCAACAAGTATGAGGCAAATAGTGGGAGAGATCTGGGTTTCCTCAGGTGCTAGTGTGCATATATCTCTGATAGTGGATTCAACTAAGCACATGTGTTTGAGATCAAATAGATGGATTTTACATATTTGTTTCCTGAGTGTGCAGCTTGAAAATTCAAACACAAGTGCTGGATATTCCATGTGAATGACAGACTGCCATTGCATACTGACATGCAGAGAAGTGTGATTTAATAAATGCCTCTTACTCCCCAAAACGGACAGAATTTGCACAGTTTCACTGTTAGTGAATCTTAAATATGTTTACACTGTGCTGTAAATCAGACTCAGTTAACCCACTAGGATCTACAAGGGAGATGTGACAATGCACAAGATCTATTAGGGAGATGTTACAAGAGAAGTGGTGCCAGAAGACAGACCTACTATAGAGTTAAATTTCACCATTCTTATCCCACTGCCCTGAAGTACACATCAGCTGACTTTCTAACTTACCTGTGACAACCAACTGACTTAGCATCTCTTGTGAATGCTTACTCCTTACACCTCATATGCCAGAAAATGTGATACCTTCCTCTTAGATTTCTGTTTGCTAGGTTCTCTCCTACACTAGTATGAAAATAGGCCACTCACTTCATCTGCAAAAGAACGAACATTGGTCTTGCTGAGTTATATTTATTATTCACTTTGCTCCAGGCATTTCACATGATCTCATAGAAGCTAGATCAGGTTGGGTCATGAATAGACGCTTGCTTTCTAAACCTACTTAAATCTACAAACAAAGCCAAAGAAATTGAATGGGATCAAACTCCGGGGTCGGCACAGGACAGGTTTACAATCGGTCAGTGCTAACTCCAAACATTTTTTTAACTATCTAAATTCTGTTAGAGCAGCCAGCATTTTTGGAGGCCTTTGATACAACACTGCAGGAGTTATCAAGGAAACGACTTCCCAAGTTAGAGAAAGAGGCAGAAATGGAGGAAAGGTTTCACTGTCTGTTGGACATATCAGGAGAAAATTAAAATCATGGACTTTATGGGAGACCAAAGAGGAAGAGGGGAAAAAAAATCTAAAACAATGAAGTTGCTGTTTCCCTCTAATTAAAAACATTGACTGCTGCTGCCTACTGGAAGACCATATATCTTGACTGGGAAAGAAGAGGCAGGAGAAAGTCTCAGTTGTTTCAGGCTGGCATTAAAAATCATGTAGAACGCTTACTGGCGTATATATTTTCACTAATGACTTTCTCCCCTCATTTATGAGTTCTGTAGTTCTTAAATGAATATGTATAGTAGCACACAGCATGTGCAAAGAGATATAACAGCACATTTTAATGGTGTCCTATGGAAGAAAGAGTCCTTTTGAGTTGTGACATGAGATCAAGAGATAAACAGCATAATGTAAAACTAATTCCAACAAGTCTGTAATCCCAATTATACAGAAGTTGAACTTTCATTGTGATGTGGACAACTGTAATATCATCAGAATGGGATATACTACTAGCAATAGTGACTACGAAGTTTTTCAGTGATTTCTTGCTAATGAATAGTAGTGCAAATCTGTTTATAGCACAGAGTTATCTAAGGTTGAGAGAAATAAAAAATGACAGGTACACAAGCTCTTCTAAAACCCAATATAGCAACCAATGCATAAGTATACTGGTTTTATATAAATATTAAATAAAAGTTCAGCTATTTGCTTCTACTTGTCTTCCCACTTGCCCAATTTCAATACATTCAAGTATGGCCATGGCAGTTTCCTTTTCTTACTCCCATGGTCATCTTTTCTCTCACTAAAACCTCAATTATCTTGTCCACTTACAATGAAGAAGGCCTTCTATGTTGACATTTAAAAGATTTTCAAACGGGCAAGCAGAAGGCAGTCTTAATTCCCACTGCATTCACAGTCAGCTGCACAGTTTTCTTACACTGTGCTGGTAACCACAGCTTTAACTCATCATACTTAAACTGCATTCAAACAAACAGACAGAAAGAAATGTGATTGCCAAAGACAGTAGGGCAAGATTTGAGGTCCTACTTTCCTATGGAAACTTCAGAGTATACCACACTCCTGACAGCCATTCTACTTAACTCATAAACCTAAATATATTTAGGAGTTTAATTTTAGGTGTCTATTCTCTTATTACCCTAGTTTTTTACTATTTTAGTGGAGAGACCTTAAGGATAAGGGTTACAGTTATGTCATATGCAGCTTACAATGTTTTTAGTTTTACAACGTGAACACGCTTCACTTGTCACTGGTAATTACAAATAAACAAAGCTGATTTATGTCAGCTCTAAGACTTTTGTTCTACCTGAATATTAGTAGAATCTTTGTTATGGATTGACTGTAAGTCTGCTCCAAACATAGGAATAACCTATTTGTTCACTTTGCTAGCTAAATTTCCAGTGGGCAATGCTTCCACTGGAAGTCTGTAAAGGAAGGCAACATTCTAAAATCTGTAAAATGGCAATGTCATCAAATACCTGTCATAGTGTTTTATATGTAAACAAAAATCCCTCAAATGAAACCAACAACAATATTTTCCTCACAGTCTGCTGACAAAGTGAAACCCGTATCAGATGGGCACACCTTAACTTTGAAACTATACAACTGCTGTTTTATCAGCAGATAGATATTCTGACTTCTCTAAAAATCTCCTTTTCATTAGTGTTTGGAGAAGGATATAGGGAAATGACCATTAGCAACGTGCGAAACAAACTGCTTAGGTTCTTATTCAGATGTTTAACTATCACTTGTAAGTTGGACCTATGACATCTATCTAGCACAAAGTCTACATTATGATACAATAAGCATCTTTCCTATGGATAATAATTCCTATGCATTCCACTAAGTGTATTACAAATAATGCACTTTGCTAAATAGCTTCTCCCGCAGCGCACTTTTTAGGGGAGATAGAAGTTAACGGACACTTTCCATTGAAACTGGAACTCTATTTGGAGATATCAGCCAACAACAAAGATTCAGAATAGCATACAAATGGTCATGTTCCAGCTAGTTTAATAAAGGATTTGTCTGCAGTTCCTGGAAGAGTTTGAATAGCATGTTTAATCAATTCCTAATAGGTCTGACCTTATGTGTTTCCAACATAGATGATACCTTAGCAGTACAATAATGAGACAATTTGCCCTTGCTCCCCTGTAAGTCTTAGATTACCATGTTCAATGGCAGATCATGAAGGGAATACCCTAAATCTGACTCCCTGTGGCAAAGGATGAAAAAACTAAACAAAAAATAAAAATAAAAAATAGGTAGACTGGTCTACGTATATCAATGTAACTCAATACAGATACTGATGTATCTCACTCAGATGCTGCCTTTCTCATTCAGCCTCTGCAAAGGCCCCTGATACTGCAGTTGGTTTAACAGAGCTGAATAAAGACTTCTTGACTTTGAGGGCTGCTGTAAGGTTGGCTTTCCAGCTGGTCTGCATGAGATTATTGTTCTACTGCCTTTTGCCAGCAAGTACATGAATTTTCTAGATTTTTTTTTTTGTGCTTCCAGCAAATGTTTGCTGCAGGGGCCAACTCATCCTTATTTTTGACAGCTAGCCCATGCTAAATAGTGAAAAAGGAAAAAATATTGTGCT
The DNA here is from genome assembly GCA_031468815.1 of Morus bassanus. Classification (NCBI taxonomy): domain Eukaryota; kingdom Metazoa; phylum Chordata; class Aves; order Suliformes; family Sulidae; genus Morus; species Morus bassanus. The sequence goes on from CM062578.1 coordinate 10,991,426, forward strand.
AGGCAACCAAATTTATACTGTTGCCCTCATCTCAACTTCTTTACAGAGAAGGATTATTTAATAAACTGTGCACTTCTGAAATTTTAGGCTTGCACACTATACAATGCCAGAGGCTTTCAATGATCATTTATTTCTTGCACTTTAAAGACAGGATTGAGGAAGACGCAAAACTCTGAGGCACCAGCCTGGGAGCAGGATTCAGACAGAAAAGTAGATAAAGCAGATGTTTTGCATTCTAGGAGGCTAACAGTACAATAAACAAATTTTTATTTTGTAATGGGTAGTCTCCACAAAAGCTAGGAAAGCAAAGTTAGTGTGTCAGAGTGTAAAGGCAGAACACAGCAAAGTTTAGAGATCAACAGGATTATAGGATGAAAAAAAGATTAAGTAATCCTGTAGAAAATATTCGCAACAAACTATCTGAAGTGGTGTTTAGTTAAGCCACATTTCATGTAGGGTCTGATAAGTACTTCTCTTTTTTGCATATTGATTAATAGAAATGATTGCATGAAATACCAATTCATATTACATGGGAGAGACTATGTATCAGTGTGCGTACATATTTCAGAGCTTTTTCAGAAAATGGTACAATTATCAGACTTACATTTGTGTAATGACATTGAATTTATTTTGAAATGTTTATTACACTTCTGTTTGGCACTTAGGTCCAGATCCTCAGAAGTATTTAGAAAGCTAACTGCAAACGCATGAATCATAGTTCAGTTCTCCTGTGGGAGGGAGGACAGCTTAGGAAAGAGCCATAACGACTGCAGTGAGTATTTATTATTGACTGATTATGGGCACGTAATTCAGAACTTCCAGGCTACTAAGAGAGAACCAGAATCAGGGAAATTTCCTCTAGATTCAAAGTCAGTTGTTTTTAAATGCACTTCAGATCAGTTTTTTAGTATCCAAAACAGTCTATTCATTAGCACCTCTGAGAGACACAATGCTAGTCAAAATACTTTTCCTGGGATGCCCTTTTGTTAACACAGTGTTACAGAGATAGACGCATCCTAGGCGCCTATTATGAAAATCCTACAGCATGGGGAACTTTCGTATAGACATAATCCTGGAGGATTAGGATAGGATCCAAGGACACCAGGGCAGTGATCATGACACAGCAAAGCATGCAGCTAACTGCAGAAGCACAGGAAGGAAAAAGTGTGTCTTGCTTTTGTGGTGACTCAGGTTGTACACAAATAAATGGGGCATGCAGTTCTTCCAAAAACTGATCCACCATGTTCGAGCTTTCTAACCCTAAACTTTAACATTAGTACTTTGAAAGAAAACAATTCCCATCACTAACTGACAATCTTTCAGTTGTTCACTAATCAGGGCACATATCTAAATAAGTCCTTTCCTCATATAACGTTTACATTGTTTGCTATCACTATATAGACATGTATTTTGAGAAAGAACAGCCAAGATAACAAACTAGTCACCACTGGACCATATTTCAATTAACAAATAGCAACATGCACAGTTACTAATTTTAGTGTATAATATGAAAATGCCTTGTCTTCATTCAATGTTTTACAATTATTTATAGAGCAAACACAATTCAGATCTTTTTTATACTTAGTGCATTAAGCTAGTAAAATAAAAAGTCTGCAAGCTTTTCCAGAATCGCCTAACCCAAATAAGAAACACCTAAGTTCCTATAAAACTAGTAAATGGCATAAACATTCTCTTTTAACCTGCCTCTTAGCAGAATGACCTTTGTCTGCCTACTCAAAGAATGCTTAACACAAAAAAGGCACCACGATTATTACAAACCTAATTTACAAGCAAACCCGTTTATAAACAATCTTAACTTCCTTTGATGATAGCTGTACTTCATACCAGAATTACGCTAGTTTGCTATATTCAGACTTCTTTATGTCTGAATATTGATTTATTGAATATTGATTTATTGCTTTATGTCAACCATATTGATTTTAAAGAACAGCAATATGCACAAAATGAACAGTATTTACAACAGTAATTATCATTAATTCTAATCATCACTTACTCTTGATCCTTTTTCTGGAAAGCACCGACAAACTGAACAATCCTGTCCCCCACATGTGTCAATATATGCATATCCTCCCTAAAAATTAAAAATTTATGGATTTATTAATATGCAACAGACAACAATCACTTCATCAAATATTGTCAACTGGACATATTGTCCAATCAGATGATTTTAAGGCAAAAGATTTGGCTACCCTTGCATACCCACAGGGAAATTTCCTGCTGATGAAGAAACTTGGCGTAGCAGCAAACATCAGAATATTGTGTAGGTCTTCAGCTTGACACATATGAACCTTTTCCAGTGCTTGCTTAATAGAATACATACATCAATACCACATTTAAAATCCTCCTAACCTTTTTGGACCTCTCATCAGCATAGACATGCTGGCAAAGTAGAATCAATAAGCAAAAGCTTATTACTGTTGCTGTAGAAGGTGAAAGACATTACTGCAAGTTATGTTAAGTAATGCTAAATATTAGAGCTACATACAACAAAGGAAATAGGCTGGATCTAGATATATTTTAACAGAGTCAGAATTTAATTTGTAGCAATGTGAAATTTGTAATCCATCACATTAGGTTAGGAGATTATTTAACTACGATTAAATGATAAAAGGCAAAACGGGCTGAAGAGCAGCAAGCCCACTCAGCAATAAAGCCTTGTATTTAATTCTTGTCTATTAAATGAAAAAAGAAGTATGTGCATGGTGTAATTATGCATTGCCTACCATTAATTTCCTTATTTCTTGTATTAAAACTTCCTGTTATTGTCCTCTTAATAGCAAAGAAGTGACTGCTTTGTTTTATCAAATTGCAATGAGGAAAAAAAATCATATTTGAGGATAAACTAAAACAACAAAATGTAAATTCAGTAATTAATTGTGTGGTAAGTGAACATGGTTTTATTATTCTTTTCTATGTCCCAAAGTGTTGTATTAAACATAAACCAATTATACACACTATATGCATTTATAAACTCACTTAGATGGCTGAAATGTCCACTAGGAGATTTTTTTTTTTTTTTGGCAAAATTATGTAAATGATCACAGTGGTTTCAAAAATGATGACAGGGACTTAAAAGGTTTAAGAATAATTTAAGTAAACAGTGATAACATGAAAATATTTGCTCAGTGTGGATTTCATTTTTATCAAGGTCAACATTGTTTTGTTACTGGTTTTAATAACCAACAGAACACGATAGGTTCATACTTCAATATTTCAAGGAGAAAACACTGACAAATACTGGATAAGGAGGAAAAATTCTGTTCTTTCTATCTACAATATTTTTAGAATCTCTGGTACTCCCAAACTTCAGAACAACAGGGTATGATGGCCTCTCTCACAGACTCCTTCTCCTTCACACACTGGACTTCCCATGAAATTCCTAATCTACTCCACACTAGTCTCTCACCTAGTTATTAAAAAACTTGCCTCTACTGGAATGTCAATGGAATGCAAGTTTCTAATAACATGTAAGCTGTTATCCTTTGTTCTAACTGAACACATTTATTTTAAAAAAATACTTCCAACAGTTCAATTGAAAAGGGATGACTTTGGGGGAAAAACAACAAAAAAGAGCTTTTAAATATTTGAAAGAAACAAAGAGGACAGACTTGAAAGAAGTTTCAGTGAGGGCACTGTAAACATAAGGTGAGTATGGAGGACAGTACAGAGGGAAAAATAAAGGAGATATTGGGACTATATTATATGTGAAATTTTGGCTCCAGAGAGATGGGAATGCACAGGGAGGCCAGTTTAAGATCTAGGCTGACATACAGAGAAGGGCTTGAAAGCTAGAATGAGTATGATATATGCTATAACATTGAGCCATTGAAGGGACTTAATGAGGAAGGAGACAGACTCAGTGCATGAGAGAGGTTTTTTTACATGCAGCTTTCCAAAAGCATCTAAAGATGCCAAAGTTAGAATCTAGAAGAATTCAATGGAGAAAACTACAAAATAGCTAAGCTGAGCAACAGGAACAGAAAGGAAAGTGAGAACTGCAGAAATACTGGAAGAAACATCATAGTTTTCCCACAGAACTACATGTCATTTTGGTGTATATAGTGTTACTTGTTTGAACTTTACCATTCTATCACCTGTCTAAAGTATATATCAATGTCACTTACCCCGTCAATTTCTTGTGCTGAAAAAACAATCAGCAGCCACCTGATTTAAAAGAAAGAGAAAGCTAATTTAAAACGAAACTTCCAATATCCGACCTCCACAAAAATGTAGCCTCTAAGTGAGACGTGTGTACACATGATGAAGTCCTGTTTGGACTGATTATTTAGTAAAAGAGTATATTTATAAGGAGTATGCAGCATCAAGTAACAGTCAGCACATGCTATATATATTTGTCTTTTTGGATTTGTGAGACTGAGTACAAACGGATAAGCGTGAACAAGACTACGTAAAAGTTCTTGTAACTTCCCCCTTGTAACCTACTTCCAATCCCACAATTAGGAATGGCCAGAGCAAAGCCATTCCAGACAGATTTCTGCACTTCCACGGACACCATGGGGTGAAGACTGAGCAGAGATGCATCCGCCCCAAAATGAGTTAGCGGGTGCTGTTTTCTTTTGCTCAGAGAGCGAGCGAGAGAAGGCAGGGAGCAAAGCAGCACTCAAAATAGCCACATGATTCCAGAGCAGCATGCTCCATGCCAACCATTGCTAGTGATGGATTATAAAGTTGAAATCGTGTCTTTTATGATTTCCACATGCAAAAAAAGAGGATAAAGTAAAACAGAATGGTAGCCCAAAATTTCTGCAACAATACAGGAAATAAGAATTACTATTAAAACTAACATTATTATTAATGAGAACTAAGGTGCTCACTCATTATATGAAATCATAAGTTAGTTACGGCCATAACATATAGACTACTGTGTATTATTCTCCAGGCTGTAGTGAAGCCTGTATCAAAATTACTCCAACCCTGCAAATATTTAGGCATTTAGTAAATTTCCCGAAGTCCTACTGAGATCAACCTCTATTTTTTCTTTGTTATTCACGTGACCACTTTGGAGCACCGAGAACTGTGCCAGCAAACCCATGATTACTCTCCCTGATTATTAATTACTCATAGATTCAGACTGCATATTATATAACCTGTATTTGCACTGTTATATACTGATAAATTCAATACTGACAAATTTAACATTTTAGCCGTTTATGTACATTTACTTTATATACTTTTAAAACCTATGTTGCCTGCTACTTTTTTCAAATACACAGATTTTACAGAAACAAAATATTTATGAAAATAATTAGCAGTAACTGAAGACAGAAGAGCATACTGTCTCTTGCTAAATGAGAAACAAAGGACTGATTAAACAATGTGAGATTGCCAGCTTATCAGCTACAGCAGTAAACGGTGGAGAAGTTTTGTAAATCCCAGTAGTTCATCCTTTAATGCATGAAATGAGTTTGTGTAGAAATTATTTAACTTCACAGGAACACTTCAGCCAGGTAACAGACAATAACCAGTTTGTGCTGTCATTGTTACTAATTTAAGGCCATTTTTGCTTCTAACCTTCTGAACTTGCAGACAGTCTCTGTAAATATTTTCTCTTGTATCAACGTTGGCCACGTGTGAGTTATTTTTTATTTAAGAAAATGCCGAGTTGTCACGAAGCCCTCGCACAACTGAAATGGAAATCTGATGATGCTGTTCTTGATGCACGGTGCTGCAGTCTCCCTTTTTTCCAGTCATATAAGGCAGGCATGTGTTTGCCAGATTGTTCCCTGTCATTTCAAAATCCCTGCCTCCTGAAGCCAGACAGATGTTGCCTATGTACTCAAATCAGCACAAGACCATTAGAGGTAAGTCATTCAAATGATGCAGAAAAGGCAAGAAGAGCTACCTTGGAGAGATGGCTGGGATAGAACTGCTACATTGGGGAACACCTGAATAACAAGCAGCCTGGGTTTGCACAAACCAAATAAACATGAAAAAGACACTGGGGGGGAGTTCAGGTATATTAGCAGGACAGAAGACTACCTAGCAGTGAGGGTGTCAGGTTCACGCAAGGTACATTTGCTGGGCCAGGTTCCCAGCTAGGAAAGCATAATTTTGCATTCCTAAAGAGCCTGGTGCATAAAGTTTTATAAAGACCTCAAGAAGGAAGGAAAATTGCATTGACTTTTCCTAGAAGATATTATAGAGATGGAATCCTTGATCCCACACACCACTCTGAAAATTCCTTGCCAGAGTGATCTTAATATTCTCCTAAGGATTGTTTTCCTCCAGAAAGAACTCCTGCCACAGATGCTAGTGGATATTTTCATCACAGTCTCTCAAACTTTTCTGCAAGCCTTTTAATAATTCTCCCTCATCTGCAAAATTATTCTGGGACAGGCTTTCAGGTTTGAGTTGGTCATTACTTCTTCTTCTCCAAATATGTTAATCACTAGAATGTAGGAACATTTCCTCTTAAAACAGACTCAGAATTACAGTTCCTGTTTCCTACTATTTAAATAGTGCAGTACCTGAAATTTAAATGGTATAAACTTATAGACCAGCAATCAAAATCAGACCATAAATTATCATATAGGCTTATCAAATTTATGACAGGCTACAAATGATTTAACTGGTGATTTCTTATTACTGTTAAACTGATAGCTAAGAATATATCTCAGTGACTCTAGTTAAAAAAATGTAGTGATCTGTAAAACTCACCCGACAGCTGTGATAAGCCACTTAATCCGTTCAAATGAATCCTTTGTTAATGCCATCCACGCTGATTGCGGATCTGTATATGCAGCACTTCTTTTTTCTTTTTTTTTTTTTTTTTTTTAACAGCAGGTCTTCTCTTTCCTTCTGTTTGTGGATGGTCTATAAACACGGTTCCATACTGTTGTTGTTTTCCCCTCTGAATCTGTTTATATTAAAATATACATCCGATGTACTAAGATGAATAATTACTGGATAGCCAAAATATGTCTTAACCATTTACATACGTCATACTGCACAGGTTTATGTTGGCACTACATTATATTATTCCTATACAGGCTGCATTCTTATTTCATCTGCAGTCTAATTATTTCAAGGAGACTATATATGAAATTACAGATCAACATAAAAAAGGTACAAGCTTTCAGCCTAGAAAAGAATAGTCTTCACTCAGTGTTTGAAATAATGAGTGAAGAGCATCTTGCATCATTATTTCTTAAAAAGCTATCATACCCACCATTTTAGCTAAAGGCATTAAAAAGAAATACGTGACACCTGTCTACACTAAAGATCTAATGAACTTAAAAAAAAAAATCAAGGAAAATATTGCCTATACTTTCAAGACAGTGTCTTCTGCAAACGGGGCTGGACCAGTGTTTGCGTGTACATCTGAACAAAGGAGGACTACTCTGAATACAGAATAAGCTGTATGTATTTTCAGCTCAGGAGTTCTACCCATATGCATGGATAGGTGACAATCAATGGAAACATTACCTAGATTTTTATAGCTTTATTTTTAGACCATTTTTTCCATCAGCCAGGATTTAGGAAGCTGTAAGCCCTAAGCACAGGACTGACCAGAAGCCTCTACAGTCCCAGACAGTCAGATTTTGCATGCATAAAATAATGGAACAGTGCTTCTGTGACCTCTGACTTAGGTCCAACAGCATACATGCAGTTTTATGTGCAAACGTCCTGCACCAACCTTTTTGTAAGCTCAAGCTTCACAAATCTAGAGAAATGGCCAGCTCCTGTGCAAACTTTTGCATGTCCCAAATAAAAAAGCTGTAATCATTTGGAGTAAGGCACATCTGGCAAATGATGCACAGCGGTTATTTCAAACTGAGGGCTTAAGATGCTGGGCTTTTCCTAGGATAGCACAGATTATCACACGTTTTATTTTTAGTGCTGTAGTCTTCCATATGTGGGGAGGTTAATTTAGAGGAGACTGAACACTGACTAGAGTGAACTGACAGGGGTTTGCTTCCTTTCTAGAAGTCTCCTGAGTAGGCAAAGACAATCACTTACTGAGAAGGGTGCAAGGACATGAACCTGCAGCAAACTGGCTGCTCTCTGATAACTGTTCAACAAGCAGCTATCTTTTCTTTGTAAAACAAATGAGCGTACAGCTCCTGAAACATTACTCTCTTGCTTTCTATTATTTAGATAGTGTAGCATCTTTCTAACCAGAACTAATCTATAAATAATAGACTCCTATGTGTACCACAGTATATGCATATCCCACAGTATGAAGAAGAGAGTTTGTAAGCTACTGTGCACTGACTAATGAATAAATAGCCTAAGGGCAGCCAATCCATGCTGCAGGATCACACCCTACACATACTGTACAGTACTTCCTTCATCTGCCAAATTCTTAGACTCTTTCTGTGCCCCAGTTCCCCATCCATAAACAAAAAGGAAAAAAAAAGGGAAAAAGGGGGAAAAAAGGAAAAAAAGGGAAAAAAGGGAAAAAGGAAACAGGAAAAAAGAGAAAAAGAAGAAGAAAAAAGAAAAAAAAAGAAAAATAACAACACTCCTAATAATAACATAATATTCGAATAACATTCCTACCTCACTGATTTTTTACATTAATAATATAAATAATAGAAGTAAGATTGTAAGGCAATAAAATACTGCAGGGATGGATTGCCTCAAATGGAAAATCCAAGCCAGTCATAAAGTGTTAGACTTTGCAGAAATTTGATCCTGTTGCCCACTATCCATCTCATTATTTAATTATCCAAACAGCTTCTGAAAATGTAATAGAAATTGCAATTTGGTATTTGCATTGTATTTGCAGAGAACCTTTTATTTTCAAATTAAAATCCATTTTGATCCAACCCATTGACACAGTTTGAAGTAATACTTAATGCATGAGTGGAAGACTTAAACCACTCTGCTTGCTATTTTGTCATGGCTACCAAAAACCTATCATTTTCTGAGTAAGCTTCCTACAGTTTGAAGTGTTCAGCAGCCAGTGCAACAGTATAGGGACTACGAAGTGTTATTTAGATTAATATATCATTGAGGTCACATTTTATATTCTGTAGTAATCACAACAGTTACCTCAATAGACTACTTACCTAATTCGAAATAAGGTAAAATATCCCCAGGATAACACACTCAATACCACCAAAGCAATAGGTTTTATACACACAGCTACAGTTATTGAGGCATAAAAAATTAGAGCAGCCCTAACTATATTCTCATTACATCCAAATAAACCAATATTATGCATAACAAGACCACTGAACTTGCAAAGTCAAGGATTCAGAAGTTAGGAAATAAAAATTAGGGTTGTGTGCTCAGTTTTAATGTGGTTCTTTTATTCATATGATCAGGATAGTAATTTTCAGTACAAGAACATACATGCTGTTTTCTATAGGACTTCTGCCTCATTCATGATGGATATATTCCATACTCTTTTCATCCTTTTCCTTAAGCCCTATTTCTTCTTTTCCAGTGTTCTATGAAACTTTGTGCTTTATGCTGAATTCATACAACTGTAATGTTTTCCACAAAAATATTCCTTAACTGTAAAAAGAGAAAATAGTTATCCTTGATTTACCATAGAGAACTGAGGAAACAAAATCAAAGCTAAAATCATTAAATATCAATTACTGTGAAAAAAGCCAAACTTGAATTTGTTGTGGCTTTCAATGGCTTTCTAGTATTAAGGTTGACCTCTCTCTTGTTCAGTCCCTGGTGGTTTTTTGGTAAAGTACCTCTACAGGCAGCAGCAGGTACACATTTTGGCACAACTGATATTAAGCCTGCCTGGCCAGCTGTTTTGCCAGACAAGACCATCTCTCTGAGTTTGTAGCTCTCTGAAGATATTATGGACTACAACAGTATCAGCAACACAGTCTGCGTTAAGGTTTCATAGACTTTTTTTTGATGGTTGCTATCAATTATGGTAGCAACGAGCAGCAGGTAGAACATCAGTGGCTGGTCTTACCTTTGCTCCAGCTCAATGCTACTTCAAAGTCACTTATGTGTCCTAAAAACTCACATAAATGCATATATGCTTTTCATAATGCAACATTACTTGTTGTTTCTTAACTATAACACACACAACGACCACCCAGTTGGGCCGTACTACTTAGCAGCCAACTGCTCAAGGTCAGTGAAATAGGTGGTACTGGCATAAGACAGGGCTCGAAGAGGATTTTTTTTTTTAAATGCTGTCTTTCTGTTGCATCTTCCTTGTTAGCACTTTCCCATCTTTGCTTCGAGCTTGCTGACTTCTTTTTTTGAAATTTCCACACACAGTTTTCATTATTTGAAAACTGAATCAATATCTTTTTATTACAGCAGTATTTCATCACTAAGTATTCTGCATATATTCATTTATTTCTCCTGACAGTGGTTTGCCTGCTTTTTTCTGTTTCTTCCAATTCTTCTTTGGCCTAGTATCCAAGAACTCTCCTTTTAAGTACTATCTTCTTTACTCAGTGAGAGTTATACTGTTCATCCTGCATCTGAATTTGCATAATTTCTGAGGACTGACCACTCTCTTCCACTGTAGTCTGGCTTCCTCCGACTTTGCTGTCTCAGAGAACCCAGCACCTTTTGTTTTCATTTTTCTGTAAATGAGTCTCTGCTACCTTCTGTCTAACACCAGTTCTTCTAATGTTAAACATGTACATCCCATTTTTGTCTTCATTACAGTATTCCTACATAAAAAATGTGGCACTGTTGCAGTCAACAGGTTTAGGAATCTGACAAATAAAATGCATCAGTTTAGTGGTTTTATCCGTAAGATACTGTTTCCTCTACATGGTCACCATCAATCTGGCTTGAAAACAGGGGATTTTTTTTCCCCTTTCTCTCTATACCTGCCAGCCTGCTCTCACTGATGCTTGAGATTTTAGAGTCAAGGTGATAACGTCTGTGATGATGTACAAGATCTTTGACACTGAATATACTGCTCTGCTCTTCCAGAGATGCGTTCTTGCTGCTAGTACCAAACTTTTGGGAAAAGCATCCTCTACTAACTAGCTTTCACAGCAGATTTCATAGGGGGTTGACAGTAGTCTTTACTCTCATGCCTGTAAAAAGCAGCTGTTTTACACAACTCTATGGTTAGCTTTGTGTTCATGACAGGCTTTAGATTTCTATCTTGTGACTAGTCCTAAACACATTTATATGCATACATTGTATTGTTGAATGGTTAGGCTTTTTCTGTGTCACTTGTAGTGCTTAATAAAACCTGTAATGCAGGATTTCCTATACAGCATTCATGAACACTATAGATAAGGTAAGATCATTGTGGCCGGCCTGGCCGACATAGTTTCTAAGCTTGCACCATCTCAGAACAGCGATTTGGCGAGATGTTGCATTGGACATGCAGTACTTTTGTCAATAGCATGAATGTGATAAACTTTACATATCGCCAACACTGTACAAATCACACTTCCATTCAGAAAACGTTCATATCATGCTAAGCTATGTAGAAAGCCTGGGGAGAAACATTTCTCACTGAGTTACATTTACGCAGTGGGCAGCACTTTGCCGCTCCTATAATCAGCCGCTTGGTCTTCGCTGTTTCATTGAGAGCACTTGAGGGAGAGGAGAGCGTTGCGGAAAGGAGAACACTCCCGTCAGTGCCCGGGAGCGGCCCGGGCAGCAGCGGGATGGCGCCGAGGGCCCGGGCTGCCGCCGGCCTTCCCCGGTACCGCCTCACTCACGCGCCCAGCGCTGCCGCCTCCCGCCCCGCTCCCGCCCCGCTTTGACCGACCCCTTCTCCCCGCCGGGGCGCTACAGGCGACCCCAGGCCGTGCCCTTGCTCGGGCGGTGCCCGGGGCTGCCCCGGGCGGGTCCCCGACCCCGTCCCCGCTCCCGCCGCGCAGCCCCGGGGCCGTTCGGGCGGCACCCACCACCTGCGCCCTCACGGCGGGGCGGGAGAAGCGGGCTGGGGACGGAGACAGCCCGGTAACCTGGGACACCTGCAGCTGTCCCGGGACGGGGCTGGGCCCCGGCGAGCCGCCCAGCCCCGGCAGGCGCCGAGGGCAGGCGGGACGGCCCGTGACGAGCGCCAGGTACCGCCGCCCGGGGCTGCTCACCTCAGCTCCCAGGCGGGAAAGCCCCCGGCTCCTCGCTCACTCCATGCCCGCCGAGGACGGACGGACGGACGGACGGACGGACTGACGGACGGTGGCTCCCGGCCGTGCCCGAGGCAGGAGACGCGGAGGGCAGAGGAGGGGGTGGAGAGAGGTGGCCCGGCCGGCCCGGCCCCGCCCCGGCCAGCTGCGGCCCCCGTCCCCACCCCTAGGCGTCGGGAGCGCCGGGGCGGGCGCGAAGCAATACCCCCGAGACCAAAAGCCGCGGGCGAGCGGGGGGACAGAGTGCGAGCGCCCCGGGACGCCGCGCAAGTAGCGCAGAGCGCGGGAATGGCCGGCAGGGGCTGCCCCAGCCGCCGGGCGCTGCTGCTGCTGCTCGCCCTGCTCTGGCCGGGCCGCGCCGCGGCGGCTGAGGTGAGTGAGTGCGGGGCGGAGGGGCTGGGACGGCGGCGCGGGTCCCGCGGCGGCTGCAGCCTCCCCTGGGGCAGAGCGGGGCTTAGCCCGCCTGCCAGCGCACTGCATTTCGGCGTTGGCGAGTTGTGAGGAAAAAAAAAAGTGAATTTATTCTATTTAAAGTGATACGCCTCCCCCGCCTCGGGTACGCCGCACGCGGGCACGGTGAGGTGAGGTGCATCTTGCCCGGCCGTGAGGTACCGTTACCCCGCGCCGCTGCCGGGCGGGGATGGCGAAGGCGGGGAGGGCCCCGCACAGGGCACTCGGTCACCGCTTGTCTCAGGTGCGAAGGAGGAGCAGAGCGTGCGGGCGGGTCGCAGGGCGGCTTCCCGCGCTTCCAGCTGAGGGGCTCCCGTGAGGGGATGGCGGGGCTCGGCCCCGCCGGGAGCCCGGGGAGCGGCCGTGGGGGCCTGTCCGCGGGCAGCGCCTCGCTCGGTGGGTGGGGACGGCAAGGAGAGAGCCGTGCTGGGTCTGCATGCTCTCTGAGGTAAACGCTCTCAGAGCAGCACTGATCGTCTGGACCGCCTGTGCCGCATTCATTACAAACTCACTTTACAGTTTGTCTTTCAGGTTTATTGATGAGCGTGCATCGCAGTTTGGTCGATAAATTCTCCTAGATCATATTGTAGACTTTGCCGTTCCTTTCTCCTCTGTCTGGTTATAACATTTAGACTGTACGTTCCCAACTGGGAGAAGAGCAGTCAGCTGTGAGGGTAAATGGGTCGGTGTAGCTCTCAACATTCTGGCAGTTACCAAACAGAAAACTGCCAGTTTCAGTAAGTTTCTGACAGACGTCCAACACAGGAAACTGCCAGTTTCAGTAAAGTTCAAGTTCTGTTTCTCCCATAATAGTCAACAGTGTTAATTTCTCCTTGCATGTGTGAGTAAAGCTCTAAAGCAGTACATCAAAATCCTTTACTGCCTATCAAAACATTTTGCAGTTCACCTTTATACGGAAAAAATCTGATCTTCTGCTTTGTTGTTGTTAAAATAGAGCCACATTCTGCTGTAATTACCTGAAGCTGACTAATTAGTAATAATGTTTCTTCTAAAATATTGTGGCTCTTTCCCTCACCCATTCTGGGTAAAGTGTCTGGGAACAGCATAAGCACCTCACCAAACATGTTTTCCTGCGTGGCACTCTAACTTGCAATCAAGTTAACGAAGATCTAATTGTTTCATTTGTAATGGAATTAAAATACCTCTTAGTTCTTATGTAGAACAGAGGTACCAGATCTATTTGCAAAGTACACATTTTCTGCAGAGTTGTTACAGGCTCTGCCTAGATCTGATCCTTACTCGAAAGCAAGACCTGCCTCTCTTCTACTCAGTTTGCTGTTCTGTATTCTGTTCTCTTCGTCTGCTGGTACCTCCCATCCATTGCCCCTTGTTGCTCCTAAGAGGTGGACATCATCGTATGTGCTTCTGGATGGCTGTTGAGAAGTGCAGGCTGTGTACCAGGAACTCCTCCACCCTCTCCCACGACACACTCGCTAACACTTTTTTTAAGCCTCTATTCTGGCTGTGCTGATCTTGTCATGCTGTTTCCTGTTTTTATCTACAAAGGGAGGGAAGAGGAGGTGTATCAACAAATAAGACCCCACATATGGCCCAGTAAAGCATTTCAACACTTTTTAGCAACCTCGGTAGGGTCCTAGAGTGTTTGCCAGTGATACCAGTTTTCTAGAGCGTTGTTATTACTAGAGCCTCATTGACACTTAGGTCTTAAAGACAGGATTTGGGATGGTAAGACGTTTCTTCTACAGAAATCTTGCTGTTTAAGCAAAGTATGAACACAATGTATTGATTCAGTGGTGCTTTGAAAATTCAGTGAATATCAGATGTCTGAGATCAGTTTAAAAGAGATTTGCAACATATAACAGATCAGTTTAAGATTCAAATGCCATAATTTCTATTCTTGTATGAAAATGCTGATATTTTCAAAAGAGAAAGTGACAAAATATTCTAGATGATGGAGGAAATAGAAACTTTTAAAAAAGCAAATTTTATCTAAACTCCTAATTAAATATTACTGGCTAATGTTAATTGACATGAAATGATTAATGAATAAGTCATTGCATCTTGGCTGGACTGTCCACTGCAAAGAAATAGATATTGTTTGCATTTTAAAATTGTGCTACACTTTCATATGAAAATAAATTATATTTGACCAGCAAGCAATATTTTTGCTGTATGCATAAATTAAAAAAAAATTTCAACCCAGCAAAGTTTTAAGTGTATGTCTTAATATCTCAGTAAGTAGTTTATTCCTAAAGACAAGAAAGAAAATTATTAATTTGTGCCTGCTGCTGTTTATACAGCAAATTTTGGTCCTCATAGCCCTTCACAGAGCCCAGACTTCACTGCCCTTAGGAGGCTGAACTTCATGGCACCTGCTAGGGAGTATTATTATCTGCATTCTTGGCCACTGGTATGCTCTAATCACATCTTCTGAAAACTCAGCAGAAGTAGCATCTTCCCATGTCAAAGGCTTTTCAGCTTGCTTGATGTATTCCTTCACTCCAAATACTGATATAATTCTTTGGATTTTCACACTGTTCATTAAAATACTTTAGAAGACTAATAAAAATTATCAGTATGTTTCCTTAGGGATCAAGATCTTTCTCATTCTTCATTTCTGTTTTTTTCCTCTCAGAAAAAAATTGATTGCTTTCTCATTGTTTCATTTTGTTTAACAGCACCTGGAGCTAATACTGTCTTGATGCACATGTACAATCCAATTAATTCTCCCGAGTGTGTCCTGTCTTTTGATACCATCCATGTACTTCTTGTATGACTTGAAATTAAATACTAATCTAAAAATATTGTCTGAAATTTGCTGTTTCAAATGACACTAATAAGAAAAATACCTAGGTCAAGTTCATTAGTACTGAATTGGTACTGCTTCTTAGTGGCATTGATCATTTTTATGATGGCATCATGTTAGCATGTGTTCAGAACAGGATAAAAAAGGGTTTCTACTTGGGCAAGATTACTTGATTGCAAGTTAGCTGCACCTCATGTTACTACCATTTTTTGATTTGCATTGTAACACAGTTGCAATATTGTATTAGCTCACAGGATAAAGTTAAGTGCTCTGTATTCTGTATTTGCCTCAGTCATTACTCTGTATTTTGATCATGTGCTGCTAGCAAAGGAGGAGAGATAACAAACTCAGTGACTATAAGGCTTGGGAAGATCTTTTTTGCATCCCCTTTCTCACTTATGCTTATTGTCTGTGACTAGATGCCAGTGTACATATTTTCCAATTAATTTCATTTTTTACAAATGTTAGAATTTGCATGCAAATGCTTATAAACTAGTCTTTTCTTCTTCATGCAATGTTTCTTCCTAATTATACGCAAACTATATTGTTGTCACAAATAGATTTTAATACGTTGTTTTGGAAGGAAAAAACACAGTGTTCTAGCTCAGCCATGAGCATCTCCAAGGCTGGTAAGAATGGGATGCAAGGTGAATTGCTTTGTTTAACTATGAATCAAAATGTTGGAGGGACAATGTGTCACAGTGAGAATTTTCCTTCTCTGCCGGTCTTTGGAAGTGCCCAGGTTCTTTGTTGCACAAGGCAGCTGAGAAGGGGAGATGTGCACCTGAATATACAAAAGAGAGTTCACTGAGCATGTTAGAAAAACAAGTCCTTTGTGAAGTGCTCTCTTTGATTTGGTTAATATGATCCCAGCTCTGAAGTCAATGGGGGTGTTACTTTGATAATTGGGCCCCATTTATACTAGACTGTTCTGATACTGATTGCCTTTATAATTAGTTGTAATTCAGCCATCATCTCCATAGAAGCTGGCCACTGTCAGAACACTGCAGAGCAAGGCTTTTCTTACTGGGCCAAGAGAGTTAGCATAAATTAGCAGAGTTGCCCTAATGTTTGTGCATCTAAATTTATGGAGGTCTGCTGTCTAAGACCACATGGAGGCTTGCTCTGATGGCCATGAAATGTTAAGTGTGTTTATGTGTTTGCTGCATCATAAAACTGAAAGAAGATGAACCTCCTTAGGTGATCTTAGTAACCACCTGTGAAAGCTGAACTGTTAACACTTGGTGTATAGCCTTTTTGTAACAAATCTACAAGGTAAATATGCATTTAAGCAAAACTCTATAGTTCAAGTTATTTTGCTGACTGAATAATATCCTTAAAATGATCAAAGTAGGCAGGCAAACACTGGTTCTTTCTTCATTGTTTTGCATTTCATATAAATATAACAGCATTTTACTTCAAGATTTGTGCTAGCAATCTCTTCTGCAATACCTAGAGCTGATTTATCATAACATGTATTTGAAACAAAATACTTTGCTATTAAGTGCAACTAGTATGGGATGTCCGGTCATCTGTTTTACTGTCACATTCTCACCCTACTGCTTAACAAAGTAATACTAGAAGGCTCAGTATGTTGGCATGGATTACAGGAGCCTAGTAGGAAGGTGAAATACAAAAAGGCTTTTTTCTTCTTAACTGTTTACAGCCCCAGTCTCTCATGCATGCACTGAAAACATTGTGTTATGCCACACGTAGTGTATTTTTGGTTAAATTTTCATTGTTTGTCCTTTTTTTAACTTGGCAGTTTCATGATAGGGTACAAGTCTCACAGGTTTACAGGCTTTCCATTTGGCCTGGTTCAGTGAAAGCTTTTTAACTAGGGCTTTATGCTGCATTTTTCCATGGATCATTTTGGAGAAAGCTGCAAGAAAAAGTAACCTTTCTTTTTTTTCCCCCCTATGAAATCACAGAGCCTTTCAAAAAAGGAGAAACCAAAGCATGTGCAATAAGCTTTCTCTGAACAAGCTACTGTTGCCTTCATTGCTGTTTGCACCACTTAACAGAAGATGCACACCAGGAATTTTATGAATATACAAATACAGAGGCCTGAGGAGACAACAATTATAGTGAATACCATTCCCACACTCAACAGTTGGGAAGAAATACAAATTGTGTGGGGTAATGCTAACCATATTATGGTAGGTAAGCAAAAATTCACTAGTTAAATGGTGTGTATTCTTTGTTATTAGATTGCTCTTTTAAGATGACTCTCTGTTAGGAAGGAAGAGCACGGATGAATAAGCTGATTAAACACCCTTAAGAGTTTGCTACCCAAAACAAAATTCTGTGGCCTGAATTGCCTAATCTTTTTTTCCTTGTGGAGAGGAAGAACAGAATATTTATTTCTTTTTGTCCCCACGTCCTGTTCAAGGTCAGGAGAAGAAACCCACAGAGACGGGATTTCTGGGTCTGCCTTTGGAGATTTTATCTGTCTGAATATATCATGAACAGTTTGGTCCAGTTTCTGATAGTCCTCATCACAGTGACTTCCACCATAGTGAGATTATTTGTAGAGTAAGATACCGGTCATTATAAATACAAATATCAAAATTTTCTGTGTTTTAGCAGAAGAAAGGCAACAATCATTCTTTCTGTTTAAGAGGGAGTAATTCTGTATCTTCTCTTTCCAGACCAAAAGCAATTAAAAAGCCCCCAAAAACAGAGATGAGTGCCTCAACTTAGAGTTTTCCAAAACTGCATACAACGTGCCAGCTCTACCTACATAGATACTGAGTAATTTTAGGCAGCTTCTAAAATACAGGCCTTTGCGGTCATCACTGCAGAGCTCACAAACAATTTGAGTTTGTGAAAACTCAGGGTGATGTTTTTTTTTTTTTTTCTAAATTACAACATTTTACCTGTTTTATCCTAATGCAATGATGATAACATGCAGGCACAGTGAACATTTCTAAGCCCTGCCGTTCTTGCACTCCCTAATTCTTTACTGTCAGTGAGTTGGAGAGAAGGGAGAAGCTCCATATAATTAATTACATTGTATGTGCTTGGACAGGAGTATGGTTGGTACCATGGAAGTTGCATGTGGAACTACAAGCAAGATGGCAGAATGATGTGCTTTCATAAGAGTAGTATGAGCAGCTATGTTACGGTAGTTTCTTGGAACTTCCATACAGACAGGCTTATTCACAGCAAAAAAGATATGCTATACAGTAAGTATATTGCAAAAAAAGAATTGCAGGGTGTTTTATGGGTTTTGTTTTGTTTTTTGGTGTTTGGTTTGTTTTTTTCCCCCCTGAAGACATAATTTATTCCATTTAAACAAAGGCAAGAGATACCAAAAGTCCTATGAAAATTTTGTTTCCATCTGCTGTATACTGTTTTACTTAAGGCTTATGTTACTGGTTTTTTATTGTGATAAATATGAATAGTTATAATGAAGATATTTGGCTAACACTACAAAATTGTTATTATACAAAGTTCTTGCTGAACAGGTTTTTGCTTTGAAAACTAAGAGAAGGTTTTCAAAATGGTTTCAGTCTCTGAAGTGAAAAAGGGTTTTCATACACGTTCCCTTGACATAATAGAAAGTTCTTTAAATGTTGATCTACAGCAGCTGCTTCTGTTTCTCCTTACCAGTCATTTACCATAGTTAGTTTGCAAATACCATTATAAATATATCTTTATATTACATAAAAGAACAAATCCCTTCCAAAACAACTCCTGACAGTTTAAAATTAAGGATAGAAATTAAGGAAATTCTTATCAAGTACAGATAGACACATGTTGTGGGTTCACATTGTGCGATCACAAATCGTGCATGTTGAAGTTAGACACAAAATCCTGCTTCTGTGAAGTGTTACAAAGTTTTTTTCCTATGATCTTAAATGCTTAGGACTTCTCTTCTGCACCTCACGCTGAAAACAGCATGTACCCAGTAATACAAGGCCTATGTCACCAAGGAGGGATGTTGATTCAGTATTTATTCCCTGAGCAAGGTTCCCATTACAAGTGTTAAATGGAGCTTATTCAACAACTGCACTGTCTGTAGCATAACAGTTGTCTTCCACTGTGTCCTTTGAGATCCGGTCTCCCTACATTAGACATTATTGACCAAGCTGTTTATTAGTTAAAGTTACAGTTGTATTTCTTTGTAACTGAAAGTCAGAGTGAAATAATTTTTGTCAGGTGCTAGGTATTCAACTGTTTGTTAGGCAAAATGCAGTGAATTTTGATAGCATACGTGGCTGTTAACAGGAGTCTTCTAAGGTAGGAATGTCTGGCTGCTGTCCAGTTCACAAGTGACTACACAATGTTTCAGGGTTTGGGAACTGACATATTTTCCTTCATCTCATCATCTCCTATTTCTGCTCTATGTTGTCTATACTTATTGAAGGCTTAATAATTTGGTTTTGTTGTACTGGTCCAGCAATCACTAAAAAAATCACAAGAGTTCTTCGTGGTCTTTGATAATTTTAATGAATTTGTGTTTGATGCTTAGAATGCATGAAAAACTTTTAGTATACAGATTGTAATTGTGAGACTAGTATTTTGTTTTGATAGCAGTGTTTAGGAGTGAGGCGACTTCATTCTCCAGTACCTTGTATGCTACATGGTGATTTACAGTTGTGCAACATGAGGAATATGCTGCCAGGGTCACGTATCTACCAACCGTGTCTAGATAGAATTACTGGCTGTGCTACTCTAGCTAAGTATCCTAACACAGGTGCATCACAGTCAGAAAAAAGATTTTCCTTATGTAGCCTTTTACGCAGTGGGAACTTTTTTCTATACAGCTCTGCTCTCAGATCCTCTGCTTGAGCAGGTTAGAATAAATTTGCAAAAACATAGCTGTGTCCAAGCTAGAAGCTTTAGCTAGCACCATAGCGTCCTTCGGAAAGTGCAGCATTTCACATCTCTGTGCAGCATACCTACCCCAACACAAGTCTGTAGTGTAGATAAATGTTAAAGCAAAACTCTCCACTTGCTATAATCATAATGCTTTACACCCACTTTTATTAGATGTAATAGAAAACGTGTAGTAGAGAACATTAGAGAAATGGGCCCTTTGTGATTTTAAGCACTATATAAACATCAACTATTTGAGCAATATTCTGTGTGTTCAGTTGCGGTTTATAGATGCAGCTGGAACGTGTAAAGTGATTGCTCTGCACTGAGACAACTCAGGAAGAATTCAGAAATCTCAGTGTGTCAGCAGCCCTTGAAAATTCATAATCAAGACTCTTAAAGGAGCTGGCTCACTGATATGTGATTTTTAATAACTATTGGAATTAAAGAGAAATTACAGAAAACTGGACATTAGCTGATAATTTACTTACACTTAGAAAGGACCACTGTGGTAAACCTGCGTATTTGTAGGCTGCTCAGGATACTATTAATGAGCAGAAAGACGGAAAAGAAAAAAAAAAGCAGCATCACAGAAAAATAAGTCTTGTCCAATAAGTCTTGTTCTGTGTTTTGACAGAGTTCTAATTTAGTGATCTTTGAAGTTTGAAGATAAAGACCTAATGGCAGGATAGGTGAGATGCTAATACAAATCAAGTTTAAATGAAAAATCAGGCTTGCATTTTTAAAAATGAGCCTGATCAGCCATTAGAACCACCAATGAAGGAACGTGACAGCTTCACCACCCACTTGAGAGAAGACACCTGGGCTATTTTTACTGTCCAGAGTAATTAATGGATATCACTTGCACTGCTTTTAATTCAACTTAAAATTCCTCATGTTGCACAGTCATCTTTCATTTATGTTAACCAGGATTTACCTCTGGAATCAGTGGAGTTCACCCATGAAATTAAAGACTAATCAGGCCAAAAGTGTAAATTTAAGCCCCACTGCACCCAGATTACTATATCCCTACAGAATACATTTGATTTCATTTCAGCTTTCATCTGAATGTCCTGTGTGGTCTTGATGTTGTCTTCATCTGAAACATATTTAAAGAATACAGTGCCTAGTACCTGCAGCAACACACTTTGCTGTCTCTCTGTCCTGGGTGCAGTGTTTTTAATACAAATATATATTTTGAAATCATAGCTGACCTACTATCATCTTCTCTGGATCTGGAAAAGCAAACAAATATTCTGACTGTTCATCATCGTATACGTCATTCCAAAAAGAGATCAATGGAGAAATATTGGCTTATCACCCTCACTGCCTCATTTTGTCTGTTCCCCATCTTCCTGCCTTTAAATCATTCCCAGTATGACTGTATTGCCCCACAAATGTGAGTGACAGGACTCAAAGCCTGTACTATTGATAGAAACGCTTATCGTTTGCTTTTTTCCTTACATTAGAGCTTTGTGATGTCCTTTGACATATTCAGGTTTGATAACATCCCAAAATACATTCTCTGACATCCTTCCTATAACTAGCTCTATTGGCAAAGTGCTGTGAGCTATGTAGGATTCTCTCTGATACTTCAAATTAAGTTGCCATGACAGGAGTAGCAGTGCCATGCTGAATCTACATTAAGGTTTGGATAGGTGACAATGTAGTATGTTACTTATTTCTTAGTCATTTATTTGAGGGATTCAGTGAAGGAGAGGACTGGAACACTTTTTTAACAGATGCTTAAGTTAGTCTCTGAATTGGGGGCAGGAAGAGGTCAGAGCCCCATGGAATCCAATCCCATAGTGTAGGAAGAGCAATTCAGTGTTATAGATAAGGTTGCACCCACTGAACAAAACATTAACTGCTGCAGAAAATGTGCTTCAGTGTGTACAACTGTAATTATTTAAAGAACATAGAATACTAGTACAACCACTCAAAACACTTTTGAAAGGAGCTCCTCTATAAATTACTCCAAGGAAGTGTTGGGTTTTTTTAAAATTTTGGTTCCTTGGTGAATTAATTTGATTTATTATTCATATAATGATATGACTTTATCCTTTGGCCTAGATTTTTAGATCAAAAATCTAGTGCCATCTACCATATCTAAATATTTGAAATAAATGTAGGTGATTATTATAAAAATCACAAAACTGAAAACCATGCAGTAAACCAGTGACTTTGGTAATGCATTTACTTATGTTGATTTTATTGTGAGGATTTTGAATAAGCCATTAATAACTAATATTAAATTTCCTTATCTTATAATCTGGCAATATACTGTTGTTTTGTTATGGTCCTTTGATAAAGGAGCTGCAGGCATTTTGCAAGGATGTGGAAACATCCAGTAGTATAAGTGAGCAATGATTTTTTTTGGTTCAAAGCTCCTTTACAGAAGGCAGAATCTAATCTTACGTAAAAATATGCCAAAACATTTAGTATTATCCAGCTAACTGACTGTGTAATGTAAAATCATCTTTGGTCTTTTCAGTTTAGTTTAAAGTGATATGCCTACACAAAAAGACCTAAATTGATCTGAAAGCTTACTAATGGCAAATTAAACACATTCTAAGCATTCTGACGTCTTGAACAAAAAGAGCCTTTGCTCTTCAAGTAGTTTAATAACCTTGTTTAGTTACGTAGCATCATAAGTTTCTACATGTTCATGCATTTAACTTCACATTGCATTATCTGTGATTGTAAGTTAAAAGAAAGTTTCTTCTGTACCTGTACATATCAAGTCTTCTGCAGATTATACCTATTATAGAAGAGTCATTTCATTTTGTGATTTATCTACAAGTCCTGAAAACTGTGCTTTGCGTACAAATACTGTAAAGAATCTGCTTCTAGCTTTACTTTCACAGGTAGAAATAAGGTGCAATTCCATGAAGGTCTATAGAACTATAATGGTAAACAACTGGTACTAGGAAGATTAGAAGCCATCTGTGGCTGTTTCTCAGGAAAGCACTCTCTGGTCAGCCAGGATATGCTCCCAGGTACACTGACAAAATTCAGAGAATTTGGAATACTGTAAGCATTTTTTTTCCTCAGTAAACAGCATCTTTCCTGGACTAAGACATTTGTCTACTAAATCTGTAAACTAAATCTTTGCTTCAGCAGTTGAGTTTGCTGTGTAAATGGGTCTCATAGGTTTTGTAGTTAATTTACAATTTTCATATGTAAGCCTTAAGAATGTGGTAGCTTGAGTCACTCACCAGCCCTGTGCAGTAGTAAAATACAGTGTTTGCAATTTAAGACTACTTTTATTGTGTACTGTGTTTACATCTTTCCTTGAGATGCTGCAGTTACCCTTTCTATACTGCTTAGCAGACATGTACCTGTGTCATGTGTTTTGAAGATAATACTTTGGGATGGAAGGTACTGTTTTTTAATAGGGAACAAGAAAATTGCTTGTCTTATAGACTATTCCAAACTTATTTTGAGATATATGTCACTTCATCCTCTGGTATTTATGCTTAAAGGCTTAAGATATCTGTCATATAACTCATTTGATGAATTTAGATTATGCAGTGCCAAACTGATAGACCTCACCGAGAAGAAATCAGGATACTGTTTGTTGTAAATTATGCACTAGTGTTTATTCTTGTGTCTCTGGTGATATAATCATATTAATTAAAATAATAGTAAATGTAGCATAGTCACATGGTTTCTGTTTTACATGACAGCTTTGTTTTCCGGATTTCTGATGCAGTACCACTTGAATTCTAGCTGTCAGATCAGGGGAAGAAAATGTCTTCTTCAAATATGCCAAAGAATTAAGTATTTAATGTTTGCAACTCTTTAAAAATCTAGCTTGAAACATCAAGTAATCACCTATTGATCTGTCTATAGAACACAGGCGGACACAATTTCTTGGGGGATTTGCTTTTCATGGCCAACTGATTCTAATTCTGTTTTATTTTCTAAATTAATGTTGAAATAGTTGTTCACTTGAGGAATACCCCCTGCCTCTATTTTTAAATTAGTAGGTGGTGCCATCTCACCTAACTTCAGCCACCTAAAAGGCAGCTACTGTCAGTAATTGTCTAGTCCATAAAGAACAGCAAGTACTTGCAGCATCTTTCCTCCATCCTAAAAGAGGCACCTAAAGAGACTGGATGAATTGTTCCAAACTAGATGTCAAGTTTCTTTGTGTAGTCAATGAAAAGAGACACACACCATGAACTGTGTAAGAAACGAAGGCAGCTAGCTGATACCACATACCTCAGTTTTGGGTGATAAAGATCGAAGAAATTGATCCTAGCTTGTGGGAAGAAAAGATTGTTTTCAATTCTGTAAAATGTTTTACCTGAAAAGATTGCTTCAGGAAAATTTAAATTTAATGACAATCTGACATTATCATTTTAAAATGTAATGGAGAACATTTTTTTTTCCTCTGTCCTTTGTTTTCTGTTTTTTGAGAACACCACTGGAAAAGTTATAAATTTGGAACAGTGCTGCTGTTGTATTATGACCAGCTGTAGGGGTTGATTAATTCTGTCTTCAAGATCTAAATAGAAATTTCATATCATACCATCTTAAAGGCTTTACTCTCATAAGAAAAAATACAGTTTTTCCTTCTTTTCTGAATTTTATGCAACTTAGAAAAATATCTTCATAACCAGTATGTGATATTTGCCCCTTTCTTATTGTCTGTAACTATACCATGGTATATGGTTATCGTGATAAACATATATACTAAAGTGGGAGGATAAACTGAAAAACAACCCTCTTTCTACAGCAGTACAATTGAAAAAGTTCTTCAGCAAGAGCTTCAAAATCGAAGAAAATTCTTTACACTTAAATAAGTGTACAAGGAAGGACAAAGAATGCAGTTTACTCCACATCTATATGAAATACATGGCTTCAGTAACCTCAATGATATTTTAGTATGTATAATATTTATGTTAATAAAGGATTGGTTTTTTTTTTCTCTTCCACTCCACTGAAATAGGATATGTCTACGTGAGTGTAGAAGAGTCCTTTGCAGAGTTATCCCAGCCAGACTGGGCTAGCTCAGATGCTGCGTGCATGATAGCTGTAGCAGGAACAGGGCACAGAAGGGTTAAGTGTTCTCATATTCACCCAGGATCTCAGATGTGCTTTGCAGCTCTGCTGAGCTCCATGCTACCACAACTACCTAGTACACGAGCTAGCTAATTTAGTCATGCTGTCTATCCAGTTACATACTGAATATCCTTGTTTGCGTTTTTGGTTGGTTGTTTTTTTCACTTAAGTGTGAACAATAAAAGACTGAATGTCTCTTCATACTTGATTAATCATTGAATTTCCCCAAACTGTAGTTGCTCGCAGATAGCCATGCCATACTCTGGCAGGAGAAGTCACAGACTCAAGACTCAGCCCTCCAAGGAGGGCTTTGAACTCCAGGCTCACTTGAAGACATGGACATGATGGTAGCAGCTACAGCTGTGTGAGGGCACTCACTGTCAGGCAGCTTGGCTCAGGAAACCTCCAGAATTAAGAAAAAACAAAGCTGAGGGTCCTTTTTAATTGTATTAGGTACCATGAGCCAGGGTCAGGAGATGAACGCAGCTACAAAAAGTCAGAAAGTTACTGGTTAATAGATTAAAATAAAAAGAATTATCATTGTAATCTAAAATAATACCAACATATGTGTTTTGTTTCTGTAGTAAGTTTTTTAAAGAATCATCAATGTTTAGTGCTGTGAGCCCAACTCGAATTTTACACCTTATACTGATATTATAGCCCTAGTGGTATTAGACACAACTTCTTGGCCTTTACTCTGACTATAAAATTAAACTAGTGCCCTTATCTGTCTCAAAAGACAGTACAGAGGAATAATGAGTTCTTTTCCATTGATGAGAATTGCCACTCTTCACGAACATTGTTTTTTAAGTTGTATTATCTGTGAAATAATTACCATACTAAAACCACGGAGATCTCATTTGCCTCTCACCAAACAACACAATGAGAAAAATAATTTTATTATAAAGTTTGTCTTTTTGTTTTTCAGAGCTGTGTATGCAAAGGTAAAAGTCCCTGCTTTTGTGATAGCATGAAAGGTAATAAGGTAAGAACAGATAACATTCTTCCTTTTTTAAGATTAGCTTATACCTGGAAATTGTTAACACATTAGTTGAGTTGATGTAGTGAGTGAATTTATTGTGTGATGGTATTCTGTCAACAGAGTCTACAGAGAATTGTAAAAGGAATATATTACCTGACAAAAATCTGTTAAAATAACTCTGGAGACACTGTTTAACTAAGAAGACTTTTAAATTTATTTTTTTAAATGCATCAGTTTGTTTACAGCATTGCCTGATGTTTGAACACAACAGAACAACAACTGTCTGAAGCACTGGGTCCCTTTTGCAAACTTCTAACAAATGCCCTCAGATACCATTACCCTGGCAGCAGCTAACCTGTTACAAATTTCATAATGCCATCAAGTGTGTCATGTTCAGTGCTTCCCCCTTTGCATCTTTGGACCTTGCCCATCTCCCCCAGTAGGAAAGCTACATGCACTGGCACCAGACAGATACATCTTTTGCAGACTGATACAGGGGATCAGTTTCTGGGTCCTAATCACAAACACCTTGCCAGCAGTGAGGGAACAGCATCAAATCGATCAAAAGTAACAGAGCTGCAGCTCTGCCTGTTGCCAGTAGCAGCTTGGCAGAGGCTCAAACTGGCTTTTAGACAAACCTGAATTACACAAATGCCAAAAAATTCTTTCAAACTCCTGCTTGTAGTTGGAAAAACAACTGATTCACAAATGAAAGGGGCATTATTAAAAAAGTCATGGCTGTAATTCAGGCTAACTGTGGACACAGTGATTGCCATACTAAACCTTATCAATAGATTCCAGATGTCTGTGTAGGCTTAGGGATGTGATTAGTCCCACTGATTGACACATTGGGCTGGTAAAGAATCACTCACCCCTGTACTTTTATTACCAAGAAAAAATGTCATACTGCACCACAGTAAACACTGCTAGTCTTGCCCTTAGGAAGCTTCATTTCAGTGGTGGAGAGAAGTTCTCTCAAAGTAAATATGTTCATTATTAAAACATATTTTCATAAGCGGGAAAGAATACTTATGTCTTTAGTAAAATCTCAGTGCTTATTTTTCATGTTCTTAGCTGGTCTAACCTGACCTTTGTCCTAACCAGTAAAATTGAGACCAGTTGAAAAATTAGAAAAAAATAAGCTGCCCACTAAAAGAGAAATAGTAAGAATGAAAAGCCACAACTTGTCTTCATCAGTTCCATGTTAAAGCAACTGAGCAATTAGTAGGTAAGTGTTAATCATTGTTTACACTGATGAAGTTTTTCAGGCAGCTTTGGAAAGTCAGGACAATTGCATTAATCAATATGTTTTGATAACTGTTCAGTGTTAAGAAATTCTCCAACCTGAGAATCCTCTGTTGATCTGTCAAGAAGAAAATGTGGATAAAATTGCCTGTGCTGTGTGGAGGGGAGTGAAGCTGTCAGGAGAGCACAGTGCTGCTCTCTATCTGCAGAGCACCCTATTGCTTGCTGCAGTGAGGGGGTAGCAGCTCAGTGGAGGAAGATCAAGGACTTCCTTCGTTTTTCTGTGAGTTAGTACCACACTCCCTCAAGTGGCACGTCTTGGTATAGCATTATCCTTTTTTGCCTTGGGACGCTGGTAGATGAAATAAATGATTTATGAAAAGCTATGCCGGTTTATGATACAGATCTCATAGACACTTCATAATGCAATTGTTATTTTGATTTGTGTTAAAATATTCTGGGATTATATTCTATCTGCTTTTTTTTTTTTTTTTAATTCAGAACCTATTTAACATCTGGCGAGTTTGTGGGATTTTGAGGGGCGAGAATTGGTGGAGGGACAAGCCAAGGTATTTTGGCTTCCCTGAGACTTATTTTGGATCCTATCTTGTACATCAAGTAATAAGATACTGGAACTTCTGCACAGCAGAATTTCAAATGCTTTTTTATATAGCTCTCCCCTGATAAAGCAGTAGGAAAATTGACTCTGAGAGAATCGATAACCCTGTACTCTATCTCCCATATCATGCTGTTATGTAAAAAGTCTTGAATAGGCAGCTCTTTACTGATGTAAAATTGAGCATGCTAAATTTCTGCTGTCTAAAAAGCTGAAACATCTTTTCTGTGAGTTTCTAGGCTTGAAGCACTTTATTTTAACCAAGATAAGACTTGTATCTTCATTATATTTAAATAAAAAGCTGAAGATGCCCCTTCCACTGTAACTTAGCCTCCTGTATTCTATTTGTGTAGCTTTAATCTTTTGTGTTTCCTTTACATGGTTTGATTATTCGAACTTGACCTTAAAAAACATGTGAAAAAGTAATTGGGTGTCTTAATCTCTGAGAGTCAGAACAATTTTTAAAAGTAGTTGCTTAAAGCAAACTTTTTTATTGTCTGAATGGTTTTGTTGCATTTGACTCCCACTGTTTCCATGGCTTGCATGAAGGGAGGTATTAATGATTTGGAATTGACCTTGCTGTACAGCAGCAGCCATTAAGTTTGCCAACTACAAATTAGGGCTGCTATGAAGGATTTGGATTTGTGTTGCTTGTAGGGACTAAACATGATATCGAAACATTAACAAGGAATATGTATCAGCTGCTTAAACATTTCATGCTTCCAATTAACTTCTGTACTCTGCAAAATCTTGAGTACTGTTGTCTTCTGATATCTTCAACTGAAGATATCAGCTTCAATCTTATGAGCATGTTACTTCAGTGGTACCATGTGGCCTAGGCAGCACTTAGGTGGGACCACAAAACAGGTCAGTATGAGCAAGGGTAGTATATCTGCCACAACAGCAGACAGATATGTAGAAGTTAAGAGGTGCCGAAAGTAGTGAATGCCTTAGAAAAAAGTTATCAAAAGGAGAATTCATGGATATTTTAAGAACTTCGTTCTCTTAATATTTATAGGGTGAAAAAGGCTTTCCTGGCGTTCCAGGTCCACCTGGTCATAGAGGCTTTCCTGGTCCAGAAGGGCCTCCAGGACCACAGGGACCAAAGGTAGGTGTGTATGTGAGAGACAGAGAGACACGGAGAAACTACTGTGCTTGACTGTGAAAGTGAGCTATTACTGGGTAGAGAATTCTGTTTTAAAAACCAAAACCAAACCAAAACCTGTTTCAGAGTCTCCTCTTTGGTGAGGGATGTTGTGTAGTCACCAGCTGCAATGGTCATTTTTGACTGAGTCGAAGTAGCTGATACGAACATGGGCTTTCGTTGTCAGTTGTCCACTGGCCAGTGCTAAAGCACCTGGACTGAGCTGCCAAAGGCAACGAACATGGGTCTAAATAGATTTTAGCAGCATAACCTCAATTTTGACTTAACAGTATACTCTGACATAGTTGCTGGAAAGAGAGCAAACAAGCTACTACTGAGACAAATATGAAAAATAGATTTAAGAAAATTGGAAGGGAAAGATGGTTTTTAAGATAAATCTTGGTCTGTTTAGGAAATACCTAGTTGCTTGCAGTATGGAGAGAGTGACTTCGGTGACTTGGGTTTACTTTCTTTCCTGTATGCCTAAACTGAGGCTGAATATGAATTTTCAATTACTCCTGCATGAGCAGAAAAAACAAATAAGTTGCTCATTAAAAAAACATTTTATTTATATTTGTCATGAGGAACAGCACTCCTGCTGTCATCGATAAATTGACTCTGGTGAATGAATTATTTGTGTCTAAATATGATGTGAACTCAGCCACAGTATAAATCAGGAAGCTACTGCCACAATCACATTATGTCTAGGACCTGCAATAATGTGGCTCCGGCACTTATCCATACCTTTAAACAAATGTTTTTTATACTTTTAATTTGTTTGGGTATTGTTGCATTATTCTGTCCCATCTCGTTTTTACAATGCTTTGTGGAACTGATACTCATGGTGGATCTCATACATGTTGATGAGCTATTTATTTGAACTCATTGAAAAGCATTTAGTGGAGCATTTCCCTCTTAATAAGTTGCTGCAAGAATGGCGAAAAGTAAGGATAATTTATCTAGCAAGAACATCTTTGTTAGCCTGAATGCCATCTAATGTAGTGTATTCCAGTTAGCTTTTCCCATTCAATGCCTGTATGTTATCTTAAATGAAATGTCGCCCAGGATTTTAGGAGCTATGCAGTTCTGTACATTCACCATTTCCTTTCTGGGAACAATAAAAGTCTTAGAATCAGTAAAGCTCTAAGTGTCTAAAAAACAATTCTAGCAGGTTCTTTATAGACTGCGCTGTGGCGTGCTTTGCTGTCTTCTTTCAGCCTTGCTCTCCCATCCTGCTTAGCCCTCTTTCAGCCTGCTCCTGGCTTTCCTTTCCATGCACAACAGCGCAGGTGAGAGGCTGGTACCTGCATACACCTGATCATTATGTGGGCATCACCCATAGCCTTCCAGCTATTTCCTCACAGGGAAGCACTTCCAGGTCTCAGACTTTGAACAGATCCATAGCAACTGCTTTCTCAACATACCCTGACTGTTATTTTTTTAACCTATGATGAGATATATCCCCTGTAAACACTGAAAGGGAGGGCAAGACGCCACTATGTCTGCAAGTTGTATTAAATGCTTGTTTGCTTTAGTGTCTGTAATAGGCAAATCATTTATTTATTTATATAGTTTAGTGTGGACATGTTGGTATTCGTAAAATAATAAAAATAGTGCATGGCCTTTTGACATATATGTGCTTTTTCTCAATTACATTGAAATATGTTGTTCTCCGTTTGTGATCTAGGGTTCCCCAGGGCTTACAGGCTTAGTTGGACCCAAAGGTATACGAGTAAGTATTCCTATCTTAAACAAACTTATATGTATTAAATGACGTGTTAAATGCCAACTTGGTTCAATAATTTATGAAAAATAAACCCAAAACATTATATATGATTTTAAAGTATTTTTAAAATTTATGACATGGAGTATGCACATGCATTATCTATTTTTTAAAACTTTTGCCTTTTTTGCTACACCTTTTGTGCAAGGTTCATGCTCTAGGTATTTAGTATCGGGGTGTGCTATGAAAAAGTCAGACTAGAATTCCATGAAGAGTTGTTTTGGGTTTTTTTCTGTGGACAAAACCAGTCTATCTTAACAGCGTGTAAGCTACCATTATACTTGGTTCACAGTCAGAAGGGTTAAGGAAATAGTGATCTTTTGATAGAATCATACTTGCAGTCATTCTTCTTCTGACTGTGAGCAAAAAAACCCCTGCATCATGAGCTTTTGCTTAATATTTGTAATATTATTTCTCTGTTTTTATATCATTAGGGAGTCCCAGGAATACCTGGATTTTCAGGTCCCCCAGGCCTTCCAGTAAGTAAAAATAAAACTGATTTAACCATTTCTCTCTTACTACAGTCTTCGGTACACAATTATACTCAGGCCAATGTGATCACTCTAGTCTCAACATCAGCATTGTCTCTGTCAATTAGCCTAGAGATAAAAGTCTTAGCATCAGCAATTCTTACTCATTGTAATAATTTAAGAACACATGGTAATCTGTCAAGTCTTGTGAAACACTGCTCCAACATAAAGTCTTTCAGTGTTGCTGTAGGGTAATATGAATGTGCAAAAACAAAGCTTGTGTCAATTTTGCACTTCTTTTTAGGGTGAACCAGGAATTGTTGGTCCTCCTGGGCGTGCGGGTGTTCCAGGATGCAACGGCACAAAGGTACAAACCAAGCTGAATGTTATGGAGATTGTGTTTGGCTGTGCTTAGGAATGGCCAAAAAGCATTCCAAATTGTTCCTCTGATATACAACAAGTTTGATTTGGTTTGGTTTGTGACTTTATGAACTAGGAAAAATTGGAATCATGAGGCCAGATGAAGGGAGATAGATAATTAAATAATACATGTTAATGGCCTTTGCTAAAAAGTTAAAAATAATGTTTGATATTTTGACAGATAAAACTTTTTTCATTAAATCCAGAACACCCAATCAGTTTTATCCAACCTGTCCTTCTGTTGAAATGGGTTACAGAAGAGATAGATAGTTAGTTAATTTTATTTTGTTTCACTAATATCTAGCTTGCAGTTGACAAGTCATAAGTCCTGAAAGCAATTAAAAGGAAAGGCTTAATGTTAAGTTACAGGTTTACTAGAGTTTTCTTGCTGTATGAGCAAATGCTTCCAGCATTCTGAAAGAGGGAGTCAGAAGAATGCCTACTACAGAAAAACATACATTTCTAGTGAAATAGTGAACTCATCTGACACAGCTAATAAAGCCTGGTGTCTAGGATAGAAGTCAAGGCCCATACAATGAGGCTGTGCCCCTTCTATCAAATATGGTGGTAATGCAACTCACAGTTTTAGTATGATGACATTAAAAAACTTCTTTTGTAATCACATTTGCTAAAATCAGACCAAATAATAAACAATAATATGCATTAACAGTCACTCTTACTACTTTCAGGGCGATCGAGGTTTTCCAGGTCCTCCAGGTAGAAGAGGTCCTCCAGGGGTTCCAGTAGGTGTCTGTGAAATTCATGACTGTGTGCATTTCTACCACATAAAGCCAGCCACTGAAGGAATGTAAAGCCTCACATTAGGTGGTATTGAAAACAGCTGAAATATATAGGTAGCCCCATTTTATTAATATGAAAACTGTGTGGTAAAGAAACCAAAGTTAAAACTAGTGCTTTATCAGCTGCATGTTGGGCCTCAACTTCTGAGTTAATGAGTGCATGCAAAATCATTGACTGGTGTTAGCTCTTTAGTGTCTCAAGGGATATTCATGAAAATTTACCACTCACATCTCTAATGGTGTCCAATATACAGTTGATAGATTGCAGTTTCAGTTCATGCCTAAATATCTTTGAGGATATAGCCTAATTAAGTCAATAAGAACCAGGAGTTAAACCCAGAACTTCTCATTCTGGCTGCATTGCTTTAACCCTAGGATTTGTTTTTTCTCTGTGGAAATGTGTTTTTAAAAGAAACTTCTAAACAAATGGAAAAGGAATGCTGCCTATTAAGTTCCAGTGGCTTCACATCTAACAACTTCTAAATGTGACCTTTACTTTACCAGCTCTCTTGATTTTATGTATTAATTTATTAAAGTCAGGCTTCAAAACTGCTCTGCCTTCACTTGTAGGATTGTAACTGTGAGATTATTTTTTAACAATATGCCCTTTCTTCTTAAACTGAAGTCTGGCACAGTAAACATGTACCTGGCTATACACTGTGTTCATGAAAATAAATCACTTCAAGAGCACTGAACCTGGAGAATATTTAGAATGTGTCCTTTCATGATTGTCTCCTTTACTTATCCGTTTTAATAATATGATTGTTCTTTTCCCTAGGGTATTGCTGGTATCAAAGGAGAGAAGGTCAGTTATTTACACCATATGATGTGAAATATTTCTTGGTGATCAATAGTTTGTGTGTATGTTCGCTGCTGGAAAAGAGTTCTTAACATCTCCATTCATGGGAAACAGAAGGTTTACTTTCCTGAAGAAGCAACCACAAACTTAGGTGCTTCATCTGTATTAGTTGCATTCACCCTGGGTTACAAAACAGTATTTAAATATTTTTTTTTCCCTTTAACTACTGTTATTGCATGTAATTCATTTAACCCTGTCAAGCACACAAATAACTAAGCCCCTCCCCCAAACAGTTATGAATTCATATGGAAATCCGCAGATGCACTAGAGAGTTTTTAAAGGGGTAAAAAAAACTTGAAGGTCAGGACTGCAGGTGAGCAACATAGCTATGTCTGAAATGAAGACTGCTCCTAACAGAGAACTGGAATGCTTGAAAAAGGTATATTCTGTTTAATAAAATCTTTTTTAAAGATAGAACTATCCATAGTGGACAGTTGCCATCATTAAGCAATTCTGATGTTGGTTATTTCCCTACAAACTATATTAGAAGATTTGTTCCACTACAGAGTTCTACAGCATAACTTTTTATCTTCCTTTTTATCTAATTGTCCAGGGGTGCCCTGCAGATGGATACAACCAAGGGTATGGTGCAAAAGGTGATCCTGGATTGCCAGGAATGCCTGGACGTCAGGTAATTCAGAATTAATTCAGACTGTGAGATGATATCTATATCTGTATCTATATATATAAAAATAACCTATCTATATAAAACACATTGTATATAATATATGTGTATATATAAAAATATTTTTATATTATGTGTTTTAAATGTGTGATATATTTTTATATAGATATAGTATTTTTTACAATTATCTCACTAATTTCTAAACCAGAAAATAATTCTGCTTCTTTTAAAAAATATTAACTTTATATAATCTGCTTGATAACAGTATATTCAAAGTCTTTCTTCTGACTTTACAAAACAGTACACCAAGACAATAGTAATTAATTTTGCCACCAGAATCAATAGTGTTGATTATGTGTTAGTAAAGTGAGATAGGGAAGTCAGGTTGCAGACAAACAACAATACTTCAGAAATGGAGAAAAATGAGTAATAGATTTAGGGGGTTTACCCCTACGTATAGAATAGAATAGAATAGTATAGTTCTGTTGGAAGGGACCTACAACGACCATCTAGTCGAACTGCAAAAATTCCCCATGAATTAAGATTGAACAGATTAGACCAGCTCAACTTCTAGACTACTAACAAAGGACACTATGATCCATATTAAAAAAAAATCGAGATTTATAGGAGAAGGCAGAGCAGACATCTGTTTTGGCTGTTACAACAAATGGAGGACATTAAATTAAAAGGAAAATCAAAATTTTTAATTTTCCATCTCTTTGAAAATGAAGCTTTAAAGTATAGAATTTATTGCATAGAATATTCAGAAGATTAAAGGCTTATTAGGGCTAACAATAGGACTATATGGATTATGAGAATGTCCACAGTTAAACAGGGGACACACCCTCACTTGAGTAGTTTAGTTTTAGAACAGGTATGTTTCCTTGTGTTTCAAAACATATGCCAACCAATGAAGCAGTGTGGAGGAATTATACTTCTGTGTTATCCTGAGATGTGAAAAGGAAATCCAGAGACAGTGCTGCTCTCTGTTATTCAGTTCATTGAACTTAGTGTTGTGGTTTGCTCATAATCTTGCCAGGAGATTTATTCCTGTTTCTTTTTTAATACGCAGGGTGTCAAGGGTGCTCAAGGATATCCTGGGGAACCTGGACCACAGGGCCCTCTGGGAGCTTCAGTGAGTATGAACTTATGTCTCACTTGTTAGTTTAACTTTTGATTTTCCCAGAAACCTATGGAATTACACAAATAGAAGTACCTGACTCTCCCAGACTTGTTTGAGGTCTAGAAACGTGTATGTGAAATTGATTCCCTTCTGCACATATCCGATTTTTTTTTCAGTTTCTTTTGATTATTTTTATGCATGATAATTTCCCTGTTTTCAGAAGCATCCTTGTCCATGTAGGCATAAATTTTAATTTTCAAATAATTACCCATAAACTCACTTTAAATCCTAACGTGTATAACTGTAAGAGAGATGTGTATGTTTGCAACTAGACTCTATAGACATTGTCACCCACTTAGAACAAATTGTGGTTGTAAAGGTGGAAGAAAGAATAAAAATAGTGATATAACTCACGTGAAGATTGGGTACTTCAAAACAGCTATATTGATGCTGAAGATTATAATTTTTTAAATTAAGAAACTTTTCTTTTTTTTTTTTTTTTTTTTTTGTAGGGCATGCCAGGGAAAGCAGGACCTCCTGGACCTAAGGTAGTCTCGGATTGGTAATAAAAATGAAAACTTCCTATTATGTGTAACATCAATTAACTTATTTTATAGGTGTTTTTAAAATAAAAAAAAAAGTTACATTTGGGGATTTTTTTACAGGGTCTTATGGGACTGAAAGTAATAGGAACCAAAGGAAGAAAGGTAATTGTATAAAATGTTTACAACATTTTTTAAGTTTTGTTTCTGTTTTCTGCTTTTTCTGATATACTATGGTGAAATGTTTGGGGAAGTAAGTACTGTACAGTAAAAATTTTCAGTGTATATGTGGAAGTCTTTTATTGGAAAATGGAAACATAGCAATTAATATCTAAGGACAAACTTTTAACATAAGAGCCAATGATACAAACTTCCTGATAGAAGGGTAGAAACCTAAGAAGAGCCAGCAGTTAATATTTACTTACACACGGCATTAAATTTATTTATATATCATTTGCACAGTGTTCCTAAATGCTTATCTAAGCATGTAAACATTGGTAAATACATAGCATCTGTAGACTTACAACTTCTTATGGTCAACATCTTTTCAGTGTCAGCCTTTATGATGCTAGAAAACCTCCCAGATTTTGAATAAAAATTGGGTTACTTGTCATCCATGCTCTTACTTTGTATTCCATATAATTGACATTAAGCTAGAAATGGCTACAAATACTTATATTGTCTCTTGGGACTTCAGCCTGCAGTTGGAGGACCAGTGTAGTCAGTCTGAATGTCCTTACAGGATCCTTTCAAGAACTTGGGGCATCTCACAGTTATGCTAACTGACCTGCACAGATTCAGCTGTGAACTTGAAACAGTGCTATCTGACAGTGGGTTAATTTTAACTTTGTAATTACTACCGGGAACTTGCAAGAATTTTCCTGGGAAAATTTCTGTAAATAGAACTGATTATTCATTAGCATCAGCTCAGGTGACCATGGAGCATCTTGCTTCCTTATGAAGGAGCGATGCATTCTTTGCTGTTATGCTGCAAGTGCATGCAAAGGCATTCCACTGGCTTAAAATCACTGGAAATTATGGATATTGTTTTGTTGAGCTCCACAGGAGAGATCACATTTAGGACTTTCCCTGTTCTAAAAGATCCTTAATGAAAAAGTGTACCGTAATATTAATGTTTTCGGTTAAGGACACATGAAAGCTAATTTTATCTGTCAGCACTATGTTACAATCATCTCCCTGTAATACACAGACTGCTGTTTTGAGGATGTCACCAACGACAGTTCATGTGTTTTCTTGATTGACGTAATCAAACTGAGAGAAAAATTATAATCAAGGAGATATTTTTATTTGTTTTAGAGTTAAAATGGTTGTATAACTTTTAAACAAATAGTATTAAAAATTTAAGCTAATTCTAGATACTTTAACAGAAATCAGCATATGCATTTTTATATTCCTCAGCTAGGAGAAGGTTGTCATAGTAGTCTTAAGTCTTCCATATGCCTTTTTATTGGAAGAGAAATAGCAGGCAAAGAGAAATGTTAACTGTATTAACAGCTAAGTGTAATGACAGAAAAGTTTTCATGATGTCAAAAGTATAGTGATAGTAATTTGAAACAATAGAAACACACTGCTTGTAATTCCTCTATTTTTCTTTTTTCTTTCAAGGGTGACGCTGGGTTAACTGGACCCCCTGGACCACCGGGAACTGTTATTGTGACATTAAGTGGACCAGACAACATGACGGTAGTAAAATTGTTAAACATCACATTCAGATAAGCCATTTTACTAGGTTTTACTTTGAGAGGACATTTTCATCTTCATTGTTCCAATAACATTTCCTTTTACCCATCCCTAACATTTTTCAGACTTGTTTAGTTGGATACTAAGCTCTTCTTAGAGTGTGTGTGTACAGCCAGCTCAGCTGAGGCCTGTGCATTCATATGCACATCTGCATGATGCCAGTGGAATGCTAAATGCTTATCAGTAACCCATCTGCTGTGGATCTCTGCATACATGAAAAGTAAATCACTTCTAGCTTCACCGAATCAACATGGATTTTCCTGAATGGCTATCAAAGTCACAGCTGTATTGACCTCTGGGCCTTGTCACTGAAAATATCAAGACTCTGAGCTACCAGAGTTTCACAAAAGCTTACAACATGTTTTTGTACATTTCATAGTTCATTTTCTCATTGTTTTTACTGGAACATGAGTAATCATGGAAAGCAGCAGGAAAACAAGCAGTATTGGAGAAAGGAAATACTCTGATTCAGCTTTCATTTTAAATATTGCTTTGTGAATTAAAATTCTTCCATTTTGTCTTTATATAGAACTCAAACAGCAGTAGTTGATACACAGTTTTAAGTCTTCACATATTAACAGAACAAGTCTTCAACCTGTTCTTGACTCCGCCTTCCTTATTTAACTTGCATCTAATCCATGAAGTTATTAAAACTTTCTCTCCATTATGTGCTAAAATAAAAAGTGAATTTTGCATCAAGATCGTGATACCTGACACCAGCTTCTAAAGAACATACGGCCTCCTTTAATTGGAGCAACATAGCTAAGTTTTGAAATACTTGGAATACTTTACGAATAAGATAGTCTTAGAACCTGCTATATGTGATTAGACAGAAGGGAGTTTGGAGACACTGTATCCTTGAGTAGAATAAATAAGGGAAATGTACTAGAATAAGCCAGTTTAGTGTCAATAAATTATGTAACCAAGCCAAAAATGAACTGAGAATGCCCAGAGACTGAGTTCAACCAGCAGGCACGGTGAGGAAGACTATCGACGACCACTGGAGGACCCTAGAAGGCCACTGATGAGCATGAATGTGCGTGTTAAGGACATTTGCATATATTAATGAGTTCCAAGAATAGTATGAATATGGTAGTAATTTTCTAGACATCTCATGAATATGTATATTTTTGATTGCATATAAGCCCTGTAGTAGAGCAACTTGGTGTGCACACTAGGTGAAGTGATCCCCTTTGTGCCCGGCACCACAATAAAGAATGCCTGCTTTCTAAAACTACAAATTGAGTTTTAGAGGGTTCTTATATTTGCTGACTTACGGTATCAATCATATTGAGGAGGGAAGAGAAAGATTGCAGAAGCAAGGTTCAGCTTTTAGGCACAGCAGCTCTTCCCTGTTTAAATCAAATATGGACCACCTGGAGCACTTCCCAGTCACAGCTGTGGCAGTTTATCATGGGGGATCATTGGACATTAATGTTTAAAAACCCCTCAAAACTCCTTACATAAATGGTTTGGGGCATAAGTCTAATCAGGTAATAATTAGGCAGTCCATAAACTTTGGCTTTACAATGACCTTAGGGTGTGGCCCAATATGTAATAGTACTACACAGTAGGGTTGTCTGATCTTGAACCCACAGAGGCAAGGATCGTGTGGGTAGCCAGTGCATTTACCTATTGGAGGTAACTAGCTCTAGTGAAGCAACTAAGGTTTATTTGTTTTTCCACTCGCAATTTTTTCTCATTTCTGGGGATATTTACTCCAGTCCCCTTGCATGCAATCTCACGTGGGTCCTTCTGAACTCGCTATGTTCAGAATATGTGCAGAGCCAGTTTCTTTTTCAAACATCATAGACTTAGGCATGGGTGCTGATATGAAGTTTCTGTTTCTTTTAGTCATTTAAGGGAACCATCTCTGCTTGAAGAAGCTTGCTGGTAACATAAGGATTTCCTATTTGTAAAACTTGAGTGTTATGGTAAGCACAGAAAAATCCAAGAGACCATATTAATTTTTTGTTTTCTGTGTAATAGGACTTGAAAGGAGAGAAAGGAGAAAAAGGATCGAGAGGACTTCCAGGACCAATGGGGTTTACAGTAAGTGACCAGAAGTAAATTCCTTAAATCCAGGTGTTCAGGCAGCATCACCTAGTAAAAGCTCTCTTTAGAGTCCAGTATTTACACTACTTATTCCAACCTTTAATGAACAGAACTAATGAACAGTACAGATACCTATTAACAGCATCCTAATTCTACTTTATTTTTGTACTTTTTTTTAAAGATAACAGAATTATAAAAGATATATTTAATTTAGAAAATGTGAGTCTGAAAGTGTGGGTATCTT
The DNA here is from genome assembly GCA_031468815.1 of Morus bassanus. NCBI lineage: Eukaryota > Metazoa > Chordata > Aves > Suliformes > Sulidae > Morus > Morus bassanus. Next base: position 11,031,304 of record CM062578.1, read on the forward strand.
GAGGGTGGTTTTGTTACAGGGGCCGGTTGGTGATTCTCAGAGTGAAAAGGGTGACCGAGGAGAACCTGGAGCACAGGTATGTGCAAACAATTGAATACACATATGTTAGTCTTTCCTGAAAAGCAGTTTTGCACTAGTGTTGCTCTGCAGTTTTCATTTCAATGACACTGAGAGCAAATTTTTAGATTCAAAAGCTCTTTCATCCAGTAAACCAGACTAGAGAGGTGAAAGTCAGATGGCTGTTCTTGTAGGCTCACATACCATGAGTACATGAAGTAAAAGTTGATGGTGGATGTGTTTCTGTTTGTTTTGCTGTAAAGGTTCTACTGTTGAAACTTAATTAAAAAAAAAAAAAGTGGTGTTCTGAACACATACTGGCTTTATAGTGCCTGTGTATATGTAGAATAGAATTAAAAACATTGGGTTTACTTAAGGCAGCAGACTTAAATTAGTATGCTCAACCAGCAGGTAGGTGGAAATGTGAAGAAAGTTGTCATAAGAGAGTTATTCTGTTAACAGCACAATATGTTACATAATTTTATGGCCTCATGAGAAAAAAATCATATATTTATTTTAAAAAGCATACACTTGAAAATATAATTTGCTTTAGTTTATCTACATTTTTCAGTGAATTAAATAGGAAGGTACCACTTCACATTCAAATGGCTTTCAAACTTTCAGATAAAAACTAATCAATGAAAGATGCAGGTTCTTAGTAACTAAAACTGTATGAATTTGTAACAGTTTATCAATATCTAATTAGGGAAGAACCGTAAAATATCCAAATAAATCAAAATATTTTGTGACATTTTTCTGAACAAAACATTTTGATTCCAAATACATTTTTGAAGCAATATTAAGAAAAATAATTTTCAGAAGAAATACTTCATTCAGTCCAAACATATATATTTTGAAACTTTTCCCATACTACTTGTTGCTGCAATAAATATTCTTCAACAAGGAAAGGTAGCAAGACAAGACCAGTACTGCCTGTAGATTGTTCTTTGTTCAGCTGTATGGTGCTATAATGATGGTGATGCTTGCTATGGAGCAACTTGATGGTTTTTATTATTCCTATACATTATGACAATTTTAATTTATATTTGAGTTACTGGTGTAAAGTACTAAAAGTTCTTGCTATCCAATGTGTGTTATTATTCCTCCATCTCCTGTGTTTCTTCTGTGTTATGTCATCTGTTTGCAAAAGCTCTGTCCTGTCATGCAGTATATTTTAGAACTCTTCTTAATTTACCTCCCTATTCCTTCTTTGTGGAGCAAGTAGTAGAGCACCCTTGCATTTCTGCCTGTTGACTTGGAAGAATGCTAAGGAAATGCAAATAGTGTTAAGACATTGACTGACTGGCTATTCTAAAATGAAAACAGTGTTTCCTTTTGCTGTTGAAATTACATCAGTTAGCACAAAATACCAAATGGCTCTGGATTTTATGTTCTGGAAAAAATGATTATTTTGCACAAACGAGTTTTGAGCCTGTGGTGACATCATTCCAGCTCCCCTTCTTCTCTTCTGGAGTATCACCTTTGGTTAAGTTCCGCCATCTTTTGAGTAGAGCTCTTTTTTTCTGATGCTTACATTGTAGTTCATGGTCTGGTCATCTTTTTCAAAATTATTTTAAGTTTCATTGATTTATTCTGTGCAAAACAAATTTCTAAAATGTACTTTCTCCCCTGTTGTTCTGAGCTCATAGTTTTCCACCCCCCTTTTATCTTATCACTACCTTCCTGCTATGGATTTTAATGAACCAGGTTTTCCTCATTTCTGCCTTCAACGTGGCAAGTAAGGTATCCATATTCAGAATTACGGTTTAATTTCCTTCTGTTTCTCTCCCCATTTTCCCCCTTCTCTCCCTTCCCTTTGTCATCTTTTTATGTTGTTATGAATTGCTTAACACATATTGTTGCCACACTAGATGCCAGGACCCCAGCAGAAAGCTGCCTAATTTGCTGTGTGCCATAGAAAACAGCAGATACCTCTGGCATGCTGCTGCCTCCTGTTTTTACTTTTCCATCTACTGCCCTACTTCCAGTACCTTTTGAAGTGCACTCCCTATTACTTTTCATTAAATAATTTCTCTTCAACTCATCTTGTAACCCCATTTCCTGTAAGAGAGAAGGTTCCCTTCAGTATCTTTCCATGCTCACCATTAGAAGGGCTGCTACCTGCTGTATTGTTTTATCATTTGTCTTGTCCTTCTGCAAGGACCTGATTTTGCACCAAGCTTTTTGCACTTGCCTGGCACTTTGTGCTGGTGAAGTTGAGTGCCTCAACTAATCCTCCATAGGAGGAGGAATGTCCAGGGAATATCTCACTCCCTGTTTTGTAGAGTTTTATGAACATTAGTTATGATTAGAAATAATGAACATCTTAAAAATAACCTTAATGGCTTTTCAAAATTTATAGAGACCTAAAATCAGTTATATGCATGGCATTTAGTTGGTATGCTCTTCAAATGCAATGACCCATCTTTTGATCTTCTTAATTTTTTTTATTTTGTTTTATGTTTTTCCTTTGTAGGGTAAACCTGGAAAAGAAGGTGCCCCAGGTCCACCTGGCTTACCGGTAATGAAGAAAGCCTTCTAAATGTTTTCTAAGTAATAGTCATATGTTTATCACGGTCCTATTTTCCTGTCACAGCTTCTTCCCGTTGCAGAATGTGTTTGAAAAGGTTGATTTGCATACACTGTGAAACACTTCCTTTCACACAGCTGGCCTTGGGATATGCCATGTCCTCCTAGTTTTATGCAGGAGAGAGAGGCTCAGTTCATAGATGTTTCTTCTGTGCATAATAAAAAGACCTGTTGTTTGCTGCTGACTATCTAATGAGTTTGAGGCATGGTCCAATTTATGCAAAATTAATTCTACTGAGTTTAATTCTGGTTAGTCACATTGAAATTTTTGCAGAAGAGTTGTACCTTCACTTCAGCATATATCAAGAAGCAAAATGAATAATTCTTAATCCCTAGAAGCACAGACATTCTTTTACAAAGAAAAGTTATTGTCAAGGTCACAGCTGCCTTGGCCTGAAACGAGATGACTGATAGATATTAAAAATGTCATCTTGTCATCATGTAATTCTTAAAATATGCCATTTTATAACCTAAATGATCTTGTTTGTGTATTAATTTAAAAGCTAAAGTTGTTCAAATGTATTCAATTGGTTAAATATCAATTATTTTATATTTACTTCACTTCCACTTTAATGAAGTCATTAGGGTCACAGTGACCTTTCAAATATCTTATCGAAATTCTTATTGTCAGAATAGCCCACTTCACATATACCTTACTAAAACATCATCTTCATCATGCAAAGCAACCTTCGCAGACAGTCTAAACACATTCCAGTCTGACAAAGAACGTGGAATGACAGACCACAAAGCTCTACTGCCTCAGCTAACAGAAAGAAAACTTTCTGTCATGATAAAGACATGTTATTGCTCTGTTCCCATTTCAACTTTACTAACTGGCAGCACATTCAACTGCATAAACCTCTGAGAAGTCCCTTTTCCTTGCCTGTATACATTTGCAGAAAGCCTTAGCAGCAGCCTGCACTATTTTCCCTCCTGGTCTTGCTGATACCTGTTGATGAGCACCATCATGCAGACTGACCAAGTTCTCGGAGAGGGAGTTGCTGAATGTGAGAGTCCCATTGTGTTCAGTTTCTCCCCTTTCAGAAATAGTAGTTTGCAGAGGAGAACAAACCAGAGCCTCATACACTTGTTCTATCCAGAGTAGCTCCACCTTGGGATTGGTAGAGTGTGCCATTATAAAGGCAGGCTTGGATGAGAGACCTGTGGTATTTCCCACATACATGGAACTGTACCCCAAACTGAGTGTTTCCCTGGGATTTCTTCCCCTGAGCAAGTCACATTTACCTTGCTATTGCCATGAAACATTAAAACTTTCCATTTTAGATCTTACTGATGAGAGTGCTAAAAGATTAATCCTCATAAAATTGTGTACTGTCACCTGCAGGGACAAAAGGGTGAACAGGGCAAACCAGGACTGGCTGGCAGGCAAGGAGCTAAGGTATTGTCTAATGGTTTTGTTGTTGCTTTTGAGGATGAGGATAAGGTATGTTTTTGGTGTTGTTATATCATTTGATTTATCACTGTGTATACAATATGTTTTACTTTACCTAAAAGATGACAAGTAATGATATCATGGAGTAGGGGATGGATCAGCAGAAACAGATCATGTGTTTGAACTGGTGTCCATTTATGCCTGATGATGTGTTCCTGTAGTTTTTGGTGTAGGCAGCTGAATAGTTGTATAAGGAACAGAGATGGGAGTGGTGAAGGACTGGTCAGGAGCAGAAGTTCTTTAATGTTATGAGCAACATACTGAAGTAATGGCGGGTACCAAATGTCATATCATATTGTTTTTAATAAACAAATCCATCTCTGCCCTCTGATGAAGGGGATGAAAGGAAACACTGGTCCACCTGGAGCCTGTGGTCGAGTAAGTGTAAATTATCTTAATCGTATAATTTTTCTAAACCATTATAATAAGAATGAACCAAACTGACTGTATGAGGCAATAACAGGTGTCCCGTGGTGCTTTAATTGAGGCATGGCTCTCTCAAAGTACTGATGTTGCTGAGATTCTTACAGAGATGGCATATTCCCTCATGTAGAGCTGGATACACGATCAGGGCCTGGTTAGACCTCACTCAGTTCCAGCAATTTTGGCAGGAGATTGGACTGTACAGAACAGTTACAAAAATTCACAGGAGTTAATTTTTAAACCAATCTCTAATCAGTTCCAGAACAGGTGGTGCTAATTTTAAAATTCTAGGAAGATTTTTGTCAAGAAAGCAAGAGATGCTACGAGTACAATTTCTCTTGTCTAGTTACACTGTCTTGCTAGTAGCTTTCTTAAAGGCGCCATGTGCACCTAATGGAAACCTTCTGCCCAAATTGTTCAAAAGAAATAACTTCATAAAAAGCCAAATTACTTGTGATATTAACAGAGTACTCATAAAAAAACCCTGTTTTTCAAAAAATTAATAGGAGAGAAGTAAAAATTTTGAATTTTAATTTTAAGCAGGTTTTTATTCATTTTGTAATGGGTGCATTAGTAGTGCATTTAAATTTCAGTGTGATGTTTATATATCATTATAATACTGATTTGCTAGTAATGGTGCCCATGCAAAATAATCCAGAAAAGAGCAAAAATTTGTGGTTATAAAAAAAATAGTTACAGCAAATTGCATTTTGATTTTGCTTGTCATTTGTAGAAACTTTGAAACATAATATTAAACTTAATTTATTAAAGTATTAGTTTTTATAGGAATGACTTTTTAATGCACATGTGATTTAAGTAGTTGATTTTTGTCTGTTTTCATATATGATTACTTAAAAGAGTAGTCTAGATATAGCTGATACTGCTTTGAGCCAATGCAATAGACTAAGTGATTCCTAGAGGTTTCTTTGAAGAATATTTTCTATTTCATGCTGCCGTAATATTTGTGATTGGGTCTTCAACTTACACCTTGCCTGTATAATTGCATCTGCACACAGAGGTGTTCTCTGAGAGTTGAGGAATTGGGCTGAAATCCCAGCCCCATCTATTTGTACAGGTCTCTTAGCATTATCTGTGTATAACAATTATTACATTTCTGACTGCTTGTAATTACCATGTGATTAGAGAGGTCTTATGGTGTCACAACATCAAAATTATAAAAAAGATCATAACATTGTTGTAACCAAATGTTCAATATGAGGTACTGTGCTTCTCTCTTCATTCTTACAATTCTTTCTTTTCTTACCATCTTTCTCTTAAGTCAGAGTATTATGATAATGTGGTTGGTGAAAAAGGAGATGAAGGACCCCCTGGACCTCCAGGACCAAAAGGTCAACGTGGCATGCCTGGTGAGTGGGACACCAAAACTGGAATCTTTTAGCAAGATCTACCCACTCAAAGGGCTTGTTGCAGGTTAGGTTTTTGAGCACCCAGCAACCTGCTTCTGCCTTTACAAGAGTATTTCCAAATTACTCCCATCAACTTGCAGAATTGAAATGTATCCTGAGACTTTGATTTATGGCTGTATTTCCTCTTAAAAATAATTAAGCTGGCACACTATTCTGTGCAGATAATTGAGCTGAGCACCTAAGCTCACTGACATCCTGTCTCATGACCTTAGTGGAATACTGCATCAGCACATTATTTGTATATACCTTTAAGGCTGTAAGTCTCCTGTTAAAGGTCATGCACTCCTTTCTCTCTGCGTTTTTTTTTTTGTAGCTTTCATAGTTTGTCTTATGCCATTTTTATTGCCTATCATTCCAAAATAATAAAGATCTGCAAGTTTTTATTTTGTTTATTTTGGCTGTGCTGTAAGATTAAAATGTACTGATTTATTATTTGGGCTGTCTCACAATATAACAAGGACTTGTGGGCTGAACTCTGAGGCAGCATCTTGTACGCTATATCTCAGGCTTATCCAGCAAATCCTTGCCTTCTCTGTTTTGATGTTCTAGTTTTACAAATATTTATGTATGCAAGTGATCGTGTTGCATTCAGTGAATACTCTTTGTTGTTATAAATCTACTTATATAATTCCAAGGGATGGCAACGGGAAAGTTGAGCCTTGCAAAGGTATTAATGCATTGTTAAGAGGTGGTATATTTATTAGAGCAAATAATAGTGGCAAAGAGAAGCAAGTCTGCAGGCCTGTAAGTCACTCTCAAGTAATTGAGTGCATCCCCACCTAAGATAAATGTGGTAGATCCTATTCCTACCTGTTGTAAACGTCTATATCTTGCCAGATTTCGGTGAGAATTGTCAGTATGCAACAGTTGCATAAGTAGTTGATGCCTACTCAGCCAAAACTAAATTCTTAAAGGATAAAGTAAGCTTAAAATGCAGAAGCCCAAAGTTTGCAGTCAGAGTTAATGAGTAGTGACTTTGCAGAGTACACAGTGGTTTAATTCAAGTTCTAAATATATTGCTTTTGCAGGGCCACAGGGTGCTCCCGGAGATGCTGGTAGACCAGGTACGTGTAATGGTTCAGTACCAGCAATAAAATACATTGTTCTTCCTGGCCATTTTACTGAATCAGCTTTGTGGAATCTTAACTTCAAACGACTTCAAACATATCTCTAAGTAGTAAAAAATTGTCACCCAAAAGCTTTGATTGGCTAAGTATTTAAAGAGAGGTTAAAGATAATTATTAAATGTCTTTACATTGTCATTGTGATTATTTAATATATTGGCAAGATAAAAAAGATTTGTGGGATGAACTCAGTATGTTTCTCTCACTCGAGTATTTACTTTGCTTTGAAATTCCATTTCTTTAACTTCATTTTTGTATTTTTTTTCTTTTCGGTTAGGTGTGTCAAGACCTGGTCTGAGAGGCCCCCCAGGATTTCCTGGGCCAAAAGGAACAAAAGGAGAGAAAGGACAAACTGGCTTGTGTATTGTAGGCCCTCCAGGACTACCTGGTATTACTGGCAGACCTGGTTCTGTTGGATTACCAGGCCCTCCAGGAGAACCAGGTAATGTTTCAGTACTCTATATATAATGAGCAAGAACAAATCCAGAGTCATCTCGATATCTAATGTATGAGATTATATAAATACATTACTTAGAGTGTATTTTGAGTAATATGGTTGAATAGAATTTCTCTTTGGAAATTTTGTTTTAGGATATTCATGAAGCAAAGGTCTGTGCTCCATTGCTAATGAGATTCTCTGGAGAAGATACAACTTCCCAGTATAAAGATTTCTCACCTTTTTGTATAACTGTGACTATAAAAATCTGCTGCATAAAACCAGGAAAGATTAATGAGAGAAAATCTGTTCTTAAAATCAATTCTTCCAAAAGTTGTAGTAAATCTGTGAAACTAAATTCAGAAGGGGCTAATCTGAAAGCTAGAGAAATCACTTGCATGCCTCCACAGTTCTTAGTGGGTCTTAGAGCAGGTTTGAAGTTCTGGCAGCATGAAGAGAAAGCAGTAGCAGTTTATAAAACTTCTAGAAAATGTATTAACCAGGAATACCTCTTTAACTAGGGAGTACTAAGAGCATCATGTTTCTTTTATATGTGGTATTGCCAAAACAAGTTTTTCTGAACCAGTACCAATGTAGTGCTTCTCTTTTCTCTCTCTCTGAAAAATATATCTATCCCCCAAATATATTACCTTAGGAAGAGCTCAATGCATGTTCTGTTTTTCTAAACTAATAGTAAACATACCAGAATAAGTCTGTCAAAGATACATGAGCAGCATTAATAATTTAGGATTAAAAGAAAAGTTTCCTTTCCATTCCTGGTAAAAGAAAGAATTATGTTTCTGTTGATTCAAATAAAGTGGAAATACTTTCCCCAGAAGGGACTGTGCTTTTTAAAGGCTAGGCAGATGGGTCCAACAGTCTGCTGAGATTTACTCTGGCATTACCATATTTATCTTCAAGTACTGCAGGTTACAGTTGTTTTGGATTTGTTCTCTTTTAAATGAATCATAGAATATCTCAAGTTGGAAGGGACCCATAAGGATCAGAATATTGTCACCAGCTCATCCCTGCAACTTTTTTTCTTTCTTAGCAAATAGAGAATTGTCAGAATAATCTGCTGTTGTAATGGTGCCATGCTCATTTCATTAACAGGTAGAGTAACATTTAGAACAGGCCTACCAGGACACCCTGGAGAGCCAGGGTGTACAGGACCTCCGGGACCTCCAGGAGATATTGGCATGAAAGGTCAGTTTCAGAAAACTATCACTCAGAAGTAGATGGTACAATCCAGTAATCTTTCTGGATCCTAATGAAATTTTGAATTTAATTTACCTCTTAAGCCATTTGATGAGTGTAGAGATTTAAGAAAATTCATTAGGGATAGCAAGATGTCTTCCTTCCCTTACAGTAAACAGCAGCTAAAAGAGCAGTGCTAGTGCTGCACACCGGTCGTACAGCACTGCAACCAGGGTGTAGATTTTCACTGGGACAAACAATTTTTCCAGGTTGATAGGGTTTTTGTATACTCCCATTGTTATATTCAACACTAACAGTTGTTCTCTGAGAGAAGGTTCCTTCTGCAAATACCATCACAGGAGCTGCTGAATCTCTTTGCCACTTGCCAGTCATTAAAGCCACCCAGGCAGTTAATGAGCCATGTTAGTTTGATGCCTACATGCCTTTCTTCTTTTGAGAGAATTTGGCTTATCAGTAGAGTGACTATATCCAAATGGTTTACTAAAACTAGACTTGAAAAAATCAAGAAATTTAAACTAAATGTTCCTGCATTTTAAATTAGATGTAGTTAGTTCTGATTCACTGTCTGACCACAGGTAAATCTGTACTGTGTTGGAAGTGATCTTCCAATAAAATTAAGGTCATGTTCCTACCACACTCTGTCCAAAAGTCTTAGCTGTCCTTGATAACAAACTATGTAACACATTAGTTAAGCTTGGGAATGACTTGCTGTGGAACAACTAATGAATTATTTTCATTCTAGGTGATGAAGCTTGCATGTGTACTGATTGCAGCTATATTCCGGGAATACCTGGTCTTCCTGGTTCTCCTGGGCCACATGGCCAAGATGGCATACCTGGTAAATTATCTTGTTGTTTCTAACAGGATAGTAGGAAATGCCAGTGATTTTGCTTTTAGCATGAGAATCAGGTATGGGCATGTCTGCAGCATGCAGTCCTTGAACTGGCCCTGAGGTTGTGATGAATGTGAGAGCCTGATGCAGCTCCATCCATTGATATGAGCAGAAGCCCAAAAAAAGTGAAGTCAGAATGCTAATAGGCTTAGGTGCTGCCTGAAGCCAGCCCAGTCTATGATGATGCAGTCAATGTAACAAGCAGAAACATTCAATGCTGGGTGCGATTATTGGAGTTTGTCAAAATCCATGTCCTTGTGTTCATTTTTCTTTATAAAATATGCTGTTTCTTTTGCAGGTAGAGAAGGAACAACAGGTCCAAAAGGTTCTCCAGGTTCTCCAGGAGCACCGGGGTTTCCAGGAGCTCAAGTAAGACATGGTTTTTTCAGATTATTTTTCAGATCCCACAAGAATTATTTCAAAGAAACCCCATGGCTGGTGTTACATGCAGTGTCATACTGGGTGATCTCAACAGTTTTCTTTCTGTAGTAATGAATGTGTCTGCATGGGAGGCCTAGGTAGAGACTGTAACGTGTACATAGCTGACCTAGCTTTACTAACCTGTTTTGCTCAGTGCAGCAAGAAGAGCGGCCCAGGCAGTGAGGCAGACTGCTTCTTCTGCCTGGTATGGGTAGTTTACAGTTATCTTCTGTTCATCTACATAATTCTATAATCATGGCAGTGGCTGTAAAGCATATATATAGTTTTGTGTGCTTTGATCATTGTCAGACTTCTTACTTCTCTTGTTTCCAGCATACTCGGGACTTGCTAAAGGCCCAGCCATGCAGAGAAGCTTGCTTCTCGTAATACTCTCTTCAGGGGTGCAAAGGACATTCCCTCTTGGGAAGCATTATGGAGAAGGAATGCTGACACTTGCTGCCACAGACGTACCACCTGGTTGTTCTAACTTGTGCCTGTAGTAGTAATTATTTGTGGGAAATTACAGTTGGCGCTGTCCAATAAAAAAATGTCACGCACAAGTATTCATGGTGGTGGTTGCCATACAAATGCAGAATGAAAGAGTCAGCTAATGAGTTTTTCTAGGAGGCTCCCAGGAATTCATGAGCCCAAGATTACTACAGCCCAGTGTACTTTCAGCTTGTACTGTTTTTGGCTGGGATAGAGTACCCACTCTGTACCCTGAGAGGGAAAGAAGGGAGAGGAGAAGTTAACTACAAACAGAGCCAACTGTGGCTGTTATAGTGTCCCTGGGGAGATATTCCCATGTGGAGGAGAAATCTCTAATTAGATTTTAAGGTCCTTTCTTGCTCTTTTGTGCTACCAAAGCACAGCTAGGTAGCTAACAGTCTGATCCGTTAAATGATCCTGCATTATTCCTCTTATAGTAGTATAGATGAAATGATAATCAGGGCCAAAAGGAATAGGAGAAAATGGAAAAACAGAAAACCCCCCAAAAACCCCTGTTCATTGAAGTGTACCATTAAAGTGAATAAAGATGAGAATAAAGAGAACCACTCTCAGGTATTTAATTTAAAAAAAAGAAAGCTTAAAAACAGTTGACATATGTCTAGCACTGAAATTCTTTTGATTGCTTTGTTTCAGGGACCTCCAGGTTTTAGAGGAGATCAAGGACATAAAGGATCAAAAGGTGAGCCAGGATATGTGTATCCAGAAGGACCAAAAGGTGAGCGAGGAGATCCAGGGGCCAGGGGAGACAGAGGAAGAAAAGGCTCAAGTGGATTTCCAGGAAGACCTGGCTCTAAAGGATTCAAGGGTTCTAAAGGTGAAGAGGTGGGTATGCACTGTTTGCAATTAATATAAAATTCATGAAAACCTAAGTCAGTATTTATATCTTGTACAACAGTCTGTTTTATCTGTTCAGATACTTTTACTGAATGTCCTCTACTTGACTTAGGGGTACTATGCTCAACTATAGCAACCAATATGCATAACCAATATGTATGAAAGAATGAGAGTAAATATTCATATGTAATACCAGAGGGATGAGGCTAGAGTAGATACATGTTGCTGAAAAACCTTAATCTATTGTGGTGTTAGTTTGGATATTTATACTGGACCATTATCTTGGATTCTTATGATGAATAAGATTAAAAACTGACTCCTTATAATGCTTAAAAGGACATAATAATTCAAATAATTCCTCTTCAGTCTTTAGGAGTTAATCTTCAGTGAGGGCTCAGAGAAACCACAAAAGCTGCGAGGACTGACCAGAAAACTAGAATCGTTAGGGCAGAGCTCTTTGTTCAGCAGAAACCAAAACTAACAATTATTGTTGTGTTGTGTTGGCTGAGAAACTCTAAAAGTGATTCAGATATAACTCCCTAAACCTGACTTGACAGTATTCAAGGAGAATTAGAGCTGAGGATTTTTTTTTTTTAAACCAAACCTGTTTTAAAAAGAAAAAAGTGTACAGTGTAATGCCACAGTGATTGAAAAATCAAGCTGTTGTATTTATTTGTACTATTTCACTCTTAATAGCCCTCTATTTGTAACCATTGATATTAAAATTTATATTCCTTTAATCACAAGTAAATCAGAGGAAAAATAGCTCTTAAATTAGCACAGCTACTTTGTTGCTAAAGTAATGCAAGATTACAGTCAGACAGAGAATCGGGCATTTTGTTATGGAAGCTGGTGTGGAAAGCAAGTAATGCTTGGTATACACACATGTGTAATCATTAATAGGGATTGGCTAGTTCAAAAGGAGATAGAGGACTACCTGGATTGCCTGGCAGTCTTGGTCTTCCTGGAGAGATGGGGCTTCCTGGACTGCCAGGATATGGACCACAAGGAATAAGAGGTTTCAAAGGCTCTAAAGGAATACCTGGTCCACCTGGATTACCTGGAGAAGCTGGTTTGTAACTTCCTATTTTACCATGTTTTACCTATGTTAAAGAGTGCTTGATTGAAATTGCAGAGATAGACTGAAGTCAAGGACATGATTATGAAACATAGGAAGTTTTTCTTGGGATGAGATTTCCACAGCGTTGTTCCAACTTTGGTCTCACTGGAAATAATAGCAAAAGCCTTAGGTCGTAAGATAATTGAGGTTGGAAGGGATGCTATAAGGTCTTTAGTCCAAACTCCCACTCAGAGCAGGGTCAGCTATAAGATCAGACCAAATTACTCAAGGCTTTGTCCAGTTGGACCTTGAAAACCTCCAAGGACCAAGATAGCACATCATCTCTGGGCAACCTGTTCCAGTGCTTGACTGTCCTCACCATGAAAAAGAGTCTTTAAATATGTATCGAGTCATCATCATTAGTGTGAGCTAAGTCACCAGGGAAAAATCATAGAATCATAAAGGTTGGAAAAGACCTCCAAGATCATCAAGTCCAACTGTCAACCCAACACCACCAGGCCTCCTAAACCATGTCCCAAAGTGCCACGTCTACATGTTTTTTAAACACCTCCAGGGATGGTGGCTCTGGGCAGCCTGTTCCGATGCCTGACCACTCTTTCAATAAAGAAATTTTTCCTAATATCCAATCAAAACCTCCCCTGACACAACTTTAGGCCATTTCCTCTCGTCCTATCGCTAGTAACTTGGGAGAAAAGACTAACACCCACCTCACTATAACCTCCTTTCAGGTAGTTGTAGAGAGCGATAAGGTCTCCCCTCAGCCAAATATGAAGGACTTAACCATTTTTGAGTACTGAAAACATACCAGTGTATGTATTTATTGGCAAGCATAATCTGGAAGAACTCAAAGTTGGATGGCAGATATAGCCAAGGTTTCTTAAAGAGAATACTCATTAAATCTTTATGAAATGGAGTTGCAGATAAGCATTTCTCAGTTGCATTATTTTCCTGCTGACTTTGTGCTTCCTTTTCTGGGTCTCCAGTAGGTCAGCAGGAGGGCTGAGAGGAAGGCTGCAGGTGGGCCTGGTGTCAATAAAATTCTTTTACTTCATGAAGCCAGGATCTGAAGGCTTTTCAAAGTCTGTTGGAGTTTCAGAAATATGGAAACTGTAGAAGACAGCATTTTTAACAGAGTAGACTGATCTCTAATATTTTTAAATGCTTAAGATTACATATTGCCAACCTATAAACCTTTGTAATCTTTGATTATGTATTTGCTGAAGGTCTGAAAGGAGAGACCAGTAGGATAACTCCATTACCTGCGTTGCCAGGACCTCAAGGACCAGATGGTTCACCTGGACCCCCAGGAGTGCCTGGTGAGTACATCTGCACTAAATACAGTAAAAATCAGAGCTAATCTGATTGGGATTTTTCTCCCAGCTCTGGCCAGAGGGTTGGGTTACTTTGAAATAACTATAAAGAGGGTTTCTGTGGTACAGAAACTATGGAATTAGCTGTAACATTCCCTTTTGAGAAAATTAGGGTAAGTGGATGTGAATAGGAAGGGCACACAGGGCCACCACGTCCATGGTGTGCAGTATGGCAGAGATTCCAAGACTTGGTTCCTCCAAGAACCAGAAATGTCTGGTGCATATTCTACAGCTTGTATATCCAGAAAGGCATAATATTTTGACAAAAGCCTATCCTAAATTATGCTGAGACTGCTGCAACCTTCAAAACAGAAGGAGCAAAATTAGGTTAAAGCATTCTTTATCTTCCTGAAGCCCTTGGCCCTTCTCATGCTTTGCAGGGGCACAGTCAAAAAAGTAACTGTATTACTAAGTTTCCCAGTTCCTTTTTGACATGACTGTTACTAACCATTGTTCTAAGATATTAAGAACCTGAGTTTCCTTTTTTGGGTGGGTTTTGGGCTTGGGTTCTAGGTGGGATTTTTTTGGTTGCTGGTGTGTTAAATTTTGTAGCATTTTTTAATGCACTGAAGGACAGTAAGTGACATTCAGGCTAACCATAAGGCATCTTTGCTTTGGTTTTGCAATAGTCCTTAAAATTGCCCTGAATAGCATAGGAAAATTTCTTGGCAGCTTTATGGTAGCTTCTGTTCCAAGTCTCACCCCTATAATGTATGTTTGTATGTTCTCAACAAGTGCAAGGTTTGTATCTGCATATAACTGTTCCTAGAGTCTAGAATTTGGGCAGATTGCATAAAAACTTAAGTCACAAACTCATGCCTGCTTTGATACTGTGAACACAATTAGCATTTTAACTGTGAAAACTTGCTGTGGAGGAGAAATATTGTCTAAGTTCTAACATAATCTACAGTGGTGTCCTAATTAATAAAGATAAACTATAAAACACCTAATCTTACAAGTTGATGTTCTATGGTAAGATACATCACAGTTCACTTATTTTCTTTGTACAGGTAAGGTTGGAGCAAGAGGTCAGCCAGGTGATTCAGGACAGCCAGGGCCAACAGGTGACACAGGCTTTCCAGGGCTTGGATTTCCTGGAAACCCAGGTCCAAAAGGTAAAATACTCTTTCTGATCTTCTTAAAAAAAAACCCAAAACCCACTCGCCAAAAAAAGACTACTTTTTTTTTAGTCCACATTAAAAACAATCAACAAGTTAAAAATAAAAAATCGGTGAACATTAGTCAGACAGGAAGGTGTTTTTAACACTCTTGTAATTTACTGCCTTCAGGCTTATAAATTACAAGTTTGAAACTCTTTGAAGTATTTCAGAGAATCAAATATCAAAGTTGGCAGTAGGAAAATATTTTAAAAGACATTGATGCTTCCTGGAATACTGCCCAAACAGGTGTAGCTCATCTGAGTGCCATGCTTACTTCAGATGGATTCTCTTTACCTGGATATGTGTTACAGAGACAGAGCTGTATAAGTGCCAGTACTTTATTTTTAATCAGTTTTGGTTATGTGCAATGCAATACCTGCTCTAATGTGCAGGTAATAGAAAGCATTTTAAATTCTGTGAATTTGGCCATTCCTCAGGCAAAGTCATACCCCTCTTTGGACACTAAAAATATGAAGAACTATTCTCATAATCCTGTCAGGGGTGCGGGGAGGAGGGGAAGAAAGCTCTGATACTAAAACTCCTGCCAAGCTGCTTGTTAAAGAAAACAGGAGGGAACTGACATCAGAATAGCTTCACTTTTAAAAAAAGACATGTTAAATAACTGATTTGAAGCAAGTAACCAAGAAGTGTTACAGTCAATATTGAGTTAATGTGTAAGGAACAAGATGCAGTGTGTCACATCAACTCTGAAATCAAGATGCTGTCTTCAGCTCATGTAAGCTACTTTAGTGTCAGAGGCTCTCAACTGCATCCATACAAATACCCATTTGTAAAATAAGGTGATAACCATAGCATCTGTACTGCCATTTAATTCCTTTTGCAGGAGATAAAGGACTTGCAGGAGGCAGAGGGTCACCAGGTTGTGAAGGAAAGATTGGAGATCCAGGCCGAGCTGGAAACCTAGGACAACCAGGAGAAAAGGTGTGGTTAGAAATACAGCATGGACTTTTCCATAGGTCCCATTCATTTAATGTGACACTGAGCAAATAAATTAAGTGTAAGGAATATAGGAGTTCCTGTATCTCCTGACCAGTGATGCACAAACTATGAAATGAAATTGTTTATATATATATAGGGGCTCAAGTCAAAATATTAAATTCAGATACAGGATTTCAGAACTCCAAGTGTTTGGGATGTTTTGATAATTCAGTTTTCAGAGCACAAGGAGGGTATTGCATTGCTTACAGCAAAAAATTAAGGCCACAGCTTCTGAAAAGATGGCTACTCAGAAATTGCAATTAAGCACATATTTGATGGAGGTCAGTGACAAGTAAGGATGTATTTAATTTAGGCAAGTGCTCTGCTGAATTGAAGTGTAAAGGAAATAGGTTGGAGGTAAGAGCAGCCACTCTTGCTGATTAACAGAAGCTAATCTACTGATGGCATATGTAAATGTAGGATTCTTGACTACTCTAATTGAGATTTGAATCTGAACAGAATAATAACACCTAAATGTTTTGAAAAGGTGGCATTTTTTTTTTTTTTGTGTGCTCACATGTCATTCTTTTGTGTGGTTTTTTGACATGACAAAGTGTGGGGTTTAGGTTTGTGGATTTTTTTTTTTTAATTATTACTTAATCTGTGTTTGATGCCACAGAACAGCTGGATGTCGAGTGGCCTTTCTGGTCCAAGTATATCATCAGTGACTGGTATAAGCTCAGCTGTGCTGACCTGCTTTATGAACATATTGATTTGCTGGTACTCAAAGCTAGTACTCAAAACAATCAGCAGTTCAGTCAGCCAAAAAACCAATTCAAACTTTGCTTTCAGGGCACAGACTTGGGACATTTGTGATAAAATAGTCTTCATGGAAAGCAATGTTCAGAAGAATGATTTAAAAAAACTCAGTAACTGAGTATTCTGAGACACATCTGGGTGCTGACCTTAATTATTTAAATAAATATTCTGATAAAAATATGACTGTCATATAAAATAAAGGAAAAATTGTATTTGCACAGTCTTCAACTAAGTTTTCAGATACAGGTCCAAAGCTTTTCACAGCTACAGCAAGCTAAATGGAGGGAAGTGTTTTGCATTACTCAGTAGCAATTTCTTAGAGTTAGGAGACAGAGTTCAAAAGCTGTCTAGATTAATTACTCCTTTGGTATGGAACCTGCAGCTGGTCAATAAGAAACATCCAGCAGTCTGCTGAATTGGAGCCATTATAAATTATAATGTGAAAGATTCCCAGGGAATGGAGAAAATTACCCTAATAAAAGAATTTAATTGATCACACAGTGCAGAAAATATTTTGGCAGATTTGTAAAGCATAGTACATGTGGATTGTTTACATTTCTCTGTGTTGCAGGGTGACCCAGGCATGGTTATTCCTGGAGAGCCAGGTAGACTGGGTTCACCAGGAGGTCATGGCATTCCTGGCTCAAAAGGTGATACTGGATTTCCAGGACTTCCAGGCCTAGCAGGGCATGCTGGACGTGATGGTGATGATGGCCTAAGAGGTACTGTTGTCAAACAAGCTCAAGGAGCACAGGAAGTTATTTTAAGGAAAGGGAAGCCAAGTCAAACAATGCTCACTCAAAGCCTGAAACTTCTACTTAAATACTTGTTAATCCAGTCTCCCCTCTTTTAGGAGATCGTGGCTCACCTGGAGTTCCTGGAGATCCAGGTTTTCCAGGGAAACCTGCTGAATGTCTTATTGGCCTGCCAGGTTTGCCAGGTAGCCAGGGAGCTACAGGCCCACCAGGTAGGACTTTCTGAATCAAATGTGCCATTTGGCTGGGTGGGTCTGGGTTTTGTTTCTGCCTTCCTGTGGCTTGAGGGAGCTGAAGTTGTTTTGGGGTATTGGTTATAGGATAGTATGTGACAAAATGTGAGCCCATTTACAAGATACACTTTCTGCAGATGAGAGGAAGCACATGCACTGATTAAGATGGTTTAAGATTCAGATTCCATTGTACATTGCAAAGAGTAATCACAAACTAGAGCAAATTCTGCAGGAAAAAGGGTATTTCAGTCATGTCTTCTATATGGGGCTGAACTTAGATTCCTTGGCGCAGTGCAATTAGTAAAGAAACAAAGCAGAGGAAGAGCTCAGCTAGGTAGAAAGCTGGTTTAGGGACTCAAAAGTACCTGCATATACTGCGTATGATTTCTGTTCCAAGAGAAACACACCCAGGTACCCGGTACAGTCGTCCTATATGCAATCTCAAAAGGATTTTTTTTTTTTTAAAGAACGAATGCAGAATTGGTGGGTTTTTCATGTTTGGTTCTTTCTTCTTTTCCTGAGAAAAAACCAAAACACCACCACAACTCTTAAGATTTCCTGAACATGTATGTTGCCCAAACAGGCAGAGTTCAAGAAGAGTTTCATGCTTATGATGGCAAGATAGAGATGAAGGTTTATTTTCCAGACAGATGTACCATACTACGCTGTCATGCATTTTTCTTAGGAGGAAGAGGTTCACAAGGTTCAAAAGGAAAACTAGGTCCTCCTGGCTTGAGTATCCCGGGAATCTACGGAAAGCCTGGGGAACCTGGATTAGTAGGTCTTCAGGGAAATACAGGATTACCTGGTCCCAAGGGACAGTCTGGAAGGCCAGGAATCTCTGGTGTGCCAGGTAAGGATTCCCCAAATACTTGTTTTGACATAGAAATTAAGTCAGTCTCTGCAAAAAGGTGTCAGTCATGCTTCTCCAAATTGAAGATGCTGAAATACTTTTCCATCAATAGCTTTCACATATCATTGAGATCTATATGGAAAAGAAATGAATCATCATTCCCTAAATGACAAGCATACCTTGATGCTGTCATGACATAGTACTGAATTTCTGGTAACAGTCTTCTGAGAACAGAAGGCTGCCTTACATTGCAAGGACATTACTGTACAAAAAACAGTAGGACTAGTTAACATTCAAAGCAACTCCCCAGCATAATGGAAGTGGAAATTGTTCAGTATTTCTTACTGAGCACTTAGCTTGTTAGTGCTATCTTCATTTTCTTAAAAAGCAAGTTCAGATCTTGAGTCTGACACAGTGGAGTCAGATCAAATTCTGTCATGTTAAGCAGAGCTAACTTTAAGTAATGTAGGTAATATCTGTAGGGTTTTGGTTTGGCTTTTTTTGTTGTTGTTTTTGGGTGGTGGTTTTTTTTTTTTTTTTTTTTTAGAAATGTGTTCACATTTGATGTGTAGAATAAAAGAAATAGGGTATGTAATGCTTCTTATCTCTGACAAAGATTTTTCATTACTATCCAGTCCATTGCATTATTCTGTGGGAAGGAGATGGTACGCACATTTTTATGTATACAACCTATAAAACTAGTGATAAACATGTAGCACTTGACTCAGTTGAACAGACCTCGGTTTCTGATGTCATCTGAGGGGAGTTGTCATGTCCCAGCTGGCCTTCATCTCCTGAGGCAGAACATCCCATGCCAGGTCTCCCATCCCTGTATGGATATATCAGACATATTCTCCTCACTGTCAGTTATTTCATTCATTGACAGAAGCTGTTGCAGCTACTAATCTAGGTAGTTTGGGCGTTACCGTGTAAGTGCTGTTCATGTGGTTAAAGACTGGAAAACTGGCTTTGACAGAATGTTATAGAAATGGAGAAAAAAATAAAATAAGCAATTAAACACTTATGACAGGCACGTGCAGTTTTCTGAAGTAATGTTCTGTTTCACTGGTCAAATACTAACAAATATGTTCCTATTGCTTCAATTCCCCAGGCTTAAGGGGAGAGCCAGGTATAATGGGCCTGCTAGGAATTCCTGGACCCCCTGGCATGATTGGAAGACCAGGCAACCCAGGTGTCAGAGGCAAGTGGCCATAGTATCTGCCTTCATTATTACTTAGAATATAGGAACTTCCATGCTGAAGTAGTCTTGTGATCCATCTTGATGTATATTATCACTCCTGAGTACACGTGTCATACCAGAATTTGAGTCTTGATAAATCTTTGACTTCTGTATATGTGCAATCTATAGACTGAATGACATCTGTTTTTTTAGCAGTTTTGAATTGCTACCTTTTATGTTTCATTGGTATTTGTAAAAGTGACTGGTGATTTGCTAAATAAAGAGCAGAGAGCTTTTTTGCTCTATTTTTTTCTATCCCATTCATGTTCCAAATATCATTATTACATCTATTCAAAACATATAAGATTATACATATCACAGAATCACAGAATGGTGGGGGTTGGAAGAGACCTCTGGAGATCATCTCGTCCAACCCCCCTGCTTGAGCAGGTACAGCTAGAGCAGGGTGCACAGGACTGCGTCCAGGCGGGTTTTGAATGTTTCCAGGGAAGGAAACAATATATTCACTATAAGAAATAATGACTGTCTCTTGCCATAATCTGTGCTCATAAATGTTTTATTGATGACTGGAGTAATTAAGAAGCTAGTTTAGGTTGTTGATTTGGAATGTATATTTACATACATAGTTGCCCTTGAAGACAGGAGTTTTATTGCTTCCTTTATGCTATTGTCTAGTCAGGTTTCTTCAGAAAATTTCATTATATTTTCTTGCAGGTTCTTCTGGCTTCCCAGGACCAAAGGGAAGAAAAGGGTTTCTTGGAGCAAAAGGTGAACCAGGTGATAAAGGTTTTCCTGGACCATCTGAGACCTTGGTTGGTATTGGGACTAAAGGAGAACAAGGCTTAAAAGGTACACATTCATTGTTCTGTCATTATGTCACATGACTTTGAGATAATTATTGCTGAACACTGTAACTGCCTTTTTATTTATGGGATAGTTGGATATTACACTGAATATTTATTTCCACTTTGACAAGTCCATATTCCTTAAAAAAACCTCTATTGTGATGTTAAACCAGTATTAATATTTCAGTAGTACTAGAAGGCTTATATACGTGTATGCTATACATTCGTGTTTTTACACATTTAGTAGCCCATGAGCACAAAATGGGTGTGCATACCAACTAGATGCTGGATTGCAAAGAAATTTAGACAGCTCAGAAATACTAGACTGTCAGAAGAATTCCTTTGTTTGCAGTATTAATATAGATTCTCTGTGTATGAGATGTACATGCTTAACGAATGCCATCTAGCTTTTTGTGTAGACATTTTCCTATGGAAGCTTTCAGAAACTTCCTTTTGTCTCCATATGAGAAATATAGAAGGCCTTAACTGTGAGCTTGTGCCTTGCTTGCATGTGTTCACGGAGTGAAAATCCTATGCTCCACTTCTGCTTCATTAGTTTTAAGAGTTAAAAAACTTTACATAAAACTTATATTCTAAGATGTTGTTTTGTAATATTTTTTTAATGAAACTTTGTTTTAGGAGTTCAAGGAAGAATGGGTCTAAGAGGAGAAAAAGGAGATGCTGGTGTGCAAGGTCCCCCAGGTCTGGATGGGTATGAAGGAATACCTGGTTTACCAGGTATGGAATATGCATGTTGAAAATTACTGTATCACGTGGAGGGTAGAGATAATACTACCTCAATGCTAGCACATAAACTCAGCTCCAGCAGCAGTGCTACATTCTCTGTATTAACTCTGAAGCTGTTCTGAGAATTCTGAAACCGAGCAATTAAAAAGCTACTATTTGAAAATCTTAACAGCTACCACCAAATGATTCTTTGTTTCTTCCAAATATAGACCATTGTTTGGGGTGATAAATATAAAATAATATTAAATCCTAAATAATAATAACTTTAAAAGCTGATGAGCTGAATGAATGAAAATTGGTATTTATAAAAGTGAAGAGAAGTTTGAATTCCCGATATTATTAAAAAAAAAGTAAGAATTCTAAAATATGAACAGTACAGTTGTGCACAAAAATATTTCAGAAGGTTTTTTTTATTTCAGAATGTTTCTAATTCCCTTTTCAAAGCCTACGTTTGGCTTATATTTTGAAAGTTACCAGGTCCTCACTGAAAAGCAGAGAACTTCTTTCTAGAAAACCCTATGACGCTATAATTAGATATATAAAAATGGTGACAATTAGAAATAATTTAAAACTTGTAATCAAAATGGCTTTTCTCATGATGGCAATTATCTGTGCTATATGTCATTGTAGCATCACTGCTATATTCTGTCATTAAGATCCTTTATATCATTGCAGTGTTGCCATCACAGGAAAAACTGCAAATGCTCCACTACTCCCTAACTCTTTATGGAAGAAAATACGTACTCACCTGCGTAAATGTTCAAACATTGCTAGTACCTTCAAATTCAGACATCTGGACATTCTAGATGCAACTAGATCTTGCAGTAATTAAACTGAATGCTAATTTAGCTAAATTAAGCTGAAGATAAGTGAGTGGGGGGGGAAAGTGCCTAAGCCATATAAGAAAAAGCTCTTGAGTATGCTAGTTATGAGAAGTGCATAATGAGTAAGTAATAATGTGATTGTGACATGCCCAGAAACCAGACTAAGCTCAGGGGACAATGAAAGGAGAGTCTGGTGTATAAATACAAATTCATGATCTTGATCAAAATTTGCAAAACGATACTTCAGTTGCTGTCCCTAAGTGCTGTGGTCACAAACCTTAACTTTAATGTTGATACATAACATGCTTGTTATTTCCTTGACTTTCTGACAACAATAATGATAATTTTATCTGTGTCTGGGGCAAGAGAAAGAATTATACTTTGGCTGCATGTTGACTTATAAAATAATAAGATACCATGACAAGGTGGGCAGTAAAGGATTCTGTATTCATGACAGCTCTACCAGCCAGCCAGTGCCTAAAGCAAACACATGAAGATGACACTTACTTCTTCATCTTGCAGGTGTCAAAGGATTTATGGGTCTTCCAGGGATTCCTGGAGGACAAGGATTCCCAGGTGTACCAGGAAACAAAGGGGACGTGGGAATTCCAGGTCATTTTCTATCAAGCCATATTACAAATTCATAGAGCTGTATAGAAGCATTTGCACAGATCTGAGCAGTTACTGTAAGCACACTACACAATACTTAGACTGGGATTTATTCTTTGCAGTACCTATAGACTTCTCACCACCCCAGCATTTGCTTGACTTGCAGAATGCAGTTCTCCCTCTCTCTAAATGAAATATAACTTCTTTAATAATGTAAGAACCTCTTTTTAATATGTTTAGAAATAAAATCACTGGCTGTGTAAATTACTTCAATGAAGAATGAGTATCTGAATATACAAGCAGTAGTTCACAAAACACGAGGTGTGGTATACAATTATTATCCTGTTAAGAATTGTATCGGTATCTGTATTTCTCTAGGTCCAAAAGGACAGAAAGGATCTCCAGGCTTTCCAGGACCATCAGGTGACCCTGGTCTACCAGGGTATGGTGGCTCTCCAGGTGACAAAGGAGACCCCGGGTACCCATCTGCTGGGCCTCCAGGAGAACCTGGTCAAAAGGTATAAAGGCAATGGAAACATTGTCATATTAGGCAATAAGCAGAGCCTTTGACTCTAGAAACAGAACAACATGTAAGCAAGAGCTGCAGAGTTTGCATAAGGAGATGATTTGTTAGTGATAAGAAATACAAAAATCCTGTTGTGTCATTACTCAGGAGAAATTTTTGAGTTTATTATATTTCGTTTTTCTCTTGGTGCAAGAATTTCTTACATGTAAAGATGGAACATCTTGGAAATAACTTTGTTTCTATAAAAGTTGCTAATCCATTAAGAACAAGGACTGGCACTTAAAAAGTCACCAGTAGGAACACTTGTATGTTAAAAAGTACAGAAAAACATAATCTTAGCAAATGTAAAAGTTTTGTAGTCGAAAATTGTACTGTTGTTTTTTGACAGTCTAGTAATACCATTACATAAGATGAATTGGTTTTTTTCTTAGCAATATATATTCCTGAACATAACATATTGCTAAGAAAAAAAACAGTATCTAAGTTAGGTCAGTTGTATATAATTTTATTCCACATATTCTGGTTGTTAAACAACTGGGAGTCTTTTTACATGAGATTATCGGAAATATGTGGTTGAGGCTGTAAACTGTACTATAACTCCTGTAATCTGTCTAAATTATCTGTTTATTTTCTGTATTACCTGGGTAGCCACAATGAGATTACCATCGTGAAAGTCAGTAGGAATTCAAGGAAATATATGCATTTCAGTATTTTGTATAGCTACATTTTATGAAAGGAAAGTATGTTTGGATCAAAAGAGGAGCTGTTAGAATAAAATTGAAGGGAAGCCTGTGCACCGGTAAACACATCTAAAGACTGAAGTTGATTTGTATGGATTAAAGAAAGATCTTTTTTTTTCTTAGCTGTGTCTAAAGGATCAGTGGTATTATGAGAAGACTTCATATTAGTCTACTTTGATTTTTGTCTGAAAAATCATAATGAACCACGATTACAGTTACTTAATCTTTAAAATTACATATGATTTTTCTATTGCTCAAATATGGAATGTAATGTATTTAATGTGATTCTTTACCTGTTTCTGTGCAACTGCTGTTTCTCAGGGAGATCCAGGCCCCCCAGGACTTTTGGGCAGCAAAGGAGAAAAAGGATCCCGAGGTCATCCAGGACATGAAGGAGTACCAGGGCCACATGGGATCAGAGGGGAAACTGGAGGTGCAGGAATCCCAGGTATGTTTTGTTTTGGAAGGGTGGTGAGATGTTGACATGCTTCTAGAAGATAATTTCTCAATAAACTATACAGGGTGCCTGTGGGGTGGCACATTTATATTCAACTGCTGTAAACCTAAACAGCTCCACTCCAGTCAGTGCAGCCAGGCTAACTTATGTCAGCTGGAGATCTTTTGCAGCTGTTGGAAGCAGAAATGACAGCAAAGTTCTCAGACTGAGAACTCAGACTAGGCCTTTTCTCCTCTCCCACACTACTTCTTCTTACAGGGAAGCTTGGACCTCCTGGAGATACTGGTGTTAAAGGGCGGCAGGGCTGCCCAGGACAACAAGGCATGACAGGTCCTCCTGGTATGGTATATAGTATCTCTCCCAAATCACTGCTCCCTGGTTTGTTATTTTCTTTGTAATGAGGCAATTGATGTTCTTGTTCTTCTGAGCTTTTTAGAATTTAACTGATGCAGTTGCAGCCTCTGTTTATGTTAGTTCCAGGCTTCGTTTACCTCCTCTGATTCCAGCTAAGGTCTTTAACAGCCAGTTTTCAATGTTATCAGTTCAGCTGGGGCAAAAGGTTTTAATTTTGTTTCACTATTGTAAAGCTTTTTGCCCCTTTTTTTTTTTCCCATCCAGAGGTCTCAAGATGTGATAGCCAGCAATTTTAAGAAAGGCTTGTTCTACCTCCTAAAAGAGAATAATAGATGAGGAGGAGAGGGGGCAGAGTTGCAGTTGTCTGTTAAAGCAACAAAAAAGATCAAACCATTCAAAATATGTATAAGGGGGTATGTGTAAATATGCAGCAAAAGAGAGGCATGCAATGCAGACTTTATTAAAGTGAGTGCCAGTCACTGACTTCAAAAAGAGCATTGAATGCTCTTACAATCAGAGATATCAAAATTATGGTGTTGTGGTTTTGTAGACTTTAATGAACTTGCACTGACTTATCAGCAGAGTTAGTAAAGATCAGCATCTACTCCCTGTTTAGAGAAACCTTGAATTTGCAATAAAGCCAGGGAGAAAAACCACACTGCCTGTAATGATTCCCACTAGCATGGGTTAAATCAAAGGCAGGGTCCTAAAATGTCTTTGAAAGACAGGAAGTTATTGCCTGTGAAAATAGTGGGGGTGTTAAATCTGTTGAAGTCCAGTGAGCTCAATAAAAATTATATGCTGCTCTTTACAAATGTTTATATACCAACACAGTTACATCTATCTTTGAAGTAGCTGAACTAATTAAATTTTAATAAAGGGGACTCATATCTTCTCCCTTTGAAATGCAAAATAAGAGAAGTGAAGATGATATTGTGGTCCATTATAATTCACAGGTGCTGTTGGAGACCCTGGAAAAAATGGACTTGTTGGTGAAAGAGGTAACCAAGGTCAGGATGGTATGCCTGGTCCCCCAGGAGTAAAGGGAGAACCAGGTAACACCAGTGACATATTTTCAATCTATTTTAGAATTGTTTTTTTCCCTAGTTAAACTGACAGGATTATTTGGGAAGGATTAATAAGAACCTTCTCTGGAGCCAACGATAAGTTTATAAGTAGAAGGTTTTTCACTTCTACATAATTCACAGGTTTTTCTATGTTATTGTTGTACATTTGCTTTTAACAACCCAAATGCGTATGTCGCTGCTCTATTATACCTGTGATTTGTCATAACTTCCCCTAAAAATGTTAGTGTCTGCAAGAGCCAAAGTATTGCTGTTAACTGTTTTTATGTGTTTAATCTCAGAGATAAAAAGAACTAATATACTTTTAAAGGAGTCTCCTCTCTTATGTGGAAATAAGATAAAAGGAATCACAGTGTTTACTTACATGAATACTGAAGGTTTCCATGACCTGCCCCTTGGGTTGTAAATCCTTCTTTTAAATGTCACTCATGATGTCATCAAGGTCCACAGATAGATTTAGTCTTCCACTGAATTCTGACAGAAAGTGTTTTCATATTTCACAGTGCACGTTTCTTTGCGTATTCGTATAAACAGGATACTGAGAAGGCATTCATAGTATTTACTAAGTTTTTTGATATTAAGTTTGAAGTAATGACTATTAACATTTTCTTTTTTAGGTATTTACATTTCTTTATTTTTCTTAGTAACTAACTTAAATGCAGATTTTTCTTCTGTTTTTTTCCTCTGAAAAAAAGACAAAGCTTCATTAATGTAGAATGTACCTCAAATATGATTGATCAATAAGAGTTCCTCCTATAAAGAAAAACATATAAATTTAATTTGTATTTCTGGATAGAAGAAATGGAAATAACCAATAAATTATATTTTACTTATAACTAAAATCTACATTTTGATTCAGTGAATTGTGAAGAAATGTATGAAATATTAGACATCTATGATGTTTTCTAAGAATTATTCTGGACTTTGAGTATAACGTTACCTAATATTTTATAGGAGCACCAGGGAGAGGAACCCCTGGCCTTCAAGGTATTCCTGGTCGTAGAGGTGAGTCATCTCTTCAGAAAGCAAAAGCTTAATTTCTAAATACCAGAATCATCATCTTCATTTTTTGCCTCATGCTTTTGGATGCTTGAAATGGTGCTAGGAGTGCCAGAGGAAATCAAGAGTGATTCTGTGCTTTTGATCAATGATTTGGTGCTATATATTAAATGTTAAGAGTTCTTGCTTGTCAAGTTAAGACTATTGTAAAAGGGAAATGAAGAAGCTAACTTCTGTGGTTCTGTGAAGGTGATATACACACTCTAGAGCTTTTGAAATTTTATTTTGATACATAATTTGATTAGCAGAGTATGTTCTAATGAAAACGTGATGCTGCTGAATACTAAGCATACTGTAAGAAAGCTACAGTGATTGCATTTTAATTTTGTTCATCTCCCCTTTTATATTGAACAGTTGACTGAGAGGACTCTTCCCATTTTTAGGCTTTGCATTGTATTTGTAGTACTGGTAGAAATCCATTAATTTGCTTTACTTTAAAAAAAATAAATCTCTCTTCATACCCTCCATATATAGATCATGCACTGTAAGATCAACCTTAGAACAATACCCTTGTGGAGTCATCTTTTATTTTATTGTACTCATATTGATGCTTTTAGCTGGAATATAGTTTAAAAGGATTTGCCAGTTCTCATGTTCAAAGAAGCATTTCTTCTACTCATGCATCAAGAAATATTCCCTGCTCTGGTTGTTCTACCCTCCTCTCAAGTTTATTCCCCTGTGTGAGCAATCTCTGAAGTGGAGGTTTTTAAAAAAAAAAAAAAATTTAAAAAAAAGGGTATGTACACTACCTTGCAGCGAGTCCTGTCTTCTCACAACTATTTTGCTTTACAGTAGCAAGGTTGACAGCTCTCCCCACATGTAATACTTATGCTTTACAGGAATCAAAGGGGACATGGGACTGCCTGGTTTTCCTGGGCCACCAGGTATGAAAGGTCATCAGGGTGATCAAGGACCTGTTGGACCTCCTGGCTTAGTGGGGTTACCTGGATTTCAAGGCACAACAGGCATGGCAATTACTGGCCAAAAAGGGAACAGAGGTGTTGCTGGTGCAGATGGAAGACCAGGTGTGTTGCTGTAACTCCTTATTTATCTGAAATGATATACTGATAATTGAAAGCAGAATTCAGCCTGTCCAGAACTCAGGGTTGAAAGGGATCTTCCCCTAAGAGAACTTCATAATTAAGCAGGTAGTTCCTTTACCAGTTAATGCAGTGTTACCATTGCAAACACTGTGATAGTCTATGCAGTATGATGTAAATTAAAATAATGCTAAGCCTTGCAGTCCACTCGATTGCATTATTTTGCTTTCTTCCCATGCAGACCATAGGGCAGCTGAGATCCAACCTTAAAGAAGTGAGATAGCATGAGTGTGACTACAGGCATAACTACAAGCAGAGGATATTCAAAAAACTGTAGTGCTATAGAGTACTGCAAGAACTCAGCTCTGATCTCAGATTAAATTAGGAAGCTGGGAAAAATGAGTTGATTTTTTAAAGGGTATATTTCCTTGGGAATCACCAAGGTGGTAAACATGAGTACCACTATAGAGTCATTGAATGTTGTACTGCATTGTGTGTATGTGAAATGTTGTTGGTGATAGTCTTTACTTACTCTGATGTTTCTGTACAGGTGCTCCTGGCTTTCCAGGGCCTCCTGGTCTTCCCACTCCCAGCATGAAAGGAAGCAAAGGTGTTAGAGGGGCAGACGGCATACCAGGGCCAACAGGCCCAGCTGGTGACATTGGTCCTCCCGGTCCAAAAGTCAGTGAAAGGAATATTACTTGTTTCTTACTCCATTGTTAATTTTGCTCTTACCATGAATAACACCCAGGACAATTTAAAAACAAAACAAAATAAAAAATCAAACAAACAACAAAACTCCACACCCTCCCAAAAGCCTTTGTAATAGAGGAAAGATACTAAAATGGATATGAAAAGCAGTTTTTATGGACTTAAGGGGACCAAAAAGAAATTATTGTGAATTTCTGGCATGTCATTTCATTGCCCGTTCTGTATTACAGAGTAATATTAACAATGATATAACTATTTCTAACATGCTCACAAATGGAGCAGATAATTCTAGTTGTAGCGTGTTCTGTGAACATAATACTTTATGAATATTCTGAACAAAAAAAATGTACTTCATAGCATGCAGATGCTGCTTCCTGTTTATTATTGGTGTTATCTGATTTGCAGGGAATAGAAGGTAGATCAGGTTATCCTGGTGCCAGAGGGGACCCTGGATTTCTTGGATTCCCAGGTGTAAAAGGTATTCATGTATTTATTACATACATGTCTGTGAGCCAAATACAATCACTTACATGTGTTATAATAGTATGTGTGTAATAGTACCAGGTGTGGTCCTAGGGACATGAGGTTTTTCCGTCAAGAGCAGGGTTTAGGTCAGCTATAAATGAAAGCGTTCACTAAGAGAGCATTTTCTTTGAGTTAGATGCTATGGGTATGTTAAAGTGAGGAAGGGCTGAAACTTCAGTGGCCTCCATTCCTGGCAAATTCAATACAAGTTTGTCCTTAGTGGCTAATAATGTGTAAGGACTTTGGGACTAAGTCTGCTAATTAGAAATGCCACACACCTGCTACAAGATGTGAGTTTTTGGCAACCTCTTTGCTATAGAACTCAAAAGCATTTAATCATAATTATAACACAGAGCACTGGGTCCTCTGTTTGCTGTAAGAATAGTCCAAATTACAATCTAATGTATCAGTTTATCAGCAGATGAATTGTTAAATGTATTGGCTTTATTAATTTCATATTCCTGAGGGTTAGTTGGATCAGGAGCTGGCTAAAAATCTTTTTAATTTAGACATTTTTCTAGTGATTTAAATCTGATACAGGTCTATTACTCTACTATTCTCATTTTTTCAATTACATGATTTACAGTGACACAAAATTGTCATTACCTGTTTAACCTACTGGTTTCTCTTCCATGCTAATTATTGTGCATTTTAAATTTGTTCTAATTTGAAAAGTCACCATACAGACAGTAATTACACTTTCTTAAGCAAGAAGCTCCCTTTCCATGGCATATTTAGTCAAATCTTCTGACTTGATCAAATTACTTTTATTTTTTTTTATTTCCAGCAGAGCTGTGGAGAGTAATATGGATGTAACCTCATATTTTGCACAGTGAAAAGAATTGCTTATTAAGTTCCAAACATTTGAAAAACTATATAACCCTCCTAACAGCCATCAGCGTAACTGACAGTTGTGTTTAAAGGGAGTTGAACTGCACAGCAGCACTGAAGGCAGCACTTGACCTGCAAACTCAGTGTCAAAAGAGCATGAGATAAAAAGGACATAGCTTAAAATCTCCACTTTAGACTAGGTTTATGAGACCAGCCATTATATGAAGACAGGCATGGAAGCATCTTCTTATAAACTGACTGTACTTGGCCTATAAATTATACAGTAACAGCAGAGATGTAGAAGACCACTTTTGCATTTCAAATGAGTCTACAGGCTATGGTACTCTTTAGGAAGGTTGCATGGATTATGCAGGACTCTTAAATAAGCCTCTGAAACTTTGACAGTTGTTCTGACATTTTAAACCAGACAAACATTATCTTCGATCTTCTTTTGCAGGAGAAAAGGGTAATCAAGGACCCCCTGGACCACAAGGTGCAGAAGGGCCAAGGGGACCAAAGGGCCAGCGTGGTAACCAACCCTCCTTATTCTAATACCAGCTGACTTAGGTTGAATTGTTTGTTTTGTTTTGTAGCTTATTTGCTTTCTTTTAATATAAAGCAATAGCTCTTTGTTATATTTATGCTGCTAGGTCCACGTGGAGACTCTGGGAGAGTATTCTCCCTCCCAGGACGCAAGGGTCCTCCTGGACTGCCAGGAGTCCCAGGAACACCAGGTGATCAAGGAGTTCAAGGGATTCCTGGGCTACAAGGTGGTTTATATTTTTATCTCTGTACATGTTTGTGTGTGCTGCTTAGTGGAACATTTTGGTTTGGTCGGAAAACATGCTTGTGCATAGAAAATTGATATTTTTAAAAATACCTCTCCATATTTAAAAATAGCTCTTTGTACCTTGTTTACAACCTCGTATTTATAACCTGTCCCATTCCACCTTGCCCTCCACCCTCCCAGTCAAGTGAGTAAGTTTCTCCCTGAACATAAACCTAAGCAAAATAATGGAATAAAAAGTAAACTTGGATCAAAACATTCACCATTTTCACACAACCAGAACCATGTTCAGGATGTTAGTCATTTTCAGAGTGAAATTACCACACGTAATAGAAGTACTCTAGATGTGCCACAAAGTGATTGTGTCCATCATAGTCTGGGGGTGGGAAGGGAAAGGAAAGGCTGGCTACTTCTCCATTGGCACTAGAAGTGAAGCCTGCCACAACTGTGAGGAATGGGGAAGCAAGGAGCAGGTAGGATGAGGTGGATGTGCAGTGGGTACTTGGCTACCCTTCTCAATACCACAGCTTTCCACTCCAGGAAGGGAGCTCCTCAGGGGCACAGGCTTGCCAGAAGGCATGCCCCACTCAGGAATGACAGTTGCCTCGAGCATAACAAAGCAGGCACTAAAGAATTGTTCTTTTACACTTTCCTTAAAGTTGTTTTACAAAGGAGCTGTGTTATTTATAGGATTACAGTGACCAAGATGATTATGGCCTGTTACTGTATTTTTTAAATATTTCCATTGTATGACACATGCTAAAAGAAAAAGCTGTTTGCTTTGGTTTCTGTGAATATTTCTTATGAGAATAACATTTTTCTGCAATACATTCAATATTTCTTTGTAGTCTTCTTGATAGGAAATACGGTGACAGTAACACTACAGACAGTCTCAAAACTTAGTAAATTCATGCTGATGTTTTTATTCTAACGCAGCTACATTTACATGAGGATTTTAACTTTATTCATTAACAGTTATATAGCAGTAGTTATTCTAGATTTTAATGATTCTGTTTTTTTCTTGATTACAATTTAGGACCTAAAGGAGCAAAAGGTCTACCAGGAAGTTCTGGTCATCCAGGTCAACCAGGACCACCTGGTCCAAAAGGAGACAGGGGATTTCCAGGACAAAGAGGTACAGGGGAGCAGACATCTCTGACTGCTGTTACTACTGAATTTACAGATAAACTGTATTTCTGATTTCTATAAATCCTTCCTCTTGCATGTATTGAGATTTTGTAACCTTTACAGTAGCTTTAGGACCACAAGCACATGTAAGCACATTCTTAGCTTTTAACACATGCATGTTCACACCTGAAATAATAATTTACAAAAATACGCCTTGACTGTGCTCCTCTGTTATTAATCACATTTATTTATCCACCTGAAATCCCTACGTATCAGCATACCTTTTTATGACGTCAAAATAGAACTAAATATTTTTATTTAGTCACCATAAAAAGTTTTTACTTTACCACTTTTTTCATAAAAAATGACCATGGTTCTACAAAATACCTCACTATTCCATGAAACTGTGCAATGTAAAGCTACCTGAACTAGGTCTTGAAGGAGTTAATACATCTAGCAACAGATACTATGAATTTTCAAGTTGTATCTTTTGTTGTGGTTTAACTCCAGCCAGCAACTAAGCCCCACCCAGCCACTCACTCACTCCCCACTGGTGGGATGGAAGAGAGAATTGGAAGAGTAAAAGTGAGAATACTCATGGTTTGAGACAAAGACAGTTTAATAGGTAAAGCAAAAGCCATGTGCACACAAGCAAAGCAAAACAAGGAATTCATTCACTGCCTGCCATCAGCAGGCAGGTGTTCAGCCATCTCCAGGAAAGCAGGGCTCCATCATGCTTAGTGGTGACTTGGGCAGCCAAATGCCTTCATTCCAAACATCCCCTCCTTCCTTCCTTCTTCCCTCAGCTGTGTATGCTGAGTATGACACCATATGGTGTGGGATATCCCTTGGGTCAGTTGGGGTCAGCTCTCCCAGCCGTGTCCCCTCCCAACCCCTTGTGCCCCCCCAGCCCACTCGCTGGTGGGGTGAGGCGAGAGGCAGAAAAGGCCTTGACTCTGTGTAAGCCCTGCTCAGCAGGAACTAAAGCATCCCTGGGTTATCAACACTCTTTCCAGCACGAATCCAAAACAGAGCCCCATACCAGCTACTATGAAGAAAACTAACTCTGTCCCCGCCAAAACCAGCACAATCTTCTCATTGATAATTTTTTTGTTAGTTTTCAAGTGGTTCCACTAATTTAAATGAAGTAAAAATTAAATAAAATTATAAGGTTGCAGTCGTCATATTTCTTTCCCCTCCACAGGACAACCTGGATTGATTGGCTTTCCAGGTCTGCAGGGGTTACCTGGATCACCAGGTACTATTATTGCTGGTCCAACAAGAAGAGGGTTTATCTTTACCCGGCATAGCCAATCAACAAAGATTCCTTCATGCCCACATGGGACATCGCAGCTCTATGTTGGCTATTCACTGCTTTTTGTACAAGGAAATGAACGAGCACATGGACAAGATCTTGGTACTGTATTGGTAAAAATTTTCAGATCGTTTTCTTTTAGAGTCCAGTAATGCTAAGCTGTCATGAAACCAAACTTACAGTAAGTGTCTGAGACGAACACTGGTTTCAAGCATCAGTGTCCAGAGTGGTCTCTGCTGCTTTGAGTCAATTCAGGAATCGTGGCTTGAAAGACATCTTTCTTTCCTGCACTCCTATATTCCCTTTTTTGCTATCCCTAGACATTTTTGAGGAGGAATTCAGTTACTTAAGGATAGATGTCTAGTATAAATGTTCACAATATCTGCACACAGCTGACAGTAACAATACAGGATCTGAGAGAGAATCTTGCTTTTCTAGAGACGAAATGGGATACTTTAGGGTGTCAAAAATGGAACCAGAAGCTGTTGTTTAAGCAGCTGAATCCCTGCCACTATGTCAAGGACAGATACCATTCAAGAAGATATTACTATTTTAACAGATTTTGTTCTTAACCCTTATTTTTTATATACATATTTTTATATATACCATAAGCATTTTGCTTTCGGATAATTCCACTCTACAGACAGTTCTCTCTTTACAGTTACTGTTTTAATTCTCACTACAGTTGATTGCATGTCATCATGTGTAGCTTCTGTTCGCTGCACTAAATATAAGCTCCTATCTGTCACAAACCTCTCTTCTTTTGTGTTTTAGGAACAGCTGGTAGCTGCTTGCAGAGATTTACCACCATGCCATTCTTATTCTGTAACACCAATGATGTTTGTAGTTTTGCTTCTCGCAATGACTATTCATACTGGCTGTCAACTGCAGCAGTAATGCCAGTAGACATGGCACCGATTTCTGGCAGGGCCCTAGAGTCCCATATAAGCAGGTAAGAGTATAAGAATTTTAGCTCTTCTGGCCTGGAACCACAAAGACTTCATAAACTGTTTTGAATGGCAAATCTTAGGCAAAGACCTGCCCATCTCAGCCAGTACAAGCACCGTTTTTAACCACCTGATTCTTGATTACTCATGAATCTGAGTAATGAATGATCTGAATATGTTAGATATTCAGTGATACTCTAAGAAAAGTTAGATTAAAGCTAGGGTCCCACCACAGGGCTTAATCTGCATAGATGACATGAGAAGATGGCACATGATCCTACTGATTGCGGTGATGTTTTTTTAAAAACCTATTGTTGTGTATATTGGAGGCAAACTAAAATTAAATAAAGACAGCTTTGTTATTTGGAATACAGTACAAATCAAGTTCTGCTTTCAGTTACGTGTGATACATTTACTGTAGTTGGTGAAGAACATTGTAAGTTGGGGCTGAAGGTTCTCTGCTATGAAACACCCTTGTGCAAATGTGGCCCTTTCTAGTTGCTTTAGAACAGCTAAGACAGATGAAGAGCATCTTAAGAGGAAAAGCTCTAAAAGCATGAGAGATAAAGAGTAGCAAAATCAAAGATGGGAAGGCAAGCTTTGCACTCTGTCTTCTAGCCTGCCCTACCCAGTTGCTGCAATCTAGTAGCTCAGCTTCATAGTTTCTTCATTTAGGAAATAAAGATTACTTTTTCTAATCTTGGCATATAAAGGCACAGAACTTTGATCTAAACCATAACAACATAAAGGAGTGAGCACATGAAGAAGGTAAAATTGAGCTTGTTCCTTCAGTAAAGGCAAAATTAGGAAGCTCAAATGTTCTGGGACTAATTCCTATCTTATACCAATTTTTGTCTGGTGTTACTAGTAGAGGTTGTAAAGCAATTGCAAAACAAGGTATTTGGGTTACCCTCAATTTATTTATCTACTCATTAAACAGAGAAAACCTGTGTGAGTTGTAACATTTATAGTAAGCCCCGACATTAGGTAGCTACTATCCTAAAAAATAACAATTTTTGTCTGCTCTCATGTTTTCTCTCATATCTGCACTGAGTGCATGTGTGTTTCTTCTTACAGGTGTGCTGTCTGTGAAGGAGCTGCAATGGTAATAGCAGTTCACAGCCAAACAACTGTAGTTCCTGCATGTCCAGAAGGCTGGATATCTCTCTGGAAGGGTTTTTCTTTTGTTATGGTAAGTATATAAAGGCTTGTATTATTAATTCTATGTCTTCTCACTTTCATTGGCATTTTCATCTGCTCATAGCTCATTTGCTAATTAATAATTGTTAAATTCTTTTCTTTTTCCTTTGCCAAGAAGTAGACAATAATTCTATTAACTCTAATTTGATGCCAGAAGCATAGGAACAACTCTTCTTATCTGTCCGCACAAATAGGTGGCAGGAGGAAAAGGGGTAAAGATGAAAGGAGAACCAGAGGATTTTAGTCTGACAAAAATAACTGCATGCTCTCATTTTCACGTGTCATGCTAAGGTCTAGGAAACAGGTTTGGGGAGTTGACCTGTCCTGAACACAAATACACAGAAATAACTGACCCACTTCCATGCCAGGCAGTTCTTTTATAAATCAGATCTTGAGGCTGAACTCCACAGAAAGCTAAAATCAAAACAAATGCAATACACTGTCTACAAAATACTCCCTAAGCAATTTTGATGCCATAACGAGATGAGTGAAGAAAGTTCATAATGTGCCTGGAAAGTGAGAACTGATGATGGGAATAAGGGTGTGACTATACTAGGGGACGTCACACTTCATCTTTATTATCTGTGCCTGTGGGATGTCATAGGGATGCCAGCAAATGAGGGTAAAGGACAGAATTAAAACCCCCTCTTTTTTGCATGATGTACAGCCCTTTTAGGTCTAGAGTGAAATTTGTTGTCTCTCCTGGGATTTGGCCCTAAACAGTACTAGTGGTAGTAATAATAATAATCTTGGAAAAGAATGAGAGCATTTTTGCAGCATCTGGTTAGAATCACTTGCTTGTTTCCAACATCAGCAAATTTAAATGGTATCTTCTAGCCAATTTTCTACTGTCATAAATTATTTTAGAGCTATTTCTACAATCGTTTACCAATATTAGAGAAGGAAAATGCCTTCTTTGCTTTTTGTGTTTGGAGAAGCAATCAATGCAACAAGAATTATGAACACACACAAAACAGGGGATCTGGCTTATTTGTAGTTCAGTTACTGTAGTCTTTAAGTGGACAGAAATCAGCTACTTTCTAGTCTCTGTACTGGTTACAGTTACATGCCATTTCATGGAGCAGAAAAAGGCCTGTGCAGGGACTTAAGAAACGCCATAACTCTGCTTGAATTTTCATAAAGTTTCTGTGCTTCATTAGAAGTTTGATAAAACTGTGTTCAGTTGATAAATCTGTGTTCATTTTGTTTTGTCCAAGATATATCTAGAACGTATGGTATGTTTTAGAGGGAGATTTTTTTTTGCCTGCAGTTTACTAAAAGCTGATGGACAAGTTCTCATAAAAAAATGTATTGGTGGTTACAGTATACAAGTGCCGGCTCAGAAGCTTCTGGCCAAGCATTGGCATCTCCCGGATCTTGTTTGGAAGAATTTCGAGCTATCCCATTCATAGAGTGCCATGGCAGGGGGACGTGCAACTACTACACAAATTCCTACAGCTTCTGGTTGGCATCGTTAAATCCAAGAAGAATGTTCAGGTAAACTGTACTTCCCTGCATCCATATACATCATGTCCATGCTGCAAGTGCCCAAGGAGACAATAACTGCCTGCACAGCATATGGGGGCTCACCCCCTTTTAATTCCCCTCAGTTTAGACATCCCCCTTCGTGAGGTTTGGGGTCATTCTGTAACACAAAGATGCCTTAAGTGAGCCAAGGATTTCAGTGTTGTCAATAATTCCATATCCAAAGTTTCATCATCTCTCCCTGTTTTTTAAAGAAAAAAGTAAATGTTTGTTTTCTTTCTTTTAGGAAACCTGTGCCACAGACTTTGAAAGCAGGAGAACTAGAAAATATCATCAGCCGTTGTCAGGTCTGCATGAAGAGACCAGTCTAAACAGTGGCCACTCTTGATGGAACACAAAACTCTGCTTTTATTTCAAAGAATTGCCTAACTCTGAAGAGCTATAATTTATTAAAGTCCAACTGCATCTGGAAAGAAAATCATAAATTGCCAGTGCAGCACTGTGGTGAGGTAGGGCAACGGTTTGACTCTTGTCTTTGGCAAATGATGAAGCACTTTGTTGGAGAAAGCTTGTAATGGCAGTCTGCAGGGACGTCTGCTGAACTATGTCGTTTCTAAGCTGCATCTTCAGGATAAAACTATGGTGTCATCAGATCTTTAATGAAAGATGTTAATGCTGCCTTGTGTCATGTGCTTTTCAAACCGCAAGACAAACGAAATGCTCTGTCAGCTTACATATGTTCAGTGTTCAAAGTGGATATAATTTAAGGTGAAAATCTGGCACTTATGAGAGATAGGGTTCAATAGGAAATATTTTCAGTGCACATTTAAATATATAATGATTTACTTAGGGTTGTTTTGTTTTGTTTTTCTTGTCTAATAAACAAGTATCTCCCCACTTACCCTTCCTCTGGCTGGCAAACAGGAATACAATCATTTTTGTATCACTGCAATAATAATGGTTCTTGACTAGCCAGAAAGGGAGCTACGCCGTGTGCTGGGCAGACAGCACAGTGGTGACATGCACTAGCTGTGTTCTCCAGAGCAACTAAGGGCTGGCTAATTGGAGTTGTTGGAAAGCTTTCATTACATTCCATGGCTTTTGACACAGATCATGAGATCTTTTAAATTCTTCAAATATTGGCAGTATTGGGCCTCTATTATGATCACCTGCTTTTGTCTCTACTGAAGAACAACTATTTAGCATATAGTAATTTGGGATTTTGATGGAATTAACAATTACTGTATGGCTGAAGGGCTCCTATGGCATTATCAGTTTATCACACATCCATCAGGATGTGATCTCTTTCTATTTTATTTTTAATAGATAACAAAAAAGATAATATTCACATTTTATAATAGTCCATTTATAAATATTTATCACAAATTATATTCTGTATTTAAATATTTATCACACATTTCTGCAAATGAAACCATTTATTCCATCCAGTTAAATGCATGCGTCCAAAATTTTAAAAAAAGACTGATATTTAAATTGTACCATCTGAGCACTGACTTATACAAGAGAATCCAACTGTAAATGAACATAAATACTTGAAAAGCACTTTCATTTACTCATATAACTTATATAAAATTGTAGCTCTGAGGATTTTTTTTATATTTGTAACATTGCACTTGTAAGGCTATTTAAAACTGTAAAGTTAACATTTAAAATGTTAATATTTTTTAATACTTGCATAATCTATTAGAATTCCAG
This sequence comes from Morus bassanus, assembly GCA_031468815.1. Taxonomy (NCBI): domain Eukaryota; kingdom Metazoa; phylum Chordata; class Aves; order Suliformes; family Sulidae; genus Morus; species Morus bassanus. The sequence goes on from CM062578.1 coordinate 11,070,029, forward strand.
TATATAGAAGCAGCCTAATTCATCTGAATAGTTCTGTAAGGCATTATTTTAAACGTAAGGTCTAGCAATTCATTGAGATAACCAAAATTTCTCATTTAGATCTTTTTTTAAACCAGTGAAATTTTATATTGTTTCTGTTAAAATATTTGCATTATGTTTGTCTGACTGTTTGAATTTTCAGTGTTAACCTAACTAAGAAAAAGTTTCATCTGTGTTTCATGCCAGTATCTTCTGATGGAGCTAACGTGAAGACAGTGTTTACATGAACTGAATGGATATTTTAAAATTAGTGTTTGCTTGAACAGTCATAGTACTTCTGTTTGCAAGGTACAATTGTGAATTTGCAGGCTTTTATGAAGAATCTCTATGCAGATGCGCTACTGATAAGAAGGTATTAATGTCAAACTAATATTTAGTCTTCCATTTGAACCAGGTTTGGGGATGGGGGGTGTTTTCCTTAAAACAATCACATACTAGATTTTTCCATAAACTCTGAAGTTTGCTTTAAATTCTCAAAGATAAAATCCACACCCATTGCTTGTTAGGTTGTTGGGTTTTTTGTTGGGTTTTTTTTTTTTCCATTAAGGCTCCTTACAGTCACCCGAAGGCATTGTATACTCTGTATACAGTTGATGACTGTGGAGACCCTCATGTAAAATTGCTAGTAAAATGCAGAATGTAAGTACCGGAGGTTGATGTCTGCTGGAAATGGTCAGTAGAGGATAACGTGTAAGGAGAAGGGAATGGATTGTGCTTTTAAAGTCCAAAGGTAAGTTACAAAGAGTTATGTCTCATAGTATAGCACATAACTGGAAGTTACGCCATGTTCCCAGTTTTGGATTCCACTGCTTGCTTATTGTATGGCTTTCAACAAGTTCCTAAAGAAAGATTTTTATAAATAGCTTTAGATTTTGAGTGCTCAAATGCAGTCTTTCTTTCAAAAGCATGACACACACCTGCAGGGATAGGTATGTTGATCAAGCCCAGCATGATACAAGCTGGACACTGAAAATCAAAGAAAAACTTGAAAAAAGGTTGATCTTAACTTTTCTCTGCAGATGCAGATCATCTTACTTCCCTACTGCTAATGACAGTTGTGAGGATTAGTTAACTCATGTCTGTAAATGGTTTGAGAGCCTTAACTGGAAAGTGCTGAAGAGGTGCGAGGTGCTAATACGTTGTACTGAAAGAATGGAAGCATGAGAAATCAGAAATACTGAGCAAATAATGGGGGGGTACGGGAAGGAGGAAAACAAACCTTCTGCTGAATACAACCAAATAAAAATATTTTGACTAAATAAAAGACCAGTTTCACTTGTTTTTTTTTTGTTCTTCCCAGTGCTAATGATCTTTTCCACTATCTATGCGTATTATTTACCAAAAAAAAAAAAAGTGTCATCTGATCAGAAGACAGTAGGTGGCGTTTGCCTTCAGCATGACACTCACTCTCTCCTACTTAGACTACACCACAAGTCTAGCATTTCAGTGTGGATACCGAGGCTGGATGCTATCTTTCTTCCTTGACATACTTCTACATACGATACTGTGATGGGCTGGTGACAGACAGTGGTTTCAATCTGCAACAACTCAGCCATGTTCTTCTACTGTGTTCATTTGTATTTTCTGCTGGATTCATATGCATGAAGCACAGGTAGGTGGCAAGCTGCTGCTGACAGAAATAGTACAAGAGAAAGGGTTGTGATGACACTGAGGGAAAACTAGGAAGATGAAGAAGGCTGGCTGATGGGGCCCTGAGCGCACCAGCAGCCCTAGAGTGCCCTGCCCAGCCTACACCCTCAAAACACAGGTCCAGGCGCTGCATCCAAGCTCCATCCCAGGCCATGCCTGAGCTCTGCTCGCTCATCTTTGGCCTGGGATCTGACTTGTCATCGTGCGCTTGCCTGATGGTTGCTGGACTGTCAACAGAACCTTTTACTGTCAGCAGTCCGGCTCCGTGTTGCTGTGCCCATGTTTGATATTCTATCAAACTGATAGAATAGTGTTGTATGCAACATTCTTAAGAATGGCCCTTTAAATCACTGAACAAGAAAATCAAGGATATCTGCAGAGATGTGAAAACTATCAAAGAAAATTATTTGTGCTAGGACTTCTACATAGTGGGGGGGGGGTGGGGGGTGGGAAGGAAAGAGCATCCTGAAAGGGAGGAGGGTACAGCTAGGGTACAGCCTGATGCAACTCTTCTTGAGATCTGACAGAATACCTGGGGCCTGGACAGGCTGACGTAGTCATGATCTACGACTGGTAATTCATAAGAAGATACTGCACTAGACCAGGGCTCTTCTGGAGCATTTCCTGTGGATTAGAAGAACCCAGGTGACTAGTCTGTGGCCACTTTTATTGTGTGACTGCTCAATTTATAAACAACAATCGTATATTCAATGGAATAAAAATAGTTACATAATTGACCTCAACTTATATATAGGGAATCATAGGAAAAGGACTGTATTTCTAGTGTGCTTTGAGAACCAGTTTTAGACCTTTTATAGATTTTTTTTTTTTTTAAGACTAAATCCCTATTGATTGGAAATCTTAGAGCCTGGAGAAGTGTTAAAACTGAGGAGGACTCTCCTACAGAATGATGGGGATTGCCTGGTAAGATGTGCTCAGGCCAAAAATTTGTGTTTCAAGGAGGCCAAATATAAGATCATATATCTAAAGGCAAATAATGCATAATTCTCAATGTTATACAACTTTTACTAGATAAAAATAAGAGATCATATTTCAGACTACTTGCCTCTGTAAAACACTGCTGTTGGTATTTTTAAAGAACTGAATTAGCAAGTTGTGGGCCTTGGATCAATCTATGCTTCAATACTTCTGGCATTGCTACTCATTTTGACCTCCAAAACATTATTCTGACCATAAATCAAAATATAAAGAAAGCTCAGAGGCTACTTTTCTCTCTTTAAAAAATGATCTGCTGTATATAATAGCATTTTTTATTTTTCTGTATGGAATTGGAAAATTGATCAGCACCCACACCACAAGGAGACAGCCGCTCTTAGGCAGCCTATGCTGCCCGCGAGAGCCAGACTCAAGAAGGGTGACCTAACGCGGCCCTTGGAAGTGTTTTACGGACACAAGGAGACGGTGCTCCGCCGGTCACAACCGACCTGCAAGCTGGGTTTCAGGGGGACAGCAAATGGATGGCTCCGCCAACCCCAGTTGCTGATCAATTTTCTGTACTGGTAACGGGGTGGTGATTGACATGGAAAAGACACCGTCTAACAGGACAGCCTTTGTGAAGTTTACCAGCTGGTAAGACCTGAAGCTTAACTAGCAGCCGCCGTTTCTGAAGCGGGGCGTTGCTTCGGAGTGGTAGCTCGGCAACTACCTCTCCTTCAGAAAAGACGCCCTGAAGCGACCGGCCTCTTCCCCTCGGGCACGAGGGCTGTACGCCAGGTTCATCTCACACCCAGCCAGGTTTTCCACCCGCTTAACGCATAATTATATCTTCGCGTTTCCGTATGACTCCGCTACGTTCGGCCACCACAGCACAAGCAGCCAAGCAGGGAGCGCGCGCGCTCCACGCGCGGGGCGGGCGGGCAGCGCGGGGCAGCGGGAGCGGCGCGGGAGCAGAGGCTCTTCCCCCCGGGCACCGCGGTTACCGGAGGCCCACCGCCGGCCCCTCCCGGTCCCCTCGCCGGCAGGGCAGCCCCGGGCCCTGCTCCGCCATCGGCCCCGGCCCCGCGGGCGACCTTGCGCCGCGGCCCGGGGACGCCTCCCGGCGCGCCTGCGCGGCGCCCGGCTTCCCTCACTAAAAATGGATGCCCTGCGGCTCCTTCGCACGTGAGGCACCAGCGAGAGCCGCTTCCGCCCTCGTTCGGTCACATGACGCGCGGTCCCGGCCCGGCGGCCCTTACGGGAGCCCGATGGGGACAAGCGGGCCGGTTTGTGCCTCTCACCTGAGGAGCGTGGTGGGGGCGCGCCGCGCCGCTTAACCGCCCGCCGGAGGCAGCGCCGGGGTCCGGAGCGCGGCAGGAGCCGGGGCCGGGCGGGGCAGGGCAGGGGCTGGCCGCCTTCCCGCCGCTCTGGGTGAGTACGGGCTGCGGGGCCTGGCGGCAGCATCCCCGGGCTGTCCCGAGGGGCTTGGGCCGCCCCCCGCAGCCGGACTCGGCCCCTCAGGGGACTGACGGGACGCCGCGGTGGCCGCGGGTGCCGGGGAGGGCTGGGGCAGGCCCGGGGCTCCTGCGCTCTCCGAGCGCCCGGTCCCCCTTCGCCCTCTTCTGAGAGGAGCTGGCTGGGCCTGCCGCCGAACCTCCTAACGCTGTCGCAACACGATGAATATTTGGGTGTTTCAGAGAAAAGGTTGTCAGACTCTGGCAATTATTTTCCTCGTAATGTTTCCAGTATTTTTCCTATTTAAAAAAAAAAGGTGTTTTGCTTTAAAAGCTCCAGCAGGAGGTTTAAACTTGAAAGAATGCAGCCTTAAGTGTTTTGTGATCCCATAGCCTTGTTTATGTATGATAGATATTTTTTTGTTCACGTCATCCTTGTGCCAAGGAGAGGAAGTAATGTATTTTAAAAGTTCAACACATATAACTGTACTATGCAGAACAGCTTTCAGCATTTAGCCTATGCCTTGCACGTCTTTCCCTGAAATTGTTCCGTTAGTGCTTTGTTATTTCATAGCCTGTGATCCTGAATACCTCTGTGATGTCTGTTCTGAGGGTTTTAGGGTCCCACAATATGGTCCTTTGAGTCCTGCAATGCATACGTGTCCTCAACTTTGCTTTAAGTCCTCCTCTTCCCCTTTTACCTGTCAAAGGATATCTAGACACTTGCCAAAGGAACACTTTGTAGCTTAGGTGCACTTGAACAGACTAGCTGTAAAGTGGCCACATCAAGAACAAACAGTAATGTAGCTGGAGAAGTTACAATTAGTTTGGTGTAGGCTGTAAAACCTGTTCTGATCTTAGTGCTGGCACAGCTGTAGTGTTACCAGTACTCATCTTCGTATGTCTCAGATGAACTCGGACATCCCTACTGTGCATCACATTCCCGGCTGCAGCACAGATATGGCCAATGTCTGATTATTGCCCGAAAGCTGATAAAAAGTCATCCTTCGGATTCATATGCATTGCTTCAGCCCCGTCTCTTCTGTTGCCGTTCCTCTTTAGGAGAGGGGGAAAGAGGTATCCCTATGTCTTTCTGAACATGTATAATTCACCTTATATAACTTCCCTCCCTTTGTCTTCCCTTCTCCTGGATTTTCTCCTTCTTTTCTCTCTTTCATTAAATGCCACTGATGCTCATTTGTGCTTCAGCTACTCTCTGTCCTTTATTTATCCTGTATTTGTGATTATATCTTTATTGTCTCATTATTCTTTGACTTCTTTTCTATTATCGTGCCTCTTTAGAGTTACTTAGTTCTGTAAATATCAATTCTAAAATCCTCTTTCTCCCTGATTCATTATTAATGTCTTCTGTAAAATGCTTTGTGTAACAAGAACATTACAGAAAACGTAACTTCGATTTCTGTTCTCTTTAAATATTTGGGGGGGTGGTGGTGGTGTTTGCTAACAAGCCCTGTTTAAATATTTTAAGTCTTCTGTTGCTGTAACCTCATTGTTTCATGTTTTGTTGTTTTCTTGTAAAAACAGGTAAAAATTAAAATCACTTTGACAGAAAATACAATTCTCAGTGTTGCAAAGTAGATGAGAAGTAGGCAAGAGTAGGAAGGCATTGTGGTATTGTATCTATAGGTCCTTGGCAAGTAGAGCTAAACCCACATGGTGATATTTAGTTTATAAATAGTTTATAAAGCGACTGTTCTAATCCTGTCCTTTTTTTGTGTGTGCTTTACTTTACAGCTGGAAAGCAGCTATCATGCAGACAAAAGCAATGCCAAACTTTAGGGAAGCTGTGGTGTAAACGCTGCTGCAGTGTAGCGATACTTGATTGTGAAAATTAGAACTGTACAGGTATTTCAAAGTGAGAAGGTGAACAAGCAGTGAAACACCTTTTGTCAAGCCTTTTGAGCAATAATTATTCTTTAAGTTGCTGCCAGTAGATATTCTGGGTACTTCGAGTTCTTATTAAAATTTGGTCTCTTTATTGACATTACCATTTTTACTCCTGTTGATCTGGAAATTCTTTACTGGTCATAGATCATGTTTTGAAATGAAAAGCACCTTTTGGAATGTGGAAGTGTCAGAAGACTGTGTACTTTGTTTAGTTCACTGGCTGATCTAGCCAATGTCTTGCAAGAGGGACAAATCTAGCTTGCAAGACCAAAGGGCAGGGACAAAAAAGCCCCAGAGTGAAATCTTAAGGATTTTGAAGTGACAGAGCTGCTTAAGCACCTCTTGAACTCCTATGAAGTGTTTAATTAAATGGGTTGTTCCAGTTCCTTTCGCTTGACACATACAAACAGTAAGAATTAATACAGATGGATTAAATCTGCATCACTTCAGGTATTTCCTTTGTAACTACTTTTTGTTTAAGTTTACATAGAACAGTGACCTTCTTGCCTTCTCCCTGATCCCAGTTCTCCTACTGTGCTGCAGTGAGACTTTGAGATGCATGAGATTTTCATTTGATCTGTGATGACAGGAAGTCCTGAAAATAACACTGAGGATCCCAGGATGGATTGCCAAGTGGATCACATCTTGCATATACTAAATGAGTGCATTTAATATAGAGTTACATGCTCCAGATCACTCTGTGTGCTTCTTTCTGTTGTCTGAAGGTTACTATTAGTTTGAGGTTTTATTGATAAATATGGAAAGTATTGCTTCTGTGTGATGGTGGGAGGAATGGCTTGTGGTCCATCTCACCTGCCACGTAGATGGTCCGCACTGAGGTGTTTTTGTTTGCAAAGTTCTGTGTGTTCAGCTTATGAAGGCACACATGCAGACATAGCCTTGCCTTGCTGCCAAAAATAGTAAAAGAATGTAGTTGCAATTATAGTGGCAAAACCTGCCTTTTTACCCGGATACATTACTTCATCTAGGGAACTACTTCAAGCAATACCACTAAAAGATTTCTTGCTAGAGTAAGCTGTGCTTCCCATAGGTGAATTTGCCAGGATAACTATATTTACGTATTGTGTCTGTACATATTTGTGTAGAAATATGTATTTCTCTCAATCCTAACCCTAAAAATAACTGTTATCTCAGTCTGAGCTGTTGACAAGGCCCCCCAGCCATTGCCTGGATGAAAAGTTTCTCACAACCAAGTATTCCTTGCAGCTCACAGTTTCCTCTGGGAGCCGCTTTCCAGCCACCCTCTAACTGCAGCTCCAGCATGTCTCTCTCTCTTGACCGAGCCCATAACAATAATCTCGGTCTGAGCCATCAACAAGGCCCACTAGCCACTGCTCGGGTGAACAGCTTCTCTCAGCCATCTGAGTTCCCTTTCCAGCCCACAGTTGGCATCAGCAGCCCCTTTCCAGTCCACCTCCAAGTGCAGCTCTAGGATTTGTTTTTCTCTCAACATTAAACCTAACCTCAAAAAACCTAGTTATCTTGGTCTTTGTCTTCAATACGTCTCCCAGCAATTGCTGTGTTAGTAAGTTTCTCACAACCCAGTTTCTAGGAACTTGCCCCACTGCTTCATATGAAATTCCCCTCCTTTTCTAGGAAAATGTGTATATATAAAGTATTGGCAAACCCTTTTAAGTGTAAATAAAGTCTTGTTCTTTCTCTGCCCATCTTGTATCTGTTCTGCAAAAGAAAGGCTTTCATTTACAGAAAAATTTGGAAGTGAGAAGTTTACAGAATTGCTTGCGATTGGGAACTGGTTATGAATATGCTAGGTTTTCAAGCTGATTTGACAGGCTGTTGATAAGGAATTTTGTCCTTGTAAGATGAAGTGAGATCTGGGTGACTGACAGCAAGCAGAAGGCTGCTGCCAAAGCCGAGCCCTTTCGTTTCTTCCCCTACATCAACATGCAGTTTTGTAAGACTTCATCCATTTTCTCAAATACCGGTACACTGGAACTGTGTAAATACAGATCAATATTTCAGATTTCTTACCAATCCTGAATAGGTTCCCTACCAATCCTGCCAATTCTGTTTGGTTTGTTGGTTTGTTGGTTTTTCTTTTTCTGCCAGCCGGTGCAGGGTTAGTACCTTACATGCAGAATTTCTGTGTGTGTTTTGTCACAGCTCAATTTGAGGACCCTCGGTGCAGCTTTGAGCATTGCCTACAGCATCACTTAGTCCTTCTGTCATTGCCCCCAACTCTCAGCTGCTTGTGACTACACGTCCTATGAATTTTATCGTATAATTTGTTTCTCTAAGTAAGTCTGTTCAGTTAGAATCATCTACCACTTGCCTAGTAATCAGAACAAAGAGTTTTCTTTACGGACTTTCTGCTGGTTTCTTATATTGGTATTACAACTGTTGGTTTCCTTTTGCCAGAATGAGTGGTGCTGCATTCCCATCTCCAGCTGCCGAGATGGCAGAAATTAATCGCCTCCAGTATGAAATGGAATACACCGAAGGAATCAGTCAGCGCATGAGGGTCCCAGAAAAACTCAAAGTAGCTCCTCAAAATGCTGACCTTGAGAAGGGCATCCAAGAAGGATTTCCAAATGCCAGTGTAACTATGCAGGTTCCAGAGCGGATTGTAGTGGCAGGTATGTCTGCATCTCAATAAAAGGAAAATAGGCAAAAATTTAAATTAGTTCCCCAAATTTCTGCATGGACAAAAATATATATTGATATATTTTTAAAAAGAAAGACCTGTAAAATGCTTTCTGGTTTTCAAACAGTTATTGCTCATCAACTCTGAATTAGGAAGTTTCTTAAACTTTGAAAATGTTTCATGAGTAGTTTTGGTATAGCTTGTATTCGAGACAGTTAATGAATGAATTATGAACAGAAAGTTTAAACGCGGACTCTTCATCTTACTGAACCATTTCTGGAGAAAAAAATTAATGTTTATTGATTTACATTTGATTTTTCTTAATTAACTATAGGCTAAAGTAACTACAACAAGTGTTTTGGGATGTGCTATATATTAGCCCTGCAAAATGTGTTTGATTATAGTCAGAATGCTAATTATGTTAAGGATCTGTCTATTGTTGGGTGGACTCTATCAGTACTTCTTTAGTATTTATGGTCATGGGCTTTACAGTGACAGACCTGGAACTGCTGAAGGCCTTACAGTGTGCAAAATGTGTGACATGCAGATATTTTATGCTCTGAAAGAGTGATATCTTCACATCCCCAGTCGTTGTATTCCTAAACAAATACACCTTTAATAGGACTATGTCTTGAGATTAAAAGTGCCCTCGCTTGCAATAACAGTTGATGTTGCTCAGGATTACTCAGGATCATTGTTCTCAGAGAAACTGGTCAAATAAGTGTCAGCTAATGTGGTCTTTATGAGAGCTTTAACCATAGGTTTTAAGATACAGGCCCTGTTAAAGAAAGGTATACTTAATTATTTGGCATAGTCAGGGGAAGTAACTGATGTGATGTCTCTTTGAACTTTAGCATTGGCCCTCAGGCCTCAGAACAGCTTGCTTTCTATTGACAACTGATGTTCTTGCAGGTAATAGTGAAGACATTCCATTTTCCAGACCACCAGACCTTGACCTTCTTCAGTCTACTCCATTCAAACCACTGGCATTGAAAACTCCTCCCCGTGTTATTTCTCTTAGTGATCGACCGCTAGATTTTTTGGACCTAGAAAAACCTCCACAGCAGACACCTCAAAATGAAGAGGCTAGTACTTATTTTGCTTTTGCCTTAGTTGAGAAGCATTCTACTAAAGAAAGTGAAGTGACCAATGATTTCTTTACTGTGGTGCAGATCTACTTGGTGCTAACACAAGTTAGGAAAATGTAAAAATATTTTTATTAGCACTCTAGTAGTTCTAATTATGACTTTGAAGTTCCATATTTAACTGGCAGATGGCAAGGGTTGCCATGCTCAGTAGGCTTACACAGTACTTACAAAAATAAAGTCATAATTAGAACTACTCAAAATACTTTTAACAGAAAAATCCTTGTGATTGAAGAGAAAGCTGCAAGATTTTTTTAATTTGCAGGTTATCAGAAAACAAACTAAGATTCTTTTAACGTGTATAGTTAACCTTTGGAATTCATGGCCACATAGAATTAGTGAGTTTTAACAAAACTGAAAGCCAGCTTCCAAGAATGTTATAACATTGGCATCCAGGTGGAAGATATGTAATGGACAACCTAAAAATGGAAAAATATTTATGAGGCTGCATGTTCTGTAGACTCATAAAATACAGCAGAAATATATCTCTGGTGATAGAAAGTAATATTAAACATAATAGTGCTTTCGTACATATTCAAAATTCTGTTTGTTCATACTTCTAGCATCAGATTATATGGATAGAGAACGACAGGACTGCAGTAAGTTTGGACCTTGGTTTTACATGTACCAGTATCGGATCCTGTCATCAGTTGTTTTCCTCCTAATCACTACGAAACCCATGAAAACGTGCCTTCGGATCTGAGGGCAGATCTAACTTACAAATCTCCAATGCAAGTTATTAAGTGTCTCCTGGAATTCCCTGTCTTTTATCTCCCTCTTTCTCCCCTTTTATGCAGGTACGCTCAGTGGGAAGACTGAAGAGAGAACGTTCTATGAGTGAAAACGCCACTCGACAGAATGGCCAGCTGGCCCGAAATGATTCCATGTGAGTAGAGCACCAGGGTGCAGGGACACAACTACAGCTTTATTACCTATTTCCTTTGTTCCTTACCTTCTCGTTATTTGTTTTTTCCAACTAATATTTTGTATGTTGTGGCAAGAACATAATTTTAAATATTATAAGGCCAGCATTTTTCTTAATTTCTATGCTTTTTGTTTAGTGAGGTAACTCATTTGTGAAGTATTTTCTTGCAGTGGATGGGTGGGAGTGTTTGTGGGCTCACGGCTGTTTTCACCAGTTATCGTGAATTGTTACTTCAGGAAATTTTTCAGTTTCTGAGCTGGTATAATTTTTTTTTCCCCTGATTTTTCAGGAAATTAAGTTCTTTGTACATGAAAACGTTCCTGGTTTTCTCACTGTTGATATTACGTAATGGTTTTCATTCATAGAAAAAGGAATATGTTTATTTCTCAAATATTAGAATACGTAATTTTTCTTTGGTGTCAATGTACTTAATGCATTGGAATCTGTGAGTATATATCTTTTGAGACCAAAATGTCAAGCAGCATTTGGAATTGAAAACTTCATCTATTGATACCATCTGAGGTAGCAATTCTTATGGTGCCTTCTGAAGACATACAGGTCTGTATATTTTTATTAGATATGATAGTCTTTGATTAATCAGAGTTTATTCTGAGTGACGGCATCTTTCCACCTGGCAATAACTGTTTTTGCAATGTAATACTTAAAACTCTAACTTTAAAACTTAAAATAAAAGACTCCTAATACAGCTACCATAAAGAATATTTTCCCCTGTTGAAAGGATCTTAGATTTAAAACCTAAAAGATGGGATTCATCGGTCCCAATGTAGACTGTATAACACTATTGCTAAATTGCCATAAACTTAATTTCAGTAACTAGAGGGAAATAAGTGCATGACCTACTTAAGGTCTACCTATTCTTAATCTAAAATAGATCAAGTGAATTATGACCTAGAAATGTCTGTTTTCTTCTATTTACAGCAGGGGCACTAGGAGGTACTAGATGTACTACATATCTGTCTACCTGTTAGTGAGTTTGTCTAAAACTGGTGAAGTGTGCTCTGATGCATGTTCTAGACGTGTTTCAATTCTCCTTCTCTTCCTCCAGATCTTCATGGAAATATTGTTGCGTATCTTCCTCTTCTTACTTAATCAGGCTTTTGGTTCATTCAAGCTTATAGATTGCACGTGTCTAGGTACTCAAGTCTGCTGAGTCATATATATTCACAGAGCAGGCAAAACCAGATTCACATCCATAAGCTCCTGATCAGGTCGGTCTCCAAATGTTCTAGCAGCATACTAAGTGCCCAAGTTCCCTGTGGTATTGGTCATCCAGTTATGTCCTGTCGGACCAGTCATACTAGAGTTTCACTGCAGAAATGGCCTTCGCTTGCCTGTCTGATAGTTTGCACATGATGCATGCTGGAATTGATGGTCTTCATGTGATGGAAGCTGCTTGTGAAAAAGTTTACCCCTTTGATGTTACCAGCTCTGCTTTGCGATGTGTTGGACTTAAAGGAAAAACAGATGGTATATGAATTCTTGTGATTCCTTGAAATCACTTTATCCTTGCTTCCCAGGTTAGTTTAGTCTTCCAATGGTCATGGGCTGTGTCTGCCCAGCCAGCCACCTGAGAAACTGGCAAGATCAGCCCTGACTGGATGTATCCAGTTGCTGTCAGATTTCTCAGATATGTTTGGACTTCTTGAATCCAAAAATCATAAATCTCTAAAACTCACCTGTGTGCTTTGCTGTCGCTCAGCAGATATATTTAGAATTACTGGTTTAAAATGGTCTGAATCTGTCGCAGTTTATTAATCTACTAGCAGTCCTTCAGAGGCTTAGCAATAAAATACAAGCTTGGAGTCCTGTAAATTGAAAAAGGATATGATCAATGAACATATAACTGGTAGCTTGTGTGACTCAGTTTATCATGTACAAAAGCCAGGGAATTATGACACATCTGGAGATTAGTTTTCATCTCTTGATGCCCATGCTAGTGCCTGCATAATGTCTGTCAAATAAATCAAACTTCTTATGCCAAGCAATTTCCATTATGAGTGTCTTTTAGGAAAATTATATAAACTGTAGATTGATCCAGGATCTCTTCTCTTTTGTTTGTATGAAAAATATCAGCTAGCTAATATTGAGCCTGCTGTATTTCTGCTCTATGCTGCCCATGTGGAAGAAGCTATCTTTCTTCACTGCAGCATTCCACACTTGCTGACCTGCAGATAACGTATTTTAGTAGAACTTCATTTGCCTCTTGTCCTCTCAAGTACTTGTCTTCTTATGACAGAAGTTATGCTGTGCCTAATGTGTAGATCATCTGCTTTGAAATCATTCAGGTTCCTAGAAATTGGTTCTTTTTCTGTCATCATTGCTTCTTCTGACTCAGTGTGATCCAAAAAAAGAAATCACTTTGAACATGCTGTGGCATTCTCAGTGATGCTGAGTCTGGCATTTCTCCCTCACACAGGTTTTGTCAATCTCCAAGCGGAGAATGTGACTATGTACCTGGCTAACTCGCAGAAGAATGTTAGGTGAATTCAGATTACGAAAACACTATGTTCAAGGTGGAACTTCTGTGGTTTATACAAATGCACGAAAGCCAAGTCTTTTGTATTTGGTGAAAAAGGTATCTCTTGGCTCTTGCTTCCTCACAGTTTAGGCCCACAGGACATATACTGTAAACTGCAAAAAAAATTGCAAGTTTCATGTAAATAAAACCATTTTGTAGCCATTCTACAAAGAAAATTGATAACCTGGCATTGTGCTTTCACTGTGGTAACTACTTAGAGACGCAACCCTTGTGGAAGTGTTATTGTATAGCTCAAAATAGGCAATATAAGCAAACCTGCTTGATGTAAATTATGCTACCTCAGATGGTACTGGGTATCACCTAGCTTGTAGACTACTATTTCTATTAGGGGTTTATGGTATATGTGATACATGTCTTCTAAGTTTAGCTTCCTTGTTGATAAATTAGACCATTTAAGTAGATAAATTCTACTACAAATGTATTCTTTGCACTACAGAAAACGTCATTGTACACCTGTAACCTCATTTATATCATGCTGAAATTTCTTTACCGTCTAGAAATATTATTTTTTTCTAGTGGTACAAAACCACAAAAAACCAGCTGCTCCTAAAGTTCCTATTTCCAGTGTTGTTGGTTGAAAGAAATAGTTCTTGTTCTAATTACTGTAATGATACATTGCTGCTTCATCAAAACTGGCTTGACTTTTAAGTTCCTATCATGTCTGCAGTAATACTAAGGTACTCTAACTTGGCAAAGATCAGCTCTTTATTCCTGTGCTTGTGTGAGTCAGGTTCACATCTTCAAATAGGAAAGAGAGTCCACGTTTTACTTCAAATATTTAATTCCTATCCAAAAAATAATTTTTCTTTTCTTTTTTTTTTTAATGTTTGTTTCTCTTACCTCCTTGATTCAACTTCCTGATAGACATGATAGTCCACTTGGATGCTGTGATGAGGGCCCCATTGAAAAGGCACATGGAGCACTGACTTTTAAAATATTTGTTTTCTAAATAGGGCTATAATACTCAAGTTTTAATCTGGGACACTGTTGTCCTCCTTGGACAAAATGTTCTGATGTACTGTGCAAAATTGCAGTGCTTGACCTACAAAGTGACAAAATTAAACATTCTGGAATAGATTGTCAGATTGAAGTGAAAGAATTGGCTGGGCTCCCTATCACAGTGTTCTCTGCATGGTACAAACAATTGTTTCTTTTCCGTTGTTCTTCTCTTCTTGTCATCCAGTTGCATGCAGAGACAGTTCCGAGAATTTTTCGGGAGTTGGGCTTCACTAAGGACAGCAATTCTCAAATGTTTTTTTAAAAAACCTGAGACTAATGAGTAGGCACCTGCTTGTACAATAACTATCTATCTGCATAGCAATAAATGACAGCTCTCTAAATTACAATCCCTCTATTTATAAGGATGGGTACTTAAGAGATTACAATTATTATTCAAGGTGGCACAGATCAGATACTGTTCCAAGAAATAAAATGCCACGGTTCCAGTCACCTCCTTCTACTAAGGATTGCACGTAAGCCTAAATGTTACCTGGTATATGAAAATCAAAAGTGTGTTTAATTGTGTAGCTCTCTGCAATACTAATTTTCTGACTAAGTATCTGTAGTTTAGAATACAAAATTTGAAACGGCCTTTGCTACACTGAATGTGTGGTTTCTAATTTTGCTTCAGGGTTTCTCAAACTTTCCCAAATCGTTTCCCTATGTAAAGAACATAGGGAAAAATACCTGGTGGCAAAAGGGAAGTGACAGGTTTGACTAAGAACAAATTTGTACAGAAAAACTAAATTTCAAAATAGCTTTAGTTTGTTTGATTGTTTGTTCTTTGGCTGTTTTTGAATAGCTGGAGAAACAAAGTTCTTTTTTTTTGGCCATTGCCAGCCGATGTTGATTGTAAGGATTCCACTTCTGCACTGGAAGTCAACAAATGACCAAGAGTGCACAGAAAAGGGGACAGCATTTAATTTTTTTTTCTGTTCCAGCCTTTCCCTTAGCAAAACACATCTCTCTAGAGAGTTCAGTTTCACAGTTTGAGAAATTCTGTTCTTCATGCAAGTCATGGGGGAAAAGATAATGGTGTGCACGTCTTTAATGCGCGTACAGTCTGTCTATGTGGTTGAATTTAAAGTAACCTTGATTAGTTAAATCTGTTTACCTCTCATTTGATACTTCCAGAACTGTCAGTCAGAGAAATGTCTGAAATAAACCCTGTGTACATCACAAATGTTTTGAGAAGGTTTAGGGGAGATTACTGCTAAGCTAAAAACTCCGCATATAGTAGAATGTTACTGTGCTCTTCCATAGTAATTTCTGTAATTCCGTGTTGTTTGTTTTGGTTCCAAACTCTGGAGTTGACTGGTGTTTGTTACCAGTGAGTGCTAAAATAAGTGGCTGGAGCTGTATGTAAGAATTCTTTTCAGAAATTTGAAAGAAAATTATACCTAGGACTAAGACAATTTAACTACAAATGGAGGAGAGAAGTGGGGTAGCCACAATGTCTAATGATAAGTAGTCATACTAAATGTTAGAATTTTTCTTATGTTAGAGATTTTTTTCTTATGTCATCTTGGCTGATTTGTATATCAGGTATTTGCTTCATAATATTTCTTCTCCATGGTCTCTGACATAGTCCAAAGGACAACCACATGTTTACAGGACAATAATTTTGAATCCTGAAAAGGGGGATAGAAGAAAAATTTGGCTTATTTGTTCCCCCCCTGCCATATTCCTTAATCCTGACATTTGAGCCCTTCATAGAATTATTCTCACTTTCAGACAGAAAGGAAGAGAGAGGTCTCTCTCAAACTATGCACTTTAGAAGGATATTAAAATAAGCAGTAGCCTTTACAGAGAAAATTTGAGTAATTTCATGTAGCTCTACAGTTTAGCTCATATCCAGGAGCTAATAGATTTAAATAGTCTTCTATATAATTAAATAATTTAAGAAACTAAATATTATCCGAAGTAAGGATTAAATAATATCTTAAAATGAATGAAGTAATCTCTTGAAACCTATAAAACAATGAGCCTAAAATAGTCCAGGGACTAGACCATGGGGTTAGGAATTATCTAGTTCTGGAGTCCGCCTTGATTTATCCTTGTTATATGCACTTTCCATTTAATCAGCACACGTAACTTTCTTCTAGAGAATTTTGTGCAGTTTTAGTTAAACAGTTTGGGGATTTTTTTCAGTATCTACAGAAGACTTGGTATGCAAATAACATTACTGGGGTATTTAAAATAATACTATTCTGGACAACAGGAATTCCACAATATCTTCTAGTTTGCAATATGACTAAATACTGTTAGTTACTTTTTTTTTAAGCTGTCTTTCAGCCTATTCTGTAGATCTCTGAAGTGATGAACAGGAAAAATTACTTTTAATATAAAATATACTATGAGTTCAAGCCTTCAGCTCTTCCCTTGTTTCCCTCAAGTCAGCAAATCCACAAAAGAGTAGTAATTCTCATAAATTCACTTCAATGGCAGTATTTCTATACTTGTCGCTGCTTCTTGATATTTTTAGAGTGAATACTGGCATTTCCAATGCAATTCAAGAGTAAAATGTGTGGATGTGGACACTACCATTGATTGCAAGGTAGAAGTCGTCATAGATATAAAAGAAAGATGGATCCCACAAGTCTTTAAGAACAATAAAAGCTGTAAAGAAGCGAAGTAGATGTTCATTGATGTCTCCTTCTCCTTTTTACTTTCTGTTGTCCAAATGTACTGTACAGCAACATGAAAAGATATTTGCAGTTTAGGTAATAAATAATGACCAGTCAAGCACCAGCCACTGCTGTCTTCACATGTCTCTTGAAGCACAGGATGGCTGAATTTTTCTGTGGGTAAAGTGACATCCGTGTAACATGCTTTGAATATGTCTTTTCAATTGAATTTTCTTTCTTACTCAGTTTTGTGATCTTGGTGCCAGCCAGTCGCAGAGCAACTCTATTCCAAATAAGAGTACCCATAGAATTATGACCCATCTAGAGATTATCCAAATATCAAACCAGCTTCCAAGCACTCCAGCACTAATGCTTTGCTTAATTTCTTAAAAATGCCAAAAGCGGGAAGATTGGCATTCTAACTCCAGAAACTGGTGCAGCAAAGCACAAGTGGCAAGATCAAAGGAAATGTGTTGAATTATGGATGCTAATCTTGGAATAAAAACTATTCCAAGATTTAAAGGGTACAGTGACTCTCACTTTGTTTTGCATTTGTGTTAATATTTACAGTTAAGTTAACATGAACTACTTCCTATTAATAAAGCATCTCACCTTTCATTAAAATTTCCTGATTTAAAAAAGAAATTTAAAAAAATTAATAATATCTTGATGTGTGAAGAACAAGGTGGATAAAGTCAGGTTGAATGTAAAGAAACACGAGCAAATCAAAGGCAGTTTATCAAAACTAATTTCTGTTTAACAGAGTTGAGGTTTGTATGATCCAAATGGTCATGTTTGAATTTCAGTCCTGTGTATTTTAAGTATTATTTTTGCATCATAGTCAAAAACTCAGATCATGTAATTTGTCATCCCTGGGATATTAATTCTGTGCTTTTTTTTGGAATTTCTTGCAATTGCCTTTAAACTTTGTTCACATGCAATTCAAAATACTGTCTTGATCTTTAGTCACAGCTTGAAGAAAAATTTTTGTTGATGAGTCTCTGTGTGAGATTCTCTGTATTGAAAAAGGCTTGTGTTTTGAAAGAGAGGATGAGTAGGATTTTTTTAAAATGCCAATGATTGTAAAAACACTTTTCTGATTGATGTCAGTGAGGACTTGAATACTGACTTCAAGAGGTACAGATTTAGCTGGACAAGGACTTTCTAAAACTAACTTATATAACAGATCAATACTGTGTCCTTGGATTATTACTTGTGTTAGTTTCTGAAGAACATATATAAATGTAGCTCGTGATCCATATACTACTAGAATTTGGGAGTGTTACCTTACAGTGGTGGGAGAAGGGTAAACCGAAAGCAAGCAATGAGCATTTTGGAATGGGTCTATCTGAAAAGCATTTTTTTAATTTAAAATCTGACTATAGTATTTCTCTCTTCATTTACTATGCTTGTACGAACAGTGTGACACCATCACTGCAACAGGCTCGTGTCTGTCCTCCCAATATGTTACCTGAAGATGGAACTAATCTTTACTCTGCTCGTGGCATTTTGTCGTTTATCCAGTCTTCCACTCGTAGGGCTTACCAGCAGGTCTTGGATGTGCTGGATGAAAACCGCAGGTGATTGGTTGTCACTGATTCTGCCAGCTTTTACTGCTTTTTTTTTTCTTTTCTCCTTTTTAGTGGAGTTTGGTTTTTGTTTACAAAATAATGAGATGAAATTATTTGCTTTTGCTTTCCTTTGCTTTCACTACTCATAAGCAATTTAATTGTCCAAAATTTCACATTTCAAAATGCTTCTGTTTCAGTCAAATATAGCATTGTTTTGGTTTCCTTCCAAGTAAAAATCAAAACAGGAAGTGTTAGTCTATGGCTGCAAAGGATTTTGCTGTTCCCAGATTGTCAGTGTTCTCTGCAATTAATACTTGACCCTGAGCCTGCAAATTTATTAGCCTTGTCTTCTGCTTTTCCATTGGTGAGCAATGGTGCAAATCAATAAGATTGGGTTGATGTTGTCATAAAGCATTAAAACAAATGTGCAGAAACAGGGTAGAATATTACGCAAGGCATTGCAGACACTGCTTCTGATAACATGTCAAGACATCAGTCTGTTTCAGTTTATGTTGGGAATAGTTATCTCTGGTTGATATGTGACTGATGGCAACCACTTTGCTGGATGCTCAGAGCAAGAAAGGCGATGTATACTGAGAAGCTGGTTGCTCCTCTGTTTCTGTCTCTGTTGCTGTCTCTGTTTTTATGGAGAAGCTGATACTTTGAGAGGTGAAGAGCTAATACAAGCCTCATGGCAATCGGTTACCATCCCTGGAGGTATTTAAAAGATGTGTAGATGTGGTGCTTAGGGACATGATTTAGTGGTAGGCTTGGCAGTGTTAGCTTTACAGTTGGACTCTATGATCTTAAGGGTCTTTTCCAACCTAAATGATTCTATGATTTCCATTCTCTTGAGTGGAGTTTTGCCCACTTGATGTATCCTTGGACTGTTTTGATTTGGCACTTCTAAGCATTACAGGAATGGCATGTTTAACAACACAGAGACATTTATAAAGACTAATAATGGCAAGGTTAATTTACCAAAAGTAATACTCATTTCAATAGTATGCTAGCACAGAGGTTCAGGTAAAAATTGCACACAGTTAGTCCCTAGTGTAGGGCTAGCCGAGACCTCTAGGGCTTGCCAAGAGGTTGAATTAGAGGAGATAGTTGGCAAGAACATTGGGAGAAACTGCTCGTTCCTCCTGCAGCCCTTCAGTGTGACCTGTGCTAGGAAGTTCTTTGAAATTTGCCATCTGCCTCTGGTTGCTAATATCCCAGCAGCACTCTTAATATTGTGCAGCATGAAGTTAAATGATTTGCTTTCTAGTTGTTTTGGTAATAAAATGTGACTATCAAGCCAATCTTATTGTGAATGTCTTTGTGTTTGCAGTCACTTTTCAAACTGGCACCTCCTGTAGCTTACCATGTTTGCTGACCTGACAGTATATAAATGCCCATATTAACCTTCCTCAATTGTATAGAGCTCCAGTCTTGCTGGCCTTTATGTTCTTATCCTGGGACTTAAAAAAAACAAAAACAAAAACAAAAAAACCCAAACAAACAACAACAAACAAACCCAAACAAAAAACCAAAAATAAATTAGCTGCATAGCTCCCCTTGAAATTCTTTGAGTTGGATGCTTAACTCTGACTCTGAAATTTCAGGCTGTAGCTGTTAAAATTTTGATGCCTGTCAACATTTGGACAGCAATACCTTTTTTTCTTTGTCAATATTAAAGATTAGATGGAATTTCAAGTTTGTTTTGTTTTACAAAATTAAAGCTCCCAGATAAGGAGGGATTCTACTGTCTGTGAATAATAGCACTTATTAGCTGTGCTTGTTAGTCCTTGCTAAAATATAGACTGAAATTCTAGCCCTTTCCTCAGTCTGCAGTGAAGCTAACAGGTTTTATTCCTGGCTTCCATTAGGCATGTTCTCGCCCATGTTTTCTTGGATTCTGGAAAACATACACGTATGCATACATACACTTTCAGCTTACTTCACTTACTTGAATGATCAGAATTTCTAGGGTTCTGAATACTTCAAAAGCTGCATTACTCTTCCTGGTTTGGGTTAATTCTTGGGGTGTTCTTACTAACCTTCCTAGAAGAAATGGGAAACCTGTTTCTAGTCACCTATGAACAAATAGGTGCCAAAAAAATGAACTTCTCAATAAGGTGAAAGTGTATTCTTTGTGGTTGGGTGTTTAGATACCCACCATTACTCTACAGCTGGCGTAGGAATGTGAAATTTGGATGATCCACTTGCATGGTTGCAAAATATTGTTCATTTTAAATTGCTCCAAACCTGCAGTCTGTTCTTTTGCTCGGTGTAACGTGCTTTCTATCTCAAAACCTTATATAGTTTAACATTTTATGCTTAATACTAGAAGAGATCTTTTAAAATGAACAAGCTCTGACTATGTGTTACTCACTGGAAATATTTTAAACTTGTTTCATGGCTTGCTTTTTTTTTTCCCAAAATATTTTCCAATCTGCTAAAAGTGCTAATGTTAGGTGCTGATTGTACTGCTGCAGATAATGAGTTATGCCTAGTTTAGCTGGCACTGCTCGCATAATAGGTTATTTAAATGGGCACAATTTAATGATCACTGTTTACACTATCTGTTTACTCTTGCATTTCCTTCAGCTTGGACAAGGACAGTAGGTCAGTTTTGTTTTCCAGTTCTAACCATTTTTCTGTTTCAGTTTCTGTTGAATGACTGTAGGGCCTATAGGTAGTGTCTTTTAAAGACTGATCTCTTATGCTGTAGACAACAAAAAAACCCAAAAAAAACCCAAACCCCTTACATTTAAAGAGATTTTAGTGATGTCTTGAATGCAAGAAAGAAGGCAGTTTCATATCTAAATAGAATTTTGTTGAAATCTGTACTTTATCTGAACTATTCTTCATCTCTTGGATCAATACCTTTTAATTTAGGAGAAAAAAGTATGGAAACTTATTACTATTTCCTTTCTTCAGGATAGCCCTTTCTAAAAACCCACTATCCTTCTTAAATGCTGAACTTCACCCCCATAGTCATATCCTGAGGTGTTATGAGATCGCTTTTTATATTGAGCAAGTTTAATGATACTTTTCACGGTAGAAATAAAATGGGATGCGAGTTAAGACCGTCAAAGAGGGCTACATATGACTTTGGATTGGAGTAATATAGTTCAGAAGAAAATGAAATGGGTCTGCAAATGTGAAGGAGCCTGGGGAAACCAGTAGCCTATTGCTTTATTGAAGTAACCACTTCTAGCACCGAGACAAGCAAGGAGAGTAGTTTCAGCCAGTCACTGATTCTTCAGTGCAGCAATCCTTTCTGTACTTTAGAAGCTGAGCTTCTTACTTAGTTCATGTCCAGAACATGTCTGTAAAGTCCTAGTGCTCATTCTTATGGCCTCTCTGAGATTGCCAGAGGTGTTTTAAAGTGCAGTGAGAGGTGAACACAGCTGCTACCTCTGCTGAACAAAGATAATGTGCTGGCCTTAGTCCCCTGCACGCATGCACAGAAGCAATGGAAGTTGGACCCAGGTACCTAGATTGTCCACACCTTGTTTTCCTCCCAGACCATGTGTTTATGATTGCATCATTGCTGTGGTATTTCCATTGCATGCTCTGCTCTAAGCAGAGGAAGACAGACCAGATTCATTTGGTCATTGCCTGATCGCCTGTTTTCCCACTGTTATTAAATTGTATTACTCTGCATTCCCTTCATGTTTCAGGCTTCTGCTGTATTTGCAGTGAAATGGTTAAGTGTTGAGTATACATGACCTCAGAGTTACGGCTTCTTCTGTTCATGTGTTAATATTTAGGATGGAATTGACAGAAGTAGCCAGAAAATTCAAAGTTTTAATGTACTCTTACTCAGTTTTTTAAAGAAGGCCATGTAATAGCTTGATGATATTATACTTGTGTATTTACCAAAAACTTGCTGATTTGGGGGTAAGGTGATCTCAGTTATGAGGCCACTGTGATCTGTATAATGAATTTTTTTGTTGATATATAAAACCAAGCAAGTAAAAAGCATGGGAGAGGCAGGGGAATATTCTGGTGATCCTTTTGGGCCTACCTGTAAAGGAATAAAATGTGAACTGCAAAGAAGAGGAAGAAATCGTGCAGCTTCTTAACAGCCTGGCTGTGCTGGGAAGTGGGATTAAAGGCTTGTCTTTAGTTTAGATTAAATACCTGATTTACATAGATCCCAGAGTGCTCTAGTTTTCTTTCTTGCTGTAGCCCTCAGCTGCCTCCAAGCCTGTGGCTTTCCTTGGGAAGGATAGTGTGAATTAGCTATTATTGATTAGTTCTACAACAGCTGTAAAACTGTTTGCCACAAGATACCACAGAGACCAAGAGTTTAGAGAGCATCTGAGACCTATCGTTCTCATTACACAAAATCCAAATGTTGTTGTCCTGTGTCAGATGATGTGTGAAATGCCTGCTGGATACTGACAAGCTGGTGTCACACATCTGCCAATTAATTACAGGTGACTTATGTTCGCAGAGAAGTTCTGCGACCTGTTCCATAGCTGCTGTTTGCTGAATTTCTTATGCTTTCTCAAAGTATTTAGTTCTAGCACATGTCAGACAAGACTTTAGACTAGCTGAATTATTTCTCTGATTAAAAAATAGGAAAACCTTTTTTGATAACTTTCTGGAAGACCTCATGCATTTAGGTAAGAGTATTCTTTTATTGTATGTATTGGGAATGGGGGTTTCTGCTTTTTAAAACACATCATGCTGGCTTATTTTATGTGCTAGATGGAAAAATATTGTGGTATGCACTTATGGTGCTGATTAGAGTAGGACCTAGTCCCACTAAGTATTGTATCAGGTAGCAGAGTTTGCTAAGGCTCCTAGATCCTGATCCTTTTAAAGGAAACCAGTGGTTGTGATATTTTTGCATGGTTCTTGCTTGTTTTCAGGCCAGGCTACAGTGTTTTCCCAGCCACCTCGGCACCAAGCCTCTGCCTCCTACATGTACCTGCTGTAAAGATCTTCATACCTAGATTCTCTAGCCTCTCTAGGAATTTTATAGCCTGGAGTATACATGGGTTAAATGCGTGGTACCAGTACCTCTTCTTGGCTTGGGGAAAATGGAAGGAATTGAAAAAAGATTTCAGGCTCTTGAACAGTTTGTTACACATCATAGATGAGGAACACTTATGCCTCATTACCAGAGGGACTGAAAACAGATAGTACCGGCTTTGTCAGAAGCCCTGCTGGTATTCACATCATCTGTAAATTGGGACACAGTAACTTCTTGTTGCAAAGTTAATGTATATTATATAGTTGCAGCAACTTAAAAAGCTCTACCTTTTCTTCCTCTCTGCCTAGAAAGAAAAGGAAAATAAATTGAAAGAGCAACACTTTTGTTCGTACCATCTACTTAAAGCTTTTAGTCACTTTTTCCTGGAGAGATCTACTTCTCTTCGGATGATATATGGTCCTTAGGCTACTACCCCAGGTTTTCTGTATTACATCTAGCATAGATGAATAAAGAAAAGACAAACCTCCCCTTTCCCTAGAGGGAGGAGAGGATGATTAAAAAGGCTTTTATAAGTATGTGTAGACACATTTTTTCTTCTTTTTTTCCATTGTTGTTGGGTGGGGTTTTGGCTTTTGAGGGCAATTTTTTTTAAACCTGAAGTTTCCCATGGTTGTTTTATAAGGCTGATAACCTCTGCCCAAATCTCTATTGCAATAGTTTGTCTTCCATAAATGAAGTTATAGCATCAAAAACTTGCCTACATGTCTTAGCTGCATAAACATTCGGTGTTGATTAAATTTGAATGAGAAATATGAAAGTGCAATTTACAACAAAATAAATAGATACTATATTGTAGTGAAATATTGTTCAATATAAGTGGAAGTATTTTGATGTTCCTTTGTTCTGTGTGTTTTACCTCTTATCTCTGTTTGTCATTTCCTGTTTCTGTCTTCTTCTTTCTATCTACAAAAACCTGCTGTAGGCCAGTGTTACGTGGTGGGTCAGCTGCTACCACTTCCTCTAACCCTCATCATGACAACACCAGGTAAAGAGTGGTTTTTTGTTAGTCATGATCCACTAATTTAGATTCTAAAATTCACACTTCTGTTTCCCTATTTCTAGTGTCCTTTCTTTAAAATACAGTGCTTGTCTCTATCCTCCCTCTCAACTCTTGAGATATTTCAGGCCTTTATTCCTTACCCATCCAAGTCACCTGCAAAGAGCTCACTTGTCTAATAGATACGACGTGCTGCAAAATTCTGACTCAAAGTAATGTGCTAGGGGAGGCTCTTAAATTACATTAGCAGTATACTTCAGGTATTTTCTATTTAGTAGTGAGTTTCGTATTTTTATTGCTAGAAAATTTGGCCTTGCATCACCTTATTTTTTCCAGGTGTTCTCAGTAACATGCCTGTGATTGTTAGTTGTGGCTGGATGCCCTTTCACTGCCATTATCTTGGAGGACTGACATTTCAGTAGAGCTGGATATAACATTGACATGTAATCTCATGGTCAGAATGAAGGAAAAAAAATAGTCAAGCAGGTGATTCTTCTCTAACTCAGGAATTCAGTTTTTGTGATGGTCCAAGAGATTATCTCAAGGGATTTCTTGCTGGTAACCCTCTTGATTTAATACCTGGAATGGTTTGGAAGTTGGTAGAGAAGCAGTGATATACTGTGACTTTATATTAAATTTATCTGACCTGGGAGGGAGGTGTGCCCATTTCACAGACATGATGAGCCTCTCTGCTTTTCCCAAGAGATGGTGAGGGACAACTATGCTGTGGATCCGGTGGGATTTTCTAATTTTTTTAGCACCTACTACAAATTAAAAAAATGGCTACAAAAAGACCCTTCTCAGAAATCTCTTTGGCTTTCAGAGGACCTGTAGTAGTAAGGAAAACTTGATTTATTTTTTGTGTATGCAAAGCTTCAGACTTTTTTTAACAATAGAAATGTTCAAATTGTTTTATAATTAACTTAGGTTTATTTTAAAATAACTTTGCTGAGTTAGCGATGTGAGCTTCACAGTACCGAGGAAATAAAAAAGAAACAAACAACCCAACAGTGTCAGTCTTTTAATATTGCCCAAACTGAAAGAACTACAACTAGTAAATAGCATAAATTATAGTGAAGTGAATGTTTGAAGTCTCCTTAGAATAAAAAATTAATTATAGCCTTAATGAGAAAATCTTTTTCTACAAAAGGAGTTGCCAAAAACACAGTATGGGACAAAAAAAAAAAAAGTTTTAAAACAGCTATGGCTCTGTTGGCAAACAATTGCTTATTTGACTATTCCCTTACTAAAAGCAGTTTTTATCCTGATCTCACCCAGAGAAGGTTTCTCTCTCCTTGTACACCCTTCAACCCAAAAACCACACAGATCAAAACGTAATTAACTTCCTGTCTTTTATACAGTGTTGCTTCAGGATCTCATTGTTATTGAAGTCCAGACTAATGCAACTCTCATCTAGAAACAGCAATTCTTATTTAGAAACAATGTATTAATGAAAAATGATACAGGGAAAATTTGACAGGTTGTCTGTTGGGGTGGGGGACAATCTTGCCTGAGCTGAGGGCGTTCTATAGATGTTTGCTGAAAGTGATGAAAGAACACGCAGTGCAAAAGTAGTATCTGCACTTCAGTGCAGTCTGCAAGCTTCAGGAATTCTACTTGTATTCACGTTTGTCGAAGTTGACCATTAACTGTCATTAAATGCTAAACATTCTTTTAGGTGTATTTTGTTGTGAATTTGGTAGCCTTGACATTCTTTTGTTCCATTTCCTAAGCTGTTTGCAGCAGTTGCTCATACATCCTAATGAGAAAGCAAGTCAAGGGGAACTAATATTGGAAACTGAGGTTTTAAGATGGAAAGAGAAACTCAGTGGCAGGTGCAGCATCAGGAACTACTTGTTAGTTGTTGGAAAAGAATCTGGTTAAGAGGTAGCATTTGGATGATGAAAACACATTCTTTATGTAGACTTTGTGCCACTTCCCAACTGGTAATAAATGTGCCGTATTTAATTAACTTGCCCTGGAGTTAGAATAATGCTTTCTCTGAATCGCTACATTAAGAAAAATGAGAGGTGCTCTGGGAACAAACTTCCTAATGCGTGCCAAGTTCAGCAAGCAGTGACCCCACACTAGACTCTTTATTTGCAAGGTTCTCTGCCTAAAATACTGAGATTAATGTGACTGAGATCATTGATCTCAGTAGGTGTCCACTTGGGATGTTTAAGTAGGTACCAGGCATAAGACACCCAATTCTTTCCAAGTCTTCACTTGGTTATTTCAAATCTGTTGCCAGTTCTCTTGTGATTTTGGCATTTTAGCTCGGGCAATTTTCAGGTTTCATTAATCAGTTAAATAACTGGAAATAGTCTTTTGAGAGACCAAGTGACAGCAAGAAGTCTGTCTGCATGGAGCATCTTCAAAAATATTTAAGCGTGAAGAGCAATAAACCCAGATTCAGTCAAGCACTTGCCCACTTCATATGTGTTTGTGCTTTTTTCAGTTAGGATCCTATTGTAAAAGCTGGAAAAAAAGTTTTCTAATTCTTCTGTCCATCACCACCAAAAAATATATCTACTAGAATGTTGATAAAATACGGTACTTGCTAATCTTTGCATGGATAAGACAGCTAAGCTATCTCCCTTGTTTGATAGATATGGTCTTTCCAGCTTGGATACTACACTTGAGGGAACACCAGATGACATGACAGTTGTAGATGCTGCCTCCTTAAGAAGACAGGTAAGTAAAGCATAGTAGTTGATTATATTAAGAAAAAGCTGTAGTAATAAAATGGGGGAAACAGGTTTTCTGTGTGGCTGCAAAGGTATCCATAACAGATATGATGAGAGATCCTCTCTGTACCCCTGCTGGACTGTCCTCATATATCCTGTGGTGTTCTGGGAATCTGGAGAGTCCGACTCCATTTCTGTTCCTACTTATTAGGGACAGCAAGATCTGATCACTAGCGACTGAAGATAGAAAGTCAAATTATCAAGTGTTTAAAATCCATCTGTTGGACATACTAATTTTACATGGCTATTCAGAAGCTTCTAGAAAGTCTGGCAACTTTCAATTAAGTATTAAAAGCTTTTATTTATTTTTAGATAATCAAACTTAATCGCCGTCTACAACTTCTGGAAGAAGAAAACAAAGAACGCGCTAAAAGGGAAATGATCATGTATTCAATTACCGTAGCTTTCTGGCTACTCAACAGCTGGCTTTGGTTTCGGCGCTAGACACAGCTCTAGGAAGGATTTAATAGTTGAAAATATAAACAATTTGCAAAATTCTTTGGTTCTGTTTCTGAATTATGTGCTGTTTTATAATTCATACACTGGAAACTTCCACCACAGATAAAGGCTATAGAATTGCAGTGTTAAAAGGACACCTTGTTGTTCAGTTATAATGTATTTAATAGATTTGTATTGCAAATACTTGCAGTATCCTCCTTTGCATGCTTCGATGTAAATATGGATCAGCTGATATGAAGTTTGCTTCATGTAATGTAAAGACAGTGATCTACAGGAATAACCACTGTATGTTTTGTTGTGGCGAGAAGAGAACAAATGGAATGGGTTTGGAAAAAATACAAAAACAAAGGAATAAGAAGTAGTTTTTATTGTTCTGTTGTTAGATGCAATTAAACATGATTGCACTAGTTTTCCTTTAGTCTGAGTGGTTTGAAGTGTGGCATATTCAAGGAGTGTGTCCTGTCTCATGAGTATATTCCTTGTTTAAGCACATGTTCAGGTCAAATAATAAAAGGTATTCTTTGCTAACATGCAGATTGTCCAGAGGTGTGTAATATGTATTTTTTTTATATTTAATTTTGCAGATGTTTTTCTATAAAATACACTTCTAAGAAAGTCAGTCTCTGAGTGATCAAAAGATAATGGAGTACAAGATACTGATGTAGTATATTTAATAAAATTCTCTCTCAAAAAAAAAAAATCCCAAACCATTGTTTAATATTATTTTAAGAAGATTTATTTGAGGGTTCATCTAAACTATCAGTCTTTGAAGTAAGTAGTAGTGATTGACTGAACAACTTGTAAGTAGCAGGTAGGCATCTGACAGCCTGCTGCAGGCTACCACCCCCTGCACGTTGTGGGATTGTTCTCTCTGCATGCGGTGACCGTGCAGGTATGGGACGCTTGGCTGGCGTCCCCATGTACCGTGGGCAGTTTAAACATCCCCTGTTCAGTCCCATGACTTAATACATTTTTGGTGGCTACTGTCTGAGGGAGCGCTGAGCCGCACACGGTGCTGCCGGGGAGACCTCAGCCTGCCTGCATGTTAGTGGCTTCCTGTCCCTGCATGGCTGCAGCTGCCACTTCCACTTGCGCACAGTGCTGTAGCAGCCCCAGCCCCTTCCCTGCGGGTGTATGAAACAACTGGTAGTGTTGGTGTGTGAGAGAACGTGCAGTGATATCAAAACAATGCTTCAAGCGGACCTTTCCTAGAACAGCTAGACTTAGCCCGCTGTGCAGGACTGGTTCTGGGCTCTGAAGTACACAGACTGGTGAAGAGATGATGGTACCCACTGGCCGCAGAAGAGAAGGAGGTGGGGCCTCTTTCAGTGATGTCCTCGGCTCGCCCTGCAGCAGCAGAGGCCACAGGACAGTACAGGGCTACCTTTGTGCAGAGACCCCCCGCCAGCTGGGGAGGTCAAGGGCACGCCTGGGCGCCCGGTGGCTGCACGCCCTGCTTTGGCGGCAGCAGAGCAGCGCCCTGGGAAGGACAGGCTGTTCAGGGAGCGTCAGCATGAGAAGCCCTGGGGATTTTGATAACATTGGCCTTGAGTGCCTGGCTAAGGAACGCTTCTGTCGTCTGTTCCGTGTGCTGTCAAGTCAAACAGGGCATTGTGCCCAGTTTTACGGGGCTGTTGTGCTATTGATTAAGCAGCCGTGCCTGCTTCCTTGCGCTTTTCTGGATTTGGCTGTTGCGTATATTGGTTTTAAACTTTGTTCACTGCTACATGACCCCAGTGGCTATTTAGGGCACTTGCTGTGCGTGATTTCTTACTGTGAAAAGTGCGTGCCTTTGTCTTTTAGTGAAAGGCAACACACAGGGAAGGGCCCGCTTTGCACATTTCCTGTATTTCAGCTAAAGGTGTACTGTATGAACTCTGATGTAACGAGGGTTGCAGATTAGAGATTTTAGAGCTGTATGGGTAACAGGAAAAAATAAAGCTTCTTTTAAGGGAACAGACTTTGTCTTACAAGTGGAGATGAAACCCAAGTACACAGATAAAGAGCAGATTTTAAAAACATCTCGCACCGTGCCCTGCGGGGGCCGAGCTGTCGGTGACGGGGCGACGGGGGAGCCGCGGGCTCGCACACCCCAACGCGGCTTCGGCCCCGGCGGCCCCGCGGCCCCTCCCCGGGAGCCGGCGGGATCCCGCCCCGCCGCGGGCCCGAGCGCGTCCGCCGCTGCTGTCCCCGGCCAGGAACGCTTCCGCCCGGAACTAGCGGGGCGGGAGCCGTGCTTCCGGCGGGGCGGGAACGGGGACGGTGCCTTCCTCCGCCATGGCCGCCCGGCTGCTGTGGCGGGCCTCGCAGCGGCTGCGGGCTGGGGCCGGGGCCGCAGTTGGGGCCGGGCGGGTCGCCCTCAGCACCGCGCCGCCCCGCGAAAAGAAGCGGTGGCTCCGCGCCTACCTGGAGCAGCAGCGGCTGGAGGCGCCCCCCCAGCGGCGGTGAGAGCCGGCCCGGCCCTCGGGAGAGGGCGGGCGGCGGCGGGGCGGGAGAAGGAGGAGGATGAGGATGAGGGCGGTGTCAGCGGGGCTCGGGGGGAGGGAGGGAGTGCAACAGGCTGACAAATAAGTAAAATCAAAACGTTTTAGCACTTTCTCGCCCAGAAGAATGTTTTTGGCCGCGCAGGTCAGCGTAGCTCCGGCTCTGAACGTGGCAGGGGGCCCGTCCTGTGGCAGGCAAGCAGTGCTTGGCGCAAGGGTTTTTAAACACTGGTTTTGATCTTCAAAAACAGTTTAATTTTTCATTCCCTTTCAGTCATCTGAAAGGCATGATACTTGCAGTACGGGTAACTCCTTGTTCTGTTTCTGAATTTTTTTTCCATGCCTGTAGATCAGAGAAGCCCAACTGGGATTACCATGCAGAGATACAAGCTTTCAGCCACCGGCTACATGAAAATTTTTCTTTGGATCTTCTCAAGACTGCATTTGTTAATTCTTCTTATATTGAAAGTGAAGAGGCAAGACGCCAAGAACTTGGGCTAGACAAAGAAACAGCTACTCTTAATCTACAAGATAATAGTAAACTTGCTGAACAAGGGATGTCTTTTGCACGTTCTTACCTGACTCAATGCTTTGAAGGTGCCTACCCAGATTTACCTGCAAAGGGGATAGGAGCACTTGTTGATTTTCTCACTAGTCAGGAACTTGTTTCTTATGTGGCTCAAAACCTGTCTATACAGGACCTGACGCTTTGCAAAGAGTTTCCTGTCCCACCAAATGTGCTACAGAGGACGTTCTTTGCTGTAATAGGAGCCTTGCTCAATAGCAGCGGGCCTGAGAAAACGGCGATCTTTGTCAGGGTAAGTCATTACTTACCATGTTTTTGTACTGACAACAATAACATCTGAGAATCTCAGAAGTTACAGGGAAAAAAGGCAAAAAAATTAAATATTGTCTTGTACCTTGATGGCCAGAGATTGGCAGAAGTTTGGCAATACCTGTAACAAGACAATTTAACAATGAGTTTTGGTGGTGGTGGTGGTCGGGTGGGGTTTTTGGGGGTTTTAGGGTTGTGGGTTGTTTGTTTTCTTTGAGAAGCACAGGCTGGTCCAGTGCATAAACTCATATACTTCTGGTTTATAATGGTGATATTTTAGTATTTGCTGACACTTGCCAAGGGAAAGCATTATATTCCATGCACTATACTATCAAATAATGAAATCATTCCATGTAAGGTCACATATATCTTCAATTTTAAAAAAACATTTTATATAAAGCAGGGCCTGAGTTCATAGGTTTTGCATGTAGGAGCGCAAGTACCTAAAAATATTTCATACAGAAACGTTCAATTAAAATGCAGTGTAACGAAGTAGTTTTAGCAGGTACTGTCCTTTCAGTCATCCTTTTCACTTATTTCTAGTTTTGCTATGGAAAAATGTTTGTTAAAATCTTATTTCTGATACAAGCCTGTTGAGAGGTCTCTAAGAGCAAGTAGCAGTTTACAGGCAAGAGAGCGATCCAAACAGGTGAAAAGTCCCGTGGGTTTGCATGTTCCCTTCAACCTGTTTGCAGAACTCCCCTGATGTACAGCTTCTTGCTTGGAAGCAGCACTGAGTTGCTTACCTTGTGCTCGGACCTGCGCATAAGCGTTGTTATAACTCCTCTCTCGGGCTGGTGCTGCTCCTTCTTGAGGTCTGGGCAGTTGAGTTTGCCCAAGGCACGCATCCTGTCAGGGGCTAAATTGGAACCAGAGCTGCAACACGTAGCAACACTGCTAAGCTGTGCTTAGCTGTGATGGAGCACTGAGGCAGTTATTCATTTCAGCAATTTATTGTCAACTGTGGTAATGACTCTTCATATTGTATTTTTATTAGGAGACACCAGAAGCTAAAGCCTTTGTTACCTTTCCCATTAATTGTAACATCTAAATATTCTTGTTTAGGATTTTTTTATTCCCCAACTGATTGGAAAAGACCTGTTTGAGATCTGGGAAGTTGTAAATCCTATGGGCTTACTAGTGGAAGAACTGACCAAGAGGAATATCTCTTCTCCAGAACCAAGAATTACCAGGCAGTTGGGAGTCAGCACGGTTCTGCCACTGTACTTTGTTGGGCTGTACTGGTTAGTACAATATTAATTTAAAGTGGAAGGGATTTAGGCTTGGGGAGAGGGGAGGAGGGAAGATGGTCTTTTGCTTTTATACTCCTGCTCTTTGGTCAAGTTATTATAGACATCCTTACAGTGTCCTTGTAGTGACATCCTTATAAAATTAGCCATTTAAGTGTTGGCCATAGCTTGCTGCGGTGATGCATAAAAAGACAGTCTCTGACAAAAGGGCTTCAAAGTCTAAGTTGGGGGCACAGGAGAGTCGGGGTGTATGTTCTGGGTCACCTGATGTAGGAGCTTTGTGAAGAGCATAACAGAAAGGCTTCAGAGGGACCACAGCTGTATCCAGGGCTTAGGGAAGGGTAAAGACATATAGACATTAAGGGAGGTGGGGTTGAAGAGAGACTTATTTTATATTGCAGAGAAGCTTTTTCGTTTCAAATCACAGGCACTGTAAACTAGGCAAGAGGAGTGTCTGTATCCAGACACGACTTAGGAAGTGCCAGTCATCCCTGGTGCACTTGTCTCAGGTGTGGTCAGTGCTTGTCCTGGTCTCTTGCCCAGGGCCGACATTGCTCCTCTGGAGCAGGACAGGACCTTCTTCCACCAAAACCCACATCATTGTTGCTTTGCTAAATGAGCTGCAGATAAACGCATGGGAAGATTGCCTTAACTTGTTCTGATTTATCATGCTTTGATTTACATGCCTTCTAAGATTTATTATCTTACGTAAAAGAAAGGAGCTTTGAGTATTTTTCTTCTGGAATCCCTGGTGTCCCTTCACGAACTGTTTGTGTTCAGTGCCCATAGGTGTTGATTAAACAGAGCTGAGAGCATACTTCATAACATCGAGAACTTCTCTGTGAATCCTTTTAAAGAAGTTTTAAAATGTTTTATTACCAGGGGAGAAATGACAGAATAATTTCAATTCTTTGTTTAAGCTAACCAGAGTAACGAATTTGCATATTTTTAACAGGGGTAATAAATTGAACACTGTAAAGAATCAGTGATATGTTAGGAGTCTAAATGAACAGAGTATTGTTCTTCCAGGAAATGGACGCATTTCTGATTTGAGTTTCTGTTGTTGAATATACAATCACTTATCTTTGCAGGAAAGACCAACGGAAACGTTTACATTTGTGTATATAGAGAAATTACCTTCAGTATTCACAGACGTTGGAGAAAAAAAATAACCTAGCAGCCCTTATTCATGACCCACAGCAGTGCTCAGGATTTCATGATGAAAATGTTTTTGATTTATTTTTTTTTTTTTCCCCCAAGTGATAAGAAGATTATAGCTGAAGGTCCTGGTGAAACGCTGCTTGCTGCAGAGGAAGAAGCTGCCCGCGTGGCACTGCGGAAGCTATATGGGTATACAGAGAACAGGAGGCCTTGGGATTACTCGAAACCCAAACAAGGATTTGTAGCTGAAAAGGCTATCGGCAGTAACTAGGTGATAAAAGACATTTCTGCTTTCTCTTAAGAATTAATGGCTTCCATGCTGAATATAGATGTATTTTGGAAAGCAAAATTCAGTTTGGTTTTCTGATCTTCAGTGCTTGAAACTTTCAAATCGAATATGGTATTAAAATAAATAAAGTCTTTTCCTTTTGCACAATGTTTAATATTTGCTCATTTTCTTAAACATAAGAAAAGTACCCTTATTCTGAATTTTTGCCTTTTGGCTGAGAAGTTTACATCACAGGAGACCGTTTTTAATGATGTTTAATAATGTGTGGCAAAATCTCGCTGTATGGAGAAAGGTTTCATGAATGCTTCCTTGGAGATTGTTTTCATGGTATTGTTAATAAGATGAGTTGAATTACATATGCAACATTGGTCTTAGGATTGCATCTGGATTCATTTGTCCTTGACCTTGTGAAAACATCAAATATGATGTGGGTGATACTGATACTGTTGGTGATCCAATTTAAAAAAAAGAAGTACAAATGGCATTTCTGAGGTCTTACTGCTTGCATACAAATTTTGTTTGCCATACATGTTGGCTTCTATTGTTGGAGCATGCTCTGAAAGAGGATGTATTTTCAATTTTAAAATTTTTAGAAATTTCTTTATTGCAAAACTAGGAATAACTGAAAATAAGGATCATGAAGGCCTGAACCCAAGGAAATTGGAGAACATGATTTAATGATAGGCTATTAGATAAGCTACCGCCTTCTCTTTTCTTTTTTCTCTTTTTGGTACTTATCCTGTTTTAGTCCAGATACTTCATTTTTCTCCTGTCTTTTGGCAGCTTAATTTAAGCGGTCACGTGACTAAAGTGTTGGATTCAGTGAAATCAGTGTTTGTTTTGTTTGCACCAGCTGTAGCTGTTCTAATGCAACTCCAGGTAAATGGAAACTCACTTGGAAATAACTCAGGTACTGGCACCGTGTTCCTATTAAATGTCATAGAAACTCAGTATGTGTACCGGAAGACAACAGATGCATGAGGACTGTGACTCTCTTGGATTAATTTCCTTTTAAATTGAGTCTATTAGAAACTGGGACTGAGCCCTCAAAGGAAGAAAGGAAGAAGCTGAATGTAGGACAGTGGTTAAAGAAGTGTTTCCTGCAAAAATCTCATTGCGAGCAGTGGTTGTAAAAAAAGACAGCAGGTAAACGTGCCTTCATTAATCTGGGGAAAAAAAAATATGCAGGTGGCCATTCAGACAGGTTTGATGCTACTGTCTGTAGCAACAAGCCTCCATTGCCTTCGGCCCCCAGGACGGATTTATGTGAGGGACACTTAGCAGCAAAAGGTCCTGTGCTGCAGTCGTGGCTCTTAAGCAGATCTGTGGTACAGTGCAGGTGGCACATTCCCTGCTGCCCCTGGCGTGAGAATGAGTTCTGACTCTGGTCTATTGGATGGAAACAGATTTGTTAGTGTATTCAAGCAAAAGAACTGGTTGTCTGTGATCTGTGAGTGTTTGATGTGACCCACATCTTAAGTGTGTATAAAACATTTATGAGGCTGGATAGAAACGAAACCTTTTTCTGCGTTCTGGCATGGGAGATCACATGTGGGAAAGCTTGAAGAGAAAAAGGAGAGCAGAAAGATATGTCTAGCATAAAATTGCTTGTGTTAAGTGAAAAATTCCAGCTAGGTAATCTATTATCGCTTATATAAGCAAAGCCAATAAGGTCACTATATTTCAGGGGAATAATAGCAAAATCTGAAAAGAGGATAGAAATTACTCATGCTATTTTTAGTTTCCAGATGAGGTATTTCTCTTACCTTTACCTATTTTAAAAGGACAATAGTGAAGGTGGGGTTTTTTACATCTGAAGTTTGATCTACCAACTTTTTTTTATATACATATTAATGTACTTTGAGAGAGGGAAAAAAGCAATTTTCAGGCAGTTTACCTTAAAAGAATACTTAAGATCTGCTTATGGTGGCTTTCCAGTTTGGAATATGGGCATAAGTCCTAGGAGAAGTGCATTACTGAATAGTGTGCTGGGAAAAAACGGAGTAATGCAAGATAAATCAGTTTATTGTGTAGGACATGTATGGAATGTCTTGAGCTCGAATGGAAAGACAGTTTGGGGACATGGAAAGAAAGGACTGGGTCTTTATAGAGGTGTGAGTGAAAAAGGAGTCTTTGTAAGAAAATGTGTCCTATTTTCAAGCTTCCAAAGGTCAGAAAAGCATTTTATATGGTATCTGTGCTTTAATTTCTGGCACTCAAGCATATATTTAAGGATTTACCATTGTAGTAGAGAGATCATTTACATACTTCAGATTAATTACTTCTTTTTTTTCTTTGTTTTTTCCCAAATCAGTAGCCATAAATAATATCTAAGTGACATTAGAAGATTGGTTAGATTTACAGAAATCAGTTTCTACAAATTCTGGTGAAAACAGCAACTTTTCTTCTACTAGAAACATTTTTCATGAAATTCCATGATAGTTTTGTTGTCTGAAAAGTGCTTTGTAAGCTACTTGCGTTGGTTCTGACCTAGGTGCTGCATACAAGTGCATTTACATCTGCCAGTGGTTGTTCCTTTCTTAAATCACATTTTATCTTTCAGAGAAGACAATACATCAAGCAGCATGTCAACAATGACTGACAGAAAGGAATCAGAACAGTTTATTCTTGCAGTTCATTGAACAAGTCATTGATTATTGTTATGAATATTACATTTGTAAACTTACTTAAGAATAGAAATAGAATTAGCATTTATGGGATTTTGGAATAGGTTATCATCATCTCAAGAGTCAACTTGGATTATGCTTTTCTATATGCTACCTTTTAACCTTACCTGATGCAAATATTTCTGTTCCTGTATTTGCATTTATCCTTCCTTTAACTCATTCAAAACTTATCTCATAATCAAGACTTTTGTAAGTGAAAGTTATAATTGGTAAACCAGAACATAAATAACAGTATTTCTGCACTAACTTAAAATGTGATGTCATGTGTGTACTAACAACTACGTTTTGACAATAGTACAGTGCTATATGCTAACCCTTTTTTAGCTTTCTTTTCCTTCTTGGTCTTTGTATTAATTTGCATAAGTATGCTAATATGCTTAGATGTAGATATAAGTCAAATTATGAAATAAATGGACTACTAGTCATTAATCCATTAAAAGCAATAGCAGTTTTGCTATTAATTTTGGTCTAGAATTGGTTTTATTCCAAATGTTAAATAAACTCGGTGTGTGCATAGTCTTAGATTATTCTGTTTCTGTCATCTAGATCCTTTGTCTTCTTCCTGAAAGTGTTTTAAAAGTGACTTTGAGAAAGGTAAGAGAAGTTTTGCTGTGTTGGTCCCAGCTAAGTAACTGGAGAAAAACTTAATATGCTTTCATGCTCTTTTATTAAGTTACTTCTGTTCTCAGTATGTGCTTTTGCTCCTGTGTCTTGAGCTGTTCAGTAAAGAAAAAGTCCAGGAATAATTCTTCTGTTAATTGTTGCTGTGACTTAAAGGCAGGAGATGAAAATACAACCACTTTACAGTTATCTCCATGAGAATTCAGAGTCTGAAATTGCTGGTGAAAAGTTAAAAGCTTGTATTGAAATTTCTTATACCAAACTCCTGGTTTTTATCATAAATCAAAAATTTAAATAAGCTGCTCTGGTGTTATGTTGCTATAAAAAGCCATGAAGAATTCAAAACATCAAAAGATGTGTTGTCATTCTTTTTTGCAGGGCAGGGGGAAAGGGATGATGCAGTACAGAAACATTAGAAGAGCCCTACTTTTTCTTGTCTTTAACTTTACTGAGCACTGAGGTAAACTTTAAACAGGCTCTAAAACTATTTGGTTTCTCTTACTTCTGAGCTTTGAAGTTTAATATTGAAGAGACGCATTTAGTGTAGAGAAGCAAACGTCTAAGGACAGATTGTTTTCATCTTTTCAAATTGATTCCACTGATCTAATGGCACTGTCTTTGTGTGTTTACCGTTTCAGCTTGTCTAAGAAATTGTTGTTGAATTAGGAAGATAAAACGGGCACCAGTCGGTCAGTAAATAGCCACTGTCATAGTGCAAAGTTGCACAGGGGAAACACAGTTGATCTGCCTGACAGAATCGGAGCACTGAGGGCTGTCAGTGATTCTTTACATCACGGGGCATACTGCAATGCAGCGCTTTGTGGTGCACCTAAACACTGGGGCTGGTCGTCTTTGGGAAAAGGGTAGCTCTAGGGAGAAGGTAAATGTTATCACCCCTTCCTGTTTTTGTGTAGTAAGTGTAACGTTTCTGCTGGTCTGTGGCAGCTATGCTTGTGGCTATGCTCTTGAACTTCCAGTTTTATGTTCAAATATGTTATGTGAATTACTACTGTGCAGGTATTGTACGACTATTGGGGACCTCCTGGATCATCAAGACAATCCGTCATCATCATAGCTATGTCATATGATCTTTTTCCTAGAGACATTGAGCTCCATTTTAGAAGCCTTAGATCTTTTGCTCCTGTTGCTCCAGCTGGGGACAATTACAGAACCTCACTGTTCTGGTATGGAAATTAAAAATTATGCCTTACCCTTGTAAGTATTCATTGCCAGTTGTGCTCACTTGTTCTTATACCAGTGTTCTTTATCAGAATAAATCTTGAGTTTATTGGCGTTGAGAGAATTTTGCATTTAATTCCAATGAGATGAAAATTCCATTGAGTTTCGAATGTGCTTGAGTGTTCCCCTTTATAGGGCATCTCAATAACTCTGCAGTCCTGTGTTTTCCTCTAATTAGATTGGGATGCTTATATAAATCAGAGCAACATATGTTCTTATAACTTGAGTAACATATTTTAGATTAATCATTACCTGACATTTGTAGTTTAATTCTCTTCGTCCTGAAGGCATGATTTTGGTTTAAAGTACTTAATTTTGGTACTTTATACAGGCAACCAAATTTAATTGCATCAACAGGTAGGTATGTCTATTAAAAGACGGTATTCTCAATAGTAATTCAAATGACTTGGCCAATTTTTGTGTAGCATAACTAACTTAAAAACATGCATACTTGCAAAAAAGAGTTCTGAAAGAATGTTTTGATATTCAGCTTCAAATAAACTTTTTAAACACTATTTAGTGCAAGTTGTTTCAATAGAGATAGAGACAATAGTTAGCTCTAGACTTTCGCTTGTGGAAACAGGTTCTATAGTTTCATGATTCACACATATTTAGATAAGTATTGAATCGAATCTGTAGTTCGTCAGTGCCAGTGTATTTGTCTCTTTCCGTAGGCTATGACTAGCATTTCAGTGGGGGGGCAAAAAGTGCCACTGGCAATTTTTCCATCTTATAGAAGTGAGAAAAGAAATACTCTTGCCTGGTGTAGGAGATCAGCTTCTGAAGTTCCTAGGTTTGGAAGTTTTAAAATGTTTTGCTGTTGCTCATTTGGCCATTTCTACAGAACGGTGCCACCATTTACGTAGTACGCAGTAAGTGATAACAGACCCACTGCCCCATGGAGCTGACAGTTTTGTGGTGACGTATCTAGATTTGTTACTAATATCTCTGAGGCAATGCAGGGGATATGGCCAGATCAAACAAATAATTAAGCCTAGTTGAATGAAAAATCACTATGTGTTCCTAGAGGCTGAAGGAAGCACGCTAGTGGAGCACCACTGTCCTACATTAGATCTAAACCTATAAGAGAAAATTCAGAGTAATTGGAGTTCACAGATACCATTCTGCAATCTGTTCTTGTGGAGTATCTCCTTCATGGAGGCAGCCCTACGTAATTAAGAAAATACTAATGAAACTGAGGAGGTGTTACAGAATTAGTCCTGTAAAAGCAGAGGATTAACCAGGGGGAAAGTGTTCCCACCACCGCAGGGCAATAATTTGTCTAAAAGTTCTGGCTTAGTCCAATAAACAAATTTGGTTACTTTAATGATAATTTTAATAGAAAGAACTAGGAGGCACAGCTTTATCCTCTAAGTTATGGGCAAAATTATCAGTGCTTAGGATGATAATGTAACAAAATGATTTGTAGAAGTAATTCCAACATCAGAGAATGTTTAAGAAGGGAAAGAGTCCAGAGAGAAAATGGCTTCATTTGTTTAGTGCTAGCTGAATGCTAATGGAAATTATTCCCTTTAATTTGAAGTGATAGGAACTGAAAATATTTACAAAATAACTTTTTTTTATAGTCCATCAGGAAAAAAATGGTTGCCTGATCTAAAAGTGTGTATCTGAAGATTGCTTATTCCATTACACAGACCTCCTGCATCAAGTAATGACTGCGGCAATGAGCTTAGTAGAACTACTTTTATAATTTGATTGGGCTTTCATCACTAGGGGGCTAATGGTTTTAGATTGGAGTGGTTTACCTATCATTTTCTGCCTATAATATCAGAGTACAGTTCAGTTTTGCTTTTATGTTTCTTTTGCAGTAGAAATGCATGTTAAATATTTCATTTTTATCTCAAATATGATGTGATGCTCTTCCAGCATGTTTTCAGTCAGGCAGATATGTCCAACAGCCTGTATCCGCCAGGCAAAGAGACAATACTTTGGAGGTTAAAAAAAAAAGATAATATTCATATTGGCATTTAGCAGATCCCCACATGGCAATTCATTATTGCTTCTATTGCTGCTCTTATTACTTTAGGATGAACCTACCCTAGATGCACATACCCATACAGTTTCACTGCAAGACCCATGGCATTGCATGTTGTTCTCCCAGCTGCTGGGAATCTGCACTGACACTTGGTGTCCTGTGACTTCAGGTATGATGTCAAAGTGAGGTTTGTGATAATTTCCTTGATTCAGTCTGTGTGCCGTGTGAACAGCAGGCAGGCTGCTGAAGCTCATGGAAATCTAGACCAGTAGCAAAACTGTTGATTGCTCCCAGGCTTCAGAGGTAGGTAATTTATTTCATCATTTATTTCTTTGAAAGATTCTTGTTGAACTTCTCAGTTCTTAATTGGTTATTTCAACTGCCTACTGGGAGCTTGACTGTAAGGTCAAGTGTTTAGGAGATGATGGTGGATCAGACTGAATTTGGTTGATCTCATCACCTCATGAGAGATAAAAACAGGCAATTTAAAAATAACAGGTTTGAACATTTTTTCTGGACTAGAGTACTATACTTACCATTTCTGAGTATCCAAAAACATCAGGGACTAGACAAAAATAAAATAATAATAATTAATAATAATAATAATAAAGTATGATAAAATTTGGAATAAGCTTCAATATTTTCCTCTAGAGAAAAATTCCCCCTGTTACAGAAGGGATTTGCTGCTAGTGACAGAATCCACTGCTGAATTATCTGACTCTTACCAGATTCTTTTTGAAACCTGCAATGAATGCTTTTCATACTTCAACATAATTTCCATTTTTGAAGCATAACAGTACATCCTTTTAACATGAAGGTGTCATTCCAAAGAGTTCGCATTGACAGATGGTTATTTGGATTTCATTATACAAGGGGATGAAATTGGCTGTAAAGAGGACCGAGGGCAATTGTGGCCATTGCCTGGCAGTGCTAAGAGGCTCTAGCAAAGAAAGAAAACACACAGTACTTTGGAGCAAAGCTGAGAATGTGGACAATACTCTGAAAATTCATTGACTGTTAGGTGCTCAGTTTGTAATGAGGATGAAATAGAAAGAATTAAACGCTTTGACAGGTGGTTTTGTACAGTGATCTCTATCAATAATGGAAAGAGGAGGAGTGTAAAACAAGAGTTTACCCTGGCAAATGTCTACATCACTAACAATGGAAACTTTTCATTGATTACTATGAAACCTTTCTCTGTTAATCATTACTTTGCTTAAATTGTTTTATTTTTGAATGATTGCACTCATAATCCTAACTCTGAATGTTGTGGTTTAACCCCAGCTGGCAACGAAGCCCCACACAGCCACTCACTCCCTCCTCCCTGGTGGGATGGGGGAGAGAACCAGAAGGGTAAAAGTGAGAAAACCCGTGGGCTGAGATAAAGACAGTTTAATAGGTGAAGCAAAAGCCATGCACACAAGCAAAGCAAAACAAGGAATTCATTCACTACTTCCCATCGGCAGGCAGGTGTTCAGCAATCTCCAGGAAAGCAGGGCTCCATCACGTGTAACGGTTACTTGGGAAGACAAATGCTATCGCTCTGAACATCCCCTGCTTCCTCCTCCTTCCCCCAGCTGTATATGCTGAGTATGACGCCATATGGTGTGGGACATCCCTGGGGTCATTTGGGGTCAGCTGTCCCAGCCGTGTCCCCTCCCAACCCCTTGTGCCCCCCCAGCCCACTTGCTGGTGGGGTGGGGTGAGAGGCAGAAAAGGCCTGAGAGGCAGAAAAGGCCTTGACTCTGTGTAAGCCCTGCTCAGCAGGAACGAAAGTATCCCTGGGTTCTCAACACTGTTTCCAGCACAAATCCAGGACAGAGCCCCATACTAGCTACTATAAAGAAAATTAACTCTATCCCAGCCAAACCCAGGACACTGAATTACCAAAGTTGTGGTCAGCACCTAGAGCGAACTGCGCAGCACTGAACGGCAGCTGTTAGCTAATCAGCACAGCTGGGCACAGACCTCCTGTATCTCTTGCCTGCATGTGTTGACATTTCAGTTGGGAAGTTATCTGTGTGCACAAAGGTACATGCAGGGAGGGGAAAAATAAGCTGAAGGGTAGTTCTGGCATCAGAGTAATAGTTATAAGCTGGCTATGAATACATTGAACCTGAAAAATTGGAAAACTGGACGTTAAGTAGTAAAGTACTGAGGTCTGAAACAACCCCACAGAAAGAGAAGCAGGATGCAAAAATCCCCTATGTATTCATAAAGTGGATCTTGATAATTTAGGAAGGTCAGGGTACACTTAGAGACCTGTAAGGAAATCATACTAACAGTGTCACAAATTCTAACAATTACAAGAGACTTGATTAAAAGTTCTAAGTTGTAAGAAATAATATGCTTACCTAATAGCTTCTGTTATACTTTTGTTTCCATATTTGTGATGATTTATTAACTGTCAGGTTCCTTTTCCCTGCCAGTGTTCCTCATTCATGGTAGTCTGGAGGAACTTGTTTTAGTTTTTTTCATTTGTTTAAAAATCTCTTGTGCATCGGAGGCTGTATTTCTCAAATTCCTGTGTTTCTGTCAGTAAGACGCTGCTCTTTAATAACTAGGGTATTGCTCTGAGCAGACAATATCCCGAATTTCTTCATTCTTTTCCATTAACTCCCTTGTCCACAAACCAAACTGAAAAAACAAACCAAAACAAGCTTTTGTTCTAGTCAGGCTGCAATAATGTTCTGAACACTTACTCTTTTCCAGTTGCCAAAACACAGTAGGTGGAATGTTACTATGCCCACCATGCCTTAATTGTTAATTTGTCTATGTTTTTTTTGGGTTTCATCTTTTTTTTAAATTTAATTTATTTAAGCATGTAACCAATAAATATTACATATTCCTGTCATGTCATGAAAAAAGCTTCTTTTTCATGTCAAGTCATTTTGGTTAAGTCACATGCTGATGAGCATTTTTCTTTTTCCTCTTGGTTAAGAAAGAGTTTTTCTAATTGGCAAATACTTTCAAAATCTGCATTCTCAATTGAAATTCACATTGTTTCAAAGAGACATGTCCGTCATTGCCACTTACCCAGAGAATGTCTTGAAAGAAACCTTAATTTTTTTTAAGCTGTTTGTATCTACAGCTCTGGCTTGCAATGTTGAAAACAGTTCAAGGCAAGAAACTGCAGATGTTCTTGCTGCACAGCAGAATGTAGAAGAGGCCTTAATGTCAGGGGATTCACTTTTCTTGTTAAATTAATTATTCTAAACAACATTTTGAGGGTTTGCCCTTTTAGTTGCAAACTAAGTGACATAGAGAAAAAGTGCTAAAATGTAACTAGTTTTAGCAGTATTTTTCCCATGTCTGGATTGAGATTAGGCTTCTCCTGCAGAAAACCTCCCTTAAGAGGATATTTGCAGCCACTGGGGATTATCCATTTCTGTTCACTGCAAGCGCGCTAGCCCGCGCTACATTCTGCAAGGGATTTTTTGTTTGTTGTGCGTCTTGTTAGTGCTCTTACTTTTAACCTGTTAATAATACCAGTCGTAAAGCCCTTCTCTCTGCAGTTTGGAAAAGACAAATTCTCAGGAATTCATGGAAAAAGTCTTGGTGGCAATATCTCAGATTTTAAAATTACAGTAATGAGAAACATTACACTAAATTTGAAGGATCAGGTTTCCTTTTGTAGTCCACTTCTAAAATATTTTCTTTCAGACATGGGATGGCTGAAGAATTTAATTTTCCCATATTCACATTACATAGCTTATTTTCTTTACTATTCTGTTTGAATGTCTGACATCTGAAAGCTCTGTTTCCCAAATTTCCCTGTTTTGTTATGTCCATCTCCATTGCTTTACTCTAAGATAGTTCTTTTTCATCCCACTTCAAATTCCAGTGGATGTTTCTGTGATTTTTAGTTATTCTGATACTTGTTATATTTGTTGATTTGTTCAGTGCAATGTACAAAACTTTGTTTATTAGGCAAGATTCAAACACTACTACATTGAAGTCACTGATTTCCCATCTCAGTGTTTCAGATAATGGAGTGCATGATAGGTATTTCATGGCTTGTCTTGGCATCTTAGACTCAGCCCACTTTTTCCTTCCTTTTTGACCTTTTTCATTCTTCATATATTCAGGTTGACTTAGAGAATTAGAAAGTTTTGGACCTGTTTCCTGTGTGTA
Organism: Morus bassanus; assembly: GCA_031468815.1. Classification (NCBI taxonomy): domain Eukaryota; kingdom Metazoa; phylum Chordata; class Aves; order Suliformes; family Sulidae; genus Morus; species Morus bassanus. The sequence continues at coordinate 11,114,363 of CM062578.1, forward strand.
GATTCCAGCTGTAAACGCTGCTTCAAGATTACCACGAGCGCTAAAGGGTGCCTGCTTTGAACAGCTAATTCTATTCTAGTGTTCCCCAAATCAGCCTTCAAGTGATGTTTATTAAAAGATTTAAAATTTTAGGAAAGTCTGGAGGAGAATATAAGAGTTTTGTGAAGGGTGGGCAAATAAAAGAACACTGGTTGAGAATATTACTTCTCCTGTCTATTTTAATATTGTGTTTCCCTCACTGAAGATGCTTGTCAAATTACCTGTAAGTTCCAAGACAGCACTAACGGACAGTAGTTTCCACAAATTAGACTGACTAATCAATAATTCAGATTCATTAGCGGAGAGGAACAAAGGCCTCTCTTCATTCCCATGGGAGTTTTACAGAAAACAGGCAGGAAATGCTCATCATCAAGTGGAAAAGGAAGAATTGGAACTTGAAAATACACTGGCCTTTAAATACAAATCTTATTCATAGGTCTAGAAATAAGTTATGTTATATAAATTTTAATGTGAAAATTAAGTTGTTCCTGTAAAGAGAGCTGGGAGAGCATTTCCTGGTTTAGTACCTTATGTAGCCAAATGCTACAGAAATTGTTGGTGGTTTAGATATCTGTTTAGATTCCATCTCTCCCTCTTCTAATTTAGAACCAAAAGTTAGACAGATTTAAACTGTCTTTCCACTATCGAGGTCTGTCTTTCAGCTCTTTGTCTCCTCAGCTCATTTGTTTGCTTCCTTCTCGCTTTATTCATATCGGTTCCACAACCTCTCTCTTCTTCTATAGGCTCTAGGCTGCCTTGTGTATTGGTAACATTCCTGTGGGCAGTTCCAGCAAATGTAAAATATGATTTGGCTTACCATTATTTTTCTGTTGCTGTTTATACGGTCGAACATGAATATACTCCCTTTTCAGTTTAAAGGCTTCCACCGTCCTCTGGCATGTTCCTCTGAAAGGATGCACGAAACAATCATTTTACAAAAAGTCCTGTGATTTGTGGTACAGTTTATAAAGCATCATTCAACTACAGGATCTTACAGGCTAATGATAAACCCACAGAAATCAAAATCAGTAACAGAAACATTGGCACATACCCTAAAAATAAAGGTACTGTAAAGAGTAACTTAAAAATAAAACACATTTGTCTCATGTACAGATATTGCTATGACAGATGCTTTGCCTTCACTGCAACTGCATATAGGCATCTTCTTTCCACTATTTTGTCTGTGATTACAAACTGGAATATGATCATTTACACTTAAGGTGTGATGGAAATTCAAGATCTTTGTCAAATAAAGGTACGGTTGAAATATTGATAACCTTTTAACATCACTGACCAAGCTAGAAAGCAGGAAGAGAATAATGCCTCCTCAGCTATCAAACTTCTCACTAAAATGAAAAAATGAAAAATGCCTTGTAACTTTGGAACAAGGCAATCTGCTGAAATGTCCTCCCTGGATATGAAAACCTCCTGTTGAACTAGACTGGATTACACCATGAGCTGGGACAATCCTGCACTCAAAACCCTCCCACTGAAAAAAAATAAAATCTATTCTTCACTGAGGACAGTGGCCAAAGGAGCTTGTAAATCTTAAGGCAGTAAAACAATTGTCATCTTAGGCAAGACAGGCTCACAAGGTCCCCTCTTAGTTGCAGTCCAGTCAGGAGAGCACAGCGTTTAGTTAACAACCGTAAGCACAATTTAAGTAACACAGGAGCTGCTCACTCTTCTGAACGGCTTTCTAAGCAGCTACAATTCAATAACAGAATTTATTTTTTTATCTTATCAATGGATTTATTTTTTTTTTTTAGTTTTATGAGAAGAAAACAAAAGTAGAAGATGAAGAAAGCCTAAGGAGTATATTTCCATAAGAGAGATGTTAATAGTTTAGTTAACTTGAAAAATTGAAGAGAGGTGGGTGTACAGGATAACTAGTGCTACCTGGGAGTCCATCCAGGAAATCTCAGTCCTTCCCACTGAGAAACTTCAAGTAGCTTCAACTGAACTACAGGGTCATAGATTTAATTCAGACAAAAGGAACCATATTTTTAACACTAACTTTAGGATGTCGCTGATTTGCTTAATTTCAATTCAAATTTTCCACTCAAACAATTTGGAAAAACAAATGACTGCAGGAATCTCGTCTAAATTATTATTTACAATGGAACCTTCATTCTTAGCAATTATCACCAAGAGCAGAACATCAAGCTAAGAGGAGAGATACTTAAGGCTTTTTAACCACCTCTGATGTTGATCTGTTGTGTTAACTTTGGAAAGGCGTTCTACACCTTTCTGGTCCTCTCCTTAAAACCTGTCTGGTTTGTTCAGATTAATAGGAAAATTCTAGTTTACTTTGCAGCAAGGAGAGTATGCGTCTCGCTATGAATGCCTGATACCTGGCTCTACACAGCTTCAATCTATCTCACTAGGAAACTGTAAAAGCTGTTCTAGCAATAAAGACATAGTAGATAGGTCATAAACTGTTGAAGGAGGAGTCTAGAGAAGAATTGCTTTTTCTGTCTGAGTTTTTGGTCTTTTTGATGCTTCCTGCTCTTCTGCTTGCTCTTGTTTTTGTGGCTCTCACCCCATACCTGCAACATCCTCCATGTCATCCTCAGAGCCAGCACTTCAGCTTTGAATCTCAGACTTTCATTGCTGTAGTGGCTGAAAATCACTTCCTACGTGACATTACTCAAAACGAATTAGGTGTATGTCACAGTAATAAAACCTGACATTTAAAAAAGGAAAAAAAAAAAGACCACTAACTTGTGCATTACAAAAAAGCAAGCTGCTGTGACTGTGGCTTGCTCTTTATTGTGAGGTCTGTTTCTTACCAACAGCTGTTATGGGTAAAGACGAGGCTATTGATCATTTATTTACCTTTTCTACTATGTTAATGTCATAGCAGTGGATGGGAAATGTCAAAGGGAAAAGGCATTTCAAATAAAAACAGTTTTGTAATTCAATCATATTTGTCTGACCATTTCCTGTAGTTACATTTTCCAGATTTAAATAAGTGTCAACAATTAATCAAGATTTATATAAACATTACTATGACTTTCTCATGTTTTGATCTCTTACTAAAATATACCTATTCATTAACAAAAAGCTACTGCTTAAATAAGGCCAGGCACAGACACCCTAGTTTATGCTCAGTTGGCTGAATCTTTAATAGAGCATATCGGTGAACGTTCCTGCCAGATACACTTGCTGTGTTCTTTCTTGGCATTTTCAGAAAACCCTTCATATACAAATATTGCAGTAGCAGTTTACCACAGATCCGATACACCTAATCCCAGGATTAATTTTGTGTGCCCATCAGTAGTGAAGCAAGATGGATTTAATAGCCCATTAGTCTTTCAGCATGATAATTTTCACGTCACTCAGCCTGCTGGGTTAATTGCTTTAAAATGGATATTATTGACCTCAGTCCTAGTGACAGACGGAGAACGTCTTATTCATCTGCCAGATGTACGTTCTTAGACTTGTTTCTTTTGGTCCTGACAATAAGTCCCCTAGATTACGTGCTTGTATATTATGATTTATACCCTATTAGCCCATATTTAAGGGCTTACTGAAGCAACGTCTTTCAGATATTATTACCCATGACTGGACTACCTTCTAAGTTCCGTTTTTTTATGTTGCAAGCATAAGAAATCATTGTTTTACCTCTTGTTAAGAAATTAATTTTAATGCTAAAAGCTGTAGCAGGTGCGACAGGGATTAAGCACTTTCAGAATAAACAGCTGGCCAGTATATTTCCAACCACAAAAGTCTGGTCATTAGGAGGAGAGAATGAAGAACAAATTTGGACAGAGAAGCTGTAGGAAAGGAAGTTCAGGTCCTAGGATAGAGAAACAGAAAAATATATCATGAAAAAGAAAACCAAAGAGTAAAGTTGAAGAGTAGAGTTTTTAGTCATGGATTTTTTTTTTCCCCCCTTAGTAATTTAGCAAAAACACAAGCCATCTGTTTTGAGGAAATTAATGCTAGCTATGAGCAACAAAAAAATAGGGGGGGAGTGGAAGAGCAGCACAAGTTACATTATTGCTTGCGGGGAGGTGAAACAGGGCTGGAAGCTGACGTAGCCAGTTTTCAGACCTATATATGCCAACAGTGTAACACATGCATTTATACATAGGTAGTTGTATTTCGCAAGCACTGGTTTTTATGGGAAACAGGATGGTAAGATTTAGCTGCCTGGTTGTAGGAACCCACGATTTGGAGCAGATCTGCTCACGGTCTCTAGAAGAATCCAGATCTCACAGAGCTTATGGATATTTGTAAAAGGGTGTATCCTCACAACCCTCTGAAGTCTGTTTATGTAGTTTCCTGGGGTAAATCGGCTCTATAAGAGAGAGAATGGAGAGGCTTGGTATTTTTAAAAAGTTATTTCTAAACCAAATTAATGTTAATGAAGCTAATTTATCTACTAGCATAAGCCTATCTTGGAGGTGACCACGAATAACGTCAGAACTGTTTCTTCATGAAACAAATTAGAGCATGCTCTAGAGTAATATGAAATCCATAAGACTCCTATTGAACTGCGTGATTGACTTAAACAGTACCAGGATTTTCCCTGGGAGCTCAGTTCCATATTTTAATGACAATGACAACTTCAATGACAATGGTATTGTTTTTATTAAGAACTGTTCAAGTAAGTACATTCGCAACACAAGCAATTGAAGTTGGACATTCTCGCTTCAGTTACAAAGCACCTTTGACTCCTGATGAAGCAAAACCCAACCACACGTAGCAACTCTCTGCTGCAGCAGGTGTTGTGGCCGATCATTGCTCTCCAAAGTATTTTCCAGGGGAAAAAAAAACTTGTTTTTTAACCTTTAAACTTTTTTTTTCCTAAATTTAGGTCATCTACTTTAGGTCATTTAGGTCATTGGCAAATCTCCAATGTTAGCATGTTTCGTACAAGGCAAAAAAATTGAAATCTTATGAAAAACAAGAATGTCAGCATTTCAGAGAGAAGTGAAAAATTAGAGGAAGCGGTGATTATTTGGTCCTTACAAGACTGGAAATATTTCATGTTTACTTTTAAGAATGCTGTTTAAGCATTTGTGATTATTTTATGATTTTATGATGCTTGTTTTTCAGTATGAACAGCTCCTGCCATCCGTAGGAGAAAAATTTGAGATCAGTGCATTATACTCTGGGTTTAAAACTTAGCACTGGTTGATCAGCTCACGTAAATCAGCACATCCAGAGGAATCGGAGGAGGAGTGCCAAACTACTGATGCTGAACACCTAGTCCTAGATTTTTTTTTTAACTAAAACTATGAGGAAAATACAGCGGATCAGATCTTGCTCCTACTACAAAAGCTAGTGCTACCATATGCACTAATGTCAGAAGCGCAAAACTTGACCCTAAATACACAGCGTTGGGAATCATTTAACCTTAAAAGATTTTAATCACACAGTGTTGCCAGGCAGTTTTGCAAATTAAATCACCGATAAAGGACACTGAATTTCTTTTTTTCTATAAAAATGTTTTGCGCTCTGTTGAAAAACAGTCCTCTAGGCACCTTTGTAAGGAACAAACGCGTGTTCTGTGGATCAGCGGCAGATTTGAGTCCAAGCCAGAGCCAAGGGTTCCGCAAGGATATCAGCAGATATACGTGACTGCTGGCTCTGTTTTCTTTCCTTTGATGAGGAAAGCGTCCAGCCGGGCACCAACAGCCAAATTCCCAGCGGGAAACCGTGCGCTTTTCATCTCCGTAACAAAAAAGACAGAGACCCGTAACAACGTTCTCCTCACGAATCCCGCTGCCTTGTGAAAATCGCACCCAGAGTCCTCCCCGGGCGCTCGGGAGCAGCACGGCCACCAGCCCCCCGGGACCGCACCGCAGCCGGCCGGCACCGCCGGGCAGCCCTCCCCGGGGAAAGCCTCCCGCTCGGGCGCTTAGGCGAGGCTTTGTTAAGCCTCCTCCAAGACCACCTTCCTCGGCCCCCGCTCTCGCGAGCTCCCGTGACTGGATTGCCGGGCGTTCGGGAGGCGAGGGCCGTTCCGCTCCGAGGGCCGCGGGGGTGTTGCGGCGGGGGGCGAGGGCGGCGTTTGCCGTTTCGTGGCCCCCGGGCCGGGGCGGCGGCGGCGGCGGGAGGGGAGGGAGTGCGTCCTCCCACCCGAGAGGGGGCGCTGCCTCCGGCGAGCGCGGTCGGCCCCGCCGCTCCGCCGCCGCCATCTCCTTCTCTGATCTCATAAAGGTGTCGCGCAGGTTCCGCCCGGGCTCGTCATTCAGCCGCCCCGGGCCTGGCGCCGCCGCCGGCCTCCCCCGCCCCTTCCCGCCCCTTCCCGCCCTCTCTCACGGTGCCGCCGGCCGGCGCGAGCGGCGGCCGCGCTCCCGCCCCGGCTCATCGGCGGGCGCCGGTTGCCCTCCCCGCCCCTTCCTCCCCCCCCTCCCTCCCTCCCTCCCCCTCCCCCCGCCCCGGCCCCCTCTCCCGCCGGCCGGGCCCCGGAGCGCCGCCGCCGCCGCCCTGTGAGCGGGGCCCGGCGCCGTGCCGGGCCGTCCCCTCGCCGGCGGGGCCATGGCCGCCAGCGCCAAGCGGAAGCAGGAGGAGAAACACCTGAAGCTGCTGCGGGAGATGAGCAGCCTCCCGCCCAACCGCAAGTGCTTCGACTGCGACCAGCGCGGCCCCACCTACACCGACATGACGGTGGGCAGCTTCGTGTGCACCTCCTGCTCCGGCATCCTGTGAGTGCGGGCGGCGCCGGCCTTCGGCTGCCTTCCTCTGGCCGGCCCGGGGGGCGGCGGGGGGGGGGGGGCGGCCCCGGTGCCGGCGGGGGGACCCCCGCCCGCCGCCGGCCCCTGGGCTCGCTTCGCCGCCGGGAGACGCCTCTGCTGGGGCGGCGGCGGTGAGGGGAGCCGCGCCGCGGGCTGGAGCGCCTCGCCTCTGGCTCCGCTGCGCCGGCCGTCCCCCGCTTGGGCTTGCCCTTCCTGCCTGCCGCAGGGCAGCGGCGGGGGGCTCGCCCGGGGCGGGGGGCTCGCCCGGGGCGGCGGGCAGCCAGGAGGCCTCCCGGGGGTGCTCGCTAAAAGCCGCCCCGGTGCGGGCTGCTCACCGGGTGTGCGCGTGCGGGGCCGGGCAGCGGCAGCCCGGCGTTCGTCGTGGAGCGGCTCCCGGGGGGGGGGGGGTGTTTCCCCGCACGTAGGGAGCGCGAGCGTCTGCCGACGGCGGGCGCGGGAGGCGGGGAGCGCCGCCGCCCCCCTGGGAGTCGTCGGAGGTGCCGCCGATTAAGCGTCCGGAGAACACTTTCGGAAAGGGAAGGGGGCACGTGGCTGAACGGTTCCCTTTCGTGGCAGTACTGAAGACGCGCGGGAGACCACCCCTGTCGTGAACGCCGAGCTTAACGTTTAAAAACCTTACTTTAATGTTGACTCACCAGCCTCGCCTTTTGTGCATCAAATTATGCTGGGCAGTAGTTTGTAAGATAACCCTCTGAACTCCAGCTGAGAGGATAAACTCTAGCCTTAATAGTTTAATATACTTGATCAGAAAAGGGCTAGAAGGTGTTTTTTCTTACATCTGTTACTTCCTACAAACTATATATATAAACCTTAGAAAGGGATTGGCTCTGATAAAGTGGATTGCATTTTTCCTGTTCCTCATTCCTGCATGGGCCTCCCCTGTACTCCTCCTCCCTTTTCCACCCTTCCTCCTCCGCGATAGCGTGTATGAAACTAAGAGTTGAGAGCAGTCAGTTCTGAAGTTCAGTTACATACGCATAACTCGGGGCGGGGGGGAAAAACCCTACTGTCTTCAGCGTTACTGTTTCTGTAGCTAAATCTGTTTGCTTGTTCATGTTTCTGTGGTGTTGTGCTTATGGAATAGAGCAGAATCAAAGAGTGGCCAAAGTAAGTAATAAATAGTAAGCCAGAGGATGCAGGTTTGTTCGTAAGGGTCTGAGTTCATAAAAGGCATTCAGGAGCCTGAACTAATTTCTCTCCCCTTGCTAAGACGGACTAAGTACCCCACACAGGCCTTCCAGGTAAGGTCTGGTGTTTTAGAACAAAGTTGGTAATTATATTGAGATGCAAACCAAAGCAAACGTGTTAGTTCTGTGCTGAATTTACATGGAACAAGCTGCCTTTTATACTGCTAGACAGCTAATTAGTCTTGGGTTTTTTTTTTCTTCTTACTTCTACTTTGTGTAGACTTCTGAACAGGCTTGACGCAAATACAGAAAATACATTCAGGTTGTGGAACTGAAAAGAGACTCTAGTTTTTGACATATACGTGCTACTTAATCAGCCAGCTCTGGCTATTGTTTGCTCTGTTAGCAAACTGTTATTTGTGCTGGCATGTGAAACTATTTTAAGCTACTGCACAGAGCTTATTTAATGGTTGCACATGTTCTTACTGGTTAAACTGACAGTGTGATAAACCTGCTACATGAAAATATTTTCCTTTATATTTCAGGTTTCTTGACCTTAATAGACAAATGTATTGTGAGTGCTGCAGAGCTGTTTAGCCGTGGGTTCAGTGGGATTTGTTCCTTTTATCTGTTGGCTGGGGAGGTATGAAATACTAAGTCCATAGTCCAATTTACAGTAACCAAAAGGATGTAGATGCAGTGAAACAGCTAGTAAGCAGGGGACAGCTGTCACTGGCTGTTAGGTAGGCCATCATTTGGATGTTAACATGCTTAAATGAGGAGGAAGACTTTTTCTGAAGAACAGTTGTTAATGTATTGGTATTCTAATAAAATGCAAATAGCTCTTTCACTCTAAATATGCAGTGTTTTTGTGTTGCTGTAAAAAAGAAACCTCAAACATTTTTAGTTGTTACAGCTAATAACACCTACACTTAAAGCTGGAGTAAAGGATTGTTAAGAGGACTTAAAGCTTTCTTCGGAAATAAATTTGGGCTTGTTCTTTCATGTTGACTTGGAAACGCTTTCATAAATTGTGTGTGCAAGATCATATGTATTGGTTAACACCTTAGAACCTAGCCAGTGGGATACTTTTGTTAGTGATGAGACTTAATATAGAGATAGGTCATGTCTGTTTCATAACTAGAAACTGTTATTTTTTAACACTTCTATCAGAATAGTCCTTCATGCAACTCACTTCCAAATGCTTTTCACTGTAGAATTCCACAGTGGAGGAAAATGACTTGGGAAGAAACCACATAATGGCAAATAAGTGTAAAAGTACTGCTGCTTCTGTGGTGCTTAATGGCTGCATTCTACCTCATAATACTTGCTTTACTCTAAGGCTTTAATAATCTTATTACTTCATCTTGTTTGTATGCTATGTGAATGACTTGCATCGCCTCTTGTTTTAATTATTTTTCCTAATCTGGTACAGGAAGTATTCTTCGAGTCGAGTTGACCAGTTCTTTCAAGTATGAAGTGCCCAATGCAAGGTTAAAGTACTAGTACATTAACAAGTCTCCTTCAGAAAGGTTACTCGATTAAGTGGTTGCTAACATCGGTCTTAGACAGGCATGTTGTTCTGGATACGGTTAACTCTAAACTTTTTAAATCTGAAGTCTAACTTTTTTTTTGCAAGTTTTCTGGAGTGTTTATTCATTGTCCTGGCAAGGACAGTCTATTCAAATCCAAAACCTTCATTCTGGATCCATGATTAATTTCCAGTAACGATTCTACGTCTAGAAAGAGAGCGATGCTATTTATTACTAGATCTAGCTTTAAAATGCTACCATTTTCTTAAATGTTTTCAAAAATAGTATGTCTAGCTTGTTCAAGTACTACTAAAAATGATGAGAGAACTAGTGACTGCTAAAAAGATCTGCTTCTGACTTTAATGCTGAAGGTGAGTCTTGGCAAGTTAAAAAGAATGAATAACATAGAGGAAGTCCTTTTCTGTAATACCTACATTTTAAGTTTTCCCATCAGATTGGGTTTAGCAGAGCAAAAGTTTCACTGTGCAAAATGGTGCGTGCAGGTGAAAGTTCATGGATAGTGGTGTGGATAGTGGCTTGCTCGTAAAATACCTCTGCTTGTCCCCTGTGTTTAAATTCTCTTCGTGTGGGGAAAAAAAGCACACTAGCATCACATAAGCTGTGCCTAATTCAACTTTTTGGTGTTGGACAAGAATATAGCATATGTAGAAATATACACACAATCTCTTCTTCCCCAAGAGTGGGAAGAGATGCTGTAGAGGAGCAGACTTCTTAGGCCAAGTATTACGGTAATACAAAACCAGAAGACTTCTCTGTATTATAGCAAAACCACATCTCGGGAAATGTTGGCAGAGATATTCCTCTGGTTTGACAGAAGTCCTTTGGTTCAAAGGATTATGTTGGTAACTATGGCTATTGTGTTCCTGGATGCTACCATGTGTCCTGCTGACAGCGACATCCTTCCCTTTGCCTTGCTTCTCAGCTGTCTGTGCATATCTTTGCTTTCAAGCACTTCTGTACCACTCCTGGTCAGCCTGCTCCTAACTTTCATAAAATTAACGTGTTTTTAAATTCCTGAGTGGAAAATATTCCTGTTAGACTTAAGAGTCCACTTCTACAAGTTTTGTACTATGGAAATTCTGTATTTAATCTTGACTTTTTTTTTAATATCTGCTGATATGATAATTAGGACACTCCTCCTACCTTTTGCTCACTGCCGCCCTCTTTACTCTGTCCCAACTTACTGAGGAAATCTCTTGTTCACATGTTTGCACTTCTGGCTTGTGTCAGGAAGGAGCAAAAAAGAATGCTTAGAACATATGGTTGCTGTGGAGAATGCTAAAGCCCTTTTGTGCTATTTCTTACAATTATTGGATCATGTGGCCTTCTTTTGGCTGCTTATAATGTTCCTAGTTGAAATTTTAAATTTAAAATTTTCCTGGCTAAAGAGACTTCTGTATCAGCCAGATTGGAATGTGTGATAGCAGATACTAGTAACAAACTAAAAAATAAGTCTTTGCAATGGTAGTGAATTATTGTCCCTTTCCCCAAAAGAAGTTTTGCAAAAATTAAAATGGTCTACTGTTAAAGTGAAGGTGATTCTGGCTGTGTTGGCATGACTTATCAGTCCTTTTTTCTTCGGAGCATGTTTGGAAAATGGCTCCATGTGTTATATGTATGTGTGTGTATGTATATATATATTTTTAAGGGTATTTCCTATATTACTCTATTTCTTGTTTTCAGTGTCATGGCTGGAGAGCAAAGGAAATGTCTATACCACAGTGAATACTATGCAGTTCAGAAAGGATGTTTCGTGGGTGGTTTTTGGTGGGTTTTTTTTCGAAAAAAAGTCAAATTAGCCTTGACTGTGCTTCTAAATGTGTATGTGAGCCTTTTGCTGTTAAAAATAAATGAGCTTGTGAGATGGTGGAGGGTCTCCAGGGAGGTCTACAAGTATCAGGAATGGCCAGTACTGCATGTATTCCCTTTTGCTAATAACAGTAGCATAAAAATAATAATGAGTGCTGTGACACAGGGTTTTCTAAAGCTTGTTTTCCACACACCTGGGGATGTAGGGTGCTCTACGATGGCTTGGCATTTGACTTGCCTCATTAATTTCCTGCTTCTTAAGGGATCAGATTTTGCTGGCTTAGGCTTGAGATCGTGTTAAAATCTGATACAGGGGGACGTTAGCGGTGTTGAGTAGCCATCTGCCCACCGTTCCTCCCATGGGAGTGACCCTCTATCCCAGCAGAGCCCACTCTTTAGGTCCCCCCCGCCCCCAGCCCTGGCCTTTGCTGACAACTTCGCTGACATTTGTTTGAGATAAATGCAGGAATGGCTGTTCTGCCAACAATCACAAGTTCAACCATAATTTGCTACTAAATTATGGTAGCAACAAGCATTCAGTGCTCGTTGACAGTGTTTTGAATGTTTAATGTTTCACTTGCCAGACTTCAGAATCTTGCATCAGTGGCCTTAAAGCTTCCTTTGTTTGCGAGAGCACTAATTTTAATGCTCTCTGAATAAGAGAGATCTCATGTTCTGCTCATGTTCTCTGTAGCCACCCCTATGATAGGCTGTGTCACTAGAAGCTCGGACTGACTGATTCCGTAGAGGGTCAGTGGAGGATAGGCTCATAGCTGGAAGTTCTGGTCACAGTGCTGTTCCACAGAAATAACTGTTGCTGAGCATGAAGAAGTTGGCAGTGATGAGTGGGATCTACATGTGGGATGTTCTAGCTATGGTGTGCAGGGTAAGTGCAGATGGCAGAATAGTCATACTTGGTCATCTTTCCCAAGGGCCTCTTAGGAGATAGCTGCGATCTGGATTAAGTGCTGAGGTAGCATTTGGTTGCTGTCTTCCTCAGGAACTCTAGTAGAGAAAGGAGTAACTGGTACCGCTGCACAGGTACAGGTTGCAAATATTTGTTCAGGGTCAATTTAAATTTAGGCATTGCTAATTTGGACTAAGGGACTGTAATCCATTTTGTCTACTGTTAAATAGGGAATACTGTAAAGCATTAGAACTGTGCAAAACACTTGTCAAATCTATAGAAAGAAACAAAGCAAGTGGTAGGTGCGTTTTTCCTATAAGAAAGGTTTGTTAATCCCTCGTAAGGGATAATTGTACTTGGCTGTCTACCAGTAAGCTTCCCCCATATGTAGATGAGTTATTTGTGAATCATTTGGGTCATCAAGCAACCTCTGTAGGTAAGGAAGGGTATAAAATATCTTAGAATTTCGAAGTAAGAGTAGCTTTAGTACCTAGGCTTGGTTCTCAAATTCTGCTTCATAAATCCCACAACTGCTCTGTTCTAGGAGGATTCTAGTCAGTTCATGGGTCTAATGTCATTGGAAGTGGCTCATGTTAGTTAGAAATCATAAAAAAATAGGGGTTTAGCTCTTCTAATGGTAGAGTCAAAGTAATTTATCTAAGGAACATAATGTGTATGTTTTGGGTTGTATTCATGTGCTGCATAATGCAGCCTCTTGACTTGAATTCCTTGTTCCAGTCTGACTTCTTACACTGCTTTAGTGTAAGAGGAGGCTTTTCATAGGCTTACCCCCACCCCTTGCCATGTTAAATAAACATAAAAATTACTTGTATGTGTATTACAGCAGCTTAATAGTTAGTTTTGCATTTATGGCTATTAAAGTTATGTTCAGGATTTCCAGTCTTCCTGGACCACCGATGTGGTGACATGCTCTCTTTCATAATGCAAGACATCTGACACTTTTGTGGTGTGATCTGACCTTTAGGAGTGGGGCATGTCTTCCTCCTTTAGCAGGAGGGTGTAAAAGAAATGAGAATTCATCTTATCCCACATCACGGATATAATGTGTAAATCAGGGAACTTTATAACCTGAACCTTAAAACTCTAGAGCAGTCTTCACTGGAGAGAGAGGCATGTAGGAAGTCTCTAGTTAGGCTAAACAAAATCTTTATGCTTTAAGGACATCTAATGTTGCTGCTTAACAGAACTGAAGATACATGTTTGCTGATGTAAATGCTTTGAAGAGCACCTTGTAGATCAGCGTAGAGTAGGTATTGCTTAAATAACTTGTGCAGTGTCTTTAAATTGTAAACACAGGTACAATATAGCACTTAAACTATACTTACTGTAAAAATTAATTTCCAGCAGGAGTTAGCATGAAAGTTGATATACTACCTGTGCTGAAGAACATGTGAGTGTGTTAGTAAATAACCCTAGCTTTTAAAATAGTCATTAAATAGTTCACAAGTATCTAACTGTGCAACTTAATAGGAGGAGAGTAAATTGAACAGACTAAAGTAGACAGAACTGCTTTTATGTTACTGTAGAAGCAAGGGAACAGTGATTGTCATAATATTTGGTGGTGCATATTTCTGCACAGTGCCAGGTGGATGCCAACATTGTTTCTATGCTGTCACTTAATATGCAATTCTACAGTGTCGCTTAGTGAAATGTAATTACTTAAATGCACAGACCAAGAAGGTGTTAAAAAACAAACCCCAAACCAAAAACCAAACAAAACCCGAACAACCAAATCTAATACTAACACCAGCTCTGAAACAATGAATTTTCACTGCATAGAACTCTTGCAGATTTTTTTGAAGTTGCATCATCTTAAAATGAGTATTTACTTAAAAAAATCTTAGATAATAATACAGTATTTTAATAAGTGTTGTTTGTTTGTGATGCAGATGCGGATTTGGTTTACAACTAGATGAAAGATGTTAAATTGCTAATTTCAATTTAGCATGAAATTTAAACACTTTGAGGCAAGAAATTAATTTGCTGATGGTTGAGTTGAATAAACTATCTTGAAACCTCTCTCACTAACCTTAATAAAACTTCTGCCTTCTTGTCGAGGTGCTGAACCATGGAGTCTAATTTTAGACACTCAGATTTGAAAAATTTGCTTAAGCAAATAGCATTCTGTAAAATTAATTCTCGCGGCAATAGGTTTGTATATGATTTCTGTTTTTCAGGTACTCTTAAGTTCATTGCATTTCTTGGCAAAATACAATTAATTATTTTTATCCAAGTGTTTCAAACATTGAGGGTCTTAAAACTATTTTTTAATGAAACTTAGGCTAAAATGTTACTGCTTAGTGTTAAGTGTTCTAGTCAGTATCCAACTCTTAACTAAAAATGTGGAGATTTTTTCAACACAGGATCAGAATTGTCTTCTTACAGGTACAGCCTGAATTTATATGTCAAGGTGAATTTGCAAGCTAAATGTACAACAATTTTTTTTGCCATTGTACTTAGAAACTCAGTGCTAAAAGTATTCTTTAAAAGCTGAGTAGAATGTCATAACATCCAACATATTGGAACATCAGATTTTTGTCGTTCGCTGTTTTGATGGATAACAGTTTAATTTACAGTTAGTGTTCTTGGAATAATCACTACCAGTCTTCTGAACTTGGATGTCTGTGATTTTTTTGTTGTTGTTTTTGTAATTCCTAAAAGCAATCTGAACCAAATTTATAATTGAAGTGGAGTAACAAAAATAAGCAATAAAGCTAACTCTTATCAGTTGATTAGTCAGCAATTTGTTAGTCCTGTATTACATCCCTGGAAAGTTTCCCCCAACTTCCTTTCAGGAAACTTTCTTCTCATATGCGTAACCACAGAATTTTGTATTCTTTGATATCTCATAGTTAATGTATATTCATTTTTTTAAGATGGTATCACAAAAATCCAGGTCTGATTAACTTGAATGTTAAACTAACCCCATTACATTGCCTGAGTTAGTGTCTCCATTGTTTGGCATGTGTGGGATGTAATGTTTTTGTTTCCATTGAGGAAAACAGGGCTTGATTTTAATTATAAGTATTTGTGAGCAAAAGCAGTAGTTAGCATGTATTTAAAGAAAGAGCTTGAAAAGAAAGAAAGCTTTTTCTTGTACTGGCACCGTTGCTCAGCAGGATTTTTCTCTATGCTTGCAGGTTTTTACTGAACTGGATTTGACAATGTCAGGCTTTGGCAGCACAAGTGACTTGAGTTTCTGTTAGCTCTGCTGCAGCAGTCTGTGGTATGGATGTGAGAATGGTGCCAGTCTGCTTAAGGCAGAGCTGCACAAGTTTTGAGCTATTGCATTAGTAATGATATCTCTCGTTCAAGAGCACAATAAAACCATTGTCTTTTTCCTCTTGTTGCTGTTGCTTGTGTAGTGTTCAGGAGGAGGAGTAAGACAGACCTGTGGAGGGAGGGGCAAAAAGTAAACTAGAAAAGGGTGCTGGGAGGAAAGAGGAAATATAGGTTAAAGCAAGAGAAAAAAGAATCTAAGCTGGGGAGTTCAGCTTGAAGAAATCTAGTTGCTGGGTAGAAGTTGTAGTAAGAATAGGTTGAAGTGAGGGAGGAGCTGGAGGGAAAGAAAACTACAACAGAGGGTCCCAAGATTGAGAGATGAAAGGTAGAGGTAAGGGTGAACAAGTTTGGGGAAGCAGTTTAGCATTTTAAAAAAAAGTCAAACTATGTTTTCATAAAGTTGCATAGGAAGGGTCAGAATGAGTTTCCCTGTGCAGTTACAAACATTGGTCTTCCCTAAAGCTCAATTATTTGACTTTGCATGCTGAATGGTATTTTGAGATGAGCTTACACAGCCTTAAGTTGTATGGCAGTACCAAATGAGTGCATTTTACAGAGATGGCTCTTGAGTTTAAAACTGACTGTTTGTAATGTTCAGTGTGTAATGTTCAGTGTGATTGTATGATGACATTTCCTGAACACTGACTAACTAAATACTTCTTGCTTCTTCTTTTAGACGGGGCTTGAATCCACCCCACAGAGTGAAGTCAATTTCAATGACTACTTTCACACAACAGGAAATAGAATTTCTGCAGAAACATGGAAATGAAGTAAGTATTATTTGGAGAATATCAAGTGGTTTTGGCACTTCAATATTAAACTTTAAAACACTACTTAAGGAAAACTTGATTTTTTTCGTAGCAAAAAGTAGACAGAAGTCTTCTGAAGCCAACATCATTTGAAGTGATGCTTCTAAAGAGCTTGTTTTACTTAGGTAGCTTATCACCATAATGTTACATGTTATTGCCCAACTCGGACAATCTAGATTCATACGATCAGTGTTTCTGAATTGGGTTTTCTTTTGCTTTTGCGTAAGGCAATATGCATCTATCTCTTTTTTTCTTGCAAGCCCAGACCTTGAGACTGACTGCAGCAGTGTTTCCTGAAGAGACAAAAATAAATTTGTTGCTTATAGCTGTATGTCTTCAGAGTAGGTGTCAGAAACTCTCCTAGTGGTCTCAATAGCCTCTTTCTTTAATCAAAGTATATCAGTGTTGAAGGTTCTTGAAGAAAGGAGGGAAAGGAAGAATTTTTTTGCCTACGGATTGTTATCTAGTAAGTGTCTATATGTTTAGAGTGGCTTGGGACAGCTTTGAAGACAAAAAGTTCGAGTGCACTGCCTTTTTGTACTCCTTGATAGATGAAAACTAAATCTGAGGTGAATGTTGGATTGGCTCTAAGGGGACACATGGAGCATGTAAACCCTGGATGTGGCTATTGCTGTCTTCAGTTTGAGGATGAAGTTCATATTTTAATACCATACTGTAGCGTTGAGGATTTTAGAGGCAGCTTTTGCTTCATTTCTGAATTAGAAAAAGCTCTATTTCACTTTGTTTGCAACTGTATTCTATTTTAGTAGAACTATTGATTGTAGGCTACAGACTGTCTTATCAACATGTTCTTGTGAACCTTTGTGGGGATAAATCCCATCATTAGCTAAAATGCTGATATTAACTTTCTTAAACTTGGCCCATTTGTAACTGTCAGGTTGAAGAATGAAAATAGAAGTAGCAATTTCTTTTTCTGTCCTGGTAAGTGTGTTATTTGTTGAAATGACTGTTAGTAGATGATTCCTTTAGACGCAGCTGCAACAAGGTCTAAACTCTTACAGACATTATAAAATACTCTTAATGGCTCTGACTAGTTTTTTTAATTGTTTTGGCATGTTAAAGCTGTATAACGTTGCATATGTATGTATATACATATATGTGTATATACACACATACAGCATATTGCTGACTTTTTGCATAGGGAGAATAATAAAGAATCTCTCGTGGATTCCGATATAGTATGTTGGAGTCACTTTCTGTAAGATTCCAGCTTTGCTTTAAGCTTCACAAGTGTAAAGGAAAATATGTGTGTGTGTCCCTCCCTCCCTGCATCTGTCTTCATTTCAGTTTTTCACTGTATCTGCAATGGCTAGAGAATGCTACCGGTTTAATCTTTCACTGATCTGAAACCTTAAGTGATCCCCTATTAGTATTAGTTGTCCTCCTTGTTATAGACCTGACTAATCAACTAAACCATTACGATTAGCAGACACATAATTTAGTATTGAGATAGAAAGAATTCACAGATCTCTGCAATGCTATACTATGTTTCAAAAGCAGGGGTCTTTGCGTTTCTAGTACTTATTCCTCTAAAGTGTTGCAATGATTTAAATGAGCTACCTCATGAATGAAGATGTCCTCCTAAGTTTAATTTTGGGTTGTCAGGTAGCAGTGCATTGCCTTAATTCTAAAGTAACACTGAATAGATGTTTGTAATCGCAGATGGTAGATTTAACAGGAGCTCAAATACTGAACAGAAGTGATATTGGTTTAAACACTGTTAGAAGTTGAAAACTTAATGAAACATGTTTTCACTTTGTCACAGTGTATGTTGCAGTAGTTAAATAAGCATTTTGCTTTCTCTTGTTGGTACCGGACTTTGGAATATTCACCTGCAGATAAGATAACCTATTGGGCAGATGAAGTTCATCTGACCTCACAAAAAACCTTCTTTGCTTAGCTTGCTCTTCAGCATAGGTGGTTCTTGTGTATATATTAAGAAATGAAATTTTCTAGGATAAGCTTGTTCAAACATGGAACTGTCCAACATTTTAGAATGTGGACATGTGAAACAAAGTACAGTCAGTAACTGATTTAGGTGTTGTAACATTCAGTTGTTTTCTTTCTGCAGCTATATATATATATATAAAAACCCTCAACTTTTTGCAATCTAGTATGTTTAACTTCCATTTTCCTGTAGTTTGTAAAATATTCTTATTCCCACTTTGTCCTCCCAGTCTTTCTTCAATGTGGCCAAGGCCTCTGTGGTAAGCTTTCTTGCTTCCAGGTGAGCAGATCATGGTGTACAATGGGGAACTTGTTCTGAATAGAAGGGAAAACAGCAAGAAAGCTTCCCTGAGATAAGGTAATTATTAAGGTGGTGAGTCCTCCTTAGAGGAAGTAGTTTTCCACTCTCCTTCAAAGAGTATTTATAAGGTCAATGTATTGTATGAGGTTGAAGTTATCTTAAAAAAAAAAAAAATTAAATTCCTAATCTCTGAAAGAGTAGCTTTTCCCAGTTGTCACAAAGTGCCATCTTTGTGGCACACATGGGTAAAACATTCAGTTAGTAAAAGGCTTCCACCAAGCGACTGCTTTGGGAAGAGATTATTCAGAGCAGCTTTTTTTCAGGTGTGAGAAAACATCTCCTTCCCTGTATATATACCTCCAAGGAATGTCTTTCTGGCACAGGTAACTTGAACATTTTTTTGGATGAGTTTTTACTGCTTCAAATACAGATTTAAATCTTTTTCCTGTACTAGAAGACATCTACATTTTGGTGTTGCTTACTCATCTGCAGGTATAAACAGATGTCCAGACTCTGGTTTTGTTTATGTTGGGGTTAGCTCACTTTTGCAGCAAGAATGGAGACATCTTCAAGCTGATATTCGTCAAGTGCCCTCTGAAGTCCTTTTGAGGGATAAAGGCAATTCTGACTCACTGGGTAGGATTTTCCCCCTCCTCATTCTCTTCATGAGAGGGGTATTTTCACACTATTTTCATGTTAGGAATAATGAGGAGAGAGTGGTATGGAGATGATTCTGTTTGAATACTCATAATCAAGTGATGCTAATGCTGATTAGGCCTCTGATTCAGTAGTGCAATGATAGTAGAAAGTGAACTCGCTGCAGAAAGTGGAGGTGGTACTCATCTCATCTTGCCATTATAGCTGTGAATATTTATTCAGAAGCTTTCCCCTGAAGCTGAAAAATAGTATTATGAGGCAAACCAGTTATAATGTTAATTTTTCTACTACACTTTTGAAAAGTGCCGTATGTTTTATAACCTTTCCAAACAGCCTATTCTAATATGCATATGGTGAAAGAAAATGATTTGGTTGGTCTTGGATTTGGAAAATCTGTTCACCTGGGGGCAAAGATCATGTTTACCTGAGCTAATGAATAGAATGCTATGTGGGTATACTCAGCTGCTTGGGATTACCTTAGTGCTTAATTTTGGTTTTGTGCCAGTCTTCCTGACTCTTGATAGTACCTGTGCAAGTGTTTCTTACCACTCTAAATTCCAGGAGAACCTACAGTTGCAGAACTGTATGGGGCTGGTTCAGAGCTGGTGTTTGGCTTGACCAAAATGCTTTCCTAGAATCTTCTTTACTATGGGATGTGCCCTAGAAACCTTGGAGTGGAAAGAGCAGTGCTAAGCTGGAGCTGCTGAGTCCTGACAGCATGAGCTGTGCAGTCAGGTGTCCTTGTAGTACATCCCTGGTTCTGCTAATGCGATATAGAGATACATGAGCTGATTGTGTATAGAACAATGTCTTTATTAGCAGGATTTACTAGCTTGGACTCCGTGCTTATGAAAACAGCTATAGTTTCTGGACCCAAACTGGCTTTGAAATCAGTATACTGGCAGTATAAAATTCTTTTAACCTACAGAGATTAATGAATAATATTGACATCAGAAGTGCTGAATTACTAAACAAAGCTATAACTTGCTTACATAAGGGAACTGTTTCCAAATCTTTCTTCCTGTGGCGAGTGTTATGTTTTGGAACATAGTTTTGTTGTGTGGTAATCTGTAGTTCTTTGCACTGTCAGCATTACATTTGGTGCATAACTGAGGATATTTTATTGGGGGGGAGGAGAAGAATAATTCTAATTTGGTATTTACCAGACTCCTGAAAGGTAATATCTCATTAGAACTTTTTAAACTAGACTGACAAGTGTAATATTCCTATGCAACGGTATGTCTGGGTCTAAACAAGAAGTGTGCTATTGCTGTAGGTCTAGTAGTGTGGTTTTTTCTAGTTGAAGTGCAGCTTCTACCAGCAACTCTTGCCCTGTGATAGCTTTTCCTTGCTGTGCTGCCTTCACTGCTTACAAGAGAAGGTGGCTTCATGAGCAAAAACTTAATTTTGCTGGCCTAACTGAATTTTTGTTATTCCTAACTGGCACAGCTATGCTAACAGGAGTTTCTAAAGTGTGGTGGCTCAATGTGTTGTGTAAGCAGAAGGCCTTTGTCTCTCCCATATCCGCCTTCCCACACACACTGGAGAGATCTGTATCAGTGAGATAGTTATGACATGGTAAAGCATTGTTTGGTAGTTGAAATATGTAGCACTGGAATAGGAATAACTGAAATTGTAGATTGAGGCTTTCTGCAAAATTTGATGGATACTGCTGAGTGTGGGGTTTTTTTTCCCTTTATTAGCAGTTTTTTACTGTGCCTGTCCTTCGCCATCTTACCAACTCTGTAAAAACACACACAAAAAAAAACCAAAACATGACAACAATCCTAGAAGCAAAATGAAAAGCTAAACATTTGTGGAAGACAGGTATGTTTATGTTCCTCTTAGCCTTTGAGCCCTGCCTGGAACTCCTGAAGGCACGAAATGTTACCGTGAGGCTGGGTTTTAAACCAGAAGCCTTTCTGGTCAACTTTGTGGAGTACCGGATGTGCAATGAATGGGATGAGTTCTTTGTTCCTTTGTGTTAAAGCAGAAAACAAGGGTAATTACTCAAACTGTAGGACTACAAACCTAAATAGTGTATGGAAAACAAGATAGGTAAATGCAGTTATTCTAGGAAAAACAGTTTCTCCCTCATATGGAATAGCTGTTGAGTGCAGATGGTAATGAAGAGAAATATAGGTAAAGACTTTATTATGACATACAATATGCACTTGGCCCAATTTCTCCTTTCAAAGATATATTTAAGTTATGGCAACTCACAGTTTCTGCCTTGCTACCTCCTGGGTTTTTATTTAGGTCAGGGTGAGTAGGTTGAAGCTGGTTGTGATTCTCTTTCCCTCTTTGCTTCATGTTGTACTTACTGATCTAATTCTGAACTTCCCAGTATCTAGTTGCTAAGTGTCTAACGACATCCCTTGCAGGTTTGGAGCCTGTTGGCAGAGAACAGGTACTGTTCTTCCCAAATCAGTTGTAAAAGGATTCTCATGAAGATAACTGCTGAATCTTGTTTTCTACTTCTTGTTACCTGACAAGATAAAACTTTGCTTTGCCTTGTTACTTTGCAGCTCCCACGATGTATTAGAGGCAGGCAAAACTTCAAAGTCCTGCTTCTGTCAACCCTTCAACAAAAGTAGACTTTCAAATGCTGCATGCGCTTAATCATTCTGACTTCAATGCTGTCTTTTTTTCATCTTGCTGCATTGGTGAACCAGTGGGACATGGACTAATTATACTTTTCAGGGACAGTGGACAATGATTATGGATTGTTGGATATGTTCCACTGTTTCTAGGGGCTTCCACATAACTTGAATGTTTACTCTTGGCTCCAGCTTGCCAGGCTCTTCTCTAAGCTGAGCATTTTGTTTAATAGAGCTTTGGTTATCAGAAGGAGGTGTACAGCAAGGCTTTTGGTGAATGAACAGAGCTTTTGAGCAGAGGCTTATTTGTGCTGCTATCGCAAAAAGAACAATATTAATATTAAATGGCTGAACCAGAGTATCCCCAAGAAGATGGTGCAATACAGAAGGATTTCAGAACGCTGTAGAATTTTTATGCCCGATACCTTAATAATAATATTCTGTAACTTTGTGGTGAGTTGGGATTCTTCTTCATCTATTATCTGTAAAAGCAAAGGAATGAGTAATTCCGTTAAAATGGACCTTAAGATGTATCATGAAACTTGGGCAGTAGCATTTTCTGAGTCAACTCTGCAAATCTGATTTATATATGGAGTAGTTAGAGAGGTGTTTTTGAAATATGTGCTCTTTGGGATATCAGTCAATTTCTCAAAGCATATATTCTGAATGTGGCTTCTTTTGAAAAATACTTCCTTGTTTGTTTTCTCAAATAGTAAGTTTGTATTGGAAAACTAAGAAGAAAACTTCATGTTTAGCAGAGCGCCTGGTTGTTTAAAGCTTGGTTTCGTGCAGATTTGTACGCCCTTTACTGCCTTTGTGCACTTTTCCCCATGTCCTGCAAGTAATGGCTTGGCAAGAGTCAGCACATGCTGTGAATAACTGTGTGCTAATTTGTTCAGGTGTCCTGCCTAGGCAGCTGTCAGGCCAGACTGAACTGAAGCTCATGTTGAAGTATTGGCAACTAAAGTTGCCAATCTGATTTTTCTGCATTTCCACTAATTTTTTTTGTTTCAATTAATCTTTTAGTATCTCAAGTGCTGTCAAATTCGGATAGTGGATTTAAAAGCTGTGATTAATGGGGAGTAATTAGGGTACCAAAGATGTAACTGCTGAGTGATCATTCCCCACCATAACTCAACAGCAAGTTGTATGGCATAAATTTCCTTGATCTTTATCATGAGTAACTTTTAAATAGCTTTGAAATAAAAGAAGTGATGGCCTGATCAGTAAAAATATTCACATTTCTCACAGCAAACTTCTTTGCACAAGATTCAGTACTGGTAGTGACTTAAGACTATGGAAAGATAAATATTTCAAAAAAAAGTTGTATGATGATGTGAGTTCTGTCTCTGGCAATATTTAAATTTCCAATTTTGATTTCATCCTATGGTATTGCATAGCATACTGCCTTTTTCTTCTTTGTAGATAGCTGAAAATTGTGTATTATGGCTTGCTTTTGAAGCATAATCAATGCAGTATTGTGAATCCCTGTCAAGTCAGATGATAGTAACAAAAGTATAGCTAGAAAGAGCAGGCAGGTCACCAGCAAACAAGGAAAGACAACGGGGCCTTTTATTGTGTTCTCAATGCTTGCTTGGAATGACTGCTGATGTTCAAAGCATTGTGTGGTACTTCATACAGAAACAGACAAAACTGCCTTTTAATAGTTTCTTGTGTGATATTAAAGCTTTAAAATGTCTTTCTAAAGGACCTGTCTGTAATTAAGGCTTCTAAGAAATTGTACTTTCTCTGAGAACTTTTTTTAGGTGAAGAAACTTATGTGAAATTTAATTTGCATCTCTGGTGTGGTAAAGTAAATGTTATAACCTGTGTTTGTATAGCTACTGCTGTCAAACTCTTAAAATGAACTTCTTGCTGAAGCATGTGCGACTTAAGTCTAGGTTCTTTTGCTTGGTTGGTGGTTGTGTGTTGCCGATTAGTAATACTGTTCTCTCTGCTACCAGTAACAGAGGACCAATAAAGAATGCCTGACAGGTTTAACTAAATAAGTTATAAAAGTGACTTAAGGCATATTTCAGTTGTTACTGCTTTGTTTTAAGTATTTGGAGGAAATTAGTTGCTCCAGGAAACACTTTCAGAAGCCTGCTTTCTAAAGGTTTCCAAAAATTGCGATGCAATGCAAGAATTGATGCCCTTAAGAAGCTTGCATCATCTTAAACCAACAGAGCATTTAGGCAGCGCAGTTCTCCTTCGTACCTGTTTGCATATTCATAAACTGTTACCTACTATATCTGCATAGCTGGTAAATGATCTAAAGTCACACAGGACCTTGTTTTCTGATTTCTCCTAGAAATTGCCTGTAGTGGTCAGGAAGGCTTGAGACTGTTTGACATGGAGTTGGGTTTTTTGTTGTTTTTTTTTTCTGGCATCCTCCCCCCTGCCCTGCCCCAGAATGCTTAGCACTTAAGGATGAAGATGAAGTAGAAGACTGGGAGGGAGAAAGGTGAAAAACTGGGTTGTGGTTTGGCTGTTGATGTGAGTTGGTCTCGGTACAGGTTTCAGTGGTACTAGTGACATGGTAGTTATGATGAGTGTCTTTGATCTGACTTGTTTTGGGTGGTAGGAGAAGGAGGAGTAATTTAATAGCCTGATATGGGTGGGGAATAAGACCTCCTCTTTCATTCACTAGCACATCTTAGTCTGCATGCAAACCTTTTTGCAAGGATGCAAACCAAAACTTTTCTTTAGTGTTTCCTGATGTTCCTCCCAATACTGAAGTTGGGGGCAGGGGGTTGGTGGGGTGGGCAGGTTGGAAGGGAACTGTAGGTTTGGACACCACCAACTCCTGCTGACAGGTATTCTGTAACCAGACATAAGCAGGAGTTCTTTTCCTCCTAGCAATCTTAGGACAACTAGTTGGTACAGTTATACTCAAAAATCTAAGTATAGGAATACTACTGCTGGCGCACATCAGACTATTGACTGCAGATATTTAAAGCTATACCCATAAATGTTCTGACTTTATAAATTTTGTCAGCAAAAAGTAGCGCTTATGTGAAAGATTGCTACTATTAAAATAGCGTTTCATGCTATTGGCTATTATTTTTGAACAGACTTGTGACTTTTTTGACTGAGTTTGTATCTTCTAACTTTGTATGAAGAAGTATTAATACTAAATACCTTCAGTTTCATTTCATCTACTATCATACTGCAAATAATGACTGTTAAAATTTGTGAACTCAAATGAGTACATTGAACTTAACCCTTTTGTGGAGTACAATTGCTGAATGGCTGAGTTTATTTGAAGTAGGAACTACTGATCTTATTTTAGTTGAGTATTTAAATTGCTAATTTAGAGCTATCCTTTGATCATTAGGTCTGTTTCCCATTGTTGTTGGTTGTCTCTATCCAGTAGATGACAGTAAGGACTGGAGTGCTGGACATACAAGAAGGCTTTATAAAATTGAGACATCAAGTATGAAATATATACTTATGCTGTCTGTCTAATCTCTCTAATCCTGCGCAATCTTTGAAATGACCTATAAGATTTATCACGTTTGATAACTGGTGCTCCCAAAGATGCTAAGTTGCTACAATTTTGGTGAAGCTAGTTGGCCAGGTAAAGAAGAAGAAAACCTTTCTGGGGAAGATGATGTAGTGGAAGCATCACAGCTTCTACCTTGATTTGCCAACTTTCAGGGCAATTGGTTTATGCAGCTCTTGCTTGTCAGAGCATGTGCTTCCTCTGAAGGTCGTGGGGACAATGCTGAAAACCTGACACCATTGTAGGGATAGAGGGCAATATTTGTAGGGGGCATGTAAGAGGGACGGCCAGGACTATTTCAGAAAGGGTGTGGGGAGAAAGGGTATGCATCATAAAAACAAAGCTTTTTTTGAGTCCACTTCTGGAAAAAAACTGTTCTAAAATGGCAAGAGCCTGTTTTTAGAGGGTAGCTAATGTTTGCTGTATCGTTTGGGTGCATATTCAGGTTACTTGCAGAATAGTCTTAAGTGCTTAAAGAAAATGGTTTAAGTGTGACAACTCCTGTGTCTTGTTTAGTTTTGAGAACAGTCACCTTTCCTCTTGTCTTGGCCAGGAAGTGAAGCTGAACATACTGAGAATTTTGCAATTGCTTCAACTTCTGCTCACGCACAACTACACTTAGAAAATTAAAGCAGAGCAAGAGTACTTTCCCCTCTTCTCTAATATTCTCACTCAAATTAAATGTATATGATACCATAGAAACTGCATCGTGGTAAGAAAGGCTGTTTCAAAAAAAAAAGTTCCTATAGTCAAATAGTAATTAAAGTATAAGTACTAAACGTCAGATCCTTTAAAAGCTACCATCTGGGACTTATGGCATATGGAATCTGCTGAAACAGTTTAAACCCTGAATAACAGGTAAGGGAATGTGTAGAATTAGGTGAGGGAGAAGAGTCTTAAAAATCACAGGTAAAAATCAGGTGCTTTGCCCCTTCATGAGTACATACTACAAATATTTTGTAAAAGCAGTATTTGATGGTGAAATTGGATGCTAGGATTTGCTTGCCTTGCTGTGACAGATGGTCGTTCAGACCAGTACATGGTGCACCAGTCAGTTGTTAAAGCAGCTCAGTCTGGAACAAACAATGTGCAGCCACACACTTTTTAATGGTTTCGTATAACAACAACTGTAAACTTAAATAGGTTTTGAATTAAGATATTTTCTCTGATTAATCCATGGTTGTGTTTTTTATAAGGTGTGCAAACAGATTTGGCTAGGCCTATTTGATGATAGATCATCAGCAATTCCAGACTTCAGGGATCCACAGAAAGTAAAGGAATTTCTACAGGAAAAATATGAGAAGAAAAGATGGTAAGATAGCTTTACAATTATAAGGATTACTTCTATGACAAGAAGTGAAGATGGACTGTTATCCTTGCGTTCTTGAGCGTGCTTTCCTTCTTGTGTGCTCTTTGGACTAGATAGCACAGCTCTGAACGAAGTCCAGAAATCATTTTACTTTACAGAGAAGACAAACTATTTAAAGAAGTTTCTCTATGTAGTTCATATTGATGGAACAGAAATGGCTTAAGGGGATGTCAACAACAGAGTAAAGTAAGGGTTTTGCAGGCTTTTATTAGGAGGTGGAAGACATGTGGTTTGTATTAACTAAGTGCTATAAAATATTGATAACTTGGAATTCTAGTCCATTTTTTAAAAAAATATCAGGCATATTTAAATAATGGGTATTTTGCAAACTACTGATAGAATTTGTTGCAGCATCAGTGGTTAAAATAGCAAAGCTGAGACCTACCAGTTCTCTTGCTTGAGTCTTACGAATGTTGAGCAGAACTTTTCATGTTAAACTTGTAAAAACATTGCTCTTTTTGAATGTAGGTATGTTCCTCCAGAGCAAGCAAAGGTGGTGGCATCAGTCCATGCATCCATATCGGGGTCTTCTGCTAGTAGTACAAGCAGCACACCTGAGGTGAAGCCACTCAAATCTCTCTTGGGAGAAGCTGCACCCACACTGCACTTAAACAAGGGCACACCTAGCCAAGTGAGTAATGAATGACAGAGCTGAAGAGCACAGAACTGTTCAGCAGTACTTTTTCTAGTGGCACAAGAATTCTTGCAATAGCAACTGTTGCCTAATAATATGATCACTAAAGACAACTTTATTTTATGTATTTTATTGCAGCATACAGGTGTTTGCAGATCAGGTTCTAAATTAAGCTTGTTTCTATTGACCAAATTGATTTTTTTATGGTTATTTTCAGTAAGCAGAATTTTCCAGTGTGATTGACAAGTTATGATTATCTTTTGCTTAAATAGCTTTAAAAGTTTGAACCTAATGCGATATGTTTTCATGTTTGTTTTTTTATTTGAAAACAATAAAATGGCTGATACTGTTAACCATGAGACTTGTGAATATATGGATGAAAAGCATGCATGTTCATTATTACTTGCTATGCATTCTGTAACTGTCTTATCAAGAGGCTTTCAGGGAGTGTCTGTATGTTGTTATATAAAGCCAAACAACACTATATACTTAGATTTTGGGGGGAAGACAGTTTTTTTTGGAAAATGTTTACCTTTAGGATACAGGTGACTTTTGAATGGATCTCTTAAGACTCAAATAGTAGAAATTTGCAGCTTGCAGCCTTGCTATGAAATTCTTCAATTTTTCTCTCCCATACTGAATTCTAAAGATTTTTTCTCCAGAATGCGGTGAATAACTATTTTCCAACTTGTAAAATTAAGTTTTATTGCTTGTATTTGTACAGTATTTGCAGTTTTAAATATATGATTTTGAAGTTGCTTATATGCTGCTACTATATTCTTATAGGCCCTATTAACCCATGGAAATCTGCTGCAGAGTTCCTTTAAAAGCCACCATAGTAACATAATATATTGTCGTCTTCATACTGTACAGGAAGGTCTGTGATGTATACAGCATCTTAAACTTCAGGAATAAATGGCTTGTTAAATATGCTTAGTCTATCCTAGTACTTTGCAGAAGTCAGTTTGGTAAAATATCAGCTTTTTTGTATTAGCTAATTGAAATGTTGTTTGTAGTCTCCTGTTGTAGTTCGATCTCAAGGACAGCAGCAACAAGAAAAGAAACAATTTGACCTCCTCAGTGACCTTGGCTCAGATATCTTTGCTGCTGCTCCTCCTCAGTCAACTGCTACAGCAAATTTTGCTAATTTTGCACACTTCAACAGTCATACAGGTAAGTATTCTGAGCAGTGTATCCCTTTTAAATGTATAAATAGTAGTTTTGGTTTTTGATGACTTTAGTCTAAACTTCATGAGGTATATGTAATTTCTGTGCCTTGAGATTGTTGTATCGATCAAGATTTCCTTTAGGTCTCTATAAAGAAAGGTTGAAGACAAAGGCTGACAATCCTGCTTTTTGAAGTGGGAGTTGCTATAGCTATTTTCTGTGATATGTACGATTAGACTGTTTCTGCCTACTACTAGAACTTTAAATTCTTCAGGGGAGAGAGTGAGAGGATGAGTAACAATGTAGGGAGAAGCTGATATTAGACCTTCAATTTTCTTTCTGAAAATTATTAGGAAGATCATTCATGGAAAGAAAGCAGATATAGAGATGTTAAGGAAGTTCAAATGCATTGACAATAACTGTCAATTTTTTAAAAGGAAAAACAAAGGCTTCCTCAGTTTAAAGAATGACCTCCTCTTTTGTGTGTGCGTGTCTATTTGAAAACTGAATACTATCCATGTGGGTAGTAGTCTGTAGTTTCAGGAAGAATAAACAAGCTTTGAGCATATGTATTGACTGAGGGTGGGGGTAGGCCTTGAATTCTTAAAGAATGACTTCAGTAAAATATATTGAGCCCTCAGGGTTTATTTTCAGCCAAAGATCTTGAGCCATAGAAGTCTATCCTAAAGAAAAAGTTGATTCTGTGGTCACTGAACTATGTTGTTGCTAACTTGCATTGTAATTGTGGGAAAGTACCTTTGCCTGCTTTGTCTGAATGGGCTTTTCATCTAGTTTTTCTGAGAGAAACTATGATGCTGCTAAGCCAACAAGAATAAGAGATATTTCTTGCAAATCAGTCCTGAAATTGTTAACAGCTGGGAGGAAGTGTGATGGAGGGGACTTAAGGCACACCCGAGGAACTCAGCAAAGTATCAAGGCTATCTCAAAGTTAACTTTCAAAAAAAAAAGTTGTGAAATAACTGGCTGAACTCAGTTAACACAGAACAAGAATTGCTGTTGCAGTGTATTTTGTAAAATCCTTAACATAAATATACCTCCAAAAAGATGGTTAACATGAAATTTTAACTGGGAGACCTTGTGCTGACTGGCTAATGTTGTACAGTGTTACTGAAGAGGCTGCAGATATTTAATTCTTTCTAATAACTTATTCTTTTCAAACTTGTTGCTGAATGATTCTGTGTTTATATATCCGTAATTACTCTTGGTGGGTTTCAGGAGATGAAAATTCTATTAAAGCAATATTTCAATACTGTGTTCCAAATCTAGGTAAAATTCCACTGCACCTCTGTTGAGTAAATTTTAAAAGGATAAAAAGCAATAAGAACACTCCAGAATAAATATAATCTTACGAGAGAGTCTGTTAATTTCTGGTTGAAGTAAGTGCTGAAAATGAAAATTGAGGAATGCTCAGCTGTACTGACTAGTTTTCTTTGTGGTAATTCCCATTACTCCTTTCCACAAGTTGTAGAACCCAAAACAGTTTCAGGGCTGGTAAGTCAGGTTTCTAAAAGACAAAAATCTAATTCTGAGCATGCGATAACTGAATGTGTATTGCAGACTGGTTTATCTGAAGGTGTTTTCTGACTGGTAAGGGTAAGACATTTGTAAGGCTTCTTCTGTGTGCAGTAACCACAGGGTAGTGTTAACTGAAACTAATAATGAAATGTTACAGACTCTTCCCTTTGTAACACAAGGAGAGTTGATGGGTCTGCCAGCTTTGGCAAAAAAAGTTTTAAATGCTCGTTCAAGGAGCCATATAAACATGTAATTTTTGTTAGCAATCACATACTACAGCAGAGGGTGGAAGAACTTGCACTTAGTCTAGCACTACTTTCTCAGTTTATGGTGCAGTGTTCTTGTTTTAGGACTTGGTTTTAGATATGCCTATAGGGAATGGTCTTTCCTCTTTCCCTTCGTGTTCACTGTGGTTAACTAAAGAAATCACTGAAGAGCACCAGCAAATTTAAGGTCTTCCAGTATAAGTTACTGTTTCTGCAATTAAGGCACAACTGAGTGCAGCGGCTGATAGGAAAACGTTAAGAGGCTTGGCTATGATCTGTGAAGTGTAGATGTAAAGCTTGAAAATTATGCAGGAAGTGTGACTTTTGATGTGTTCCTTTTTTCTGAGTTTTCTAATGTACTAAGCTGGCACAGGATGTTGTTGCATGTTGAAGGGGAAACATGCTGACCTTATGTTTACTGTCTGTATTTAATTTACAAAGTTCCATAACTTCTGCAAAATGATGAGATTTTGAAGATGATGGTAGCTAACTGTTCTCTGTAGTTGACAGACTGGTAATAGTAACAAAAAAGATAAAAAATTTTTGGTATGTAGACTTCCCATAAACTAATGGAATACAAGACCTACCTGCACAAAAGATTTTAAAAAGGCGTAGTGACACAGCACAATGCTATGATAGATACGAAGGGAGAAGAGGCTTTACCCGAAAGAAATAAAATAGTATGACATAGTTGTCTTCTGGAGAATTATTTTCAATTTTGTAGTTGAATATATGTGGACTTTATTTAGGGTGTTTTTTTGCAAAGTTTCATGCCTTTATTCCACACTACTTAGTGCAGACCTCACAGAAGAAACTATGCAAAGATTGTAGGGGCAGCTTGCATTGCCATGGTGCTGTCATACTTGAGCTAGCTTTAGCCGGCTAGCTTTTGTACTGCCTCATTGATCTGCAGTCACAACAGCAGTTGTAAATCTATGCTGATCTGCAATCCACTGCAGTTCCTTAACTTAGGGTTGTTCTTGGGTTTCCCTGTGGAGACCTGAATTTTAGAATTGCCAATCTACATATTGTTCAGGTACAGGAAAGTACAAGTCTTGCCTGGTCTTTACCTTTGTGCCACTTTTACGTAGGTTTTAACTTTACCACATAAAATAAAGCAAGATTAATATCTGAATATTCTGCAGAAGAGTCTTTACAGCTCTACTGTTTTAATATGGGCCCACTTGCAAATCATACTTTCTGTGTCAGCTGATGCAATAAAATTGTTAAAAGTGGCCTGTAATATAGTATGTTCTAGTTTTTAATCTAGACCCAAAAAATACTTCATTTAAGATTCTTGGCATAATATTCTGTTTGTGTGAGTGGTTAAAATGAAAAAAATTTGTCACAATTCTAGGAGTGATGTTTATGTACTTAATCCTATTTGGTCAATTAAACATCAGTCTTCAAGTAGCCCCTATCTAATTGATGCATTGGGATGAAAACATCGCTTTCACTTTAAAGCAAGGTGCAGTTAAATTCTTAATCTATGCCTCTTAAATCTTCTGGTTTAAAAACAAAACAAACAAAAAAAAAACAAACTGTGGAATTTGGAGTTGAAGTCTGTAGAATGCTGTTTGAACCAATACAGAGGGTATAATAATAGAAACTATTTTTCTTCTGCTTCTGTCAGCTTTTTCTCCTTGCACACTTTAAAGGAGAAATTTTAAGACAGAACTTTCTCAGGACCTTGCTTTCTCATTGACGTGTGTGTATTTGTTTGGGCTTTTATTTTTTGTGTTCCCCCTCCCCTGCTTGTTGACTTCCATGCTGTGGTGGGTTAACCTTGGCTGGCTGCCAGGTGCCCACCAAGATGCCCTCTCACTCCCCCTCCCCAGCAGGATGAGGGGAGAAAATATGATGAAAAAGCTTGTGAATCAAGATAAGGACAGGGAGATGACTCGCCAGTTACCTTCATGGGCAAAACAGACTTGGGGAAGATTAACTTAATTTATTGACAATTAATAATAGAGTAGGATAGTGAGAAATAAACAAAACTAAAACCACCTTCACACCTTCTTTCTAGGCTCAATTTCACTTCTGACCCTTCTACCTCCTCCCTGAGCAGTGTAGGGGGACGGGGAATGGGGATTGCAGTCAGCTGATAACACTTAATCTCTGTCATTCCTTCTTCCTCATGCTGTTCTCCTGCTCCATTGTGGGGTCCTTCCCCCACAATGGGATACAGTCCTTCACAAACGTCTTCAGCATGGGCCTTTCCTGTGGGCCACAGTTCTTCAAGAACTGCTCCAGCATGGACCCTTTCCATGGGGTACAGTCCTTCAGGCATGGACTGCTCCAGCATGGGCCCCCCACAGGGTCACAGCTCCTACCAGAAAACCTGCTCCTGCATGGGCTCCTTCCATTAGCCACAGCTCCTGGCAGGAGCCTGTTCCAGCATGGGCTTTCCACAGGCTCCAGCTGCCTTCAGGGCATCTCTACCTGCTCTGGTGTGGGGTTCGCCACAGGCTGCAGGAGGACAACCTTCGCCATGGTCATCTCCATGAGTTGCAGGGGAATCTCTGCTCCAGTGCCTGGAACATGTCATCCCCCTCCTTCTTCACTGACCTTGGTGTCTGCAGGGTTGTTTCTCTTGCATTTTTCTCACTCCACTCTCACAGCTGCTGCACAATTCTTTTTACCCTTTCTTAAATATGCTACCACAGATGTGCCACCAGCACTGCTGATGGGCTCAGCTTTGGGCAGCAGCAGGTCTGTTTTGGAGCCGGCTGAAACTGGCTGTCAGAAATGGGGGCGGCTTCTGATCTTTTCTCACAGGGGCCACTGCTGCAGCCCCCTGCTACCAAAACCATGCCACGTAAACCCAATATGTATGCACACTTCCAATAAAAAGTGGTATCAAGTAGAGTCAAACCTCACCCTCTCTCCCAGTATACCCTGTGAAGAGAAATACTTGAGCTTTCATTTGTTAGCAGCATTGTGGAATACAGTAATTTGCATTAAAATGTCTTTTAGTTTATAAACCTGTAGTACAGATGCTTTTTAAATAGAAATTAAATAATGCGACTTTTTATTAGCATTATGTGGATATTAAATAACAGTACTTAAACAATCAGCATAATTTATATAATTCTATAAAGAATGTATATATAATGTAATATATTTATATTTAATCTGCAAAATCTCTCCAGAATAAACAAATCCTGACCCAAAAATATAATGTATTACATCTGTTATTCTAGAAGGTGTTTTGTGGGCTTTCTTTAGATGGTAGCTCAAGTTACCTATAGGTACAGGTTTGTTTTGTGTTTGATTAAAAACATATTTCCCCCCTCCCCTTCTTGCTTATAACAGTGTTTAAGACTTTCTGTGGAGCTTATCAATTAGGCACGCAATTCCTGTCGAATCTATAGATGCTTGAATGTCCAGCTGTTTG
Organism: Morus bassanus; assembly: GCA_031468815.1. Classification (NCBI taxonomy): domain Eukaryota; kingdom Metazoa; phylum Chordata; class Aves; order Suliformes; family Sulidae; genus Morus; species Morus bassanus. The sequence continues at coordinate 11,148,023 of CM062578.1, forward strand.
AAGTTAGATGGGTGTTAGCTTTTATTTTTTCCTATAGTATGGCATGAGAGGAAGGTGAAAACTGAAATTCTATTTTAAATTTCCTTGGATTTTAATTTCTGGTTACAGTCTGTGATTGTTATCTTCTTCACATTGGTATTGATTTTCCATATTTCTGTACTCTGATTTAGTTTTTTAAAAAATTTTTCAGTGAAATGAACTTATAAACCTAGCCAAAACTATTCAAGTGGTGCCAAACTAAATTCACCCAAGGAAGAAGCACTTTGTGTATGAGGAATTCAAATCATCACTATGTTACAAGAATACTTTCTAGTTTTTATTCCCAAAGAAATGTTCAGTTAGTCCACAAATTCTAGTTTTGGAAACTAGCATTTAAAATGATACCTGTTTTGGGTTCTGTGGGTATACATCTGATATTCTGTACTTTTTGGCTGTTTTTTCCCTGACCAACCACCACTGCAAACACTCTAGGGTTAAGCTGAACTGGACTTCATCAGGTCATGCAGTTGTGAGTAGTAGCATATGTGAGGAGGAAAGAAGTAGCATTAACTGGTACAGCTCTGTGAAGGTGACTTGTGAAAGCTTGTTGAAAGACAGCTTTCAGTTGTAGAATATCACGTATAATTTTTTCATGTAAAAAGAAACTACAAGGTAGGACATTACCCTTAGAGGCTGTCATGATCATGAATTCAGTTAATACATCTGTTTTTGTGTTTATTTCTCATATCCATTAACATGTTTTGTTCCTTTGCAATTTACAGCGCAGAACTCTGCAAATGCAGGTTTTGCAAACTTTGATGCATTTGGACAGTCTAGTGGCTCGAGTAATTCTGGAGGTTTCCCCACAGCAAGTCAGTCTTATTTTCAGCCCCAAAATACAGGTAGAACTCCTAGCACTTTTGATTAATACTTAATTGAAATAATCCTTACCTTTATGTTGGAAGGTACTTAAGTTGAGTTTATTTCTTGCATCTGCTTGCTTTAATGCAATCAAGCCATCTGAAGCTCTGGGGAAACTCAAAATGAATTCCTTGTTTGGTGTTGATTTTTTTTTCCTAATGCTACTCAGAAGTCTGATTCAGCACTATGTGTTTGTCAGCTCTACACCTGAAATAACTATGAAAAGAGTAAACCATACTGCTTTTGATAAATATTGAATTGACTCTCTATCTTGTAAGAGAAGTTTCAGTAGACCCAAAAGCACATCACAGTACCAAAAAAAGTGTGTCTATGCGTATGTATAACATATGCACACACTTCAGTATGTTTGACTTCATGTGTAGAGCCTATTGCTAGGATTTGTTTTGCTTTCCTTTAATTTGATCATGCTTTAGAACTTCTGCTTGAGCTTACTCTTGCTGTTTGTCTAGATCTTTGGCTGACTGACTTTCTTTTCCTTTTTTTTTCTTTTGAGTGTGGTGTTGTTTTAAACTTTTTTTCAAATTTTCTTTCTCCCTTCTTATGTTAACTTTAACCCACACACAATTTCTGGCTGTCCAGCGTTCAGAACGCTTTCATCTAGCTGCAGTTTTGGTGAATTTACTTCAGCTTTTCCTCTCCAGGCTGTACACAGTAAGTTCCACGCAGTGGAAAACTCAGCTTGCTATTTTTAATGCCATTGTAGTATAGCCCTTTCATTCCTACTGTTGCATATGTTTTAATTTCTTGATTATGCTATTAGGAAGTTGTGTGGTCCGTAGTATAAGTAGAATCCTCAACCAACTGTTATAAAATGTGATACACTTAATGGGAACAACTCATTTAAATTTAAGTACATGACCTGCCTAGATTAAATTGTCTGGACACTGAAGAGATGGAAGCTCATGGTTTCATATTTGAACTGAAGGTCAGTTGTATGGACATACAGATTTTTTTAAAAATTGATTTATGTATCTCTGATGTCAGTGGAGACTTGGTATAAAAAGAGCTGTGTTGTCTTCCCCCTCACCTCTTTCCTGATTGGATGTAGTCTAAAAATCTGAGAACAGAGAACTAAGCTCTCTCTCTAAACCTTGGCATGGAATCATACTACTTTTGGAATTCTAGGCACTGGTTTTTTTTGCTTGGAACAATGACTGACATCTGAAATGGTTAAACATTGTACCATTAAGTAAATGCAAATAGTAGCTATTCACTAGACACATACGACAGGAAAATGAAGCTTCTGTATTTTGAATATTAAGGATTCAGACAAATACTTATTTTTCTAGCAAAATATTATTGTTGAAGTTATTTGAACAGCTAATAAATAGCATAAAGTTTTTCAAGATCAAATTATGACTGTGATTTAAGCTGTTAAAGCTTGGGGTCTCTTTGTCCCTGATCTGCAGACTGAAAAATATAAAAATATTTTTTCTGACGACCCAATGTGACTTTGAAGGAAATGGGAAAGGGTCTTAAGTGTGTGGGATGGGGCAGGGGAACATGTTGCCTCATGTAACCACAAAGAGGTGGAATTATTGTGCTGTCAGTTACAGTTGGAGAGACTTTCTCTAGCTTTGGAGTGTTGATCACGTTTAACTTTGTTACAGGTGGAAGCGCTGGATCGGTGAATGCTAACTTTGCTCACTTTGATAACTTCCCTAAATCCTCCAGTGCTGATTTTGGAGCCTTCAATGCTTCTCAGAGCAACACAACAGCAACTGCAGCCAGTAAAGCTGCAGTGAATAAACCGAACCTCCAGTCAGCTGACAAATATGCAGCTCTTGCTAATTTAGATAATATCTTCAGTGCAGGGCAAGGTATTAAACTTTTCTTTGACTTGCTTATTTTCCATGTGTATACTTACCACAAGGGTGGCTGTGCATCTAGAATTAGTAACTGTATTTCAAAGTGTCCCTTCTTTAAGTTACCAGTTGAATTTCACGCCAGTGTATCCTTAATGTGTAAGATATAGGTTTTAAGACTAACGTCACTCCAAAAGGATGTCACCAGAAGACTGCTTTTTGGGAACCTACTTGCGATCAAGATGAATACCTCTGAGTGGAAATATTTAAATAATAATTATTACTGCGATAATGAAAATGTATAAAAATATAAATATATATTTTATATTTGTGCTAAAACCTATAGTGAAGGCTCTTGGAGAACTACAGTTGTTGCAGAGAACTACCAGAGTAGCTTTCCTACCTCTGCCACAAAAAGATTTGGCTTTAGTTTTTTATAAACTAGTAGCAGTGATACTTGGATTTAGTTGATCTTAAGGAGAAAAAAAACTAGTTATTCTGTAACTTTTCTGTCTTCTCAAATGGTGTATAAAAACTTGGGTCAGTTTGTGATGTAGATCTTTATTCTGAAATGGATAATTTGAGGGTATGTGTTTTTGTTAAATTTTCTAGTTGAAAATGCTGGTAGTATTGAGTAGTTATTTTTCAGGGAAATCAGAGGCTCTCTGGAGCTGCAGAATATCTACAGAAGCATGACACTTTGCTAGTAGCTAATGGCTTGTTAAAGATCTTTTTTTGCTGTAAGCCCTACTGCATATTTAATTTTTAAGTCTGAAACTTAAACTGTCTGTGAACTTTCATTTAGTTCTCAATGTTGCTAGGGCAGAAATTGAAACTATCTTCATCACTTTTAATCTGATTTCTTTCTTTCTAGGTGGTAGTGAGCAAGGAAGTGGCTTCAGTACAGTAGTGTCAGCATCAGCAGGTCCTGCATTGTCAGCCCCAAATCAGTCAAGCGCGTCTTCAGACAAGTATGCAGCTCTAGCAGAATTAGACAGCGTGTTCAGCTCCACAGCAACCTCTAGTAACGCATATACGTCCACCAGTAATGTTAGCAGGTACTTTGTTAGAAGTAGCTAACTTTCTACGTTGACCTCAACAATATGCAGAAAAGTAGCTCAAAGTTGTTTCTCAAATCTGGTTTAATTTCTTATTTAAATAAGGAAATGTTGAATGAGTTTAGAGGTACTACTGAAACTGCATCCTTTCTTTTAAATAATAGCAGTACTGTCTGATAGGATATTATAAGAGAAAATTAAGAATACTTTCTGTCAGCAGAACTTTGCACCTTTCTAGTCATTATATGCTAAACTGTTACATGGTAACACTTTTCCTGTACAGAATATTTGCATGCATACTGAAAATCATAGCATCACCCCTTGCAAAAAAAATTATTCAGATATTTATAATGTAAATGGTGCCAACCACTTTTTTAGTTCATTAAAGTAATAAATACGAAACACCTGTTATAGCTCTGCTTGGTATTGCAAGTGCCCCTAAAGCTTCTGCTTTGCAACCTTTATGCTGATGGCCTCTGTTCAACATTCTTTCTCCTGCTGTTGGTGGAGAGGACTTTTCATTGCTCAGCCCTAGTTATAGTCTCTGACCCTGGCATCAGGGGCTTAATTCCTGGCAACAGTGAATTATATTGCAGTTTGCAAACTGCACGTAAGCATTCCTTTTCTTCTACATGCCAACAATAATTGTAAGTTGTATTTAATTGTTAAACAAGCAATTCTGACTTCACTGAATGTATGAATTATTTTCAGCAATGCTTTTGGAACAGTACCTGTGGCTGCTACTGCACAGACACAGCCTGCATCTTCGAGTGTGCCTACTCCGTTTGGAGGTATATAAGTGTTACTAACACCTTTTGTGGACTGTAAGCAAACATCATACTAATTTTTAGTTGATACTGCTATACTTTGACACTAGTGATATTGAAGTTACTAAAGGATGCCAAAAAAGTACTGTTGTGATGCATTTCAAATTAAGCTTTTTATCGTCTCAATTCCTAGTTTTTCATGTAATTTTTTAGATATTTATGTATCTGTATAAAAGCTATATAAACTTAATGTGAGTCAGATTGGCTACTTTTAAAAGACTGTATTAAATAAAATGTTTTTAATTTTTCAGCAACACCTTCCACAAATCCATTTGTAGCTGCCCCTGTTGCCCCAGTGGCACCTTCAACAAATCCATTCCAGACCAATAGCCGAGGAGCAACAGGTTAGGAAAAAACCCCGGAGTGTTTGGGAAATTTTCTTTCAAGACTTGCATTGATTCTTTTTTTCATAGTGTGTAATTTTGTTCCTTAAAGGTTTTCTGTATTATCTGTCTCTAGTCTATTTGTCATGTTGTGTGTGTGTGTTCAATGTAGAGTACAATATTTATGAATAGGCTGCTGAAATCAACTTCAACTTTTTTTAGGTAAGTGATGTTTTTTATTGGGCTGAGGACATTAGTTTCCTGTTTCTGGCCCAATCCTAGGATTTCAAATGGTGGCCATGAAAATGTCGAAAGGATCTGTTTAAGATCTTCTAATACTACCTAAGCTATCTGGAGTCTGTATGTTACCAGTTGGGTACTCTCCAAGACTATAACCGTGGCTTGGAAGCATGCTTCATCGCAGGTTGCCCTGAAATCAGGGATCTTGAAAGCCCTGCTGCTTAGCTGGTACACTTGCTTTTTTTCTCTCTTTATTTCTAAGTCCTGAAAGCCCTCAAAACCAAAGAGCTGGGGCTAGAACCAGGAAAGACAAGGCTTTGGGGCTGTTAGCTCCTCACCAGTCCACTTATTCAGTACATTGGTGGTGTCCTTTATTTTCCTTTCCTGTAACAGTAAAGCATATGTTTAAATATCATCTTTAACACTCATGATTTACATTAATTTCTGGGGGAGGATTCTGTAGAATCATAATTCCATAGACAAAAACTTAATTGCTTTTTAAAAAAGCAAACTTGTACTTTTCTTTAAAGCACTGAACTTGAATTTAGAGGACTGTTAGATTATGCTAGTTTTCCTCTCCAAAGGCATTGCTAAATTTTGGCACTTTTATCTATTAAGTGGATTTCCACAGACTTAAATCTGCTGATGTATTCATTTTAACATTGAGTTGTGCTTTGCTCTAAGTTTCAGGTAGATTTAATTAAACTGATCAGGCTGAGTTAAAACTGAATTGATCAAATTCATGTCTTCTGCTGAAATGAATTCTGTTTTCAGTCCCTTTTGAGATGTTATGCAGTTAAACTTATTTTGGGCATTAAATAGCTGAATATCTTTTCCCTTATTTTAATCTCATTCCTAATTGTGCTGTTTTGGATCATTGTTAAGAACTTGTAGCCTCTTGAGATAAATTTGTTTGAATGTGGCAACTCTATCCTTCCACCTTCTAAACTGCTGTCCTTGGCTTGCAGAAGTTCCAAGCCTTTGGCAGCTATACTGATATTATGTGCTAGGTGACAGAAATAATGACTATAAGTAAAGATAACATTCTACCCCTTTCAGTGTAAGGTGTAAACTTGTAGCTTGTCCTTTTATGCTAAACTAACTTTCTGCATGAACTTTGCTATTTATTACATGGGAGATCTGTTTTGTAGCATTTATTTCTAATGGTTTTCTTAGCTTAATCTATTGCTGGTCAAGCTATGGATAAATTGTTTGGTTACATATACGTGTGTATATTTTTATGTGTGTGTAAATATATATATCTCTCTAAAAGCCTAAGAAATAACTGTTCAAGAGTGTATAAATGATTTGACATTGTCTGGTCTCTTTGTGGCTTCCATAAGGCCTCTCGGGAGCAATGCACTCTCACATATTTCCTCAGGCTCATTTTGGTAGGTGGCCACATTTGGTATCAAGTTTCTTGTGGCTCATTGTTCTTGCTTGTAAAAGCTTATTGATAGCTATCTGGTTCTCTGTAGAATTTCACAAGACTTTGTGTTTTAAAATGGAGTGGGTATGGGCAAAGGGAGAGAACATCATACATAGGCAACCTATTAAGCAACTAAAACAAAACCATTATTGATATCCTCCATGGTCGCAATATAATGCTAACAAGTTGAGTGACTCTTGAAGTTTCTACCAACAGTAGCTTGATGCCTTTTGGGATATCCCAAGTCATTGCTCATTTTTATGTGCTTTTGTTTGCTCTTTTAGCAAGTTTTCCTGTTGAATAGTTTCTCTGCTATCTGTAACTTGAGAACAATGTTAGTAGATTAGTTTTGCGTGTACTTTGTCAGCAGTTTATGTATGTATGTCTTGCCCTTGAATACTTTTGGGATAAATTTTTCAACTGATAATTATGCTATATTAATTAAATGTATTTTTTAAAGAGTTGAGCTTGCACAAAATCTAACTTGTAACATTTAAAAAGACAAGTCTGTCTAATGTTGAACTAGAATAAAATGCCTGGTGTCTGTATTTGTACCAAAAAACTTCTAGATGCTTCTCCTTTCAAGAATAACTCCCAAAAGACTGAATAATGGTTTTGTTACTACATTTTTGCACTTGATGTGCTCCTGTTTATTTGCTGAAGACATGTGGAATAGCACGAGCTGTGTTTTCTTTACTTGAAATGTTCAGCAGAGAATCAGATGAAAAGTTCTGGTTTTTTTTGTTTTAAGTCTTACCTCAACAGTAAGAGCGTTTGCAATAGGAACGTTGTGTGCAAATAATGTGCATGGTGAATATTTCCTTTAAAGTGACAGTAAGGATGGGATGAAGAGAGAGGGGATGCATGTATCCCTTAACTTTTTTTTTGACTTGTAACTTCTTATGCAGCTTGAAGTAGGAAGATCCTTTCATGCTTTTCTCAGAAGGAAAAAAACAGAGGGGCTTATGCTGCCTGAAAGTGCTTGCTTCTGATGTGTACAGACTTGTACCAGAAAAACTCCGGGGGAAGTATATGATAACGCAGAGAATATAAAAAATAATTTCCTTTTCAGAAAGTATATCTGAATATGCTGGATCTAGTAAATTTTAAGTGATTCCATTAATTTTTAAAGCACAAAAGTAAATTATGCACCTAATTGGTGGTGATCCAGGCTAAAGAATCAGTTCAGCAGCTGTAGAAGTTGAACCTAACTCTTGTATCATCACTGAGGCATTAGGAGACTTCTTAAGATCACATTATAGTAATTTGTCTCATGAAAAAAGTGATTTCTTACAAATAATTGAATGTTATTTTTTGCCTACCAGCAGCAACATTTGGTACTGCATCCATGAGCATGCCTGCAGGATTTGGAACTCCTGCCTCCTACAGTCTTCCTACTAGTTTTAGTGGCAACTTCCAGCAGCCCACGTTCCCAACCCAGGCAGCTTTCCCTCAACAGACTGCTTTTGCTCAGCAGCCAAATGGTAGGTCTATACATTGTAGATAATCTTGTTTAAATCAGAAACATGGAGAAAACTGATCTGTCTGTGAGTTAGCAACAATAGGTGTGTATTTATTTCTGTATGAACTTGATAATATTGATGAGGGCTTCCCACACTCTGTTTTGGCTCTGTAGTTGAGCTTTCTGATTTGGCTCTGTGCAGTGACATAACTGAATTTTTACCATAATCTGATACTAAAATTACAAGTATTCCTAGGCTTAAAGGGTTTTTATGCAAGAAGGTTTGTTTTGTCTTCATTTTTGGAGTGTCTGCAACAGATTATAACACTTTCTCAAACTTCATAGAGCACAGGCAAGAGAAAATTGGAAAGTGGTTTCTCCCTGAATTTAAATGATAAAATAACATTGAAAAAAGTGCGTATGTAGAAATTGGAAATTGATTTAGTTCTGAGCAGTTGAAGATAAAAGCCTAGCCATGGGGTTTTTTTTTCCCCACTTACATTCCTCATAGTGTTTAAGTACGATCAGTCCTCCTGATCATGCAGTCAGAGCTCCCACTTTTGTGTGGGAACTGCAGCAAAGAACTCTTTGAAGATTGGTTACTAATATTAGTATTTTTTACTTATCTTTCCAAGGAGCAGGTTTTGCTGCATTTGGACAGGCAAAGCCTGTAGTAACTCCTTTTGGACAAGTTGCAGCTGTTGGAGTATCTAGTAACCCTTTTATGGTAAGTAAGTTGTTGCATGATATTAATAACTTCTGTATGTCTGAAGAGGCATAATCTGTAACGCTTCATTTAGAGACACAGGAAGATTTTTTTTTGCTTCAAATAAGGGAAGGCAGCATGTGAATCTCCTAAATGCAATTCAGTATTATGATGACATGGCATTTATAAGGCTGTTCAAATCAAAACAGAGGTACTTGTATGCCATGCTCTTACAGTAGTGTAATTTCAGAGAGCCACTGAAAAAAGACTGCAACATAAACCAGAAATACTTCCTAATAAGTTTGTTTTCTTTTTTTATATATCCTGCATTTGCTTTATGATATGGAAAAAAAAAATCTTAAATATTTGTCTTAATTTTCTTTCATTTTCCCCCAGGCTGGTGCACCAACAGGACAATTTCCAACAGGAAGCTCATCAACCAATCCTTTCTTATAGCCTTATAGACACTTTACCCAAAAGAACTCTTATGTGGTCACATAACATCTCTGCGCCTCTTGCACTGTTGTCTTGTTTCACTGATATTAGCTTTAAACACAAAAGAAGTCTTTAAGAAGTAAAAATAAAAGCCTGCATTGTGTACCTTTAAAAAAAAATTAAAAAAAAACAAAAACAAAAACAAAAAAACAAAACGAAACCAAACCCACAAAACCCAAGAAAATCAACCCCCCACCAGGTAATAATGTGCAAAACAGAGGGCTGTGGTAACATCCTTGAACCTGTGAACTGGCAGGTAAAAAGTAGCGGTATCATGTATATTAAAATTGGCTAATAAGTTATTGCAGATACCACATTCATTATGCTGCAGTACTGTACATATTTTTCTTAGAAAATAGCTATTTGTGCATATCAGTATTTGTAACTTTAACACATTGTTATGTGAAAAATGTTACTGGGAAATAGATCAGCCACTTTAAGGTGCTGTTGTATCTCTTGGAATGAATGAGCTACATCATTTTAACCATTGGTATTGGAAGTCATGAAGTTAAATTGAAGGTTTGTTCATTTCTCAACAAAATGTTTTCCTTTCCTAAGAGCTCTTCTATTTATACATGCCTAAATCTCTAATGTTAGAGGGATATCTGTCTGCATAATAAAGCTGATCATGTTTTGCTACAGTTTGCAGGTGAAAAAAATAAATATTAGAAAAAACAATTGTGTAGCATTATTTCTGTGCAGTAACATTTTATTGGGTTAAAATGTTCATATTGTGAGTCTGATACACAGATGAGTTATCGAAAACAATATGCTTAAAGGTGAGTTAAGCTTAAAATTTTTGCATGTCTCACTTGGATATGTTCCTTTGTGTCCTTGTGATTAAGCTTGCTGTTCTAGCTCAAGTGAAGTGACCTATTGAACAGGAAAATGTTAAGTGAACTTGGATTATTTTGACAGAATAGCTGTGCAATGAAGGACACTGGAAGCACTGAGGAGGGTAGTTACTTGAGAAATGGTTAGCTGCAAAAGGCATGTACCTATGGGTAGCTAAGGACAGTCTTTGAACAAGACTTAGTTGTGATCAGAACACTATGTGTAATAGCAGGCCAAGGTACCACAGATATGATAACACTCTTTTTACTAAAAATTTATATATATTAGTAAGACCCCTTGTGGAATATTAAATTAATCAATTATTTTTTTATTTACTGGAATGTTTCCTGTCACACTAGAATGCAATTTGTAGAGGGGGAAAAAAATGTCTGGCTTGTCTAGTCTCTAACAGTAAGAAGGTTCAAGAAAAAATATAACTCTGCATCAAAGTAGTTGGTGATGGTGTTTTAAACGCAGACATAACTTGGCTTAAGTTCAAGTGTAATGCTGGAGCTAAGCAAATAATGCAAATATATTATGAATACATAAACTGCAAGCTTAAAAAAAGGTTTCTGACCAGCTGGAGAATAAAACTCATAACAGCTTTCAAGATAACGGGAATAGATAAGATCAGATGTCTGATGATTTTTGAGAAAAAAATGTGCAAGCCCACTTGAGACAAATGTGAAAATTCTTGAAGGTAAGACCTTTCACTTGTAATTGACCGCCTGAATGTTAGATCTGCTTATTTCTAGGGGAGCTGAAAGACTTGACCAGTGCTTGTAGACACTCTTTCTGCCAGTGCTTTTCATTTTCATTGCCTGCCTATGGGGTGGTAGTAATTTCTATACCTTATCTCTTTTTTTGAAGTTTTGGAGATCCCAAAGCAGAAGACAGGCAGCTAATACAGCAAGCTGCTTATAGTAGCATTCCTCACTTAGATGTCTGGTATTGTCCTATTGACATATTTAAAGTTAAGAAACTTGAAGTCTGTCTTTTCCTTCTGATGAGGACTGCTGGATAGAGTATGGTGTATGGCTTAATTCTCAAGATTCTTTGGGATATTCACTAAACAAATCCCCAGCAATTGAGGGTTTCCAGGATGTTAGTGATGGTCTTGCTCTCACCAGTTTTTTAGCATAGTATAAATAGTTGTAGTTCTTCCCTGTTGTTGACCTTACCTGTTTTGGGATAGTAACACATAAATGCAGTAGAGAGTGGGGAACTGCAAGGGTTCAGAAGGACTTTTGGAATGCTGAAATATGCTTATTGCAGGGAACTGGACCAAATGAACCAAATCAATAACATGAGGAATAACCTTGTGGAAGAGGAACAATCCTGTGCTCCCTTCACCTAAATTGATGCAAATTAAGCTTTGGGCAAGGGCTAATGAGGTCTTCTATTGAAATTGTTGTTATGATCCAAATGAAGCTGATTACTGCTAAGAGACACTGAAATTCATTTAAGTATGCAAGACATGCAGTTTTAGATTATGTTGTAGAAATAGCGGAACACCTTATTTTTCATAACTAGTTTGCAGATAAAAGGTTGGCAACTTCTTACTATACACAACCACATCTGCTAAGTGTGTGTTCACTAACTTGAAGTTTGTCAAACTCCAAACAAGTGGCTGAAGGTCTTGTATTGTTTTGAGTCTCCTTTATATTGAGCAGAAACTGACATCATAGCTGTTTTGTTGATTAGATTTTTAAAATAGCTATATTTCCAGAATGGATTCTTCACCCATGATTATAAATGTTCTGTTGTAGAAATTGCTACAGTTGTTCACACAATTGCTCATGCAACTAGTATCATTGCCAAAAAGGTATACTTCCACTAGCTTTTCAGTATCTTCTGCTTTAGCATTAAAGCACTTGGTAACTTTAGCCCTTTTATACAGAAATTAATTTGGAGACCTAGATTAATACTTTTACTCCTAATACGTCAGCTCTCAGGTGTGTCAGAAGATGCTGTAAGAGGTACATCCTGAGTTCTACAAGGCAGATGTGATGCTCAGTTTCTGCAGTTCAAAGTTATTTAATGGCTTTAAACTCGCAAGTACTGTGTGCAAACAAATGCTGAGGCAAGAAATTAATTTGAAAAGGACCAAATTTAGTTGGAAATCCTGAAAAAGAACTATAAACGTGGTGCAAGTATTCTGCTCTCTTGAAGGGAAAACATACTAGAGCATAAAGGCAAGCTCGAGCAGCTTTTAAAAGTTATTTTTTTAAAGGAATGAATGATTTTTACTTGTAAGCTGAATTGGGGAAAACACTAGTTACTTCTGACTCTTGGCAAATCTGTAAGTTGTGGTAAAGGAACACAATGGAATTTTCTGCTGTCTGATAGTTGACTCCAAAGTGGGCATTATTGAACATGGTTGAAAGAATATTCCCTAATTAGCTTTAGTTATATGTAAACTTTAAGTGGTGTTATTTAAGTAAGACTGCCTTATATAGAAATTAGTGTCTCCCAATGGCTTAAAAATAAAAAGCTAGTTTAGGAGGTTTTTTTGCTTCCAGAGATAAGTGTGTGTGGGTCATGGCAGTTGTCAGATGTAACTAATTGCATACGCTTATCAAGACAGACTCTCAAAGGGAAGGTTAGTGTGTTGTATTCATGCATCTTCAACAAATTCACAGTAAAGCTGTCACTGCATCAGTAGCACTTCATCTGTATGTAATGACATATTTTTCTTACAGTCCTGTAACCTCAGATTTCTGAGGAGTGCATTGTCTGGGGGGAATCTGAAATGACTGTGGCCGTTTGTAAACTAAAGTGGCAGTATTGCCATGCGATATAGCATTGTAGTAGTCCATCTTTGAACATAGGGAAGTACTGTTTTTTTGAAAAAAAAAATTGTTTATTGCTATTTGTTAACTTGTTTCAAAAATGCATGTCGCAACTTCCAGCTGAAAGCCTTAAGTTTTCTAAAGGTTTCTGTGGCAAGCTTTCTAACAGATCATCTTGCTGCTATGGGGCAACTGCTTCTCTAGATTCCCTAGTGTTGTGGTTTAACTTCGGCTGGTAAAGAAGCCCCACCCAGCCACTCACTCCCTCCTCCCTGGTGGGATGGGGGAGAGAATCAGAAGGGTAAAAGTGAGAAAACCTGTGGGCTGAGATAAAGACAGTTGAATAGGTGAAGCAAAAGCCATGCACACAAGCAAAGCAAAACAAGGAATTCATTCACGCCTTCCCATGGGCAGGCAGGTGTTCAGCCATCTCCAGGAAAGCAGGGCTCCATCATGTGTAACGGTTACTTGGGAAGACAAACGCCATTACCCTGAATGTCCTGCTCTTTCTTCTTCTTCCCCCAGCTGTGGATCTTCTTCCCCCATGCTGAGCATGATGCCATATGGTGTGGGACATCCCTTGGGTCAGTTGGGGTCAGCTGTCCCAGCCGTGTCCCCTCCCAACCCCTTGTGCACCCCCAGCCCACTCGCTGGTGGGGTGGGGTGAGAGGCAGAAAAGGCCTTGACTCTGTGTAAGCCCTGCTCAGCAGGAATGAAAAGATCCCTGTGTTATCAACACTGTTTCCAGCACAAATCCAGGACAGAGCCCCATACTAGCTACTATGAAGAAAATTAACTCTATCCCCACCAAAACCAGCGCACCTAGGAATGTCTGAAGGTCTTATGCCTATGACTAAATTGCCTTTAATTGAAATAGTAGAGGTGAAATTACAAAGGCTGTGTCCTGTAAGTTTTTCTGTTATGAGGTTCAGGCATCTGTATGCACTTGCTTTTTGTGTTTGTTAAGCATTAATAGAAGTTTTGGTGTCAGATCATTAAATTTGAGTTTAAACAGAAGATTGAGGATTGTTTGGTATTAGAGCTACTGGTGAAGAAAATGGACAAAATGCATCATCCTGTTGATGAAGCCCTTTATGCTCTAGGCTTGCTGTAGGCTTGTATAAACAGCCTGTTTAACCATTGACCAGTGAAATTGGTTGAGCACTGTTTCTCCTGATTCATTGTTCAGATGATGTAGCCTTCTGCACTGTTGCTCACAGCCATTCTTTTTGTCTCCTTTGTTAATGATCAACGCTTTCACCAGCCACACTGGTATTTCTGCATTTGATGGAGATAATGGTGTACATGCTTCTGATCAGGAAAATTCCAGCTATGACTGTGAAGTAGCTGCCATAAATGAGAAACTGGGAAATAGAGGTGGGGAAGAAGGAGGAAGGAGAGTCAAAAACTGGTTTTGCTGTTAGGTAATAACTTAAGGGGTGTCCCTCCATTGCCACCTTCCCTTCCCCGTCACCCTTGCCCCAGACTGATCCCATCTTGAAAGGATTCAAGAAGTCTGGCTGCTTGACTTGATACTGTAGGAAGTCTGTGGTTGTAAAAGCAGTGGGAGGGAATACTCTGTTATGTACTTCCTTTTCCCACCTCAATAAGGGAGGACAGCTGCCCTGCACTTTCTGTCCCTCTCTGAAAAGATGAAAGCTGGAGACTTGGACCTCTTTCAGTATGTAAGTTTAAATTTTAAATCTAGAAATTTAATGGAGAATCATGAGAAGTTAATTTGTGGAATTACAGTTACATAGTTTCATTGGATGCATCTTTACATTACTTAGAATTACCCTAGTAATAGACCCATAGATTGCCTTTCAGCTTGCTTCCTGCTTCTGTTTAGGGTATTTTGACAATAAACTTGTGAATAGTAAGCCTTTAAATAAAAAAAACACATGAGTAATCGGTGATCTTTCCCTTCTGCTCTATGAAAATGTTCTTAAAATTATTGCAGAAATACAGACTGGCAGCACTAGAGGACAAGTAGGTTGTAGTAGCTACTGCCAGTTCACTTTAAATGAACCTGTTTTTCAAGTGAGTAACTGTCCTAAGCTAGCCCATTACCTAATATCTTCTCAAAGGCTAATCTTGGAGTAGAATCCTTTTGGAGGAGAGTAGGGGAACTGAGAGCAGTGTGAGTAATGTAGCTTACCTGGGTGCTGATATCTAGTCCCAGACCTTTTGAATCTACTACAACAATAGTTAAAATTGTCTGAATCAACAGTGCAACAAAGTTGTTGAAGCCAAACATCAAGGCATAACGCTCCATGCTTAGATTGACAGCGATCTGAAACCTGAAAATGAATGTACAGGTTAACTAAACTATGGAGAACGTGGAGGCTTGCAATTTACTTACAGGAAGAAGTTTGGGAACAATTTAATGTGCACAGTGGATTCTTCATAGGATGAAGCCTCTTCAGTCTTGGCTATTAAGCTTTACCAGCTTCATTTTGGCAGAAATCTCTTGTTTTTCTGGCTTCAGCACTTTTGTGTATCCTACTTATTTTACTTATTTGAGTAGATATTGGATATTTTTGTGAAATAAAGACCTGTGTATGTTCATTTGATCATTTAAAGAATACTTGTACCTAGATCATTGAACAGCTAAATGCAGAATAAGGTAGTTTCTGACTTGGAGTAACCTACTGTAATGGTTAGGTCATATAATTTTAAGCATAGTTTTATATAAGCTAGAAATAATATGTGCTGCTGTCATGACCTATTTAAAATCTTTTCTTCTAGGGAAACTTTCAGTAAAATTAATAAATTTAAAAATGTGACACTGATTTAAATCAATTCACTTAGAACCGTTGTGTATTATACTTACGTTGCTATTGTTATAAGGAGCATATAGCATGCTTTAAACACAAGGTAACCAGCATAACATGCCCAGATGTTGTCAGTAAAGCGCATGAGAAACAGAGAACCAGCATCCATTGCAGAGAAAATTCCCAAAGCCAGTTCTCCAGAAAGATCCCAGTTTACTTTGACATATCCAACTGCCATGGATGTTGCTGAACCTAAAGATTTGAAAGTAGTAATCAAAACTCTGAAACATTATCATCCTTCTAGAGCCATTGCATAACTGTGTAAATGAATCACACCAGGAGCTCTTGAGACTTATAGCCACATTGTGCTTTGTTAATGGTGTGGCTATATTTTCTATTAGTGGTGTGGAAGTCTTCTGTTTGTTTTTTTTTTAACCTTGCTTACAGAGCCTTTACAGACTGAAGTACTCTGAGAAAGTGCCTCATGCCTAAGGCTGGAGGCAGCAGTGTACAGTCTATTGTTGTTACTGCATTTTTTGATGACTGTAAGCAAAGAGAACAATCCCACCAAGCATTTTCTGCCAAAATATGCATAATGGAGTTTAATTCCTTCATGTAAAGATCGTTATGAAATGAATATCTGTTGCATTCCTTCATGCTTTGCTTTTTTTAAGGAAGCATCTTTTTCAGTTTCTGATAAAAAATCTTATGAACGGCATTTGTCCATGCCTTATTGACCTTCACATATAGCAAAAGCCCTTACTTGAGCGTCATATGGTGTATAACAAACTCCAGTGCCTTGATTTTTTTTTTTAAATCTGTGCAATAATAAGGTTTACTTTTCTCCCCATCTCAGTTCTGGAGAAAAACTGTCTACTGCTGTAAGAAGGTTATCCAACTATGTTTTGGGGGTTTTATGCTGCTTTAGCACAGAGGCTTATGAAAGATCTTTGGAACACAATATGCTGAGGTTAGTAGCTCAAATGCAAAGAGAAGTCTGGTCTAGGCAGGTTATACAGCAGTGGGTTATGGGAGTCCAGAAAGTACCAGTTGCCCGGATGTTTTCAGGCAGGCCTAGCGCACTAGTGCAAAATTGGACTTCATTTGCTGGTTGCATGGGCTCTTCATCAGAATTCAAAAAGTCCTAGCAGGCCTACTCTTTTGGTCCATCACTGCACTAACCAGAGGTTCCTAGTACTGTAAGTGCTTTCTGTACTCTGAAATATAGTATCAAGTGCCAGAGGGTGTAAAACCAAGAAAGCCCTTGGGAATACTGCTCAAACCAGTAGTCTGAGAAGTTTTGGGGTAGCTTCAGTAAAATGCATTTTCATGCTGATTGCAGGGAGGAAGAGTAAACTGAGTTCCCTGTAGAAATGTGAGATAAAAGCTCCTGGTATGAAGGAGGAGACATAGCTGTGTAAATGTGAGCTTGAAAATGAGGCTTCATTGGTACTGCACAGCTATTTAAACGAAGAAGTGGCACTTTATCTGTATGCCTTCTGTTCTGTGGCCAAAGAGGAATGCCATTCGGATGGACTAAGGAAGAGATGGCTGAAGATCGCCTAGCCCTGCTAAAAGCAGGGTAAATCAGAGCAAGCTGCTTAGGATGGTGTCCAGGTTTTGAACATCTCCAGGGATGGAGAGTCTGTGCCTCTGGCCAGCCTGTTCCAATGTTAAATCACCCTTACAATAAAAATGTTCTTGTATATTTAAGTGGAACTTCGTTTAAATTTGTGCCCCTTGCCTCTTGTCCTGTCACTGGGCACCACTGGGAAGAATCTGGCTCTGTCCTCTTTACTCATTTCCTTCAAGTATTTATGCACATTAATAAGATCCCTTGTTTTCACAAGGCTAAACAATTACGGTGTTTTCAGCCTCTCTTTGTATGTCACATCCAGAGGCAAACTCATTGATCAGGATAGAGATGCAGTCAGAGTATTTGTTCAGGAGTGCTCATACTGAAATGATCTTTAATCCACTGTCTAAACAGACCATCTAGAGCAGTGTATCTGTTAATTTGCTCTTTTCTAATTTTTAAGCCACCTAGCTTAAGGCGTGTATTTGAGGGAGGAATATGCGAGGTGTCATTGCACAGGGTTTTTGAACTGCTTACTTGGGGTTAAAGTCATGGTCTAAACAGAGCTGTGAACTTAAACTCTTAAAAGACTTTGGAAGGAGCCCCTAAGAAGGAAAACCTTGTAAGTTTAAGATTATTTTTGAAGACCCCACTGATAAAGTTGTACAGTAAAAACATGCTTTGCACACTATTTGGGTGTTATATATTGGAGGCTGTTGCTGTTGATCTTGGTCCTCATAAGAAATAAACAGAAAGGCACCAAAGACATTGCTGAAGAATGCCATCAGCACAGGACGGGTGAGAAGTAGTTGCTAATGATCTTTTACTTACCTAAAAAAGTTGCTATTGCTTCAACAGCTCCATTGTACACTGCAGAGCTGTGAGAGGGGGCTCTGAAGTCCCACAGCACTTGGATATAATTCAGAACCTGGTTAAAGCCTGCTGTAGCCAGAGCCCACCACAGGGACCAGTAGAGAAGTTTCCTAGAGCTGTAGCAATCCCTCAGATCCTTGCTCAGCTGCACCAGTACCCTGAGCACATGATTCTGTGGCTTGGCATTATCAGCCTGCTGTTCAGGTGTTGGTTCTCTGTCAGCAGATACAGAGCCCTTGTCCTCTTGGCAGCTCGATGGCCTGTCAGAGCTGACTGTAGCCACAACTTTATCTGGTCCCGGGAGAGTTTCTGCGACATCTTTCCTGTGGAAGAACATACTCTTCTGAGGCATTGGGAGAAAAAATGAACACAGGAATGCCAGGGACACAGAAGCCAGAGAAATGGCATTAAGGTGAAAGTAGGATACATCTGCTAAGGAAACCAGCAGCTGTCCCAGCACGGCGGCAACAGTGGCTGCAACAAGGGTGATACTTCTGCAATAGCTTGTCACTCTCTGATAGTGATCAGAGCTGACGACACTGTAGATGTAGGCGTAATAGGCAACCTCGGTGGCTGTCGCCATCCCATAGAAGAATTCCACTGCCTGCATGGCCACCACCCCATGTGCAAAGAGGAGCAAGAGCCACGTGATGATAAAGCTGATGCCCTGGAGGAGGAGGATGGGCTTGTAACGCATGTAGTCTGTTATCAGGAAGACTGGAAAAAGGAGTGCAAGGTAGGAGTATGTCCAAACTGGGAAAATCTGGTTGGTAACCTAGAAGAAAACAGAAGAGGAAATATTTTTTAAAAATACATTTAAAATGTTGGTTTTGATGCTTTTTGATGATAGTATTGAAGGAATGTAGTTGTGGTGACAGGAAACATTGAATGGCATGAATTGTGCAGACTTAAACTGCCGTAAAATACAAAACTGTAAATGTACTACTTAAGAGGCAAAGATAGTGATGCTAGCCTCCACTACATAAACAGGAAGACTGTCTTAAAGAATAATTCTAGTAAAGACCTATGAAGAAGGCAGATGTTGATGTGCAGCTGTTCTAAGCAGTTATAACAGTGTTTGTGTCAGAGGAAAGTCTGTCTAGCATCAAATCCTATTCTCCACAGGAGCTGAAAATGAATGCCTATTTAATTTTAACTTTTATGTTAGTCATTGTATACCTTCGATCACCTCTTTCCTTTGTTAGAATTAGAAAAAAATGTATATGTCTCTTATGATGGGGGAACTGGAACTGCATATAGTGAGTTAGTAGCTGTTACTATGCTATCTTTGCATTCTACATGATCTTCAAATTTAATGCATAAGAAGTACGTCAGTCTTTGATGGAACAGTATTTTGGTAAGTTTCAGTTGGCCTTCAATGCGTAGAAGCTCTGAAAAGAATTTTTTTTTTTCTGAAAGTGATCTGCATTCAGGTTGGAAGGTGCTGTTTACTGTCACCGCTAAAGCTCTGTGCTTACCAGGCAGTTTGACTACAGCTGCGGCGGGGGTATCCCCTTCTTTTAGATACAGTCATAGAAAAAGTTCACTTTGATGTGCAAGTTGCCTGTTTTGGGAGGTCTTATCCAGTAACTGCTGGACCTGCTAAGGTATCTGTTCATGATCACTTATTCTCTGCTTAAGCAGTTAGACTGAAAAGGAATTGTTTCAAATGCTGGAGGGACAATAGTAGCTGGTTATCTTTTTACTTCTGAATTGGTGCTGGAGTGAGGTGCATGGCAAGCAGCAGGTTCACTGTATCTTTCTGGGTGACTTCTTTTGTTTCTCTGAACTTTAATTAGAATTTTTAAGTGTTTGACCGAAACTTATCGAAGAAGCTCACCAGAAGTGAATTTGTCTGAGAGAGCCAGTATCTGTACTACACTTATTTGAGTTAAGGATTCTTGTTGAAATCAGAATTAAGGCATCCTATCATGCCATTTATGTGTTTTATGTAAGAGAGAAAATTTCCCTTTGTGGTTAAAAAAATAAAAAAGGGGGAACCCTCTAAAACTCAATTTGTAGTTTTAGAAAGCAGGCATTCTTTACTGCGGCACCGGCCGTACAGGGGATCGCTCCACCTAGTGTGCGCACCGAGTTGCTCTACTACAGGGGTTATATGCAATGAAAAATATACATATTCATTAGATCTCTAGGAAATTATTACCATATTCATACTATTCTTGGAACTCATTAATATATGTAAATGTCCTTAACACACGCAAATTCATGCTCATCAGTGGTCTTCTAGGGTCTTCTGGTGGTTGTCGATAGTCTTCCTCACCGTGCCTGCTGGTTGAACTCAGTCTCTGGGCATTCTCAGTTCATTTTTGGCTTGGTTACATAATTCTTATTGACACTAAACTGGCTTATTCTAGTACATTTCCCTTATTTATTCTACTCAAGGATACAGTGTCTCCAAACTCCCTTCTATCTAATCACATACAGCAGGTTCTAAGACTATCTTATTCGTAAAGTATTCCAAGTATTTCAAAACTTAGCTATGTTGCTCCAATTAAAGGAGGCCGTATGTTCTTTCTGAAGCTGGTGTCAGGTATCAGGGGGGGAAAAAAAAACCCCAACAACCCAAACCACGAATACCGTTTTTCAGAAGAAACCTTGGGTTCATACTGTGCTAGCAGATTCTGCCTTACTATTTGCAACTGCACATCAGGAATGACTGTACCTCGTATTAGCTGTATGTGGGTGTACCAAGCTTGTGTTTTCTAATTATACCATTAGCTCCATGACTCAGCCACTTGTTAAGTATGTCCCCTTTTGTTGGGAAGTGTACTCCTGAAGCAGCCAGTGCTGAACAGAAGAGCAGAGCAAGGAAATTTGCAGTGCATGCTTCTGTAAAAAAAATATTTTTTTTATATGTGAATCAGACCTCCAGAGGGTAATGAATGCATAAAACAATCTTGTAATGTAGGTAATAATCTAACAGCTCAAAAGGGGAAGTCTGCTTGGTTTTCTTATGATTTGCAATCACTACATCACTGTCAGTGTAATCAATTCCACAATAAGTATAAATAAGTCTTAGTGTTGCTCCCCCTCTGGGGTTCTAGGTGGGGAGAGGAACTAGCTGACCTGATTTTGCTTAAAGTACCCATTTCTTAAACATCCACAAAAGTGGTTTCAAAGTCCTAAGAATGTAGGGACTTAAAAGTTTTTTGACCTTCTGCAAAAGAGGTGAGTCCTGACTCTCTTTTCCAGAAGCATTTTAAATATGTCTCTAGGTAAAATATACCTGTTTTATTGAACACTTTATCTCCCCTTCAGTTATTGCTGTAAGACATAATGCTTTATGCATTTTAATTATTACTTAAAAGAGTAGTTACATACCTCTTCAATCGTTAGGTTTTTGTCTGGTCCAGTTAGGTAAGGAGTGAGAAAAGCTTCTGAAGGCCTCATTGTGGAGAAAAATCCATTCACACAGATGATGAGCGTGGGATAAATCCAGCTGCGGCCTACGGCTCCCTTCCAGCAATCCATAATCTACCTGAAAAAAAAAAAGAAACAAGCACACCAGGAATTTATAAAGATGCTCTTCACAGTTGGTAAAAATTGATTTATAAATTTACTTTTTAACTAACCCTAGTTCAGCTAATGTTTCTTTCACTAAACCTGCCAGCGATCACAGATGCAGCTTGTAAATGAACAACTTGGATCAAGGTGCATTGGTGGTGATAAACTCCAGTCTCTGTATTGTCTATCAGAGGTTGTTAATGACGTACTTAGAATCCATTGGATGTATCGTAGTGGAAGACTAAAGTTCCATTACAGTCTCATTTCTGAATAAATGAGTGAGCAAACTGTGAGATTAAAGCTCATTCTCAGCATGCTCAAGGAGTCTTTTTTCTGTTAATTCACAGCCAGAGTGCCAAGTGGAACAATAGAAGTGCCAGCCTTTTTGTAGACAATAAAAGCCACCAGCCAGCTCACAACCCATTGCGAGCTCAGTTTCTTCAAAATACTTTAATACTCATCATAATTCTTGCACTCCAGTCATTTGAGTGGGTAAATAAAGCTGCAGAAACTATCTGCTTGTGGTACTTGTTCAGACTTAAAAAAGAGGAATTTGACTTCACTTTTGAAAGTGATCAAAGGCAAAAGAACGGGACTTGTTTCTTCACTGTAGTTGGCAGCAAAAAAAAGTCTAGAGAGATCTGGGGTTCTAAAGCTGATTTTACTTGTTTTGCTTTAGAAAGTCAATCCTACTGTTCCTGGAAAACAAGTAAAACAAGAATGTTCTGAAACCATAAAAGAATGAAAGCAAAGCACTGACTGATGTTTAATCAAGCTGTTACAAGCTATTTCTTTTAAACTATTGAATTCCATTTTATAGCAGGTACTTTATCAAAAGTGCTTCTACTTGCACTGTGAGATTATATTTATCAAAACTTAGCATAAATAGTATGTTGTTAAGGCAGTATTTCTATGACCTCAGAGGAAGGTTACAAAAATCAACCCTAACCCTGAAACTTGATTTCAAATGATTGCCTCTGACTATAACCTTACTCTTACAAATCACTGTATCTATGTATAAACAATAGCCTGTATTATCCGTAGCTGTTTATAACTGCTTTAAAATCCCTTGATATCTGTTATCTTTTAAAAATAAAACTGTATTAAATCCTGAACTGATCAATGACATCAGCATAAATCTTGCATCCCTTCCAAATTCACTGAGCAAGTGAGAGGCCAGCACACTTCCAAATAACTCCAAAGGTAATAAATTACCTGTCAAAGCTGTGGCTGTGCTGCATTTGCTGTGGATTCATGTGCAGTTTCCTCCTAGGATGACTTTGTCTTGTAGAAATCAGAAACCACCCTTTAGGATTGGAGGCAGAAAGAAATTTCTGTGTCTTTTAGGGAACAAAAAGTTCTTTCTAAACTTGATAATGTTAACAGAATTTAAATAATAATAATAATAGTAATAATTCATCACAGCTCTTCTTTCTTGCAGAACTTGTCCATGAAGATTGGAGGGGAAGCTTTCTCCTTTACAGGTTTTGCCAGCAAACTGAGTTCTAATATAAAGATAAAGCTTTATCTTCTGAGATAGAGCTTTAAGACTCTCAGTAGCTAATGATTAATAAAAACTGACATGGCAAGAAAGCATTCACTTGATTGTATTTTTGTGTTAATAAATACCTTTAAAAGCTCTGGTCTCTGATTCATGGGTAAGACACAGCACCCATTTTACAGTTTGGGCTGACACTGACCCTCCCCTGCACACAGCGCAGTGGCCTCTGGGCTCATGGGGTCTCTCGTGACTGTCCTGGCTTTGCTGGGAGTGCGAGGAGGTAGGACATCGAATACCACGTACTATGAGTTAGCCAGGAATTACTTCTATATAAGGACCAATCTGTCACTTAAGGGCACATGGACAAGAAAAGAAGCTTCTAAGCTAGAAATCAAAACAGAACTGCTTCAGAGAAATGCCGCTGCTTTGCTTTCCTTTACCCAATATTTTTTTTTTTTTAGACTGGACTCCCTATGTCTTCCAAGGTTCATCAGAGGGGGGAGCTGACCGTGAAGCCTGTTGGTGGGATGTGTGTTGACGCTGGGAGCAAATGCTGTAGCCGTGGCAGGAGGGGCCTCACATGCTACCCAGAGCAGCTTTGTGAGCTGGACAGAGCCTGGTCTTTTTCTACAGGTATGGAAACTTCTCATGCCAATTCTAGTGTGTAGTGCAACCAGGCAGGCAAGTGTTCAGAGAAGCCAGACTTGCCTCTGCCTCCATCTTTCTTTACCAATTGTTTCCGAGAAAGGAGAAGAACCACAGAGAAAATGCCCCTGGATAGGTCTGGCCTGCTGAAAGGTGGCTGCTGACTAGCATTTCTCTGGTAACACATGCAGTGCTTGGTTTAATACCTGCTTGCTTTGAATATAAAGATACAATTTGTTTGCTGCCTTGTTGGCCAGAACAGGCCTCATCAGTTTGCTGGACTGTATCTTCATGGAAGACTTGTGCCTAAAACCACTACCACTACCAAAGGTAGTTAGTGTTGTATTTAGAGGGGACTGTAGCTATGGGGAGTGATGTGCCTAGCTCTGGATTTTCATATTTACTTGGAATCCTTTAGCATGCTGGGAGAAAGTTAAGCACATAATACTAAAAGCTGCAAGGAGAGGTGGTTTTGTTCAGAGTTTCCTTTTCCTGCAGAACTAGAGAGCCTGCGGTTCTAGCCTTGCTCATAACCTGCCAAGCCTCAACTACCTTCTCTCCAAAGAGTGTGTGTACGTACCTGAACACACAGGTAGATGTGTGCATCTTACTCTTTTGGATGAAATCTCTAACTGATTGCTGGGTTAATACCAGTTTGTAGCTGAAAACCCAGGGTAATGTAAGGCCTTACCTTTCCCTTGCTGTTGTTTCTGCCTCCAGTGTGTCATGTCCTTCTTAACACTCCTAAGACCTGCCCTCTTCCTTCCCTATTCCTCCCCCCACAAACGCTCCCCCCAACTCCCAACCTCAGAATCTTTCTTTTGGAAATTGGAGAGAACAGGAATAGATTATTTTTATTTTTAAGTCTTATCTGTTTTCTGAAGATATTCTCTACTGCTCCAAGCCAAATACATTGTGTCTGCTTGGTTCCTTTGCTCCTTAGTGCCATCCCATATACACATAAGGCAGTGAGCTCTGACCAGCTCAGAATGGAAGAATTTTTATGGTTATTTCTATCAGTTTTTCTAGTTCCTTTCCTGCAGCTTACTACTACCATTACTTTTTTTAATAATAGCAAAAGGTTTCACATGTTGCTGATTCCTTTCCTTTTGTCAGATGCTACAGAGAGAAAAATATTTGTTAACTTTCTGTACCAAAGGCAGTTTGAGACCATGAAGCTGGAAATATCAAGTTCCTCTTTTTCATTTAAACACAAACTCTAGTTAGCTTCTAGTCTAGGACTGGCACCTAGTTCTTTAACTAAATGCCTCAAAAGAAGATTCCTACTCACAAGGAAAAGTAGAACAAAATAGTGGTTGCTCTGCTGGACTTTGTCCCCGTTTCTTCAGGCAGGAATATCATGCCCTCAGTTCTGCAGTAATAAAAGATAGTGCTTAGTGGAGACTAAGTACATCTCCCACTTTTACAACTGCAATGGTTAAGCTGTTCTGCTTAGAGCCAGTTTAGAACAGAGAATGTCTACACAACGCACAGCAGTAAACAAAAAGCCTAGAAAATTAGCTGGGTTCATTTGGTCAAATCCTACCACTTTGTGTGACTTGAAACACATTGCTTCTATATTGTCTCCTCTCTTGCCTCTGGGCAGTTTGTCTAGTTGCAATATATGACAATTGTATGAAAAGCACATATGTCTGTAGAAATCATAGAATGTCCTGAGTTAGAAGGGACCCACAAGGATCATCAAATCCAATTCCTGTCCCTGCATAGGACAACCCCAAAATTTATACTGTGTGTCTGAGGGCATTGTCCAAATGCTTCTTGAATATTACACGAATCATATAGGTTGGAAAAGACCTTTAAGATCATCAAGTCCAACTGTAAACCGAACACTGCCCGTTCACCACTAAGCTGTGTCCCTAAGCACCACATCTACACATCTTTTAAATACCTCCAGGGATGGTGACTCGACCACTTCCCTGGGCAGCCTGGTCCAATCCCTGACAACCCTTTCAGTAATGTAACATTTCCTAATATCCAGTCTCAGCCTCCCCTGATGCAACCTGAGGCCATTTCCTCTCATCCTATCACTTGTTACATGGGAGAAGAGACCAACACCCACCTCACTACAATCTCCTTTCAGGTAGCTGTAGAGAGCAATAAGGTCTCCCCTCAGCCGCCTCTTCTCCAGACTAAACAACCCCAGTTCCCTCCGCCACTCCTCATAAGATCTGCTCTCCAGATCCGTCACCAGCTTCGTTGCCCTTCTCTGCATACGCTCCAGCACCTCAATGTCCTTCTTGTAGTGAGGGGCCCAAAACTGAACACAATATTCAAGGTGTGGCCTCACCAGTGCCGAG
The DNA here is from genome assembly GCA_031468815.1 of Morus bassanus. NCBI lineage: Eukaryota > Metazoa > Chordata > Aves > Suliformes > Sulidae > Morus > Morus bassanus. The sequence goes on from CM062578.1 coordinate 11,174,127, forward strand.
TACAGTGGCACGATCACTGCCCTGCTCCTGCTGGCCTCACTATTGCTGTTACAAGCCAGGATGCTGTTGGCCTTCTTGGCCACCTGGGCACACTGCTGGCTCATGTTCAGCCAGCTGTCAAACAGCACCCCCAGGTCCTTCTCCGCTGGGCAGATTTCCAGCCACTCTTCCCCAAGCCTGTAGCGTTGCATGGGGTTGTTGTGACCCAAGTGCAGAACCTGATACTTAGCCTTGTTGAACCTCGTACAGCTGGCCTCGGCCCATCGATCCAGCCTGTCCAGATCCCTCTGTGGAGCCTTCTTTCCCTCAAGCAGATCGACACTCCTGCACGACCTGGTGTCATCTGCAAACTTACTGAGGGTCCACTCAATCCCCTTGTCCAGATCATTGATAAGGATATTAAACAGAACTGGCCCTGACACTGAGCCCTGGGGAACACCACTCGTGACTGGCTGCCAACTAGATTTAACTCCATTCACAACCACTCTTTGAGCCCGGCCATCCAGCCAGGTTTTTACCCAACGAAGAGTGCACCTGTCCAAGCCATGAGCAGCCAGTTTTTCCAGGAGAATTCTGTGGGAAACCATGTCAAAGGCTTTACTAAAGTCTAGGTAGACAATATCCAGAGGCTTTCCCTCATCTAAGTGTGTCACCTCGTCATAAAAGGAGATCAGGTTAGTCAAGCTTGACCTGCCTTTCCTAAACCCACGCTGACTGGGCCTGATCACTTGGTTATCCTGTATGTGCCATGTGATGGCACTCAAATGATAGCTGTGTCTCTACAGGAAAAATATTATTCTGTAAATGCTCTGTATTTTCTATTTTTATTAGTTAGATGTAGGTATTGGAAGCCAGAAGCAAACAGCAGTACAGAAATAACTTTAACATATGGATATAATTTATACTAAATTAGACATTCACTATGCAAACTCATTTATAGTCTCTTTTTTCCTTTTCCTGGACTAACTGTCCTTTGTGCTGGACTAAATGAGCCGTAGGACTTGAAACTTCTTGATAAATTCTGAGATGTTGGCCCTGCCAATTCCTTGGCCAAGATCAGTGGACCTCCCTCATTTGGCACTCAAAAGCATACATGATGCTAGCTTTTTGTTTATAGTTATAAATCTTCTTGGATATTCATGTTAATCTGGAATTTTCCTGTGTGGAATCAGCCAAATTTCTCCACAATGTACTTCTTTGGTTTCAGTCCATACTACTCAATCTCCTTGATATTTTTTTTTTTTCTGTTGAAACAGGAAGACACTCAGTCCTGAAATTAATTCTACTGGAAGCACAAGGAAAGGAGTGGGGCTCTTTCATTTTGTTTTGACTCTGAAGTTCTTCCCTTCTGGGCTGAGATTGCTATGGACTCAGTACAGTGTTTAGGTTGCAGCTTTCAAATGTGGGCCAAGCAACAATTGTGGCTTAGCAGTGTTTTAGTGAACCTTCTCAGATAGGTTGTGGAAACCCTGCTTTTCTGCACCGTTGTGTGCAAAAAGCCCACTTATGATGTGGGCTTTTAAATTAGAAAGGAGTCTGTCACAGAATCGCCTGTAGTTAGGTAGGAAAGAATATAATGATGCAAACACAATTCCTTCTTCCTTAGTTCAGAACAAGGTATGTGCAAAGTGGAGGATAGACCCTTCACCCACATGCATGAGCAAATGTGCATGGAAGCAGCTTGCCAACACTGTATACAAGAGCTAGAACAAGCAAGACAGGGTGCACTCTGATCTTTGCCATCGTGCATGGTGGGATGCCAAGGTGGTTGCTCTGTTCCTGTGTATAAATTATTGCTGTTAAGCTATTTATAGGCAAGTAAATAAGAATCTAAAGCAATTTATCTTTTCTTCTTAGCACACTTCTGTTATGGTGATCTCTTAGCTGGCATAGGTTGTAATGAAGTGCTGTCATGATTCAGTGTAGCTTTTCAGGGCTGTGTCATGCGTTCATCTTGCACTGCTGTTCCCTGCATGCTGCAGTAGGAGCTCTTCTCCCATGAGGGCCTGGCCACGTGAGCCTGTCTGCCCAACTCCTACAGCCATGTCGTATAGCCAGTTACAATCTGCTCTTTTGATTCGTGTTCAGCATGGTTCAGATGCTCTTTGCAAGATCTTGCTATTTTCCTTTTGCATTTGCTTGAGACAAGCAAGCAAATGCTTCTGATCAAGAAAATCCCAGCTATAACTGCAAAGTAGCTGCCATAAATTAAAAACTGGGAGGGGAAGAGAAAAAGGTAGAAGAATTAACGAAAAACACATTAGGGAAATGCTGCTTCTTCTGGAGATGACAGGCACTCTATTATTTTGTTTACCTGTGTTCTGGCACAGTTTCTCTCTGTTCAAGTTTTTGGTTTGTGATTAAGCAAAATGTTAGCTTTTCCAGCAAAAAGCAGGTCTTCAAGTAATGAAGAACTGCCCCTTGCTTCCGATCCTTATGCCTCTTAATAAACATCACGGAGGGGGAGGGATAGGAACAGGATTTTCTTCTATTAGCGCGAAATGCAGAAGTAGCTTCATCACCCACATAGTAATGAATAATGTAAATGAAGAGTCTGAGTTGGTCCTTTTTTGCTCTTACTTGCATATTTCAGTGCTGTCACAACACTGGCTTCAGTAAATATGCCGTGACTTTGTATCAGTGTTTCCAACAACAGTGGCAAGGCTATTTATGAAGTCATACATATTCCTGTCCTTCATTTTAAAGTTTTAATTTTTAGTGTTTAATTCAATCCTTAATCTTTTAAAGTAAATTTTGCCTTCTCTGTGCAGAATATCTGAATAGCTTTAGTATTCTTCAAATCTGTGGGAGTAGGAAGCTGCCCCAGTTGAGATCCCAGCTGAGAATATGCAGAAGTCAGTACATCTCAGTGGACTCCAACATGAGTGGAATTGGACTGACTGAAGTTAGGGACACTGTTGTGAGATAGGATATCTCACCCCAAATTAAGTGCCCAAGCTATGGGCAGAAAACTATATTATTATTTACATTGAAACACAGACCAGGTTTGCTCCTGAGCTGGAATTAGAAGGCAGGTGTCCTTTTCACTTGAGCTGAAATAACTCCGATAATCCAGGCTGCGTCTCATGGTCTTGAACTCCCCTAAAAACATGTGGTCATGTTGATTCTGCATCTGAGAAAACCAGCCTGAACTTTTGGGCAGAGAGGATGTTAATCAGTGTCCTGTTAATTAGCAAAACCTGGTCAGATAGCAGGGCCTGTTTATTTACATTCAGGCATATCTGCCCTTAAAAAGTCGAAGACCAGCATCTGTAATCCTAAACGCTGCTCTAAAAGGCAAAAGGGAAGCTTGGTGGCTGACACAAGGTAAGAGCAAGATGTCTAGATTTCTACAGGATAAAGAGGGAATTAAATTGTCCTTTGGCATAGCAATTTCTTTCTTGGTAAACTTTTGAATATGAACTGGCTAAGCAGTAAATAGGAAGTAAGTTAATAGCACTTACCTGAGTCATTATGTCTAGTCCCAGGCCTCTTGAATCCACGATGACTACTGTAAGAATGGTCTGAATCACCAGTGCAACGAAGTTGTTGAATCCAAACATCAAGGCATAGCGTTCCATGCTCAGATTGACTGCAATCTGGAACCTAATGTGAGACTGGCAGGTCAGTTACTTCACACTGGGTGGAAAGCTATTGCTCTCCATGTAGTTAATGAAGAGAAGTGATTCACGCAGATGATATATCAAGGACAGAGTAAATGGTGCATTTGTTTGTTTGCTTCCTTGCTTTCTCTGAAAAAATGTCTTGACTACCATAGTGTATTTTGATGTTTCTGTGCTTGCCTGTGTTACTTTTCCAAACCATGCTATTGGTGATCTGCTTTACCTAGTAGAATATCAGGCCTCTTTAACCTCCCCCTTTGTTCCTTTTCTGCCTTCACAGACTGTGCCAGACAGGTTGTAAAGTCTCCATGGTTGGAGGCTGTCAAAGACCTGGCCAGACAAAACCACCACCTGATCTGGCCTTGGGAGGAGTTCTGCCCTGGCTGGGAGGTTAGACTAGAAGGTCTCTTGGGTATCTTCTAACCAACTTTTTTATGATGTTGTGAATCACTTCTTGCTTTGTTGGTTTGACAGTGGAGGTAGCATACTGTTTATTTCTGTCAAAAGCCTGCAGATTTTCCTTGCAATATCTTTTTTGACGATAATCAAAATATCTTTCCTTGCAATATTTACCTCCAAAGTTTCTATCTGAACAAAAGGGTGTTATTCCTGCAGTACTCTTTTCATTGATTTTTAGCAGGGTTTTTTTGTGCAAGCTTTTACTTTTTTTTTTTTTTTTTTTTGTAGAATATGTCAAAATAGTCCAGGTGTGGTCCACTATAATGTACTAACAATCCACCAAAATGAAAACAGAGTATTCGCTTGGCTTCATTCAAGATAGGCATAATCTTGTCATGCATTATAGTTTTAGCAGTTTTTTTTAAATGGTATCTGAATAATTTTGGCTTTTGACACAAAAATGCATCTGGTATTTTTGTTAATGAAATAGTGTGGTATGTCTAAAGACATTCCAATCAATAAAATAACTAGACTAATAACTAGACTATATTTATTACACACATAATATATAATCTTTGTTATTTATATTATTTTTCTATTTCTGACAACAGAATATCTTGATCTCCTAAGAGATCTTGTCTGAGTTTATATGTCCAATGTTTTCTTTTATTCCTTCTTTACATCATAATATCATTAAGGATTATATGTATAAAGCTATGTTGGGGAACACTCTATGCCAAATCTTTTCTTGCATTCATACAGTTAATAGCATGCTAAAAAGTGTATCAGCAAGGTGGTCTAGAAATAAAGGGATCTTAAAGGATGGTTGTCAGGGCATGCTTGTCCCTATTGTTCACTTTGCATCTTCCATGCCAGGAAGGAGGAAAGCAGCCTATATGTTTTGCTGTTACCATTGCCTTTTGTAATAAAGATATGTTGTACCTGGTTAATTTCTGCCTAGGTAAGCGTTCAATGTCCTTATGATAACTTTCTTTTATTGTTGTTTGGAAGAATGAAAACAACATAACTAGACATTTAAGTATCCTTGCCTTTACCTAAACAATTATGTCTAGAATTAGATCAGCTACCTCTGAGTAAAAGGAGGGATACCCAAAGTAAACTTAAAGTACAGTTAGTATTCTGTGCATAATTGCAGCGCTGTAAGGTTTTATACTTACGTTGCTATTGTTATGAGGAACATATAGCATGCCTTGAAAATGAGATAGCCGGCGTAACATGCCCAGATATTGGTAGTGAAGTGCATGAGAAACAGAGAACCAGCATCTATTGCAGAGAAGATCCCTAAAGCCAGTTCTCCAAAAAGGTCCCAGTTAATTTTCATATATTGTACTATGAAAGATGTTACCGAGCCTAGAAAAAGAGAAAAAAAAAGTAAATGTTGTATCTGTTGTATAGCCTATATCACCAAGTCTTGCCACCCTCACATGCTGAAACGCAATGCTGAATAATGAAGCAGAGTAGTTCTGAACAGTTTTGAAAGCATTTCTAATCATTTCTGAAGTCATGCAGATGACTGGTCATTTTTAGACAACTGCATAAATCAAGTCTCTGCCATTCCTTTCTTAACAGTTTATCCTGTGAAATGGAATAAATCATTATGTAGAAGGAGTCATTATTTAGCTGTCTGTACCCAGCACGTATCTCCTGGGAGAAAACTAGGGACACAGTTTTGGAGCTCAAGAACAATTCTTCCAGCTTATACTAGCTTACTCTATAGCTAAGCTAGTAAACCTTCTGGCTTAACAATTTTGCTCTATGCAGCCCATAAAGTGGATAAGCTGTCAAAAAAGGAAGTTCTGTGAGGTATCAAGTGAACATATTCAGGGAAATGAGAAAGGATAGCCACTGTTTGCTTTTGGTGGGCCTGCTACAAAGGCACTTCTGTTGTGAACGTAAGCCACCTGACTATCCATCTTAGGGGTCTCATACAATTTTAAAACTTCTACACCTCTACATTGAGAAATAGGCAATTCCACAAGAAAGAGGAATTCATGGAGGAGTAGACAGTACAGGAGTTAAGTGCTTTTAATTCCTCATTCAGTTGGTCTATTTAGTTGGCTACCTCAGCACGAGAGTGATTTTTAATCTTAGAAGTATTTTTTTCCCCTTAATGACTGTAAGGGTAACCTGAATGACCAGCTGTGATACAGGCATGTTTATTTTCCCTGGTGGACCACACCCCAATGTCTTGTGCAAATTCTCTACAGCAGCACAATGTGAATATGTGAAACACTGCCAAATCAGGGTGGTATCCTTTGACGTTACCTTTCAATAACATTACTTTGCTTACGTGGTGTGGGCGTCTGCTTCCGATGCAAAAGCTTAATGGTTACCATCAGTAGCGTAATCAATTCAATAAGGTCTTTTTCTGGAAATCTCTGTATCTTGGAGTGACTAAAATTCTTCTTTCCATCCTGCTGCACAAGAGTATTTCACTAGAAAAAGATCTTAATGAGAGGATTATGTTCTTTTTGTGTAAAATATTTATGAAGAACTCTCATCTGTGTAAGCTGATACCATTGTTATGGGAACTGTATGATTCTTGATTGGGGAAAAAAAACCCCAACAACATAATCCAAAGAAACGTGGGTGCCTCTGAATGGATTTAGCAGCTGGTTGTAAATTCTGTGTCCCAGTCCTAAAGAAAAATAGCATAGCTTGCATTTTAACTGTTTTGTACATAAAAGAACTAGGCCTTGATTGCACAATGCATACACTGGCTTCCTGGACTGTCTGCAATAGAATGGCACTTTAAAAGTGTTCTAAAGTAAAACTTTAGAGACTGCCTTTGTGATCAATGCTTAGCCACTAACTTACTCAGAAAAGTTGCTATTGCTTCAACAGCTCCATTGTACACTGCAGAGCTGTGAGAGGGGGCTCTGAAGTCCCACAGCACTTGGATATAATTCAGAACCTGGTTAAAGCCTGCTGTAGCCAGAGCCCACCACAGGGACCAGTAGAGAAGTTTCCTAGAGCTGTAGCAATCCCTCAGATCCTTGCTCAGCTGCACCAGTACCCTGAGCACATGATTCTGTGGCTTGGCATTATCAGCCTGCTGTTCAGGTGTTGGTTCTCTGTCAGCAGATACAGAGCCCTTGTCCTCTTGGCAGCTCGATGGCCTGTCAGAGCTGACTGTAGCCACAACTTTATCTGGTCCCGGGAGAGTTTCTGCGACATCTTTCCTGTGGAAGAACATACTCTTCTGAGGCATTGGGAGGGAAAATGAACACAGGAATGCCAGGGACACAGAAGCCAAAGAAATGGCATTAAGGTGAAAGTAGGATACATCTGCTAAGGAAACCAGCAGCTGTCCCAGCACGGCGGCAACAGTGGCTGCAACAAGGGTGATACTTCTGCAATAGCTTGTCACTCTCTGATAGTGATCAGAGCTGACGACACTGTAGATGTAGGCGTAATAGGCAACCTCGGTGGCTGTCGCCATCCCATAGAAGAATTCCACTGCCTGCATGGCCACCACCCCATGTGCAAAGAGGAGCAAGAGCCACGTGATGATAAAGCTGATGCCCTGGAGGAGGAGGATGGGCTTGTAACGCATGTAGTCTGTTATCAGGAAGACTGGAAAAAGGAGTGCAAGGTAGGAGTATGTCCAAACTGGGAAAATCTGGTTGGTAACCTAGAAGAAAACAGAAGAGAAAAATCTCTGGGTTGCTATTCTAGGGGAAAGGAAGTTCATTTATTTTAAATGGCTTTGTAGATGGAAGTTTTTTCTCTGAAGGAATTCATGAAATATATAACTACACTGAAGCGGCATGTGACTGTTGAGCAGGCAAATGGATTTTAAATCCATTAAATGGATCTTTTATTTATGCCATCTGCTGCAAAATGTAACCTGCTAAGTTGGTTACAGTTGTGCTTTTTTTTGGTTTTTATCTGTGTTTAAAAACTTTGTTTAAAGTTTTACTTTTTCATTTTTGCTGCTCCATTTAAAAGGAAGGGCAGAGTAAAACCATACCTCATCTATGGTCAGGTTTTTATCCGGTCCTGTTAGGTAGGGTGTTAGGAAAGGTTCTGATGGTTTCATCATGTAGAAGAATCCATAGAGGCAGAGGATCAGGGTGGGAAAAGTCCAGGTGTTGCTTTTCTCTTGCTTCCAGCAGCGCATGGCCTCTGCAGCAAAGCTGAGGAGGAAGTTTGTTAGAAGCATGATACTGCCCACACAAGTACAAAGATGTCTTGTAATTGATTTTTATTTTGTGATTTCTAATGCTAAGGAGTGCTCTTTAGAGGTTGGAAGTTGGAAAACATTCTTCTTCATAACTTTAAAGTGAACAGCTTTTTCTTACATTTGTCTGCTGTTTCTCTTTGTACATAGTGTACTTCGAAGATCTTTAACTGGAAGACAAATTACACTGTCATTCTATCTGCAATGACCAAGATAACCACAGCAAAAGCCTTTTTAGAGAAAAGTCGCTGAAGGCAGCTGAGTACTGAGATTTCACTCAACACCATGACTGATGGCAGCCAAGTATCTTGTTGAATGATGAGTAACTAGTTAACAATTGCTGTTTTTTCTCCTTCGCTTCGTAGATGTGTATGGCTTTCCTGTTACGGAGAGTTGGTAACTCTGGAGCCTAGGAGATGAGAGTTGCTAATAAATACAGAAAGGATGTCAAGCCAGATCCTCAGCTGGAATTAACTGCGTCAGAAGTCTGGTTTGGATACAGACATCCTATTTTCAATCTATAAAAAACATTTGTTGTCACTGAAGATAATAGTTCACACTAAAATGAAATGAAGCAGATATTTTTGTTCTTGTCTCTACCTGAGACTTACGGAATAAATTAAACTTTGCAACTCTGCTGGACAGAGTCCAAAGAGAAGTCAAAATGGGTGTAATTGGGGGGCACACAAAGAAAACAGTAAGTTATACTCCATATTCCTGTTGGTATAGGCAATGTCAGGAATCTAAAAGTGTGCAATTTATCTTTCAGAGCCCTCTGGCGGGTGCTTGTTACCAGCTGGGATTTCCATCACTCTGCTTTTGACTTTTACCTATTTACCTCCTAAGAACTTTTCTTCAGGCAAAAGTTTTAATCTTAAAAATGAAGTATTTTGTTTTGAAGTGTTTTTCCTCAAACTTTTTTGTAAAAGCTGGCAAAAGATTTCTTCCAAAACAGCCAAAAATATTCATGTACCTGTTGATCCTCTGTCCATCCAATCTGGAGTGATGTAGTCCTCTTATAGAGTGTGATATATAATGTATAAGGCAGCAGGCATTATGCATCCTCTTTTCTAACTTCACACTGTGATAGCACATTTTACTAACGGTCTGATGCACTAAGAAATGTGTGCAGATCAAAGGGAACTTGAATTATTTAATTTTACGCATAACGGGTGAAACCATCGACATTACAGGATTTACAGCATAAATGAATTTAGCTCTGTGACAGCTCTGTAGTGTGAACCACTAGAGGGCAAGATGACCCCAGCAAAGCAAATATGTGTATGGGAGGAATGTGAGACACATTAAGAGCGCTCAAGGAAAGAAGCATTTCTGTCCCTCATTCCTCCCCAGTTGTAATAGCTTCTGCTGCAGACATGGCTTTGGCAGGACCGGTTTTGACCCTGCTCAGGATCACACTCACTTAGTCACTATAACATCACCTTGCTGTCCTTTCACGTCATAATCATTAAAGTATTACAGCACCCTAATGCCATGTGAACGCCTCATGGTACCGAGAGGTTCTGAGAAAGGCATAAAGAAGAGGAGGGATGAAGAGCATCTCTAGCACTTTAATGAAGAACATTTCTACAAGTTAGCTCTGTGACTTAGCCAGGTTATATTTTTCACTTGCCAGCCTAGATTCTCTGCCCCTGTCTGTTTCAGGCCTTGCCATGTTTGCTCTCCCCCTGGCAGGTTGTGTGATGCAAAGGAAGCAGGTCTCATTGATCCTTTCAAAATGTCCTGCACCTTGGGAGGTGAATGGGGCAAACTGCTATATTCCCAGGGCTCACAGGGTGCTGTGTGCTGCACCTCTGATGCTGCGCATCTGTGGCAGGGCTGGGCCATTGTGTGCAGTAATTTCTGTTTTAAGCTATATATAGAAAAACTTGAAGTGAGCTGTGGTCACTGCATCCCTCCAGTCCCAGCCCATGCACTGATTGGGGCTTTCTGCTAGACATGTACCTCTTTGAGGCACCTGGTTAGGCTGGCAGATAGTCAGATGAGAAGTTTCCCACCTGATTTAAGCAGCTGTGCAGGAAAAACCTGCCTCTGGTGCTGAGCTGGGAAATGCAGTGTGCTGAGGGCTTGCAGGGGCAGTCTGCTTTGCCCTTGGGGAGTGGGAGGTGGGTGCTGCTCTGTCTGCAGCGGGGTGTGTGCTTGCCTCACACCCCAGCACTTTGCTGGGGGTGAAGGGCTCTGCTGCAGCCCCAGCTCAGCTCTGCCAGCTGCTGGTATAATTGCTCCTTTCTGCATTTACAACCACAAACCTCTGGCAACAATATCTGTACCTTGGTGCTTAAGGGGAAGGGATCCAAACTGTACCCATTCAGTCACCCCTTATGGTCAACTTGTCTTTTATAACTCTAGGGTTTTTCTTAACTTTTGGAAAGATGGTGGGATACTTCGGTGTCATTCTCAAGTAAAATCTCCTCTGTTTCTTGTTTCCCCCATCCATTCTTGGTTAGTGCCAGAGATGTCAGCTCTTCTCCTGCACAGCCTGACCCAGCCCCTTAGTTCCCCAGCCGACTGCTCTCTTCTTTCCTTCCCCTTTCCCTTGTCACTGCAGGATTTCTGATTTCTGAAGTTCATATATAATCTTACCTTGTCTGTTGGAGCTCTTCCTTTTTTAACTTCCAAGGGAAAGGTCCTCTCTTAGTATCTCAAGTCTTTCTTTTCGCTGTCCAGTGTGTATTGCAGCTACTGGATTATATTTGGGTTTTGTGCTTTTCCTGTTCTTCTGGTATTTCAGCTTGCTCTTATGACACCTCCTTTGAAAACATTTCTAGCTGGCTTGCTTTCAAGCATCCACTTTCAACACCCTTAAAGGAACAGCCAGCTCATCCTTGCCTGTCCTTCCCCAAAGGCAGCAGTAGATTAAGACCCAAACTATGAGTTTGGTGCTTGACTGGCACAAAAGCAATAGAGCTAATCCTTTTCTCAAAGAATTTTGGGTATGTGGCTTGGGACCCGCCTGTGCCTGGAACTGGTCTATATTAAAGATGGAGCAGTAACTATGTATGAGTAATGACAGAGATGAGGGAGAAGAAATACCAGTGTTATAAGGTTTAAATGTTTCCCCACTGAATACATGGGGTTTCATACTATTGTAGCAGGTTTAAAAAGTAAAACAGTCTGCTTTGCTTCCCCTTGACTGTTGGTTGTTGGCAAGTTTCTCAGATCTTTTGCTTAGGCAGATTCTCACAGTCCTACTGAAGATGGAGATGGCCCTATAGTCATCCTCAGAAGATCCTGCGGGACTCACAACAGCGAAAGATGCCATCTGAAATATACAGATTTGCACAAATGTATGTAGCTAAGAATCTAGATCCACGCCCATCCCAATCCTACAACATACAGGTCTGGAATGAAGGACATAGTAATTACTTAGGAATGTGACCAATACACTAGTAAAATGATAAATTTGTAAATAACAGTGAATTATCCAATAATTTCAGAGGAAGGTAGCTTCTTAGTTTATATACAGGAAAATGGTACAGTAACTTTAGAATAGGGAGATATGCATGAATAAGAAAAACATACAAAATTCCCTGCTGGGTCAGATGAGTTGCCCAGCTAGGCCAGTATTTTGCCTTGGCCGTTTTGCAGCCTTTTTGCCTCCTACTCCTCAGCACTCAAAGTTACGGGATTAGTGATGACAGAGAGGCCATCCCTGCTTATTGCCTTTATCATTTGTTTGTCAACCTGTTGTCCATGAATTCATCTAATCCTGCCTGGGACACTGCTGTAGAGTCCTCTGAGCTTTTGTGATGTATGTGAAACTAATGCGTGAAAGGGATGTAAGTTCCTTTTGGTGCTTTCCCAGCCACCGGTCACTGTCTGACACTGATTCCAGACCTATTTTGGTTCTACTTCACTGCATGTTTAATAGAACCTATAGCTATGGGAGGTGACAGCCCATCTGAGAGGAGACTCTGTATACCTGCATTCAATTCTATTCTCAAGGGCTCTTGCTAAAATGCAGAGAACTTCTGTTGAAGTGAATACCATTACTCTGGGTTTGCATTGACTTATCTGAGGTAACAATCCAACTCAAATTTCTCAGCACAGGAAAAAAAAACCCAAAACTATGTTTTTCCTGTAATGTAATAATGAGAAAGAATGATTTAAGTAACTTCCAGTTATTGATGTTTGTTTCTTCTGCTTTCAGATCCTCTTTTATCCTCTATTAGCTGTTCTTTCCACACTTCTTAGTCCATCTCTTTTGTACCTAAAATTTCATCCTTTTTCATTGATTCACATCTGCATGCCAAATGGAAGACAGTAAAACTATGATGGGCATATGCAAGTTTTTGGTCAACTTGAGCTCTCTGTCGTAAGTTGCCTGCAGGAGAGCTTAGTCGCTGGGTTTGAAGGGGACCATGCTCCTTATGCAGAGTTTTAATGTAGTCTGGTTGGAAGCAGAAGTGTTCTGCTTGGAGGGCATGACAATTCTGTTCAGGTGGGAAAGGGAAGACTCTGTAGGACCTAGAGAAAAGATGAGTTTTACAGTAGTAGTGTATCCTAAAGAGTTAATGCAATATGGTCTCTAATGTATCAAGGAGGCACGAAAATTCTGAGGAGAGAAGGGGAAGGAAAGGCAGTAAGAGAACAAGACTGCAAATGTCTGTCACCCTGGTACCTTCTCCTGCCTCTGCTGCCCCTTGAGCTTGATCCTGGTATTATTTCTGGTGCTTCACAGGATGGCACCAAGGCTGAGCGCCTCACCTCGGCTGTGTGAGGTACATCTCTCTCTCAAACTGTCTGGTTGGGTACTGGCTTAAGCACTGACTTTCAGCTCCCAAATCAAATCTGTTTCTTGACACCTCCCTAACTTAGGAGAAGAGACTTTGCGAATCAAACTGAAGGCTTATACTTTCTGATGAATGTGTACTGTACTCCCTTAAAGAAAGAGTGATAGCAAAGAACATTTCCTGTGGCTAATACCAGAGATTTTTCTCAATTGGTGGTCAAATACAGCCCACACACAGAAAGGTTGCAATGGCAATGAAGATTAAACTGCCTCTTTGCTGGATTCCTCAGACCCAGCAGTATTCACAGGGCAAGTTCACTTTTTGATTTATGGATGAGCAGATCTTAATCTTTTCTCAGGCACTATGTACCCATTTTGGGAATGAGCTGCTGTTTGCAGTCTGAGCCTGAATCCCTGGTGCAGGGGTGAGGGTTTCTATAACTTGCCTCTCAGCTGCATCTCACGCAGGGTTCCCAGGGTGTGGAGACATTCACATGCTGGGCTCAAATGCTTTTTGTCTGAGACTTTAAATGCTTATGCAAAGTCTAGTTTAGAGTATTTAGCTAGAAAGTGCTAAGTGCATTACTCCAAGAGGTAATTTAGAGAATACACTCAACCAAACTAATGTTTCAGGTACTTAGTTTAAATGTAGACTTACGAGTACTTCTTTATGAAAAAGTAATGACATTACGTTATTTTTCACTACACTGCTACTTACATAAGGCTAATGCCCTTCCTTTTTATCCAGTCACTCTTCTTAGTCATGTCACTAGAGTGTGCATTGCCATTTGCACAGTGCAGGGTAGTGGCTGCTGGTAGCAGTGTAGGATCTGGAACTAACAGCTGTGTCATTAATCACCACTCTGGCACAGTTTGGGGGAGTTAATTCTTTTTTCTCACAGGCAACATTTTAGTGGTGGCACACTTGGATGTTTACATAAGTAAGGCCTGGAGCTCTTGCTATAATGTGCTACCAACATAGCATGGAGCACGTAGAGGTTTTTTGATGAGTTTATGAAGACTGGTTGAACCTACTTTGCTCGCAGAGTTAATGTCCCCTTTTGTACACTGCTAACTTTGGGCCAGTTCTGGGTTGAAAGGCGTGCTTTACCCTCTTAATCTCCTGTTATTGGCCAGAGAAAGTTAACTTCAATATCTTTAGCCTTCTGCAATATAAGTCACTGGCTGGATTTTCTCCTCTTTTTGGTTACAGTTTTATTGTTGAATTAAATGTGGGTAATGGGTCAACGCCTCCATAGCTGTGAAAGGCTGGGGAAGTAGCACCTAATTTACACTGGGTGTCCCTTTGGGAGCATTTCCAAGACTTTACAGGGATGTATGGCATCCCTATTTCAATGGCAGCGACCTGCATTGCAGCTCTCTGATTTGCTCTATGTCTCCTGTGAAAACCTGTCAGAGGCTTTAGTAGGCTTCCAGATAAAGGTGTTTCATGTTGTCTGAGGACTGGGTTTGTTAGTTGAGCGAGATCCCCCTTTTACTTTCTCACTCTGATTGGCACAAAGTACACTCTGTTCTCCCACCTGAGGGGTGCAAAGCAGCGTGGTCCAGAGGAGCCACAGAGCTGAGCCAGAAAACAGTCCAGCTTGTGAAGGTATCTGCTGATACTTTTCTGCTCCAAAATTAATTGTTCAAACTGAAACTGTTTGTGAGCTTTCTGGTGTCTTCCTCTTTGATTTATAGGTCTGAGAATGCTGGAAAATTAAATTTTAATTTTCAACCTTGTTTTTTTATGGTTCAAAGTTACTTTTGAACAACATCAACAATAAAGTCAAGCAAGTAAATTGAATAGATGATAAAATTTCCAGGACTAAGCAGACAAATGATATCTTATGTAAGGTCTCTCTCCTGGCATCGGGGTGTATTTTAGCCCTAACAGCCAAATTTATTTCTGTTGCAATTGTACCAATAGCAAAATACTGTCTTGAAACTTTTAAACCAGAGAACTGAAATCCAAAATTAGTGTGATCCAAAGTTTACTAGAAGTTGGAGAAAGTCTTCCTGTTGCATTCAATGAGTGTTACAGCAGAGCAGAAAAGCTTGCAGAATAATAGGTAGTTCCTCAAGTAGTTCCTTTTGTTTTCCTTACATTTTCCTTCCAGATCATCAGCGGAGAACAGGAACTGTTACTTTGTCAGTGGGATTCTCTGGGGATTTTCCTTTTATTTAAAATTTTGTGGTGGTTGCTGTAGGTCCGCAGCTGACTTTTGCGCAAGTGCTGGCTGCGAATGGGTTTACTGGGCTCTGGTTTCCCTCTGCCCCACACACAGTATGTCTGTCAGCTCTTCTAATGACATAGAAGCCACCAGTGTCGAAAGGAAGAAGAGCAGCTTGGTATTTCTGGATGAAGTGGAGGATAAATGATCCTGGTGAGAAAGAAGTGGTCGAATTTTTGTTGTGACTGCAAAGCTATCTTTCACCATCACTTTAACATTGTCAGTGTGGTTCACAAGTTGGCTTTGAGCTCTTCACTTCTGCAAACTGTGGTTGAGAGAAACACATCTATTTTCTGTGGCTAATAAGAACATTTTGCATAATACTTACTTGATATGAGCTACATGTTACATGTAAGAATGAAATGCTTTCATAAAGGACCAAATGTTCTAAAAGTTGTGGCCTGTTTTCTCATCAGTGCCAACCACAGATCACTCCCATGACAGCTATTAGCTCCACATGACCAATGACCCAGCCGAAGTCCATGAAGCAAGTGGTCACTGGATATAGAGCTTGTGCCAACTCTTGCTGATTTTTTTTTTTGGTAGAAATGAAAAAACTCATCTTTTTAATTCAGTGCAATCATTGTTCAACACTGTAATAAAAAATGAATAAACATCATGCTTTTAGGAGATGAGGAAGAGAATAAAAGAATCTGTTAAGCTTCACCTTTAGACTTTGGAGGGCATTCCAGTCACGGATGGATGAGTGTAGTCTGCATATCCCAGCACCAAAAAAACCCCAATATCTACAAGTTTGCTCCTTGATGATTGTACGTGGTGACTTTGCCATCTTATTTGTATTTTTTGTAATGCTATACAATCTAATTTAATGTGCACTCTTAGCTTGTGCTTTAGCCTTTCTTTGATTGTATACTTTCTTCATTTCCAGTTAAGTAACAAAAAGGAAATGATACATAGGTCAAAGAAATCTCATTTAAATTGGTTAATACTTTTAGTGACTAATGGTGACTTACCGTGGATTGCCAAAGAGAGATGAGAGGAAAAGCCTGAAAGGATTTCTAAGTAACTTTCCATGTTGAAAGATCACTTTCTGAGGCGTGTTCCCTTGTACGCTTATCCTACAAACCTCTTACTAGTGGCAGATTTTGCCCTGTCGTCACAGACGGACATCTCGTTTCAGAGATGCAAATTTGCATTTGCACAACTTGTGTGTGTAGGAAGTTTCAGCTCAGAACCTCCGCTCTACCTTTTTTTTTCCCCTCAAGGTGCATCTCATTACAGACACTGTGGGAGACTTTGAATCATTGCAACAGCCCAGGTAGTGTAAAGTCCTGCTGGAAGAATGTTTGTCACATTTTGACAAATGCACATAACTAGCTGGATGGTTCATTTAATGCTAAATCTCTAATGACATTTGAGAGAGGCTTAAAATAAATGCATCACGCTGCTAATGTTTGCTTGAAAGTAAGAATTCTTGTACTCACAATGTCCTGGATTCTTCTAATACCTTGATTTCTTGCAGCTCAAAAGAGTTTGGATAATAGAGTCACCAAACACTTGCAGTGTACTAGGGTGGGGGTTTTTTTGGTTTGTTGGTTTCCCCCCACCCCCCCACCAAGAATGTGTTGGTTTTGTCCCTTTCATGAAGAATAATTTTTTTTTTTTACATGGTCCACGATTTTCTCCATGTGCATTCATCTTCCTGTTAATCCTTTCAAAGGCAGCAGTTACAGTGTATGTGTCATATTCTGAAGCTCTGGCCCTGGTTCCCAGGTCCCTTGGTGCGCTAGGTTGTGTACAAACATGAAGAAAAAAAAGGACCATTCTGTGATCTGAGGAAGGCTAAGTCTAGTAACTTGAGGCAAAAATGTTCTTGTGAAACACAGTTCACTTTGGAATAGTCGATTTCTGTCAAGCCCAGACTGCTTGGCTTAAAGCATCTTGTGTTTGAGCAGCTTTTCTGGCTCTGGTTCTTGCAGAACAAGTCCTTGTTGTTTACAGGAGCCCTTGAAGCTTGTGAGCAGTCCTGTGTGGTTGGGAACAGCACCTTCCTTAAAGCCCCAGCCAACGGCCTAACCAAGAGGGCACTGCTGGGGCTGACTGGAGTTGTCCAGTGGGCTGGCTAGCAGTAAGGTGAGAAAGACTTTGAAAATGAGGACAAGCAAGATATGCTTGAAGCAGCCAAGAGGAACCTTGTAGAAAGAGAGGAAAAATGACCCTGGCAGGTGTTTCCTTAATGGGAGCTAGGGCAAGACTGCCCTTGTTAGGGCCTCTTGCAGAAATCAATATGTGAGGACTAAGATCTAGAAAAGGAGTTTTAAGGGTATAGGAGGATAAGAAAAGCAGTATCTCAGTTGTGTTATGCAAAAGGACCTGTAAGAGTTGGGATGGAAGGACCCAGGGCTGTGGTTTCCTTGGAAAAAGAACAGGACTCTTGGACAGAGGGAAGTCCGAGCCGGCTGGTTCGGGCAACCATGGTTTAAATTTCCCCACAGGAAAGTCCCTATAACATGACTGTGTAGTACTGAAAAGCTACAGTGATTGCAGCACTTGTCTTGAGAAGGCCTGTGTCCATGGCTACTCTGCCAATATTCATGATACAGCCACTCAATAGCATTAACTAATATCTATTAAAAATGAACTTGTTTTTGTTTTGCAGTCAGAAATAAGCAGTCTTCCAGTAATACATGACAAAATGCCAGCTGTGTTAATCATGTACTAAGTAGTCCAGAGTAATCAAATGCTCTGTATGCCCAGTGTGACTTGGTAAAACCTTCAGTCAATGAGTTCTCTTGGTCAACTTAAAACTTTACCACTTCATGTCACTTAGTTCTTCTTTCTTCTCTTTTCTTTTTAGGGTTTGATTTATTTGTTTTAGGTCAACTTGAGGAAGCAAATAGAACATGAGAAAAAAAGAAGCTTCACATTTTCTAAATGATGCTCTTCTAATTTTTAGATAAAACTATTCACCATGTTTCAATTGAAACTAAAACTGCATTTCTAATGAAATATTTAAGTGCCAGGTTTTTCCCCCACCTCTGTTTTTGTCTACTAATTGTCAAAATCTGGAAAATGTCACATCTATCTTTCATAATTGCCAAGGAATAGTATAATTTTCTCCTCTTTCTGAATGAAATATTTTTTAAGTGCAAACCCTCATTTGTTAGTACTGGAAGGTGCTTTGATGTTCAGGCTGTGGATTTTGGCCCAAGCCACTCTCCTTTTCCAGGTCTGCTTTGGGATCTGTACATCTCAGGGAAACTCTCAGCCACGCCACAGCAGTGGAGAAGCACTGACCAACATGTGTAGAGGTGGTGAGGTGGGAGCTGTAGAAAACCAGAAGATTTAGGCTTAGTTAGGGGTTGTATGATGACTCTAGTGCTAAAAGGTTGCTGACAGCTTTTTTTTTGTGAAGATTCCAGGATGTTAGACCATAGTAAATCACATTACTACTTCTTTTTGTAAGCACGTTCCTTTTTGTCTGCAAATGACACTTGGTGGTCTCAGTCCTTTGCAGGAGATACATATTGTATTCTCTCAAGTGATTCCTTCCCTTCTTCCCCACCTTCGTAGAAGTTATGCAGAAAATTGGCACTTCTCAACTTCTTTAATGGTCAGAAACATATTAGTCAATATGATTCTTTTGTTGTGTTTATTATGCCTAAAGACACATATGAATTAAGATTGGAAGGGAGAAAGAGCTGTAATAGAGCAAATGTAATGTAACCTAGAGCTCAGCTTGGTAGGCAGCTTTTAATTGTTTCTTCTTTTAACTATTATTTTCATCCTTCTTTCCAACTATATGTTTTGCCTTCAACCTTTTCATTTTGAAAGAGAGAAATCTGCCCTCAGAACACCAGATATTCGGCTCCTGTATGTACGTAGCAGCAAGCAACCAGCAGTGCTAGGATGGATGCTGGGATGTTCACGGCAGATGCACCAGTCTCCTCATAACCTGAACTTCCGATAGACCAGAGGTTAATTTCTCCCAACAGGCATATAATTTGTCCATAATTGCGTCAAACCAATGTCATTCAATACTATTTCTAGATCTGTTCCTTGTGAAGTGCAGCATATAATTAGTGAAAATTGGTTTCTTCTGTCAGATAAGGATTTTTGGCAGTCATGCAAGCATTGAATTGCATGAAATCACTATATTGCATCACAGCTTCTAAAGCTCCGGAGATACTGAGCAAGCTACCTGCGGAAGTTTTGTGCTTGGGATTTATTATGTATTTCATCATGAGGGATTATGCAATGACTAAATCCCCATATTTGGCCCTGTTCCTTTTGAACTGGTGCCTTTTCCTGCCCTTTGCTCTGTCAAAGGTGTCCTAAACCATTGGAAACTACAGAAGGTATTTTCCCCTGTTTGATTCTGTCCTTCCTGGCTGATGAGCTATATTGCTATAATACTTTATTTTAGCAGTTTAGACAAGGGTAGTAATTGAGAGGATGACTAAAAATGGAATTTTTTTGTAAATTGCTGCCAGCCAATTAAAAACTGTTGATATGTTTATTATCTTATTGTAGGGGATAGATAGATATTATAGACAGTGTCTAACATCAGGGTACATAAGAGATGGTTTTGTTTTGTTTTGTTTTGTTTTTTAAATCTTTCATGTTTAATATTAGATCTAAACACACAAAGAAGTGACTATAAGCTGTAGTCTGTCACTCAAATAGTTAATGATCATAAAATTCCTTCTCTGTCTCTGTTCAGAAGTTAATGGAGTGTTTTAGGCCTTGCATCTGTATAACTGTTTTGGGATAGCAGAGCTGCATACTCAAATACTCAAATAGATTACCATTGTGGGGCCACAGTTCTAAAGCATTTCAAACTGTTTTGCAAATCATGTACAGTTCTGAATTTCCCATGTGTGTATGGCTTCTCATATGCGAGATTTTGCATGAAAACAGACATAGCTTTATTGATACAACTCCACATGTACCTGGAAACCAAATGGTCTACTTCTGTGCCATTCCTCAATGGGGAGAGTGATGGGAACAATCCCATCCCCCAGAAATAATGCCCATTTTTCCACTGGTACGGGGGTGTTTATCAAGGTTGGACTACTAAGTCCCTTCAGCACTTGAGATTTTCAGCAGGTATTTCTGTGAGTAAAAGCCCTTTGGGATAAAAGAGAGGAACTGTATTACCAGGAAACAGCAGCCTGTTGACCAGGGAAAGGGGACAGAGAGGCTGTAGCTTTGTGTCTGAGAGCGGTCTGACTCCCCAGCTCTCCTCGTTAACATCCCCAAACTGCTCAGAACTATTGGTTTCTCAGTATTACCTTGGAAAAGGCTCAGTTTTCCCTGAGGCATCTCCTCTCCTTTCACAGCTCTAGCTGAACGGCTCTACAGCACTAGCACTAAGATCATGCTCAGAGCAGGGCCACATCCACTTGAGTATCTCCAAGGATATTCAAACTGGGCTTTCACATCCCCTATTGGGCAGCCTGTCCCAGTGCTCCACCCTCCTCCCTATGAAGAGAGTTTTTCCACTATGTCTGAATTTCCCTTTTCACAACTTGTGGCTGCTGCCTCTTATGCTCTGGCTGTGCCCCTCTGGGAAGACTCTGGGCACAGCCTTCCCCATGCAGCCTGGTGGGCCCCAGCGCAGGGAAATAATAGCCTTCCTCAACCTGGCGGCCCCCTCGCTGACCCCCACTCCATGTGCAGCCTCCTAACTGCATCAGTATTAGGACACTAAACACAATGTATTGGCCCAGCAATGGCCACCCATAACTGGGCCATGAACAGACGCTGAGGTGCTGGTCACCACCCTGGAGCCTGGTAGCCCAGTCTTTCACCTGTATTGCAGTCCCCTGTCCAGTCCATACAGCCCCATTTGGCTGGGGAAGTGTTAAAAGAAACCAGGACAAAAGTCTCATTGGGTCAGGGTGGACAACAGTCGCCGTCCTCACATCCACAGGGAGTAATCACTTCCCTTGAACACATAAGCACCTCCTTGTTTTTATATTTTTTGCCTTCTGTTTGCATTATTGACTTTTGACTATAAAGACTGATACGATATGGTTATGAATCATATCAGGAACCAGCAGGCAACTTTCTTCAGCCATTTGCATTAAACCTTTTTTGATTTTTTTTTTAACTGCTTTGTGCAAATAAACTGAAGGTACTTTGTACACACTACAAGTACAAATAAAAGGACAGTACTCCTGAAGTTGAGGGCCTCTTGATGGCTTTTGTTCTAAATCTAATTCTTAACCTAATTTCCTAAATCAAACAAACGATGAGATAAAACAAGTACCATAAGCAAGAGGCCAGCTGTGACACAAGGCACAACACCAGCCATGGCCTCTGGTGGCAACCAGAGGTGTGATGAAAACTGCCTGAGGGCAGAAGTATGGGGTGAGCACTAACTGGGTGATGCCATTGCTCCAGTATCCAAACCACTTGTGCTTAGTTAAGACTAGGTAGAGGTGTCAAAGTTTGAGTGAGAAGATTCTGTCCAAAAACCACTGAACGGAGAAGAAATAGAGCTGTAGAGTCAGAAGGGAGACTTGAGATGCAAGGCCACCCCCATCTAGATATCAGTATCAGTAATCACATGTTAAGCCGTAATTCCCTAGGAAATGGCATAAGAAACACAAAATTTGGGTATGGGTGTCATAGATTTGGGATCAATGAGGAAAAGGAGTTGGGGTAAGTTGTTTATTTGGGGGGAATTTGGGCAGAGGAAAGGAGATGCAGAGGTGGTGAAAAGGTGGGTTCAAGAAAAGGAGAAAGTGGGGAATAAGGTATAAAATGAAGAAGGAGAGCAAGAGATGGGGGAATCTTGTGACAGGAGGAGTGCTGCCACCTCCAGGCAGTGGTGAAACTGGCCTGTGGGCCCAAGCTCCCCGGGATGCTGGAGGCAACCCCTGCGGACAACCCACCAGACTCTCCATCAGTTCTATGTCCAAAAGACAGTGCAGGAGGGAGGAGTAAGAAGGGATAAACTTGTAAGGAAGGATAGACTTGTACCTTAATACTCAGTGCAGGAGGCAAGGCAGCAGAATTGCAATTTAATAGCACTTACTAGTGATTTTCCAGTTTTCTTTATAATAATTTAACAAATATATTAATGTAACCACTGTATCAATACTAATAGTAATCAGTAGAATTGTAACTCAATATTACTTGAAGTGATATAATTGTGAAGTAATGTTGCTAATAATAGTGGTGTTTTTATTAGCCAATTAAGGTATTAGCTTTTTTTTTTAAAAAGATTTGCTGCCTAATCAATAAACATTATAATCATCCTAATCAGTTATGTCTCAAGTCTCCAGATTAATGGGGGAGAGTTAAACTTAGGGAGTAACAAGTACATTAGCAAGACAGGAGACAAACTGATCTCTTTTTTTTTAGAAGGCTTTGTTAGCAATTTTTAAAATTACTGTTTGCCTAGTGCTTTTGATGCTCTCGATACTGATCCATGGGTAAGAAGATACAGTTACTATCTTGACAGTCTTAGAAAGTTCTCTTTCTAAAGTAGCTGGAGACTTTCATAGTATTGACACTAGAGTGAAATCATAGAATCATTAAGGTTGGAAAAGACCTCTAAGATCATCAAGTCCAACCGTCAACCCAACACCACCATGCCTCCTAAACCATGTCCCAAAGTGCCATGTCTACAGGTTTTTTGAACTCCTCCAGGGATGGTGACTCCACCACCTCTCTGGGCAGCCTGTTCCAGTGTCTGACCACTCTTTCAGTAAAGAAATTTTTCCTAATATCCAATCTAAACCTCCCCTGGTGCAGCTTGAAGCCATTTCCTCTCATCCTATCGGTTGTCACTTGGGAGAAGAGACCAACCCCCACCTCACTACAATCTCCTTTCAGGTAGCTGTAGAGAGCAATAAGGTCTCCCCTCAGCCTCCTCTTCTCCAGACTAAACACCCCCAGTTCCTTTAGCTGCTGCTCGTAAGACCTGCTCTCCAGACCCTTCCCCAGCTTCGTTGCCCTTCTCTGGACACACTCCAGCACCTCAATGTCCTTCTTGTAGTGAGGGGCCCAAAACTAACACAATATTCAAGGTGCGGCCTCACCAGTGCCGAGTACAGGGGCAATGGAGGGATGGGAGGGTGGAAGTCAAGGAATGCAGGTTGATAACCCAATGCCTAATTTTCATATCTTCTTAAAGGCAGTTGCCTGACAGAGACTGGATGGTGTGAACTCCTGCTTAAAAAATTAATAAGAAAACAAAAAATTCCAGGTTGTTACCAGACAGTCAGTTAAAAAAAAAAAAAAAATGGTGCTGGTGGGGAAGATAGAGAATTGCTTCTTGCTAACCTGATTCTTCTTGATGCTTCTTGACACCTGTCAATCTAGAAATAGTTATAAGTGATTCATGTTTAACTGCTCCTATCTTTATGGAAAGGAAAAAGCTATCAAACCAAACTTCTGTCATTTCAGGTGTTATCATTCTACTTAGCTATTTTGTAGCATTGCTTAATGCTGACAGTCCTTAAATCAGTTGAGAAATAGCTGCATAGAGAGAGCATTGATCTTTATGTATTTTTATGCCATTTCACTATGATCCATAAAGCAGTTACAAAAAGCAGCGTATATCAGGGCATGGGATCATTATTGCCTCTTCCCCTGTCCCTTGGCCAGTGGCAGTGGCTCTGAGGAGAAGCATCTCCAACGTATGTGATGCCATGCATGTTGCAAGGCAGCTCATATTTACCCCAGCCATATGAGCTTCCCTAAATTCTGGCTATTATATAGAGAAATTTAATTTCTCTGAATAATAATCTGTTCTAGAGTTCAAATTTTTTAGATTTCTAGAAGAAATAATAGGAACGGACCCTTTGTGAGAGGTACTGGTAGACTGTGAAGAACAAAAGGTATGTAATTATAAACTGACTATGACTGTGTCCCTGAGCTCTACCTTAAGAGAAGCTACTTAAAGTTCAGGTTACTCTATAACCACCTGGAGTGGGTAGCAGCTCCTGTGTACACCAGCTGACCAGGACATGGCATGCAGCCATCACATTCATTTCACACAGGTCACTATATGGCATTGGAAAGTAACAGCCTTCAGTAGCAGCTCGAACAGTGTACTTGCAGCAACGACAGAGCCTCTCTACGGGGGTTTCCCCCGAGCTGTGCAAGGTAGTTTTAAGACTGTGTGTGTTTTAGCTGAATGTTCAGGAGTCACAATACTCAGGTACAGTTTGGCATGGGAAAGTAACAAGATACAGTTATTGCTTATGAAGGAGCATTGATGCATTCTGGACAGTACAGATTCAGTAGAAAATACAGATCCCATTTCAAGTTGCTTTTAAGCTAACTGTTTCAGATGAAATAGTTCAGATTTGTAAGAAACTGGCAGAAAGTGATGGCAGTGAATATATGGTAAAAGAAGCTCTAAAGAAACCCATTTCCAAGAGCACTCAATGTTGCTCACATGTCCCCACCAATACTATAATCTAGAGCTCAGAAAGCAGTCATCTGGAAAGCCTGATGTTACTGTGTTGGCCAACCAGTAAATATTAATGTCGTGCTTTGGTATCATTGCAGATAATTACCCGGCTCCTGTGAGCGTGCCATACTGAAATGAATCTGGCTGGGTTAGGCCCACCTGCCTCTACCCCCAAGTTGGGCTCATCAAACTAGAGCACACCAGATATGTAATTTCTGTAGGTAACATCGAGAGTTACCTACATTTGACTTTCCTCATTTCACAACCCACACTCCTACCCCTAAAAATACACATGCTTCACCCACAGAACCATTACCTCACAGCCTTTTATTTCCTTTTCTTTCTGGCTGAATCTTCTAACCTACTTTAAAAAAAAAAAAAAAAAAAAATTCCGCAGCATGCTGTTATCTCCAGTTATAGCACCAGGAAGGTGTGCTGGGGCTGAACTGGGCATGATGGAATTTGCCGTGGGGAAACCCGCTGATGACAGTGGAACCCGCCCGCGTGTAAATTCCCGCGGCTCCTGGCACCCCTTTATAAGCAGGTGGAGGTGCGGCAAGGCTGGCAGGACAAAACCAGGCAGCACCCGAGCACTCGCTGGAGCACAGCTGCTGTGTGGCGTGGAAATGGCTGGCTTTAGCAGCAAGAGCTTGGTCCTGGTTTCCCTCCTGGGGCTCCTGGCGCTGCTCCTGTGTGGTACCTCCAAAGGTGAGTGAGCTCAGTCGTTTAGCCCCAGGAACCGGTTGTCAGCGTTGCTCTGCAGTGCGCCAGCCACGCCAGGGTGTGCATGCTGACAGCTGGCAGCAGGACGAGGGTGAGGTGGAAGGGGATTGTTCCAGCAAAGTATGCTGCCTAATTCTCTTCTGTTGACAGGGAGCTGGATAGTCAGGGGGCTGAACAGCGAGTACCCTAGGCAGCATGGCAGTGTGGTCCAAATGGGTTTTATTTACTTTGTCATTTTCCTTCATACCAGCACAAAGCAACCAGGATTGCTGCCTGTCTTACACCAAAGTGCGTCTGCCTCGGTGGGCCCTAAAGGGTTATACTGAACAGCTCTCCAGTGAAGTCTGTGATATCAATGCGATCATGTAAGTTACTTTTCAGAAGATCCTCTGTTTTTTCTCATGTGTATTAACCTTAGGATGTCTGTTTGGGCAGAAACAATGATTTGAATATTATAAGCATGATTTTTTTCCTTGCTTTTCCAAAATGTTAAATTAACTGAATAAATTGTATATAACACCTGCAAACAAAATACACAACCTGTAGTTGATAGGGACTACTAACTCATAGGACAGTCATACAGTGTAAATAATAAATCTGACAGTTTAGGAATCAGCTGTGCAAACAAAGACATGCTTCATCTCCAGCTGAGGGCCACTCTAGCCAACAGAGGGTGTTCCCTTGCCAAAACCCGTTAACAGACACATAAGCAACAAGAGTTTTCTTAATTCACAGAGATTGGAATTTTTTTCCCACAAGGTTTTGGCCATCCTAAATGTTGGTCTGTCACCTTAGCTTGACAGCAACTATTCTCCTTAGTCTCACAAATGATTTCTGGCATTCAGCAAAGTTCTTTGTCTCAATAGGTCCAAAAAATTGAACACAACTTCATGGTGCAAAAAACGATCTCTGAGACTGAAGCAGCTATTACATTTAAATTTCATTCAGTGTTTTTTTTTTTATATAGTATTGGAGGGGTCGTGGAGCATCCCATATCTAACTGGCATTTACAAAAGCAGTTGCTATTGTTTATTATATAATGCACGTTTTTGACCAAATGCACCTTCATAGTATTTACTAGCAGGGATTTCTAATGATTTACTGATCTCTTTATCATTATTTCTTTTCCAGTTTCCACACCTACAGTGGGCTGAACGCCTGTGTAAATCCTAGGGAAGGCTGGGTGAAGAAGCATCTTCTTTTCCTGAGGTAGGAATCTAAAAATCTAAATACTACTAGGCTGATGAAAATACAGCATGTGTAAAAGCCCATTTCTTAAATCTCCGGAATGCCACTTGTGATGGCAATGCTGAACATATTTGTCTTTCCACCTCCTGTCAGACAGGGCTACTCCTTTTGGAGTCTTCTCAGGGACAGTCATGTCACATGTTCCTTTTTCTACCTGAGCTATTCTCTCAGGAGGTGCTATATCTTGGAGAGAGAAATCTATAATTGACCTGTGGCTGACATCATTGTTTATGTGCGTTCTCTCATTCTTTTAACAGTCATAAGCTCAAGAAGATGTCAATGTGATATGATTTCCAGCAGGGAACTAAACACAGATGTGGCTGAAGAACCACTAGGTTCAATCTCTCGGTTGAGATCGTCGTCTTGTACACTGTTGTGTGCTTACTCACCACTATCTCTGGCTTCTTTGGAACCACTGAACTTCTTGACTTGATTCATATTGCATCGCTGTTTTGCTTGAATTAAGCATTTTGTTAAAATTTCTATTTTTACTAGTATTTGTATGTTACTAATATGATATAAGACTACTATTTAGTAAGGACTACCTTAAGCAGTTGTATAGAGTATGAATTTTGTTAAGTTTATTGCATGTTATTTTTGTTTTGTTCCACATGTGTAAAGTGGGTTATTTATTCTGTTTATTTTGTTACTTCTTCAGCACTGTCTTGTGCCAAAATGTTTCCTTTTAACTGTAGTTAGTATTATAATACCTCTTGAACTATTCTCAAACAAAGTCTGCTTGTGGAAAAAATGGAAATTGGAGTTAAAAAAAAATAAATGTTAAAATCTGCGCTCTCTGTGTGATATGTTTATTTTTTTTAATTGAAAAAGGTGAATTCCCCTTGAAGTGAATTCCTTTGCTTATAAGCCTCCAGCTGAAAAAATTATGCAAGTGTATTCACACCTGCTAAAGCCACTTTCCACCTACCTGTGGGTAGCTATGACCTCCACAGGATATAATTCCTTCCTGTCCCTCAGACAGCTGCTATATATGAAGTTTTTGCTTAACATGAAGATCTGTACTTAGCTCAATTTCATCTTAATCAGACTTGAGATAATTTCTCTTACCAGTTTCTCTATTTATTCAGGAGAAACCTTTACACATATTGTTACAGGGCAAGCTTCTAGCTCGTCCACTGAGGAGGACTGTGATAACACAGTCTGCTCTCAACTTAAAGGGCTATCTCTAGAGGAGGAATTTGCAGTGCTTCCCTCCCCTTTATGTGTTTCCTATAGTATCCTGTGACTTCTAGCATAATGAGATTTTCCTGATGCAGGATGTCTTGATGGAGGTCTGCAGACACTACTGCAGTACAAATGATGCCTGATAAAAGTAATGGGACTTCATGGAGTAGGAAGGACATGGGTGCAGGTTGAATGGGGAAGGCTGCTCAGCTTTTTAGGTTCTATTAGATGGCCCACATGGACTTCAGGGATGTGACCAAGCAAGCTGTGTAGGTGTAGTCCTCTCATTGTCAGCACCAGAGTCTTGCAGATAAATCTACACCTTGGCTTTTGGTACCTTTTAGTCATAGAGATAGAAGCACTAATTTTAATTTAAATTAAACTTAAATGTAAAGCATTTTTGGTGTCCTTGAGAGAGGAGCTGAGAGGTGTTAGTTTTTTTAAATGGTGTTCATGAGTGTAAGGCTGTCATCTTCTGGTTTAAAAACTTGCTAGAACTTAAGCAATCTGCTTGCGGCTCTGCAAATCTGGGAACTGGCAATTCTCCGTGGGTGTAGCTCTGAAGGAGCAAGATTAATTGGCTTTTGTTTCTAGCAGGTGGATTCCATGTCTCTGATATTAAGGATATAATGTAAGAAACTGTCAGCTTCCAGAGAAGAGTAATTACCCAATATGTTCCCTGGGCATTCCCCTAACTTTTGGGCAAAACTGCAGAGCTCTGCCTTATACCTGCTAGCACTAGTGTGGGTTCCTGTTTGGGCTCAAACAGCTGGCAGGCTAAATCCGGCACCAACAAAATGGTACGGACACAATGAATGGATTTGTGTTAAAAGCGTCAGAAGGTGAGGTTCCCTAAGCTTAGCTTGGGAACAGGTAGGCATCGGTGGAGATGTTAGAAGACAGAGCTGTATATGAACTTGGTGCAGAAAAGCCTGGAGTCCAAGCTAGCGAATTCAAAGCAGGGGAGCAAAATAAGAAAGAGAAGACTGATGTGTGAAATTCTGTGGGTGGCTCTTTGTACTCCCAGGTTGGGCCTGTTAAAAGTTTTGTATTGCTTCTGTAACTTGTCCTTCCTCTTATCAGCCGTGACTCTATCGCCACAAAACCCCGGATGCTTCATCCACAGGGCTATGACTTGTGGGATTATTTTTTTTTTTTAGTTCCTCTTATTCTGGTTGAATATTTCTTTGTTACCACCCTCACTGGAGGAAAAAAAAAAACCTTGAAAACTGGTTTCTATGCTCAGTAACATAGATTGATAAGGTTGTTAAGTTACTGTTGGAAATTCTAAGTAAAAATAGCATGTCCCTCCATGCATTCCTGAGGATACAAATAGGTATTATAAATGAGTGCTGCATCTCCAAAATCATCAGATCAGAGGCACGTTTTTGTAAGTAACCTTGAGTGGCCAGTTAAAAGTTCTGACAGGTCTGAAAATCTAGACCATTTCTAGAAAAACCTGAATGCTGATTACTTTGGTGGGGCTGTTCTGCATTTGTGTAGGTAAGTTTCTTTTTCCTCTATATCTTTGGCCCACAGCTTCTAATTCAGCATGTGCAATTTTGTTGAATAATTTGAGATGCAATATTAGATGGTCATCAGGGGACTCTTCCCCTTCCATTTATACAATTTTTTAAAAAACAAATTATTTTTTCTTGCAAAATGTCAGCGAGGCTTTTTATTACACCTTGGATATCATTTGGATAATGGGTGTGAGAGCTTTCCCTTCAAAGTCTCAGCACAACTTCATGCTTCAGTTCCAAAGTCTCCTGCTCTCGCTGTATTGAGACCAGTCCTCAGTGATTCCTGTGCCTGCTGGAGTATTATTATTGAATCCTATTTATGCATGTTCTTTCTGTGGTTTGTTTGTTAGTTTTTTAATTTTTATTTTTCCTTCTTTTTTAATTCCTTTTTTTTTTTCCTAAAGCAATCTCACACCATTCCCATTCGGGACACTGAAGCATTTCAATAGCTTAGGGTCTTTGACAGAAAACTTTCTCTTCATATATGGAATCATAATGAGATTTACTCATTTCTTATTTTTTTTTTCTCCCACTCTAACACAAAGCAACAAAATAACTTAGCATTGCATGGACAGTGATTTTTGTAAGGAATAGCAAACCTTCTGTTGATTTAATTTTGTTGTTAAAATACAAAACTTGCCACATCTCATCTGCTGGGCAAGTACTAACAAGTTATTTGTTGAATTACTGTTCAGTTGATGGTAGCTCCTAATTATCAGTTGAAGACTTTTTTTTTTTTTGTTCCTCATCTCTTGTTTTTTCCACCATCCACACAAATGGGGGTTGTAAAGCATGTGCAAATCCAAGAGACAAATGGGCAAAGGCCCTTCTTAGCCTGTGGTACGGTATGTGTGTTTTCAAGTATATCTGAAAAACAAGCATTACTGGCTGAGCCTAGTGACAATGACACTTTTAGCTCTTTCATAGGGGTGTTGATGATTGGTCAGATATTTTCAATTACCAATACCAGTGAACCCACACGTAACTGAACTTCACTCCTGATGAACTGGAATGCATCATTCTGCTGTAATTTTGTTAGGAAGTGAATTGGGGAATTCATGAACCAAGAAGGGCTTTAGGCTTATGACACTGTCATTTGATTTTAATGGCATACACCCAGCTGGATAAACATCAAAACAGAACAGATGCTCAATTGTAACAAGCCTTCTATATGCTAAGCTCTCAGCTGTGTTATGCCCTGGCAGTCTTATTCCAAATACCAGGTGACAGACGACATCCTTTGCCAAAATATGAATCATAAAGGAAGTTTTTGTTCAGACTAAAACCAGTGCAGTGTGTATGCTAAGTTTACGAAGCGATTATAGTTGTATGACTATACATAAATGGAAAATTATTATCTATGTTCCTATGATCTTGTGGTTTTTCTATTCTGGGAGGTGTTAGCCTTAACTGTCCAGTGTTGCAGTCCTAACTCTGTTAAAGGTTTTTAAATTGCTGTGTTTGTTCCTTCTGCATTATCAATTGCAGATGGCTTCCAGTCAAAGCTCACCAAGAACTGCTGGCATCAGAACATTTAAATACTATATACAATAGAAATGGTGCTGTGGCTGCTATTACATATTAAGCATAGTGTATTGCTCATGTGGCTACTACCATAAATAAAACCAGGCTCTTGTTTAATAGTCTTTCAGCTATCTTGAATTTATAGCATTATTCAAAGATCATGCAATCCAAAATACATATTTAATGTAAAAACATCAGATGAAATTTAGAATACTGTATGCTTAAAAAGCAAATATGTTGCAGGAAAAGTAGAAGCTAAAATACTACTGTTAATTGTTTTTATTAAATTTACAACAGTATTTCTATAGTTTTGCTTATATGACTTCAGTTATACCCCCAAAATAAAGCAAGAAATTTATTTGTAAGCATCTCCATCTACATTTCTGTGTTCCTGAAATTTTGCTACTCCCTAACTTTAAATGGAAAAGTCTATCAATTTTTTTTTTACACTCACTTTGTGTCAAGGAGACAATCGATAGTCTGGGTTGAGATCCCCTGAAAAACCAGATATGCTCTATATAGTGTCCATATACAGAATTGTGCTGGATACACTTAAAATGCATGTCCCGTACTAGAGGGATCTTATCTACCATCACGGCCATGCAGCTGCACATACAAAAGTGAGGAAAAGAGGAATTGCACATGGCAGATTTTCCTAGACTAACAGTGTCAGCAAAGGCATATGAAAATCCAAGGAGAGCGAGCTACCCGAATCTCAGAAGAGGTGACTGATGTAAGTGGGAGTTGCCTTTGTATGGGTATCTAGTCTGTGGTAAAAAGTCTGGATCTCAGGTTCTCATAAATTTGGTTCCTTCCCAATTGTTAATATTCTTATTATTGGAGAGGCGTCCAAGGAACATGTAAGATGCAGTCACTAAGGTTCATTAAATATATCGTTAATTCCTACATGTATTAATTTATAAACCTAACCTCTTGGTTAAATCTGTTGTATGACCTTTGGATCCAATGCATTCCAGCATACTAGGTTTTCACAACACCCCATCTCCTGGAGTATCTTGATTTACCTGAAAAATCTAAGCTTCACAGTGATTCTTTTTTCTAGCCCTCAAAATTACACAGAAAGCCCTGGAAAACAAAAGAAGAAGATCTCAACAGCTTTTCCCACCTAATCTAGTTGTATGATGTCATGTTTCTGAGTAGCAGCTGTAGTAGTGAAATTTAAAGGTAAGGTTATTGCCTTGTTTCTTGCAGTGAACACTACTTTCATTTATCAGAAATTATGATCTCGAGCCACTCTTCCACTGAAAAAATTGCTGCTCAAGCTGAGGCTGAAGATGTATAAGTTCTTTCTCTCTGTTTGGTTTATAGGGTTTTTTTCTCCTTCACTTCTTTACTGCTGGAGATGGATGTAATGGCCCACAGCCTTCAGAGAAGATTTAGCTTGCTCAAGGGCTAACACTGACTGTTTCCTGTGCCACAGGGAATGAGAAGACACACATAGATAGTTGTAATAAGACAGCAGGTATGCTTTTCTGTTAGTTGGGGGTTTCTCAGCCTGTGCAGAGTACCTCACTTGGTAAGACATGTTCATGGTAAGAATGAGGGAGAGAGAGACAGACCAGCTTCTGGAAACAGGAACAGTGTGGCCTAGCACTTGGGCTCCCTGGTGCCCATAACCCAAGGCAAAACATTTACGTGTAGGCAAAAATTTTATGTGTCGGATGGTCTAGTAAAACAAAATTGTACTAGACTCTTCCTGTATCTTACAGATAATAAGATTTAATCAAAACATAGATTGTTCTTGAAGAAACATGGCTTGCAAGGGGATAAACTCTGCACCAAGAACTCATGTAACAAATACTGAGGTGACAGTAGGTAGCATCATTAGGTACCAAGGGCAGGGAAACATTACGGATCTGTAAGACTCATACCTGGGGAACGGAGCAGATAGCAAGGTGCTATGCACTGACTGGTCAAGCCATCTAATTAGAGTTGTGTCAGTGGAGATGGGTTCAAGTAAGTGGTCCAATCTGCAGTGAAATTGTCAATTACAGTGTCAAGATTAAACTAGTAGTTTAATATCCTTGCAGCATCAAAGCTAGTGAGAACACTATAAACTTACAGAGTAGGCAAATGTCAAGCATATCTGAAAAATAACATTTTAGCTATATGCCTTACTAGAGTGATTTCTTTTTTCAAATGTACATTTACTAGAGCTGGTTGAAAAATATGTGTTCCAGTGGGCATCTGAATGTTTCATACTGTTATGGCTAGGAATAAATGGTCAAAATGTCTTTCAGAGACAATGTAAATCTTGAAAGTATCTGAGTTACTGCAAATCTCAGAGCTGCTCACTCTATAGCACCCTCCAAATTGGTATGAGAGTAGGCAAAAAAGTTTTACGAATTTGAAAGTGGGTAGTGCTGTGTTAATGCTAATTACAATGAATGGATGATATACATATATATTGTTTTGGACATCCATACAAAGTACATCAAAATGATGGTAAAGAACTTAGAAAACAAGAAACACAGAGACAATGCAATAGGACTGCCACACTTAGTGAAGGCATACAGATATGTAGAAAACATGATGGTTTACGTGAAATGCTTAATGAACTTTGGCATTATAAAAATGAAATAAAATATAAATGCCCAAATGAGTTATTTTGACTTTTTTATTAAAAACAATGGTGAGATGAACACACTTTCACTTTAATGAAGCTGTGTTTTCTAAAACAAATTACTTTCACTACTTTTTCAATTCTATCGTAGACTTACTAGAAAACCTGTTATTCGTCAGGAGCTTTTTGCTTCCTCCTGACTCAGAGTGGTTTGACTCAATTGTGTGTTAGGTATATGCAGGAGAAGTGCTCCTCTATTTTCCTCACTAGGTGCATCTGGATAACTTACTGGCTTTCACCTTGCAGCTCAGATAATCTGACTGCAGAATACTTGCGTAATTACCTGATACCATCAGCTTTGCCATCTTGTCTGGATGACTCAGAGTTCTCCTTAACCAAAAGGTCTTCAGCCCCCTACAGTCTGGACCATGGAAAGAAAGATTGAAGGCATTTCTGAGTTCTTCTCAGAGAGAGTAAGATAAATATATTTTATTGGTTCTTTTGTATTGAGTTTTTTTTTATTGTCAGGTTGCCCATCAGCCTGGCAAAGTTAAGAGGAAAGGCTCTCCCTTAAAAAGTGGACAGCAGAGAAAACTTTTTTCAGCTAAGTGAAAATCTAACTGAAACAAGTTAAGAATGTATGGAATTTGCCTGACTGCATGGGATATCTAAGCAGTTTGTCAGAAATGGAAGAAAAGAGCAAAGATGAGAACTACTGTTCCTTTCTGGTGCGTCTTATTATCTCACTGTAGGTAACCAACACATGCATCTATTCATGTGAACAGAAACTTACAGGTGACACACTTTCTATGCAAATAGCAACTACTAATTTTTGTTTTTTTTTAATTCGAGATGACTTTAAATTGATGAAAAGAGCCATGCAAAGATGAAAAACAATCTTTGGGAAAGAGAGCACTTTGTCTGTTCTATAACACTGTCAGCTCTTTCTCCCAGAATAGCTCTTACCTAGTGTCGTGGTTTAACCCCAGCCGGCAACTAAGCCCCACACAGCTGCTTGCTCGCTCCCCCCTGGTGGGACGGGAGAGAGAATCAGAAGAGTAAAAGTGAGAAAACTCGTGGGTGGATATAAAGACAGTTTAATAAGTAAAGCAGAAGCTGTGCACACAAGCAAAGCAAAACAAGGAATTCATTCACTACTTCCCATCGGCAGGCAGGTGTTCAGCCATCCCCAGGAAAGCAGGGCTCCATCACACGTAACGGTTACTTGGGAAGACAAATGCTATCGCTCTGAACATCCCCTGCTTCCTTCTTCTTCCCCCAGCTTTATATGCTGAGCATGATGCCATTTGGTGTGGGATATCCCTTTAGTCAGTTCGGGTCAGCTGTCCCAGCCGTGTCCCCTCCCAACCCCTTTTGCCCCCCCAGCCCACTTGCTGGTGGGGTGGGATGAGGGACAGAAAAGGCCTTGACTCTGTGTAAGCCCTGCTCAGCAGGAATGAAAAGATCCCTGTGTTATCAACACTGTTTCCAGCACAAATCCAGGACAGAGCCCCATACTAGCTACTATGAAGAAAATTAACTCTATCCCTGCCAAAACCAGCATGCCTAGCAAACAGCAAACTCCCAGAAGATCATGTTCCTTATACAAGTAATACAGTTTTAACATTTTTCATGGCAGTGGTGTCATGATTAGCATTGGAAATAACACAGCAGAAGTGAGAAGGAGCTCTAACAATGAACAAAGAAGTGTATGCGTATAGCGGTGTCTGTTTGGGCAAGAGGAAGCAGGTTATCTAAGCCAGAATAAAACAACCTTGAAAAAAATTACCTAAACCAACTTAATTCACCAAGCAGAAACAAGGAAATATCAAAGCACAGTCCTTCTGCATCTGACAGACCTGATAATTATGAGAAAGGACAGCATGCAAAACTCCCCTTAGTAAAAATCCACTGCACCCATTACTAACATAACAGAAATAGGAAGTGGCTTTCTACATCTTTCCCTTAACTCAGACTACTCTTGGGCTGGCCTTTCTGATTTAGTTCAGCATACCACAGACTGACCTACTTCAGAACAAGTGGGTCATGATACAACTTTAAATCAGGAAGCCTAAAACCCACTCTTCTCTGCAAGCAAGAGTGTGTTTGAGTCAGAAACACTTTCTTCTTGTTACCCTTCTTAAAATGGTACTTTGGCTCAAGAAAAAAGAGATTTTCAGAACCTGTGTTGGCAAGAACAACCCAGGGTTCTCAAAAGGAAGCTCTTCACTGTAACTATTAATTTTGCTTCATACTTTCCAACAGTTGTCTGCAGCACTCTAGATAAGTGTATATTGCAGCCTTTCAAAGGCTTTTGAATATTGACTGATGTTTATATTATCTTAACTTTCTGCTGCTCCTTCAAACTGCTGACATAAGCAGAAATGCACAGGGAGCAATTGATGTATGTTATCTTTCCAGGCTGATAACAACAACACTTTTGATCTCTGTACATAAAAGCTGATTATCTAATCCAGAGATCAAAACTGCTGCAGAACCTGGATGAATGTCTCGGCATTTAATTGTTCTTTCCAGTGTAGATATTTTTGAACTCTCTACAGTGTGTATGCAGATTCTTTGAAGCTGGCTTTTCACGGCTTAGAAGCTGTGTGCACTTTTTGGATGCTGAAAAATATCAGGGCAACAATTTTGCCCCAGCAGTCTAAAAATTTTCCTTCTAAAAGTATATACTAGTTGCCCATTTCCCTGAACTGGAAAAGAATTGCATTTCTGCTTAACAGTCAAGGTTTAGCGGTATGGACTTCAGTTCAGTCTGCTGTATTATCAGACTCCATGCTTGACTAGGCCTCAAGTAATTAGCTGTGTTTAAGTCTTTCCCTTCACTCGCTCACTACAGTTTTTACCTTTGCTGCCTAAAGTCTGCTTAGGTAATCCTACCTGTGCTACAACTCTGGTTCTGTTTTGTCAGAAAGACATACTGTTAGTTACTATATACTTATTTTGCAGACAGGCCTGCCCTGGGTGGCACTCTGGGAAAAACTTCATCTCAGCACAGCGTTAGCTCTTTGTCCCCTGTCAGGTGGTCAGCAATTTTTTTCTAGTTACTATATAGGAACAGAGCAAACAAGGCCATTATGCCAGTGCCTCTTTGGGACAGTCTGGATTGCAGGCACAGAGCTAAGAGGGACTGACTTCTGTTGTGACGCCACTGCTCCTGAATCTTCTGCTTACAGAAGCAAGGAAAGGATGTGAGAGCTGAGGTCTGATTTGACTTTCCATCTTCCAGTGTCATTATCGCCTCTTAATCCCAGGTGATGACAAGCTGTGAGGCATGCATGGTCAGATGGAGATTTACAGCAAGAAAGTGAGGAGAGAATGTGCTGAACCGCCGGGTACTGACGTCATGGAGCTCTGCAGCCTTTCCACTTGCCTCTCCCCTGTTTAGACTGGGGCTGCATTTTCCCTTTCTGTGTCTCATGAAGAGCAAACAAAAAAAAAATCTTGTTGGCATATGATACGCAAAATCTTGAAAAACGATTACTCAAGAACATTGCAATAATTGATTCAATGATGCAAATACAACCCTGAAGTACAGAACTGAAGAGATGCTTACTACATAATTTATAGTTGAACTGAAGATACTCTTCAATTATGCTGTAGAGAAGAATCAAGCCTTTAAATTTGACTAAAAAAAATTAAATGTAGCACTTCTATTGGGTGTTGAGTAATACTGAAGGCACCAGAGAGGCCGCATGAATGTGAGTTTACGAAGAACAAAGAAGGTGTTAACATAGGAAGCAGTGTCCATTCTATGTTCATTGTTCACATCACTTAACAGAAAAATATTTATATTTTGGAATTATAATCTGCGTGGATACATATTATGCTAAACAAATACAAAAAGCTGTTAAGAAACTGGAGACCACCAAGACTAGGGGTTGTTCCAAAAGTTATTTTTTAATAGGGTTGGTCCAAGTAAGTCAATTCAGCTGGAAAGCTGTTCGGATTATTTGTTTTCAGTAAAAATATTTCTTATTTACCTCAAGACTTTCCACATACAAGACAAAAGGCTTAAACAAACAAATGGGAATTAAAAACCCAGAGACCACTTTGTCCCCCAGTCATGTCCCAAAGTAAATCTGGAACTGGCCATTGTATTTTACTTCCTGGCTTTCAAAAACCAAAGGACCATCTTCAAAGTGAAGCTGTAGGGAGCCATATGGGTGTTTTTGGAAAAGTCACATATTGTTATACACTTATTGGGAGTGTCTTCTCTTGACCCCTTGTCAACAATGTGGGCTATAAGGAGATTTGCTAAATGAAAGTGTGCTCGCTGCTTCCCTCTATTGATGCTCTACTGTTATTTCTGCATAAAGCTTGATTCAAAATTTTTAGTTCTATTAATACATTATCTTTTAATGATTCCATGTTGGTTATCTCTTTTCAAATATATTTTTTTTTATTCTGTCTTTGATGAAACAGTATTTTAATACTCATGTACCTGTCCTGAGTTTCTCTTTAAAAAAATTAGTTTTTTTCATTTTTTTTTTTAAATCTTTGCCTGCTTTCCTTAGTAATCAAGTGACTATTCGCTTTTCAGATAGCTTTCACAGGTTTGTTATGCCATTCCTTGTGGCTTTTTAGCACTCTTAATCGTTTTTTAGTGCCCTCTAGCCTTTGAAGATCTGGTACTTTCCTTTCTGTGGCATAAATTAGAAGCCCTTGCAGTTCTGTATGAATTCTATAGCGCGAGCAGTTCTAGCTGATGGCGTTCAGGGTAGTCAAGATGAGATGACTGTGAAAACCGCAGAGAAGCCTTGCACTACTAAGTGAAAGGACAATGAAGCGTAGATAAAATTCAGCAGGGGTAATTTTAAATCTATGCATCTGGGAGAAAGCAAACCTAAGCTTGTAGGAATAGTGATGGGCTCCTAGCTGGCTATTACTGCTCTGGTAACACCTTGCTGTTATAATGGATAGTTCTGTTGGAATAAAGTAACGGCAGTTAGCCCTGGACATTACGAATTTATAGAAAAGAATTGAGAGTAGGAAATAAAACAGTGCCACGTCGCCATACAAGCTGACGGCGTCCTGCTCCCTCGCGGGAGGCCTGGGTCGCGCGGCCGGGGCAGGACGAGGACACGGCTTCGCGCTCGCCTCGCCCGCGCGGCCGCGTCCCGGCCCCGCGCGGGCTGCGCAGCCTCCCGGGCCGGCGGCCAGCCCTGCACACGGGGCCTCCCCGCCGCTCCGGCTGCGCGGGTGACACCGCCCGGGCCGCGGGACTCGGGGCGGCACCGCCGCGCCTCACGCGGCCGCCGAGGCCCCAGGCGCCGCCGCGGCGGCCACCCGCGGCGGCGCGGCGCATGCGCGCAGGCGCTGTTTGGCCGTTGCTATGGCAGCGGGCCGGCGCCCGGGGCCGGCGGCGGCGGAGGGTCGGGAGGATGAGGCCGAAGCGGCTGCTGCTGCGCTACTACCCGCCGGGTGCGGAGCGGGGCGCGGGGGGCCGGGCCGCTGCCCTGCCCTGCCCTGCCCTGCCCTGTCGGGGGCTGTGTCGGCGCGGCGGGGCGGGGGCCACGCGTGGGGGCTGCCGCTGGGCGGCTGGCGGCCGGCTCCGCCGCGGGGCGCGGGGTGCGGGTGGGGTCTCCCGTCACGGAGGGGTCCCTCGCCTCTGCGTGGCCTCGGGCGGGAGTAAGCCGCTGGATCGCGCACCTGCAGCTGGACTCGCTTCAGGGGCGGGTATTTTGGCAGCGCGGTCGGTTGAGAGACTTCCAGCTCACCGCCGGTCGGGGCTGCAATTAACGACTTACCGTTGCGAAATCAAGGCAGTCTTATTCGGGTCACAGTAAGGAGTTTAAAAAGTCAAAAGTGGCAGTAGTTGGCACCAAAAAAATGTATATGTGTTATCAAAAGGCCTGTTTGGCAAAAAAGTTGCCGCATTTCTTATTTTTCCTTTGTTTTGTGACTTTTCTGAGCAGAACCACGCTTTGAAACGCTATTCTGCTAAGCATCCTTCATCATTTATTACAAACTCAGCCAGGAGACTGAATGAATTTTCACAAGTGAAACAAGATGGAGATGGCCAGCTCAGGAAGTGTATTGTAATAACAGACCTTTCTTCCAAATTAAATATTTTTCTTACAGACTTGGTAAAATGCAAAATGACATAAAAATTAATCTAAATTATCCTTTCCCACAGAAAACAAAGGAGCAGCAGAACTCTTTAACAACTGTTTCAAAACAGGAAGCAATGCGGTTAATCTTTTTAATACTTCAGCTCCGTAGAAGGTACAGAGGTGCCAGAGCATACCTAGAAATGGAAAGTGTTATGATTTTCTATACATTACTGCACACAGGCCTTTGCAAACACTGAAATAAGTATAACAGGTTTTGTAAAAAGTGTTTTCCAGGCTTCTTGGAACACCAAACTACAGCAAGTATTTTCAGACAGCTTCTCTGAAAATAGAGCTGATGAAATAATGCAAAAAGTTGTTGGGGAAAAAAGTGATTGTTCATTTCCAGAATAGAAAGTGGCTCATAAATAATAATGTTTAATATCTTTTATTATATAAACACATCAGAGTTGTTCATCACCCTGCTAACTCTCAGCAAGAACAGCAACCCTCCTAGTTTCAAGAACTGGAAGTAGGTCTGCTGAAGTCAGTGGAACAATAGAAGTGGAAGCATTGCAGTCTACAGTGCATGTTATAAAATCCCTGACACCTAATTAAGAACTCTTTATCACATTTTTTTTTTCTAAAAAGGAATTATTCTGGAATATGTACAAGGTGGTGAGCCGAAGACCAGATCTATAGATCTACTTAATCTTAGACCTGAGTAAGTATGATATTTCAGATAACAGCACTCTGCTGTTCTATAGCATGCTCAGATACAACTCTGTTTGATTGTTTTAAACATAATTGAGGTCAGCTATGTCTTTCTTCGCTAAAATACACACACAGAAAAGAAAATAATGTAGTCAAATCATTCTGCTACTATTTTAAATACAGAATCTTGCATTCCAGCTGATTATTACCGTCATGCTTTTCTGTTCAGAGGTGAAGCTTCTTTTTGCGTATAGAGTTATGATTATCAAGATGCCTGTACAAAGCCAGCAGAAACGTACAGTGCTTAACGTTGTTATGAATGTTAATGTCATGATGAATGACAGTTAGTTCTTAGGTCCTGTAATAGTATTTCTGGTCTTCAGAATGTTTTCAAAAAGTGGGTCTAACTCAGCCCCCAGTTACTTTGGTTTAAATGACCTCTGTTGAAATCACTGACACTAACAATTAGACATCAGTTCAGATCTCTCCTGTTAATTAATTAATCCTCATAACAACCATAGGTAAGGTGCTGC
This sequence comes from Morus bassanus, assembly GCA_031468815.1. NCBI lineage: Eukaryota > Metazoa > Chordata > Aves > Suliformes > Sulidae > Morus > Morus bassanus. Next base: position 11,214,839 of record CM062578.1, read on the forward strand.
AAGATAGGCAAGTGAGTGATTCCCTCCCATATGTTTGTGTCGCGAAACCAAGTATCTGCTTCTGTTGCAAGTAATGGAAGTTTTCTGGTTTCTTTTGTTGCAAAACTAATTGCAGTTGGGTCCTTTGAAAGAATGAAGAAGAGTGCATAATCTGATCTCCTAGTCTCCTACAGATGGCAAAAGATATTGCAGGAGCTTGATATATCTAAAAATCGGGGACGGGCCTAACTGAAGAATAAAAAATACAACGTATTTCAAACTCAAGTTTAGATTTAAATTTGATAGGATATCTTTAAGTAAGATAGAAGGCAGAGCTCACTTCATGAGGAAGCAAGTGAGACTTGCTATGTGGAGGACAATCCTCAGTCACATCCGGCTCTGGTTTTCAGACAGTTGGAAGGCAGCAGTCTGAAACTCCCTTATGCCTTCCTTGCGAGGAATAGGATGAATTTGTTGTAATGAGAATGTTGACTTGACAAGTTACTATGCTGAATTAGCTTTAATACTGCTACATGTAATTTATGCACCAGTGCTCGAGAGGTTATTTGACAGGCTATTTTGTGCATTCAGTGACAGAATATAATGGTATGTCACAGAATCAGAGAATCGTTTAGGTTAGATGGAACTTCTTGAGACCACCTCAAGCAGGGTCAGCTAGAGCAGGTTGACCGTGACCATGTGTAGTTGGATTCTGAATATCTCCCAGATGGAGACTCCACAACCTCTCTTTGACCACCCTCACAGCAAAAAAAGTGTATTTTACACTATTTTTTTTTTCATTTGTGCTCCTTGATGCTTGTCCTCTCAGTGGGCAGTACTGAGAAAAGTCTGGCTTCCTTTACTTCATTCCCTCTCATCAGTTATTTGTACGCATAAAAAATATGGAACAGTTCATGAATTTGCATATCATATCTAGTGCATTTTTTCACAGAAGTTTTTGATTGGCATCAAACACCATGGAAAGATTATCAGGATTTATACAGCTCAAACTATTTCTTCGGCTTTCCTCCAGCTAATGTCTTCCTCTAGGCACCCAAAAGGAAAAATGAAAAGAAAGCTGAGAGCCTTACTGTGGTTTTGGTCATAGTAGTCAGCCTACATGCTCTATTCAGCCAGCTCTGGTAGGTAGGAAGAACTTCAGAAAGAGGAAAAAAAATGCCACCATTAGATAACGCTGCCAAAATCCATGGAGTTTATTAGGCAGAAGGGCATGAAGTAATATGATTGTCTTAATATTGACATTGATGTGGAAGAGTCCTTGCATGTGGGCCAAAGTTAGTAGGCAATGTAGGCTGCACATGCAAGATGAAATATCCAAATTTATAAATGATTTATTTTTGTCTTCCTGGAAATATCCAGCTCAGTACCCTGGATAAAAACTAATGAGCCACTTAATGAAAGATATAAGTTGTCTGGTGTTACTGAACAGGGGCATAAACACTGAGAGGATACCAATTTATAGGGATGCTAGTGGCTCCCATTTAGAGGACTGATATAGAAAAATCCCCTTTAGACTTCAATGATTTCCATATTAACAGAAGTGCTAGGCTTTCTTGCTAGGACTAGTTTTAAGTGTATTTTGGTGCCTTGACTGCCGGGTATTGTCAACCTTCAGTTTCTCATGGATGGCAAGGAACTGGCAGTTTATCTGATGATATGAAAAGGTGATCCAATTCCCCAGACTAGCTGTGAACCACTTCCTCAGGGCTCCACGGACACCAATAGACTGCGGACTATGTTTTAGAAGTTATTATCATAACTAAGAATTATATCAACAAGCTTAGATTTGTGAAGCCACAGACAAAGATAATTTTAACACTTTCCTTATATAATTTATTGTGTTGCTACTTCATGGGCAATTCATTAGGAATTTATGAAATTCCACTTTAATTTAGATATTTATTCCAAAACTGATAGTTTTGGATACACATCTCCCATGTCTGACCCTCTGTGGAAAGCCTTTGAGAAGGTAAAGTTCTTGCCAAGCTAAAATTTTTAAAAGTTAAATTTTACAGAACAACTTTAGTAAGAGAGGGAAGGAAGTATAGAAACCAAGAAAGCTTTATCCATATTTCTTTAAGATGTTACAGAATGAGATAAACACATATCATTTAATTGCTTACTTCAGTTTCTCTACAAGTAAATAATATTTTTGCTTTTATAATCAAAATTATTGCCAGAGGATGAAATCTGGTGGGTTTGGGTTTTTGGGGTTTTTGCTGTGTTTTGGTTTTTGGTTTTGTTTTCTTTTTTTTCTTTTTTCCCCCCTCATAATTAGCACCGATGCCATAGCCTTAGTAGAAGAAATTCAAAAAGGAGAACCTCTCATCACAGCTTCATGCAAGGAACACGTCATACATTTAGTACGAAGATTGCAAGAGAAGCTAGGGGAAAAAGAGGATCACAAGTTCTATCTTTTTAAGGTCAGAGGCATCTTTGAAATAATTTTGGGGATTTTTTGGGGTTTCAGTTGTAATGTTGCGAGTATGTTTTTACTGCTGCTTATTGTGCCTCAGGGCAAAATTTGGACTTTATGACCCATTTCTTGGCTATTTTTTATCACCTCTGCACTGTTTAGAGCGACTGAGTCTGGCCTGGTTATGTCTGCCAGGAATCCCCCCAAAGGATGGGAGGTATAACTGTTCCTAGACACTGTTTACACAGGCTTATGTACAGGGGTGTGTTTTTGATAGAGAGAAATCTCTTATTTGTCAAATAAGACTCTGGGTCCAGCAGCACCCATAGTTAAGTTCAAACAAAACCTGTAAAGACACCCCAAGTAAATTAGCTTCTAGGGAAGGCTCAAAATACTGACATACCCTTGTCTACTTGTTCTTTGTTTTGTGAAAATTGTATTTATTTTAGGTATTCTGCTACATACATTAATACTTGTTGTCATTACTTTCTGCCATTACTATTATATTGGAAAACTGATAGTTTGATCTTCAGCTTACAGACAGCACCTTGAAAGTTTATTTTAAATGAGTAAGCTTTTTAAGAACAATTATTTAGAGAGACCTTTCAGGTCTTAAAATCCAGGATTCAGTCTGTCAGAAGAGAAAAAGTTTAATTGTATTTAACTATGGAAATAAAAATAAAATTGCTTCCAGAGATTCATGTTGCAATCTGAAATATTTGTTGTATCTTTATTGTGTCAGCAGATGGCAATGTGTAGCTGTTAAAAATTGCTGGTCAGTGCTATGTTATTGATTGTAACCTTAAATTTAGAGAGAAAAGGGAGAAGTTTTGTGTTGGTTTGTTTGGCTAAAAAAAAACCTTACATGTTGCTAGATATAACTTGGGTTCTTTTGACCAACAGTACACATCTGCGTGAATTCTGCAAAGATCTGTGTATTTAACCTTGAAAACAGAGCTATGTAATAAAGCATCTTAAATCTAAAGTTTCTGTTCTGTTTTAAGGTATGGTCTCAACTGAGATAATGTCTTGCTTTTCACAAGCTTTTAAAATTGTTTGTTCATCATAGAGACTGACAAACCATCAAATGCTTGTCCAAATTTCAGTGTAAATAATGTATTTGTTCTTTGTTGGGTATAGTGCCATGTTTGAGCTTCTGTATTTGGAAATACTAAGAAGCAAGCAAATCCAGTCAGTGCTGGCTTGTTTCTTCACTCAAGAGTAGTTAGAAGTGTGTGAAAAGAACTTGTTTTACATTTGTTCCAGTTCCATTCAATGCTTGTAAATGAAACATGAGTATCGGGTGCTTCTGAGATACAAATAAAATACAAGAGGTGGGTGGGAGTGAGAATTGTTTTTTCCAAACAATGTTCCATGTGTTTTTTCCTGTTGCACTGGAGCACAATCTTAAATGAGTGTATAAACCCATCTTTTTGTTATTTCCAGTAATTGTGGTGCTGGTGTTGTGTTAGGTACCCTGCAGAGAAACAAGCTTTTGTGACAAGTTCTCAGGTTTTAAACTATTACATAGCAATGGTATGCTGTACTGATTTGCAGATTTTTATCGTAGGGACTGCTGTAGCAGATTTTGCAGAACCGAGGTACATCTTTTAATATTGCCTAAGGGTTTGATTATTGTATCTTGCTGGCTTAAGCGTCATGTGGATGAAGCAACTGCAGCACTGGGCATAGGAAGAACAGAATTCTGAAACTGATCATGAATCCATCTCGTTTTCCTTCCTTTTTTTCCATAATTGTTAAATATGTTTGTTGTTCAGAGCTGCCTGCATGGAGTCCTAAAAATGTCATGGATTGAATTTCCATAAATTTCCATAATTATCCATTCTCATATGCAGATATTTGTATACTGTGGCTGTTTTAAAAAAAGCAAAATATTTTTGTCATTTCCACATCTTGATTGCCCATTCCCACTGCTGTAGCTGAAAGTACAACTTTTCTGTTCTCTAGAGAAAGTAAGACATTGCTGTTTCTCTAACATAAAACACCTGTTCTGTTTCTCTCTCTCTCTCTGTCCTTCACTTGACCACTGTTACTTCTCTTCCATTTTGATCAGTCCCTGCTCTTCTGGGTAGAAGATCTCTGAGCTTCTCTCATTTTCTTTTGGAGACAGGCAGCTGAGAAAGCTAGAGATAAGAACAAAAAGTTGAAGTTCTGGTAATAATGTCAATGATTAAATGGCATTGCTCATAAATCATTTCTTCTTCATTCTTACACTACAGAGAAGACCTAGTGGACTGCTGCTGTATTTTTAACATCCCTTTGCTTCACTGTCAGCAATTGTAGTGACTTCCCAGGTTATGATTTTGTTATGCTTTAGACTTGGGCAGAAGCCAGCTTGTAATAGGTGAAAGTTGTTCAAATACAAACCCTGTTATACAGTAGCCACCTTATTCAAACAAAAATGAGGTTATATTTTTTTTTTGGTCATTTTCAAAGTATCATGGCACACTGACTTCCATTGGCAGTATCTGAAACCGTTTTCACATATGTTTAATAAACCTTAATATGTATTATTACGGGTATGAGATAATTTACATGAAACATATCCTGTCTGATTAAAGGACCTCAGAAACAATGTTAGAAAAACAGTGACCTCCGTAACCTAGACAATACAGGCATACATCAAATTTGAAATTCCTTCTTTGAATTTTGTCTTGATAAGTGTCTTTGTAATGGTTCTGCGTGCCTTTTTTGTCATGACCTCATAGAAAGTAGATGTAGCTTATTTCTGTTCTTCCTGTTTTTTAAAACAAAATCATATACTAGCTGAAAGCATCCCATAACTTAAAAGACTCAAAATACTCAATTCAGCTGGATCTCTTGATTCACTATATAACGCTTAATATTAGTTGGGATTTCTTTCATCAGTGATCACACCAGGCATGGTCTCCCCACTCATTTGGTTTTGCCCTTTCAGCTCTGGTCTAGGGTTACTTTGCTGGTCTCAGAGAAGGTAGAGAAAAAGCAAACAGGGGGGAAAAGACAGTTCATTCAAGTAAAATATAAATTTGAAATCAACACTATATAATGTCTGCAGTGATAAACTGCTGAGGCATGGGGGACTTTTTAGACAGGGTTTAATATATTATAGCTGTAACTGCTAGTCTGACAGTAGGAGAAAATATTAACCTATTGAAAATTTTGAGGCATTGCTTGGTTTGGGGGTTTTTTTGTGGGTTTTTTGTGGGTTTTTTTTTTTTTTTTTTTTTTTTTTACTGCATCAAATGTTGTTTTATTCTCCCTCCCCCACTTCTATTTCAGGTACTTAGAGCACATATATTGCCATTGACTAATGTAGCATTTAACAAGTCTGGTTCCCGGTAAGTTGTTTTCAAAGTCAAAATACATAATCACTAATCAAAATTTTGTATTTGTAAATTAAATTGGAAGGGAATTTCAGTGCTCTTATCTTGCTGTAAAAAGAATTCAGCTGTGCTCCTTATAAGCAGCTTCAAGCATGATTGGGGATTGGATTTCAGGCCTCTGTGGGAGAACCAATGGGAGATGCAAAAAAGTAGCGGGTGAGATTCAATTTATGTAATTTTTTTCTTCCAAGGTGATAGTTTGTTGACAATTACCGTATTTCAGAAAGAAGCAACTTTATGGCAATAAAGTCAATATTGCTAAAAGCTAAATGAGTCTTTGACATAAATTCATTTGGGACTTTCACTGTAGTGGAATTTCATGTTAGCTGATTTCACTCGGGGCATATGTCTAATCATTTCTTCCTTCACGTCTAGAAAGCAGCATCTTGCTTTTTAGTTGAAATGCATTAAAGATTAGAAACAAGGTTTCTTTTATGAGTAATATTTAAATAAAAAAGGAACCTCTATGGTCATTAATCTATATTTTTGAAAGAAAGAAGGGATTTTGGGTCTGAGACAGTGCTAACTGAAATCTGTGGAAATAACTCATTTGACTGTACACCAGGACCAGTAAGATATTTACCATGTTCAGAAATGAATTTCTCTTTCCTTTAGCTTTATCACTGGAAGCTATGACAGAACTTGCAAAGTATGGGATACTGCATCAGGAGAAGAGCTACACACGCTGGAGGGACACAGGAATGTTGTCTATGCAATAGCTTTCAATAATCCCTATGGGTAAATATATTTTCTCTGAGATACATTTTAATTGCTTATCATGTGATTTTGCAAATACAGAACTGTTACTCAAAATTTAACATAAAATAGACTATCTCAAATTGAAAGAGTTCAAATTCTGAATTTGTAAAGTTCAGCTATAGCTATGACCATGGGATGATACTGTATATTATTTGTATAAGAGATACATTCAAGCATGTTTTCTGCTATAATTTTTTAAAATTAAATTTAGAAATTCAAAGCAGAAATGTCATTAGGTATTCAGTGTCTTGAAAAATACGTAAGTCAGTTTAATATATGGAAACACAGATTTATTTCAATAATATCTACATGATCAGATTGTGTTCTGAATGTTAATCATTCTTTACTGCCTTCATGTAATTGTATATGATGTGAGATATAAGTACTTATGACAGCTTGTGTTGCTTCAGTTAAGGAGAAAGAACATTTCTGTCATAACAAAAGTGGATTTCTCCGTTTGGTGTTACCCATTCATTATTATTTAGGACATGCTTTAGAGGTGTCAGAGCTGTTGAGTAATTTTTATAAAATCCACGGGGTGCTGCTGTATGAATGTCAAATATGAATCTGTGCATCTGCTTTTCTGCAGTAACTGTTTGTCCTAGGTTAGAATTGCCACCTATTAGGTGAAAGGAATTACATGTTAGCTACTGAAGTTTCATTGTCATTTGCTTCCTGAGGAAGCTGTCGTGTGTAAGTAAACCATTTTGCTTCTCTGCAAAATAAAAGAAACTAATTCCTATTTTTATACTGAATCACATTACTTCTTTCACTGTCACGTCCTATTTATCAGTTAAGCAATACAGAGTTAACATCACGAAATAAATGTTAAAGACATGTTCTTACACGATTTGGAGCATCATCCTTTCCTTCTAAATGAAAAGACTTTATCCAACCTAGAACCTGCTATATCAGTCTCTTACATTCTGATTTTATTCTTTACCTTAAAAAAGCAGTTAATGAAACTCTTTTATGTGCTTTGAAGAAACTAATATATGATGAAAATCTGTGCAAAGATCAATAACTAGACTATAACATGAAAGTGGAAAAGCAATACATAGTGAGCAAAAATCTGTTGAGAACCTTGAGCTACTTTTAAATTAAAAGTTCAGTTAAAAAACCCTCTTTTTTCTCTGCTAATCTTTAGGTTTCAATACAGTGTCCCTTGCTACATTTTCTAGGTAACTCACTTCAGTTCAGTCTTGCTCTAACTGCAGTTGGTCACAACACTTCCACTGACTTCCGTGGGAGTTGAGTTCGACCTCTGAAATTTGGGTAAACTCTTTATAAAAAGAACTGCTGATAAACAAACAGATGCTATCTGATGAAATGACATAACTTTTAAATACCTCTCAAAGTACAGCAGATAACCTCATCCCTAATGTAGGTTAGTCATCAGTTATGAACTCTTCCGTGCTAATAGATAGGCACACTGGCTGTTTTAGAAACTAATTATGTCTGCTAATTTTTTCCCTTAATGTAACTTCTGTTTGTGAAATCCTATCCAGGATCCTGTAGTGTGGCAGAATGCACAAAAATGCACGCAAGCTTTGACAGCTGGGTATTGTTTCTGTGAATTCTACTGTCTTTGAAGCCAGAAATTTTTTTCTAAATAAAAATGACAGTTTTTTTTCCATTTAGTGACAAGATTGCCACTGGATCTTTTGATAAAACCTGCAAGCTGTGGAGTACGGAAACAGGAAAATGTTATCATACTTTCAGAGGACATAGTGCAGAAATAGTGAGTATTGATGGACGTTTCTTATTCCTTTATGCTTCTACACAGCATCATTGATGGCTGTGGGTTCCAAGTCCCTGTGCGCTGACCCTGGAAGGGGCAGAATCCAAGTCCCTGTGAGCTGACACTGGAAGGGGCAGCTATTCTGCTGCATCTATTCACACATTCAGACATTGTGAACATTTCTGCACTGTAAGAAAAGATAGTCTGACAGTTCTTAAGAAATAGAATAAAATATTGTATACAGTTTGAAAAGATATTTTGATTTTTAGTTTGTTCCAATTTCCCTTGTTTGCTAAATGTTAAAACGTTTTTGAAAAATACCATAACAATTGGAATTTTTGATTTATTGCACACATTTATTTCTTGATTTGTTTATATATCCAATTTTTTTCTAGATATATTGCGTTGCCTCTCATATCTGTAGAACTGAATACACGAGAACATCATTGCTTGTATTGCTGTCTTTCACGCTGAGGTCTGTACTTCACGTACAGAACCAATTGGAGCCATAGAAGAATGAATTTCTGAAATTTTAAGTGTGTTAACTGGGAATGTGTGGGATGCTGAAGTGGCAAAGACATATGACATGAAAACAGTTTAAGCTTAAAAATGGTTGGTTTCCTTTCCAGTGCACTAGGAGCCCTATTAGCAATAGCAAATGTCTTGATGCACAGCATTCTGATTTAAAAGATCAGGGCAAATCCACTGAAACTCTTAATTTCAATGCAGAACATTTTTTAACAAAAATAGCTATGCAGTTATTATCCAATAAAGCATTTCTGGAAATTGTTTCTAGAAACAATTGGAATTTAATTTGTAGATTGTGAGGTCTATAACTAGTGTGAGAAAATGGTGGTTTACCTTGGTGGAAGGTGAGGTTGGTTTCAGTGTGTTATTGATTGTCTGGATACTCTGAAACAGTTATCCCTTACCATGGTGAACATGTTTTCTTATTGAGACAGGCTGCAGTGATTTTGCTTTAACAAATCAGTTAGCTAAATGTTTAAAGGCCTCTCAATTTCTTCTGAGTTCTGTAGGGGTTAGATTAGACCCAAAGTATTATGAGTTGTGCTAGCAAGTAATTAGTAGAAGATAGTAGCCAGCAGAAAATGATGTGTTTCTCTGAATGAGACCTGTTTCTGAAAGGCCTTTATTGCATATAATACATTGCTGACAAGGGCATGTCCATACTTATTCAGTATTAAAAAAAAAAAAAAAAATTGACATAGTGAAAATGCACCAGTGACATGAGCTACTGTTTTCCTTTTTACATGGTACCTCCTATTCTTTATTAGCAAAACAATCATATTGAATAATTACAGAGAATGGGAAGATGACTACGTGATTTTTTAATGTGAAAAATGAATTAGGGAAGTTGTTGAGCTTTTGTTCTTGCTTTTGCATAAAAAAATATTATGTTGTGGGGACACCCTTGGCAAATGGCCTAGATATTGATACCTGTTAAGATAAGTGTGAGTGTACAGAGTGTGTTTGTGGGTACACAAAACTAACTGGACGGTCTTTGCCCCAGACTGGTCAAGTTAAAGAGGAAGCCTGCCACATGATAGCGTTACAGAGTACTGTCAGTCAGATTGAACGGTAACAGGAGAATCTGAAAGAGAATTTTGAAATGAAGAAGTAGAAAAGGCTGAAAAGAAGTATAAAAGAATCAAGACAATTTATGACTTGGTGGGGGAGACACCAGTCTGGAAGCAGCAGTTGTCAGAACCTGCTCTGGTGCTTCCAGAAGCCACCCTGGGCATCACAATGTCTCCCTAGACCAGAGAGCGTAGCCTTCCTCTTGGAGACACCGTGAGGGGTCTGCATCCGGCTAGTGGATTGTCAGTACAGGTTCCAGAAAAAGGCCCCCTCGTCCCCCCTGCAAGGTGTGCATGTGTGAATTTGGATGCCTTCTCTCTGGTGTGTGGATCAGCAAATTGTAGGAAGGGCCATGGGCTCAACTAAAGCTAGAGCACTCATGTCTCCGAGGGGAGATGTGTGCAAGTAGGGGAGCGCGTACGCCTAGGAAGGGGTGTGTGCTTGTAACCCACTCATCTTGTGAGAGGGGATGAGTGTGCATGCAAGAGTGTGAAAGCGTGTGTGTGATTAAAACATCTTGGAGTTATAGGAGGAGGTTTAGAAATTTGTAGCTGTTTATTAGTATTGCATAAGTTTATCCATTGTATTACAGATACTGATACTGAATATATAGTTCTCTGCCAGTTATGCGCTGTTAATAAATTAACAAGCGGCTTCAGTCTTGATTTTGTTTAAAACTTTGTGAACTAAATAATTTCTCCCTGTGACACAAAATGAAGCAGCTGAATAGTGAATTTTAATCCAGGCTCAGAAAACAATATAGGAAATCTTCCAGCAAGTCTTTTTAATGCATTGCCGTTGCAAAGCAGCCAATTAGTCCATTTGATTTGAGTAGTCATCCAGAGCTGTATGATAAGGATTTGTTGATCTTCTAGTGAACTGTTGGAGGAACTCTGCAATTTTTCTGTATGCCATAAAATATTAGGTCAGACTTTTGTCTTGTTTAAAAATATTAATCCTGACCCATTATTTTTGAGAAAATGTATATAAATACTCTCCTTTCCCACTTTTTCCATCCAACGTTTCTTGCTACAGGTGTGTTTATCATTTAATCTTCAGAGCACATTGGTGGCAACTGGAAGCATGGACACCACCGCCAAATTATGGGATATAGAGAAAGGAGAAGAAATACTCACTTTAAGCGTATGTTTGCTTTCCTTATGTTTTTAAAGGTGTTCCTTGCTTTCTTAGGTTTCTAACTGAGATAAATAACTGTTACAACAGTTTAAAAACTTGCAGAGTTTCTGTTACCAGGTAGGTCCTACAGCGACTGCAGTTACAAAACAGATTAAAAAAACTTGAAGGGAATGATAAAGCTATGGTGTTTTATAAGAAGTCCTATTTATCAAAAGACAGATTTTCTGTTTTCAGTGGCATTACTGCTATAGATCAGAATGCCTTCCATTGCTCATTAAAACATATAGCTATACTGTAAATTATGGCCTCCTCTGCATTAACATAAAGTAACTCTGAGAGCATTCATGTCAGACACTATATCTGTGTGGATCTTCTTCCTGTAAACATCAGCAGAGGAAAGCCATCCAATTACCTCTAGATTGTAATGTCTCCTTGCTCTATGTGTCTTGCTGGGATTCCAGAGGTTCAGATTGGCCCGTGTTGTTTCAATGCATTTCTCTTGCATAAATCCTAAATAAGAGGGTGCATAAGCTTCCTTTGGTGTATATGGCCTATAGAGTGGGGAAGGCATTTTCTTCTCCTTGACTTTCTCTTCCTCAGAGCCCTGAGCAGAGCAAAAAGCAGTGGAATGTGTGAACCTTTAGGTTATAAGAATGCTTACATTCGTTTGTCCAAGCCTCTCCACCAACACCAATGACAGGCTTACTGTAGATGAATCATCTGATTTCAGTATGTATTGGTGAACAAATGTGATTCTGTTTAAATCAAATACGGAAAATATGCACTGATGACGTCACTGGACAACTGCTCACTGCTTAAGTGATATGCCTGACTTTTTGCAGTTGTTGGATATTGATTATTCCACAGTCCCGTAGACCTTTCTGTCAAAATTGTGATATACTGGACAAGACAGTAAATAATGTATTGAAGGGTTATAGAAGGATTATGCTGCTGAAAAAAAGCTACATATTGAATGACATTAATGGAAAAGTCATAATTTGATTTCTCATACTTCTTTTTAAAAATTCTCTCAGGGGCACTCAGCAGAAATTATTGTGTTGTCTTTCAACACCACTGGAGATAGGATCGTCACTGGCTCCTTTGACCATACAGTGGCAGTGTGGGATGTTGGCACTGGCAGGTACTAAAGTAGTAATAAGTATCATTTTACATTGCATGTTTTAATGACAAATGAAAGAGACAATGTTGAGCTACAAATTACAGACCTTGCATTTTTACTTCGTTTAGAGTATGTGTTTTTCCTCATCTTATTATTTGTTACTCCTGTTCCCTTTGTTCTTTTGAAAAGGAATGCTGCTCAAAAAAAGCTTTTGTATATGTTTTTTGTTCTAAATTTCAATCTTACTAGTACTGAGGAGGCAGACAGAATGGGCAGATCCTGTGTTTGATGCTGATGAATTCTCGAAACAGGAAAATATTTTATCAGCATGGAAACTCATGGTTTGGAAGGTGTCTAGAATTTCTAGGTGGAACAGTCTGTTTAAGTAGAAAGAAAGTATATGTTATGTCATTGAAAATTAGTCTGGTCACATTGTCTTTATAAACCACGGAGGGTCTCTTTTCCTTCTGACAGTCCTTTACATCAGTATAAATTTATAAAGAGGACAAAATTTGGCCCCTCTGATTGCAGAGAACAAAATGTCTTGATAATAATGCCAACAAATAGTAATGTAGTAGCTGGATATGAACTTGATGTATTATCCTGACAAATCCACTTCTTTTTTCAAATGGAAACTCGGTATAAGTAGAATAATAAAATGATTGCCCTGATTACTGACAAAGATAACGATTCTGTTATGTTTTCGGAGGTCATGTCTTTTTTTCTCTTTGTGAGAGCAAGGGCAATATCTCTGAAATATATAAAAGGAAAGTGTGTGTACAGTGATATCTTGGGGTAATAAACGATGTGTATAGCTTCAAAATGAGAGTAATCGTGATTTAAAAATAATGTACACATAGTACATCATTTAAGGCTTGATCCTGTAAGCTTTGAGCTTATTCAACACCAGCAGTTTAATGTTTGGCATGTAAATACTTAGGAGGCACTCATTCAACAAATTGGACCTTTGGATTCAACTTCATTCAGCCTGGTGTTCTTGCAAATAATTTTTTTTTTTTAAAAAACAGCTGCTTCTTCCAGTTTCTTGTCTGAGCCTGCAGTGAAGTCAATGTCTTGGGATTTTCATGTTGCATTCTTTTTTTCTAAGGAATTGGAATATGAAGGAGAAAATTCTCATTTAAACACTGGCAGCTCTGGTAATTAGCTAGTGGGCAATATAATTGTGCCAGGGCCAGCATTCAGCCTTTTAGATGGCAGTTGGACATGTACACATTTAGTAATAATGAAAAGTTGCAGTCAGAAAGACTGTGATCAAATCATACCCTTCTGTATACAGGTTCAGGTAGATTTGCAAAAATCTTGTAGGTGAGGTTGTGTGTGCCCGTCTTCCACCATACGAAATAAACGAGAAACACTGCTTTCCAAATTTGAGTTTGAACTTGAAGTTTCTTTTAATTTTGCTGGCTGCCTCTGATGAGTACCTGGGTTCCCCAGTTTTATTCTGGGTAGGTATCCAGAATTATCTTGAGGGAAGTTGATGTAGGGACAAGAAATCTTAAGAAGATTCAAGATTTTCTTCATAAAATGTAAAAATTAAAAAAAAAGGAGGGGGGAAACATGCTTTTGTAATGAAGGTCTGTATTTCATCAATAATTTCTCAATGGCAGATACAGTCAGCTATAGCTCAGCCGAAGGTGTCTTCAGAGCTTCATTTGACAAATCAACAGCCTGTAACTGGGGTCAGGAGTGCTGGACACCAGGATGCCGAGAGACAGTTTCTTCTTATTTGCAATTATGGTGCAAATATTAGAGCATCCATATATTAAATTTCACTGGTTACTGAAGGCTAAAGAAGTATTATCATGACTGAAGCTGACTTTTTTTTTTAATAATTTAAATGGAAATTTTTAATGACATTTCACAAGCCTGTTTTCTGGGTTCTTTCTAATTGTGTATCTGATAGATTGTGGTTTCTGTGAGATATTCCACATGTTGCTATTTGTTCGGCTTATTGATCAGATATTTATGTTGAAGCTTGAAGCCTGGACTGCCTTTTCGAAATGTGGAAATTAAAGCTTTGAAATTTTAAATTAAAACTTTTTTCATTTTAGGGATTTTGGGTATTAGGTATTACAGTAACAGCAGTCTTGATGGCCAAATAATATGTTCACAAAGTTAAGAAGTTTTCCATTGTTGTTTTCTGCTTGATGATTTTTGTTTTTACTGTAAAGAGGTCTACACAATTACAACAGTGCAGACCTCACATTATTAGAAAGTAAAAGGAGTAATGCCATAAGATGACATGAGTATAATCGGTTTTGTTATCATAAACAAATAGAAAATTCAATTTCTCAGGAGATTTGCTTTGCTGTTTATTTAGCATATATATTAATTTAGCTACCATTGTATATCTTATGCAATGAATAAAAACATTTCAGTTACTTAAACTCATTTAGTTGTTTTTTCTAGTAATTAGTTTATCCATTAGTTAAAGCAGTTTTCTGTTAATGATGCAGTGATATTAGCATTGTGATAATAACCTAATTTACCAATCCTTTAATACATACATATAAAAATTGATCTTTTTTGGGCTTCATTGCTTTATAGGCCATTAATTCATAGGAAGCAATAATGGGTAATTGTACCCTCTCTATTCAGCTGAAGCTGAAGAATTTAATGGAATTAATATTGTCAGTCCTTGTGCAGCAAGAAGTTTAGGATTAATGAGGATTAGAAATCATATTTTGGTTTGGCTGTCATTTGCCTGTTGGGAACATGCTAACATTAGGTACCTGATTAAGTTCTGTTTGATCTTCAGTGGATTTTATAAAAGGTTTAGATTATATGGAGCTTTAAAGATGTACTGTTACAGTTTGCTGAAGTAGGGAGAGTGGGAGAGAGAATGGGAGAGTAATGTGGAAAAACTTGCTGTATGTGCCTTGTACGTAGATGAATACAAGAAATCTGTCGCTGGCACTGGGAAGTCATCACGTTTCACTGGAAATATATTCACTAAAATATTTTTGAAAGAGAAGGGAGGACTTTTCCATTTTATTCCTTACTGCCCCTTTGTCTCAATGATAAAAAAATGGAATTGTTGTAGTACTAGAATCCTAAATGAGCTGTACCACTCTATTTAATTGATTTAATGGATAAAATGAAGATTTGACACCTTAACTATATAATTTTATAAACTTACTTATAATTTATAAGCATATATCAAAATACACACTAAAAATGTAAATGCTCTTTTTTGTAGGGTGTTACATACTTTGACAGGCCACCGAGGAGAGATCAGCAGTGCACAGTTCAATTGGGACTGTTCTCTCATTGTCACTGGATCAATGGACAAAACATGTATGGTAAGAAAGTTGAGTATGTACTGAATACAGCTACTTGATACATAAAAATATATCTTTTGTAAATGGAGGAGCATTATTTTAAACTAGTACATGTAATTCGTTAAAGAATTGACAACTAAATGTAAAACCTATAAGCTCATTCATTTCGGTGAAGTCCAGTTAAATAATATATATATTTTAAGGCTTCTTTAATCAATACACTGAAATAAAAAATATATAGGACTTCATTAAACTGACTAAGCAGTGACTCTTTATTGCTTTATATCCAGGTTTAATATTATACCTTCAGTCAGACATCAGAAAGGGCTTATACACATTGCTGTATGGATCAACTAGATATCTATCAAGTTAATTAGTCAAAATAAGCAAAACAATTATCCTTATTTATCTATGCAGCTGTGGAATGCTATGACTGGGACACATATAGCAACATTAACAGGTCACAGTGATGAAATATTAGATGTCTGCTTTGATTATGCTGGCCAGCGTATTGCAACTGCCTCCGCTGATGGTAAGTGAAGTGACTGGGGCTGCTGTAAGCATTGCAGTGGTAGCAAAAAACCAGCTTTTTCCTTTGGTTTTGCTTTGAACGTAGCTTGATCAAAGCAGAGTATCATGACTCAAAACTATAGATCAAGCAATGTTTGTTGCATTGTAGAAAGTTTGGCATTAAACTTAAATAGTTGTCCCCCATGAAAATTTTCTTATTTTTCACACTTTATTCACAACTCAAAATGTCTTTCTCCTTTAACTTCAAACTTGTAGGGATAATAATTCACTTGTGGCTGGAAATGCATTTTAAAGGTTTAGGTAAGTAGCTTTTGAGTGAAGTTTGATTTGAGTGGCTACAATTTAGGCTTAAATGCAAAAGGTAGTTGGAATTTTAAAGGTGGTTTACTACTAGGATGTCCAAATGCATAGCAAGAGAATACACAATAAAGAGGTACCAAAAGAAGCAATTTTGTTTTGTTATTGGTATGCAGCAGTTTTGCGTGCTTATTGGTTTTTTTTTTTCAGGAATGGCAATAGTTTTTTGTATCTACCTGCACAGTGTGATATTATAGCACATAATGACAATACTGTATTATTTTTATGTAATTAAGTGTTTTGATTTGCACTTTCAGAAACAGGATACCAGCCTGGATGGGGATATTATTTGGATCTGATTTGGTGTAGTTGCTAAAATAAGACATAAGACAATATAAAAAGTTTCCTGAAATGTAATCAATAGCTTATTAAATATAATTAATAGTTTATTAAATAGAATATCTGAAATATAATGAAAGCTTTCTGAATATATTGTACATGCATTCTGAAATTACAGACTTCAGTGGGCCATGTTCTATGTGGACATTTGTATTCACATTTTAGAAGTTTTCCAGCAGAAACTATTAAGAAGTCAACCTTTTCCAACCAGATTACAGATCCTTTTTGACATACTTTATCCTTGGGGGAAACTGTGTTAAGATTGTCTTCTATTTCTTTTGAAATCAAACCTGAGGATGGGTGAGGCCCTTCCAACCTTATTAAAATGTTCTTATTGAAGTGCATACTTAAGCATAACAATCACAAATGGCTCCTAATTTACTGCAACAGGATCAGCAAGAGTCTATAATGCAGAAACAAAAAAGTGCATTGCAAAGCTAGAAGGGCATGGAGGTGAAATTTCAAAGGTAAGTTGTTTGTGGTTTGCACCTTTTCTTATCTGATTACATGCGACATCCAATCCACCAGTTATTCCATGACACAGGAATACTGTTAAAGAACGTGGTGGTAAAATTATTTATATTAAAGAATGAGAGGTTTGGCTAGGAAGTTGTCTTTACTAAAAGAACATTCCTTTCAACTAAAAGCTATCAGTCAATGATTGTTTCCAACTCCCCACTTCTGAGCTAAGATAATACTGGGTGTGCTGCTCCTATCGACTTCACCAAGAGCCATCTCTCCATATTGTCACGTTATTTAATATTTGATTCCTTAGAATTGGGGCAGCTAGCAAGCTGCTTAAGAAGTCCATCCCTCCCAGGGATGGATACCTGGCTTAGTTAACATTGAAATGATTGTTTTTTCCTTACCTCTTTCCTTTTTCTGAAACAGTATATAGGTTGGGTCTCCACAATCACTTGGCAGAGAACAGGGGAGCAGAGAGGGAGATGCTATCCGAATGTTCTCTCACTATGGTCGTAGTTAATAGAGATTGTGTCTGAGCTGTCCTAAATTGTACCTGTGTTATTACACCGTTGGACTCCCCAGATTATCTGACAGAATAAGCACAAGTTTTTTAGTCTCTTGATGACATCTTAAGGCAATTGCCTCTGAGGCTTTTACCATCGCCCTCATTCCTTGCTTCTACCAGATCTGCTCCTCTTTACTCTTTTTCATTTCTCTGCACACCTAATTTATGGAACGGAACAGAAAAAACATACTTCTGTGGCAAAATAAATGGAGAGTCTTATTTTTAAAAGTGCATAAGGGACTTGGAAGTGTAAAGCTTGTTTCAAAAATCACTTGGTCATCAGGAGTGTGCTCGTGTACTTTGCTGGGAGTCTTGTCTGGCTCAATTTTGAATGCCAAAGTTCAGTTCCAAATACATTTAGTTACTTCCAAAACTGTACATATTTTTCAAACTTCTTTATTTAATGCTTGCAACTTTTCATTATTCTTTCAAATGGATAGTTTTCACTAGCTTCCAGGCTAGTACGCTAAGCCCATGCTGCTTTTGTTTGATGTATTTTGTAATTGAAAAATATTTCAATATTTTGAAACTAGAATGGTTCTTATTATAATCACTCCGCTGAGAGAATATTACGTTCAGAAGAGCTAGTCTTTCCTCACTTAGTATACTCAGTGCAATATTTCACACTCAGTGTAGATGCACTGAGGAATGCAGTCGGAATACATGCTGACATGTGGGTGGGTTAGGGACAGCTTCCATCAGGGTCCTTAGTGCTGGCATGATTTCTTTGCTGGAAGTGAGAATCTGCTCATCCAGGAGCATACTGAAAAGTCAATCTATTTCTGCAGATGTTTTGTGTAGCTGCGATCACTTGGGAAGTTTATTACTTGGAAATGTGATTTTTGGGGAACAGGCATCTTGCCCCCAGTAATTAAGCAATTTTGCATTACATAATAAACCTGGCATTGACTGGTTAGTGCTATAAAAACGTATCTGATTATCTGGAAATGCATGCAATTGTGGCAATGAATGTTTAACAAATATGAAGCCATGCTAAAAAATGAGTTGCCTTTAGTGGAAGTTTTGGTATTATAGACTTATGTTATTTAATGTACAACTCTATAAAATAAATATACATTTTACATTGGAATGATGATAACATTTAAAAGTTGTTACAGTTGTGGAGCAATTGTGATTTTGGAGCATAATGTTCTGAAGTCTTGATCCTGTAGTAAGGACCTTTGATCAGACACAAAGTTTTCAGCCACAGAAGTTTGCCAGGTGACTCTAGTGGAATGCTCTCCTCAGTTTTAGCTGAAAAACTGAATGCAAGAGTTGCTAGTTTCTGTTTTCACTTTTCCATCACTAGGTATGCTTCTTTTTCTAGGCATATTGACTTGCTAAGTAATATAACTCTTTTCTATATTTTTTTAAAGATATGTTTCAACCCTAAAGGCAATCGTATACTAACAGTCAGCTCTGATAAAACAGCTCGACTCTGGGATGCTGCTACTGGACACTGCCTTCAGATATTAGAGGGTCACACTGATGAGATATTCTCCTGCGCTTTCAATTACAAAGGCGATATAATCATTACAGGTAACTAATATATTTGATTTTTTTTTTCATTTTTTGAGAGACATTTTAAATCTTGTTATGGTAAAAAAGTGTGCTGGGGCCATATCCCAAATGCAGGTACCAGCAGAGACTTAAAATATAATAAAAAAAACCTAGAAACTCACGTTGGAGCTGGGGCTTAAGTGAATATGGCCATGACCACATTTGTATAAAGGCATGGGCATACCCTACCATCTGTGCCATGGGCATGTACTAGCCCCAGAGCAGTGACTAAGCCATTTTCTCACAATGTATTGCAGTGAGGGAGGTCCGGATGAGCAAAATGCAAAGCTTTTTAGATGGGAGCACACATCTTTTGTGTATTTGGCACTGCATTCTGTTCAGGTTTCATTCACTTCAGATGAAAAATGATGGGAGTGGGAAACATGAACAGAGTATTTGTGGTTGCTTTGATCTTTTGAGCAAACTACCAAAATATGGGATGCAGGATGATCTCAGCTAAAAATATTGCTGTAGCTCCTGCTCCCTCTTCCTAGTCATGGACAGAAAAAATATTCCTCTGGCTCCTCAGCATTCCAGGTAGATTGTTTATGTATGTGTTAACAAAAATGGCTAAGTCCTGCAATACAGCTAAATGATTGCCTCACAGTGTGTTTTTATTAATAGGGAGCAAGGATAACACCTGTAGAATATGGCATTGACTGAAGACGAGGAAGGATCCAGTTTGGTATATGCCTTCTTCATGAGTTTCATAGTCAATAAACTCAGTCTTTCAGATCTGTTTTCTCTTACCCTCTTTGTTCAGCTTCGGCTTTGCTGAAGTAGAGAAGTTATCAAAATCTAGGTATGTTTGATGTCGCTGATGTCTGGTAGATATGTAATCATAGAATCACAAAACAGTAGCGGTTGGAAGGGACCTCTGGAGATCCTCTAGTACAACATCCCTGCTCAAAGCACTGTCAAGTAAGCAGGCTGCCCCAGACCCTGTCCAGCCGGTTTTGAACATCTCCAAGGATGGCGACTCCAGTTTCTTTGGGCAACCTGCTCAGTGTTTGATCACTCTCACAGTAAAAAGAGGGTTTTTTTTCTTACTTTTAAATGGAATGTTTTCTTGTATTTCAATTTGTGCATGTTGGCTCTTCACTGGTTACTGCTGAGAAGAGTGTCTGGCTCTGTTATCTCAGTCACCTGAGAGAAATCATGATCAGTGTGAATGAATCCAGTAGGACAGCCCCATTTCCTTGTGTCTCATTTTTTCCTTATAACTCTTTTAATAAAAAATAGCATTATGGTACTCTCAAGTGTGAAAGAGGTGTTGTAATGTACCTGCTCTGAGTACTTTTGTATTAATTTTTTTGTTGCGTAATAAAGTATTGAGTTAAAATGCCAGTTTCACTACTTGTCCCACTTGGTATTTTTGGGGAAACCCAGCAATCATTTGTGAACTGCATTGCTATTAACCATTGCATGTCATGCTGTAGTTAAACTCCCACTCACCCCCTCCTTTCATACTTGCCCCCATCTTTCATTCACTCTATT
Source organism: Morus bassanus (assembly GCA_031468815.1). Classification (NCBI taxonomy): domain Eukaryota; kingdom Metazoa; phylum Chordata; class Aves; order Suliformes; family Sulidae; genus Morus; species Morus bassanus. Next base: position 11,235,613 of record CM062578.1, read on the forward strand.
CCTTTCTCCTCAGCCTTCATTCTTCTGTTTTGATCTGAGGTAAAAAAAAAAATAATGTGAGTGGTGACTCCAACTCTGAATCCTGGCCCACACATGATGGCCAGCATGAAGAAACCCTACACACCAAAGATTTGGAGCCAAGGATCATGATATAAACTGAGGAGTGGATGAGGAAGTCCCGGAAGTTATTTACCACCGTTCAATGCACTCTAACCCAGGTTTACCTCCTGCCAGCAATTGCCAACAGGCTTCACCTGTGCAGAGCTCTCCCCACCTCCTAGCAGAGCACCTGAAACCACAGTTGCTGTTTGTAGGGCAGTAGTGAAGGAGCAGAGCTGATGGGTCTCTTCCAGTAGCCTTGGAAGAAGGATGAAGAGGCAAAGAGGGTAGGATTGAATAAAGTACGTGTGGTGACTGGGAGACAAAAGGAAGAAGGGAAGTGTGCAGCGGAGAATGAACGTGAAGGTATTTTGCTTATGTTGTATATGTCTGGATGGTTATGGACTTCTAAATGTTGTTAAATTTAACAGGAAGTTACTAATGCTGATGCGTTCTGGCTATCTCAGAGCGCTTGCCAGCATCCATGTGTGTAAATGAAGAAACAAAAGTGCCTGTCATCACTTGGCAAGTATCCTGGTGGTTTCAGGTAGTGTCATATTGTGGGACAATTCAGCACTGTGCAGCAGATCATTTAAAATTAAACCTCTAGTAGTAGGCAAAGTGGCTGATATTAATGTTACAGTAATGCCTGAGGTGTTTTCTGTTGTCTTGTGTGAAGACTTATGATACCAGAAGAGTAACTCAGTAATGTGGAATTGAAAGGGGCAGGAAGGGCAATGCAGTTCTGTGTTACTTTAGAATTGCCCCGTGTCCCTAGATCAGTTTGTACCTGTACTTACAGGTGTGACATGGGGGATTTCCCGCTGACAAAAATGGAGAAAAACTAGTGTAATGAAGTGAATACAAATACAGCTGCATAGTTAAAAACTGAAATTTGACTTGCTCTGTAACCATCGTAATGTAAAAAAATTCTTTAGACTGCGATTAGTAATTAGATTTTTGGTTTTTTTGCTTAATCTTTCAGGTGGGGTTATTTTCTGTTGCCTTTTCCTCTATGATTTTTCTCTTTTGCTGGTGATTCAGTGAGTCAAACACCTGTAGTAGCTTTTGGCTTTGAGCTCTTGTTCTATTTTTATGTGAAATTGTGAATAAGCTGAGGTTTCATACGCTAAGCATTGGACTGGGAGGCCAGCTGGGCTCCCTTTCTGCCTCTCCCTAGATTCACTGAGGAAGTAGCACTGCTTTTCAGGCTAAGTTATCCAGGTTTCCTTCTCAAATGTGAAATACTTTCACATCTGGTGTGATTCACAGCACTGCTGAAAAGCGTGCTGACTTGGCGCCTCATAAGAACTTCAGCAGTACTCTAGGTACCATCATATGAATGCTTTGATGTTGGGTGCTCTGCACCTTGGTTTAACCTATATGTAGATTTAATAAATTATAGAGATATATATTAGGAGTGCATTGTATAGATGTATCATCTTGAAACCATTCTGTGTGTCTGGTAGCATCTTGATCCCTTTCTCTAATTCCACTTCAGTCCTTGCAATCAAAATAGCATGTGTGTGCGTGCTCTATTGTCTGGTGCCTTTTTAATCATATCAAAACATTTGCCTTCTACATACCTTCCACTCTCCAAACCGCCAGTGCAGTCACTGGGTGGTTGGAGTGGGATGTGGCTTTCAACATTACCCTGAAATGCTGGCAAACTTGATTTACTGTGATGTTATTGAGAAGGATTACCTCAGGAGAGTCGGTAAGGACTGTCACAGTGGAAATCAGATTTGCTGTATTGTTTCTGTCCTTTAGACCTCTGAATCCTTCCAGTATATACCTCAGTGAATATAAGATTTTATTTTTCTGGGAAAGAAACCCTTAGCTTGTATCATGTAACTTCCCCAGGACAGAACATACGTTTTACAAGACAAGGACAAGGATTTCCACATAAGATGTGTACTTGGACTCTTGATGTATGCTTTTTCTATCTCGAGATTCACATTCTTTTCTGAATAGGTGAGGATAATAATACTCATACCAACTCATGTTTTAAAATTGGCATTTTGTGAGAACTTCTTTTTTGGCTCCTTCTGTGTAAGCACTTGCATTTCCTGGGTAGTTAGTGAAAGGATATGAAATATATCCTGCTTGGTTATATTTTCCAGTTTGCTGTACTTTACCGTCTAATTTTCAGCTGAAGCTGGGAGGAGGGCACAGTATCTATCAACAGACCTGTCTTCACTGCAAATCGTTTTAATTGGTTTGATAGTCCAGCTGTCTAATTTAACTGTCTGTCCTGCTAAATGCTGTACAGCTGCAAGTTGCTCTCTGAGGGCTTGTTCCTTGTGATGACTGGCTTTGGAGGGGGCTTGAAAAATTGAAGTAGTAGCGTTACGAGTTTGCTCTTACTTAGTGAAGACTTAGGAATGGCTCTGGCTTGAATTAAAATTCTTAAATTGGCTAGTATGGATGTGCTTTCCTTCTCAGCTGGAATTTGTTTTATTAAGTAGCTCATGTGGGCTCTTTATTTCAGTGGAGTGCTGGGTTTTTTATCCCTGACATTTTGAAAGCCAGAGTGCAGGATTCAGGGTGACATTCCTATGCTTGTCTGTCATGCAGCTCTGCATGAAGCTGGATAAGAGGAACAGTATAACTGGCCTCTCCAGAAAAGTTACCTGTTGAATTTAACAGGATAACTGTAAACAGGTGACCATTTTTATCATAGACCACAATAAAATGGTTAATTTACTTGAAAACACTATGAAAATCTTCAGTGTTATCACACAATGGAGGGAGATTATAGTTTTTCAACTTCTAATGATCCCAACATTAAAAGCACCCTCAACAAAACCAAACTAAAAATGAAGGTTTTAAATACTTTTCAATTGGTAATTCTCCTCTGTTTGAATTAATATGTCTACAGGCCAAATTCCGCTCTTTGTTAGGTGGGTGGTGGAGTCAACACCGGGGCAGAAGGCACCTTTCCCTGAAGCCTTCTTGCCGGGTAAGAAGGCCGCCCTGGCGCTGCAGCAGGTGCTGAGGCAGATGCCTGCTGCTCCCGCGGGTGGCCTCCGATGGCCAGGGCATCTCCTGAGGCTCAGAGGGTCTGGCTTATTTAGTAAATTGTGGTGCATCTCTTTCAGGTGCATATCCAGCTCCCACCCGAACCTATGTACAAGTTTTGCATCCTCTCATTTGATAAAGCGTCACCTCTTTTTGTTTGCTTTGAATCTGGCTCGTATGGGTTTCATTTGTTGGGTCCTAGCTTTTGCACTGGGAAAGATAGCGAGCAGCCACCCTCTCCACACCCTCGTGATAGTAACAACCTGCATCATGCTCATGTGTACAGAGAGGCTGAACTGCTTGTAATTTACTCTTGAGGTTTTTACCTAAAATTGTACGTAGTGTGAGGTTCTCCTTTATGTGCATTTAAAGTTGATTCAAATTTTTTCAGCCTTTTTTAATGGTGGACAACTGTTCTGATTTACTGGGCAAAGTGTTGGTTTCCTTTTCTGTTTAGTGGTAGAAATACCATTACACCTAGGCAGTAGGGCAGTAAATCTCTGTGTGAACTTAAACAAGCAGAAGAAACTCCTGTCTCCCCACCCCGCTGCTCACTGTTGCAGGTACTGAAAGCAGCTGGAGTGAGCATGAATTGAGATTCGGTGTGCTGGGAGTTATTCTGGGGTTAATTCTCGGCAATGAACATGTAATTTCCCTTTATTTTACTGTGAAACCAAGAATGTTGTGATTAGCCTTGTAACACTTGAATGAGTTGTGGAACCCAAGTAAAGCCATAGCTTTGGTCCTGAGGTAAGACCCGGAGCTTGCTCTGACTTGTTTGGGTCAGGGCTGTGGGTCAGATTTTTTATCCAGGAGTAGACTTTGAGAAGCTACAGGGATGGCCAGCAAGTATTAATAGGTCAAAAAAACCATAGCGCATTCGTGCACTTTTTAGGAAGGCGAAGAGGACACACGTTATAACACAAATTTATTTCTGAATAAATTGCAACATTAAGAACTACTGTACAGAGAAACTGCATCACACTTACAACTCTGTCATAACATTTGTGCTTTGTAGGATAAGTAAACATTTATTCTATCACAGCAAAAATTGTATACTGACAACGAACTGTATTTGGTTTAAAAATAAATACACTTTCCCATTTATCAACTCAAACAAAGCACTTTGTCTATAACACTTGGTACTTTCTGTTAACTTTCAGCCTCAGAAATGCTGAGCATTCAGAGTTGCCACTCACGTTGGTGGGAGTTACGGATGTTCAGCAATTCGGCGGAGCAGGGTCAGTGACTGCACAGTTATGCTCAGTGTATGCAACAAACTGACCTTTATCTCGACAGCAAAGCGACCTTTGCTGTTTTGCGTATGCTGCAGAGTAGGTGTAGCATTACTTATGTTGTTTTATGTTCCACCTTAGATTTTGATTCACTAACAATTTGTATTTTGTAACAAATGAGTGATGCAATCATGCAAGTTTAAGAATGGTTTTAAAGATAACATTGAGAATATGGCTCTTTTTCATAAATTATTTAAAACTACTTTAAAATTTTCAAAAATATTTAGTGCAAAAGGATAGGTTTGGGTTTTTTTCAAGAAATATTACAGAAGCATATACTGTTATATGGAAAATAAAACATCTCTTAAATATTTTATTGGGGAAAAGCAGGCAAGTTTTCTATTATGCTGTTTGGGGAGGGAGAGATGAAATTTAAATATTTTCAAAGAAACAAATTGCAGAAGAGCTGTGATGTGATAAGTTATATTTACCTTTAAATTCAAAACCAATCTCTTTGGCAGAGTCAAGTGTATCATTAAGTGCGTGATCCTAACAGATCATCTCAACAAGACGATAGCAGAGTATGCCTTATCAAACAGTTATATAAACGTTATAGTAATGTGAACTATCACATATAGTCTGAGCACTTATATCCAAAATGAACAGGTACATCTGCTGAAATTTTAATAAACATTTTGCTTTCTTGTAAGTTACAAAAAGTAAGATTTTAATGATGAGATGGTACTCTTTCTTCACCTTATTAACAATTTGTTTGATTAAGCTAAAATTAAAATAGTATTTTTTTCACTGCTTTTAACCGAGATGTGGCATGTTACTTAGTGCCTTAAATAGAAGCACCTTAGGTAACAAATGTACTATCGTTACTCCCTCTTAGCAGGTAGGGACACTGAGGCACAGAGGTGAAATGACTCGCCCAAGGTCACGTGGCAGGTCTGCGGTGGGATGGGGCTCGGAAGCCTGCTGCCCTGACTTGCAGAGCTGTGTTCAGGGATATACCAGGTGTAGCAATGCTGAGCTGCACTGCCTCCGAGTGAAGAGGGATGAGTTGTTTAAGGGTAATAACTGAGAGCCTAGATTTTATTTCCTTGAGAAGGAGACAGGAATGGGGAACAGCTACGGAAGAGAAATAAGCACATGGAAAGAAACTAAAATGTGTTTTCAGCAGCTTTTTATTGTGTTGTCTAACTGCAAAATTCTTAAGTGTTCAAAAGTTTTTACTCCTTAGCAGACTATGGGGATTTAAAAACAAAAAAACCAAACCAAAACAAAAAAACCAAACCAAAACAAAAAAACGAAAACAAAACCCCCAAACATTTATCTAGGGATACGGGTGTCTCTAGGCATCCTGGAACACATTCTGGTTCTAATAGTTAAACTGTACAAATATTGGTGTTTGAAAACTGAATGTTAGTGTACCACCCCATTTTAGCTGATTGACTTAATCAATGAAAATGGAACATATTAGATACTTAATTAAGCCTTTACTGTGTAGTCCATTAATTCAGAAGGCTAAAAATCCATCCCCTCCTAGTACAGTATATCTATAGCACAATAGGTCAAGAGTCCCTCATGATACAGTAAGATAAAATACACCTTGGTTTCACGTTGTTCCTTGTTTGGTTGTGGAATGGATGTATGCTGTTTCTGTAGAGTTTGTACATCTTTGCTCGTTTTATTCAGTGATGTTCAGAAATCAGTGTGTTACACAAGCCACTGCTTATTTAAACTGGAACAAAACAAAAATGCTGAACAGGTGAACTTTCTTAACCCAATTCAAGAAGCCAGTCAAACAGGCTTGGTGTCATCTCTCTGCCTTCCTCACTGAGCTTGCAGTACTGCACCACGGCATGAAAGATATCCCCCACTTTCCAGGACTTCCGTTGAACTAACTGCACAACATCTAAAAACTAAATAAAAAACCAAAACAAAACACGCTTAGGATTTGGTTAACCATTTTGCTAAGGTTTTGGTAAATGAACACACCCAAACTGCTGTAAGACCAGCCTTTGTAGATGCACTGCTGTATGAGGGAGTGGCCACAAGTCACCGCACAGCAACATAAAGGTTCTTTCAATTTATAGAACTTCATTTCTGAAGTTCCATAGCTCCCCAAAGGCTGGTTGGATTTCATGACATTTTCTAAATTAGCTGCCCTTATCAATTATTTCTTATTTATTGCAATAAAAGTAAGAACAGTGAAAGTGAGCTTGATAAAGGATCACAGCTTTCCTTGTTATCGACAACTTGCTCCCAAACTTATGGAAGCATGACTATCCATTTTAAAGAAAAAAAAACCCATTGGCTATATTTTAATTTATATGTAATCTTCTGTATTTCCACATATACATCCCACAGTATTTTAAATATTCACATAATACTGGTGAGAGGCAATTCTGGGTGAACTTGTGTCACGTGAAGACATTTGCCACAATTGTGGCTGAATCAGAGAGAATCTATATTTCTTTTTTTTTGACTTCCAGATAAACCAGAGGTTAAATATATGTTCTTAAGCAGCTGTAAAAAAATCTTGAATTTTGTCCACTTTGTACTTAATAATGGGCTTCACAGTGTCATACATCTGGTCCCATTTTTTCCTGAAGCGCATAAATGAAAATCAAAGCTTTTCATTTCTTTGAATTTCACAATCAATATCTAATTAGCTTGCTCCTTCCACGTTTCCAGTTTTAAACCACAGAAGAAAATATTGTGTGTGTCTAGTTAGTGTAGCTGTTTGCTATTTACATACTGAAGCCTAAACTTTTAATATGTATTTTAATGATATTTAATAGGCACGCGATTTCCAAGAGCACTGTTGTAGGCAGGATGTGCTTCATTATTCTCTAGTGTATTTTTGCAATTGAATTAACTGTTTGCCAAAGCACATGGGTAAAGCTGACAGCTGCTTCTTTAATTAGATGCAATTTGGACTGTTGCTGCTGAATGCATTTTAAATTATGTTTATGATTCCTAAATGCATGTACTCAAGAAAATCAAACAATATCTCTGCTACTCAAAATGATCTTCCCATAGACATTATTTTAAAAGACCAAAATAGTGATTTGTAACACTTTTTTCATTAATTGATTTGAATACTGTGACACTTTTTTTAAGCCTTAAGGTTTGAGCCATTCTTGCTGACCCGGGAAAAGGGGCTGTTTTGGTTATTCCTGAAATGTTGTACGTAGCATTTGGTGGTGTCTACAATGGAGCACTAACTAGTTGTTCAGGAATAGACACAGTCTGCACTTCTTGTGGCCATTTTGGACTTCAGTGTTGCTCTTAGTGCTCTGGCTTGGACTAATACCTCAGAAGGTTTCTCAGTTCTGGTAGTCTGTGTCTGCCTCTTGGGAAATAGATTTCTGCTTTCAAAATGGCGGTTGGCAGAGGCTAAGCTACACCTGAGCAGGAGCAGGAGAGTACTGGCACACATAGTGCTTTTTTTTATTGCTAAGCCAGGGGAGGTGCTTTGTAATTTCCACACGATGATGCAAAATATTTCGGTCAGTTTAATTTTCCAAGTAACAGATGTGTGATTGCAAACATGGCTCCACTGGAAGCACTGGTTGATCGCTGCCTGGGCTACAACTGTCTCTCAGGGTACTAATAACATAAGGATATGCCTACACAGATAGATCCATCCTGCCTATCCTCTGAACTTTTGATCAGCTCTGGTGCAGAAGCCTTGTAGTCTTGGTATGTGAGACACTGAACCTGAGCTAATATAGGTTATCTTTATTTTGCAGTTAGTCTCCTCTGTACAGTTGAGCAGTGGGCCCATTCCTTGGTGAGCAGCAATCTTTTTCTGCCAGCACAAAGTGCCTATAAAGCAAGTGCATTTGGCCATGGTAGATCTCACATAAATGTAGGAGGAGCTGTCAGGCCCCTGTGGTACCCAGCTGTATCCCCAGCTGTAGCAATTTATGAATGGCCATGCACAAGTTCAGACCTGCCTGAGGCTGCCCTAATCAGTGTTGCAGGCAAGGCAGAACCTGCATGAGGACTAAGGCATTTCAAAGCTGAAAATCTTAACTACAACTTATGTCTTGTGTCGTAGTCAGCTCTTGCTGTCACCAAGCAGCACAACTTTGTATGTGTGATGTCTACACTTCAGTGATTATTTTTTAAGCTACATGTTAAACTCCATGTTAGCCACCTGCAGCCCTTCAAATGCAGCCATGTAAAGGGCTCTTTCTGTTAATTCTGCCTTAGGCACTGATACTTAATGCATCATTGATATGAAAAAGTGAACAGATTCATCAAAGCCTGTTATAGAGGCTTTGGAGAAGGTTTCATGGTGATACTGGTTTTTGTGCCATGGATATAGTACTAACTGTCTTCTTTCACATACCTTAAATTCTGACACATTTAATCCTCTCCTCCCTTTCTGTAATAAGCAGTAGCACTGTCATCTTGCTGTAATGAAGATGTTTTTGCATCAGCTGTTAAGCTCAGTAACTTCAATAAATCATAACTGGTACTGTGATTAAAGTGAATTAATAGTATGCCCAATTCTGTAAATACTACCTTTTCAATTCTGTTTTCCTGAGATTTCTTAAAATAGATGGTTGGAATTCCAAGTTCAGAAGCGGCTATCCACTGCAGGGTGGCTCGCAGCTCCACATCGGGGCACTCTGGTTCCAGATCAAAGTTTATCACCAGTAGGTCCTTTTGACAATTGGCTGTTCCCACTGAAAGCCCAGAAGTACCTTCTGGAAAAATAATCCCAACAGTTACTGTGCAATTACTTGTGTTAACTTCAAACTGTATGCTTTAATTGATTTGGTTCAACTTACCCTCTGTATTTTCTGTCTGTTCTTTAAGGAAAACCTTTTCTTCTACTAATTCACTTAGAAACAAACAACAACAAAGTTTATTAGTGATATTTAGGAACAGTCTATAACATTGCTTCATGATGGATAAACTTCTCCCTCAATGTAAGACCTAGAAAACTGCAAGAAAAAAGTTATGTAGGATGAAATAATAAAATGCGGAATGTATTTCAATTATTTATC